>CM057455.1:1090337500-1092837500 GCA_016271365.2 Neoceratodus forsteri | reverse complement strand
CTGGAGTGCGAGGATATCTTTCAACAAAAACAGTTTTCTTTGCAGAGGGTTTGGTGCTGTGCCAGCGAGGAGCCACAGTGCCAGGCAATTGTAAAGTTAGGTGGCGGATTCCCAGCACCCATGTTGGTGTTGACAAAAATGTTGCCACACCAACATGGTGGAACCCAATTTTTCAAGGTACTGCCTCAGTAGTAGAAAAAGAAGAGGAGACCTGATTTTATGGCTCAGATACACTATGGTACAAATTAAAGATCTCCATTTTCAATGGGGCAGTAACTTGGTAAGGCATTTATAAATGGGCAAAGTGGCTGTATGCTCCAACAGCTTACCTACAAACATGAGACTAGAAACTGAACTGTAGTTACCCCCTAAGTTCAGAATTTAATAATGGCTTCTTGAGTAGGGGAGCAATAATCTATCACTGGTCCCACACCAGCACTTGAGAAGACATAATGGAGCGTAACAAGAAAAGGTGCTGTGACTGGTAAACAGCCATGGAACAATTTAAAGGTCATTGTGCTGACTGTGCAAATGCTGTAATGGGTCTCATCTGTGTAACCAACTCTTGAAGTGAAGACAGAGTGACACAAGGAAATTGATTCAGCTTTAATACTTGAGAGTTGGGAGTTGGGAGTTGAGAGTTTAATACTTGGGCTCTGAGGGAAATGCAGGAATAATTTATCTGACACTACTCTAGATTTCCTGACAGACTGAGGTCTTTAGAACAAAAGCCTGGACAGTCTTTGCAGTAAGCGTATCTACCTGGGTTAAATGTCACTACTATTATAATATCAAAGATGAACAGATGATGTCTGGAGCTGCAAAAATGATCACTGAGTAACATGCCCATCATATCCCTCCCAATCAATAGGCTACTGAGTGGCTGAAGACAATAAAATGCCATGGGCCCTATTCACAAATCTGGATGTTCCCATTGCTCATCATGTAAAAGTGGTGCATTATAAAATTATGTGACCTGGATGTGTACAGCATGCAGAGATACTTTCTGCATAGATGCCACTTGTCCCGCATAAATGCATGGCACAAACATATACACATTGCAAGTGAGTGCCCGTGCCTACAATGTCCGAGTCTCTTTGCACACATGCACAATGTCAGTTATACTAAATCAGGATCACAACAAGAAATTAAAAACTCTGCCATTGCACCCCCAGAACTATACAGGCTTCCACATCCCCCACCAAGCAGAACAAATGAACACACCTCAAAAAGAACATTAACCTGCTGCAGAAGGTCCAGGGAAGGGTTACAAAGATGATAGCTGGTTAGTAGAGTAAGGCGTATGAGGAGAGGTTGAAGGCACTGAACATGTACTCCCTGAGGGACATGAGAGAGAGAGGAGACATGATTAGAACCTTCAAGTACATGAAAGGGATACATAAGGTAGATAAGGAGAGTCTCTTTAAGCTGAGTGACAACCATAACACCACACAAGTTTTTTGGTATACAGTGTTGCTAGCCCCCAGCTGCCTCACTACCTGTTTTACCAAGGAGGTGAGCAGCATGAACCTAACAAGTAACATATGCACTTAACCTAAGGGCATAAGATAGCCCTGGTGGTCCATATAAGAAGGCCCACCAAACCCAGTAACACAGTGTCTTCATAGCCCAAACCATGTACAAAGGGGTGAAGACCACAACACAACAATACTGGAGTGTGTTCAGGGGATGGTGGGCAGTGAGGGTGATAATCAATGGTGAAGATTTTCTGGAAGATCAACAGTTAGAGTGAGTACTGAATTTTCATATTTTCCAAGAATCAGTCTTCACCATTTATTACCACTTGCGGGTCAGAGTTCTGAGCTCAGAGTAAGTACCCCATACTAGGAAAACTGGAGCTCAGGGGTCACTCAGGATAGTAATCCATTCAAAATTGTCCTGCCAAAGGTGGCATGTTGTTTGGCATGGACATCAAGGGCATAGTGCTTGGAAAAGGTATGAACTGTGCTCCAAGTTACAGCTCTGCAAATTTCACCAATAGGCAGAGAGCGTATTTTTGCCAGGGAAGTGACAACTATTCTGATGGAGTGGGCATGTACCTTGCCCTCCAATTTGACCAGAGCCATAGCATGGCAGTAGCAACGGCAATTTATAGTCCAGGTAGAAATGCACTAGATTTTAACAGGTTGTCCCTTATGATTAATGCTGAAAGAGACAAAGAGCTGTTCTGACTGTTTGAAGTCCTTAGTCCTGTCAAGGTAAAACCTAAGGACCCAGAGAGTCTTTTCTCCCTCATTCTGGAAGCTGGCAAAGTAGATAGGCGGGATTATAGCCTGACTAGGATGGAACTCCAACACCACCTTAAGTAGAAACTTGTGGTGTGTAAGAAAGACTACCATATCTCTATGGAAAACAGTATACGGAGGAGCTGTGACCAAAGCATGGGTTTCAGATACTCTGCATGTAGTGGTGCTAGCCACCAGAAATGCTGCTTTCCAAGTTAGAAGCTTTAAGTCACAAGTTGCAATAGGCTCAAAGGGCTTGCAAGCGAGCATATTCAGCACAAGGCTGATATCCCAGGGAGCCACTGACTTCCTAATGGGAGGCCTTGTATGCAAAATACCCTTGAGGAACCTCAATGGCAGCTGTGCAAGGTAGAGGGTACCCATGAGTTCATAGTATGCTGAAATACCACATAGGTGGACCTTAGCTGTAGAATACTGCAGGCCAGCATCAGAGAGGTGCAGTAAGTATTCCAGAAGCTTATCAGGTGGACAACTGAAGGAGTTCATTGAGGTTTTAGAGTACTAGACAAAATGTATTATCAACTTGACTGTGTATGTCTTCCTGGTAGAAGGTCTACTCACAGCCAAAAGTATTTCAGAGACACTCTGAGATACTTTATACCTGTGTACTTCTGTCTCTTCAGGAGCCAGGCCACAAGGTAAAGGGAGTGCAAGTTGGGATAGACCAGCTGATCCCGAGTCAACAAGTCCATCCAGAGTGGCAGACCCCTCAGTTTGCTGACTGAAAGTCATTGCAACAGAGGAAACCACATCTGCCAAGGCCAGCAGGGGACCACTAGAATCATCTTGCCCCCATGTGCCTCCATCTTGAACAACACTCTCTGGATGAGAGGGATTGGAAGGAATGCATATAGAAGCAGCTTTTGCCATGGTAGTCTGAATGCATCCTGACAGAAAATGCCATGTTCTGGACTTCTGGAGCAGAATCGAGGCATTTGCATACTTTGTGACTCTGAGCAAATCACTTAACCACCCCAGTGCTCCTGTGTCACCCCAGAAAACAAGCACTTGTGTCTAGTGGGTCTTACCTGGTTACCAAAGGAAAAAAAAGTTTGGCATTAAATGGGGATGCAAAAAAGTCCACATCTGGGGTGCTCCTCTTGTCGAATAGCCATCTCATGGCATCTGGATCTAGTGACCACTCGTGAGGGTCAGTCTCTGCCCGACTGAGCTCATCTGCTAAAGTGTTCTGGACTCCTGGCATATAGATTGCTTGGAGCAGTTTCCCTTGTTCCAGGCACAATTCCCACACTTTTATTGCCTCCCTTCAAAGAGGGTAAGAGTGTGCTCATCTTTTTTTTTTTGAAATTGTAATTTATCTCTCTCCTTCTCTACACTGGAGCCCCGCTCTGTCAGGAGTCGCTAAGGGTATTACCCCACTACTGCCTTACCTGAAACTCTGGTGGACCCCCATGGAGCCATGGCTATGTCCCCCAGGTGGGTACAAGGTGGGGCCCATACACCCCGATCAATCAACTTTCTTCGAGTCCCCTCCGGCGGTCAGGCAGGCAGCAGTCATGAAGGTCTATACCCAGCACTCCTTCCCCTCGGCGCTCCGGTGTGTGTTTTTCCCTTGTTCTAAGGGAGTGGCTACGCCCAGACATCAAGGCGTCCTCGCCAACATCCTCAGTCCCAACCATCTGTGTGCTCATGTGCTTGTTGTGCCTCCGGCCTCCGCCAGAGGCCAGACAAGTGCCGAGTGGGCACCCCCACCCTCCCGGGACAGGAGAGCTGTCCTCTGGATGCTCAATCCTCTCCCTCCCCTGCCGACCCCCAACGGCCCAGGCTCGTTCCCGAACCCAGGTCGCCGGCGTGGTACAAGGTGTGGCATCCAGCACCTCAACCTCAGCACCACGGGGCCGGCCAGTGTGCTCATCTTTGCTTGTTCATATAGTGTATGACAGACTTGTTGTCTGTCTGGAGGAGAACTGTCTTTTGGCTGACCAAATCCACTATAACTTTCAGACTGTACAGAACTGCTCGCATTTCCAGCACACTGATGTGGAGATGAGACTGACAGGTCCCAGATAGTTGTGTCTGAAGGCCCTGCAGTGGGCTCCCCATCCCAGCAAGGAGGCATTTGTGGCAAGAATAACCTCTGGCTCCAGTGGCAAGAAGGGGATGGCCTGGAGAAGGTTTTCCTCCACTATCACATTAGGGACCTCACAAGGGGTTTGGTCACCTAAATGGGATAGTTTTGAGGGTGTGATGACTGTGACCATTGTACAATGAGCATCTACTGGGTTGTCTTCATGCAGTCATTCTAGAGGCACTGTGAACACTGAGGAAGCTATTAAGCCTAGCATGCCTTGAATGGAATTGGCTTGCACAGTCCTGCGTTCCATGATGTAGCATGCCATCTGCAAGACTGCTCATAGCCTGCTGTCTTTGAGGAAGGCCCAAGCCTAGGTCATGTCCAGAACAGCTCCTATGAACAATAACTCCTGGGAGGGTTCCAGCTGAGACTTCTAGGGGTTCAGCAGGACTTCTATGGACTTTATGAACTGAGAGGCAGTAGCCACTATCTGAACCACTGTCCACTCTGTCTTCTGAAGGATTGATGAGATTAATGGGCCTAGAGCCTGCCAGAATTCTGCAGGGTATCCATCCCCACTAGGGGCTTTTCCAGTGTTGAGCGAGAGGAGAACTTGAAAGACTTCCATGGTGGTTAATGGGGTATCCAGTTAGGCAGCTTACTGTGTGGTTAGTTTTGGCAATGCTATTGATTCTAAAAAGCCTTGTATTGCTGCCATGTCCCTCTTGTGGGGTCAAGAATATAGGGTGGCATAAAAGGTGCACATAATGGTGTTTTACCTCTATTGGCGTGGTATGCACTGAACCTGAAGTCCTTTAAACCTGCACTGAAACATTCCGTCTGCTGCTCATTGAGCCTATAGGCTAAAAGTTTCCCTCCATGTTCCCCTCCCTCCTAGTATTTATGTTTAAGCCAGAGGATGGAAATCTCAGCTTTCCAGGAGAGTAGGGTATCTATTTCCATTCCCAGATTTGCAGTATGCTGGTTTAGGGGGGAGTGGGGGGTCTGGAAGGGGTGTTGCCTTAAGCCGAGTTTCGGCATTCTGGAGATCACACTCTAAGTCATGGAGTTGTTGTTCCTTATTCTGTCATCTGGCCACAGTGTAGCCAGTGATTTTCCTCCTGAAGGTAGCCTTGTAAGCCTCCCATGTGGTCCCAGCAGATATGTCTTGTATCTTGTTATCTGCAAAGAACAATGCAGTCTCTTTCTTTACCCAGGAGGGACAAAATCTATTTGATCAGTAGGGGTCTAATATCCAGGAGGGAGATTTAAGTGGTGGGTCTCCCCAGAGGAAATGCAGCTGTACTGGAGCATGATCTGAGATGATCAGTGGGAAGATGATGGAGTCCACTACTATTGAAGTGAGCTTGGGGGAGGTAAGTCAGAAATCAATTTGGCTAAGTGAACCATGAACAGCAGAGTGGTATGTATAGTTTTTATCTCGTGGGTGGAAAATCCACCAGATATCGACCAAGCCTTGGTCCTGTATCAGCTGGTGGAGGGCTTGTATACTATGTGGGTGAGTTTGGGTGGCTGGATGTGTTTTATCTATACAAGGTGCAAGGGCGAGGTTGAAATCTACCCCTGAAAGGATTGGTGTGCCGGCTGGAGCCAGTTCATCGATCTTGTGTGCTAAATGGTGAATAAAAATAGGATCATCTTCATTCAGTGCATAAACATTACCTAGAAGAATGGTACCAGCTGAAGTGTCCATCAGGGCAAAAGCCCAGCAGCCCAGTGGGTCACTTGCTGTGTGAATTGGTGTCCATCTAAGAGATCTGTGTACCAGTATCACCACCCCCCGCTTATGTGTGGGGGCTGAGGCATGCAATTCTTGCCCTAAACAATATTTTACAAGCCTGGCATGATCATCTGCTGTGAGTTTCATCTCCTAGATAAAAGGCCAGTTGGGATTTAAGTCTTTTTAGATGGGATAGAATAGTTTTCTGTTTTACCGAAGAATTAAGGTCGCTGATGTTCCAAGTGTGACAGATTATGTCAGCCATGAACAAATCAGGGAGATGAAAGGCTATGTCAGACAACACACTCGGAAACAGATAAGGTAGTCACATCAGAGGGCCTGAGCATCAAACAAGGACCTATCTTCCATCTGTACCGCTGACTATTAAATGGGGGTTGTCCCTTATAGGCGATGTGCATATAAAGTGATCTTCCAGTACCTGGCAGTGCTTCTCTGTGCCGACTATCAAAAGCAAACATAAACCAACAAGAAGAACTGTATAAATAGATACTGTGAGAGTGCAAAAGTGGGTGAACGGGGCTCAGGGCCGGTAGCATAGAGATGACTAGGGTACATCAACCCACATCCAAGAACGTGGCATTAGCAAAGAGCAGCAGTTACACAAAGAAACATAACTACATTTTTCAGCTGGTCTGTGGCATTGTCTGTTGCTGTCCCTTAATCTGCCCCTCCCCTGAGCTGCAAGATGGCACACAGTGTATATGATGTGCAGCCTGTGGAACCCCTAATACAATGCCACAGTGACATCCGGATTACATGGGTGTGGATCTATTGGGAGGAATCCCCTCAGAGTAAAAGTAGATCCAGGGACAGATAGCCTATTTGATCGTGGTGCCCCACTCCCACCCATGGTTAAGTGAGGGTATACGAGAGCCTAGAAAGGAAGCTGCTCTGGTCAATCAGGCCGTCCCTTTTTCACCACAGCTCCCCCCCCCCCAAGAAGACCTCACTGAAGCCTGAGCATCCGCAGGGAGGCATAAACAACATGGCCAAGGGAAGTGTTATAGTTACCTTTAAGAGCCCCTGCATTCTTATTAGGATGGGCATGCCAGAATGGGCCCTAGTATTCAAGGAACAGGGGCAGTATCAATCACTAAACAGCCCCATGACTAATCTCTGCATATTAGGTTATTTATCCCTACTGTAGCAAGGAAAACAGTGAACAGCTGAACATAACAAGTTATGACTGGCAGTTGAACATTGGAAATAGTATTAAATGTGACTGTAGAGAGAGCAGCAACTAATAATTGCTGCAGCATGTCCCCGGTAGTGCCTCCTAGGTAGTGATATGTGACTGCTGGCACCTCTCCCCCTGTGATGGTTGACAAGGTCCATAAGACAGTTAACTCTCTGAATGGAGACTGATTATTGAAGCTGGAGGGGGCTTGGAGAGCTAAAGTATGCCAGGCACTGCCCAAGACTAGTTGTGTCCGACTGGGTTAGTAGGCCTTCTTGTTGTGAAGATAGTCAGTGAATCAGTTGTGGCAAGCATTGCCACGGTTGAAGAACAAAACTGAGGTCAATCTTGCAGATGGAAGGAAAGAGGGGATTTATATGAGTGGGGAGTGTTACTAACGTTGAGTTATCTTTCATGTCTCTGCTAGCTCTGGGGGTTTGTTAGACCCCCCAATTGTAGGCATAAACAGAGCCCTCCTCCCACCCATTCCCTCTTCTTCCAAGTTTGAGTTCAGAGTGAAACAAAAGTACCTGTCAGCCTTGCTCAGTAGCATGTGAGGCTGTGGTCTGGTGTTCAGAAGCTGGTGACATTTTTGACAGAGTCCAGTCAGTCTCCGTTACTGAGGAAGTAATAGGTGGCGGAGCCGATGCAGCAGCTATGGAGGCCCAGGATTTCTCCGGTGGTTCGGCAGCAGTTGGTAGCAGCTGAGCTGGAATCTCAAGAGTGGGTAAGTTTGACAGAGGTGTCATTGATGTAGTGGGTCATAGTGGGGCAGACCTGTTGGTAGAAAGCAAAGCCCCTAACTCGTCTGAAAATGCTTCCATTTCAGCCTCTCGCCTAGGGCTTCTGGATCACAGGGGCTGTGATGTGGTGTCCCTTTTATGCTGTTGAGGCTAGTGCTGGTGTTTGTGGCTTCTCGGTGGTAGAGACCATGAGTTGGCATCTTTGAGCTGGGGCTCCGACCTGGTGCCTTGCAAGGAAGTAGTTCCCACTTCCATGGCTTCTGCAAATGCATCGGTGGTGCTAGCCAGGTGAAGTCTAGGCTTCCTCATTTCTTCGGGCAAGTATTTTTGCTTAGAAAATGTGCTAAGAAATTCCCAGGCTATGATTGGCTGATACCCCTGGCCAAGTAGGTATCTATCAGACAACAGAGCCCGGGTTAAAAAAGTGCCAGTCCCAACCCACCTGATCACCAATATCATTGTGCCCATAGAATTCTCATTTTTAAAATGCCACCATTTTTTTTCTCTTGCATAGCGAGAGATACAGCCCCTCCAACGCACTGAGTGCCAAGTGGCAGACGAAACGGCAAATCCTCCCCACTTGACTGATTTTGTAACAGTTAAAAAATAGTATGCAGTTATAAGAAGTTAAAGAGAGCAAATAAGCATCTCCCTGAAACCACACTCATTTGCAAGAGTGCCACTCTCCCAACCACGGTGATACATCCCCTTACTTTAGCTGCCTGCCTGCCCAGTTCAACCTAGTACCTCATATATCTCCAGAGTCAGTAATATTGTTAAACAACCGAAAAGTAAACTTCTTACTGCAGTGGTTGCTGGCACCACTTTTGATGTCCTGCTCACTGTCAAGTACACCTCAGCGAACTGAAGTCCATTAGCCAACACCAATCATGTTTGTGCTTTCCATCCTAACCACAACAGATCCCGAACTGAAAACAGGAACAAAAACATCATTTTAAAAGAAAAATGTACCAGGACAGGACATGCAGCACAAATGAGTTTTTTTCACTTTTGTATTGTTTAACAGCACAGGAGGGGATCCTTAGTCCTTCATTGCGGGGAGTCAGTCCCCCCCCCCCACACACACACCTCTGACTGCAGTTTAATAATAAAAAAAACAATCCTCTGAGGTGTGATTGTGCTTCTGCAAGTGTCAGTGGCTCAGTAGGTAGCACACTCACCTCTGAGGCTGGGAGATCAGAGGGCTGTGAGTTCAGTTCCCACATCTAGCACTTGGGTTAATATCCCAGTACTGACACTGTAGTGCAGCATGAGAGGGATGCTGCACTTCTGAGGTGCCGTCTTTCGGAAGAGACGTTAAACCGAGGTCCCATCTGCCTGGATTGGTGGTAGTTCAGGTGGATGTTAAAGATCCCATGGCACTTATTGAAAAGAATAGGGGAATTTCCCAGATGTCCTGGCCAAATTTCCCTTATTCACTAAAAATACCACCAACAGCTTAATCTGGTTCAAGGTCAGTTGGCATTCATCTGTATCCCCTTCCCCAGGGTCATGCCTGAAAATAGGCAGGATTTGTCTAGTGCACTTACCTGGTCAACAAAAAGAAACTAAATACGAACATACATACTAAGCAACCAGCAGAAGAAGGCCATTTGGTCTATCAAGTCTGCTCATGTTGCAGGGTCCACAGTTTGAGCTACTGTCCCTGCCCCCTCTCCCCACTCCTCCCATCCTCCCTACCCATGACCCTTGCCCTCCCCCATACCTGTCTCAGCCTCTTTTAAAGCTGCCCACTGTCTTCAACAAGATTACCTCTTCTGGCAGTGTATTCCAAGTGTCCACCACCCTCTCTGTGAAGGAGTACTTCCTGACCTCCCTCCTAAACCACCCACCCTCCAGTTTAGGACTGTGCCCCCTCCTGTTATGGTTGCCACTCAGCTTAAAAAGACTCTCCTTATTAACCTTATTTATCCCTTTCAAGTACTTGAAGGTCCCAATCATGTCCTCTCTCTCTCATGTCTTCCAGGGAGTACATGTTCAGTGCCCTCAGCCTCTCCTCGTATGCCTTACCCTGCTGACCAACTATCATCTTTGTGGCCTTCCTCTGGACCTTCTCCAGCAGGTTAATGTCCTTTTTGAGGTGAGGGCACCAGTACTGAACTCCATATTCTAGATGCGGCCTTACCAATGACCTGTACAAGAGCAGTATAACCTCCTCTGTCCTACTACTAATCCCCCTAGATATGCATCCCAGCATCTTGTTTGCCTTTGCTGCTGCTTTCTTGCACTGCGTGGAGTGCTTCAGGTCACTAGTGATCATCACTCCCAGGTCCTTCTCCTCCTCTGATGCAGCTACTCGGACTCCGCGCAGGTAGTACACTGTCCTAGGATTCTTGGCTGCAATATGCATAACGCTGTATTTCTTGGCATTGAAGCCAAGCTGCCAGATCCTGGACCAGCTCCCTAGCTTTTCCAGATCTTCCAGTAGGTCCTGTATCCCTTCAGCTCTGTCCACTCTCCCACAGAGCTTGGTGTCATCCATGAATAGGCACATTTTGCCCTTAATGCCATCTCCAATGTCATTGATGAAAACATTGAACAACACCGTCCTCAGCACTGAGCCCTGTGAAACCCCACTGGTTGCCTGTCTTGTGCCAAATAGCTCTTTTCCCCCATAACCACCCTCTGAGTTCTGGCCTTCAGCCAGTTTTCCACCGATCTGGTCATCTTTTCCCCAACCCTGAGATCCACCAACTTCCTGATCAACCTTTTGTGGGGCACAGAATCAAAGGCATTGCTGAAATCAAGATGGAGGATGCCTACCGCTTGGCCCCTGTCTGCTGTCTTAGTGACAGTCAAAGAAGTCTATCAGATTTGTTGACATGATCTCCCCCCATGAACTCATGCTGTCTCACATCCTGGAGACCATGCTCTTCTAGATATTCCACCAACCTTTCCTTTAGTATGGTCTCCATGAGCTTGCCCACAATGGAGGTCAGACTGACTGGTCTGTAATTCCCTGGGTCATCCTTGGGACCGCTTTTGTGGCACAGCACTACATGTGCTATTCTCCAGTCCTGCGGTACTACGCCTGTCTCTAGTGAACTATTAAATAGGTCTGCCAGTGGCCCTGCCAGCTCCTCAGCCAGTTCCTTTAGTACCCTTGGATGTACTCTGTCTGGGCCTGGTGATTTGTCCACCTTCAACGCCAGCAGCCCCTCCCTCATTCTATCCTCCTCTATCACTACATCTGTGTTCTCCACCCCCGCTCCTCTTTTCCCTCCTGAAGGCACTGGTCTATCCTTCTCCCTGGTGAAGACAGAACAGAAGTATTGATTTAGTATCTCTGCTTTTCCCCCATTATCCTCCACCCACTCCACCCTGTCATCCCATCAGGACTGTTGCCTTCCAACTGCGCTTATACATCCCTATTGCTTGCCTGCGAATAATGATCCAGTTCATCTTTATTAAATAAAGTAAAACAAATTCTGTGTATACCCACAATGAAATTGCTGTTGGTGAGGGGAGGGGGTGTCTTCTGCTATGTGTGTTGTGGGGATTGGGGAAGGGTGACAGCAAACAAACAATAGCTTGTATCTTTAGTACATTAAAAACAAAAGTACTGCTTGTGTATGGTTTGGGGAATGGCAAACAACAGAGACACTACAAAAGACAAGTAATTAATGTGTGTGTGGGGTAACCATGACAACCAGCTCTAATGCAGGCGGAGGAACTATTTTATTACAAAACATGAGTTTTAACATTTAAACAAAATTTTTTCTTCCAAACACACATACTACAGTGTCCCATTTTCTAAGCACAATAATACCCTCCAGGGTGGGCGGTATTGTGCTATACTGGGCCTTCCAGAGACTGTAAGGCCCTCTACCTGCAGCGTTGGGCCTCGTTACACCCCTGGGTGGTCCGGTATAGCACAATACTGCCCACCCTGTTGGGCTTTATTGCTTATTTAGAAAATGGGCTTTTTATTTTCTGGGCTATGATTGGCTGGTATCCATTTGAGAGGGGTACATTAACTTTCAATAGATGCCCAAGAAATAAAAAGTACCAGCCTGCCATGCACCAATGCCAAACTGGTATCCTGGTCCTAGTTTAGAACTGAAAATTCAGTAGCCGCCATTTTTGTTCCACTTGGTAAGCAGATGACTGAGCAAGTCAGCCCCCCCCCCACAAGTAAGTACAGTTACAGAGCAAGTAACAAAATAAATGGCAGACAAAAAACACACATAGCACACAATATACACCTTTTTTTAAACATTTTTTCACTTTGTCAACAACAACAGTTTTTCTTTCTCAAACTCATAGTACTAGCACGTTGCGGGCTAAGCACTACTGCAGACAGCTTCCCTGGCTCTCCCCAGCCAACCCAACACAAATATCAACAGCTTTAATTTTTTTTGTTGGAACTGCACAACCACTCCCTTGGCTTTACCCAGTATATTAATGATCTTCATGAACTCCACTCCACGCCATCCTCTCCAGCTCACTTAGCAAGTAGCAACCTAGCGAGTGTAGCAACCCCCCCCCCCAAACTGCACACCCAGTACCATATTTCAGCATGTTTCACCTGCCCTCCCCTAACTCCACCATCCTCCAGCTGTGGCTTGTAGTTTTAAATAAAAAATTTAAAAAATACTGTAACACAAAAGTGAACATCTACAGTGTTGTAAGTCCTCGTCTCACCTCAGCATCAACTGCACTTAGTTGGCAATCCTTCTACTAACCACTACAATGGTCAACTGATCCTGATCGCAATAGCTCTGATGGTAACAATAAACAACATAAATCTCTGCCTTTAAAAAATAGAGAAGAAAATAATGAAAGTAACCTATGCGCATTGCCACTTCTCACTTGTCTACTTCTGGGTCTTGAACTGATCATGATTTAAAAAGGGGAAAATGACCAGAAAGAAATACCTAGCAAACACTACAGAGCCCACTACTAACTAAAACAGTAGATACTGAGACTACTTTACCAGAAAAGGACTAATAACACAGTTGTAGTCATTTTGTGTAACATTACTTTTAAGTTTTTTGTAATCCTATAAAAAATGACATGTAGCCCTTTTTCTAAGCTTAATAATAACCTCCGGGGTTATTCCAGGGACATTCCAGAGGGGAAGGGGTAGCTATATACATCCTTGACAAATTTGATGCTTCTATTATTGACTCCACCACCATGCCTAAGGAATTCGAAAGCCTTCCTATAAAGGTCCAACTCTCATTTTCTGTAACTCTTTGCATCATCGGGTGTTACAGACCTCCTTCGGTGGGGCTAAAGGTGCTGGATCACCTGAGCAAAGCCCTGGAGTCATTGTCCTCAGAGGTTATCATTATGGGCGACTTCTATCTTGATTGGCTCTCTGTCTGCTCTAAGTCTCTTGAAGACCTCTGTGACACCTTTGGGCTTACCCAACTTATTGAGGAAGCTACCCATCCAAATTCAAAAAGTCCTTCCCATAGTACCCTACTTGATCTCATCTTAGTGAATAAACCCCCACCTCTTTTCCCATTCTGGCATCTTTTTTAATAACATCAGTGATCACTGTTCCATAGTGGGGGGCTTTCACTTCCAGGTATATCTATAAAAAAAATCGATGTAATTATGACCAAAGTGCCTTCCTCTCAGATCTGCAATATTCCTATTGGTAAGACTCAACCTGGCTCCCACTGTGTCTGAGGCATATGAAGTCTTTCAGAACATTGTCCTTGGCGCCATTAATCAACAAGCTCCCATAGTCAGAACTCACACCAAGAAAAAATTGTGCCCTTGGTTTATGCCAGACCTAAAGACTGCCTTGCTTAATAGGGATGCACTTTGGAAAAAAGCACATAAAAAGAAAATTCCTTCTGGCTGGACAGCCTTTAAGGTAGTTAGGAATCAATGTATGAGACTTATCAGAGCAGAAAAAACTAGATACTTTCACTCAGAATTGGATTCCTCGTCCAGTTGCTCTACAAAATTTTGGAAGACCTTAAAGGACATCAAGGGATGTAGTCCGGCTAACTCACTCCCTGCCAAAATTTCATCTGGCGGTTCCTCCACTACTGATAAACAGATGTTTCTAGACCTTCTCAACAATCACTGTGCTACAACCAGACTAGCATTTGATACCTCTCCTGCCAATAATCTTTGTACCCAGCTTTGTACAAAGGACTCAAATTCTCCTGCCTCTGACTCGCCTGCCCAAGATGTAGTCTTCTCATTCTGCCCTGTCTCATTGCAACAAGTAGAAGATCTACTTTTGGAACTAGATACTGAGAAGAGTGCAGGTGCTGACCAAATAGATCCCTTTTTCCTGAAACTTGGCTACCATGTCCTGTCTGCTCCTATAACCCACCTCTTCAATTTGTTGCTTGCTCAGGGTGTTCTCCCTTCAATCTGGAAAACAGCCTACATTACTCCTCTGTTCAAATCTGGTGATCTGAGCGATTTAAATAATTACAGACCTCTATCCCTGCTTCCAATCCTTTCAAAAATGCTTGAGAAATTAGTTAAGTCAGCTAAGAAAACATTTGGACTCCTTTAAACTGCTTAATCCAGTATAATCTGAATTTAGACCATGTCATAGTACAATATTTGCGCTCGCAAAGATCACTAATGACTGGCAGATTGCCCTTGATGCTAAAAATGATGTATATGCCTTATTCCTTGACCTGAGTAAGGCTTTTGATAGAGTGTATCATGACTTCCTTCTGGTCACTCTTCAAGGCATTGGTCTAGATCCCTTAGTGATGAAATGATTCACCAGGTATCTTACTGGCCAACATCAGCAGGTCAAAGTCGATGGTAACTTTTCTCCTCTGAAAACCCTCCAAAGAGGCATGCCCCAGGGGTCCATTCCGGGACCTCTACTTTTCGCAATTTACATTAATAACGTTAGCCGCGGTATCAAATCAGCGAACATCCACCTTTTCACCAATGATACTGTCCTCTATATTGATAAGCCTACCCCAGAACTGGCCTGTAAGGATTTACAATCGGACTTTAATCACTTGCAGCAAAACCTCCTGCACTTAAAACTCCTACTAAACACTAAAAAAAACAAGGCTATGTTCTTTTCACCCTTAGTCAATGCTCCTGATCCCTGCACCTTAGGTATGGTTCCCCAAATTGCTACGCTTCTAGGTGAATCATTAGAGTTCACGGTCAAATTTAAATACTTGGAGTTCTGGATTGACCACACATTATCCGTCCTTGAACACATTGAGGTACTAGCAAAAAAACTAAAACAGCGACTTGGTCTTTTCTTCCGGATTAAGCATCTCCTAACATAGGAAGCAAAAATTAGGTTGGTTCAAACCACCTTTATTCCGCTTTTGGATTATGCCAACTTCCTTTATGGTCAAGGTACTAGCATTGCCTTGCCGGAGCTTGACCCACTCTATCACCAAGCACTTAGATTTATCACTGGAGTGCCTTATTCCACCCATCACTGCTCTTTCTACTCACCGACCCTTTGTGTCTCCTTACCATCAGCTGTCTTCAAGATGGCTGCTAGGCTGAGCATGCCGCTGCTTGTAGAGTTTTGACCTGTAGTGTGTAATTTTATTTTTTGGTTTATTTGTTAGTATTTGCATTTGGTTTTTGTGCATTTTTTGTGCTTTTTCCGCTAGGTGGTGGCTTTTACTATCCGAGGATTCTAAAAGAAGAGGAATGTGGTTCGATCCAGTGTCCTAAGTCGGAGTCCCGTGTTTAGGTCTTCTGGGCTGGGATCTTTTGGACTCCACTGGGATGAGGAGAAAAGACGTCCTAAGGATTAGTGTTCTGCTGCTGGAATCGGCGTGGAATGGGTGCAGAATGGATTAAGGGTTCACTGTTATGTGAGACATTACAGGACTCCGTTTTCCCTTTGGATCGTGGCATTCTTGACCTAGTGTTGGACTTGGGCTGGGGAGCGAATTAGACTGTTTGTCCTGTTTTCATGTGGAGTTCAGCTGTGATTACAATTGGAGGTTGGTCGCTTAATGAAAAAGATTCTAAGGGTAACTTGTGACCTTTGGAAAGGAGTGAGGGGATTTTCTAATTTCATCCTGGATCCCTGATGTGAAAGAGATTTTCTTTTTCAAAACTGGTTTGAGGTGCGATCTCTCACTGGGCCTCTACTTGATTGGTGGTCCAAAGGGGGTACTTGAGATCCCTTGGTCAAGAAGTTGGCTGGGGTGCGTGCCCCCTAGACTCCCAGGTTGGGCCACTATTGTGGCCTGATTCTGGGCATTTTATTGGTCCACTTTATTTCATGTGAGTTTGCCCAGTTGGGAGTGAGGAGCCTTACTTTAATTGTGAATGGACCTTGACTTGTTTGATTTGGACTCTGGGACGCCCCCTGAATCTATGAAGATTTGATCTGACTGTGTTTTGTTGACTCTAAACATGCGGATAATCTTGACTCTGTGCCTGGCAACTTGAGGACCTTTTATTTATTTGGACAATCGAGGTGGTGAGAGGACCTTGTGTCCATTAATTTAATTTGAATGTTACCATTACCCCCTGGTCATGAGAGGACTGGGGGTGAAGGGACACGTTATTTGTTTTGTTTGAAGTTTAAATTGTTTTATAATTTGTTATAACATTTACACTTTGCAGTGAGAGTGTTAAAGTACTTTTTTCCTCTCCTCTAACTGTGAGAGAGCTGGGGGGGGGGGTTAAATAATTTTGTTTTGTTTAAATTTTGTTAAGTTGTGGTGGTGAGAGAACCCTTATATTTATACCTATGTTTATTTTATTTTTGTCCTCTTGCCTAGTCCAGATTTGATTTTCTTTGTGGTGGAATTGTTTTATTTTTTGTTTTGAAATTATTTGGTTTGTTTTATGTTGGGGTGTTATTTATTTGGTTAAGTTCATTTTGTTAAGTTTGATTATTTTGGTATGTTAGGTGGGTTTATTGTTTTGGTTTTAACTTGTTCAGTAGCGACATGTGTCGGCCCTTGGTCCCCACAGTGGTGTGCTATTTATCCTCCTCTCTTCGTGCCCTCCGCCCTTTCTATCCTCCTCCTCTCCAATATGATACATACCAATGCTGTAGAGCACTGGGAATTGTTTGTAGGAGAGTGAGGAGGGTGGGGGGTGTGTGAACAGGGGAGGATAAATGAGAGAGGCCACCGTATCAGGGTCATTAGATCCAGAAGGTGCCCTGGGGCAAAATGGAATCCAGATCGTGGTTTACCATGTCTGGTGCCCATACCCAAGGGCACTACTATATTCAGTAGGCAGATGGGCCTGACAGCCTCTGAGGTTTGTCCAACTCAGGTGGTGTTATGCAATGTCAGGTTCGTCAGAAATAAGACCGGCATTATTGCCGATCTTGTTGGCTCAGCGGACTTGGCTTGCATTACCAAGACCTGGCTGAATGAAAATCCAGGCCCCATATTGGAGGCCATGACTCTGGCCGGGTACTCGGTGATACACCGCCCGAGACTGGACAGCAGGGAAGGGGAGGTTGCAGTCTGTTTTAAGACTGAACTGGGCCTCATGAGTGTGGTAGTGGGAGAGACTGAGTCCTTTGAGTGCACAGTAGTAGCAGGTGTAGGTGTTGGAATTGTCCTCATCTACCGTCCACCCGGAGATGGGAAACGTTTCTTACAGGAAGTAGCAGACTTCATCATCGACATGTCGTTTGAGTTGCCCAGATTGATGGTTCTGGGTGACTTCAACGCCTCGGTTGACCATGAACTTTTGCAATTTGGTAATTACTTCCTCCAATTAATGACTTCTTTGGGCCTTACACAGGCAGTCTCCACTGCTACCCATAAATCTGGGCACTCTCTGGACTTAGTCTTTCTCCTGGGGGTTAATGCATCTGACTTGGGGGTGGAACCAGTTGCGTAGTCAGACCACTACACCATGAGGTTCAGTTTTTGCACCCCCCTGAGAAGGCCTTCCCCCTGTGGAGATGGTCAGGTTCCACCCTTTATGGTTTATTACCTCCCAAGGCCCTGCAGCAGTCCTTGACCTCTCACCCCCCTGTGTTGGCGAGCAGTAATCCAGAGACCCTGGTGTTGGCTCATAACACGGCTGTTACAACGGCTCTGGATTTTATTGCTCCTGTTCGTGTGTGCTCCCTATCCCTTCAACCCAAGTCCCCTTGGTTTGATGGGACATTGAGGGAGATGCGGAGACAGGGGCGAAGGTTAGAGCAGAGCTGGCGCAAGTCCGCCCTTGAAGCCAACCACCTTAGATTGATGGAACATTATTCTGTCTATTAATCTGCAATCACCCGTAAGAAGGCAGAATTCCTGTCCAGGAAGATTACAGTTGCTGGGAATCGACTGGCTCAGCTGTTTCGAACTGTAGACAGACTGTGCAACCCAGCCTGTCTGCAAGTTTGAAAAGCTTTTTTGCAATTAGAGTGCTAGGAGCTCACTCGTTACTTTGCAACTAAGGTGGCCGACCTCAGGGCGGATTTGTGTCCAGCAATCTCTAAGGGTGTTGCTGTTGAACAGTGTGAGTTCACAGTACCTCAGTTTTCTTGGAGTTCCTTCAGTCGACTTGATTTCATGGATGTTATGAGGATCATCCATAGTGTGTGCCCCACAAGCTGTAGTTTGGATCCTGGACCGACCTCCCTAATTTTGGGTTGTAGTGATACCATCCGTCCAGTCCTTGTGCAAATAGTCTGGTGCTCCCTGGAGTCAGGTGAGTTCCCTAGCTCCCTGAAAGAAGTGGTGGTGACACCTCTCTTGAAGAAAGCTACCTTGGACCCAGACTGTTTCACAAATTACAGACCCATCTCTAACCTTCCCTTTTTTGGGAAGGTGATTGAGAAGGCAGTGGCAGCCCAATTGGAGGACCATTTAACCATCCATAACATCTACAAATCCTTCCAATCCGGTTTTCATAAAAGACACAGCACCGAGACTGCGCTGGTTCGGGTGCTTAATGATCTTCTGAGGGTGACAGATCAGAAGAGACGTTCCATTCTGGTTCTCCTTGATCTCTCGTCAGCTTTTGACACTGTGGATCACTTGGTGTTGATAGCAAGCCTAAGGCAGATTTGTGGAATTTCGGGAATCATTCTACAATGGTTCACCTCATTCCTCACTGGGAGAACACAAAGAATTATGTTGTTTTTTTTTTCCTCTGGCCCAACTCCTTTGTTGTGTGAGGTGCCTCAGGGTTCTGTGCTGTCTCCCATGTTATTTGCAGTGTATATGCTGCTCCTTGGAGACATTATAAGATGGTATCGGCTGAGGTTTCACCGCTATGCAGATGATACCTAGCTATACCTGTCTTTTGCACCCGACCAGGATGGAGCTCTCTCAGTGTTTAACAACTGTCTGGAAGAAATCCAGGATTGGATGGATTCTAGTAGGCTGAAGTTGAACTCAGAGAAGACAGAGGTTTTTGTTGTGGACCCAGACTGTCAGATAGAGTTGTTGTGTGTTGGTACACCCTCTGGAATTTTCCTTGGCGGCATTTCACTTCTGACCTCTGAACGGGTGCGTAACCTGGGGTTATCTTGGATGATAGACTGACACTACAGTCTCAAGTGTCAGCTGTTGTCAGGACTTCCTTTTACCATCTTAGGAATATCACCAGAGTTAAGCACCTTGTTCCGTCTGACACCCTACCAACGTTGGTCCACGCCTTTGTGTCCTTGCGTGGGGACTACTACAACTCCCTGTACTTTGGGCTTTCTGTGGTTGAAATCCATCACCTACAGCTGGTGCAGAATGCAGCAGCCCAGGTTTGACTGGGACAAGTAGATCCTGTCATATGATCAGGTGCTGTGCGAACTGCACTGGCTACCTATAAGGTGGCGGATCGCCTTTAAAGTCAGTTTACTGACTTTCAAAGCCCTTCATGATCAGGGTCTGGCCTATCTGAAAGATCTTCTGGTGCCCTACTGCCCCAGCTGGTCATTCCGCTCGGCCGACGAGGAGTTGCTAGAGATTCCAAGAGTGAGTCTTAAATCTTCCGGCTGTAGAGCATTCTGTTATGCTGCACCCACTCTTTGGAATTCTCTACCCCACTGGTTAAGGGAGTGCACCTCTGTGGAGGAGTTTAAGAGTAATTTGAAAACTTATTTTTGGCAAATGGTCTTTTTGGATGGCTGATTATATTGTAATTGCTGATTGTGTTGTGGTTTTATTTTTATTTATCTTGAATTTTAATACTTGATGTTATTGTGTTATGATTTTATTTATGTGTATTATTGGATTGTAATATTTGATGTTATTGTTTTAGTATGTTCATCTCCTTGGAAAAATGAAAGGCACTCTATAAATAAATTTATTATTATTATTATTATTATTATTATTTGTATGCTGGACATCTCTCAAATTTAGATGGCAAAAAAACGCGGCCCCTTGGACATACAGAGCAATTACTAATATGCTTCCTCAGTACATTTCAGACTGTCTACCCGCCTGTACTGTTGCTACCTACTCCCTAAGAAGCCACTCCTACATATCACTTACCATCCCTAAAGTTAGATCCCGTTTTGGAAGATCTTCTATAAGTCATGCACTTCCAGTACTGTGGAATAATCTTCAAAAAACCCTCAAGTTAGCTTTTCCCGTAAAATTGCCCACATTCAAAACTATGTTCACTCGTTCCTTCAAGGAGTCCTGTAATTGTTTCCACTGATGTGCTGCAATTCATATACTTGGCAGTCTGACCAGTTGCTGCACTCGTGCGCATGGCAGTCTGACCAGTTACTACCTCTTGTCTGTCCATCCTGTACCTCTTCTTCTTGTCTGTCCCCTTTTATACTTTCCTCTAACCCCTCTTCATGTGGTTCCCATGTATATATTGTTTTATTGTATATATGCTGTGTGCAAGATATGTATTTTCAGTGCTGTATTAGTGAATTACCCTCTTCTGCCATGTACCTTCTAATGTCAATTCTGTTATGTAACTGTTTTTCTGTGTATTTAACTGCCTTGTTGTACTGTAATTGGAAATGTGTACCTGCCCAGGTCCACCTTGTAAATGAGTTCACCTCAATGGTGTTTCACCTGGTAAAATAAAGATTGATTGGTTGATTGATTCATAGGGATGATGGTATGGGCAATACCGGACCTTTCAGGGGCTATAAGGCCCTCCACCTGCGGAGTCAGGCCTCATTATGCCCCTGGGCGGTCTGGTATTACCGAATACTGCCCACCCTCTCAGGTATTATTGGTTGCAGAAAGTCCATTAGGGCTTCTGGGGTAGCTCACAGTGGGGGGCTCCATTGTTGATGGCTTGCATTACTGCCAGATAGCTGAGGGCGAACTGCAGGTCAGTTCTATGCATTATGTGATAAGCGTCAGTATATGCCTGGTGTTTATTAAACAGATCCTTGGAGAAGTCTTGGAATATTTGTATTGGATGGCCCTGCCACATTAGTTTTCCCAATTCTTTGGACTGGCTAAGGATTTTTTCTCTTGTAGCGAAGCTAAGAAATTTGGCCAGCATGGGCAATGGGCAGTCTTCCATTTTTGGTGGTGGTGCTAGGGAGCAGTGTGCTCTTTTAATATCACTGCTATGGCGGTCCCCTTTTAGCTGTAAAATGTCTGGTAATACATGTTAGAGGAACAATACCATATCTCGGAGCTCAGCTCCTTGAGGAAACCCCACAAATCGCAAATTATTACAGCAGCTATGATTCTCAAGGTCGTTGACCTTGTTATAATGCATGGATAAGGCAGCTTTGTTCCCTGATGGTCGCCATGAGGTCCTGGATGGTTGCCTCATGTGATTACATTCTCCGCTCAGTCTGGAATAGCCGAGTCTCCATCTTTTGTATCGGCATCATAATTTGCTGGGAGGCTGCCGTGACTTCAGACATTTGTGTTAGCAGGTGGTTAAACATTTCTTCTATCGCTAATGCCTCCCAGATTTATTTTGCACCCAGTGCCATGATGCAGTGACTAGCTGAGAATGGAGATTGTGGTGTGGGAGTTGGTATACTGGTTCTGTTAAGTTTGAGTTCTATTACAGGATCCTGGCTGTCTAATCTGGCTGGAGAGGGTTCAGAACATTTGCCCAACACTGTGAAACAGTGGATTTTGAAAAATGTAACATTCATGGAGTGGAGGTACAGAATTAGGTGGGGTTGGGGGTTAAGTCACGCCCCACCCCACACTGCAAAGCACTTTGTAAAAACTCATGGCACTAAGGAAAGCCCAAAGGGCAAGACTATAAACTGGTAGTGCTGTCCCTCCACACAGAACCAAAGGTATTTGTGGTGGCTGGGGTGTACCAGTATGTGTTTGTAACCCCCCTGCAAATGGGGGTTCCCAAAAGACTTCCAGGAGCTTGCTTGAATGCTCCAAGCCTGAATGGTGTTTGGCATTTAAGCCATTTATCAGTAAGTGTTTTTAGAACCTCTGGTACTGTCTCTTTAAGAGCTGTCTGCTTGCAGACATAATTAGTTTGTATGGGGACTGTGTGTTTCTTTGATTGAGTACCACTCGAGCTGCTGCCAATTCACTACATTTTGCAGTCACTAGGAGTGCAAGGGAACCTATCTGAAAGATGTAACTGTTTGCCAGAAACCATTTAGAGTAATAATGAAATTACAGTTTGTCTAACCTGCTTTCTTTGCTGTCAGAACTGTGTCTGCCTAGTTCCCATTCTGGTTTTGAACTGCTGAACTGGACCAATCAGTGTGGGTAAGCTAGCTCTAAAATGGTGCCTTGGACGAATCAGAACTTGGACTCATAATCTGAGCCAGCCACAAGAAGATTGTATGGGCAGTGACTCTGGGAGATGTAGTTTAGACTTGAGCCTTTTGGACCAACAGGGCAGTCTATTGTGAGTGACAGCCAATCCAGTCAAGAACTGGGAGGAACTCAAAGGAAGTGCCCGGTTTTGTCTGTTGGAGTTTCAGTTGAGCTCTGGCAGTGAAGAAGGAAGGAGCCCTGTGCTTTTTCAGTGTGCAGTTTTAGTCGGGAAACGTGTGTAAGGCCCAGAGTTCCGGTCTGCAGCTTGTGTAACTGCTTGTTAGGACTGAATCCGTCCTGTGAAGAGAATCAAAGGACATCTGAAGAGTAGAAACCAGGCTCACCCTGTAGAAGACTGGAGAAATTGCTGAATTGCACTCGGTCTGTCAGGAACTGAATCTGCTGTGTGTTCTCCCGGGTATTGTGCAGTAATTGCGATCGGGATAGAGAAGCAGCCTGCCTAGTATAGTACTGTCTGTTTTACCGTATAAATGTGTGAAGAGGCTTGTGTACCTCAAGTGAATCCTGCTGCCATTAAAGGACTTTTGCCTGTTACTGTTCACCATATAAATGTGTGAGGAGGCTTGGTTAGCTCAAGTGAATCCTGCTGCCATTAAAGGACTTTGCCTGTTGCAGTTTGCCATATAAATGTGAGGAGTCGTGGAGCTCAAGAGTAGCCCTGCTGACATTGAAGGACCCTATCTTGTTTGGAGGTCGTGAGTACTAATTCAGGGTCTCCCTGTTGAATTGCCACATTGAATCCAAATGGAATCACTGTACTGCTGACTGTTTAAACTAATTTTTCTTTCTCTGTGGGAAGGGCCCCTACCAGCTTCCACGGTTTGGACTAGCCACTAGGGCTTGGGTGCCCAGGACAGTAACTGGTAGGGATAGGCTATATGCTAGAGCCATGGAATAGATGAGTAAAGTGATAAGCTAATTAACCTGATTTCCCCCTGTCCTTGTTATATTCCCCCTAAATAAATCAGAGCTGCTTGTTTCAGCAAAGTTATACTGCCTGAGGTATTTGTCTATGTTAAAGTATTGCACTGTGATTGTTGCACTGTATCTTATTTTACAGGAGGTCCCAGTGCCTGAACCAGCCCTGGGGGTAAGTGTATACTGTGAAGGTAATTCTGATATATTGTGTGGGCCACTAGTGGGAAGAAAGGGGGGTTGCAGTGTCCCAGAGGGCTGTGACCAAGTAAGTTTAACTATTGCAAACCCTGACCTCTGGGTGGAGGCACCCGCCATTGGATCCAGGCCCCTCAACCTGTTAGTGGCAAATCAGGCAGGGGTAGTAGCCCCTGGGATAGCGCCATCTAGGGGTTACATGTTGATATGCTTCTCGCATATCCAGAGAGACTAGCCAGTCCTGGTATTTCAGATAAGGTGGCAAACGGCTCAGATAAATCATCTTGCATTTTTTGTGATTCATGTATTTGTTCAGATCTCTGAGGTTGAGAATTGGGTACATGTTCCCTGATTCCTTTGGTAGCAGCAGATCCCCGTGTTGTGTTCTGAATCGGTCACTATTTTCACTGCTCTGTTTCTCAGAAGACCGGCAATCTCCCACACCAGAAACTCTGACATGTAAGCGGACAAGGGGAGTTGCCTTCTGGGAGGATAGTCCTGAGGATAAACTTATCCACTGAGATTTATTCCCACTGATGGTAAAAATGGGTCAGATGCCCTCTAACTGGGGAAGAAAGGTCTTCCTTGGACATCTGAATCAGAACTGGGGCCGGAGCTTCAGATGATGGCATAGAATGCTTTTGGTGCCTGTGCCTTTGGCTGCACCTTCTTTTGGGGCTGGAGTGGCTGGGCTTTGTTGTTTTGGGCTCCTTTCCCCTGCCACAAAAAGACTGCTTGTTGTGAAAAGACCCACGTCCCCTACCCCTCTGTGGGTTATAGGGAGCTGGCCTGGAAGTCTCAAGAGTCATTCTCATTTTGCTAGGCTCATTAAGAAACTGTTCCACCTGCTGTCCAAACAGAGAAGTGCCATCCAAGGGCACATTCATGATCTGTTGCTGGATATTCTGGGTGAAGCCAGCAGTCTGTAGTGAGGAGTGCTGCCGGCTGCTAATGCCTGCAGCTGTTGAGTGACCTGCTGCATCAAAGGCATCCATATAGGCTTTAAGCTTGTGGCTGTTAGATTCACTAGCTTGTGTAACAGCTAGCAGCCTCTCTTGTTTTGCTTCTGTGTCTGGCAGGGCCTCTGCCAGAGACTTAAGTTTGCTTCAGAGGGCATACTTACACTCAGTGAAGTGAGACCTTGGTAGCTAACTATCCTCATTCCAAGGGTAGCAGAGGCATAGACCCACTTGCCCATGGTGTCTAATTTGCACAACTCCATGTTAGTGGGGTGAGCTGTGACTTCTTTGGGCATTATGACTTTGTCATTCTCAGCCAGAATAACAATGGCATCTGCTATAGGCTGAGTGAAATACACAGACTTAGCTTTAGGCACTGCATATTTCTTGTCTGCCTATTTGGGGACAGCTACCACAGTAGCAGGCTCTCCTCCAGGCCACCCCTGAGAGTGTCTTTAGGGGTGTCTGGATGGAAGAAAGTAAATAGACTGGGATATTAGGCATGTTTAAAAACTCCAGTTGGAAGTGTCTAGTCTGGTCTATGGCTAATGTTTCAAAATTCAGTGTGGAGTGCATATGTCTGAGCAGAACCTGGAAGGAGAGGTCCTCCTGAAGTATAGTCAAGGGAACTGGGTCTGAGTTATCTGAACAGTAGTATGAGTCATCCTCCTCACCATCAGAGGTGATGAGGTCAGAATCCAACTCATCCCCCTCTACACACTTCTCAGTTGGAAAGTAGTAGAGAGGATTTTTTTTTTTATTTATTTTATTTAGTGATTTGGAAAAGACCTTTGAGCACAAGCTCTTTTACAAAGGTTCTACATCACAGATTGCAAAACAAAGAACAATAGGAGAAAGTAAAGGTACATTACAATAAAGGATACAGCTTGGATTCAGAACTTACAGAATAACTCTAAACATAGGTACAAGTTAAAATAACAAGAAAAACATTTTATGAGGGTGAGAGGGGGCGATAAGCAGCCACAAAGTGCCTTGTCAGTATTTCAGAGGGATGGTGATAGCTGGCAGTGGGGTGAAGAAAGGAGGTACGAGAGAGAGAGAGAGAGGTATGTAATGCGGTGGAGGTGAAGGGTGGGGAAAGAAGGGCGATGAGGTATAGGGATAAATGGTGGGGTGAGGGGAGGCTGAGTGGAGAAGACATGCTAAAGTATATGGTGGGGTGTGAGGGGTCATGGTCAGGCAGCCTGCATTAGTAGTGACTGTTAGAAGCTCACAGGACTGTGAGTTGGGGGAGGGTGGGGTGGCGGGTGCCGAAGAAGCATGATGCAGACTGATTGCTGAGGCAAGTCATGAGAAGGGACAGAGGGAGGGGGTACCTGAGACCTGCCTAGTGCTTGCTGGGGGTAGAGAGTGCAGGTGTGGCTGGACTCAGGGGCAGGTGCACTTAGAGAGTGTTATTAGGTACTGTTTGAGGTCAGTTTTGAATTGTGCCAGACAATTGGTGTCCAAGAGGTGCCCAGGGAGTTCATTCATCCACAGGGGGGCCTGGTAGGCAAATGCACGTTGCCCAAGTGAGGTGCGACGGAAGGGGATAGCCAAGGCCCCTCTAGTCCTCCCTCTGGTGACCTGTAATGAGTTGGCCACCTTGATCAAATTGCTTACACAAGGTGGTGTTTTACCCAATAGAGCCTTCTTCCCTAGGATGCAAGTCTGCAATTTGACCCTGGTTCTTAATAACAGCCAATTTGTGCGTTCATACAGAGTACAGGTGTGAGTGCCATGCTCAGCATCCAGGGTGAGTCTGCAGGCTTTGTTCAGCACAGTCTGAACCCTCTTGAGTGCTGTATCCATTGCCGCCACATAGACCACTAGTTCATAGTCAATACTAGATCTAATTGAACTGTGGACTGAGAGGCAGAGGGCCCCTGGAGAGAGGTGTTGCCTGTGCCTGTACAGGACACCAGTCATGGTACTGACTGTCTTGACCAAAGAGTCAATATGGTGCACAAATGTGAGGGTATCATCTATTATGACCCCCAGATACTTGAACAAGTGAACTTGTTCCAGCGGCTCACTGCATGAGTTGGAGGTGATGAGGGGGTAGTGCTTATTTTTGTTGTGGGGGCTGGACATAAGCATGGCCTTGGTCTTCTTGTAGTTTAGTAGAAACTTATGACTACAGAACCAGTCCTTGAGTTTGGAGAAGGAGTTCTGCAGCTCAGATCGTAGGGCAGCCTGAGATGTGCTGCTCCTCAGGAGCACAGCATCATCTGCTTATAGTATGAGTTTGGTGTCATAGGCTGTGGGAAGGTCATTTAAGAAGAGGCTGAAGAGTAGGGGCCCCAGTATTGATCCCTGGGGTACCCCTAATGATACCTTTCTTGCACTGGATATTGTTTGCCCAATTTTGACACATTGATGTCTCCAAAACAGGTAGTCTTGGAACCAGCAAAGGGCATTGGGCACCACACCCATGTTTTGCAGTTGGGTCAGTAACAGGGGGTGGCTGACTGTATCGAAGGCTTTGGTGAGGTCAATAAAGACAGACCCCACCAGTTTGCCTTCATCCAGGGCCTTATGTGCATAGTTCGTGTAGACCAGCAGGGCAGTGGTGGTACTGTGATTTTGTCTGAAGCCATGCTGGTTGGGGCATAGTAGATTATACTTACAGAGGTAGTCAGTGAGTTAACCCGTCACAATCTTTTCCAGTGCTTTGGACGGGGGGGGGAGAGGATCGAGATGGGTCTGTAGTTGGCTACCAGAGACTTGTCGCCTCCGTTATGCACTGGCGTAACTAGGGTCTGTTTCCAAACTGCCGGGAATTGGGCCAGTGCCAGGGACTTATTGTACAGCATGGTAATGGGTACTAGAAGAATGTCCAGGGTGAGGGATAGAAGTTTCATGTCTATCCCGTCACTGCTCAGTCTGGTCTTACCTAATATTTTCTTGACCATAGTAAGGGCCTCCTTCACCGTCACCCTTTTAAAGTAGAAGGTCGGGTGAGAACACTCGGTAGATACGTTGTTAGAGTGGTTCAAATCGGGTTGAAAATAGGCAGGTGGTAGCACTGGGGTAAGATCTGTGAAGTCCTTATTGAAGGCTTCTGCAATAGCTAGAGGGTCTGTAGTGGGGGTATTACTGATACTGAGCAGCTGGGGGTGCTTCTTGTCCTCCTTTCCAAGGATGCTTTTGATGTTATCCCAGAATCTTTTCCCATCACCCCAAAAATTGCAAAGCTGGGCCTTATGATAGTTGGCTTTGGCGAGCTGGATTAGCTTGGTGCAGCGGTTCCTGGCTGTTCTGTAGCACTGGTAGTCATGCTTGCTACCTGTGTTTCTGGCCTTCTCCCAGAGAATGTCCCTTTCTTTCAGGTGGGAGAGGAGCTCCCTATCAATCCAGCCATTTGCCTGCCCCCAATTTTTTCTTTTGGTGAGCGGGGCATAGATGTCACAGATGGAGCTAAAGCCCTTAATGAAGTAACTGAAGGCCTGATCAAGGGTAGGTGCCAGGTCGATAGGAGTCCAGTTATGCAGGGCAAGGGCTGATTTGAGGGCTCCAAGTTTATCCTTCCTCAAGACCCTGCTTTCAATGAGGATGGGTGGGCTTTTGGTAAATTTATTAGACCACAGGAAGGTGGTTGGGGAGTGGTCACTTAGGGTGTCTGGGAGAACCTTGATCTCAGAGATCCGGAATGGTGAGCTTGCTAGGATCCAGTCAAGGAGGATACTGTTTCCTGCCTTATAGTTCTGCCCGGTGGGGCAGGTGACAAGTTGTGTCAGGTTGGAGGTGGCTATCAGATCCCTGAAAGGGGCAGCCTCTTTTCCATCCCAGTTTATGTTAAAGTCCCTGGTAATGACAAGCTCCATCCCCTTTGGAAGGGTGCTGATAATGTCCATAATTTTGGGAAAGTCTGCTGTGGCTTTCTTTGGGGGTAGGTAGACTGTGGCAAGAATGAGAGTTTTGCCATTCTAACTGACTTGTGCCTTTATCACTATTTTATCTCATGGTCCTCAGCCACCCCGGTTCCAGGGAGGACGGAGCACTGCAGAGAGTCCCTGGCATAGATGAGGGATTCCTCCCCTCTCTTGCCTATTCTGTCAATCCTGTATGCTTGGAAGCCTTTGAGGGCAACTTTGCTATCTTTAATCCTACTGGTCAACTAAGTCTCCATTAGGTAGAGGATGTCAGGGGTATGAAGAGTCATCCATGCCTGAAGTTGGTCAAATTTTGCAGTTAAACTGCAGATGTTCAGTGAGGCTATTTTTAGGCCTTTAACCTTATGAACACCAGGGCCCGTTGAAAGTGAGTGGATCTGGGTTCGAGTGAATGTTGCCAGAGAGGAGCAGGAGCATAAAGATGACCTTTCTGATTTATGCTAAATTTGGCTCGTGCTTTCCGCTGCCGAGGCTTCAGATGATTCAGGTGGTTGGACATTGGTTTAATTATTAGGGTATAGCTAACCATTACTACTCCTATGCAAGGGGAGGGTATATGGGCACCCGTGTTTGAAGGGTAAAGCCGAGTGAGTCGCTGCCCACAACCAAGTGAGGTGAGTGATGGTGTTAAACAGCCAACAGTACAGGTCATGGCTGCTGCAAATTCCGGCAACATCAGACCTGGCCCTAGGGGCCTAGGAAATAGTGCCGATGGCAGCACTGTGAGTATCCCCAGAGAGAAAAATTCCAATGTAGCAGGCTCATGCAGCACCATGAAATGCCAACAGGATAGGTCCCATGGCACTGCACACAGTCCAGCATATGGTGTTGATGACCCAATCTCACCAAAGTGGCCAGTGGTGGCACCATGGTTGTCCCTCTCCCTGAGAGGATAGAGGTGACACCACAAGTGGGACAGATGGTGGTACCGACACTGGCACAAGCCTGGAGGCCAGCGCCACTGTCAGCCGCATACCTAAGTCAAGAGGCACTGCAGACAGTGTCAGGGACTGGCACCAAAAATGACACCACATGACTTATACAATACAGACTGCTCCATAAGAGCTGCCCAATGGCTGAGCTTTCCACCAGGGTCCTCTCTAAAAAATAAAAGCTCCAGGATAAAGACACACTGACCTCACAGGCCCAGGCATCCTCGGTGTTGTCGGCACTGACAATGGGGAACCCAGACCCATAGACGTTAGGTGTCTTACAGCAGAGTGGCCGGAGGATGACCTCAACCCATGCCATTTCTTCCTCTTTTTGCAAGAAGAGGAAGAGGTCGAGGCTGAATGGTGCAAAGATCCTGATACTGAGCATGTGCGGAATCTGGACCATTTCTTTTTATGACTCCGGGAGGACTGTCCCCTCCCATGCATTGGACTGCCCATTGTCAGAGCACCTTCCCACAGAGAGGTGGTGACAAAACAAAGCCCCATTGCCAGAGCAACTTGCCTTTTCAGGCTCCCTACGTTCTTCCATGGCTGTTGACCATTAGCATGAGGTGGGGCTGAGAGAAAACTGTAAATTTTGTGTGTCTAACTAATCTGGCACAAAAATAACAAACCCTAGTACATTTAAAACTAAAGCCCAAGAACAGAATGCTGTTGTTGCATAGATAGTGAAGTTCTGGCCGTGACAAGGACAGCGATGAAGCTACTGAAGCACACTTATGTAACCACCCCTCTGCTTCTTTACACAGTTAGCTACCCCTGGTACCCATAACTGGGCACAAACTTCAGAAACATTTAGGCAATTGGTACCATCCCTAGTTTTGGGAATGTATACCAGGCTCATTCTTCAAGAGAGTACAAACAAACAAACAAAAATGCACTCCAAAAGTAGGAAGACCATAGCCATATACTTAAACAGCTTTTTGGATCATCATTTGGTTTGTTTTCTATGGTCTTCCCACCTTTGGAGTGCATTTTTCTTTGTTTGTTTGTACTGTTTGCAAGTCTGCCAAGCTCTGGATGTGCACCCCTCCCCAATCCCCGGTGACTGCAGTATATAACTGGTTCTTTTCATTCTTCTAGAGATCAAGGGGTGGGGGTGTACAAAAGCAATATGACCTATTAGGTATGTACAAAAACCAGGTCCTGTGGTGAGAACTTTTTATTAGGGCTATGCTAGACCTAACTTCTGGAGGGGTACCCAGTAAATCCACACACAGGAAGCAATAATGTAACTGTCCAGACCATAGCTGGGGTTCTAGAGTGTGACTTTATTCCAAAAGATGTTCTCTAAAGCAAGGGTGGACCCCCAAGATTTACACATCGTGGCACTAGGATCTTGCACAACAACAAATCGACTGTATCTGACAGAAAACTCTCTTTGTATTCCTACACTGTGGGACATAAAACATCTTACACTTGTATTCCCATATAACATAGGACATAGGACATTTGTTCCAGTGGCACTGGCCAAACTGAAAACATATTTGCCAACAGGACACTTGCACTCTGTTTCCCACATGTCATAGGACATTGAACATTGCTTCTAGTGACACTGGACACAGCTGAACATACATTTTACTAAGAACTAGCACAACCCACTTCAGGGGGTAAAATCCTCTTCAGACATTGGCCGTATGTCTAGTAACCAGGTGCCCTTACTGAATCTGTTAGTCCTGAACTGGTTACTCCAGATAGGGGTCTGCCAACCCTCTGCTCCCAAATCCATACTCAGTCATTCTTTCAGAGTTACACATTAAACATTTGAAAGGGGGGGGGCGTGGCCAACAGCCGAGCTTGCGGTCGCATTCTAGTAGAGCTCCGCTAAAAGCAAATTAATTTGAGTTTTAAATAATACAAAACCGCTAGATTTTAGACAGCAATCGAACTTATCTTGAGAGGATAACTCACTGCACTGAGCAATACCTTTCCTGCTTCTCTATTTATCTGCATTTTGAAGCTATGGGGAGAACTAACAGAGCAGCTGTCAGAGGAGAAGGCACCCGATCCAAAGACCTGAAACCAGGCACTAGTACCGAACTGAGACCGGGGACATCTGACAGTGTGTCGCAACCCACCAATGCAGCACTTCTAATGGCAATACAGAGACTAGACCAAAAACTGGAAGATTTTACTTCCCAGTTTAAAATTTTGGATACCAAGGTTGGCGTGTTAGAGGAAGAGTCGAAGACAGTATCAGTTGTGGCCACAAAGGCCATGACAGTTTCTACAGGCCTCATAAAAGAAAATGATGGACTTAGGCAACGACTGGAGAACCTAGAAAATGCGTCCCGAGCCTCTCGCATCAGAATCATAGGCTTACCAGAGGATTCCGAAGGAGAAGATCCCACTTCTTTCCTGCAGACTTTTTTTGAGGAGGCCCTACAGGTTCAGGAGCCAATTGCCATCCAAAAGTTTTACAGGATTACTCCACACGGTGGGAGAAGCCATGCGGCCACGAACCAGCTGCTGCCCCGAACTCTCCTCATGGTTCTGGGTTTTTTAAGGGAGAGAGACCTTATTATTAATAAAGCTAAACAGCAGGGAACTTTGGAATGGGGCAATGCTAAAGAGCACATTTTTCCAGATTTAAGCTTTGCCACCAGACAGCGACGGAAAAGCTTTGACGCCCTTAGAACCCACCTGAGACAACTGGGGGTCCACCATGTTCTCCTAATGCCAGACAGTCTTCGGATTATATATGGTGAGAAACACTATCAATTTGCAGATGCAGAAGCAGCAAGCAAAATGTTGACCCATATTGAACGCGAATTCCAAGCAAAAGAGGACAATATGGATAGTGATTCCGGGGACAATGATTGAATATTTGCTATTAGGACAAATTCCCTTGATTATAACTGAACACTAAAGAAATAAGATTTCTGTATAATACCCTTTCCAGCTGGGATTGCTATACCAGTAGTGTTTTTTACTGAGATATACAGCTTTGCTTTTGGGGAATGGCTGGGGGGGGGGGAGTTGAAGGTGAAAATGGTGATTGAAATGTTGTTAGATAACCTTTCCTTTTCTTTTTTGTAGCCTAGGAGAGCTAAGGGTACCACCAGATCGCCTAATATATGTATGGTATATGAAATGTGTTCAGTTCATAGATCCACCAGGTTTCTCTACTGTTTAAATGATTTTGAAAGTTACCGCTGCATATGGAATGGGACACCAGTTCCATTCCCCAGAAATGGAGCTGTACCACTGTGTGTCCCCTATCCATAAAATGCCTGGCTACTAACGAATTTTCGTCTCTTGATCTAATGCGACTTTTGTGTTCCAGTACATTTCAGACACCATGGAGACTTAATGAAGAGATTAATTGGCAGTCGTGTTGGTGATTAAAATACCTTTTACTCATATGTATTTCCAACAGTTCGTCCTTCCTCTCTTTCCTTCAGTTGTTAACGGTAGCATGTTTGTTTTGATTGGCGTTTGTTAGTGAGTTTTAAACATGCTGAGGAGATGTCCCATATTCTGCATTAGGCTCATATAAAACAATAGTTAGATACATAAAATCATGTATACATGAGTATTAAGGGAACTATGGTAATTTATTTGGATGTCCATCCCTTTACCCGCACGGAAATATGGTTACTAGGCAGCTAATGCTGCCTGGTGATGAAGTCATGCACATCCACTGGCGACAGACGGTGCTTTTCCACGCAGGTATAAGAGGTTTAGTTTGAAGTAGCCTCTTGCTGCAACACTTTGGAGAAAAGCTCCAAGCGGGAGACACCGTATATCAGGTAGGCTTCCTATGCTACGTTACAGATAACACAAAATGCCTTTATGCTTTTGGAGGTTAAATGTTAACGGCAATATTACTGCTTTTTCTTTCAGAGCTTTGAAGCTCAATGGGAATTATCTAATCTTAGACAGGTACACTGAAACTTTCAACTTTGAAATACCGTAAGGGTTATGGTGATTATTTTATATTGGAGGCTCTACCACGGTTTAGTTGGTGAAATTTTGATTTCCTTTTTGTTTTCATAGTAATGAAATTATTACATATTTGGAAGGATTATATCATTCCAAGTCCTTTATAAAGGTAGCACATGTCTTTTGTGTCACTTAACGTTTATAGTGAGTTAATTCACATAATAGGGTTATTATGTGTGTTTATATGAAAACATTTTTTAACACATTCCACATTATTATGGAGATTGTTGTGGCAGTAAAGAAACGCTATTCAAGCGGTAAATAGCAGGTAGCCCACTGGGCACACATTCATATTTTGTCAGGTGAATGTCATCATAATGTTTGTGTTTTATCCTTTTCCAATGTGATTTTTAGTTTATGTTTATGGTGTAATAAGTTATATAAATTGGTCCAGATTAACTTAACGGTTCTTGAAAATTCATACTTATATTATTTTGGAACATTGATATTTTTGGTCATAATGAAAAATTAATTATGAATATAATTGTATATTTTTAACAGCACCCCAGAAGAAGCCACGTTGTGGCAAAACGTTGGGACTGGGCTGAAGAAAGAAATAAAATACTATTTAAAATAATTGAGACAAGTCTGAAGTCGTGTTTTACTGGAGCTGGGATATTTGGCCTTTTTGAAGTTCTTACACACCATCTCCAGCCCCACACAAAAAGATGATTTACTCTTTGGATTCCCCTTAGATATTGCTTATTGGAAGTTTACTAATCAGCATAGGATTCTAGTTTGATGCAGATTCCTGCATCTGCATAGGATTCTAGTTTGATGCAGAATCCTGCATCGGCACAGGATTTTAGTTATATGCAAAATCCTGCATCTGCATAGGATTCTAATTAGATGCAGAATCCTGCATCGGCATAGTATTCTAGTTAGATGCAGAATCCTGCATCGAACTGCCATGTTAAATGCAGAATCCTGCATCAAAGTGGCATTTTATGATGCATAGTCCTGCGTCGAACTGTATGTTGCGATGCAGAATCCTGCATCAAACTGCCATTTTTCCAGGTGTACCCCTTTGTAATTATTATTTGCCGACATCAGGGTGCCCAATCCCCATGTCGACATTTCTTTAACCCTCTACTACTGTGGCACACTGGGGAGACCATCCCCAGTGCACCAAAAGCATTAACTTTCTGTTGTTTCTGACACTGGGATGCCCACCCCCCGGTGTTCTGATGCCCCCCTTCTGCCCCCACAGCCCGTTCTTATTATTCTTTGCTGACAACAGGGTGCCCAATCCCATGTCATCATTTGTTTCTCCTTCTATTACTGTGGTACACTGGGTAGCCCACCTCCAGTGTGCCAAAATTTTTTACTTTTTTTCAATTTTGTTTCCGACACTGGGAAGCCCACACCCGGTGTTGAATGCCCGCCGCCTGTTCTAATATTAATAGTGTTCGCCAACATCGGGGTGCCCAGTTTTTTGGTTTTTTGTTTTTTTATCCTAGAAAAAAGAAAATGGTCCCTCGTTGTCTCCCCTGTCCCCCTCCCATATTCCAACCCTCCCACTGAGCACCCACCTCCCCACACACACACACACCCTGGCGGGGTGTCATATTCTCTGGACCGGGACATGTCTGCACTCTTCAAAGCCGAACCGCAAACTGAAGAATCAAGGTACGTGTCATGTAATGGCTGTCAAAGGCATTTTGAACTTATGTTGATATCTCAGTCATTTTTAGGATTTTTTGAACCAAATTTTCAACATGGCCTTATTGAGACCCCACCTCATGAACAATGGCACTGCCATTTTGTTACTCGGTCCCAAAAGGTGATTTCTCGGTCACTGTGCGCAATCACCTTTCTGGACAGAGTAATGAAACAAGGGTGCCACTGTTCATGAGGTGGGGTCACAAACAGCCCATGTTGAATTTCCAGGAAAACATGAACTTCAAGTTTTGCACTGCTGACATTTTCCCACACACGCATGTAATGTTGCCAATTTTTTATACTTTCACTCCAGATTTTCAACAGAAACATTTTTTAACACCACTTTATGAACAGCATGGTTTTCATTTCTCATCCTGCCCCAAAGCGTGTTTTTGCACCTGCCATGCAGAATGGCGCAGTCATTACGTGAAATCACCTTTTGGGACACAGTAAGGAAATGACATTTCCAGTGTTCATGAGGTGGGGTCGTAAAAGTGTTCATGTTGAAAATTTGGTGCAAAAATACCAAAAAATGGCTGAGTTTCATGCAGTCATTGAACATTTTTTACAGACACTCTTAACTTCACCAATTGTTGATTTTTTCACTCCAAATTGTCAGCATACCCATTTTTAAACACCAACTCATGAACAATACAGCTGTCATTGTTCACATCCTACTCATATTGTGTTTTTGCACCTGTGGTGCAGAATGGCATGGTCGCTCTGCGACATCATGATCCGGGACCCATGCATGAAATGACACAGGTAGTGCTCATGAGGTGGGGTTCCTTCATAAAAAGTATGGGCTTCCACTTGTGATGCCGATGCTGATGACCCAGGTTTGGGAATGGAACTGGGAGTTAGAGGGCCGGCCAAGGGGAGAAGGATTGAGCATCATCAGGACTGTTCTCCTTTACCGGGGGGCAGGGGGAAGAGTGTCCGGTGCTTTGTTGACCCCTGGTGGAGGCTAGGGGTGCTGCGTAGCCAGCGTCAGAATGTAGGGGGGGGTGGGGTGGATGCTGGTCATCATTGCACGTCCCCGCCCCCGGGGCATACAGCATGTGAAAAACTGCTGGCCCTCTGGCATAATGCCCCTGCCCAGCCACAGTTGTTACTGCCTTACAAAAAACTTTGTTAAAGCATCAGTTAGAGTTTTTACTAAAGCGATAAATGCCGAGAAATTGGATGTTAGGGTTTCCAACACGCACCCCACCTAACCCTACAATTGCAACACCACCCCCACCCTCCACTCACCAACATGCAACCTAAGGCACACCCTGACAGCTTGTTGGTGTGTGGAGTGAAAATGTCTCTGAATGAGGGTTGGAGGTGGAGCTCACGACCCTAGGCACACCCCAGCATGTGTTGGTGTGTGGAGGGTGGGGTGGTGGCATTGTAAGTTAGTGGAGGGTGGGTGGGGTGTTAGGTTTGCAAAACCCTAACACCATATTTCTCTGCATTTATCACTTTAGTAAGAACCCTAACTGATGCTTTAATGAAGTTTTTTGCAATGAATATTAACTATTAATTACCTAGAGAGAGAGAGAGCTATAAGCACATATAGTATGTACACAGTGAGGCAAAATAGTGATTCAAATCTAAGATGCAGGTGCTGTACAGAAGTTAAGCCAACATCAGTGATTCATCCTAGTAAAAGCAGATGATTTCATGCCTTCTGAAGAATAAGATGGATGTGTGTGTATATATAATAAATTATTTGCAAAACACTTTGTTAATGCATCAGTTAGGGTAACTTAATGGCACAGAAGTAGGAAAATGTGGCGTTAGGGTTTCCAAATCTAACTCCCAACCCCACCCCCCACCCCAAGCAGCAAAAGGAAAAAAACATTAGGGTTTTGGGTCCCCGCAGTCTTGATGAATCAAACCCTAATGCTCATCAAATTCCCTGAGCAAACAACATCACAATTGAGCTCCCTTTTTCACACGGTGCCCAAAGCTACAACAAATTGTGTTGGCAAAACTGTGGTGACAGATATTTCTCTCCTTCTCTGCCTTTGAAGAGTGTATCACTATGAGGCACTGCCTTGGACCTGTCCCTTGTGCTTCGGACTAGAGGCTACGGGCTGAGGGGAGGGGGTGAGCATTAAGGTTGACAAAGACCCCACCACTGAGAGTTTTCAAGATAATCATTTTATGACTGCCCTTGTAAACATGACATGTATCATTTATAGCATATTGGCTGAAATTTCATTTCACACCACAAGTGTGAAAACGTATTTCATCCAGGAGTTAAGAAATGACACCTGTCACATTTATGAGGTGGTATGGAAAAATGGGTATGCTGAAAGTTTGCAGTCAAAATATAAAAAATTAGTGAATGTATGAGTGAACGTTGAAATACTGCAACGTTCAGTAATAACCTGGACATTTTACCTTTTTATACACCCAATTTCCAGCATGGCTTTTTTATTACCCTACCTCATGAACCCAGTAGGTAAAAATTATTTCCAATGCCTTCCAAAATGTCATTCTGCGTCACCGAAACACATTTTGGCCAGGATTTGAAAAATTACAGCTGTCATGTTTATGAGGTGGTATGAAAATATGGCAATGTTGAAAATTTGGGGTCAAAATATTTAAAACTAGTAAAGTTACGAGCGAGCGTAGAAAAATTTCAACATATGTACATAACTTTGCCATTTCTACACATTTTGACCCCACATTTTCAACATAGCCTTCTTATGACCCCACGCTTTGCTGAATTCTGTTTGCTACTCAGTTTCTGTAAGGTTCTGCCTGTTTCTAAGTGGATGGGTCTCTACATTCAACAGCAGTTAAGTACAAGATTTCATATTGCAGAGAACTTGCTTTTAAATTCTGTGTGTTTTTTAACTTTCTTTAAAGTGGTTGCTGACTCTTAGGGAATTCTGTTTGCTACTCAGTTTCTGGAAGGTTCTGCCTGTTTCTAAGTGGGTGGGTCTCTACCTTCAACAGCAGTTAAGTACAAGGTTTCATATTTTATTTATTTATTTATTTATTGAGGATTTGGAGTACCTTTGAGTCAAAGACTCATTTACAAAGATTCCACGTCACAGAAATTAGGTACAGAACAAACTTTACATAACAATTCAATTCAGTAAAAATACCACCAACAGCTTAATGTGGTTCAAGGTCAGTTGGCATTCATCTGTATTCCCCTCCCCCCGGGTCGTGTCTGAAAATAGGCAGGATTTGTCTAGTGCACTTACCCAGTCAACAAAAGCTAAATAAATAAAATAAATAAATAAAAAGGACACAGTTCAGCAATGATACAAAGAAACAGTGAAGGCTAACAATCAGAAACTAGGGATAATTAGTACAAGTTAGAAATACAAGGTAAAACTCAGAGATATATCTTAGGCCTGGAAGCTTATGGTAGGCAGGCCAGTGGCATTGGTCAGCGGGGAAAGGGAGGGGGGGAGGGTAGGCGTTAAGTAACAATCACAGGTATTTGAGGACTGGAGGTGGTCCCTAAAGTGAATTTTGAAAGGGCAAATTCTGTTTTAGTTTACAAGCAAGGTTGGAAGGCTGTTCATGAAGGAGGGTTCTCTGAGACTGAAGGACCTTTGGAATTGTGAGGTATGGCAGGAGGGAACTAAGAGTGGCTTGGCAGAGCTTCGAGTGTGTTTAAGCTTTGGGGCAGGGTGGACTAAGGGGGCGAGCCCAGGGGAAGAGGCCGAGGGTGATCTTTTTGGCCATGTGGCAGGTGTGGAACCTGATCCTGTTGTAGAGATTAAGCCAGTTGGTGGTGTGATAAAGGGACCATGTATGGGTGAGATGGTCACATCCTAAGATGAGGTGACATGCTTTATTTAGGGAGGGACGGAGTCTATATAGAGCAGAGGTACTTGCAGCGCTATAGATAAGTATGCCATAGTCGAGCAGGGAGAAGACAGAGGAGGAGATGGTGAGCCTGAGGGCATTTGGGGTAAGGCAGTGCTTGAAGCGATACAATAGCCCCAGTCTAACATTGAGGGCTTTAGACAGGAGATGATATGTTGGTGGAAATTGAGCACAGGGTCTAGAGTGATGCCCAGGTACTTAAAGGAGTCGACTTGCTCCAAGGGGGTCAGATTAGCAGTTAGTACTTGGGAGCAGAATGCCTTCTGGGTGTTGCAGGGATGAGAGAATAGCATAACTTTGGTCTTCTTATAGTTGAGAATAAGGCGCTGTGCAGAGAACCAATTTTCAGCACAGCTAAAGGCGGATTGAAGGGAACAATGGAGTTGAAAGGGGTCAGGGTAGGAGGAAAATAGGACAGTATCATCCGCGTATAGTAGCAGGTTACCAGAACAGGCCATGGGAAGGGAGCTAAGGAAGAGGCTGAAAAGTAGAGGTCCTAGTATGGACCCCTGTGGGACACTTGAGAGGACAGGCAGCCAGCTGGATAAGGTATTACCAATTTTGACCTGCTGGAAGCAGTTTGAGAGGTAATCAGAGAATCAACCAAGGGTGTCCCAAGAGAAAACGATGTTGGGCAGAGTGGTTAACAGGAGGGAGTGGTTGATGGTGTCAAATGCCTTAGAGAAGTCAATGAAAACAGCGCCAATGATATGACCCCTGTCCAGAGTGGAGTGGATGTGTGTGGTAAACTGGAGTGGGGCAGTGGTAGAACTGTGGCCTTTCCGAAAGCCGTGTTGCTGTTTGCAGAGTAGGTCGTATTTGTTGAGATGGTCAGTGAGCTGATCAGAGACAATCCGCTCTAGGGCCTTGGATAGGGAAGGGAGAATGAAGATGGGGCAGTAGTTATTGGTGATGGAGCGGTCCCCACTTTTAAATATGGGGGTGGTGGAGGCCGATTTCCACCTAAAGGGAAATTTACTCTGACATAAGGAGCGGTTCAGTATATGGGTGAGGGGTTGGAGTATGGAGTTGGAGTTGGTTCCATGGTGTAATGGTTAGCACTCTGGAAGTTGGTTCCATGGTGTAATGGTTAGCACTCTGGACTCTGAATCCAGTGACCCAAGTTCAAATCTCGGTGGGACCTTTAATGAAGCAAAGTTTCCTATAAAGACAGGTTGAAGGAACTGAACATGTACTCCCTGGAGGAGAGATGGCAGAGAGGGGATATGATAGAGACATACAAGTATCTTACAGGGAGGAACAGGGTGCAGGAAAACACTATTTTTAAGCGAAAAAGATGTTCCAGGACTAGAGGGCATGGGATGAAGTTGGAGGGAGGACGATTCAGAGGAAACATGAGAAAGAATTTCTTCACAGAACGGGTGGTGGACAAGTGGAACACCCTGCCAGAGAAAGTGGTGGAGGCTGAAACAATCACGGGATTTAAGAATGCACGGGATAGACATAAAGGAATTCTGGAGGTCAGGGGTAAGGGGCAACAGACTTCTAGGAAAACAAACTGAACTTACAAGCTCAAATGGGCAGACTGGGTGGGCCATAGGCCCTTATCTGCTGACTCTGTCTATGTATCTATGTATCTATGACTACCTCATGAAGGGTGAGCCGCAGGAGTTTCAAGTCTAGGGAGTCACTACTGTAACTGGAGTGGCTTAGGGCTTTTTTAAGGAATGGCTCAGCAGACTTGGGTGTGATGCAGCGTAGGTGAAAGGGGGGGCTTTGGGAGGGAGCGGGAGCTGTCTGTAGGAGGGTCAAAGAAATTGGGAGGGAGAACGTGGTCGAGTTTTGTGAAGGTGTTGTTGAAAGCTGCGGTTATATGGGTAGGATCAGAGGTCATATTGCGAGGGGACTTGCTTTTAAATTCTGTGTGTTTTTTAACTTCCTTTACAGTGGTTGCTGACTCTTAGGAAATTCTGTTTGCTGCTCAGTTTCTGGAAGGTTCTGCCTGTTCCTAAGTGGGTGGGTCTCTACCATCAACAGCAGTTAAGTACAAGGTTTAATACTGCAGGGTACTTGCTTTTAAATTCTGTGTGTTTCTTTAGTCTCCTCAGCCCGCGGCACAGCAGTGTCGGAGGCAGAGTGGGAGATCTAATCTAATACTTTGTCTTTTTGCAGCTGATTGTGGTCAGGGAAACAGTACACGAAGAAGGATTTTACGGCTGATTGTTTCTGGCTAGGGAACTGTATTAGTCCTACCCTCCCATGCCTCAACCCACCTGCCCCTGGGCTAGGCCTTCCTTTATAGGTGTTGGCCCTAGAGAGTGGGTGGGTCATCCCTCTCACAACAGATACATTACCATCAGAACAAAATAACTAAAAAAAAAATAAGAAAAAGAATAAAATAAACATGCACTACTTAAGTGGAGAAGTAAGAGAGCATACTACAGGAATACATAGAATGGCACAAGGAGTGCTGCAGTGCAGTGGGTGTGGAGCAACTGTGTTCAGAAGAAGATTCTGGGAACTGCGGTGCTGCCCCATTTGTAGGAATCTCTCTGGGCTGAGGGAGGATGTGGCCAGGCTCCATGCACAGCTGGTAGGAGTACTGGAAACCTTCGCCCCCACCCAGGGACCACCATGCCACCAGCCACCGCCACGGAGGTTGCCAAGACAGAGGCCTGGATGGACTATAGTGGGCTCAGGGAGGTTGAAGAAGGTGGAGCTCAAGCACATTCTCCACCCAGTCCAACTAGAGAACAAATACGATGTTCTCAAGGAGAGGGGGAGCCCTGCAAGGGAACCCAAGGTTGAGACCAAGGAGGATGACCAGGCACACCAGGTTGGGGGCTCAGGGTTGGGGCCAGAGAAACCCAGGGAAGGAGGAAGCGTCTCCTGGTGGGGGGACTTGATAGTTTGGGGTATGGAGCTGGGGTCAGACATCAAGATGGAGAGGGAGTTAAAGTGTCTCCCAGGAGGTACAGCTGGGGGAGTGGATCCACAGGCTCACTAAGGTTGTATCTAGGAGGGGAGGGCTGGACATCATTGTCCATCTGGGGACAAATGGCCTAGCCAAAGGTCAGGCTAGCTTGGAAAAGGTTCAGGAGGATTTTAGGGATTTGGGTAGGCGCCTGGGGGAGGTAGCTAACTCTGTTACATTCTCAGAGGTGCTACCAGTCAGAGGAAGGAGGGAGGAGAAAGAAACCAGTGCATCAATAGCTTCAACAAGTGGTTGAAGGATTGGTGCGGGGAAAAAAGCTTTGGCTACATTGAGGACTGGGGTACCACCTGGGATGATGCATGCCTATGCAAGAGAGACGGTCTGCATCCTTCCATGCAGGGAACATCTGTCCTCAGTGAGATGTTTATATGCTTCCTGAGCAAGCATTTAAATTAGCCAATGGGGGGGTGTGCTGTCAGGAGCAGGGAGATACAGACAGACGTCCCCCACAGGTTAGAGTACACGACATGCAGAATCAGGACATTATGCGGGGGAGATTCACCAGTACCACAGGACAGAAAAGGTTGCACACAGGGCCAGATGATATAATCATTAACAAAGGTAGCAAAAGGGAAGCATAACATAGAACATGCCAGGAATAGTAGGATGAAACAAGGGGATAAACACAAGGCTGGGCCAACAGGATGCCACTTTTCATGAAAGGTCATGCAGTTGTATACCCTGGAGCAAAGGAGGGAGAGAGGTGATATGATCGAAACTTCAAACATCTTAAGGGCATTAACAAGGTGAAAGAGACTAACATGTTTCAATATAAGAAAAATAGCAGGACAAGAGGACACAGCATGAGATTAGAGGGAGGCCGATTAAGGGGTAATGTGAGAAAATTCTTTTTCACAGAAAGGGTGGTGGATGCATGGAATGGCCTGCCTCAGGAAATGGTGGATATGAATACTGTGCAAGGCTTCAAACAGGCATGGGATATGCATAAGGGAGCAATACAGATGAGTATGAACAGATAAGCCATTGACAGAGTAAAGGTCTATGGCACATTCGTGAGGTAGAAAAAATGGGAAGACTGGATGGGCCTTGCTGTCCTTATCTACTGTCAAGTTCTGTGTTTCTATGTTAGTCTTGGGAATAAGGTCCCATACTTGATGGTTGTAATGACGGAGGCTGATCTGGACTTAGTGGCCATAATCAAAACATAGTACACCAGGAACCACAGCTGGGACATAAGCGTAGCTAGTTATGCCCTGTTCAGGAAAGCCAGGGGAGGGGGGAGTGCCCTCTACATCAAAGAAAGCATCACGGCAACTGAAATTCAGAACAGGCATGAGGAAACAGAGGCAGTTTGGGTCAACCATGAGCCAGGCAATGGAACAGCTATTCACACAGGGGTCATTTACAGACCCCCAGCTCAGGCAGAAGAAATTGACAAACTGCTGCTGGAAAACATGCATGACATGGCAGCAAAGGGGGAGGTACTGCTGTTGGGAGATTTTAACATGCCAGAAATAGACTGATCCATCCCAACAGGGGCCTCAGCCAGGGCACGGGACTTTGTTGACTCCCTTGAGGGAGCTGGCCTTAGGCAACTGGTGCAGAAACCTACCAGAGACCAGGCAGTCCTGGATCTGGTACTGACCAATGGAGACAGGATAACAGAGCTTGAGGTGGAAGGTCAGCTAAGATCCAGCGACCACCATATGGTGTGGTTCAAGGTGGACACAGGGATTCAGTCAACCCATACAAAGGCAAGAGCCTTTGACTTCAGAAGGGCTGACTTTACCAGAATGAGACTTCAGCTTAGAGAAACCATGGAAAAAAGGGAGATGGGGGGACATTGAGGAGAAATAGGCACACATCAAGGATGCCATAGTGGAGGTCACTAAACAATGTGTTAGGTTGATAGACAAGGGAAAAAGGAGAAGAATACAGCTTTGGTTCTCGGGGGGGGGGGTGGCTGAAAAGGTAAGGGCCAAGAGTCTAGTCTTCAGGAAGTATAAGGAGACACAAAGAGACAATGACAGGGAAATGTACCAGAAGTATCTGAGAAAAGGCAGGAAAAGCAGTGAGAGGTGCTAAAGTGCAAACTGAGGAGCAAATAGCTCAATCGGTTACAAAGAGCGAAGACATTCTTCAGATACATCAGTGATAGAAGGAAGGCAAAGGGGAGAGTAGCTAAGCTTCGAGGAGCCAAGGGACAGATAGTGGAGGGAGATGGGCTGAAAGCAGCGATTCTAAATGAATACTTCTGTTCAGTCTTCACTGTGGAAGTGCATGGGCCCACAGCTAGAATTTAAAGGAACAGAGGAAAAGGAGGTAAACACCAGTCTATTCACAGAGGAGAGGGTCCTAGAAGAGCTTGCAAAGCTGAAGGTGGACAAAGCCATGGGTCCAGATGGCATACATTCCAGGGTCTTAAGAGAACTGAGAACTGAACTGGCAGCCCCTCTGGTAGCCCTATTCAATGAGTCCCTAGACACTGGAGTGGTCCCAGAGGACTGGAGAAGGGCAAATGTTGTCCCTCTTCACTAGAATGGGAATAAAGAAGATGCAGGAAACTACAGAGCAGTTAGTTTAACCTCTGTAGTGGGAAAAATAATGGAGACACTCCTCAAGTAAAGAAGAATGGAATGCCTAGAAGTTATGGGGATGTTGAATCCCAGGCAACATGGGTTCATCGCAGGACAGTCCTGTCAAACTAATCTAATAGATTTATTTGACTGGGTGACAAAGGCAGTAGACCAAGGGGGGGCTGTAGACATTGCCTACCTAGATTTCAGCAAAGCCTTTGATATCGTCCCACATCGGAGACTGGTCAACAAGTTAGGAAGCCTGGGGATGGGACACAAGGTGGTAAACTGGATTGAAAATTGGCCAAAGGACTGAAAACAGAGGGTAGTGGAAAACAGAACCCAATCAGAGGAAAGGGAGGTGACCAGTGGGGTACCTCAAGGGTCAGTTCTGAGGCCAGTCCTCTTCAATGTCTTTATCAGTGACACTGCAGATGGACCAGAGGGAAAGGTTTGCCTGTTTGCGGATGACATCAAGATCTGCAATAAGGTGGATACCCCGGAGGGGGTGAAAAGGATGAGAAAGGACCTGGAATGGTTGGAGAGATGGTCAGACTCATGGCAACTAAGGTTTAATGCAAAGAAATGCAAAATCATGCACGTGGGGAGCAGGAACCCTGGAGCAAGCTACAGGTTGGGGGAGAGCTGTTGGCAGTTACTAAGGAAGAGAGGGACTTGGGAGTCATAATCACAGATGACCTGAAGGCCACAAGGCAGATGGCCAAGGCAGTAGGGAAGGCCACTGGGATGCTGGTGTGCATTTGCAGGGGAATCACAAGCCAAAGAAGGGAGGTGATGGTTCCACTGTACAGGAACCTGGTGAGGCCTCACCTTGAGTACTGTGTCCAGTTCTGGAGGCCACAACTTTGTAAGGACATTGGCAAAATACAGACGGTGCAGAGGAGGGTGACCTAAATGGTGAAGGGCCTACATCACAAGCCTTATGAGGAAGGAGTCAGAGACCGTCAATTTGTACATGCTGGAGCAAAGGAGGGAGAGAGGTGACATGATAGAAACGTTCAAATACCTCAAGGGCATGAACAAGGTGGAAAGAGACAACATATTCCATTTTAAATGTAGTGCCAGAACTAGAGGGCATGATATGAGACTGATGGGTGGCAGCATAAGGGATAATGTCAGGAAATTATTTTTTACAGAGAGGGTGGTGGATGCATGGAATAGTCTGCCCCAAGAAGTGGTGTCCGCCCATACGGTGGCAGGCTTCAAACATGCATGGGATAGGAATAAATGAATATTAGAGATGGAACGAAAAAGCTAAACCCAGTGACCAGATAGGGTCACTGGCCGCTTCATCAGGAAGCATAAATGGGCAGACTGGATGATGAGCCTCGTGGCCCCTATCTGCCGACACTATCTATGTATGTATCTATGTACTTCATGAGCAAGGGCAGTGAAAATTGTTCAAATGCTGCCCGAAGGGTGATTTCACCAAGTGACCAGGAAACTGCCTTTTGGGCCTTATTTGCATAATTCCACTGCCATTGGTCATGAGGTGGGGTCTCAAAAAGGGCATGTTGAAAATCTGGGGTCAAAATATGCAAAAATGGCAAAGTTATGCAACAAAATTCAAAGCCCCATTGAAATACAATAAACCACACTCACCGTAGTTTCTCATATTGCAGTCGGCGGTTCCAGGGGCAAGACGTGTCTTGGGTTGGAGATTGGATCTTCACCCTAGGACCTGTTCAGGTAAATTACGGTGTGTGGGGGTGTGTGGGAGTTGTGGGTGGTAGCTGCTGAGTGGGAGGTCGGGGTGGGGAGTCAGATCGGCCAGGGACTGTTTTCTTTTTTACAGGCTTAGGAAAAAAAAAACATCGAGGGATGGTTTTCCTTATTACAGGGAGTATTAATGTGGGGACAGCAATCGGAGGATGGGGGTGCCACTAGACACGAGGGAAACATTATAGAAAATAAGAGGATGGCAATCAGGGGGGAGGCACCACTAAACACCAGGGAAACATTACAGAAATAAAGGGACAGTGATCAGAGGGTGGGGGTCTCCACTAGACACCAAGGAAACATTATATAAATACAGATTGGTGATTGGAGAATGGGGGGTGTCACTAGAGACCAAGGAAACATTATAATTCCATAAGAAGATGGTGATGGAAGGGTGTGGGGCACCACTAGACACCAGGGATAGATAAGGGGACGATGATCAGAGGGTTGGGGGGGTGCCACTAGACACCAAGGAAACATTATAGAAAATAAGAGGACGGTGATTGGGGGGGAGGCACCACTAAACATCAGGGAAACATTACAGAAATAAAGGAACAGTGATCAGAGGTTGGGGGGTACCCCTAGGCACCAGGAAAACATCGTAGTAATAAGGGGATGGTGATCAGAGAGTGGGGGGGGGCTCCACTAGACACCAAGGAAACATTACATAAATACAAGCTAGTGATCGGAGGATAAGGGTTTCTACTAGACACCAGGGAAACATAATATAAATACAGGGATGTCAATTGGAGGGTAGGGCTGCCACTAGACACCAGGGAAATGTAACATACAGTAGTCAAAGAGCCTGTGACAAAGCATTCTTACCTCCTGTTACAGTTGCTGACAGTCAGTCTCCACTTCAGGTGCAATTTATTGCCAGAATTATGAAAAAAAAATCTTACTGCTTTTAAAAACAATTCTTAGTTTCTGTCCGTGAACACATGCCCTCCGTGCTGTGCTATCCTTCCCGAACGTCTGGGCGCTCTGCTGTGATGTTTACTGTGGTACGTTGTAATTGCGTGCCCTAGTACCTTACTTGCAGTGCACTGCTGGGAGCAACATCCTCTGACCAAGCTGTCTGTGACTTTCACCACACTGACTGTGACATTCTTTTCTTCGATTTTAATGAGTAGCGATATTTTATTGTCAGCATCTCCAGTTCTGATTGGCAGCACGATTCCGATGCGCATAGAAGTAGTCAGAGTGACAACTGTGAAATACCCAGTGGTAGAACATCTCATAGTGCAGATGCTGGTAGTAATCACAGTGGAATTGCAGCCTGTCATGGCAGTGATCAGTATCAAAGTGAGCTCGTTTGTGGTCATACGTGGTACGTGAGTGCTGGTGACAGTGAGTCTAATGATGCAGGTATGTTGTTAGACCACACTACTGGGATATCCTTGTTGTCAGTGTCTGTGCTTGACAATTCAGAGGTATTCTTTTGTGATATGAACAGCAATGGCACAGCAAGTACTGGCATGTGTCATACTGTAATTCCTGGAGGTTTAACAAACAGTGATTGTTACTCTAAATATAAAGATGGCATTAGTCAAATTGCAGACTGATGTATCTTATGCTGCTAGTATTACATGGGGAGATTGATGGCAAAAGTGGCAGTATGAACATGGATACTGTTGACTATACTGCAGCGTCTGTTAGTGATACACTAAGTAATTGTGACATTTCACATGCATTGAATGTATCTCATGTTTTTTCATTTTCTGACAGTGATTCTGTTGATGGTATTTTATGTACCTCTCCTAATAGTTGTGTTTTGTTGCACAATGGTGTTGCTGCTGATGTATCCACTTCTGAATCTGCATATGGGCATAGCATGGCAGTCAATGTCAGCATCGAAAATGTTATTGATGTGAATGAGAATAATTTTAATTTTTTTTAAATGGATGCACAGAGTGGATTGTGTTGATATGTCCGTTAGTGAATTTCAGAGAAGTTATGTGAGTGGTGGTGTGTACAATACAAACATCAGTGTCCTTGAAACCAGTGATGTTGTAGTAGACCATGGTGATATTGGTGACTCTGCTTCACAGAGTATTACCAGTGATGCAGTTAATGTGATTGACACATGTCCAGTTACTGACGGTGTTGTTAAATTATTTGAGTCTCTTGGTGTGTCATCACTTGTTTGTGTGTGTGTTTTGAGTGTGAAAGTTTTGATGTTATGTGTGGTGCCGCTGGGTCATACACTCAGGTGACTGACTCTAGTGTTGCATGCAATGAACATGATGGCCTCACTGCATCTCTTTGTCTGACACCATTGAGTGGTGTGTGTGTGTGTGTCTGATTTTGAGTATGGTTATGTGGGTTTAACACGTGTTGCTGATTGTGAACTGAGTCAGATAACTACAGGTGATGATATATGTAATGAAGATGATGGACCATCTACATCCTTTGGTTTGACACCATTGAGTGGTGTGTGTGTTGACTTGTCTGATTCTGAGTATAGTAGTGTGGATGTGACGTGTGGTGTTTATTTATTTATTTATTTATTATTCTTCGGAAAATACCTTGTGTGGTGTTGCTAATGTATGTACCGCCATGACTGCATACAGTGTGTTGAGCACTGGAAATGACGTTATGTTGGTGCCATAGGTAAATGACATCCCAGGTGTGTGTGGTAGTACTGTTAGAGGCACAGCGGATGTTGATTGTACTGATCCCCTTGATGACAGTGATAATACAGATCTAGATGCAGTCGACTCATTTGATGACAGTGACGGTGATTCTTCAGCATATGACCAAACTGAGTATGAAGACGATACTGACTTAGGAGAAGCAGCTGCACTCTTTCTGAATTTACATAATGTTTGACCCTATGTGTTTGAGCCCTACCTGCCCATCGATGTCGGTGAAGACCAAGGGAATGGTGGACTCCGAGACCAAAATGCGGAGTTAGCACGACTAGGCAACACTGAATGGCGAGTTCTTTTTTTATTCTTGCACTTTATTTTTTGAACAGCATTTGCTACTGTACCTTTCATTTCAAAATGCAAATATAAAAATTAAAGGTTTGTATATGGTGCACACACCCTCCTCCATCCCATGGCGTAAAGAATGTAGTGTGATGGCCCAGTGTGGGGACCTCTCATACAACCCCAGTGAACATCATGGTAACTAAAAATCTCTGTAACCTTTTGGCTACTGCTTAAGCCCCTCCTCCCCCAAATTTCAGAAGTGTAATGTTGCAAATGTGTAAATAATTTCTTTCGAAACTTAATTGCCCAATTTGTCATACTGCTCATTTGATTTCTTGTAATTAACACAATGTGTTGGAACAGGTCTGCTGGGCACTTTATGTCCACACTACGTCACAGTAAGCATTGTTGTTATCTGTTGCCCAGAAAGCTATGTGTTTCACAATGCATCTGTGTGTATTACCATTTATGCTTGCGGTATTTTCACCAGCATTACCCTATTTAAGAATATCATTTGGAGCTACTGCACAGAGCTACTACACAGACTTCATAATGCACTCCATGAATGCTCAGACACATAAACGTGTCTGATTACTGAGTAATTGATGTTTGTATGGTCATTCGAATGCATCTGCTGGCGCAGAAATTGGCACCGGACCGCTATCCAAATGCTGGAATATTTTGAAATGTTTTGATAAGATTTTACTTTAACTACTAATGCATGCTTGTTCTACAGAGGGCAAGTTCCCAGTAGGTGCATCAACTAGCCCTGTGAAAATGTCTATGGTTCCAGTAGATTTCCCCTGTCAATAGCTCTGCTTGTTTGTTGTAGCAAAAATTAATTTCCACTCCTGTTCTTGCATTTATCCTAATTTCAAAGCACTTATTTTTTTTAGATGAACTTATGATGTTTTCTTCTCCTCTTGATTCCAAGTGCAGCTGCTGTTTATGTTCTCCCATGCCCACGGTGCCAGAATGTGTATGCTGTAAGGAGCTAGACACAGTTGCGAACAAGAGTGAACAGTATAGTTGCATGACTCAGCATCCAGGATTTGCAACTGTGTGTTTGGAAGTTTTTTTCTAGAAGCAGCATACTATACATTTCAGCAGCATTACGGAAGGCTTCATGACACTCCCATACATGAGTATGTTCAAAACTGTGACGTATAAAACAAAAAATAGTAGTGGGGACTGGAATATGGAATAAGAGCAGGCATAGCGGCTAGGTGATAAAATAGAATTGGGTGATACTACTACAATTGGTTGCAGTAGCACCCAGCAGGTTAAGCAACTGACAAATCAGAAGGGGAAAAATGCTGGGAGTGGTACAGTGCACTGCTTGTGGATCATCATTATTAAGGAAAACCTTACGTAGGATTCAGTGATGCCCCATCTGCATGCACCTACAATAACTGGGCTGAGGGTGTAGGTAGACAGTATCCATGACTAGTTGTCTATGATTCAGTTGACCACAGCCCACACCCAGAGGCCCTCATAGCCACACCCACTGCCTGAAAGGTTGCACTGAAATGGGAGTTGTTTGAATATTGTGGGCTCGGGCTGAGTAAGGATGGTGGGGAAGAGGCTAATCCACCAGCTGGTGCGACTAATAAATTCCTACAATGTGGCTGAGTGATAGGAAGGCACAACATTGTCACCTGGGGTTGCACACAGGGAGAATTGGTGGAGCCACCGGAATGGAGCCCCCAATGGCTGACTGTGGATGACCACAATGGAAGATGAAGATAATCCTTGGGACTCCATTGTCTGTTGAGCTCAACTCTGAGCAGCAGTAGAGGTGCATGGATATAGGTAAAGTGCACAGCGGGAGTCACTGCTCAGATGGCTTTAGAGCGGATCCAGGGGACCGCTAAGGTGTTGGTAAGGAGTGGGAATCTAACTGTTAATGACAAGAGCTTGAACAGTAAAACTGCCTGACCATGGTGAACTAATGACTGAAATCAAAGTGTCACATACGAAACTGCCAGCAGATAAAGGCCTTATAGTCTATCAAGGCTGCTCAATTGTGCAGTTAGCAGCCCTTATACTGCAACTGCCCCTCTCATCCCCCTTCCAGTGACCATCCCCCTTACCCTGTCCCATCCCCTTTTGAAGCATCCCACTGTTCTACAGAATACCACTTCCTCTAGCAATGCGTTCCACCCAGACAACACCCTCCTGAACATTCCCCCTTCAAATCTCCGATCGTGCCCTCGAGTGTCCCTCCCCATCTTTAAATTGAAAAGCCCCTCAATACCCGTCTTATTTATTTCCTTCATATACTTGAAGGCTTCAATCATGTCCCCTCTATCCCTCATCTCTTCCAGGAAGTACATATTCAAGTGCCTCAACCTGCTCTCGTAGGGTAAGTCCACAAGCCCCTGGATCATTTTTGTTACCCTGCACTTCACCCCCTCCAGTAACCTAATGTCCCTCTTCAGGTACAGTCATCAGAACTGCACGCAGTACTCCAGATGTGGTCTAACCAGTGACTTGTACAGTGGCAGGATCACCTCCCCCCTCCTGGTGGATATGCCTCTGGCAATACAACCCAGCATCCAGTTAGACTTTGCATGTCTGTCACCTCCTCACCCCTCTGCCCACCCTCCCACACCCCTTGGGTACAGCGCCCCCACCTCTTTAGTAAATACCAAGCAGAAGTACCTCATTTAATGCTTTTGTCTTTTCTGCCCCTATTTCCACCATCCCCCCACCCTCTTTATCCTTACTATTTGGTCTTTACAACTCGTTTTTCTCACTGATGTAGTTGAAGAAGTCTTCTTCCCCCTCCTCCCCTCTTTTATGCCCTGTGCTAGCCTGAGTTCCCTAGATGCCTTGGCTGACCTGACTGCCCTTGTCACCTCCATCTACTACTCCATGTACTTCTCTCTCTATCCACCCCTCACCCTGTTTTCTTGCACCTTCTAAAGGTGGCTCTTTTCTTCATTACTTTTCCCATGACCCCCCTGCTCACCCAGCTAGGATTCTTGACCCTAGCCATCTTACTCTGGACCCTTGTACATGTTATGGTTGTCTCCTCAATTCCCAGTTTAATGACCTCCCACTCCTGGTTAGTGTCCATATTTGGATGGATCATGGCCAGATAACCCTGTACTATTTCTTTTTTTTTGTTGTATGCTTTATTTATTCTCCTCCATGGCCAGGCATCCTTCTGGGGTGCTCTCTCGATGGGACTCCTACTCCCTGCCTGAACCCAATTCTCGGAGAGACTCCTCTGACTAACCAGGCAGACCTAGCTTCCCAGATCACCCCCCGGGATGGGTCCACTCTCCCCTAACGGCCTGTCTGAAGTTAGAGAGGCCTTATCTGGTAGCCAGGTTGGGCCTGGAGTCCTCCTGAGTAGGTGGGCCAGCGATGGGATGTGAGTCCTGCTCCCGGAGCCCCTATCATCTCCACAGTCCATGGCGGGTATTTTCTTGTGAAGTTTCCCCTAGGAGTGTGGCGTGCAATGATGTTTGCACATGGCTGCCCTGCTAGCGTTTGCTGTCTCCTCCCTTACATGTTGGTGTTCCTATGTACCCCGATCTCCATCAGGGGTCGCTAGGACACCGAGCAGCCTCGAACCCTCCCTAGGAGAGGAGGCTGTCCTCCAGACGCTCCATCCTCTCCTCCCCTGCCGACCCCTGGCCAACCGAGTTCATTCCCGAACCCGGTTCGCCGGCGTGGCGTGAGATGTGGCATCCAGCGCCTCAACCCTCAGCACCACCGGGCCGGCACCCTGTACTATTTCTTGACAGTGGAGAGTTTTAAAGCGCATTAAAAACATCTCTCTATGGGATTGCGTTGTCTGAATGTATTTAAATGGGTTGCATAATATGCTGTGATTTTAATTAGATTGGAGTGTCCTTATAGTTTAGAGTTTTTACTGATTTTTAAATAGTTTATTTCATTTTTTGTACAGTGCTTTGATACACTGTGAATTGCGCTGAATAAATAAAGATTTTTTATTATTGTTATTATTCCTTCATCGTGTCGAAATTGGCCCTGCTGAAGTCTAACACCCTTGTGTCCCTACTCCCCCTTTCCCCATGTTTATCATAAACTACACTGAGTGGTGGTCACTCCCTGCCAGCGGTTCTTCCACATCCAGCTCCCTCACACACTCACCATTTGCCAGCATGAGGTCGAGGGTGTTCCCTAACCTGGTTGGCTCATTGACCATCTGCACTAGGATGCTGTCCTTGAAGGCTTCCAGAAAAACCTGCTCCCTCCTATTCATTTTGGTTGTGGTATCCCAATATACTTCAGGCATGCTGAATAACCCCCATAGTCACCATGCTGCCCCTCCTGGTGGTCCTTCTGATCTGTCCTGCTAGTTTCCTGTCTAATTCCTCAGTCTGATAGGGTGGCCTGTACACCACTTCCATCCTGAGGGTTCTATTTTTGTAGTCCTGAAGCAGTACCCATAATGAATTCATATTACCCTCCTCCCCTTCCTCCCTGACACACTTCAGCCCTCCCCTCACGTACAGCACTATTCCCCCACTTTCATTTTACCCTGTCCATCCGAAATATCTGATACTTTGGTGCTGTCAAGTCCTTGTCATGGTAATGTGTGGCCCATGTAATGGTGACGGTCGCCATGTCCACCTCCCCATCTGCCATGATAGCCTAGATCCTAGCATTCAAGGTTACCACCCTCCACCCAGCTTTCTTGTCTCCTCTCCCTACTTGCTCTCCCTTTTTATCATCTCCTCTGGACCTCCCCTATGTCCCTTGCTGCTGATATGTGGTGTAGGCTTCTTCAGCTTCTCTACCTGTGGATCCTGTCTTACTCCTGCCCACTTGCCACCCCCCTTTTCTAATTTAAATTCTCATTATTTGCTACATATTCCCACAGTTTATGTTTCAATGCTCTCCTTCCCTCCCCACTTAAGTGTAGCTAGTTCTTAGTGTAGAGAGCCTCTGTACCCTCTCTACCAGCCCATACCCTTTGGACTGACACCATTCTCTTAGCCATGCATTAAGTCCCTCTATCCTCAGCTTCCTTGCCATGCTCGCACTGGGTACTGGAAGTACCTCTGAGAAAGTTACCAATCCTCCTGCCTCCCCACAAACCAGCCCCAGCTCCTCAAACCTCCTCTTGACTACATCCACCGTATTTCTGGGCAGGTAATTTGTTCCCAGATACTGAACTATGTGAGGTTTCTCCCTACCATTCCTAGCATACTTCTGAACAGAATGACCCACCCCTCCCACTGTCATGCTTGGCATGGACTCCACCCATATGGGACTATGCCTGTCCCCCTAGCGTCTCCATCTGATGCATCTGTAGTGAGCAATAAGTAAGCAATAACCCACGACAGTGTGTGCCGTTATTGGGGAGTAACACTCACCCTGGTACATTGTGACTTATTTGGCTGTGTGTGCGCGAATCCACAGTAATTTCACATACTGGTGTGGGTAATCATGCTTATAACATGTGTCATGTTGACTCTTATTAAAAAGAAGCTTTTTTGGCTGTTTAAACAAATATCATATACCGTATCTTGCAACCTTGTGAAACAGTGACTATCAAATAATGTATACTGCACTGGTATTCTGCACATAGAAATGTCACACATATACTAATTCCATAATATGTGACATTTGTTGTGTTTACAAAGGTCTGCTGCATTGTTTACTGCTCAGCTGTTGTTGTGTTGTACATCCCCTTCCCCCTCCCTCACCCCAGCGTCAAACTTTCTCTTTGTCTCTGTCTGTCTCAACACGTTTTTTGGGTCAAGAAGATGTTTTGATATCAGTCAATCAATCAATCTTTATTTTACTAGATGGAACACCGTTGAGCAAGCTCATTTCCATGGTGGGCCTGGTCGGTCATACAGACATGCCAACAGATGCATATTACATATACAGGTACAGCATAGCTACTCCTATTATAGAGCAGTACAAATGTAAGAACAAATAATTTATACAAAGCTACATCATGAGATGGATAATCAAGCAGGCTATATAATATTCACACATGTAATGTCTGTAATGACCATGATGTTTCTATACCATGGCAGATTGAAGAGCAGTAAAGGCAGAGGAAAACCTAGGAAAGGCGGGAAGTATAAGACAGGAAAGGATAGATATAAAGAGAGCAATGAGGCGGTTAAGGTTGATCACAGGAGGTCAGAACCAGACAGGGGGCATCAGGAGTAACACTTACAATGCTCAGAGAAAGTTCTTGCACAAAGATTTTTAAATTCTGGGACTTTTATGGGGTTTGCTAATTTTAGAGTTTTTTGAAGCTTGTTCCATAACTGGAATAGGGCAAAGCTAAAGGGTTTTTATCTTGGGTATCACCAAGGAGATATAAGAATGACTTCTCAGGGCATAGTTACCCAAAACACATAGGGGGAAGCAGTCAGAGATATACTGTGGCAGCATCTTGGCAATTACTCTGTGGCCCAGATATTCAAACTGCGCCAGGCTGTGGCACAAGCCTGGGTGCAGCTCAACTAGGCTGCACAGGGGTGTGGCATTGGCGATATTTAACGGAGCTGCGCTATGGCTCAGCAGCACAGACCGCTGGCACCCCACTGTGCATGGCGCGGTGGCACGCACCAGCGCAAGTGGCCAGAGTGGAGAATGGAGATGCGCTAGCGCAAATGCCATTGCGCCATTCACAGCACCTGCGATATTCAAAAGGGGACATGCAAATGGGGCCATAATTTATGCAAGGTGCACATGGGGCCATCTGCATGTCATTATGGCCCCATTTGCATCCATTAGCATGCAGGTGCGCCGATCCCCAATGACTTGCGCCTGGCGCCCTGCCGGGCAGCAGCCATTGGGGACCGATGACCCCCTGTAGCCCAATCACGGGCATTTGTCTAAAAAAAGACTTCCTTGTCAAATATCCCTGGTGGTCCAGTGAACCGCTATGTGCCCAATCGCGGGCATGTGTTATAATAAAAGAGACTTCCTTGTCCAATATCCCTGGTGGTCCAGTGGACCGCTGTGTGCCCTATCACGGGCATGTGTTATAATAAAAGAGACTTCCTCGTCCAATATCCCTGGTGGTCCAGTGGACCGCTGTGTGCCCGATTGCGGGCATGTGTTATAATAAAAGAGACTTCCTCATCCAATCTCCCTGGTGGTCGGTGATACCGTTGCGGGTATGTGTTATAAATAAAGATTTTGTTCAATAGTTTCAGGAATCAGGATCGCGTTTGTCACGGCATCTGTTGATTCATCCTCCATCCTCTTCGGTGGTCCAGTGGACGCACTCTGCTCAATCATGGGATTCTGTAAACATACACGTCTTATTTCTGGTGGTTCTAGGTACCCTCCTCGCATCACTGAGCCACCACCCGCCCCCCCCACGGTCAGTCAGCACCCCACCCACCTGTTGCCCGCCTGCCCGCCGACCGACACTCGGTGGCTGCATGCCCATTGGTTCACAGCATGAGCCAATGGGTATGCAGTTTACAGCCGCATTTTACACATTTCTAGATATGGAATGATTTCATCTCACATATCTGGAAATGTGTAGTACAGTATGGTACTGGGGTGTCAGTCGGCGGCAGAGGGGCGCAGGCGGTGGGGTGCTGCCGCCCACCGCTGACAGGGGAGCGGGGTGGTGGGACTCAGTGGGTGGTGGGAGGGGGGTACCCAGACCACCAGGGTAATAGGACGCTGTATGTTTACAGATGCCCGTGATCAGGCAGAGTGGTCCACTGGACCACCAGGGATATTGGTGGGGAGATTTCAACAGATGCCCGCGATCGGGCAGCAATCGGTCCACTGGACCACCAGGGCTGTTGGACAAGGATTTCTTTTTTATTATAACACATGCCCACAATCGGCACATAGCAGTCCACTGGACCACCAGGGATATTGGATGAAGAAGTCTCTTTTATTATAACACATGCCTGCGACAGTACACAGCGTCCACTGGACCACCAGGATATTGGAGGGGGTTGCTTTTAAACAGATGCCTGCGATGGGGCATGGGGTGCCACCAGGTGCTGCAGGAATCAGGCTAATTGCGGGTGGCAGCTGCCGTTGCGCCTGCAATGCGCAGCTCACCCGTGGGTGATTATTTGTTCCTTTTTTGGTTTAACTTTGTGCAGGCGCAAGTAGGATTGTGATGGATGGCTGTGCACATCCCGGGCTGAATATCAGGCTGTGCAGGTTATGCATGGGCGCGCCCCTCACCGTGCCTGCATACATTACTGATGCGCTCTGGCGCATCGATTTGTGCAGCATACTTTTCCCTTTAATATCGTACAGGGCGCAACTCCTTTTGAGTATCTGGGTACTCAGGCGTCCAATTATAACCACAACTTTTGATTTCCTAACTCTCTCTCTTTGTCTCTCTATGTCTGTCTGTCTGTCTGTCTCTCTTTCTCTCTCTCTCTCTCTCTCTCAACGACACTCTTTGAAGAAGTTTGACATGTTTTGACTCAGTGTCTTTCATCCATGTCACTCTCCTGATGTCTTTTCAACTCTCCCCAACACAGTGATTGCCCAAAAAGACTTAACCACTGCCACTCACTCTTTCACACCTCATTGACCTGTGCTACTCAGTAACAAAATGACAGCTGTGCATCGATTGTCTGAGATGTTCTTGTCACTCTCTCGCCCACTTGCTCTCTCTCTCTCTCTCTCTCTCTCTCTCTCTCTATCTGTTTTGCTCTCCCACCGGCAACCTCTGCTGATGAGGGCCACAACAAAACAGGATGCCCAGCAGCAGGTGGTGATGATTCCACAGCGTATTGGACAATATGCTGGCAACGGGAGGGAGTGGCACTGCAACATCAAGGTACCAGCATTGTCCATCTTTCTCTCTGAATCTGTGGGCAGGTGGGTGGTTAGCCACAGAGTTCTGCAGTTACATGTAATACTGTAGTATGATACTCATTGCATATATTTTGAGATCTCTCTTTGCATTGTTACTTATTTACATGATGTTAAATTTACTGTTTTCCTTTTTTTATAATTTTTTTCCCTTACAGATACATCACATACCGACAGTTTGTTAGATGGTGCTGGGGTTATCTTGGATGTCACATACGTGTTGCTGTTCCATCCTGTGTCGTCAATTCTATTCGTAATTGAATTTCAGCTACTCTGTATGCAGGTTTCCAATATCCACCTCTGTGAATTTATACATGTTGTTGCCAGTTTTTAAAACTGTTATGTTGTCATTTGACATGTTAGTATCCTACCAAATAAGATTTTCTCATGAACTAAAAACAGAGTTCTAGTTATCGAATGAATAAAGTGATAGGATGTATCTTGTTCTCTGCAAATATTCCCTACCGACTGTAACTGCTGCAGGCGTTGTTGATTAGCAGGATGGTTTTTATGTGTAGAGGCTGCAGTAAACCTTGCCGTGAGGTACATATATGATTCCATCCCATTACTTAATTTAATTTTATTATATTGTTTTATTATATTTGCTGTACCAGTGACCTTCCATTCTGTATCAATAATTTTATCGGTAATGACAGTTAACCGGTATATGTAATCTGAACACCTACAATAAACTGTGTTAAACTTGTCGATATCCTTGACTGGTTCTCAATCTGCAAACTGTACTCAAAATATTTTGGTGATGTCACAGGGCAACACATGTCACTATAACTTTGATATGCAATTATTCGCAGCATGTATCTCCAGTCAGTAACACGTCCGTAAACCTTGCTGTCTTGGAACCTGTGCTCCTATGGATTCCAGGTGTTGCACTATCCTCTCCTTAAGGAGTGCCTCCATAATCTTGCCCACTACTGAGGTAAGACTGACTGGTCTGTAGTTCCCTGCCTTCTCCCTGCTACCACTCTTGTGGAGCGGGATCACATGAACCCTTCTCCAGTCTTCTGGGACCTCTCCTGTGCTCAGAGACTCACTAAACAGTTCTGATAATGGCTCTGCTAGTTCTACCCCAGCTCCTTTAGTACCCTGGGATGTATGCCATCAGGTCCCATTGCCTTGTCCACCCTGAGCTTATTGAGCTCTTGTAGGACCCTTTCTTTTGTGAAGGGACTAGTGCACACCTCCTTCCCCCCTGTGTCCATGGTGCTGAGCTGTGGGCCCTGCCCCACCTTCTCCTCAGTAAATACTGAGCAGAAGTATCTATTTAGGAGATGCCTTTCCATGGTCCTCCTCCTCACACTCCCCCTTATCCCCTTTGATCTTAGCAATACCCCCTCGGGACTTTCTCCTTTCACTAACGTATCTATAGAAAGTTTTGTCCCCTTCCTTTACTGTTCATGCTAGCGTTTCCTTGGTTTGGGCCTTTGCCTACCTTACTGCCTTCCCTACTTCCCTTAGGGAAGTTTGGTATGCCTCCCTATCTGCATCCCTCTGCGTTCCCTTATATTTCCTGAAGGCCAGCCTTTTGGCTCTGACCTTTTCTGTTACTGCTTTTGAGAATCAAAGTAGTTTCCGTCTTCTTTTGCACTTCCTTTTCTCTCTCACACAATGGGATGTTGCTTTAAGTATTGCATCCTTAATGCTTGCCCACTTTGCCTGTACCCTCTCACCTGTATTTCTTCTTGCCAGGGCTAGCTTAACTCTGTTGGCCATCTTATCAAAGTCAGCTCCTCTGAAGTCCCATTTTTTTGTCTTGGAATGGGATGATTTAGTTCTAGTGGCCACATTGAATTATACCATGTAATGGTCACTGGCCCCCAGGTGACCTTCTACCTGGAGATATGTGATCCTTTCCCTGTTTGTCAGTACTAGATCTAGGATAGCCCTGTCTCTTGTGAGTTGTTGTACCAGTTGTTTGAGGCCCTCCCCCTGCAGGGAATCCCCTATGTGTCTAGTTCTGGCGGATGTTCCTGCTGGTATTGACCAATCTGTATCCAGCATGTTGAAGTCTCCCATTATCAGAACCTCCCCTTTAGCTGTCATGTTTTGTATATCTTCTAACAGTAATGTGTCTATGTCCTCTCCCTGGTCTGGAGGCCTGTAGACAACCCCAGTTCGTATGGCCATCTCATTTCCTGTTTCCAGGGTGACCCACAGTTCTTCTGACTCCTTATGTGTATTCTGAATTTCTGTAGCTTTGATATTTTCATTGACATAAAGGACCACTCCATCCTCCCCCTTTTTGCACCTTGGTCTCTTCTGAACAGTACATACAGTAGCTGGGTACTGAAGTCTCCCAAGTGTGGTTACTGGTGAACCGTGTCTCGCTAATGGCTACTATGTCCAGTTTAGCCTCTGTCATTGTTGCCTGCAGGTCTGGGAACTTGTTTCCCAGACTGCGAGCATTTATGTACATGATTTTCCATTGGCCAGAATTCTGTGTGTTAGTTGTTGGGTGAGGTCTGGCATTTCCCCTGTGCATAGTATGGGGAGACGGACCTTTTTCCTTACCTGATGATGCAAATGTACTACAAACATGCTGAACTTCTGTTTAATTACTAGCTGAGGAGAGAGGGGTGTTCTTCCCATTCGATGTATCGGTGCTGCACCCCTCTCCCCATTTGCTAGTTTAAATATTCTGCAAAGACATCAAACTTCTGCCCCAATGCACTGACTCCCTCCTTAGTCAGATGCAGTCCATTGAATTTAAAGAACTTTCACTCTTAAAACTGTTGCCAGTTACCTACAAATTTGTGTCCTTTTTCCTGGCACCAGTTCTTGAGCCACATGTTTAGCTCCTCTATATCCCCTTCTCTGACCTTCCGTCCATCTGCCCCCCTCTCCCAGACTGGCAGGATCTTAGAGAAGGAGATGCTGGATGAAATGGTTGATAGTTTATCACCCAGCCTGGTCAGGTGTTCCTTGGTCTCCAGAACTGACTGTCTGGCGAGATCGTTAGTCCCTATGTGTACCAGGATGTTGATGTTTTCTCCTGCTTCCTGTACAATTTTAGCAATGTGGTCAGTGTCTCTCCACGCTGATGTACCTGAGAGATGTCTGACCATTATCCCTGGCTGGAGATAGGTATCAACTCCCTGAATCATGGAGTCTCCTATGATCGGAAGTGTTTTGGATTTTCTTTTTGCTTTTTTTTGTTTTGGTTCCTGTTTTGGATGAGTTTTGTTGTGCTAGCTCCTGTGCTGCAGTGTCCTGCTCTGCAGTGTCCTCTGCCCCTTTGTTTGATTTCTGAGATAGAGGCAGATACCTGTTTGTAGTTTTTATATGGTTTGTGGAGGTGATATGTTGGACAGCACCAAGAAGAAAATGATTTTCAATATAAACAATTAAAATGCAGGTTGTGATCAAAAGCATCAACAATTATTGTAAATTCAACAATTACAGAACAGAAACATCAAGGCTGTGTTACCACAGTTCAACTATGTTATAGAGAAAGACAGACACACAGGACCTATCCATGTGTCGACCAACTGAGATGAATTGCATTCTGTCACCAAATTTATTTAGACATGCACTACTTGGTTTTGTTGCCTAAGACAGTCTTAGATACTTCATAGTGTTTCAAGCAGTTTGGATAAGTTTCATGCATTCAATGCACTCAGTGTTCTGTTTCTGACAAGTTCAGTACAGCCCATGGAATGTTTTCACCCAAATAACCTTGACACATGTCTCTTGATTGCAACTTTCATGTCTGGGTGAATAAACAATGAACATAGGGGTACAGGCACTGTGTCTAGTGTAGAGTTTGAGGTATCTCCATTGCTTCCATGTTCACACAGAATGATCACGTCCTTCATTAAGTCATATGCATATTCTGAAAACAAGTTAAGATTGCTTAGTATGTCATGCATGAAGAGAAATACACATCTCACCACTATGCATCTGTGAGGGTCACCCTGTTACTAGTATCACAGCAATAAATTACCAACATCTTGGTACAAGACAGCACAGTCATGAAAGTATGCAATATTACAAAGAATACAGGTTCATAACTTATTATATACCACACCAGTAGTGAATAAATTGGGTAAATACGTCATATTATTTTGGAATCAATATTTATTTTCACTTCGAACACCATTTATTTCACTTAGAACACCATATATACTTCAGTTTGAGGAATCAGTTGTGTAATTAATCCATGTGGTCCTGGGTATAATATTGTTATTCGCTTGTAACACCATTTTTTTACCGGTAGAACACCTTTTATTTTTTTCTTTGCATAAAAACCCTTTTATTACAGTTGCAATACATACATATAATTGCTTACATTCTCTGGGCCATCCCTTTATGGGCCAAAAATAATCATTATAATAGTTGCATACATTATAATCAGTGCCAGTATATTATTCATTCCATGTGCCCGAGGTCCTAAACCTCCAACCCATCCCACAGCAAGATACTCTCAGACTGCAAGAGGTCCACCAGGAAAGGTACCCATTCCCTTGTAAACTGTTCCAACCTGTCCTTAACAAGGAGAGTGATTCTTTCTAAGGCTAACGTGTGCAGGGCAAGCATTCGCCATGTTTACACTGTAGGGGTAACACAAGAAACCCAAGTGTTTTGGATGCAGTGTCTAGCTAGGATTAGTAGTATACGAACACATCTAGGAAGAGGATCCCAGTTCCCATCTTCTTCCACTTCCATCTCAAATAGACAAATCAGTGGGTCCAATAAAATTACCCTACCCCACATCCTCCCTACCTCCCCTATCACCGATGTTCAGAAATACTGCAGGGTAGGGCAAGCCCAAAAACAATGCACACAGGTACCCAATTCCTGATTGCACCTTCCACAATAAGGTGAGGTTGCAGGATGATATTTATGAATGATCACCAGTGGATTATATACCCAGTGTACAAATTTATAAGTGGCTTCTTTGAATTTGTTGCAGATAAGCAGACCCATGTGCATATTCAGAAGCTGTCCCCAATATCTGTCGCTTATCAGAAGGGCGAGGTCTCTTTCCCAAAGTCGCCGGACATTTCTCGACAAATCTGGTAGGCACTGTTTTGTGTCCCTTACTACTTTCCCCATAAACCCTTTGGTATCCTCCGGTATGCCTGTATCTGGGCTTCCATTTTCTGCACTTCCCCCAACCCTGGACCATCCCTTTCCAACCCCAGCTTATATGCTTTAGCCTGAAAATATTGGAACAATTGCCCTTCCTCTAAGTTAAACCTCTGATGTATTTCTAAGAAAGAGCCCAACTGTCCCCCTGCCCTCAATACATTCCTCACCCCTTGCCTCTCCCAAACTTTAAATCCAGGATCCTCCCAACCCGGCAAGAAGTAGGAGATCCTTACCAGTGGCACCAAGTATGTATCTAGCACTCCTACCCACCTGCATCTTAGCATCCTGTCCCAGCTATCCAGCGTTGCCTCCACCAACGGGTTCCTGTGCTCCTGTCATTTATATGCTCCTCTGCCCCGCTTTTCTAAATATGCAGAAAGTTGTGCAGGACAACCCCTCTGTTCTAAGTCAACTCACCTGGCAACTGGGGGCTCACTCACATATCTTTGCTGTGCTGCCAGATAGTATATGTTCATAGCTGGGAAGTTCACTCCCCCCTTCCCTGTATCTGTTTTGAGGTGCCACAGACTAATCCTCGGCCGTTTTCACTCCCTCCAGCCATTTTGTGTCTCTCTTGGAAATTCCCATAGGTAACATCTGTACCACATACAACAATCGTGGGAGTATATTCATTTTAATCAAATTTATTCTCCCCAGCCACAATATTGGTAGCGAGGTCCACCTTTTCAGGTCAGCTGCTATCTTCTTTAGTATAGGGTCATAATTAAGTTTATACAGAGCCTCCATTGACCACCCAATTTTTATCCCCAAATATCTAAAATGACCTCCCACCTTCTTGAAACCCCATCCCTGTACCCTCCTTTCCTGTTTAGGGAGCCTCATGATCTCAGATTTGTCTAGATTCAATTTATACCCTGAGAAAACCGCAAACTTCTGAATTATCTGTAAAAGCCCAGACATAGAGTTTGCTGGATCTGTTATAAACAGCAACATATCATCCGCGTACATGGCAACTTTATGTTGCTCCCCCGATATCCCCCTCACCCCCTTAATGCTCTCCTCCTGTCTAATGGCTGCTGCTAGGGGTTCCACCGCCAGAGCAAAGAGCAGCGGGGAGAGTGGGCACCCTTGCCTTGTGCCCCTACCAAGACCAAAGCCTTCCGAGAGAGAGAGAGCCATTTACCAGGACTCTTGCTCTGGGTGACCTATAGAGGGCACACACCCAATCTCCGAATGTCCCCCCCAGACCAAACCGGGCTTTCGCTTCAAACAAATATTCCCATTCCACTCTGTCAAATGCCTTTTCCGCATCCATGGAGAGGATACAGATCTCTATCTTTCTCTTTCCCACCTCTCAAATCACATTTAGAAGTCTCCTGACATTGTGATACGATAACCGTCCCTTAATGAACCCGGTCTGGTCTGGGTGGATCAAGTCGGGCAACACCTCCTCCAAACGGCCCGCCAAGACTTTTGCAAATATTTTAGCATCACAATTAAGCAATGAGATCGAGCAGAAGGATGCGCATTCCAAAATATTTTTCCACTCCTTTGGTATTAAGCATATCACAGCGTCTGAAAAAATACCTGGCAGTCCCCAGACCTCCCCTTCCTCCTGCTGAAATGACTCATATAGTGGCCCTGACAATTGCCTTGCTAAGCATTGATAATATTCCATTGGAAAGCTGTCCGTCCCGCTCGCCTTTCCCACCTGCAACCTCTAAATCACCCTCAACACCACTTCCCTCTTTATCGGGCTATTTATATTTATCCTCTGCTCCTCATTTAATTTGGGGAGTCTCAGGTTATCCAGAAAGGCTTTACCCTCTTCTTTGGCCCCCTGCCCCCCCGACTGGTATAACTGTTTATAGAAACTACGAAATCATTCTCTGATTTGTTTTTCTGCCTTATGTAGGACACCCCCTTTATCTTTAATCGCTGAGATATAGGTTTGACCCTTTCCTCCCTGTAAGAAGCATACCAGCAGGGGCCCAAGTTTATTCCCCCATTCGTACAGCTTTTTCCACCCAAAGGTCCATGCTTTCCTGGCCTCCTCATTGAGCACAGTGTTTAAAGCTTCCCTCGCTACCTTTAGACTGTTCCGGTCCCCATCATGCCCTCCCCCTGCCACCCTCTTCTCCAGTTCTCTCACTTTGCCCTCCAGCTCCACTCGCCTGGCGTGCTTCTGTTTCTTATGCCTTAACATGTACTTTATAATCATCCCCCGCATATACGCCTTTCCTGCATCCCATATCATCCCTTTACTAGTAGGCGAGGCTGCATTACTTGTTATATAGCTTTCCCAACACTCCTTTAAGTACCTCTTAAAATTCTTATCCCCCAACAGGTAAGTCGGGAACTTCCAGGGTGGAGGGCTCTCCCTCGTCCTATTCATCCTCATTGAAATTATGACCATAGCATGGGCAGATATGTGTATAGGGCTGTGTCGCGTCATCTGAAGCCTTCGGTACCACTCCTGAGGGATAAAGAGATAATCTATCCTCGACCATGTACCATGCGGGTTTGAATAAAAAGTGTACTCTTTAGCTCCCAGATTTGCCTCTCACCATCCATCTACCAACTCTAACTCCCCCATACACAGGCGCCACTGCCGAATCATCTCATTACAATGGCCTCTGTTCTGTGAGTGGTCTAGGCATGGATCTAAAGTACAATTCAAATCCCCCCCGAAAATCAGGCCCAGGAACTTCTCCCTTATCAGTAGTGAGAGGATTGTGCTGTAAAACGATGCCTCAAATACCACAGGGGCATATATACTCCCAAAGGTGATTTGTTCTCCTCATAGATCCCCTTCCACAAATACATACCTCCTGCCATTCTGATCTCTAACCACCCGTTTTACTTGAAATGGGAGACTTCTATGCAAAAGGACAGCCACCCCTCTTTTGTGCGCTTTAAACGAAGCTGCGAAGCACTTCCCCACCCATCCCATTGTCAGTTTCATGTGCTCTGTCGCAGTGAGGTGCATTTCCTGTAGCAGGGCCACCTGAATGCCCTCTCTCCCCTCATTGCTGTAAGAAGCTTAGTTCACTTTACAGGCATCGCAATCCCTCGAACGTTCCAGGAGCACACCACTAATCCCAGCTTGTTAGCCATTAGTATAGTACTTATCAGTCCCTTCCCCTGTACCCCAGTTCTCATCCCAGTCTTCAGAGTGGTGTACAGCCCCCTTCATCCAAATGGGTTTCCCTGGAAAAACATAACTGGCGCCCTCTCATTTTGTGCTTATATGTATGTATGCAGCAGAAACATTTCAACAATAGAGCAACAGTATATACAACATGTATATGACATTCAAATGTACCCCCCCAACTGTCCAAACATTCGGACTCAACACATCCTCCCCTTCCACCAGTCTCTATAACTCGACTGGCTCCCTCTATTATGTCAACAGGACAACTTTGCTGCCATCCTCCCCTCACTGACGTTATCTGCAGATCATACATAAACGTCATAAAAGTTCTGCCAAAATAGGCATGTCCCCCCTCCCCCCGGAGCATCCATTATCATTGTCCCTCTTGGTTCATCCCTTAGGTTTCTCTTCATTGTTTTTTTTTTTTCCGTTTTGTGTTTGTTTTAATCCCCCCACTGCTTTTGTCAGTCAAACAAATTTCCCTATTAGGCAGCTTCATCCGATTCTCTGGAGGATCTTCCTTTCTTACTTCCCACTTGGCAATTGTACTGACCCCCGACCTTGTACATCTTTTCTGCTACCACATATTACTCCCTCCTCCCTCCCTTGACCTCGTTCCCAGCCATGTCCATTGTCCCTTCTTCGTTGCAATCCATAGAGCTGTGGTCCTGGTAAATCTCGCTGTCTACAAGTATCCGCTTCCATCTTGGCCCTGCACTTCCTGCGACTAGAGAGCGGGTGGGGGGCACACCAGGTCATGCTTAAATCTTCCAGCACACCACATCACCCAGTCCAAATGCCTTCCTTTATCCATCTTTTCCCATAAAAAAAAAAAGAAAAAAGGTTCCCATTAAAGACTGTCAAAGAAGAGTCAAGAAAACCTAAAGCCATACGAGCCTGGTAGTATCTCAGTCCTGTGAGAGCAAAACTGCCAGCCCTTCCTCTGCCACCTGAGTTGCCCGCTTCATCCAATTTTCTGACTCTCCACAAACTTCACCGCCTTGTTCGCCTTCCAGAACGAGTGAGTAGCCCCTTCATGCTTCACTTTGAGAGTCGCTGGGTATATTAGATAGTTCTCCACCTTCAGGGATTGGAGCAAGGCCATGGTTTCGTAAAATTTTTTCCGCTTATTCAGTAGCCTTGTGGGGTAATCTTGAGACAAGAAAATTCGGTGCCCTTCAAAAAGTACCTGCCCTTTCTCCCAAAAGGCCCATAGCACTTTCTCCTGATCCTGATAGTTGTGAAGGCGCATGATGATTTAGCAGGGCGGCTGCCCTGCCACAGGCCTAGGCATGACAGCCCTATGCGCTTGCTCGAGTTTCATCTTCCTGTGTTTCATCTCTATTCCCAGGAGCCTAGGCAGAGTCTCCATGCAGAAATCCAAGGCATTTCCACCCTCCAGCCCCTCTGGCAGACCCCTCAGACGTAGGTTGAGGCGGCGATGATAATTTTCCTGGTAGTCCACCACCTCCTTTATTTCTTCCAGCTCTTTTTGGAGGGTCAGGATTTTTTCAGGCACCCCCTGCATCTCATCTTCCACCCATGACGCTCACTCCTCTACCACTGTGATCCTTGCTCCTTGAGCTGCCTGTTGGGTGAGGACGTCTTGCAGCCTGTTGTCTATGCGGATCTCCAACTTGCATAAGCAGGGCTCCAAAGCTGCCAACACTTGGCCCGTTAACTCACGCCCCAGGGCGATCACTTCAGCAGCAGACGGAGAGACAATCTGTTGGCTTTCTGATGGCATACAGGCCACTCCCTTTTTCTCCATTTTACCAGTCGCACGCTGACTTCGACCGGGCCCCGATGACAAATACTCATCCATGGTAGGTTACTACACATCTCCTAGATGAAATCGTCCTTAAATGTACTCAAAAGTTCACTTTTTAAGCTTAGTTTGCTCTGGGAATCAGGAGCGAGGCAGAAACACGTCTTTCTCATTAAGTGCTCATTAGCGCCCCCAAGAACACCTTTTAAATACATTTTAAGACCATTAATATAATTTAGAATATGTTATTTCAACTTTGAATATGAAGCTGCTTATGTTGGGTGATTTCAACACTGACAGATGTTGATTGAAACATATCAGTGACTGCATCAACCAGGAATGGAAACAACTTGCTGTTTATACTGGATTCAGGACTCAGGCTGCTAGTGGTTGATCACACAATAAGCAAGTCAACCATGTACCTAATACTTACAAAGAGTGACTAAATGGTAGAAGGACAATTGGTGACAAGCGACCTCAACAGAAAGTGCTTTAGACTGTGGTGAAGAAACATAGACTTTGACGGCAGATAAGGACCACTTGGCCCATCTAGTCTGCCCATTTCCCAACCTACAGGATAGGCCGCAGATCCTAATTAACCAACAGCCTATTTCTTCCTACCCCCCACAAGAACAGCCTTATGTCTGTCCCATGCATTCTTGAATTCTCCCACAGTTTTAGACCCCACAACCTCCTCAGGAAGACTGTTCCATGCATCCACGACCCTCTCTGTGAAATAATACTTCCTCACATTGACCCTGAACCCCCCATCTTTAAATTGTGTCCCCTTGTTCTTGCACATCTCTTTTTCTGAAAGATGCTACCCTCTTGGACTTTGTTGATTCCACTGAGGTACTTAAAAGTTTCTATCATGTCCTCCCTCTCCCTTCTTTCCTCAAGGGTATACATATTAAGCTCCTTTAGTCTCTCCTCATACGGCTTCTCTTGCAGACCCTGCACCATTTTAGTTGCCCTCCTCTGGACTGCCTCTATCCTGTCTGTGTCCTTGCGGAGATGGGGTCTCCAGAACTGGACACAGTACTCCAGATGGGGTCTCACCAACTGTCTGCACAGAGGGATAACAACTTCCTGTTTTCTGCTGGTGACGCCTCTCCCTATGCATCCCAGTATACCCCCAGCCCTCTCACATTGCTTGCTAACCTTAAGATCATCTGATATGATTACCCCCAGGTCCCTTTCCTTTTTTGTTGTTGTTACTACCTCCCCCATTGTGTATTCTTCCCCTGGGTTCTTGTTTCCCAGGTGCATTATTTTGCACTTCTTTGCATTGAATCCTAGCTGCCATACTTCTGACCATTCCTCCAACCTTGCCAAGTCCCTTCTCATCCTTTCCATGCCTCCTTGTGTATCAACCCTGTTGCAGATCTTTGTGTCATCTGCAAAGAGGCATACTTTTCCTTCCAGTCCCTCTGCAATGTCACTTATGAAGACATTAAAAAGGACAGGACCCAGTACTGAACCCTCGGTACCCCACTAGTAACCCTCTTTCTTCAGAGTGGACTCCATTTACAATTACCTTCTGTGTCCTGTTGTCCAGCCAATGTTTTACCTAGGCTACCACCCTGGGACCCACTCCAGGCTGGTTAATTTGACTATTAATCTTTTGTGTGGGACTGTGTCAAATGCCTTGCTAAAGTCTAGGTAGGCCATGTCCACAGCCCCTCCCTGGTCTACTACTTTGGTCACCCAGTCAAAAAAATCATTAGATTCGTCTGACATGACCTTCCCGCTGTGAACCCATGCTGCCTTGGGTCCTGTGCCCCACTGGCCTCTGGATACTCAACAATTATTTCCTTCAGAAGTGACTCCATCACTTTCCCTACCACAGAGGTCAAACTGACAGGTCTGTAGTTTCCTGCCTCTGTCTTGGTCCCACTTTTGTGAAGGGGAATCACATCCGCCTTCCTCCAGTCCTCCGGGAAACAGACAAGTCAGATAGACACTATTCGTTTTCTGGAAGGCAGACTTTAATAAGAAAGGTAGGTGTAACAAAGATTCAGTGAAAAGGAGGAGCGAAGGAAGGTGGGATAAGTCCCACTGGGAACTCATAAAGGGAGTGACATCTTTTAATATATAGGTGAAGCAGAATAATGAGGGTGTCAAATGCCACAAGCAAGAATTGTCATGCAGGCAGACTACCTGGGCATAGCTGTCCACATCTATTTATTTTATTCTGTTTTTGGTGGCTGGTTATCTAAGTACATCTGCTCTTCATAGCCCGTCATACTCACTGCTGCCCCTTCGGCTACTGACCACCTGGATTGACTTCACAAGGCAGGACCACAGAGAGTCCCCCCGGTGGTGCCCCTGGCATACGTAAACGTTCTCCACCCAGCCTGCCCTTTGACTCCCAAGTCGTTCCCAGTACCGGGGATGTCACTGATGTGAGCCAATGGCTTGAAGCTGCGTGGGGGTGCCTGCAGAGCAGACCACATCTGCCAACAACCAGAGGCATGCTAAGGTTCGAGGGCATGGGCCTACTGACCTTACTGTATAACTGTCAGCATATGCGAAGTACTTGTTAATTGAACATCATACAGCCTAGTTGTATCTGCCTGTGTATTACACAAATCCAAACAATGATACACTTGGTGTATGACATCACAAACTCACCATGTGTAGCTTGCTGTGGAGTTTTGTGAACTATGTATTCAACCTTCTTGAATTTTGGGTAATGTAGGCTGTACCTCAAGTCACCTTCTTTTGTTTTAGCTTGATCCCTCCTGGAGTTCTCATTACAATGCATCACTGCTGTCAGCAATCTGTAAGTTCCCAAAGAAAGATGCAAAACTATATCATTTTATGTAATTGATTTTTCTGTATATATAAATACTGTTTTACCATACCATACTGTCATATATAAACATCCTACATAAAGATGTTTTTTAAGAATGCAATTTGCATCCGCTACTGCATGTATAGTAACATGGAGAAAAAAAGCAATAAAGGAGAAATTACTCATCAGGGAAATCAATACACAGATGTAAAAAAATCTATTTGTGTGAGCTAGGTAGGTACACCATTATCTTTTTTTAATAATATGTTCACTTGCATACAACTGTCATTTTAATGCTGGACTGACATTTACTTTTATAGTTAATAGCAAAAACCAGTTTCAGTATTAACACATATTTTTACTATCACAGAGATGGATTGTGATCTGTTGTCATTGTGACAATCACAGTTTGTGTCAAACACATGTTATAATTGGTGTAGCCCACAGCATGGTTCATTGACATTAATTAATGTATGGGGTCATGTGAGTACATGCGCCTGGGGGCATCCAACATTCAGTCCAGCTCAAAAAGAACTTCACTGTTTTGGGGGCATGGGAGAGTCCTGGAAGAAACTCAAGGCTGAAACCAGGGAGTATGTGAGGGTCCTCCAACAGAGAATAAGGGGACAGGAGGGAGGGAGAAGAGTGTGGGAGAACCTAAAAGGAGCCGTAGTGGAAGAAACAGACAAATGCATCAGATTGGTATCAAAAGGCAAGAGAAGGAAAAGGCCACTATGGTTCTCAGAAGAGGTAGCAGAAAAGGTAAGGGCTAAAAGGGTAGGGTTCCAGAAATATAAGTAGACCCAAAGGGAGGAGGACAGATAGGTGTACCAAAAATGTCTAAGAAAGCAGGGAGGGTGGTGAGGTGAGCAAAAGCACAGACTGAGGAAAGTTTAGTGTAGACAGTAAAGAAGGGGGACATGACATTCTACAGGTACATCAGCAAAAGGAAGAAAACTTGGGGGGGGATTCAAAGACTTAAAGTAGAGGAAGGGGAGTATAAGGAGGGAGACATGGATAAGACAGAAATACTGAATAAATACTTCTGTTCAGTATTCACGGAAGAGGGGGAGGGACAGGGACCACAGCTGAACATCAGATGCCAAGGAGGGAAAGAGGTGGACAACAGTCCAGTCGCAGTGGAGAGTGTCCTGCACAAGGGAATGGGACAAGACAGCTTGCACCCAAGGATACTACGGGAGCTGGTAAGAGAGCTAACAGAGCCTCTGGCAGCATTGTTCAGCGAGTCACTTAACACAGGAGTGGTGCCAGAGGATTAGAGGAGGGTCTGTCACAGGAGGTGGTGGGAGTAAGCACTGTGGTTGGATTTAAACATGCATGGAACAGGCAGCAGAAATGAGAAGAAATTCAGAACTATAATATTGTGAAATACACACATAGTTGACTGAAAGTACCTGCACTGCATGCCATTGTAGGAGAACACAATGGATTTTGGGGCAAACTGATTTAGGAGACTGTGAAATGCCTCCAGTTCTGATGTCTGATAATGCCCAGAAAGTTTCTGAACATTCTTCTGCAGTCTGCTGTCAGTAATAATTCTTTCAGTGCAACTGCTACATTTGAGCCTAAAAAACCCCAGGAATAATGTGTGTTACTTCTTGAATTCACAGTGGTGACTCCCTTGCTTATTCAGTCAATCTGGCTGACAATACTTAATGTTATACTAACATGGTGCGAGCCATTGCTTTTGACGTTCTTCATCCTGCAGGTCATCATGAACATATGCACTGAATAGCGGGTTTGCATTAGTATGAATGTTCTGGATGTGCGTGGCAGCACTCATCCACTTTGTCAATATCATGTCTGTATCACCATCCTGAGTGGATCAAACTGCCCAGTACCGATGATTAATTAGACTGTGAAGCCATGGTATTAGCTCCATGTAGTCCTTGGCATTTGAAACAGCCATTAACTTCTTGACTCCATTAACAAATGTAAACAGAACCCTTGGCCAGGATAATTTGATGACAATATATGCAATCATTTGCACTGCAGCCTACTCTGTTAAATATATTAAGCATGACATGTAACATTACAGCATAATTCTTTACAACATAATACTGAGAGGACATTGTTGGTGCGGGTGGAACCAGAACTTCTGTCTCTGTTGAGTAGTGTGCAGTTCTGCATAGCGAGAGGAAGAGGGAGAGGGAGACACTGAGCAATGGGAGTGTGATACTGCTCTCACTCCCTCCACATTTGGTTCAGCACATCTGTCTCTGTTTCTCTCAAAATGTGGTGCTGCAGTTGTGCAGCATAAGCAGCGCAGGAGCTTTCATGAATCATGCGCATGCTGTATCTAGTGAGAGAGGGGGGGGAGAGAGCAAGCAACTGGACTGGAACATCTCTCTCTCTCTCTCCACATTTGGTGCAGCAATTCTGCACCATAGCGAACATACAGCACACAGAGAGTGACAGAGACAGTGAAGCCAGAAAAACAACAGTGTGCCTGTCTCTCTGTTCAGTTTCCACACATTGCCTGTCTTAAAGCACTTCTTCGATGAAAGTTGGGGCATTGAAACTTTAGCACTATTTTCTGTGGGGGAATGATACTTCAGAAAATATTCACTGTTTTATCATTTTACATGCCCTTCCTTTTTTTTTTTTTTTTTGAAACATTTTACTGACCCCATGTTATAAGTGCAATGACCCACTCCAGACCGTGGGTGTAGCAGGCATTAATGCACTTCCCAGTTGCTTGGAGGTCACTCGGGCTGTACCCTTGTGCCTCACAATGCAACTGGGGTGTGCATTAATGCCTGGTACACCCACTGTCTGTCGTGGGTTATAGCCTACTTGTACCACATTTCGGAGGTCATGGAATGTGACTGTTCCCTTCTGTGGTACAATAACATTCTGGAACTGCTAGAAACAGCACAAATCAGTTTTATTATTAAAGATAAAAAAAAACACAATGCACACATTTCACATAATACTATACACTATAAAAAAATACAGGACAAGCAACTTTATGTATAATCAGTGTGTTCTGCCACCTCAGGGATCCGATTTCCACGGACCTATGGAGTTTCGCTTTCGAGGTCAGAAGGAATCAGAACCCCTCTGTGGCAGAACACACTGGTTGTGCATAGTTGCCCATCCAGTATTCTCTATATAGTCTTCACTGCACATCAGATACACTGTAATTTCTAACAACATTACCTTTTGCAACACGCCATACATTATAAAGGTGATTGGTACCATCTATATTCTCTCTGACCCACTTTGCAACCTGTAGATGCCTGTCAGTTATCAGCTCAGCAACCTCTAATCCCCATTCATTCACTGATGCCATAGTACGCTTCAGTCCTTCAAGTTCCATATTGTTGCTTCCTCCACATCTGTTGCTCTGTGTGCGTAAAACCCAATGTGTACAGTGTTACTATTCCCACCAGTAATACAAATTATTGGAATATCATGTACAGGCAGCTCTTATTAGTAACTTAAAGCAGCAGTGCAATGAAAATGGGCTAACATTTTAGCCCACCTTTTTTTCTTCCTAATTGATGCCAGATGTCTTCCAGTTTATTTTGGTGGTAAAATTTCCAGTTTGCATTGTCATTTAAGAATTTTATGAAAGTCTGAATGTAATTATTTCTCAAGAAAAAAAGATAGCCACCTCATTTTTGCACAGAAATAATACTGAGGGCCCCAGGAGAGTAAGAATCCAGATATAAATGCAAATGTGCAGTAACAGCATAGAAAGTATCCAGAAAACCCAAATCAACAATTCTGCCCATATTTTTCATAGCCATAGCAGAAAAATAGCTTTTTGGAATAACTTATTTCGTTGCACTGCGGCTTCAAAGCAAGAAGTTTACAACCATGTTACACCATCAACATGACATCAGTCTGTTGTTAACCTTTTGTGTACATATCATATCAATAGTAACACAGAATGTAACACTCATAACATTCAATGTTCCGATTTGGAGATTTATGATACATGATAGCGGTAAGCTTTTCTAAATTAAATTCCATTCTGTCTGGTAGAAAGAACATACAATAAACACTGCTTATGAATCAACATGCAAGATTTATGAATGCTTACTGTAAGAAGTAATCATAGAGTCATTGACATTCACGATTACCAAAGCTTTGTAGGCAATGTACTATCAAAAACAAAATATGATATTTGGTTAATAACCACTATGTAAACACTTCAAGATGTTGGCATGACATCAGAAAACCTCTCGATCTGTGCTCTCAAGATTTTCAATGATATCGTGTCAACATATCATAGTGTTTTCAGCGGGGGTTATTAACAACAAAACCATACATTATTTGATCTATGACTACATGCATACAGAAATATAGTATTTGATAACCCTTAGTTAGGTCTGAAAATCAGTCTGGACAAAATCATTGTTGTGCATATTATAAACTGTTTTCCGCAGTCAAAGCTGTGGTTATACGCATTCAGGTAAGTTGTTTGCTACAGTTAAAATGAAATCCAATTTTAAAGAGCAGGTGTGCACTGTAATTTTTTCAGCCCCTCCCAAATATATATGGTAGCTGACCTGCTCCAGTGTTGAGGGGTATTAAAAATACCACGTGGTTCAGTCCAGTAAAAAGGTTACAGCACACCTAAGTTGTACCCCAGGAAAAACAGAGCTGCTTCCTGAACCTGCTGACAGCCCCCTCCCCCCGGCAGGCACCTGCAGCCCCCTTTTGTGATGTCAGAAAATGAGGGCTATGTGTGTGTACTCTATTGACCTGTATGAGCACAATTTTGATATAGCTTTTAGAAATACTTAGACGTATGATTTAGCAAAATCAAAGTGACCACTTGAGTTACAGGGACTGGTACTCTATCTGTCACTTTGATTTGTTTATATCACGACTCTAAATATTACTAAAAGCTATAGAAAAATTGTGCTCATACAAGTCAATGGAGCACACACACTTTTCTCATTTGCTGACATCACAAAAGGGGGCTGTGGGTACCTGCCTGGGGGCATGTCAGCAAGTTCAGGAAGCAGCTCTGTTTTTCCAGGGGTACACATTAGAGGTCCTGTGACTTTTTTACTGGACTGAACCGCATGGAATTTATAATACCCCTCAACACTGGAGTAGGTCAGCTATCATATATGTTTGGGAGGGGCTGGAAGAATTACAGTGCGCACCTGCTCTTTAAACAGTTCATTTATTCAACACCTACCTACGTACTAACCACCCAGTGTACAAATTTATACCATTTAACTTTCAAAAGTCTGTCAATTTGATCTTGATCATTGTACAGGAAAAAAAAACATTTACGAGACTTAGTGTTTATACTTATGCGGGTTGTGTCAGTATGTCACATAAAAAACAGATACTATTTGGGAAATAAATTATATTGGGGAACCACGCAAGTATACATGTGTTTCCTTAACATGGTTGAGGGGACTGCACGAACCACATCAACGACGCTTTCAAGGGACACATGTTGTCAACTAAACCACTCAATGTAAACCAAACCTAGTTGTGTATGGTTGCACATACATAATTGTCTATGTATATTGACACTTGTAACAACAGCATGCTTCCAGAATAAGATGACCTCTTAATAGAGAGTTAGTGAAGATATTTAGAACACAAAATATAATTACATCATGTATGCTTAAAGAGCTGGTGACATGTTCAGGTGAACTTTAACAAAACATAATATTTAGACACATTCCAGCTTGTATTTCCCATTAGTTCTGTATTTCTCCTCCCCATTATTTATTACTGAGGTCATTTGTATGAAAACAGGATATTTGCTCCTGAAGAGTTTATCTGTTCCCGCTGCTTTCTCCCTACCTGAAGTTATAGAGCACTGCTTGTGACCTCATAGTTACTCCCATGGCAACAGACTGTGATGTCACAACAGAGGAGTATGACTTGGAGTAGGGAGTAAGCTATAGAGGCAGATGAGCTCAAAATAAACTCTAATGGATAACGATCATATATTCATACACATTTCCTTAGTAAGAAATTATGAGGAGCAGAAATATATAAAATATAAATTGAATACAAGCAGAATTGTGCCTAGTATGTCTTTGAGGCATCAGTAGCTCTTTAACAGCAGATAATACATATCCATAGGATGCACGTGGTCACAGACTGGCAACCAACACAGGATAAAGCAATCGACATGAAGGAACCTAAAGTTATGATATCACAAGATGAAACATTATAATAGTAGTAGCCACAGACATTGCCAGCTATTTCCGAAATTTCTGTGATATTTCTAGAGAAATGTCCTGCTTTCTGCATTTCCACAGTAGGGGCAGCAGAGAGAAACTCTTTAGAAATTTCACGAAATATCTGGAAATAGCTGGCAATGTCTGTGGCTACTACTACCTGCACCAACTGGACATCTAGTATTACTCCCTTTTTCAGCTCCATCAGAGAGTATGTCCTGAATCTGGCCAAATGTCCAGGACTTTCTGCTTGCCCATCACCGCCGCATATCAAACCACGGTCCTCTGCTTGTAGACAAGCAACCATTCACTCCTGGCATTATTTCCAAAGACTGTTGACAGCAGGAAGTAGAAGTTATGACTGATGTCAGAAAAAAGTATGTATACAGTAGCAACAGATTCCCATTATGTCAAACAGTCTAGAAATTCACAAGACTGTGGCACCTGCGAACAGAATGATGCAGAAAGCAGCACGCTACCTGCAGGCACCTGACTGCAGTATTTGCTGGCTGTTCCACACAGAAATTCTACTGCATGTGGTGCAGTCAATAACTACTGTTAACATAGTACCCCATAGTTTTCTATGATGCTGAATAGTAACGGGTTCACCTCAAGAAGGACAGTGGCACCACTTCAGTAGCTCTTCTAATGAGCATTGGAAAACTATATATTTACAGCACTTGATGATATCATTTTCTGGTGTTTGTGTAAGTATTTCTTCTGACATGTCATCATCAGATTCACACTGGTCTGAGGATGAAGGCTTATAATCAGTGTCATCTTCAGATTCATTCTCTTCTTTGGAGTCATCACTGTCATCTAGTTGAGGTTCTTGATGCTTTATTGGTGAAGGCGTGATGAACTCTTGTGGAGGGAGAAGTAGGTCACATTGTACACCCATGTCTCTCGTGGTCTTCAATGTCTGTGTTCCTAGTAGTTGTAAAGAGAGTGTCATGCTGTAATGTTCTGATGCAACAATACATTAATCAAAGCAAAACTGACAACACCATTCGGCCTCATAGTGACCTTATTGAAAATAAGCATTATATGATAGGCAACATTCTGTAAAGAAGACTGATGAAATCGGTGGATATATTCTGATAATTAATCTGTTTGAAAGAATTAAAAACAGATTGCCAATCCTACTGGCATCACATCAATAACCAGGTTTCTGTAAGTTCATAGCTAAACTTACAGTGCTCTTTAAAAATATCTCTCTAAATTAGGGAAAATTTAAAAAAGTATATTTTTAAAAAACACATTAAGAGGGTGGTGGAGGGGACACCACTAGACACCAAGGAAACATTACATACATAAGGGTCTGGCAGTGGGGGGGGGGTCACCACTAGACACCAGGGAAATGGTGGCATACTGCTCTCAGAGCAGCCTGCAGAACGAGTTTCAGCTGCAGCTGCAGAAGTCAAGAAAGTCTCCCTGTTCTCATACAAAGAACGTAGGTAGAATGGCTCATCTCGCTAATCTGGGCACGCTGGATTTTAGGGTGCCCAGAAAAGGTATTACTGAGTACTTAAAAAAAAAAAAAACAGAATCTAGCTAAATGGGTACCATTTAACTAGGTTCAGGTATTTGGTTTTTTTTGTTGTTTTTTTTTCATTTGCAGTTTAAGCCCCCTTCTTCTCTTCGTGTCTGCTTCCCTCCTCCAGGCTCCAGTGGTGATCCCAGTGGTGACAGGGGTACACCCCAGCCTCAGATAACCCCCTGGACAAGGTAGGAGGGGGTTCCATGTCAAATAAGTGCAAAACAAAACCATGCAGTCAATATAAATGCAATGTTTCCGACGCAAGGCAAATACACGCTCTGTAATTACATCGCAGTGCGATTGCACACATGTGCTAGCCAAGTGGCTACCAATCAACAGTGGGTATTTAGTAGTACTGTTTTCTAATAGTTCTAGATTGCAGATTAATGGAGGAGTCGAGATGCCACTCAAATATGTGAGCAGTCAGCGTGGGCAGCAGCTCTTATCACACGACGGTTATTTGTACCGCAAGGAACGCACCTATGGAGGTAAAACTTACTGGAAGTGTTGCCTGTACAATAGAGCATGATGTCCAGCTAGAGTACACACAGAGAATGAAGAGATTTGCAAGTTTCTGTCCGATCACTGTCATGTACCTGACGCTGGTGCAGTAGCGGTGCATGAGGTGGTATAGGAAATCAAACCCAAGGCACAGTCCTCTCAGGAGGCAACTCAACAAATTGTGACTGGAGCAACTAGCCAGCTGGACTCTGCCACTTTGGGAAAACTTCCCTCTTTCCCATGTTTAAAATGCACCACTCAGTGTGCGAGGCAAATCGCATCAGTGTCTTCAGTGCAGCAACCTCTATTGCACAGCTTAAAATCCCCCACGAATATTGTATTACTGAACACAGAGAAGACTTTCTGCTATTTGACAGTGGCGATGAGGACACTGACCATTTCTTGATTTTTGCCACTAGAAAAAACCTTCAATATATGAAGAAAAGTAAACATTGGTTTGCTGATGGGACATTTAAATCAACTCCCCCACTGTTCTCCCAACTGTACACAATCCACGGTGTGCAGTACACTGCTATGATGCCAAGTGCGTTTATACTGATGTGCAGTAGATCTAATTCTAGTTATGTTCGAGTTCTGTCAGCCTTAAAAGGCTTATGCAGCAACCTTAGTCCACAGTCTGTAATGACAGACTTCGAATTGGCTGCTATAAAAGCATTCAGAACTGAATTTCCTGATGCAGAAACAAGAGGTTGCTTCTTCCACCTCTGCCAAGTTATTTGGTGAAAAATTCAAGAACTGCCTGACGTGCACAAATCATACACAGTCGACAAAGGATTTGCTCTAAATGTGAGAATGATACCAGCATTAGCGTATCTCCCTGCAGATGATGTGCTACCTGCATTTGAAACTCATGGGGCTACTGAATTTTTTATAGAGCATGATGAGCTTCTGGCACCTTTACTAGACTACTTTGAAGACACATATTTGGGATGGCCTATAGGGAGACGAGGCAGATGAAAACCATTGTTCCTGGCTACTTTTTGGAACTGTTACAGTGCCATTACGGATGTAATCCCCAGAACAATAAATGCTGTTGAGGGATGGCACCGAAGCTTCAATCACCAGTTAGGTGCCACACATCCCACTATTTGGAAGTTCATATGTGCAATACAAACAGAACAAAGTATGAACGAACTTAAAGTAGAACAATACCCCGCTGGTGTTCCACCACCGGCCCAAAGAAAGAAATATAGGGATACATCAAAGTGAATCACCGCTGTAGTTCAAGTATATGGATCCTATGACAGCACTAGCTACCTAAGCGGAATTGCACACTGCTTTCAGCTTCAGGTTTAAAAATAAAGCTACAAAATAAAGATGCAACTTTTTAACTGCAAAAAAACCATGGCCATCCACATTAGTTAATGATGTGCCCACTGGATGACACTGAGCCACACAACTACCTACGATCCCATTCGCAGATGTCACAGAAAACCTCATCGCACCATTTTGCGCTGAATTCGATTGCGTGTTAATGTTATGTGCACTGAAATGTTATGTGCTGTTTTGCTTGCGCTCCATTGCTCACACTGAGTTGACGTGCTACTATTGGGGGGGGACACCCAACCCCTTCAGCCAACATCCAACTAGTTGGGCGGCCCATTCACCTCCAACATAACATCAGAGCCCATCTCCTAGAGTGGACACTGGGCCATTTTCTACTTTTTTTTTTGCTTGGTCCCTCCCCTAGACGCCAGCATGCCAGGAGGTCCAAGGAACTGGAAGCACACTGAGATGTGCCTCTGCTCTGGACCTATGCTGATGTCCGCCCTCTCTACATGCTCTGCTCCCCCTGACTTGCACCACCACCTGTAGTCACCCAGGTGGCAGTATAGCCACAGGGTTTGCAGCCAACCCCTCCCGGAGAAGGAAAGCAGCCCGGTAGGTGCTCAGTCCTTCTCCTTCCAGCTGGCCCTTCAGCAACCCGGGCTCGCTACTGAACCCGGGTCTCTGGCATCGCAAAGTGGTAGCGATACTGCTGTGCCAGCAGGCTGGCTAGGTGTGTGTGTGTTTTTTTTTTTAAAGAGATCATTTTTATGCATTTTAATATTTGTGACTTTAAAAAATGAGGAAGAAAACGGCAGCCAACATGATCTGCATTTCTGTCAGTGCGAGAAGTAAATCCTGAAAATAAGCAGTCACGATTGTTTTTTCTTAGTAAGGTGCAAAAATTGAGGTTTAACATTAGGCAGCCTACTCAACCCTAACTATAGAGGTGCTACCATGCCCCTCTAATACCTGGGATTATGACTGCATTCTTCATTATTTTTGTATGCCCTACTGAACAGCTAGTCAAATAATATAAATACTATATTAAGCTGTTTTTTTAATATTGCTATATGAAATATATATATATATTTTTTTCATATAAAGGTAGGAGGAAAATGGCTGCTCCAACAATTCTTCTTCTGATTATGCAGATACTAGTTATATAAATACCTCAAACTCCAGGCCAGTAGAAGGATTAGTGCAGCCCTATCAGATGTGCTCCCAAACCCCCTCCTGCGGGCTCCGCTCCAATGACCTAACCCTGCTCTACATTCCCAGTTGCAAAACCTCTATGGGTGCTCATGCCTTCTCCCACGCTGCTCCTAAATATTGGAACTCTATCCCTCATAACATTCGCCTAGCCCCTACACACTCTGGCTTTAAGAAACTCCACCGTGAATATCTTCTTGCATCTGCTTCCATCCACCTTAAGCTCACCCTTTTTCTGCTTTGTCCTACTTTCCCCCCCCCATGCTTTTATGCCAACCTCTCCTTTCTCTCTCTCCCCTCCCTACCCCTTCCCACCTCTATTCCTCTATGTGCACTGACCTTGTTAATGGCACTTACTGTATGCTGTTTCATAATCACATGACCAGTGCCAGTTTTTCTGTACTTGTGTTGCACTTGTTTATTTCAGAATATCCCAGTACCTGTTCATATTATTTACTTGTATAACCCTTTATTTCACTGTTCTTGTAAAATGTTTGTTTTTTTCCTACCGCCTAGCATTGTATGGCCTATTCTATGTGCTGCGTCACATTGTTGTTTTTCATGTATTTGACTTGTATGCTCCCAGGTCATGCCTGAAAATAGGCATCTCTATGCTTAGTGCACCTACCCGGTTACCAAAAGCAAATAAATAAATAAAAATGTGTGATGCCTCTGGGAAGGGGTCTGGAGGGCTCACTGCTGCATGAGTGCCTCTTGGTGGCCCTTGTGGGTGAAGACTTAGCAAGTCAGAACCCTTTTGCACCCCCAGATGCAAAACGTGGAAGGCCGGATGTACCTATGTCTGCAAGAACATGCATCTGGGCATTGAAGCAGTGTGTAAGGCATCCCCAGCTGCGCCCCCTTCATGTGCCCAGTCCCTGACCCATCTTGTTTTCTCCCCTCCGGGATCAACTGCACTTATGGGGGAGGGGTCTGTTGCATTGATGGTTAACTGACAGATGAGTACTGGGCTGTTAGGTAGAGTCAGTGCCACGACAGATGAGAAACAGGGGAGTCCACTGAGGAGGAGCTGTAAGGGATGTTGGACTGATGTGAAAGAAAGAAAAACTGGTGAAAATGAATAAAAGATCAAAAAATACCTGAAGCCCCAGTCTGACAAAACTATTGTCCATTTATAATAGTGCAACTACATTTATTCTGAGTGCTCCATATTCACTCCTTATTCAAGACATCATTACAATTTGTAGAGAGCTGTGCTTTCTGGCTGACTGGACATTGAGGGGCACATAAGGTCACTTTGCTTTGTCAGTCCTTTAAAGTTAAATGAGGTAACATGCCTTAATGCTGTATTTGTGCAATCAAATTGAAGTCGGATAATTTACTCACGCACTTAGATCTGCTGATGTTTTTAGGCTGTTTACCATCAAACTGAGGACTACCATCTGTTAAAGTGCATTCCTGTTGGAATCTTTTACCTCTTTATATTAGAGACTTCCAGTCACTATGTAGCTTTATGGATTGTCTTTACTTTCTTAAAGCCTTCAATGATCATGAGTTCAAGATATGTCCCCAGTCCCTGACTCATCTTGTTTCCACCCCTCCAAGATCAACTGCACTTTTGGTGGAGGGGTCTGCCACATTGGTGGTTAACTGACAGATGATTAGAGGTCTGTTAGGTAGAGTCAGTGCCATGACAGGTGAGAAACAAGGGAGTCTGTATACTCCCCAACTAGCTCTCTTCCTCTTATCACCCCTCCCCTGCCCTCTCATTCCCTTAGATTCACCGACTCACGTACTTTGGTGATCCCTAGGCGCTCCACCCTCATCAGTCAATGAGGCTTCTCACACCACTTCCCCAAAATTTGGAACTCCCTCCCCCCGCAACTCTATCACTCCTCCTCCTACTCCCTCAGCTCTTCCCTACACAATAATCTCTCAATGAGCTGCTCTTGCCATGACCCTCCCTAACTATGCCCTCGCATATGTATAGCCTCACCCCTTACCTTTAACTACCCCGTCTACCAATCCTTCCCCCTATCTCTTGTAGCAAACCTTTCCTTCACCGGTCACCTCATCCTTTGCAGCCTCCTTTGCAGGGTTTTCAGCATCCTGAAGGGGTCCCTGTGGGCTCAGCTCTCCTTTCCCCTCCTCCTCCCCTCCCTCCTTTTGCCCCCCCCCTTTCTTCCTCTCCCAGACACCTACCTGCCAAATTCCTCTCTCCCTCTGGCACTTCCACTACTTCTCTCCTTCTTCTCTTCCTGCCTTGTCTGCACCCTTGCAGGTTCTCAGCATCTTGGAGAGGCCCCTGGCTCAGTACCCCTCTCCTCTTGCTCCTCCTTCCCCATACCCTCATCCTAAATGGGTCCTGTGGGCCTGCTCTCCCTCTCCTCCTGCCTCCCCTTCTCCTCACATTGCTCCTATTTTGCCAATTCTTCCAAAATTCTCCTCCCTGGCCCTCCCCACCTTGTTCTAAGTGTCCTGTCCCCTGTAGGGCTCTAAACATCCAGGAGGGGTCCCTGGGCTCCCTGAGTCCGACTTTCTCTCCTCCCCCCTTTCCCATAAATGGCATTTGTTACCAATCTTGCCCAACCTCCCCATTCCTCTGGCACTTTATGAATCACCTATACCTATGAACTTATAAATACTCTTTACCCCCCAGCACCTACCCCCTCTACCTGTATTTTCTCAGTTCTACCTATACCAAAGCTATCCCCACTACCAGTTACTTATTTTTTGTATTAGGTTCCTGCTTGTGATGCTCTCTTGTTTCCCATTCTTGTCACTAATTTTATTTATTATTTATTTATTTGAATTTTGATAACTGGGTGAGCACACTGAGACATACATGTCCCTTTTTCAGGGGCGACCCAGGGAAATACATTTCAGTAAGAGCTGTACTAATGTAACCCCCCTGCAAATGGGGGTTCCCAAAAGACTTCCAGGAGCTTGCTTGAATGCTCCAAGCCTGAATGGTGTTTGGCATTTAAGCCATTTATCAGTGAGTGTTTTTAGAGCCTCTGGTACTGTCTCTTTAAGAGCTGTCTGCTTGCAGACATAATTAGTTTATATGGGGGGACTGTGTGTTTCTCTGTTTGAGTACCACTCGAACTGCTGCCAATTCACTCCATTTTTGCAGTCACTAGGAGTGCAAAGGGAACCTATCTGAAAGATGTAACTGTTTGCCAGAAATTATTTAGAGTGATAATGAAATTACAGTTTGTCTAACCTGCTTTCTTTTGCAGTCAGAACAGTGTCTGTCTAGTTCCCCATTCTAGTTTTGAACTGCTGAACTGGACCAATCAGTGTGGGGTAAGCTAGCTCTAAATGGTGCCTTGGACTCATAATCTGAGCCAGCCACAAGAGGATTGTATGGGCAGTGACTCTGGGAGATGTAGTTTAGACTTCAGTGCCTTTTGGACCAACAGCAGCAGTCTATTGTGAGTGACAGCCAATCCAGTCAAGAACTGGGAGGAACTCAAAGGAAGTGCCGGTTTTGTCGGTTTGGAGTTCAGTTGAGCTTTGGCAGTGAAGAAGGAAGGAGCCCTGTGCTTTTTCAGTGTGCAGTTTTAGTCAAAACGTGTGTGAAGGCCCAGAGTTCCGGTCTGCAGCTTGTGTAACAGCTTGTTAGGACTGAATCCGTCCTGTGAAAAGAATCAAAGGATCTCTGAAGAGTAGAAACCAGGCTCACCCTGTAGAAGACTGGAGGAATTGCGAAAATTACACTTGGTCTGTCAGGAACTGAATCTGCTGTGTGTTCTCCGGGTATTGTGCAGTAATTGCGATCGGGATACAGATGCAGCCTGCCTGGTATAGTGCTTTCTTTTATATGGATGTGTGAAGAGGTTTGTGTACCTCAAGTGAGCCCTGCTGACATTGAAGGACCCTATCTTATTTGGAGGTCGTGAGTACTAATTCAGGGTCGCTCCTGTTGAATTGCCACATTAAATCCAAATGAAATTACTGTACTGCTGACTGTTTAATTCTCCTTTTCTCTGTGTGAAAGGGCCTACCAGCTGCCACGGTTTGGACTAGCCACTGGGGCTTGGGTACCCAGGGACAGTAACTGATAGGGATAGGCCTTGCACAGAGCCATAGGTAGATTATTAGAGTGATAAGCTAATTAACCTGATTTCCCCTGTCCTTGTTATATCCCCTAAATAAATCAGAGCTGCTTGTTTCAGTAAAGTTATACTGCCTGAGGTATTTGTCTATGTTAAAGTACTGTACTGTGATTGTTGCACTGTATCTCATTTCACAGGAGGTCCCAGTGCGGAACCAGACCTGGGGTAAGTGTATACTGTGAAGGTAATTCTGATATATTGTGGGCCACTAGTGGGAAGAAAGGGGTTGCAGTGTCCCAGAGGGCTGTGACCAAGTTAGTTTAACTATTGCAAACCCTGACCTCTGGGTGGAGGCACCAGCTATTGGATCCAGGCCCCTCAACCTGTTGGTGGCAAATCAGGCAGGGGTAGTAGCCCCTGGGATAGCCATCTAGGGGTTACATCTTGGAGGCTCACCGCTGGGTTGTGTGTCCTCTAGTGGCCATATTTACGAACCACTGTTAGAAAAAATGTGCTGACAGAAGTGGCTGTGCACCGCTAGTGGAGTGGTGTACTGGGAGGAGATCGACCTCAAAATGCTATGCTTATCCTGGACATCCCCTGGGTATTAATACGGACACTGTGCAGGAGTACTTTCCAAGGTGGAAGGTTTACAAAACCCTGTGGTGGTGGGTCGGCATGCTAATCTGCTCACCCACACTTTCCTGGCCTAGTAGAGTTTAAGGATCCCATAGATAGCTCCAAAGTGCCACAGACCATTACCCCAGAGGGAGCCCTCACTGCTTGGAGAGTGATAACTAAGGACAGTAAAGACCGGGGGAATCAGCCCCACCACTATCTGAAACTTTTGAGGAGAAATTTGCTGAATGGTTGCTGGGAGAGGGAAAACTGTGGAGGACTTGAAGAAACTATTTTCTGCCACATGGGGTGTTCTCCCCAACACCCTCTCCTGCTCCAGTGCCCGTAATGGTGGCTGAACCAATGCAGACTCCTATTTCTGCACCTGCCATTAGTCACGACTCTTACGAAGGTTGAGGATCTTCTCTGGCACCCTCCCACCCCCAAGGGAGGATGACTGGGAGACCTGGATAGACTATGTTGCCCCCAAGTGCTAGAATGGCAATGCTCGGAAGGCTGGTGCCAAAGAGGGTTGGTGAGACTCTCGAGGTCCTGCCCTGGCTACCATCCTACAAACGGGCCAGTAACCCTGAAGCACTGCACAGGCCTATCTTGAGGCCTTGAGAATGTGTATGGGAGCCCAGATTCTGATGAGGACCTATGGTGGAGAGTAAGAAATGCACAACAGTACCAAGGGAGTTGTTGTCTGTGTATGTCTCTCGGCTGGAAAAATTGTTGCAAGAATGCCTCAGAAAGGGTAGTTTGCCAGCGATTGAACTGGACCGAACCAGACTGGACAGAATCCTTAAGTCTGCCCCTTCTCAGAACTGCTGTTGCTTCAGTTCGCCTGGCAAATCGACTGGAATCCCCCCTCCTATGATGAGTTAATGAGGAAATTAGAGTTGAGAAAAGGCGACCTCGGGAGGTACCTGCACCAACAGCTGTGGCTACGACCGAGTGACTGAGGTGACCCATCAAGTGAAGTTCAGGGGCAGAGGTTGACAGTCAATGAGTGCTCTGACAAGGGAAAAGATATGCCACAATGGGGAACTGTTGAGAGAATCCGAATTCAAAAACAGTCCCTTTATGAAGGCCACGCCTGCAAGCACGGGCCCTGACCTATATCCGACTGCATCTGCTATGGGGTGGGGTACCCACCATGTATCTCCTGCTGATAACAGCTCCAAACTCAATTCCTTGACCATGGAAGTGGAGAAACTGACGAGATGTCTCCAAATGCTTATCATGCATCAGACAGAGATGGCACCCAGGTTTCCAGTTAGTAATACCCCGTCTGGCTCCCAGTGTGGCGCCTCGGCCAGCTCAAACTCCAGAAAGTATGTTTTGCTATAATTGTGGGAAAGATGGGCACATGAAAGGGAATGCCAGTCCCCAAAAGACACTGACAAAGTTGCATATAGGCTACAAGGAGAGCTTGGAGAAGAAATCAGTGGTTAAGAGGTGCACGACATGATCCCAGTGAGGGCACCAAAATGCTAATTCACATCCTTTGTGGCAAGGTCAGTTGCCCAGGCCCCCTACCGCCTCTCCAGACTGGTCCAGAATAGTGGGTCCTCCATGGAGACCACTGTAAAGGTGAATGGAGTGTCTACAAGAGCTGTATTAGACAGTGGCTCCCAAGTGACAATTATGTTCCAGGATTGGTATCAGAAGCATTTGTCAGGACGTACTTACAACCATTAGAAGGACTGCATGTATGGGGTTAAGTGAGAAGGCCTACCCTATTCCGGTATATCCGATTGGCTGTCTTTCCCCACCTCCGTGGCTGGAGTGGCCGAACAAGTAGAGACCCTAGCCTTAGTGTGTCCCCCACTGGACTGTATGATGGTGTCCTTTGTTGATTGGAACAAATGCTCATATGTTCGGAAGGTGGACAGTTGTGTTATGAAAACAGGGTCAAAGACTAGTAGAGCTTTAAGAGTTCCGCTTAATTAAGAAGGCCTATGAGGACAGAGAGATGCTGAAAAACAGAACCAGAGGAACCGGTCGAATTGTATGGAAGAAGGATCCTGAGTCTCTGATCCTGGCCAAATGCCCAGTGTACCTTACAGGAGAGGTCCGTATCAGAAAGGATGTTAAGAATAAAATATTAATGTTGGATGCACCAGGCGATGGAAAATTGCCAGAGGGACTGCTGGTCAAGCTCTAGTATTTTGCCCGCTAGAGCCCATGCTTATGCCAGAAGGGTAATGGTCCAAGTTCATAATGTGTCTGAAAGAGACATTCGAGTAAACAGAGGTTGCATCCTGGCTAATGTGCATTGTGCAGACACTGCAGTGCTACCCAGCAGCAAGAGTTCAAGGAAGAATGACAGAGTAGCGCCTGACTTGTTTGATTTCGTGACTCCCGCTGCCAGCTGAATGGAAAGTGAGGATCAGTGAGAAGCTTGCCCAGAGACCAGGTGTTTTCTTTAAAGGAATGGGATGTAGGATGCGTGCAAGGGCTGAGCACAATATCCGGCTGCATGACGAAAGACCATTTCGTGAGAGGTCTCGGACGCCTGGCACCTGCTGACATAGATGATGTGAGGCGGCATCTGCAAGAGATGTTAGCTGCTGGTGTAATACAAGAATCCAGAAGCCCTTATGCTTCCCCATTGTTGTAGTGAGGAAAAGAATGGAACAGTAAGGATGTGTGGATTATCGCACCTTAAACCGGCGGACTATCCTGATCAGTACACAATGCCCCGATTCAGGATGCTTTGGACTGCCTAAGCGGGAGCAAGTGGTTCTCTGTGCTGGATCTCGCAGTGGGTACTACCAGATCCGATGGCCCCAGAGGACCGTGAGAAGACGGCCTTTATCTGTCCGCTTGGCTTCTATGAATTCATGAGGATGCCTCAAGGGATTTCAGGTGCCCCAGCCACTTTTCAACGATTGATGGAGCGTGCAGTGGGGGACATGAACTTACTAGAGTGCCTGGTATACCTAGATGATGTCATTGTGTTTGGCAGCTCACTGGAGGAACATGAGAGCAGATTATTTAAGGTATTGGACCGACTGGAGGACTTTGGCCTTAAACTGTCCATTGATAAGTGTCAATTCTTTCAAACATCAGTAAAGTATGTGGGACACATAGTATCCACCGAGGAATAGAGACCACCCAAGTAAAGTTGAGGCCTTGACCACCTGGCCACAGCCCAAAAATCTAAAAGAACTGCAAAGATTCCTGGGATTCTGTGGTTATTATCGGCGCTTCATCAAGGACTATTCAAGAGTGATCCGCCTTTACTTAACCTTACTCAAGGGTATCCCCAACCCACAAAAATACCAAAAGTCAGCGTCCTCAAGACTGAAAGAGTGTATTTTCATCCGTGAAGTATTTGGGGCCCTGGACTCCTGATTGTGAGACTGCTTTTCATGAGATCATATATCAACTTACCCATGCTCCAGTGCTGGCCTATGCCGATCCAAGAAAACCTTACGTCCTGCACACTGATGCTAGCTTGCAAGGGTTGGGGCTGTGTTGTACCAAGAGCACGAGAATGGCCTGAGACCAGTGGCCTTTGCCAGTAGAAGCCTGACCCCATCCGAAAAGAACTATCCTGTACATAAGTTAGAGTTCCTAGCTTTGAAGTGGGCTATTGTTGACCAATTCCATGAGTACTTGTATGGGGCTAAAATACTAGTAAAACTGACAATAATCCTTTGACCTATGTGCAGACCTCAGCTAAGTTGGATGCCACTGGCCATAGGTGGCTTTCTGCATTATCTACATATGACTATGCTCTCGAATACCGAGCAGGTCTGAACCACATAGATGCTGATGCTCTCTCCGGAGGCCTGTTCCCCAGAATGATTGGGTCCGATTGGCAGAACCTGACATTCGGGCACTCTGCCGGAAGTTTGACAGGGAGGAACAAATGTCCACGGACGAGTGGACTGCATGGTGGATTGCTTGGGAGCCTCTGAGAATTGCATACCTGCTGCTTATTGCCACTTTTCTGCAATAGACATTGGTGCACTGCCTCAGCTGGACAATGACAGTATTCATGGCTCAACTCGCGATCCCATGATCAAAGCAGCTTTAGAAGCCCTCTATGCAGGAAAAGATGTGTCAAATTACGCCCACTGATTTGAGAACTGCACTGTTATACAAAGAAGGTCCTAAGTTGAAACTGATCAATAAACTGTTATACAGAGAAACAGTAGACAGAGGGGACAAGTAGACAAACAACAACTAGTGCTGCCCACTGCCTTTCGAGACTCAGTACTGAGGTCCTTGCACAACCACATGGGGCACCTTGGTATAGACAGAACACTTGACTTGGTGAGATCCAGATTCTATTGGCCTAAGATGGGGGCTGATGTGGAGCAACACATTCGAACTTGTAGTCGCTGCTTACAGAGAAGCTTTGCCCCAGAGGGCTGCCCCCTTGACCCATCACCACCAGTGCACCCATGGAGCTGGTCTGTATTGATTTTCTGAGTTTGGAGTCAGATCAAAGAAATATCAGTAATGTGCTGGTGGTCACTGACCATTCACGAGATATGCCCAAGCTTTCCCCACCAAAGACCAGAAAGCATCCACTGTGGCCAAAGTACTTGTAGAAAACTTTTTGTTCACTATGGGGCTCCACAAAGAATCCATTCTGATCAAGGAGAGACTTTGAGAGTCGCCTGATCAAAGAGATGCTTTCTCTGTGGGGAGTGAAAAGTCCAGAACCACTCCTTACCACCCCAGGGGACCCACAGCCTGAACGTTTCAACCGCACTTTGCTAGATATGCTAGGAACCCTGCACCCAAAGGACAAGCCTAGATGGAGCCAACAAATTAGCACCCTGGTACATGCTTATAACTGCACCAAAAGTGATGCCACTGGATTCTCCCCACCGCCTGATGTTTGGAAGAGAAGCTCGACTACCAGTAGATGTGTGTTTGGGGTCTCTCCTGATGGGGTTCAAGCTGACAACTATTTACAGTATGCAAAGTTAAAGGCCCAGCTAACTCATGCGTACCAACTGGCTCAAACCATGGCTGCCAAAAGAAATCTGGCCAACAAAGAAAGGTATGATAAAAAGGTGAAAGCACAGGAACTCCAGGAGGGAGATCGGGTATTGCTAAGAAATCTGGGACTGCATGGCAAGCACAAGATTGCTGACAGATGGCACCATCTCCTCACATTGTAGTGGGCAAACTAGATGATCTGCCAGTGTACAAAGTAAGGCCTGAGAATAATTCAAAGATGTAAAACAATGCATAGAAATCATTTACTGCCCATTGGACAAATCCTGATTGAGTCTGAGCCCCAGAAGATGCCCCTCTGGACCAGTGACTAGAGCTGCTGCTAAGAAAAGATCAAGGAAGTCTGCACCTACAGAAGCAGAGTTAAAGTGTTCCCTGCACAAGTCCCAGTTGAGCATGACTGTCAGTCCATATCGGAAGAAAGTGAGAGTGACTTTGAATACTATCCTTCTTACTAACTGAGTCAATTGTTTCGGGGCAATCCCTAGTCAATACTGGAGATGAAGCTGGGCCTTCTGGACTGCTTAGCCCCAGCTTCATCCCTGGAGCCAATGCTCCCAGTAAGTGAAGTGCAAAGCATCAGATCAGATGAAATGGAATCATTGTGCATGGTTGAACTGTTTGAGCTTTCAGGAGGAAAATGATAGATTGGGGCAGACTGGTGATACACCCAAACAAGAAGAGTATTTTGAGTGCCCTGACAGTCCACTGCCAGTGTCCAAAGCTCTCCCTGCAGCCAAATGTTGTGGACTCAGAAACTGTAACTCCTGGGCTGAAAGTGCCCCAAGTTCTAGCCTCTCTACCCCCATGGAGACTCCACTGACAAGTGAGGACAATGCTGAAAATGAGGCTCAGAGTGCAGAGACTATAACAGTTCCCCCTAGAAAGACTGGTCGAGCTGTAAAGCCTGTGGTGCACCTCAGTTATGATTCACTTGGGAGGCCTGTGGATTTGCCTCTCAATGTTGTCCATAAAGGAGTGTATGTGTCCCCGAGCTCATTGCCCAAACTGAGCGTCAGTGCTAACTCCAAGTTACTTGTGTTGCCCTTTCATATGGTGCCCTTGCCCCATCCAGCCCCAAGGTAACTGATAGGAAGGGCCCTCTCTCAGGTTTCATGTACAAGAGGTAATAACTTGAGTTATGGTACAATGTGTATGTAATACTGTGTAAAGAGGACGTACTGCAATGTTTCAGAAATGTGTTCTTGGTAAAATGATATATTGACTGATGATTACATGTGCGGCTTAATGCAAATGTATATGGTTGCAGTTGAAACTTATGGGTACTTTGCCGACGCGACGTCAAGCTTTCCCAGGCCAGGAAGGGTGTAACTCTGCAAATGGGGGTTCCCAAAAGACTTCCAGGAGCTTGCTTGAATGCTCCAAGCCTGAATGGTGTTTGGCATTTAAGCCATTTATCAGTGAGTGTTTTAGAGCCTCTGGTACTGTCTCTTTAAGAGCTGTCTGCTTGCAGACATAATTAGTTATATGGGGACTGTGTGTTTCTCTGTTTGAGTACCACTCAACTGCTGCCAATTCACTCCATTTTGCAGTCACTAGGAGTGCAAAGGGAACCTATCTGAAAGATGTAACTGTTTGCCAGAAATTATTTAGAGTGATAATGAAATTACAGTTTGTCTAACCTGCTTTCTTTTGCAGTCAGAACAGTGTCTGTCTAGTTCCCCATTCTAGTTTTGAACTGCTGAACTGGACCAATCAGTGTGGGTAAGCTTAGCTCTAAAATGGTGCCTTGGACTCATAATCTGAGCCAGCCACAAGAGGATTGTATGGGCAGTGACTCTGGGAGATGTAGTTTAGACTTCAGTGCCTTTTTGACCAACAGCAGCAGTCTATTGAGTGACAGCCAATCCAGTCAAGAACTGGGAGGAACTCAAAGGAAGTGCCGGTTTTTGTCGGTTGGAGTTCAGTTGAGCTTTGGCAGTGAAGAAGGAAGGAGCCCTGTGCTTTTTCAGTGTGCAGTTTTAGTCAAAAACGTGTATAGGCCCAGAGTTCGGTCTGCAGCTTGTGTAACAGCTTGTTAGGACTGAATCCGTCCTGTGAAAAGAATCAAAGGATCTCTGAAGAGTAGAAACCAGGCTCACCCTGTGAAGACTGGAGGAATTGCTGAAAATTACACTTGGTCTGTCAGGAACTGAATCTGCTGTGTGTTCTCCGGTATTGTGCAGTAATTGCGATGGATACAGATGCAGCCTGCCTGGTATAGTGCTTTTTATATGGATGTGTGAAGAGGTTTGTGTACCTCAAGTGAGCCCTGCTGACATTGAAGGACCCTATCTTATTTGGAGGTCGTGAGTACTAATTCAGGTCGCTCCTGTTGAATTGCCACATTAAATCCAAATGAAATTACTGTACTGCTGACTGTTTAATTCTCCTTTTCTCTGTGTGAAAGGGCCCCTACCAGCTGCCACGGTTTGGACTAGCCACTAGGGCTTGGGTACCCAGGGACAGTAACTGATAGGGATAGGCCTGTGCACAGAGCCATAGGTAGATTATTAGAGTGATAAGCTAATTAACCTGATTTCCCCCTGTCCTTGTTATATCCCCCTAAATAAATCAGAGCTGCTTGTTTCAGTAAAGTTATACTGCCTGAGGTATTTGTCTATGTTAAAGTACTGTACTGTGATTGTTGCACTGTATCTCATTTCACAGGAGGTCCCAGTGCCGGAACCAGACCTGGGGTAAGTGTATACTGTGAAGGTAATTTGATATATTGTGTGGGCCACTAGTGGGAAGAAAGGGGGGTTGCAGTGTCCCAGAGGGCTGTGACCAAGTTAGTTTAACTATTGCAAACCCTGACCTCTGGGTGGAGGCACCCGCCATTGGATCCAGGCCCCTCAACCTGTTGGTGGCAAATCAGGCAGGGGTAGTAGCCCCTGGGATAGCGCCATCTAGGGGTTACACTAAGCAATGTTTACAGAGAAGTCAGCAAGACAGATGATTACATTGAGCAGCTACAGCTATACAGTAACTACATTGATTAAACATTAGCTAATTACAGCAACAGACATACAGTAGAGCAGGTATACAGCAACTAATCACATTATACAAAAGCTGCAGGTGCACACGGTAAATAGCCTATTGTCACATGTTCAGGGTAGTTACCTGGATGTAGAAAAAGAGAAATAAATAGACTCAATATGTACAAATACACAAAGAGGCTGTGGGGGTGTGGGGAGAGAGGGAGTAAAGTGAGTGAAAGAGAGAAAGGGTGGGATAGTGTGTGAGAGAGAGAGGGTGGGATAGTAAGTAAGACAGTGGAGAGAGGGAAAAGAGTGAGAGAGTGAAGAGAGAGACGAGAGTGAGAGAGTGAGTGGGTGAAGAGAGACAGAAGAGAGTGAGAGAGTGAGAGGGTGAGGGGGTGAGAGAGTGAGAGAGAGAGTGAGTGATTGGGAGAGTGAATTAGGAAGGGGGAATAGAGGTGGTGGTAATTCAACTGAAAAGGGGGGGTCCATGTAGATGGTGTGTCTAAAAACAATTGCATGCTGGAGGAGGAAAGAAGATTTCTTTGAAGTACTTTTTAAATGGGGGAAGAGATTTACATGAAAGTAGCCGCTGAGGAAGATTATTCCACCTGTGTGGTGCTAAGAAGGTGAAGGATCCCCTACCTATGGCCAGGCATGTTTTGGGAAGAACAAGCACTGGAAGGTGGGAGGAGCGCAGGGTCCTTGAGTGGGATTTTAATATGAGCAGGTTTGAGAGGACAGGTGGCTAGGGGAGGTGGATAAGTTTGAACGTGGTGCAGTGTAAAGGGAAGACAAGCTTTGCCTCGAAGGATGGTCAGCCTAGGGCTTGGAGCACATTGCAATGATGCAATCAAGCAGGTGCATTTGCCGCGAAACAGGCTATCCTGTGGTATGCTTGCGTTGATTTGGACAGGACAGTTTGTTTAGCTGAGAGGAGTAGGGGGCTGCGAAGAAAAGTCCTGGAATTAGAGAGGCTGAGGCAACTGTTGTATGGGTTTGGAGGGTCATGTAAGATGCAGTACGGTACAGTAGGCCTAACTTTTGGTGGGTGGCCTTTATTTCTCTGTCAACATGTGTTTCGAATGTAAGATGTTCTTCCAGAGTTACTCCTAAATATTTAAAGGAATTCACTCCTTCAAGTGCCACCCCGGCAGAGGTGTAGACTACTTGCCAATTTGCCAATTGTTATTGCCAAATGTTTTGTTTCAATGTATATAACTTATCACAGAATCATAGAAGCTGGATGGCAGAAAAGGACCATACAAGTCCATCTAGTCTGCCATTTTTCTCCCCCTCCCTGCCAGCCTCCACCTTCCCCCTGATACTCAGCCCAATATGCTTGTCCCATACCCTCTTGAATTCTTCCACCGATTTAGCCCCATCACTCTGTCTGGTAGTCTGTTCCAGGGCTTCACCACCCTCTCCATGAAGAAACACCCTCTCACATTCCCCCTGTATCTTTTTCATTTGTCTTATGCACCTTAAATGTATTACTGTTCATGCTCTATGTACACCTTCCCCCCAGGTCGCACTGGGAGACGAACAACTTGTTGTTCAGTGTGCTTTCCTGGTGAAACATTTCAATCAATAAATAAAAAATAAATATCGCTGCATGTTTGTCAATTTTCCTGTATTGTTGTATGAAAGCGTTATGTACATGTAAACTCACCGCTGCTAGCTTACCAAGACTGCCTTGCAAATGACATGTGTATTCTAACAGATGTGTTACCATGTTTAAATAAGCTGCTACAGTACTTTTGAACTGGAAGCAATACCTTGCATAAAAGCTAAAATGAGAATATAATTCACGGAGACCATGTTAGAATCTGCTATCACTTCACGCCTATGTGGAGGAAGGCCTCATTCTTCCAGGGAAGAGCAGATCATAGTGACCTGAGGCACTGAGCCAGATCGTCAGGCTTCAGATCATCAGCAATGAGTGGCCTTCTTGACTTTCAGATTGTACAGGTAATTTATGTTTCCTGCTGGGTTTTCATTTTATCACCCAGTAATGTGTTTGCTGCACTGGGAACATTATGGCCCAGTTCACAGACTGACAGCAATTATACTACATGCTGTTTGGCCATGCAGCAATGGCTAGCACCAGTCTCTCAGTTCTTATTCATGCAGTCATCCCTGCACATACTAATCCAAATGGGGTTACTTTCACAGATTGATTTGTATTGTAAAAACAAACCTTACACCATAATGTGTGTGCTTTGTATAACAGTATTACTTTTCTATCTTATATTTTATTTGCTACGGTTAGGGTAAAAAGTACATTTTAGGCTGCCTGGTTAGCACCGGCCTGTCAGTGCAACAGTTGTGCTACTGCTCTCAATGCCAGCAGTCTGGTTTCAGGAACAAGCCTGGGTTGTTGGGGGCCGGCCGGGGAGAAGGACAGAGCATCCCGGGTGCTCTGCTCCTCTGGGGAGGGAGGGAGGAGGAGGCAGCGCTCCACTGCAACACTGCTACCCAGAAGACCATGGGTGGTGTTGAGATTGGAGCAGTGGATGGGAGGGGGATGTTTCCTGACGGCAGCCGTAGGCACACTCCAGGCGCACACATCATACCGCCAACTTCGCAGGGCGTCCAGAGGGTCAGGTGAAAACGAAGGGAAAGGTCACTTGCTGTGACATGTTGGCCATCACAGTTCCCTGCAGAGCCCACACCGCCTACCAGGCACAGGATCCACCAAATCAAGCAAGGCATCCGGAGGGGGCTTGGGGTACTCCCACTGGCCCTGCCACAGGAAGTGAGCTGTGGAGGAACAGGTGGGCCCCACAGGAAAGCCCCGGAGATGGTGGGTGATGGGGTTGGAGGGACCATAGAACAGAAGGGGGCCAGCCAGGTGATGGGGGGGGTGGGAATAAAAAATAAATAAACTGCCTAGTTAGTTAACGGGCTGATTTCCTACTTTCCAGCTGAGCAGGAAATACCTTTTATGCTAGTTTATTCGGCAGTTTGGAATTCATAATTCAAGCATATAGAGGCATTAAATTAAGCAAAATAAATAGCCTTTAGAGAAAACAATTATCTTACTCTGTTAATAATGGTGAACCTGATATGTGGCTGTGGCACTTAAGGAAGGTCAAACAGAAGCATCGACCCCAAGTCCCGGTAACAGATGTAAACACATACTGTAGATCCTGGAGGCGTAGGAAGAGAGGAGACAAGATTAAAACATAAATACCTCCATGCAAAAAACAAAGTGGATTTTTGGAAACTGTTCAGACTTAGTGGGAGCACAAGTAGTTGGGGTAACTCCATGAAGCTGGAGGGGAGGAGGTGCAGTACCAGGAAACATTATTTCACAGAAAGGGTGGTGGAGAGGTAAAATAAGCTGCCAAAAGAGGTGGTCTGTGCGAAATCAGTGGGGGGATTCAAGGATAGGTGGGCCATATTCAAGGCTTGATAAAGTCTGGATCAGAAAGGGAGGGGGAAGGGGAGTGAAGAGCCACTAAGGCGCTCTCATTGAACATTAGCTAGGTAGAAATCAGTCATAGATGAGTAGAAATGAGTAGACATAATGGAATAAGGGGCATTTTTGTTCCAACAGATTCTGTGTTTCTGTTTCTCAGATATACAAATGCAGGTATGCAGTCTGGAGCCTCTGACAGATAAAGTTGCAGCCAGCACCCAAGCAGGCATTTCAAGTGCTGGCAGCCAAGTCCCTTAAGCTGTGCTGAATATAAGTGCTAAACCCAAAAGAGTGTGACAAACATTTGCACCTTGTAAAGCAAGGCTGTATGTATGGAGAGTTCACTTTGACTATATAACGTGCCTGCTGCTTTTGTTACAAACTCTAGCCTCAATGTCCACACATATGCAAACATAATACCCCATAATATCCCAATGGGCAAATGATGGCAGTTTTTTTCCCACTCTTCTCAAGTCATGGGAAATTGGTAATACCCACTTCTTAAGTGTAACACTGAGAACCAACAGTTTCTGTTATGGCAGTCGACTGGGGTAAGAGGCCATGGGGTCCAAGCTGGGACCACCTCTTCCCCCGCATTAGGAACGCCACGAGGACTTGTAGGAGGAGTGACGGGAATTTTTCATGGACAGGGCTTACTTGCACCGAGCCCCACAGTGTCATGCTGAAACAGGAGCCTGAAACAAACTGTGGGCGAAAGGGAGTGAGGAGAGTCAATCGGAAGGGAGCAAAGAGGAGGTGCCAAATTGAAAAAGGGAGAGAAGCCCTCTCGGCTTCAGAGTGGCTGAGACGGGAACTGCTGCAACAGGGGTAAGAGGCTGTGGGGTCCACGCTGGGACCACCTCTTCCCCCACATTAGGAACGCCAGAGGACTTGCAGGAGGAGTGAGGGAATTTTCTCCCACCCACCCATCCCCACCCTCCAGTATTCAATGGCTGTCTGGGCTCCTCCCTAGCATACTGATTGGGGAAGGAGGTGAACAGGCATATCGAATGGAAGGACCACCTATCAGGAGCTGGAAGGAGGAGGAGCACAGCAAAAAGGGGATGTCTTAAGGAGTGCATTGGGACAGGACTACAGGAGAGGCTTAAGGCTACAAAAAAGGTACTATGAGGGCATCCCTAAAGCTGCAGGGGAGACTTATGACTACAAATAATATACTGCAAGGGCATTCCTAAAGCTAAACCTGGGGATAGGATACTAAGACTTTTTGTGATACTGTAACACAACCGAGGAAACAGGAACTCTTGAGGTTATGGGGGTAACTCGAGTTATACAGTCAATTTATCTAAGTCTACTAAATGCCTTAACGTACTGAGTGACATTTCTAACTAAATTACAGTACCAAATTGCTTACTGAGGGATATATAGGGGGTAACTCGAGTTATTACAGTCAGTTTATCTAAGTCTAAAAAATGCCTTATCTTATTGAGTGATATTTTTAACTGAATTACAGTGCCAAATTGCTTACTGAGGGATATTTTTCATTGAATTACACTGCAGAAACTAGGATGGGGACTAGAATGGGGCAGGTGCAGCACATCACTAGGGCAGGTATCTTTGGAAGGGTGGTGGGGTGCATGGGGTGTGGGTCTGCCATGATCCTGGACTGGGCTTGGGGGATGGGTGTGTGTATGGTTTGTAGCCAGCTGGCTAGTTTGAAGGAGGAGGAGGAGCTGTGGAGGTAAGGGAGGAGCCTAGGAGGCAGGGCAAGCAAGGATGGTAGTCATCCTGGCAGGTGAAGGGGTGAATGGCATGGAAGGGAGGGACGGGGACAGAGCAAATAGGGCCTAAAACCAACCCCAGTACCAGAGGCTCAGGCAGAATAGTGAGGGGAAGGGTGGGTGTGCAGGAGGAAAATGGAGGCCCCTCTTGCGGTGGGGGAAGAGATAGCGAGAAGTACCATAGGAGCTGACAGTTGGTTGTGGGTAGAGGAGGACCGGGAAAGGCTCAGAGAGGAGCAAGTTGGGAGGAGAGACCGACAGAAGGATCGGGTCAAAAAAAGGAGGTTGACTTTATGTGCTATAAAAAATTTGAGCCACTGCGTAAGTTGGGTGTGGAAGGAGGGGTGGGGAGAGTTGAGGAGGAAAAGGAGGGTGGAGGAGAGAGGGACATGGGAAATCTGAGTGTGGTGGGGACCGGTCATTCAAATAGGCAAGCTAGCAGGGAAAGGAGCCCACTTCCCCCTGTCAAAAAGGAGGAGGGAGCAATCTGCAGAGGGAGGGTGTGGGGGCCGAGAGCTCTCTCAGTGCGAAGAAAGGAGAAATTGAGTCCAGAGAGGGTCATCCTTTGAGGATGGAGGACCCTACCAGAGTAGGGCCAAAAGGTCTGGGGGCCCTGCAGGCTTGCATGGAGGGGGATAAGGGGATGGTGGAGGGGGCAGGTGGGGATGATGGCGTAGGCATGCCATTTTGGAGGGACTGGGGTGGTAGGGGCTGGAAGGAGGGAGGCAGGAGTAAAAGGCTTGACTGGGGTAGAGAGTGGGGTGAAAGCTGAACTGGGGGGAGCTGGGGTAATCAGTAACAAAAGGCGCGACAAGAGGGGTAGGGCTGCAAGGAGTTCTCTCGTAGAGGGTCTGGAGGTCAGACAGGGGAAGTGGGCTCAGGGAGGGGGAGGTAGCCTGCAGGAGCCTGTAAAAAAAGGAGGTGGCCCAAAGGTCAAGGGGGGTACTAAGGTACTCCTGCTGGGGGACTCCATGATCAAAGGTATTCAATGGGAGAGGCAAGGCGAGGGAAAATCCAGTCCAGTTAGGGTAGTGGGTGTTTCCGGTCTGACTGTACATAGAGCAAAGTTCATGGTGTATGGGCTGGTGCAGGACTGTGGGGGATCACCTGACTTCTTGGTACACCTGGGGACCAATGATATCAAAGGAACCAGTGTGCTGGAAATTCAGGCAAGGTTCCGAGAACTGGTCAGGATCTGTCTAGCAATGGCTGCACAGTCTCCTTCTCGGAAATCCTGCCAGTACCAAGGGCCACTGTGGAGAACAAACAGAAGATCAGGGAGATTAATGACTGGCTCAGGCAGTGGGGTGAAGCACAGGGTATTGGGGTGTTGGGGGACTGCGGGGACATTTAGGAGACAAGGGGCTGTATGCCAGGGATAGGCTTCACCTCAATCTGGTAGGGAAGGATGTTCTCAAACAGAGAATGGCAGAGTTTATTCAGACTAGGTGGGGGTTTAAACTTGTGAAGGGGAAGGGGAGAGCTGCGGGGCTGATCTTGCCATATCTATCGAGGATAGGACTAGCCTTTGATCCCAAAAAGGGGGGCAGATGGTGCCTTGGGGAGGCCAGTGGGCTGCCACATGTAAGCTCTGGGGTAGGTAGGGTAAAGGGGGTGGGGAAAAGGGATGGAGGGTGGTGCTAATAAATGCCAGGAGCCTGGGAAATAAGATGCCTGAGTTCCAGGCCATGCTGGTGGAGGGGAAGGTGGATGTGGCAGCGGTCATTGAAACTTGGGCCACCTCTAGCCATGACTGGGATCTAAATCTGAGTGGGTACATTGCGTTCAGGAAGGATAGGATGGTGGGTGGGGGGAGGGGTAGCTATGTTCATTAGGGTTAACATCAGGATTATTAGAGTAGAGGAAGCTGTGGGCAACGTGGAGGCCTTATGGGTCACCTTGCGAACCCCCGGAGAAAGGAATAGCAAGATGGGGGTGATTTATAGGCCCCCAGTGCTGGCTAAGGATCTGGAGGATTGCCTATTGGCTAACATAAAGAGTCAGTGTGGGCAGGAGGGAGAAGGGATGGTGTTAATGGGGGACCTTAATATGCCGGCTACTGATTGGGAAACTATGACGTCCACTGTAACTAGGGAGCAAAGGCTGCTGGATGGCTTCCTGGATGCATTCCTTAATCAGCGAGTGAGGGACCCAACGAGAAAGGGTTGTATCCTGGATGTGGTTCTAGCAGACGGGGACCTAGTAAGAGACCTAGTTGTGGAGGGTCCCCTGGCTGGGAGTGACCATGACACAGTCTGGTTTCTGCTCAACTTGATGGAGGAGGGAGATCGTACAAAGATGGAGACAGTTGATTTTAGGGGCGGACTTTATCAGCATGGGGGAGATTCTCAAGGGGCATTTGGGGGACCTAAAACCAGAGATGGACGAAGAAGGCAGGTGGGGGATCATCAAACGGGGGGCTACAGGAGGCTACCAGGTCCTGTGTGAGAGTGAGGCACAAGGGTGGTAGGTCTTGAAAACCATGCTGGTGGACCAAGGAGGTCCAGGAGGTGGTGAGGGAGAAGAAGGCTGCCTACAGCAGGTACAAAAGATTGTGAGGGGTGTTGGATGGGAAGAAATATCATTTTGCAGACAGGCAGGTCACCAGAGCAGTGAGGGGGACAAAGGCTAGAAAAGAGCAGAGGCTGGTGCAGGGGATACAGGGTGGGGAAAAGGGTTCTTTAGGTATATTGGTGAGAGGAGGAAAGTCAGGGGCCAGCTCAGTAGGTTGAGGATGAGGGGTGGGGGTGGTGGGCAGAAGGGCTGGTGAGCAGGCGGAGATACTCAATGAGTACTTTGCCATGGTATTCACTAAGAAGGATGCTAGGGAACATCCAGAAAAGGGGTTGCAGGGAACTGATGGGGTAGCAGACCTGATTGTTAGGGTACCTGCTGCAGACCTAACTGTTAGGGGAAGAAGATCTCGGGGGAGGTGTCAGGCTGGATCTGCCAAAGAGGGGGAGGGACGGATGCTGATATCCCTATCGGCCGGGTGTGGGAAGCCCTCAAGTCCCTAAAAAAAGGACAAATCTCCGGGTCCTGATGCTATTCATCCCAGAGTACTGTTGGAGTTGGCTGATGTTTTGGCTGCACCACTGGCGGATCTTTTTAACATGTCACTGCAGATGGAGAGGGTGCCCAGGGATTGGAGGCAGGCACACGTTGTGCCCATCCATAAAGGGAGTTCAAGGGAAGAGCCAGGGAACTACAAACCTGTCAGTCTGATGTCGGTGGTGGGAAAGTTAGTGGAGGGTATACTTAGGGAGAGGCTGGGGGGTTTCCTGGAAGAAAAGGGATACCTGGATGACCGGCAGCATGGGTTTGTGCCAGATAGATCGTGTCAGACTAACCTTGTGGAGTTCTATGAGTGGGTGACATCAGCACTCGATCAGGGGAGACTGGTGGATGTACTATTCCTGGACTTCAGCAAGGCGTTTGATTCGGTCCCTCACATGGGCCTGCTGGAGAAGCTGAGGAGGATGGGGTTAGGTCCACTGATGGTTAGATGGATTGGAAATTGGCTTTCTGAGTGCACCCAGCAGATAGTGGGGGGGGGGGACGTCTCATTTCCTAAGGAGGTCATTAGTGGGAATCTGCAGGGATCAGTTCTGGGGCCGCTCCTGTTTAATGCCTACATCTCCAATATCAGGGAAGACATCGGGTGCGAAATGAGTCTCTTTGCAGATGACTCTAAGCTGGGGGCAGTGGTGGAGGGGGAGGAGGGGAGGTTGGCCCTGCAAGGGGATCTGGATACTTTGGAAAGTTGGTCAAGCACCTGGAGATTGAAATTTAACTCCTCCAAGTGCAAGGTGCTACACCTAGGGCAAGGGAACCCCTAATATGTGTACATCATGGGGGGGGGGATGAGTTGCAGGCTTCAGCAGGAGAAAAAGACCTGGGAGTCCAGGTGGATGTCAACATGAATAACTCGGAGCAGTGCAGGAGGTCCACAGTCAGGGCAAATAGGATGCTGGGCTGCATCGCCAGGGGATTACCTTGAGGAACAGGGAGGTGAGTTTGCTGCTGTGCAATGGCCTGGCTAGACCACACCTTGAGTACTGTGTGCAGTTCTGGTGGCCGCACCTAAGGAGGGACATCCAGCTCCTACAGAGGGTTCATAGAAGGGCAACCAAAATGATCCAGGGGCTGGGGGACATGACATATGAGGAGCGACTGGAGGAGCTCAACCTGTTCTCACTGGAGGAGAGGAGGGATAGTGATTGAGGTCTTCAGGTACTTCAAGGGAGTAAATAAGGTAAACCAAGATGGGATCCTTCAGCTGAAGAAGGGTGGAGTCACCAGAAGGCACAGTTGGAAGACTGAGGGTGGAAGGCTTAGGGGGGAAAGGAGGATGAGGTACTTCACCGAGAGAGTGGTGGAACCATGGAATGAGCTGCCCGGGGAGCTGGTACAGGTAGCTATGGTGGAAGGGGAGTCAGAATCGGGAGGGTAAGCATTAAAGGGAGCCTGGAAGATGGCTACGGAAGCCATCAATCAGGTATGGTGTGCTTATTGAGAGTCCAATAATTGGCACACATGCATACTGCTCTGTTCTTTTTCCATACCACAGCAACGAGAAATACAGAAGGACTTCTGGACTCTTGTATAATTCCTGCAGCAAGCGACTCTTGCAAGTAGTGACACACATCACCGATGACATCCGGCAATGAAAGTTGAGATCTTTCCCTGAAGGGGTGATGATCTTGTAGATGGATATAGTGCTCCTCTACAACCACATGCCCAATGTCCCATTCACTTACAGAAAACCCATTGGTCTTGGGAGCCAACTTCCTGCTGATCTGGCTCTCCACTTCTTGGGTAGAGGTGACTTTCCAAAGTCAAAAGCTGCCGAGTCCTGTTTCTTTTATTGAAACTTTACGGGCCGGATTTTCAAAGGGAGATGCAGGGCTTGCATCAAGCCCTGCATCAAACCAGTTTTTGCCACAGCTGCCCCAAACATCTTTGCCGAAACTGCACCCATTTATACTACACCGGGTACAGTTATAACAGTTTTCCCACCTCACTTATTTATTTTATTTTGCTTTTGGCAACCGGCTACGTGCACTAGGCATAGCAATGCCTATTTTCAGGCATGACCTGGGCAAATATTTGGCACAAGCCCATTGGAAGGGTATCCAGGATCGAGGCAAGCTAGACCAGCAAAAAGCTGGTCTGACTTGCGACAATCAGTGCATGGGATAGAAAATTCTGATCACGGGCTGGGCGAATGCAGCAAGATCCATTGCACTATATATTCAGCATACCTGGGGCCTGCAGCATTCAGAAGCATTTGAAAATCCGGCCCTACATGTTTACTGAGATGAAATATACTTACTATAGATTATATTGTAATATTTATTTATGTATGTATTTGTTAGTTTAGCAATTTTTTTATTTAAACTCTTTAACCAGGCAAGTCATGCTGAGCTAATTGTAGATGCATGGTGGGGGGGGGGGAGTGATACAATAGATAAAAGAATAAAAAGTGCATTACAGAAAACCTTAAGTAAATAACAAGCAATATATAGTGCATCAACACAGCAGCAAGCACAAGACATTATAGATTTGCATATTAATATTCAATGCAATGAAAAAAAAGTGTAAGTGCATAAGGTAGCTAAAAATTGCACTTAAGACAGAAGCAATTAAACAATTCCAACCTGCATGATAAGTAAGGGGGGGGACACCAAAGCAAAAAGGGCAGGAGCAACCAGGGGGAAGGGTGGAGGTCACAAGGTAAGTAGTCAGGGACAGTTGCAGGAGGGAGGTATAAGGTCATGAAGAAGAGACTTATGGGAGTGTGACAGTGTTGTATCAGACACTGTCCATTTGTTATGCAGAAAGAGTTAAAAACAAGGATATGTTCTATCCTCTCTTTTTCTGTTTCTTGTCTGTCTGATTGTGCAATCAAATATTCTTGTGAGACCTAGGAACTGATCACACTGATAGTCTCATAATTCTCCCCCTCCCACTATCTCCCTGCCTTCACTTTCTGTTTCTTGCCATTTCTATCTTTTCTTCTCCCTTACACATCTGGTTATTAAAAATATGTTAATCTTTGTGTGAAACTGGGATCCTTTGGTTTGCCAATGTATATAACTGTATTGTTGAAATGACTGCAAAAAGCTATTTGGAACTCGGGGTTAACTTTGAGATGCAGTTTGATCTCCACGAACTCTTGCAGAGTTGTCAACAGGAAATTAGTTCTGGGACACCATGTTCTATTTTGTTGCACCTGCAAGGAAAGAAATTGACAAAGTACTGATACATTTTGTGAGAAACTGGATATGTATCTTATCGAGCTCATGATACAGAAGTTAATTGCCAGGAAAAAACATTATATATAAGGAGAGCAATCTTTTTGCTGAGGGGAGGAAGAGAGAGAGAGAGAGAGAGAGAGATTGAAACTTAGAATTAGAGATACCCTCATAGGAAGGACTTTGTTTTGTTTTAACTGCCTACGTTTAAAAAACATTCTGTACAATTGTTGTTATTTTATTGTTACTGGAAATAATAAAACGCTACTCACATATTTTATAACTGCTCCTGGTTTTCCTATGCTTTCTGACCTATGCCTCGATGACAGAGAGAAGGAGGAAGAGGCAGAGCAGATACACTGTGAGAGAGGACCGGAGTTAAGGAAAACTGAAAGAGAAGGCAGCTTGGCTAACAAGAGATTTCTTATGGGGAATGGAAAGGGAGTGGGAAACAGTGGTACAGGGTGGGTAGGAGGTAAGGTGGTATGGAGAGGAGAGATAAGGAGGATGGCAGCAAAACCAGAATTTGGATAAAAAGGAGGCACAATGGACTAGGTGTCTGGCATCAAGGAGGGGAGGGAACAGGGGAGCAGTAAAGAGAGCAGTGATGAGTAGACAATCCAAAGCAAAGTCTAATTCTGGCTAGAGTGGATTTGGGAGTGAAACTGTAGACTGCATCACCATAGTTGAAGATGGCGAGCATCATCTTCAAACCAATTTCACCAGCAAGCAGGAAGCAGAATACTCGCTTTGTTCTTGTAGAACACACCAAGCTTGGGATGGAGCTTAAGGCTGATAGCACCAATGTGTGCAGAGAAATCGAGATAGCAATTAAGTCAGACCCCAAAGTACATAAATGAGGAGACATCCTCAATTGTAGCACCATCAAGGGTATGGAATGCTGGGAAGGGGGAGACTCTGGTAAGCCTCTGCTGGGAGCCAAAGGTCATGGAGACCTACTGTATAATATGCTGCAAAAACCTACATTTTGCCCCATTTAAAGCATTAATCCATCACCTGTGCACAAACGCAAGAGAAAACAGTCTGTCAGTCATACCAAGGTGACGTAAGAAATATAATCTTTTGTCTCCTCTGGCTCAAAAACTCTGTCCCTTATGCATAAAATATCTCCTGTTCTTGAATATTGCAGCAAACATACAAGCTATAGGGCTGTAGAAAAGCTAAAAGGCATCCACCTTTCTGAATGCTAATAAAGGATAACATCCAGCTTAAAATGTCCCCGATTTGGCTTTTCGCCTAAAAAGTACAATTTTACCTGCTTAGGTTATGGAGTAATTTTATTTTATCTGGTTGATCCTGCTCCTCCTCCTGTGGGCATTTTGTAAATGACTCCTCTAGGTGCACGTACTAGAACCTCTCGCAGTTTACATCAGAGCTGGGTATCAACCGCAGGGGAGTGTATAGTATTTATTAATAGATGGAGCTATTAAGAGCTCTTATTTGTTTTTTACTAGTCCTGGTGCCATATCAAGACTGAGTATAGACTGTCCAGCCAAAGAAGATGAAATTTTGCTTTATAGGCAAAAAGCCAAATCGGAGACGATCCCACACTAAGGTGGGGTATTTTAATCTGGAAGTTTCCCTTTAAACATATCTGGCACTTAAAACTGGGTTCAAGAACAACGAGAACTACACGAGTCTATCCCTTATGTTAATTTACTAAGACTAAACATGTTTAATCTTGTACACTCTAATGTTATGCAATTTACCATGTGGGAAATTTCAAAGCAGTTGATCCTATACCGAGATTCCCTCCTGAAAATGAAGCATTTTCATAAAGATCCTGAAGCAAATGGCTTGATACCTTTTATTGGACCAACATAGATGTTACAAAAAGAACAAGGTGCTTAAGCTTTCAGACTAATGAAGTCCTTCCTCGGAAGCTTATGTTAGTTATTCAGAAACTCTCATACAATTAACACCCAGATCATACATAAAAAAACAGAAAAAATTCTCATTGGTTTAAAATACTCATTTAAACCATCATTGAAGTTAGAAACAGTTGAACCAGACCTCACCAGTTTGCTATTAGATGAGATGCCTTCAAGGTCAAATGTCATTTGAATAAGATAACAGCCTTCCCAGCAGAAAGTTCAACTATCATAAATTCTAAATGTCTCAGCATATGCAGTGAATATAGTCTTAATGAACCGTTGGATTCAATTCTCAAGTACAGTGGTGTGAAAAAGTATTTGCCCCCTTCCTGATTTTCTCTATTATTGCATATTTGTCACACTGGATGTTTTCAGGTCTTTAGACAAAATGTAATATTAGATAAAGGGAACCTGAGTGAACAAATAACACTTGTTTTTTTTTTTTATTTCACTTATTTAATGAAAAAAAGTTAACCAACACCAATTGGCACTGTGTGAAAAAGTAATTGCCCCCTTACACTTAATAACTGGTTACGCCACATTTAGCTGCAATGACTGCAACCAAACACTTCCTATAATTCAATATCAGTCTTTCACATCGCTGTGGAGGAATTTTAACCCACTCTTCCTCGCAGAACTGCTTTAATTCAGTAACATTTGGTAGGTTTTCGAGCATGAACTGCTCGTTTCAGGTCCTGCCACAGCATCTCTATTGGGTTTAAGTCTGGACTTTGACTAGGCCACTCCAAAACTTTAATTTTACTTTTTAGCCATTCTGATGTGGACTTGCTTTTGTGTTTTTGGATCATTGTCTTGCTGCATGACCCAACCACGCTCAGCTTCAGCTGACAGAAGGATGACTGGACATTCTCCTTAAGAATTTTCTGGTACAGAGCAGAATTCATGGTTCCTTTAATTATGGCAAGTCATCCAGGTCCTTAGGCAGCAAAGCATCCCACACCATCACACTACCACCACCATGTTTGACTGTTGGTATGGTGTTCTTACTGTGGAATGCTGTGTTTGCTTTTACGCCAACATTATGGGATCCATGTTGTCCAAAAGTTCCACTTTGGACTCATCTGCCCATAGAACATTTTCAAAAGGCTTGTGGATCATCCAGGTGCTTACATAATGAGAGACGAGCATTTATGTTCTCTTGGTTAGCAGTGGTTTCCGCCTTGCTACTCTCACATGAAGCCCATTTTGCCCAGTCTCTTTCTGATTGTGGAGTCATGAACACTGGACCTTAGCTGAGGCAAGAGAAGCCTGCAGTTCTTGGATGTTGTTTTAGGATCCTTTGAGACTTCTTGGATGATTTTGCACTGCACCCTTGGAGTAATTTTGGCAGGCCGCCCACTCCTGGGAAGGTTCACTACTGTTCCAAGTGTTCTCCATTTGAGATTATGGCTCTCACTGTGGTTCGATGGAGTCCCAGAGCCTTAGAAATAGCTTTGTAACCCTTTCCAGACTGATAGAGGGCAACAAAATGTTTTTCTGATCTTTTCAGGAACTTCCTTTGATCATGGCATAATGTGCTGGTTGAATCTTTGTGCTGGCAATGTGACTCTGATGGTAAGGGCCAAAATAAGTGAGATTTATATTGAGCAGGGCTGGCTGTAATCAAGCCTGGCTGTGTTCAATCAGCTGACTCTAATTATCCCTTTAATTGGGTTGATTTAACTAGGGGGCAATTACTTTTTCACACCAGTGCCAGTTGGTGTTGGTTAACTTTTTTCATTAAATAAATGAAATAAGTAAAAAAAAAAAAGTGTTATTTATCCACTCAGGTTCCCTTTATCTAATATTATATTTTGTCTAAAGACCTGAAAACATCCAGTGTGACAAATATGCAATAATAGAGAAAATCAGGAAGGGGGCAAATACTTTTTCACGCCACTGTACATGTTAAAATGTGATATTATTGTATGTTGAAAACAAACAAAACTACATAACCAAAGTTTTCTATATATGGCATTAAGAGGGTTTAAAATAAAGTTAACCTAGTGTGAGCAATGGTTATGCACCGCTATGCAGTTTAAAACATAGCTGGAGACATTTTTCCAACTATACACTCAACCAGGTCCCATATTCCATAAACCTTAAAATCTTCAGTGTTGTAACAGGATTTTATACAAGGTATTATCAATTGTTAGTATAAGTGCCAAACTGAAAAAAAAAAACCTGTCAAGGACCCCCACGTAAATGAGACCATGCAACCTGATATGTTCAGAGTTCAATAATGTCTCAGTATATAATCAAACTACTATATGTACAGAAACAGTCTAAGGTCTCTGAATAAAAACCCAATGGAATTAAACCCTGCCACCCCATGGGTAGATAACTAGTTAGAAGAACGTGTATATTCACTATGTACGTGAGCTAAGAGTCCTAACACATCATCATTTACACCAGTCACTACACTATTTACCCAATGAAATTTAACCAATGATCCCCAAGTAAATGAGATCCTGCATCGTAATTTGTTCAGAGTTCAAAAATGTGACAGTATATAATCAAACTCCTATATGGACAGTAACAGTCCAAGGAATCTGAATAGAACCACAATGAAATAACCCCCGGAAGATAACTAGTTAGAAGGAAGCACATCTTCACTGCGTATGTGAGCCAAGAGTCCTAACATACTATAATTTACATCAATTACTACAATATTTGCCCAATGTAATTTAATATGTCAAGGAACCCCAAGCAAATGAGATCATGCATCCCAATATGCTCAGAGTTCAAGCACATTACAGAGACATACATGCATCCAACTACACACATACACCTCAAAAAAATATACAAGCATAGCCCACACAATACACACACTTGGAACTTTTAACCTGATCAGTTCCTGTACTGGGGCGTCTGGAGTTGGAATAATCTTTTCTCAGTTTGATGTAATGTTCCCAGGTTGCATTCAAACCTCAAAGTATCATCTGGAACTTTTCAAGTTATTAACAATATAGAACTTCAGACCTTGCTGAAACTGCATTACTAGCATCAGCAATTATACAATAGTGAGAACAAAAGAAATATCCCCCACTGAGGATTGAACCCAAGCCCCCTACCCCAGCTGCTTGGTAGCCTGTAGCTCTATCATTGTACAAAGGCTCCTTGCAGGAAATTCATGCTGTGGCAAAGGATATTCAGCACTTAGTGCACACAACCCCCCCACACACACATACAACTGAAGTGAATTTATTTAGTAATGAACATGTCAGTCAAGTTGAAGTAATGTTCCCAAGTTGCATGCAAACCTCGAAGTCTCAGCTGAAATTTTTCAAGTTATCAGCAATATGGAACATCACATCTTGCTGAAACCTTATCACTAACATCAGCAATGCCATCAAACAATTTTTCTCATACTACAGAAACTGAGAAAGAAAGAAAAAATCCTGCACTGGGGATCAAACCTAGGTCCCCTACCCACCACTGCTTGGCAGTCTGTAACTCTACTGCTGCACTAAAACACACTGACAGGAAGTGTATGCTGTGGCAAAGGACATCCAGTACTGAATGCAGACCCTGTCCCAACAGCTGCAGTAGATTTAGTACTGCACCAATGTGGCAATTTGAAGCACTGTTTCCCAAGCTGTATTCAAGCCTAAATGTGTCAGCTAGAACTTTTTAAGTTATCAGCAGTACAGAAGTTCAAACTTTGCTGAAACTCTAATACTAACATCAGCAAGGGCATCTAACAACTTCTCTCATACTACGGAAATTGTAGTGAAAATGAAAAAAAAAAATCTTACACTGGGGATGTAACCCAGATCCCCTACCCACTACTGCTTGGTATTCTGTAGCTCTATAGCTGTACTAAAATACAGTTACAGGAAAGGCTTGCTGTGGCTGCACTAAAACACACTGACAGGAAGTGCATACTGTGGCAAAGGACATCCAGTACCGAATGCAGACCCCTGTCCCAACAGCTGCAGTAGATGCACCAATGTGGCAATTTGAAGCACTGTTTCCCAAGCTGTATTCAAGCCTAAACATGTCAGCTGGAACTTTTTAAATTATCAGCAGTACAGAAGTTCAAACTTTGCTGAAGCTCTAACACTAACATCAGCAAGGGCATCTAACAACTTCTCTCATACTACAGAAATTGTAGTGAAAATGAAAAGAAAATCTCACACTGAGGATGAATCCCAGATCCCCTACCCACTACTGCTTGGTATTCTGTAGCTCTATAGCTGTACTAAAATACATTTACAGGAAAGGCATGCTGTGGCAAAGGACATCCAGTACTGAGTGCAGACCACCTCCCAATGGCTGCAGTAGATTTAATGATGCACCAGTCTGGCAATTTGAAGTAATATTTCCCATGTTGTATTCAAGCCCAAACGTGTCATCTGGAACTGTTCATGTTATTAGCAATATAGAACTTCAAACTTTTCCACCCTATTGACCTCCATACTCAAGCAAAATATTGATCCGGGTTGGTACTATCTGGAAACTAAAGCAGACCTCCCAACTCCCTTATAAACCTTGCCATTCGTGTCCTGAAACCACATCCAGTATCTGACAACTACAACATCCCTTGACAAAAACTTCCATTAAGACCCTGCAACAGCTTTGTCTTCTGACACACACACACACACACACCCACCCCAGAGGGGATAGGGCCCCCTCACTGTAATAATTGGGAGCCCTGATTTCCCACAAGAGACTGGTTATCCTGGCTTCCATTGCTAGAACTGATTAGGACTCACAGTTTACTCCAAGTTTTTTTTCAGAGAGGATGTGCTTATCATTTGCTGAGATGAAGGCTAAATTCAATTTGCCCAAAAGTGACCACTTTTTAGATTCATACAAGTAAGGCACTGCCTATTGACAGGGGATAATAAGGCAAAGATAACTAGGGACATGTCCAAACTAGAAGATTGTCACTACTGGAAGCTCCGTCTCCTAGCTCATAGGAGAACTATTTCCATAATGTATAAATTACTTCATGCAGTCTCTGTCCACTTGCTGACTAGAATTACAGAGGGGCGGAAGGGAGCCATGGGGCCCAATATGCCAGATACAGGCTGACAACAGATTCTGAAGAGAGGCTGGAAGGTAACAATTTCACCATGGTTGAGGGAATATAGATGGAACATTCTGGTTCACTTTTTTCACCCTACCCCCCACACAATTATGGCACATTTCCATCAACACACCTCACACACTTGCTGGAGGGGATGCTCAGATTGGGGTACGCATTAAAATATTTTCAGCAGTTGTGCCCAGATTCAGGGATATTGGCTGGTGGTCCATACAGAATTGGAGACAATCTGGGGTAGTCATGTCCTGTTGGGATTGCCCCCCCATCCCAGTTAAACAAATAGAAACATGAGGAAATATTCCATGCTGGCTGCCTTACAGCAATCAAAGTTTTTATTTGCCATTGGCTTTCAGACACCTTAACAAGTCTCACCGAACGGAAAGCCTGACCACAGCAGATCTCTGACATGGAAAGACTCACTTCTAAGCTATGACTGAAACATCTCAAAAAGTGGGATAAATATGAAAGACATATGACCCCTACATCCTAAATGGACCACAGGCCTTACATGGAATGGCTTATAGTTTTTTACTGTAGACCCCTAACAATTTTCCTTCTGCAACAAATGAGTAAGACAGACACAGACATGTTTTTGCATTTGATGCGCATGTGCACCAAATGCTTGGAGACAGTAATGGGAAATGAGAGGTGTGTCACTGCCACATCAATTACAGCTGCATCTGCAAGAGGTGTGACAGTGTACACCAATTGCCAGGCATTCTGGTCATGACAGCAGTTCAACTCTGCTGACGTGGTGTGCCACGGACTTGAAACAAATGAACCGCTCCAATGGGAGTGCTTCATTTGTAGCCCGAACTCCTGCCATGCGCATTAGAGTACACACTAATGCACATGGCAGCAGCTGTTCCTGTATTCTCTGTCTCTGCCCCCACTCCTCTGAACCCCGGCCCCCCCCAGCTTCAACTGTGCGGTGCAGCTCTCCCAGTGCTGGCTTCTACCCCCCAACATTAGCCACCGTGCTGTTTTTTCTACAGCCGACATCAGGGTGCCCAATCCTCGTTGGCACATAACCCCCCATATTAATGTGGCACACTGGGAGCCCACCCCAGTGTACCAAAATAATTTTTTTTTAATGTTTCTGACACTGGGATGCCCACTCCCAGTGTTGGATGTCTCCCTCTGCCCCCAAGCTTGAATAGATATTTTGCCAACATCAGGGTGCCCAGTCCCCATGTCAGCATGTTTCCCCACCCCAACTAATGTGGCACACTGGGAGCCCACCCCAGTGTGCCAAAATATTGAAATATGTTTCCAACACCGGATGCCACTCCGGTGTCAGATGCAACCTCCCTCACAAACCTGTTCAGTATTGACATCGGGTACCTAGTCCATGTGTCAGCATGCCCCCACCCCACTATTGTGACACACTGGGAGCCCAATTCCCAGTGTGCCTATATTATTTTTTTTTTGCCCTGTAAAATAAAGAAAACTGTCCCCAATGTCTTTTATTTATTTTTCCTGCTAAAAAGAAAATGGTCCATTGTTGTCTCCCAGGCCCCCTCCCCATCCCCACCCACCCTCTGCATACCCCACCTCCCCACACCTTCCCTCACCCCATACTTATCTCGAGGTCGGTGCTGTTATCTTTTCTGGACCGCGAACATGTCTACACTCTTCAAAGGCGACCGACAAACTGGAAAGCCTTATAATGGGAGTCAATGGGGGGGGGTTCAACTTAAGTTGATATCTCAGCCAATTTTAGGAATTTTGGCCCCAAATTATCAATGTGGGATTCTTGGTACCCCACCTCATGAACATTGGCATTGTCATTTTGTTTCTCAGTCCCGAAAGGTGATTTCGCAGTCGCTGCATGGATTCACCTTTTGGGACCGATTAAATGAGTTAACAAAACAACAGTGCCACTTCCAAAAAGCCCATGCTGCAAATTTGGTGAAAAAATTCCCAAAAATGACTGTGTTACGAGCGTGTGTTGTGCAGTTTCTATGCATGCTCATAACTTCATCAATTTTTAATATTTACACTCCAGATTTTCAACATTGCCATTTTTTAAAACCTCCTTATAAACGGTGTAGCTATCATTTTTCACATCCTACCTGAAACATGTTTTCGCACCTGTGGTGCAGAATGGTGTGATCACTGTGTGAAATCAACTTTCGGGATGGAGTACTGAAACAATAGTGCTACTGTTCATGAGGTAGGGTCCCAAAAGGCCCATGTTGAAAATTTGGTGAACAAATTCAAAAAAATGATTGCGTTACCGCTGTGTGTTGCACAGTTTCTATGCATGCTCATAACTTCGCCAGTTTTTCATATTTTCACTCCAGATTTTCAACACTGGCATTTTTGCACACCTCCACAAAAACAGTACAGCTGTCATTTTTCACATCCTGTCCAAAATGTGTTTTCACACCTGTGGTGCCGAATGATGCAGTCGCAGCACAAAATCACCTTCCGGGACTGAGTAACAAAATGATAGTGCCACTGTTCATGAGATTGGGTCCACAAAAGACCATGTTGAAAATTTAGAGTGAAAATACCAACAAACGCCCAGGGCATTAAGGTTTCCAACTATAACACCCCCCCCCCACCCTGTAGAGACTGACAGGTGTCGTGGGTGTGACTTGGGGTCATTGGCCATAATTCTCATGCCATTCCACCCCCACCCTGCAGCCAGAGACAGGCATTGAGGTATGTCTTGGGGTCTTCAACCCTAACATTCACCCCAGTCTCCTATAGTACACCCATCTCCACTTGTTTCCTTATGGAATGGGGCAAGTGTAAGGGCCGAAGACCCCAAGGCACACCGTTATGCCTGTTGGTGTCTGCAGGGTGCGGTGTGTTGGAATGGTGTGAGCATTATGGTCGATGACCCAAAGGCACCAACCCAATGCCTGTCGGTCTCTGCAGGTTAGGGTTGGGGGTTGGCATTAGGGTTGGAAACACTAATACCTCAGTAAGGAAGTAAATCAGGGAGCGGCAGTGGATGTCACCTACCTTGATTTCAGGAAAGCCTTTGACACTGACCAACATAGAAGACTGATATAACAAGATGGGTAGTCTGGCCACAGGGCATAAGCTGATACACTGGGTTAGAAACTGGCTGATGGACAGGAGGCAAAAGGTGGTGGTAATGGGATCCAATCCGGGGAGAGGGTGATGACCAGTGGAGTACATCAGGGATCAGTCCTAGGTCCAGTCCTGTTCAATGTCTTCATTACAGACATTGTAGAAGGGTTAGAAGGAAAGGTCTGTCTGTCTGCCTGTTTGCAGATGACATCAACATCTGTAACAGAGTGAATACTCCAGAAGGGGTGGAGAAAATGAGAAGATACATGAAGAGGCTTGAAAAATGGTCTGAGGAGTGCCAACTGAGGTTCAATGCAAAGAAGCACAAATAATGCACCTGGGAAGAGGGAAACCTGGGGAGAGTTACTGGATGGGGGTGAGGAGTTGACAATCACCAAGGAAGAAAAGGACTTAGGAGTTATTAGTTCTGATGACCTTAAGGTGTCAAAACAGAGCACAAATGATGCAAGGAGGCCCCATGGCATGCTTGGGTGCTTAGGCAAAGGTATCACTAGCAAAAGGTGTGAGGTGGTGATGCCATTGGATAATGCACTAGTAAGCCCTATCCTACAGTACTGTGTGCAGTTCTGGAGGCCGCAACTGTGCATGGACATTGACAGGGTGGAGCCGGTCCACAGAAAGGCAACCGAGATGGTACATGGCTTGCAAAACAGAACATATCAGGACAGATTAAAGGACCTCAACATGTACTCATTGGAGGACAGGAGGGAGCGGGGGAACATGCTGCATACATTTAAGTAGCTCAAGACCATACACAAGATGCAGGGGCAGACATTTTCCAGTGCATCAAACGTTCAGCATTGACAAATGCTTGTTTTGAATGTTGTTCTAGTTTTTATATGTTAAATGGTTCCTTGTATTCTATTTTGGTGATGAACTTATATACTGTATCTTCATGAAAGCCATACAATACACCCTTTTGGAGAAAGGGCAGAGAGACTGAATTAAGGGTCACAAATCAACACAAACCTCTGGACTTCCAGGACGAACATTTATACATTTTGAGCTATAGCTCAGTTTGGAACTCTGTATCATTTTGTTTTCTGGAATGTCCTGATTGGGACTATCACTGTATGGTGTTGTATTTCAAGTAGCGTTTCTCAATAAAGACTTTTGAGCTACAAAGAGCATCAAACTTTGCTGACAGTCTATCACTAACAACAGCAAAAGGCAATTAATTTATCTCATACTACAGAAACTGCAGTGAGAACAAACAAAAAAATGGCCACACTGGGGATCAAGTTCGGGCCCCCTACTCACTACTGGTTGGTAGCCTGTAGCTCAACCACTGTACAAAGGCTCTATGACAGGAAATACATGCTGTGGCAAGGACATTCTGCACTGAGTGCAGACTCCCCCCACCCCACACACACACACACACACAAACACAGCTGCAGTGTATTTAGTAATGAACCTGTCTCAGTTTGAAATAATGTTTCTAAGCTGCATTCAAACCTCCAAGTTTCAGCTGGATATTTTCAGGTTATCAGCAATATAGAACTTCACATCTTGCTGAAATTCTATCACTAACATCAGCAACAACATCAAACAACTTTCTCTCATACTACAGAAACTGACTAAGGAAGAAACAACATTTTCCACATTGGGGATGAAACCCAGATACCCAACACACTACTGCTTGATAGTCTGTAGCTTTACCGCTGTACTAAAGCTCACTGACAGGAAGGGCATGCTGTGGCAAAGGAAATTCAACACTGAGTGCAGACCTGCCCCAGCAGCTGCAGTGGATTTAGTAATGTACTAGTCTGTTAATTTGAAGTAATGTTTTCTAAGCTGTATTCAAACCTGAAAGTCTCAGTTGGAACTTTTCAAGTTGTCAGCAATGTAGAACTTCAAACTTAGCTGAAACCCTATCACTAACATCAGCAAGGGCATCTAACAATTTATGTCACTTCTGTCATACTACAGAAATTGTAGTGAGAAAGAAAAAAACATTCTGCACTGGGGATTGAACCCAGGCATGTGTAGGTCTGAAACTTTATGCCAGGACCAAAAAAAAAAAACCCTATCACTGACATCACCAGTGACATCATGCAGCCAAATCACTCACACTGACTGTACCTTTGAACTTAACTAAATGCAAAAAAATAAAAAGTATGCATGATCACAATAGGTACATACAGCTATGCCGTTGGCACCTAAAAAGAGCAATGGTAGGAAAAGGACAGTTCAGTTTATTGAAACTGACATAAAAAAGGAAACAAAACAAATAAAAGTAAAAACAAGTCAGGGAATTCATCTGAAAAAAATGTAAAAAGAGGGAAATTACTACCTACCCTGTACGTTAATGGTATATAAACCACACACACACACACAAAAAGAAAACAAATTTACTTTAAAATTAGCAATATATATAAAATTAGCAATATATACCATGAAAGGTGTACTAGGACAGAAAATAGCATGAGCTGATATAAGATCAGAATATAGGTATAAAATACTACCAAACAAAGGATGGATTGTGGTATCATAAATACTTCTGAAAAGAGAGACTTGTTAATTAAAGCTAGAGAGGACTTTTGTGGGATCGGAGTAAAACTAGACACTATGACCAGAATAGTACAATTAGTGGAAGAAACTACAGATAAATGTTAGAAGAAATAAAGTGGATTAAAAAAAAGATATAGCAACCAGCAAAGAATAAATTTTTTTTTAAAACCTGTTGAACAGAACCACATTAATAAGTGATGTTTCTGAAGAGCCTAGCAAAATGATTAGAGGGAGATGCTGATGTACAGTAGATGAAACAGCAACAGAAAGTACACTTTCATCAGAATCATCTGATGAAGACAGTTTAACAACCAACTATAAATTTAACTGATTCTATAAGGTGACTAGACACAACAAAAAACAAAGAAATACATAAAATAACTGATTCTATGGAGTGACTAGATGCGACTAAAAATCCCAAAGAAATACATAGAAGTACTCTGTTTGAACATCTCAGGAATTCATTCAAAATAGAAAACAAACAATGTGTTAAAAATATGCAAAAATATGATGTGATTTTAACTCAAGGGACCTGGGACCCTAAACAAAACACCAACTATTTAGAAAGTTATGGGACATGGAGCATCCCAGCAGTAAAGCAAAATACACTCAGGCATTCAAAGGGAAGAACAGCAACCTTAGCAAATGTACTTTTAAATGTTAAATGTCTGCAGCTGTTCGGTGAAAACCAGTATTTTATGGGCATTGTCATAATGCTGCCATCAAATTAACTGCTTTCTTTTAGCAACAATATATACCTCCATAAATAAACATAAATGTTTTTGAAAGAATGCTGACTACAATTACATATTTAGTGATGGATATAAGAAATAGCTATCAGGACATTTTAATCTCTTTATCAGGTCACCTGGTAATGCCGCAAAGCTAGAGAGTGTACAGAGAAGGGTAACAAAAATGATAACAGGAATGGAGAGTCTGAGATATGTTGAAAGGTTAAACAAGTTAGGGCTGTACAAGCTAAAAATAAGAAGACTTAGAGGAAGATCTGATAGCACTGTATATGGCAACAACCAGGGCCGGCGTCGGGGGGGGTGCAAGGGATGCGACTGCACCAGGGCCCAGAGCATTGGTGGGGCCCATTGCCCCCTAAGTCTGAAAAGTCACTCCGAATAATCCTTTTTTTTTCAAACTGCGCTCACACCGGAGAAGATCAGCTCCCCCCTGAAGCTGAGAATTGGCTGTGTGTGCTGCCAGAACTGAGGTCTGGAGTCAGGTTGGCGTTGGCGGTTGGTGAGACATGACATTTTTAAAATTAAATCCCCCTGCTCCCTGCACTGTAGGTTCGCATCCTGATCCTCCTTGAACATATCTATGAGGCAGCTGCAGCTGCTCCGCCTTCTCGATGATCCCAACAACCATCACGCTAGATGTGTCCTCAGTGGCTCCTCCTCCATGCTGGCAATGGCAAGTGGCAAAGCGGCTCCATCGCCCCTCCCGATGCTGCTATGCTGAGTGCTCGCTCTCTCGGAGTCGCTCCTCCCCGCCCTGCTCCTGACCTGCCTCTTCCTAGTCCCTGTGTCTCTCCTAGCCTCTGACTAGTACTCTACTCTACTCTGACGTCTGATTTGCTGCCTGGGCTGGGGCGGCGGGTGCTCACTCAAAAGGCTGCTGCGCTGCAACTCTCACAGGTCAGTCAGTCAGACATTCAAAATTATATATTAAAATATTCTGTTGTTGGGGTTGGGAGGGGCCAGGGTTTCAGAGGAGGAGACTGAGCATCTTGCGAGAATCCTTGTCGTTGTCTCACAGCCACATAGTCTGTGGCAGTTGGCGGGCAAGCAGATGAACCAGCGGATGCAGCTGGCATAGGATTGGGCAGAATTTTGCAGCGCTGCACTGTAGCAAGCAGAGTAGCCCCTTGCTGAACTACTATTTGTTGTTGTAAACTAGACACACACACATACTTGATTGGGGGGGGCTGATGAATTAAGAATTAAAAACTCAGGAAAAAATAGCTAGCTTTAGCTGGCACTGCAGCAAGCAGCCACAGGAAGGGGTGAGTACTGTGGCTGCTGCCTAGACTAACTCCAGGTGGTGGTGGCAGCAGCGGTGGGCCCAGGCCCAGGTCAATCAAGTGAGTGAAGTCTTGTCTCAAGAAGAACTTAAGAATATTAAATATATAAAAAAATTCATAATATATAAACAGAGTTGTTGTGACACTGAGACTGCCGGGTAGGAGGGGTCTAGGGGCCGGGGTTACTATTCTACTGTGTTGTTGTGACTGTGTGATGACTACTCCTCCCTCCTCTCCCTCAGACATGATGAAGAACTTTAGGCAGGCAGGGAGTCGCTAGTCAGGGAGAACTTGAGAGAAGAATTAAAATAAAAAAGATATTCAGTTATGCATAATGCTGCTGCAGTCTTGAATTTGTTTTATTTGTGAAGTTAAGAAGAATTACAGGAAGATCAACTGAATGATCAGTGTAAAGTGTAGTGATTGATTGAGTCAGTGAGTCATGAGTGAAGTTAATGTGAACGAACAACAAGTAAGTTAGTCACTCAGTCTGGTCTGTACTGTCTGACCAAGAATATAAGATCTAAGTTTTCAATTTCTTCTGAGTGAGTTACTATATTGGCATTAAAATAACAATATTCTCTGGCTCTGCTGCTGTAGCCTGCGGCCTGCCTAGTCTTCTTCAGAGTATGCCAGCAGCAAGCATTGTAGCTAGCCTAGTACTGACTGTGTAGGAGTCACTGTTTGGCATTAAAATAACAAGATATTCTCTGGCGGCTGTGCCTATGGCCAGCCTAGTATTGACTGTGTAGGAGTCACCTTTTAACTACAAAATGGAATAGCAGCAGCAATATTCTTTTGGTGGTGGTGACATGGGAGGATCCCATACAAGTGAGGGGACTGCAGGCGTGCCACATGGACGGGGGCCCACTACAAACTCTTGCACCAGGGCCCAGTACATCCTAGAACCGGCCCTGGCAACAACAAAGAATAACCTTAGATCATGTTTGCACCCATCATTCGGGCAACCAGAGAAAATAACTAGGGGACATAAACATCAACTAATCGGGAGTCATTTCAAAGCAGAAAGGAGAAGAAACTGGGTTTCACCGTGTGTAGTTACTACATGGAATAGTCTCCCTGACACAGTTTGGAATAGAGACAACATTAATATATTAAAGAGAAAATTAAATAAATATCCAACAGAAAAGAAATTACATGATTCATTAATTGTAACAGCAGGCAAGCAAGATAGGCCTCGCCTCCTCTTGTCTGAAATATCCTACGTTCCTTAACAGAATACACAACTAATGAGTGGGCAGTGGATGATACAATAAGTATCCCAGTCAGGAATGCAGAGGACACAATAATAATAATACTATGGGGTTTGTATGAAAGAAATATATCAATAACTTGGATTTACCAGTTCTAAACTGTAGAGTCTGGCGAGATTCAGCAATGTAAACATTAAATTGTTAATGTACACCGCTGATACTGTTTTACTATCTCAGACCCCAGTAGGGCTCAAAAGAAGTTTGGCAGCTACTGTACTACGGATCATTTACGCTTGCTAGAGCTAGAATTAAATGTTACTAAAACAAAGCTCGTCACATTTGGAGACAGGAGTAGAAATAAACATAGCTGAATTACTAATGGAGATGTCTTTGAGGAAGTAACAGAATTTTGTTATTTAGGTGTCTCTTTTGATAAATTAAGGAACTGGAATCTCAAATTAGAAGAACTGAAAAAAATGAAAACAACTCTAGGGCTGAACAGGTTTACTTCCAATTTTGTAGACAACTTATAGAAAGCAGTAAAACTGCATTTGAGGCTAAGATTATTAACCAAAATTATATGGTAGTGAGGTCTGGTGGTTAGCAAAGAAATATTACAAACTTGAAACCATACATTCTTTTTGTATATTTAAGAAAAGCTCTTGGACTACCTAGAGATACCCCAATGACATCCCTATGTCTAGAAACAGAATTGCTAACCTTGAAATTTAGTATTATTAAGGGTGCAATTAGATTAAGGAAACACATTATTAACATGGATGGTGGTAGGCTCCCGAAATTATGCTGGATGCATACTCAAAACAATAAAGAAAAAAAAATAGCTTGGCATCCTAAAAAAGATCTTAACACATAACGCAATGTATAGTAGTTGGTCAGAAACTGCATAGAATTATATGGTAAGTATGCTAGCAATGTTTAAAAGATTGAAACATGTCAGTGACGCAGTATAGCGCAGTGGTTTAAGGTTCTGAGCTCCACATCTGGTGACATCCAGCAGACCAGACCTCGGTTTGAACCCCACAGTTTCCACTTGCATACTGTGTGATCCTGAGCATGTCACTTAACATCCCTGTGCTCCCAGGTCGCACCTGTAAAAAAGCTTTCAGCTTAGTGTACTAGTCCTGGTTAAATAACTAACAAAAAAAAACACCACAGTACAGTATGATCTAGAAATGGTTCACAATATTGATCATCCAAGAATGTATTCAAGCATAAGGGAAATTCCAGGAATCAAGAACTATTTGATTGTTTGTGAAAACAGTTCTCATACTGCAGAAAAATCTTGTCAAACATCAGGTATGGCATCTTGTTAGGATATTTTCCACATAGTGTAAGTATCTTTAGAAAAATAATTATATAGCAAACTGTTATTTTAAACATCAACAACTAATTACAATCAAACATATTTAGCATCATTGTCCTGCTTTTCAAAACGAGAGAGAAAAATGGATTACCCATTGCTATGCAGATAAAAGTTTACATCAAACAACAAAAAAGTAGAGTTCATGCTAGCCTTACACAGTGTACAGATAATTTAAGCAATTGCTCAACTTGGTAGTAGAGTCATGAATAAGCTGTTGAAAGACAAATTAATCTTTTTTTAATGTTGGATGAATATTTTAACATTATGGAATGTATATTTTTGGATGCAAGAGTGATAGTTATCATTTTTACTTGCTTTTTGAAAATGTGATAAATATATGGATTTTACACATTTCTTTCCAAATGTAATTTTTTCCCTTTGTCGACGCAGACCCGACAGGGATCCTCCAGTGCCTGTGATCACCCTGTCAGTCTATCCCTGGAATTCCACCGCAGATTCCCCCTCCAAGGCAGGGCCAGGACGAGGAGTGCTGGCATGCTCCCCTCCCCACCGAACGTACAAATCTAGAATAGGGGGCAGACTTACCAGAGTGATCAAGTCATCATGGGTCCTGCTGGGTCCTGGATTTTCTACCATTTTTCTCCTGCACCCACATCCGTGCAATGGGCAGGGAGGCTGTCTCCACCTCCATGGAGGCAGCCAATCGCCCAGAACATGAGCTAACCCCTCTACATGGCTACATACCTGTGCTGACCCCAGCCACCACTGGATGTCAGTCAACAGCGCACAGCACAATCCCCCCTCCCTGAGGAAGGAGAGCGATCCTCCAGATGCTCAATCCTTCCTCCCCTGGCTGACCCCCCCGAATGACTCAAGTCCCTTCCCGAACCCAGGTCACTGGTGTGGCACAAGGTGTGGCATCCAATGCCTCAAACCTCAGCGCCACCGGGTCGGCCAGATTTTATATATTTAAATAAAATAAAACCTGTACCTGTGCATTCTGGCATGAAGGTGGCTGGTGATACAAAGATTGAAACATGTCAGATATTTTGTTTGTTCTCTTTTTGCGCAGGTCCCAAAGGGACCAGCGTTAATGAGGATATGATTCCTCTATCACAAAAAGAAAGGAAATTCATTGCAGAAAACATGCATTAATGCAGACATTATGGTTGAAGACAGCAAAGTGCATAACGTAAGGAAATTAAAAAATTACAGTTTGGATTCTCAGGAGTCTTAGAAAATTGGTGCTCTGATTTTCCTTGGGGGATTTCAAACCTAATGCCCACCCCTCCCTCAGCCCCTTGCCTTACGACCCATGAACAAGCTACAGGTCTGGAATATGTGGTTACTGTACAAAGAAAGTCATGCATGATCTTGCTGTCTTGCTTCTCGCAGGACCCCGCAGGTGTGAAGAATGTTATAAATGACCTCCTGCTGCATGAAGAAAGTTATGATTGATTCTACGGGCCCCCACGTGGAGAGCCATGGCTGTCTGTTTCCAATCACTAGATCTGTGAGGCGTGCACTTGGACCTGTAGTTATTAATTGTGTCACAAGGCTGTGGGCTGGACTGGGGTGGGCATTAGGGTTGAAAATCTCAAGGAAAATCACAGCACCACTTTGCCAAGACTCATGGAACTCTAAACACTTGTTTTTTTTATTTCCTTACTTTGTGCACTTTGCGTTCTTCAACCCTAATGTCTCCATTCATGTAGTTTTCTGCCACGAATTCTATATTATAGAGACTGTCGAACTATATATGCAGTATGTAACCTTTTGTACTTTACTCAGCTACCATGAAGGATGCCACTGAAAATGATCCTTTGCTCAGCAGTTGTAACATTTTTCCTTGCTTTTTCAACAAATATAACTGATGATAATGATAAAACCCAGTTAGTGCAAAAATACTAAGTGTGGCATCTTGGGCAAGTTACTTTTCCAGTTCCCCACTCCACCAAATTGTGGAAATGGGTATTAGGACCCCACTGGAAACGAGGTAGTCGTAGGGACAGAATTTTAGTTAGAATTTTGAGATGCTGGTTAAGTAAGGATATGGGCCTATATGCTTCACAACTTTTCACTTTTCTCAGGTTTTGGAATGACTGTAATTAATGCCTCATTCCAAGAGTTCAGGACCTTCCCCTCCTCCAGACAGGCACTGAAACCATAGCTAAGATGGGACTGAGAGTATCCTTGAGTTTTTTGTAAAACTCTGTGCTAAACTCATCAGGGCCCAGGGTCTTACCTGTTAGTAACTGGTGGATCACCAAACCTATTTCTTGTTCTGTGATTGGGGCTTCTAAGGAGGTCTTAGCTTCTACCGACAGGGTAGGGAGCCATAGCTTATCCAGAAATTCTTTAGTGCATGCTAGAACCTCCCCCTGGTCTCTGTCCTCTGTGTACAATTTCCTATAAAAGAGCCGAAATTGAGAGGCAATGTCTTTAGGCTTAGTCCAGATTTTGTTCTGCCCCTGTTTATCTATAAGATGAGGGACATCTCTCTCAGCCTGTGCCTTCCGTAATCTAAAGGCCAGCAACCTCATAGTCATGCCCCCCACTTCCTGATATTTCTGGTTAAGGAACCGAAGCAGACCTTCTGCCCTTTTGTGTTCCCAGTCTTGAAGTTCAGCTCAAGCCCGAACAAGCTACTTAGTAAGATGTGAATGCACATGGTTAAGCTTATGCATTCTTTCCAAATTCATAACTTTGTTAATTGTGATAATTTATTTTTTGCTGATGCATAATTAATAATTTCACCTCTCAAGACTGCCTTAAGGGCATCCCACATCTCAACTGGAGTACACTCTTGGGAGGGAATGGCTGCCGTCATATCTACTATAGTCTGATTGAGTTTTTCTACAAATGTTTTGTCATTCAACAATGACACATTTGGCCGCCAGGTAGTTTGTTTATCCTGATGAAGCAGAGACAGTTGGATTGAGACTGGGGCATGGTCAGAGAGTGTAATATCATGTATCTTTAGCACTGTTTACACTTCAGGAGCGCTGTACTTACCGCTCCACTGCCAACTTGCTGTGCTTTCATTTTAGTGCTGCAATTCAGTTTACACCTCCCGTGGCTCAAGTGCCACAGATCGTGCCAAGAGGAGTGTCCCTCAGTGGCCGGGGTACTGTGAGAAACGGGACTGCATGTGGATGAAGTGCTGCAGCAGTTTACACCGTGGGGTGATGCGCTCAATACAGTATGCATCCCCACAATTTCATCGGTGCAGAAATGGGAGTGGAGTGGCACATAACACGATGCGGTGAGTGTCCACAATGGTGACTTTGCAGTGCATCAGCCGGAAAGCAGAGTTGAAGCGCTGCAAAGAGGGAAGTGTAAACGGGGCATTAGATGTTGGGACTGAATAAAGCTCTGAGCGCTGTGTAAAAATTAAGTCACTGTGAGAGTATGACCATTGTGCTGCGGAGAAAAAGGAAAAATCCCTTTCCCCTGGATGGTGGACTTTCCAAATACCTGCCAGCCCAAGCTCTGTAGTATAAACATTTAAGGTTCTAGTGTTCATTTGATTAGTAGAGACCTGGCCTGAGTAGCAGTCTCTCTGGGGATGAAGGGTTGTATTGAAGTCTCCACCCAAAATGATCTGACCTAGGGGCAACTCTGCTACTTTAGAAAAAATTTTCAACAACAAAAGAAGTTGTGTCCACGTTGGGTGCATAAATGTTAATGCAGTGGATTGTCTTCTCCTGGAGAAGGCCCCAAACCCTGACTATCTCCCCATAAAACCCACTTCTGTGGACTCTATAGAAAAAAACACTGTTTCTCTTGATTAATATAGCCACACCTGCTTCTTAGCCTGAGAATGGGATGCTGCCACCACCTGCCCCACCCACATACGTCTTAGCTTAAGATGCTCTGATTCAGATAAATGAGTTTCTTGTAAACACTATGTATGACCATGCTGACTTGTAGTAATGAAGTGGACCCATGGGTATATAGTTAAGATTAATTTGTTTTTTGTGTAACTGTATGTGTTGTCACTTGTGTTGGATATTGTTATGTCCCTGTTTGAAACTTCAATAAAAAAAAGATTATGCAAAAAAAAAAAAGCTATGTCACAGTTCAGTCATTTTAATTCCATAAGCAGTTTAGTTTGTTTGATAGGAGAGTTCACCCCTTTCACATTATATGAACAAATATTTAAATAAGCCATAAGAATAATAAAGAAAAACAAAGCTGTGTGGGATAACTAGATTCTGCCCTACAATCCATTTGGTTATTTCCCTTGTTACAGAACAACACCAAGGCAGCAGATTCAAACAAGAAATAAACTGTTGCCTGGAACCAAATATGAAAAAACTGTAAACTCCAGTCATACCTATAACCATACACCAGAAACATTTTACAAGTCATGGTGTCAACCTTATTATTGATAAGACTCAAAATGACTTCCCAGGTAACTCAGTAACGCTCTAAACATGTCACTAACAATAACACTGGGCCTATGTGAAAAAATTATTCAGTTTGTTCCTGGTGACCTTTGGGGCAGGTGGCACCTTTACTGCCCACACAAGTAGGCAGGTGTCCACTCAAGTAACCATCACCGTATGGGGAAAGGCTCAAGGATAACTGAAAGGTCTCAGGTGCTTAAATTTTACTTTCTCCGAGAACTGATCCCTTCTCCCAAAAATCTGATTTATTAGTCTTTGCCCCCTTCTCCTCCCTGCACCCCCCTCCATTAATAAACAGCCCCTTCGAAAGAGTTCAAATCTATTATCCCTTATAACATCTCCTGTAGATTCCACAGAGTTTCAGGGATGTCTCAATTAGCAAATCAGGGGCAACTGTCATGTCCTGCCATGAATCCCACCCCACTGGGCCGCAAACCACTCCATATCTGCATCGAGTACCAATTGTTTCATCTTCGTGGATGGTGCTCCAGATTTTCTGCCTTTGCCTTTATTCTGCTTTGTAGCCATCTTGTAGGTAAGAAATGAAGCCAATTGCTTTGGGAGGTAAAGTTAGAGAAAGGATTTTGATGGATTTGAAGGAACGGTCTCAGAGCTCTTGAATTTAAGCTCTTGCCTTGACAGTGATGTCACCAGAAGTCCAGAAACAAGGTAGTAAATAAATTTTTAAAAAAAAGGAAATGAATTTTATCAACAGAAGTAGTGGCCATTCTATAGGGCTGGTTAGCCATGTTTAAAAACTGACTGCTTCAGTACTGACATTTTCACAATGTGACAGGCTATATAGCATTGTCTGCCATGCATCACAGAATAACGGTGATACACCATGTTCAGGCAACATGGATAGAAATATTTTCTTTTTTTTATTTATATTTTTAACCCATATCTGGTGTGGCTCCCCATCTGGCTGGTCCATGTCTAAGGCACTAACCTCCTTCACCTGTCCTCACAGACTCCCCCCCCCATCCCTGTGATGGGGTCTGGCCTCAATCAAGCAGTATCCCCACTGTTCCAACTGTCATGGTGGGAGAAGCCTTGATGGGGCTAGAGCGGCCAGCAGCAGAGAGTGGGGCCCAAACGTGCCAGTCTTCATGCCCCTAGCAGCAGGGTACTTCTTGTTTTCAATAGACCCTCCCCTCTCCCCGGCACGCAACCTATGCCCACCTGGAGCTGGGAACCTGCCAACAATGTGTGGTCAACCACAGCATCAAGAAAGCTCTCCTTTTCACCTGCAGATGGTGCACATAGTAAAGAGGGATGCTCTAAACCCTCCCCCAAGGACTGGTGTGTGATGCCTCTGCATCATGCTACAGACCTTACTGGCCAAAGGCATAGGAGTCAGCCTCAAGACGTGAACCCAGGACTCCCACATGGCGATGCAATGCACCAACAGCTGGCACCATGAGCCAGGATGGAAATAACTATTTTTAATGCAGTGGTAGTGACCATTTTACCAGCTGAGAGTTTTGTCATAAATGCATTGCCTCACCAGTAGCCCATGACAATGGCGACCGCGAGTGAGCACTTTCAAAAAGGGCGACTCAATTGCACTGCCTGTCCACAGGGCTACTGGGCAAGGAGGGCGACAGGACGGGGGGGTCCATGAATATAGCGACAGGATTTCACTATATGTACACGTGACACGGGGCAAGCATGCTGTGCGATGGGTGGAAGGGAGGGAGAGTCTATGAGGTGTAATGCAGTGGTGAGCTGCTGAGCTGGCCCTGTGGCATGGTGGGTGGGTGGGTGGCAGGTGAGGGTGCCAGGTTGGGTTCTGGGCACGTGTTCGTTTTGTTGCCTTTTTTTTTTTTTCGTATTTGCAACCCCCTGGAGTTGAGAATCCTTCAGTAGAAGGGTGCGGGGGGCACAGCCCCAGCATAAAAAAAAAAACACAAGTCCCCAGTGCCATTTTGCTGTGCGCCAGGAGTGTAGGTGATGTACACTTGCCCTAATGGCGACTGCCTTTCCTCGATCGCTGTTATCACATGGAACCACCTCCCCTATTAGGATAGATTGAAACTGTTGTAAGGAGCTTGGGAACTGTGCAAAACACAAACAAGCCTGTGTCCCAAGCTCCCACAACACAACAGCAAACTTGAGTCATGGTGAGTGCCAATGTGATTCACAGTGCAATGCCAGTTATTTCCATCTCAGGTGAGATAATCTTCCATACCCTGGATGGAATGTTGATAGAGGATGTCGCTTCTACCCTGGCTGGAATGTTGATAGAGGATGTTGCTTCTTTCAAATACCCTGCAGTTTGGCTGGACCGTCATCTTGACTGCACTGCACACATGAACATCACCCACCAAAAAGCCCACCCAAACTTGGAGTTCTTTACAGGTATAAAACATGCAGTCTACTTCCACTACAAAGAAAAATCCTTCTGAAAATTATCCTCCCAATATTAGACTATGATAACCATGTCTATAGTGCTGCTCCTAAATCCATTCTGGCCAGATTAGATCATCTCTTTCACTCTGTTGCATTGTACTAGACTGTTCCCCTTGCAACCACCACTGTCCCTTCTATTCCTCTCTCTCTCTTCCCTCTCATGAAGTCAGGCGCCTCTCTACTGTGCTTTCTTTATTTCCAAATTCTGACTTGGCTCTCTCCTCCCACCTTACCTCTTTCCTTTCATCCCCCTCTGCATCCACTTATTGTCTTTCTACATGTAAATTTGACCCTAGATTCCTCACTATTCTTGCATGAAATCTTCCGCTGGCTAAGCTGTTTCCTCTTTTCCATTCCCTAAGCTCTGGTCTTACCTTCCGCCTGCCATCTGTTCTGCCTGATCCCTCTTCTTCATCAAATCCCTCCTTCGTGACTTTCCTACTCACTCCTGTAACTTCCCTTGACTGCACCATGATCTGACATCCTCACCCTCTATAATCTCCATTCTAGGCACCATCTCATTTAGGTTTTCGCACATGGTCTGTGCCAGTGCTGGTCCGTTACTTCTGTCAGCTTGGTTATAGTTAAAGTATTATGTTCATTCTATGTTTATGTGTGACTCTATCAAATGTGTCCTACTGTTTTTATAGTATTTTTTTGTTAGTTGTCCTATTTATTGCATATTGTAATTAAGTTTAATTGTACTCCACTTCCCCTTCCCCCAGGACACATCTGGAAATGAGTTATCAGCTCAGTATGTCTTTCATGGAAAAATGTTTCGAAGATGATGCTCCCAACTTTTGACTATAGTGACACAGTTTACAGTGCTGCTCCCAAGTCCACCATGACCAGACTGGATCCCCTCTTTCACTGTTTTTGCCACTTTGCTCTGGACTTTCCCCTTCCTCATGCATCACTGCTCTCTGTACTCCTCCCTTTCCTTCCCCTCTCTTGAGGCTAGACACCACACTTATTGTGCTTCCTTCATCTCCAAATACTGGCTTGGCTCCCTTCCCTCCTACCTTGTTACTCTCCTCTCTTCCCACCCCCACTTCTTACATAGAAACATAGAATTTGATGGCAGATAAGGACCGCTTGGGCCCACCTAGTCTGCCCATTTTCCTACCTAACAGATAAGCTGCAGATCCTAGTTAACCAACAGCTTACTTCCTCCTACCCCCCACTAGGACTGCCTTATGTCTGTCCCATGCATTCTTGAATTCCCCCACCGTTCTTGACTCCATGACCTCCTCAAGGAGGCTGTTCTATGTATCCACAACCCTCTCTGTGAAAAAATACTTCCTCACATTACCTCTGAGCCATCCCCCCTCTATCTTCAAATTGTGCCCCCTTGTTCTTGCACATCTCTTTTTCTGAAAGATGTTACCCTCTTGGACTTTGTTGATTCCCTTGAGGTACTTGAAAGTTTCTATCATGTCCCCTCTCTCCCTCCTTTCCTCAAGGGTATACATATTAAGCTCCTTACCTCTGGCTCAACTCTACCTATCATTCTCTTGCACGCCCCTCAAGGAAATCCAGTGCTTTCCAACCTGCCTTCTCCTTCCATTTACCCAAAGTATGGGGTTCTCCCCCCCCCCTTACCATCTGCTCTGCCTCTTTCCACCACTCCCTCTCTGCCCTCCTCCCTGACATCAGTACTCACTCTTACAGTTGCCCTTGATACTCTGGGCTGCTGCCTACCGCCCTCCTTCCTCTGCTCCCCCTTCACCCCACACTTACGCTACGGTAGTTCCTTCTACGTCTTCTCCAATAGAGAACCTTTGTTCCCACCCTAAACTCAGTATTGCCTCTGAACATTGCAAATGTTCTTATCTTACAGCACTTCATTGTATTGTAATTGCAAATGCAGTTATCGTCCAGTACTTTATTGTATAGTTATGTGTTTACTTGTCAAAATCCTTGTCTTTGTAAAATTGTTATTTATTATGCTTATTCACTTATTGTATTGTTGGTCTTAGTGTTCCTTGTTGTCCTCCTTTCCCCCTCCCCCAGGACACATCTAGCAACAAAGCTGTTGCCAGCTCAGTATGTCTTTGCTGGTGAAACTTTTGAAATGCTGTAAATAACTAACTAACTAAATCAATACAACATTTGAAATCAGTCAATCCATCTATATATATATATATATATATATATATATATATATATATATACACACACTATATTAGAGGCAAAAACTCCGTTTAATGCATTAGATGGGGTTGTTCCACAGCGACAAAAGTGAGGAAATTCAGTGTTGAGGGTTGAAATCCCCCTTGGACCCCCAGCCCATCCCGCAACCGGCATCGGGAGTGCGCGTGGGAATCATCGGCTAACTCTCACCCCATCAGATGTGTGGAAGAAGCAGAGGTACAGGAGATGGAGTGAGAGTTAGGACCGACGACTCCAATGCACCCCCCGATGCCGGTTGGGGGAGTGGGCTGGGGGGTCCAAGGTGGGGTTTCAACCCTAACACCAAATTTCCTCTCTTTTGTCGCTGTGGAACAACCCTAACTAATGCATTAAATGGAGTTTTTTGCCTCTAATTTCCCTTCTTTTTGAGAATGATAACGAGAAATAGTGAATGTAATGCAGCGGCGGGAGCACGGGGCCCTGTCACCTGATGTCTTGTGACATAGTAACAGGAACAGCAACACAAACAGAAGCACTAACAGTGGCACACATGGTAATAAGCGTGAATGAGAACAGAAGAATGCTTGCTTACCGCGGTGGTGTAGATGAGAACAGTCTGCCATGTGATGTCTTGTCACATAGTAACATGGTGCCATCAAAGCGCTAAATGGTAATGGGCATGGTGGCATAAGAAAGAAACAGTACTGTGAACACAAATGGTAAAATAATGAAATGCAAGCGTGAAATGAAACGCAAGGATAGCGCATAGTGGCATAGAGCGTGAGCAGTAAGTGAAGCAGTGCGGAACATAAGCGGAAAGAACATGGTAACAGTAATGTAAGCGCGCGTGCTGGTTTTCCCCAAAAGCTTCATAGAGAAGACAGTGAGTACAAAGAATGTATGCATAATAATGGGTCTCGGAGCAGAAAATGAGGAGTTGGAATACTAAATTGCTTATATCTCAGGAACTGTACGACGTAGAAAAAAAATTTAAAAGTCATATGATTTATGACTTTCCTGGCTAGCTTTGTATTTAGCCACTATTAGGGGGCTAAGGATTTTTCTGAGGAAAAGTCCGTATCTCACACCGTTTCCGAGATACGGGCCCTGAAAGGCGCAGTGAACGCCGTAATGTTATCCTATGGGGAAAAAAAGAGAAGTTCAGAGTGCCATAACTTTGGTTCCCTGTAATATTTTTTCACCAAACCACTAAAAGACACATCTGTAGGATGTTGGCTGTCTTCCCTCCAAATTTCAGCCTAAAAGACCAAACCATTCTTTTGCAGCAGGGCGCCAAAGGATTGCTGCAATGCGTCAGATGCCATAATGTTATCCTATGGGAAAAAGCATCAACTTTGGAGTGCCGTAACTTTGCCGCTGTGTAATATTTTTTCAACAAAACACTGAAAGGCACATCTGTGAGATGTCGGCAGTGTTCCTTCCAAATTTCAGCCCACAACACCAAACCGTTCTTTTGCTGCAGGGTGCCAAAGAATTGCTGTCATTTTCCCACAGCCTAGAAAAGTACTGTCGCTTTCGCAAATTCATTCGACAGTGTCGCAAGTGCGAAAGCACTTTTTCCAGAAATTTGAAAAACATATTTCTGGGCTGTTTTACCCCAAAATAAAGACATGGCTAGCATCCTCAGGGTCCAACTAGGTGAACACAAAAAGAATTAGGTTGCTAGAAGGTCCCAAATTTAAATGCCAAGCATTTTTCTGATCACCAACTGAAAACAAAATGGCAGATTTGCGACAGTAAAAGGGCCATTTGAGAAAGTAAAAACTGCATTTGCAACACTGTTGAACTTTTTATTAACTTTTCCCTTTGACTTATAATGGGAACTTGTTTTTTGAATAACTTTTGAACTGTTTAATATTTTTTCACGAAATCTTCAAAAGGCACATTGGGGACCCTGGCCGCACGTTCCTTGAAGATTTCATAGAAACATAGAAACATAGAAGTTGACAGCAGATAAGGACCGCAAGGCCCATCCATTTCGGACCAGTCACGCGAACCGTGTGACCTGTAGGTGTGACCGTAGAATTCCAAAAATGCATAAGCGCATGTGCAGATCCGGCTTAATACTTGCCGCAGCCATAGCAACCCGATGCGGAAACTTGGCAGATCCCAAAGCGTATGGGTCTTGATTGGGTATTCCAAATTTCAGGCAAATCTGTTAAACGGTTGCAAAGTTATTAAGGTGCAAAATTTTAGGTTTAACATGTAAATGGCTCCTCAACCCTAACTATCATGCTACCATAATATATATTTACATATATACATATATATTTATATATATATATATATATATATTATAAAATGGAGGAGGACATCCTCCTCCAAATCCAGTGTTCTGATTGTAAAAAACACATCATATGACCGTGCGTATATCAGAGCGCAACCGCACACCTGCACTTTTACCCCCCCAAAAAAACAATTTTACCATTATATAAGATAGATAACCCACTCTAGGATGTGTGGTCGCGCTCTGATATACGCACGCCTTGAGTGGTTGATGCACTCGGCCTGTGGCCGCGTGCATATATCAGAACGCGACCACACACCGACGAATGGGTTATCTATTATATATACAGTATATATATATATATATATATATATATATATATATATATATATGTGTGTGTATGTGTGTGTGCGTGTGTGTGTGTGTGTGTAAAACCTGCTTAATTCTTGATATAATCTATATACTGTAAAACCTTTTTGCCTGTTACAAGATATTTCTAGGTAATTCTAGATCTGAAATCACTGTCTCTCAATCTGGCAAGGAACATGAGCTTTCCAGTGGAAGTCTGCAGCTTGTTTACTCAGCCCTACAGTGATGAAGATAGCCTGGTATATACTGACCTCTAGTGGTAGATGAGGACTAGAAACCCTCTGCAGAAAAACTTTAGCTGTCATAGACACATTCATAGACTGAACACTGTTCCAAGATAATTCAACCCAAGAAATGGTATGAAATCTGAGAAAGAAGAAAACAGGCTGATATTGCCAAAAGCAATTATGGCATGAGTGCCCCAAGGCTCAGTCCAGGAGCCACTGTAGTTTTCCATTTCAACAAATGACTTACTGTTACCTGTCATAGTGATAATCAGGGCTATGCCAACAACTTTAAGGTCCCCCTGCTAAATGTTTTGTGGGGCCCTACCTCCCCACCAGTAAGTGTAGAATAATCATTAGCACATATAAAATATTTATAGTGTAGGTTCTTTTGTATCAGTCTTACTGAGCACCCTCTTCTACTTTTTCAAAGAACTGAACGATTTAATTTGTCCCTGTTCCTCCTGGGTACAGCACTATCAAGATCAGACTTTTTGAGTAATGGGGCCTTATTGCTTTTTTATTCTGTCCCCCCACCCCAAGACCCTGAAGTTGTATTCTGCAACACAGACTTCACCGCTACCACTGTCAACAGTCCCAATTTAAAATGGATAAGTAATGTACAATGAATACTGCAAGTTAGTGCGACAATAAAATATTTTCTTTATGCTGACCTCTGAGGCAGTGGGCCTCCTGAGAGTGGACCAACGCGCTAAGGATGTTGGAGTCTGCCCACTGGAGTCAGCGCAATGAGGCAGCCAGTGGCTGGATACTCTGCACCTCAGAAAGGAGACAGAGGTACAATAAAGAAGTAAACTAGGCACCAGGATAAAGCTACCAACTGTCCCTATTTTCCCAGGACAGTCCCTATTTTAGGCAGCATGTCCCAGTGTCCCCACAAGTTTTGAAAAATGTCACTTTTGTCCCAGTTTTTGCTTACTTGCCCCGGTTTTGTCCCTTTTTTTTTTTTTTTTTTTGCTGCTGACTGCTAATCCATGAGTGACAGTTATTTCAGCACTACTGTGGCGCTGCTTGGGCTGGACAGCTGTTTGCAACTTCAATGCCTGCGCCCGTGTTGCACTGCAAGCATGTCAATGGGAGCACAGTAAAGCATGTTCCTTCCTGTTAGATTAGAATGGGTAGTAGTGCAAACAAGCACATGTGGACGTCTGCCTGCCAGCAGCTTAGAGGGACTCAAGACAGAGAAGAGACCAGCAGCAGGGAACTAAGGTACCCGAACCTGATCAGCTGTAGGGAAGTGTGTGAAGACAATCTGGTGTGGTGGTGGGAGTCACTGAAGTGAAGTTTGCTCAGTACATGAGGTGAGTGTAAGCAGGTTGGATGGGACTGTCAGGAGGAGCAATACATGCAGCTCGAATGTCTGATCACAATTTAGTGCAGGTTTGCTTTTAATGAACTTTCTGTACATCATGGTTTGGAACTTGCTGCAGCAGAATGATGTGTTGTTTTAATCTGAATGTTTGCTACTGGTGTTACTGTGGGGCGGCATGGCCAGAGCAAGCACCATAATTTAACTGATTGTGCACAGCGTTGACTGCGGCGTTGTCTGTGGGAGTGACACGGTGGGGGGCTTCATGATCAGGATGAACTGTCCCAGTTTTAGACCTCAGAAAGTTGGTAGCTTTACACCAGGATGTGGCAGGAGGAAGTAGGGAACCAGGCAGTCTACCTGTCAAATGGTGAACTCTGATTTAGCTCTTAATCGTATTAGCTCACAAACGCAAGGTAAAGGGTGTGGTAAGACCCACACTAACATTTGGGGATAGGTGAAACACCCTATCCAGGGTAGGGATAAAAAAGGGGGGGTTAACAGTAAGTAAAAGATTGGGTTTAAGTGAAACACATATCTAGGCTAGGGGTACAAAAAGGGCTAAAGTAAGCAAAAGCTTGGGTTTAGGTGAAACACCTATCTAGGGCAGAGGTACAACAAGGTTTTCAAGGAAGCAATAAATTGGAAGTAGGTAAAACACCCTATCTAGGGTAGGGATAAAAAAGGTTAAAGTAAGCAAAACAAAAACAGGCAGGGCAAATAATAGATATGCTGGGAGTGGTGCAGTGCAGTGGCTATGGAGCGGCAGTTTTCAAGGAGACTCTCTGGAGACTTCAGTGCTGCCCCATCTGTGTACACCTCTCTGGGCTGAGTGGGGAGACTGTTTCTCTCCAGGCTGAGTTGGCTAGGATTCGGGGAGCCTCCTCCCCCACCCAGGGACCAACAAGTTTGCCACAGTAGTTCTACCTGGGTCAATCCCCCTTGCAGTGCACAATATGGGCTCCTTTCTCTGCTGAGATGGCTTCTCTCCTCGCTCGTTCTGCTCAGACCCAGTCAGTGGTTGCTCTCTCAGCATAAAGAACTGTTGGAACATTTACCCAGAATTCCTAGCTGCTGTATGTAAATCAGCATTTGTACTTCTGTACTCACTACTGAAACAGTGGTTGGCTAATAGAAAGCTCTCAGCTGGAAGCAACAGCTCAGACACAAAGGGCACTCCTAGGAGGAATATGCCAAGAGCAATCCAGCCCCTAGCCTTACTGTCTGTTGACCTTCACTGATCTTCACCGACTGCTGTACCCACTACCAAAATAGTGGTCGGCAAATAGAAAGCTCTCAGCCAGAAACAAACAGAAGCAACAGCTCAGACACAAAGGGCAACCTTAGGAGGCATATGCCACGTGTGGTCCAGCCCCTAGCCTTACTGTCTGCTTAGCTTCACTGATCTTCACCAACTGGGAAAGAGACCAATCACAGACGAAAGGCAGACTCCAACAGGTGCAGAAGCAGGGATTCTGTGACAAAAGTTCTACCTAGGTGAATCTCCCTTGGAGTGCACAGTCCAGGCTCCTTTCTCTGCTGAGGCGGCTTCTCTCCTCACTCGCTCTGCTCAGACCCAGCCAGTGGCTGCTTTCTCAGCATAAGGAGCTGTTGGAACATTTACCCAGAATTCCTGGCTGCTGTAAAGCAGCATTTTTACTGCTGTACCCACTAAGGAAATAGTGGTTGGCTACTAGAAAGCTCTCAGCCAGAAGCAACAGCTCAGACACAAAGGGCACCCTTAGGAGGCATACACCAAGAACGGTCCAGCCCCTAGCCTTACTGTCTGCTGAGCTTCACTGATCTTCACCGACTGCTGTACCCAATACTGAAATAGTGGTTGGCTAATAGAAAGCTCTCAGCCAGAAACAACCAGAAGCAGCAGCTCAGACACAAAGGGCAACCCTAGGAGGCATACGTCAAGTACGGTCCAGTCACTAGACTTACTGCCTGCTGAGCTTCACTGATCTTCACCAACTGGGAGAGAGAACAATCACAGAGGGAAGGCAGACTCTGACAGGTGCAGAAGCAGGGATTCCTTGACAGCAGTTCCACCTGGGTGAATCCCCCTTGGAGTGCACAGTCCAGGCTCCTTTCTCCGCTGAGGCGGCTTCTCTCCTCACTCGCTCTGCTTAGACCCAGCCAGCGGCTGCTCTCTCAGCTTAAGGAGCTGTTTATTTTCCTTTTCTGTCCTTCCAGGTTGAGAAGGCAGGAGGTAACTTCAGCTCTGGCATGTGGCTGATTGTTTCCGGAGATATAGAGTAACTCCTTCCCACCCTGCCCCTCATCCACCCACCCCGCCTCTCATCTCACTCACCCCAGGCTCTCTCTACCTTTATAGGTGGCTCCCTATGACATCACACTAGAAAGACAAAAAAAAATGTTCATTTTTCTTTTATCTTATCGTCCGCTAATCACTAGAATAACCTCTCACCTTCTACCTTTCATCTGCATAATAGAATAGCTAAAATGATAAACTTTGTCAACTGTAATATCTGAGGAACCCTCTCTCCCGGGGCTTTTCCCTGAAAGTGGGGTCACTGCCCTATATGTACAACTATCAATGACCTAAGTGCCCAACTCAAGGCAGCACATGCTAAAATCTTTTACCTTAGCTCACAACTGCACCACACCCCGCGGTGGTCTAATATTATCCCTCCTAACCACGGCAACATTGTGCAAGCACCCCTACCCCAAACAACAAACAAAGCTAGAGGGTGGCAGGTAGTCACAAAACACAAAAGACCCAAAGGAGCCACACCTAAATCTGAGAGTACTCCTATTTGAACAGCAAACAAATTTGCCACACTAGCATCCACATTGTTAAGTGTAACCAGTACTAATTTGGGGAGTGACACGCCGAAAGATGTAAGAACACCCCCCACTACAGAAACCACAAAGGGGAAAAAGTCCATACTTGTCCTAGGTGACTCCATGTTATGGGGAGTAGAGTCACACATTCAGCAGCAGGATTGAGCTGCGGTTACAGTCAGGTGGCTTCCTGGGATGTCGGCATGGAGGGACACAAACTGTATAGAAAAGCTTGTACACATAGCACCATAGAACCTATGTTCTCATCTACACGGGAACAAATGACCTGGCCAGTTGAACTCTAGAACAGACAAAGCTAAACCTGTCCAAGCTGGGTGATAAACTATCTTCCATTTCATCCAGTATCTCTTTCTCGGAGATCTTGCCTGTATGGGAAAAGGGGGTAGCAGGTAGAGGATCAGGGAAAGAGTTATAATCGAACTGAACAGCTGGCTGAAACAGTGGTGCCAAGAGAAAGGACACCACTACACTGGCAACAGGCAGAACTTCTGGGACAGGGAGTTCTTCAAATTCGATGGGCTACACCTTACAAGACAAGGTACTAGGGCACTAAGCCAGAAGTTTGACGTCAATCTCAGTCAGTTAAACTAGAGGGCGGGGAGGAGGCACAGGCACCCAGCACAACACACGGGTCACCATCTGCCCCTCCCCCATCAATTTCTTGAAACAATCCGTCAGTAAAGCAATATAAGCATACCACCAAGAGCAACAATCATCATATTTCTGTCCAGCAGGTATCTACACTAACAACAGTCCCTGTAAACTAATCAGGTGCAGGAATAATAATAATACTTTATTTTTATAGGGCAATTCTAAAACCAAAGCACTTTAAATAATTAAAATACATATAGATGACAGAATAAACAATTAAAAGACTGATAATACAAAATACAAATAAATCAGATAAAACAGTCATTAAAAGCTTGCTTAAATAAATGGGTTTTCAGGGCTGCCTTGAAGCCCTCCACAGTCCTGCACTCTCAAATCTGACGAGGCAGAGAGTTCCACAGGGTGGGGACCTAGTGCATAAAAGCCCGGGCCCCAGAAGGAACAGGTCAACGTTCCAACAGAAACACTAGGGATCATATTTCCATCCTGCAGCATCTCAGCCCACAAAGCCATACAAAACCTAAAAAAAACAAAGCCCCGGGGTCCTCCCTCAACATAGGCAAAATAGCCACCCAAGTGGTTCAATAGTTCAGGAATGGAAGGCAATGTGCATCAACGCACACAGCCTTTCAAACAAAATCCCTGAGTTTTCAGCCATTATAGCAGAGGAAAAACTGGACTTGGTAGTAATCACTGAAACATGGTTCTCTGATAACCACACCTGGGATATTGGCATACCTGGCTACACACTTTTCCGGAAGGACCGGAAAAATAAGGGGGGGGTTGTGGTATATGTCAAGGAAGGAATAAAGACGACAGAGATTCAGTGGGAACACAGTAATGCAGAAGCCCTATGGATCAGTATAGGAGCTGGGAGCAGGTCTCTTATTCACCTGGGAGTCATGTATAGGCCCCCAGACCAGGATTCTGAAGTAGACAAGGAGCTCCTTGAGACCATTCACTCAATGGTTGACAAAGGGGAGCTGCTTCTGGTCGGGGACTTTAATCTACCAGACACAGACTAGTCCACGTGCACAGGTTCCAAACAAAAGAGCAGAGAATTTCTCATCACTCTTAAGGAAGCTAGGTTGAACCAACTAGTGGACTCACTCACCAGGGATAAAGCAATCCTGGACCTGGTTCTCAATAATAGCCCCAGAATATCCAATGTCCACATCGGCATCAATCTGGGAGCCAGTGATTATAAGTCTGTCTGGCTACAAATCAATAATATGGTGGTTCCAGGAAACACTAGACTAAAGGTTATCGACTTCAAAAAAAGTAACTTCCAGAAAATGAGATCCAGCATTAAAGCACTGCTGAGAGACAGATCCGCAGGGGATGTAAAAGCTTCCTGGAAAAACTTAAAAGACGCACCGAACGTGGTAACAGCAGACTGCACAAAGCTAGTAACAAAATCTAAAAGGAAGAGAAACCACCTCTGGTTTACTAGAGAGATGGCACTAATGATTAGAGAAAAGAAACAAGCCTTTAGGCAGTTCAAGGAGTCACAGAGGGAAGGGGATGGGAAGCGCTACAAGGAGAAGCTCAAGGAGGCTGGAAAGGCTATCAGGTTAGCAAAAGCCCAAACGGAGGAAAAATATCATTGGGAATCAAGAAGGGGGGCAAAACCTTTTTTAGATACATCAGCAAAACAAAGGAAAAGGAAAGGGGGGATAGTCAGAATGTCAACAAGCAATGGTCAGATGGTGGAAAAAGATGAAGACAAAGCTGAAGCACTCAATGCATTCTTTTGCTCGGTCTTCACAAATGAGCAGAATGGTAGCGGTCTGGCACTAAACAGAACAGAGCACCCTGCACAGGAGGCAGACAAAAGCCCCTTCACAAGGGAAAGGGTGCTGAAAGAACTAGAAAAATTGAGGACAGACAAAGCCATGGGACTAGACAGAATTCACCCAAGAATACTGAGAGAGCTTCGAGAAGAAATAGCTGCACCATTAGCTAAGCTATACAATGAATCTCTGGAAAGCAGCAAGGTGCCATGGTACCCTTGTATAAAAGTGGCAGCACGGAGGAGGCAGGAAATTACCACCCAGTCAGCTTGGTCTTGGTGGTGGGTAAAATCATGTAGACACTCCTTAAAGAAAGGATAGTAGACTTCCTAAAAGAGGCAGGAAAACTTGACCCCAAACAACATGGATTTACCACAGGTAGATCATGTCAGACTAACTTGATCAAATTCTTCGATTGGGTGACAACAGCAGTGGACCGAGGGGTGGGGGCAGTGGATGTGGTGTACCTGGACTTCAGCAAGGCCTTTGACACCATCCCACACAGGAGGCCGATCAATAAACTTAAACACACAGGTGTCGGTCATAAGATAGTAAGCTGTGTAGCACGCTAGCTGCAGGATAGAACTCAGAAAGTCACAGTAAATGGCGCCATGTCCAAAGAGGGTTTTGTGACCAGTGGAGTCCCTCAGGAATCGGTGCTGGGTCCAGTCTTCTTCAACATATTCATCAGCGACATTGCAGATGGTCTTGAGGGTAAAGTCTTCCTGTTCGCAGACAATACAAAACTATGTAATAGGGCGGACAATCAGGAGAGAGCCTCCAGTATGAAAGAGGATCTCAAGAAACTTGAACAGTGGTCCAGTGACTGGCAACTTAGATTTAATGCTAAAACATGCAAAGTGACGCACATGGTAAAACAGAACTCAAGAACTGAATACTTCCTGAATGGGCATCGGCTTGAAGAGACCAGGACTGAACAGGACTTAGGTGTAATTATATCAGATGACCTTAAAGTAGGGAATCAATGCAAAAAAGTGGCACAAAAAGCATGCAGCATCCTCAGATGCATAGGCAGGGGAATAACTAGCAGGAAACAAGAAGTGATCAATCCACTCTATAGATCCCTGGTGAGGCCACACCTGGAGTATTGCGTCCAGTTCTGGATGCCCCACCTGAAGAAGGACATAGAGCATTTGGAATCAATTCAGAGAAGAGCCACAAAGATGGCGCAGGACCTCCATCACAAACCATATGAGTCTAGACTCCAAGACCTAAACTTGTACTCCCTGGAACAGAGAAGGGACAGAGGGGATATGATAGAAATGTTCAAATTCATCAAAGGTATAAACACTGTTCAAGTAAACAAACTCTTCCATGCAAATGGAGAGCCGCGTACAGGAGGGCACAACCTATGCTTGACAGGGGGAAGGCTCACAGGCAATATCAGGAAGTACTTTTTTATGGAGAGGGTAATAGACACATGGAACAGCCTGCACCCAGAGCTGGTTGCAGCAAAGACGGTGAATGCATTTAAACACGCATGGGAATGGCACTACGATATAAACAAAAGCAACAAAATATGGGGGGGGGTTAGGTTCATGGGCAGACTAGATGGGCCACTCAGTCCCCACCTGCCGTAAAATTCTTATGTTCTTACCACTGCCCTGAAGGTTGCCAAGGAGGGGCGGCTGGACTATGGTGGGCTCGGGAAGGGTGAGGGTGGTGGATCAGAGCACATTCCCCAGATGGTACCACTACACAACTCCTACGCTGCTCTGGCAGGGTGGGACTGTCCTGTGGAGGTGCCGACAGTAGTGACCAAGGAGGATGTGGAGGTCCTCCATAGGGGAGACCACAAGGTGGGTGGTAGAGGACCCCAGACTAGAAGAAAGTAGCTCCTGGTGGGGGCGTCAATTGTTAGGGGTATAGATTTGGGGACAGGAAGGGAGAGGGAGGTTAGGTGCCTACCTGGCGCCACAGCTCAGAGGGATGGGAAGCAGATCCTGAGGATTGCCAGGGAAGCAGGATGGGGGAAGAGCTGGATGTCATGGTCCACCTCGGAACCAATGACCTGGCTAGGAATGAGGCTAGGATAGTACAGGAAGAGTTTAAGGAGTTGGGGAGGGGTCTTAGGCAGGTAGCACACTAAGTGGCCTTTTCTGAGGTGCTACCTGTCTATGACAGGGGAAAGGATAGGGCACTCCATACCAGGAGCTTCAACACATGGTTGAAGGACTGGTGCACAGAGGAGGGGTTCAGTTACATTGGGGATTTGGGTTCCACCTGGAGGGATAGAGGCCTATACAGGGGAGATGGCCTGCATCCATCCCGGAGGGGAGCCACAGTCCTCAATAAATGGTTTAAATGCTACATTGACAGGCATTTAAACTAGCAGAGGGGGGTTGTGGAAGGAAACAGGGAGACATAAACTGTCCCCCCCAAAACCGAATAAGGCAGTGGGGACAGACCAAAGGGAAAGAAATCCCCAAGGTTTCCCAACAAAAAAGGAAACAAAATGGTAGAGGTGTAGAAAGATGGGACTGAGAGCAGGGGGTAAGGAGAAATGGCAAAAGGGGACAGGGGATGATGATAAACAGGGTGGTAGCACATACTGGAAGGCCATGTGTGCAAATGCTCGAAGTCTGGGAAACAAAATCCTGGACAAAGAGGCCATAATGGCAGAGGTTGACCTCGACATTGTCACCATTACCGAGTCATGGTGCAATGAGAACCATGACTGGGATATAGCCATACCAGGCTACACTCTGTTCAGAGAGGACTGGGTGGAGGAAAAGGGGGGGGAGAGTGGCTCCTTATGTGAGGGACAGCATAAAGGCTACTGAGATACAAAGAAATCAGGAAGGATAGAGGTACTGTGGGTCACCCTAGAAGCAGGGAAGGGAGCCGTTGTTCACACTGGTGTGATGAACAGATCTCCAACATGAGCTGGGGGGGGAGTTGGATAAGGTTCTAGTAAAAGCCACCCAAAAGATGGCAAACAAGGGAGAGGTGTTGCTGGTGGTGGGGGACTTCAGTTTGTCAGATACAGATTGGAGCATCCTAGCTGCAACTTCAGCTAAGAGCAGGGACATCTAGGACTCCCTGCAGGGGGCATTCCTCAGGCAACTACTAAAAGAGTCCACTCATGAGGGGGCAGTACTGGAGCTTGTACTCACCAATGGGAACAGTGCTGCAGACATTACAGTGGGTGGCCACCTGGGGAGCAGTGATCACCATACAGTGTAGTTCAATATTAGTGCTGTTGCAGAATTGAACCACACAAAGGCAAGGGTCCTGGACTTCAGGACAGCTAATTTTAAAAAGATGGTGGAATGCCTCAGGGATACCCTGGCAGGAGGACAGGACATGAGGGAGTGGAGAAACAGTGGGCAAATCTAAAAGGAGGGATAGAGAAGGCAACAGACTTCTGCATCTGACAAGTAAGCAAAAGCAGGAGGAAGGAGACCATCATGGTTCTCAAAAGAGATGGCCAGCAAGGTAAAGGCAAAAAAGTTAGCATTCGGGAGGTATAAGAAGAAACAAAAAAAGGAAGACAGAGAGGTGTATCAAGAGAAACAGAGGGAGGCAGGGAAAGCAATTAGCAGCACAAAGGTACAGATGGAGGAGAAAACAGTCCAGACAGTGCAGAAAGGGAACAAGGTATTTTTCAGATGCATAAGCTAAAACAGAAAGACCAGGGGAGAGATAGTAAGGCTTAGGAAGGAAGGAAGGGAGTGTGCGGAGGGGGGCCAGGAAAAAGCAGACATCTTGAACAAGTACTTTTGTTCAGTGTTCACAGTGTTCACAGAGGAAGGGGAAAGTGAGGGACCACAGATAAGGGCCAAGAGCATTGAAGGAAGGGGGCAGACACTAGTCCATTTATAGAGGAGAGGGTTCTAAGGAAACTCGCAAATCTGAAAGTGGACAAAGCAATGGGGCCAGAAGGGGTGCATCCTAGGATATTGAGGGAGCTCAGGGGGCTGCTGGCTGCACCTCTGACAGCCCTGTTCAGCCACTCACTGGAGATAGGAGTGGTTCCAGAGGACTGATGGAGGGCAGATGTAGTCCTACTGCACAGAAGTGGAAGCAAAGAGGAGGCTGGCAACTACAGGCCAGTCAGCCAGACTTCGGTGGTGGGGAAAGTAATGGAATCACTACTGAAGGAGAGAACCAGAAGTAAATGGTTTGATACCTTTTATTTGACCAATTTAAGTGTCACAAAAAGAACAGAAAGCCTAAGCTTTCAGATCAACCAAGTCCTTCCTCAGAAACTTATGACAGTTATTCAGAAAATCACAAACTATTAATACCCAGATCATACATAAAAAAAACCAGAAAGAATTCTCATTGGTTTAAAATACTCATTTAAACAATAACAGTAGTTAAAACCTGAGAAATCACATTTCACCAGTTTGTTTTAAACTAATGAGCCTTTCAAGGTCAAATATTACCAAAATGAGATAAGGACTGTTCAAGCAGAAAGCTCCACTAACATAAATTATGTGTGCTTTGTGAATACAGTCTAATGAAAAGCAGAAGTTTTGGATTAATACTAACTTAAATACATGTTAAAATGTGATATTAATGTACGTTAAAACAAGCAAACAAATACATAACAGAAATTTTCTATATATGGCATAAAGAGGGTTTGAAGTAGAGTTTCCCTAGTGTGAGCAACTGTTTCACATATTTATACATTATACAACCTATCTGGAGACATTTTCTCAATTTATACAATCAGCTAGTTACTATATTCTGTAAACCTTAAGATCTTCAGTGCTGTAACATGATATTATACAATATAATATCAACTGTCAATATCAGAGTCAAATTAAAAAACAAACCTGTCAAAGACCCCCAAGAAAATGAGACCATGCATCCTAATATGTTATGGGTTCAATATGTACCAGTCACTACAATATAACCCAATGGCATTCAACCTGTCAAAAAAAAAAACAAGTAAATGGAATCATGCATCTTAATATGTACAGAGTTAAAACATGTGACAGTATATAATCAAACTAGTATATGTACAGTAACAGTCTAAGGAATCTGAATAAAAACACAATGGAAATAAACCATCCCCCCGGGGGGGAGATAATTAGTTAGAAGGAAGTAAATATTCACTATGAAGGAGAGGACTGTGGAAAATGGAAAACATCTTCTTGATGGCCGACAAGGGAGACCTTTTATTTGTGGGAGATTTCAATCTACCTGATGTAGATTGGTCCTCATTCATGGCATCATCTGAATGCAGCAAAGAGTTCCAAGTTGCCTTGAAGGGGGCAGGACTTAATCAGTTGGTGCAGTCCCCCACCAGAAAACAGACTATCCTGGACCTGGTGCTAACCTCTCAGACGTAACCATAGGGGTAAATCTGGGAACCAGCGACCACAAGTCAATCTGGTTAACAGTGGAAAGGGTAGTGGAATCAAGTCACACAAAGCTCAAAATACTTGATTTCTGCAAGGCAGACTTCAACATTGTGAAAACCCAGTTAAGAAACTTTCTGGAACTCAACAACTCATGGGATGAGGAGAGAAGCTGGGAAGCCTTGAAGACAGTTTTACTTCAAGTTACTGAACAGTGCACAAAGCACATCAGCAAGTCAAAAAGAAGAAAAAAGCCACAGTGGTTCTCCAAAGAAATAGCAACAATAGTAAAGCACAAAAAAGGGCCTTCAAGCAGCATAAGCAAACAAAGAAAGAAGCAGACAGGCAGCATTACATATCAAAGCTGAGAGAAGCGGGAAAGGCTATTAGGATAGCCAAAGCCCAGACAGAGGAGAAAATAGTGCAGGGAGTAACAAAGGTGGACAAAACATTTTTAAGGTACATAAGCGAAAGAAAAAAGCATAAGGGTGGGATAATCAGACTAAAATCAACTGAAGGACAGATAGTTGAAAAGGATGAAGATGAGGCAGAAGCATACTGTACCTCTCAACTGCTATGAATCTCGCATAGCGCTATGATTTTCATACTCAAATTTACCCTTGCTCTGCATAGGTTTACTGATGTTCTTCATCATGTTAGAGCTATTTCTGGACACACAAACTATTAAATCATTGAACTAAGTTGAAAGAAACATTCCTTATCACTAACTATATGGGGCCACCTATCTGTAGACATATTATTGTTTAAAATAAGAAAGTGCTACACATTCTGGCCTTTTGCTATGATTTTTGAAGGCCAGTGCTATGATTTTTAATGTTGAGAAGTTGAGAGGTATGGGCAGAAGTGCTAAACAAATTATTCTGCTCAGTCTTCACCACTGAAGACCAAGGCAGTGGCCCTACTATGGGAAAGGCAGTGTGCAAGAGTAGGACAACAGATGACTTCCACTTCTCAAGAGAAAGAGTCCTAGAAGAGCTTAGCAAACTAAAAGTAGACAAAGCAATGGTGTTGAAAGTGGCCAGTGGCCAAAGTTTAGTGACCAGTGACCAAACTTTTATCAACAATATGTAATTGGCTAACCAAAAGGTTGAGGAGATAGAAAGATGTAAAAATGGCTAGTGTAGAGGCTGCAAATGAGTAATAAATAACTAAATGATACCAACATGTAGGTTGATGTGCCTTGTAAGTGTAGAGGTGTATGGAGAGTAATTGTTGAAACCATGCAAATAATGATACCACTGTGCAAAGTGATGTCTGTGTAGATGCCAAGGTTCAAAAGGTGTCGGGTCCCTTTAAATAACTGTAGAAAATAAGTGAAGAGCATAAACCGTATTTAAAATTAAACGTTTCAAATAAAATTAGCTCTGCTTTGCTCAGCAGAGATATTTTGTACAAAACCTTCCTTCAACACAGGGTCATAGCCAAGATAAGGTCCAGCTACTTCAACCCACTGCAGCTTAGATACAGTTCCTCATTTTATAATTTCTTGTGTTTAAAAAAATATGTAACAAAAAAGTTGATAAGAAACAATGATATCCTTGTTTTGGCCACTGTCTAGTCAGCAAGTTATTTAAAGTGAATGTGAAGTCCCCTCATATGATTTCTGTATCCTAAAGCGAGTTATTTTTGATAAATGTAAAATCCCCTAATCACTTGTTTTTCCATCTAAAGATGACCACGTCTCGGCAAAGTGTCAAATGTATCTTATGACCGGGTATCTCATGGCCACTGTACTTTTAAAACCTTGTCTCATGATGTTATTAAATGACATGATGTCTAGCCTAAGATTTGCGTAGAGTTTGAAAATGTCCACTGTGCAGTTTTGATGTATAAATACAGGACCTAAGTGTCATGTCCTGGGTGTTCCAGAAGACTAGCCCTACGGGCTGCTATGGATGCTGGACACTCAGAAAAAGGGAGCCAGTCTGCTTCACTTTTTCTGTACCTGTAGCCCTGGTGGTAAAAGGCCATCAGCTGTTTAGATTTGATCATTTAGAGGTAAAATTGTTAGGGCTTATTTGGTATTAATAAATTGCAACTGATTTAAAACAACATCTGGTGTCAGGTGGCTTTATTGGATTACCAGAGACCACTAACCAAGAACCTAATGTTTTATAATGGGACCCGATGGAATCCACCCTAGGATTCTAAAGGAATTACGGGAAGAAATTGCAACAATGCTCACTGACCTTTTTAATAAGTCACTGTAAAGTGACACAATACCACTAGACTGGAAAAAGGCTGTGGTGGTACCCTTACATAAACGTGGAAGCAGGGAAGAGCCTGGAAACTACCGTCCAGTCAGTCTGACCTCAGTGGTAGGCAAATGTATGGAAACCCTGCTGAAAGATAGAACGGTGGATCATCTAAAAGAATCTGGAAAGCTTGACCCTAAGCAACATGGATTTATGGCAGGAAAATCATGCCCAACAAACATGATGGAATTCTTCGACTGGGTGACCAGAACAGTGGATCAGGGAGGGGCGGTGGATGTGATATACCTAGACTTCAGCAAGGCCTTCAACACCATATCCCATAGAAGGCTTATGAATAAGCTAGAGAATACAGGACTTAGAAGACAGTCAACTGGATTGCAAACTGGCTTAAGGATAGGACACAGAGGGTCTTTATTTAATGGAGCTCAGTCAGGGGAGGGCAAGGTGACCAGTGGAGTGCCACAAGGGTCAGTATTAGGCCCCATCCTCTTCAACATTTTCATCAGCGCCATCGTTGATGAGCTGGAGGGGAAAGTATACCTGTTTGCGGACGATACAAAACTCTGCAACCGGGTGGACACTCAAGAGGGAGTCTTGAAGCTGGAAAAGGATCTGAAGGATGGTCCAAAAATTGGCAATTGAAGTTTAATGCCAAAAAATGCAAGGTCATGCATCTGGGTAAAAGAAACCCCAGGAAGGAATACATGCTTCTAGGACACCAGCTTGAAGTAACACAGGTGGAGAGGGATCTTGGCGTAATCATTACAGATGCCCTTAGGACGAGCAAGCAATGTGAAAGGGCAGTGCAGAAAGCAAATGACATCCTCAGATGTATTGAAGGAGGTATAACTAGCAGAAAAAGAGAGGTGATAATGCCACTCAACAGAACACTGGTCAGGTCACACCTGGAATATTGCATCCAGTTTTGGAGGCCGCACCTGAAGAAGGATATCAACAGACTGGAGGCAGTGCAGAGAAGGGCTACAAAGATACTGCAGGGTTTGCACCAGGAGCCACATGAAACCAGACTGGCTAACTTATAGCTGTACTCACTTAAACAGAGAAGAGATGGGAGGACATGATCGAAACGTTTAAATACATGAAGGGAATTAACATGGCGCAGAAGGAAAACCTGTTTCAGATGAAATCAGAGAGTCATACAAGAGGCCACAATCTATGACTGGCAGGAGGTAAATTTAGGGGAAACGTCAGGAAGTACTTTTTTCCCCTGAGAGGGTGGTCAACCCTTGGAATAGCCTACTGCAAGAGGTAGTAAACTCAAAAAATGTAAGGGAATTCAAACTTGTGTGGGATAAACACTATGTGCACAAAAGGAAATAGTCTAAGAGGAGGGGGGTAGGTATTCTGGGCAGACTAGATGGAACAAGAGGTCCCCTTCTGCCAGCAGATTCTTATTTTCTTATATCTGGAATCCAGAGGCCTTGAGGATCTGAAACAGCATGGCTTCACTGGGGAGAGATCATATCAAATAAATTTGATAGATTTCTTTGACTGGGTGACCAGGGAATTGGATGAGTGTGGAGCGGTGGATGTGGCCTACCTAGATTTCAGTAAGGCATTCAACACTGTTCCACATAGGAGATTAGTAAACAAGCTGGGAAGCCTAGGAGTATGTTCTAATGAGGATAAATTGGGTGAGAAATTGGTTGGGGGACAGGAGACAGAGGATAGTGGTAAATGGAGTTCACTCTGAGGAAGGAAGGGTGACAAGCAGGGTGCCACAGGGATCAGTACTGGGACTGGTCCTCTTTCATGTCTTTATTAGTGACACTGCAGAGGGGTTAGAAGGGAAGGTATGCCTCTTTGTAGATGACACTAAAATCTGTAATAGGGTAGACACTCCAGGGAGGGTGTGTGTGTGGAAAAAATGAATAGTGATCTAGGAAAGTTGGAGGAGTGGTCAAGGGTGTGGCAGCTGGTTTTCAATGCTAAGAAGTGCAAAATCATGCACTTGGGGCACAGAAACCCTGGGACAAAGTAAAAAATGGTGGTGGGGGGTAGTATTCACCACCACCAAACAGGAAAAGGACCTGGGAATAATCATAGATACATAGAAATTGATGGCAGATGGGGACCAAAGATCCATCTAGTCTGCCCTGAGCCCTACCCCCCCTCTTTAGGATTTCTGTGAGACAATCCCCTTGTGTCTGTTCCAAGCTGCTTTGAATTCCCCTACCGTTTTGGAGTCAATGACTCCTGCTGGTAGACCATTCCATGGGTCAATCACTCTCTCTGTGAAGAAAAACTTTTGCATGTTGCCCCTGAATTTTCCTCCCCTCAGTTTCATCTCATGTCCTCTTGTCCTACTGGTACTATTGACCATAAAGAGCTCCTGGGTGGAGACTCTGTTTATACCCTTCAGAAACTTGAATGTCTCAATCATCATGTCCCCCTGTGCCTGCGTTGTTCTAGTAGTAGTAAAAATCTTTATTTGTAGACAGGAAATTGGTGGATTTACACATCATTAGGACAAAGTCCTATTTACAAGATGGTCCTGTAGAAAGGAGTTTCAAAATCAACATCCATATAACAATACGTATAAATACAGTACCACTTTACATACTTATACCATTTTACATTTACTGATACAAATAGTCAACAATACTTAACATACTACAATCATAAAGTGCATGAAACATTCTATACTTAAATATCCCCTTATTTTAACCTACTTCAAACAGATTCATTATACCAAACCCAAAATCCTAGTTGATAGTACCCAATACATACAAATATTCAGCCCTGCTTATCTAACCATAACACTTGCAACAAATGGTAAATTCTAATTTTGTATCTGTTATAAAGGATTTTACATCTCTATATATTTTATGAGTCACATACTACATAGAGTTCCACAATCCAATAGCAACTTGAAGAAATCTCATAACACTATATTTATTTTTAAACTTTGGAAGTACAAATTCTCTCAGATTTATGCTTCACAAATTTTGATGGTATGATTTATTTTCCAATTTATCATAAAGATAACTTGGCTGCTTTAAATTCAGAACTCTATAAGTCTATAAGTTCTAGGGAGTACATGTTGAGTTCCTATAACCTGCTTTTGTATGGCAACTAATGGAGACTGTGTATCATTTTTGTTGAACTCCTCTGTACTGTCTCCAAGCTATGTCCTTCCTGAGATAAGGTCTCCAGAACTGGATGCAGTACTCAAGGTGGGGTCTCACCAGGGACCTGTACAGTGGCAGGATCACCTCCTTTCTTCTACTTGTGATGCCCCTTCCTATGCATCCCAGCATCCTGATGGCCTTCTTTGCTGCCTTTTCGCATTGTCTGCCTACCTTCAAATTGTCTGATATGATAATCCCTAGATCCCTCTCCTGATGGGTGGTTGCTAGCTTCTCCTCTCCCAGGTAGTAGTCTGTCTCTGGGTTGCTTCTGCCCAGATGCATAACTTTGCACTTTTTAGCGTTGAATTTTAACTGCCACAAGTTGGACCAATGTTCCAGCCTGAGTAAGTCACTTTTCATTTGCTCTACCCCCTGTGCAGTGTCCACCCTATTGCAGAGCTTTGTGTCATCTATAAAGAGGCAAACCTTACCGCTCAACTCCTCTGTGATATCTCTGATGAAGACATTAAAGAGTAATGGTCTGAGGACGGACCCCTGTGGCACCCTGCTTGTCACCTCCCTATCCCCTGATGCTGTCATATTTACTGTCACAGATTGAGTTCTCTGTTCAAGCCAGCTACTCACCCATGCTACCACTTCCTGCCCCACTCCTGTATGGTCGAGTTTGTTTAGCAGCCTTCTGTGTGGTACAGAGTCAAAGGCCTTGCTAAAGTCAAGGTAGATAACATCAATGGCTCCCCCTGGTCCACGGCCCTAGTAACTGAGTCAAAGAACTCGATCAGGTTAGTCTGGCAGGACCTTCCCATTATGAAGCCGTGCTGTTTGGCATCCAGTTGTCCAGATTCCTCCAGGAATGCTAATATCCTTTCTTTGAGCAATGACTCCATCATCTTACCCACCACCAAGGTGAGGCTGACCGGGCGGTAATTTCCTGTCTCCTCGCTGCTACCACTGTTGCATATGGGGACCACTATTGCTCTTTTCCAGTCCTGGGGAACTGTCCCTTCTCTCAAGGATCTGCTAAAAAGATCCGCTAATGGTGCTGCCAATTCATCACTAAGTTCCCTCAATATGCGTGGGTGGACTCCGTCCGGCCCCATGGCTTTATCTACCTATAGTTTTTTTTAATTCTGTCCTTACCCTCTCCATTGTGAATGGGCTTGTGTCCATTCCCCCTAGGTGACTTCTGTCCCCCTTTGGGGTGAGTCCATTACCAGGTGCCTCCTCAGTAAAGACTGAGCAGAAGTACTCATTTAAGACTTCTGCCTTTTCTTTTTTTGGGGGGGGACAATACCTCTGGTCCCCAAGCCCACCTGCCACTCCACTCATCTCCAGGCTGCCCCCCTGGATGGGAATCCACAGGCGGGTGACACCTCTATGGGAATGTGGGTGGTGAGCCCTGACTGCCCCCAGGGTGGGGTCATGGAGCGGATCCCCAGTGGACAACGGTTCAGTGGGGAGCGGAGGCAGAGCGGGACCATTATTTGCAGCCAAGATGTTTTCCATCATTTTTTCCGGGGAAGGATGTGCAATGATGCCAGTGTCCGTCATTTCCCTGAAACATGTGGTGTCAAGGTGTGGGACTCCCCTAGTCTCCACCAGGGGCCCTCGTTGTGTCGGACACTCTTCCCCCTTCCCCCCGGAGAAGGAGAGCGGTCCTCAGGATGTTCAATCCCTCTCCCCCTGGCCGGCACTCTGACTCCCAGGTCCATCCCTAAACCCGGGATGTCAGTGCAGCAGATGGACGCCTTGCACTGGAAAGGAGCAGAGAAATCCTAGCCCCCAAAAGATCAGGGTAGTAAGTGAGGTAAACACCAAGATAGAAATGTCGATAGGGAGAAGGGCAGGGGTAAATGGAGAAAATGACAAACACAATAAGGACAGGGATGGGGCAAAAATGAGTAAGGCCATCAAGAAATAGAGGGTAATGAATACCAATGCACATAGTCTGGGCAACAAGCTCCCTGAACTGGTGGCCTTGATGGAAGAGGGATGCCTGGATATCATAGCAGTCACAGAAACATGGTACACAGAGAACCATGACTGGGATAAGAAACATAGAAACATAAAAGTTGACAGCAGATAAGGACCGCAAGGCCTATCCAGTCTGCCCATTTCTTTGTCTACCTTATAAATGTGCCATCGGCCTTTGCGCTGTCAATGGCCTATCTATTCATACTCATCTGTATTGCTCCCTTATGCCAATCCCATGCCTGTTTGAAGCCCTGCACTGTATTCACATCCACCACTTCCTGAGGTAGGCCATTCCATGCATCCACCACCCTTTCTGTGAAAAGAACTTCCTCACATTACCCTTAATCGGCCTCCTCTAATCTCATGCTGTGTCCTCTTGTACTGCTATTTTTCTTATATTAAAACATGTTAGACTCTTTCACCTTGTTAATGCCCTTAAGATGTTTGAATGTTTGATCATATCACCTCTCTGCCTCCTTTGCTCTAGGGTATACATATTGAGCTCCGTTAATCTGTCCTCATATGTTTTCTGATGCAGTCCCTGTACCATTTGGTCGCCCTTCTTGGACTGCCTCAATTTGGTTAATGTCTTTGTGAAGGTGTGGCCTCCAGTACTGCACGTAGTACTCCAGATGGGGCCTAACCAGTGTCTTGTAAAGAGGGATTATTACCTCCCTCTTCCGACTTGTGATACCCCTACTAATACACCCTAACATCCCCCTAGCCTTACCTACTGCTTTAGTGGTCTGCTTGGATGTTTTCAGGTCATCGGTGATGATGATGTCCAAGTCGCTTTCTTCCCTTGTGACTGCCAGCAACTCCCCTCCCAGCCTATAGGTGGCTTCAGGGTTTCTCTTCCCTATGTGCATGATTTTGCACTTCTTTGCGTTAAACTCCAGTCGCCACTCTTCCGACCATTTTGCAAGTTTATCCAGGTATCTTTTCATTCTGCCCACCCCATCTGGATCATTTACTCTGTTGCAGATCTTGGTGTCATCTGCAAACGGACAAACCTTACCCTCCAGTCCATCTGCAATGTCACTGATGAAGATATTGAAGAGGACTGGCCCCAGGACTGATCCCTGAGGTACACCACTTGTGACTTGCATCTCTTCTGACTGTATACCATTTACCATCACCCTCTGTTTTCTGCCCGTCAACCAGTTTGCCACCCAGTTGACCAACTTCTGACCCACCCTGAGCCTACCCACCTTACTAATCAATCTTCTATATGGAACAGTATTGAAAGCTTTGCTGAAGTCAAGGTAGGCGACATCAACTGCTCCCCCTTGGTCCACCACTCTGGTTACCCAGTCAAAGAAATCTATGAGATTAGTTTGACAGGACTTTCCTTTTGTCAACCCATGCTGTCTTGGATCCTGTGCTCCTATGGATTCCAGGTGGTTGCACTATCCTTTCCTAAAGGAGAGCCTCCATAATCTTGCTCACTACTGAGGTAAGACTGACTGGTCTGTAGTTCCCTGCCTCCTCCCTGCTACCACTCTTGTGGAGCGGGATCACATGAGCCCTTCTCCAGTCTTCTGGGACCTCATCCGTGCTCAGAGACTCACTAAACAGTTCTGATAATGGCTCTGCTAGTTCCACCCTTAGCTCCTTTAGTACCCTGGGATGTATGCCATCAGGTCCCATTATCTTGTCCACCCTGAGCTTACTGAGCTCTTGTAGGACCCTTTCTTTTGTGAAGGGACTAGTGCTCACCTCCCACCCCCCCTGTCCATGGTGCTGAGCTGTGGGCCCTGCCCTACCTTCTCTTCAGTAAATACTGAGCAGAAGTATCTATGTAGGATAGATACTTTTCCATGGTCCTCCTCCTCACATGCCCCCTTATCTCCTTTGATCTTAGCAATACCCCCTCTGGACTTTCTTCTTTCACTAATGTATCTATAGAAAGTCTTGTCACCTTCTTTTACTGTCTGTGCTAGTGTTTCCTCGGTTTGGGCCTTTGCCTGCCTTACTGCCTTCCCTGCTTCCCTTAGGGAAGTTTGGTATGCCTCCCTATCTTCTTCCTGCTGTGTTCCCTTATATTTCCTGAAGGTCAGCCTTTTGGCTCTGACCTTTTCTGCTACCGTTTTTGAGAATCAAAGTGGTTTCCTTCTTCTTTTGCACTTCCTTTTCTCTCTAACACAATGGGATGTTGCTTCAAGTATTGCATCATTAATGCTTGCCCACTTTGCCTGTACCTCCTCACCTGTATTTCTTTTTGCCAGGTCTAGCTTAACTCTGTTGGCCATCTTATCAAAGTCAGCTCCTCTGAAGTCCCATATTTTGCCTTAGAATGGGATGATTTAGTTGTAGTGGCTAAACTGAACCATACCATGTGATGGTCACTGGCCCCCAGATGACCGTCTACCTGGAGATCTGTGATCCTTTCCCTGTTAGTCTGTACTAGATCTAGGATAGCCCTGTCTCTTGTGGGTTGTTGTATCAGTTGTTTGAGGCCTTCTCCCTGCAGGGAATCCACCATGTGTCGAATTCTGGCAGATGTTCCTGCTGGTATTGACCAATCTGTATCTGGCATGTTGAAGTCTCCCATTATCAGAACTTCCCCTTTAGCTGTTATGTTTTGTATATCTTCTAACAGTAATGTGTCTATGTTCTCCCCCTGGTCTGGGGGCCTGTAAACAACCCCAGTTCTTATGACTGTCCCATTTACTGTTTCCAGGGTGACCCACAGTTCTTCTGGCTCCTTATGTGTATTCTGAATTTCTGTAGCTTTGATATTTTCATTGACATACAGGGCCACTCCACCACCCTCTTTTTGCACTTCGGTCTCTTCTGAATGGTACATAGCCAGGTACTGAAGTCTCCCAAGTGTAGTTACTGGCAAACCAGGTCTCGCTAATTGCTACTATGTCCAGTTTAGCCTCTGTCATTATTGTCTGCAGGTCTGGGATCTTGTTTCCCAAACTGCGAGCATTTGTGTACATGATTTTCCATTGGGCAGATTTCAGTGTGTTAGTTGTTGGGTGTGGTCTGGCGTTTCCCGTGTGTCGTATGGGGAGCTGGATGGGGGTCGATCCCAGTCCTTTCACAGAAGAAAGGGTTCTAAAAGAACTCCTAACCAGGGTACACAACCTACAGGAGAGACAGGGAGGGGAGAAGAGGGGGAGGAGTAGCTCTCTATTTAAGGGAAGGGATAAAAGCAACTGAACAAAAGAGTAAACAGGGAGGAGAGGAGGCACTGTGGGTCACTTTAGAGACTGAAAATGGCACCACAGTTCACACAGGGGTTGTATACAGACCCCCATGTCAGGGGGAGGGCATGGACAAGGATTTGATAGAAGGCATCCTTAGGATGGCAGAGAAAGGGGAGATACTGTTGATGGGGGACCAGAATATGCCAGATGTTAACTGGAGCACCTTGGCTGCAGCCACACCCAAAAGCAGGGCCATTCTCGATGCCCTTCAGGTGGCATGCCTCAGACAGCTAGTTTTGGAACCCACTTGTGAGGGAGCAATCTTAGACCTCGTACTCTCAAATAGGGACGGTGAGAGGATCTCAGATCTAGAAGTGGGTAGCCATCTAGGAACAAGTGACCACCAAACAGTGTGCTTCATGATAAACTCAGCTACAGAGTCAAGCCACACAAAAGTGAGGGTTCTGGACTTCAGGAGGGCTGACTTTGGCAAGATGGGAGAGTGCCTTAGAAAAGCACTAGCAAATAGGCTAGAAGGAGGGGTGCAGCAACAATGGGGAAATATCAAAACTGCCATCACAGAGTCAACAAGCCTTTGTGTGAACCAAATAAACAAATCAAAATTAAAGAAAAAGCAACTATGGTTCTCAAAAGAGGTGGCGGTGAAGGTTAGGGAGAAAAAGATAGCATTTAGGAAGTATAAGGAAACACAGAAGTAGCACGACAGAGAACTGTATCAGCTAAGGCAGAAGGAAGCAGGGAGGATAGTCAGAATAGCAAAGGCCCAAACTGGGGAAAAGATAGCCAACTCGGTTAAGAAGGGGGATAAAACCTTTTATAGGTACATCAGGGAGCATAGAAAGACAAAGGAAGGGATAGTGAGGTTGAATAGAATGGACGGTGGGTGGGCAGAGAGGGACAGTGAAAAAGCAGGGATACTGAATGAATACTTCTGCTCAGTATTCACAAAGAGGAGGAGGAGGTGCCTAATCCAATTAACAGAAGCATTCTGGATAGGGGGTCGATTCAGTCCTTTCACAGAAGAAAGGGTTCTGAAGAACTCCTAAAACTGAAGGTGGACAAAGAAATGGGGCCTGATGGAATTCACCCCAGAATTCTAAAAGAAATAAGAGGGGAACTAGTGACACCACTGACCACCTTTTTTAACAAATCATGGGAGGATGGTATGGTACCTGAGGACTGAAGGAAGGTGGATGTGATACCCCTTCACAAAAGTGGGAGCAAGACAGAGGCAGGAAACTACAGACCTGTCAGTTTGACCTCTGTGGTAGGGAAAGTGATGGAATCACTTTTGAAGGAAAGAACTGTTGAGTACCTAGAAGCCAGTGGGGCACAGGACCCAAGGCAGCATGGGTTCACAGCAGAAGGTCATGTCAGACAAATCTAACTGATTTCTTTGACTGGGTGACCAAAGTAGTAGACCAGGAGGGCTGTGGACATGGTCTACCTAGACTTTAGCAAGGCATTTGACACAGTGATCACTAAAAGATTAATAGTCAAATTAACCATCCTGGGAGTGGGTCCCAGGGTGGTAGCCTGCAAAACATTGGCTGGACAACAGGACACAGAAGGTAATTGTAAATGGAGTCCACTCTGAAGAAAGAGGGGTTGCTAGTGGGGTACCGCAGGGTTCAATACTGGGTTCAGTCTTTTTTAATGTCTTTATAAGTGACATTGCAGAGGGACTGGAAGGAAAACTATGCCTCGTTGCAGATGATACAAAGATCTGCAGTAGGGTTGATACACAAGGAGGCGTGGAAAGGATGAGAAGGGACTTGGCAAGGTTGGAGGAATGGTCAGAAGTATGGCAGCTTGGATTCAATGCAAAGAAGTGCAAAACAATGCACCTGGGAAACAAAAACCCATGGGAAGATTACACAATGGGGGGAGGTAGTAGCAACAACAAAAGTGGAAAGGGACCTGGGGGTAATCATATCAGAAGACCTTAAGGTAAGTAAGCAATGTGAGAAGGCAGTAGGGTGGGCTGGGGGGATACTGGGATGTATAGGGAGAGGCATCACCAGTAGAAAACAGGAAGTTGTTATCCCTCTGTACAGACAGATGGTGAGACCCCATCTCGAGTACTGCATCCAGTTCTAGAGACCCCATCTCCACAAGGATATAGACAGGATGGAGGCAGTCCAGAGGAGGGCAACTAAAATGGTGCAGGGTCTGCAAGAGAAGCTATACGAGGAGAGACTAAAGGAGCTTAATATGTATACCCTTGAGGAAAGGAAGGAGAGGGGGGACATGATAGAAACTTTTAAGTACCTTAGTGGAATCAACAAAGTCCAAGAGGGTAGCATCTTTCAGAAAAAGAGTTGTGCAAGAACAAGGGGACACAATCTTAAGATAGAGTGGGGATGGCTCAGGGGCAATGTGAGGAAGTACTTTTTCACAGAGAAGGTGATGAATGCATGGAACAGCCTTCCTGAGGAGGTTGTGGGATCTAAAACTGTGGTAGAATTCAAGAACGCATGGGACAGACATAAGGCAATTTTTGTGGGGGGTAGGAAGAAATAGGCTGTTGGTTAAATAGGATCTGCAGCTTATCCTGTAGGTAGGTAAATGGGCAGACTAGGTGGGCCAAGCGGTCCTTATCTGCCGTCAAAGTGTATGTTTCTATGTAGGCAGGCCAGCTAAGACTTCTGCCTTTTCACGGTCTTCTTCTACCCTCCTCCCATCCCTGCTTATGAGCCTGACAATGCCTCCTGTGACAACTTAGTGGGGAGAGCTAGTAGGATGCTAGGCTGCATAGGGAGGGGTATCACCAGCAGAAAGAGAGAGGTGGCGTTGCCGCTGTATAGATCACTGGTGAGACCTCACCTAGAGTACTGTGTCCAGTTCTGGAGACCACATCTCCAGAAGGACACAGACAGGGTAGAGGTGGTCCAGAGGAGGGCAATCAAAATGGTGCAAGGTCTGCATCACAAGCCCTGTGAGGAGAGACTGAAGGACCTCAATATGTACATCCTGGAGGAAATGAGGGATAGAAACATTCAAATACCTCACAGGTATAAATAAAGTTCAAGAGGGAAGGATGCTTCAGAAAAAAAGATGCTCAAGAACAAGCTGGGAGGAGACTCGGGGGAGACGCGAGGAAGTACTTCTTCACAGAAAGAGTGGTGGATGCCTGGAACAGCCTCTCATCAGAGGTGGTGGGTTTAAAAATGGTAATGGGCTTCAAGAATGCATGGGATTTGCATAAGGGAACCTTAGAGGTGTGGGGGGGGGGGTAAAGCCAGAGATCAAGTAGGGTCTGCAGTGTATAGAAGGTAGGGAAAATGGGCAGACTAGGTGGGCCAAGCGGTCCTTATCTGCAGTCAACATCTATGTTCCTATGTTTCTATGTGTGGGCCCTACTGCAACATCTCTTGCACACCCTTGGTCACCGCCCTGCTGATAATGCATTTCTACATGCTAATGATGCAGTCATCTTCAATTCCGGTGCTCTTTAAAGGAAACCCAAACTAAATTACAGCATAACACACTGTTAAAATCGTTAAAGATTATAAGCTTATTTTATTTTAAACAAGATCAAAACAAAAGTCATGTTGTTTGGTGCAGGCCAAAGGTAAGCCAAAGCTGAGGACAGCACTAATGGAGTTGAACTGAAAAATGTACAAAGTTTCAAACATTTAGGGATCAACCTAGACAGGAATCTAAACTTTTTTTTTATAGTTAGTCAATTTTTATTGAAGCAGTTTTCAACAAACACAACAATAACCAACAACAGCATTCCATGGAAACAGCATAATATTATAATGGCACAGTAGTGCCACTATAGTTAAGATTGAGCAAGGGTTTCTATGTTAAACCTCAAACTTTACACTTTAATATCTTTGCCAACCGTTCAATGGATTTGCACAAAGTTTTGTTTGCTCAGTCGGGGGTCTCTTGATTTGCCAAGTTTCGTTCTGGTCAGATAAGCGGATTCCGAGATCCAGAGAGCAAAATAAGTAAAAAAAATAAAAATAAAAAAAAAACTTGCTGTTTTTTTGCTGTTTTTCTGTCATCGCCTAGAGCCCAGATGGTTTGGAATTTTAGGGATAGAAAGGACTTGGCTCACAGATGTGCCTTTCACTGGTGTGGTGAAAAATATGAATCCATTCCAAAGTTATTACAATTTAAAGTTTCAGTTCTGAGCTAGCTCAGTACAGTCTTTTGGACAGCTGCTTGGAATGAAAAAAGAATTTGGTCCATACGAAAAAAGATGCTTCTTCGTATGGGGGTAATCTTTTTCATGAGGAAAAAATATTTTTTCGTATGGCTGCCATATTGTTTCTGTTTGAAAAAAAAAATCAAACCCCATTAAAATGACACCCTGCACACACACCAACACATGTATCTTGCTAATCAAGACCCAGTTAGGTGGACTGTACACTTAGCCATCCCCTCATGTTTTGAATGTTTCCCTGGCATCTAGTGACACTCCCCACCCTCCGATCGTCATCTCCACGTGTTTTATACTTTTCCCTGGAGTGCAGTGGTGCACCCCACCCTTCGACTGCCATCCCCTCAGGTATTACATGGTTCTCTGGCGTCTACTGGCACCCCTTACCTTCTGATCACCATCCCCTCAGTTGCTGTATGCTTCTCTGGTGTCTAGTGGCGCCTCCAGCATCCGACTGCCATCCCCTCAGGTACTGCATATTTCTCTGGTGTCTAGTGGCACCCCCCACCCTCCAATCACTGTCCCCTTATTGCATTTGTCCTGGTGTCCAGTGGCACTTTCACCCCTTCCATCACCATTCCCTCAGTCACTGTATGCTTCCCTGGTGTCTGGTGGCACCCCCACCCTCTGATCACTGTCTCCTCCTGTTTTGTATGTTTCATTGGTGTCTTGTGGATCCCCTCACCCTCCGGTCTCTGTTTCCTCATGTTTAGTACATTTCCCTGGTGTGTAGTGGAGCCCCCACCTTCCGATCGCAGTCACCACATTTTGTACATTTCCCTGGTGTCTAGTGGCACTCCCACCCTCTGATCACCGTCCCTGCATGTTTTATTCATTTCCCTGGTGCCTACTAGTAACCCCCCCACTGAATGCCATCCCCACATGTTTTATACATTTCCCTGGTGTCTAGTGGTACCCCCATCCTCTGATTGATGTCCCCTCATGTTTTATATGTTTCTCTGGCGTCTAGTGGCACCCTCCAATCACCATCCCCTCAGTTACTGTAAGTTTCCCTGGTGTCTAGTGGTGCCTCTATCCTCTGATCACCATCCCCTCATGTTTTGCATGTTTCCATGGTGTCTACTGGCACCCAACCTTCCAATTATCATCCTTACATTGTTAGCTGTAATAAATAAAAATGTTCTTCAATGTTTTTTTTAACTCATAAAAAGTAAAAACAGTCCCTTGACAATCCGACCCTCCACCTCAACCTCCCACTGAGCACACATCACCCTGCAAACCCCCGCCGCCCCCCTCCCACACACACACACACACCTCACCTGAACAGGTCCCAGGGCGAAGATCCACTCTCCAATCGAAAACATGTCTTGCTGCTGGAACCAGTGACTGCAATATGAGAAACTAAATTAAGTGCAGTTCAATGTATTTTAATGGGGTTTTCAACTTTGATACCTTTGCATATTTTGACCCTAAATTTTCAATATGGCCTTTCTGGGTCCCCACCTCATGACCAATGGCAGTGGAATTATGCAAATCAGGCCCGAAAAGGGATTTCATGATTGCTTGGCAAAATCACCTTTTGGACATGATTTGAAACTTTTCATTGCCTTTGTACATGAGGTGGGGCTCATAAGAAGGCTGTGTTGAAAATTCGAGGTCAGAACAGGGGTGTCGTCAGGCATACGCACTGTACTCAGCAGAGTACAGTATAAAAAATCAGGCAGGGGCAACAAATTAGGTAGGGGCAACAAAAAGAGGGAAGCAAGGACACTGTGACCTTTTGCCTTTGTTGTTTGCTATGGGGCACTGATGCCACCAGCCAAATACACAAACAAGAACAGTCTACCAAGGCAGAAAAACAAAGGAAGGAGGATTTCAGGAAGAAACAGATTACTTGAACTCAGACATGGCAAATGGGGGCTATTGTTGGTGTGGCATGGCAGTGCAAATTTTGGTTTATGTTTACATGGGGGGGCAACAGTGCATCAGTTTTGAGTACAAGTTTAAAATTCCTGGCTACACCCCTGGGTCAGAATATTTAAAAATAAAGTTATGGAGCATACATTGAAATTTTGCAATACACATGCATTACTTTGGTAATTTTACATTTTCTGACCCCAAATTTTCAACATAGCCATATTTTCACATCACTTCATGAATGTGACTACTGTCATTTTTGAAATCCTGGCCAAAATGTGTTTTCACTCCTGTGGCGCAGAATGACATTGTCAATACATGAAATCACCTTTTGGCCGGGTTTTGAAAATTTTTCTCCACCCTTATTAATGAGGTAGGGTCTAAAGAATTCTATGTTGAAAATCTGGGGTATAAATATTACAAAACAACAAAGTTGGCCGGACCAGTGACGTGGAGGGCTGAGGCATCACACCTTATCTCCTGCCATGCCGGCGACCCATGTTCGCGGTGTGAACGGGCCATCGGGAGTCAGCTGGGGAAAGAGAGGATCGAGCATCCGCAGAACAGCTCTCCTCTCCCGGGGAGGGGTTGGGACAGAGTCCGCTGCATGCCTGACCCCTAGCAGAGGCTGGGGATTGACACCAGCGGCTCACATGTAAAGGCGGTTACAGGGCAGTCGCCTGGTGTGCTGTGTGTGGGAGTGCGCACGGCTCAGCCATTACTGTCATTGCATGTCGCTGTGCTGCTCGGGATATACCAGAAAATGGCCCTCGGCAAGATGATTGCCAGATGCATGAGCCCGGCTCCATAATGGGTGGCAGCCCCACCGCTGCCAGATCCATTCCGGCGGGTTGAGGGATTCCCCGCCGCCCCGCCACAGGGGGGTAAGCTGTGGAGGAAGTGGAAGGGCAATGCTGCAAGCAGAGTACGGAGCTGGGCACGCCAGTAGGAGGGAGCACTGTAGGGGATGAAGGCAAAAGAAACAGACTAACTGCAAAAAAAAACAAAAACCAAAAAACAACAAAGTTATGAGCGTACATTGAAATTTTACAACATATGCTCATAAGTTTGGTAAATTTATATATTTTCACCTAAAATTTTCAACATTGCCATTTTTTCACATCACCTCATGAACATAACAACTATTATTTTTCAAAACCTGGCAAATCAGTGATAGGGTCTTCCTTGGGGTTGTTAACCCTAATGATCACCCCCCCCCCAGCCCATAGACTCCAGTCTGAAGCACAAGGCACAGCTCCCAGCCACTGCCTCATAATGATACACTCTTCAAAGGTAGAGAAGTATGTTTTGCCACAGGTTGCCAACACAATTTGTAACTTTCTTGACACAGGGAAGAAAGATGATCATGTGTGATCTTGTTTGCTCATGGAATGGGGTGGGCATTAGGGTTGACGACCCCAAGGATGACCCCACAACTCATTCGCCAAGACTCTGGAGACCCAAAACCATAATGTTTTTTTCCTTTTGCTGCTTGGGGGTGGTAGTTATGGTTGGAAACCCTAACACCACATTTCCCTACTTTTGTGACGTTAAGTTACCCTAACTGATACATTAATGACGTTTTTTGCAAAGAATATCTCTCTTATCTATCTACAGTATCTATCTACATTAACTATCTATCTATCTTTCTATCTATCTAGCTATCATCTATTTTATTTTACCTAAGAACATAGCTACTAGTAAAGCAACACTGGGAAATCACTTCATTTTAAGTGTAATTTTCATTGTAACTAATCATTATTTGCATGCAGCCAGGCAATAACACTGTAGTTACATGCTTTTTGCATGTATCATAGGTATCATAGGTAGGTATCGTGAGTATATACAGAGCTAGAGGTAATAGACTTTCGTCCATGGAGCTCACCTTGGTAGTTACATCTGTTGTGTCTTACCCAGTAAGTGTGTGTCTAATTTCTGCTTGAGCTGATCTGTGTTGGTGCATCTCATGACCTCAATAGGGAGTCCATTCCATATTGGAACCACCCTCTGACTGAACCACTGATTTCTTTTCATCAATTTACAGTTCCTGCATTTCAACTGCAGAGGATGAGAATGAGAAGTATATATCTGTTCTCTAAATTGAAGCCCCAACATGTCCCATAAGTCATTTTCTGACCAAGCCCTATGCAACAGGCACAAGTCCCCCCTTCCCCACCGTGCTCTCCTATACTCCAGGGTAAACATGTCCAGCTCTCTCAGTCTTTCATGATAGTTTTTCCCCTAAAGTCTTTGATAGCTCTAGTTGCCCTTTTCTGCACCTTCTCTATTTTTTGTATTTCTCCCTTCCTGTATGGTGACCAAACCTGGGCCCCATACTCCAGAATAGGCCTCACCAATGATGTATATAGAGGGACCAAGACCTTGCAGCTTCTGCTGTCAATGTGCCTGAGTATACAGTTTAATATTTTGTTCCCTTTGTGGACTATATTGTTACAGTGTGACTTAAATGATAGGTCATTTGAGATTGTGATGCCTAGATCGTTTTCTTCAACTGTTTCTTTAAGGTTTGTTGTGTTTAATGAATACATGTTTTCTAATTTTTTTGCCCCATGTGCATTACCATACATTTATCATGATTTAAACATAGTTTCAATGGCCTACGTGGCCAGTATAGTGTTATGCGTGTGCAACTGTGTTACTTAGGTTTTGGCCGTTCACACTCTCTATTCCAAAGGAATTACCACCCTGTCGGGGTACCAAAGGCAAGAAACCCTCGAAGAGAGTTCCACTCCTAGAGGTGCCGCAGGATGATTCCCTTGGCTAAGGTACCTTAGAAAATTAGAGAGGCATAGGCACTGGAGGAGGAGGAGGGGAGGATGGTGGGGCAAAGAAAAAGTGCTTTAGAAGGAGGCTGAGAGAAACTGCTTATATAGGTCAGGAAGTGGGAGTGGTTGGCAGCTTGTCCATTGAAATACAGGCTTAGCCTTCCAATTCAATGGCCTGTGTGGCCAGTATAGTGTTATGCTTGTGCAACTGTGTTACTTAGGTTTTGGCCATTCACACTCTCTGTTTCAAAGGAATTACCACCCTGTAGGGGTACCAAAGGCAAGGAACCCTCAAAGAGGTTTACACCCCAGAGGTGCAGCGGGACAATTCCCTTGGCTAAAGGTACCTTAGGAAGATCCCCCAAAAAGAATGTAGTAGTAGCACCAAAGACAAAAGCAATCAGGCCAAGAGGCACAGGAGTAGAATGACAACAATGTAGCTCAATAATACGAGGAGACAGATTAACAAGATACTGTAGGTAGATAAGCACTTTGGATACATTGATAATTGAACAGAGACCTCCTAAGGAGACAGAGGATGGCAAGTAGGGACACCATCCACCTCCATCCAACAGGGGAACCTATCTAAGGAAACTAGGGGATACTAACTAAAACTAACTAGATATTATTACCTTCGGCATGGAGGAGAGAACAAAACCCCTCTGAGGAGGAAATCTCTGGGGATTCAAGGCCTAGGTCGCCTTCCCTCCAGGGGTGGGATAATTTAGTTAGTGACGACTCTGCTACTGCAATTTGGAAAGCCCAAATAATAAAGAGGTGGAAAATATTCCAATTTGGAGGGAAACTCTCACTCTGTCCTTCTAACAGAAATGCCGTGGAGGGTTGCAAGACGGTTGCTCTGCAACCGTCTCTCCAAGGTGGGAGGAGGAGGAGAGTAACAACCACTGAGGCACTCTCCCAGCCTACTGATCTAAAAACAAACCAGGTGAACCAGAGGTGGTTGTAGGGTGCCTTGCTAGTGAACCACTAGCAGCAAAGGAAAACCATTGTAGTGGATCACTAGAGCCAAAGGAAAGTGCTGTAACCTCCCTTCACGGCTTAGTCTTAAATTCTGCAACTTGAAGTGCTGTCGGTATGGTTGACAACTGAAGGTCCACCTGGAGCGAGGACATTCCCAGCTATGGGCCAGGTGAGAAGGACCCGCCCCAAGCTTTGCATGCTCAAGATGCGGTCTAGAGGTACAAAGCGAGACCATCGGCGCAATGGGGGGGGGGACCCTGCGCCAGAGAAATGTTAGAATGAGGTTGGCATGCCTGATATATTTGCATAGGTATTTCTGACATATGTGCAGTATTTTATGTATTTCTTTGTCATTTCTGTTTGTTCAGTTCTTTTTGTTCATTTCTTTTCAGTCATTTTGTTTATTTCATTTTGTTCATTCAGTTATTTAGCATACTGAAGTTGGTTAGTTAGTTGCTGAAGTTATGTAGCTTGCAGAAGCTATAGCGAACATAGGATAAGCAAAAAGAAAGTGCTTCAGAAGGAAGTTGAGAGGAACTGCTTATATAGGTCAGGAAGTGGGAGTGGCTGGCTGCTTGTCCATTGAAATACAAGCCTAGCCTTCCAATTATGCTCTATTGTCCATTTCTGAATATAATCTAAAGCCTGCTGAAATGCTACAGCATCGTCCTGATTTTGTACTATGGCCCCCAATCTGCAATCATCTGCAAATTTCATTAGCCAGATTTTATCATGAACATATTGAATGGATGAAACAGAAATGTTAAACAAACAGGGTCCCAGTACAGAACCCTGGGGCACTCCACTAGATACCCCAGCCCAGTTTGAATAAACCCCCTTTATGCATACACGCAGTTTTCTATCAGTAAACCAAGAGTAGATCCAGTTGACTATGTTATTCTGTATCCCTAATTTGTACAGTGTGTCTATTAACTCTGTGTGTTGGATTTTATCAAACACTTTAGAGAAATCCAAAAAGACCACATCCACAGTATCCCCTGTATCCAGTGCCCTGTTTACCCTGTCATAGAAATACAACATATTCGTCTGACAGGATCTGCCCTTTGTGAACCCATGCTATGTCCTCTCCCTAAGGCTTTCCTGCTCCAGAAAATCTGTGATGTGATCTTTTACAATGACTTCAAATACCTTGGACAGAACGGCTGTCAAACTAACAGGTCTATAGTTTGCTGGGTCTGTTCTAGTCCCCTTTTTACGACTGTGGGCGGAGCCTACAGGAGTATTGCATATACAAAAGGAGTGATGTCATGTTTTCTGTCCATGGAACTGACTGAAGGTGTAAATAGTCTCCTCTGCCTTACCCTCCTCCAAGAAATGTTTTCTGCCCTCAAATAAATACACTTTCATGTTAGTCAATGGTTGCAGGGTACTGCTTTCTTTCTTAAATGGGTGGTACAAGAACTGGAACCTGAGTAGTGGGAGGCAGCATTGTTTTCTGGAGGGAAGTAAGGTCCACCCCACCTCCACCCAAAAAGCTCCAAAAGGTCCATCCCACCTTTTTTTTTATTGATGTGGGAGGGACAGGAGGTGAATCTGTCATACTGAAAGAAGACTCACTAGAGTTTGGGGTATGGACCAAGGAACATTACATCTGTGGAGTCCCTGCATTTTGTTAAGGACTAAGAGAACTGAAGATACTTAAATTGACTTCAAACTGACTTAAAAACCCTTGAAACAAATGATTATCAGAGTCACCTGGTGTCTCAAAAGGAAACACTAAGAAATGTCTGAAACTACAGCTTAAGGATTCAACTTCAAGGAAACCCTTGGAACAAATGATTATCAGAGTCACCTGGTGTCTCAAAAGAAAACACTAAGAAATGTCTGAAACTACAACTTAAGGATTCAACTTCAAGGAAAATAGACACCTTTCGGGTATTTCTTAAACATTTATAGACTAAAATGGGCACAGTACTTGGTAAACACAGTCTGTGATGAACTGTATTCTTCTTTTTAAGTTTGAGAAGTGGAGTTGACTTGCATATGTTAAAAATACCAGCTGCAATTAGCAACTACTGTAGTTGTAGAAACAAAATGCTGTTTTTTTTTTTTTTTTATTTACTTTTTTTCCTGGCTCAGTTCATATCAGTGAAGAGCTGGCATCCAACTGGACAAGCTATTTATCACTCATTTTTCATTTAAAATAACATAAATGTGGTTTCACATTTTTACCATGAGGGAAGCAAGATAAACCATCATGGTTAACAAATACATTCTTTGACACCTCTGAATGAATGGGGTCTTTTTTTAACATTCGTTTTGAGTTAATTACTACTTAGAACCTGTTCTTCCAGTTTTTACGACAGTGCTCCTGGAACTTTCTGCATGACAAGTTCCCTTAGGCACCTCACAGCACCTCATTAAGCCATGTGACACTACTATCTTTGCAAGACATTCCATACTGTAGCAAGAAACCCAATTTTATTTTGCCTTTTTCCAAATAATATACTAACTTCATTCTCAGGCAGGCACTTCTGGGCTAGTGTTAATATTCTACTGAATTTTCTTAACTTGCAGTTTGTGACTATAGGTGTTTATAACTGAATGATAATTACATTTGCTTCTCTTGCAAATAGCCATGCATTTGTGTGTCTAATTTCTGTTTGACTTATACTGCAGATTACGCATAGAATCTGAAAAATTCATAACATGCTGTATTGTGATTCAATGAACTGATAAATGGGGATTTCGGTTTCTTTTACAAATTAATTTTTCCTGACCATGGATATACTAAAACAAAAATTTCTCAACAAAGTGTTTTTAAATAAATTATCTGGTTTGGGGGGGGGGGCTGCCACAAGCAGAATGGGATTTCACAGATGAAGGAACTAACAGCAGCAGAAAAAAGAAGCATGTTGCAGGGTTTTAAATAATTGATTAGCAGTTTTTTTCTTGGGAATGATACTAACTGTACAGAAAGTATTTATATAGATTTTCTAGAAGTGCTGTGTTTGTTAAACACAGTGAGGCAAGAGCTATTAATTTTCACAAAGTTTTAGCGCTTTTATGAGCAAAACGAATCAATTTTTAGAGTTAAATAAAACCCTTTCCCTGATGCCCATTTTTAGGCCTTATATAGTAATATCTTCCTTCAAGAGAACAGCTTGTAATGAAATGTGTCAAATTTACATTGGCATTTTGGCATATGGACTTTTATATTATATGAATTTGTGTGTGAACTGTATATCAGTTTCTAAAAAAAAACACATCAAATGTCTTCAAAAACTTGTCTCAACATTGTGTTTATCTTCCACCTTGTCACAACATACAGCTGTCTCAGCAGTGTTTTCAGTTAGGATACAGTACCTTCATGTATATGATGGCCTGGTTCTGTTGAGCTGATTGCTATAACAGTGCATAGAATAAATGCAAAACATATAGGTAACTGAAAGAAGGTGGCATTATTTTAATTATACAATGACAAGGAAAAATGTGAGAAGCTGATTGGCTGCTGACCTGATTGAAACAGTGATGTTATTACACAACATCACCGTACTTGGATTTGGATCATTCCTTGCATTTTCTTAAGAAATATTGAACTGATAAATGGGGATTTTGGTTTCTTTTACAAATTCATTTTTCCTGACCATGGATATACTAAAACAAAAATTTCTCAACAAAATGTTTTTAAATAAATTATCTGGTTGGGGGGGGGGGCTGTCACAAGCAGAATGAGATTTCACAGATGAGGGAACTCACAGCAGCAGAAGAAAGAAGCATGTTGCAGGGTTTTAAATAATTGATTAGCAGTTTTTTTCTTGGGACGATACTAACTGTACAGAAAGTATTTATGTAGATTTTCTAGAAGTGCTGTGTTTGTTAAACACAGTGAGGCAAGAGATTTTAATTTTCACAAAGATTTAGCACTTTTATGAGCAAAACACTAATCAATTTTTAGAGTTAAATAAAACCCTGATGTTGGCATTAAACACTTAGTGGCATGGATGTAGAGGCACCAGTATTTAAGCATGACTTTGGTAGAGGATTCATTTTGACTGGGGGGTGAGGGAGGGAGTGAGTCTTGATAGTTTTAGCATAATGGTTTTCTGAAACTTCAGTCTTCAATGGGTTAGACTTTGTAGCCATCTGTACAGTATATCACTAAGCCACATGCAGTGGGGTATGGGTAAAACCCACATCACCAATCAATCAATCAATTAATCAAATCTTTATTTATCCAGGCGAACATCGTTGAGCAATGCTCATTTGCAAGATGGACCTGGTAAGGTCAAGATACAATTTATATGAAATATAAACATGCAGAGTAAGCACAACTTTGAGGGGATAGCCAATGAATACAAAAACATTAACTCCATGACACAGTACATTGAAAAGCTAACAACAAGAAATATATTACATATATACATAATTCATGAAATAGCCAGCTTGTAATGGAAGACCCTTTAAAGACTAGCACTTTTGGTGAAAGGTTAAGTGTGTCAGGGATTTACTAGATAATTTTAAACTCAGGTGATGAGCTGTATGGACAGCTGGAAGATATATGTACAGGAAGTAATTTGTAGATGGCAAGTACCAGCAGTAGCAGGAGGATGAATGGGTGTATACAGTATGTTGTGGCCAGGAGTAGGAAAAAGGATGGAGGGAGGAGTGAGTGGAAAAGCTGTACCAGAGAGGATCAATAGTGGGTCTAGAGGGAGGGAGGGGGTCAGACTGAGGAAGTAAAAAGCTGAGAGTGTAGGGAGACTAAGTATATAATGAGTAAGAAGGATGGATTGTAGTAAAGGTTTATGAAATGTGAGGTAACTGCTCGTAGGGTGCTGGGGAGCTACCTTAAATGGTTGTCCAGCAGGGGAGAGAGATGGAAGGTTAGTCTAATCTTGGTGGAAGCAGTTACATTTTTCTTTGAATATCTTGTTGTATAGCTATTTGAAGGCTGTGATAGATATGAGCTTGTTCACTTTCAGTGTCTTCTGCATCGTGTTCCATAGAGTAGATAACACATAACTAACAGCATGTCTGCCATGTCTAGAGTGGAACTTAGGCACTTTAAGAGTAATGAAGTTCAGGCTTCTTAGTGCATAATTACTTGATGTGGCTTGTAAAAACAGTCTGAAATATATTTTGGGAGCTGCTGTGATATTGCTCCGTAAGTCAAAATGTGCATTCCTATCCCTTCTATATGAAGCGAGGTCCAACCAACTGCGAAGTATAGCAAGCAGTGATGAGTACTATATGGTAAGTCTGTGATAAATCTCAAAGCTCTGTGGTATAGTGTGTCTAATTTGTTCAAGCATACCATGGGACAGTGGCTATATAGGAAGTCAGCGTAGTCTAGTACTGAGAGGAATGTGGCCTGGACCATCTTCTTTTTTGAATCACTTGTAAGGAAGTGCCTTATTCTATAGTAAAGTCCAAGTCTTTGTCTAAGCTTTTTTAGCAGTTCTTCCAGATGTTCTCGATAGTCTAGTCTACTATCTAGCCATACCCCCAGGTATTTGAATTTTGTGACATATTCAAGATTTTCACCAAGTGCAGTGGATAATTTAGGAAGATCGAATGGGATTGAGTATCCTACCTGCACCTGTGGGGAAAAAAACATTGCCTTAGTTTTTTTTGCATTCAATAGTAGTTTTTTTTCCAGCAGCTGGAGTTGCATTAGGTCGAATTCTGCCTGTAGTTCTTTGCAGGCTGTTATAGGAGACCAGACCCAGGCCAGAGCTGTAAAATCTGGACTGTGCACAGCTTGTGCAAATATTGCTGATCCGGTGGAGCAGCAATAAAAGATAAACTATGCAATACCCTCAATAATACACCTACCCCAGTTTACATTTACCTGATGCCCATTTTAAGGCCTTATATAGTAATATCTTCCTTCAAGAGAATGGCTTGTAATGAAATGGGTCGAATTTACATTGGCATTTGGGCATATCGACTTTTATATTATATGAATTTTGTGTGTGAACTGTATATCAGTCTCTTAAAAAAAAACACATCAAATGTCTTCAAAAACTTGTCTCAACATTGTGTTTATCTTCCACCTTGTCACAACATACAGCTGTCTCAGCAGTGTTTTCAGTTAGGGTACAGTACCTTCATGTATATGATGGCCTGGTTCTGTTGAGCTGATTGCTATAACAGTGCATAGAATAAAATGCAAAACATATGGGTAACTGTAATACAGAAGGTGGCATTATTTTTAATTATACAATGACAAGGAAAAATGTAAGAAGCTGATTGGCTGCTGACCCATTGAAACAATGATGTTATTACACAACAACATCACCATAGCTTTGGATTTGGAGCATTCCTTGCATTTTCTCTTAAGAAATATTTTCCACTCTAACAAAAACATCCTTTAAAATGTATTTGTTATTCTCTATATAACAACAAGCCATTGTATAATTGCAATAAGGCACTCCGCGGTGTATGTTATCTTGTAATAATGTCACTTCTGGGGTGGTGGAAGCACTCAGCTTCACCTCATGCTTATACCCACCCCAGGAGTGATATTATTACATGATAACACACACCCTGTCATGCCTTATTGCTTAAATATGCCCTTTTCAATGTACTGTACTTTGATTCAGTTAGTGTATATGCAACAGCCTTCATGTGAACACTCGGGCTTCTCTTTGACTCCTGATGTCTATTTGCTTTAGCTATTGTATATTGTTTGAACTGCTTTGGTCTTCTTGATGTGGTGCCTGTGTGCCTAAACTATGTAATCTATTTATCTACTGCTACCCATGTATCTCCAGTGAATGATTGTTATAACTGTCTGCTCTCCGAGTCATTGTTTTTTGACTTGTTAACAGTGCTGTCTTTGTATTAGTGTCAATGAGATGCCTTTGTAAATAAGTCTCTGACTCAAAGGTTTGTAAATCTGATATTTTTTAAATAAATAACTGTTTATGTTTAAGCCCATGAAACACCCTTATCTAGTTAATGCATTCACAGTCGTAGTGGCTCTGCCAGAGCTTGTTGTAGAGTGGTACAACTGTAGCTATCTTCCATGATTCTACAACTTCACCCACATCCAAGGATGTTTGGAAGATGTGGGCTAATGGAGGAGCCAGCTCAGCACTTAGTTTGTTGATTATTCTAGGATGAATCCCATCAGGCCCGGGAAATTTATTTGGTTTCATCTTTTTTAACCTTGCCTCCACATCTTTACGGTCTATACCGATTGGCAAGAATTGTTTCATATTTGTTTTGTTTTGTAATATGGCTATTTTAGATTTAGGATTAAACGCTGATAACAAATATTTATTCTGGATATTAGTTATCTCCTTTATATCAGATGTGATATCACCATCATGATTTTTTAATAGCCTCACTGAGTTATTTGTCCCTTTTGTTTTATTTATATGTGCATAGAATGTCTTGTAGTTATCCTTAGATATTGTTGCCAGCTTTAACTCAAATCTTGATTTTGCTGTTTTAATTTTGGTTTTAACTCTTTTAATTAATTTTTTATAGTTTGCCCATCCTAGATCCTGCCGAGTATGTTTTAGTTTTTTAGACAATTTGTTTTTCTTTTTTAATAAGTCCCTTAATTTTGGGGTCATCCAATTTGGGGTCCTACCTTTGTTGCTATATTTAGTTTTATACAGTATGCACTTGTTGGTTTCATTTGCTAATTTTGTACAGAAAGTATCCCACATGTTACATAAAGACTTGTTGTAGAATTGTTGTTTCCAGTTCCATTCAGTCATAATAGCCTTCAGCTTCATGAAGTCAGCTCTCACAAAGTTAAAAACTTTTGTACATCCCGACTGCTTTATAGTATCTTCCTTTATTTCAAAGTGGATAGAATTATGGTCACTATTGCCAAAAGGAGCTGCTGTTGTACATCCTGTTAGAGAATCCCCCATATTGGTTAAAATTAGATCTAGAATATTTTCCCCTCTTATTTTTTCTTCTACCCCTTGTTCTAGGCCTGTATGGTCAAATAGCTCAATGTAGGTATTTTCTGTTTTGTTTGTCTCTTTCAGTGTTTTCCGATTTACAGTATACCAGGAAGATTTAAATCACCCATGACTAATAATCTGTCTGCAGGATTTAAATCCTGAAGTTGTTTTACAAGATCAAGTTCATCCTCTTTGGTTATAGATGGTGGTCTATAAATTAATCCCAGGACAATTTTAGGTTTTCTAGGTGTGGTAATTTTTAGCCAAATTTGCTCCAGATTGTTGTTACTGTATTTTATTTCATAGGATTGGATGTTATATTGAATGTAAATAGCCACACCTCCTCCCCTCCTGTGCTCCCTTGAATTTGTATAAAGAGTATACCCTTCGATATTCTGGTTCCAGGTGTCAGCTTTATCCCACCATGTTTCAGTTGTGGCACAGATTTGTATATCATGAGATTTCAGAAGCAACTGAAGTTCATCTATTTTATTAACCAAACTTCTAACATTCAACAGGAGACCCTTCCAAGATGTATAATGTGGTGTTTTGGAAGTGATAGTAGTACTAGGAGTCTAATCTATTAAGGAGACGATCTCCTGCCCCTTGCCCACCCCCCCCGGTGGTTTTAATTTAAAGCAATAGCTTCATTGAACCTTTTTGCCAATATTCTAGATCCCATTTTATTTAAGTGAAGCCCATCTGGTTTAAAAAGACTAGTTTCTCTAAAAATGTCACCACTGTCCAAAAAGGAGATTGCTTTTGTTCACACATGTTTTTAATCCAACTGTTTAATGCTTTACTATCCCTCATTTTGTGTGTATGGAAACAGTGAGTCAGGAGTAAACCTGATAAGATTATCTCACCTCCTTTTTTTATTATCCCAAGTGTCACTGCCTCCAAGTCTTTGCAAATATCCTGGACTCTCCTTTTGCCTATATCGTTTACACCTATATGTAAAATAACTAGGGGTTTTACCAAATTACTCATTAGGCCATTTAACATCCTTTTAACATCCGCTAATCTTGCTCCCGGTAATGTACTAACTGTTGTATATTCATTATGCCCTTTATATAATTCTGTATCGATGCCCCCTAATGTTAGATTCTCCTATAACAAGGATCTACATTGTAATTGCACTGCTGTCAATGTTATTTTACTAGTAGCTGTGTTATCTGAGTCCCATGGTATACACTGGATACTCCATGAGGAAGCATAAAATTTGATTGTTCAGTGTAGACTGTTGATGCCATTGCTCCATTATACTCGTGGCTTTGTTTCACTCAGCCACTCATTGCAAGGGAACAATGAAAGCAACATTCTACGCTGAATAACAATCATATTTTAAATAACCTCATGTAATATTCCCTATTGATGCAATGGGAGTGTGACTAAGTTAACTGGATAAATGATGTTGTTTCTGCTTATGACAGGGCAGCTGAGGGAATAAACAGGTTATCTTCTAAGTTTTTTTTACATTTTTTGTTATTTATTATGCTGTTTGATTCAGGTCCTGTCCTTAGCTCAGCCCACACCTGCCCCTGGCCCAGCACTCACTGCTCTGGGATTTACCTTGGCTGGTGTTCCTCCCTGGCTTGTTGTAGGGTTGAACTGTTCCCAATGGTTTTTAAGCTCAGTTCCCAGCTGAGTACCATGGTCAGTGGTGCAGGGCTTGTGATGCAGGGTGTCATTCTGTGGGCCAGCAGTTTTAACATTTTCCCCTTGGGAGGTGTGGCATGCCATGACATATGGTGCACGAGCACTGACATCCGGCACGCCTCTCAGCAACGTGAGCTCCAGCAGCTGCTCCCCCGACCTCCGCCAGAGGTTAGACATGCACTACTGGATGCTTCCCCACCCTCCCTCCTGTAGAAGGAGAGCAGTCCCTGGGATGCTCAATCTTCCTCCCCCTGGCCAGCCCTCTGACTCTCCGGGTCTGTTCCTGAACCCAGGGCGTCAGCGTTGCAAGCAGAAAAACTAACACTGTGCTGGCAGGTTGGCTTCTCAGTTTCCCTCTCATCACCATTTATTCTGTCAGTTGGCCTGTCATCAGAATTTATTCTGTCAGTTGACTTGTCATTACTTGTGAAAAAAAAAAAAAAACAATACAACTTGATCTTGATTTGGAACCAGCTGTTCAAATACTCATAAGCTAACTCTGAACATTATATGTAAACATTCTGATTGATATCGTACTGGATTGGTATCCATATGGACCTTACAATTTGAAAAGTAAACAAAAAACTGAGTTTCCTACACATTAATCTAACCTCTCACAGAAGAATTTCATACAGTAATAGCTAAAGAGGTGCTTCTTCCTATACTAGATTATGGGAACTACTTATTCTACAATTCATCAGAAACCACAATTTAAAAATACAGAGCTGCAACTAATAAAGCTGTAGCCTCAAACAGAGCTCCCTGCCCACCCACCAGCAATCAGATTAGGTATGCACTCCACAGCCCAGATTTCAATGGATGGTGCACCTGCCAATTGTTGCTCCTGCCACCTCAAGCGCTGGCTGGCCCGCCCACCCCTCACTCTCCCACCCTTGGTAGGCTTTACATTTATAGGGTCCTGTAGTCACGTGTTCCTATCTCCCTACAAAACCATTAGCTCTTTCTCAACTCCCCCCACTAGGTGTCACTAAATACCTACTTTCTCCTCTATTAACCAAAACACACCCTCACTCTAACCTCAGTCTCTGCTTAAAATGCCCTGTGTAGGCTAAATATCCCAGTTCAGGGACTTCCCAACCCCATCTATTTCTGCCACACAGTTTAACCACTCATGCCCCCATCTGATGTTCTCCTAGTCTCTGGGTATTCACTCTTCTCACAGGCTTGCACTACAGGAAGGGACTCGTTGCCCCCACCCCCATTTTTCCCAGTAGCAAATAACATCATCTACTACTCAGACATGCCTACCCTGTCCGCCCGGCAAACACAAATGTATGTTCTACTGCTCGGACTACTCCATCTATCCCTCACTCTGGCAGACTCTCTACCTCTACAGGAAAAAATGTTGTGGGGGCCCTTTAAGAATCACACGCTTCACATCAGTTTTAGTTTCTTTCAAACTTCTTTTTATTTTATATTCCCTACATTTCGCTCTGTAGTTGAGCTTGATCATGTTTTTTTTTAACTGTTAAAAATATTTTAACATCCTTATTTTTTCTCATTTCATTTTCTTTGTTGATGATATCATTTTAAGTAACTCCACTAGCGCAAGTGCACATACCATTCATGAAGAGTCTACCTTAAACCTTTCTTTTTATCTCTTAACAGGTTTTATACTTCATACATTGCTTTCTTCTTACATGTCCTGCAATTAAATCAGTAAACTCAGTAAATTCTCTTTGGCCGCAGTGCTCATGCAACAAAAAGAGTCTATATACTGCTGCATTTTCGGCTTGACCCCCATTTGACTCCAAACAGCATACCTCTTTAAAGTGATTGAGCTATTTCATCTGGAGCTTCTAAATCTGTTTCATGTATTCCTGCAGAAACATAATTTAAATGTTTTTAGTTCAATCTTATTTCCTTTCAGTAATTTGATTAAATTACAATGAAGTTTGCTTTACAGGCTTTAAAATTTGTCTGAGCTTACCTCCACAAACGCTCTTAAGTGTTTAGTTGCTACATAGCAGCTTGAAACGCCAATTGTTTGTGCTTGGTGCTGTTTGAATAGATCCTCTCACCTGTTTTGTGAAGTCCAGCAGCCCATTGCGCAATGATGTCAGGCCAAGTGTGTTCGCTCATGCGTGAATGCGGTTGCTAGGCAACCATACACTATCACACTGTAAGCGCAATTGGGCTTCACAAAACAGGCGTTGCTCTTTATAGCTGCTGAAGCTCTGTGGCTCTTGTTTATTTAGTTTCTTAAAATACTTAAATCTAGAGGGGTGACAAAGAGATGCTGTTGCATTTCATGCCTGTCTCATTTCCTTGTGAGAGATAGTGAGGAGGTTGCACAGATTTTTGATTGTATGGTACATTATGTTTTTGATGAAGGAGGTCAAATGCACCTGACCCTCCCATGCTCCATATGTCTGAATAAAATATGAACTCTACTTGTTATACCTTATTGCTTTATAGTTTTATATTGTTTCCTAATGTTTACTTGTTCTTAAATTGATATTCAGTAGTCTTTGTTATGTATAATTGGAGGTTAAATCTGGATGACCTCCCTATTCTAAGGTTGTAACTTTCCATTTAGAATTATCACTGACATGCATGGGAGGTCAAATTCATGTGATCTTTATTTTCTTTCGTATATCACATGCTGTCATTGTTCCACTTAAACTGTTATTTAAGGGGTCTGGTGGCACTGAGGGTTGAGGCGCTGGATACCACACCTCGCACCACACCAGCGACCCGGGTTCGGGAACAAGCCTGGGCCGTTGGGGGTCGGCAGGGATAGGGAAGGATTAAGCGTCCCACGGACTGCTCTCCTTCCCCGGGGAGGGGGGTTCTCCATACGCCGGTGCACCGGCGACCTCTAGCGGTGGCTGGAGGCACCACAGTGCATAGCCGCAGAATGCAGGGGAGTGAAGCTGCGGCGGATGTCTTTCGGGGGTATGCACGGGAGCGTGCACACGCTGAGCAGGACATCATTGCACGTCCGAGCTTTGGGAAGAAAACCAAGAGAATCCCCCCTATCGGCGGGTGAGGTGACAGCAACCATCAGTAGCCGAAGACCACATGTCCAATGTCGGCTGTTCCTCTGTACCTCCCCCTGGGGATTCTGGGGGCCTCTCCGAGGAGTTGGGGAGAGACCAGGAGTCCTGAAACTAATGTAGTTCATGGAGGACAGTTCAGGCGGGCAGTGGAGCTGTGGAGCTGAGCATGAGACCCTGACAGATGCCCTGAAGGTAGGGTACAAAAATAGAATAAAAAAAAAAAAACTACTATTTAAATCTTATTTACAACATTTGTTATACAAATCTTTATATGTTATACATTATTTCCATTACATATTGAAACATAACAGTTATGCATTTTTCCTTCTTTAGTAAGTTTCTCTCCTCTACTGGTTCTATCATTCCGGTTCTGTCACTGTTTCATGGTGTAGTTTAAGTGCAGGCATTCCAGTTCATTTCTATATTCATTCCTATATTATTCTCAGGGGGCGTCATATAGAAAATCCAGCGCATTTCTGCGCTCAACAATATATCTCTGTAGCTCCTACGTCGTTCTGGTTTATTTACCTTTTCAAGCACCCAAAATGTAATGATGCTCCATTATTGCTGCATCAGCAAAAATGTGTAGCCACGGGGGATAGCAGCCAGACAGCGTAGACGCACTATACTATACAGGAGCTCCTGCCTATTTTAATAACAAAAGGCACTTTTAAACAGGAAAACTTCTTATTTTATGGTGAAAGTTGAGTCTGGTGTCTGCAGAACACATTGGAGGTCGATTTGGCCAGGCATAATTAGTGAAACACGCCAGACGACTCAGCAAGATCCTAATAAACTGAGAACCCACCAAGAGATGCCACATGGCAGCGGCCTAGCAGCAGAGGGGAACAAAACCACAGAACCCTCCATTACTGTGGTTCTTCAAGCTAGCCGAGATTTGGATAGAAAAGTGGATGGCCTGGGCACTTAATTTACTGTTATGGGAGTCCCGTTTGGATGCAGTAGCCTCGGATGCTAAAATGGCGGTGGACTCGGAGAACACATCGGTGGCAGCTGTGGCAGGGATGCTGGCCGAAAACAAGACCACGCAACTCCGGTTGGAAACTCTGGACAACAATATCTGGGCCAGTAATCTATGGCTATTGGGGGGTCCCAGAAGCACAAGAGGGTGAAGATCTGCCGGAATATATCCAGTCCTTACTGTGCAAACAACTCAATTTGGATCTACAGGGGCAAATTGTTAAGACTTACCGCCTTAACCCACGGAGGAGACTGACGACTGACACGCCGTGCACCATTATGATTGTCACAGCGGGAGCCCATATTCGGGACATGGTACTCGGTGAGACTAAATCATCAGGCCTTTGAAGTTAGAGACTGGGAGACCGTATTTTTATTTATTCCCAGATCTGAGCAATGCCACGTGGCAATGGCATAAAAGTTTCGATGCCATTCAAGCAGGTCTCTGAGCCTTGGGTATCAACCACTCGCTGCAACTACCGGCTCAACTGAGAGTCCACTATGCTCGTAAGACTTGCATTTTTACCGACCCTACCGAAGCGGGAAAAAAGGCTTGAAGCTGTAAAACACGACTTTGTTCATCGACCTAGGGCCTCGGACAACAAAGATGATGGGGACTGAGGACTTTATGTATTTCTGGTGGTTAAATAAAACTTTTGCTTAATCGGGTAGTGCTGCAGTTGGATGTTTAAATAGTATACAGTATAAAAGTTGAATAAATATTCTGTATATTGTTAGGGGGCTTTGCACTCTTACAACTAAAAGTCTAGCACACCTAAGTTTTACAACTGCCTTCACCAGTTGCTAGATGTTGGTTAAAATTTTCACATAGTAATCAATCAGTTATTTCAACTATGATTTGGGAAGTTAATTATATATTTTGTATAGTTGCTGATTACTACCACAGTGCTAAAGCCACTAAAGCTTTTTCTTAATTACCCTTGTTGTTTTCATTTGATAAGAAGCTTATGACTAAATAATGTAAGGAAGTGCTGTTTTATGAAACTACTTCTGCTTTTATGGGCTAATAGGAGTTAATCCTGTACAAGTATAGTCTTGTACTTCATATAATTATGTATTAGCGAGTACTACATGGACTCATAAAGCAGTAGATGTGTTACTGGGTGCTTTGCACCTAGGGTAATTATTAAAATAATATTATCAGTGTTCTAGTCCATGTGCATGCTGCAATGGTCTCTTCTTGAATTTAACTGAGAATATGCCTTTATATTGTGCATGGAGACCCCACCATATGATGTTACTCAAGTGATAGTACTCGAATGCTGTATTTGCATTTCTAATGTTAACATACTGGAGCTTGCCATTACTTGAATGTACTTTTTATTGTGTGTATTACACAGTGGAAAAATGAATAAAAACAAAGTAAAAAAAAAATGTGTAGCTACAGGTGAAGTATCATCCTTCCTCTGCATGTCTCCTTTATGTTCTTGGATTCTTGTTTTAAGCATCCTGCTCTTCTGTCCTACATATAACATGTCACACAGGCACTGTATGACATACACAGTGCTCTCTGTAGTGCAGTCAATGTGTTTTTTTTATCACTACTATGTTTCTCCTTGTTTGGTGCGGCCCCCATCTGACCGACTCCCCAGCTCCATCCCCCGGAATTACCGGGGCTTACCTTATGCCTGGTCTGGAAGCGGTGCCTGCGGAGAGTTGGTCGCCATCCTGCCGCCAGTTGCCTTCTTCCATTTTCTCTCCAGTTCCTGAGGACCCCAGGAAAAGGACGCATGCGTATGGAGGCACACATGCGCCTTACAGCCCTGGTAACGGACCTCCTCTGCCCAACCCATTGGCCTATCGCCGGCACCCTTGCTTGCGCAGCCCCTCGGGCTCCACCAGGGGGTAGCCGTGAGCGAGGGATGCCACCCCACCTCCCTGGAGAGTAGAGATGCTTTTACAGCCACTCCATCCTGCTCCGTCTGCCCCCCTGTGCCGACCTCCCATGACCCAGGCTCGCTCCCGAACCCGGGTCACTGGCGTGCCGCGAGGTGAGACGTCCGGCGCCTCAGCCCTCTGCACTGCCGGGCCGGCTATGCAGTCAATGTGTTGATTAGTATAAGGTCTCTGTCCTGTGTGTGGATGGACAAATACTTGTTTCTTAGAGGTATGATTGCAAACTGAACATTTTCCGCATGGCACCATGCCCAGTGCCAATGTTCCCAGTAGCAACTGGTTTTCTTTTTTCTCCAGGTAGTCTGAATTGGGACTGTATTAATTGGTCCTTCAGGTTCTTTACTCTTTTCACTGCTATTATTGGCCTATTTTGGAGTTCAGGAATATTCTCATTGTCTGATTGTACCAGATGCCAATGTTTGTTTATTATTCTCCTAATGTCGGGCATTTTATGGTTGTATTTAGTTGATAGGACAATTCTCTGCACTCCTACATAACAAAGACTACTGAATAATAATTTAAGAACAAGTAAACAATAGGAAACAATATAAAACTATAAAACAATAAGGTGTAAAAAGTAGAGTTCATATTTTATTCAGACATATAGAGCATGGGAGGGTCAGATACATTTGGCCTCCTTCATCAAAAACATCATGTACTTGGCCCGGTGGCACTGAGGGTTGAAGCGTTGGACGCCACACCTCGCGCCACGCCGGTGACCCGGGTTCGGGAACGGACTCGGGTTGCCGGGGGTTGGAGGGGAGGAGGAGGATCGAGCGTCCCAACGGATGCTCTCCTCCTCCAGGGGTGGGTTCCTGGGGTGCTATATATATGCACCCGACGCTCCGGGCCGGTGGAAGCACGGGCACCGGGCACAGGCAGCCAAGAGCCGGGAAGGGAGGACGCTCGAGGGCACCTGACAAAGCGGCGTGCAAGCCACGCGCCTGTCCAGAGCGCCAGTCCTGTGTGCCGACGTCCTCGGGGGGGGGTAGAGGGAGGAAAACGGAACCCCCCCCCTCGGTGGTCCTAGATGAAGACGGCTCCACCCAAGACCACCGAACCCAGAACAGACCCCAATGTGCAGAAGGAGGGAGAAGAGAAGGCACTCTAGGGGCAGATCCTGGTAAGTGGCGTATGGGAAATGAGCAGTCTGAAGGAGTGGACACTGGGGTAGGAAAGGAGGTTAAAAGAGGAGGGTTAAAAAAAAAAAACATCATGTACAACCTCCTCGCTATCCCTCACAAGGAAACAAGACAGGCATGAAATGCAACAGCATCTCTTTGTCACCCCTCTAGATTTAAGCATTGTAAGAAACTAAATAAACAAGAGCCACAGAGCTTCAGCAGCTATAAAGAGCAACGCCTGTTTTGTGAAGCCCAATTACGCTTACAGCGTGATAGTGTATGGTTGCCTAGCAGCCATGTTCGCGCATGCATGAACACATTCGGCCTGATGTCATTGCGCAAAGGGCCGTGGGACTTCACAAAACAGGCGAGTGGATCCAGTCAAACAGCACCGAGCACAAACAATTGGCGTTTCAAGCTGCTATGCAGCAACTAAAAACTTAACAGCATTTGTGGAGGTAAGTTCAGGCAAATTTGAATGCCTGTAAAGCAAATTTCACTGTAATTTAATCGAATAACTGAAAGAAAATAAGACTGAACTAAAAACAACATTTAAATTATGTTTCTGCAGGAATACATGAAACAAATTTAGAAGCTCCAGATAAAACAGCTCAATCACTTTAAAGAGGTATGCTGTTTGGAGTCAAATGGGGGGTCAAGCTGAAAAGGCAGCAGTAAATAGACTCTTTTTGCTGCATTAGCACTGTGGCCAAGGAGAATTTACTTAGTTTACTGATTTAATTGCAGGACATGTAGGAAGAAAGCAATGTATGAAGTATAAAACCTTTTAAAAGATAAAAAGAAAGGTTTAAGGCAGACACTTCATGAATAGTATGTGCACTTGCGCTAATGGAATTACTTAAAATAATATTATCAATGAAGAAAATGAAATGAGAAAAAATAATGGTGTTAACATATTTTTAACAGATAAGAAAAAAAAAACATGATCAAGCTCAACTATAGAGTGAAATGTAGGGGATATAAAATAAAAAGAAGTTTGACAGAAACTAAAACTGATGTGAAGCGTGTGACTCTTAAAGGGTCCTCACAACCTTTTTTCTCGTAGTATTGAGGTCTATCATGCGGGGAGCCAGAGAAAAGAAGAATTTTCCATTTCCCACTAAGCCATTTCTTGTCTGCTAGACTCGCTACCTCTACCTGGTAACCATCCTACGCATTACCCCCCTCCCACCCCCAATGATTTCTACCCTACCACTCAGGAATAGTATATTACAAAATAAAGTGATTACAGCTGCCCACCAAGGAAAGGAGACCCCCTCTGGCTGACCCCACCTGACATAACTCCCCAAAAAAAACCTCCCTGTGGACTCGCTTCCCGTACCTCTCCCTAGCTGGTGATGTGGAAACAAACCTAGGTCCTCTGTCTTTCCCACCATGGGATGGCCACAAAGGTATTAAAATTGCTCACCTAAACATTCGCAGCCTTATGGCAAACAAGACCGACCTTGAAGCCTGGATAGCACACTACTCTCCTGACATACTCGGGATCTCCGACTCTTGGCTCAAGCCCTCCACCCCTGACACTCTTTGCAACCTCACTCACTACTCCTTCGTCCAACTCAACTGCCCCTCCCCCAAGTGCGGAGGTGGCCTCCTCATGTACTTTAAGTCCCACCTCAACCTATCCCTGGTTCCTCACCCCTCCAGCAATGCCTCTGTCTGCGAGTTCCTACATGCCACTCTCACCACTGGTCATAACAAAAAATTACACTTTGTATATGTTTACAATTCACCAAAAGGTGGCACCGCAAGGCTAACTGCTCTCATCTACTCCATCCTACCCTCTATTGGCCAGCATGACACAATTGTTATGGGTGATCTCAATCTTGATTGGCTCAGTCCTAAGCAGAGTTCCAATGAAATGCTCATAAGTGGAGCCTGCCTTTCCCAAACCATTTCCAATCCAACGTGCTCCTCCCCAAGTGGCTTATCCTCTACCTTGTTAGACTGGATGCTCACCAACCATCCCGATATGATTATGGAGTCCGGCACTCTACCGGATTCCATCAGTGATCACTCCCCCACCTACTGCCTTTGGAAAGCCCACACCCTGAAAATCCCTCCCAAAGTCCTCACCTTCAGGAACCTGGCCAGCCTCGACTCTATCACATTCGCAGCTGAGCCCCAGTTCATAGACTGGTCCCCCCTCCTAGCCACCTCCAATGTAAACACTGCTCTAGAAATCTTCCAATCACACATCTCCAAACTACAAGATAGACTTTTCCCAATCACTAGGAGGAGAGTTAGGGGTTCTGCCACCCCTTGGCTCTGCATCAATCTCCTCTCCCTCTGTAAGAAAAGGAATAGACTCTGGCACTGCTACAAGACATCTTCTGATCCCCAGGATTGCCATAACTACCGTGCTCTGCAGAATCGCTATAAAAGAGACACCTGGCAAGCCAAAAACTCCTTTTGCAAAGCTAAACTCACCGCTGGCTGCCCTAGCAGATTCTGGGGTCACTTGAAAGGGCTCCTGGGTACTCCTTCTTGATCCTCAACCACTGATATGATCGAGAACGACTCATACTGCAACAACCCATTCACAATAGCCAATGCCTTCAATGCGCACTTCACCGATCTCTGCCTCTTCCCGTCTCAATCTCCCCCATCCAAGACCCTTACCCCCCACAACACATCCCCTTTCTGCCTGAAGATGGTCTTAAGGCATGAGGTCCTGCATCTCCTTAAATCCTTACCACAGAATACTATACCTAGCCCTAATGGAATTGAGACCAAGATTCTAAAAGCTGGGGCCCAGTACCTCACGGTATGCATTACCCATATCTGCAATCTATCCCTCACCTCCGTCATAGTCCCATCTCTCTGGAAAGTAGCCATGGTTGTCCCAGTTCCTAAAAAAACTGGTCTCAAATAACATATCCCAATATCGTTCCATTGCTCTACTGCCCCTCCTAGGCAAGCTCCTCAAAAAATAGTCACCTCCCAATTTACAGATGACTATCTATACTCCTATAACCTCCTCACTCCTTGCCAACATGGCTTCTGCAAGGGCCATAGCATGTCAACTGCCCTCGTTAAATTCTCCAATGACGTCAAAACCGCCATGGATTGGGGCTCACTCACAAGGGCCTTTTTCATAGACCTAGTCAAGGCCTTCGACTCATAGACCACTCCCTTCTCAACTCATAATTAGCTGCCCTGGGCTTATCCCCCATGCCACCTCATGGTTTGCTAACTACCTGTCCAAACATAGTCAGTTTGGCAAGTTTGGCACTGCTTCTTCCCATAAACTGCCCATCACCCTGGGTGTCCCCAAGTGGTCTATCCTTGGCCCACTCCTTTTTTCCATTTTTACAAATCATCTCCCAACCATCACCCCCTCCTCCTTAATCATTATGGATGCAGACAACATAACCCTCTATCACAGCACCCAAAGCACTCAACACATCAGCTCACAGCTAAATAAGAATGTCTCCCTCATACAACAATGGCTTGTGGAAAACAACCTGATTCTTAATGCCGCAAACTCCCAAGTGATGTTATTTGGATCCCGGATCCGTCAAGCTTCCTGCCCTCTCCCCCTAGATATCAGATAGGCTCCCCTCTCTCCTCAGTCCAAGAAATCAAATACCTAGGCATCACCATAGACCCTAGCCTAGATTTCCACCTCCATGTCACAAACCAATGTAAAGCCACCAACACTCGTACTGGAATGGTCTACCGGCTTAAGCATCTTTTTACACCCCCTGCCCGGAAGACCACTGCCCAGGACTTACTCCTCCTCTGCCTACAATACGAGTCCACACTCATTTCTAATGCCCCATCAGGATCCTTGCACAAGTGGGATGGCACTTATAACAATGTTTACTGCTTTGCTCTCTCACCCCTTCGCCTCACTCACCACTGCTCACTCTACAACTTTCTAGGGTGGCTATCCCCCTCAGCATCGCAATCTTTCACTCTAGGCTGCTTTATACATAAGCAGCTACAGTCACCCTCTCCTGCTATAGCCATCCCACCTCTCCCTAGCACTAGTGCTGCCCAGTCCCTCAGATCTCGTGATCCCACCCAACTTGCCACGCCCAGGTCTGCTATCACAATGGGTGAACAGGCCTTCTCATCCTTCGTAACAAGACTCTGAAAATCTCTTCCTCAATCAATACACAGCTCCACCTCCACCCTGTCCTTCAAATCGGCCCTTAGAGCACATCTCATCCAATCCACATCTTGTAAGGGCTTACAACCCCCATGACCTCTAGTCTCCCAAATCAGAAATACCACCTACACAACTTATTTTCACCATCCTAATACCCTGATGAGTATGGCTGCTCAGTCACCTCATCCACTCCTGACATGAAGGTACTACAGTCCCCAACCTTATGTATTTATACTGTTGATGCTCTTCTAATCGTTATGCAGCCACCAGTGCCCTACTAATAATTATACAGTCACCAATACTCTATTGATTGTAATTAAGTTACTTTCAGCCATAGCACTTATCTATCTATAATCTAGAACAGCTAGACTGTACACCCACCAACACTCACTGCCCTCCGTCACTCCTCTACTGCCTGTAAGCCTAATACTGATGTACATGGATGCTCTCTGGGTGTCTCTTACTGTCCACCCTGTACTACTCAGTGTAAACCCATTTCTAAGTCTCTAATAATAGCTGTTGTATGATTGTTCGTATAAATCAGAGCTGCCTGTGCATTCACCTGTTCCCTCACTCACCTGTTTGTCATGTATTGCTATTGCTATGCTGTGTTTTCAAAACTGTAATCTGCGCTTGTGGAAATGTTTATGTCAATTATTATTTGTTCTTGTGCTTGTGGAATGTAATCTCCTGGGTCATACCTAAAAGTAGGCACTCTGCTGTCTAGTGTACTTACCCGGTTACCAAAAATGAAATAAAATAAATAAATAAATAGGTGCCATTAAGCACCCAAAAGAACAAACTACTAAGCAATGTCAAATTTACTGAGGTTCAAATAGTCTTCCTCCAAATAAAAGAGTTTTACAAAGCATGTACAAATTAACACAAAACATACTCACTCACAACTCTTTGCTGCTGTCACAGGAACCTAGCATACCTCTCAACTGTCACACATTACGATGTACGTCACTTGTTTTAACCATCAGAAACCCTGTGTCCCACACTGAGGTGACATTCCACACTGACCACTGAGACTGTTAAGCAGAAATGTATAATAATATAAGAGACTAGGTTATCAGCAAACAATATAAACATTAGTGTGCTTATTTCCCCAGTATTCTGTGCTTACAATGTCATGTTTGATGATGCGTCACACATTCTGTCCAGTTGTCACACATTCGGGTGATAAAAGGTTGAGAGGCATGGAACTTAGGCCCCCTGAAACTCTGTGCTTTTAGATGTTCTATGGTGCATTTTGAGGTTTTTATTGAAGGTAACACATAGTACCCAAGCTGGTGAGCAACCACTGTGCTATCCACCAATTTCCCAAAGTTCTGTACGGATATTTACAGCACAGCCCCAGTAAAAACATTATCATACCTGTCCCGCTTGTGAAATCCCAGTTCTGCAAACCCCAAAATCCTTAACATCCCCTTGCCTCTCCCTTCTTAACCACACCATCCAGCTGAGTAAAAAAATATCTTTAGACATCTCTTTCTGCTTCCTGACACCTTAATAACCCTCAACTCAAGCAAAAACATCCATGATACCTCTTCAGGCTACTGCCACATCCCTGCTCTTAGAAATCTCCCTAAAACATTTTAAATTCTATACTGCACATCTCATCCTCATGCCCCTGCCTCCCATCTACAGACACCCAGCCCAGTACAAAAAGGTCCCAAAACAGACCCATGACCCCCCCCCCCAAATAAACAGTCTGCCTGGTTAGAGAGCAGCTCTGTGAACCTGGAGACAGTGATCTGAATCCCACTACTGCCACGTTTTCACATTGTGACCTTCAGCAAGTCACATATTCTCCGTGTTTAACTCTGTAGTCATAGGTATCTCTGTGTTCTTTGTTCACCTGTGCACCAAAATGGCAGGAATACTGCCTCCCTAAGGATAAGTTGAAAGGTACTATATATATATATATATATATATATATATATATATTAAAAGCATTTCCTTTCCTTATACCCTGCTCTGTTCAGTGCAAATAAACACCTGACCTCTACTCCTCAAAACACCCCTCCCCTGTGTCCAATTAAACAAAATCTGAGGCTTCTCTGGTTGACCCATGCTGCAACACTGCACTATTGAACTGGGTCAATCAGTGACCCTCACTCTCTGCCCCCCCCCACCCCGAGGCTACTGCATCCACTTCTGCAAGTACCATCCTCAGTTACCGCAATTAAAACTCAAATTGCCTTAATCTTCTCATTAATAAAACATCATCATCCATGGGCTTGCCTCCACCTCCAAGATTCTTAATTCCTACATAACTGCTCTGTAACCCCTAGCCTACTACTGCTGATATCACATGCTCACTGCTTTCTAACTATTGGGAGTGCTTTAGAAAGCTGAGGGCAGAATTACCATCTCAAAATAATGTGTAAATCTTGGAGCAGGAAGGGGATGTCTATTGTTCCACTGGAAACAGCTTTTGTTGCTGGAGTGCCATATGTGATGGGAAGAAAAAAATACTCACTGTTGTAATGTTGTTTCTTCCAAAGGAATCCCTCACTGTGTTTAACAATAATTCCTCTGGAATGAGCAGCCCCAGAGCTTTTAGAATGTTATGCAAATTATGGAATTTAACATGAAATTCACACTCTGTTGTGTGGTCGCACTCATCCCTGCACTCTAACATCAGATTTATTTCTAAAGCTAGGGTGAGCTGTGACCAGTAAAACCAGCTAAATGGCTACCAAAAAATTTCTAAAATGTTACCTTAAAATGTGTAAATAGTTAAACAAGGCAGAACAAACTTAGTTGTTATGAAAACCAAAGAAATTCTGACCACTTAGAAACAACTGTAAAGGCAATGCTCAAACAAGTAGAAAAGAACTGATCCCTGTCTGAACCTTTTACCAGGTTCTGGAAGGGAAGGCAGGGATTAGGGATTGTTAAACATAGTGAGGGATCCCTTTGGAAGAAACAACATTACTACGATGAGCATTTTTTTCTTCAAAGCCCAGGAATCCCTTTCTCACATTCAACAACAGCAGTTTCCATAGCAGTACCTTGGGAGGCAGGGTACAGAACCTATTTAGGGAAAAGGTTTTGCAACACAGCAGTACCAAAACTGGCATCTCTTCTAGAGTGTATGTCCAGACAGTACTATTTTTTGCAAGTGTGTACTGTTTTCCAGGTAGCTGCTTACAGTTTTCCTGCAGGGGACACCCCTTGATGCTACCAGAGGCAGAAGTTCCTCTTCTAGAGTATGCCCTGAGGCCTCTAGGTGGCAATCTACCAGCTTTATCATAACAGAACTGTATTCAGGAGACTATCCAGCAAGAGAAGGTTGTCTTTGATGCTGGTTTACCTTTTACCACTTCACAGCGGGTGACAAATAGTTGAGTGTTAGTGAATCTGACATACTTTGTGTGGTCCAAGTAAAAACCAAGTGCTCTTTTCGCATTCTGACTATGCAGCTTTTGCTTCCCTGAGCTGGATTTTCCTGTGAAGAAAACTGGAAGGGAAACTGATGGATTCAGATGGAATTCAGACACCATTTTGGCAGGAATTTCCTGTTTGTCCTTAGGACTACCTTGTGCCTGTGGAAGATTATGTAGTTAGGATCTGTGCCGAGGACTTGCAGCTTGCTTCCCTTTCTGGCAGATGTTACTGACACCAGTGAAACTGCTGTCCAGGTGATATACTTCAGTGCTGTGCATTAGTAGCCATGGGCTTGAAAGGAGCCTCCATCAACTGAGCAACTTGCACATTTAAGTCCCAGGGTGGGACAGGCTCCCCGCTGGAGGGTACAGGTGATTAAGGCCTTTGAAAACCTTTTTGAGCCGGCCCGGTGGCGCTGAGGGTTGAGGCGTTGGACACCACACCTTGTGCCATGCCGGCAACCCGGGTTCGGGAACGAGTCTGGGTTGCTGGGGGTCGGCAGAGGAGGGAGAGGATTGAGCATCCGGAGGGCAGCTCTCCTCTCCCGGGACAGACAGGGGTCCAGAGTTGGTGCTCGGTTGCCCTCTAGCGGAGGCCAGAGATGCAGCAAGTGCTGACGATGCAGAGAAGGAGTGGGGGGAGTGGCAGATGTCAGTAACATGTCTTGACGTCAGGGCACCAGCCACTCCCCAAGAAAAAAAGGAAAAACGCCCTTCAGCTCCAGCGGGGACGGAGCACCGGAGCTTGCTCTCGATCTGCGGCCACCCACCTGGCACCCTCCTGACCGACACTACTGCCTGCTCGGGGTGTTAGGAGCCCACTTCGTCCCCGCCCGGGGGGGTAAACCAAGGCTACATGGGCGACGGAGGACTCTCTAGGCAGGGTGGACCGCAGAGGGATGACTCCTTGGTATCTCCCGAGGACACCAGAGGTGAGGGGCGAAGAGGAGGAATAAATATGAGAATAAAAAGGAAAAAAGAAAAACTTTTTGGTGAAAATGGGTTGTGAGGTTACTGACCTGTCTTCACCAGCTGATGTGTAAGCTGATACTGCTGCCAAATGTACCTTCAGGGTTGAGGGCCTTAGGCCCAGAGACTAGAGGTGGACTAGGTAGTCCAGAATTGTAGACAGACCTACCCGGATAAGATTAATCTGTTTATAAGTAACCCAGAAGGAAAATCTTTTCCATTCTGAAGCCTAAGTTTTCCTTGTTGCTGGTTTCCTAGAAACCTTCAGCACCTCCATTACTTTTTCCTAAAGTTTTAGCCCAGAGAACTCTAGTTCTTCAAGAACCATGCTCTGAGGCAAAGAGTTCTCAGATCTGGGAATGTCATCTTGCCCTGGGACAGTGTCAGAAGATTGTACCCCAGGGGCAGGTTGATAGGAGGCTTGTTGGAGAGGGACAGGAGCATGAAGTACCAGGTCTGCTTGGCAAAGTCTGGAGCTATGAGCATCATTGTTGCTGACTCCCTTCTCAGTTTTGTCAGTACATAGATATATAGACACTGTCGGCAGATACGGGACTATGGCCCACCCAGTCTGCCCATTTGAGCTTGTAAGTTCACTTTATGTTTTCCTAGAAGTCTGTTGCCCCTTACCCCTTGACCTCCAGAATGCCCTTATGTCTATCCCATGCATTCTTAAATCCTGTGATTGTTTCAGCCCCCACCACTTCCTCTGGCAGGGTGTCCCACTTGTCCACCACCCTTTCTGTGAAGGAATTCTTCCTCACGTTTCCTCTGAATCGCCCTCCCTTCAACTTCATCCCATGCCCTCTAGTCCTGGAACATCTTTTTCGCTGGAAAATAGTGTATTCCTGCACTCTGTTCCTCCCTGTAAGGTACTTGTATGTCTCTATCACATCCCCTCTCTCCCTCTTCTTCTCTAGGAAGTACATATTCAAGTCCTTCAGCCTGTCCTCACAGGACTTGTGATGCAATCCCTGTACCGTCTTTGTTGCCCTCCTCTGAACCTTCTCTACCCTGTCTATTTCCTTACGTAGGTAAGGTCTCCAGAAGTGTACACTGTACTCCAGGGTGAGTACTCTCAGCAAAAGTGGGAATGGAGAGGCATATAGAAACTTCACTGACCAGCTGACTAGAGCATCCTCTGGGAATGAACCCATCTCTGGGGGGATGGGGGGTGTCTGCAAAAAAAAATAGTTGGAGCTGGTTGTTTACCCAGAAAGCAAACAGGTCCATTTCTGGTGTACCCTACTGTCTGAACACTGATGCCAGCACCTGCTGGATCTGGGTCCATTTGTGATTTCCCTGGTTGATCCTGCTCAAAGAGTCTGCCAGTATAGTTTCTTTCCCTGGCAGATGAACTGTGCATACCTGGACTTCCAGGGAGTAGGCTAGGTTCCAGATCTTCATGGCTTCTGTGCACAGCTTTGAAGATCGTGTTCCTCCCTGCTTGTTTATGTAATACATTGTTGTAGTGTTGTCTGTTCTGATCTGGACAGACTGATCCCTGATCTGGGAGAGAAAAGCCTGCAATGCCAGGTATGCTGCCCTGAGCTCCAGGAGATTTATGTGTTCTTGAGTCTCCTGTGTGCTCCAGGTGTAACTCACAGGGAGGTCCTTCAGGTGGGTGCCCCAACCTAGAATGCAGACATCTGCTCTTAGTATAACTGTAGGGGATTGCTGAAGGAAGGAACATCCTTTACTGAAGCTGCATTATTCTTTCCACCACTCCAGTGCCTTTAGCAAGGTTCTTGTGACAGGCACCAATCTGGGTAAGGATCCCATCTCTGAAACCACTGGTCCCCTACATGCTACTGGATGTCTCTCATTGGAACCTGGCCCCTGGTACCACAGCAGTGGATGAAGCCAATGTGCCCCAGTAACCACAGCTGACCTGCCTTGAAGGATTCTGCCACTGAAATCAGATTTGCTACCCTTGCTTGAGGAAGCAATGCATTCCTTTGCAGGGTATCCAGCTCTGCACCGATAAAGTCCAGAACTTTTTTTTTATTACTCTCTTTCTCTCCTTCCTGACCAGCCCCCCCCAGCCCCGTCACCCTGGCATCTACCGAACTCACCTCTGCTTTCACGAGGTGCCGGCTGGCTGGGTGCGGCACCTACAGGAGGTCAGCGTCATCTCGCCAGTCGGGATTTCTTTCTCATTTACTTCCCGGACCCAAGCACGGACAGAAGGTGTGCAATGATGCCAATGGCCAAGCTGCACATGCTTCCGCATGCGACATGCCGGGCGTCTGCCCTGCATCCGCCCCCTACATTGTGGGTCCACTGCGCCAGCCACCGCCACAGGCCAGTCAAGCAGCAGACTCCATCCCCATCCTTCCCCGGGAGAGAAGAACAGTCCTCCAGATGCTCGATCCTCTCCCTTCCTGGCCGACCCCCAGCAGCCCACTCGCACCACGAACACGGGTCACTGGTGTGGCAGGACATAAGGCATGGATGCCTCAGCCCTCCATGCCACTGGGCTAGCTCCTAAAGTCCAGAACTTGAACTGGTTCTGTTTAAGACTTTTGAAGATTTATGAGGAAGCCAAGGTCCTCCAATGTGTTTTATGTCAGCAGTATAGAGGACTTTGTTTCCTGCTGTGTTTTTCCTGAGATTAGCCAGTCATCCAGGTAGCGAAAAACCACCACCCCTTTCCTTGTCAAATGTGCTGTCACCGCAGCTAGGTACTTTGTGAATACTCTTGGAGCTGAGGTGAGGCCTAAGTGAAAGGCTGTGAATTGGTACTGGCAGTTCCCTAACCTGGACCTGAGGTATCTTCTGTGACTAGGTCTGACTGGTAGGTGAAAGTAGGTGTCTTTTAAATCCAGTGACCCCAGACAGTTTCCTATTTGCAGAGATGGAATCACTGAGCAAAGTGTTACCATCTTGAATATTTCTTTCTTATAGTGTTTGTTCAGATATTTCCAGTCTAAAAAGTGCCTCACTGTGCATTTTTCTTGTGTGTCAGAAAGTATCTGGAATAAAGCCCCTTGCCCCATTGTGTGGCAGGTACTTTTTCCACTGCATTTGCTTGCAACAATTTATTTGCCTCCTTCTCCAGCAGATTTTTTTCTGTTGGGGTGTGAGGCAGGAAAATCGTTTTGTTGTGCAGTTTTGAGAATTTTCTGAACTGCAGGTACAAACCATGACTAAATACTTCCAGCACCCACCTGTCTGTGGTGATTTTTGTCCATTCCTGGAAGTAGTGAGCTAGTCTTCCCCCTACTGGCAATGGATGGGTGGCCTGGGCAGACTTATCAGGGGTTTTACTTTTCCTGTGGTTTGAAGGCTAGTGTTGTAGCTGCACATCTAGTGCCGCTCTTACCCCTGCCCCTATAGTAGCCTTTGTGGAGGGTACTCATATGGAACATAGGCACAAGGGTAGTATCCCCGACCTCGCCTTCCGTAAGGTCTGTAGGAAATGGAGGCCTTATGAAATGGAGACCTTTTCTTTCTCAGTGTTGTTTGTAGGTGATTTTGTACTCATCCACCTTTTTCATGTAAGCTTCTGTCATGTCATCAAACAGAGAATTTCCCTCACAGGGAAAATCCATTAATTTTTTTGAGTGCCTAGAGACAGATTTGTAGTTCTAAGCCAGGCAAACATTCTTAAGGGCATTGCATGGGCCATGACCCTAGACGTGTCATTTGTGTCCACTGTCATATGAAACTGGTATTTTGTGTCATCTATGGCTGATCTTGCTCTGTCAGCCTATCCTGTGCCAAGTCTCCAGTAGCTTTTTCACTCAGTGCCAGCATGGGAATTTTTTAAGGCTCTCTGGTACCAGGCTGTGTAAGCTACAGTAAATAAGCTGCCTGCCTCAGGATCAGGGAAGCTAATCTGTAAACCTTTTTGCCCATACTATCCCATTTCCTAGAATCTTTTTTAGGAGGCTGGGAGGAAAGAGGCACTTTGGCCTTATCACAGACAGCAGTCTGGACCACTCCTTCATGATTAAGGTGGGCTACAGTCCTCCCCCTCTGCTGATTCTGGGAGGCTGATAATACGGAAATTCTTCTCCCTAGCTTGATTTACCACATTCTGAAGTCTCTGTCACAGCAGGGAATTCTCTTTCACGAGGCAAACTGTGGCATTGACAGATATGGAAACAGAAGATTCAGTTAGTTGGAAAGACTGGTCCATACTGTCCATTCTGGATTCCAGGGTGGCTACCCTTGGGTGAAGGGCATCACATTTATGGTCCAAATCCTGTACTGTTTTCACCAATGGCCTCAACATGCTTTGGGCTTGAAAAAATCATCAGTTGGTGGATTAAAGCTCTTAGACTTGCTGAATGTGTTGCGATAGTAACCTTCAACCACACCCTAAAGACTTAGCTAGTACTTAGCACCAAAAAAGATGTAAAAAATGAGTTTTAAATAAGGTCTCCTGTGAGCCCAAGTGAAAAACTTCTTCCTCTTAGACTGCTCAGCAGCACCCCCAAGCGAGTACATATTAAGGCTGCTTAACCTCTCCTAATTAGTACTTTCTTGCTGCCCCTGGATTACCTTGGTTATCTTCCTCTGTACTGTCTCCAGCCTTTCTCTGTCCCACTTCAGGTGGGGCTCCGCCATGTCTCATCAGGGATCTGTACAAGAGTAGAATCACCTTCTAACCCCTACTACACAATCCCTTCCCTGTGCACCCCAGCATTTTCTACCCATTGTTACACTGGTCCATGACCTTTAAGGCATCTACTATGAGCACCCTGAGTCTCTTTCTTCCGTTATCTGAGCTACTCTGACTCCCCTTAGCCAGTGATCAGTTCTTACTTACCAAAATGCATGACTTTACATTTTTAAGCATTGAACCTAAGCTGCCAAACCCCAGACTACTGTTCTAACTCTCCTATATCCCTTTCCATTTCCCCAACACTTTACTCATTGTCTACCCTCCCTCATAACTTAGTATCATCTACAACCAGGCTAATCTCATCCTGTATAATTTCCCTTAAGTTGCTTTTTCACCATCCTTCTACAGTAGGGGTCAGCCTAGCTCAGTTGGTAGCACATCTGCCTCTGGGCCAGAAGCTAATGGATTCTAGTCCCACACTGGGACTTAGGCTCACATCATAAACACCGGCACCAAGTGCAATACTAGGGGATGATGTACTGTCGGGGGTGTTCCATCCTTCAGAGAAGATGTTAAACTAATCTCTGGTGCTGTCCTGGTAGACGTCCACATGGAAGTAAAAAAACCCAAGGCGCTTTTCACAAAAGTAAGGGATTATTCCAGGTGTCCTCGCCAACATTCGCCTTCCTATAAAACGGGTTCAGGCAACTGTCTGAGGGTGTTAATGTGCAAAATGGCTGCCATTACACATTTTCAATCACTTCATTAGCAGTCTCTCATTGCTTGTAAAGCAGTCTGCAATACAAACTGTATGAAAAGTGCTATACAAATGCAAAGTCTTTGTTTTCCTCTTTTTCTATGTGGCACTGAATCAAAGGCTTTTCTGCAATCCAGATACAGGAATCAACAGCCTAATTCTCATCCATTGCCTGAGCCACCATACTGACGAGATCAAGGATTAGCATAATTCACTGGCTTTCTCATGTTAGCCTGACTCGTCATCTATTAATCAAAATAAAGTAAATTAACTGCTACTGTAGGATGCTTACTTTGACGAAAATGATTTCAAATACATTTTAAACCTATTTTCAACGCAAGGGGATACATGGCCCATTTACCACGAAATTGTGTGTAGTAGCTGTTGTTAAAAATTATACAATGGGAAGAAAAAATGCTGGACCCTGACTGGTCAGTCTGGGGCTGGACCAGTGATGTTATCCCAGCATAACATCATGGATCTAGTCCCAGCACAAACACACCAAAACAGCACCAAAATGGCACCCAGTTGATCATAGATAAGCAGCTGATCCTAGAAGAAATGAACCAACACTTTGCCTCAGCAGGGAATGCCTTTGATACTTCTGCCTCTGCAATTTGCCTCTTCTGACTCTCACTGCAGGAACTGTTCCCCTAACAACTGGTCAGAGACCAGTTTCCGAGCCACCTGGTCTGGGGCCAGTTTCACCGCTGTACAGGAGCTTTCTTTGTTGCACTTAGTTTTTTTCCTGCACCAACTCCCTTTAGTGTAGATTTACTTTTACCAACTCCATGCCCCATGGATCACAACACCAGTGAAATTTAGGGTATAAAGAATTTTAGGGGAAGTGAGATTCAAACCCAGCCTTCCAGGATCACAGCCTAGTGCCCTAACCACTGTACTATGTTGGCTACTGCCTAGCAAGCCTGTGGTTAGACACATATGTGACAATAACTGAGCTGAAACTAGTTCAGCCGGAAGAAGAAACTGGTCTTAGACCATGGGGCACGGAAACTGGTAAGACCAGGCTGCTGTGTAACTGGTCTCAGGTCAGGTTGCTCAGAAACTGGTCCCAGACCTGTCCTCAGGAGAACAATCTTCCTAGTACACCGTGGCACCACCAAGGAAGCATGTTGGTGATGTCAGCAGACAGGTTAAGCAAATTTTGTTACTCTACGTAAGAGTCAGGTACTCTTAAAGGTAGAAAAAGTTAAACCACCAGAATGCTGAGAATAGGGTTGCCACCCATCCCAGTTTTGCTGGGACTATCCAGTTTTTGAGTACCCTGTCCCGGGAAATATAAAAATCTGACCGGGACATTCAGTAACCCGGTTTTACATTGTAAAATTATGTGTGCACTACAAAAGTCCATGTTTCTAAGTAGAAAAGTCATTGTTTCATGTTATTTAGAGTAAACAATGACTTTTCTACAGAATTCTTCCTTTTTTTATCTGAATTCATGCCCAAAATGTACCCAGTGCAGTCCCAGACCACCGTGGCAGTCACTCAGTATGTGTATTGGTGTCTGTCTCTAGGCAACGGAGGGGGAGCAAGGGAAATGGGTATATCTTTGCATCGCACTGTGTACGCTACTTCCTGTCACCATCCATGAGTGTGACACTTGACCTACCACAGGCTCCTTCAGAGAAACAGACTAGAGTCTCCTCCTCCTCCTCCTCCTAGTAGTGTTCTGTGAGTACGTGGCAGTGGGCAGCGCATGTGAATCGACTTTCTAAATCACGATTCCCGGACTGATCCTCCTGGAGTTTGGCTGGTGTGGAGTCTATTGGACAGGGAGCTCCACTGTCAATTTTATGCCCCCTTGGTTTGGCGTTGACTTTGGCTGCCTGACCGGAGTGCCCGATTTGCCACCGAGATAAAAAAAACTTTGTGGCCTGCCTGCTGCTGCTCAACACTCCCCATCCTCAAGGTTAGCCAATGCAGAGCAGAGTAGTGTGCAGCACAGGAGAAGACTAGCAGAGACATCAGGGCATTGAGGCGAGTGACTGTGTCTGAGACAGTCTCTCTCTGTTTGGTCACTGTCATCGCCTAAAGTGTGTCTACTGTCTGTTGATGTCTCTTGATGAATTATTATTTTCTTGAATAAATGGGGGGGGTCATGGGACCGTGACTAACTGCTCCAGGAGGGCTGACCCTGCTGAACTGATCCAATTCCACACATTCCAGAGGGGTGAGGAAAGCACTAGTCTGCAACAAGGTGGCAGGCAGGGGGAAGGAAATGGGGCTTAGCTGGTTAATATTCATGCTGGCAAAATTGGGGAGGGGAAGGAAATAGGAAGGAAGAAAGTGTTAAAACTGTGAGTAGTTCAAAAACTCAGTGCAGCATACAGTGAAACAGTGGTATGCTATGCATAGCTTTAGATATATGGACCAGGACACAGTGGGGCATGATGTATGGGAGGAACTGTTGGGCAGTCATTCATTACTTGTAAAGATGGCTGGAGCATGGCTTGATAAATATAGTAAAACAAAGGAGGGTGAACAAATAAAAGTGGACGTCTTGATGTTACAAGAGATGCACAGGTCTAAGGGAGCATACCAGCTCACCACTGCAGCACGGAAGGGGTCCTGAGATGGGTAAGGGTTCTGCTTTAACTGCAAGGCAAGAGTGGTCATACGGTTGAGACTGGCTTTCCCTGGTCAAACTGGGCAAACTATAATGGATGAAGAACAGAGATATGCATTGACTCATGTCGGCTGAGTAGGAAGAAAGGAATAGAGAAACTGATTCTTCTTTTGTTCTTTATGGGAGGGGGGATGGAAGGGACCCCAGTATTTCTCCCATTATAAACATACACAATACTAGCAATCCTTTATTCAAGATCTGCTATGGTTATGGGTAGAGTAGTATGTGCTGTCACTTGTGCAGTGGTCTTAGGCAGGGTACTGACAGGTATTCACAGAGCAGAAATGGGATGGGTGCCCTTTATTTTGAGCAGCTTTGACTTATTCTGCTCACATTAAAAGGTCACCCAGTTTCTGCTCTAATATATGAATGACATAAAAATCATGCTGCATAAACTGCAGAGTACTGAAGTAATAAAAGCCCCAAAACTCACCACAGAGCATCTAAAACCATAAAGCTTCTAGAAGCCTAGCGGCCCCCAGCCTTTAAATTGCAATAGGTGGGTGGTTCATCAAAGAAACGTACAGGATGATGGCAGAAAAGGAGACCATGTAGGATCTGCAGATTTATCTTAGGTGTGAAAAAATGGTCAGACTGGATTGGGGGGCCAGGCAGTCCTTTAAAAGGACATAGAAACATAGACTTTGACAGCGGATAAGGACCGCTTGGGCCACCTTGTCTGCCCATTTCCCTACCTAGAGGATAAGCTGCAGATCCTATTTGACCAACAGCCTATTTCTTTCTACCCTCCACAAAAACTGACTTCTGTCTGTCCCATGCATTCTTGAATCTTCCCACAGTTTTAGATCCCACAACCTCCTCAGGAAGGCTGTTCCATGCATCCACCACCCTCTCTGTGAAAAAATACTTCCTCACATTGCCCCTGAGCCGTCCCCCCTCTATCTTCAGATTGTGTCCCCTTGTACTTGTACATCTCTTTTTCCGAAAGATGCTACCCTATTGGACTTTGTTGATTCCACTGAGGTACTTAAACATTTCTATCATGTCCCCCCTCCCTCCTTTCCTTAAGGGTATACATATTAAGCTCCTTTAGTCTCTCCTCATATGGCTTCTCTTGTAGACCCTGCACCATTTTAGTTGCCCTCCTCTGAACTGCCTCCATCCTGTCTATGTCCTTTCGGAGATGGGGTCTCCAGAACTGGATGCAGTACTCCAGATGGGGCCTCACCAACTGTCTGTACAGGGGGATAACAACTTCCTGTTTTCTGCTGGTGATGCCTCTCCCTATACATCCCAGTATGCCCCCCAGACCTCCCTACTGCCTTCTCACATTGCTTGCCAACCTTAAGGTCATCTGATATGATTACCCCCAGGTCCCTTTCCATTTCTATTGTTGTTACTACCTCCCCCCCATTGTGTAATCTTCCCCTGGGTTTTTGTTTCCCAGGTGCATTACTTTGCACTTCTTTGCACTGAATCCAAGCTGCTATACTTCTGACCATTCCTCCAACATTGCCAAGTCCCTTCTCATCCTTTCCACGCCTCCTTGTGTATCAACCCTGTTGCAGATCTTTGTGTCATCTGGGACTGCCTGGCCCTTACAGTCTGTCCATTTTTCCATGCCTAATCTAAAACTGCAGAGATCCTACTTGGTCTGACTCGGTGACTGCTACCCTCTTGCCCCCTTCCCCTACCCATGGTGTCTCCAGCCCCTGTTCAGACTCCTCCTCATGACATTGCTGGTCTGCACAGTCAGCCAGTTGTCGCCAGCACATGAGCCCTGATTCCCCATTTAGCTAATCCCTCCCCATATCCATGTGTAACCCCCTACAAATGGGGGTTCCCTAAAAGGCTTCTGCGAGCTTGCCCCGAATGTTCATTGCCAGGCTGGTGTCCTGTGTTTAGCATCTGAATGTATTGCCAGTGAGTGCCAATGTGGCCTCCATGTACTGTCCCTTTAAGGGCTGCCTGTTTGCAGTCATAAGTAAACAGGAGGGGGGACTGTGTGTTTCCATGCCCAAGTCCCGCCCGGGCTGCTGAATACTTGCTCTGTTTCTGTCATTGCTACTTATGCAGAGGGAGCTCTGCTGAAAGGGGTAACTATTTGCCGTAAATCGTGTAGAGTAGTAATGAAAATGTGGTTTGTTCTAACCTGTCTTCTTTGCAGTGAGGACTGTTCTGTTTAGCTCCACCATTTTGGTCCTGAACTGCCGAACTGGACCAATCAGTACTCTGGGACTCTAAAATGGAGCCTGCTAAAGTGGGATTGTATGGATTACCCATTGGGATTTGTAGTTTTGAACTGTTGGCACCTTTTGCACCTAAAGGGGGAGCTCTTACTGTGATTGACAGCTGGACCAGCCAGTCGGACCTTTTGGATCAAGGGGAAGTACCATGAGCTGTCTGCTGGCCAGCCAGATTCGAGGTGGATGTAGAGAGAGAAGGAGCTTGCGTATTAGAGCAGTCGTGCTGTGGAGCAGTTTGCGCAGGAGAATCGTGTACGGCCTGAATCTCGGCCTGCTTGCTGTTTTCCGTGCTAGGAGAAGTGAAACGGACTGAATCTGATCTAGTGCTGTGAAGCAAACCAACGAACTGAGACCAGGCTTTACCTGAAGAAGACCGAAGATTTTGCTGAGTGCCATCGGCCTGTCAGGACTTTAGCTTCCTTTGTGCTCCCGGGTTTAGCAGTGACTGTGCGATCGGGGTTTAGAAGCAGTATGCATGGTGCAGTAAATTTCGTTGCATGTAAATGTGCTGTGAACTGGAGGGGGGTTGCAATCTAGTATTCCCCCGAGTAGAATGTGTGCTAAGGGCTGGACGTGTACCCAGCTTGAAACGGACTGAATCCGCAGCTACCCTATGCTGTTGAGCCCTGCCTCGAGGGCTTTGTCTCCCCACCATGCTTCTTCTGGCCATCCAGAACATCCAGCTATAGCCTCGACCATCATCCCTCCTGTGTTCAGCTTGGGTATCGTGAGTAACCTACAGGGTCGCTCCCTGCACAATATCTTTTAAATCACAAGTGTGTCATCTGATTATTTTGTTGTGTGTTTCCACGAACTGAGCCCTCCAGCTCCGGATTACAGTTAGCAAGGGTGCATGTTATTTCTTTTTCCTCATAGGGGCCCCTACCAGCTGCAATGCTGGCCTATCCTGGGCAATGGTCCTGGCTAGCCCCCCTCTCCATCCTGGGTACCCAGAGAATGTGACTGATAGGGACACTGACTGTATGCACAACTGTGATATTTATAGTGTGTTTAAGCCAATTAACCTGATTGCCCCCATCCTTGCTATAAATAAATAAATCAGATCTTTTTTTCTGCAGTTTACATTGACTATGGTGTCCGTTTATGCCTAAGGTATTGCCTAGTTGTTTTTTGTCTTGCATCACCTTATTTTACAGGGGGTCCCCAGAGTCAAGCTGAAGGAACCAGTCCTGGGGGTAAGTGCTAAATCTAGGTGTATGTGTAAAGCCTATCAGCGGTATTGGGAAGTTAAACATTGTGTACTGTGTGGGCCACTAGCAGGAGACAAGGGTGGTCACAGTGTGCCAGAGGGCTGTGGCCTGGTTAGTCAGACTAATACCAACCCTGACCTTTGGGTGGAGGCACCCGTCACTGAACCTAGGCCCCTTAACCTGCTACTTGCCAAGCAGGCAGGGGTAGTAGCCTTGGGGATTGCACCACCTAGGGGTTACATCTTGGAGGCACCACTGGGATTAGCGTCCTCTAGTGGCCAAGGGAAGAAGTTACCCTGGTATGTTTAGTTAAGCGTAGAAATGGAGGATCTTGCTACGCCCAAGCTGAAAATTGCCCCTTGTAAGCTGTTGGTGTACTGAATGATGGGGTGGAGTGAGGCTGAGGGGTTAGAATCCTGACAGGCACTCCTATTACTGGATGTCCCCTTAGGAATTACCAATGCTGATATTGTAGCCACTGTGGAACATGTTAAGGGTTTGGGCAAAGTAGAGGTGAAGGGGAGAGATGCAGATTTGTTTGAACAGACTATGATAGTGTTGCTTTCATGTAGCTCCCCAATAGATCCAGAGAAGGTACCCCCTGTTATTCTGCCAGAAGGTACTCAGAGGGGGTGGAGGGTCATTCACTTGTACAGTGATCCGACTACCCCAGGCGTGTCCCTCCATATAGAAGGGTATAAGGATAAGTTGCTCAAATTATTAGCATCTGAAGGACGAACTGCCCAAGAGCTCATAAAGGTGCTAGATCTTTCTGAGGAACACACGCCCCTGCACTCCCCAGCTTCTCTGAAGAGTTCTCTCATAGCCCCCTCCCCATAGTAATTCCCTCAATACAGTTGAATTCTTATAGAAAGCTCAGACTCTTTTCAGGCACAGTCCCAGTGCCCACGGGGGAGGATGATTTGGAAACGTGGATGGACTATGCTACTCGTTTAGTACAAGAATGGCAATGTTCAGAGGGGGAGAAGAGAAAGAGGCTGATGGAGAGTTTGAGGGGCCCTGCACTTGAGGCCATTCACTTCTTGTGAGCAACTAGCCCAGAGGCTACGGCAGCTGAATACCTATCTGCATTGGAAGGAGTGTTTGGCAGTACTGAGTTGGGGGATGATCTGTTGTGGAAGTTCAAGTCAGCAAAACAGTGGAAAAACGAGAAATTGTCCACCTTTGTTACCGGGTATGAGACGGCTTTGCAGTGAGCCCACAGGAAGGGTGGAGTGCCCGCGAAAGAACTGAACCGGGTCAGATTGGACCATATCCTAAAGTCGGACAGAAATTCTAGTGTAATGATATTGAAACTCAAGTTATAAGACAGGAAGGCTAACCCTCCTGAGTACTGTAATCTTATGAAGGAAATTTGTGAAATCGAGACTGATGAAGAGGGCTGGGAGCCCTATGCTGGGATGGTTGGTACCTGCCTGACCCCTGAGAAGAGTGACTCGAATGAGGCTCAGCAGCTGAGAAAGTTGATTAAAGAGTTGACTGAAGCAGCCAGAGAACCTAACCTGTATCACGCATCCCCAGAGGCAAAAGGTGGAGTGGGAGTGCATGTTGTTTCTTTAGAGCCCCAAGTTGAGGGTAACCTACTGGAAGAAGTGGGAGAGCTGAGAGCTTTAGTGGGAAACTTGCTGTGGACCGCACTGAATCCTCGCCCTGGTGGAAGTCCCAAGGATCAAGGATCCAAAGCACGAGCCAAAGATGAGCCCCCCAATACCCCTGTGGTACGCAAGTTGGGAAATGGCCCGCGAATCCTACAAGATCCCTGAGAGCCTACATTTTGTTATCAATGTGGAGAGGATGGACACACCTGTTTCTTCTGCCATTCACCGGAGAATTTGAGGAGGGTCACTGTCCGGTTATTAGCTGTGATTCAACAAAATAACTCACCACCAGGGGGAGCTGTGCAGAAAAGCCACGCTACCAAAGCCCATGTCAGATCCACACCGACATCAGTGCCACCGGAATGGTCCGACGTGGTGGGCCCCTCCATGGAGACAACAGTGAAGGTGAATGGAGTGTCTACCAGGGCTGTGCTCGACAGTGGCTCCCAAGTAACTATAATATTCCAGGACTGGTATCGGAAGCATTTGCCTGATGTGCCCTTACAGCATTTGGAAGGACTGCATGTCTGGGGGTTCAGCAAAAAGGCCTACCCCTATGCTGGGTATATCAAGATTTGGTTATCTTTCCCTACTTCGGTGGCTGGAGTGGCGGAGCAAGTGGAGACTTTAGCTTTGGTGTGTCCCCCTACTGGGCTGTACAGTGGGGTTCCTCTATTAATCGGGACAAATGCTCATATGTTTGGGAGACTGGCGCAGCTATGCTATGAGAAACAGGGGCAATGAACTGGTAGGGCTTCGAGGATTCCTGCCTTGATTAAGAGAGCGTACAAGTCATGGCAGAATGCTGGAGAGGTGCATCAAGATGAACCAGTCGGGATGGTGTGGAAGAGGGATCCTGAGTCAATGATCCTGGCTCCCAACACCCATTGCACCCTACAAGGGGAGGTCCACTTACGGAAAGATGTCAAGAATAAGATACTCATGCTGGACGCACCAGGCGATGGAAAATTGCCAGAAAGGTTGCTGATTAAGCCCAGTATTTTACCCACTCGTGCTCATGCCTATGCTTGATGGGTCATGGTCCAGGTCCACAATGTGTCAGATCGAGAAATTTGGGTGAAGAGAGGTTGCACCTTAGCTACAGTACACTGTACAGACACTGCAGTGTTACCTAGTAACAAGCCCTCTGGAGTGACAGACCGAGTGACCCCTGACTTGTTTGACTTTGGTGACTCCCCATTGCCAGCGGACTGGAAGACTAGAATCAGCCAGAGACTTGCCCAGAGAGATAAGGTGTTTTCGCTGAAGGAATGGGATGTGGGATGTGTCCAAGAAGCTGAGCATCACGTATGCCTGCAAGATGAATGGCCATTCCATGAGAGGTCCCGGCGCCTAACGCCAGCAGATATAGATGATGTAAGAAGACACTTGCAGGAAATGCTTGCAGCTGGTGTGATACAAGAATCCAGAAGCCCTTATGCTTTGCCTGTTGTGGTGTTGAGGAAAAAGAATGGGATCGTAAGAATGTGTGTAGACTACAGGACCCTTAACAGGCAGACCATCCCCGATCAATACACCATGCCCCATATTCAGGATGTTTTGGACTGCCTGAATGAAAGCAAGTGGTTTTCGGTGTTGGATCTTCGCAGTGGATATTACCAGATCCCATGGCCCCAGAAGACCGTGAGAAAACAGCCTTCATCTGTCCACTTGGGTTCTATGAGTTTATGAGGATGCCTCAGGGGATCTCAGGTGCCCCAGCCACTTTTCAGCGACTGATGAAACGTGCAGTGAGGGACATGAACTTGTTGGAGTGCCTAGTATACTTGGACGATGTTATTATGTTTGGGAGTTCATTGGAGAAACATGACAGCCGACTGGAAGACTTCAGCCTTAAGCTGTCCATCGACAAATGCCAGTTCTTTCAGACATCAGTAAAGTATGTGGGGTACATAGTGCCCACCGAGGGGATAGAGACTGATCCTAGCCAAGTTGAGGCCTTGACCATCTGGCCCCAGCCCCACAATTTAAAAGAATTACAACGATTCCTAGGTTTTTGTGGTTATTACTGATGGTTCATAAAGGACTACTCCAGAGTGATTCGCCCACTGTTGAATCTTATCCAGGGTTACCCTCCGACGAACAAAAAATACATGGCTCCCACTGAGGCAGAGAGAGTGTACTTCTGCCCGGGTGAACTTTTTGGGCCCCAATGAACACCCGACTGTGAAGTTGCTTTCCACAAAATCATATATCAACTCATCCACACTCCCGTTCTTGCTTATGCCGACCCTGCTAAACAGTGGGTTACACACTAATGCTAGCCTACAAGGTTTGGGGGCTGTGTTATATAAGGAGCATGAAAATGGCCTAAGACCAGTGGCCTTTGCCAGTAGGAGTCTGACCCATCAGAAAAAACCTATCCTGTGCATAAATTGGAGTTTCTGGTGTTGAAGCGGGCCATTGTCGACCAATTTCATGACTATTTGTATGGAGCAAAGATACTGGTAAAAACAGATAATAATCCACTGACCTATGTGCAGACTTCAGCTAAACTGGATGCTACTGGGCATCGGTGGCTTTCTGCATTTGTCCACTGATGATTATGCTGTTGAACACAGATTGAGTCTGAATCCATAGATGCTGATGCCCTCTCCCGGAGCCCTAATTCCAGAGGTGATTGGGTCGAGGTTGTCCGAGCCTGACATTAGAGCCCTATGCCAAAAGTTTGACAAAGATGAACCGATGTCTGCAGACCCAGTGGACTGCCTGGTAGACTGCTTGGGCCCTCTGGACACTTGTATACCAGCTGCATATTGTCACTTTTCCACGCTAGACATTAGTGCATTGCCCCAGCTTGATAATGACAGCCTTCAGCAAGCTCAATCTCGAGACCCAATGATCTGATCAGCCCTCGAAGCCCTTTACGTAGGGAACGATGTGTCCAAGCTGTGCTCCTCTGATTTGAGAACTGCACTATTGTACAAGGAGGGTCCCATTGAAGTTTATAAATCAGTTGCTGTACAGAGAGACAGTAAATGGGGGGTCAAGTAGACAAGCAACAGCTGGTCTTACCAAATTCAGAGGGGTGGTACTAGGGTCCCTACACAACCCATGGGCCACCTTGGTATCGACAGAACCCTTGACTTGGTACGGTCCCGATTCTATTGGCCTAAGATGGGGGCCGATGTTGAACATCAAGTACGAACTTGTAGTTGCTGCCTACAGAGAAAAGTTCTGCCACAAAAGACTGCCCCCCTAGTTAACATCACCACCAGCACACCCATGGAGTTAGTTTGTATTGACTTTCTAAGTTTGGAGCCCGATCAGCGGAATATCAGTAATGTGTTGGTGGTCACTGACCATTTTACCAGATGTGCCCAGGCCTTCCCCACCAAAGACCAAAAAGCATCCACCGTGGCCAAGGTACTGATAGAGAAATTCTTTGTTCACTATACGGGACCCCAAAGAATTCATTCTGACCAAGGTAGAGACATTGAGAGTCGCTTAATCAAGGAAATGCTCTCTCTACGGGGGGTGCAGAAGTCAAGAACCGCCCCCTATCACCCACAGGGAGACCCCCAGCCAGAATGCTTCAATCGCACCCTGCTTGACATGCTGGGTACTCTCCACCTGAAAGACAAGCCCAAATGGAGCCAGCAGATTAGCACCTTGGTCCACGCCTATAATCGTACAAAAAATTATGCTACCGGGTTCTCTCCCTATCGCCTCATGTTTGGGAGGGAGGCTCGGTTACCAGTGGACATTTGTTTTGGGGTTTCTCCTGATGGAGTCAGAGCTGAGAATTACCTTCAGTATGTGCAAAAGCTAAAAGTGCAATTGAACCATGCATACCAACTAGCTCAGACCATGGCTGCAAAGAGAAACTTAGCTAACAAAGAGAGATATGATAGAAAGTGTAACCCCCCTGCAAATGGGGGTTCCCAAAAGACTTCCAGGAGCTTGCTTGAATGCTCCAAGCCTGAATGGTGTTTGGCATTTAAGCCATTTATCAGTGAGTGTTTTTAGAACCTCTGGTACTGTCTCTTTAAGAGCTGTCTGCTTGCAGACATAATTAGTTTGTATGGGGGACTGTGTGTTTCTTTGATTGAGTACCACTCAAGCTGCTGTAATTCACTTCATTTTGCAGTCACTAGGAGTGCAAAGGGAACCTATCTGACAGATGTAACTGTTTGCCAGAAATTATTTAGAGTAATAATGAAATTACAGTTTGTCTAACCTGCTTTCTTTGCAGTCAGAACTGTGTCTGCTAGTTCCCATTCTAGTTTTGAACTGCTGAACTGGACCAATCAGTGTGGGGTAAGCTAGCTCTAAAATGGTGCCTTGGACGAATCAGAACTTGGACTCATAATCTGAGCCAGCCACAAGAGGATTGTATGGGCAGTGACTCTGGGAGATGTAGTTTAGACTTCAGCACCTTTTTGGACCAACAGCAGCGATCTATTGTGGTGACAGCCAATCCAGTCAAGAACTGGGAGGAACTCAAGGAAGTGCCAGTTTTGTCGGTTGGAGTTTCAGTTGAGCTTTGGCAGTGAAGAAGGAAGGAGCCCTGTGCTTTTCAGTGTGCAGTTTTAGTCAAAAAACGTGTGTAAGGCCCAGAGTTCGGTCTGCAGCTTGTTGGGACTGAATCCGTCCTGAGAAAGAATCAAGGATCTCTGAAGGTAGAAACCAGGCTCACCCTGTAGAAGACTGGAGGAATTGCTGAAAATTACACTCGGTCTGTCAGGAACTGAATCTGCTGTGTTCTCCCGGGTATTGTGCAGTAATTGCGATCGGGATACAGATGCAGCCTGCCTGGTATAGTGCTTTCTTTATATGGATGTGTGAAGAGGTTTGTGCACCTCAAGTGAGCCCTGCTGACATTGAGGACCCTATCTTATTTGGAGGTCGTGAGTACTAATTCAGGGTCGCTCCTGTTGAATTGCCACATTAAATCCAAATGGAATTACTGTACTGCTGACTGTTTAATTCTCTTTTCTCTGTGTGAAAGGGCCCCTACCAGCTGCCACGGTTTGGACTAGCCACTAGGGCTTGGGTACCCAGGGACAGTAACTGATAGGGATAGGCCTGTGCACAGAGCCATAAATGAATTATTAAAGTGATAAGCTAATTAACCTGATTTCCCCTGTCCTTGTTATATCCCCTAAATAAATCAGAGCTGCTTGTTTCAGCAAAGTTATACTGCCTGAGGTACTTGTCTATGTTAAAGTACTGTACTGTGATTGTTGCACTGTATCTCGTTTCACAGGAGGTCCCAGTGCGGAACCAGACCTCTGGGGTAAGTGTATACTGTGAAGGTAATTCTGATATATTGTGTGGGCCACTAGTGGGAAGAAGGGGGTTGCAGTGTCCCAGAGGGCTGTGACCAAGTTAGTTTAACTATTGTAAACCCTGACCTCTGGGTGGAGGCACCGCCATTGGATCCAGGCCCCTCAACCTGTTAGTGGCAAATCAGGCAGGGTAGTAGCCCCTGGGATAGCGCCATCTAGGGGTTACATCTTGGAGGCTCACCGCTGGGATTGTGTGTCCTCTAGTGGCCATATTCCGAACCACTGTTAAGAAAAATGGGTACCCGACAGAAGTGGCTGTGCACCGGCTGGTGGAGTGGTGTACTGGGGAGGAGATCGACCCCAAAATGCTATGCTTATCCTGGACATCCCCTGGGTATCAATACGGACACTGTGCAGGAGTACTTTCCAAGGTGGAGGTTTACAAAACCCTGTGGTGGTGGGTCGGCATGCTAACCTGCTCACCCACACTTTCCTGGCCCTAGTAGAGTTTAAGGATCCCATAGATAGCTCAAAGTGCCATACCATTACCCCAGAGGAGCCCTCACTGCTTGGAGAGTGATAAAAGGACAGTAAAGACCGGGGGAATCAGCCCCACCACTATCTGAAACTTTTGAGGAGAAATTTGCTGAATGGTTGCTGGGAGAGGAAAACTGTGGAGGACTTGAAGAAACTATTCTTGCCACCTGGGGATGTTCCTCCCCAACACCCTCTCCTGCTCCAGTGCCCGTAATGGTGGCTGAACCAATGCAGACTCTATTTCTGCACCTGCCATTAGTCCGACTCTTACCGAAGGTTGAGGATCTTCTCTGGCACCTCCCACCCCCAAGGGAGGATGACTGGGAGACCTGGATAACTATGTTGCCCCAAGTGCTAGAATGGCAATGCTCGGGAGCGAAAGCAAAAGAGGGTTAGTGAGAGCCTCCGAGGTCCTGCCCTGGCTACCATCCGTGCTAAGCAGACAGTAACCCTGAGCGACTGCACAGGCCTATCTTGAGGCCTTGGAGAATGTGTATGGAGCCCAGATTCTGATGAGAGACCTATGGTGGAGAGTAGAAATGCACAACAGTACCAAGGGAGTTGTTGTCTGTTGTATGTCTCTCGGCTGGAAAAATTGTTGCAAGAATGCCTCAGAAAGGGTAGTTTGCCAGCGATTGAACTGGACCGAACCAGACTGGACAGAATCCTTAAGTCTGCCCCTTCTCAGAACTGCTGTTGCTTCAGTTCGCCTGGCAAATCGACTGGAATCCCACCTCCTATGATGAGTTAATGAGAAATTCGAGGAGTTGAGAAAAGCGACCTCGGAGGTACCTGCACCAACAGCTGTGGCTACGACCAGTGACTGAGGTGACCCATCAAGTGAAGTTCAGGGCAGAGGTTGACAGTCAATGAGTGCTCTGACAAGGAAAAAGATATGCCACAATGGAGGCGAACTGTTGAGAGAGATCCGAATTCAAAACAGTCCTTTATAAGCCACGCCAATGCAGACCCTGACCTATATCCGACTGCATCTGCTATGGCGGTGGGGGTACCCACATGTATCTCCTGCTGATAACAGCTCCAAACTCAATTCCTTGACCATGGAAGTGGAGAAACTGACGAGATGTCTCCAAATGCTTATCACGCAAGAGACAGAGATGGCACCAGGTTTCCAGTTAGTAATACCCCGCCCTGGCTCCCAGTGTGGCGCCTCGGCCAGCTCAAACTCCAGAAAGTATGTTTTGCTATAATTGTGGGAAAGATGGGCACATGAAAGGGAATGCCAGTCCCAAAAGACACTGACAAAGTTGCATATAGGCTACAAGGAGAGCTTGGGAGAAGAAATCAGTGGTTAGAGGTGCAGACATGATCCCAGTGAGGGCACCAAAATGCTAATTCACGTCCTTTTGTGGCAAGGTCAGTTGCCAGGCCCCCCCTACCGCCTCCAGACTGGTCCAGAATAGTGGGTCCCTCCATGGAGACCACTGTAAAGGTGAATGGAGTGTCTACAAGAGCTGTATTAGACAGTGGCTCCCAAGTGACAATTATGTTCCAGGATTGGTATCAGAAGCATTTGTCAGACGTACCCTTACAACCATTAGAAGGACTGCATGTATGGGGTTAGATGAGAAGGCCTACCCTATTCGGGTATATCCGAATTTGGCTGTCTTTCCCCACCTCCGTGCCTGGGTGGCGAACAAGTAGAGACCCTAGCCTTAGTGTGTCCCCCACTGGATTGTATGATGGTGTCCCTTTGTTGATTGGAACAAATGCTCATATGTTAGGAAGGCTGGCACAGTTTGTTATGAAAACAGGGTCAAAGACTAGTAGAGCTTTAAGAGTTCCGGCTTTAATTAACAAGGCCTCTGAGGCACAGAGATGCTGAAAAAACAGAACCAGAGGAACCGGTCGGAATTGTATGGAAGAAGGATCCTGAGTCTCTGATCCTGGCGCCAAATGCCCAGTGTACCTTACAGGAGAGGTCCGTATCAGAAAGGATGTTAAGAATAAAATATTAATGTTGGATGCACAGGCGATGGAAAATTGCCAGAGGACTGCTGGTCAAGCCTAGTATTTTGCCCGCTAGAGCCCATGCTTATGCCAGAAGGGTAATGGTCCAAGTTCATAATGTGTCTGAAAGAGACATTCGATAAACAGAGGTTGCATCCTGGCTAATGTGCATTGTGCAGACACTGCAGTGCTACCAGCAACAAGAGTTCAAGGAAGAATGACAGAGTAGCGCCTGACTTGTTTGATTTCGGCGACTCCCGCTGCCAGCTGAATGGAAAGTGAGGATCAGTGAGAAGCTTGCCCAGAAGACCAGGTGTTTTCCTTTAAAGGAATGGGATGTAGGATCGTGCAAGGAGCTGAGCACAATATCCGGCTGCATGGCGAAAGACCATTTCGTTGAGAGGTCTCGGCGCCTGGCACCTGCTGACATAGATGATGTGAGACGGCATCTGCAAGAGATGTTAGCTGCTGGTGTAATACAAGAATCCAGAAGCCCTTATGCTTCCCCCATTGTGGTGATGAGGAAAAGAATGGAACAGTAAGGATGTGTGTGGATTATCGCACCAAACGGCGGACTATCCTGATCAGTACACAATGCCCGCATTCAGGATACTTTGGACTGCCTAAGCGAGAGCAAGTGGTTCTCTGTGCTGGATCTCCGCGATGGGTACTACCAGATCCGATGGCCCCAGAGGACCGTGAGAAGGCGAGCCTTTATCTGTCCGCTTGGCTTCTATGAATTCATGAGGATGCCTCAAGGATTTCAGGTGCCTCAGCCACTTTTCAACGATTGATGGAGCGTGCAGTGGGGACATGAACTTACTAGAGTGCCTGGTATACCTAGATGATGTTATTGTGTTTGGCAGCTCACTGGAGGAACATGAGCAGATTATTTAAGGTATTGGACCGACTGGAGGACTTTGGCCTTAAACTGTCCATTGATAAGTGTCAATTCTTTCAAACATCAGTAAAGTATGTAGGACACATAGTATCCACCGAGGGAATAAAGACCGACCAAGTAAAGTTGAGGCCTTGACCACCTGGCCACAGCCAAAATCTAAAGAACTGCAAAGATTCCTGGGATTCTGTGGTTATTATCGAGCGCTTCATCAAGGACTATTCAAGAGTGATCCGCCCTTTACTTAACCTTACTCAAGGTATCCCCCAACCACAAAAAATACCAAAAGTCAGCGTCCTCAAGACTGAAGAGTGTATTTTCATCCGGTGAAGTATTTGGGGCCGCTGGACTCTGATTGTGAGACTGCTTTTCATGAGATCATATATCAACTTACCCATGCTCCAGTGCTGGCCTATGCCGATCAAGAAAACCTTACGTCCTGCACACTGATGCTAGCTTGCAAGGGTTGGGGGCTGTGTTGTACCAAAACACGAGAATGGCCGAGACCAGTGGCCTTTGCCAGTAGAAGCCTGACCCCATCCGAAAAGAACTATCCTGTACATAAGTTAGAGTTCCTAGCTTTGAAGTGGGCTATTGTTGACCAATTCCATGAGTACTTGTATGGGGCTAAAATACTAGTAAAAGCTGACAATAATCCTTTGACCTATGTGCAGACCTCAGCTAAGTTGGATGCCACTGGCCATAGGTGGCTTTCTGCATTATCTACATATGACTATACTCTCGAATACCAGAGCAGGTCTGAACCACATAGTTGCTGATGCTCTCCCGGAGCCTGTTCCCCAGAATGATTGGGTCCGATTGGCAGAACCTGACATTCGGGCACTCTGCGGAGATTTGACAGGGAGGAACAAATGTCCCGAGACGCAGTGGACTGCATGGTGGATTGCTTGGGGCCTCTGAAATTGCATACCTGCTGCTTATTGCCACTTTTCTGCAATAGACATTGGTGCACTGCCTCAGCTGGACAATGACAGTATCGGCCGGCTCAATCCCGCGATCCCATGATCAAAGCAGCTTTAGAAGCCCTCTATGCAGGAAAGATGTGTCCAAATTACGCTCACTGTTTGAGAACTACTGTTATACAAAGAGGGTCCTAAGTTGAAACTGATCAATAAACTGTTATACAGAGAAACAGTAGACAGAGGGGGACAAGTAGACAAACAACAACTAGTGCTGCCCCTGCCTTTCGAGACTCAGTACTGAGGTCCTTGCACAACCACATGGGGCACCCTTGGTATAGACAGAACACTTGACTTGGTGAGATCCAGATTCTATTGGCCTAAGATGGGGGCTGATGTGGAGCAACACATTCGAACTTGTAGTCGCTGCCTACAGAGAAAGCTTTGCCCCAGAGGGCTGCCCCTTGTTAATATTCACCACCAGTGCACCATGGAGCTGGTCTGTATTGATTTTCTGAGTTTGGAGTCAGATCAAAGAAATATCAGTAATGTGCTGGTGGTCACTGACCATTTCACGAGATATGCCCAAGCTTTCCCCACCAAAGACCAGAAAGCATCCACTGTGGCCAAAGTACTTGTAGAAAACTTTTGTTCACTATGGGGCCCACAAAATCCATTCTGATCAAGGGAGAGACTTTGAGAGTCGTCTGATCAAAGATGCTTTCTCTGTGGGGAGTGCGAAAGTCCAGAACCACTCCTTACCACCCCCAGGGGACCCCAGCCTGAGCGTTTCAACCGCACTTTGCTAGATATGCTAGGCACCCTGCACCCAAGGACAAGCCTAGATGGAGCCAACAAATTAGCACCCTGGTACATGCTTATAACTGCACCAAAAGTGATGCCACTGGATTCTCCCCTACCGCCTGATGTTTGGAAGAAAGCTCGACTACCAGTAGATGTGTGTTTGGGTCTCTCCTGATGGGGTTCAAGCTGACAACTATTTACAGTATGCAAAAGTTAAAGGCCCAGCTAACTCATGAGTACCAACTGGCTCAAACCATGGCTGCCAAAAGAAATCTGGCCAACAAAGAAAGGTATGATAAAAAGGTGAAAGCACAGGAACTCCAGGAGGGAGATCGGGTATTGCTAAGAAATCTGGGACTGCATGGCAAGCACAAGATTGCTGACAGATGGCACCATCTCCCTCACATTGTAGTGGGCAAACTAGATGATCTGCCAGTGTACAAAGTAAGGCCTGAGAATAATTCAAAAGATGTAAAAACAATGCATAGAAATCATTTACTGCCCATTGGACAAATCTTAAGTGAGTCTGAGCCCCTAGAAGATGCCCCTCTGGACCAGTGACTAGAGCTGCTGCTAAGAAAAGATCAAGAAAGTCTGCACCTACAGAAGCAAAGTTAAAGTGTTCCCCTCCACAAGTCCCAGTTGAGCATGACTGTCAGTCCATATCGGAAGAAAGTGAGAGTGACTTTGAATACTATCCTTCTTCTGAACTGAGTCAATTGTTTTGAGGCAGTCCCTAGTCAATACTGGAGATGAAGCTGGGCCTTCTGGACTGTCTAAGCCCCAGCTTCATCCCTGAGCCAATGCTCCCAGAAAGTGAAGTGCCATCAGATCAGATGAAATGGAATCATTGTGCATGGTTGAACTGTTTGAGCTTTCAGGAGAGAAAATGATAGATTGGGGCAGACTGGTGATACACCGAACAAGAAGAGTATTTTGAAGTGCCCTGACAGTCCTGCCAGTGTCCAAGCTCTCCATACGAGCCAAATGTTGTGGACTCAAAACTGTAACTCCTGGAGCTAAAAGTGCCCCAAGTTCTAGCCTCTCTACCCCATGGAGACTCCCCTGACAAGTGAGGACAATGCTGAAAATGAGGCTCAGGTGCAGAGACTATAACAGTTCCCCCTAGAAAGACTGGTCGAGCTGTAAAAGCCTGTGGTGCACCTCAGTTATGATTCACTTGGGAGGCCTGTGGACTTGCCTCTCAATGTTGTCCATAAAGGAGTGTATGTGTCCCGAGGCTCATTGCCCAAACTGAGCATCAGTGCTAACTCCAAGTTACTTGTGTTGCCCTCTAAGTATGGTGCCTTGCCCCATCCAGCCCAAGGTAACTGATAGGGAAGGGCCCCTCTCTTCAGGTTTCATGTACAAGAGGTAATAACTTGAGTTATGGTACAATGTGTATGTAATACTGTGTAAAAAGTGACGTACTGCAATGTTTCAGAAATGTGTTCTTGGTAAAATGATATATTGACTGATGATTACATATGCGAGCCTAATGCAAATGTATATGGTTGCAGTTAAAACTTATGGGGTACTTGCTTGCGCTAGAATCAAGCTTTCCCAGGCCAGGAAGGTGTAACCCCCTGCAAATGGGGGTTCCCAAAAGACTTCAGGAGCTTGCTTGAATGCTCCAAGCCTGAATGGTGTTTGGCATTTAAGCCATTTATCAGTGAGTGTTTTAGAACCTCTGGTACTGTCTCTTTAAGAGCTGTCTGCTTGCAGACATAATTAGTTGTATGGGGGACTGTGTGTTTCTTTGATTGAGTACCACTCAAGCTGCTGTCAATTCACTTCATTTTGCAGTCACTAGGAGTGCAAAGGGAACCTATCTGACAGATGTAACTGTTTGCCAGAAATTATTTAGAAGTAATAATGAAATACAGTTTGTCTAACCTGCTTTCTTTGCAGTCAGAACTGTGTCTGCTAGTTCCCCATTCTAGTTTTGAACTGCTGAACTGGACCAATCAGTGTGGGGTAAGCTAGCTCTAAAATGGTGCCTTGGACGAATCAGAACTTGGACTCATAATCTGAGCCAGCCACAAGAGTTGTATGGGCAGTGACTCTGGGAGATGTAGTTTAGACTTCAGCACCTTTTGGACCAACAGCAGCAGTCTATTGTGAGTGACAGCCAATCCAGTCAAGAACTGGGAGGAACTCAAAGGAAGTGCCGTTTTGTCGGTTGGAGTTTCAGTTGAGCTTTGGCAGTGAAGAAGGAAGGAGCCCTGTGCTTTTCAGTGTGCAGTTTAGTCAAAAAGCGTGTTAAAGGCCCAGAGTTCGGTCTGCAGCTTGTGAGACTGAATCCGTCCTGTGAAAAGAATCAAGGATCTCTGAAGAGTAGAAACCAGGCTCACCCTGTAGAAGACTGGAGGAATTGCTGAAAATTACCTCGGTCTGTCAGGAACTGAATCTGCTGTGTTCTCCCGGGTATTGTGCAGTAGTGCGATCGGGATACAGATGCAGCCTGCCTGGTATAGTGCTTTCTTTATATATGGATGTGTAAGAGTTTGTGCACCTCAAGTGAGCCCTGCTGACATTGAGAGGACCCTATCTTATTTGGAGGTCGTGAGTACTAATTCAGGGTCGCTCCTGTTGAATTGCCACATTAAATCAAATGGAATTACTGTACTGCTGACTGTTTAATTCTCTTTTCTCTGTGTGAAAGGGCTACCAGCTGCCACGGTTTGGACTAGCCACTGAGGGCTTGGGTACCCAGGGACAGTAACTGATAAGGATAGGCCTGTGCACAAGCCATAAATAGATTATTAAAAGTGATAAGCTAATTAACCTGATTTCCCCTGTCCTTGTTATATCCCCTAAATAAATCAGAGCTGCTTGTTTCCAGCAAAGTTATACTGCCTAGAGTACTTGTCTATGTTAAAGTACTGTACTGTGATTGTTGCACTGTATCTCGTTTCACAGGAGGTCCCAGTGCGGAACCAGACCTGGGGGTAAGTGTATACTGTGAAGGTAATTCTGATATATTGTGTGGGCCACTAGTGGGAAGAAGGGGTTGCAGTGTCCCAGAGGGCTGTGACCAAGTTAGTTTAACTATTGTAAACCCTGACCTCTGGGTGGAGGCACCCGCCATTGGATCCAGGCCCCTCAACCTGTTAGTGGCAAATCAGGCAGGGGTAGTAGCCCCTGGGATAGCGCCATCTAGGGGTTACAAAAGGTAAAGGCCCAAGAGCTTCAAATTGGAGACCATGTGTTGCTGTGAAATCTGGGATTGCATGGCAAGCACAAAATTGCTGATCGGTGGCACCACCTCCCCCATATAGTAGTAGGCAGACTGAATGACTTACCTGTGTATAAAGTGTGGCCTGAAAACAATTCAAAGGATGTCAAGACCATGCACCATAACCATTTGTTGCCCATTGACCAAATTCTGATTAAAGCTGAGCCCCCAAAGGTTGCCCCTCTTGGACCAGTGACTTGGGCTGCTGCGAGACAATGGCAGAATAAGCCTACCCCAGTGGTCACTGACTTGAGGCCCTCTCCACAGCCAATCCAAACTGATAATGCTTGTCAGTCCACTTCTGATGAGAGTGAGTGTAACTATGCTTATTACCCCTCTTATGAACTGAGTCAGCTGTTTCGGGGTAACCCGATGATCAATTGTGGGGGATGAAGCTGGGCCTTCCGGACTGCCTAGCCCCCCAGCTTTGTCTCTGGAGCCAATGCTCTCTGAGAGTGAAGTTCGAAGTCTCAGATCTGATAATGTTGAGTCGCTGTGCATGGTGGAACTGTATAATTTACCTGAGGAAGAGACGGATGATCTGAGACAGACTGGTGACATGCCAGAACCTGAAGAGTACTTTGAGTGTGATGGTGATTCCTTTCCATTGCCGGAGTACCTTCTCAGTGAGCAGTGTTGTAGAACCTGAAGTTACAGAGCCAGGGGCTGACAGTGCCCCCAAGACCGAATTTTTCCACTCAGACAGAGGGCCCCTTTTGCAAATAAGGAAAGTGCAGAGATTAGGTGAAAGGTACAGAATGTGGCTGTTCCCCCCAGGAAGACTGGACGAGCCGTCAAACCAATAGTACGCCTCAGCTATGATTCCCCTGGGAGGCCAGTGGATTTACCTCTCAACGTACTCCACAAGGGAGTTTATGTGTCCCAAAGTTCCCTACCCAAACTGAGTTTGAGTGCTAACTCCCGGCTGATTGTTCTGCCCTCTAAGTATGGTGCCCCTGCCCCATCCAGCCCCAGGGTAGCTGATAGGAAAGGGCCCCTGTTCTCATTGCTCCATGTGCAGCAAGTAATAACCTGATTTCATACTGCAGTGTGTACATGAGTAATCTGTGCAAAATGTGTGTAATGCAATTTAGGAAAAGCAGAGTGCTGTGAAATATGGAGAGTGTACATAGTAAAAGTTTAATATGCTGACTAATGTTGTAGAAGTTATAGGCCTTAACTGCTAGTGGTATAGAAGTGTAAGGTAATATACATTTAAAACTATTATAATAGTACTGACTTGACGCAGACGCCAAGTTTTTCCAGGCAAGGAAGGGTGTAAACCCCCTACAAATGAGAGTTCCCAAAAGCCTTCCACGAGCTTGCCCCGAATGCTCATTGCCAGGCTGGTGTCCTGTGTTTAGCATCTGAATGTATTGCCAGTGAGTGCCTATGTGGCCTCCGTGTAATGTCCCTTTAAGGGCTGCCTGTTTGCAGTCATAAGTAAGCAGGGGGGGGGGAACTGTGTGTTTCCATGCCCGAGTCCCGCCTCGGCTACTGAATACTCGCTCCGTTTCTGCCATCGCTACTTGTGTAGCGGGAGCTCTGCTGAATGGGGTAACTATTTGCTGTAAATCATGTAGAGTAGTAATGAAAATGTGGTTTGTTCTAACCTGCCCTCTTTGCAGTGTGGACTGTCCTGTTTAGCTCCACCATTTTGGTCCTGAACTGCCGAATTGGACCATGGACCAATTAGTACTCTGGGACTCTAAAATGGAGCCTGCTAAAGTGGGACTGTATGCATTACCCATTGGGATTCGTGGTGTTGAACTGTTGGCGCCTTTTGCACCTAAAGGGGGAGCTCTTACTGTGATTGACAGCCGGACCAGCTAGTCGGACCTTTTGGATCAAGGGGAAATACCATGAGCTGTCTGCTGGCCAGCCAGATTCGAGGTGGATGTAGAGAGAGAAGGAGCTCGCGTAATTTGAGCAGTCGTGCTGCGGAGTAGTTCGCGCAGAAGAATCGTGTACGTCCTGAATCTCGGCCTGCTTGCCGTTTTCTGCACTAGGAGAAGTGAAACGGACAGAATCCGATCTAGTGCTCTGAAGCAAACCAACGAATTGAGACCAGGCTTAACCTGAAGAAGACCGAAGATTTTGCTAAGTGCGATCGACCTATCAGGACTGTAGCTACCTTTGTGCTCCCAGGTTTAGCAGTGACTTTTCGATCGGGGTTTAGGAGCTGTATGCATGGTGCAGTAAATTTCGTTGCATGTAAATGTGCTGTGAACTGGAGGGGGGTCGCAATCTAGTATTCCCCCCAGTAGAATGTGTGCTAAGGACTGGACGTGTACCCAGCTTGAAACGGACTGAATCCATGGCTACCCTATGCCATTGGGCCCTGCCTTGAGGGCTTTGTCTCCCCACCATGCTTCTTCTGGCCATCCAGAACATCCAGCTATAGCCTCGACCATCATCCCTCCTGTGTTCAGCTTGGGTATCGTGAGTAACCAACAGGGACGTTCCCTGCAACATATCTTTTAAATTACAAGTGTGTCATCTGATTAATTTGTTGTGTGTTTCCACGAACTGAGCCCTTCGGCTCCAGATTACAATTAACAAGGGTGCATGTTATTTCTTTTTCCTCACAGGGCCCCTACCAGCTGCAACGCCGGCCTACCCCAGGCAACGGTCTTGGCTAGCCCCCCCTCTCCATCCTGGGTACCCAGAGAGTGTGACTGATAGGGACACTGACTGCATGCATAACTGTGATATTTATAGTGTGTTTAAGCCAATTAACCTGATTGCCCCCATCCTTGTTATAGCCCCCTGAATAAATCAATTTTTCTGCAATTTACATTGCCTGTGGAGTCCGTTTATGCCTAATGTATTGCCTAGTTGTTTTTGTCTTGCATCACCTTATTTTACAGGGGGTCCCCAGAGTCAAGTTGAAGGAACCAGTCCTGGGGGTAAGTGCTAAATCTAGGTGTATATGTAAAGCCTATCAGGGGTATTGGGAAGGTAAACATTATGTACTGTGTGGGCCACTAGCAGGAGACAAGGGGGGTCACAGTGTCCCAGAGGGCTGTGGCCTAGTTAGTCAGACTAATACCAACCCTGACCTTTGGATGGAGGCACCCGTCACTGAACCTAGGCCCCTTAACCTGCTACTTGCCAAGCAGGCAGTTGTAGTAGCCCTGGGGATAGCGCCACCTAGGGGTTACACATGACTTCAGGGAAAAACTAATTTTTCCTCTGGAGTCAGGGGTAGGAAAGACATAACAAAAGTTTGTTTTATGTTCAATAAAAGCCCCAAAACTCACTACAGAGCATCTACAAGTCTAGAGCTTCAGGGGGGCCTAGCTGCCCGCAGCATTACTTGTAGAGGTAGGTTGGTTCATCACAGCATTGTTGGTCAGCACAGTCACTTGTCCTTGGCCCCTGCCCCCAATTTGGCCAGATTCTCCACACCTATTTTTCCCCTGGCGTCAGGGGTAAGAAAGCATACTAAAGGTGTTTTTTTTCTTTAAGAACAACCCCAAAACTCACCACAGAGCATCAAAACACCCCAGAACCCCGGCTTACAATTGTGGGGAAAGCTGGCAACCCTAGAGAATAAGGGAAGGTCGGTAGATGAACTGTTGCAAAAGCTTATCCTAAACACCGCCCCACTCAGCAGTCCAAATCCTACAACTCTGTTATCTCCATGACGTAGATGGGGGAGTCTCTTTCTTGCATGTCTGTGGCTGGAAAAGTCCGGGCGCTCGGTTTCTGAGAGGGAACTGGGAGGAGCCGAAGGAAGGAAGTTTAAAGTGGTCGCCATAGCAGCGGCTTCACTAGTGAAGCCCGACGGCAGCCTTGCCTCTGGGTTCACACTGAACTCTGCGGTCTGTGTTTTCTTTATTTTGGCACAAGTTATTACCCCAACCGGAGTGAAACGAGTAGTAAAAAGATGTCTGGTAAGTTCTGTGAATTGGTCATAATAAACGTGTTATGCAGTTTATTTGTCTTCTGTTCTCGTGTTGATTTATATTTATTTTAAAATATACTGAGATTATTTCCGTACAGTAATTATATAGCCCTTGATGTGTCTGGAAAACAGGTTGTGGTGGGACTCGGATATACTGTCTTTTAAAGAATATCGCAAGTTAACATGTTGTATGTTTTGTTTATCAGAATTTGAAACTTATATAAAATGTTTTCTCGATGGTAAGGGTTTTAATTGTTTTTAGGAAAACACGATTTGGGTGCGGTCGCACGAAATAAATTATACTTTAGCTATTGGGTGTGTTGCTTATACTGTAGCTGTTGGGTGTACTGCATATGTGTAATATTATTGTAACAGCTACTTATCAGGGAGTAAAGTAATATTGGGAAGTGTTGAAATTATTGCGGGTAACTCCTGCAACATGGGGGCTTACTTTAAAGACAAAGTCCGCATGTCCCGAAGCTGTACCACATCTCGAGGAACGTTCCTCATTTTAGTTCACAAAATCTCCCTGTTCCACATTGTGAGGACTTGTCCCACATTCAGTGTTAACATTTTAAAGCAAAAATCTATAGTAAATGATGCAAAAAATATATTATTCAATTAATAACAGACTTTCTGAACACAAATGGAAACATTTTAACAATGTTCTGAGCTTCTTAGGCAATGTTCCACATCTGGGGGACAAAAGGTTGAGAGGTATGGAAGCTGGTATAACAGAATTGCACAGAAATGTTTCAGAGAAGAAGGTAGCACTACTGTGTATAAGATGTCCTTGCAAAAAATTACCTTCAGGCATCTAGTGTTACTCTGCACTTCGGGTCTTCAGCATGCCAGTTTGTCAACTTGATGTCTCAGCTGTTGCAGTTCACTTAAGCAATAATGCACGACAGGGTGTGTGTTGTGCTGGGATAACGTCACGCCTGGGGTGATTAGGCACGAGGCCGCAGGCCGAGTGCGACTAATCACCCCAGAAGTGACGTTATCCCAGCACAACACACACCCTGGAGTGCATTATTGCTGTTATACAATGGCTCGTGTAAAACTAACAAAAAACGAAGATGAGGAAGTACATTTAAAGTTTTATTTTTGTCTTTTTTTTTTTATGTGGGTAGGAATACTTTACAAAAAAATAGTGCTGATTGTTTCAGCCAGTAGGTGGAGCTGCTGGGTTTTTCATGGGGGTCTTCTCTGTCGATAGGAACCTTTTTCAGTGCTTCTTCTACTCTTATTAATTTGCTCTATTCCATGAGTGCTTATATTGTCTTTTCTTATGGTTTTTCTTTTCTTTTTTTTTTTGCCTGTCTTTGTGTTTCCTGACGGTGTTTATTTGCCATTGGAGATTGAGGCTGTACCCCGTTTACAACCGCATTGCCCTCTGCCATGGGGATGGAGGTAGGAAGGCGATATGGAGGTTTTCAATATTTCGACATTGTGGTGTTTTAAAAAAAAAAGAAACAAGAAATTTAATTGAAGACGACCGTACGAGCACTATGAAAAGAGCTGTGCAGTGAAAGACGCTCTTGCTCGGTCTGGTTGTTCAGTCGCTCGGTTGGGTCATTCACTCACTCAGATCTCAAGTCTGCAGTGAGAGGGGTCACTGTGTTTTACTATTTCGATAGGCAGGTAGGGGAGGGTTTAAAAAAAAAAAAGTACAATAAAAATAGAGGGAAACGTGCTTGAGTACTGAGCAAGCGTTATGAAACAGCCATGCGGTGACTATTTAAAATATGCGCTTGTTGTACTGGGATAACATCATGGGTCCAGTCTCAGACTGACCAATCAGAGTCAGTCTTTCTTTCTTGCCATTGTATAATAGAGAATAGATTTTTTTTTTTTTCAGTTCAGTGTTTTCCTTTTCAGGGTTTATACCACATCTTAGTAGCCTGTCTAAACCTTGAGCACTGCTACAGGCTCTTCTGACGGCCTTCTACTTGACCCAGACTGCTGAGGCCCCAGTCTGACCTTCACGTGTCCAGGCTTTCAAACCCCTAGGTCAGAGGCAGCTTGGCACCATGCTGTAGTGCCTGCTACGGGACCTGGATCAACAGCCCTCCCTTGGTCTTTTTCTCCATGCTGTATCTTCAGCGTCTCCCACATGCTGGCTTGCACATGGTTGCCACACTCTTCCTTTCTGAAACTCAGCAGCTGTGTTCACAGTTTGCTCTCTGCTTTTGGGATGGCACAGCTTACAGCCATTCCCAGCACTGCAGACCTTTCCACCACGAGATCTCCACCATATCTGCCCTCTGTCACACTCTTGCCTTTATGGGCCATGCTCACAGTTTGTCTCGATTTTTCCCTGGGGTTGTCACTCCAGAAAGTCGACAGCCCATAGGACACACAAAAGGCACCAGAACCTAATGCCCATCCTTTCCCTAGAAACTTCGAGGAGTTCATTCCCCTGTGAGGTTTCTAAGCGTTGGGGCAGGCCTGCCCGAGTGGGTCCATTACAGTGCTCACCATGACAACAGACTGTAACAAACTGCAACTATGTTAGGGAAAGCTATTTTTATTTTATTTATTTACTTATTAGTAGGATTACAAATACCTTTGAACCAAGGGTTCTTATACAAAGGTTCCGCGTCAGCAATGGGTGCAAGCAAAACAGTGGTAAGATACAATACAAGGTCAGGAGGTTAACATAGAAGTAAGCAGAGTTAAGATACAATATAGTTCAGGAGGTTAACAGTAGCAAAATAGAGTACATGTGTATAGACTAGCACAGTAGCCAACAGTCAGTGGCAAATAACAATGTACAGTTAACAATACGGGTGTATATATAGCAAGACACAGATACAAATGAAAACCATCCTGGGGTGACATAAGTGGAGCAAGGGGTGAGGGATAAGAGGGGGGGTGGGGAAAAGGGGGGTAGGCAGTCAAGGATTTGACATTGTTGTAAGTGCAAGAACAGAAAGATAAGTGCTAGGTAGTCTGGGGGTGGAGCAACGAGAGATAGGGTGATAGGGAGGGGGAGACAGGAGGAGAGGAGCAGGAGAGGTGGTGGAATGGTAGGTGGGAGGTAAGAGGGGGTAGAATGGTAGGTGGTGGGTTAGTCTTTTTGAAGGGCACAGTGAAATGAGCACTGCATTGCCTGAAATATGTTATAAATCTGTAACAGTAAAAAGTAACAAAAAAAAAAAAAAAAGGATAGAAAACACTAAAATGAAACAAAATTGTTGTAAATATAATCGTTTTAAAGACATTTTATTTTAGTGGAGACTTTTTTTTTTTTTTTAGTCTAACTAGGAGTAGCACACTAAGCGGAAAGCTTTTTTACAGGAGCGAACTGGGAGCACAGGGAAGTTAAGTGACTTACTCAGGTTCACACAGTATGCAAGTGGAAGCTGTGGGATTCAAACCCAGGTCTGGTCTGCTGAATGTCACGAGATTTGCAGCTCAGAGCCTTAAACCACTGCGCTATATTGCCTCCATGATCCAAGAATTGATCTGTAATGCCGCAGAAGTAAGGAAATGTGACGTTCAGTTAAAAAAAAAAATCAACTAAGCCTTGGTAAATCTGTGGCATGGTGTCTCTTGGCATTTGAACAGTTGTGTGATGCCTTGCCCTAACTTGGCACCCTCTCTCATTGCATTGGTGTGTGAGTATTTATGTGTGCCTGGAAAGATGGTGCCAAAGCTAGGGCAGTGATAAGGCTGCGTTGCATGATCATTCAAATCCCAAGAAACAACATGGAACAGATTACCAATGCTGTGGGCAGCTGTTTTTACCCAAACATCACATCTCCTTACTTTTGTAGGCAACCTGAACTGATGCTTAAAGAGAAGTTTCAACATTAGCGAAATGCTTTTTTTTTTTTTTTAATTACAATTAGAAGGTACATTACAGGTTTCTCAAACTGTTAAATGGTTTGCTGATTTAGATTATTCCTGTGAATATTAGCAAGTACTCAGGGTGCTGGAGTTGTTTAATATAGGGGTCAGATTTTGCCTATGTTTTCTCCCTAATGTATGAACAGGTTAAATAGCAATCAGATGATTGCGTGCTTCTCCTTTTGTGAACCCTACCTTATGGACAAACCTACAACCTTTGAAGAGGCTGGAAAATAACTTGAAACTTTTGAGACTTTATGTCATGAACTTATTTTGGAACTACCTGTTTCCTTTTGTAAAAGAATACAAGGCATGTGTTTCCAGTGTATCACAGTTTCCCTAGATGGCAGTTTTAACTGGCATTATAACATGGCTATCTAAAATACAATCATTTCATTGGTCAGAACACATCACCTGACTATTGATTAATCCCAGATATACCCACAGTTGCCTTGCCAGTCCACAATAACTTGATTGACAGCAATGTAAACTGACTTAGAGAAATCACTTCACCATAGACTCATTGAAAAAGAGAAGGCGGATTCCGCCTTGCAAAGGTGGATAAGGCGGATTCCGCCTTGCAAAGGTGGATTCTGCATCCTTATAACAACAAATCCACCTAGTGGACAACTACAAAGACAGCATCTTCTACACACATTATTCACTAGGTGGAAGGACTATTTTAGTAGAAATCCATGTTCAAGCACATGTATTTTAATATTCTTTTATATAAACCTCTAATATAATGTGGCTCATGTTATGAGAGGGTTAACCCACTCCAGGGTATGGGTTTACTGAGCATTAATCCACACCTGAGTGGTTGAAATCACTCGGCCTGCAGCCTTGTGATTCCACCACCTCCCCCGGTGTGGATTAATGCTCAGTAAATCCATACCGTGTCATGGGTTAATCCCTCCCTATTTGTACCTAATCCTTATATGAGTAAAGCAGTTGTCAAATGAATGTACTCTCTCAGGAAATATGATTCCTGACTGTTGTCCGTACCACACATGTCCACCGCTGCAGGACAGACAGCCTTCAAATTTCGCATGTCTAAGCAGTGTAACTCCCTTACCGAGGACATTTGGAATGCACCCCCAACTCCGCGCCTCAACTCCCTCCTCAAAGTACACTTCTCCCCTATCTGCACATGTGACTAAGATTTGTTTTGCACCAGGGTCTAGCTTCTCCAGTATTGTGGCTGCCAATATGTGATGTATTTTGTTACTATTTTGCTGTGCCTTGCACAACTACCTTCTGTACTGTACTATATATGTATGTTTTGCCTGATTGATCACTGAATTCTGCACTCTGATTGTATTCTCCCCTGCCCCCTTCCCCCAGGGTGCATCTGGAATTGAGCAGTAGTCTGCTCAGCATGCTTTTGTGGTAAAACATTTAAATAAATGATTTGTCTGAATATAGAGAAAATGTAATAAAAGAAAGTTTAAAAAAACAAAATACAATTGGCCATTACCTTATGTTGGCGATAGTCTTGGCAGAAAGGAATGTATCTAGTACGTCCACTACGGGAGGGAAGGGATCGAAAATCGTGCCGAACGGACAGCCAGCCAGTCCCTTTCACTTCCCAGTCTGCCGGCCTCACCCCCCGTTCTCAGACGTTTTGTGACATCTAACCCGGGGGGGGGGCCACATGCAAGTGAATGGGTGAATTTTTCAAAGTGGCTTTATGTTTAATTAAGCAACCTTTGATATAAATGAAAGCCATTACTCAATATTTAGTTGAGCGATGGCTTTCATTGATATCAAAGGTTGCTTTTATTAAACATAAAGCAGCTCTGAGAAATTCCCCATCTACTTGTACATGGCGCGCCCCCGCACTCTCCCTGGTTAGATGTCACAAAACGTCTGAGTGCAGGTGCGGGGCTGGCTGTCAGTTTGGCATGATTTTTCCGATCCCTTCTCTCCCGTAGTGGACGTACTGGATACGTTACTGTCTGTCATTACAAGACTATTGTCAGCATAAGGTAAGGTGTTACTGTATTGAAAATCCCATTATCCCCCTCACATAGAAACATAGAAGTTGATAGCAGCAAGGCCCATCCAGTCTGCCCACTTTTTTTCTACCTTATGAATGTGCCATAGGCCTTTACTCGGTCAATGACCTGTCTATTCATACTCATCTGTATTGCTCCCTTATGCCTATCTCATGCCTGTTTGAAGCCCTACACTGTGTTCATATCCATGACTTCCTGAGGTAGGCCGTTCCATGCATCCACCACCCTTTCTGTGGAAAAGAACTTCCTCACATTACCCCTTAATTGGCCTCCCCTCTAATCTTATGCTGTGTCCTCTTGTCCTGCTATTTTTCTTATATTGAAACATGTTAGACACTTTCACCTTGGTAATGCCCTTAAAGTGTTTGAATGTTTCGATCATATCACCTCTCTCCCACCTTTGCTCTAGGGTATACATATTGAGCTCCGTTAATCTGTCCTCATTTGTTTTCTGATGCAGTCCCTGTACCATTTTGGTTGCCCTTCTCTGGACTGCCTCCATTTTGTTAATGTCCTTGTGAAGGTGTGGCCTCCACTACTGCATGCAGTACTCCAGATGGGGCCTAACCAGTGTCTTGTAAAGAGGGATTATTACTTTCCTCTTACGACTTGTGATACCCCTACTAATACACCCCAACATCCCCCTAGCCTTACCTACTGCTTTAGTGGTCTGCTTGGATGATTTCAGGTCATCTGTCATGATGATGCCAAAATCTCTTTCTTCCCTTGTGATTGCCAGCAAGTCCCCTCCCAACCTATAGGTGTCTTCAGGGTTTCTCTTCCCTATGTGCATGATCTTGCACTTCTTTGTATTAAACCCCAGTTGCCACTCTTCAGACCATTTTGCCAGTTTTTCCAGATCTCTTCTCATTCTACCCACCCCATCTGGATCATTTACTCTGCTGCAGATCTTGGTATCATCTGCAAATAGACAAGCTGTACCCTACAGTCCATCTGCAATGTCATTGATGAAGATATTGAAGAGGACTGGCCCCAGGACTGATCCCTGAGGTACCCCTCTTGTAACTTGCATCTCTTCTGACTGTATACCATTTACCACCACTCTCTGATTTCTGCCCGCCAACCAGTTTGCCACTCAGTTTCAGATCACAGACCTCTTTAAATATATTTTTTTTGTAATGAATTTCAATATTTTTAAAGGGGTCTCTGTCTGTCAACTAAGGTAAGGAACCTGTTCACTACTGTGTAACATTTACAGCTGGGAAGGGCAGAAGGTAAAAGGTAGGCCAAATCTGGGAAAAGCAGCAACACCCTGTTAAGAGCAGGAGTATAAAAAGATTTAAACAAGGCGGTGGGAGGGGGAACACAAATAGAAACAAACAAATGAAAGGGAAAACTAATGGGAAAGGGTATAAAAATATTTCCAGGTAACACGGAGAGCAGAAGTTGGGAATGCTGGGAGTGGTGCAATGCAGTGGGTGTGGGGCGGCAGTTTTGAGAGATATTCTGGAGACTGTGATGCTGCCTCATCTCTATACACCTCTGTGGTTGAGGGAGGAGGTCACTAGACTCCAGGCTGAGGTGGCTGGGGTTGAGGCAACCTCTTTCCCCCACCCAGGGGCCACCAAGTCTGCCACCATTGTCTCAGAATATGCCAGGGAGGAGGAAAAGCTGGACTGTGGTGGGTTCGGGAAGGTTGGGGGGTGGGTCAAGGGCACATTCCTCAGCCGGTACCTCTACGCAATTCCTGTGCCACTCTGGTGAGGCGGGACTGCCAGGAAGAGGCACCCATGGTATAGTCCAGGCAGGATGTGGGGGTTGTCTGTAGCACAGACCCCAAGGAGGATGGGTGATGACCCCAGAGGAGGAGGAAGCAACTTCTGGTTTGGGGGGGGGTTGATTGTGAGGGGATAGGTTTGGGACTAGGAAAGGGAGGGGAGAGAGAGGTTAGGTGCCTGTGTGACACCATGACCCAGATGGATGGGAAGCAGATGCTAAGGATCGCTATGGCAGCGGGACGGGAGGCAGAGCTGGATGTCATTGTCCATCTGGGAAGGGGCTGGGATAATTCAGTGGGAGTTCAGGGAGCTGTGGAGGGGTTTTGGACAGGTAGTGCACTCAGTGGCATTCTTTGAGGTGCTGCCTGTCTGACAACGGGGAGGAGAGGGATCTCCACACCAGGAACTTCAGCTGTTGGTTGAAGGAATGGTGCAGAGAGGAGGGGTTCATCTACATTGGGGACTGGGGACCCACCTGGGAGGATAAAGGCCAATAATAATAATAATTTTATTTTTAAAGCGCCTTTCAAGTTTTCAAAGCGCTGTACAAAACGTACAATAAAAAGAAAACCAAACATTATAATACAGTGTAAAACACTCATAAAAACTGTAATTTCATCAACAATTTATACAGAATACTATAAAAAGGCAATTTGGTATAAATGAGTTTTTAAACCACTCTTAAATTCCCCCATGGAGGTGCACTGCCGCAACCGTCGGGGTAGAGAATTCCAGAGAGTGGGAGCAGCGTAGGAAAAAGCTCTATAGCCAGATGAATTTAGACTCACTCTCGGAATCTCTAGCAACCCCTCGTCGGCCGAGCGGAGTGATCGCCAAGGGCAGTAGGAAACTAGAAGATCTTTCAGATAAGCTGGACCCTGGTCATGTAGGGCTTTGAAAGTCAATAAACAGACTTTAAAGGTGATCCGCCACCGAACAGGGAGCCAGTGCAGTTCGCGCAGCACCGGGGTAATATGACAAGACCTACTGGTCCCCATCAAAACCCGGGCTGCTGCGTTCTGCACTAGCTGAAGGCGGCGGATGTCAACCCCAGAAAGCCCAAAATACAGGGAGTTGCAGTAGTCCAGACGAGAGGACACAAAGGCGTGGACCAAAATAGGTAACACGTCAGACGGAACAAGGTGTTTCACTCTAGTGATATTCCTGAGGTGGTAAAAGGAAGTCTTGATGACTGCTGACACCTGCGAATGCAGTGTCAGCCTGTCATCCAAGATAACCCCTAGGTTATGCACCCATTCAGAGGTCAGAAGTGACACACCCCCAAGAAAAATTCCTGAGGGTGCACCAACAGGCGACCCCTCTATCCGACAGCCCGGGTCCACTACCAAAACCTCTGTCTTTTCTGAGTTCAACTTCAGCCAACTAGAATCCATCCAACCCTGGATTTCTTTCAGACAGTTGTTAAACACTGAGAGAGCTCTATCCTGGTCAGGAGCAAAAGACAGGTATAGCTGGGTATCATCTGCATAGCAATGAAACCTCAGCTTATACTGTCTTATAATGTCTCCGAGGGGCAGCATATACACCGCGAACAACATGGGAGATAGCACAGAACCCTGAGGCACCCCACATAACAAAGATGTTGGGCCAGAGGAAAAAAGCCCTGACACAACTCTTTGTGATCTCCCAGTGAGGAATGAGGTGAACCATCGAAGGACGGTTCCCGATATTCCACAAATCTGCCTCAAGCGTGCTAGCAACACCACGTGATCCACGGTGTCAAAAGCTGATGAGAGATCAAGAACAACTAGAATAGAATGTCTCTTCTGGTCTCTTGCCCTCAAGAGATCATTAAGCACCAGAACCAGCGCAATTTCAGTGCTATTTCTTTTACGAAAACCTGATTGGAAGGGTTTGTAGATGCCATGGATGGTTAAATGGTTCTCCAATTGGGTCGCCACTACCTTCTCAATCACCTTCCCAATAAAGGGTAGGTTTGAGATGGGTCTGTAGTTTGTGAAACAGTCAGGGTCCAAGGTAGCTTTCTTCAAGAGGGGTGTCACCACCGCCTCTTTCAGTGAGCTAGGAAACTCACCCGATTCCAAGGAGCACCAGACTATTTACACAAGGATTGGACCGATGATGTCGTAACAACCCAATATTAGGGAAGTCGGTCCAGGATCCAAACTACAGCTCGTAGGGTGCACACCATGGATAATCCTCATGACATCCATGAAATCAGGTCTGCTGAAGGAACACCAAGAAGACTGAGGTACTGTGAACTCACGCTGTTCAACAGCATCTCCCTTAGAAGTCGCTGGATGCAGATCTGTTCTGTCCTGATTTCGGCCACTTTATTAGCGAAGAATCGAGCAACCTCCTCGCACTCTAATGGCGAAAAAGCTTTCTGAACTTGTAGACATGCTGGGTTGCACAGCCTGTCCACATTTCGAAAAAGCTGAGCAGGTCGAGTCCTGGCTACTGCAATCTCCCTGGACAGGAATTCTGCCTTTTTATGGGAGATTGCAGATTGATAGACAGAATAATGGTCCATCAATCTAAGGCAGTCGGCACTGAGGGTGGATCTGTGCCAGCAGCGTTCTAATCTTCGCCCCTGTCTCCGCATTTCCCTCAATGTCCCATCAAACCAGGGCACCTTGGGACGAAGGGAAAGGGGGTGTACTCGAACAGGAGTAATCGTATCCAGAGCCAATATAACAGCCTTGTTATAGGCTGTCACCAAAATCTCTGGACTACTGCTACAGCAGAGATGAGAGGTCAAGAACACTTGCAAGGCCCTGGGATGTAATATCCCATAAAGGCCGGTATCTTGCCATCTCCACAGGGGTAGTCCTTCTCAGGGGGGTACTAAAATTGAACCTCACCATGTAGTAGTCTGACCAAACGACTGGTTCCACCCCCAAATCGAAAACATCAATTCCAAGGAGAAAGACTAAGTCCAAAGAGTGCCCAGATTTGAGTAGCGGTGGAAACCACCTGTGTAAAGCCCAAAGAAATCATTAATCAGAGTAAGTGATTACCAAATTGAGAGTTCATCGTCGATCCAGGCGTTGAAGTCACCCAGAACCATCAATCTGGGTGACTCAAACGACATGTCAACAATGAAGTCTGCCAATTCCTGTAAGAACCATTTCCCATCTCCTGGTGGACGGTAGATGAGTACGATTTGAACGCCAACACCCGCTACCACTGTGCACTCAAAGGACTCAGCCTGCCTCGTAACGACACTCATGAGGCCCAATTCTGTCTTGAAACAGACTGCAACCCCCCACCCCTGCGGTTCAGTCTTGGGCGGTGTGTCACCGAGTACCCGGCTGGAGTCATAGCTTCCAATGTGGGGCCTGGATTTTCATCCAGCCAGGTCTCGGTGATGCAAGCCAAGTCCGCCGAACTAACAAGATCAGCTATAATGCCAGTCTTGTTTCTGACGGACCTAGTATTGCATAACACCGCCCGAGTTGAACGAACCTCGGAGGCTGTCGAGCTCATCTGCCTACTTAATTCCGTAGTGCCCTTGGGTTTGGGCACCAGACATGGTAAACCACGATCTGGGTTCCATTTCGCCCCAGGGCACCTTCTAGATCTAACAACCCCGACACGAAAGCCCCCCTCATCCGTCCTTCCTGGTTCGCAGCCCCCCGCCCTCCTCCCTCTCCTTCGAGCAATTCCCAATGCTCTACATTGTTGATATATATCATAATGAAGAGGTGGAGGATAAAAAGGTCGGAGGGCGCGAAGAAAGGAGGATGAATAGCGCACCACCGTGGGGGTAATAGGCCGGCACATGCCGCTACAAAACTACTAAAAACACAATAACACTAAAAATTCAAATAAACCCCAAAATAAATCTAATTAAATAAATAATCTAAACTAAATCAATAACTTTCCCACCCCACCTTGAAGAAAATCAAGTCAATCCCAGCGAAAATAAAATAAAATAAAAATAAATATAAATAAAATCAAATCAAACAACTCAAAACTAAAATATACAATAACACATCCTTTCCCCCTCCCCCCCAGTCCTCTCACGACCAGGGAGAAGAGAAAAATAAAATAAAATCACCTCCCCCCTCCAGCTCTCTCACCACTGGAGGGCTCTTTAAAGGAAAAAGAAAATATTTCAACACTCTCACTGTAAAATATTGAACAAAATATTTCAAAACAAATAATTCAGCACTCTCACTGCAAAATATTTCAAAATAAACAGTTCCTACTTAAAATATAAAATAACATAAACCTTCCCCCTGCCACCAGTCCTCTCACGACCAAGAGATGGAGGAAAACAATAAAATAAATAAAATAAATGGACACAAGGTCCTCTCACCACCTCGCTGTCCAACTCAAAAAGAAAAGAAAAACAATAAGTCACTGTGAAGGAGTCAAATTTGTTCTCAGGCGGGAATCCATATAAAGAACCAAATAATCCATGAAAATCAGAAACATCAAGGGCTCAGGGCAGACAAATCTAACTCATGACCAGAGAAAGAGACCCCACTCCCTACTGGACACACCACAAAATATAGTGAGTAAAGCACCCCAGGACAGGCCACATCAGTAGCCCAACCTGGGGGTCACGAGGGCACAGAACAGCAGCCAACTCCTTGTCAACAAATTTGAATGCCCTCTTCAGACCGCAGAACAAGTAGGGACCCAGCAGGCAGGAAGACTCGAACTAAGTCAGAGTCAGAAAGTCGGAAAAGTCCAGAGTAGATGGTAGCCAAAGGCAGGATACAAATCCTGAGCAGCCCAGATAAAGCCGAAACAGAGTAACCATTAACAAATCCAAAGTCCGGGAAAGTCTTGTGCCAGATAGGGACCCACAGCATATCAGCCATAAAACGGCAGATCCCACATCGTTCATTCATTCAAACTGACGAAAAGGCATTCCAGAGCCTCAAATGCCGAAAAACACCTTCCTCTAATCCACCGAATCTAACTACAGATGGAAGGGAACGGTTTCAAAACGCAGTCATGGAAACCCCTCCGTGATTTCTCAGTTACTGCACATGCCACATTCGTTTCTAATCCCACCGTTTCACAATTTGCTTTCCAGATTAAAGTACGGCAGTTGCTTTAACGAGGCAAATACTCCCCTTGACCACCAAACCCCTACACTAGGTGGGGGGTAGAAAACCGAACTCCAGTTGTAATTTCTACAGGAACATATCCAAAATATGACAAAATGAAGGAAAACAAATTAAACCTCCTTATGACCAGGCTCCCTAGGGTACAGGCTCTCTCCCGATTGCACCAAACTCCATTTCCAACTCCACCGAGCCTCCACTGGTATGTCCAGGCTCCTCAGGATACAGTCTCTCCCCTGATTACGCCAAACTCCAATTTCGACTCCACCGAGCCTCCACTCGTAACATAAAAAACGCAAAGTAAAAAGGAACAAAAATAAACGATAAAACAATAGTCTCCATTAGATTATAACTTTAAGAAACTTAAAAAAACTTAAAAATTGCGCAGCATAACAGCAGCAGCACGCAGCACGCTCAGCCTAGCGGCCATCTTGCCTCTCCTCTCAATACGTCAATGGTAAGAGAGGTGATAGCCTGCATCCATCCAAGAGGGGAAACAGTCCTCAGTGGATGGTTTAATTGTTACTTTGATGAACATTTAAAGAAGCTGATGAGGGTGGCAGAAGAGACTGGGGAGGTAGAAACTGTGCCCCCCCACCCCACTGACCGAAGTAGAGACTTGGGAGAACCCGAGAGGAGTGGATGCAAATTAACACGGGAAGCAGGGTGGAAGAAATGAAGGGGGATGGGAGGGGGTCATTAAAAAGAGAGGGGGGATAGAGGGAAAGCAAAAAGGAAAAGGGGTGATAAACCAAACAGAGTGGTAAAAAAACATTGAAAGCCACGTGTGGGAATGGTAGAAGTCTAGGAAATAAGATTCCAGACCTAGAGACCACAGTGGCAGAGGCCGACCAGGATATTGTGGCCATTACCAAGTCATGTGCACTGAAAACCATGACTGGGACATGGCAGTACCAGGCAATACTGTATTCGGAAAAGACAGGGTAGGAAGGAAATGAGGGAGTGTGGTCCTTTTACGTGAGGGAGGGCATTAAATTGACAGATATGGAGAATACAAGGGAAGGCAGAGGTACTGTGGGTCTCCTTAGAGACGGGGAATGGGACCGCTATTCTCAGTGGTGTGGTCTACAGACCTCCAGCACAGGGGGAGGAGTTAGATAAGGTACTGATGGAAGTCATTGGCAAGATGGCAGAAAAGGGGGAGGTGCTCTTGGTGGGGGACTTCAATCTGCTGGATGTAGATTGGAGCCTTCCAGCTGCGGCTTCAGCTAGAAGTAGGGAAATCTGGCTGGCCTGGTGGCACTGGAGGTTGAAGTGCTAGACACCATACCTTGCGCTGTGCCAGTGACCCGGGTTCGGGAACCAGCCCGGGCTGCCAGGGGTCAGCAGGGGTAAGAGGATCGAGTGCCTAGAGGACTGCTTCTCTTGTGGAGGGAAGGATTGTCCTCCTGCCTGCTGATTGCCCTCTGGTGGGGGCTGGAGGGCGATACAGGTTGGGAGGCACGTAGTCAATGGGCGTGGCATGCGGGTGCCCCCACATTCATGCGCTCACGCCAGATGCCAGAGGGGAAGGGTGATGGGGGCAGGCTCCATGATGGTCCAGCAGCACCTGCACCGGTCTCCTGGAGTCTAGATGGTGGTCTCTGGTGGGGGGTTGGCGCCTTCCTCTGGGCCTGCCACGGGGGGAGACCCACGAGGGACTTTCTGGGAGAGTCGGGTGTGGGAGAAGCCAGGTCTGGAGAACTAGACCCTCCGAGGGAAGGGCCGGAGTCATCTACCAGCTCCACTGGGGATAAAAACCTTTTTGTATATTTAAAAAAAAAAAAAAAAAAAATGCAGGGAAATATTGGACTCCTGCTGGGGGTGTTCCTGAGGCAACTAGTCAGTGAACCCACTTGTGACTGAGCAATACTGGACCTGGTACTCACCAACAGGGACAGTATTGCAGCTGTCAGTGTGGGGGCCACCTGGGGACCAGCGATCACAGTGCTATACAGTTCAGTATGAGAACGGCTGCAGAATCGAACCACACAGAAGTGAGGGTTCTGGACTTCCAGAAGGAGATTTTTAAAAAGATGGGTGAATGCCTCAGGGATGAACTGGGTGGGTGGAGAAACAGTGGGGATAACTAAAAAGGGCCATAGTGAAGTCAACAAACCTCTGCATCATGCAAGGGAGCAACAGAAAGAGGAAAAAGATACTGCTATTGTTCTCGAAAGAGGTAACAGAAAAGGTAAATGCTAAGAGGGTAGCATTCAGAAGGTACAAGGAGACGCAGAGGGAGGAGGACAGGGAGGTGTATCGGGAAGTAGGAACAGCAGTAAAGAGTGCAAAGGTACAAACTGAAGAGAGAATGGCCAAGGCAGTAACAAAAGGGGCAAGACATGTTTTAGGTAGTGTAAGCGAAAAGACAGACCAGGGATGGGATTGTAAGGTTAAGAAGGGAAAGGGGGGGGGGGTTGTGCAGAGGGGGAACAGGAAAAGGCAGACATCCTGAACAAATACTTTTGTTCAGTTTTCAAGAGGAAAAAGATGGAGAAGGGCCAAAAAAATATAACAGGACTGTTTTTGGAGGAGAGTGTCCTAAATGGACTTGCAAATCTGAAGGTGGACAAAGTAATGGGGCCAGATGGAGTCTACCCAAGGGTATTGAGAGAGCTCAAGGAGTCACTGGCTGCGCCACTGACAGCCCTATTTAATAGCTCATTGGAAACAGGAGTGGTCCTGGAGGACTGGAGGAGGGCAGATGTAGTCCCACTTCATAAAAGTGCTAGCAGGGAAGAGGCTGGTAATTATATGCCAGTCAGCCTGACTGCAGTGGTGGGAAAGTTAATGGAATCACTGCTGAGGAGTATCTTGAATCCAGTGGGTTACAAGATCCAAGGCAGCATGGATTCATGGGGTGGGAGGTCTTGTCAGATACATCTGAGAGTTCTTTGGGTGACCAAGGAACTAGAACTAGGTGGAGTGGTGGACATAGCCTACCTAGACTTCAGTAAGGCGTTCAATACCGTTCCACACAAGAGACTAGTAAGCAATCTGGGTAGCTTTGGAGTGGGTCCAAAGGTGGCATACTGTGTAAGAAATTGACTTGGGGATAGGCAGCAGAGGATGGTGGTAAATGGAGTTCACTCAGATCAGAGGAAGGGAGGGTGACCAGCGGGGTGCCTCAAGGATCAGTGCTAGGACTAGTGCTCTTTAATGTCTTTATAAGTGACATTACAGAATCGCTGGAAAGGAAGGTCTGCCTCTTTGTGTATAACACCAAACTCTGCAATAGGGTGGACATTCCAGAGGGAGTGTGGTGGTGGAAAGGATGAGCAGTGATCTGAGAGAACTTGAGGAGTGGTCAAAGGTAGGGCAGCTGGGTTTCAGTGCCAAAAAGTGCAAAATAATGCACTTGGGACAGAAACACAGGGGCAGAGTACAAAATGGGGTGGGGGGGTGGTACTGATAATCACCAAGCAGAAAAGAGACCTGAGGGTGATCATATTGGATGACCTAAAGGTGGCAGGCAGTGCAACAAGGCACTTGGGAGGGCAAGTGGGATGCTGGGGTGCATAGTGAGGGGGTATCACCAGCAGAAAGAGGGAGATGATGTTGCCTCTGTATGGATCACTAGTAAGATGCCACCTAGAGTACTGTGTCCAATTCTGGAGACCACATCTCAGAAAGGACTTGGAGAGACAGAGGGCAGCAACTAAAGTGGTGCAGGGTCTGCATTAGAAGCCCTACAAGGAGCGATTAAAGAATCTAAATATGTACACCCTGGAAGAGAGGAGAGAGGGGGGGATATGATAGCGACCTTTAAATATCTCACGGGGGCGGGGGAATAAATATGGTACAAGAGGGAAGTATTTTTCAGAAAAAAATGTGCTTAAGGTCAAGGGGGCATGGTAAGCTGAAGGGAGGTTGATTCAGGAGAGATGTGAGGAAGTACTTTACAGAAAGAGTGGTGGATTCATGGAACAGTCTTCCAGCGGAGTTGGTGGGGGCGAAAACAGTGGTGGGGTTCAAGAATGCTTGATATAAAAGGGAATTTTAGGGAAAGGGAAGGGGATGTGTGAATGTGCAGGAGATCAAGTAGGATCTGTGATGATACTATAGGCAGGGAAAAATGGACAGACTAGGTGGGCCAAGTGGTGTTTGTCTGCCATCATTCTGTTTCTACACATATAGATACCAGTTTGCATTGACAGTGCTGACCCTCAGCCGGCATTGTCAGTACTTTTAATATCATGCAGTACAAGGTCACAATGCAATGCAATTGCTACCCCACAGTGTGCCAAATAGTACCAGAAGTACAGTGACATGCCCACCTTAACCACTGTACATCAGGGACTGCTTGGTACAGGAGACCCCACCCCTGTACAAAGCAGGTCCCTGATGTCCGCTGGCATATTGTCCCACACCACAGAAACATAAAAATTAATGTCAGACAAAGACCTATTTGGCATATTGTCCCACACCACAGAAACATAAAAACTGATGTCAGACCAAGGGCTGTTGGCCCATCCTGATTACCAGGCCCTACCTACAGTATGATGTGAATGCCCTGGTGGTCACTCACTCACTCTCTCACTCCCCCTTCCACTATATCATGCTCCCCTGCTATCATCACTAGCTCCATATGTCTGTCCCTCCCTCACTTGAATCCCTCCACTGATTTGGTGCACACCACCCTCTCTGGGGGTCTTTTCCGCTTATCCATCACACTCTGTTAAAAAAAACAACACAAAAAATGTTCTGACATCCTTCCAGAAACTCCATCCTCCATAGTCTTAGAGTTCCCCCTTGTTCCTGTGTTTCTGCTTATTGGGCCTAGGCACAATGCCTACATGCCACATATACTGGGAAGTTAGTGTAGGCCTCACTAAGTCACAAAGCTGTGCAGCAGGTGTCCAGTCAGAGACAGCATGTCGTGAAATGGGTGCTGCTGCACCTTACATGTCTGAGCTCTATGGTGCAGGTAGTGCTGTGTGCCTGCCTGCAGGAGGTAGGGTTGGGGGTAATGGGGTGGAACCAGACTCTGCACCATGCATAAAAATGCAGATTGGGGGGGGGGGTGCAAGCTATACCCGCAGGCACCATGGCGTAGCTGCTGTGCACCCTCTTCATCTGGTGGATGGTGGCCTGGCAGGGCATGCGGCTGCCCCAGTCCTGCAGCCCCCGCTGCCTGCCTGCTCATGCCATGAGGGCTTGGGGCCACAGGCCGGCACCTGCACATATTGCACAGGTCCTCATCTGTACGATGGTACCAGGGCTAGAAATAATATTTTGTGGATAGCTGTCCAAGGGACAGGTACAGTATTCATTTTGACTGTCCCACAAAATTTGTACCTGTCTTGTTGATTTGTGTTTACTAGTTTTACATTTTTGTTTCCGAATACATCCTAATAACTAGTGTGCCCTTTTGCTGGTGCAATGCCCTGAAAAGTGCTTAATAACTGATTGGGGCCATTGTAAGGTACCCAGAAAAGGGCTGCTAAATATTCCCCACTGATTGGTACATGGCCCTGAAAAGGATTTAACAAGTGCTTCCCCAGTTCAGTGCTCTAATAGGGGTTTTTAATTTGCTTTCCCATTCTGCTCAGTAGTATCTGTGACAAAGGCCCTTAAAATTTAACCCCCTTGTGCTCTGCCCTGACATGCCAATCAGCTTCCTCTGCTCCTGTGTATATCCCCCTATTTAGTAACCCTGACAAGGGCTTTTTTTTTTTTTTTATTTTCATCTTTATCCCTCCTTACTGCCTCCGGTGCCCCCTCCTTCCGTCCGCTCATGTCCCCCCCGGTACCTACCTTCAGGGATCTGCCCCTAGAGTGCCCAACCTCCTCTCCTTTTGCACATTGGGGTCTGTCCCTAGCTCGGTGGTCCGGCGGACTTAGAGGCGGACTTCATCTAGGGCTGCCGGAGGTATTTCAGTTTTCTCCCTGGCGTCCCGCTCCCTCAGGGCGCCTTGCGCTAGGGGCGTCGTCCCAGTGGTAAGCGTGCTTCGCCGCCAGACCCTCATGCCCGAGGCGTCCCTCCTCCCGACTCCGACAAGGCGGGCCGCTTCCACCCCTTCCCTCTGCGGTGCTTCCACCGCTATGGAAGGAGTGCAGAGCGGCGCGCTCTTGGTAACTCACCCTGAGGGAGGAGGCATCCGTTGGGACGCTCAATCCTCCTCCCAGCCGACCCCGGCGGCCGAGTCATTCCCGAACCGGGTCGCCCGGCTGATGCAGGTGTGGCGTCGGCGCCTCAACCCTCAGCGCCACCGGGCCGGCTTGACAAGGGCTTTTAACCTGTCTTCCCACCTCTTGTCTCTGGAACCCTTCTGCCCTGACAAGGGGCTTTAAGTGGTTGTCTCAGCTCTTTAAGTTTCTCTCCTAATCTCTAAATACCGAGTCTTCCGCTCTTTCTGCCTTGACTATCTGTCCTGAAAAGAGCTTTTAAATACTGTTTCTTAGCCCTTACAATGGCTCCTAATTAGCCTTGCCCAGGCCCTCTTAGTAGAAAGCCCTGAAAAGGTTTTTAAAAACTCTGCTACCTGTGAACAATGGCTAGTCTTGGACTGCTAAAGCAAGCACAGCACTCCAGAAAAGGAGGTGTGCAGTGCAGAACAAGAAAAGACAGTCCAGTGCACATGCACAATGACAGAACACATGCATAGTCTAGTCCTGCACTGTTTTCATTTCTGCTGCTTAAAGAAACCTCTGACCACACAGAAGAGTCCATAATGGGATGCTGGGTTGAAAGGACATCTTTCAGCATGTGACACCATGATGTCTGGATGTCCATAGCCTAATATTACAGGTGACAGTATCTCCCGGGTTCTATTGCATGCTAATGCTTTTTCACTTGGTGCCTGTCCCAGGGACAGGAAGAGAAATGAAACAAGCTGTCCCTGGGGAAAACTGGGTGTCTGGGACAGGCAGGTAGGTTGTTATTTCGACCCCTGGATGGTACACAGGTACCCATAATCATACCTCTCAACTGTCCCTGATTACAAGGGACATCCCTCACTTTACCCCTTTAAAATTGCTCTATTCCTCATCCATCCCTCATAGAATAGGTGCTGCCCATACAGATAATGTGCTGTAAATTCAGGCTTTAAAACATAAATTTATAATATTCTAAGATGATAAATCAAAAATAACCTTTTTACAAGTAAACATAATGGTTTCCACAGAGTTCTGAGCTTGTATCTTCATGTTTAAGAATGTGTCCCTCATTTTGAGTGTCCAAAAATGTCCATGTCTCTCATTTCAGTGACAAAAGGTTGAGAGGTATGGCCGTAATTCCCTGCTCCACGTGTAGCAGGGGTCCAGTCTGCTGGAGGGATGGGCATCCAGTTAGATGCCCACTGGCATCCACTGCTCCTCCCACTTGCCACCCCCTTTCCCCACTATATTCTTATGTGCCTGTGGGGAGGAGGCAAAGATGGGAGCATGGGGATGGTGAATGGTGTTCTGTGCACTCTTGTTCAGGAGCACTGGCTGAGACAGAACAGTATGTGTCTTTGGCACATACCTGGCCAGCAGTCGTGCATAGGACCCATTTTAGACTGTTTTGTGGCATCTACCTATCCTGTGAACAGTCTGGTAGATACATGTTGAGGTCCTCAAGGCTGTGCGTGTAGACTTCTCTTACTGCCCCTGAATTTTTTTTGTTGCCTTTCTCGGCACTACGGTAACTCTATCTTTGTCCTTTTTTGAATGCTTGCTCTAGAACTGCACACATTACTCCAGATGTGACTCACCACTGATTTGGATTGGGGCAGGATCCCTTCCATCCTTCATCTGCTAACCCCCCAGCTTGTGGATGCCAACATCCTATTTGCCTTCCCCACTGTTCTGTTGCACTGTGACTGGTTTAAATTGTCCACTGTTAAGTGGGGATTCCTCTCCTCTTGACATTTGTTTCTGAAACTGCATGTCCCATCCTGTAGTCCAAGTTTGGATTCCTGACCTGCATGCATAACTTTACACTTTTTGTTGTACTAAAGTTAGACCTGTGACCATGTCTCCAGTCTCTTCAGACGTTCTCTCAATGTCCTGCCCCCCCATCACTGTCCACTCTACTGTAGAGTTTTGCGTCATCTGCAGATAGGCACATCTTCCCTTGGATACCTTCCCTAATGTCACACAAAAATATGTTGAACAGTACTGGACCTATGACTAATCCCTGAGGAACCCCCTGGTCAGAGTGACTTCTCTTACCTCAAAGAATTTCCCATTTAAAACTACTCTGTGTTCTGCCACACAGCTAGTTTCTGACCAGTTCTGTAATCCTGTTCCTCACCTTCAGTTCCTCCAGTTTCTTTAGCATTCTCCAATGTGGGACAGAGCCAAAGGCTTTGTTAAAGTCCTGTACAGTATGTTTACTTCCTAATCTTTATCCACTGTCTTTGTGACCCAGTCAAAGCAGTCTATCAGATTTGTCTAACACAATCTCACCATGGGGAATCCATACTGTTTTTATTCCTGGAATCAGTTGGCATCTAGAAACTCCACTATCCTCTCCTTAATACTGGTTTCGAATTTGCCCACTATAGGCATAAGACTGACTGATCTATTGTTCTCTGGTTTATCCCTGCTCCTGTTGCTGTGCAGAGGAACCACATTAGTTTAGTTTCTATTTTACATAAAACTCTTTAGGCAGGTGTCTATTTTCAAAGGGTTTAGAGTCTGGTACACAAGTCAGTAAAAAGTATACAAATGTACAGTAGTGGACACAGGTAACAATAATGTACAAGTAGCATTGGATGTTGAGCATTGCATGACATTTAATAAAAAGTGCAATATACAAAGGCTATTGTGTCAGATTATAACAGGTGTTCAGTGGTATCAAGTGCATGTCCCAGGGGGAGTCAGCGTGGTCAACAGTTGGGTTTTAAACTGTTCAAGAGAGTGGCAGGCTCTCAACATGCCCATCAGTTCATTCCAGTGTTTTGCAAATCGATACAAGAAGCAGTTTTGGCCTAGCATGGTTCTCCTGCAAGGTAGCAGCATTCTATGCCCCGTTACCCTATTTGTTGTCAACATAACTGAACACAGACTATAACCAAGTGGACAGCAGGCCATGCAGTGCTTTATGGCCTATAACCAAGGTGTTACAGAGCACCCTTGACTTGAAGTTTAACCAGTTCAGTCCGCTGTACAGAACACAGGTGTGGGTATCCGTTTTTAAGGTCTAGCACAAAGCGGCAGGCCCTATAAACAGGCCCCTGACCCAGAACAACACCGTCATTCACCGAACCACAGACAACACCATAGTCTATAATGCTTGTGATAAAGCATTGGACAAGGAGTTTCTTTATCTCTGATAGGAAGTTGCCCCAATGCCTATAAGAACCCAGGTCTTGCATTTACTGCCTTAACAAGGTAGTCCGTGTGATCAGCGAATGACAGGGCACTGTCCAGGATGATGCCTAGGTACTTAAAGGTTTTCACTTGCTCAAGAGTGACCACAGTTGTGAATAAGATGCTTAAGTCAGCAGAGGCATTAGTTTTGTTGCGAGTGCAAAGAAGTGTACATTTAGTTTTCCTCATACCCTTTACAAGGAGGTTTGAAGTGAACCATGCCAGGATGGAAGAAAAGTCATCCTGCAGCCTCCTCCTTGGCCCATCCACTTTCTTGTCACTTGAAAAAACGTCAGCATCATCTACATAAAGAATTATACTGGTCGATTTGCAGACCATGGGTAGGTTTTTTATTAATAAACTGAAGAGCAGAGGCCCAAGAATGGACCCTTGTCGGACCCTTGCATTGACTGACCTGGCACCAAATAGCACATTCTGGCATTTGGTGTGATATACAGGACAAGTAGTCCTTAAATTAGCAAACCGTACCTTCAGAGAGGCAGAGATAGAGTAGTTTCTGGCAGATAAGTGCATGGTTGACAAGGCTGAATGTCTTGGTGAGATCTGTGTAAATAAATCTACCAGTTCTCCATGGTTCAGTGCACTATGTTGAGTCTGTAACTCCAGGAGTGTAGATACAGTGCTGAGGTTTTTCCTGAACCCATGCTACTCTTTGGCCTGGTGTTCGTGCTGGTTGAGGTAATCTACAAGCTGGTCATTCAAAATCCTGTCAAGTGTTTAGGAAAAGGAGGAGTATAGAGGCTGGCTGGTAATTGGAGGGCAAGTAAGCATCCCCACCTTTGAAAACCGGGACCAAATAAATCTTTTCCCAGATATATCAGGCACTTGCCCAGTGGACAGGAGCAAACTGAAAATTTGCTGCTGGGGGCAGATGACTTTCTTAATCCCAAACTTGAGTAGCTTTATGTCAGTGTTATTAGGACCAGTTCTAGTTTAAATTTTTACCTTGGTGAGGTAGCCATATACGTCAGCCCAAGTGAGTTGTTCAAAGTAGAACCTGAGCCTGTTGTACTCACAAGGTGTGTATCCAGCTGGGACAAGGTGGATTTTAAGTACTGGTAAATATGCCTATAGGTTGCTAAAGATATCGTTAGACGTCAGCAATAGTTGTTTCCGTTAATGGTAGCACCACCATAGTCCATGGAGAACAACAAGGATTTTGTGGAGTTAGCTGCCCTCCATTCCTTTGGCACCACTCTTGTTTCCAGTGAACAATTAGAGGTTTGTCCTCTGCAGCAGATTTTCAGTTTGTTCCGGTCCACGGGGCAAGTGCCTGATATATCTGGGAAAAGGTCTATTTGGTCCCTGTTTTCAAAGGTGGGGATGCTTACTTACCATCCAATTACCAGCCAGGTACTCATCTGAGGGAGTCACCTTTTCTGTGGGGCAATGGGACTCAAACCACCTCTGCATACCTCTCTCTGCTGCAGTGTGAAACCCTAACCACTTGGCCAACACTGCCTTAATAAAGTGTCTTTGGTCACTAACTCTTATAGCACCTCAAATGAAGCTATTACTGCTTCCCCTTCTGGCCACCTCTATGACTGGCCTGCTATTAGTGTCAGATTTTTGTGCCTCTGTGCGTGCCATAGAACAGCAAAATGTGTCCTCATTTACTCACCTCCATAGATCTGAGGTTCCTCCTTATACTATTGTTGGATATGAATTCACTTCCTTGGGACCGGCTCTCTTTGTCTTTCTCTCCAACCCTGAACGTCGCCTACTTGGCTTTTTCCTGTACTCCCTCACCATCTCTCCTGCCCCCTGGCTCCCACCTCTCTGCTCTTGTTTCTCCCACCTTCTCCTTGCTGGTGATATTGAAAGCAGCCCTGGCCCTGCTAACACCCCTATTGACCACTCTAATGTCACCTTGGCAAGGCACATTTGTCCAACAATTGCACATTTAAATGTTTGCAGCCTCCCATCCAAGTTCTCAGACCTTGAGGCCTGGGTGTCCCTCTAGAAGCTGAAACGATCGTGGGATTTAAGAATGCATGGGACAGACATAAGGGAATTGTGGAGTTAAGGGGCAACAGACTTCTAGGAAAACATAAAGTGAACTTACAAGCTCAAATGGGCAGACTGGGTGGGCCATAGGCCCTTCTCTGCCAACAGTGTCTATGTATCTGTGTGCTAGGGCTCTCTGAGACCTGGCAGAAACCCTACAACTCTGACCCCACCTACCATCTCCCAGGTTACTCCCTCTTTCACCTGGATAGACCAGGAAGAAAAAAGGGTGGGGGGAGTAGCACTGTATGTCCAGGAACATATCTTGGCCACCATTGTTAGCCACTCCGATCCCCTCTCCCTCAGTGAATGGCTCCTTGCAGAACTGACCCTGGATTTCTCAAAAAAGTTATACCTGGGCTGCTGCTACAACCCCCCCCTACTGGAGGTATCCCTGGATTATCCACCCTTCTCCATGGCCTAGGATTACTCTCTCCCACCAGGGACACCATATTGCTGGGGACTTTAACCTTAACGGGTTAAGTGCCCAGGAACCCGACTATGCAAACCTCCTGAAAACACACAGCCCCAAGCAAATCATCTCATCCCTCACCAGGCACAACGCCCGTATGCTCAACCATTTGCTGCTTGACTGGACAGCCATAGATAGGGTGGACATGGTCCTACAGGCTGGTACATTGTCAGACTCTATAAGTGACCACTCCCCTACTTGCGTCATATTGACCACCAAAATCAACCCCCGCCAGGTACCTGTCTTTCCGAAATTTTAGCTGCCTGGATCCCACAAATCTCCTAGAGGATGTAAGAGCGGTGAACTTGTCTGCCTTCTACCTCATCATCAATGTGTCAGATGCAGTTAGCTTCCTCACAAATGCCCTCCACTTCCCTCTCACTACTTGGAGGGTGAGGGGGGGCTGCACCTGATGGATAGCCAAAGAGTTACTGTCCCTAATGAAAGAGAAGGACAGTAAATGGAAGGCTTATAAAGCATCCCCCCCAACTCTGGAACGCCTATAAGTGCTTACACAACACAGGTAAGCAAACTGCCAAATCACTAAAACGTAATTTCTACCTAAACCTTCAAAGGAACAACCTTGGCAATCCGCATTGCTTCTGGGGTTCAGTCAGGTCCTTGCTCAACCCCAAGACCCATAGCCAAGTTACTCAATTTGCCTCCCCCTCAGGCCGCTTGACTGATCCCTCTGAGATTGTGCAGATTTTTAACAAAGTATTTTCTGACTTCTCCACCTATCTTACCAAACTACCCTCCCAGCCACCCACCTGTCCTGGTAGTCAGGATAACTACTCCCCCTCCATCACCGCCCCCTCTGACACCCCACTCTTCTACTTTAGAGCCATTGGCCCAGGTGTTACCAGCAAGCTCCTGAAGTCCCTCCCTGCCGGGGTAGCCCAGGCAGTGATGAGCTTTTTCCCTTGTTCCTTAGGCTCATCTCTCCAGCTATCATTGAACCCCTCACCTTCATATTTAACCTTGCCCTCTCCTCATCCACAATGCCAGACTCTTGGAAACATGCTAACGTTGTGCCTATTTTCAAATCAGGCAGTCCTCTTTCTCCTGGTAATTGTAGACCTGTCTCCCTCCTCCCCCACCTGAGCAAGCCACTAGAAAAAATTGTGCACTTCCAACTCTCGGAGCATCTTGGGAAATAGAATCTGCTGTGTCCTCAGCAACATGGCTTCCATAAGCACCACAGCACCACATCAGCCTTAGTCCATTTCTCTAACCATGTACTTAGAAACATGGATGCGGGTAAGGCCACTGGTGCTGTATTCTTGGATCTAAGGCCTTTGAACTCGTCGACCACTCCCTCCTCCACTCCACTGTCCTAGGCCTACGGTCGATTCATCGCGGTCGAATTAGTCGCGGTCCAATGGTAGCCCTGATCTCGTCGAAATGTAATATTGTCGCCGGTACAACAGGTAGCGGGCAGAATGTAGCGACCGCAACCAGATACCTGCAACATTCTGTCCGCTGATGTATGGCGACAATATGCTTACTGTTGATGATCCATAGAGCTTCAGAGACAAGCGATGGCAGAAGCTGCTCCAGCTGCTTTTAGACTGTGGGTAGTCTGGGCCTAAATTCTATCTATGAGAGCCAGAGCTCCCTAGGAGCTACAATGTTTTCTAGAATGGAGTGATTCATTCCCCTTTGACTTTCCTCTAGTTTCTCATTTGTGTCTCTAATCTCTGAGATAACGGATAGGTCTTTTTTTTTCTTTGTTTTTTACATTATATTTTATTACGTTTCGGCAAGTTGTAAGTATTGATCCTGGGCTACGCCAGTTTCCACCACATCCAAGACGGTTGTCTCCACTTTGCTCACCCGGTCCATAAGGCTGGCTAAACTCACTTGGGTTTCAGAACGTTGGTTCTGATGGTTTCCACCGAAGCTGCTATTTGATCTATTAGGTTGGCTTGATGGACTGGGTCTGGAGTCTTGGCTTCGCAGTCTCGAGTAGCAGCCATTTTTGGTTCTGGAAGGCAGTGAGGTGGTGGGGATTTCTAAATCAATTTTTTTTCCTCTTTTGTAGCATGGTGAGGTCAGTTATAAGGTCAGTGGAAAGAGGCAAAATGGAGCGGGATCGTCAAGGAGCGGCATGGAGCTTGTATTTGCAGAACTCTCACTCTTGCAACATACAAGAAAAGTGTGCCAGAGTCGAGCAAGAAAAAGGAGTTTGACCCAGCCAGCTTTTTTACCACCAGCTGGCCCAGCAGTTTTGATGCTGCGACTATTTGTCCAAGTTCCTTTTTTTCACGGCGACCTAACTACATATCTACGAGTTGAAGCATCGACCAAATGAACGGCTTTTATTTGTCCCCGCGACGAAATGTCCGCGTTATTTTGACCGTGACATTTTGTCTGGGGACCAATCGACCGTACACGCTCTCCTACACCTTGGCTGCTCTGCCGCAACAACAGCATGGTTTAGAAGCTATCTCAAAGGCAGAGCCCAGTCTGTTACAACTGTTACAGTCTCCTCCCTTGCCCTACTTTGGCCCCCTACTTTTTTCCATTTTTATTAACGCACTCCCGGCTGAAAGCCTTACCTGTGAGACTCTCCTATGTGGATGACCTTGTCCTTTACCATAGCGACAAGTCTGTTGCAAACGTCTCCTCCGCTCTTACACTTAACTATGGTGCTGCCCACAGTTGGTTTCTTTCCAACAACTCTTGGTAAATGAAAAGAAAACAAAAAGTAATGCTATTTGGATCCAAACCATTCCTCACCAAGATCTCCAAGACAAACTCTTCCCTCCTTGTACCCACACCCGCTGGTCTCTCCCCCCCCCCTTGAAAATGTCCCTAGTTTTAAATACTTAGATGTTACTCTGGACCCTCCCTTACATTCTCCGACCATGTCAATAATTCTGTATGCAGAGTTGATCAGAAGCTGGGCGCCACCTACCACCTAAATCAATTCCTTTCTTATGAGGCGTGCCTAGCTATTGCACAAGGAAACCTTCTACCACTCCTTGAATACTGCTGTCCTGTCTATTCCCTCATATCCTCAGCTCTGCACTGTAGACTGAACTCGGTCTACAACAGTGTCTGTTGCTTTGTCCTCCATGCCCCCTTTTCTACCCATCATTGTGTATTGTACCAGTCACTTGGTTGGCTCCCACTGCAATGAAGGTTCTACTATGCTCTTGGTTGCTTAGTTGACAGTACTCTGAGAGGTGGACACCTATCCCCATATTCATCCCTCCTCATGGGCAGAGTGACAGCTAGGAGCCTCCGTGAATCGACCCCCCCCCCCTCGGTAGTTCCACGAATCTCCTTTACCATGGGTAGTAAAGCCTTTTCTGTCTCTGCCCCCTCCCTATGGAACAGACTCCCTGCATCTCTCCGCTCTTCCACCTTCCATCTCTCCTTCAAAACAATTTCGAAGAGTGGCTGCTGTCTGAAGCCAAATGCCACTGCTCTCCTGGGTACTCTCTGGCATCCCCTCCTCCCCCACCTATTAGCAGTGTCTCATCCTTGCTACACTCACCACTACCGCTCCTGTCCTCTTCCCCCACTTTTCGCGGCTTCTGCTTTTGCCTCCCTTTTCTAAGTCCCATCACCATTTGCTAAGGGGAAGTGTTGTACTCGATTTCAGAGTTCCAATCTGCTCGTTGACCTGTGCACCATTAGTGTACCTGAATGCATTTTGCACTTTATGTATCATATCTGAGACTTCTGTTTGGTCTTTGTGTTTTGTGTCTTATATTTCAGTCTGTTGCCTGGCCTGTGACTATGTATTTTTGACCTGTATGCTGGCCTTCTTTGACAACTTTTATTCTTATGTAATTGCACTTTATGAAATGATCCCTTGTTCTGTAATTTCCTGCACCTCATGTTGAGGCCTGTGTTTACTGTTGTTCTCCACACCTGAATTGCTTAATGTACCATGCTGTGGCTTGGGTCGTGCCTGAAAATGGTCCTTTGGATCAGTGCACCCACCCAGTCATCAAAGACATAAATAAATAAAATAGTGGTGCGGCCAGTTCCTGCAACTTTTTTTTTTTTTTGGCACTCTAGGGTGCAACCAGGCTTGGCCTATTGATTTGTAAGTCTTCAGAGTGTTTAGGCTCCTCATTACTCTCTCCTCAGTGATCGGTTTCATGTTAAATTTGTCCTTCAGAGTCCTTTTTGGCCTTAAGGCCGCATTCAGGTAGTGACCTCTTCTCCTATTGTGAACACTGAGCAGAATTACTCATTTAGTATTTCTTCTTTACCTTTATCCTCCTCCACCCACCGGGGCAGTATATGTCTTTAACTCAATCAAATTTATAAAATAAATATTGCAACCATACTCTAACCTTAAAGAGCTGGTGACATGTTCAGGTGAACTTTAACAAAACATAATATTTAGACACAATCCAGCTTGTATTTCCCATTAGTTCTGTATTTCTCTTCCCCATTATTTATTACTGAGGTCATTTGTATGAAAACAGGATTTCTACTCCTTAAGAGTTCATCTATTCCTGCTGCTTTCTCCTTATCTGAAGTCATATAGCACTGCTTGTGACCTCACAGTTACAACCATGGCAACAGACTGTGATGTCACAACAGAAGATTATGACTTGGAGTTGGGAGTAAGGTATAGAGGCAGATGAACTCAAAATAAACTCTAAAGGACAACAATCATATTCATAAACATTTCCTTAGTAATAAATTATGGGGAGGAAAAATATATAAAATATAAATGGAATGCAAGCAGAATTGCACCTAATTATTATGCTTTTTAAAGTTTTCTTTGAGGTGTCAGTAGCTCTTTAAGTAGCGCAAATAACTAGTTGCTGTGGTCTGTAGTCCTCCACCAATGATGCATCCTTCACTTCTTTTTGTACCAGATTGGTTTTCTTCCTTTTTTGTTTATTTCTACTGCTCTAATACAAAGAGACGTTTAACTTTAAACAATTCTTATTTTTAATCAGTCCTCATTTACTATCCACCCAGCTGCTGCCCCACTCCTGCCAGCTTCTCTCATCAGTTGCCTCATTCTACCAAAATCCACCTTTCTAAACTTTCTAAAACCTTAGTTTGTGAGTGCTAAGTATAAGAAGAAAGAAAAATGTAATGTACTGAAATGTTTGAATTAACCACCCTGTTTTCTCTCTTGTGCATGTGCTTTCTCTCTCTCTCTCTCCCCCCCCCGTCCCTTGACTTTGGTCTTTAAATATTATGAGGAACATTAGGAACTGTTGTTCTTGTAAATATGTAATCCTTCCCCGGCCCCCATTTTGAGGGACTTAACTTATGAGCTCATAGGCTCCAGCTGTTGCCTCGGCCCCTCCCAGAGTCCTCACACTCCAGTTCCACCAAGGACTGGATTTTTGTTGATGGGGGTTTGGCAGGGCAACAGCAAGCATTTGCAAGGAGCCCAGGGTGTGAGTGGAGACCTGGCTCCCTTCGTCTTCATGTCTTGAGCCACCTGGGTGGCCCCATTATCCTGGCCCCCAGGACTCACAGCGGGTTTGGGGCTGGGAAAAGAAGCACCGTTTGGCACAGTGGAGGACCCCCTGAGAAGGCAGCAGTGTCTGAGGCAGAAAAGTGGCAGTGAAGAAATGAGCACAGCTGTGCATGTGCAGCTGCATATTAATGGGTCTGGAAGTCTGTTTTGAAACCGGGCCACATGACTGTAACTGGAAGGGTTGTGGCTGCATGGCAGGCTGAGGAGCCAGGACTGAAGCTGAGGAGGGACATAGGGCACCAGCCACTGAGATTCTCGGCCCTAGGATAGGCAGCAGGGCTGGAAATGGAACTGCATGTACCCTGAGACGGGAAAGGCTGGTTCTGTAGCCGGTTCTCTGACGAACCTCCTTGACTAAGGAATGGGGAACCACTTGCATTCTGAGGCACATCCCTGAACGGGGAACCAGTTGCATTCTGAGACACATCCCTGAATGGGGAACCACTTGCATCCTGAGGCACATCCCTGGCCCCAGAGAAGGCAACAGAGCCAGGGCAGGATAAAAGCAGCCATCAGGGTTTATGAATAATACAGCAAGAATCTACAGAAATACTGAGCAAACTGTAAACAGACATGGTGGCGGCCATGAATCTCCTCAGTCCTCTGACCTCGCAAGAACAGCTGGGAAAGGTTCAGAGGTAACCCACAAGATCTGCCTGCAAATTAGGACAATGGAGACAACATTCTAAAGGCTGCTTTGCCTAGAAAAAGACTGACCAATGAAGCATCAAGTTTCAGCCAATATAAAAGGGACTGTAACCAAGGTTCTGGGTTCAGTTTTTGTGTCTGTGTGTCCAGGGAAGCTGTGAACAGGAGAGTTACTGGCTGCAGGAGCTACTGCCCTAGCAGACCACAGAAGAATAGGACTAAGCAGTTTATCCAGAAATGAAGAAGGGAAAAGCAAGAAGTGGGAGTGCTTTTTTTTTTTTTTGACCCAAAGTGACTTTTCCCCAGACTGAATTGACAAACCAAGACAGCTGCATGCCAGAAGGTTGTGTGCAGCACCCCTTGCAACATCAGCTGAGAGACAAACTGGAGAGGAGACTGTCAAGCATCCAGATGACCCCAGGGATGATGGACATTTCAGCCAGGAGTCTTGTAGTACCAAACTTGAGCAGCATCAGAGAGAACAGAGGTTATCTGAGACTACAGAACCATGAGTAATCACTAGGATTTTAGCCCTGCCGCTGGGGGTTTTGTAACTGTGCCCTAGGATTGAGTAGTTCTGCGTGGAACGGTGTGAACTTGATAAATCCAGGCAGAAGATCTACAGTGGCCATCCCACTACCACATTTGTGGATTACAAATGGGGGCCCCAAGTTTAAGTTAAAATAGTTTGTTTCTGCAGCAGTTTGGTTTCGGAAACAGATGTCTGCCACAGTTTACTCCAGCAAGCCACCTGCCCTGATAGCAGCAACTGCATCCCTAGTGATTTACTATGAAAGACTGAAACTGCGTTGCCCGACTTTCAGAATTCTGATGCCATATTCCCGACTCCCAGTTTCCTGACATTTAAATTTCGCCTGCAGTGGCGATTATTTCATGTTTCAGGGGCTTTGCCCCCACACCCGCCCTAATATAACAAACTCTGCTAGGGCAAAATTTAAATATCCGAAACTGTGTCAGGAATGTGGCATTGGGATATTGAAGGTCGGGCAACAGAGTTTCGGTCAAATAAAAGTATACCGTACCCAGTGAGGTACTCACTGCAACTGTTGGGGAGATAAAAGCTGGGTGCACTCACATTTGAGGATTGTGGGACTGCTGAAGATGGGAAATTGTTCTGGACAAGCTAAAGCATAGAGCATAAGATTTTTGACTGCTACCCCATTGCTTCCATTTTCCCTGTTGTCCCCTTGTTCTTTTCTTACCCTCATTTTTTTTCTACTTATTCTTTTTCCACTCCTACTGTCCCTTCCAACCACCACTCCTTCCGTCCTCATGGAGTGACACCCTCCCAACCCTTACCGATCAGCTGGGTCTGCTCCTAGAGTGCCACACTGACATCGGGGCCCTTGATGGCCCGGATTCCCCCCCCCCCGGGTGGGGCAAGGAGTGATCCTTCCCTTACCTCCCTCTTTCCCCTGCGGCGAGTTGCACAATGGGACTGCCCTGGTCGGCGGTTGGTGAGTCTGGCTCCGGAGGACTTCATCTAGGCAACTGGAGGGCATTTTCCTTTGAGTTATGTTAGTCCCCCCAACCTCGACCCCCTAAGGCGCCGGCGCAGAGGAGTCTGCATGCTGACGCCCGCAGCTCCTCTAAAGCGCCCTAGCGGCAGCCCCCTCCTCGGCTCCAGTGGATGAAGCACTTGAGCTCCTCGAGAGTCGGTGCTTCCACCGAGACTCTCTCAGAACGCCGGCGCCCACTGTGCCCCTGGCATCCCACTTCCAGGGAGGAGAGCATCCATCGACGCCCATTTTCCTCCCCAGCCAACCCGAGTCCATCTCGAACCCGGTCGCCTTACCTCATTTTAAATTAATTATTTTTTTGCACAGTATTTCATTGTTGGGGGGGAGGGCGTTGTTACTTTGCTACATGTGACAGTTGTTTTAGGGAGGACTTGTAGGCCACGTTATACTATTGTTCATAGGAAGTGATTACCCTGTTTATTAGCATCCAGCTACCCTTTATTGCTACCACAAGTGGCGGCACCACGCCACTGCTAGACCAGAGTGCCTAGTGTAGCACAGCTTCAGTAACCTATGCCAGCCCCCTTGAAGAGATGGACCCCAAGGGACCTGGGAAGATGCTACATACATATTTGGTTTATGCTGTGTTGTTATATTTTCTGTATTAACTTCAGTCTAGAGATTAAACTTTTTTTTTTTTTTTATAATTTCATTTTTATTAAGAAGTGAGACATGGGACTTCCGGTGACGTCAGCGGACTAATGGCAGCATAGATTTTCAACTCCGTCTCCCTCCTCGCTATAATCCGCTTTAATCACCTCAAAAGCGTGTGTCCTCGCCAGCAAAAAGCAAAAGGAACAGAACATCAAAGCTGCCATTGACGCCAATACAAAAATTGAAAGAAATGATGCAAGGTGAGGGAAGATCCGACAGTCAGGAGAAGGATGCAAGGGAAGGCCTACAAAATGCCGAAGCAGAGACCGAGGAGATTATACCGAGCCTCCGGGAAACTATTCTTCAGACGGCGCAGACAGTGGCAAAGATCGATCAAACGCTCAATGACCTTAAAGCAGACCTGGCTAAAGTAGACCATAAAACAGACAAATTGGAGCTATGCGCTAACCAACTAGTTGAACAATCAGATCGCCAGGACAGACTCTTGCTGTACTTGCTTGCCAAAGACCGAGAACTCACAAGTAAACTGGATGACTTGGAGGGCCGCAATAGGAGACAAAATGTCAGGTTGTTTGGAGTCCCGGAGGGCTCCGAAGACAAATTTCAAAGCATGGCTACTTTTTTGCAGAAAATGCTTAAACAAATCCTCCCGCTACCCCCAGATGCTGACCTGACTATGGATCGGGCACACAGGTCTCTCGTTGCCCGCCCTAAAAACCCGGATGCGAGGCCTCGCTCAATAGTCGTAAGATTTACTAGTTATCAAACTAAAGAGGAGATCTTAAAGTTGGCCTGGAAGAAAGGTGCACTGATCTTTAATGGCCATCGAGTGTTTTTAGACAATGACCACACTACGAAAGTCCAGGAGGCCAGGAGATCGCTCTGGCCAATACTAAAACAGCTCAGAGCTCGTGACCTGAAAGCACAGATTTTATACCCAGCGAGGCTGAGAATCCACACGGACAGTGGGGTTAAAACATTTCAGGACCTGCTGGCTGCTACCCCCTATTTGGAATCGCTCGGTCTAACGGTCCCCCCCCTCACGAAGGAAAGGCTGGAGAGAGATCTGCTTGCCTCAGCGTGGACCGTCTCGCAGAAGGGACCACCTCAGCGGGGAAACCTGCAAGGAGCTCGCAGACAGAACTTGAGAGCGGATGTCGTTGCTCTTATAACTCAGCTAGGTGACCCCGCAGGCTTCAACAAAAAGGCTCCCCATCTGATGGTGGAACAGGGAGGAAGTACACCAAATGAAACAATTGAGTCAGACAATGCGACATGATTCGGGAGATGTTACACCTGAAGGACTTATCTTATCCCCCGGGCCTGTTAGCGGAATCCGCTGTAAGTACTACGGGGTTCTTTGCTTGAAACTGGACGGGGGGCGCTGTTGGGCCTTCCCCTCCCCCCGCTGCCCCCCTTGTTATATACAGTGACAGCCACGTGTTTTGGATCTCCACGGGGCCATTTCAGTCTCATTCTCTCAAGACGCCTGGACACATCCTGGAAGTTGTTTTGAGACTGTCGTTATGTTCGGCGGAGGGTTGGGGGGGGGGTCCCCGGATGGATATGTCATTCAGATGATCTTTAATTGGGGGGAAAAAATGATGAGGTCCTCTGAGCTCTGGGACTTTACATTGCTGAATTCTAAGCAGAGGGGATATCTGGGGCACGCTCTGGGGGTTGTCTGCCCTCTTAACTCGGATCAGCCTTGGCTACTGGACCTCAAGCCCCTCCGGAAGGCCGGATCGATGATCTGATGCTCTGGCTAAACTAGCCTGACTGAATGTAGAGCACTGAGGGGACTCAAAAGCAATACATATATATATAGTTGGGGTTATACCCCCTTAAGAATGTTAAGCTTTAGATTTTGTATCTCCCTTTTAGTATCTACCCCCCCTATTTAATATATAAAAAAGGTGATTATACAAGTTTAAAATGAATCCATAGGAGCTGCGGAGGGAGTCGGAACATGGCTGCTTAATGCCCAGCACTGACTATGGGGCATCCCCTATAGGGGACTTTCCCCTGGGAAGAAGGACGCGCCCTCCACTAGGAGGGAATACTTCCCTAAACGGCACTTTCGCGCTTGCCCTTTGGATGGGATTTTTCTCCCACCTTCCCCTAGGAAGTCGAAGGTTAAATCTTTCAGAAGGGTCAGGAGGGCTTTGGAAGAGCCTCCCCGCCCCAATCCTTTACTCGCCTAGGCATGCACATCTGCCGGGTCCTAGGCACATGTTGGCGCAAACCGCTTGGTTTTTTTTTTTTTTATTCCTGTTGAAAAGTTTCTTGTTATTAGTTTTGCTTCAGTTGTACGGGTACTTATGGGTTTTTATGGCAATTTATAATATCGCAGGCATATTTAAGTATTTCAACAATCTGCAGATTGGTGGACAGAGTTTGTCTGAAATATGTCAATGGCACAGCATAATGTGAAAGTTGTTTCATATAATATTAATGGCTGCTCCAGTCCAGTGAAGAGAAAACAAATTCAGAAGTATATTGATAGGCAGAAATGCGAGGTAAATTTCTTGCAGGAGACTCACCTCTCCCCCACCGAGGTCTTAAAATTGAGAACCAGGGCCTACCCTCAGATATACCATGCCTTACTGGAGTCGAGGCGCAGAAGGGGAGTCTCCATTCTCCTAGCGGAGTCCTTCCCATTTGTGATTGAAGACACAGTGGCAGACGATGCTGCCAGATATATCATGTTGATAGGAAGAATACAGGACACTCAGGTTACATTAGTTAATGTCTATGCCCCACCGGGTTCCCCAACTTCGTTTTACGTCTCATTGGCCCGCCTGGTCACGGAGAGGTCTAGGGACCTCCTGATTATGGGGGGTGACTGGAACTTGGTTTGGCATAGAAACTTGGACACCACATCTACTGCTCCGAACCCCGAATATTGTAGGGCCCGGGCTGTCAAACAAGCTTTGAACCATATGGGATTGGTAGATGTGTGGAGAGGGAAATACCCCAGGGCTAAGGATTACACCTGTTACTCTCCTAGGTTTAAGGTTTACTCCAGGCTGGATACCTTTTTCACATTTAGGGACAGTGTCTCTGCACTGCCCTCTATGTGGGTCGGAGTGTCCGCTGTGTCGGATCACAGCCCGATATTCTTAGAGGCCGCCATTTCTCTGCCCAAAAAAAGCAACGCACTGGAGGCTGAACACGTCTCTCCTTCGGGACAGGGATGTAGTTGACAAAATCAAGCAACATATAGCGGACACTATTAAGGTGATCTCCACACCCGGAGTGACGCCTCAAATTATTTGGGACACGCTAAAGACAACAATTAGGGGCCAGCTAATAAGTATAGCCTCAAGGAAAAAAAAGACAGACTGCAGAGACACTCGGATTTAAATAAAAAGCTAGCGGAGTTAGAATCTCACCAAAAGTTGAACTGGGATAAGCAGAGGGACCTGGAACTCAAATCTCTGAAAGCAGAAATACAAAAGTTACAGAGGGAGGAGGTTGAGAGGAACCTCTTCTTCCTTAAACAGAAATACTACGAGGGTGGCCCCAGAGGTGTTAAGTTGTTGGCAACTAGACTGAGACAACTCAGAGCCAAAGCAACAATAACTAAGATATTCTGCCCGAACAGTGGCCTTGTTACCCAGAAGCCTGAACAAATAGCAGAGGCTTTTTGTTTCGTATTATCGCAAACTTTATACTCCTCAGTCATCAACATCAGTGGATGATACCAGGGCCTACCTCGGCTCCATACACCTCCCAACTCTCCACCCAGGTAAGGCACAAATCCTAATTAAACCCATCACCCAAACAGAAATCATAAATACCATAAAGGCCCTGAAAGCAGGGAAGTGTTCTGGCCCGGACGGCTTCGGAGCCGAATTTTATAAAGCATTCCTCCCGGACATTACCCCTTTATTACAAAATGTTTTTTCTGAGGTCTGGCAGGAAGCGAGCCCAATCCCCCTCTTGGCAATATGCTACAATTACGCTTATCCCGAAGGAGAATAAAGACCCGGCCAAATGCGATTCCTACTGGCCAATCTCCCTCTTAAATTCGGATTATAAAATCTTTACTGCGGTAATAGCAGCCCGACTAAATGTCATCCTCACAGAATTAATCAACCCCTGACCAAGCGGGATTCATACTGGTAGGCAGGCCCCAGATGGTGTTGATCTGCCATTAACATAATAGATGCTATACACCGCCACCACCAGCTGCATGTGCTTTGTGAGTCTGGATGCGAAAAAGCCTTGATAAAGTCTCATGGCCATTCTTGTTTCTGGTCCTAGAACCATGGGCTTTCCGCAGATTTTTATTGACTGTATTAAGTCGTTGTACTCTGGTCCTCAGGCATATATCAGAGTCAATGGTGGGCTCACAGGACGATTCAACTTAGGTAGGGGCACGCATCAGGGCTGCCCCTTGTCCCCCCTATTATTTGCCCTATATATAGAGCCATTGGCGGAGGTGATACGTGCATCCCCAGTGATTCACGGTATTGAGGTGGGGGGGCAGCAGAGGAAGATATCACTTTATGCAGACGATGTTCTGCTCTGTCTGTCCAACCCAGAATTTTCCATCCCCAATATCTGGTCCATATTAACAGAGTTTGGCAGGCAGTCGGGATATACACTGAATAAGAACAAAACTGAGGTTTTGGCCTTCTATTATTCTCCATCACATAGCGTTGTGGAATCTTTACCCTTGAACTGGCTAGCACTCAAAATGTCATATCTGGGTGTCTGCCTAACTAAACATAATTCGCCTCTTTAAAGCCAACCATGTCCCACTTACGGGCCAGGTACAGAGGGACTTGAATAGGTGGTCACTTTTGAACCTACCACTATACTTAAGAATACAGATGGTAACTATGAACATTCTCCTAGATATTTATATCTTTCCAATGTCTCCGACATTTATAACTAAATCACAATTTAATGTCTGGCAAAGAATGATTTTAAAGTTTATTTGGAACAATAAGAAACCAAGAGTCAGCTGCTAGAATCCTCCAGCTCGGAAGGGTGGAGGAGGTAGGCCCTTCCGGACCTGGAAAACTACTGTTTGGCACGCCAGGTTAAAAGGGCTGCTAATGGTCTGTCTCTGCTTATAAAGCTAATTGGAAGGACATGGAGGTAACAGAGGAGGAGAGAGGGGCCCCTCATTGGGTGCTCATGTTGTCCACAGGGGTAACCCTGGGGGATTTCCACCCCCTGTCTTGACCACAGTGAGGGACACTATAAGGGCCGTACACAGAACATGGCAGAAACATAAAATAAAATATTCCCTCTGGCCGGTCTATAGGCCATCGTGGGACCCTGCTTTTACCCCAGCCCGATTAGACCGTACATTCAGAACTTGGGAGAGAATGAGACTGATCTACATTAAACAATATATGGCAGATGGGGAGGTCCTGGACTTTGAGACCCTGAAAGATAAGTATGGACTACGTTCCTCCGACTTCTATCGCTACTTACAAGTCAGAGACTATATTTGTAAATGTCGAAGACTGGACCCCCAAGAGAGTAAGGCAGTCCCCCTGGTGGAGAGCCTTTACGCAATCCTAACCTCGCAGAGGGTCACGGGTCTAATCACTGCACTATACAAAGCCCTTGCAGGCCTGAAGGGAGACTATTTGGAGAGGGTTAAACATAGATGGAGGGAGGAAGGAGCGGAGGACATCAGGGAAATTGATTGGGATAAGGTGTTCGGATTGACTCCTAAGACCACTAGTTCCCCTTTCTGGCAGGAGTTTACCTGGAAAGTAAAGATAAGATATTTCCTGACTCCTCTCTCACTTAGTCGGAGGAATCCTGATAGAGACCCCTCGTGTTGGAGAATGTGTAGAGAAGGTGAGGCTGGTTTTCTGCATATCATGTGGCGGTGCCCGGGGCTGGGCCGGTTTTGGGGAGACATTTCCCAGGCTCTTACCAAAATTCTGGACCTGGATTCTCCCTGGACTGGCTTTGTCTGGTGTTAGCTAACCACCTCAGAACCTGGCTGGAGCAGACTCATTATATTTATGGTCCCTCCTCCTGGCGCAGCCCATAAGGCATCACCAAACTTTGGTTAAAGAAGGTCACCCCACTATGGGCTCTTGGATACAAATAGTTCAAGGAATTGCAGACATGGAAGAGCTAACATATAAAATAAACCATAGAACAGCGCTTATACACTGAAGTGGACCAGATGGACAATCTGGCATCAAATCTCCTCGAACTAAGAACTTAACTACAATGACCTATTTTGTGACCTGGGGAAGTGGAAATAAATTGAAGGCCCGGCTTGGGTTGCTCCTCCCTTTTTTTCTTTTCTTCTCTCCTCTCCTCTCCTTCCCCTCTGTGTACTAATTAAGTAATTGCTGGTGATTTTGCCGAATGGAGGGGAACATCAAATGACTAAGTAAAGAAATATACATGTAAGTTTGTAAAATTGCCTGTTAAGCTTGTATCAAATGTACCCGTTGTTTATCAATAAACTTGAATATAAAAAAAAAAAGTGAGACATAATGTTACATGTTAATATTTACCATCGACATTTCCATATAGCCAGTCTTTACCATAATTTGTTTAATTACATGGTAATTTTCCTTATTATAAATGTATCCACACAATCTTCGTATGTTGACTCTTTCTTCCCCCCCCCCTCTCCTTTTTAACCTTGTCTGCCCGTACTATTTGCCTTTTCTCCCAGGAGGCAGGCCGCCAGATGATTTCGGTATAGAACGCCCTCAGAGTCTCCCCCCTCCACATATAATTTTCCCCCTTAAACCAGGAAGGGGGAAAGGAGCCCCCCCCAAGGGTTTTCCAATTGGGACCATCTCCCTAAGGGACAAAATCTGGGTCCAGCCCTGACTGTTAGAGCACCCATCTGCACCATTTTATTTCAAATTGAGGGAGTCTATCCTGAAATTTAGCAATGAGTTTGTTGTGCTAAATTTCCTTTATAATATTACGCAATCACCCATTGAAGGTATCTTAGATGTCATCCACCGTTGGGTAATAGTCTTCCTAGCTACTAAAATAAATGAGGGGAGTAAGGTCCAGTCCCAACAAGGGCTATGGGGGGGATAAATAGACAACAGTACAATCTCTGCTGTTAATTCAGTGTCCTCTCCCAAGCACCCCACTAACTCTACCTGCAAAGCACACCAAAAAGGCATCCGTTTAGGGCAAAACCAAAAAATGTGACCTAAGTTGGCTAGTCTGCAATTGCAGCCTCTCCAACAGAAGCTATAGGAAGCCGGGAGGTATTTAATAAGTATCGCCGGAGAGCGGAAGTACCGAGAACGGGACATCCACGGAAATTCACACCACACATTTGAGGCAGTAATCTTAGTAGCTTTTAAAGTTGCCCCCTGCCATGTTTCAAAAGAAACGTCTATTTGTAGGTCCTTATTCCAAGCTTCCAGTATTGACAAGGAAGAATCTCCAATTAGGATTCCATAGAGATGACTGATTAATTTATCCCATAAATTTACCCTCGGAGTGTCTCCCAGTTGCTGGAAGAGGTGCGGTTAAGCGAGCTGATATCTCGCTCTGCCTAAGTATGAAGTTTCTCACCTGGGTATACCAGAACCTGTCCCTCTCCAGGAGGAAATATTGAGTTTGTAAGTTGGAAAAAGAAAGTGCCGCAGAGGAATTAAGAAACTGCCAGTAGAAATTAAGACCAAGCCCCTGCCACGTTTTAAACGTGGAGTCAGAATTAGCCGGTAAAAATTATTCATCAGCTGAGATTAAAGTGAATGAGAAAATTGATTGTTTTAGGGACTTTTTCATTTTATCTTTTGCCAAACCCTTAGCGTCTGAGTAGTAAAGTGCGAAAAGTCCCTGGGGTACTGCCCTGAGATGACAAAGCTATTTTTTCTATGTCTTACAGGTCATGTAGGTAGAAATTCAATATCCTTCCATGCCGACTGATACGTTGGAGAGAGCCAAACAGCGAATATTTTTCAGAAGGCAGCTAGTGCATAATGTTTTAAATTGGGAAGATTAACACCCCATGCTCCAAAGCGAGAGATAATATAGAGTAACGAATCCTTGGTCTTTGACCCTCCCAAATAAAGAAAGAAATGGTTTTATTCCAGGACCGAAAATAAAAGTCCGCCAGAAAGGTTGGAATGTTCTGGAATAAATATAGTAATCTAGGGAGAAAATTCATGCATATGGCCTCTATACATTGGAAAAAAGTAACTTTCGGTCGTCCCCCACCTGTTCAAATCCTTGTGGATTTGAGTAGAGATAGGTTCATAATTTACTGATTCAAGATGCATCAAATTGAGGGGAATATAAATTCCAAGATATTTAATTTTAGTGCGACGCCACTTCAGTGGGAGGGAACTGCGAAGGGTATTGGATGGGGAAAAGTAAAACATTAATGCCTCTGTTTTTGATATGTTTAATTTAAAGTTTGCCAATTGTTCATACTGACAAAAAATATCCCAAGCCGCAGGAATAGAAGGTTCCGGGGAAAGAAGAGTAAGAAGAATGTCGGTGAATAGAGATTTTGTAGATTTTTTTGTCCTAGGGGGATCCCCTCCACCCTCTAATCCCGATGGAGAGCCGCTGCCAAGGGTTCAATGTATAAAGCAAATAGGGCTGGGAAAAGGGGACAACCTTGTCTGGTCCCCTGCGTCAATGAAAATGGGGAGGAAAAGTTCCCATTGATTCGGATGTAAGCCTTAGGTTGTAAATATAAATTCTGAATCCAGGTTAGAAAGGAGTCAGGAAAGGCAAAGGTCCTCAAGGTCTCCCATAAAAAAAACTGAGACCCTATCGAAGGCCTTCTCCGTGTCGAAGCTTAATAGTGCAAGAGGAATCTGTCTGGAATGCACATGCTCCAGAAGTAACATAGTGCGTCTAATATTATCCGTGGTACTACGATGTTTTATGAACCCAGACTGATCTGGGTGCACTAAGGTTGGCAAAACTGTTTCTAACCACGAGGCCCATGTGGCTGTGTAGATTTTGTAATCTACATTTAGAATGGAAATTGGGCGATAAGAGGAAATATCTGTTATATCTTTGTTTGGTTTTGGAATAGGGTCAAGACTGTACAATTCCACGAAAGGGGGCGGTCTCCCCCCCACCACTGCCCGGTATGTGGTCATCCTTTCTGCTATCGACTATGGATTGGTGGTCTACGGTGCAGCAACAGACACTGCACTAAAAAGGATTCACATTGCCCTCAATAAGGCATGTAGGCTCACAATGGCTGCAGATCAAAATACCCACCCCTGCTCCTTATACGAGGAGAGCAACTGGCTGCCACTAAAGAACAGGATTATATTCCAAACATGTCTCCTTGGAAAAAAAACGCTAATGGGTAAAACCACCCCATGCATTTCTAGCATCCTAACACCAAGTGCTACCAGCTATACCACCAGAGGCAGGATGAGGGGGGCCCTATCGACACCTTTCCATCGAACTGTGCAGGGACAGCGTGCTTTCAGCTGTAGGGCCCCCCAATGGCTCAATGAAATCCCAGTGCACATTCTAAACTCCCAGTGCTTCTCTCAATTCAAAAATGGCCTAAGGCAACACCTTCTTACTAAGACAGTTTGTGACTGCCACTAGGATTCAAGCACCCATAATGCCCACTCACCCACACTCTCCTTCCTTTTACCCCCACTCTTTCCCCATTGCCTTATCCCTCTGTCTTCCTCTTCCCCCTGTGCCTTTTCCCCCACTGGATCAACCTTAAAACCAATCTACTGCCACTACCTGCCAACCTCCTAGACAAAGCCACTTTTTGGCCGCCCCCTCCCCCTGCCTCCTCTCCCTCACCTTGACTCCTCCTCGGACTCTCACACTAGGTGTCACACCTCTTTATCTTCTTCGCTACATATAAACACTGTCCTTTACCCTAGTTGAATGCTCTTGATGCTGTACTATTACAATTGGTACTATGAATGACATTGTAACCTTATTGTATACTAGCTACTTACTATTCGAGTATTGTATATAAACTGCTTGTTATTGTTGTCATTGTCACTGTTCAATTTGGAACCTTTGTAAAAGAGCTCTGAGCTCAAAGGTATGATCTTAATCCCTAAATAAATAATAAAATAAATAAATAAATAAGAGAAGGGAGGAGAGACTCGGAAAATTTCTTATACCATTCGGCCGTAAAGCAGTCAGGACCAGGACAATTAGCTGGTTTTAAGGCCTTAATATGTGATAGAATCTCTTCCAGTCTAATCAGGGCCTCCAAAGAAGACTGTTGTGCCGTTGTCAACTTTGGGAGGAAGAGATGGGAAAGGAACGCTTTCCTCTCATCCGCTAAGGAAAGATCAGGGGGCGACTGATAAAGAGATTGGTAATAGGAGAGAAGAGACGCACGTATATGTTTGTCCTTATGAGAAAGCTGTAATAGGGTGTTTTATTTTAAGAACAGTTGCCGCCCGTTTTCGTGCTTGCAATCTACGAGCCAACATCCGAGAGCCCTTTGTTCCACCCTCATGGTTTGTTCATTTTGAAAAAGTAAGGGTTTGTATGATCCTAAGGGCCATAATTTTTTGGATCTCCTGTTTCACCAGGCCAGTCCTTCTCTGTGGTACCCTATCTCCCTCCCTATATAGTAGTTGGTAAGACTGCAATTGTTCTAACAAGTAATTATGAGAGGCTTCTAGTTTACATTTTTTCTTAATGGCAAATGCTATGGTTTCGCCCCTAAGGACCGTCTTAAGAGTGTCCCATATATTGGATCAGTGACATCCTCTGAGGTATTATCATTTAATATTTGAGGAATTTTTGTTTTCATTAAGTCCACATACTCTGGGTCTTTAAGCAAAAGAGGAGTGAACCTCCACATTTTTGAGGGTTTTGATTTTCCCAGATTGATCTTAAAAATCGAGGGGTGGTGGTCTGATAAAACACGAGGGCCCAAAGTGAGATCCTGGACCCTGGAAAAGTGTTCACAAGAGACAAAGAAATAATCTGGTCTAGAATACGTTTTTTAAAGCGGGGATGTAAAGTCCAATTCATAGGGTATAATTTTCTCCAAGCATCCAGTATACCCAGGTGAGACAACATTCCCTTGAAATATTTTGATGCACTATTGGACTGATGAGCTCTTGGGGAAGAAGAGTCCAGTTGTGGGGACAAGGCCAAATTAAAATCCCCTCCCATTATTGGGGCACCACGAAGATTAGCAATCACCTTGTTAAGAAAAAAACTAATCACTGCTCAAGATGAATGAGGGGGCAAACAGGCATTCACTAGAGTAACTTCCTGGGAGTATAATGTGCCAGTAAGAATCGCAAACCGTCCCAGGGTATCCACCATCATCTCTCTTAACTCCCAGGGGGTAGAGGTCAGGATAAGAACAGCCACCCCTTTCTTACGGTAACTGGGATGGGAGGAGGCATAGACCCTATACCTATCGCCCCATTTTAGCTTCTGGTGTTCCATCTCTGAGAGGTGTCTTTCTTGTAAATAATAAACATCGGCCACCTGCCTCCTAAGGGATTGCATCAAATGTGCTTTCTTTATCGGGCTATGAAGTTCATTTATGTTAATTGAGTATATTTTAGCGGGGTTTACCGCCATTTTTATGTATTAATGTTTGCTTATCCCCCCCATAAAGGAGAGAAGAAGGCTGATAACGGACCTCTCTTCAGGCGTCGTCCACTCGCCCAGTGATTTGAGCATACCCAGTGCACCCTCAAAGCCGTCTATCTCCTGTAATAATAAACCATCTCATACAAAACCTGGTGTGCATTTTCTTGTTGTCTCAGTGTCTCTTTTCTAACTTTTTTAAACTTTAAAAACCTTGAGTCGGGCCTAACCGTGGCCCTATAATAAAGAATAGTAGAAAAAAAAGTGAAAAACAACCATAACAACAACACCTGAAGCAATCTGTAACTGTGGCTGACCTCTGTAACTGTTGAGGTCAAAGCCTTAACTTGGAACACAGTGACACCCAAATGTGGGGTGTCAACAAAAGGATACTCCTGCTGATTCCCAACTAGACCCCCAAGAGGGGGTACAATGGGATCGAGTACTCCTGTGGTCCCCGGAGGGGGGAAGACCCACCCAGGAATCCAGGGAATCCCCCACAGAGCTAACTCCCATATATAGGAGATGCCCCGAGTATGGTTCGGCATCAGCACGTCTAAAGGCTACCTTAGCCCAGATAGAACCCCCCCACTCTAGAATTGGTTCATGTGAGTCCCCGAGAATTATCCCTGTTTACTTGGGGGAGGACGAATTTAACTGCAAGTGCCAACCTAGAGAACCCTCGGGGGATAGGGAAAGGAGAGAAAGAAAAGAAAAGGGAGGAGAAGGGGTGAAATGGGGGGAAGGGAAACAAGCCCCTTACCAGTCTTGTAAAGATGAATTAAAACAGGGTATACAAAAGTAGTATCATCCCCCGCTAAAGGAGGAGGTCAACTAGGCAGGGGACTTGAAAGAGGGCATCCATCGCAGTGCAGTATCCCAAGTCACACCTCAAGGCTGCCAAGCCCACCTATTGCGCCCCCCCCAGTTCCATCCAGCTTGTTTCCAGTAGTCCATCCAGTCCCTTTCACTATGTATAGGCTCTGCGGTTAGTAAAAGGAACCAAGGAAAGAAGAAGGGGGAAAAAAAGGAGGGGGGGGAGGGCAAAAAACAGAGTTCCCCATATACGTTCTTCTTCTGTGAGGAGGTTTAGCTAGTAATTCCACCCTCTCCATCATTAATCTGTTCTGGTGTGCTTGAGAGAGGAGAGGAGAGTAAGTTAAAGTAAGGTAAAGTTCCCTTGTTTCTTGATCCGTATAGAATCCACAGAACGCCCAGAGCTGATCAGGTCTCCCTCAACACTCTCCCAGACCCCCCCACCACCACGGTGCTCTCCCGGCCCAAAAAGCTTTAGGACTCAACACTATGAGTCCCAGAAATTCATGTATAAAATTATTAATGGGTAAAGTGGGGAGGAGGAGGGCCCGCCCACCAAGTAGTGCCCAGGTGATCCCCTTATAATCGTCCAGCCTGAGGGATCCTCTGCCATCGGATAACCCAAGCCCAGAATAGCGACCGTTGTAACAAAAGGGAAATGATTTTATATGTTATAGAGCCCCTTTCATCAAAGCTGCCTGGGTCTAAAAGGGAATCCGGACACCACACTGGGGCAGTCGGAGCCCCCCCCACCCCCATAAACCCAAGGGCTCAAGGGGCAACCTAGGATGGGGCCAGTCAAGGGGAGGGAAACACTAAGACCATACTCACAGTTGTTCAAAAGGTGAGGGTAGGGTTCGGATACTGGCGAAACTTATCCAGCAAGTCCTGGAGGGGGAGGTTGAGGGCTCTCTCATCCACCGCAGCATGGCGATTCCGTTGTGTTCGTCATGAGCCAGGAACAGGGTTTCTTAAAATTCCTTTCATGGTAAGATCTTCTGTCACCTCCTGAGCCAATGAATAAGTCACAGGGCCCGATGGCAATTGCACCCAAAGCTTCGCTGGGTAGGGGGGTGCGGAATTTAATTTTTTGGGCCCTGAGGAGTGGGAACAGTGGGGAATACTCTCTGTGCAGCTGGTGTGTGTGTGTGTGTGTGTGTGTGTGTGTGTGTGTGTGTGTGTGTGACATAGCATTGTCCAAGAGCAAACGATGGGTATCCAGCATTAATTGCCCCTTCTGCCAAGCCTTTTTCGGTAACTGATTTTTGGTCTGAAAGTTCAGAAATTTTGACCACAAATTATCTAGGTCTAGCATGTACTCAAGAGGGCTTTGGGCCCAACGCTCTGTGAGCCCTCTATATCAATCTAATACGATGGGTCCAAATCGAGGCGCAGGTGAAAGGGATGATCCACGTATGCCACTGAATCCTCACCCTCCTCATCTTCTGGGAGGCCATAGATACATATGTTTTTTTGCCTGCTCCTGTTTTCAGCATCCTCCTGGTGAAGTGCCAAATATAGTTGCTCCGAGAGGAGTTTTTTGACTGTGCCCTCCATTTTGCCGATTTTTGTGATGTTGAGGGAAATCTGGTGGTCGGCCTCCTCCATGTGGGTCTGCAGAGTGCTTATGTCTGTGCACAGCTCCCGGATTGAATCTTGCATCTCGCCCCGAAAATCTGAGCTCGCTCAGAGAATGTTTTCCTCCGCTTGGGAATTCAATCATTTTCTCTTTCCCCAAGTCTTTGCTGGAGTCACTAAAGCAGACTTTCTCCCCTCTGCTCCCGACTGCCCCTAGGCTGCTTGTTATCAGAAAGGCCCTGCTCCTCCGTCTCCCCAAGGTCCGCTATTGGGAGGAAACGGTTGCGGTGAGTTTTCACCATCATCTACAGGGGTGAGATCGTTCAGTATGCCTCCCGGTGCACTATTGTTGCCAAATCTGGTAAGAAGTTTAAAAAATATCACCTTTGGGAGCCAATTTAGTGATAGCAGAGCGGGGAGGTTTGCAGGGTAGGTGTCTAGTATGCCATACCAGAACCGGAACAGTCTAGGGATTAAACTTGATTGCAGTAAATAAATACTAACTTCATGGCTGCTTCTTCCTTTTCAGATGTTGATCTATATGCCACTCCAACGCTGTTAATCCTTCTCCATCCATGACTACTCACAATGCTAAGTATCTGTGCCTGCCACATGTCTTTGTCCAGTGTTGCCTTGATGTCGTCGTTCACATACATTTCCACTCCTGCCCATTTCCCCCACCTCCTCTTCCTCCCCGTAAACTGTATATCCTGGCATTGATGGTTCCCAGTCAAAGTGCTGTGTAGCCTGTGTCACCATCACAGTCACCAAGTCTAACTAGGCATCTGCCACCAGTGTTTGCTGGTCATAAATCTTATTCCTCAGGCTCTTAGCATTCATGCACACCACCTTCCAGAGTACATACCTCCTCTACTAGAGTGCTTGTTAGTTTTCTCCTGCCACCCATTATTGTTGTGCCCCTTGGTCTTGTTCTCACACCGTTCTATCTCTTTCCAAATTGTGATGCTTTCTGTCATTCCTGCAGTGCAGTCTCCTCCCTGAGTTTCTGCTTGTCTTATATATTGCTCCAGTTTTTTTATCCCTCCTCCTTCCTTGCTTAAGCATTTCTGCCTTCTGTTTGTGTCCTCTTTGTTCCCTTCTATCTGTGGTAGTGTCAGGGGAAGGCCAATTTAATCTCAGACAGTTGTATAGGTGTGCCTGTTCTCAACTGGACTGCCTCCTACCTCACCTAGTTTAAACTGGTCCTGTTGTGATCTGCAAAACCTTCCCCATGGCCACGTATTCCTAGTGTCCAGTGGTAACCCTATCTCACACCTTGCCCTGTCTATGCTGTAACTGGTGTGCAGTGGTACTCTCGCCTTGCCCCATGTCCAGTCACCCCTGCTGTCCAGTGGCACCCTTACACCCTTCCTAATATTTATTTATTTTATTTATTTAGTTTTTGTTTACTGGGTAAGGTGCACTAGCCATAGCAATGACTATTTTTAGGCACGACCCAGGAGAATACAGGAACAAAACATTTTTACAAAAAGACATAAACAGATCATATAGACAGTAGGTGCATACAAATATATCAATACAGTGTAAGTAATGAGAACAAATAGATACAAAGTAGAACAACTGGGTTTGCAAAAACAAAAATATAGCAATAGTAAAAATAAAGGAGGGCGGCATAGTAGCAATCATAAGCAGACATTGTGGTAGAAACATCAGTTAAGCTAAGATAAGTGAGCATGTCAGCTGGTAGTCAAGGGAGATGGAAAGCAAAAGAAAAAGAGGGATAATCGAGGTAGGGAGGAGGTATAAGGGGATGAAAGGAAGAAAAGGAGGTAAGGGATTAATATTAAGTTATATTGTAACAGGCTAGGAGACAGGATAGTACTGAAACTAGATTGGTTGAGTCAAAGGAGCAGTAAAGAGGCTTATGGGTAGGGGAAATATAGTGAAAGAAAGTGTTGTGCTAGGGGGGTTTGAAATGGGGGCAAGAGCATGAGACAGGAAGATGATCACTCAGCAAGTGTTTGAAAGAGGCATGGAAAGATGCCTGACGGATAGCTAGAGGGAGGGAGTTCCATTTTTCTCGGGGCATGGCAGGAGAAAGTGCTAGCACCTTTTGGAGGAGTGGTGTCTAGGGATGAGGACATGGGCTTTGGCAGCAGAGCGTAGTTCGTAGCTGGGTGACTGGTTAAGGAAAAATTCTGCCAAGGGTTTAGGCATTTGATTTCGGATGATATTGTCTATGATGGAGCAGAGTGCATAATCATGGGAGGCTGCTGGAGAAAGTCACCCTAGCTCAGAGTAGAGGAGACAGTGGTGTTTTAGCTGATTTGAGGAAGATGCATACCTACAGATACTGTTGTAAGCAACATCCCACTTTTGAAAGCTAGTCTTACATGATGAGGCATATGCTGCCACCCCATACATGAGTGACGGCAGTAGTGTGCCACGGGCTATGGCAAGCCTAGCTGATGGAGTGAGTACGTAGCTGGAGCGGTAGGCCGAGTTTCATGTTCGTTGGCTTGCATGTCTTCTGGATATGAAGATCAAAGGTGAGAGTAGGATCAAGTGTGATACCCAGTTACTTAAAAGAGGGTACAACCATGATGGCAGTGCCGTTTTTGGTGGAGATATTGAAAGTGGGCTGGGCGAGTTTATGTTTAGTGTTGGAGCCAAATAGCATGGCTTGGGTCTTAGAGACATTTAGGACAGTTTTTTTTTTTTTTTTTTACCAATTGTTCTCCTATTTGTATAAAATCTTGGGAGAGTCTCAGATTGATTTCAGAGATGCTCTTTGAACTGATGTACAAGACGATGTTGTCAGCATAAAGTAGGGGAGCAGTATTGGGGATAATTGAAGTAATATCATTTATAAACGGGGAGAAAAGCAGGGGACCGAGGATAGAACCTTGTGGTACACCAACATTAATGGTGGCATAATCTGATAGGGTAGAGTTGAATTTAACAAGTTGTTTGCGGTCTGTCAGATAGCTGTCAAACCAGGCAGTCACACCCTGTGAGAAACCTAATGATCTTAGAGTACTGAGAAGAATAGGATAATCTACAAGGTCGAAAGCTTTGGTCACGTCTATAAAAATTGCCCCTGTTAGGAGACCTGAATCCATGGCTGCTATGGTTTCAGAGGTAAACTTGAGTAAGGCAGTGGTGGTGCTATGACCCTTGTGGAAACCATGCTGCACTGATGAGAGAAGGTTTAGTTTCTGTAGATAGTCAATAGTCTGTTTGGCGACGAGCTTCTCAAGGATTTTGCTTAGAGCAGATAATATGGCAATGGACCTATAGTTAGAGGGATTTTTGCAGTCCCCTTTTTGGAAAACTGGTAATCCTGGCAATCTTCCAGATTGCAGGGACATAGCCATAACAGAGGGAGAGGGAAAACATTTTTGCAAGAGGTGCAGCTATAAAAGGGGCTGCTAGCTTTAGGAGTTTAGGCTCAAGGTTATCTGACCCAGCAGCGGTAAAGTCAGAGATACTATTGCGCAGCCTTAGAACTTCGAGGCGAGTGACAGATTTGAACAGAAATTTGGGCCCAGCAACAAGAATCTGGTCATAAGAGTAAAGTCTGGGAGGGAAAGCTGAAGTATAGTTAGTGAGGTCAGAGAACTGGGTATTGAGAAAGTTAGCTATAGTGGAGGGATTATTACAGTGGACCCCGTTGAGGGACATGTCGGTTGGAGTGGGGGCAGGAGTAGATCCTAGGAAACATTTTGTATGTGACCAGAATTTTTTGGGATCTCCATGTGATTTAGTTAAGAGATCTTTGCAATATGCACTTTTGGCCCTTTTGATTTCCTTCTTGCATGAGTTCCTGAGGGCTCTGTAGGAGTTAAAGTCAGCAGGGAGTCCCGTGCTTTTGTAGTGGTGCCAGGATTTGTCCTTCTGTCTGTTTGGTGAGAAGGTCGGACTTAAGCCACCGAGTATGTTTATTTTTTACCTGATTGGTAATAAGGGGGCAATGCTTGTCCTGGACTTTCAGGAGGTGAGTCAGGAATATGTTTAGAGCAGTCTGCGGGTCATTAGAGTTAAAAAGGGGTGTCCAGACAATAGCGGCAATGTCCAGCAGGAAAGATTGTGGGTCAAGATTTGAGTAGTTATGAAAAGTGATAAAACGGGGCTTGGAGGGGGAGTGTTTAGGTTTGCCCCATATACAAAAGGTGGGGGAGTGATCTGAGATTGCATCTGCTAGAACACCAGAGGAGATGATGTTTTCTGGGTGGTTGGTCATTATCCAGTCCAACAGAGAAGACCAGTCCAATAGAGAACTAGAATTGGAGTGTAGGGCAATTCTAGTGGGTTCACTAATTACCTGGTGAAGGTTGAAACTTTGAGTCTTGGCCTGCAGGGCATAAAGAGAGTTTCCTAGCCAGTTTAGATTGAGATCGCCAAGTAAAAGAACTTCTAGTCCTTTCTGGCCACTGGATGGGGGATTGTAGGCACATACAATATGTAGCTTTTTGGAGCCAAGTGTAAAGAGGACATGAAGCACTTCGCAGTGGTTTAGCGGAGATGAGGGGATGGGGAGAGTTGTAGATGATCTTTAAAATAAATGGCAGTGCCACCACCTCTTTTGGGAGCAGGTCTGTCAAATCTCAGGAGATTGTAGGAGGGGAGTGAGCACTGTGAGTCCTGGACGTGAGGTTTAAGCCAGGTTTCAGTAAGGCAGATGATATCCAGTTTGTATAGGATGACCCAGGCGTGTAGCTCAGCAAAGTTATGCATTAAGCTGCTGATGTTGTGGTGTACAATAGTTAGGCCCTTGACACAGGGGAGGGGATTCTGTATGTTTGTGCTTGGACCAGAATTTGAGTGTATATCTCTAGAGAGCAGCAGGGCTAGTAAAATGAGATACCAAAGTTTATGTCGCAGGAAGGGACATAGGGTCTTTGTGTTCAGGGGACATTGCTTAAGTACATAGGCAACCAACTGGAGCCAGGGCTTGTTTAATAGAATTGGAGTTTGGTCACAACGGAGAGAGGGCAGCTGGAGAAGGTTGGAGAAAATGTAATTGTGGGGCAGGAATAGTGGGGTAGTCATGGGGGCAGAAGGAACAGAAGGCAAGGATAGGTGGAGCAGAGCAAAAGAGGGTATAATAAGAGACAGTAACATGGTTAGTTTCATGGTAATTAGAGAGTTGTAGGTATTTGCTAGGAAAAAGCTGGGTCAGGACTGAGACAAAAGGAAGTGAGCGACCAAAGAACCATGATGGTGCAGAAAAAGGGGGCTAAGATTGAGGATTTTATGAGAGTTGTTTTTGAGAGAGCAATATGAGACTGACAGAAAAAGGAAGGAGGAGCTACAGAATGCCAGACGAATTGGAAAGGAGAGATGTACAGTGTAGGCGGAGCAATCGCGTATTTAATGGAGGCCTGGGAAGGGTTGGGGGAGCAGGCAGAAAATTCACAGCAGGTTTAAGTACCGACTAGCAGGTTTAAGCACCGACTCGAGGAGATCCGAGCTGCGGCCAGCCCCAGTCCCATGGAATCGTACAAAAAGCCACTAGAAAAGGTGCACCAATCCGGAGGGCTGGGAGGCAGAGAGCAGGCCAGTGAGGACCCTCCTGTAGAAAGGCACACCAATCAGTGGCTTTGGCGCCTGAGAATCAGTTAGCGGCCATACCTGGGGCTCTTATCCGCCTCGGAGGACCGCAAGGGCGGTGAGACTTTGTCCGCGGAGTTGGGGCGGTGGCAGGTGGTCCGCCTCACGAAACTGTGAGAACCGCTTCTGGCGCTGATCTCTGTGGAGGAAAGAGGGAGAGAAAACCGCAATAAGCAGGGGACCAGAGAAAAGGTGTGGGCGGTCGGCTGGCAACAGGCCGACAGCGGCGGGGAGGGTACGGAGCAGATTTCAAAAACAATGGGACAGCAGTTTAGGTGAGACAAGGCTAAACAGGAGCGTGGAGAAAACCATGAGCAGAGGGGATGAGACAGTCTAGTGGGGGAGGGTTTAGCAATCTGAGAGAAGGGGGGGTTTAAGCGTAGAGATAGGAGAATTAGGTTTGAAAGGAAAAAACAGGAAATAGCATAGTAGTTGAGGGTGTATACACAGCAGTAGAAACAGACTGAGATATCCTAGCGTCACCAGACAGTTGTTAGGCAAGTGTTTTTAAACAGCAAAAATAATAGTCTTAAGTACAAAAACAATGGCTAACAAGTACCCCTGGCATCCAGTAGCACCCACAACCCTCACTAAGGCCCCTCCTCCAGTTCTGACATAGAGTGCCCAACCTTGGTGTTGGATATACCTGGTGTTAAAAAAAAAAAAAAAAAGACTCTGCCCAGTGTGGCTCTCCTCCCACTTCATCAGCCCACCAAGAGCTACACTGAACACCGTCTCATCATCAGCATCAGCCGGCCATCACCATTCCGATGGTGGCTGGCTGATGATGATGAGATAGCACCCAGTGCAGGAGAGGCGAATCTCTCACCTCATCAGCCAGCCACCATATGAACAAATGAAGACATGACTGAACTGCTGGTCGCAGTTTCATTCATTCAGACAGTGGCTAGCAGATGAGGTGAGAGAAGTCCAAACAGAGAACATGGAGCACACACAATAAAGGTACTGGAGGCAAAAAAAAGTTTTGCTAGAAAGGCACACAACTTCTTCAGCTACGGTGAGAGGAGGGCTGCGCTGGTCGCTGTCCCTTTTTTTTTTTTTATTTTTTTTTTATTTTTTATTATTAATTATGGGCAGCATGAGGGAAGAAGGTTTAGATCTTCCTGGACTAAGTCTCCATCACTCATTCACACTAGTGGAATAGCGCCGGAGGCGCTAGGACCAAGCGGGAGCCAAAAATTTTCTGAAGGGTCGGCGCCGAGGTAGGACCACGCATGCGCAGCACCGCGAGATTGACTCGCCTGTGTAGGCTATCTCGGCGGCCCTCCAACCGCCAGTTCCTTTCTCCCGCCGTCGAGTGCGCTTGGATATCGACGTCGCTTGTCTGCCGGAGTCAAAGTTTTCGTCTATACGACAGCAACTTTTAGTGTTTAATTTAACTATTTAGTAGTATTTTTTTTTTTTTTACGAACAAGAAGATTATGAAGAAAAAGAAATTCTTTCCTGCCATCATCCTTAGAGGGTAGCGGTGACGGTAGGAAGACTTCGTTTGAAAGTTGTCATGGCAGAGGGGCTGTGCCCGGTCCACCACCCTTAAGTAACGGGGGTCTGACTACGGACAGTCCTGTGCTGGGGGAAGGACAGTCCACCGATCACGAATCTGGCGGTGCCGGGAATCCAGCTCTGCTTAGCCTCGAGCTCTTCTTCTTCGTTTGGGGAAGAAGAATCGGTGCAGCTCGAGGTTGCCCGTTGGTATGTCTGCACGAGGATTGTTCGTTGGTAGGGGCAGTAGGCCTGAACTGACTTTCATGGGTTCCTCTTGGCCCCGCTCCTAATGGCTGCATACTCTACTCCGGACTCCATCTCTGTCCTCGTTGGAGTTCCGGTGAGCAGTTTCACCTCTGGGCCGCTCCTGTGGAGCAGGGGGTTTGACTTTCCTTTTTTCCTGGTTGTGTTCCTGTTTTTGGGGCCTCCGGGCCTCGGAGCCATTGGACCGGAGCCGGGTCAATTGGATCAGAATGAGCGCGGTGCCCCCTTGGTGCCTTCGCCATCGTGTCAGCCCCTTGTGCCTACCCCCCTCTTCCTTTTCCATACTGGGGCTGGCACGGGCACCACCTTTCTCCTTCTCCCCATCTTTTCCATTGGCTTTTCCACAGTGTTTTTCCTGGTGCAGTGCCCGACACCTTGGTGGTGCTGCAGGTCCGGCGCCGTGCCACTGGTTTGGCATTGGTGCCATAGTCGGCGCCGCTGGTGTTTGGGTCGGCGCCGGGACTCGGCACCGTGGATCGGCGCCATGGCTCGGCTCGGCACTGCACTCCACGCCGTGCTCGGCACCATGGGTGCTGTCATTGTTGCCTTCATTGCCGGCGCCGCTAGCGGTGCTGTGGGTGTCTCACGGTGCCACGGATGCCCGCGGGTGCTCTGGTGTTGTAGGAGTGCCGGCATCCGCGGCTCTCAGCGGGGTTCGCGGCAGTGCGAGGCACCTGCGCGAGTGGTGCTGGGCACCAGCTGGTGGTGCCGGGCACCCGCTGGCGGCGCTAGGCACCTGTGGGGTGCGTGCCGTGGTGGCGCCGGGCACCCGCTGGTGCGTGGTGACACTGGACACCAGCGGGTGGCACATGGGTGCCATGGGTTTCTTGGTGCCATGGTACCATGGTGCCATGGTACCATGGGTGCCATGGGTGTCGGGGGTGCCCTTGCATGCCATTGCTGCCGTTGGTGCCGAGGATACCTGTGGGTTCCGCCGTGGGTGCCCTCTGATGTCTCCCAGGTTGGCATAGGTACTGCTTGGTGCCCTCATGTACCACGAGTGCCGCTGGTGCCGCAGGGGTTCCAGTTGGTGCTGTCCGACAGAACTAGGGAAAGATCTCAGTTTGCGGACCTCTCTTCCTCACGACTTGTGGTGGGATGTTTCCGTGGAATGAAGTCCTGTTCTGCGGATTATTTTTCCACACATCTTAGTGGGTGGCGGTCCGCATCGGGTCTCATCATCCAGCGGTTTTCCGCTGATGGGACTCTTCTGTTCTGTTCTGTTCTGTCAGCAGAATCTCTCTCATTCTGCTCAGCACTTTCTCAGCTCCCTACGTGGTGCCAAGCTCCTCGACACCCTTTCTGGTGGCGGAGTCTCTCTAGTGGCTCTAACCTGGACCTCTTTTTGGGGTCCTTCTGTGGTAGAAGGCATCTAGATGAGTCTCTCCCTGTCCTTCTGGTCAGTGATACAGTGGATGACTCATTTTATATACTGAAAGACACGCCCTCTCTATCATCAGAGTCTGTGATGGAAGCTCTTTCAGTAGTTCCTCATTTATGGGGTCCACCATAGTGTTCAGACTGGATCTGTGGACCATATACCTCTGCGTCTAGACTCTTTCAGTGGTCAAGACAATTACACTCTGTGGAACATTCTAATTCAATGGTCGGGAGCCGCACAGACTGTTCCGCTCCTTTGATAGGGGTATACAGCCCTCTTTTGATGCTGCCCCTCTGGTGGCTGCTTCGGCAGGGGTTAACATCTGTCTAGCTATTATTAGTCCAGTCAAGGGTTCAGTTATGGATCCTCAGGCTCCTCCTGCTCCTCAGAGGGATGACATCCTTGTCATTTTTGTATCAGGCAATCCTTGCCAAATAGCTGCCAGCAACCTTGTCAGGTTCTGACTAATGATATTTAAAAAAAAAAAAAAAAAAAGGGGGGGGGGTCAGAATTATCACAGCACAGGGCCTAGTTGGAATTTCCCGATACCACACTTTGGATCTGGTCAGGTTCCACCTCAACCCTGAGGCGGTCATCTCTAAACCTCAGTAAAGAGTACCTGATTTCTTCTACCCCTAGGGGCAGTCCGATCCAGCAGTGAGCAGTATAGCTCACCTCTTTTCTCTAGAGAATTTTCTCTTATTCTGAGATATTTCCAAAACCTAGGCGTCTAACCAGTCTGTTAGTCCCTTTTGGTTTTTTAATTAGGCTTTCTTCTCTTGATCAGAGCCTTGCAGCAACAGAAGTGACTCTTCAGCGAGTCAGAACTTAGATTCTTACTTCCATGCTTGCTTCAACTTAACAGACGACATGCTCCTTTCTTGACCATAGGTCAAGTAGGTCTTTTCTGAGGTAGCTTCTCAAATATTCACACCTTCAGTTCCTGTGCACTGGTTCCGTGCCAGTAGCACTCGAAGCTATCCTCTCCGACTGCGTGACGGAGCGGTGATGTTTTTTTTTTTTTTTTCAAACAAAGCAAACTAGAGTCCTTCCTACTCCCTTCAGGGAGGCTGGAGTAAGTAGTGTCTCACTGGATTGAGCCACTTCTGCCACTATTCAGTCACTTCAACCAATGGGTTAGCCCTAACTTGGTCCTGCTGTGTCCCTCCTCGACGCACATCTACCTCTATTTGCCTTACAAATCCAGCCCCTGTTTTTTTCTGTTGAAATGTTTTTTTCCACAGTGGACACGTCCTTCTGTACACTTTTTCCTTTCTTCCCTGAGTTCAGAGACTGCTTCTACAGTTATACGCACAGGAGCAGGATGATTCCCTTTTGGAATATGCAGTGACTAGGATTTGATTCTACTAGACCACCACAAGAGGCTTCTAAGTTGTGCTTCACCTTCCATCAGGAAGTTTTCAGTGACTTAGTACAAACCATTTTCCTTGATGAGCTAACCCCACCTGGACCTTCTTTTGCTCACCAGGTAAGGGGTTCAAGTGCTACTGGACCTGTTGTTTGCAAGTCAGCCATACTTGGCAGTGTGGGTTCCGTCTCCGCTTTTTGGTCTACCCTGAACCTGTACACTTTACCTCCGGCTCTTGCAGTTCCTGAGGTCCTTTACATTAGATTAGCACATGTCTTTGACACTACTAGTTTTGGTCCTATACCAAATTGTGAGTCCGGGTTTTCGCCTCTCTCTCTGAGTGGTTGCGGCTTCCTGGCAGAGTTTCATTTTGTTCCCATTGCAGTCGTCTGCGGAGTGGTGCGTCACAACTCGAGCGCTTGTCTTGTAAGCATCGTGTTCTGGATGCTCTTTGCAAGATTGCTCTTTTTATTAGCAGGACAGTCCTTGGCCAGGGACACTGGTTTACCGTGATTGAAAAGGAGCAAATTCCATTTTGCACATTGGAAAAACCGGTATTGTCACCGGTGTCTGCCAGTCCAAATTCCGTTTTTACCGGTGTTTTGTTTTGGGTACTTTATTTAACAAATTTTTGCTCTGCTACCATTCCGTCTCAAGATCACTGCGATATGTAAACCATTGTCCCTGTCCTGGTCAGTCTCTTTCTGGGTGAACCCTATCTCCTACCACCCTACTCAGGGTAGTGGGTTTTAGCTTAGTACTCTCCCACTAGTGTGAATGAGTGATGGAGACTGTCCAAGAAGATCAATAATTACGGTAAGTACGTAATTTCCAGTTTTGGGTGCTAATGGTCTGGGGGAGGGGGATATATTGCAAAGTGGTGGGGAATGGGGAAGAGGGAGTGTGGGTGGTGGTATATTGGACACTGCAGTTAGTAATTCAAGGGGGAGTCTTCAGTAGCACCAGGGTTGGGCATCTGGTGTCAACAAAGTATTTGTTTTTAATTTAATCTTCTTGACACTGTGTTTGGGCACCTAATGTCAGAATTGGGGGGGGTGTCTTCAGCAGCACTGAAGTTGGGCTCCCATTATCTTCAGTTTTTCCCCCCACATCCTAGTTGGCCCCTGTGTGCTTGGACCTACCCCAGCTCCATCACCCTGACTTCCACGGGGACTTACTGCTGGCCAGTACCCCCAGGGCTTGCCTTCCCATGGTGGGGTCAGCAGCGTCCCTCAATCCACCACTGTGAAACCAGATCCAGTAGTTTCACCGGCAAGCCCAGCTAGTAGGGTGCACGGCCTGTGAGGGTCCAAGTGCCACCCTACCACCAAGGATTTTCACTTTTCCTTCTCCTAAGGGGCATGGCGTGCAATGATGCCATGATACGTGGCCCATGCACCCACATGCCATGCATGTCTGCCCACCCCTCGTGCTCTTCTATGGCAGTCCCGGGTGCCTTTCTCCCAGCTTACCGCTACGGGCCAGGCGTACACCAGGCCCTACAGTCCCCCCCCACTGGAAGAGGAGCAGTCCTCTGGACACTGTATCTTCCTCCCCCTAGCTGCCCGTCTGCCGCCCCAAGCTCGCAGTTGAACTCAGTTCACCAGTGTCGCAAGTGGCAGAGCTACCTCTGTGCCAACAGGCTGGCTGGTCTGCAAGTTTTTTTAATTACATTTTTAAGTACCTCTTCCCGACAGTGGGCTTGGGCTCCCAGACTCAGAAATGGGGCGTCTTCAGGAGTTCAATGTTGGCCTCGATGGCTACAAATTAATTTAATTTAAGTGCCTTGGAGGGGGGGCAAGAGGAAGAGGGAGGGGGGAGAGAGAAGGGGAGAGAGAGAGACGTAGTAGTGGCAGAACTACCACTAGCAGGGATGGGATCCTGACGGCCAATCGTGTGAGTGGAGCAATGGTGGCTTCTCTGTTTGCTCTAAGCCTAATTAGGGCAGTTCACACACTACTGGTTGTTCTGTGCACATCAAAGGCACTGGTGCGTCTGTTGGGTGTCCGTTCAAAAACCACGACAACAGATGCACATGGTCATAACAGCACCGTGTGATTTCTGAGTCATAGTAGTATATCTAATCTAACGTGGTTTTGGACTGCGTGGTTTTGTACTCACCACGTGGTGTGGTTATTGACCGTGCTGTTTTTGACCATGAGGTTTTTTTTTTGTTTGTTTGTTTTTTTTAACCATTCTTTTTCGCTCCGGTCACGGCCTGCGGAGCATCTCTCAAGCATCCTGCCTGTTCCTGCCCCATCTGAGGTCCTCTCGACCCTGAGCCTCCTCTCCCCCCCCCTCCTCCCACAGCCAGTACCCCCAGCTTAACCCCTCCTTTTTGGGTGCTCTTCGTCAGACCTTGGCTGAGGATGAGGGCCCGGGTGAAGGAATTGAGAGGCCGGGTGAGACTGATCCGGCATTGGGCATGGGGGTCAGGTGCCGTTGCAGAGTCGTGTTTTTCTGTTTTCTGGTGTCTTTCCCTTCCCCCCCCCTTTGCGTGGGCATCCCTGATTCCATGTGCATGGCAACCCTGCCGGTGTCAGCCATGCTACTTGTGCTGTCTGCATACTGCAGCACCCCCAATCTCCACTGGGAGCCACTGGTGTGCCGGACAATCCTCTGCCCTTCCCGGGGAGAGGAGAGCTGTCCGTCAGATGCTCAATCCTCTCCCTCCTCTGCTGACCCCGGTCGGCCCGGGCTCGCTCCCAAACCCAGGTTGCAGGCGTGGCGACCATGAGGTCTTGACACAGCACCTGTGAATTGCCTTCATCAGCAATTTATTTATTTTTTAATTTTAAAGTTTATTGAAGTTGTACAATAAAAACAATTGCTGTATACAGTATAACATGTAGGGTCGTCCTTTACAGCACAGTCAAAGTAAATCTGTAGAGCAGAAAAACAAAAACTGGTGCACTCAAGCTGTTTGAAGAAACATGAACAAGATTATTAAGCAAACTCCACAATGGGTGTGACTGCCAGATCCCCAGCACTTCGAGGCGTGCTGCCTCTTTGTCTCCAGGGGAGCCATGGCTAAGTCGCATCAGCTCAACGTAACAGCTTTAAAGAGCTATCTCATGCATATTCATATCAACTGAATATTCATTACTTTCTGCTAGTGCAGGTAATGCCACTAAACCAGAGTTGATCTCTAAACATACTATGCTGAGTTAACTACTACATATAACTGTCACAATGAATTAAACCTCCACCACTGACAAACAATTCCAGTATATGACAACCATATTAATTAAACAACAGTAAATACACACAAAAAAGCTATTTTAGTGAATAAAAAATATTTTTGAGGTCATATTACTCATGGAGAAATAGATAAACTGATCAAAGTACACAGAAAGATGAGTCTTCCACTTTAGTCCAATCCAGTTGTTGATAATTTGGAAGAAAAGTTCAACTGGCTGATAAGTGAGTAAGCCACAGCAGGGTGTGCATTAAAGGATTTTAATGAACGCCCCAGGGGTGTTTTAAGGCATGAGGGCGAAGGCCGAGTGTCCTTACTCCTCTGGGGAGTGCATTAAAATCCTTTAATGCACACCCTGGAATGACTTATCACACTTATAAAATGGCTTAGTGCTGTAACAAGCATATGATAAATAACATTTTAATTATACATTTTTAGTGTTTTTTTGTGACAAAAAATGATTTTATGTCTATAAATGTTAGAAAATGTGTAGTTAAATCGTTCCCTTTGCTGTATTTCTGCAGGAGGTACAACTGCAGTTATATATATTTGTGTAGGATTCCGGAGGGATGAATATATGACTATGGATGGGGCAGCTGAAATTTAAGAACATATGTTTCCCTGTGATTCCCATACTGTTTGCTGCTGTGTCTGTCCTGTGTCTCCCTTGCACTCCCCTCTTAACAGGACTGGATGGGAAGGTGACCTACTCTTCACCCACCCCACTGTTGTGGACCACTCCCTCCACTCCACTTGTCCCACAGCAGGAGCATAGACATTTGTTTCAATTTGGTTTTAATATTTTATTAGTACTTTCGTGAAAGAAACAAATACAGACAATACAAAGACGTACAACTCCAGATGAGGGGAGTAGCCTTCAAGCCCAAGGGGGGGGAGGGGGGAAACAGACTGGGGGTGGAGGTTTCAGGAGGAGCAGAGGGAGGATGGAAGTATAAGGAGTCTGGGTGGGGTTCGAGCAAAGAGGATCAGGGGATAAGGGTGGAGGTTGGTGTTAGTAAATGCCAGGAGCTTGGGAAACAAGTTGCCAGAGTTCCAGGCCATGCTGTTCGGGGTGGGGGTGGATGTGGCGGCGGTCACGAGACGTAACAACAAAACCATGACTGGGACCTAAACGACGGGGTACACTATGCTTAGGAAGGATAGAAAGGAGGGCAGAGGGGGTGGAGTGGCTATGTTCATTAGAGATGACATAGAAATTGCTAGGGTAGAAGAGGCAGAGGGAAACGTGGAGGTCTTATGGGTCACCTTACGATCCCCAGCAGGAGATAATGTCAAGCTGGGTGTAGTATATAGGCCCCCCGGGATGAGTGATGTTCTAGAGGATGGTTTGCTGGACAACATCCTTGCCCAGTGTGGACCAAAAGGGGAAGGAGTGGTGTTGATGGGGGACCTTAATATGCCAGGTACAAACTGGGGAACCATGTCCTCTAAGGTGGCCAAGGAGCAGAGGCTGCTGGATGGCTTCCAGGATGTGTTCTTAACACAGCATGTGCTGGAGCCCACAAGGAGGGCATGTCCTGGACGTGGTTCTGGCAGATGGGGATCTGGTAAGGGACCTGGTTGTACAGGACCCCTGACTGGGAGCGACCACAGTACTGTCTGGTTTCAAATAAGCATGGGGGATCTTGGACACTGGCAGTGGACTTCAGGGGCAGACTTTGTGGGCATGGGAAATATTCTCAAGGATCACTTGAAGGGGATTACATCAATGACAATTGTGGAAAGGAGATGGAGGTCATAAACGGGACTTCATGAGGCAGTCAGGATCTGCGCTAAGTTGAAACGAAGGGAGCAAGGTCACATAAACCATGCTAGTGGTCCAGTGAGGTACAGGTAGCAGTCAGAGAAAAGAAGGGCCTACAAAAAATATAAAACAACAAGAGGGGATAGGGATAAGGAAATGTACCATCTTGCATCTAGAAAAGTCACCCGTATGGTGAGGGGAGCAAAGTCCAGTAAAGAGCAGCGGCTGGCACAGGGGATACATGGAGGGGAAAAGGGGTTCTTCCGGTACATTGGGGAGCAGAGAAAAACTAAGGGCCATCTCAGCAGATTGAGATCAGAAGGAGGGTGGGTGGAAGAAGCGAGGGACCAGGCAGAGGTATTTAATGAGTACTTTGCCTCTGTGTTCACTAGGAAGGGGGATGGGATATCTACAAAGCAAGGCACGAAGGGGATAGAAGCAGCAGTGAGTGGGATCAGGGGAGCGACAGAAATGGAGCAAGAGGGAGGAAGCGGTACCCCAGGGTGTCACATCTGGATAAGGATAAAAGGCCAGTAAGGTGGAGGGATGGATGATGCTATCTCCGCAAAGGGTGTGGTTAGCCCTCAAGGCCCTAAAGAAAGGCAGATCTCCTGGGCGGATGGCATTCATCGAGTACTATGGAATTGGGGCGGACATACTGGCTGCACCCTGGTGGAGCTCTTCATCAGGTCACTTGAGACAAGGAGGTACCTAGGATTAAGTGGAGAGGCACATGTGGTGCTAATCCATAAAGGGGTCAGGGAAGTACCAGGTAACTATAGACCCATCAGTTTGACCTCGGTGGTGGGAAAATTAATGGAGAGTATACTAAAGGAACGATTGAGGGTGTACTTGGAGAAGGTGGGAGGTCTGGATAGTCGGCAACATGGGTTTGTGCCAGGTAGATCATGTCAAACCAATCTTGTGGAGTTCTACAAATGGGTAACATCAGAACTGGACAGGGGAAAGCCTGTCTATGTATTATTCTTGGACTTCAGCAAGGCGTTTGACTCTGTCCCCCACATTGGTCTGGTGGAGAAACTGATGGGGTTAGGAGTAGGCCCTTTGATGGTCAGATGGATTGAAAACTGGCTAGCTGGACGCATCCAGAGAGTAGTGGTCTGTGGGGAGCTCTTGAACCCTAGAGAGGTTGGTAGTGGGGTACCGCAGGGCTCGGTCCTGGGTCCGATCCTGTTTAATGCATACATATCGGACATCAGGGAGGGTATAGGGTGTGAAATGAGTCTCTTCGGATGACTCCAAGATGGGAGCAGTAGTTGAGGGAGAAGAGGGGAGGTTGGCCCTGCAAGGGGACCTGGACACCCTGGAAAGCTGGGCTCACACATGGAAATTAAATTTCAATATCACCAAGTGCAAGGTGTTGCATCTTGGTCAGGGAAACCCTAAACACAGGTACACCCTGGGAGAGGAGGCGCTGGAGGCCTCAATAGGGGAAAAAGACCTAGGGGACATGGTGGATGCATGTATGAATAACTCTGAGCAGTGCAGGAGAGCAGCTAGCAAGGCAAACAGGATGTTGGGATGCACCGTAAGGGAGATCACCTCTAGGAGCAAGGAAGTGATTCTGCCGCTGTACAATGGACTGGTTAGACCACACCTTGAGTACTGTGTACAGTACTGGAGACCACACTTGAAGAGGGACATACAGCTCCTGGAGAGGGTACAGAGGAGGGCAACTAAGATGATACGAGGGCTAGGGGATTTGACGTATGAGGACAGACTTGAGGAGCTCTGCCTGTTTTCATTGGAGGAGAGGAGAGACAGGGGGACATGATTGAGGTCTTCAAGTACCTCAAGGGAATAGATAGGGTAAACATGGAGGGGATCTTTAGACTAAAGCAGGAAGGTATCACCAGAGGGCATGGTTTGAAGTTGGAAGGTGGAAGGGTGAGGGGGAAAAGAGGAGGAGGTTTTTCACTGAGAGGGTGGTGAACCCTTGGAATGCACTGCCTGGCGAGCTGGTTCAGAGATCCACAGTGGAGGACTTCAAGAGAGGGTGGGACAGACACAGAAAGTGGATGTATCAGATGATGGCCTGTCCAAGGGGGGTGGGAATGGATGATAGGGGTTTCTGGAGCACAAGGGATGGGAGGGTCTCGGCACCCAACTGTGGATCTAAGGTTCGAGCAGACTCGATAGACCGTAAGGCCTAATCTGCTGGCAAATAGTATGTTAGTATGTAACTTATTTCATCCATTCATGTTTTCTAACTAAAACTATACACATAGGTCCACATACATTATAAAATAATTTTTTTCCCTAATAAATCAGGTTGCATACATGTAAAATCCATTCCCCATATTAGCTTAAGCCCATAATACAAATCGGCAAATGTAGTGGCCTAGGATTTCATCTTCCTGAGTTCACAATCAACATTTCTTCTACAGTTAATGTGCTTAGAAAAGGCCCCCATAAAGTTGTAAAGCTGTCCAACCGGTCCTTGACATAGTTGGTTTTTTGTTCTAGGGCCAAAGCCCTTGTTGTCAGAGTACGCCACTGTGTGACTGTGGGAGTCTCCCCTGAAACCAGGTATTTAAAATGGCCTGCCTAGCCTGCAAGAGAAGCATCCTTATCCATCTCCTATGTAGTGACCACTCTTCAACCTCCTCCTCTGCAGTACCAAATAAGAGGCTTAGTGGCGACATCCAGAGTGGAGGGGGTCAAGCATGGTGTTTAACTGCTGCACTGCCACCTCCCAGTATCCATGAAGGCGTGGACAGGCCCAAAAAACAGTGGAAGTACGTGCCTCTATACTCCTTGCACCTGCCACATATCTCTGAGACCACCGGGCAGAAACAGTGGGTCATCACTGGGGGGTAATATAGTCTTTGCACAAACTTATATGCTGATTCCTTGTACCTGTTGCAAGATAATAAGGCTCATATGTGACTCCAAAATAATTCCCAGCTGGTGTCTGATATTGCAACACCCAAGTCCCTTTCCCGTAGCCTACATGTCTGGTAAGTTGTGTTTTGCAAATTTCTCCTGAGAATGTGAACCACCTTCCTAAGCATCCCACCAGGATCCTTCCTGGCCCTACAAATAAGGTCCTCCACCCGTTCCAGAGGTGAATCTCCCTTCTCCTATTTCTTTATTTTTGTGCAGTCTCTAGCCTGAAAAGGTGGTTGCCTGGAACCCCTAAAGCGTCTCTGAGCTCCTGGAAGGTGCTCAAAGTCCCTCTTCCATACATATCCCTTATGCGCTGCACTCCCTTTGCCTCCCACTCGAAGAAGGCTGGATCCTCAGTACCAGGCCTAAAGAATGGGTTCCCAGCAATGGGTAATAACAGGGTCTCCACCTCTGTATTCCCCAGCATCCTTTCAATCTGTGTCCAACTGTCCAGAACCCATAGTACCATTGTGTTAGACTGTCCCGAGATGGCATACACTCTCTATCCCTCATTGGACACGTAGGCTGTCAGCCTACCCTGTGCTTCCATCCCCTCTAAGTCTATCCAGCTGGCCGTAGATGGTCCTGCAATCCAATCCTTTATACTACGTGATTGTGCTGCTAAGAAATATTGTTTTAATTCAGGAATATTTAACCCCCCTCTCTGTACATTCGCCTCAGTCTTCCTAGACTAGTCCTTGCTCTCTTCCCCTGCCACAGAAACTCCATAAACCCTTTTTCCAATTTCTTGGTATCTCTCTTGTTAAGGCCCGTAGGGAGCATCTGGAGCAGGTAGAGGTCCCTAGGCAGAATATTCATTTTGATCCGGTTAATACGCCTCAGCCATGACAGAGGGAGGGTCCGTCATCTCCTCATCTCTTCCAACAGAGTTTTAACCAAGGTTGCATAATTCAGCTGATATAAGGCTGCAGTATTTTTCCCTATGTTCAGTCCCAGATACTTGAAGGAAGCAGCCACCACCTTCAGCCCCCACTTATCCCCTCTATATACCTCTCCAGGGTTACCTACATAAAGGACCTTTGCCTTATCCAGGTTAACCTTATATCCTGAAAAGCAAGCAAAACTCGAGATAAGTGATAGGAGGGAGGGGATAGACTGGTCTGGGTTTCTCAGGTAAAGAATCATGTCATCCGTATATAATGACAGTTTCTAACCCCAGTAATGCTCAGGATATTCATAACTTTATGCAGTAAACCTGGAGGGTTGGACTGCCCGGAGAGATGGAACACATGCAAATGAGTAGAATTCTTTGCACGTGAGCATCTTTCAAATACTGCCTCTACCAACTATAGTGTTCTAACCTCTTCAGATTTTTCTCTCCGCCTGAAAGTCTGGTCGCTTGGAGTGGTTGTCTTACTGTCTTACTCTTTCGCGTGAAAGAAGATTCAAAACCTTAAAAAACTTAAGTAAATTCTGTTTCTTTTATTGCCTCTACTGATTGTTGGTGTAAATCTTGTTTATTGCTTAAATTACATATTTTTTTCGGTTCCTCTCGGTTCGGGATAACCGTGAGGGAACCGGGTTAGTTGTTTAATTCGTCGGAGTTCTCTGATTAAAAATTCTTGTTTTTTGTCTATTATTAGTTTACCTTTTGAGTGTATTTCATTGTTTTTGTAACCACTTTCTATCGGTTACAGAACCACTGAACCGGTTCATTCATCATCTCCTGGGTTCGGTTCCTCCGGTTCCTATTGGTTCTGGAACCAACTGCAAAAATAAAAAAAAAAAATATATATGTACAGTATATAACTGCATTTACTCTTTTATTAGCGGTTAGTGTTTTTTCACGTTTGACATTACCATGTCAGAGAAACCTAAAAAGAAAACCAGTGAACCCGGTTTTAAGAATTGTTTAAAATATGGAGATGTATTTGCTAAAGCAGACAAACACACCTTTTGTGTGGCTTATCTGGGGTTCGAACATCTGGACCAGGATTGTGAAGTATGTAAAAACTTTCCCGGAAAAAAAACGTGGAAAAACGCCTTGAAAGGCTAAATAAAAGATTTACTAGGGGTCCCTTCGACTCTGACCAGCTGACACCCCAATTTGCTGTGGCTGAACCCACAAATGTGCTTACCCCTGCCTCTGAGATGGGCGAAAAAGGGGCAAAATGAGGTAAAGAACTGGCTGACTCCCCGGTTCCCTCAAAGAAACTTAAGAAAACTAAACATGCAGAATCTTCCCCTGCTAAATGAGGGACTTATGCACAAGTGCCTGCTCTGCCCTTGGCTGGAGATATCCCAGGCTTTTAAAATTATCCAGGCACTGCAAAATATCATCCCCCAGCAGCCTGCCTCTACCCAAGGTCCCCAGGCTAGCAGTGGTGTGCTGCCCCCTTTACAAGAGGAGCAATATTTGGAGGAGGAGGAGGATGATCTTTTTGAAGAGGATGAACCCATTCCCCCTAGAGGTGTCACCTGAGCAGGATTTTGGTTCTCCCCCCAGGGTGTCAGAGGATTACTCCTCACATTTCACATTTGTGAGGAGAATAGCAGATGCTCTTGATATTGCTACCACAGAGCAGAGTGAGGATGAGGAGGAAATTGAATATTTAAATATGATGGTTCTAACACCCACAAAAGCCCTCCTCTTGCCAGTCTGTAAATTCTTAAAAAAAAAAAAAAAAAAAAAAGACACTCTAAAACTTCTACAGACCCCTAATTCTGTTCCTCCTATTGATAGGAGAATAGAGGAAAAATATCAGTTGGACAGGACGGGAGCTGATTTCCTTTTCTCCCATCCCCAACCATCAAGGGGTCATACAGCAGGCAGCCTTCAACAAAGTCAGAGTCCCCCTGTCCTGTCACCCTCCGGACAAGGACTCCAGGAAAATGGATATCATGGCCAAAAAAGGCTACTTATCAGCTTCTTTGGCCATGAGACAGGCTACTTTTCAAGTTTATGCTGCCCAGTATCAAAAATCCCTGTGGCAGTTGGTACTGGACATGTCCATGAAAGCCCCCTCACCCTTGTCTGAAGACCTAGCTGAAACTGCCAGGTTTGGGCTGGAGGCAGCTAAGTCCCAGTTCCAGATGGCTGCTGATTCTAATGACACTGCAGCCAGATGGATGGCTAACACTGTGGCACAGGGAAGGTTTGCTGGGCTCAGGGCCACTAACCTTACTTAGGATACTCAATCCAAGGCCCTGGATTTTCCGTTGGAGGGAAACTCTTTTTGGTGACTCCATGGTTGCATACATGAAAAAAGTGGATGAGTATAAGGCAACTTATAGAAGCAACTCTGCTAAGGAGTGTGCTTCTCCATTTACTAGGCCCTATGGAAGGGGGGCAGCGGAAGGTCTTTTATGACCAAACACTTTTTCCAGCCAGTAGCTGTGCCCCAGTACCAGCAGTATCCACATCAGGGATACTCTAGGGGTAGGGGTAGAATGGACTCCAGGAGGGGCTCTCAGACCCAACCTCGGCCCCAATCAAAACAAAACCCCTGATGCTCAGGCCACCTCCTCCCTCCATGTCGGAAGCAGACTCTCCCACTTCCTCCAAGCTTGGCTAAGCATCACCACAGACAAGTGGGTGCTGGAGGTAGTGGGTCAGGGTCTCCTTCATGGAAGACCAGGGCTTACTGCTCACATCCTCTAGCAGAAAGGACACTACTAGAAGCAGAGGTTCAGAAATTTTTATGACTCTGAGCAGTGGAATCAGTTCCTACCACCCTGTGAGAAAGGGTTTTTACTCCAGGTACTTCCTAACAACAAAGAAAAGTGGGGGGTGGTGGCCAATATTGGATCTCGGAGCTTTGAACAAGCGTCTGAAAAAAACAAAGTTCAGAATAGTAACTTTGGCTCGGATATTGCCAACAATCCAAAAAGGGGACTGGCTGGCATCACTGGACTTGAAAGACTCCTATTTCCACATCCCCATAAAGGAATCTTACAGAAAATATCTCAGGTTCAGGCTCCCTTCGGGCCAGTATCAGTTTTCAACTCTCCCTTTCGGTCTCTCCTCGGCACCAAGGGTATTCACAAAGTGCCTAGTTGCTGTAGTGGCATATCTACAAAGACAGGGAGTGACTGTCTTCCCATACCTAGACGATTGGTTGGTGGTGGGAAAGTCACCAGACCAAGTAAGGAATTCCCTAAGAATCACCCAATACCTCTTAGAGTCCCTGGGCTTTATAATAAACCAAAAGAAATCAGTTCTAACTCCTGCTCAAACTTTGCAGTTCATAGGGGCAGAAATCAACACACTTCAGGGCAGAGCCTTTTTACCCTTAGACAAGGTGCAACGTCTTCAGTCAATAGCAAATTCCTTCACCCTGAACAAGTCAAAAACTGCAAGACAGTTTCTGCAGTTACTATCCAGGGTCCCGCGGAGGTCGTGAGGGCTCACAGTGGAGTTGCCCTCCCCCACCTCCCGAAAATCAATCTTTAGATCCAGGGTCCCATGGAGGTTGTGAGGGCTCAGTGGAGTCGCCTTCTACCCCGAAAATCAAGCTTTAGATCCAGGGTCCTGTGGAGGTGTGAGGGCTCACAGTGGAGTCACCTCTCCCACCCCCAAAAATCAAGCTTTAGATCCAGGGTCCCGTGGAGGTAGTGAGGGCTCAAAGTGGAGGTGCCCCCCAAAAATCAAGCTTTAGATCCAGGGTCCATGGAGTTCGTGAGGGCTTACAGTGGAGTCGCCTTCCCCACCCCCTGAAAATCCAGGTATGGAACTGATTTAGGTGGACGAAGGAGCTCTGTGCCCTCCTCGCTTATGGAACAGGCTGAGGATTGCCCCACCAATGCTCTGCATCTGCTTCCCACCACCCCCACCACCACCCTTGGTGAACTCCTCCTTATATGAGGGACAGGGCTGTGTTTAAACCAATCAGACCACTTCTCCACTAGCAGCCTATACTTGCTCGCCACTAAGGTCTGATTTGTGGCTTCCTGTCTTCAACTTCTGGCTCTTCCGCTGGTCTCGGGAGGGGGGCCCCCCCTCAGCCTAGCTACTGTGAATCGGTATGTCATCCCCGTGCTCTGTCTGCTCTTCCCAATACTGACACCTTCACCCTCCACTTTTCCTGAATATCAGCCCCCTGTGGATATAACTTCCTACTGCCTGTCTGGCCCCCCATGCAATTTATCCCACAGCACTGCGAGGGATCTGCTGCCTTGCCCACCTCCTCATGTAGCACTCTGCCATTACCAGGAGTGGGAGCACTAGCTCCTGCACCTCCCAGACCCCCCACTTACCACCAACGATCCTGTCATCCCCACCCTCTATGCAGCTGCTGACCCTGGTGTCCCCCCAATTACTTAACCGCCCCATTCCCACATTCTCTAACTTCAAAGAAACCCAAGCACACATATCTCACTACATGAAAAAGCTGACCTGGAATCCCATCCTCAGGCCTCTTCTCCTCCTCCTCCTCCTCCCTATGTCTGGCAATGTACACCCTAACCCTGGACCTCTCGCTACCCCCGTGCCCACACACTCTGCAGGTGGGTTGCGTATTGTCACCCTTAATGTCTGCAGCTTATTAAAAAAATAGGACTCATTCCAGGGGCGGGTCCGGCAACATCAGCCTGATATCACTGCCCTCAGTGAAACATGGCTCTCATCCTGTATCCCTGAGTCATCGGTGACCCTCCCTGGATATAACGTTTTCCGGGCCGACCGCCAGGGAAAGCGGGGAGGTGGCTGTGCCATTTACACTAAGGACACGTTAACTGTTCAACTGCTTCCCCCCATGTCATACCCGGACCCCAGACCCTCTCACTCAAACTTACCCTTGGACGATCCCTTACCCCACTGTTCGTCACCGCTATCTACGTTCACCCCAGGGACCAGAAGGCAGCCTTCCACTCTGTCATGTCCTACCATGACGCCTTACTGCTCCATTTGGAAAAAATTGTTCTTGGGGACTTCAGTATCAACTGGCAATCTAACCTCGCTGCCCCATTCATCGACAAAGCCTCAGCCCATAACCTCACACAAACAGTCACCTCACCCACCCGTCTGCACCAGCGCACAGGGTCCTCTTCTCTCCTGGACCTAGTGTTCACAAACTGCCCTCACAAAATCCTTAGCACTACTATACTCCCAGATGCTATTAGTGACCACTCCCCTGTCCTCTGTGCGTGAACCAGTAAGGCCCCAAAGTCCCCTCCGAAAATTATCCTAAAACGTAAACTTGGTCCTGGTAAACTTGCGCTCTTAAAAGCCCACCACAACACGCTCGACTGGTCATTCGTAACAAACACCTTTGACCCAGACAGAGCCCTAGATCTCTTCATCCATTCCTTTTAACTCTTGTCTGTGACATGTTCGCCCCTCTTACCAAAAGGATAGTCAAGGGCAACCCAGTGCCCTGGATCTCCGACCACTTACTGGCCCTCATGCGGTCCCGAGATTCCCTGTGGCACCTCGTTAATGAGATTGGCCTATCTACGGACAGACAGAAGTAAAGGGAGTCCCGGAACCAATGCACATGGTCCGTATGCAAAGCCAAGGCAGAGTATTACAAATCTGCCCTAACCTCTACCTGGGTTTCAGAGCGCAAATTCTGGAACAATATTAAAGACATCTGTGGCAAAGCCCCCAACCCTGCACCAATGCAAATCTTGGTTGAAGGGAGCCTGACCTCAGATCCCACTCGGATAGCCACCGCATTTAACAACACCTTCTCCGGCCTCAGCTGCCTCCTCCCTTGCCACTTCTCCGATCCACCGCCTGTCTCTGACACCACCTCACACCCAGCGCACCCTCCATTTCACCTACGATGCATCTCCCCAGGTCTGCTGAGCCTTACCTCAAAAAGACTATAAGTCGCTCCCAATACAGTAGTGACTTCTTAGACCTGAGACTACTCTGGCTCACTCTTCACAAGGTGCTAACCCCTCTCATCCACATTATAAACCAGTCTTTATGTCCTGGAAAATTCCCCTTGCACTGGAAATCCGCCTCTATTACTCCGATATTTAAGAGCAGGGACCCTACCTCCACCAATAACTACCACACCATCTCAATTCTCCCTCCCATATCTTAAGGCACTCGAGCGTATCGTCGCTGATCAGCTCACTGACCACCTCAACAAACACAATATACTTTGCAGCCAGCAACATGCCTTCTGCAAAGGACATAGTACGACTACTGCCCTACTTGAATTCACCACCCACCTACACATCGCCCTCGACAGTGGTCATCTCTCTGGTGCGGTCTTCACTGACCTCACTAAAGCGTTTGATACAGTCATCCACCCCCTCCTTCTAGCTACTCTATCCAAGCTTGGTCTCTCTCAAGATGCCCTTGGCTGGTTCACTGACTACCTGGCTGAACGCTTCCAGCAAGTCAAAATTGGCACTACCTTTTCCAGTAGGCTGCCTGTCCACTCTGGTGTCCCACAGGGGTCCATTCTTGGACCTCTATTATTCACTGTCTTCCCAACTCCCTCCCCCTATCCTGCCCAGGCAACATCCTACTCTATGCGGACAATGCTGTCCTATTCTCCTCCAGTCCTGACTCTACCCAGCTTCACCTCTCCCTCCAATCCGCCTTCAGCGAGGCTGAAAAATGGTTCACCACACAGTGCCTCATCCGAAACTATAAAAAAACTAAAGTCATGTACTTCTCGCACCCACTAAACTCTAGGAAGAACCACTGCCCGCCACTCCTAACTACCAACCAGACCCCTCTCGAACAAGTGGACTCCTTTAAGTACCTGGGCATCATACTTGACATGGGCCTTACCTTCCACCAACACATCCACCAACTGTCCACAGCCCTCAGCACCCAGATTGGCATCCTCTACTGGGTCAAACACTGTCTCACTCCTGATGCCCTTCGTCTAGTGGTCACTTCCTCAGTCCTCTCCCTTCTAGACTGCGGCATACTAATCTACAGCACTGCCAGCTACTCAGCCTTATCCTGGCTCCGGCTCTCCCTCAACAAAGCCTGTTGCCTCATCCTGGGCTGTGATCGTCTAACCCACACATGCTCTCTCTACAATGCCACGAACTGGCTCAACCTTGATAACAGAATCAAGTTTCATACCTGCCTCATGGCAAAAAAGATTACCCTTGGTCTCACCCCCGCTGGTCTCTCACCTCTAATACAACGGGCCCCGTCATGGCAGTGCACCCGTAGCTCTCGCAGGCAACTCCTCTTGGTCCCTTGCTGCCGCACCTCCCAGATCCAAAGGTCCTTTAGCTACCGAGCCCCTTCGTGGATAAATAACCTGCCTAATGATCTCACCAACATGAATAGAATCGGCCTCTACAAAGCCAACCTTAGGAACACCTACAGTACTCTAATCCCTGCGATGCCACCAAACCTGAAATCTCAGAACTAGCTCCTTTGGAGCTTTTGTATGTGTTCTGTTCTTTAGTGTCATGAATGAATCTATCTACCTAAATGTTAATCAATTTACTGTATTTCTTGTATAATGAAAAATTGCCCATGTTCCATCTCTGCATTTGCTCTGTGCCATGTTTTACCTGTATTGATGTGGAACCTTTGAAAAGGAGTCTTTGACTCAAAGGTACTTTCTGAATCCTCAACAAATAAATAAATAAAACATTCCGCTAGGCCATATGGCTGCATCCACAGGCACAGTGCAAGGATCCAGGTTTCATATGCGAGACATCCAGTGTCACCTCAGGGCTCACTGGAGTCAGAAAAGGGACCCCTTTTCAAAGCTTATACCAGTGATAAGGGCACTATTAAAGGCCCTCTTGTGGTGGAAACGGGAATCCAATTTAAGGCAGGAAGTTCCTTTTCAGAGAGAAAACCCCTCTCTGGTACTCACAACAGATGCATCTTTATTGGGCTGGGGCACCCATTGAGGAAAGCGCACGACTCAGGGCACCTGGTCAGCAGCAGAGTCCCTTTAGCACATAAACTTATGGAGCTCAGAGCAGTGCTCCTAGCTCTAAAGGTTTTTTCCTCACTGATATTGGGCAGGGTGGTACAGATCAGAACAGACAATACCACCACAATGTATTACATAAACAAGCAGGGAGGCACCAGGTCTGGCCTCCTCTGCACTGAGGCCATGAAAATTTGGACTCTGTTGTACTCTCTGAAGGTGTCCTTGCAGGCAGTCCATTTGCCAGGAAAGGACAATACCTTGGCAGAGGCACTAAGCTGCATCAACCAGGCCCATCATGAATGGTCTCTAAGCAAGCAGGTGGTACAAGTTATTTTCAGAAGGTGGGGCACTCCAGAGATAGACTTGTTCACATCCCACCAGAACCACCAGCTACCTCAATATTGCTGCAGACCACCAGCACAGGGCACAGTTCCTCTGGATGCCCTGGTTCTGGACTGGACGGGCAGGTACATGTATGCCTTTTCCCCTTTCCCTTTGGTTTTCAGGGTGTTACTGAAGCTAAAATCCTTCTCAGCATCTCTGACCTTGACAGCTCCAGATTGGCCCAGGCAGCCATGGTACTCTCTTCTGCTCTCCATGTCTGTCAGCAAACCAATACAATTGTCCCTCAGATACAATCTCCTGACTTCCAGTCAGGGAACATTGTAGTACCCGAATCTCAAGTCCCTTAATCTCAAAGCATGGCTCTTGAGGAATTAGAATATGCGTATTAAATATTTCAGAAGCTGTCTTAAATATTTTAAAGGGTTATAGAAAACTCTCTACACAGAAAACTTATTCTTCCAAATGGAAGAGATTTTCTCTCTGGTGTTCCAGTATAAACCTTATGCCACGTAAGGCTAGAGTTTCAGTTGCCTCAGACTATCTCACTCATTTGCACTCACAAGGTTTGCAACCCAGTTCCCTTAAGGTTCATTTAGCAGCAGTATCTGCCTACCTTTCTGCAGGGACGAAAGTGTCAGTAGCATCTGACAAACTTTTCAAAAGATTTTTTAAAGCATTGACGCATTTGCACACACCTCACAGGGCACCAGTGCCTGCTTGGGATCTGAATGTGTGTATAGCCAAGCTCATGGGCCCTCCTTCTGAGCCCATGGCTACTGCCCACTTGAAATACCTTACTTAGAAAACAGTCTTCCTAGTGGCTATTACTTCTGCAAGGAGAATTAGCGAGCTCCAGGCTCTCTGCATTGACCAAGACTATATCTCATTTCACAGAGATAAGGTAGTCCTCAGAACAAAAGGACAGTTTCTTCCTAAAGTGGTTTCAGACTTTCATCTGAACCAATCACTCACTCTGTCTTTTTCACAGACCATACCAGTTCTGGTGAAAGAAGATTACGCAGTCTGGATGTGAAAAGGGCAATCAGTTATTACATGACAGCCACTAACGACCATAGGAAGAATGGAAAACAACTTTTCCTTACATATGGGGATGTAGGAAAGGGTAAACCAGCCTCAGAAAGATCCATTTCTTGGTGGATAGTCCAGTGTATTCAGTTCTGCTACACTAAGGCAGGTAAAGAGCCCCCAATTGGATTGAGGGCGCATTCTACAAGCGGGACTGCTGCTACCCTTGCAGCTGCCAGGGAGGTTCCCTTGGTGGACATTTGCAAAGCAGCTACCAGGAAAACAGTGCACACCTTTACAAAGCATTACAACTTGGACATTCTCTCCAGGAATGATGCTAGGTTTGGCACAGCAGTTCTGCAGAGTCTGTTTCCAAAATAAGTTTTGTGCCCACTTCCTGTGGTGTTGCTTGGTAGTCTGCATAAAATTATGAATATCCTGAGCATTCATTACTGGGGTTAGAAGAAAAAATTACTTACCATAGTAATCTTATTTTTATCCAGTTATGCTCAGATATTCGTAACTTCCTCCCTTCCAGAACTTTAGCCTCTGCACTCCGCATGGTGGTGCCACCAAGCCATATTGTTTTGTTGCAGTTTCTCTGTTTTAATCATTTTTAAACTGGGGGTTTTCAATGTTCTCCTTTTGGAGTTTTCTTTGATGTGGTTTTGTCAAATGTTGTCAGTATCCTCCCTTTGGAGTTTTTTTCTAAAATTCTATGCTTTTAATTAGAAGTAACCCCTCTCTTTTATAAAATGTTTAGTTACATTAGTTTCCTAATGCCTGACTTCCAGGCTTCTCACAAATCTGAAGAGGTTAAAAAACTACAGTTGGTAGAGGCAGTGTTTGAAAGATGCTCACGTGCAAAGAATTCTACTCATTTACATGCGTTCCATCTCTCTGGGCTGTCCAACCCTCCAGGCTTACTGCATAAAGTTATGAATATCTGAGCATCACTGGGAAGAAATAAGATTACTATGGAAAGTAATTTTTTCTTGTTGTCCTGCCCCCTTCCCCTTGACTCCTTCAATACTGGGGTGTTGTCTTATGGCTATTGCTAGTGGTTCAGTTGCCTGGGCAAACAAGGGAGGGGACAATGGGCACCCCTGTCTCGTGCCTTGAAAAAGGGAGAACCTCTCAGACAGCCCTCCGTCAATCACAGCCGAAGCCTGGGGGGAGCCATACAGGGCCTTCACCATTCCCAGAAAATCCTTTCCCAAACCAAACCTAATCAGTACCTCAAAGAGGTATCCCCATTCGATACGGTCAAATGCCTTCTTGGCATCCAAAAATATAATGGCTGTAAGCCCAGGCAGCTGAGAAGAGCACTGCACCACATTGAGGGCTTTCCTGATATTGTTGTATGAGTGCCATCCCTGGATGAAACCAGTCTGGTCTGGATGAATTCAGGTTGGAAGAAGCACATCCAGATGGGTTGCCAAGATCTTAGCATAAATCTTAGCCTTTGCGTTTAACAACGATTTCGGTCTGTAGGAGGCACAACTCTGCGGGTCCCTCCCAGACTTCGGTATAACACAGATAGCTGCCTCTCCCATTCTAGTGGGCAGTGGGTTCCCCTCCCTCACCTCTCTGAATACCTCCCACAGGTGGGTCCACTACTCCCTGTCCCATCAGCTTGTAGAATTCTGCCAGAAGGCCATTAGGCCCACTGGCTTTACCCGACTTCATACTAAGGATGGCCTTGTGGATCTCCTCTTTGGAGATTTCTTTAAGTGTCTCCCATAATGGTGCAGGGAGGCAGGGGATCTCCACCCCATCCAGAAACTCCTTGGCTTTGTCCAGAGTGCCACTGCATTCAGATCGGTAAAGGGTTTGATAGAATTGGGCAAAACCTCTCCTAATTATCTGAGGATCCCTCTACAAGTCTTCCCCTCGGTCCCTGATCTCATGAATCCTTGTGTTCTTTCTCCTCCCTTTAATCAAGCTTACCAATAATGGCCCAGGCTTATTCCCCCACTCATAGAATTTATGTTTCCAGAAGAAGAGTTGTGTTGAGCCTCATCCAGTAATATACTATTTAAGGCATCTCTAGTGGCTGTTAGTAGGCCCAAGGTTTCCACATTCCCATTGCCAACAACCCTACACTCTAACTCCCTAACTTTTAGGTGCAACTCCTTTTGTCGCTGTAATTTCTCTTTTTTGCATCTGGCTACGTACCCAGTAATGGCCCCCTTTATTACGCTTTCCCCACATCCCAAAAGGTTTGTGTCGAGGGTGCTGTGTCTTTGTTTAGTCTAGTATACAGTGCCAGTTGGTCCTTAAGAAAAGTTTTAAAATTCCTGGGAGTTCATTAAATAGGATGGGAAGCGCCAGGACATGCCCCTCGATTGTTTATCGTTCAGCTCCAGCATGGCTGCAACCATAGTGTGATTAGAAATATGAATAGGGCTGTGTTTAATAGCAGCTAATTTAGAGTACCACCTCCCCTTCAATATATATGTGGTCTATTCTAGAGCATGTCTTGTGTGGGTTGGAGAAGAAAGTATGCTCCTTAGTTCTAGGGTTTGCTGTTCTCCAGGCATCCAAGAGGTCTAGATCTGCCAGACCCTCTTTCCAAGTCCGCATACGGCCTCTCCCTCGGAGTGATCCAGGCCCACATCCGGTGTGCAGTTAAATTGCCTCCCATTACTAAATCCTTGAACTGTCCCCTAACCAGCAAATCAAGGACAGATATATACAAGGCTGGGTCAAATACAGCAGGCTGCATATATGCTCCCAAAAGTAATAGGCACCCCATGGAGCATCCCTTCTACAAAAATGTACCTCCCTTCTTTACCATACTGTACAACTCTAGATGGCTTGAATGGAAGGTTTTTATGCAGAAGTATAGCTGTGCCCTCTTGTGTGATGAAAAGGAGGCTGCATAGCAAGTTCCCACTCAGTTATGCACCAGCTTCTGGTGTTCGGAGGGGTTCAAGTGCGTCCCTTGTAATAGGGCTACTTGGGCATGAGCCCTTTTAAGGGCCATCAATACACAAGATCTCTTGATTGGGGAGGGAAAACCCCTGGCATTCCAGGATATAATGTTTAACTTCTTGTTAGCCATTTTGTTTAAAATATTCTCTCATCTCAACCATCCCTCCAGCTCCTCCTGACTCTACAGCAGAAAAAATATGCAGAATGTTTTCTTCTGATTCATACTAGTTAGTGGACCAGATAACATAAGATAATCCAACAGATAAAACATTGAACTAGAACATTTGCAAAACATAGACCTTATAACTGTTTACCCTATCGAAGTTGCCTCCGCTTTCAACAACTTCTTTACAAATGGCTGTGCATCGCTCCTCACAAACCACCCGTGCACCCCACCTGCACCCAGTCCCTCCTTGCAACCCCGACACCCCCCACCCAGCTCCATGTTCGCGTTCCGTCCAGTCTCTACGGCAGAAGTACTCCATGCCCTGGGATCTCTTGACCCTAACAAAGGAAAATGCCCTTTAGGGCTGGATGCCAAACTTCTCCACCTATCAGCCCCTGCAATAGCCACCCCTCTAGCCGACCTCCAAAACCTCACATTTTCTACGGTTCAAATTCCAGCTGCATGGAAGCAGGCGCTTGTCATACCCCTACCTAAGGGTGGCGATCCATCTGCACCTGGAAATTATCACCCATTTCCCTTCTCCCAATTCTGGCCAAACTACAGGAACACCTAGCTCTCACACAACTCACTCAATTCCTCGAATCTACCTCCTTCTTCGCCCCTTATAAGTCAGTTTTTTGGAAATCCTACTCCACCATCACCGCACTCTTAAGACTCTCAAATGACATCTCCTCGGAGATGGACAAGGGACATATCACCTCGGCCATTTTCATTGATCTGGGCAAGGCATTCGACACCGTCTCCCATCCAAAGCTACTCACAAAACTAAGTGAAGCAGGCCTCTCCAGCCTAGCCACTAGCTGGTTCTATGCCTACCTGACCGACCGAAAACAGTCTGTCAAAATCGGGACACAAGTATCCCCCCCCCACTCCCAATCACAACGGGGTTCCCCCAAGGCTCAGTCCTAGTCCCCATACTTTTCTCCATATTTTTAAACGACCTCCCACTGACCTGCTCAACCTCAGCCATACAAATATATGCAGACGACACTGTACTATATGCCTCTGGCCCCACCACTAGGGACGTGCACGCAGCCCTCCAACAGGATTTTGACGCTGTCCAAAAATGGTTCTGATCCAATCAACTAGTACTAAACTCGAAGAAAACCATCTCCCTAATCTTCGGCATGCAACCTCGGCTCTCACGCCTTGCTGCCCCCCCCCCCACTTTCCATACCCTGGACGGATCACCTCTGGAGACCTGCACCTGCTTTAGATACCTGGGAGTATGGCTTGATCAATACCCGGATTTATCCGTCCACATTGACTCGCTACACACAAAACTGCACCCTGAACTGGGCGCACTTCATCATAATAAAGGGTGCCTGCCCTCCACGGTCCAAAGGGAATTAGTGCATAAAACGATTCTCCCTATCTTTGACTACGGCAATGTGGTCTACGGATCAGCACCCTCAACCACCTTAGCCAGCCTGGACACCCTCTTTCACTCCTACTGTCGCTTCATCCTGGACTGCCCGCCCACCACCCATCACTGTGACCTATATAGCTCCTTAACACTACCCTCGCTCGAGTCTTGATGTCGAATACACGGTGCAAATGTAATAGCTAAATTCTGGACAAACTCCCCCCCCACCTCAGCTCCGCTCTGACTGCACAACCCTCCCCGGCTTACTCTCTCAGATGCTCCGACTCCAGGCTACTCAAAATCCCTTTCATGCACACCTCGAAGGGCCAATCCGCCTTCAAATACCGCCTACCGAAACTTTGGAATGATCTTCCTGCTTGCATCAGGCTGACCCCTGCCCCCAGGCTCCTAAAACCACTCCTCCATGACCACCTCTCCGACACATGCAACTACCAGCAGCCCAGACCCACAACCAAGGGGCATCTAGATGTACCTTGACAGCTTTAATATTGCCTCAGCAAATTACTGTTTACCTGCCTGTTCTCTGACTGTATATACTCTGCGGTCTTGTACCAACCTTGTATTAATATTTGAAACAAATGCGTGTCTAGCTCTGTTACTATTGCTGGACCTGTTGTGATTACCCCTGTACTGTACATTTCCTGCTGTATATTCTATGTAACCCCCAGGTCGCATCTGGAAACAAGCGGCCCCTGCTCAGCATGCCTGCCTGGTTAATCTCTTAAATAAATAAATAATCAAATAAGTATCCCTCTGACATCCCATCTCCCTTCAGTAACATACAACATTCCTTAACAGAACAGGTACGCACTAATCGATTAAGAAAAAAGCTCGAAGGAAAGGTTTGGTGTAAGTATACCAACCTCTGTCCCCCACCGTCCCACACATCGTATCCTAGAATCCCAGTAGTGTTCAATATTCATATACCACACCCCCCCAAAAGGAACCGCTCATAGAATACTCAGGTGACCTTCACTTTCGAGAAAAGGGAAGAAAACATGAACTGCAAACATGCGCTACGGATGGCTCTTTCATATCTATGCATAGAGGTTCATTCAAGCATTCTCCTGCATAGCTACTTTAATGGTTAGCATTTTAATAATTTTCTTTTTCGTCTAGTCTAGTCCCTCCCTTCTCCCTTGTATTGATATATTTTAACAGATCTTCGCACGCAATGATGAAAAGACATGGCCTCGTGGCGGGCCTCGTGAGTCAAATCCAACGCGCTGGCCCTCCATGCGTACTTACGGTCCACAATCTCTGGAGATTTCTCTCCATGCCATCTTCTACTGTGAGGTGTTGGTCAAAGGGGTCAATGCGCACAGTCAGCTCGGGGGAAAAAAAACGAGATTCGGGTGTTTCAGCAACAAACTTTCTTAATGAGCGAGTCTCCTTAACAGACGTCTTTCCTGTTCAGGCGCACCTCGGAGGGGCTATTGCAGTAAGACCCCAGATAGGTAGTCTTTCGCCACCTTGGGGGGGGTGTGCCTTATGATGTGACAGTCAGAAATCAAGGCCAGTCCCTTTTCAGGTCATGTCTCCTCTTCCTTGACCTCACTGTCCTTCTCTTCTAGTAAGCAGTGAACAGTCTGTCATGAGCGGTCAGGTTTTTTTTTTTTTTTTAAAGGGAAAAGTTCTCTGCACCTCATTTAAACCGTACTGTGCCCCGCCGGGCCGCTCAACCAATTTTCTTTTTCAGCTCTGCGATGAAAGTAGCCACTTTGTCTGCTTCCCAAAAGCTATACGAAGCTCCTTCATGTTGTATGCGTAGCATGGCAGGAAAAATCATAAACCATTCGATTTTCAAGCGCTGGCATTCGGCGATCACATCTTTAAATGCTTTCCTTTTCTTCCCTATTCTGGGAGAATGATCCAGGGAGATGTACAGCCTGGTTCCCTCATACTGTAATTCTGCAACATTCCAGTAGGCTTTCCACATTTCTTTTTTTTTTTTTTAATTCAAGTTTATTGCATATTTAGGCACTATTACATATTTCTTGGAAAAACAGCTAATCTTGTACAGTTTCTGCTATAAGTAAAACAGGAATTGGCAAACATTTCATCACATATCATAAGATTATACAATGGTTTAAAGTCTGGTGTCTCGACCTAAAGCATTGCTCACTCCTGTTCTTCTCTCTGTTACTCAATATGAATCACACTTATTCTCTATGATTACAGTAGACCTTCCAGTTCCCTGGCTCCTTCTCTAATATTCTCAGTATTCTCTCTCTATCCCCACAAGATAACATTTTATCCCTCCAATGGTTCTAGGTTTCCATTTACCTGTATCATCATCCATGGTGTCCACCTGAGCACAAATTTTGTCATTCTGAAGTTTATCTTATGGGTTAGCTCTTCCAAGCTCTGGATCTCCTGGACAATGTTCACCCATTGTTGTAGAGTGGGGGGATCGCTGTTAAGCCACTTCCTTGTAATTGCCTTATGAGCTGATGTCATTAGTATGTTCCATAGGTAAATCTGATCACCTCCCTTCACCTCTAGGGGTAGGATCCCAAGCACTAAGTGTGTTGGGCCTGTGGGCTCGGAAACTGAAAACATACAGTCGTGGCCAAAAATATTGGCGCCCTTGCAGTTTTTTTCTAATAATGCACTATTCCTCCTAGAAAATTGTTGAAATTAAAAAATATTTTGGTATCCACATATGTATTTCTTTGGTTTGCAGTGGAATAAAACACAAAAAGCAGAAAAATTTACTAAGTCTTAGCTTATTCCACACAGAAATCCTTAAATGGCCCGGACAAAATTATTGGCACCTTTTAGAAGTAGTTAGAAATAATTAGATTTCAAGCAGGTGATTCTCCCTCGCTTTGGAATTGAACTCACCTGTGGCGAGTTGGCAGGTGCCTGCAATATAAAAATCACTCATTCAACCAGTTTGAATAGAAAAAAGGACTCATTCTACTGTTTTGTGTCACTGTGTGTACCGCAATGAGCATGGAGAAAAGAAAGACAGCCAGAGAATTGTCTGAGGAGGTCAGACAGAAGATTGTAGCCAAGCATGGACAATCTCAAGGCTACAAATCAGTCTTCAGAGACAATGATGTTCCTGTTTCCACTGTACGTAATGTTATCAGGATGTTTAAGGCCCATGGCACTGTAGCCAACCTCCCTGGACGTGGCCGCAAGAGAAAACTTGATCGAAGATTGCAGCACAGGATTGTTCGAATGGTGGAGAAAGCACCTCGATCAACTGCCAAACAGATTCAAGCTGACCTTCAGACACAAGGTACGATAGTTTCAACTCGCACCATCCGTCGCCAACTCAATGAAAGGGGGTTATATGGTAGGAGGCCCAGGAGGATCCCACTGCTCAGAGAGAGACATAAAGCCAGACTGGGGTTTGCCAAAACACACCTGAACAAGCCAAAATCCTTCTGGGAGAATGTCCTGTGGACAGATGAGACCAAATTAGAGCTTTTTGGTAAAGCACATCATCTCTATGCTTACAGAAAGCAAAATGAAGCCTTCAAAGAAAAGAACACCTTCCCTACAGTCAAACATGGAGGAGGTTCAGTGATGTTTTGGGGTTGCTGTGTTGCCTCTGGCACTGGGTGCCTTGAATGTGTGCATGGCATCATGAAATCTGGAGATTACCAGGCCATTTTGGAGCGCAATGTTGAACCCAGTGTCAGAAAGCTGGGTCTGCGTCGAAGGTCATGGGTCTTCCAGCAGGACAATGTCCCCAAACACACTTCAAAAAGCACTCAGGAATGGTTCAAGACAAGACGCTGGACTGTTCTGAAGTGGCCAGCAATGAGTCCAGATCTAAATCCCATTGAAAACCTGTGGAGAGATCTGAAAACAGCTGTTGGGAGAAGGCACCCTTCAAATCTGGGAGAACTGGAGCAGTTTGCAAAAGAAGAGTGGGCCAAACTGCCAGTGGAGAGGTGCAGGAAGCTCATCCATGGCTATAGGAAGCGGTTGATTGCAGTTATTTTGACCAAAGGCTGTGCTACCAAATATTAAGTCTAGGGTGTCAATAATTTTGTCAATGCCATTTCTTTTCATTTTCTGATTTAAAAGGATATATTATATTCTGAATCAAAAACAAAGGTTCTGTAATATTAACAGAGAGATAAAGAATTGTGGAGACCAAATACTGTACTGTTGTTAATTTCGACTTATGTTTAGAGGAAATTGTGTTATTTGAAAAAGTGCAAGGGCGCCAATATTTTTGGCCATGACTGTAGCTGTTAGTTGTATTATTTCTCTCCAATATTGTTCTAGTTTCGGGCATGACCAAAATATATGTAGGTGTTCCGCCCTCCTCTCCTGGCAACCCCTCCAGCAAGCTGGTGGGCAATTTTGTCCCATTTATTTTTAACAATCGGGGTGACAAAAAAACTCATTCTAATTTTCCATTCAAATTCCCTCCATAAAGGGGAGTATGTAGTCTTGTTTATTTGTGTATAACTGATTTCCCACTCTTTATTCGTGATTTGCTCACCCAACTCCATCTGCCAGTTTAATTGGGGGTTTATGGCCTGATTACGTCCCCTATCTCTGAGACCCATATAGGGCAGAGATGTGGCCTTTCTGTCTCCGTGAGGTCATTATGTCCTCCATCACCCCTAGTAGTTCTGATGGGGTCTGGTTTTGGGCCTGGCAGCCCTGAAGAGCCTGTATATATGTTTTGACTTGAAGGTATCTGTAATGGTCTGTCTGTCTAAGGGTGTATCTTTCTTTAAGTTGGGCAAATTCCATTACCTGTGCCCCATCCAAAAATTGACCCAGAGCATAAAGACCCAGCCTTTCCCATCTTCAGAATGTAAGGTCTTGCATTGCAGGGTGAAAATCTCGGTCCCAGGCAAACCATCTCGTGGACCATAGCTCTCTGGTTAATTTATACTTTGACCATAAGCTCTTTAGTGCCCACAAAGTGTTTCTTACAGTAAATAATAGTATTGTTTGGTCCTGATTTAGGATGTCTGGCATTGCTAATCGGGCTCCCAGGGGCATTCCCTCCATGGAGACTGTCTCCAGTGTTTTCCAGCGTGCAGGGTAGTCCCGTGTGTGCAAGAGCAAGACCCATCTTAACTGAGTTACTAGGTAGCAGTCCTCCAAGTTAGGAACCTGTCTCCCTCGGAATTTTTTGCTGGACTGCAGGATTAACATTTTGATTCTGGGTCTCTTATAATTCCAAATAAATTTAGAGATCATCCTTTGCCAAATTTGGAATTGGTTATGGTGAATTTTCATTGGGAGGCATTGAAAAAGGTAGAGAAAGTGGGGGAGGATGGTCATAGTCACTGACTAAATTTTCGAGTATAATGGCAGGTTCAGCAATTTCCAAGTCTGGATATCCTGCTTAGTCTGTTTCATCAGGGGATCAAAGTTAAAAGCAAAGAGGTTTGACAGGTGCCTAGGAATTTGAGCCCCCAAATACTTTATTTTATGGACATTCCATTTCAGAGGGAGTATTTGTTTTACTTCAGAGGAGGGGTTATAGTTAAATTTAAGCAGCTCTGTTTTCTGTTTAGGGGAGTAGCCAGAGCATTGGCCGAACTGGTCCAGGATGGTCCATAGTCGAGGGATAGATTTGTCTGAGTTGGTTATGTACAGTAGGACATCATCTGCGTATAAGGATATTTTGTGTTCCTCTCCCCCTACCACTACTCCCCGTATCTCTGGATCCTCTCACAGCCTGAGCCAAAGGTTCGCTGTAGAGGGTAAATAGTAAGGGTAATAGTGGGCATCCCTGTCTGGTGCCCCTGCCCAGTTCAAACCTCTGTGACAGCCTACCACTCACTCTTATGCAAGCCTGTGGCTTGGCATATATGGCTTGGATAACGCCCATGAAAGAGTCAGGGAATGCCATTCTATTTAGGACTGCAAACAGAAAATTGCACTCTACCCTGTCGAACGCCTTTTCGGCGTCAAGGCTCATGATACAGGTGGAGATGTGTTTTTTGCTTACTATATCTACTATATTAATGGTACGCCTAACCCTCTCTGGGGCCTGTCTGGTTGCTATGAAACCCGTTTGATCTGGGTGAACTAAGTTGACCAGGATGGGATTGAGTCTGGCTGCAGTTATTGCCATGAAGATTTTATAGTCTACATTCAGGAGGGAAATCAGTCCATAAGAGCCACACTCTTTAAGGTCTTTTTCCTCTTTGGGAATCACAGAAATGGTGGTATAATTCCATAAGGGAGAGACTTTTTCACCCTCTTGTCACACCTGATTGTATATGTTTTTAAGTAGGGGTGTTGTTTCAGTGGTGAAGGTTTTGTATAATTCGCTACTGAATCTGTCCGGGCCTGGGCATTTACCAACTTTGAGGTTTTTAATGGTTTTAAGTATCTCAACCTGTGAGATTGGAGCCACCAGCATCTGCCTCTGGTGTTCTGAGAGCCTAGACAACTTTAGCCTCTGTAAGAAGCCCCTCATCTCCCGCGGAGAGGTATGTTCTTGAGCCCGTTATAACTGTTTGTAATATGTGACCATGGACTTCACAACCTGATAACATTTATGGGAGACCTGTCCTGTGACCGGATGCGTGAGGGCCATAATGTTCGCTCTAGCCACCCTCTGCCTCAAACGGTAGGCCAACAGCCTAGTGGTCCTGGGGCCTCCCTCATAATAGTTTTGCTTTAGGTAGTATAGGGCTTTTTCTATTTCAGCTTTCTGAATTTTTTATAGTTTGTTTTTAAATTCTTTAATCTCCTTTACTCTGTTATAAATGGCAGATCCTGAGCTTCTGCTGATTTGCTAGTGTCTTTAGTTGGTTTGTAAGAGACTCTAATTGTTTAACCGGTTCCCTCTTTTTATATGATGCTATGGATATTAATTTCCCTCTGATCATTGTTCTTACTGTGTCCCACAATATTTGTGGGGTTGTATCTGGGTTATTATTAAGTTGAACTGTTTGTTCTACTACTTTCCTGATTTCGTCCTTCACCTCCTCACTTCTCAGCAGGCTAGTGCTTAGTCTCCATTGTGTTGGTTTTCCCGGGAGCTGAAGATCCATGTCCGCTATTATGGGCTGATGGTCAGATAGTGTGTCGGCTCCCACCTACATGGAATTAAATATATGCAGGTCTCTGGCAAAGGTCAGAAACATGTCCAACCTTGAGTATATCTTGTGCCTTGAGGAGTAATAGGTAAAATCTTTTGCTGCAGGGTATTTCTCCGGCCAGACATCAACTAGACCTATATCTGCCATTAACTTCCCCAGTAATCAGGCAGTCCTCGTGTTTGGTGTTGGAATCTGGGACGTGGAGTCCAGTGTTCTGTTCAGCGTGACATTCTACCCTTCCCCCGCCATCAGAACTTCCCTTGTCTTTTCCATTATTATTTTAAAAAGTTCTGCAAAGAAGGAGATAGGTGAACCCGGGGGTGCGTAAACATTTACGAGTGTGATCATCATATCTTGCAGTCTTCCCACCACCAGTACATATCTGCCCCCAGCATCTGTCACTACCTCCTCTTCCTCAAAAGGGAGGGTTTCAGACAACAAGACAGCTACACCCCTCTTCGTCCCCCTCTCCAAAGATGCCTGAAATAATTTCAGAAATATCTTATCTTATTTTTTAACTCCTGGCTCCCTACTGGGGACAAATGTGTTTCTTGCATGAAGTTAATTTCGCATTTCTGGTCTTTTAGAAATGTTTGCACCCATTTTCTTTTAATGAAATGGTTAATTCTATTTACAGTATAGGACAGAATTCTGGAGCTAACTTGGGCCACGTTTACATTCAGCATTTTCATTTGTTGAATTATTTCTTACCCACGTATTTATGGTTCCATTATCTGTCCTATTACTTAGAAGCTTGCCTTCTGTCCCAGATCTATTGCCCTGTTTAGCTAATCTTGGTCCCTTTCTCAACTCAGCAGTCTTTCTCATCCTCACAAAGTAGTGCCATTCTTTTAAACAACAATAATAATGAAAAACAGTCAGTTCCCAACTATGAGCCATCTGTAGTTCTGTATAATATCACTTTCAACTTCCTCCCACTAGGTGGGGGTATAACCTTTATCACAACATTGAACTCATGTTCGTTAAAAATTTAACCAACATAACTTTTAACTTGGTATTTAACATTCAGAATCATGGTTTGGGTCAGTCCTTCCCCCTCAGCCCCCAAGGAGCCCAGGAGAAGGTACCTCCCAGCTCTCAGGAGTTTAAAGCTCCCTATATGCATCCAACATATATGGTGTATTCTTTTAAGCTGGGCCTTAGGTGTACAAGTTTCGGGGTTCCCCCGGATGCCCTTGTACTTCCCACGTCAGCGCGTGTTATTAAGCTGGGGCTGGTGTGCGTCCCCTCTGGATCACTTTGTCCCTTTAGGTGGTCTGGACATTGGCTCTTGAGTGGGCAACTGTCGGATCTTTGTCCTGGCCCCCAAGTTATAAACAACATCAGCAGTAACAGCAACATTACTTCCCACTTTTGCCTGAGGTGATCTCTAATTATTCACCTCTCTCCCATCCCATTATTTTCATGATGATGTAATCCTCCAATAATCTTTTTATTCGGGCATCCATAATAACAGTGTAACTTTAGGGGCTATAAGGCTCAAGTCTAGCCCAAGTATAAAGCGAGGAGATCCCCGGCATGACTGTCACTGCGTCTGCAGGAACAAAACCTCACTGGTCAGTTGGTACAGTGGTGGAGGCCTCCGCTTCCTACCCAGCAACCTAAGCTCATGTACACGCAATGTCGGAGAGCATTCAAGTAAAGAATTACCAGGCTTAGCCACCTATATGACTATGTACTTACCTGGCAGTCCCCCGGATGCAATCAAAGCTCTGTAGTGTCCGAGGAGACTACTCTGCTAATTGGGTAGACCTAATGGTGGGCTACCGGGCAATTTGTGGGAATCTCCAATATCGTTTCACCCGATAACGAGAACGCCACCCAAACTTAGTAGATTGGTATTTGATCTCTCCCCCCCCCCCATCTTTCCCTTACCCCCCACCCTGTTCCCTTCATGGTTAAGTTCAGTTTGTAAAAGGCCTAGTCTGTCCTCAGGCCATTATAACTGCTAAAAGTGACTCAAGTCATTTCTTTCCCAGCTATTATATTTTAGGAGTCCTAGTACTTTGCAAGGGAAGACGGGTCCGTAGAAGCAGGTTCATGGTCAACTAGTGCCACTCTATTTGGTCCTTCTTCTGGGGTGTAAACCACAGCGACCAAATATTCCCCCCACCCACCCACTCCACTCCTGACCCAGGCCAGTGCCCTGTGTTAACTTTTAAGAGAAAAAAGAGAATAAACAACTTTTGGAGGAAGTTGAAACATTCAGTACCTCCATTTTTCAGTAAGGACTGTGTGTGCGGGGGGCTTCTATGACACTCTATGTTTCAAGCCAGCGAGAACAGCCCTCTTCATGAATCTGTATTCATGTGGACGTCTCCCTCATCTGCTTTCCACATTTCTTGACGGTCCTGGAAGTTATGGAACCGAAATATCACCTGGCGAGGTAGCTGACCCTCTGGCAGCCTAGCTTGCACTGCCCTATGCGCCCGCTCCAGCTTGTATCGACCGCCTTTGGCTTTATGCCCAGCAAGGCTGGCAGCTTGACGGTGCAAAATTCAAGGATATTTTGATCTTCTTTACCCTCTGGGAGGCCCCGGAGGCACAAGTTAGAGTGCCAATGCTAATTTTCTTGGTAGTCCAGGGCCTCCCGGAGTTCGAGCAACTCTTTTTCCATCTCATGATGTGCTTAGGTAGCAGGGCGAGGTGAGTCCTCTGCAGCCAAGATACGGCCTTCAACCTCTTCCAGTCACTCGTGGTGTTGCACCAATTGTGCATCCAGGTCCTCTAGTCACCGGCCTGTTTTGCTCTCAAGTCTGTCCAATTACGGGGACAAAACATCCACCAGCTGCCCTCAAAGTTCCTGACTGATCGCAGTCATTTCTGTGTCCGAGATGGAAATGGTCCCTGGCGCACTGGCCTGCATCACTGCTGGTTGTTGCTTGGCGTTTTTGGGACCTGAACACTGCGATTTACTGCCCGTCGCCAGCACAAACTCATCCATATTTTCTGCGGACACTAGAATTGAGGGGTTTTCTTGATTTTAATCAAAGGACTACCGCGGATTGCCCCTAGTTTTGGAACTGGGGAGCGGAGCTCGCAGAGACGCTGCCTTTACGCCATCAAGTGGTCACGTGACTTCCGCCCATTTCAATTTAATTTAAATGCAGGCTTATTCAGTTTCTCCTGCTGCCTTGGAGAACCACATCATGATTTAGCCATATTCAGCCATTTTCCTGCTGAGATACAGTAGTTATCTCCCATATTGTGCCCACATCCCTGCAAAGGAAAATGGCTGGTTGTCAAGCAGTCTACAGACGTACTCATGCTGAGGAAGCTGTTTCTCTTGCCATGTTCACCCCTCACAGAAGAAGATGACTGGTTTTAAAAATATGCCGATACTGTCCTGTATCTCCCCGGCCCCCCTCAGCAGGAGTGGATGGATGGTGGCCTGTTATGCACCCGCCTCACTCATGCTGACTGCTCCTCCCTTCCCCGCTCCCCTTGTCCCACAGCAGGAGCACAGAAATTTGTTTCAATTAAATTTTATTTAAATGCTGCTTATTTAGTTTTCTCCTTCAGCCTTGGAGAACTGCACCATTCAGCCATCATCAGTTGTATTTCTGGTGAGATAACTATCTCCCATGCTGTGACTGCCCTTGCACCCCGCAGAGGAAGATGGATGGTTGTCAAGCTGTCTTAAGCCGCACTCATGCTGAGGAAGCTGTTTCCTGTGCCATGTCAGACTCCCTCAGAAAGAAGTATATTGAGATAAACTGAGTTTTTTAAATGTGTGTTAGGATGAGAGTGCATTTTGAGTGGGGAAATAGACTGAACATGGAGCACTGGACGTTGCGGTGTTGGCTAGCAACGGATCAAAGGAAAACTGTACTTTTTAAAATGGAGGCCACAGTGTTTATTTTAAGGTGTGGGGAAGTGATTTATTTTATGCAAATGGCAGGGAAATCTTATGAATGTGTACTGAATTAGAAGTTGTTGTTTTTTCTTATAGTGTACACATTATCTAAAATATGTTTAAATAAAGGCAGTAGCAAAGGCTAAGAATCTCAAGATGGCAGCCACTGACTTTTTTTTTTTTAAGAAGCTTACTGATATGTGTGTATGTTAGGAGTTTTTTTTTTGTTAGATGAAAATGGCATTCGGCAGCTGACCGTGCATTTATAGAGATTAAATATATATTCAGCTGACGTCTCTCGGCCAATTAAATTACTAGATTTATTCTTGCCATTTTGTAAATGGATTTAATACACCATTCTCGTGGGAGCAGACAATAATAGTCTCATAATTTTAAAATAGTTTTTGTCAACCTGATGAAGATAACACCAGCATAGTCTAATTCAATTGCAATATGCCAACCTGAAATCAGTAATCAGCTAAATAAAAAGTGCACTAATATTTGATGTACACCTCCAAGCAAAATCAAAAAGAGAAAGAGAAAGAAAGGAGGTAAAAAAAAGGGGGAAGGGGGAGAGGTAAAGGAAAGGTAGAATAGAGTTTTATAATAGGGTTTGCAGTAATGGAACAAGTAAAAATAAAAATGTTACTAATTGATACTTTGTATTCTAGGGTATAAGCATTTGATGTTTTGTTTTGTGTGATACATGAATCATAATGAATTCACAAGAATACTGTGTAATCAAGATTTTCATGCAATCCCCATGGGTTCAGTTCTTTAAGATTAAAAATCCATCTTGATTTGTAAAAGTGTCAGTATTCTATCCCCCCCTTGTGTAGCTTGAACATGTTCAATCACACAAAATGTAGCCAGAGTTGCATCCTGATTGTGCATTTCAAAAAAGTGTCTCCCCGCTGCTGTGTCAATATTACCTGACCTAATGTCTCTGAGATGTTCTAGGACCCTCTCCTTGATCATATATACACAGAAAAGGACAAACTAGAACATATACAATGCAATTTGTGTAGGATGATGTAAACTCTTTAATGGTCACTTTGATATTTAATTTGGGGACCACAAATTCTCTACTGTGTAGCCCGTGATTGCAAACACTGCAGTTGCTGCGTACATAAAAACCATTAGAGCATGATCATAGCCCAGTGGATGTAATGCGTTGCTTGGTCTCCAACGACTGTGTGTAACGAGATCTTCTTAATATTTTCCCTCTACTATAAGTCTCTCTTGAGGGTTCTGCAAACAAACTCGGGCACTAGAATGTCATAACAAAGTCCAGTTGCTGAGCAAAATGTTTCTGATTTTCAGTGCCAGTGGGTTGTATTGGAGTACACGTTTTAGGCCCTTCATTTTTTTTTTTTCCTTCTCTTTTTTCTGGGGATTAACAGTATCTCTGTCGATATCATTAGCTTTCTGAAGGGCACCATTCAGTGTTTCAGCTGAATAATCTGTCTTGCAAAATCTACACTACATCTTCCTAGACTGTTTTTCAAACTTTCTTTTTTGAACAATTACAGTGCAGCCGTAAAAATTGGCTGTAAGGAATGGAAGAAATCGGATGTGGGGTGTGGGCATTGGTTGCATGCAATACCATGTTGCCAGCAGTTGATTTTCTAAATTCTGCTGTTACTATCGTTTCACCTGTTATATTCTCCAACCTCTGATCCAAAAAGTATGTGATACTTTCATGCGTCTTAGCCGTACATGACAAATTCAAGTTGTTACAATTCAGTTCCTTGACAAACACTTATGCTGATTCCCTTGACCCACTCCATATGATAAGTATATTATCAATAAAATAGTGCCAGTGCATGACCTTCCTCAGAAATCTGTTCTCAGCATCATTGAAAATCCAAAGCTGCCCCCCCCAACTAAATGGAGGTTAGCAAATGAGGCGGCAACAGTGGCCCCATAGCAGTTCCTCTCGTCTGTAATACCATTTCTCCACTGAACATGGAAAAATTATTTCAAGTATAAATTTTACTGTGTCCTGAAAAAAGGAGGCAGATGGAGCACTGGCATCAGTTTTGTCTCTGGAGGAAGTGCTCCAGGGCTGTCAGCCCCAAGTCATGCAGAATACTGGTATAAAGTGATGAAACATCTAACCCAATCCATAAAAATTCCCTTTGCCAAAATGCATTGTTTAGTTTCAGCATTAAATTCATAGTCTTGGGTGTAGGATCTCAAACTATTGACTACTGGTTGAAGAAAAGAGTCCACAAATCTATTTAAATTTTCTGTCGATGATCCTACACCCAAGACTATGTTTGTTTGTTTATTTATTGAAATGTTTCACTAGGAAAGGCACACTGAGCAACAAGATGCTCATTTCACGGTGCGACCTGGGGGGAGGGTATAGCTGGAGGACAAATATGGAATTCAAGCTTAACATTGTACTGTCTTGAACATATCATATATGAGGACTGTTAGGTTACATGACATTTTTGGTTGCATTTTTCATAGTAGTTCAGCATAAGATGGGTTAATTACAATGGATGCACTATCATACCATGCAATTTGAGACAGACATTTGGCAACGAGAACATTGGCAATACTATGTTGAATGTCCTTGTGAATTTTTGGTAAATAATAGAAAATGGCTAAGATGGGGGATTTTGTTTTGAGGAGTTCAGCTTCCTGTTGTGTAATACTACCTTGTTCTAGTGCTCCATCAACTAAATCAAAAAGTTTCAAATTTTTATAACTTTCCATTTGGGTTTTCATTCAACTTAATATAAGTGGTGTCATCACTTAATAACCTATTGGCCTGCATTATGTAATCCTCCCTATTAAGCACTACAGCATGTGCCCCTTTACATTCCAGTTTTATGATGCCTTCCATTTGCATTAGCTCATCCAGAGCAACCTTTTCACTAGCACTTAGGCTACCTCTTTGTAAATGCCTGTGTTTAATTCTGGTCAACTTCATGTTGTCACTTTTCTCTGAAAAATAAAGGCTGGCTCAGTCGTTCCTGGGCTAAAGGTGGGTTTTGGCTTGAACTGATTACTACAATCAGAGAAACTGAATACATCCTATGGAACTTAACCAGTGGCCTGGAACAGAGAACCATATCCAATTTTTTTCAAACTGTTTATATATTCAGAGAGTACAGGACAATAAATGTTTTCAACAGAGAAACGTATAGTAGGTATACAATTGGTAAGAAGACTTTCCAAGAAAACAAGATTGTTCATCCATTAGTACCTATTACCACCAATAATTATAAACTTAAATAAGTGTGAGCTTGAAATAGGAAGCTTCTGCATTATCTCCTCCCACGACAGTAGTAACCAGGGAACCATATTCAATTTGATTTGAATCAGGGCAGCATCTAAAATTAAACCTGTGTCTGCCAACAGTTGTTCTTCAGTACTTGACATTGAATTTTCACTTCTTAATATGCCAGTCAGGTATGATAATTACTCCCTGCTATAGTCATTTTCAGAACCAACTGGCTTAACATCCAAATTATTATCACCACCCATGTTAGCAAAATTTAAGTTGTGAATTTTGTTTTCTAAATATGATAAATAGTTCAATAAATGTATCAAATTTATTTAATTTTAGGTGTGGGGATAAAACATAGTCCTTTTCATAGTATAGAAGTCTGACTTTCAGTGAGAGTCTTAAAAGATAAATGAATTACTTCCCAAGTGGTGTTCTCTTTCTCTGGCTCCTGTGTGTTTGGACCCAGTCTTCTATTCCTTCCCCCTCCACATCTTCCTCTGCTTATTTTCATTTAGTTTTTGCCTTGCTGTTAGATTTCTTTGGTTGTGTTCCAGGTCCCTTTTCTAAAAAATACATGTTCACTGCTAGTTGTTGCTATTTGTTCTTCTTCCGCCTCTGAAACTTCATTGTCGATCACAACTGGGCCTATGTTACCAATTGACACAGTTTTAGAAACTTTCTTTCCTTGTCCCTTTCTGACACCCCTTTGTTTGGATCTGTTCCTGGTTTTACTTTTGCCTCTGCTCACAGATCTAGAAGGTCTTTCCCACCCATCAACTTCTTCCCTTATATAGTCCTGTTCATCTCGTATAAAGTTAGTGTTGTTTCTCTTTGAGTTTTGTCCAAAAGAAGAGTCCATTCTTGCTCGCACTGTTTAAAGTACGGTAAAACTTTAAAGTGCTATAAGCTTTTTGAACTTCTTTAATCTCTTGCTGCACAATGTTATAATAGTACTTATTATCGTTTATTAAAATGTTGACAAATGACGGAGCACAATCATGTACAGTTTGCTCCCACTCCTCTCTATGTACAAAATTATTGAGACCGGCTGATGGCCTTTGTCCACCCTCAGGTCCCTGGGAATACAGTTCAGCTGTACGTATTCTTCTGAGCTGGTAAAATTATAACACAAACTAGTTTCTTTTGGTAGGAGCCTCCCTAGGCGAATGATAAAGCTTTTAGTTATTTTGGCTGTGAAATAGATTTAGCACTTATAGTGGATCTTTCGTGATGTCTGTTGATTCTCCTCTGAGTAATGTTGGAAATGCCCTCTAAACAAGAGGCCCTGCCTCCTGTCCAGTGGTCCTCATGCTGCTCTCACTGCTGCTGCTGCTTTATGGTGTTACTTCCACTGGCTTCAACTTCTGGCTTCAGTTTCTGTATCCATCTGTGGCTCAAAGACAAACTAACTGAAGAGATCAGTGATATACTGCCACCTCGGAAGTTTAAAACTGAGCCGACTATAACAAAACATGCTGGGAGTGCGTAATAGAATATTAAATCTAAAGCAGATCTGCTAAAAGCACCCCAGGATCATGTCCACCATATGAAATGCACTAACAAAAGTGGAGCCTAACTGTGGAGACTGGTGCCACTGGTAATCAAAGCCAAAATAACGAAGTGCAAAAAAACCCAAAAAACGGCACCTTGGAGGTGGCGCTGTGGAGCCAAGCAAAATGGCTGCGATAGATTTAAGCTCTTCATTACTAATATACCTTATCAATTAAAAATACATTTCCTGGTTGTTGGTGCTACAGATAAATGGTATTAACAGTTGTTGGAAGATTTTCATGCCACCATGGGCAAGTCACAAAAAGAGAAACCTCTGCAGGAGGGAGCAAAAAAATAAGAATGTTGCGACGGCTCCAACCACGTGGTCAGCAACTGCAGATGACAGCCAGTTGGAGGAGACCCTTCAATCTGTGGGTGTTTAAAATAAATAGACTGATCCAAACAGTTTTGGGGCTCTCGAACAAGTCTGACACTTTTACCAATAGAGTGGTCACTCTGGAAACCTCAGTGGATGCCCTGAAAACTGCTACATCTGAGGCTGCCAAGTGGTCCGATTCAGCAGTGGGGGCGGTGGCTGCCATTGTAAAGGAAAACGCTCCCCTTCATACCTGGCTTGAAATGTTGGAGAATTAAGCCCGGGCTGCTAACCTTCACCTTATTGGGGTGCTGGAAGGGAACGAGGGGGATCACCTCCTTTTATTTTTGAAAGACTGGTTTCAGCAGCGGTTCGGGGATGAGCTCCAGGACAGGCCAGTGAATCTACAGAAAACCTGTCATGTTACCCCGAGAGGAAAGCCTGACAATCCCAATACCCCATGTACCATTGTAGCAGTCAGTCATGGAGTTGGAACCTGGGACTTTGTGCTTGTGCTCGCTTGACAGAAAAAAACTTTCTTCCAGATGGACAGTGGATCCAAATCTTTCTGGATATAAGTTTTGCCACGATACAAAAAAAGAAACTGTTTGATGGAGTCAGAGCCGTGCTTAGGGAAGCTAATATAGTGCATGGCATGATATTCCCAGTGTGACTCAGGACTGTGCACAGCGGTAAAGTTTTCCTGTTTAACAAGCTAGCAGACTCCCTTAAATGGGCACAGAAGCATGTGGCATGCCGACCTGATTCGGAAGGTCAGGGGGACTCACTTAGGTGTTCTTACGTGAAGGTGACTGCACTTTTCCTTATTTCAGGATGTGAGCTCTTGAACAGTTTCCTGGTGTGGCCAGCTTTTTTCAGATTTAAGACTGTCTGTTCCTGCTTCCTTAGGTTATTACAGTCTTCTTTTTGGCACGTTAACCTTTCCATTTGATCTCCCCTAGAGACTGGTTCGCATAAGTAGCTTACGTTTATTTGAATTGTTTATAATGTTTTGCTATTCATTTACTTAGTATTTTTGAGCACCTATTACTGCGCTGCTGAATGCGTATTTCATATTTAGCTTAAACTATTTTGGCTTACACATAACTGTGTGCAACTTAGCAATTGCTTGGCATTTCTCTACTCCCTTTTTAAGGGGGTTGAGGACATTGATGGATGTTCTGGTGTTATCAATCAATCAATATTTTATTTATTAAGCGCGTTTCAAAATCAGGGCGCTGCACAGTCATACAAAAAAATCAACAATATAAATATTTAAAATCAGTCTGGTTATCTATATTAGTTTTTTGCCGTGCGACTCATGGACTCTGTATTCAGTATTTTATAGTTATACTTGACTTACTATTATTAATGATTTTCTGGCTACTCTCCCCCCCCATCACGTATGTTTAGACATATGATGCTACCTTCGTAGCAGGATGAAATTGTGGAGTTGGGGAGGGGCCTCAGACAGGTAGCAAGCACAGTTACCTTCTCAGAGGTGCTGCCAGTCCATGGCAGCGGTGAGGCTAGGGTACTACACACCATGCAGTTTAATGAATGGTTGCAAAACAGGTGCAGAGCACAGGGCTTTGGCTTCATTGGGGACTGGGGGTACACCTGGAGAGATGAAGGTTTATACTGGCACGATGGTCTGCATCTGTCCATGAAGGGAAACAAGATCCTAAGTGACAGGTCTAAATGCTTCCTTGGCAAGCTTTTAAACTAACCATGGTGGGAGGTGCTAATAAGAGGCAGGAACTTTCAAGCCTCCCCCCACAAAACATGACGGGTAGTAAGGTAAACACTGAGGTACAGTGTTCAACAGAGGGCAGGACAGGGGTAAATGGAAAAATAGACAAGGGCAAAAAGAGCAGGCATGGGGGGAAAAAAGGATAAAGTCAACATTAAATGGAGGGCAATGAGTACCAATGCCCATAGTCTGGGAAACAAGCTTCCTGAGCTAGTAGCCTTGATGGAAGATGAACACTTGGATATTGTGGCAGTCACAGAAACATGGTGCACGGGAAACCATGAATGGGATGTCAACATGCTGGGGTACACAGTCTACAGAAGGGACAGGGAGGGGAAAAGAGAGGGTGGAGTAGCTCTATACATAAGGGAAGGGATCAAAGCTACAGAACTAAAAAGTAAAGGGGGAGGACAAGAGGCACTCTGGGTCACCTTGGAGACAGGGAATGGCATCACAATCCGCACAGGGGTTGTATACAGACCCCCATCTCAATTGGAGGAAATGGACAAGAAAATGATAGAGGACATTCTCAAAATGGCTGAAAAAGGGGAGATACTGTTGATGGGGGAACCTGAATATGCCAGATGTTAACTGGATGACATGTACTGCAGCCACATCCAAGAGCAGGGTCATTCTCGATGACCTGCAGGGGGCAGGCCTTAGACAGCTAGTGTTGGAACCCACTCGGGAGGAAGCAGTACTAGACCTGGTACTCTCAAATGGAGAGAGGATCACAAATTTAGAAGTCAGTAGACATCTGGGAACAAGCAACCACTGCACAGTGTGCTTCACAATAAGCACAATCATGGAGACAAGCCATACAAAAACAAGCATACTGGACTTCAGAAGGGCTGACTTTGGCAAAATGGGTGAATACCTGAGGAATACACTAGCAAATGGCCAAAAAGGAGGGGTGGAAGAACAATGGAGAAAAATCAAAACTGCCATCATAGAGGCAACAAGCCTTTGTGTGAAACAGATAAAGAAAACAAAACGGAGCAAAAAAACACTATTGTTCTCAAAAGAGGTGGCAGGGAAGGTTAAGGAGAAAAAGGCTGCATTCAGAAAGTATAAGGCATCACAGAAGGAGCACGACAGGGAACTGTATCAATTAAAGCAGAAAGAAGTGGGGAATGCAGTGAGAATAGCAAAAGCCCAACCTGAGGAAAAAATAGCCAAGTCAGTTAAGAAGGGGGATAAAACCTTTTATATGTACATTAGGGAGCATAGAAAGGTTAAGGGAGGAATAGTGAAGATTAATAAGGGAGAGGAGAGGTGGGCAGAGGGAGACAGTGAAAAGGCAGAGATACTGAATGAATACTTTTGCTCAGTATTCACAAAAGAAGATGAGGAGGAGTTACCAAACCAGACAATAGAAGCACCTGGGGGTTGACACCAGTCCATTTACAGAAGAAAGAGTCCTGAAAAAACTCCTAAAACTCAAGGTGGACAAAGCAATGGGGCCTGATGGGATTTACCCCAGAATCCTAAAAGAACTAAGAGAGGACCTAGTGACACCACTGACCACTCTTCTTAACAGATCGTGGGAGGATGGGGTGGTACCTGAGGACTGGAGGAGGTCAGATGTGATTCCTCTTCACAAAAGTGGGAGCAAGGCAGAAGCAGGAAACTACAGACCTGTTAGTTTGACCTCAGTGGTAGGGAAAATGATGGAATCACTTCTGAAAGAAAGAATTGTTGAGTACCTAGAGGCCAGCGGGGCACAGGACCCAAAGCAGCATGGATTTACAGCAGGAAGGTCATGTCAGACGAATCTAATAGATTTCTTTGACTGGGTGACCAAAGTAATAGACCAGGGAGGGGCTGTGGATATGGCCTACGTAGACTTTAGCAAGGCATTTGACACAGTCCCTCACAAAAGATTAATAATCAAGTTAGCCAGCTTGGGAGTGGGTCCCAGGGTGGTAGCCTGGGTTGCAAACTGGCTGCACAACAGGACACAGAAGGTAATAGTGAGTAGAACACATTCCGAAGAAAGGGAGGTCACTAGTGGAGTACCTCGGGGCTCAGTACTGGGTCCAGTCCTCTTTCACATCTTTATAGGTGACATTGCAGAGGGTCTGGAGGGAAAGGTATGCCTCTTTGCAGATGGTACAAAGATCTGTAACAGAGTTGATACACAAGGAGGGGGTAGAAAGGATGAGAAGGGACTTGGCAAGGTTGGAGGAATGGTCAGACATATGGCAACTTAGATTCAATGCAAAGAAGTGCAAGTAATGCACCTGGGGAAACAAAACCCAGGAGAAGTAGCACAATAGCAGGGAGGTACTAACAACAACAAAAATGGAACGGGACTTGAGGGTAGTCATATCAGATGATCTAAAGGTGGGTAAGCAATGTGAGAAGTCAGTAAGGAGAGCCAGGGGGATACTGGGATGCATAGGAAGGGGCATCACAAGTAGAAAAAGGGAAGTGGTTATCCCTCTGTACAGACAGTTGGTGAGACCCCATCTGGAGTACTGTGTGCAGTTTTGGAGACCTCATCTACGCAAGGACATAGACAGGATGGAAGCAGTCCAGAGGAGGGCAACTAAAATGGTGCAGGGTCTGCATCAGAAATCATAGACTGAGAGAGCTTAATATGTATACTCTTGATGAAAAGAGGGACGGGGGGACATGATAGAAACGTTCAAGTACCTCAGGGGAATCAACAAAGTCCAGGAGGGTAGCATCTTTCAGAAAAAGAGATGTGTAAGAACAAGGGGACACAATTTTAAAGATAGAGGGGGGACGGCTCAGGGATAATGTGAGGAAATCTTTTTTCACGGAGAGGGTGGTGGATGCGTGGAACTGCCTTCCTGGGGAGGTTGTTGGGGCTAAAACAGTGGGGGAATTCAAACATGCATGGGACAGACACAAGGCAATTGTGGGGGGTGGCAGGAAGTAGGCTGTTGGTTAATTAGAATTTGCAGCTTATCCAGTAGGTAGGGAATTGGGCAGACTGGGTGGGCCAAGTGGTCCTTATCTGCCGTCAAAGTCTATGTTTCTATGTTTCATGTATATTAAGAGGAGTGGTGCCATCATCGTATGCTTGTTCTTTATATTCTCTGTGCCTCCATTTCATAACTGTATGAGTTTAGTCAAATCAATTGTTTAACCAGGAGTGGCACACTAAGCTGAAAGCTTGTTTACAGCTACGACCTGGAGCACAGGGAAGTTAAGTGACTTGCTCAGGGTCATACAGTATGCAAGTGTGGGCTGTGGGATTCAAACCCAGGTCTCCAGATTTGCAGCTCAGAGCCTTAAACCACTGCGCTATACTGCTTCAAATCAATAAAAATATAGTTTAAAAAAAAAAAAAAGGCACCTTCAGACTGTTGAAGAAACATGAACAAGTTTATTAAGCAAACTCCACAACAGGTGTGACTGCCAGATCCCCAGAGCTTCAAGGCATGCTACCTTTCTTGGGGGCATGTGGCTAATCCATATCAGCTTAACGTAACAGTTTTAAAGAGCAGGTGTTCATTTACAATAATCTCCCCCGCGGTTCAGTACCTTACCCTTCACTACAATGATTCTTATATGAGGTGTAATTTTTTGTTCAGTTAATTTCTTGAAAAAAAAAAAACCACTCATAAAATACAATCCCCAGACCCCCAGCCAAAATGCCCCTACTTTCTATGTCGGAGGCATGCCCTGTTGGAGGCATGCCCCCACACTATCATGTTTTGTTATGTCAGTATTGGACTAGCACAGGGGGCACGCTCCATTGACTATAATGGGGCCAGTTTTGACGTGCCTTTTTAAATACTTTTAAGTGTCAGTTTTGAGAAAAGAAGGCCACCACTCAACTAACAAGGTCCTTGTGAATTATGGGTGAGTGAGTTTTTACACAAGGGTTGTACAACAGTGTATAAATTATCTCTGTATATTTTAATTTTTTAGAAACACTTTTCTACCCTGAAGTAGGGGTATTTGTACACCCTGAAAAGTTGGTGGATTTTGGTATGATTTGGCATGTAATTTATAATAAAATACTCTTAAATTGCAGACACATGGGTTGCATGGTCAGTAGTTCCTGTGCATTTTGTTTTGCATATCTGGCCTTTGTGGGAACAGACTACTCCCTGATATAAGTGTGTTTTGTGCCTAGGAAGGATCTGGGACATTCTCAGATGTTGAACAATTATCTGCCATTGTTCTACTGTCAGGCTTCATGATTGCAGCACTGGGTGGGCTAATGCCTTTTCAGTTGCTAACAGTCAAATTGGAGGATGGATTGAGGTCCCAGTCAGACACGCTGTGGTGGGATAGATAATAAAACCATGGAGGGAGAAACATTATTCAGGATCAAGGGAAAGGGACTCAAACTGTCTTCTGAGTTTCTGCCAAAAGCTCGATAGAGCTGGGCACTCATAAAAATTGAGTATGATATGTATTTTGTGTGCCACATTTATGCCAGCAGAAGCTATATTCTGAACCCATATGTTTAGCTTGAATCTTCGGAATACAAAAGTATTGACTATGGCACTTCCTGGTAAACTCACGCTAAACATTAGGAGGAGTTATTTTCAAAATTGCCTTAGAGAATTTAGTTGATATAGCATAGCTGTGGGTGGTGGATAACTCCCGGTTCTAGTGGTTTAAAATGTACTCAGTGTGGTGTTTTATGGATTGGAAGCCTCTGTATTAATGTCCGATAAGATGTTGCCAGTTTTCCCCTTTCAGGGTGCCCATAAATATCCTTAACAATAGTGGAGGGAGGGTCTGGAAACTTCTGGCCTCTCCTGATATAATGCAGCAAATATGTCCTGAGTTGGAGATTTCAAAATGTTCTCTCCCTGACAGGCTATACGTTTTGTGCAGTGAGTGGAAGGGCAGGATCCCTTGCTTGTCCATAAATTGATGAGATGGGTGAACCCCAGCTGCCTCTAGTGACAAAAACCAGGATCAATTTGTAGTGGGTGAAAATCAGTATCCTATGCTACAGCCCAACAAAAGTATAGTTAATTGACCGTGGGAAGCTTTAGAGATCTGGACCATTAAGACAAGGTAATAGCCGTATGTCTGGTAAAGCCACCAGTTCGAGGATTACTGATGGTGAGGGAAAATAAATGCTTGGGGATTTCAAAAAGAGCATTAAGGTGTCATTCAGTATGTTTCCATGGAGCTTGGTACTGGTTAGATATCCAACAGCAAATAATGCACAGTTGTGCCGTCAGGGCATAAAATCCTGGAAGTTTAGGAGATTTTAACCCCATTCTCTAGGAAGTTGAAGCATGGGGGATCTAATTGTTAAGCATTGTCCACTCCAAGGAAAGGGGGAAACTAGTTGTGCTAGATTTTAAAATACAACATCAGTGGGAAGACTAGGATAGTTTTTAGCAGATAATAGAAGCGGTGGTAGGACCACCATGCAAACAGAATCCACTAAGGAGAAGAATCCCGAGTAAGCTACCAGTAACAGGAGAGTTTCAAGAGAATCCCTTCCACAGAGCCACTGCTCATGCTGCCACCTACACCCTTCTGTATATCAGGTGGCATACTCTGTACTACATACCCTTTACTGCACGCTTGGTCTTCTCATTTTCTGTACCCTTTCAAATAAGGTTTCTTTCCGGAACCACTGCCTTCTCTGTAGCCTAGTTGGGGTTTTGGTCTCCTGTTCCTGTTGGTATGGTAGACCCCTAAGCATGCCATGGGGAGACTGAGGAGGTATGGGGTGTTGTCCAAGTTATATAGGTGGCAGCAATGTATAGTAACATGGGTGACCTCAGCCTGGCAAAAATTTCTGAGCATTTGTGACACCAGCGGCTTGAAGTTCCAAAGGTGCGGCTCTGTGAGGGAAATTCTCTTGGATATACTGTTACTGGTAAGTAACTAAACTTTCTTATATTTTTATTTTTTGTCTTTTTATCTTTTGTAAGTTCTCTCTCTCTCTCTCTCTCTCTCGCTCTCTGTTCCTGTATGGGCACCTTTTTTTGAATCCTACCACTCTTGTACTGAGGTACTGGTTATGTGGAACCCCCTCTGATATTTGTGTGCCTCTACTTGCTGGAAAGATAGGGTTGTTCATATTCTTTGATAGAAAGCCCCAAAACATAGCTGGCTCTATGGTGCAAGTTCAAAAACTCCAATAGTAACTAAAAAGGAACTCCTTCATCGGCAGTGGCTCCGAATATGTATAGGGTTTTGCACAGAGGGTTGCTGAATTTTTGTACTTTTATATTATGATACTGTCAGTTAATAAAAAGATTTGTGTTTGCCCCCTCAGTGCAGGTTACTACTGTGATTACATTCCTTGCATCGAGCATGGGGTATCTCTCTGTATTAGTTTTTAACCCATTTTCATGTTATTTGTACAAATGTGCCAGATGTTTGCCACTGGTATAGAAGCCCTGGGGTACTAGATGTGTTGTGCTGCATTGTGTGGGTTATGCATTGCCAAAGTTAGGTGCCTGTATTTGTAAACTTGAATGCAGGCTCATAACTTAGTTATGCTTTAATATATTTGCCCACAAATTGTCAACATTGCCTTCTTATGACCCCCACTTCATGAACAAGTGCAGAGAAAATGTTCAACTCCTGTCTGAAAGATGATTTCATGCAGGGACTGGGAAATCACCTTTCAGGATGCACAAACACATTTTGGGCAGGATTTGGAAAATGACAGCCATAATGTTCATGAGGTGCTGTAAAGAAATGGCGATGTTGTAAATTTGAGGTATTGTGTTAGCAAAATTCAATGTAGGCTCATAACTTATTATTTTTTTTTTATACATATTTTTACACCAAATTCTCAGCATAGCCTTATTATGACACCGCCTAATGGACCAGGGCAAGAGAAAATGACTCTTGCCCAAAAGGTGATTTTGTGCACTGACCGTGAAATCACCTTTCGGACAGATTTGCCCTATGTCACTGCAATCATTCATGGTGGGGGGGGCGGGGGGGTCATTCAAAGAAGGCCTGTTGAAAATTTGGGGCAAAATATGCAAATATGGCCAAATTATGCTACTAAGTTCAAAACCCCATAGAAATACATTGAACCGCATACCTGTTTCCTCAGTTCACAGTCTGGCTTTAAAGAATGAAGACGGTCTACAGTCCACAGAGGATTATGGTGTTGGACCTCTCGGGTAGGTAAGAGCTAGGGGCAGGGGTGGAGGAGGATCGGTGGGGGGAATAGTATGGCCGCAACACACACCGTTGGACTGTTTTCTTTTCACAGGTTGAATAATGAAATAATTAGGGGAAAAAAAAAAAAGACTAAGGATTTCTCTATTTGTGATCATAACACTGGGGGATTGGGCAATGTCAGGTTTTATTTTTGTGGGGGGATGAAAATAAAAAATTAAAAGATGTGACCATGCATAGGGAGCAGCACAGCACTGGATGGGTGTTTCACTTACGAGGTGGCAACACTGTCCAGGATTGGGCACCCCTAGTGTCAGTGTTTTTGTGTGTGTGTGTGTGTGTGTGTGTGTGTGTGTGTGTGTGTGTGTGTGTGTGTGGGTGGGGGGTAGGGTATTCTGAAAGGGAGGGTCAGGTGCATAAAAGAAAGTGAAGGGGATGTGACCGCACATTGGGAGTGATGCAGTAGTGGTGACACTGGGATATTGGGTGCCCCCAGTGTTAATGTTAAATTGGGGGGGCTGAGAGGGAGGGTCGGGTGCAGGGGACAGTCATGGGGCTGCCAGTAACAGACATCGATGAACGGTTTCCTCTTACAGCTGGCAGACATTCCAGGCATTCCAGGCTGACCATGACTAATCAGCTTTGTTTGCTGGGCGGCACAGATCAAAGGGAAGAGCTGACCCATGATTGGGTCGGCTGTTTCTTTCCAAGTTCATGCTGTCTCCGCCCAGCAAGCCAAAACTTTGTCATGATCAACCTCCCTGATGATTGGTGTGCCACTTACTCACCCCTAAAACTCTGCTGTGCATTGGACGGACAGTGTCACACCCATCAAAAGGCACTAGTATATCAATACGTTCGCTGCATGCACACGTGCATGGCGAACATAAAAAAGAAAGTCCTTTGTTGGCAGTGGCTGTAAGTATGTATAGGATTCTGTGCAGAGGGTTGCTGAATTTTTGCACTTTTATATTATGACACTGTCAGTTAATAAAATTATTCTTGTTTAACCTGAGTGCAGGTTCCTTCTTTGATCATATTCTTTGTATCGAGCAAGGGGTATGTCTCTGTATTATTTTTAACCCATTTTCATATTGTATTCGTACAAATGTGCTTAGATATAATACTAAAGTAAGTATTTTTGATATTCGGGTGATAAAAAGTGTTGTACTTGTTTGCCACTGTTAGAGTGCTGACTACTAGACATCCTCTTGTCCTGCCTTTTAGGGTTCAGTGCATGTTTGCAGTTTGTTCACTTTTTGTCCTGTCCAACTGCGAGCATGTTCAGGATGTGAAAGTGGAAGCATGCTTGCAGGTAGTGACCACTACGTGATGTGGTTCCACCTGGACAGAGGGAGGCAGATGGTCTAAACCAAGACAAGGGGTTTGGACTTTGGGAGGGCTGACTTTGGTAAGATGGGGAAAATTCTAGTTGGTCACCTTGCTGGGATCAGAAGGGAAATGGATGTAGAACAGAAGTGAAGTAATAAATGAGGATGTGATGGAGGCCACTTGTGAATGTGCCAAAATAAAAAAGTAAGAAAACTAAAAACAAAAGCCCAACTGGTTCGGAAAGGACATGGCAAAAACTGTAGGTGATGAGAGGGCAGCCTTCTGTAAGTACAAACGTATTCAGAAGGAAGAGGATAGAGGGGAATACTCTGCAAAGTCAAGAGAGGGGAGCAGAGCAGACAGGGTGGCAAAGGCCAAAAAGGAAGCACAGCTAGCTCAGGGGTAAAATCTGGGGAGCAGGCCTTTTTCCAATATATAAGGAAGGAAAGCAACACCAAGGATGAAATAGATTAAAAAAAGAGGGTGGTAGGGCAGAGGGTAGTGAAGAGAGCAGAGGGTAGTGAAAAGAAAGTGGAGGTACGTAAAGTGTACTTCTATTCAGTCTTCACTAGAGAGAAGGACGGACCAGTACCACGAGGGAACAGGGAGGTGGGGACAGTAAAAGGGGCAGTCACAGATGGAGTCATTCATGCTGACAGGGTACGTAAAGGTTTAAGGGCCCTGAAGATGGATAAATCCCCAGGGCTAGATGGCGTGCACTCAGGGGTCCTAAGGGAACCAGCAGAGGCTCTGGTGGATCCCCGTCAGACCTGTTTAACACCTCTCTGGAGTCCGGGATCATGCTTTGGGATTGGAGAACTGCACATGTGGTGCCCCTCCACAAAAGTGTGCCAAAGAATGAACTAGGGAACTACAGGCCTGTCAGCTTGACCTCAGTAGTGGGCAAGCTGATGTAGACTTTCCTGATAGACTGGTGAACTTTCTGGAAGATCAGGAGCTCCAGGGCGTGAAGTAGCATCAGTTTGTGTCATGGAGGTCCTGCCAGATGAAACTAATTGACATCTTCGACTGGTTCACAAGGATAGTGGACAAGGGCCAAGCAGTCAGTATCTTGTATCTGGACTTCAGCAAGTCCTTTGACTCTGTAGCTTATAGGAAACTGATCAGGAAGCTAGAAGACTTGGGGGTGGGTCAGAAATTCACTACAGGACAGAAGCCAAAAGTTGGTAGTTGGAGGGGGAATTCTCAGAAGCTAGGATGGTGACCAGTGGGGTCCCACAGGACTCTGTGCTTGGTCCAGTGTTGTTTAACATATTCATAAGTGACACCATGGATGGGGGTCAGGGGTAAAATATGCCTGTTCACGGATGACAGCAAACTCTGTTGGAGGGTGGACACAGAGGAGGGGAGACAGGAGCTCAGGACAGACCTGGCTAAGCTAGAGAAGTGGTCTGGCATTTGGCAACTGGGATTTAGCACTAAAAAGTGTAAAGTTATGCATTTGGGGGCGAAAAACCCAGAGACCAAATGCTGGTTTGATGGTGTGCAAGTTAACAGGTCAGAGGAGGAAAAGGGCCTGGGTGTAATGATCAAGAATGACATGAAATGCCCAGCACAATGCAGAAAGGCTGCCGCCAAAGCTAATTAGATGCTGGGCTGTATAGCCAGGGGAATCACCAGCAGGAAGGTGAAGGTCATTTTACCGCTGTACAGGTCTCTAATGAGATCACACCTGGAGTACAGTGTTCAGCATTGGTGCCCTCATCTAAAGAAAGATATCCACTTGCTGGAAATAGTACAGAAAAGGACAACCAAGATAACCCAGGGCCAGCAAGGCAACACCTATGAGGAGGGGCTTAGGGGGCTCAACATACACTCTTGAGAACAGAAGGGAGAGGGGGGACATCACTGAGACCTTCAAGTACCTTAGATATATAAACAGGGTGAGCACAGGCTTCAGCCTTAGTGGATGCAAAGACCACTAGAGATAACAGCCTAAAGCTGGTGGGGGAAGGTTCAGAAGGGAGATGAGGAGGCACTTTTTACAAAGAAGGTGGTGGCTAAGTGGAATGAGTTACTAGAAGAGCTGCTGTCTCTAAAACCGGTGGACCACTTCAAGAGAGGTTTGGACAGGATGAGGGGGAAGTTGACAGTAGAGGGAGGAAAAAAGGGGAGGGGTTATTTGGCAGGGGCAAGGGGGATATGGGGGGGCAGTTCCTTCTGTAAATGCAGTCCAAAAAGAGAGACAAGGGTAAGTCTCACCGTCGACGCTCTTGGGAGCGGGGAAGATCCCTCTCCCCGAGTTGTCGGCTGTCGACTTCGGTCGACTTCTCGGCTTCGGCCACTGGTCTCACGGTGTCCCCGTCAGGCCAGTTGACCGAGACTCCCGTCGACGCGGTCGAGATTTTTCTCGACCCGTTGGACGGGTTGTCGGCTGGAGAAGCCGAGATTCCCCTCTCCCCAGTTCCCCCGGTGGGAGTTGAGGATCCCGTCGGCTCGTCTGTGCCTCCGGTTCCGGAGCCTCCGGTTGACTCTTCCGAACCGAGGGGAGTGCCGGGTCCCCGCGACACCTCCCCGCACCGTCCTCGGCAAAGCCGAGGTTCCGCTCGGACGCTCGGTCGCCGATCCCGCTATCATAGGCGGTCTGGCGGCACCGCGTGACAGCAGCGCCGCTCATCCTCTTCCTCCTCTTGGGACGAGGGAGGCTTGGCGCAAGTTCGTCGAAGATATGAGGAACTCATGTGGCAACAGCTCCTTCTGACCGGGAATAAGCCGACGCCGTCGTCTTCCCCGGCCATTAAGTGGCTGTCACGGGCGGCCGAAACAACCCCTCGTTTTATCCGAGGAGCCTGTGCCCAGGCCGGTTGTTCGGCCAAAACCAGCTGCCCCACCGATTCCGGTGGAACCTCCGCCTCCACAGCCGTTAGTTGGGGCTCCGACCAAAAATTCTCAGTCGGCTCAGGGACTGCCCCATAGGCTGTCTGTCACCCTCACTCCCGATCGACCTCGGCAGGTGGAGGGTGGCTCAGGCACAAGGCAGCTCTTTCAGGACTCTTCCGAGTCCGAAGACGATTCCTCCCTTTTCTCCAAGCGGATGGACTTGGAGTCCTCAGGAGGACAGTCGGTGGATGATAGCCCTTCGTCCTTCCTGGGATTGCTTCAGCTCATCTCAGAGTCCACCGGGATGAAGCTCAAACCCGTTTCTAAACGGGCCAGGTATCCCCTCACGGAGATTCTGGACCGAGGGGATTCCCCTACGGAGGCCTTTCCGGTGGCCGAGGCCATAGTGGGTCTGGCCTTGGAGCTCTGGCAGCGCCCTGCTTCCTGTCCTGCGCCTCCGGCCAGGATGGCCAGGAAGTATGCGGTCCCTACCGGTTCCCTGTCAGTTTTGAACACCCCTCGGCGAGGGTTGGTTACCGACAGCGTTTTCTGGCGTGCGGGAATGCTGGGATGTGGACAAACCTCCGACTAAGGAGTCCAAAATTGGACTATGCGGGTGAAAATTCCCTCGGCCTTCGCCAGGCCAGTTCGGCCGTCCTCATGGCACATTTTTCTCATGCCCTGTTGGGCTCCCTGGATGAGGTCGTCCCTCATCTTCCCGCGGATCTGCAGACCACAGTCAGGCAGGTGCGGGACCAGGGCAGGGCAGTGGCCAAACAGCAGCTCCAGACTGCTTTAGACATTGGGGACTCGTGCCAGGTCTGTGGTGGCCGCAGTGGCTATGCGTCGTCGGGCTTGGCTGAGGATATCCACCTTTACTTCGGATACCCAGCACAAGTTGGCGGATGTTCCCTTTTTGGGGACTGACCTCTTCGGCCCTGGGGTGGAAGGTCACCTGCAGAGGATCGAGAAGTCCAATGCTACCTTGGACTCGGTCTCTTCCGCTCAGAAGGACAAAGACCGCAAACCACAGCCTAAGCCCTTTAGTCCCTTCTGCATGCTTGACTGTCCAGCCCAGCAACGTCAGGGCCAGCAGGCTCGGGCTTGGCATCCCAAACCCAAGCCCGGGGCTTCCTCCAACAGGAAGCAGGGAGGTAAAGGCCCAGGAGGTCCCTCGGCCGGTCCCTCCTCCAAGCCTGCCCAGTGACGGGCTGAGGGGTGTCGCCCCCAACCCCGTCACCTCACCCCAGGTTCCCCCCGTGGGGGGACGGCTCCGGCACTTCCTTTCCACCTGGTCCGTTATTACCACAGACAGGTGGGTGCTGGAGGTGGTGGGAAAAGGCCTGCCTCTAGAATTCGAGCAGGCCCCGCCCTTCAGAGCCGTCGCACCTCGGGGGGCCTCGGGGTCCGCAGCCTCACTGTCAGCTCGTCGGGCCGACATCACTCTCCTCCTCCAAAAGAAGGTGATCAGGGAGGTGGCGGACCCTCCCTCAGACCCGGGTTTGTGTCCAGGTACTTCCTGGTTCCGAAACGGACGGGGGGCTGGCGCCCCATTCTCGACCTACACAACCTGAACAAGTTCCTAAGGTTTCGAACCTTCAGGATGGTCACTCTGGCTCAGATAATACCATCCCTGGAACATGGCGTGTGGTTCTGCTCTCTGGACCTGCAGGGCCGTTCTTTCACGTCCCTATCCGTCCATCACGCGGAGATTCCTTTGCTTTATGGAGGGATCCCTTTTAGTCTGAGCCATGCCCTTGACCTGTCTCCAGCTCCCAGGGTCTTCACCAAATGCATTGCAGTGGTGACAGCGTTCCTCTGACCTGAGGGGTCCGGTGTACCCTTACCTGGACGATTGGCTGATAGCAGCCCCTCCAGACAGGAGGTGGAGCGGTCAGAGATCTGGCCCTCAGGTTTGCTCTCAAGTCGGCCTTCTCATCAATGAGGCCAAGTCGGAGGCGAGCGAAGCAGGTGATTCTGTTTATCGGGGCAGGCTCGACTCTCTTGAGCCAGAGCATGGCTCTGGCGGACAGGGCCGAGTTCTTACCTCCTTTGCCCAATCATTTCTGGTTGGGCAATCGCGCCCTGCCCGGGACTTCCTGCGCCTCCTGGGTCTCATGGCGGCCTGTACCAGCGTGGTCCATTGGGCACGCTGGCACATGTGCCCCCTTCAGTGGGGACTGGCCAGCCAGTGGTCACAACGCTGCGATCCATTGGACCAGCTAGTGATGGTGACCCAGGAGATGTGGAATGCTCTCCGGTGGTGGACCGTTCCATCTCATCTGCAGGAGGGCATCCCGTTTGTCCGCCCCGAGCCGACGGTCTCTCTATCGACCGATGCCTCTCTGATGGGTTGGGGTGCCCATCTGGGGGAACACCGGGCGCACGGCCTCTGGTCCCCGCGGGAGTCCCGATGCCACATCAACCTGCTGGAGCTCCGAGCGGTCCGCCTAGCTCTCACCGCCTTTGCTCCGTTTCTCCGGGGTCAAGTGGTCCGAGTCCAGACGGACAATACCACGACCATGTACTACCTAAACCGCCAGGGCGGGACGCGTTCCATGCTTCTATGCAAGGAAGCTCTCCGCATTTGGTCACTCGTGCGCAGCCTGGAGGCGGATCTCCTAGCCATTCATGTGGCAGGAGCCTCCAACACCATGGCCGATGCCCTGAGCCGGATAGGGGCTGCATCTCACGAGTGGTCTCTCCTGCCGGAGGTAGTACAAGATCTGTTCTCCCACTGGGGCACACCTCAGGTGGACCTGTTTGCCTCAAGGGAGAACGCGAAGCTGAGGCTGTTTCATGCCCGCCCCCCTCAGCAGGGCTCGCTGCAGGGGGATGCCTTCTCGAAGCTGTGGACCCCGGGCCTCTTCTACGCCTTTCCCCCATTTCCCTTGATTCACAAGGTGCTTCTCAAAGCAAGGAGGGACAAGGTGCAGGTGATTCTGATAGCCCCAGACTGGCCCCGCCAGTTCTGGTACCCAGATCTCCTCAGCCTCAGCTCCAGGCTCCCGAGGCAGCTTCCAGCTCACCCGGACCTGCTCTCAGTCAATCAGGGGAAGGTGTTCCATCCGGACCTTCAATCCCTGCACCTGACGGCCTGGTTCCTGGCTGAGAGTTCAGGCCTTGGGTCTTTCCGCGAGGTCCTCAATGTTGTTGAGGCGTCCTTAAGAGTCGACCAGGAAATGCTGTGCCTTCAAATGGAAGAGATTTTCCATTTGGTGTCAGGGCAAGGGCTTGGACCCTTCCTCCTGTCCTTTGGCAAGCATCTTGGACTATTTATGGTCCCTTTCTAGTCAAGGGCTTAGGTCGATGACCCTAAGGGTGCACCTCGCAGCCATCTCTGCTTACCGGGTGCGGGCCGGGGAGCAGTCGGTGGCGCAGGAGAAGGTGGTCTGGCGCTTTTTCAAAGGCCTTGATCACATTTCCCTTCCAGTGCGAGATCCTCCATCTCCATGGGATCTACTGCTGGTACTGGCAAAGCTCATGGGCAAGCCATTCGAACCAATGCACAGGTGTGATCTCTCTCACCTGTCGTGGAAGACCGCCTTCTTGGTGGCTATCACGTCAGCCAGAAGGATGGGAGAACTCCAGGCGCTCTGTATCGAGTCTCCTTACCTGGTCTTCCACAGGGACAAGGTTGTCCTGCGCCCCAACCCGAAATTCCTTCTGAAGGTGGTGTCGGGGTTTCACCTTAACCAGGTGTTGACTCTGCGGTGTTCTACCCCAATCACACCTCGGAGGCCGAATACAGGCTCCATACTTGGACCCTAGAAGGAGCTCGCTTGTTATAAGGAGCGCCTGCTGAAATTGGGAGAGGTTACAGCTGTTTGTCACCCACGCTGAAGCCAGCACCTGGCAGACCTGCAGCCAAGCGGACGATAAGCAGGTGGGTCACCTCCTGCATAGATCTCTGCTACAAGTTGGCGGGCATGGAGCCTCCCAGAGGGATAAGAGCTCATTCTACCTGCCATACTGCTGCATCAGTGGCTGCTTCCAGGGACGTCCCTATCCAGGAAATCTGCAGGGCTGCTACCTGGAAGTCAGCACAAACCTTCATTACCCATTACCACATCAACCTTGAGTCACGCCGGGATGCTGGTTTTGGGGCCTCGGTTCTCCAGTCTTTATTCCCTAAGTAGGGGGTGTGCGCCTTTCCTCCCTCCTCCCAGAGAACTGCTAGGAGTCTGCCAGACAGTGTGGATGAACAACATATCCATGTCCCTAGAAATACAAGTTACTCACCTGTAACAGGAGTTCTAGGAATGGTATGTGTTGTTCATCCACCTGACTCTACCTCGACGCTGGCCACAACCTGAGCTTCCAGCGGGCCAGATCTGGCGTCATGGGGCGGAGCTGAGAGTTTTATCACCGGGTGGGTGGGAGGAGCCAGCTTGAAGACCTTCCGGCAAGATTTAAAGTGGCAAGGAACCTGCCAGACAGTGTGGATGAACAACATATACCATTCCTAGAACTCCTGTTACAGGTGAGTAACCTGTATTTATCTGCCATTCTAAGTATACTTTCTGTCATTTCCTTGTCCATTTCCTCCCGGGGGGTCTGTATACAACCAACCCCTGTGCGGATTGTGGTGCCATTGCCTGCCTCCAAATTGACCCACAGTGCTTCTTCTCCTCCCTGTTTGCCCTTTTGTTCTGTGGCTTTGATTCCTTCTCTTATGTAGAGAGCTGCTCCTCCTCCTCTTTTACCCTCCCTGTCCCTCCTATAGATAGTGTATCCTGGTATGTTTATGTCCCAGTCATGGTTCTGTGTGTACCATGTTTCTGTGACTGCCACGATATCCAGATGTTCCTCCTCCATCAAGGCCACTAATTCAGGAAGCTTGTTACTCAGACTACGGGCATTGGTACTCATTGCTCTCCATTTTTGATGGCTTTACCTTCTGTAGCAGCATCCCCACTGACCTTTCTACCTTGGTCTTTTCTCATTTAGTACCCTGTTTTGTAGGGGAGGCTGGGATTTTCTCTGCTTATCAGTGCCTCCCCTTGACTAGTTTAAAAGCTTGCCAATGAAGCATTTAAACCGATTGCCCAAAGACTTGTTCCTTCCTGGACAGATGCAGACCATCCTGCCAGTATAGGCTGGTGTCCCTCCAGGTGGAACCCCAGTCCCAATGAAGCCAAACCTCTGTGTGCACACCATTTTTCAACCATTTGTTAAACTGCATGGTGCAAAGTACCTCGCCTCACCCATGCCACTGACAGGCAGCACCTCTGAGAAGGATACTGTGTGTGCTACTTGTCTTAAGCCCCTCCCCAACTCTACAAAGTCCTTCTGCACTGCTCTAATCTCATGATGAGCCAAGTCATTTGTCCCTAGGTGGACAATGACGTCCAGTTCAGACTCCAGTGCAACTGTTCTCGTGATCCTAAGGATGCGCTTCCTGTCCCTCCAAGCCATGGCACCAGGCAGGCACCTTACTTCAGTTTTCCCTGCTCCCCCCCAGTTCTATTCCCCTAATAATTGAGTCCCCCACCATGACAGTGTAAGTGCTTTGCCTGGTTATAATTTCCTTACAATGGATTGGTTAGGAAGATAATAGGGGGTGGAGTTACTGTTTATTAAAAGGAACACTTACAATTTAGATTTAGTTACTAGCAGTGAGAGTAACAGTACCTTGAATGAATGGTTTCATGTTCATTTGGTTTTGGGTGGGCAGAAGCATGTTTTTATAGGGCGTTTGTATAACCCCCTTCCCAGTGTTGTGTTTCAAGGGTTAAAAGAATTTTGGGATTTTACAGAAGCTTTTTTCAAATTACCGGCATATGATTTTGTGGCAGCTAGGGATATTGATTTTAAAATGGTTTCATGATAATGGTGCATGTTATGAATCTTTGTTGCTAGCACATTAGTTTATTTCACCAGGAAAAGGCTCCAATGAAAAAAACTCATTTTCAAGGAGGTCTTGGGTAGGACAACATATGGCACACATTCATTATGATACGCAATATTTAGATAGATACATAGTACAAGAAATGTGTTTGAGAAAGTATGCAGTATAGAGTATGCAAAGAGCAAGTTAGAGAAATACAAGAAATTAGTATATATAATAGGTATGCAGTACATAGAAACATAGAATTTGACGGCAGATAAGGACCACTTGGCCCACCTAGTCTGCCCATTTTCCTACCTAACGGATAAGCTGCAGATCCTAGTTAACCAACAGCTTACTTCCTCCTACCCCCCACTAGGACTGCCTTATGTCTGTCCCATGCATTCTTGAATTCCCCCACTGTTCTTGACTCCACGATGTCCTCAGGGAGGCTGTTCCATGCATCCACAACCCTCTCTGTGAAAAAATACTTCCTCACATTACCTCTGAGCTGTTCCCCCCTCTATCTTCAAATTGTGCCCCCTTGTTCTTGCACATCTCTTTTTCTGAAAGATGCTACCCTCTTGGACTTTGTTGATTCCCTTGAGGTACTTGAAAGTTTCTATCATGTCCCCTCTGTCCCTTCTTTCCTCAAGGGTATACATATTAAGCTCCTTTAGTCTTTCTTCGTATGTCTTCTGGTGCAGACCCTGCACCATTTTGGTTGCCCTCCTCTGGACAGCCTCCACTCTGTCTGTCTTTGTGGAGATGAGGTCTCCAGAACTGCACACAGTATTCCAGATGGGGTCTCACCAACTGTCTGTACAGAAGGATAACAACTTCCTGTTTTCTACTATTGATGCCTCTTCCTATGCATCCCAGTATCCACCCAGCCTTCCTTACTGCCTTCTCACATTGCTTGCCCACCTTTAGGTCATCTGATATAATTACCCCCAGGTCCCTTTCCATTTTTACTGTTGTCAGTATCTTACCCCCTGTTGTGTACTCTTCCCCTGGGTTTTTGTTTCCCATGTGCATTACCTTGCACTTCTTTGCATTGAATCTGAGTTGCCATACATTTGACCATTCCTCCAACCTTGCCAAGTCCCTTCTCATCCTTTCCACTCCATCTTGTGTATCAACCCTGTTGCAGATCTTTGTGTCATCTGCAAAGAGACATACTTTTCCTTCCAGTTCCTCTGCAATGTCACTTATAAAGACATTAAAAAGGACCGGTCCCAGTACTGAACCCTGTGGTACCCCTGTAGTAACCCTCCTTTCTTCACTGTGCACTCCATTTACTACTACTCTATGCATCCTGTTGTCTAGCCAATTTTTTATGCAGGCTACCACCTTGGGGCCCACTCCAAGGCTGGCCAACTTGTGTATTAATCTTTTGTGTGGGACTGTATCAGATGCCTTGCTAAAATCTAGGTAGGCCATGTCCACAGCCCCTCCCTGGTCTACTACTTTGGTCACCCAGTCAAAGAAATCTGTTAGATTTGTCTGACACGACCTTCCCATCGTGAATCCATGCTGCCTTGGGTCCTGTGCCCCACTGGCCTCTAGGTACTCAACAGTTCTTTCCTTCAGAAGTGATTCCATCATTTTCTCTACCACTGAGGTCAAACTAACTGGTCTGTAGTTTTCTGCCTCTGTCCTGCTCCCACTTTTGTGAAGAGGATTCACATCTGCCCTCCTCCAGTCCTCAGGTACCAACCCATCCTCCCATGATTTGTTAAAGAGAATAGTCAGTGGTGTCACTAGTTCTACCCTTAGTTCTTTTAGAATTCCTGGGTGAATCCCATCAGGCCCCATTGCTTTGTCCACCTTCAATTTTATTAGTTCTTTCAGAACCCTTTCTTCTGTAAATGGACTGGTATCGACCCCATCTTCAGAGTGTTTCTCTTGTTTGGTTTAGGTACCTCCCCCTCCTCTTCCTTTGTGAATACTGAGTAGAAATATTCGTTCAGTGTCGCTGCTTTTTCACTGTCCCCCTCTACCCACATTCCCTCCCCTTTATTAAGCCTCAGTATCCCTCCTTTGTTTTTTCTTCGCTCCCTAATGTACCTATAAAAGGTCTTATCCCCCTTCTTAACAGAATTGGCTATCTTTTCCTCGGTTTGGGCCTTTGCTATTATGACTGCCTTCCCAGCCTCTTTCTGCTTTAACTGATAAAGTTCTCTGTCCTGCTCCTTCTGTGTTTCCTTATATTTCCTGAATGCTGTCCTTTTCTCCTTAACCTTCCTGCCACCTCTTTTGAGAACCATAGTGGTTTTTCCTTCGTTGTGTTTATTGATTTGCTTTACACAAAGGCTTGTTGCCTCTGGGATGGCTGTTTGATTACTCCCCATTGTTCCTCCACCCTCCTTCTTGCCTGTTTGCTAGTGCTTTTCTAAGGCACTCTCTCATTTTCCCAAAGTCAGCCCTCCTAAAGTCCAGTACTCTTGCTTTTGTATGGCTTGATTGTATGGCTGTGTTTATCGTGAACCACACTGTTTGGTGGTCGCTTGTTCCCAGATAGCTACCCACCTCTAAATCTGAGATTCTTTCTCCATCCCCATTTGAGAGTACCAGGTCTAAGATTGCTCCCTCCCGAGTGGGTTCCAATACTAGCTGTCTGAGGCATGCCCCTGTAGGGCATCAAGAATGACCCTGCTCTTGATGTGCCTGCAGCAAAGGTGCTCCAGTTAACATCTGGCATATTCAGGTCCCCATTAACAATATCTCCTTTTCTGCCATTCTAGAAGCCTTCTATCATTTCATTGTCCATTCCTCCCCTGAGATGGGGGTCTGTATACAACCCCGTGCAGATTGTGGTGCCATTTCCGGTCTCCAGGGTGACCCAGAGTGCCTCATCTGCTCCCTGTTTACTCTTTAGTTCTGTTGCTTTGATCCTTCCTTTACATAGAGCTATCCTCCTCCTCTTTACCCTCCTGTCCCTCCTGTAGATTGTGTATCCTGGTATGTTGACACCACAGTCATGGTTCTCTGTGTACCATGTTTCTGTGACTGCCACAATATTCCAGGCATCCCTCTTCCATCAAGGCCACTGGTTCAGGGAGCTTGTTACACAGACTATGGGCATTGGTACTCATCCCCCTCCACTTTTTGATAGCCTTACCCCTTTTAGCCCTATTCCTGTCCTTAGTGCCTTTGCCTTTTTTTACATTTACCTCTATCCTGCTCCCTAATAACTTCTCTACCTTGGTGTTTACCTCACTAATTACCATGTTTTGTGGGAGGCTGGGATTTCCTGCTCCTTTTCAGTGCCTCCCTTGGCTGGTTTAAATGCTTGCAATGAGCATTTAAACCTTCACCTAGGATCCTGTTTCCCCCGGACAGATGCAGACCATCGCTTAGTATAGGTCTGCATCCTCCAGAGTGGCTTCCCAGTCTCCAATGAAGCCAAAACCCTGAGGCTCCACCCAGTTTTCAACCACTCATTAGATTCCTGGTGAGGGTGCCTAACATCACACTTGCCATAGACAGGCAGCACCTGTCTCCGAGAAGGTTACCGTATGCGCTACTCGTCTAAGGCCCCTCCCCAACTCTACAAACTCCTCTTGCACTGCTCTGATCCCATTCCTAGCCAGGTATTTTGTCCCTAGGTGGACAATGACATCCAGCTCCCTCCCTCGTGCAGCTCCTCCCACGATCCTGAGGATTTGCTTCCTGTCCCTCCAAGCCGTGATGCCAGGAAGGTACCTGACCTCCCTCTCCCCTTCCTCTCCCATTTCTACCCCCTAATGATTGGGTCCCCACCAGGAGTTGTTTCCTTCCCCTGTGGGGTCCCATGCCACCCTCCTGTGGGTCTCCTTTGTGAAGGTTCCCAGCATCCTCCTTGGTCTCCACTACAGGTGCCTCCATAGAGGAACCACTATCCGCCAGAAGAACTAATGAATTGTGGAGAGGTACAGCTGGAGGAATGCAACTCTGTTCCACCACCCTCTCCCTCCCTGAGCCCACCCTGGTCCAGCCTCTCCTCTTTCTTGGCAACATCTGAGGAAGTGGCATTGGCCCTGGTGGTCCCTGGGTGGGGGAGGAGGTTTCACGAATCCTAGCCAGGTCAGCCTCGAGATGGGCAACCTCCTCTCTCAGTCCAGAGAGGTGCCTGCAAATAGGGCAGCATCGCAGCCTCCAGAATGTCTCCGGAACACTGTCGCCTCACAGCCATTGCACTGCACCACTCCTATCATGTCTTATTTTGTGTCCCCTCTCCTGTTTCTCTGTATGCTTACTCTCTCCTCTCCTTACAACTCTCACCCTTCCTGTTCTGGGACAGCAACTTCCTATCTTCTTTAGTAGCCTCCTTCTTCCTTGCTCAATGTCAGACCACCAGCAGTTGGGGGGGAGAGTGAGCTACTTTTTCCTTTAGGGTTGACAAAACCAATGTTTCTCTATGATCCTTCATTTCCTACTACCAAACAGGAAGTTCCTGTTGACAGTCAGATCCAGTGGCTATAAAAGTAGCAATGGATTAGGGTGGGATGGAGAGCAATTAGTGAAAAAAAGGTTAGCAACAGGAAGTTGTAATTTGACTCACCTGCTTTTATAGTGTCTAAGCCACACCCCCAATTAAGCTCTTTTTCCTCCTACTGGTTTAGCAAAGTCAGCTGATACAATACCCTTCCCAGCACAGAACACACACACGGACTGACTTTCTTTTCTTTCTTTTTTTAACCCTAAATAAGACCCCTTCTACTTCTAATAAAGTATCTGTCTACTTAATCTCAACAGACACTGACTCCTGCTGAGACATACGTTTTAAATTAATAAGTAAATGTAGCTTTTTTAGTTAGCTGCTTTCTGCTCTACAAGCAAGGCTAGCAACAGGAAGTTGTATTCAAACAACACGAAGTCTTGCTGTATTCTGACAATAGCAGTGAGTCCCAACCTTCGAACTGCCCCAGAGATGAAAGAGTTAACTTTCCATGCCAGACATGGAACGCTGAGCTCGAGCTCGGTTGAGACTCTGTCTGTTGCTGTTTGAACTCAAACCGTCAGATTCTTTCCTCCGCCTCACTGAACAGTCGCTCCGGAGATTTCTGCTTTGCTCGGTTCAATTTGTCAGTTAAAGTACCGCTTTTCTTGGTTTTCGACCGAATTTAAGACGCAACCTGTCGGTTCAGTCTCTGTCTGTGGTATTCGTGAGTACTAGATAGGTTTATATTGTTTTCTGTTCCGTGTGGAACTTGTAGACGGTTCATCTGTTCGGTTGAACCGATCAAGTTGTTTAAAAATCTTTATTTCTGCTTTTAGAGTGTGGTTACTGGTTCTTATCGGTTCTAAAAAAAGAACGGATTTTGTACGGTTTTTTCCACGACCCGTATCACGGTCAGGAACCGATAAGAGTGTCTTGCCTGGCGGATTGCCATTAAAGGGTAAAGTTTTGTTAGGACTGGCACCATATCTGAGAAACCCAAAAGAAAAACCGGGCCCACTGGGTTTCAACACTGTAGTGTGTGTGGGAAGTCTTTGCTAAGGCTGACCCCACACCACCTGTGTTTTGTCTGGGGTTTGACCACCTCGATTCAGACTGCCAGATTTGTAAAAATTTTCCTGCAGCTACCCTAGAAAAGAAAGTTGGTAGGCTCAGGGAAAGGGAGGCCAAAAAGTCCGCTGACCCGGATGGCCAGCCCGGTTCGGTTCAAACCGAACCAGAAGGAGTGCCCTCTGACCAGGGCGAAACTTCTTCGGGCAAAAGGAGAACCGATTCCAAGGATTCGGTTCTGGTTAAGAGAACAAAAAGGGAAAAATCAGCTGGTGTGGATCCAAAAGTCTGTTCTCCAACCGCTGATGAAATAGCCAAAGCGATAAAAATTGTGCAGTCGCTTTCCCTGGTTCCGACCGAACCGGCACCATCAGGAAGGCGCTCGGTTCAGCCGGTTCCACCGGTTCCGGATTATGATTTGGAAGAATATTATGAACTGGAGGAGGAGGAAGAGGAGTATGAGGAAAGTGAATGTGGTTTTGAAAGTCTGGATGTGCCCATTGACCCGGACATCTCCCCAGACAGACCTTCAGGAGTGTCTCCTCCTAGGCTTTCTGAGTCCCCCTCCCATTTCATGTTTCACAAGAAAGTGGCCGAAACCCTTCATCTTCCTATGGAAGAAGCTGTGGATGACCAGGAGGAGCCTGACTATGTGGAAATGATGGATATCCCAGAGTCCAGGAGGCTGTCTATTCCCTTACACAAGTCTTTTGGAAACAGACATTTAAGATTTTAAAGACTCTAATTCTATACCTCCTGTGGATAAAAGAATGGACAAGAGGTATACTTTGTCCAGGCTTTCGGATAAGGAGTTCCTTACCCAGCAATGCAGCCATGTTGGGGTAGTGCAGGCTGCAGCCTGTGATAAGGCTAATATACCCTTGGCTTCACACCCCCCAGATAAGGACTCCAGGAGGATTGATGCCATGGCAAAGAAATAGTACATGGCAGCATCCTTGGGACTCAGGCAGGCCAATTATATGGTCTATACAGCTAGATATCAGAAATCTAGATGGGACACTGTCATGGCATTAGCTAAACAGGTCCCTGGCCAGCTTGCCAAGGAGCTGGAGCAGGTGGCTGCTGATGGTATTGATGCATCCAAAGTGCAATTCCATACTGCAGTGGACTCCAATGATGTTTCATCTAGAGTCATGGCTACATCTGTGGCCCTTCGTAGGATGGCTTGGCTCAGATGTACTAGCCTGTCTCAGGATACCCAGACTAAGGCCATGGATTTTCCTGTTGTGGATAATTCTTTGTTTGGGGAGCAAACAGAGAACTACATGAAGAAAATGGATGAATACAGGACCACCTATAGGAGTGCCCAGGCCAAGGAAAGGCAAGCCACTCCTCAGAGGCAGCATCCCAGGGGCAGGGGCAGGCCTTTTCATAGGCCTTTCTACCAAGCCCAGGCCTCCTCTTCTGCCTATGCTCAGAGGGGGTTCTTTAGAGGGAGAGGCAGAAGGGGTACAAGCAGGCCTGCTTCCACCCCTCAGCCTAAACCCCCTGCCAAACAGGCACCCTGATGGGTTTGCCAGGGCCGATTCTCCACCACCTGTAGGGGGCAGGCTGGCTTACTTGGTCCAGGACTGGAAGTCTTTAACATCGGACAAATGGGTCCTGGAAGTAGTAAGCCAGGGACTGGTTCTCAGCTTCAAAAAATTTCCAAAGTTGAGAACCAGATCCTTTCCACCTGCAAATCCTTCAGAGGCACTTGCCCTAGAGGCAGAGGTCTCTTCCCTCTTGGCTCTCAGAGCTGTAGAAAGGGTTCCACCCCTACACAAAGGGAAAGGATTGTACTCCAGGTACTTCCTCACCCCCAAAAAGACAGGAGAATGGCGGCCCATCCTGGATCTCAGATATTTAAACAAGCACCTTTTAAAGCCAAACTTCAAAATGGTGACTCTGGGAATAATTCTACCCTCTCTAAGGCCAGGGACTGGCTAGTCTCCCTGGATCTCAAGGATGCCTGTTTCCATATTCTCATCAGAAGCTCCCATCGAAAGTACCTCAGGTTCGAGCTGCCCTCAGGCCATTACCAATTCAGAGCAATGCCCTTCGGCCTAACCTCTGCTCCAAGGGTGTTCACAAAATGCCTGGCAGTAGTAGTTGCTTCCCTAAGAAGGCAAAGGATTGCCATCTTCCCATACTTGGACGACTGGCTCATAGTAGGCCAGTCCCCAGACCAAGTCAAGTTACACCTACAGATAACTCAGCAACTGCTCACCTCTCTAGGTTTCCTCCTGAATCTTTCAGAGTCAGTTCTAGAGCCTGTTCAGCTCCTCACCTTCATAGGCACAGAGCTAGATTCAGAAAAGGCCAGAGCCTTCCTTCCCCTGAACAGGGCAAGGACCCTTATCTCACTGGCCTCTTCATTCACCCTACAGGTATCTCGACCAGCAAGGCATTTTCTGCAGCTCCTGGGGCACATGGCTGCTTCTACAGCAGTGGTGCAGGGAGCAAGATTTCAGATGAGGGATATTCAGTTCCACTTGAGAGCCTTTTGGTCTCAGAAAAAGGACCCTCTAACCAAACTGATACCAGTGACTCGAACCCTAATCCAGGCCTTGCAGTGGTGGCAGGATCAGAACAATCTAAGACAGGGAGTTCCTTTTGTCACTCAGTCTCACTCTTTAATCCTTACTACAGATGCCTCCCTCTTGGGGTGGGGGGCCTACTTGGGGGATCTGACCACCCAAGGGTTGTGGTCCCCTCAGGAATCTCTGCTTCACATCAATCTGTTGGAACTCAGAGCAGTGTTTCTAGCACTTCAAGCTTTTTCCAAGTCTGTTCAGAACAAAGTTGTTCAGATCAGGACAGACAATACCACCACAATGTGGTATATCAACAAGCAAGGGGGCACTCGGTCTACGGCCTTGTGCACAGAAGCTATGAAGTTGTGGTCTCTGGCCTATTCCCTGAACACCTCCCTCACAGCAGTACACCTCCCAGGCAAGGACAATGTCCTGGTAGATGCTCTCAGCAGGATATCTCGGGGCCATCACAAATGGTCACTGGATCCCCTGGTTTTGGAGGTGATCTTCTCCAGATGGGGCACCCCACAGATGGATCTTTTTGCAGCCCCAGACAATCACCAACTTCCCCTTTTTTGCTGCAGGCCCCCAGTGTTGGGCTCAGTCCCCCTGGATGCCTTGGTTCTCAATTGGGAAGGGAAGTTCCTGTATGCTTTTCCCCCCTTCCCTCTCCTGTTCAAAGTGCTAGTCAAAATCAGGTCTCAATCCTGCAAGGTGATTCGGATTGCTCCAGACTGGGCCAGACAGCCCTGGTACCCTCTCCTGTTGTCCTTCGCAGTCCACCTTCCCTTGTCTCTTCCCAGGAATTACAACCTGTTATCGTGTACTCGGGAGGGTTTGGTACCCGAATCTCAAATCTCTCAATCTCAAGGCCTGGCTCTTGAAGAGTTAGAGTTTGCTGATTTACACCTCTCTCAAGGTGTTATGGATATTCTAAAGGCTTCTAGGAAGCGTTCCACCAGAACTACTTATAATTCCAAATGGAAAAGATTCTCCATATGGTGCTCTGGGAAGCATCTTTCCCCAGAGTCTGCTGACCTGCCCACAGTCCTTGACTATATGGTCCATCTGAATAGCTTGGGACTCAGACCAGCTACACTAAGGGTGCATCTGGCAACTGTCTCTGCTTTTCTTTCAGCAGATAAGCCCTCTTCTCTTTCAGCTCACCCTGTATTCTCCAAGTTTTTCAAGGGATTGCTTCATACCAATCCGCCATTCAGGGAACCTGCCCCTGCTTGGGACCTTAATGTTTGCATTGCTCAGCTTATGCAACCCCCTTTTGAGCCTTTGTCCTCAGCAGAGCTTAAGTACTTGACTTGGAAAACTGTGTGTCTGGTGGCCATCACATCTGCCAGGCGCATAAGTGAGTTACAAGCCCTGTCAGTGGAGCCTGATTTTATCTCTTTCCATAGAGATAAGGTGGACTAACAGGAAGTTTTTACCTAAGGTGGTTTCAGACTTCCACCTTAACCAATCTGTGTCTCTTCCTGTGTACTTCACTGACCATTCCTCCTCTGGTGAGAGGAGGTTGCACAGTTTGGATGTGAAAAGAGCCCTTAGCTACTACATAGAATGTACCAAGTGTCACAGGTTTGACTCCCTCCAACTGTTCCTCACTTATGGTGAGGTTGGTAAAGGAAAACCTGCCACTAAAAGATCCATTGCCAGGTGGATTGTCTCTTGCATTCAATTTTGCTATGAAAAACTAGGCGGAATTCCACCCTCAGGCCTGAGGGCTCACTCTACCAGGTACAGCTGCTTCCTGGCTGCTGCCAGGATATTCCTATCTTAGAGATATGTCAAGCAGCTACCTGGAAAACAGTTCACACTTTTACCAAGCATTACTCTCTGGATATCCAGGCTAGGAGTGATGCTCGGTTTAGCACAGCTGTGCTTCAGAGCCTATTTCCTAAGTAGGTTCTGTCCCTCCTCTATGGAGGGACTGCTTGGTAGTCTGCTATTGTCAGAATACAACAAGACTTTATGTTGTTTGAGGAAAAAATTACTCACCTTAGTAATGTTGTTTCTTCTAATGGAGTCTTGCTGTATTCTGACCTCCCCCCCGCCTTCCCCTCTCAGAACCTTTGTTTTTAGGATGTGGGTGGGCAGTAGCAGTGTTGGCACTCAGGAGGTGCCCACCTTTTTTATTATCACCCTCTTTTCTTTGGGTGAGTGGGTGTTGTGTTTATTTCATTTTTTGGGTTTCCTGACTTGAGTCTTTGTTTTGGGACCAAAAAATCTGTTATTATATTTAGTAGCCAGTTGGCTAGTGTAGGTTTACAGCTTCCACACAGGACCTCAGTGAGTTTAGCTCAGAAGATCTGACGGTTTGAGTTCAAACAGCAACAGACAGAGTCTCAACCGAGCTCAAGCTCAGCGCTCAATGCCTGGCATGGAAAGTTAACTCTTTCATCTCCGGGGCAGTTCGAAGGTTGGGACTCACTGCTATTGTCAGAATACAGCAAGACTCCATTAGAAGAAACAACATTACTAAGGTGAGTAATTTTTTCATTTGACTCACCTGCTTTTATAGTGTCTAAGCCACACCTCCAATTAAGCTCTCTTTCCTCCTACTGGTTTAGCAAAGTCCGCTGATGCAATACCCTTCCCAGCACAGAACACACACTGACTTTCTTTCTTTTTTTTCTTTTTTTAACCCTAAATAAGACCCCTTCTACTTCTAATAAAGTATCTGTCTACTTAATCTCAACAGACACTGACTCCTGCTGAGATATAAGTTTTAAATTAGTAAGATAATATAGCTTTTTTAGTTAGCTGCTTTCTGCTCTACAAGCAAGGCTAGCAACAGTACAATATACATAGTGCAAATATAGACTTCAGTATAGCGTTTTATGAGATTTAGGGTAAGAGAGGGTGCTAAGTGCCTTTCTAATACAAGTTATGTGCATCCTGATATACATAAAGGTAGATTGTGCCATGCATTAATGTGATTCAGGCGGAATCTACCCTAGACAAATGACCAGTGGGTACAGAGTATAATGATGTTCATATATTTGTACTAGTAACAGGTACAAGAATCAGTGCTATTGCTTTTTATAGGGGATTTGAAGGCACCAAGACTAACTATGCTGGTGAGTTTTGCAGGTTGCTCCAAATCCTGGGAATATCTAGAACATAATTGCTTTTTCTTAATGTATAGCTACTATAAGACCAGATGGCAAGTTCTGAGATATAATGTTGTAGGTTTCAAACAACATGAAGTCTTGCTGTATTCTGACATTATGCAGTTAGCCCCAGCAGTTGAACTGCTCCAGAGAGGAAAGAGTTCACTCTATGCCAGCGCATAGAACGTTGAGCTTGAGCTCAGTTCAAACCTCTGTCTGTGCACTTTGAAGTGTAACCGTCAGATTCTTTACTCCGCCTATCTGATCAGTCGCTCCGGAGATCTCTCCTTCGCTATTGGTTTGGTCCGTTAAAAAAAAAATGTCAGTTTAAACTGCTAGTTTTACTTAATTTCAGTTCAGATCCCTGTCTGCAGTACAGTAAGTACTTTAGGTAGTGCACTAGTGCTGAATTTTGTGGAAATTGTAAAACTTATATTTCAATTGGTTCGGCTAAACCGGTTGTCTGTATTTTGTCTTGTTTTTTTTTCTTTTGGTCTGAATTTAGTGTGAGGTACCGGTCCTTATTGGTTCTTAAAAAAAAAAAAAAAAAAAAAAAGTGTTTTTTTTTTTTCCAACACCCGTGACACAGTTAGGAACCGATAAGAGGGTCTTGCCTGGCTGTTGCTGAAAAAAGGTAAGTTTTAGGATGGCTTCGTCTGAGAAACCCAAGAGGAAAACCGGGCCCACTGGGTTTCAACACTGCAGTGAGTGTGGGGAGGCCTTTGCTGAGGCTGATCCCCACACCACCTGTGTTTATTGTCTGGATTTTGACCACCTGGAATCAGACTGCCAAATACGTAAAAAAAAAAAATTTTCCTAAGGCCACCCTGGATAAAAGATTGGGCAGGCTTAGGGAAAAGGAGGCCGAGAAGTCCGCTGACCCGGATGGCCAGCCAAGTTCGGTTCCGACCGAACCTGAGGGAGTGCCCACTTACCTGGGTGAGACTCTCTCTGGCAAACAGAGAGCCAATCCTGAGGGGTCGGTTCCGGCAGAAAAAGAAAAAAGAGAAATCTGTTGGTTCGGATCCATAATCGCATCGTCCAACCGCCGAGGAAATTGCCAGAGCAGTTAGTATAGTTGAATTGTACCGTTCGGTTCCTGCTGATCTGATGCCTCCTGGTAGGCGTTCGGTTCGGTCGGTTCCACTAGTTCAGGATTATTCTCCAGAAGACTATTATGAACCAGATTTGGAGGGGGATGAAGATTATGGTGGTGGTGGTGGTGTGGAAGGTCTGGATGAGCCCATAGAACTGGACATCTCCCCAGGCAGACCTTCTGGTGTTTCCTCTCCTAGGCTTTTTGAGTCCCCTTCCCACTTTATGTTCTACAAAAAAGTGGCAGAAACCCTCCAGCTCCCTCTGGATGAAGCTGTCAAGGAGAAAGAGGAGCCTGACTATGTGGAGATAATGGACATCCCAGAGTCCAAGAGATTGTCTATTCCCCTTCACAAATCCTTTGGGAAACAGACACAGAAGTTATTTAAGACTCCAAATTCTTTACCTCCTGTGGACAGGTGAATGGACAAGAGGTATATGTTGTCAGGCCCGGGTAAGGAGTACTTGTACCTGCAATGCAGCCATGTTGGGGTTGTGCAGGCTGCAGCCTGTGATAAGGCTAATATACCCTTGGCTTCACCCCTCCCAGATAAAGACTCCAGGAAGCTGGATGCCATGGTTAAAAAACAGTACATGGCATATTCCTTGGGACTTAGGTAGGCTAACTATATGGCCTACACAGCCAGATACCAGAAGTTCAGATAGGATACTGTTCTGGAACTGGCTAAACAGGCTTCCCCAGCTTGCCAAGGAGCTGGAGGAGGTGGCTACCGATGGGATTGAGGCATCAAAAATCCAGTTTCATGCTGCTGTGGACTCCAGTGATGTGTCATCACGAGTCATGGCTACATCTGCGGCTCTTCGGAGACTGGCTTGGCTCAGATGTACTAGCCTATCACAGGACTTGTAGGCTAAGGCCATGGATTTCCCTGTCATCGAGAATTCTCTGGGGAGCAGACAGAGAATTGTATGAAAAAGATGGTTGAGTATAGGACCACCTACAGGAGTGCACAGGCCAAGGAAAGGCAGGCAACTCCTCAAAAGCAGCAAGCTAGGGCCGGGAGCAGGCCTTTTCACAGTCCTTTCTACCAGGCACAGGCCTCCTCCTCCATGTTCTCAGAAGGGGTTCTTCAGAGGGAGAGGCAGAAGGGGGATGAGCAAGGCTGCATCCTCTTCTCAGCCTAAGGTTCCTGCCAAGCAGACACCCTGATATGTCAGCCTGGGTCGACTTCCCAATTCCAGTAGAAGGCAGGCTGGCTTACTACTTCCAGGACTGGAAGTCTGTTACCTCAGACAAGTGGGTCCTGGAGGTAGTAAGCCAGGGACTGGCCCTCATCTTCAAAAAATTTCCAAAGCTGAGGATCCGGTTCTTTCCACCTGCAAACATCTCCGAAACCATTGCCCTAGAGGCAGAGGTTTCATCTCTGCTGGCTGTCAGAGCCATAGAGAAAGTTCCTACACTTCACAGGGGCAAAGGTCTGTACTCCAGATACTTCCTTACCCTGAAAAAAAAACAGAGGAGTGGCGGCCTATCCTAGATTTAAGATACTTAAACAAGCACCTAGTAAAGCCAAAATTCAAAATGGTGACTCTGGGAATAATTCTTCCCTCTCTAAGGCCAGGGGACTGGCTAGCTTCCCTGGACCTAAAGGATGCCTACTTTCACATTCCCATCAGGTGCTCCCACAGAAAGTACCTCCGGTTCGAACTGCTTTCAGGCCATTATCAGTTCAAAGCAATGCGCTCCGGCCTAACATCAGCTCCAAGGGTGTTTACAAAATGCCTAGCAGTAGTAGTGGCCTTTCTAAGGAGACAAAACATTTCCATATTCCCATACCTGGATGACTGGCTCATTGTGGGTCAGTCTCCAGACCAAGTCACATCAAATTTGCAAGTGACCCAACAAGTGCTCACTGCTCTAGGATTCCTCCTCGATCTTCCCAAATCAGTTCTTGAGCCAGTACAGCTCTTGACCTTCATAGGGGTAGAGTTGGATACTGTCAAAGCAAGAGCCTTTCTCCCTCTGGCAAGCATAAAGGCCATTATAGATCTGGCTTCCTCTTTCCACCTTCTGGTGTCTCGACAGCAAGGCATTTCCTTCAACTCCTAGGCCACATGGCAGCTTCCACTGCAGTGCTCCAAGGGGCCAGATTTCAGATAAGGGACATCCAGTTCCTTTTGAGGGCTTTTTGGTCTCAGAAAAAAGATCCTCTAACCAAGCATATTCCAGTGACTCAGACCCTGATCCAGGCTCTCCAATGGTGGTTGGATCAGGACAACCTCAGGAAAGGGGTTCCATTCATCACTCAGTCTCATTCTGTGGTTCTAACCACGGATGCTTCTCTCCTGGGGTGGGGAGCTCACCTGGGAGCCCTCACAGCTCTGGGAGTGTGGTCCCCTCAAGAGTCTCTTCTCCACATCGATCTTCTGGAGCTCAGGGCAGTGTACCTGGCTCTACAAGCCTTCTCGGAATCCGTACAGAACTAGGTGGTTCAGGTCAGAACAGACAACACCACCACCATGTGGTACATTAACAAGCAGGGAGGCACTCTGTCTATGGCCTTGTGCACGGAAGCTATGAATTTATGGTCCCTGACTTATTCTGTAAGGACCTCTCTGGTAGCATTCCACCTTCCAGGAAAGGACAATGTGCTAGCAGATGCATTGAGTAGGATTTCCCAGGGCCATCACGAATGGTCTCTGGACCCCCTAGTGTTAAAAGTGATCTTTTCAAGGTGGGGCACCCCAGGGATCTCTTTACAGCCCCAGACAATCACCAACTTCCCCTCTTTTGTTGCAGACCTCCAGTCTTGGGTTTAGTCCCCCTGGATGCTCTAATTCTGGATTGGGAGGGGAAATTTCTGTATGCCTTTCCTCCTTTTCCTCTACTGTTCAAAGTCCTGGTCAAGATAAGGTCACAATCTTGCAAAGTGATCCTGATTGCTCCAGACTGGGCCAGACAGCCTTGGTATCCCCTGTTGCTGTCCCTAGCAATCCATCTTCCCCTATCTCTCCCCAGGAATCACAACCTGTTAACTTCCTCTCAGGGGAGGATCTAGTATCCTCACCTTCGGTCTCTCAATCTCCAGGCATGGCTGTTGAAGAGCTAGAATATGCAAATTTGCATCTCTCTCAGTGGGTTCTGGACATTCTTAAAGCCTCTTGAAAACCTGCCACAAGAAAGACTTATAACTCCAAATGGAAAAGATTCAGCATTTGGTGTTCCAAGAAGCATTTTTCCCCAGATACTGCTGATTTGTCTACAGTTCTGGATTACATTGTTCATCTTAATGGCCTAGGCCTCAGACCAGCTACCCTCAAAGTACACTTGTCAGCTGTTTCTGCTTTTCTGTCAGTGGGAAAGCCCTTCTCACTGGCATCTCGCCCTGTTTTCTGTAAATTCTTCAAAGGATTGCTTCATACCAATCCCCCCTTTAGGGATCCTACTCCTGCTTGGGATCTTAATGTTTGCATTGCTCAGCTTATGCAACCCCCTTTTAAGCCTTTGTCCTTAGCAGAGCTTAAGTACTTGACTTTAGAAAACAGTGTTCCTGGTAGCTATTACCTCTGCCAGGCGAATCAGTGAATTGCAAGCTCTGTCAGTGGAGCCTGATTTTATTTCATTCCATAGCAATAAGGTGGTCCTTAGAACCAACAGTAGGTTCTTACCCAAAGTGGTTTCAGATTTTCATCTGAACCAATCCATGTCTCTTCCTGTATTCTTCACTGATCATTCTTCTTCAGGAGAGAGAGAAGATTACACAGTTTGGATGTTAAAAGGGTTCTTAGCTACTGCATTGAGCATACTAAGGCACTTAGGTTTGACTCCCTACAGTTGTTCCTCACTTATGGTGAAGTGGGGAAGGGTAAACCTGCTACTTAGAAAACTATTGCCAGGTGGATTGTCTCTTGTATACAATTCTGCTATGAAAAGCTAGGCAACTTGCCCCCCTCAGGCCTGAGAGCTCATTCGACTAGAGGTACAGCTGCTTCTCTGGCTGCTGCCAGAGATATACCCTTATTAGAGATATGCAAAGCAGCCACCTGGAAAACTGTCCATACATTCACCAAGCATTACTCTCTGGATATCCAGGCTAGAGTGATGCTAGGTTTGGTACAGCAGTACTGCAGAGCCTATTCCCAAAATAGGTTCGATACCCTCCTCCATGGAGGTACTGCTTGGTAGTCTGCATAATGTCACAGTACAGCAAGACTTCATGTTGTTTGAAAAAAAAATTACTCACCTTAGTAATTGTGTTTCTTCTAATGGAGTCTTGCTGTATTCTGACCTCCCTCCCTGCCTCCCCTCTCAGAACCTGGTTTTTGGGAAGTGGGCTGGTAGGCGCAATGTTGCACCTCAGGGGTGTACTTGCCACTCTCCCCTCTTTAGACAGGGGGAGTTGGTTATTTAGATGTTTTGGTAATTATTTTTGTTAACTGCCTAGTTTTTGTTTTGGATTTCTTGACTTGAGTCCTTTGGGGATCCAAAATATTTGGTTGCCTCTTTGGCTAGTGAATTTTACAATTTCCATATAGTGGAGGTTAGTTAGTTAGTGTTAGCTCGTAAGAATCTGACTGTTACACTTCAGAGTGTAGCAGACAGAGGTTTGAACTGAGCTCGAGCTCAACGTTCTATGCGCTGGCATAGAGTTAGCTCTTTCCTCTCCGGAGCAGTTCAAGTGCTGGGGTTAAACTGCATAATGTCAGAATACAGCAAGACTCCATTAGAAAAAACACATTTACTAAGGTGAGTAATTTTTCCTTTTGGTTATTGCTTTGTAAGATCAGATATATAGATTTGCAAGCCAGTAGTGTGTTTTGGGTGCTGAGTTAGTGAAACAATGAAGGGCCCTGTGGTAAAGCTCATCTAGTTTGTTTAGACGGGGTTTTGAACAGTGGCTGCAAATCAAATTGGCATAATCCATAAAGTGGAGGAAGATGATTTGCACTAATCTTTTCTTAACATTCATTGGGAAGCAATTCTTACTTCTGTAAAAGCAGCCTAATCTTATTCATAGTTTTTTTTTTTTTTTTTTTTTATACATAGATCCTTGATGTGTGTATTAAAGGACATGCCTCTATCCAGCCATAGACCAAGATATTTTATATTGTCCACCACTTCCAATGAGTCTCCTAGGAGTGTGGCTATGGGGGGATGGGTAGAGTGGGGGGTACTATATTAGTAGATGGGGGAAAAAAAGAAAACATTACTTTTGTCTTTTTAACATTTAGTAATAATTTAGCTTGAAATAGATTAAGCTGTAGCTGACTAAACTCAAACTGTAGATTATCACAGACACTGGGTAGGGAGGGTCTAGAGAGATACAGGACTGTAACATCAGCATAGAAATGTGGATTAGCCATATTAATGTTTCTGTCGAGATCATTAATATATAGCATGAAAAGTAATGGGCCCAATAAAGAGCCTTGTGGTACTCCTGTAGGAAGCGTTATGTAGGAGGAGAAAGCACCATCCGCTTTAATTTGTTGTTTTGTGCCGACTAGATATTTTGAGAACCAGGACAAAGCAGCTGGATCCATGCCTATATTCTTTAGTTTGTGTAGCAGTATATTGTGGTTGACTGCGAGTTGAAAGCCTTGCTTAGACTGAGGAATACAGCTCCTGTGATTTGCTTTCTGTCAAGGGCTATTAACCAGTCATTGGTGACTTTAGCTGAGGCTGTTGTAGTGCTGTGTTCGGGTCTAAAGCCAGATTGCATTGGATTGATAAGGCTTGTATACTCTAGATGTTCTTTTAGCCGAGTATTTACGCGTTTTTCAAGAAGTTTGGCCAGGGTAGGTAGGATAGATAGTGGTCGGTAATTACCTAGATTGCATGTATCGCCAGATTTGAAGAGAGTTATGATATGTGCCATTTTCCAGATTGTAGGGAGTTCAGTGCTGGAAAATGAAACATTAAAAAGGTGGGTTATAGGTGCCTCAAAGTGATGGTAGCCAATTTTTGGGAAGGGGGGGTCAAGTCCATCAGTTCTAGCACTTTTTGGGTATCAAGACGTAGTAGTAAGTCTTCCACCTGCTTGTGTGTAATGGGTTGAAATGTAAAAATGTTTGTTGGTTGAAACTGAGTGGAGGTGTTTTTCATTTGGAGGCAGTGTCATGTGCTGCTGAGAAGTTATTGAAAGCAAATCTGGCTGTGGCGAAGTGTGAGTTTAGTTCCTCTAGAATTATTTGTTGATCAGTTGTTAAATTGCCTCGCAACTCGATTTTGGTAGGGAAGGGGAAATTGTTTAACCAGGAAAGGCACACTAAACTGAAGCTTGTTTCCAGGTGTGACCTGGGAGCACAAGGAAGTTAAGTACCTTGCTCAGGGTCACACAGTATGCAAGTGGGGCTGTGGGATTCAAACCCAGATCTCCAGGTTTGAGAGGGAAGCAGTTTATTTCTGGCCTTTTTTGTATGTTCTTGACTGCTTTCCAAAATGTGGCTGCATTACATTTACGAGTAATCCAATGCTTTAAGAAAAAAGTTGGCTTTAGTATCCCTTTGGAGTTTGGTGCATGAATTTCTTGATTGTTTAAAAGCAGTCCAGTCAGCTTCGGGTTTTATATGTCACACAACCCAGAGTTTATCCCTTGTACTTAAGGCTTTTTTGAGTTCAGATTTAAAACGAGGGCACATTTTCATTTTGACCCTATGTTTTATCAAGGGTGCATGTTTATTTATGATTCCCAGTAATGTTGAATGCTGGTTGCTTCTTGAATTGAAGGGGCAAAGTAGAACTGCTGCCAATTTATTGCACTCAAATTAGCTGGGAAGTGTGACGTGTTAAACTTTGTGAACCTCCTTTTGAAGATGAATTTGGAATGTGGTTCATGCTTTATGAGGCCTCTAACACAGGCTACAATATTACATTATGATCACTGATGTCATTGTGGAATACAGCTGCATGGGTGAACTTGTAGGGCCTATTTGTTAATATGAGGTCTAATGTGGAGGCATTGGTAGGGTTTTTAAGTTTGATCTTGTGGGCTCAGTAATTAATTGCACTAGATTTATATCATCCCATAGTTTTTCTTAAGCTATTTGATTTTTTATTTATTTATTTATTTATTTTTATTTATTAGAACATCAGTTTAACAACCTTTGAGCCAGAGGCTCATTTACAAAGGTACCTCGTCACAGTGAGGACAAAACAGTGCAAGAAACAAACATCAAGGCAGACAAAAAATCTGAGTACATTTGGGAATACGCCAAAAAATAGAGGCATTTGTCAAACACAGTATACAACAGGCTTACATGTGAGCTTTACAGAGTAGACAATATACAGTAGTTACATGGAGATTGATTCAGTGGGCAGATAAAGGTAAGGCTGGGTGGAAGACATCAGAAGAGGAGTGTGGGGAAGTTAGTACCAAGTAAAGGTAGAGCTGGACAGAAGGTCAGAGAGCAGCTCAGTGAGCCTTGTCTGGGAGGATAGGAGGAGGCTTAGAGGCAGGTACAGCTGCGTGTTGAGAGCAGGTGATTTCTAAGACTAGTTTTAAAATAAGATAACGAGGCGGCATCAGTGACTCCGGCGGGGAGGGCGTTATACCAACAGGGGGCTCTGTAGGGGTAAGCCCTTTGACCTTGCGAGGTTCTCGCCCTCGGTATAACCAGTGCAGTTTTGCGGGATATGTGGGTATGCACTGTAGGGTTTGCACGGTGGATAGTGGTTGACAGACCCGGTGGGGATAGCCCAAGGAGTGATTTTTTTGTTAGGAGGCAGGTTTGGTATTTGAGGCGCTCATCTAGGTTGAGTAGATTAGCCATGGTGTAAAGATGGCAAGTATGGGTTAGACTAGGAGCCCCAGTTATGAGCCTGCAGGCCTTGTTTAAGGTGAGGCGGTTCTTGTGCAGGGCAGTCTGGTCTGCTGCACCATACACAGGTAGGCCATAGTCTACCAGAGATAGAACAGAAGATGTGACTGCAAGTCGGAGGGCATCCGTGGGGAGGCAGTTTTTATGACGATAGAGGATACCCAGCCGAGTGTTAGAGGCTGAGGCAAGGGCAGAGATGTGGTCATGAAAAGAGAGGGCAGGGTCAAAGGTTATACCTAGGTATTTATAAGAGTGAACTAGCTCAATAGGGAGTTTAGAGGTGGAGTGGACTGCGAGAGGATAGTTACTGTATTTATTTTGGGGGTGGGCAAAGAGCATGGTTTTGGTTTTCTTTAGATTAATTATGAGCCTGTGCTCAGTAAACCAGGCTTCTGCGTCATTGTAGGATTCCTGCAGAGAATCCTGAAGTGAGATGGGATTACGGTCGGAGGCAAAGAGTACAGCATCATCCACGTAAAGAAGGATTTACCAGTACATACACTGGGCAGGGAGTTGAGAAAAAGGGAAAAGAGCAAGGGCCCAAGAATGGAGCCCTGAGGGACTCCGGAGCGGATAGGGCAGGTGCTGGAAAGTTTCGTTGATTTTCACAATGCTGTGAGTAGGCCGACAAGTAGCTGGAGCACCAGGAAACAGGCCCAGTGGCAAAGCCTAAGTGACTAAGGGTAGTTAGCAGGAGGGGGTGGGAGACAGTATCAAAGGCTTTTGATAAGTCAATGAACACTGCACCTGCTAGGGAGCCAGAGTCCAGTGAGGTGTGAAGAAAGTTAGAGAACTCCAGGAGGGCAGTATTGGTGCTGTGGCCTGCTCTGAAACCATGTTGTTCTGGGCAGAGGATGCTATATTTATCGAGGTATTCAGAGATTTGGGTGGCCACAATTTTTTCTAAGGCCTTAGAGAGAGGAGAGAGGATTGAGATAGGTCGATAATTGCTAGGGAGGGTCTTATCACCACCCTTGTGTATTGGGGTGACAGTAGCTATCTTCCAGGCAGAGGGGAACTGCCCTAGGCAGAGGGATTTGTTAAAGAGGCTGGTGATTGGTGAGATAACTAGATCCAGAACCTGATGGAGAAGACTGGGATCAAGGGAGTCATTGCCAATTGTGTTACTCTTTAAGGCCTTGAGTAGGTAAGGTCTGACCTCCTGGGCAGTGACTCGGCGCAGGTAGAGCAAGGGGTGTGGGAGAATAGGGACAGACCTGGAGGGAGGGGGAGCGAAGAAATTATCAGGGAGCACCGGGCTAAGGTCTGTGAAAGATTTGTTGAGGCGGTTGCCAATAAGGACAGGGTCTGAGGAGACCGAACCATTAATGTTGATAAGCGAAGGTGGGGGGGAACGCGTGCCACCATTCAGCTGCTTAATGTTGTCCCAGAAGGTCCTAGCGTTCCCCCATGAGGAAGTGAGGGAGGCTTGATAGTGCTCAGCCTTAAACTGCGGATGGTCCATGTACATTTGTTCCGGGCAGCTGCATAGGCCATCCTGTCAGCTGGGCGGCCTTTTTCCGTGGCAATGTGCCATAGATTGTCCCTGTGCCTAAGAAGTTGGCACAGGGTGGGGGTAATCAAGGGGGCTTTCCTTACTTTGGACCGGCGTGTAGTTATGGGTGCAAAAGTGTCGCAAGCAGAGTTGAAGGTGTGGATAAAGAAGGTAAGGGCCATGTCAATATCCGGGGCGTTTAGTATAGGGGACCAGTCTATGAGGGCTAGGAGTTGCTTAAGGCCTTTCAGCCCACCAGGTCTAAGACGTCGCCGAAGGGTAGTTTGTGCTGTGGATTTGGGCAAGGAGGTTGACCAATAGAAGAGAACCGGGGAGTGGTCGCTAAGGCAGTCTGGGAGGATTTGGATATTGCGGATGCGGTTAGGGCGGTTTGTGAGGAACACATCCAGGTGTGTGCTAGAGCCCATTCTAGGATTCACTCTAGTGGGTTGGGAGACTAGTTGGGTTAGTTCGATGGCTGGCTGTAAAGGTGTCACGGAAGGAAGTGGATGAAGGGCTGAGCCAATTGATGTTCAAGTCCCCCACAAGGATTTGGTCGGAGGAGTGGGGTAGGGAGGTAAGATAATCGATTAGTGGGCCTAGTGCTTGTGCTTGATTTTTTGGGGGGTATGTACGCTGTAGTTGGGTAGATGGGACCCCTAGAAGGATCAGGAGATAGTTTTAGGGTTAGGGTCTGAGCCCTGAAGTCAAGGACCGGGGCTGGGAGGGCTTAGTCCAACGAGGATCTTTGACATAAATGGCACAGCCCCACCTCGCTTACAACACGGTCCTCCGATCAGAGGGAGTAGCCAGCGAAGTGAGACCAGGGAGTCAGGATAGAGTCTGACAGCCAAGTTTCAACTATTGGAGATAACGCCAGGTTTATGAACCGCAACCCAGCAATTGAGAGAGTCAAATTTAAGGAGGCTACATATGTTCATGGAAGCAATATGAAGCCCGGTGGATTCCTTTGAGGAGCCTTTGCAAGCTGGACCGGGATTGGGATGTATGTTACCAGTCAGGAGCAGAAGGAGGAGAGCTGCTCTGGACAGAGGGTGGCAGAAGGAGAGTTCACGCCGAGCGATAGGAAGAGAAGGGGGTTTCGAGACATGGGGGTGGGTGGGGCAGCACAGGCTGAGAAGGCTTGAGGATAAGATGCCCGAGGGAGCAAGGGGGGAGGAAGGTAGTGTCTAGATGGGGGAGGTGGAGGAGCATATGGGGTGAGTGGAGGAGGAGGGGAGGGGCAGTGGCATAGGAGGAGGGGGGGAGGGCAGGTAGGAGCACTAGAGTAGTGAGGCTGAGGGTTAACAGGGACATTAGGGTTAGCGGAAGGCAAAAGGAGGAGGAGGAGGAGAGAGAGGCAGGTAGGCAGGAGGTGTGCATGCATGATTGGTAAGGGTGTGAGAGCTGAAGTGAAGAAAGATGGGGGAACTTGGATGATAGAGGGGAAGATGGTAGTGAAAGGTCTACCTCTAAGTGTAGTTGCCACCTTGGTACAGTGGCAGGGCCCCTGCCTCAAGCGCACAGGGCACCAGGTTCAAGGCTTGCCCAGGGTGATAGAAAAGGACCCAAGACAGAGGCTGCAGTAGCAGGGGAGCAGGGCTCAAAGCCTGTAGTAACACTCAGAAAATATTTTAGCAGACTATGAGGGTTAGAGGGTTTTAGAGTCTTAAAATCTATCACAAACAATAGTCTGATGTGATAGCTGAGTGGTGGGGCTGCTGACTGAAACAGTGAGGGTGCAGGGTTCAATGCCTGCAGTGGCAGCAAGAGAGAAGTGGTTAAATATTTTGGCCAGGGGGGGGTAAAGAGACTATGAAAGTCTTAGAAAGTAGGAATAAGATAGCCAGAAAAAATGGTTAAGAGGTAGAGCTGCTGACTCTGATAGCACGGTACTGGGTTTGGGACAGAGGACAGGAATTTTTGTTTCGAAGAAGGAAGGGTTAAGAGCTTGAAAGTAGAGGAAGATATTGGCCTGGTTTGTTGGCTTGGTGGTTAGGCTGCAGACTTTGCAGTAAGGGGTGCAAGGTTTGAGGCTTGTAGGGGGCCTAGTGGTGGGCAGATGGGAAGGAGTGAGGAAAGAAGATAGCAGAAAGGATTAGGAGGGAACTGCAGAGACCTCTAGTGGACAGGGATTGCTATAGTTGCTAGGAAGGAGTAGAGAGTGGATAGAGGTGCCAGAGTGGAAAGTGCAGCAACCCTAGTGGTTGGAGTGGATAAGCTGCAAATGGGAAAGTGGACACTTAGTAAAATGAAGAGTAGGTCACGTGATATGACATGTGACCTGCCAGCAGCAATAAATGAAGCGCCGCCCGAGTGGGAGGGTGGTTGGGGCGGGAAGCGCTACACAACAGGCAGGCTGTAGTGCAGGAGGCTTTACCTCTTAAAGGCTCTGGCAATCCCCGAGTTCAGGCTCCGCTGCTGGGCAGAGTTGTGAAGGGAGAGGGCTGCTTCAGGGCCTATAAAGGGAAGGGAAGGGAAACAAAGGAATTACATTAGTATGCAGCGGACTAGTTCAGGACCCTACTGCGCATGCGCCAACTGTTGGGACTGTATCGGGATACAGATGGCTACTGTGCATGCGCAAGATGGCGGGCACACACGCTACAGATTCTATAAAATTCTACAGAAGCACTCTAAAGACAGCATTGAAAAGCTTCTAAAACACAGGATAATAGTGGGCATTCCAATCTAGATTTTGGTCTCCTAATATTATTGTTTCATTTTGGTGAGTATTTAGAAGTTTGTGGATATGATTCAGAGTTCTAATTCACTGTTAGGTGGTCTGTAGCAACCTACAAAGTTAATAGTTTTAGCAGTTGATAACGAAAGTTTGATTGCCAGACATTCAAATTCCCTTGGCAATGACAAGGAGCTATATTCTACCGCCTTAAGTTTGTTTTTTATGCCAATGGCAAGACCTCTTCCCCTTACAGATCTATCTAGTCGGAAGTGGGTATATGAGGGTATTCAGGGTGGTATATGAGGGTATTCAGGGTATTAAATGTCATGGTAAGATACCAAACTTATCTTTTGGTCGATCCTACCAAAGCTCCTACTCTGTTGAATTCTCTAAGCTGTAACCGCTCCTTACTTGCCCGAGTCATTACCAATCAAGAGAGCAAAGTTTTTACAGCTGGCATACTTGAGGATGCAGTTTGTGAGCATTTGGCCACTTACCAAGTCCTGACCTTTAAGACCACTAAAGCTCCACCCCACCCCCAACCCCCGTATTGTTCAGTCTTGCAATTTTAGGAATTTTTGATTATGTTGCCTTAAACACCCAAATGGCAGATATTGACTGGTCTTATATTGCCTCTATACCAGATATTGATTTAGCCGTTGATTTGTTGATTTTTTTTCTTAAACAACTTTTTAAAGATAATTTTTTTGAGTTCAGTCAGAGACTTGGAGGTAGGTGGTTTTCAAAAGATATATAAAGGATTTCAATCAATCAATCAATCAAAATCTTTATTTATTCAGGCGGACATCATTGAGCAAAGCTCATTTACAAGATGGACCTGATTTCATTACACAACGTACATTGGCATGATCTGCTTTAAAGCTCTGTCCATCAGATAGCCTGTGGAGTGAGTACTGCCACATCAGAAACCAGGTTAAACATTGATTTAGAGCTGTGAAATCTGAGTTTTATAAAAAAAACAAAAAAACAATTGATGACAGTTGGTCTGATGCTCGGTGGTTCTGTGACAACATAAATGCTTTGACAAATTCTAAAGTAAAAGGACCAGTTAAGAAATTGGTTGTAAATGGTAGGAGCTTAGTGATCTTTTGGAAGTAGCTGAATCTTTGCACTCTAAGTTCTGACTTTTATGATTTTTAATTTCCAAGCAACATATGATTACTCTTCTGATTCCACCGTTGATCATTTCCCCAGTGATCAGCCAATTTTCTACTTTAAGAAGGTTACTGCTGAGAAGGACCTACTTGCCTCAGCCTGGTCGATCGCACAAAAGGGAGCCTCCAGACCTGGATCATCGCAGAGGTCTCCACACACGAACCTGCATGCTGATGTCTCCACCTTACTCCGAAGATGTGGCGACCCCTCCATGATGAACAGGAAGGCTGCGCATCTGTTGGATGACTCTGAGGGACATACTTCAAATGGCGATCAGCAAGTAACAGTGAACACTTGCTGCAGAGATATTTTATACTCCTCAGTTGGTGTTTGACCTTCTGAGACGCTCCCTCCCTTTCCTTCCTGTTCCTTCCCATCGAGGCCTTACTTCCCCCTTAGTCAGCGCTCCCAGGTTATGCAGGGCAGTTGAAACACTATTCTCCAGCATAGCAGAGACCTTTTATCCCCTATATGGGACCCTGTGAGTACCCTCATCATGTACTGCCTTTTGTTCCAGCCTGATTTTGTGGGCGCTGTACCGGGGATCCTCCCGGGGGGGGGGTGCTGGCTTCTCCACGGGCCTTGTCCGCTCCATAGCCCGAGAAGTCATTCGGGCATGCCACTGCAGCGGGATCCTTCTGTTCCTGTCTCCCTCTACAAATAGTGGCTCGCCGGCCTGCGAAATGGAGATGGAAGCCGCTAGTTGGTCCCGCCGTGGCATGCCCCGCAATCTCCCAAGATGTAAATATTCAGGTCCCCACTCATTTCCACCTATACCCTTAGAGCAAGGCCCCTAGAATTCTGCGGCCGCAGAATTTTGCGCAGAACTTGCAATCTACTGCAGAACATCTGCGGTGCCGCAGAATTCACTCTTCTTGGTGATTTTTTTATTAATATGTCTGTTTATCCATAGAATCTGGTTCCCTTCCCCTCTTTTTATATCCAAAACCCCCCTATATGCTCAGAGTGTTATGTTATTGCTATAACATCATACATTAGCTAACGAAATGGCTGCATTCTGCAACAGAAATGAACAGTCACTTATCTACCACAGCTCCCACTGCCAGAGATGGTGGCACAGCACATCATGCATGGTGATATTTGCTCAACCTGCACTATAGCCTAATACAATTTTCAGTCTTACATTATTGCGCTAGGGCCAACGTAAACAAAACCTTGTCAATAGCACAGACTTGTTAAGTACATACCTCACTTTGTACAAACCTATTTGTGCCTTTAGGGTACAGAGATGCCATCTGAAATGAATAACTGGTAAAATGAATTTAACTGTAATTTTTAAGAAAAATAAAGTAATTATGCCCAGAAAAGTGGAATATAATAATGTGTAGACCCGTTGAAAGAATAGACCTGTTAAATAGATAATTGCACTGTAAGCATTTTTGCCAGGGTTATTGATTACATATTGTCATTGGTTGATAGAATCGCCTAAAAGTTATGGAGAAATGTTGTGTGCAGGGACAGCTGTTGGGCCAGAGGGTAGCATGCTGTGTTTCCATGCCGGCAACTCAGGTTCAGAGATTAGCTCTGGGAGCTGGCTGGGCAACACAAGGATTGGTGGAACACATCACTGCTCGGAGCCTGGGAAGGTATGGTGCAGTGTTCTGTCACATGGTGGACACATTGTGATGGGCTGGAGAGCTCTGTCTCACAATCGGTTCACATGCATGTCATGGCCTGATGGAGTTACGCAGTGTGTCAGGGTAAGCAGGTTGACATGAAAAATGAGTTTTGCAATAACTCTATTCTATTTCCAATAGGACCTGTATGAATGAGGATGCAAGTTCATGGAAATTTAAAAAAAAAAAACAAAAAAAAAACATATAGATATACACACACACACACACAGTATCTCTGTCTCTCACCACACACACACCCGTGTATGTATGTTACAGATTCATATAAATATATGTGATACACAGTGGGAACCTCATGAGTGGTGTAGAAAGCACATACAAATATATAAGTGATAGACAGTGGAAACCTCATTAGTGGGATAGATGGCATGCATATAGAAATACCTTATTTATCACATAAGATCCCATCTGCATATGTCATTTATGCAACAGGCTAGGACCTTAAGGGAGAGCCATTTGTTTTTCTTTTTTAGGCATACAATTATTTTTATAAGTCTGTTATTTTTTGAACTAGTGTTACTGTGCTTTCCACCATCCTGACTGCTATTACCACTGCCATGAAAGTGAAGTCAGGATGACAGGCTGACACTGTGATGTGGCAGTTTGTTAGTGCCGCGGAACTTCCACAGAAATTACAAACCACATAGCAAGTTCTCGTGATAGTAATCTTGCATAGAACTTGGTCCCCTGTGCATGAAAAGTAGGGGCCCTGCCTTAGAGTCACCGCAAGAAGTTGTGGCTTCCCTGCCTAGGGGCTCGTTTTCCCTGAGGCGAGAGACCAGGGATTTTCCCGTGGGAGGTTGATGGCCTACATGGGGGTGGGCATTGGAATCTGGTGCGCCCCTTGATCGTGGAGGGACGATGGGGAATATATCGAGGTCTTTGGGGAAGCGTCCACACATTGTGACCCTCATGGGCCATACCCAGACACACCTGGATGCTGTCTCTGTTCGCCTCTCTCTGTTTGGGATGCACACTGGACCATACCCGCATGCTTGGTGTCCTCCCTGTCTGCTGGATGCGCGGGGTCTCTTCCCTGGGGGGGTGCTTCCTCTGGGCTCCCCCGGGGACGTGCTGGACACTCTGCGTGATTAGTGGTCGCGGGGCTGGGTGATCGTTGGGGGTGGGGAACATGGATCGGATTCCCCCCCCCTTCCTCTCCCTCACCTTGAGGACACGACCTTTATGAATGGGTAACCATTCTCAGATTACAACTGGTATAACCAAACATGCCTGTTGATCCTACCATGGTTTGCACGGAGAAGGGAGTTGATGCTTCTGATTCCCCTAATCTGGATATGGTAACAGAACATGGGATCCCTGCGAGGGTCGCAGGGGGAGTTTCCCCTTCCTTTCTTGCTACCTAGTATTCATGCCTCTAGACATTCCCCGAGGATGGCAGTTCACCAATCTATTTCAAACAGGTGATGTTAAGTTTTTTAAGTTCAGTTGGCTCGGCTGGGGTTCCCTCAGGGGAGAGCAGCCAGACATCTTTTAGCTGACCGCAAGGCAAGCTCTATAAGGGTCCATACCCTAGAGCCTGTGGGTTCTCTCCTCTACTGCAGGAGTGCCCTCCTCTCTGCACTGTTGCAGTTGCCTCACTGCTGGATAAGAACCTCCAGCAGCCCCTTGGAAGTCATTCAATTTTTGCTCTGAGGAGGGGGCATCAGGATCTAACAATCCTGTTCCCTCTCTCCTCATTGTTTCCGTATGCCCTAGCATTGCTTTGGGCATTGTACATAGTTAATGCACCTTATGGAGTTTTACAAGGTGTGTTGTAAATACCCTTACCTTCAGTTATCTCCCCCTGAGTTTTCACAGGCAGAGAGATACACACCCAGTGAACTCCGCCATCATCCTGGAGTCTCTATAGAGCCTCGGTGGCCCTGGCTGAGCCTGAAGGTCCTTTCGATCCAGGAATCTCCTTTGATCCCTGGAGGTTTAAGGGGTAGGTTAACTCTGAAGTTAGGTATTGTGTTAGATTTATCTAAAGTTCGCATTGAAGAAGTTATGTGGTTAAGCCCTCAAGTTTATATTTCGGGCTTCTGTTTGGGAAATGTATGTTTATTATCCATTTTAGAGGGAAACTATCCTCGGAATGAAGTAAACAGTCACATGTCAGTAGAAAATCAGGAAGAGGTTACAGTACAATCTTGGGGGGATTAGATGGCATAATACAGAAGTGTTAGCCTGGATAGACAAATGGCTCATAAACACTTAAAAGTATACTCATTGAATGTGAATGGTCTGAGCAGTCGGTAAAGAGAACTAGGATGATAATGCTAGCCAGGAAGTCAAATGCTGAGATAGTTTACATGCAAGAAACCCACTTGACCTCAGTGGAGCACGGGAAGCTCCGTGGGAAAGGTTACTCGCAGGTTTTTTCCTCGGCTATGCCTGGGGGTAGGAAGAGAGGAGTCGCTATACTGGTCTCGTCACATCTTCCCTTCCGGAAAGTTAAAGGAGAAGTCCACCCAGAATGTGCAAAAACATATGTAGAGTGTTTTGATATGTATGTTAAGTCCTAGTGTGTCCTTCCCTCTGTCTGCTAGTAGGCGTTTTTCCTAAATTAGCCTGCTAGCTGTATGGTAGTTTTCAAACAACATGAAGTCTTGCTATATTATGACAATTGCAGTTTGTCCCACCATTAGAACTGCTCCGGAGGTGAAAGAGTTAACTTCCATGCCAGGCATGGAACTTGGAGCGTGAGCTCGGTTAGAAAAGCTCTGTCTGGAATATTTCAAACTGAAACTGTCAGATTCTTTTCTCCGCCTCACTGAACAGTCGCTCCGGAGATTCCTCCTACTGCTCGGTTCATTTCTCGGTTTAAAGGGTTTTTTCTCGGTTAAATTCAACCGCGATTATTATTATTTTAACCGCAAACCGATCGGTTCAAGCTCTGTCTGTGGTATTATAAGTAATAGACAGGTTTATTTCTGTGTGGAACTTGTAAATGTTTATCAGTTCGGTTTGAACTGATCAGGTTGTTTTAAAACTTTATTCTGAAGGATTTAAAAGCTTTTTAGAGTGCGGTTCCCGGTTCTTATCGGTTCTAAAAAAAACGGATTTCATTACGGTTTTTTCCACAACCCGTGACACAGTTGGGAACCGATAAGGGTGTCTTGCTTGGCACTGCCGGAAAAAGGGCAAGTTTTTGGTTAGGCTGGCATTTATGTCTGAGAAACCCAAAAGAAAAACCGGGCCCACTGGGTTTCAACACTGTAGTGTCTGTGGGGAAGCCTTTGCCAAGGCTGACCCACACACCACATGTGTTTATTGTCTGGGGTTTGACCACCTCAATGCAGACTGCCAGATTTGCAAGAATTTCCTGCAGCTACCCTAGATAAAGAGTTGGTAGGCTCCAGGGGCGAGAGGCCAAAAGTCCGCTGACCCGGATGGCCAGCCGTTCGGTGCCATCCGAACCGGAAGAGTGCCCTCTGACCAGGGCCAGACTTCCTTGGGCAAGCGTAAAGCTGACTCAGAGGCCAGTTCCAGCAAAGAGAACTAGAAAATCAGCAGTGTGGAGTCAAAATTCCTTCTCCAACTGCTGCAGAGATAGCCAGGGCAATCCAAATTGTCCAGTCACTTTCCCAGTTCCGTCGAACCGCCACTATCTGGCAAAAGGTCGGTTCGGCCGGTTCCACCGGTTCAAGAATATGATATAGAGGAGTTTTATGAACCAGAGGAGGAGGAGGATGATTATGAACAGTGTGAATGTGACTTTGAAAGTCTCAGAAGAAGCCAGAAGGTGAAGGAAAGAAACATATTCAATTCAGTGCTTCAGAGTAACTGGTAACTGGTATTTTTCTTTTAAACTTAGATTGTAGGCTTGTAGTGACACTATACTTTCTTTCTGTGTTGTCTTTACTTATAATTGTTTTTGGGCTGTTGAAAATTTAAAAAAATAGTGGTGGTGTACTTCTGTGCTGTATTTAATTGCTGCAAATTTTATCTTGGCTTGTCTGACTGTCCTGTAGCTGGGTGAAGGGTGTTAATTGTCTGGCCTCTGACCTCAGCTACGTGATAACTGGAGGTGGGGCTTAGTCACAGTTAAAGCAGCAAACCCCTTCCCCCAACTCTTAATTATATGCCCTGATAAATCTGATTGACAGGAGCTAAACACAGGGTATAGTAAGAGGTGTGAAGTAGGAGGGGCACAAGGGGGAAGAAGACCACCCTCAGCACGACAAGTGTTTTGACTCATTTATTTATTTACTGGTTTCTTTTTCCTTAAAAAAAATATATATCTGAGGATCAGTTACAGGATTTTTAGTACTGTAAATAAAAAGAGAACTAAGAGAGCTTCAGTAGCAGATAAGTAGTGGAATTGCAGTATAATGTGGGGAGTGGTGCAATGCAGTGGCTGTGGGCAGCCATATTCAGGCAGACCTTCTGGACACTGAGGTGCTGCCCTATCTGCATGCATCTCTCGGGACTGGGGATGAGGTAGCCAGACTCAGGCGGAAGTAAACTGGGTCAGGAGTACCATCACCTGTCCAGGAACCACCCAGTCCAATGCAGCTGCCTCAAAGGATGCCGAGCGAGGAGCACTTGGATGACAGTGGGCTCAGGGAGGTTAGAGCAGTCAGGCAGAGGCACATCCCAGATCCTATTCCACTCAAGAATTCATATGCCACACTGGCAAATGAGGACAACAAATAGAGGTACCCAGGGAAGTGGAAGGAAAGGATGTGGAGGTTAGGCAGGAGGTGACCTCAGTGGGAAAGCAGTGGACCCCAGAGGAGGAGGCGAATCCTGGTGGGGACTCCATCATAAGAGGATCCAGCTAGGAACACAGGAGGGGAGGACAGGAGGTGAGGTGCCTACCAGGTGCCACGGCATGGAGGGATGGAAGGAAGATACTGGGGATCACTGGGAAGGCAAGACAGGAGGGTGAGCTGGATGTCATTATCCACCTAGGTACTAATGACTTGGCAAATGGGGAGCCAAAGGAAGTTCAGGAAGAGTTTAGGAAACTGGGGAGGGTCTCAAGCAAGTAGCTACTTCTGTCACTTTCTCAAAGTACTACCTGTGAGAGAGCAAGGGAGACATTGGAGTGCATGCACTAGGAACTTTAACTCATGGTTGAAGAACTGGTGCTGTGAGGAAGGTTTGGAGTCATTGGTGACTGGGGACCCATCTGGAGGGATGGAGGTTTGTTCAAGCCTGACGGCCTGCATCCATCCTGGAGGGAATCAAGCACTCAATGATAAGTTTAAATGCTACATTGACAAGCATTTAAACTAGCAAAGGGGTGGCAGGCCAGCAAGGATGGTACCTCACTTGCTCACCCCACAGCTAGTAATGGAACCAGTGAACCAGAGGAGTGGCTATCTCTGCAAAGCAGTGTGCAAAAGTTGGAGATTAGTGTCAAAGGTGGATAAGCAGAAAGGGCAAAATTCAGCAGAAGGGCAGACAGCAAGGAGAACCAGGGATAAATGACAACCAAGGAAGGGGCTGGAGTAGAACAGTGAAGCAGTCTAAGGAGGTCAAATCATGGAAAGCCATGTGTGCAAATGCCAGAGCCTTAGCAACAAGATGGAAGATCTGGAGGCTGTCATGGTACAGTCAGACCTGGATATTGTGGCCATCACTGAAACCTGGTGTAATGATAACCATGACTGGGAGATGGCCATACCTGGCTACAACATATTCAGAAGAGACAGAGCAGGCAGGAAGGGAGGAGGAGTGGCACTGTATGTGAAAAATGACATAAGGGCCACACAGATCCAGGAGGAACAAAATGGGGGAGAGATACTGTGGGTTAAGCTGACAGGAAAATGGGGCCAGCCATCCACACAGGTGTGGTCTATAGACCACCAGCCCAGGAGGAAGAAACAGATGAGGAGCTGATGCTAGCCATCCAAGGATGGCAGACAAAGGGTGAGTAGTACTGGTTGGAGACTTCAATATACCAGACATGGACTGGAGCATCCCAGCAGCAGCATCAACTAGGAGCAGATTTATCCTGGACTCCTTCAAGGTGCCTTCCTCAAGCAACTGGTCATGGAACCAACTCGGCAGAAGGCAATACTGGACCTTGTGCTCACAAACAGGGACAGTGTGATGGGGGTAACAGTGGGGAGCACCTGGGTAACAGTGACCACCAGTCATTGTGGTTTGAAATCACAGAAAGAGCAGAAGCAAACCACACAAAAACACGTATCCTGGATTTTAGGGGGGCAGACTTTGGGAAAATGGGGAGATGCTTGAAAGAGGCATTAAGGGGAATGGGACAGGAATCAGGGATTGAGGAACAGTGGGCAGTATTTAAAATGGGGATTATAAGAACAACAGAATTCTGCATTAAGCAGGTTAGCAAGAGGAAAGAAAAGAGGAGACCATTATGGTTTTCCAAAGAGGTAAAAGAAAGTGAAAGCCAAAAAGATTGCATTCAGGCAATACAAAAAGACACAGGCAGAAGGGGATAGGGAGAAGTACCAGGAGAAACAAAGAGGCAGGAAGTCAGTAAGGAAGCCAAAGCTCAGACAGAAGAACACATTGCAAAATCAGTGGTTAAAGGGACAAAACCTTTTACAGGTACATAAGTGAAAAGAAGGACAAAGGGAGGGATAGTGAGACTGAAGGGGAGGATGGGATCGCGTGGAGGATGACAACAGTAAAGCTGACATATTGAACAGGTATTTCTGCTCAGTCTTTACTAAGGAAGAGGGGTAATGGGTCTGAAGGAGTACAAGGGGTGAGAATGGTACAGAAATGGACACAAGTCCCTTTACAGAAAAGGGTCCTGAAGGAACTGGAAGTAATAAGAGCTGATAAAGCAATGGGGCCAGATGGGGTTCACCCCCAGGGTCCTTAAAGAACTAAGAGGTGGTGGCTGAACCTCTGGCTATCCTGTTCAGCCAATCACTGGAAACAGGGAGGTACCCAAAGACTGGAGGACAGCAGTTGTAGTCCCCTTATACAAAAGTGGGAACAAAGAAGAAGCAGGGAACTACAGACCAGTCAGCCTCACCTCGGTAGTGGGAAAGATCATGGAAGCACTACTGAAGGAGATTGGTGGAACATCTGGTTGTCAATGGACTACAGGACCCAAGGCAGCATGGTTTCACCAGGGGAGGTCATGTCAGATCAACCTCATTGAATTTTTGACTGGGTGACTAGGAGGTGGATCAGGGAGGGCAGTGGACATGGCCTATCTGGACTTCAGCAAGGCCTTTGACACTGTGCCACATAGAAGACTATTACACAAACTGGGGAATATGGGTGTGGGCAGGACAGTAGTGTGGTGGGTAGGTAACTGGCTGGGTGGCAGGACACAGAGGGTGGTGGTAAATGGCTGTCACTCCACAGAGGAAAGAGTGACCAGTGGGGTACCACAGGGATCAGTGCTGGGACCAGTCCTATTCAACATCTTCATCAGTGACATTGCACAGGATATAGAAGGCAGAATTTCACTGTTCGCTGATGACACAAAGCTCTGTAACAGAGTAGACACACCAGAGGTGTAGACAGAATGAGAAGGACCTGCAGAAACTTGAAGAATGGTCAAGGGTTTGGCAGTTGAAATTCAATGCAAAGAAGTGCAAGATAATGCATATAGGGCACAAAAACCCTGGCACAATATATCATTTGGGGGTGAGGATATAGCATGCACCAAGCAGGAAAGGGATCTTGGGGTTGTCATCTCCTGATGACCTCAAGGTAGGGAAACAGTGTGACAAGGCATCAGGTAAAGCAAATAGGATGCTGGGATGTATAGGCAGGGGCATCACCAGCAGGAAAAGGAGGTCATAATTCCGCTATACAAGACACTAGTGAGGCCCCACCCTGAGTACAGTGTACAGTTCTGGAGACCATACCTATGTAAGGACATAGACAGGGTAGAGAGGTTCAGAGGAGGGCAACAAAGCTGGTGCATGGGTTGCATCACAAGTCCTATGAAGACAGGTTGAAGGAACTGAACATGTACTCCCTGGAGGAGAGGAGGAGAAGGGGATATGATAGAGACATACAAGTATCTTACAGGGAGGAACAGGGTGCAGGAAAACACTATTTTTAAGCGAAAAAGATGTTTCAGGACTAGAGGGCATGGGATGAAGTTGGAGGAGGACGATTCAGAGGAAACATGAGAAGAATTTCTTCACAGAGCGGGTGGTGGACAAGTGGAACACCCTGCCAGAGGAAGTGGTGGGGGCTGAAACAATCACGGGATTTAAGAATGCATGGGATAGACATAAAGGAATTCTAGAGGTCAGGGGTAAGGGGAAATAGACTTCTAGGAAAACAAACTGAACTTACAAGCTCAAATGGGCAGACTAGGTGGGCCATAGGCCCTTATCTGCCGACACTGTCTATGTATCTATGTATCTATGTATCTATGGATGTGCCCATTGAACCGGACATCTCCCCAGACAGACCTTTAGGAGAATCTCCCCGTAGGCTTTCTGAGTCCCCTTCTCATTTTCTGTTTTATAAAAAAGTTGCTGAAACCCTTCAGCTTCCTTTGGAGGAAGCTGTGGATGAGCAAGAGGAGCCTGACTTTGTAGAGATGATGGATATCCCAGAGTCCAGGAGATTGTCTATTCCTTTACATAAATCCTTTAGGAAAAAACAATAAAATTTTAAAAGCTCCTAATTCTGTGCCTCCTGTGGATAAAAAGATGGACAGGAGGTACACTTTGTCAGGTCCTGATACAGAATTTCTTTCACAGCAATGCAGCCATGTTGGGTAGTTCAGGCTGCAGCCTGTGATAAGGCTAATATTCCCTGGCTTCATCCTCCTGACAAGGACTCAGGAAGATTGATGCCATGGCTAAAAACAATACAGCAGCGTCCTTGGGACTCAGACAAGCAAATTATATGGCTTATGTTGCAAGATACCAGAAATCTAGATGGGATACTGTCATGGCTTTAGCCAAACAGGCCCTGGCCAGCTTGCCAAGGAGCTGGAGCAGTGGCTGCTGATGGTATTGAGGCATCTAAGGTGCAATTCCATGCTGCAGTGGATTCTAATGATGTATCCTCTAGAGTCATGGCTACATCTGTGGCTTTTCGTAGATTGGCTTGGCTCAGGTGTACTAGTTTGTCACAGGATACCCAGGCTAAGGCTGTGGATTTTCCTGTGGTGGGAAATTCTCTGTTTGGGAGCAGACAGAGAATTATATGAAGAAATGGATGAATATAGAACCACTTATAGGAGTGCACAAGCCAAGGAAGGTAAGCTACTCCTCAGAGGCAACCCCAGGGGTAGAGGCAGGCCTTTTCACAGGCCTTTTACCAAACCAGGCCTCCTCTTCAGCTTATGTTCAGAGGGTTCTTCAGAGGGAGAGGCAGGCGGGGTACAAGCAGGCCTGCTCCCACCCCTCAGCCTAAAGCCCCTGCCAAACAGGCACCTGATGGGATGCCCAGGGCAGTTCTCCATTACCTGTAGGGGGCAGGCTGGCTTACTTCGTCCAGGACTGGGAGTCTTTAACATCAGACAAGTGGGTCCTGGAAGTAGTAAGCCAGGGTCTGGTTCTCAGCTTCAAAAATTTCCAAAGATGAGAATCAGATCTTTTCCACCTGCAAACCCTCTAGAGACTCTTGCTTTGGAAACAGAAGTCTCAACCCTCCTGGCTCTCAGAGCTGTAGAAAGGGTTTCTCCCCTACACCAGGGCAAGGGTCTGTACTCCAGGTACTTCCCTACCCCAAAAAAGACAGGAGAGTGGCGGCCCATCCTGGACCTAAGATATCTGAACAAGCACCTTTTAAAACCAAAATTCAAAATGGTGACTCTGGGAATGATTTTACCCTCCCTAAGGCCAGGGGACTGGCTAGCTTCTCTGGACCTCAAGGATGCCTACTTCCATGTTCTTATCAGAAGCTCCCACCGAAAGTACCTCTCAGATTGAACTGCCCTCAGGCCATTATCAGTTCAGAGCAATGCCCTTCGGCCTTACCTGTGCCCCAAGGGTATTCATAAAATGCCCTGCAGTAGCAGTTGCTCATTTAAGAAGGCAAAAGATTGCCATTCTTCCCTACCTAGACGACTGGCTCATTGTGGGTCAGTCTCCAGACCAGGTCAAATCACACCTGCAAGTTACCCAGCAGCTGCTTACCTCTCTGGGCTTTCTTCTCAATCTTCCAAAATCAGTTCTGGAACCTGTCCAGGTACTCACCTTTATAGGTGCAGAACTGGACACAAAGCAGGCCAGAGCCTTCCTTCCCTAGAAAGGGTAAGACCCAGTGGCCCTGGCCTCCTCCTTCACTCTGCAGGTCTCTCGACCAGCAAGGCATTTCCTACAGCTCCTAGGACACATGGCTGCCTCCACAGCTGTAGTGCAAGGAGCAAGATTTCAGATGAGGGACATTCAGTTCCATTTGAGAGCCTTTTGGTCTCAAAGAAGAGATTCCTATCCAAGTTGATCCCAGTGACTCGAACCCTGATCCAGGCCCTTCAGTGGTGGCAGGATCAGAGCAATCTGAGACAAGGGGTGCCCTTCATCTCTCTATCTCACTCCTTGACCCTTACTACAGATGCGTCCCTTTTGGGATGGGGAGCTCACATGGGCGACCTCTCCACCTAGGGATTGTGGTCCCCTCAGGAATCTCTGCTCCACATCAATCTGTTGGAACTCGGAGCTGTTTTCTTCAGGTTTTTTCTGCATCTGTTCAGAACAAAGTGGTACAGGTCAGAACAGACAACACCACTACAATGTGGTACATCAACAAACAAGGGGGCACTCTGTCTTCGGCCTTGTGCACCGAGGCGATGAAGTTGTGGTCTCTGGCTTATTCCCTGAACACTTCCCTCATAGCAGTTCACCTCCCAGGCAAGGACAATGTCCTGGCAGATGCTCTCAGCAGGATTTCCCAGGGCCATCACGAATGGTCACTGGATCCCAGTACTAGGGATAGTTTTTGCCAGATGGGGCACCCCTCAGATAGATCTTTTGCAGCCCAGACAATCATCAACTTCCACTTTTTGTTGCAGGCCCCAGTGTTGGGCTCCAGTCCCCTGGATGCCTTTCTCCCTTCCCTCTCCTGTTCAAGGTGCTAGTCAAAATCAGATCTCAGCCCTGCAAGATGATCCTGATTGCTCCAGACTGGCCAGGCAGCTCTGGTACCCACTCCTTCTGTCCTTAGCAGTCCATCTTCCCTGTGTCTCCCAGGAACCACAATCTGTTAACCTGTGCCCAGGGAGAGTCTGGTATCTGAATCTCAAATCCCTCAACCTCAAGGCCTGGCTCTTGAGGAGTTAGAGTTTGAACTACACCTTTCTCAAGGTGTTCTCGAGAATCTTGAAGCTTCTAGGAAGCTTCACTAGGGCTACTATAACTCCAAATGGAAAAGTTTTTCCATATGGTGTTCTGGGAAGCTATATTTCCCCGGAATCTGCTGATTTGCCCACTATTTTTGGACTATATGGTCCATCTTAATTCTTTGGGACTGAGACCAGCTACCCTGAAAGTGCATTTGGCAGCTGTCTCTGCTTTTATTTCAGCAGGTAAGCCCTCTTCTCTTTCTGCTCACCCTGTATTTTCCAGATTTTTCAGGGATTGCTTCATACCAATCCACCATTCAGGGATCCTGCCCCTGCCTGTGATCTTAATGTTTGCATTGCTCAGCTGATGCAACCCCCTTTGAACCTCTGTCTTGGCTGAGCTTAAGTACTTGACTTGGAAAACTGTGTTTCTAGTAGCCATCACTTCTGCCAGGCATAAGTGAGTTACAAGCTTTGTCAGTGGAGACTGACTTTATTTCCTTTCACAGGGATAGGTAGTCCTCAGGACTAACAGGAAGTTTTGCCTAAGGTGGTTTCAGATTTCCACCTTAATCAATCTATTTCTCTTCCAGTGTTCTTCACTGACCATTCCTCCTCTGGTGAGAGGAGGTTGCACAGCAGATGTTAAGAGGGCCCTAAGTTACTACATGAGCGTACCAAGGGTCACAGGTTTGACTCCCTCCAACTATTTCTCACTTATGGTGAGGTTGGGAAAGGGAAACCTGCCACTAAGAGATCCATTGCCAGGTGGATTGTCTCTTGTATCCAATTTTGCTATCAAAAACTGGGTAAGGTTCCCCCTTCAGGCCTGAGGGCTCACTCTACCAGAGGTACAGCTGCGTCTCTAGCTGCTGCCAGAGACATACCTATCTTAGAGATATGTCAAGCAGCTACTTGGAAAACAGTACACACTTTCACCAAGCATTACTCCTTGGATATCCAGGCCAGGAGGGATGCTCGGTTTGGCACAGCCGTGCTTCAGAGCCTATTTCCTAAGTAGGTTCTGTCCCTCCTCCATGGAGGTACTGCTGTGTAGTCTGCAATTGTCATAATATAGCAAGACTTCATGTTGTTTGAAGAAAAATTACTCACCTTAGTAATGTTGTTTCTTCTAATGAGTCTTGCTATATTATGACCTCCCCAACCTGCCCCTCTCAGAACTTCTACTTGGTGTATGGGGTGGTAGTCCAGTGTTGGCACTTTTTGATGCCCATTTATGTTTTCCACCCCTTCTTTTTGAGGTGTTTGGGTGTTATGTTTATTTTATCTTATCTTATCTTATTTTCTGGTCTCCTGACTTGAGTCTTGGTGTTAGGACCAGAAAAATGTGTTAATATTTAAGTAGCCAGTTGGCTAGTGTAGGTTACAGCTTCCACACAGAACCTTAGTGAGTTTTGCTCGTAAAGATCTGACAGTTTCAGTTTGAAATATTCCAGACAGAGCTTTTCTAACCGAGCTCGCGCTCTAAGTTCCATGTCTGGCATGGAAGTTAACTCTTTCACCTCCGGAGCAGTTCTAATGGTGGGACAAACTGCAATTGTCATAATATAGCAAGACTCCATTAGAAGAAACAACTTTACTAAGGTGAGTAATTTTTTCTTACGACCCCTGGGGATCTCCATCACAAATAGGTTTATTGGCTTTCTTTCTCCTATGATGCACCCTAGTTCATGTGGCAGTGATATAGCTATGCCCCTAGATTTAGCAGGGTCTGTCACAGCTCAGCCACAAAGATAATACTTCTTTCAGAGAAGAAGTCACTTTGCTACATTTTGGGTGAGTGTAATCATTATTATGCTTTGATATTAGTACCTTGTCCTGCTATGTTACAACCTATAAGGTGATGTTCAATTTTTGCTACTTAGTACTGGTGCAAAAACTGAAAGTGACTGAGAGGAATAGAGTAAACAGTGACATGATTCACTCACACACACACACACACACACACACACACACACACACACACACAGCAGAGCATAGCATAGCAGGACAAGGTACTGATATCAAAAAATAATAATGATTACACTCACCCAAAATCTAGCAGTTTGTCATCTCTGGAAGAAGTATTTTTCTCTGTGGCTGAGCTGTGACATACCATGTAACAAGACACTGGCTTCCTGCAGGGGCAATTAGACATCACACCAAAGGGCACTCTGGGAAGACTAGAGGCCATAAAAGAAACCAGAATGGCAACCTCCAAGGGCAATAAAACAGTTAGGGAAAGTTAGAAAAAACATCTTTCACAGCCAGAGGAAAAGAAAATGCTGGGAACTGGTTAGAACCCAGAAAAAAAGACTACTACATATCTTTTTCTGATTTTAACATGGAGTTTTCCTTTAAGGAGTGGGCAGACCTGGCTGGTAGACTAATTTATAGTTCAGGGGACCCTGCATGAACAGGAATTAACCTTAGCCAATATTTATCTCCCCCCAGCCTCAAACTCCCCTACAACCCGCTCCCTTCTGGATAAAATAATTGAGCTGACTAGGGGAACTTTGATACTGGCAGGGGATTTCAATATCGCCCCAAATCCAGCTCTGGACACCACTGGGACCCGGCCTAGCACACAACAGGCCTCACACAAATTTTTTAAACGGTTTGTGGGAGGGGGGCGGCTGGACACATGGCGGGCCCTACACCCTAGAGACAGGGGGTACTCCTTTTACTCTGCGGTCCATGGGACCTATACAAGAATAGACCATTGTTATACCCAGAGGGTACATAGAAACATAGAACATAGAAACATAGAATTTGACGGCAGATAAGGACCGCTTGGCCCACCCAGTCTGCCCATTTCCCTACCTACTGGATAAGCTGCAGATCCTAGTTAACCAGCAGCCTACTTCTTCCTACCCCCACCCCCTAGAATTGCCTTATGACTGTCCCATGCATGCTTGAATTCCACCATTGATTTTGACTCCACAACCTCCTCCGGAAGGCCGTTCCATGCATCCACAACCCTCTCTGTGAAAAAATACTTCCTTAAATTCCCTCTGAGCCGCCCCCATCTTCAAATTGTGCCCTCTTGTTCTTGCACACCTCTTTTTTTGAAAGATGCTACCCTCTTGGACTTTGTTGATTCCCTTGAGGTACTTGAACGTTTCTATCATGTCCCCTCTCCTCCTTTCCTCGAGGCTATACATATTAAGCTCCTTTCGTCTCTCTTCATATGTCTTCCGGTGCAGACCCTGCACCATTTTAGGTGCCCTCCTCTGGACAGCTTCCATCCTGTCTATGTCTTTCTGAGTTGGGTCTCAGAACTGCACACAGTACTCCAGATGGGGTCTCACCAGGCTGTCTGTACAGAGGATAATAACTTCCTGTTTTCTACTGGTGATGCCTTTTCCGCATCCCAGTATTCCCAACCCTCCTTGCTGCCCTCTCATTGCTTGCCCACCTTTAGGTCATCTGAGATGACTACCCCAGGTCCTTTCCATTTTGTTGTTAGTATCTCACCCCCATTGTGTACTCTTCCCCTGGGTTTTGTTTCCCAGGTGCATTACTGCACTTCTTAGCATTGAATCTAAGCTGCCACACATTTGACCATTCCTCTAACCTTGCCAAGTCCCTTCTCATCCTTTCCACCCCACCCTGTGCATCAACTCTGTTGCAGATCTTTGTGTCATCTGCAAAGAGACACTTTTCCTTCAGTCCTTCTGCAATGTCACATATAAAGACATTGAAGGGACGATCTGTCACTGACCCTGTGGTACCCCACTAGTAACCTTCCATTCTTCTGAGTGGACTCCATTTACTATTACTCTCTGTGTCTATTCTCCAGCCAATTCTTTACCAGGCTGTCATCTTGGGACCCACTCCCAGGCTGGCTAACTTGTATATTAATCTTTTGTGTGGGACTGTGTCAAATGCCTCTATAAAGTCTAGGTGGCCATGTCCACAGCCCCTCCCTGATCTACTACTTTGGTCACCCAGTCAAAGAAATCTATCAGATTCGTCTGGCATGACCTTCACTGTGAATCCATGCTGCCTGGGTCCTGTGCCCTCTGGCCTCTAGATACTCAACAATTCTTTCCTTCAAGTGATTCCATCATTTTCCCTATCACTGAGGTTAAACCAACAGGTCTGTAGTTTCCTGCTTCTGCCTTGTTCCCACTTTTGTGAAGGGAATCGCATCTGCCCTCCTCAGTCCTCGGGTGCCACCCATCCTCCCATGATTTGTTAAAAGGGTAGTCAGTGGTGTCACTGGTTCTACCCTTAGTTCTTTTAAATTCTGGGATGAATCCCATCAGGCCCCATTGCTTTGTCCACCTTGGTTTAAGAGTTCTTTCAGAACCCTTTCTTCTGTAAATGGGCTGGTATCAACTTCGTATCCAGAGTGTTTCTACTGTTTGTTTTATGCACCTCCGCCTCTTCATTTGTAAATACTGAGCAAAAATATTTTAGTATCTCTGCCTTTTCACAGTCTCCTCCCCACACCTCCCTCCCTTTATTAAGCTCACTATCCCTCCCTTGGTCTTCCTTGGCTCTCTGATGTACCTATAAAGGTTTTATCCCCTTCTTAACTGAGGTTGGCTATCTTTTCCTCGGTTTGGGCCTTTGCTGTTCTGACTGCCTTCCCAGCCTCCTTTTGCTTTAACTGATACAGTTCTCTGTCCTGCTCCTACTGCAATTCCTTGTACTTCCTGAATGCTTTCTTTTTCTCTTGAACCTTCACTGCCACTTCCTTTGAGAACCATAGTGGTTTCTTACATTGTTTTGTTTTGTTTATTTGCTTCACATAAAGGCTCGTTACCTCTGTGATGGCAGTTTTTATTATTCCCCATTGTTCTTCCACCCCTCCTTCCTGCCCATTTGCTAGTACATTCCTTAGGCACTCACCCATTTTGGCAAAGTCAGCCCTCCTAAAGTCCAGTACTTTTGTCTTTGTATGGCTTGACTCTATTGCTGTGTTTATTGTGAACCATACTGTTCGATGGTCGCTAGGAACACCTCGGCTCCCTGGTTGAGGCCACTTTGGGCACCATAGTTCATTCTGATCACGCACCACTTACCACTGTGTGGAACCTGGGCTTAGAGAGGTGCAGTACTAGGTGGAGATTTAATCCCATTCACATGAAAAGTGAACAATTCAGAGAGTTTCTTAGTGATAAGATCTCGGAAATAATTCAGGATAACTCTGCCCAAGAGATATCATCAGATATACAATGGGATACCCTAAAGGCAGTCCTGAGAGGCCATTTGATAATACTCAGCCAGGTTAGCGAAGGCACGAAAAGAAAGACAATTACAGCTCGAACAAACACTGCAGTTCCTTCAGCTGGCTCACCAGCAAGGAGATGACTTGGTTCTAGCCCAGATAAAGCAGACTAAGAAGAATCTAGATTCTTTATGCCTGCAACAAATGGAAGTGGCCCTGGCATACCTTCCATGAAGATATGGCGAGATTGGTCCTGGGCCTCCTGCTGGCATATCGGCTTCGTCAGCAACGCAAACTGTCCACTATTACAGCAATAAAGGACCCTATCACAGGAATTCATCACACCAAGTTCAAAAACATATCTCAAACTTTTTGTCAATACTTTAGAGCCCTTTACACCCTGGATCGTGAGACAGACCCCGCACTCACTAACTCCTTATCGGCCCTGGGGTTGCCCACTCTCAGTCCCGACCAACAAAATAACTTGGTGAGGCCAATTTCACTGGAGGAACTGGTGTTGGCCATCTCCAGGTCCAAAACCCAAAAAGCTCCTGGTCCAGATGTTTATGGGGCAGAGTTTTATAAAGGCTCAACTCAGCTAATCAATAAACCTCTCCTGGATGCTTTCAATGAGGTCCTCTCAGGGGAGGCTCCCCCCCCCCCCCGCCGTTGGGCGTATGCAACAATTTCAGTCATCCCCAAACCGGACAAAGACCCCTTACAGTGTGGTTCATATAGACCGATCTCGGTCCATATCTGGACTATAAATATTTCATGTCCATTTTGGCCTGGAGACTGGATGCCATTCTACCGGCTTTGATAGGTCTCGACCAAACCGGTTTCATAAGCTCCAGATCAACCTCGGACAACACCCGAAGGGCCCTACATCTGGTATATGAAATGCAATCCCGGGAAGACCCATCGGTCCTTCTCAGCCTAGATGCTGAGAAGGCCTTGATCAGTGTCGTGGCCATTCTTTTGCCACAATGGCGGCAATGAGTTTCCCACTCCCTTTATAGCCATCCTGAAAATTTATGTCCCCACGAATCCTGTGTTAAAATATCTTGCCACCACTCCGAATATTTCCCCCTCTTCAGGGCCACACGTCAGGGTTGCCCCTTGTCTCCTGGTCTCTTTGCCATTTTTATAGAGCCCCTGGCCCAGGCACTCAGAGTATCGACTGGGATTTCGGGAGTGAATATAGATGGGATAGAGCACCATGTAGCTCTCTACGCGGACGATGTCCTGGTATTCCTCACTAAACCCGAACAGTCAATCCCCTCAGTCTTTCAGCTTTTGGAGGAATTTGGAACATACTCTGGCTACAGGCTGAACACTAGCAAGACGGATACCCTTACCTTTCACTTTGTTCCCCCTGAGTCACTAAGAGAAAGCTACCCTTCAAACAACATGAAGTCTTGCTATATTATGACATATGCAGTGAGTCCCAACCTTCGAACTGCTCCGGAGGTGAAAGAGTTAACTTTCCATGCCAGGCATGGAACGCTGAGCTCGAGCTTGGTTGAAACTCTGTCTGTTGTTCTTCAAACTCAAACTGTCAGATTCTTAACTCCGCCTCACTGAACAGTCGCTCCGGAGATTTCTCCTTCTGCTCGGTTCATTTTGTCGGTTAAAAGTATTGTTTTCTCAGTTTAGACTGAATTTAAACTGCAACGGTCAGTTCAGGCTCTGTCTGTGGTATTTGTGAGTACTAGATAGGTTTACATTAATTCTCTTCTGTGTGGAACTTGTAAACTGTTTATCGGTTCGGTTTGAACCGATCAGGTTATTTAAAATATCTTAATCTGTCATTTAGAGTGTGGTTACGGTTCTAAAAAAAAAAACTGATTTTATTACGGTTTTCCATGACCCGTGACATGGTTGGGAACCGATAAGAGAGTCTTGCCTGGCGGATTGCCATAAACGGGTAAGTTTGGTTAGGACTGGCACTATGTCTGAGAAACCCAAAAGAAAAACCGGGCCCACTGGGTTTCAACACTGCAGTGTGTGTGGGGAAGTCTTTGCCAAGGCTGACCCCCACACCACCTGCGTTGATTGTCTAGGGTTTGACCACTTCAGTGCAGACTGCTGGATTTGTAAACATTTTCCTGCAGCTACCCTGGAAAAGAGAGTTGGTAGGCTCAGGGAAAGGGAGGACAAAAAGTCCACTGAACTGGATGGCCAGTCCGGTTCGGTTCCAACCGAACCAGAGGGAGTACCCTCTGACCAGGGCGAGACTTCCTTGGGCAAAGGAGAGCCCGACTCTGAGGGTCGGTTCAGCAAAAGGACTAGGAAATCAGCTGGTGTGGAGCCAAAACTTTCCTCTCCAACCGCTGAAGAGATAGCCAAAGCGATTCAAATTGTCCAGTCGCTTTCCCCGGTTCCGACCGAACCGGCACCATCAGGTAAGCGCCCGGTTTGGCCAGTTCCACCGGTTCAAGAGTATGATTTAGAGGAATATTATGAACCGGAGGAGGGAGAAAAGGAGTAGGAGGAGAGTGAATGTGGATTTGAAAGTCTGGATGTGCCCATTGACCCGGACATCTCCCCAGACAGACCTTCAGGAGTGTCTCCCCCTAGGCTTTGAGTCCCCTTCTCATTTTATGTTTTATAAAAAAGTGGCTGAAACCCTCCAGCTCCCTATGGAGGAAGCTGTGGATGATCAGAAGAGACTGACTATGTGGAAATGATGGATATCCCAGAGTCTAGGAGACTGCCTATTCCTTACAAAATCTTTTGGGAACAGACTTTTAAAATTCTAAAAACTCCTCACACTATACCTCCTGTGGATAAGAGAATGGACAAGAGGTACACATTGTCAGGCTCTGATACGGAGTTCCTTTCACAACAATGCAGCCATGTTGGGGTAGTGCAGGCAGCAGCCTGTGACAAGGCAAATATCCCCTTGGCCTCACACCCCCCGGACAAGGACTCCAGGAGGATTGATGCCATGGCAAAGAAACAGTACATGGCAGCATCCTTGGGACTCAGACAGGCAAATTATATGGCTTATCTTGCTAGATATCAGAAATCCAGATGGGATATTGTTATGGCTGTAGCAAAACAGGTCCATGGCCAGCTTGCCAAGGAGCTGGAGCAGGTGGTTGCCGATGGTATTGAGGCATCCAAGGTGCAATTTCATGCTGCAGTGGACTCAAATGATGTGTCATCAAGAGTCATGGCTACATCTGTGGCTCTTCGCAGAATGGCTTAGCTCAGATGTACTAGCCTGTCTGGGATACCCAGACTAAGGCCATGGATTTTCCTGTTGTGGGTAATTCCCTGTTTGGGAGCAGCAGAGAATTACATGAAGAAAATGGATGAGTATAGGACCACCTATAGGGTGCACAGGCCGAGGAAGGCAGGCCACTCCTCAAAGCAGCATCCAGGGGCAGGGGCAGGCCTTTTCATGAGGCCTTTTACCAAGCCCAGGCCTCCTCTTCTGCTTATGCCCAGAGGGGTTCTTTAGAGGAGAGGCAGAAGGGTGCCAGCAGGCCTGTTCCACCCCTCAGCCCAAAGCCCTGCCAAGCAGGCACCCTGATGGGGTTGCCAGGGCCGATTCTCAACTACCTGTATGGGGCAGGCTGGCTTACTTTGTCCAGGACTGGGAGTCTCTGACATCAGACAAGTGGGTCCTGGAAGTAGTAAGCCAGGGACTGGTTCTCAGCTTCAAAAAGTTTCCAAAGATGAGAGCCAAATCCTTTCCACCTGCAAATCCACCAGAGGCACTTGCCCTAGAGGCAGAGGTCTCTTCCCTCCTGGCTCTCAGAGCTGTGGAAAGGTTTCCACCCCTACACCAGGGCAAAGGGTTGTACTCAGGTGCCTTACCCCAAAAAGACAGGAGAATGAGCCCATCCTGGATCTCGATACCTTAAACAAGCACCTTTTAAAACCAAAATTCAAAATGGTGACTCTGGAATTATTCTACCTCTCTAAGGCCAGAGGACTGGCTGCTCCGTGGACCTCAGGATGCCTACTTCCATATTCTCATCAGAAGCTCCCCGCCAAAGTACCTCAGGTTAGAGCTGCCCTCAGGCCATTACCAGTTCAGAGCAATGCCCTTTGGCCTCCACCTCTGCTCCAAGGGTATTCAAAAATGCCTGGCAGTAGCAGTTGCTTCTCTAAGAAGGCCAAAGTGCCCTCTTCCCTTACCTGGACGTGACTGGCTCATAGTGGGTCAGTCCCCAGACCAAGTCAAGTGCACCTCTCGGATAACTCAGCAACTGCTCACCTCTCTAGGTTTCCTCCTGAATCTTTCAAAGTCAGTTCTAGACCTGTCGGCTCCTCACCTTCATAAGCGCAGAACTGAACACAGAAGAAGTCAGAGCCTTCCTTCCTTTGGACAGAGCAGGACCCTGGTATCTCTGGCCTCCTCATTCACCCTGCAGGTGTCTCGACCAGCAAGGCATTTTCTACAGCTCCTAGGGCACATGGCTGCTTCTACAGCAGTAGTGCAGGGCCAGATTTCAGATGAGGATATTCAGTTCCATTTGAGAGCCTTTTGGTCTCAAAGGAAGGACCTCTAACCAAATTGATCCCAGTGACTCGAACCCTGATCCAGGCCCTACAGTGGTGGCAGGATCAGAGCAATCTCAGACAAGGGGTTCCTTTTGTCACTCAGTCTCATTCCTTAATCCTTACTACAGATGCATCCCTCTTGGGGTGGGGAGCTCACATGGGCGACCTCACCACCCAGGGGTTGTGGTCCCCTCAGGAATCTCTGCTCCACATTAATCTGTTGGAACTCAGAGCAGTTTTTCTAGCACTTCAAGCTTTTTCCACATCTGTTCAGAACAAAGTTGTACAGGTCAGAACAGACAACACCACCACAATGTGGCACATCAACAAGCAAGGGGGCACTCGGTCTACGGCCTTGTGCACCGAAGCAATGAAGTTGTGGTCTCTGGCTTGTTCCCTGAACACCTCCCTTACGGCAGTTCACCTCCCAAGCAAGGACAATGTCCTGGCAGATGCTGTCAGCAGGATTTCCCAGGGCCATCACGAATGGTCACTGGACCCCCTGGTTTTGGAGGTGGTATTTGCCAGATGGGGCACCCCGCAGATAGATCTTTTTGCAGCCCCAGACAATCACCAACTTCCCCTTTTTTGCTGCAGGTCCCCAGTGTTGGGCTCAGTCCCTCTGGATGCCTTAGTTCTCAATTGGAAAGGGAAGTTTCTCTATGCTTTTCCCCCCTTCCCCCTTCTGTTCAAAGTGCTAGTCAAAATCAGATCTCAACCCTGCAAGATGTTCCTGATTGTTCCAGATTGGCCCAGACAACCCTGGTATCCACTTCTACTGTCCTTAGCAGTCCATCTTCCCCTGTGTCTTCCCAGGAATCACAACCTGTTAACCTGTGCTCAGGGGAGGGTTTGGTACCTGAACCTCAAATCTCTCAATCTCAAGGCCAGGCTCTTGAAGAGTTAGAGTCTGCTGGTTTACACCTCTCCCAAGGTGTAATGGATATCCTGAAGGCTTCTAAAAAACCTTCCACTAGGGCTACTTATAATTCCAAATGGAAGAGTTTTCCATATGGTGCTCTGGAAAGCATATTTTCCCAGAATCTGCTGATTTACCCACAGTCCTGGATTATATGGTCCACTTAAATACCTTGGGGCTGAGACCAGCTACCTAAAAGTGCATCTGGCAGCTGTGTCTGCTTTTATTTCAACAGGTAAGCCCTCTTCTCTTTCAGCTCACCCTGTATTCTCCAAGTTTTTCAAGGGATTGCTTCACACCAACCCTCCATTAAGGGACCCTGCCTCTGCATGGAACCTTAATGTTTGCATTGCTCAGCTTATGCAACCTCCCTTTGAGCCTTTGTCTTCAGCAGAGCTTAAGTACTTGACTTGGAAGACTGTGTTTCTGGTAGCCATCACTTCTGCCTGACGCATAAGTGAATTACAAGCTTTATCAGTGGAGCCTGATTTTATCTCCTTTCATAGAGATAAGGTGGTCCTCAGGACTAACAGGAAGTTCTTGCCTAAGGTGGCTTAGATTTCCACCTTAATCAATCTACATCTCTTCCAGTGTACTTCACTGACCATTCCTCCTCTGGCAGAGGAGGCTGCACAACTAGATGTGAAGAGAGCCCTTAGTTACTACATAGAGCGTACCAAAGGGTCACAGGTTTGACTCCTCCAACTGTTCCTCACTTATGGTGAGGTTGGTAAAGAACCTGCCGCTAAAAGATCCATTGCCAGGTGGATTGTCTCTTGTATCCAATTTGCTATGAAAAACTGGGTAAGGTTCCTCCTCAGGCCTGAGGGCTCACTCTCAGAGGTACAGCTGCTTCCCTGGCTGCTGCCAGGGACATCCTATTCTAGAGATATGTCAAGCAGCTACCTGGAAAACAGTTCATACTTTTACCAAGCATTACTCCCTGGATATCCAGGCTAGGAGTGATGCTCGGTTTAGCACAGCTGTGCTTCAGAGCCTATTTCCTAAGTAGGTTCTGTCCCTCCTCCATGGAGGTACTGCTTTGTAGTCTGCATATGTTGTAATATAGCAAGACTTCATGTTGTTTGAAGAAAAAATTACTCATCTTAGTAATGTTGTTTCTTCTATTGGAGTCTTGCTATATTATGAACTCCCCCCCCTCTCAGAACCTCTGTTTTTGGGATGTGGGTGGGCAGTGCAGTGTTGGCACTTAGTAGGTGCCCACCTTGTTGTTTTCACCCCTCCTTTTTTGGGGTGACTTGGTGTTGTGTTTTTCATTTTTTAGGGTCTCCTGACTTGAGTTTTTGTTTTGGGACCAAAAAATGTGTTCTTATGTTTAGTAGCCAGTTGGCTAGTGTAGGTGTACAGCTTCCACACAGGACCTCAGTGCGTTTAGCTCATAAAGTTCTGACAGTTTGAGTTTGAAGAACAACAGACAGAGTTTCAACCGAGCTCGAGCTCAGCGTTGCATGCCTGGCATGGAAAGTTAACTCTTTCACCTCCGGAGCAGTTCGAAGGTTGGGACTCACTGCATATGTCATAATATAGCAAGACTCCAATAGAAGAAACAACATTTTTTCTTTTCATTGGGGACTCTCTAAGCTAAAATATTTAGGAATATATTTATCCCACAAAGCTAATGATGCCCTGAATAATAATCACCCCTTTATGTCTCAGATGAAGCAGGACCTTGAGAGGTGGAATATTCTTCCACTGAATATGATTCAACATATTGAAGTGGTCCAGATGGTGACTCTTCCGAGAGCCCTGTATCTGTTTCAGAATGTCCCACTTAATCTACCGAATAATTTTTTTAGGGTCTGGAACAAGGCCATTGCAAAGTTTATTTGGGCGGGAAGGCGCCCCAGAATTAGGATGGGGACTCTCTATCTCCCTAAATCACAGGGCGGGCTAGCACTCCCCAATCTTAAATTTTACTACTGGGCGTCCCATCTGTCCTTTATTATACAGCACCTGATCGGAGTGTCTCCGGCCTGGTGGAGGGAAATCGAGGAGAGTGTTCTCCCTCACCGAGAATACCAAAGAGTAGTCCTCCACAAAAATTCACCTCCGCTCGACCAGCTGACCCCGGAGCCCATGGATCAGATATCAAACTCAGGTTTGGTACTTGATACGTAGGGCCCTAGGGATTACTACCTTTCTGGTCATGCTTTGCCCAATAGATTTATTGGAAGATTTCCCCCCAGCTCTCTCTGACCACACATTCCGTAACTGGAGGCATACCCATCTTTCAAAGCTCTCGCAACTACAGGCAGGACCCTTTTTTAAAGAATTTGGTGAGATCAGCCAAGAATTTCATCTCCGCCAATCAGATTTTTTTCTATATTTACAGCTTCGACATTATTTAGAATCCTTGCCCCTTAGTGTCTGCTCCCTTGAGGTACACCCCCAGGTGATTCAGCTGTTTCAACAAACATTAAAATCCCAGGGATTATCGCACGCTATTGCCACCCTATACAAGTCCCTGATGGAAACAGCTGGGGGAAACACATCGGGGTTAAGGGAAAAATGGAACGAGGAATTGGGATCTCAAATTTCACCACAACAGTGGGAAATACTCTGGCGCACAACATCGAAAATCACTTACTCTCACTCTTGGAGGTTATTCTCGTGGCAACTATTAATAAGATTCTTCCGAACCCCAGTAATAACCTCACATTACTGCGCTACAGGCTTCACAGCCTGTTGGCGCCTGTGTGACGAGGCTAATGCCCACCACTCTCATGTTCTATGGTCCTGCCCAAAGTTGCAGCCCTTTTTACAGGCCTTATTTGGGGAGTTAGAAGATCTCTTTGGGGTCAGACTTCCTTACAGTGGTGGTTTCTTTATCCTGCATCTCTTCCCTTGCAAACTGCGAGACCCCCGCTCCCAGTATTTCCTAAACATCTCCCTCCTAGCAGTGAAGAAAGCCATCACTAAGCGCTGACTCACAGTATTGATACCCACTATTTCGGGCTGGAGAGAGATAGTAAACCTTATATATAGATCTGAAAGAATAACTTATAATTTAAACGATAAGGCAGAACTATGCTCCCTAAAGTGGAGAAGATGGATCTTACATATTATGGCTAAGGAACCACACTTTGTGCCTTAGCGCTCTATATTGCTTGCCTGCCTGCTCAGACCAGTTATATCGGGCTTTGAACCCAAGCCTTAATTTAGTAAGGCATTACTACAATATGCCAAGCAACGGTAGGGTAAGTGAAGGAGATGTGGGGAGGAGATTGGATATAGAGAGATGCTGGGCGATATTTACCCAAAATTGTCTGGATTTTGGCATAGGGGTGTATACCTTAGTCGTAAGAAAGCTACTATGATAACTCTATGGAATAAGTACCTCTTGATCTGTACCTCTGTATAAATAATGTTTTAAAACCAGATGTAATGTGGCTGTCAAATCTTAAAACTTTTTAAAAAAGATATTTGAAAAAAAAAAAAAAGGTTACTGCTGGTGCAGTTTTGAACCTTGTTTATACCATTCCTCGTAGGAGTAGTGACTGTGGGGATTGTTTGGATGGGCAAGTTTTGAGGCCTATTGCGCGATATATTACATCTCTCCTATGTTATACTAAAGGAATAATACACGACACACACCCTAGAGTGCATTATTCCTATTGCACAATGGTTCCTTTGTAAAGCAAACAAAAAAAAAAGATGAAAAAATCCATTTAAAGTGGATTTTTTTTTTCATTTTTTTGAGAGGGTAGGGTTACTTTATAAAAAGAAATACTGTGTATTTCTTGTTTCACCCAGTAGGTGGAACTGCTCTGTTTTTGTGTGGCTGTGCACTTCCCATAGCTACCTTTCTTAGTGCTGCTAATCCTTATTCTTGTGCCCTGTTCCCTTGTTTGTGTTTTATTTTTTTTGTGTGTGTTTTCTTACACAGTTTTGAGTTTGCTTTCCTATCTTTGTGTTCCTGAGACTCACTGTTTATGCTGCTGCTGTTTCAGATCAGAGATGCACCCCACCCCCGCGCTGTTACAACCGCCAGCTCGCCTGGTGCTGTGAGGATATCTGTGAAATAAGGTAATACAAAAGGAGGTAGTGGGGAGAGTTGTTTTACTTTGTGGGGGGGTTAAGGAAAAAGAACTGAAGAAACTTAAATTAATTTTCCAACATAAGGTATTGAGCTTCATAGCCCAATACCTTATGACAGCGTGAGCTGATGGACTGTAAAATTTTAATTTAGAAGTGCCTCCATTTAGTAGTGGAAGGGATCGTATCTGGTGCCGAACCCACAGCCAGACAATCCCTTCCAGCTTCCTGATGCCTCTGCTCCGTCCTACAAGTTGAGCGATGGCTTTAATTTTCCCCTAAGAATGCTTAAAATTACCAAAAAACGGCTTTTAAAATAGTCCCCATTGACTTGTATGGGGCTCGCCCCTGTGCTGTCCCTGCCCTAACATTACAAAATATCAGAGAGCGGGGGAGGAGAGGAGGCAGCAGGAAGCTGGAAGGGATCGTCTGGCTGCGGGTTCAGCACCAGATAAGATCCTTTCCACTACTAAACGGAGGCACTTCTAAATTAAAATTTTACAGTCCATCCGGTCATGCTGCCATAAGGTATTGGGCTATGAAGCCCAATATCTTATGGCAGTAGGTCGAAACTTAACTTTAAGTTGAAGAGCGAGCGAGCAAGAGCTGTGTGGTGACTGTTTGAAGATGCAGTTGCTCGTTTACTTGCTGGGCGCCCTCGGTCTGTGACTCCACTGGCAATGATGGGTTTCAGCTATTTATTAAATGTGAGAAGAAACTTTGGTGAATTGGGGGAATGTTTGAGGGTTGTTGGGTGTCTTTTAGGCTGGTTTCTCTGTTGTGGGACGGAGGCATTGACAGTTCTGTGAAACCCAGCAGACGGCGATCGGAAACACTGTTTTCATTTTGATTCAGGATGGAGTGATTTCTTTTGATATTTTGATGCTGTCTTCTGTATGCTGGGACTAGATCCGTGATGTTATGCTTGGATAACATCACGGGTCCAGTCCCAGACTGACCAATTAGAGGCCAGCATTTTTTCTTGCCATTATATAATTTTAATTTATCTCTAAGTTCCCAGCAGTTTCCTTCCGGCTGGAAATGTGCTAGAGATGTTCCTGTACTGGCCTGTGTATGTTTTAAATCCTATCAGTAAATTGCTGGGAAAAAATGTTTAAAATAGATTAAATTTTTATTTTTGAAACCAGTAGTATTCTTTGTTCACAACAGCATGGTTTTGGAAAAGGTTATGGGCCTGGGATTGCCTTGGTTCGGTACATGAACTCTGTCCTCTGTTATGTGGATGCAGGACTTCTGACCAGAGGTGTGTTCGTGGACCTGCCCAAGGCATTCAATTTGATCAGTCACAATCTTCTTTGTTTAAAATTCAGGACACTTGGTATTTAACAGGGTATTGTCGTGGGTTACTAGTCACAAGCTGGTCCTGAACCTGAAAAAGACACAGGCTATGCTCTTTGGCTCAATGGCTAAAATCAAAGCCTCATCGGCCTGCTTACACGTCACCAGCGCAGATGGATCCTCACTACCCATAGTAAGCTCCATCAAATATCTGGGGGTAACACTTGACCCCCAACTTGACATGGGTAATCATATCCTTAACATAAGCAGGGCGGCAAACTGCAAACTGGGTCTGGCCTATAGGGCCAAGTATGACCTTACACCGGCAGCCAGGCTTGCCCTAGCGAAAGGTGTGCTCCTTCCCTCCCTCAGCTATGGGCTGCACCTATTTGTTCGCTCTCCAAAGACACATCTCACCCGGTGGTACACTGCTTACAATAACATTTGTCATTTTGCCTTGGCTTCCCCACTGACTCACCCACCATTGTGAGCTATATGAGAAACTCTGCTGGCTCTCACCAGCTAGATACCTTGATTTTGGTTTGGGATGCCTCTCTGGGAAAGTGATCAGAACTAGCACTCCCCAGGGGCTGGCCCGGCTTCTGCCTAAACTGAATCCCACCCCCTACCAACTTAGGTCTCTCACATCAGGGATGCTCAAAGTCCCTCCTACCTGGACCCTCATGGGGATCGGGACTTTAAGAGTGCTCCCAGATTCTGGAATTGCTGCCTGTGGATATCTGAGCTGCCCTCCTATCTGAGTTTTCGAAATTCCCTGTGGGGTTTCCTAAAACTAGCATCAGAGTGTGACTGCCCCAAACCTCCCTAGAGTAAAGTGTCAAATTGTTTTGTCTGAACCTCCACAGGGTGTCTCCATTGAATTCCTGGAGATATTTTCCCCACTGTATCAATGACTTCTGACTACTCCTGCCTAAAAAGCCTTGGGCACTTTTATACCCATTATTGCTCCACGGTCATGGGCTACCTATGACATATTACTATAGTCACTTGGTAGAAACTTGTACTACCAAGTGTTTCTGTTCTGTCCTAACATGTACATATTTAGAAAAATGTGATGAGCTGTATATACCTGTCCATGATCCAACTAGCCTAGGGGTGTATCAGACAATGTTATAAGTTATATTATGACCAATCCAGTCCTTGAGCTATGCTCCTCCTGTGTATGATGACCTGTATATATCTGTCAGTTGAACTAGCTAGTCTAGAGTGTATAATCTGAAATGTGCTTAGTACTATATGTTTCCTCTAGCGTCAAATGATGTATTTCCCACGTTTGTTTACTGTGACAAAAAACTGTACTCTCTTTGCCATGTCTCCTTGACTGTTGTTCCTCATGTTGTATTCTCCCGGGTCGTTCCTGAAAATAGGCATAATACTTGTCTAGTGGTAAACAAAAGCTAAATAAATAAATTTTGGCCAGTATTGTTGGTTTCTTGGGTAAAAGATTACATTGTCAGAGGTCTGAGTATGTAGGGATTGGTTCTGTTTTTTTCTAAATTTGTTCGCTTGGGAGGAGTGTACCCCAATATTTGGGTCCTTGCTGTTTACGTTATTTAATTATTTTCCATCTGTATGTAGGTTTAGTAATTCATTGCTTTATGCTGATGATTTGATTATTGTTTTCCAGTGCCAAGGATTGAGCTGTTATATCTGGTAACCTGGAGTTTGACTTTGTCTGTTCGTGGCTGGTTTTCTTGCAGTTCTTTAACTTTGAATGCTAAGAAGACTAAGTTTGTGCCTTTTGAAACACGGGCTATATGCTTACCTTCTCTCAGGATACTGGATAACTCTGGAAAAGAAACTGAGCAAGTTACCCAGTTTAAATATCTGGGTGTTTTCCTTGATCCTGGATTATCTTTTTCTGATCATATCAAAAGAGTGTGTCATAATATTACCCAGAAGTTGGGGGAGGTTTATAAATTGAAAAACTGTTTTTATTTTGTGATACACTGAAAGCTAGCTATTGCTGTTGGCTCTTTGCTATTGCATTTTGATTACATTTTAAGTCTTTTTGTTTTAATTGGATGTTAAGAGGAAAGTCACAGTTTATCGGGTTGTATTAATACAGTATTTGTCATTTTGTTTTGTTGGCCCCTTAGTGTACTCATCACTGTTTTTTTTTTTTTAATATATTCTGAAGTAGGCTGGTTGTCTCCTGCATTAAAGGGACACTGTCAACCTGTTTTTCATCATACTATTTCTAGTACAAAACCTATGTCTTATGATTGTTTACCTTCTCTAACATTCATTGATGTTGCTGTTTGTTTTGTCTGTCTCTATGTTTAGTAGAACTGAAATGCATATTAATGTATATGTATAAACAACATTGTTTTGTTTACACTCCTGGATCTGTTCTTACTGTACACTTCTTGAGCATTACAAATCTACCCAAACAGTACAGTCACTCATGCAGCAGTAGCCTCCTAAACTCCCACTGCATTATGAGGGGCTAGAATGTGTTGTGGGTGTTCCCAAGTCCAGGAAAGATGCAGTTAGAGCTGATCAAGGAATGTAAATGTAAATGTAACCCCTAGGTGGCGCTATCCCAAAGGCTACTACCCATATATAACAGCTAGTAGCAGGTTAGAGAGCTGAGTTCTGAAATGGGTGCCTCCACCCGGAGATCAGGGTTGGTAGTGGTCAAGCTTACCTGGGCAAGCCCTCCGGGACACTGTAACCCCTTCTTCCTCTAGTGGCCTGAACACTGTACAATAATCACTTTCACAATACCTCTTGGTACATCACACAAGTACCTACACTGTTTGCACTTACCACCAGTGCTGGTTCCTCTGGCTGACCCGGGGACCCCGTAAAACAAGGTTATGCACAGCAAATAGCAACAGTACAGTACTTTGAGCACAAACTGGAACCACAGTCAGATTACATGCAGAAAAAGTTAGATCTGATTTATTCAGGGGACTTGAACAAGGAAGGGGCGAAATCAGGTTAATTGGCTTAAAGGTTATATCAGTCAAGCAGTTATGCATGCGCTTTGAGTCCCACCCCCACACACAGTCACACCTCTGGGTACCCAGGTGGAGAAAAGATGGGCTAGCCAGGACCGTTGCCTGGGGTTGGCCGGCGTCGCAGCTGGTTGGGGCCCTGTGATGGAAAACACAACATGCACAGTACACACTATTTGTAATCTGGAGCCAGAGGGCTCAGTTCGTAAAGGAAAATAAACAACAAGACAATCAGATGACACACTCCGATTAAGCTGTTGTTGCAGAGAGCTACCCTGGTATTTACTCACGATACCCAAGACTGGACAAGGCTGGACGAAAATTGAGACTGCAGGTGGTTGATCTGGAATGCCAGGAGAAGCAGGGCCCACACGAGTTGCCGAGGCGTCATTCCTGTTCAAGCGTGGAGCAGGGGGCTGATCCCCAGGCAGGTCTCTCGACGATGGCTTCTCTGTGCAGTGGGTAGTCTGGCTGGGCCAGTCTGGCAAGGCCCAGATCGCATGGAGACAAATTCAGATGCAGTCTGTTTTGGGCTGGATACAGCTTCCAGCAAGCAGAACACAGTTCCCCACTGTGTGAACTAACTCACGACCCACCAGCAGCTCAGAGTACATTTACATGTAAGGGAATTCTACTGTACCAGGCAAAGCGCTCCCCAGTCACAGTCGAAAGTCTCTGCACACACTGGGAGCTTGGGAGTAGCTGGAACTCCTGACAGGCCGATCGCATTGAGCAAAATCTTCGGTCTTGTTTGGGTTGAGCCTGACCCACTTCAGTAGCTTTCTTTAGTCACACAACTTGGATTCAGTCCAAAAACAATTCTCTTTCTCCTCTCAGGGCAGCAGGCAGACATGTAGGCCAAAACTCAGGCCTTTCCACAGAGACTGTCTCAAGCATCTTGCTTCTTCAGCTCCCATGCTTAGATCTGCCTTAAACAGCAGGCGACTTGGGGATTTCTCTCAGATCCAAAAGGTTCGGTTGGCTGATTCGGCTGTCAGTCAAAGCAAGAGCTCCCCCTTCAGTTGCAAAAAAGGCACCAAAAGCCCCAAACTATAATTCCTACAGATTTTGACTTCAGACAGCTCCTGTAGTCCGGCTCCATTTTAGGTCCCACCAGAACTGGTTGGTCCAATTCACAGTCCCGGGCCAAATGGTGGGGGCAAACAAGACAGTCCTTGCTGCAAAGAAGGCAGGTTGGACAGACTACATTATCATTAACACTCTAAATGATTTTCAGCAAATAGTTACATCTTTCAACAGAGCTCCCTCTCAGATTACTTATAACTGCAATCCAGGCAGCTCTTAGAGACAGTACACAGAGGTTATACAGGCACTCTGGCAATACATTTAAACTGCTAAAACGCAGGACACCAGCCGGGCAGTGAGCATTTAGGCAAGCTCAAGGAAACCTTTTTGGGAACCCCCATTTGTAGGGGGGGGTTATGTAAACAAACCTGTGTTTTATGTGGTAACACCACGTCACAGCATGTGGGAATAAACTTCAGACAAGGCAGATTTACAGGATTAAAACACACCATGGTGTGATATTTATTTTTCTCAAAAATTTGAAAAATAATAAATGGGGAAAAAAAAATTGCAAAGATAATCACTACTCAACATCAGTAGTTTCTGTCATAATACAGTTCTATTCTAAGATCTTAGAGCTCCTAAGACCCTTCTCATCTGCATTCAACAGCTTGTCTACAGTAGCAGTAGAACCTCTCTCTTCTCCTCTCTCTCATGGCTGTGCCCCGCTGGACTGAACTTAGTGAAAAGGTTTTTGTATATTTTGATGGGGTCACCTGACTGAGCCCTTTTTCTAATTGCATGTCTGGACATGTTGTTTCATGTCTGGACATGCCGTTTCATGTCTGAACATGTTTCGAAACCAAGGGGGGTGTTTTGTTTCAGTGGACTTCCTGGTTCAGTTAAAGGTACAGTGTATATCTCCACAGATATTGAAGACTCTCTATATCTCTGATCCACAGTGACTAAGCACTTTTATAAAGTATACCACATTCTCTTACACAGAACCTTATATAGTAACAGGTATATAATGTGAATTTATGAAAATATCTTAAGGATTTCTTATAACTGTACTAATCATGAAATTATTATTGTTTTATATGGCTTCTAATCATTTTTCTTTAAAAAGGCTTTATTAACTGTATTTATTCCTGGTATCTAAAATAGCCTTCATGCTTTTTGTACACAAAATGCACTTATACACTTTACACAACACCTCTCTGGGTGTTTGGCATCATTCCAGGGACTGAATAGATGGGAATGGAAAAAGAATGAGAAGAGAGAACTAGTAGGAAGTTTAGTAGGGATAGTAAAGAGTTACACTAGGTGGCCAATCTAGGGTGGTGGGGAGGGAGAAAAGGTTAACTGTTGCTAGGAATATGAGACAGAAAAGTGTTCCATTAGTCACAGCCGAGGGTGTAGCCTAACTCTGCCACATACCTCCCTCCTTAAGAAAAAAAACATTCTCAAAACTATACTGTTTTTTCAGGAATCCCCTCTCAGTCACAAATATTCTACCAAAACAGTAGAATGGGGGTTGGTTGAAACTTTCTCTTGCCCACTATGAAAGCTTTACCCCAGGTCCTTTAATTCAGCTATTTTTAGTATTGTCCACTGTACTAAGTTACTGCAGTACGACAATACTTTCACAACATTACCCTGGGGCTGTCATACAGTTTAGCACAGTGCCCATCTGTACTGTCAGAGGACTTCAGTGTGTAGTGACTGTCTACTCCCTAACTATTTCACACTGGTTACTACAACTCTGACAATTCATGTGTAATATCAGGCACCCATCAATGGGCATCGTTTCAGCACCCATCACTTAACATCGTTTCAGAATACATCACTTGGCATAGTTTCAAAACCCTGTGTACCAACTATTGTACCTTCATCAGTACATTAAAAAAGAGGAACCAATACACAGCAGTTTTATGCTGACTTCCAGCTTCCTCCATACATATCACTTGGCATCATTTCATCCTTGTGCACCCACTATTGTAGCTTCATCATTACATTAAAAAAAGAGGAGGTAATACACAGCAGTTTTATGCTGACTTCTAGCTTCCTCCCTCTAGCTATCAGAGCAGCTGTACAGGCCTATACCACAGCTTTCTCCCAGGCGAGTTGTACCTAGCTCTAACCCCATTCTAAAAAAATTGTTTCCATTCAGCAGCCCAACCATAGGTTCCACCCCATACCTAGATGCTCCATGACCCTAGGTTCCTCATTTTACATCATACAGTATAGACATTTCTTTTATGTTATACATTTCTTGTAATTGTTTCATGCATCTCATTTATCTATTTCCCTTTCATATATTTTCTGGCATACAAGGAACCTTCTCATGCTGAACATCAACCAGCCGGTTTCTAACTCCCTCATGCTGAACATCAACCAGCTGGTTCCTAACTCCCACAACCTTTGGGGTTTCCTTTCAACCCTTATTTGTAACATACCAGGGGGTTCCTTTCAACCCTTACACTGTTCTGGTACCCTCAACTGACTATACTCAGCACCAACCTTAAAAGCTATATTCATTTTAAACATTACATGTTTCATACATTTCATCCCATATCTCTCAGATCCCCAAGACCAATCTACCCCAGTCAGTACTATAAATACTGTTAGTAGTTTCAGTTGTAACTGAACAAGAAACTGTCCATACAGCTTCAACTGCTTCTTCTTTCTTGCGTGAACGTTTCCACCCCAATACAGTATCCCTAGCAACAGTCTCACTTTGGGTCTCATCTTCCTGGTCACCGTCCTGCACCAAGTAACAGCCTGGGAAAATGGACAACAACAGGATCTCAAAAGCGACTGGAAACAGAGGTTCCATCAGGGGGTCCTCCTCCTCCTCTAGAACCCATGGATCCTGGTCCTCTGCTTCCGCCACGAAATCCTCCAGTTGGGAACCCTCCATCAGCACCTGGCAGCAGAGCTCTGCCTCTCTCCGGTGCTGGTCCGCCTTCATGTTCCATCAAATTCCAATTCAGGCAATAGCTCCTCTCCAGTTCTCCTCACCTGGGCTCTGGTATGCACACTAGTAAGCCCCTCTTCCTCCAGAACCTTATCCTCCACGGGATACTCTAGGTATGCCATTCTGCTCTTGGCCCCTATGTCTGGATACCAGGGCTGGTATCTGGGTACTGGTCTCCTTTTTGTTTCTCTGGACAACCAGTACTATCCCACTACAAACACCAAGTTTGTCACAGCGTGTGGGAATAAACCCCAGATGAGGCAAATTTACAGGTTTAAAACACACCGTGGTGTGATATTTATTTTCCAAAAGTTGGAAAAATAATAAGTGGAAACAAAAGAAATCTCAAAGAAAATCACTACTTAACATCAGTAGTTTCTCCCATAATAAAGTCCTGGATCTTAGAGCTCCTAAGCCCCTGCTCATCTGTATTCAACAGCTTGTCTACAGTAGAAACATGGAAGTTGACAGCAGGTAAGGACCGCAAGGCCCATCCAGTCTGCCTATTTCTTTTTTTGCCTTATGACTGTGCCATCGGCCTTTGCTCTGTCAATGGCCTATCTATTCATACTCAACTGTATTGCTCCCTTATGCCTATCCCATGCCTGTTTGAAGCCCTGCACTGCATTCATATCCACCACTTCCTGAGGTAGGCTGTTCCATGCATCCACCACCCTTTCTGTGAAAAAGAACTTCCTCACATTACCCCTTAATCCGCCTCTCTCTAATCTCATGCTGTGTCCTCTTGTCTTGCTATTTTTCTTATATTGAAACATATTAGACTCTTTCACCTTGTTAATGCCCTTAAGGTGTTTGAATGTTTCTGTCATATCACCTCTCTCCCTCCTTTGCTCTAGGGTGTATATATATTGAGCTCCGTTAATCTGTCCTCATATGTGTTCTGATGCAGTCCCTGCACCATTTTGGTTGTCCTTCTCTGGACTGCCTCAATTTGGTTAATGTTCTTGTGAAGGTGTGGCCTCCAGTACTGCATGATAGTCCAGATGGGGCCTAACCAGTGTCTTGTAAAGAGGTTATTACCTCCCTCTTCCGACTTGTGATACCCCTACTAATACACCAACATCCCTCTAGCCTTACCTACTGCTTTGGTGGTCTGCTTGGATGATTTCAGGTCATCGGTGATGACGCCCAAGTCTCTTTCTTCCCTTGTGACTGCCAGCAACTCCCCTCCCAGCCTATAGGTGGCTTCTGGGTTTCTCTTCCCTATGTGCATGCTCTTGCATTTCTTTGCATTAAACTCCAGTTGCCACTCTTCCAACCATTTTGCTAGTTTATCCAGATCTCTTCTCATTCTGCCCACCCCATCTGGATCATCTACTCTGTTGCAGATCTTGGTGTCATCTGCAAACAGACAAAACTTACCCTCCAGTCCATCTGCAATGTCACTGATGAAGATATTGAAGAGGACTGGCCCCAGGACTGATCCCTGTGGTACCCCACTTGTGACTTGCATCTCTTGGACTGTATACCGTTTACCACCACTCTCTGTTTTCTGCCTGTCAACCAGTTTTCCACCCAGTTGACCAACTTCTGACTCACCCCGAGCCTACCCAGCTTATTAATCAATCTTCTATGTGGAACAGTATCAAAAGCTTTGCTGAAGTCAAGGTAGGCAACATCAACTGCTACCCCTTGGTCCACCACTCTGGTTACCCAGTCAGAGAAATCTATGAGATTAGTTTGATAGGACCTTCCTTTTGTAAACCCATGCTGTCTTGAATCCTGTGCTGCTGTGGATTCCAGGTGTTGCACTATCTTTTCCTCAAGGAGTGCCTCCATAATTTTGCCCACTACTAAGGTAAGACTGACTGGTCTGTAGTTCCCTGCCTCTTCCCTGCTACCACTCTTGTGGCGCGAGATCACATGAGTCCTTCTCCAGTCTTCTGGGACTTCTGTGCTCAGAGACTTGCTAAACAGTTCTGATAATGGCTCTGCTAGTTCCACCCTTAGCTCCTTTACTACCCTGGGATGTATGCCATCGGGTCCCATTGCTTTGTCCACCCTGAGCTTATCAAACTCTTGTAGGACCCTTTCTTTTGTGAAGGGACTAGTGCACACCTCCCTCCCCACTGTGCCAGTGGTGCTGAGCTGTGGGCTCTGCCCTACCTTCTCTTCAGTAAATACTGAGCAGAAGTATCTATTTAGGATAGATGCTTTTACATGGTCCTCCTTCTTACATGCCCCCTTATCCTCTTTGATCTTAGCAATAACCCCTCTGGACTTTCTCCTTTCACTAATGTATCTGTAGAAAGTCTTGTCACCTTCTTTTACTGTGCTAGTGTTTCCTCAGTTTGGGCCTTTGCCTGCCTTACTACCTTCCCTGCTTCCCTTAGGGAAGTTTGGTATACCTCCCTATGTTCATCCTGCTGCGTTCCCTTATATTTCCTCTCTCCTTTCTTTCAGGGCTCAGCAACACTGGACTGAACTGAAGTGAACTTAGTGAAGAGGTTTTTATATCTTTTGGTGGGGTCACCTGACTGAGCCCTTTTCTATTTACATGTCTGGACATGTTGTTTCATGTCTAACCATGTTTCAAAACCAAGGGGGTGTTTTGTTTCAGGGGACTTCCTGGTTCAGTTAAAGGTACAGAGTACATCTCCACAGATATTGACTCTCTCTATATCTCTGATCCACAGTGACTAAACACTTTTATAAAGTATCCACATTCTCATACATAGACCCTTATACAGTAACTGGTCTAAAATGTGAATTTATGAAAATATCTTAAGGATTTCTTATAACTGTACTAATCATAAAATTAGTTTGATATGGCTTCTGAATCATTCTTCTTTAAAAAGGCTTTATTAACTGTATTCATTCCTCCTATCTAAAATAGTCTTCATGCTTTTTGTACACAAAATGCACTTATACACTTTACACAACACCTCTCCAGGTATTTCGCATCATTCCAGGGACTGAATGGATGGAAATGGAAACAGAATGAAAAGAGAGAACTAGTAGGAAGTTTAGTAGGGATAGTAAAGAGCTGTGCTAGGTGGCCAACGGGGGGGAAGAAAAGCAAAGATAAAAGCGTTAACTGTGCTAGGAAATAGAGATTTGAAAAGTGTTCCATCAGTTACAGCCAAGGGTGTAGCCTAACTGCCACACACCAGTATGGTGGGCAGTCTGTTTTTCACTTTTTTAAAGAAAAAGAGTCAATCAGACTACCAGCTACATCAGCAATCTTTACAGCATGCTGGCAATCATGAAATGTGTTTTTTGAACTAGGGGCACTGAGACCTAAGAGGGTTGACTGTGTCCTTTTAATGACTAAGTATTTTTTTATGGTTACTTAGTTTTAAAGACTTTTTTTTTTCCCACAGCCCCCTCTGCTGTTTCAGATCCGGTCTCTGTTAGGACTATGTCTGCCAGTTTACGTTCTTCTCATGAAATCATTCGTCAAAAAAAAAAAACCTTCACATAACCAAAGTAGGGGCTTGTGCCTTCTCAATTGTTGCCCCCAGCTGTTTGGAATAAGCTACCAGTTTCTCTTGATAAGCCTGGTTCTTTTTCTGTTTTTTAAAAAGCATTTTAGACAATATCTTTTTACTTAGTGTTTATGTAAATGTCTGTAGTGATTGCTTTGTATTTGATATTAATTGTTTCATTGTTTTGTATTGTAATGCTTCGGCCTGGACCGTGTCTGAAAAAGGGATCCTCTGTTCAGCTGCTCCTACCAGGTTAACAAATTGAAATACACAAATGCATTTCTTAATTTAGGTGTTTGTGCTTCTACTTGGTGAGCTTATCACCCCAACCCCTCCATCTCCATGACCTACCCCGTCTCCACGGGTAGAGGCCCCCCTTCAGCAGGAGTGGTTTTCCACCTTCTTCAGGGTCAGGACTGTGGCTAAAGCCGGAGTCATGGTCTCTGATGTGGGGTCTGTGAAGGGTCAGGTAGTCATCCTGCTACTGCTAGAGTCCATTCTGCTCCATATTTTTCTTCTTTTTCTACAGATGGCACACAGTGTGTGTTGTGTTTAGGGGGAGCCAACTCGAATGCACTCAATGTGGTCCTACCAGGAGAGCAAGCTCCCTGGCCCCGCCAGCAGGAGTCACTGCACCAGAGCATGCTGCCTGCCTTCCTCACAGCTGGGGCATTCTGCTGGCATGGAAATGTGCTGCACATCTGTTGGGCCATTGGGAGGCATTTGCAGTTTATTTTGACCTAATTCAGGTCATTCCATTTCCTCAGTGATTGGGTAGTGCCCTTTAAGAGCATGGAACTCTGAAAGCAGGTGGTCTGGCACCCATTCTCCTGCCCACCAATGAAGAACAGTGTGACCTTAAAGTACTGGGGCAATTGGGTAGTAACACAGAAACATGGAATCTGACTGCAGGTTAGGACCGTTTGGCCCACCTAGTCTGCCCATTTCCCTACTTACAGCATATGCGTATATAATGATGTTCTGCATTTGAGGTGCTTGTTATTTTGCACATCTATTTGCATTTTATGGTTGCTGCTACCGCTGCTGTTTGTGTTCAGTAAATGGATTTTGAACATTGCTTTCCCACTGGTGTTGTGCATTTGCTTAGCACCCCGTGTACCTAATTTCTGGTTCTTGAATTTGCTCAGTGCAGACCACCCTGGTAGGTATACTGAGTCCCTGCACCATGTGAGACCCCCCCTCTTTTTTTTTTTCTTGCATGTTCCAATATACCTACTCCTATACTCCCTCCCTCCCTAATTTGTGAGCACTAAGTGGACTTTGCAGGTAAGTTTGTGAGTGCTTTTAATCTTTCACCTTCATCCTCCTTAAGATATTTTAAGCATACCTGATTGCCAAATGCAGATTACAATATGCTTCAGTGCCTCTGTACGTTTTATTAACTGCATTTGCTGTCTCTTACAGGGACTTTGAGGAAATCTGTCTCTGAAAAAAATGGCAAAAAAGTTTTGCTGGCACCCAACTTCAGGTGAGCCAAAGTGTAATGGAATGGACACTCCTCCTAGAACTGAAATAATCTGGATGATTTTATATTTTGCATATGGAAAACAAGTGACTAAAAGATATGCTAAAAGCTGGTAGACACGTGACATGAGTTGATGTGATTGCAGACTTTATTACCTGTGTGCAAAAGCATTAAGGTGTTCCTCAAACTGATACCATTGCACTCTGTGTGCTATGTAGGTTTGTTGACCAGTCAGTAGCCCTAGGTTGATTTATTTTTATTTATTTTGCATGAAACCATTTAGGCAGAGCCTGTTTTCAAAAGGTTTTGCATCGGATACAACAGAAAACAGCAAGTATTTGGGGGGGGGGGGGTTGCATGTATACAGTACAACTCCATACAATAAAATACAGTAAGATTACAGTTTAGCAACAGGAAACTCTTATGTTAGTCCACTGAATTTTGCGGCTGTAGTAGGCAAGGGGATCAGTGGTACTGCAATCACATTTTGTTTTATCAAATAGAGTTAGGGATCAGTGGCACTGGGGCACTTTAACTGACTTTAGTACCTGTGATGAGGAAACTGTGGCACTATTGTTGAGCTGAATTAGTGGCTGTAATGGTATGTGGTCCTAGGACACTGATTGAATTTAGTACCTGCAATAAGTTGGGAATCGGTGGTACTAAGTCACTTTGTTTAGTTTAATGTAGCACCTGTGCTGCTGTGACAGTGCAGCAGCAGCAGCACTACTGCTTGCAGCGATGACGACCCGAGTTCGAGAACAAGCTCGAGCCATCAGATCTGGCTGGTGGGAGGAAGATTGAACATCCAAGGGACTGCTCTTTGGGGTGGGGTGGCGCCCGGTGCTTGACTGTGTCCTAGTGAAGGTTGGGGGAGAGTATACCTGGTAGTGAAGGATAGGCCGTCATTCAGTGTGCCATGCATGGGGATATGTCTGAGGTTGCCATTGATGCCAATGCATGCATGCTTCTCAGTGCCACAAGGGGAGGACCAGAAAAGAGGAAAGCATCCTGGATGGTAGGATGATCACCGGCCCTCGCAGGCCCTGCACCTGGTGACTCGGGCACGGCCCTGTTGGATCATTGACTTAGCAGGTCGAGAGCACTCGCTGCCACTCCCCCATGGGAGTTCCGATATGTTCTGGGTGGAAGCTGGCATGATGGAGCTGGAAGGTTCAGCAGGATGGTGCCATACCAGGGAGTGAAGAAACAAGATTAATCAGAAAATAAAAAACGTGCAATAAACAAGGGATCATTGGCAGGACAACATATTATTTAACTAAATTTACAAAACAGTTCTAAAGAGTCATAAAGTTTCATTGGCTGAGAATCCTTCCAACTCGTATAAATATTCCCCCATATTAACTCTGGTTGTAGTTCCTAGCCAAATGACACCTCTGTATCAGTGCACCCCCACAACAAAAAAATAATGGCACAAAAAGCAGTCTTTTTTTTTTTTTTTTTTATTATGTAGTTTTTTTTAATTTTTAAAATGTTTAAATTTCTTATGTGTGCCTCATTTTGTAAGTGCAGCAAAACACTTCATGGATGAGTGATTATGGGTGAATAATCGCACTTCTCTAGAGCCGATGATTTTCCTTTATCGGCCAATTTCCATGTGGCAAAATCTTAAACATTCTCCCCCCGGCCCCCACCAAATCAAGGGCAAATTATCATGTTTTGAACAAAAGTTTGGCTCAGAATGGAGGGATTTACCCAAAAAGTTGGTGGAAAGGTTTTTTTTTTTTATGTAAATTGACTCTGAAGAGCTGCTTTAAAATAGACACATTTTGTTTTTGCTGGTGACTTCCTTTGAAAATGGGAAATCATTGGCCTACTCTCAAGTGCATTTGAAGGCACAGGGTACAAGCGTCTCCTGCCTTACAGTATACTCGAGCCTTGCAATTAACCGACCCCAAATTACTGACCCTGACATGTTTCTTATGTAATACCTCTGATAAGGATGAAATAAGTTGCATTAGGACAATTTGTTTAGTACAGCATCTGATTTGATTTGATTGAGTTGATTTAAATAGTTTATTCAGACAACATGAAGTCTTGCTGTATTCTGACATATTGCAGTTAGCCCCAGCACTTGAACTGCTCCGGAGATGAAAGAGTTAACTCTATGCTGAGAGCATAGAATGTTGAGCTTGTGCTCGGTTCAAACCTCTCTCTGCTGCACTTTCAAGTGTAACTGTCAGATTCTTTACTCCTCCTAACTGAAGTGTTGTGCCGGAGTTTCTCCTGTCGCTTTCGGTTCGCGTTGGTAAAAATCGTTGGTTAAACCGCAAACATTTATTTGTTTCTCATTTCAGATCTCTGTCTGTTGGTACAGTAAGTAGTAGAGGTAGTGGACTGTATTGATATTCTGTATTTGAATACTGTGGCAATTGTAAAACTTTACAACTGTTCCGGTCGGTTCGGGTGAACCGATCACTTTATTTATCTGTGGTGATTCTGGTGCTTATATGTTCTAAAAAAAAAAAAAAAAAAGGGTTGAAAGTTTTTTTTCCAGTACCTGTGACATGGTTAGGAACCGATAAGTCTGTCTTTCCTGGCCTGAAGCTGTGTAGAGGGTAAGTTTTTCTCTGATTACTGTGGTCATGTCTGAGAAACCCAGAAGAAAAACTGGGCCCACTGGGTTTCAGCACTGTAGTGTGTGTGTGTGTGTGTGTGTGTGTGTGTGTGGAGGCCTTTGCTGAGGCTGATCCTCACACCACCTGCATTTGTCTGGGGTTTGACCAACTCGATTCAGACTGCCAAATTTGCAAAAAAATTTCCTAAGGCCACCCTAGAACAAAGGTTGGGCAGGCTTAGGGAGAAAGAGGCCGAGAAGTCCGCTGACCCGGATGGCCAGCCCGGTTCGGTTCCGACCGAACCTGAGGGAGTGCCTTCTGACCAGGGTCAGACTTCCTTGGGCAAGAGGAGAGCCGACCCTCAGGGGTCGGTCCCCTCAAAAGAGAAAAAAAGACAAGTCTGCCAGTTCGGATTCAGATTCCCACCATCCAACCGCCAAGGAGATTACCAGGGCGATTAGTATTGTGGAATCGCCTCGTTCGGTTCCGACCGATCCGGCACCTATCGGTAGACGCTCGGTCAGTTCCCCTGGTTTCCGATTATTCTTTGGAGGAATATTATGAGCCGGAATGAGAAAGGGAAAAAGAGTTTCTAGGGACATGGATATGTTGTTCAATCCACACTTATTGGCAGGTTCCTTGCCGCTTTAATTGTTGCCGGAAGGTCTTCAAGCTGGCTCCTCCACCCACCGGGTGGTAAAACTCTCAGCTCCGCCCCATGGCCAGATCTTCCTTACGCTTGGAAGCTCAGGTTCCTCCCCAGTGCTCTGCGTTTTAGACTGGATCCCTAACTCTTCGGTTCGTCCGAAACTGGTTTTGAAGTTTTCTAAACTTTGGTCTTCATCTTCCCTCGCAGCTGCGATGGACAAATCTATTCCCGGCTTTCGGAGGTGCCCTTGCAGGCAGAAAATGTCCAGGACGGATCCGCACTCCACGTGCGTCTACTGCCTAGGCCTAGATCACGACCCGTAGGCCTGCGAGTTCTGCTGTTCTTTCTCAGTCAACATCCTGGACGATCGCACCGCCCGATTGCAGCTCCGGCGCCCCGAGAAGCGTTTTCCGCTGGCAAGATCAAAAGAGGCTCGTTGGGCGGTATCCGCGGCGGCTGGCTGAGCAGCTCGAGCAGATGATCGCCCTCAAGGAGGAGGCGGCCCAGGCCGCATCTTCCTCCTCGGCCGCGGCATTTATCCCGCTCTCTCCGAGTTCCTCGTACTCGGCTTCGTTCAAGGAGCTTTGTCAGTCCCTTTCCACGAAGGGAGAGGGGCCTTCGGGACGTTCTTCTCGGCCTAAGAAGAAGGAGTCGAAGGGTAAGTCCCACCGTCGGCGTTTGTGGGAGTGGGAGAGGTCTCCTTCCCCGGACAGCCGACTGTCGACTTCAGTCGAAGTTGTGGCTCAGGCCGCTGGCTTCATGGTGTCCCCGTCAGGCCAGCCTGCCGAGACTCCCGTCGACGCAGTCGAGATTTTTCTCGATCCGTCGGACGGGCTGTCAACTGGTGAAGCCGACAACCCACCTTCACGGTTCCCCGGTGGAGACCGAGGATCTGCCTGCGCTCGGGGCACGCGGTCCCAGTTGGGAAAGTGCCGAGCCGAGGGAAGAGGCCGGTCCCCGCCTCTTCCCAGACCCCTCAGTCCCCCCGAGGGTCCTCGGGTCTCAGACTTCATCTCGGTCAAGCCGTTCGCCAACATCGGTGGTCTCGGTACCAAAGTAAGCAGCAACACCGTTCCTCCTCGTCCTCTTTCTCGGATGAGAGGAGGCTTCGGCGTAAATTACGTTGACACTACGAGGAGCTTATGTGGCAGCAGTTACTGTTGTCTGGGTCTAAACCGACTCCGATTCAGCCCCCGGCCATCAAGTGGCTGTCGCCCGAACGACCGAAGCAACCGCTTGCCCCAGTTGAGTTGCCCATTCCAGGGCCGGTTGTTCGGATGAAACCGGCTGCTCCACCGATCGTGGTGGAATCTCCGCCTCCAAAACCGAAGTCTGGGGCACCGACCAAGGATTCTTGGTCGGGTCATGGCTTGCCACACAGGTTGTCGGTCACCGCCTCCTGACCCGTCCTCGCCAGGTAGAGGGTGGCTCAGGGCTGAGGCAGCTCTTCGCAGACTCTTCGGAATCCTACGACGACTCCTCCCTGTTATCCAGGCAGGTCGACCTGGAGTCCTCTGGGGGCCAGTCATTGGACGATAGCCCATCGTCCTTCTTGGGTCTGCTTCAACTCATCTCTGAGTCTGCCGGGATGCAGCTTGAGCCCGTGTCCAAACGGGCACAGTATCCCCTGACTGAGATACTGGACCGAGGGGATTCCGCCATGGAGGCCTTTCCAGTGGCTGAGGCCATTGTCGGCCCAGCCTTGGAGCTCTGGCAGCGGCCTGCTTCCTGTCCTGTGCCCTTGGCCAGGATGTCCAGGAAGTATGCGGTCCCTACCGGCTCTTTGCCCGGTTTCTTGGAGCACCCCTCTGCCGAGGGGTTAGTCACCGATAACTTCTTCCGGCGTTCCGGTAATGCTCGGGACGTGGATAAGCCCCCTGACAGAGTCCAAAAAGCTGGACTTTGCTGGGTGCAAGGTGTACGCTGCGTCCTCCCTCGGCCTCCGACAGGCCAGCTCGGCTGTGCTGATGGCACACTTCTCCCACGCCCTCTTGGGCTCCCTGGATGAGGTTGTCCCTCATCTCCCGGCCGACCTGCAGACCATGGTCCATCAGGTGCGGGACCAGGGTAGGGCGGTGGCAAAGCAGCAGCTTCAGACTGCTCTGGACATAGGTAATTCCTGTGCCAGGTCAGTAGCGGCCGTGGTGGCCATGCGCCGCAGGGCGTGGCTGAGGATATCCACCTTCACGGCGGATACCCAGCACAAGTTAGCGGACGTCCCCTTCTTGGGGACTGACCTCTTTGGCCCTGGAGTGGAGGGACACCTCCAGTGGATCAAAAAGTCCAATGCCACTCTGGACTCGGTCACCTCCACCCAGAGGGACAAAGGCAGCCATCAGCAACAGCATAAGTTCTTTCGTCCTTCGGCCCCTGCAGCTCGACCGGCCCAACAGCATCAGCAACAGGGCCAGCAGGCTCGCGCTTGGCGTCCCAAACCCAAGCCGGCGGCTTCCTCCAACAGGAAGCAAGGAGGTAAAGGCCCAGGAGGTCCCTCGGCCGGTTCCTCCTCCAAGCCTGCCCAGTGATGGGTTGAGGGGTGCCGCCCCCAGCCTCGTCACTCCCCCCTGGGTTCCCCCCGTGGCGGGACAGCTCCGCCACTTCCTTTCCGTCTGGTCCGCTATCACCACGGACCGCTGGGTGTTGGAGGTGGTAGGAAAAGGCCTGCCTCTGGAGTTTGAGCAGGCTCCTCCCTTTTGAGCCATCGCCCCTCGGGGGGCCATGGGGTCCGCAGCCTCGCTGTCGGCCTGCCGAGCCGATATTGTCCTGCTCCTCAAAAAAGAGGTGATCAGGAAGGTGGTGGATCCTCCTCTAGACCCGGGGTTTGTGTCCAGGTATCTCCTGGTCCCCAAACGGACGGGGGGCTGGCGCCCCATCCTTTATCTGCACGACCTGAACAGGTTCCTAAGGTCTTGGACCTTCAGGATGGTCACTCTGGCTCAGATAATACCATCCTTGGAACGAGGCATGTGGTTCTGTTCCCTGGACCTCCAGGACGTGTTCTTTCACATCCCGATCCGTCCGTTTCATCAGAGATTCCTATGCTTCAGAGTGGAGGGGTCCCTTTACGAGTTCCGGGCCATGCCCTTCAGCCTCTCTTTAGCTCCCAGGGTCTTCACCAAATGCATGGCAGTGGTGACAGCATTCCTGCGGCGCTGAAGGGTCCAGGTGTACCCCTAGCTGGACGACTGGCTGATTGCAGCCCCTTCCAGAGCAGAGGTGGAGTGGTCCAGAGATCTGGCCCTTCAGGTTTGCTCTCAGATTGGCCTCCTCATCAACGAGGCCAAGTCGGAACTCGTGCCGAAGCAGATGATACTCTTCATCGGGGCAGAGCTCGACTCTCTTCGAGCCAGAGCTCGGCTTCCGGCGGACAGGGCCGAGGTTCTTTCCTCCTTTGCCCAGTCATTTCTGGTTGGGCAATCGCGCCCTGCCTGGGACTTCCTGCGCCTCCTGGGCCTCATGGCGGCCTGCACCAGCGTGGTCCGTTGGGCCCGTTGGTACATGCGTCCCCTTCAATGGGGACTGGCCAGCCAGTGGTCATAGCGCTGCGATCCATTGGACCAGCCTGTGACAGTGACCCAGGAGATGTGGAACGCTCTCCAGTGGTGGACCATTCCGGTACATCTGCAAGAGGGCATCCCGTTCGTCCGCCCCGAGCCGACGGTCTCTCTATCGACCGATGCATCTCTGTTGGGTTGGGGTGCCTATGTGGGGGAGCACAGAGCGCATGGCCTCTGGTCCCTGCAGGAGTCCCGATGCCATATCAACCTGCTGGAGCTCCGAGCAGTCTTCCTAGCTCTCACCGCCTTCGCTCCGTTTCTACGGGGTCAAGTGGTTCAGGTCCAGACGGACAATACCACGACCATGTACTATCTGAACCACCAGGGCGGAACGCGCTCCATACTGTTATGCAAGGAAGCTCTCCGCATATGGTCCTTCATGCGCAGCCTGGAGGCGGATCTCCTAGCCATTCACGTGGCAGGAGCCTCCAACACCCTGCCGGAGGTACTACAAGATCTCTTCTCCCACTGGGGCACGCCTCAGGTGGACCTGTTTGCCTCCAGCGAGAATGCGAAGCTGAGTCTGTTCCATGCCCGCCCCCCTCAGCAGAACACGCTGCAGGGGATGCCTTCTCGGAGCCGTGGACCCCGGGCCTCTTCTCGCCTTCCCCATTTCCCTTGATCCACAGGTGCTTCTCAAGGTGAGGAGGGACAAGGTGCAGGTGATTCTGGTAGCCCCAGACTGGCCCGTCAGTTCTGGTATCAGATCTCCTCAGCCTCAACTCCAGGCTCCAGGTGGCTTCCAGCTGCCCGGACCTGATCTCAGTCAACCAGGAAGGTATTCCATCCGGACCTTCAATCCTGCACCTACTGGCCTGGTTCCTGAGCGGCTAGAGTTCCAGGCCTTGGGTCTTTCGACGAGGTCCTCAATGTCGTTGAGGCATCCCGTGAGTCGACCAGGAAATGCTATGCCTTCAAATGGAAGAGTCTCCATTTGGTGTCAGGGAAGAACTTTGACACTTCCGCCTGTCCCTTGGCAAGCATTCTGGACTATCTGTGGTCCCTTTCTCAGCAAGGGCTTCGGTCGACGACCCTTAAGGTGCACCCGGCAGCCATCTCTGCTTACCGGGCGCGGGCCGGGAAGCAGTCGGTGGCACAGGAGAAGGTGGTCGGGTGCTTTTTCAAAGGCCTTGACCACATTTCCCCTCTGGTGCGAGAACCTCCACCTCCATGGGATCTACTCCTGGTATTGGCCAAGCTCATGGGCAAGCCATTCGAACCAATGCACAGGTGCGATATTTCCCACCTGTCATGGAAGACCGCCTTCTTGGTGGCTATCACGTCAGCCAGAAGGATGGGAGAGCTCCAGGCACTTTCCATAGAGTCTCCTTATCTGGTCTTCCACAGGGACAAGGTTGTCCTGCGCCCTCACCCGAAATTCCTTCCGAAGGTGGTGTTGGAGTTTCACCTTAACCAGGTGTTGACTTTGCCGGTGTTCTACCCCAATCACACCTCGTAGGCTGAATATAGGCTCCATACTTTGGACCCTAGACGAGCGCTTGCTTATTATAAGGAGCGTACGGCTGAAGTTCGGGGAGAGGTTCGCCAGCTGTTTGTCACCTACGCTGAAGCCGCACCTGGCAGACCTGCAGCCAAGTGGGACGATAAGCAGGTGGGTCACCTCCTGCATAGAGCTCTGCTATGGGTTGGCGGGATGGAGCCTCCCAGAGGATAAGAGCTCATTCTACCGCCATACCGCTGCATCGATTAGCTGCTTCAGGATGTCCCTATCCAGGATATCTGCAGGGCTGCTTCCTGGAAATCGGCATGTACCTTTATTACCCACTACCACATCGACAGCGGAGTCACGCTGGGATGCTGGTTTTGGGGCCTCGGTTCTCAGTCCCTATTTCCCAAGTAAGTATCGGAAATTCGCCTTGCCTCCCTCCTCCCGGAGAACTCTTCCAGGAGTCTGCCAATAAGTGTGGATTGAACAACATATCCATGTCCCAGAAATACAGGTTACTCACCTGTAACAGGAGTTCTAGGAATGGTATATGTTGTTCATCCCTACCGACCCACCAGCTTCAACGCACAACCTGGCTTCCAGCGGGCTAGATCTGGCGTCATGGGGTGGAGCCGAGAGTTTTACCACCCGGGTGGGTGGGAGGAGCCAGCTTGAAGACCTTCCGGCAACAATTAAAGCGGCAAGGAACCTGCCAGTAAGTGTGGATGAACAACATATACCATTCCTAGAACTCCTGTTACAGGTGAGTAACCTGTATTTGATGATGATGAGGAAGAGGATGTTGGTGAAGGTCTGGATGAGCCCATTGAACTGGACATCTCCCCAGACAGACCTTCAGGAGTTTCCCCATCCAGGCTTTCTGAGTCCCCCTCCCACTTTATGTTTTACAGAAAAGTGGCTTACACCCTCCAGCTCCCTGTGGATGAAGCTGTTGAGGAGCAGGAGGAGCCTGATTTTGTGGAAATGACGGACATCCCAGAGTCCAAGAGACTGTCTATTCCCTTACACAAATCTTTTGGGAAGCAGACTCATAAGCTTTTGAAAACTCCAAATTCATTGCCTGCAGTGGAGAAATGAATGGACAGGAGGTATATGCTATCAGACTTGGCTTCGGAATTCCTGTATCAGCATTGCAGCCATGTTGGGGTAGTGCAGGCTGCAGCCTGTGACGAGGCTAGCATACCTTTGGCTTCTCACCACCCCCCCCGGATAAGGACTCCAGGAAGATGGTGCTATGGCAGTATCTGGCATCTTCTGTGGGACTCAGACAGGCTAACTACATGGCCTATGCAGCCAGATACCAAAAGTCCAGGTGGGAGTCTGTTTTGGATCTGGCTAAGCAGGCTTCCCCCCAGTTAGCCAAGGAACTGGAGGAGGTGGCTGCTGATGGGATAGAGGCATGTAAGATTCAGTTTCATGCTGCTGTGGACTCCAGTGATGTTTCATCATGAGTCATGGCCACATCTGTGGCTCTTCGGAGGATGGCTTGGCTCAGGTGTACTAGCCTCTCGCATAATACGCAGGCTAAGGCCATGGATTTTCATGTTGTGGGTAATTCTCTGTTTGGGGAGCAGACAGAGACCTACATGAAGCAAATGGATGAGTACAGGACCACCTATAGGAGTGCTCAAGCCAAAGAAAGGCAGTCAAATCCTCAGAAGCAGCAGGCTAGGGGTAGGGGCAGGCCTTTTCATAGGCTTTTCTACCAGGCACAAGCCTCCTCTCCTTTTTCCCAGAGGGGGGTCTTTAGAGGGAGAGGCAGAAGGGGGATGAGCTGGGCTGCATCCACCTCTCAGCCTAAGGCTTCTGCCAGGCAGACACCCTGAGGTGTCAGCCCGGGTTGACTCCCCAATCCCTGTAGGAGGCAGGCTGGTTTACTACTTCCAGGCCTGGAAGTCTGTGACCTCAGACAAGTGGGTCCTGGAGGTGGTAAGCCAGGGACTGGCCCTCAGCTTCAAAAGGTTTCCAAAGCTGAGGGTCAGGTCTTTTCCACCTGCAAACATCTCCGAAACCATTGCCCTAGAGGCAGAGGTTTCCTCTCTGTTACCTCTCAGAGCCATAGAGAGAGTTTGTACATCCCACAGGGGCAAAGGTCTGTACTCCAGATATTTCCTTACCCCCAAAAAGACAGGGGAGTGGCGGCCCATCCTAGACCTAAGGTACCTAAATAAGCATTTACTGAAACCAAAGTTCAAAATGGTGACTCTGGGAATAATTCCTCCCTCTTTGAGGCCAGGGGACTGACTAGCTTCCCTAGACCTCAAGGATGCCTACTTTCACATTCCCATCAGGTGCTCCCACATAAAGTACCTCAGATTCGAACTGCCCTCAGGCCATTATCAGTTCAGGGCAATGCCTTTCGGGCTAACATCAGCACCAAGGGTTTTTACAAAATGCCTAGCAGTAGTAGTAGCCTTCTTAAGAAGGCAGAACATCTCTATTTTCCCATATTTCGATGACTGGCTCATTGTGGGGCAGTCTCCAGACCAAGTCATGTCAGATCTACAAGTGATCCAGCAAGTGCTCACTTCTTTGGGATTCCGCCTCAGTCTTCCAAAGTCAGTTCTCGAACCAGTGCAGCTCCTCACCTTCATAGGGGTGGAGCTGGACACTGTCCAGGCAAAGGCCTTTCTTCCCTTGTCAAGAGTAAAGGCCCTTACAGATCTAGCTTCATCATTTCGTCTCCTGGTCTCTCGTCCAGCAAGACATTTCCTCCAATTACTGGGCCACATGGCAGCTGCTACTGCAGTGATTCCAGGGGCCAGCTTTCAGATGAGGGATATCCAGTTTCACCTGAGGGCCTTTTAGTCCCAGAAAAAAGACCCTCTCACCAAACTAATTCCAGTGACTCAGACCTTGATCCATGCCCTTCAGTGGTGGTTGGATCAGGACAACCTCAGACAAGGAGTCCCATTTGTCTCTCAGACTCATTCTGTGGTTCTAACCACAAATGCTTCTCTCCTAGGATGGGGGGGATCATTTGGGAGCCCTCACAGCACAAGGAGTGTTGTCCCCTCTGGAGTCTCTCCTTCATATCAACCTTTTGGAACTCGGGGCAGTATATCTAAGCTTACAAGCTTTCGCAAAGGCAGTACAAAACAAGGTGGTTCAGGTGAGAACAGACAACACCACCACCATGTGGTATATCAACAAGCAGGGAGGCACTCTGTCGACGGCCTTGTGCACGGAAGCCATGAAAGTCTGGTCTCTGGCCTATTCTCTACAGACTTCCTTGATAGCAGTCCACCTTCCAGGGAAGGACAGTGTGTTAGCAGATGCTTTGAGCAGGATTTCTCAGGGCCATCACGAATGGTCCCTGGATTCTCTAGTACTAAAAATAATATTTCTAATATGGGGCACTACTCAGATAGACCTCTTTGCAGCCCCAGGCAATCACCAACTTCCTCTCTCTTGTTGCAGACCCCAAGTATTGGGCTCAGTCCCCCTGGATGCTCTACTGTTGGATTGGTCGGAGAAATTTCTCTATGCCTTCCCCCCTTTCCTCTATTGGTCAGAGTTTTGGTCAAGATAAGTTCACAATCTTGAAAGGTGATCCTGATTGCACCAGACTGGGCCAGGCAGCCTTGGTATCCTCTCTTGCTGTCTCTGGTGGTCCATCTTCCATTGACTCTTCCCAAAAAACACAATCTGTTAACTTCCTCTCAGGGGAGAATTCGGTATCCCAATCTTTAGTCTCTTAATCTCAAGGCTTGGCTCTTGAGCTAGAATATGCAAATATGAATCTGTCTCAGGGGGTTCTGGACATTCTCAAGGCTTCTCATAAACCTGCCACTAGGAAAAACCTACAACTCCAAATGGAAAAGGTTTGGTATTTGGTGTTCTAGTAAATGGATATCTCCAGACTCTGCTGTCTTGTCTGCAGTTCTGGACTATATGGTTCATCTCAATAGCTTAAGCCTCAGACCAGCTACCCGCAAGGTGCATCTATCTGCTGTTTCTGCATTTTTTATCAGTGGGGAAGCCTTCTTCTCTGGCATTTCACCCTGTGTTCTGTAAATTTTTTAAGGGACTACTTCATACTAATCCCCCTTTTAAGGATCCTACCCCTGTTTGGGATCTTAATGTTTGCATTGCTCAGCTCATGCAACCACCCGTTGAGCCTTTAGCCTCAGCAGAACTTAAGTACTTGACTTGGAAAACTGTGTTCCTAGTAGCTATTACCTCTGCCATTCGTATCAGTGAATTATAAGCGCTGTCAGTGGAGCCTGATTTTATTTCTTTTCATAGAGATAAGGTGGTCCTTAGAACCAACAGGAGGTTCTTACCCAAAGTGGTTTCAGATTTTCATCTGAACCAATCCATGTCCCTTCCTGTGTTTTTCACTGGTCATTCTTCTTCAGGAGAGAGAAGAATACACAGTTTGGATGTTAAGAGGGCACTTAGCTACTACATTGAGCGCACTAAAGCACTTAGGTTTGACTGTCCTCCGTTGTTCCTCACTTATGGTGAAGTGGGAAAGGGTAAACCAGCTACTAAGAAGACTATTGCCAGGTGGATTGTTTCTTGCATACAATTCTGCTATGAAAAGCTAGGCAAAGTACCCCCATCAGACCAGAGGACTCATTCGACTAGGTGTACAGCTGCTTCTCTGACTGCTGCCAGAGATATTCCCTTATTAGAAATATGTAAAGCAGCCACCTGGAAAACAGTCTATACATTCCCCAAGCATTACTCTCTGGATATCCAGGCTAGGAGTGATGCAAGGTTTGGTACAGCAGTGCTGCACAGCCTATTTCCTAAGTAAGTTCTGTACCCTCCTCCATGGAGGTACTGCTTGGTAGTCTGCAGTATGTCAGAATACAGCAAGACTTCATGTTGTTTGAAGAAAGAATTACTCACCTTAGTAATTATGTTTCTTCTAATGGAGTCTTGCTGTATTCTGACCTCCTCCCCTCTCAGAACCTGGTTTTTGGGAAGTGTGCTGGCAGGTACAGTGCTGCATCCCAAAGGTGGCTTGGCTCCTTTCCTTTTGGAGATGCTGGGCATAGTGGATCTTCATTTGTTGTTGTTATAAAGTTTTGTTAAGTTCACTACCTGAGTTTTTTTGTTTTGGAGTTCTCGACTTGAGTCTTTTGGGATTCCAAAACTTTTGGTTGCCCTTATGGCTAGTGTTTTTTTACAGTTTTCACACTATAGGCGTGCTTAGTTAGTTTTGGCTCGTAAGAATCTGATAGTTACACTTGAAAGTGCAGCAGACAGAGGTTTGAACCGAGCAGGAGCTCACCGTTCTATGCTCGCAGCATAGAGTTAACTCTTTCATCTCTGGAGCAGTTCAAGTGCTGGGGCTAACTGCAATATGTCAGAATACAGCAAGACTCCATTAGAAGAAACATAGTTACCAAGGTGAGTAATTTTTTCTTTTGGTTTATGGACCCTGCTGTCCCCATTCCTGGACCCTTATTGGGGCCTGATCCTCTGATGCACACACCAAAGAGAGCGAATGCCACCCCCAGCCCAGGACCCTGCCACCATCATGGGCCCGCAGGCACCTTCCAGCTGATCGCAGCTGAAGCAATGCACCTGGGATTTCCCAAAACATGGAGGGCTTTGTCTGGTGCTGCAGAACAGAAATGCACAGAATTAGGATATGCAGTGTTGGTGGGACTAGAGACAGTTTTACCTAACAGGCAGGGAAAACACCCAGGAAAATTCCCAGTCAATGGGCACCAACTGTGCAGAGCACAGGAGGAACATTCTGTTACTAGACAGTAAAAAAAAAATTTGCGAAAAATGGGAAACATTAATATTCTTTGGGAGCATGGCCTATAACTTTAATCCCTTAAGTACAAGAAACTTTTTAGCACAAATTTAGACATTTAAGTTACGAACATACGAAAAGAGCCAGCAGAAGACTACCACCTGGTCTATCGCGTCTGCTCGATAAGTGATACAGAGTTTGGCCTTACAGTTTCCGCCAGTGACCCTGCCCCTCCAACTGTCCCTCCCTCTCCCCCCCTTCTCCGCTTCCTTGGTACCAAGGGTCCCCTTTGTGCTTGTCTCAGGTTCTCATGAATGCTCCCACCATCCTTGCTGACATCACCTCCTCTGGCAGCTCATTCCAGGTGGACACCATCCTCTCAATATAGAAGGGCTTCCTTGCATCCCTTCTGAATCTCCACCCCCTCCCAATCAATCTTAGGCTGTGACCCCTAGTGGTTCTGTTGTCACTCATTTTAAAGAGACCCTCCCTTTTCACTCTTAATTCCCTTCATGTGCTTGAAGGTCTCTATCACCCCTCTGCCTCCTCTCTTCCAGGGAGTACATCCCCAGGGCTCACAGCCTCTCCTCATAGGATCTATCCTGTAACCCCTCAATCATCTTGGTTGTTCTCCTCTGGCCCCCCTCCAGCATGTTAATGTCTTTCATAAGGTAAGGATGCCAGTACCTCACCCCATATTCTAAATGTGGTCTCACCAATGACCTGTATAATGGTAAAATAACCTCACTCTGACTACTACTGAATCCTCTTTCAATACACCCCAGCATCCTGTTAGTTAAGTTAACTTAACCTAGCTATGTTAGCCAGGTTACACTCATCTTCCACAGAAAAACTTGGTCAGGATAAATCAACATTTGCAATTACTGGAAACAACCATATCTTCCCTTGTCAATCTTCACCATTCATTACTGCTTGGGTTAAGCGCACGCCGCGCTTACAGGAGTTTTTTTTTTTTTAAGTAAACCAGCGGTAGCGCGCCCTCGAGATGACGTGCAGCGTCATGCGCGAGGGCAGCTGATAGTGCTGTAGACTCCTCCTCCATCTCAGTTCTGTTTCTCCCCGTTGGGGCTGCACCTGCTGCGCAGTAGCGATAGTATCGTGTTTTTTTCTCACAGCTGAAGACTCTTCTGTAGACTCCTCATGTCCTCTCAGACATCCACTCGACGCCGTACACCAGTAAGACCGTTCTTTTTATTTCTATATTGTGGCACCGAGTGCTTTATCTTTTTTTCCTCGTTTAGTTCGCATCACGTCCGGTTGGGAGCAAGGCGTAATCGAGCGCGCGCGCCCTATCGTCCAGTGCTCCTGTGGCGGCATTTCTCCGTCTCGGACCGGCATGATGTCTGTCTCCGTTGCCTGGGACCCAACCGCGACAGTGGACGGCGTGCGACGCTTGTTTCTCTATGGACGCGCGTGTCCTCGAAGTCAGCGTTCAAGCTCGGCAAAGACCCGCCCGACCTTGGAGAGCAGCGTCGCTCAAGATTCCCAGGTAAGGTCTCTAAACCCTTCGGGTTCCTCCCGGGCCTATACGATCGCGGAGGAGGCTTCCTCCTCTTCTCTTGCCGAAGAGAGCTTCTTTCACGGTCTCGGGGGAACGTCGTGGTCCCTCCCGGGGCCGCGATGGGGACACCACCTCGTCAGTCACCTCCTCTGAGGTGCAGGCTCCCCCAGTGTCGAGGCCCACGATTTCTGGGCCTGGCACCGGTGGACCCTCGATGCCGCCCTCCGGTGCCGTTTTGGATCGTGACGCCGCGGGCCCGGTCTCTCCAGCAGCGGGCGCCGTGGGCCTATCTGGTCGATAGGGAAGTCAGGACCGGGCCCTGTTCTGTCGTAGCGTGGGTGGGGGGTCATCCGGCGCCGTCCCTGGCACCGGTTGCCGGTTAATGGCGCCATTGCTCCGAGGACCCCTGGGGTTCCAACAGAGGTCCTGCTAGTCTCGTCCTCTTGGAGGCCGATGACATGGATGTGGACCCATCCTGGCACCATGACTCTTGAGTCAAGGTCCCGGTGGCACTGGGTGTAGGCGCAGTGGGCCCTTCCACTGTCCCCCTCCCGTCCCCGAGGATCCCTCGGGCTGGGGAGTGGCCCTGGGTCCCATGGGGGTGATGTGGGGGGACTGGGGAGAGCTCCCCTCCTGGGGTCCTGTGACAGCTGCCCTCCCGGGTGCTGTTGCTTCCTCTCGGTATGGGGAACACTGCAGTCGGAGGAGGGCTCTCTCAGTCCGAGGTCGAGGGGCAGGGGCAGGTGCCCCAGTCTCCCAGCCACCCCTCGTCAGGGTGGCTAGGGCAACAGCGCTGAACCCCGTCCTTCCCTCTTGGGCCCAGGGGTTCCCTCGGTGGCGTTGCTGTGGACTGCCCTTCTGGACCCATGCGGTCCCGGGTTCGTCTGAGGGAAGTTCCCCAGGCTCTTCCAGGCATCGCATCCTCAGGGTCTCGTCTTGTGGCCTGGTTTGTTGTCGGGATCCCGCCAGCTCAGGCTCCGTTCCCAGTTTCAGAGCCCTAGCAGAGGTCAGTTGCCTCTTAAGTAGGTGCCCTTCTCCAGTACCTCTGCATCCACCCCCGCTCTTCCAGGCCATGCCGGTCCCTCTGAGGCCGTTATCCTGAGACAGTTCAGAGAGTTCTCTGACCTTCCCTCGCATACATTAGATACATGCATGCGGGTCTTTCGACTCTCCCCCACCGCGAGAATCTTCTGGACATTGAGGCTCTCCATCATCCTCGTCTTCCCCTCTGAGGAAGAGGAACCCTGCTCATCTTTCTTCCGATGCTGATTTCACTGAATATCAGCGATTCCTCTTGAGGATGGTGGCAGATCTTCAATCTCTTCGTTCGGCGAGACAATACCCGAGCAGGAGCCGTGAATTCCTTGAAATTCAGTGCCCAACACCTGGTGGTACCTTCCAGCCTATCCCTTCCAGGAAGGCGTCTATCCGTTCCTGGCAGCCGCCCTTTCTCCAGCCCGGCAGACTGTCGTCCGGTATTGTGCCCCTCGGGTCTCTGGGTACCCTTCCCAACCCGTCTTCGGGTTTGGTATACCTAGAGACTCCTTCCGGGTGCCGCCGCCTGGCGCACGACCGCCCACCAGATTCGGATTCCCTACAGTTCGACCGGTGGGGGCGAAGAGTGTTCTCTTCTTCTCGTGCGGTGGCTTGCATTGCATCACATCAGGCTCACCACGCTGCCTACAGTCGGCATCTGTTGTTGATGCTCTCCCAGCTCCTAGCATCAATGCCTGATACAGAGCAAACCAGACAGGCTATTACCCTCTCCGCTATAGGCCTGGAGCTGGCAAGACACCAAGCAAGGGCATCTTATGACGCCAATGAGGTGGCTTCCAGGCTTGCGGGGACAGCGATCTGCATTAGGCGGACAGCATGGCTTCGTCTCAAGGTTGTCACCCCTGGCCCGGCGTAGGGTGATGCGCTCCGCTTTCCGGGGGACCCGTCTCTTTTCCTCCAGAGCTAGGAGACTTTTGCAGGGCTTTCTCCATCTCCCGTCCTCGAGGACACCTCTAGCTCTTCTCCCATTAGGCTTCCCTTGTGTTAACCAGGGTCTTCCCTTCTGTTCCTCACCAACAGGAGGCTGGGGTCTTGTTCCCTCAGGGTTCTACCCCCCTTTTGTCAAGGGGAGGGCTGGTACCTACCAAGCAGTAATGAATGGTGAAGATTGACAAGGAAGATATGAAAATTATACCTACCGTAATTCTTGATCTTCTCTTGTATCTTCACCATTCATTACTGATACCCTCACCTTCCCTCAGTGGCCTCCTTCTGTGCGTCTCCCCTCCCGTCTAGTTCTCTCCCCCGACCTTTATGCCAAAAAAAAAATCTATTTTTTTCCCCATTCTCTTGAATGGATTCTCTTTCCTCAGGTGAGAGGGCAGATGCAGTTCCAAAATTCTTTAATTCTGAGGGAACTCTTTCTGACTGCCCTATGGTGCGATTCCTTACCTTCTTCAGGTCATGTAGTTTCACAGCCTGGTGGACATGCCCTGTCTTGGCCTCCTCAAAGTTTGGAATCCCCCTGGCAGACATTATTTTTCAAAAGCTTCTGTCTGCCTTGTCTTAGCAAGTCTGATCGAGTTCCTCTCAATTTTTCTTACCAACTGCCTCCGAGAAGGTGTGTTTCTTCCCATATTTTCTGTGGTAGCATAACAAGGTGCTAAGGAACTTGGTCCTCTTCCTGGATGGGCTCTTCCGGAGCAGGTCCGCTCGGACAGTCTAGGAGCCCTCAACTAGGATGAAGGGACTTGGCATGTTGAGAATTCAGAGAGCCTGCCCTCTCTCGGGTCTGTTTGGAAGGTTCGGTGGAACCTCTCCTCAGTCCTAACAACAGGGATTCTTGCTCCCTTATTAGTTTCGAGCCTCTAAGCCTCTCAACCAACAATGCTCGATGGGCACTGTTCTCCTTCTCAACATGCCTGCCTCCCTCCTCCTCCTCCTCCTCCTCCTCCTGACCCTGCGGTCCCTTAGGGTAGGAATTCTCTCTCCTCTGTCTATTCTCCATCGGCTTATTCCTTTTTCAGTTTATTTCCTTTCCTTTTTTCTATCCCTTGGTTCTCTTGCCTCACTTTCTTTTTTCTTACACTTTATTTTCACCTCTCCGGCTAGAACTGAGATGGAGGAGGAGTCTCCTGACACGTCGCGCCCTCGCGCGGCAGCAGTGCGTCATCCTCGGCGGCGCGTTGGAACCTACTTAAAAAAAAAAAAAAAAAACTCCGTGGCGGGTGCACCTCCGGCTTAACCCAAGCAGTAATGAATGGTGAAGATACAAGAGAAGATCAAGAATTACGGTAGGTACGTAATTTTCATTTCCTAGTGCTGTACTCAATCAGCATTCAGTTATGAACATACAAAAATGCCAGCAGAAACAGGCTATTTCAGTCTATCTAGTCTGCCAGACATTTACGCATTGCGCTCTACATCATGGCATACCATGCCTTCCACGGAGTCCATTATTGGAAAAACTGCTGCCAGCTCCTTTCATGATGAGCTGTCTCTCCAAACCCCATGCCACCCTCCGTGATGCTTGGCTGGCGACTGAGTGAGAGTCTGTGGTGGAGCCGGCCCCGCAGCCTCACCTTGGGGGGTAAGCCAAAAAGATCTCCAGGTGGTTCTTCCACTGAAAGTCTTGTACAGTCTTCTGTGGGGGCAATGCGTGCCTGATGGCCCTGCTCGGAGGGGGCAAGCCTGGGTGGATCGCCAAAGGAGTCTGGGACTGAGCTCTTGGACAGCTGTAACCCTAAAAGCATACTAAATAAAAAATAAAAAAAAAAGTGCCTTCTCATTTCTGCTTTGAATCTTCCTCAGACTAGTTTAAGACTGTGCCCCCTAGTGGACCCACTCCCCCTGAGATTGAAGATTCCTTCCATACTAACCTTGTGTATACCTTTTAAGGTACTTTAAGGTTTCGATCATGCCCTCCTCCCCGTTCTCCAGGGAATACATGTTCTAGGGACATGGATATGTTGTTCATCCACACTTATTGGCAGGTTCCTTGCCGCTTTAAATCTTGCCGGAAGGTCTTCAAGCTGGCTCCTCCCACCCACCCGGGTGCTAAAACTCTCGGCTGCGCCCCATGATGCCAGATCTTCCTTACAGCTTGGAAGCTCAGGTTTCCTCCTTAGCAGCGCTACGTTTAAGACTGGTTCTAATTCTTTGAAAGTTGAAATTAAAAGTTTTTGCTAAAAAGACTTGGTTCTTCTTCTCCTCGCGGCTGCGATGGACAATCGACTCCGTTTTGAGGTGCCCTTGCGGGCAGAAGATGTCTAGGACGGATCCGCACTCCACGTGCGTCTACTGCCTGGGCGCTGAGCACGCCCGCAGGCCTGCGACTTGTGCTCTTCCTTTCGGCCCTGAGTCCTGCATGCCTGCACGTTACAACTGGGCGCCCGAGAAAAGAATTCAACGGTGAAATTCAAAGAGGCCCGATTGGCGGTGTCCGCGTTGGCGGGCTCGGCGGATCAGCTAGAGCAGATGATCACCCTCGAAAAGGAGGCGGCGCGGGCCGCTTCTACCTCGGCTGCGGCATTTGTCCCGCTTTCTCGGGTGCCTCGTATCGGCTTCTTTTTAGAGCTTTCTGACCCTTCTCGACCAAGGGTGAGGGTCCAATCCTTCGGACCTTTTTCCAGGTCCAAAAGAGCAAGTAAGTCCCTCCGTCGACGCTTTGGGGAGCGGGAAAGATCCCTCCGCTTGTCAACAGTCGACTGGTCACTTCACTTCTGCCGCTGGTTTCACGGGTGTCCCTGTCAGGCCAGGTGACCGAGACTCCGGCCGACGCTGTCGAGATTTTTCTCGACCCGTAGCGGGTTGTCGGCTGAGAAGCTGAGAATCCTCTCCCGGTTCCCCCGGTGGGAGTTGAGGATCCCGTCGGCTCGTCTGTGCCTCCGGTTCCGGAGCCTTCGGTGGGATCGTCCGAGCCGAGGGGAGTGCCGATTTCAGACACTTCTCCTCGCCTTCCTTGGCCTAGTCGAGACTCTCGGTCTTGGTCTCTGACATCCTCGCGGTCCAACCGATCCCGCGCCATAGGTGGTCTTGGTCTCGGCATCAGCGGCAGGTGGCGCCGCTTCCTCTTCCTCAGGCGAGGAGGCTTAGCGTAAGTTGCCGGAGGTGACGAGGAACTTATGGGCAATAGCTCCTTTTGACCGGGAATAAGCCGACCCAGTCGTCTTCCCCGGCCATTAAGTGGCTGTCACCGGAGCAGCTGAAACAACCCCTCATTGTAGTCAAGGAGCCTGTTCTCAGGCCGGTTGTTCGGCCAATTCCAGCTGCCCCACCGATTCTGGTGGAACCTCCGCCTCCACAGCCATTAGTTGGGGCTCCGACCAAAAATTCTTGGTCGGCTTTGGGTTTGCCCCATAGGCTGTCTGTCACCCTCACTCCCGATAAACCTCGGCAGGTGGAGGGTGGCTCAGGCCCGAGGCAGCTCTTTGAGGACTCTTCTGAGTCCAATGATGGTTCCTCCCTCTTCTCCAAGCGCATGGACTTGGAGTCCTCGGGAGGGCAGTCAATGGACGATAGCCCTTCGTCCTTCTTAGGGTTGCTTCGACTCATCTCTGAGTCCACCGGATGAAGCTTGAACTCGCTTTCAGCGGGCCAGGTATCCTCAACGGAGATTCTGGACCGAGGATTCTCCGGAGGCCTTTCCGGTGGCAAGCCATTGTGGGTCCGCCTTGGAACTTTGGCAGCGTCCTGCTTCCTGCCCTGCGCCTTGGCCACAGGTTGGCCAGGAGCGGTCCCTCCGGTTCCCTGTCCGGTTTTCGGAACACCCTCGGCCGAGGGTTGGTTACCGACAGCGTTTCCGGTGCGGGAAACGCTAGGATGTGGACAAACCTCCGGCAAAGGAATCCAAGAAATTGGATTATGCCGGTGAAAAGTCTATGCTGCGTCTCTCTCGGCTTCGTCAGGCCAGTTCGGCCGTCCTCATGGCATATTTTCTCTCGCCCTGTTGGGCTACCTGGATGAGGTTGTCCTCATCTTCCCGCAGATCTGCAGACTACGGTCAGGCAGGTGCGGGACCAGGGCAGGGCAGTGGCCAAACAGCAGCTCCAGATTGCGTTAGACATCGGGGACTCATGTGCCAGGTCTGTGGCAGCTGCAGTGGCCATGCGTCGTCGGGCTTGGCTGAGGATATCCACCTTTACCTCGGATACCCAGCACAAGTTGGCGGATGTTCCCTTTTTGGGGACTGACCTCTTCGGCCCTGGGGTGGAAGGTCACCTGCAGAGGATCGAGAAGTCCAATGCTACCTTGGACTCGGTCTCTTCCACTCAGAAGGACAAAGGCCACAAGCCACAGCCTAAGCCCTTTCGTCCTTCTGCGCCCTCGGCGCGCCCGGCCCAGCAACGTCAGGGCCAGCAGGCTCGACCTTGGTATCCCAAACCCAAGCCGTCTGCTTCCTCCAACAGGAAGCAGGGAGGTAGCGCCAGGAGGTCCCTCCTCCAAGCCTGCCCAGTGACGGGCTGAGGGGTGTTGCCCCATCCTGTCACCTCACCCTGGTTCCCTTGGGGACGGCTCAGACACTTCCTTTCCGCCTGGTCCGCTGTTACCACGGACAGGTGGGTACTGGAGGTGGTGGGAAAGGCCTACCTCTGGAATTCGAGCAGGCCCTACCCTTGAAACCCCGCGCACCTGGAGACACCGATACAAGCCTCCTGGCCCCGGCTCGCCCGAGCCGACATCGCTCCTCTTCCTCCAAAAGGAGGTGATCACGGAGGTGGAGGACCCCTCTTCAGACCTGGGGTTCGTGTCCAGGTATTTCCTGGTTCAACGGACGGGGCTGGCGCCCATTCTCGACTACCATGACCTGAACAAGTTCCTAAGGTCTCGAACCTTCAGAATGGTCACTCTGGGCTAGATAATACCATCTCTGGAACACGGCGTGTGGTTCTGCTCTCTGGACCTACAGGGCGCATTCTTTCACGTCCTATCCATCCGTCACATCCGAATTCCTCCGCTTTCGCGGAGGATCCCTCTTAGAGTTCGAGCCATGCCCTTCGGCTTATCTCCAGCTCCCAGGGTCTTCACCAAATGCATGGCAGTGGTGACAGCATTTCTCGGCGCCGAGGGGTCCAGGGGCGATTGGCTGATAGCAGCCTCCTCCAGACGGGAGGTGGGCGGTCCAGAGATCTGGCCTCCAGGTTTGCTCTCAGTTGGCCTTCTCATCAACGAGGCCAAGTCGAACTCGAGGCAGGCAGGTGATCCTGTTCATCGGGGCAGAGCTCGACTCTCTTGAGCCAGAGCATGGCTCCTGGCGGACAGGGCCGAGGTTCTTACCTCCTTTGCCCAGTCATTTCTGGTTGGGCAATCGCGCCCTGCCCGGGACTTCCTGCGCCTTCTGGGTCTCATGGCGGCCTGTACCAGCGTGGTCCATTGGGCCCGCTGGCACATGCGCCCCCTTCAGTGGGGACTCGCCAGCCAGTGGTCACAACGCTGCGATCCTTTGGACCAGCTAGTGATAGTGACCCAGGAGATGTGGAACGCTCTCCAGTGGTGGACCGTTCCATTCCATCTGCAGGAGGGCATCCCGTTTGTCCGCCCCGAGCCGATGGTCTCTCTATCGACCGATGCCTCTCTGATGGGTTGGGGTGCCTGTCTGGGGAACACCAAGTGCGGCCTCTGGTCCCCAGCAGAGTCCCTGTCACATCAACCTGCTGGAGCTCGGGCGGTCCTTCCAGCTCTCACTGCCTTTGCTCCGTTTCTCCGGGTCAAGTGGTCTGAGTCCAGGCGGACAATACCACAACCATGTACTACCTGAACCACCAGGGCGGGGCGTGCTCCCATGCTTCTATGCAAGGAAGCTCTCGCATTTGGTCACTGTCAAGAGCCTGGGGCGGATCTCCTAGCCATTCATGTGGCAGGAGCCTCCAACACCCTGGCCGATGCCCTGAGCTGGATAGGGGCTGCATCTCACGAGTGGTCTCTCCTGCCGAGGTAGTACAAGATCTGTTCTCCACTGTGGCACACCTCAGGTGGACCTGTTTGCCTCCAGGAAGCGAGCTGAGGCTGTTCATGCCCGCCCCCTCAGCAGGGCTCGCTGCAGGGGATGCCTTCTCAGGCTGTGGACCCCGGCCTCTTCTGCCTTTCCCCATTCCCTTGATTCACAAGGTGCTTCTCAAGCAAGGAGGGACAAGGCGCAGGTGATCCTGATAGCCCAGACTGGCCCGCCAGTTCTGGTACCCAGATCTCCTCAGCCTCAGCTCCAGGCTCCGAGGCAGCTTCCAGCTCGCCCGGATCTGCTTCTCAGTCAATCAGGAAAGGTGTTCCATCGGACCTTCAATCTCTGCACCTGACGCTGGTTCCTGAGTGGCTAGAGTTCCAGGCCTTGGGTCTTTCGCGAGGTCTCAATGTTGTTGAGGCGTCTCGTAGAGTCGACCAGAAAATGCTCGCCTTCAAATGGAAGAGATTCTCCATTTGGTGTCGAGAGCAAGGGCTTGAACCCTTCCTCCTGTTCTGTGGCAAGCATTTTGGACTATTTATGGTCCCTTTCTAGTCAAGGGCTTAGGTCAACAACCCTAAAGGTGCACCTGGCAGCCATCTCTGCTTACCGGGCGCGGGCCGGGGAGCAGTGAGTGGCGCAGGAAAGGTGGTCGGGCGCTTTTCAAAGGCCTTGATCACATTTCCTCGGTCAGAGAACCTCCACCTCCGTGGGATTTACTGCTGGTATTGGCAAAGCTCATGGGCAAGCCATTCGAACCAATGCACAGGTGTGATCTCTCTCACCTGTGTTGGAAGACCGCCTTCTTGGTGGCTATCACGTCAGCCAGAAGGATGGGAGAGCTCCAGGCGCTTTGCATCGAGGTCTCTTACCTGGTCTTCCCCAGGGACAAGGTTGTCCTGCGCCCTACCGAAATTCCTTCCGAAGGTGGTGTGGGAGTTTCACCTTAACCAAGTCAGCGGACTCTGCGGTGTTCTACCCCAGTCACACCTCGGAGGCCGAAATAGGCTCCATACTCTGGACCTTAGAAGGCCGCTATTATAAGGAGCACACGGCTGAAATTCGGGAGAGGTTCGCCAGCTGTTTGTCACCTCACGCTGAAGGCCACCTGGCAGACCTGCAGCCAGCGGACGATAGGCAGGTGGGTCACCTCCTGCATAGATCGCTGCTATAAGTTGGCGGGCATGGAGCCTCCCAGAGGATAAGAGCTCATTCTACCGTCATACTGCTGCATCGGTGGCTGCTTCAGGGACGTCCCTATCCAGGAAATCTGCAGGGCTGCTACCTGGAAGTCAGCCACACCTTTATTACCCATTACCACATCGACCTTGGAGTCACGCTTGGGATGCTGGTTTGGGGCCTCGGTTCTCCAGTCTTTATTTCCTAAGTAGGGGTGTCGCTTGCCTCCTCCTCCCGGAGAACTGCTAGGAGTCTGCCAATAAGTGTGGATGAACAACATATCCATGTCCTAGAAATGCAGGTTACTCACCTGTAACAGGAGTTCTAGAATGGTATGTATTGTTCATCCTACAACCACCGACCTCGGCGCTCGGACAAGACAACCTGAGCTTCCAGCGGGCCAGATCTGGCGTCATGGGGCGGAGCCGAGAGTTTTACCACCCGGGTGGGTGGGAGGAGCCAGCTTGAAGACCTTCCGGCAAGATTTAAAGTGGCAAGGAACCTGCCAATAAGTGTGGATGGACAACATATACCATTCCTAGAACTCCTGTTACAGGTGAGTAACCTGTATTTCAGCACCTGTAGCCTCTCCTCATAGGGTTTGTTCTGCAAGCCCTGGATCATCTTGGTTGCCCTTCGCTGCATCCCTTACAATAAATTGATGTCATTTTTCAGATATGGGCACCAAAACTGCAGAGAATACTCCAAGTACGTTCTCACCAAGGACCTGTACAATGGCAGAATGCTCCCTTTTCCTCGAGGTGATTCCTCTGATGATGTAGCCCAGCATCTTAGTAGCTTTGGCTACTGCTTTATGGCAATGCACAGAGTGCTTCAGGTCCCTTGTTATGATTACCCCAGGTCCTTTTCCTCCTCAGAAATGGACACCTGTACCCCACCTAGCCCGTAACTGGTCCTTAGCTCTCAGGTGCATGACCTTGCACTTCTTGGCATTGAACCCAGCTGCCAGATACCCAACCACTTCTCGAGCCTAACCAGGTCCTCCCTGAGCTCCTGTCTTCCCTCCTCTGTGTCCACTCCACTCTCCCACAGTTAGTGTTATTATTTATAAACATAAGTCCACTTTAAAGTCTAGAACACAAACACAGAACTGCACAGCACTTACCACCCGAAGATGGAACAAAAACTCAATGTAATAAGTGCATAAACTTTTATTTTGTCCAAAACATAGACGGATATGTGCAAATAACAGCAAGACATGGAGTGAACAGCTCCCCTAATGTTTCTCTCTCATGGGGCTTTATCAAGTGTCTTTCCACTTTAAAGTTCCTTCACTTTCCAGGGAGAGCACAAATTTCTATGAGCAGTGGGCACAATGCCCAGTTAGATATATTTGCTTAGGTGCCCAGTTGAGTTCAGCATTAGGAATAAAGATGCAAATAATGGTGCAAGCTGTACAGCATTGTGTGTTTAAAACAGAAACCTGCCTCCTATGATCACTTGCAAAATGGTTGCAGCGGTAGCACTACCGCTTGTGACACTGACGACCCGAGGTCAGGAGCGACCTTGGGAGTCAGAGGGACGACTGGGGTGGGGGGGAGGATTGAATGTTCCTAGGACTTCTCTCCTCCAGGGAGGAAGGGAATTAGTGGCCGGTTTTAGCCTGGCCCCTAGTGGTGGCTGAGGGTGGGCACACTGACACTACAATGGAGGGGGGGCAGACACCTGCTGTGTTGCGCATGGGAACATGCGTGGCACTGCTGTTGGTGCCATTGCACATCCCTTCCTCTGTGCCAGGGGAGAAAAAGGGAAAACACTACCGACTGATAGTATGACACTGGTCTTCGGCAGGCTCCACACCTGGCTATCTGGGCAGATCCTGGACAAGGTTAAGTCCTGGAGAACGTTGGGGTGACAGGGCTTGGGGGACCAATGGATGGGAGCCTATTAGCATGGAGAGCATAAAGAGAAAAAAAAAAAAAAAGAAAATGGTCACATAACTTAAGTCCTAATTGACTCCACATGTAACACATAAAGAAAATGTCAGCATCATATGATACCAATTATTACATTTCAGGCTCCTGCAGATCATTCACAATGGATTGCAGACACGCTGCCTTTCTGGTTGCTGATTACCCAGGCGGTGGTGGGTATCAGGACGCCATTGTAGAAAAGATGGAGGGTTAGTGAGTATTGCAAAGACACTGACCCAGGTACCATTGTCATTCCTGGGAGGTTCAAGTCCAAACATTATTCTCTAGGGTTGATGATTACCGCATAGTCTACCACATGAAGGTCAGCTCACAATAGAGCAGCAAGTTGTTCCAGGTTGGCTTGGGGAGCACTAATCCAGCTTTCTACCAATCCTTCCAAAAAGATGCACAGATCCTGGCCTTGAATTAAGTCCCCTCATGGCCATATATAAATCTGGAGGCACCATCAGCAGCGTGACACCATTTTAGTCCCGATTGCTGGAGAAAACATCCTAGGCAGACAGACACAAGTTCCTTGTCAGGCAGAGCATTCTGTGCATGATCTGCACCCTTGGGCTCATGTTGCTGTAGCAAGGGAGCATCTGCTATATCTTCTGAAAGATAAAACAGATGTGCTTAGTTCTGTGTCTCCATTTTTGCTCAAGTTGACCCCTCAAGGATTTTTCTTTTAATTTTATTGAATTTTTCCACAATAACAAAACAATAGTGTTACATCACTATGTCTCTAGCCAGGACGAGCCCCTTGGAGATACAATTCTAAAATACTTGTTGCAGGAACAGTGACATCGAGTGACAGATACATCCGTTACCAATGTGCACAGCAAGTAACAGTAGAAGAGTCCGTTGATAGGTAGGTATAGTATACATTGAAACAACTATGGAGTGAATGTAATTGTGAACAGTCTTGTTTACCACAATAATTAATGTAGCATTTCAAGTGTCAAGGATTTACAGACCAGAAGTGGAATCCAAGTAACAAACATCATTCAGAGATGTGAGGGAGATGGAAGGGGATACTGTTCCATCTTGGGGTAGTTTGAGGGACAGGAGTAGGGGTTAGATTTCAGAGAAAGGGGTCACAAATTTTGTTAAATGACTAAGGCTGTGTGAGACTAGATGTGACAGTCGCTCATACTGTACTCTACCAGTTTAGTGAGGCACGCACCATTCCCTTGTGTGGGGGCTGTGGTAGACCTCCATTTTAAAAGTATTTGCTGTTTGGCTTCTATAGCTGCAGCAGTGAGCCATGCTTTGGCTGGTTTTCGAAGAATGGGGGCCTTGGCCATATCCCACAGGATTCAGAGCTTTGAGGAGTGCAATATCTGGGAGGAAAGAGTGTTTTCGCAGAACTGGAAGATTTGAGACCAGTGGCAGATAAGGAGGGACAGGACCATAACATATACTGTAGTGATCTCAGTGCTGAGTGGCATCACCAACATTCTGACATGTTGATGAAGCCCATTGTGTGCAGAACTTCAGGGTTATAATGTCATCTATGCAAGGTTTTCTTTTGGATGAGTTGGTACATGTGGGTCCTGCTGAGTATGTTTGCCCAGTCAGAGTCTGGTGATATGAAATGCTTTTTCCCCAATCCATGTTTTGCTTATGGAGGAGAGGACAGTGAGGGTCCAGCAGAAATTTATATACTTTCCCTCCAGTCTGCTTGAGATTAGCGTTTCAGGTATTAAGGCACGCAGGGGGGTGTTGCACAGATTGGTAGCCGTACACAGTTGCCTGCCTGATTTGTAAGCATCTCCTAAAATCTGTTTTTGGGAGAAAGTAAGTAAAGGTCAGGACCTGGAAGGTGTGCAAGGCTTGTAAGGATGGGTCAAGCAGGCGGCCAACTGCAAGAATACGTTTACATTTTCAATCCTGTTGGCCCAACATAGGGATTTGCCTTCAGTAGTGATGCAGGGGTTTTCCCAAAGCAGCTTTCACTTATCCAGGTACATGTTGTTCTGTCCACAGTGGTGAAGCATTGTTTCCCAGGCTTTGACAGCAAATAAGTGAGTCAGCGAGGGAGAGATCCCATTTGGAAGTTTGCGGCTTTTATTCTTCCTCCTCCTCCAAGGGAAATTAGAGCAGCCTCAAGGCATCACCACAACAGTGTTTTATGGGAGATGGTTGTAAGACACCATAAGTTCTATCTGATGTCTATGGTCTGGTGGTATGCCCATAATCATGGGATGCCCCATCCACCCTTCTTGGTGATCGAAGCTTGACTTGACTGAAACAGACCATTTCCTTCCCAAACGAGTGGCTGAAAGAGACTTTCCAGCCTGTGGAATTGTGTGGCCTCTGGGATGTACACTAGAGGTTGCTGAGGCAAAATAGGAGTTTCAGGAATGCCATCATTTTGTATACGATAGTTCCAGTGAGAGGTTGAGTCACTTCCATCTAGTGAAGTCAGCCTCCATTTATTAGGGGTTGATGTTTAGGTCCATCATGCATTTAAATCCATGGATAGTATCATGCCTAGGTATTAGAGATGACAGGGGGACCATTGCATCTGAAGGCGCAAGACCTGCTCTGGCTGACATTTGCAGTTGAGAGGCATTGCCTCTGTTTTAGACCAGTTTGCCTTCAACCTTAATAGCTGACCAGATTCATTCAGTGTGCTTAAGGCGTGGGGAAGGGATGTCCCCAGGTCTGAGATGGCAAGTAGTGTCCGCATAGGCCACATTTTGTTCCTGTCTGCCCATTGTTATGCCAGTTATCTCTGGGGACTGCCTTATTCTCCAAAGCAGTGGCTCCATCACTAGGAGGTAAAGCATTGGTGAGACTGGGCACCCTTGCCTCTTTCCCCTGGCTAATCAGAAGTTGAGTGAGATAATTCCATTGGTGAGTATTGCAGCTCTAGATCTGGAGCAGAGTAGAGGAGTCCAGTTGGTAAAAGTTGGTCTGAAGCCCATGGCAGTCATCGTCTGATATGGGTACTTCAACTCCACAGAGCCGAAAGCTTTCTCTTTGTCAGTTGTTGTGAGGCAGCCCATATCACACCTGTAACTGCTGAGATTATCCAGTGCGATTCTACCTTTCACAAAGCCAATTTGGTGATGTTCAGTGACGTGTGGTATGATCTTCTCTAGTGTCAGGGCTAGCACTTTGGCAAGGAATTTTAACATCCACATTCTGCAAGGAGATGGGACAGTAGATGGCTGCGTGATGGGGGTCTTTGCCTGGCTTGGGAAGCAGTGTGGTGAGAGCTTCAGATATGGAGTAGGGGAGCTTGCCTTGATTGGCCACTGTGGTGTAAAGGGCCAGTAACCTGTTGTCCAACGTGGGGAGAAATGATTGCTAGAACTCTATAGGGATCCATTCCAGGGATTTTGCAGGTTGGCAGCGTCTTAACTGCCTTGTATAACTGCTTTATGGAGACTGAGACTCTAGGGAGTCAGCCTGCATGGTTGTGAGGTAAGGAAGGGTGGTGCCCCATAGGAAGTTTTGCAAGGATAGGGGGACAGATGTCTCAGAGAATAGTGTAATTCTGAGTAATAGTTATAGAAAGCTTTGTTTCTTTCTGCGTGTTTCATGGTGATTTGTTTAAAGGACATTTTGACATGTGGAATATGTTTAGTAGTTTGCATCATCCTTGTTCTGTATAAAGCTACCAACTGTTCCGATTTTCCCAGGACAGTTCCATTTTTAGGCTGCAGGTCTTGGTGTCCCCACAAGTTTTGCAAAATCCAAGTTTTGCCCTAGGTTTGGCTAGTTGCGCCATTTTTGTCCTGTTTTTTTCATGAATGTCTGTTTACAGAGCCAAACGGTATCACCACCCTGAGTTTGACTGACATTTCAACACCACCGTGGTGTTGCTCAAGCTCGATAGCACTTGTTGCAACGTCTGCCTGCGCCTACACGCATTGCTTCTTGAAAGATGCCTCAGCGGTAGATAAAAGGCAAGTGTGAGCACCGTAAGCACCTTTTCTTCTTGACTTCATGGTTAGCGTGCAGCTGTCTGCCTGCCAGCAGCTGAGATTCTAGAGTCACTTTGGCTGGGGAGGCATTGTGAAGGTTTGTAATCTCAGAAAACTGCTCATCCTGAGCTGGCCTGGTGGTGCTGAGGGTTGAGGCGCTGGACACCTTACCTCATGCCACGTGCTGGCGACCTGTGTTCGGGAATAACCTCTGGTCGTCGGAGAGCCAGCACTTGGGGGCTGGAGAGAGCAGGATCGAGCAGCCAAAGGCATCTCTCCTCTCCCGGGGTGGTTGTCAGCCCCCCCAATAGTTCCACTCCCACCGGGTGGGGGTACAGTGGGTAGCATAGGCGGGAGGGGGCAGCAGTGTAGCGGGAAGGTGCCCCGGGGCATGGCGTATGCGTGCCTGGGGCATGGGAATGGGGAGAAAACGGGGTTGGGGGGCCAATAAACATCTATATAGGGAAAAAAAAAAAAAAGCTGCTCATCCTATGTTATCCGATGCTGGGGTAAATGTCTGAGTGTTGCTAAGATCAAGTTTCTGAAAGCTTTTGAGTGTGAATGGTTTACTGCAGGTATTGTTGACTTGTTACAGGAGCAGCCCAAATGAAGCATAGGCGCAGAAAACCAGGTTTCTGTCAATAAGGGCACTTAGTAGTTGGTCTTATCATTTATAAGGAATATTGTCCTCCTGATGTGATGCTGCTAGCTATACCTCTGGTTTTGAGAGAGAGACTGTTGCTTATGTTTCGAATCTATTGGTAAGGATATCCCTGCAGCAGCCATTTGGAAGCTGCACTGGCATTCCTTTCCTCTGGTTAAGTAACCGTCATAAATGCAGGCATGGATATGAAAGACTGTACAGCTGGGCAGGAGTTTTCTTCCATTTAAATGTGGAAAGATAGGGAAACTGCTCATACTTTTTAATGATGGCATGCTGTTTTCTGAGCCGAACAGTTTCACTACCTTGAGCTAATTCAGCACCACCGTGGTGTTGCTTGAGTTAGACTTCGACAGCATTTGTTGCAACTTCTGCCTCCTGCCTACCCACATTGTGCCATTGCTGTGTTCTGTTTACTGACTGTCAGGTGGCAGTGGCTTTTTGAGACACACAAGCTCCGCTCACAAAACTTAAACCACGCAGAGGTGTTAGGAAGAGTCCCAACAAAACTTAAATCCAGGTGAGGAAGAGAAGATTTTTTTTATCTTAAAAAACACTCAGAATGGTGAAATAAAAGACTAGTTTTAATGAAGAATTACAAAAAGAATATCCATTTCTTGAGAAGAAATCTAAGACGGACATGTTCTGCAAGCAGTGTAACTCACAGTTCTCCATCAGTCATGGAGCGAAAACTGACGTAACCACTCACATTAAAACATCTAAGCATCGAAAAACTCTAGTAGCACAAAGTTCTAGCTTTTCATTAACCAAATGTTTTAAAAGTGAACAGGCAAGTGACAGTGAACTTGCCCTGGTGGCAAAGGAGGGCACTTGGGCCTACCATTGTGTTGTTCGTTCACAAAGCTTCAAGTCAATAGATTGCACCACAAAGCTGGTGAAGCAGATGTTTGAGCCTGAGTTTAGTTCAGTCTGTACTAAAACCAAAACAACTGTGACTGGTGTACTGGCTCCTTTTTCTCAGGAAGAAGCCAGAGCCGAGTTGAAAGAGGCCACATTCACGAGTGCTGCCATGGACACATCTAACCACAAGTGCATCAAGATAGATCCAGTTCTTGTGTGATACTTGAATCCTGTCAGTGGTATTTTAACAAAGTTCCTGTAGTTCACTAATTTGCCAGAGGAAACAGCAGAAACACTTGTGGATTTCCTCATCACAGCACTGAGGAAGGAAAAGATTGAGAAGAAGTGCATAGCTTTCTATGCAGATAATGCCAACACAAACTTTGGAGGGACGCTCAAATTGGAAAAGGCAATGTTGAAAGCTATCACAGGATGAGATTCATGGCATTGGTTGTATTGCTCGTGTAGTGCACAATGCCATGCAAACTGCTGCTGAATTGTTGCTCATTGATGTGGAATGCATAGTAGTGAAAACTTACAAGTACTTTTACATGTGCAACATTTAAAGGAGTTTTGCAAGTTTGTAGAAGTTTGCTATAAGGATGTCCTGGGACATAGCAACACTAGTTGGTTATCGCTGCTTCCAGCTGTTTAACGCATTCTGCAGATTTGCAAGGGTCTGAAGTCATACTTCATGTCTCCCGAAAAGTGCACTACAACCCTGCAGAAGTTCTTTAAGGAGCCAGCTTCTGAGCTTTGGCTGTGGTTTCTGCATGATCAGCTGACACGTTTCAACTTGGTTAACAAGACTTTGGAACAAGAAAATTATACAGCCATTGAGGCAGCTGAAGAGTTGCAAAGTTTTAGAAACAAACTGCAAGAACTTGTTTTTTTACGACATGTGTGATTTATTTGGAGAAATGGGACTCAGTGAAGGAGTATGGATTTTTCTCCTGAGTCCTCTTGAAGCAAACTCTGGACTGGGCATCTGTGGAGGAGTACTTCCCCCTTGTCACTACGCAAACAAATCTGCCTCATGATGACGTTGCTTTATTTGATGAACTGTCATGTGTTAAGTCCTATGCTGATCCTCCCAAAGTCTCAGAGTGGAACAGCAACAAGACTGTACCATTGTTGAAATGGTTGAAGATCTTTGGGTATTTCAGATCAAAATAAATCTCATATAAAAAAATATTTTACCTGTAGTTGAGTTTGTATTATCTCTACCTAGAACCAGCACTCTGGTAGAGAGGGTCTTCTCTCTTGCCAACAAGTTGGACACAAGAAAAGACAGATCTCAATGTGTTGGCCCTTGAAGCATGTTGATGCTTAAAGTTAAAGTTAATTTCTGTTCTAATTTTTACGACAAACTGCTGAAGAACAAGGATATCCTTCATAAAATACATGCCTCTGAAAAATCTCTTCAAAGGAACTTCAACTACTAAAACCGAGCAACCCACACTGTCTACATCTCAGTAACATCTGATATGTTTCTTGCTCAGTTTTGATATGTAAATATGTTTTGCTCTCAGCTCCATGTGTTAATGTTTGTCCTAGTGCATTTGTTTGGATGGATTTTTTTTTTCATTGGATAGCACAGTTAAGAACTCAAATCTTCCATGCTGTGTATGAAAATGTGTTTACCAGTGTTGAAGATAGAGAGGGGTTACAAGTTAGGGTCAGGGTTTCTCTTAAACAAAAAAAGTAACAGGTAAGTGGTATTAAACTGCACAAAATTATTTCCAAATTCTGATGTCCACCGTCCTGGTGGCGCAGAGGGCTGAGGCGCTGGATGTCTCACCTTGCGGCACACCGGCAACCCGAGTTTGGGAGCGAGCCTGGTTGGTCGGAGGTCGACATGGGGGGTGAGGGCAGAGCTGGATGGAGCGGCTGACAGGCAGTTCTCCTCTCTGGGAAGGTGGGATGGCATCCTCGCTCCGGCTGCCCCCTGGTGGAGGGCAGGGTTGTAAGTAGGGTGCCGGCGATAGGCCAATTGGGCGGGCAGAGGAGGGTCATTACCGGGGCTGTAAGGCGCATGCGTGCCTCCACACGCATGCAACCTTCTCCTGGGGCCCTAGGGGAAAAATTGGGGAGAAAATGGAAAAAAAAACGGCAGTAGGATGGCGACCGACTCTCCACAGGCACCACTCCCGGACCGGGAGTAAGGTAAGCCCTGGTAATTCTGGAGGCCACAGGGAAGGAGTACAAATAGAAATAATATAAAAAAACTAATTCTGACGTCCCAAATTTGGGCTTTGAAAAGTTGGTGTCTTTAGTTCTGTAGGCTAGGAGGCGATCAGTCTTTTCTTCTGACTCCCAATATTTGTGGGCCATTCTTTGGATAGCTTAGTGAGCTATTGTTTGGGTTAAAGTGTTACTTTGATATTTTGGTTTCGTAAACTACCAGGACAAGTTATACTCAATTTCCTTTTGCTTGAGCAGAGATTGCAGTTGAGTAAGTTCGGACAGCTGTTGCTTCTTGGCAGGTGCCAAGTTACTGATTATTCTGCCCCAGATGTGTGCCTTGAAGGCATCCCAGAGAGTGGTAGCTGTGACATTGTGGGTGTTATTAAGGTCAAGGTAGGAACTGATTTTTACCGTCAGCCATTTTTTAAAGGATTTGTCCTGGAGCAAATAGCTACTGAGGTGCCATCAGGCAGTTTGGGGGGGGCAGATAAGTGGTCAGGAACAGGTGCATACAGGTGTGGTCTGATATAACGATGGGCCCCATAAGGTGTCTTGGACTAAGGAAGCATGTCAGCTTGAATAAGAAAGTAAGTCTATTCTGCTATTTGTATTATGCCTGGCCGAGAGGAAGGTGAAGACCACTTGAAAGGTTGTGTCCCTCCATGGGTCTGTCGGATGAAAGTCCTGTGCTAGAGCATGAAGGGGCCACTCTGAGTTTCATGGACAAAATAGAGGTGCATTTCAACTTATCAAGCAGAGAGTCACCTGGGGCATACACAGCAGTCTGCGTCTGCACCACTTCTGGGAAGAAGGAGTCAATATTCTCATTTGGGTCATAAATATTGCCCACTATTAGGTCCTGATCATTGATTTGCAGTCTAACCAGGACTCAGCCTCTTTACTAGCAGCCTTCTCCAGGATCCAGAAGGGAAGTCTTTTATGAATAAGGATTGCCACTCCCCTAGTCTTAGGGGTGTAACAGCTACACTGTCTTATCCGCCCATTCTCTAGAGTTTCTGTGTCTGTGCATGCAAGAGATGGTTCTTTTGTAATAAGGTGATATCCCAGTGCTACAGTTTTAAGTGGATGAGCACCTGTTTGTGCTTGATAGGTGAGTGAATCCCTGGATATTCCAGGAGGTAAAGTTTAGAGTTGTACCCGCTTTGATATCCATTGGCCTGAGGGTTTGGCTATGTCAATATGGTGTGGGTAGCATGGGCCTGTGTTCTGCAAAGAGACAGCTTGCAGGGACAGAGTTCCAGTAGGAGATGGGAGATTAGAGAGAAAGTTGTCCTTTGATGGTGTCCAATGTTTAACATTATGGGTGAGATGGGGAGCAAAAAATATACAGATAACAGATAACCTAGAACAGATGGTTCTAGTCATGCCCCCTGTTTGGAAAGTGCTCAAGTGGTGGATGGAACCCAGCAACATTCTCCAGAGGGTCCCATTCCTGATCCCCTCCACTCTTCAGATCCTTAACCCAGATGCTTTGGTGATGGCCTGGGGAGCACACATAAGTCCTCACCAGACAAAGGGCAAGTGGGCTCCAGTTGAGCGCATATTGCATATCAATGTTCTGGAAATACAGGTTGTTCTGTACAGACTCCAGACCTTCCAGAATGTCTTGTCCAAGGTCCTCTGTTAATCTAAATGGACAATATCCGTGTCATGCACTACATCAACAAACCGGGGGGGGGGGACTCTTTTCTATGCGCTGTGCAGGAAAGCAATTGGAGTTGAGTGCTGGGCTCTGGACCATGGTCTAGAACTATCAGCAGTACATGTTCCAGGCATCCAAAATGTCCTGGTAGATGAGCTAAGCAGGTCACACTCCAGGATACACGAGTGGGAACTGCTGACCTTGGTGGCTGAAGACCTGTTTGAAAAATGGGGTCAGCCAGAGTCAGACCTTTTTGCGTCCCCTCAGCACAAAACTGCCATTTTGTTTTTGCTTTTTTGCTCCAGGGCCTGGAGTTTTCTGGCTAAACATATTGTCTATCTCTTGGAAACGGAGGATCTTATCTGTGTCAGTCTTAACCATTCATCACACATGGGTACTCTGCTGGAGGTCAGGACCCCTCGGGAGCTTTTTTTTTGGTAGGTGGAGCCGACGTGCTCTCAGCACCGCCCTCAAGGCCGACGTTCTACGTGGTGCTTGCGGGTTGGACGTTAGGCGCCGTCGACTCCGCCTGCCTGCCAGTTCTTAATCTCCCGCCATCGAGGTCACCTCATGGGAAGCTTTCTCTCAGCTTGAGTTCAGGTCTACCTCGTAGTCTGTTCGTTTCCAGAAATTTTTCAACGACAAGTCAGTTGGTTCCTCCTGCCGGTTCTGCTAGCCACTCGACATTGCCGGTAAGACCTTTCCATTTACTGTTTTCCAGCGACGTCGAGTTTTATTTGTATTTCTTTCCGAAGGTCATGTCTAGGTCGGAGGGCTAGAAGACTTCGAAGACAGGTCGCGCCCCCCCCCCATGCGATGGTGCCCATGCGTGAAGATTTTCCATCACCGACCATCACGACTGTTGCCTCTCGTGTCTTGGCCGCTTCATGACATGGATTAAATGCGATGCCTGCTTCTCCATGGACCGTCGAGTCATCAAACAGTGCGCATGGAAAATGATGAAGGCTTCACTGACTTTTGGGGCGGTGCGACTTTCGGGCGAAACCCAGCTTTCTTGGCCTTTCGCCGGGTCCTCTCCGGTTCTACATGAACCAGGAGGAGGGCCTCGGCTTCTAGTACCTAGCGAGGCTCCTCTTCCAGATGCAGAGGCCCAGTCCATTCCCTTCGGGGCTGGGTGGGAGGCACCGCCATAATAATGCCCTTGAGTAGCTCTCGGTGGCGGACCCGCGGTTCACAAGGTCCTCGCGCCGGTCCACATTCGGCCTTGGCGATGTGGGCCCTGCGGAGTCAGTCGGCACCGGTCCGTCACTGTCGCCGTGGCTGCTGTCCTGGCACCGATACTGCTAGTGGCGCCGTGGGAGTCGCTACGGCACAGTCTTTCTTCTTGGTGCTGTCCGCAGCACCGAGGTTGAGCACAGCGCCATGTCCAGTTCTCTGAGCCATTCGCGGCTCTGAACAGGGGCACAGCACCATGGGGGCTGTCGGAGCTGTCTTCGGCGCAGTCTTTGCCCTCGGTGCCGCTTGCGGCGCCGTGGCAGTTTCCGACTCGGAGGCTGCTGTTCGGGCTGGAGCCGTGGCTTCGGCTGCCATTCGCGGTGCTGCAGAGGGCACTGGCACTGACTCTGGTGCGGTCTCCATTTCTGGCACCCTGTTTGGTAAGGATGGCTTAAGGCTCCTACCTATGGTTTGGCACAGGGCCTCTGCCTCCACCTCTTTGGAGGAGGAGTCTGACTCCGAGTCAGACGAGCAGTCTGGCTCCTTGGAACTAGCTGCTAGTGTGGGTAGCCTAGTGGTGTATTCGACAGACTGGAGTCAGCCTCCCTCTGAGGAGCGGCCGCCGACTTCCGAGGCTGGGGTCAGAGACGCTGACCAGCGGGCAGTGGTGCATGCCACCATTGCACTGCAGCCTGGCCTTGGAGGTTTCACTGACCCCTCAGCGGTGGTGCCCCCTCATGTGGCGTGCCTGGATCGCCCAACTTTGCGACCGATCAGAGCACCTACAAGAGAGGAGGGTACTGTGCCTTGGATAGCTCCTTCAGGTGCTGACCTGGGCTGTCAGTTACCTAGGCTGACCATCTCGAGGAGGAGGGCACTCTCAGATTCTGAGGAGTCTAGGGGCATGGGGTCTGCATGGAGGCCTTTTTCGGGGGCCCATCCGGGCTCTGGAACAAGCCGCAGTGCGGATCTCCGCTCTTCCCCATCACTTTCTTTGAGAGAGCCCCATTCTTTTGAGGTAGGGGACCGTCCTTCTGGATCTATACGGCCCTGGTCTCCTTACAGGGGCGATTTCTTCTGGGTGCAGCCATGGCAGTTCCGAAATGGTTGTTCAGCTGTCGGCTGTGGAGTCTTCCGGAGCCCCTTCATCTTCTGGCACTCCTGGTCCGCTCCCTAGCCCAGGCGGAGGTCAGCTGACTTCTCTTCTTGGCTCTGTCCCCATCCCTCTGCCACACTCTCCTGCACTCCCAGGCATCCTTGGTTCTAGCGGGCCTCTCTCCTGGGAGCAGTTTAGAGCCATGGCTGCTCACTTTCCCGCTTACGTCAGGGTGATGGACAGACAGGTTTTTCAACCTCCCCCCCAAGCAGCCACCCTCTGAGCAGTTGAGGTCCTCTAACTCTTCATCCCCCTCTTCTGGGAGAGAGGAGCCTTCTGTCCACATCTCCCCAGCTGCTGATCTCGCGGAGTATCAGCAATTCCTTGTGAAGATGTTGGAGAACCTACATCTCTCTCCTGCCACTCAGAGCCATCCAGAGCACTTGGCGCACGCCTTTTTTGGCGACTTCAGTGAGGACACCCTTGTGGTGCCCCACTGGCCTGCTCTCTTTAGGGAGGCGGCGTTGCGTTCCTGGCAGAGACCCTTCTCTGGAGTCCCCGCCCCTAGAGATCTCTGCCAGCGGTATTGCGCCCCCCCCCCGGAGTCTCCAGGTTCCATGCCTCATCTTCAGTCAGGATTGATGCAGTTGGACACTCCCGATGGGCTTCGCGCCCTTCACGGTGACCAGCCCCCAGATCAAGACTCCTCGGATTTTTTTTTAATGTATTTTTATTAAGGTTTTTTTCCTTTTTCTTGCAGTTCAGGAGACATTGTGCAATCACATCATTTTCTATGGTTACATCAGAGTTGTTATGATACAGGTTTACTTTGCATAAATATCTTTTTTACTTGATAAAGGTTGTTATTAGAAGATAAATAGACCCATTACTTCAATCTGTTCTTGTTTTCTCTCTAACCCAGTTCCTGTCCACTATGGACAAAATTCAGAATCAACTCCGGCCTGTTAAAGAGACCATCTCTGCCAGAGGGTGGCAAATCTATCCACCTGATTATTTAATTTTGCAGTGATATTTTCCATCTGATATATAGAATACACAATTTGTCTCCGTTCATGAATGTTCGGTATTGTTTTGGTCATCCATTTCTTTGTTAAAGATTTTTTGCGCCAATAGTAAGACAGGAAGTAGAGTTTTGTCGAGGAGTGATCAGGTAAACAGCCATAAGCACTATTTCTGCTGTGAACTAGACATACTCCCAAGGCCCTCCCAATTTCTTTTTGTATGTGTACCCAGAAAGGCATTAGATATGGACAATGCCACAGTATATGTGCTAAATCTGTTATATCGGTGCCACACGCCCTCCAGCATACCCGAATTCCATCGGGAGATATTTAGCCAGACTAGCTGGAGACCTAAAAATTCTTGATCTACATTTCCAAGAGTATTCTCTCCAGATGTGAGACTGGGTGATCTTGACTGCCCGCAAGGATGAGGAGGACCATTCTGATTCAGATACTACAAGATCTAGATCCTTGTTCCAGCTAGCTAATATTGAATTTGTAGATTCTTCAGATTAGTCTCGCATCATTTTATATAGATGACCAATTAAGTGATTCCAATATTGTCCCCCTAAGTGGTCCAGAAATAATTTTAATAGGGGAGGAGGAGGGGAAGTCAGCTTAACCTGAATTATTCTATTGCGAAGTAGATGGTTTCTTATTTGGAGATATCTAAAATGATCCACATTTGGAAGATAAATTTAAGTTTTAATTCTTCAAATGGTAAAATCCCGTTTGGTCCTAAAAACTGAAAAGCCTGCTCCAACCCCAGTCTGCGCCAACGAAAAAAAGATCATTATGGGATGGAATGAAAAGATCGTCCTCTGAAATTATTTTGCAATATTCGTAGATTGATTGGAGGGGCCCTTTTTCTCGTATTTTAAACCAGTTAACTAGGACCTGTGAGGTAATACCTGTGAAATCTCTCAACGGAGAGTTTTTCCCAGGAGAGGAAAACATTATTTATTTTTATATCATAGATATTTAAATGAAATTCCAATTTCTTCCATTGGGAGTCAAACTGTTCAGAAAGCCATAATAAAAGAATTTTCAGAAACGCCGCTTCAGCGTATTTTGTCAAGTCTGGAAGATTAGTACCGCCTTGGGCCAATGACAATTTTAATATAGAGAGACAAATTTGTGGTTTTTGTTTGTTCCAGATAAATTTAGATATCCTTTTATCCCATGACTTAAAATAATACTGTGATGGGATGTAGGGAATATTTTGGAACAGATACAGCAGGCGGGGTAGTATATTCATTCTAATGGTTTCAATGCGTTGAAATAAAGATATAGGTAGAGTGGACCATTTGTCTAGGTCTTTGTTAATTTCTGTTGAGATGGGCTCGTAATTTATTAGTTCAAGTACTTGGAGGTCTCGGGGGATGCGAATTCCTAGATATTTTATTTTGATTGAGTGCCATTTAATTGCTAGGCTTCGTTTTAGTATGTTTGGAGGGGAATAGTTAAACAGTAAAGCTTTAGTTTTTGAAATGTTTAATTTAAAACCTGCCAGTTCTTCAAATTGGGTTAGAATTTCCCATATTTCTTTGATCGAGTCAGATGGAGATATTAAGGACAGAAGTATATCATCTGCAAAAAAGGCTGATCTTGTTTTCTGGCTGTAGCAAAGGGACACCCTCACCTTTTCTGATATTCTTATTGCCCTTGCTAATGGCTCAAGGTATGTTACGAAAAGTAGAGGGGAGAGAAGACAACCCTGCCTTGTGCCCTGACCTATTGAGATTGGGGAGGAAAGACCCCCATTTATCCGAATGTATGCTTTTGGTGAAAGGTATATTTGGGTCAACCAACACAGCAATGAATCCGGAAAACAGAATGTTTTTAGTGAATCCCAAAGAAAAGGCCAATTTACCCTGTCAAATGCCTTTTCCGCATCAAGGCTTATAAAGGCAGCTGGGATCTTCCGAGTTTGGATATATTCTATAAGTATTAAAGATTTTTTAACATTATCTGTAGTAGATCTATTTTTATAAAGCCTGCTTGATCTGGATGTATTATTGATGGGAGGATTGTTTCTATTCTTTTGGCCCATATTGCCATGAAGATTTTATAGTCTGAATTCAATATTGATATCTGGCGGTATGCAGAGGGATCTAATTTATTTCCATTAGGTTTTGGGATGGCGGCTATTGTGGCATATTTCCAGGACGGGGGGGGGCAGTGTTTCCAGCTGCTATTTCTCTGAATAGTTTTAAGAGTCTTGGGTTTATTTCTTTATTGAAGGTTTTATACCATTCATTGGTATAGCCATCAGGGCCAGGGCAACGACCAGAAATTTGTTTAGTGACTGCAGCTTCTATTTCTTCAATTGTTATGGGAGCTTGTAGCTTCTGGACTTGTGCTGTTGAGATTTTTGGAAGTTGTAGTTGGTCAAGGAAGGTTTGTCTATCTTGGTGAGAAAAGGAGTTTTGTGTGGTATAGAGTTGTTGGTAATAACAAATAAAAGCTTGCCTTATTTCCTCCTCTCTGTGAGTTATTTTGCCCATATGGGGATGCTTTATTTTTAATATTGTTACTGCATTTTTCCTCGCTCTCAATTTCTGTGCCAACCGGTGTGCTGCTCGTGATCCACCCTGGTAGTTTTGTTTGTTTTAAGTATATAAGGGACAATTGAATCTTTTTGTCTATTATTTTTTGAAGGGCTGATTTAGTTGATCTAAGTTTTGATTGTATTTCTTTATCCCCTTCTCTATATAAAAGTTGAAGATTTTGTAAGGTGTTAATGAGATTATGTTTCATCTCCCTTTCCTTTTTTTTCCTCGAAGCATAGGCAATTATCTTGCCTCTAATGGTGGCTTTCATGGCGTCCCATAATATGGCTTTAGGGACAGCTGATTGGGCATTCTCATCAAAGAACTGGGGGATTCTTTTTTTATTTGATCGGTAAATTCTTTGTCTTTTAAAAGGAAGGGGTTTAGTCTCCAAAGAGTTTTTCATTTTTTTGCCCATATCTATTTTTAATAGTAAAGGATAATGGTCCGATATTATCTTGGGGCAAATGGTTATATCTCTTACTGAGAAGAAGTGTTCACATGTAGTGAAAAAATAATCTAGTCTGGAGTATGAGTGAAATCTCCCTGAGAAATAAGTAAAGCCTGGGGCAGTGGGGAAAAATTTTCTCCAAATGTCCACCAAACCCAAGTTTTCAAGTTGCGTTTGGAAAAACTTCACTGGAGTTGATAGGCGATAGACTTTGGAGTTTGATGAATCAAGATTTGGGGTAATTGTCATGTTAAAGTCTCCTGCCATTATAAGTTGTCCCTGGTGGAGATCTAATATCTTATTGAGGACTTGCCGGATTGTTGGGGTTTTAGTCTGTGGAGGTAGATATATATTAACTAATGTAACTTCTTGATTGTATAAATTACCTTGGATGATTATGTAGCGTCCTAATTTATCAGATTGTATTTTGTGTATTTTAATTTGGGTTGTGGGTGGAATCAATATTGCTACTCCCCATTTACGCTCATTTGGATAAGATGAAGAGTAAAAGACTCCTCGGATTTTGATTTCTGGAGTAGGAGGACTTTCTACTTGGCACGGTTGTTGCTTTCTGTTTCTGCACATCAGGCCCACTATGCAGCCTATGATAGGTTCTTGTGGTCCAGGCTGGATCAGCTCCTAGCCTCTTTGCCTGACACGGAGCAAACCAGACAAGCCATTGCTCTCTCTGCACGTGGCCTGGAGCTAGCAAGGCACCAAGCAAGGGCGTCTTATGATGCCAATGAGGTAGCTACCAGGGTCATAGGGACAGCGATCTGCACTAGGCGGATGGCATGGCTACATCTTTCCGGGTTGTCACCCTTGGCCTGGCATAGGGTGGTTAACCCCATGCACCAGAGGACCTATCTTTTTTTTCCCGTAGAGTGAGGCGGTGTCTGTCGGGCCAACTTCCTTCCCCCTCCGGGGGGGTCCCCGTCTCACTCTCCCCACTCTCGGGCCTCTCCAGGCCCAGAAGGTTCTCCCTGTTAGTGTGTCACCCACTGAGAGCTAAGGGACTCTGTCTTTTAGGGTTTTTAAAGCCCCCTTTGGGGGGGCTCAGCACTCACCCATATGTGATGAATGGTGAAGACTGACATAGATAAGATATGAAAATTACGTACCTACCGTAATTATGATTATAATCTTTCTGTGTATCTTCACCATTCATCACAACCCCACCCGCCATCCCCCTGGGGCCTCAGTCTCTGGATCCCTCTCCCTCTCTGTGCCTTTCCTTCCCTCCCTCCCCTGTCTGTCGGGGGGTAATGTTGGGCACATGGTAGGATGGATGTCTGGGGGAGAGTGGTCAGGATGGGCGCACTCCCTCTCTAATGCTCGGCCCACTCCTTTGGAGTGGGAGGAGGCGAGTGCCTCCATCCTCGCCTCCTTCTTGTCCCTTTTCAAATCTCAGTTTTCTTGTCCTCTGGACATGTTTTAAAGCTCATGTATCCCCACTAAAAAAGAAAAAAAAAATTCTCGTTTTTACATGGGGGGGGGGGGGCGCAGAACCTCTGTCCCTGTCCTCTAAGAATATCAGTTTTTCTGCCATGAAGGAGTTTCTTTGCCATTGATTCTGTGCCTTGAATTCTGGTAATTAAGCCTTTGGCTACTCCTTGCAGTTCTAGAGACAGGACAGAATCCAGCATGTTCTGGCATTTTGTTCCCCCTCTCATGCTAAACATTTATATCTCAAAAATTCCCTATCCTTCAAACAACATGAAGTCTTGCTGTATTCTGACAAATTGCAGTGAGGTCCAACCTTCGAACTGCCCCGGAGATGAAAGAGTTAACTTTCCATGCCAGGCATGGAACACTGAGCTCGAGCTCGGTTGAGACTCTCTCTGTTGCTGTTTGAACTCAAGCCGTCAGATTCTTTATTCCGCCTCACTGAACAGTCGCTCCGGAGATTTCTCCTTTGCTCGGTTCAATTTGTTGGTTAAAGTATCGTTTTTCTTGGTTTTCGACCGAATTTAAACCGCAACCTATCGGTTCAGTCTCTGTGGTATTCGTGAGTACTAGATAGGTTTATATTGTTTTCTATTCTGTGTGGAATTTGTAAATGTGTCATTGGTTCGGTTTGAACCGATCAGGTTGTTTAGAAATCTTTACTTCTACTTTTAGAGTGTGGTTACCGGTTCTTATCGGTTCTAAAAAAAAACGGATTTTATTACGGTTTTTTCCACGACCCGTAACACGGTCAGGAACCGATAAGAGTGTCTTGCCTGGCGGATTGCCGAAAAAAGGGTAAGTTTGGTTTAGGACTGGCCATGTCTGAGAAACCCAAAAGAAAAACCGAGCCCACTGGGTTTCAACACTGTAGTGTGTGTGTGTGGGGAAGTCTTTGCTAAGGCTGATCCCCACACCACCTGTGTTTATTGTCTGGGGTTTGACCACCTCGATTCAGACTGCCAGATTTGTAAAAATTTTCCTGCAGCTACCCTAGAAAAAGAGTTGGTAGGCTCAGGTAAAGGGAGGCCAAAAAGTCCGCTGACCCGGATGGCCAGCCTGGTTCGGTTCCAACCGAACCAGAAGGAGTGCCCTCTGACCAGGACAAAACTTCTTCGGGCAAAAGGAGAACTGATTCCAAGGAGTCTGTTCTGGTTAAGAGAACAAGAAGGGATAAATCAGCCGGTGTGGATCCAAAAGTTTTTTCTCCAACCGCTGATGATATAGCCAAAGCGATAAAAATTGTTCAGTCACTATCCCCGGTTCCGACCGAACCGGCACCGTCAGGAAGGCGCTCGGTTCGGCCGGTTCCACCGGTTCCGGATTATGATTTAGAGGAATTTTATGAACTGGAGGAGGAGGAAGGAGAGTATGAGGAAAGTGAATGTGATTATGAAAGTCTGGATTTGCCCATTGACCCGGACATCTCCCCAGACAGACCTTCAGGAGTGTCTCCTCCTAGGCTTTCTGAGTCCCCCTCCCATTTCATGTTTTACAAAAAAGTGGCTGAAACCCTTCAGCTTCCTATGGAAGAAGCTGTGGATGACCAGGAGGAGCCTGACTATGTTGAAATGATGGATATCCCAGAGTCCAGGAGGCTGTCTATTCCCCTTCATAAGTCTTTTGGGAAACAGACAATAAAAATTTTAAAGACTCCTAATTCTATACCTCCTGTGGATAAGAGAATGGACAAGAGGTATACTCTTTCAGGCTGGGATACAGAGTTCCTTACCCAGCAATGCACCATGTTGGGGTAGTGCAGGCTGCTGCCTGTGATAAGGCAAATATACCCTTGGCTTCACACCCCCCAGATAAGGACTCTAGAAGGATTGATGCCATGGCAAAGAAACAGTACATGGCAGCATCCTTGGGACTCAGACAGGCCAATTGTATGGCCTATACAGCTAGATATCGGAAATCTAGATGGGACACTGTAATGGCTTTAGTTAAACAGGTCCCTGGCCAGCTTGCCAAGGAGCTGGAGCAGGTAGCTGCGGATGGTATTGAGGCATCCAAGGTGCAGTTCCATGCTGCAGTGGACTCCAATGATGTTTCATCTAGAGTCATAGCTACATCTGTGGCCCTTCATAGGATGGCTTGGCTCAGATGTACTAGCCTGTCTCAGGATACCCAGACTAAGGCCATGGATTTTCCTGTTGTGGGTAATTCTGTTTGGGGAGCAAACAGAGAACTACATGAAGAAAATGGATGAATACAGGACCACCTATAGGAGTGCTCAAGCCAAGGAAAGGCAAGCCACTCCTCAGAGGCAGCATCCCAGGGGCAGGGGCAGGCCTTTTCATAGGCCTTTCTACCAAGCCCAGGCCTCCTCTTCTGCTTATGCTCAGAGGGGGTTCTATAGAGGGAGAGGCAGACGGGGTACAAGCAGGCCTGCTTCCACCCCTCAGCCTAAACCCCCTGCCAAACAGGCACCCTGATGGGTTTGCCAGGGCTGATTCTCCACCACTTGTAGGGGGCAGGCTGGCTTACTTTGTCCAGGACTGGATGTCTTTAACATCCGGCAAATAGGTCCTGGAAGTAGTAAGCCAGGGACTGGTTCTCAGCTTCAAAAAGTTTCCAAAGATGAGAACCAGATCCTTTCCACCTGCAATTCCTTCAGAGGCACTTGCCCTAGAGGCAGAGGTCTCTTCCATCTTGGCTCTCAGAGCTGTAGAAAGGGTTCCACCCCTACACAAAGTGAAAGGATTGTACTCCAGGTACTTCCTCACCCCCAAAAAGACAGGAGAATGGCGGCCCATCCTGGATCTCAGATATTTAAACAAGCACCTTTTAAAGCCAAAGTTCAAAATGGTGACTCTGGGAATAATTCTACCCTCTCTAAGACCAGGGGACTGGCTGGTCTCCCTGGACCTCAAGGATGCCTATTTCCATATTCTCATCCGAAGCTCCCATCAAAAATACCTCGGGTTCGAGCTGCCCTCAGGCCATTACCAATTCAGAGCAATGCCCTTCGGCCTAACCTCTGCTCCAAGGGTGTTCACAAAATCCCTGGCAGTAGTAGTTGCCTTCCTAAGAAGGAAAAGGATTTCCATCTTCCCATACCTGGACGACTGGCTCATAGTAGGCCAGCCCCCAGACCAAGTCAGGTTACACCTTCAGATAACTCAGCAACTGCTCACTTCTCTAGGTTTCCTTCTGAATCTTTCAAAGTCAGTTCTAGAGCCTGTACAGCTCCTCACCTTCATAGGCACAGAGCTAGATACAGTAAAGGCAAGAGCCTTCCTTCCTTCCCCTGGACAGGGCAAGGACCCTTATTACACTGGCTTCTTCATTCACCCTACAGGTGTCTCGACCAGCAAGGCATTTTCTGCAGCTCCTGGGGCACATGGCTGCTTCTACAGAAGTGGTGCAGGGAGCAAGATTTCAGAAGATGGACATTCACTTCCATTTGAGAGCCTTTTGGAGGAAACACTGCTCTGAGTTCTAATAGACTGATGTGAAGCAGAGATTCCTGAGGAGACCACAACCCTTGGGTGGTCAGGTCTCCCAAGTGGGTGGTCAGGTCTCCCAAGTGTTTAGGAGGGCAACTAAAATGGTGCAGGGTCTGCACCGGAAGACATATGAAGAGAGACGAAAGGAGCTTAATATGTATAGCCTCGAGGAAAGGAGGGAGAGGGGGGACATGATAGAAACGTTCAAGAACCTCAAGGGAATCGACAAAGTCCAAGAGGGTAGCATCTTTCAAAAAAAGAAGTGTGCAAGAACAACAGGGCACAATTTGAAGATGGGGAGGGCGGCTCAGAGGTAATTTAAGGAAGTATTTTTTCACAGAGAGGGTTGTGGATGCATGGAACGGCCTTCCGGAGGAGGTTGTGGAGTCAAAAACAGTGGTGGAATTCAAGCATGCATGGGACAGTCATAAGGCCATTCTAGGGGGTGGGGGTAGGAAGAAGTAGGCTGCTGGTTAACTAGGATCTGCAGCTTATCCAGTAGGTAGGGAAATGGGCAGACTGGGTGGGCCAAACGGTCCTTATCTGCTGTCAAATTCTGTGTTTCTATGTTTTGGTCTCAGAAAAAGGATCCTCTGACCAAACTGATCCCAGTGACTTGAACCCTGATCCAGGCATTGCAGTGGTGGCAGGATCAGGACAATCTAAGACAGGGAGTTCCTTTTGTCACTCAGTCTCACTCTCTAATCCTTACTACAGATGCCTCCCTCTTGGGGTGGGAAGCCCACTTGGGAGACCTGACCACCCAAGGGTTGTGGTCTCCTCAGGAATCTCTGTTTCACATCAATCTATTAGAACTCAGAGCAGTGTTTCTAGCACTTCAGACTTTTTCCAAGTCTGTTCAGAACAAAGTAGTTCAGATCAGGACAGACAATACCACCAAAATGTGGTATATCAACAAGCAAGGGGGCACTCGGTCTATGGCCTTGTGCACAGAAGCAATGAGGTTATGGTCTCTGGCCTATTCCCTGAACACTTCTCTTACAGCAGTACACCTCCCAGGCAAGGACAATGTCCTGGCAGATGCTCTCAGCAGGATATCTCAGTGCCATCACGAATGGTCACTGGATCCCTTGATTTTGAAGGTGATCTTCTTCAGATGGGGCACCCCACAGATAGATCATTTTGCAGCCCCAGACAATCACCAACTTCCCCGCTTTTGCTGCAAGCCCCCAGTGTTGGGCTCAGTCCCCCTGGATGCCCTAGTTCTCAATTGGGAAGGGAAGTTCCTGTATGCTTTTCCCCCCTTCCCTCTCCTGTTCAAGGTGCTAGTCAAAATCGGGTCTCAACCCTGCAAGGCGATTCTGATTGCTCCAGACTGGGCCAGACAGCCCTGGTACCCTCTCCTGTTGTCCTTAGCAGTCCACCTTCCCCTGTTTCTTCCCAGGAATTACAACCCGTTAACCTGTGCTCAGGGGAGGGTTTGGTATCCGAATCTCAAATCTCTCAATCTCAAGGCCTGGATCTTGAAGAGTTAGTTTGCTGAGTTACGCCTCTCTCAAGGTGTTATGGATATCCTAAAGGCTTCCCGGAAGCCTTCCACCAGAACCACTTATAATTCCAAATGGAAAAGATTCTCCATATGGTGCTCTGGGAAGCATATTTCTCCAGAGTCTGCTGGCCTGCCCACAGTCCTTGACTATATGGTTCATCTGAATAGCTTGGTACTCAGACCAGCTACACTAAGAGTGCATCTGGCAGCTGTCTCTGCTTTCTTTCAGCAGGTAAGCCTTCTTCCTTTCAGCTCATCCTGTATTCTCTAAGTTTTCAAGGGATTGCTTCATATCAATCCGCCATTCAGGGACCTTGCCCCTGCTTGGGACCTTAATGTTTGCATTGCTCAGCTTATGCAACCCCCTTTTGAGCCTTTGTCCTCAGCAGAGCTTAAGTACTTGACTTGGAAAACTGTTTTCTTGGTGGCCATCACTTCTGCCAGGCGCATAAGCGAGTTACAAGCCCTGTCAGTGGAGCCTGATTTTATCTCTTTCCATAGAGATAAGGTGGTCCTCAGGACTAACAGGAAGTTTTTACCTAAGGTGGTTTCAGACTTCCACCTTAACCAGTCTGTCTCTTCCTGTGTTCTTCACTGACCATTCCTCCTCTGGTGAGAGGAGGCTGCACAGTTTGGATGTGAAAAGAGCCCTTAGCTACTACATAGAGCGTACCAAGGGTCACAGGTTTGACTCCCTCCAACTGTTCCTCACTTATGGTGAGGTTGGTAAGGGAAAACCTGCCACTAAAAGATCCATTGCCAGGTGGATTGTTTCTTGCATTCAATTTTGCTATGAAAAACTAGGTAGGATTCCACCCTCAGGCCTGAGGGCTCACTCTACCAGAGGTACAGCTGCTTCCCTGGCTGCTGCCAGGATGTTCTATCTTAGAGATATGTCAAGCAGCTACCTGGAAAACAGTTCACACTTTTACCAAGCATTACTCTCTGGATATCCAGGCTAGGAGTGATGCTCGGTTCGTCACAGCAGTGCTTCAGAGCCTATTTCCTAGGTAGGTTCTGTCCCTCCTCCATGGAGGTACTGCTTGGTAGTCTGCAATTTGTCAGAATACAGCAAGACTTCATGTTGTTTGAAGAAAAAATTACCCACCTTAGTAATGTTGTTTCTTCTAATGGAGTCTTGCTGTATTCTGACCTCCCCCCCACCTTCCCCTCTCAGAACCTTTGTTTTTGGTATGTGGGTGGGCAGTAGCAGTGTTGGCACTCAGGAGGTGCCCCACCTTTTTATTATCACCCTTTTTCTTTGGGTGAGTGGGTGTTGTGTTTATTTCATTTTTTGGATTTCTTGACTTGAGTCTTTGCTTTGGGACCAAAAAATCTGTTTATTATATTTAGTAGCCAGTTGGCTAGTATAGGTTTACAGCTTCCACACAGGACACTCAGTGAGTTTAGCTCATAAAGATCTGACGGTTTGTGTTCAAACAGTAACAGACAGAGTCTCAACCGAGCTCGAGCTCAGCGTTCCATGCCTGGCATGGAAAGTTAACTCTTTCATCTCCGGGGCAGTTCGAAGGTTGGACCTCACTGCAATTTGTCAGAATACAGCAAGACTCCATTAGAAGAAACAACATTACTAAGGTGAGTAATTTTTTCTTCCCCAACTCCTACCCTTTTCTGTTTTTCAGAGATTGGGGCCCCTTCCCAATCTCCATAGCATTTAGTTTCTGTCTTGCTCTTTCCTCTCAGTCATTTATTTCTCCTTTTGGTTTTTATATCTTTTCCTTTTTCTGTCCCTTGGACTCTCTTGTCCCACCCTCCCAACCCTCTTTTTTCCCTCACCTCTCTGGCGACTCGGAACTGGCAGGCAGGCGGAGTCGATGCGCTAATAATAGCCAACCCGCGGCGCCACGTGAAACGTCGGCCTAGAGGTGGTAGTGCGAGAAGTGGGTTAGCTCCACCCACAAAAAACCTCCCACGTGATTCTGAAATATTATTAGAGCAATTAACGAACGCATCGACTCCATAGTCGCGCGGCTTTAACGAGTGTTCGAGCAGCAACAAACGAAAGGCAAAGCTACTTGCAGGGGCTAAATACAAACCGGAGTTTGCTCCATTATCTCAAAAGAACTACATCAAGGGGCATTATGCTACAAATAAGAGGAGATAGTCCATACATTTTTTTTTTTGTCTCAACTGAGAAGGTTTACTCCCTTTTACTGAACAGATAAAACGTTCATCTAATAGAATTTATACAATATAACTCTTTCTCTCTTTCAGAGAGAAACTTCCAAATACTCCAATTGGGGGGGGTGTAGTAATAAAAACTATGTACTAATGTATCATATTGAAGGAAGAGAAATAAAAAGAAGGGAAAAGAATATAGAAGAAGATGGGTGGGGGGTTATTAACTGATAAGAAGGTGGCCTGCCTCCTCATTGAGAAATAAAGGGACAGTTCCAGAAGAAGGAAAGAAAGATGGTTGCAACCTTAAAAAGAAATGGTACATTAGTACGTGACAGGCAATAGCCATGTCTCACTGCCAAATATGTAAAACTTTCCTTTCAAACACCATGAAGTCTTGCTTATATTAGGACCTTTGCAGTATGCCCTGGCTTTTGACTGCCCTGGAGATGAAATAGTTAACTCCAGAGAAATCTGGAGTTCCACAGCCAGGCGCTTATTGAAAACTCTATCTGGGTTGTTTGAACCCAAACTGTCAGATTCTTTACTCCGCTTCACTGAACAGACTCCGGAGACCAGCTCCTTCATTTCGTTTGCTTTATGGTTTAAAGTGTTTAAAATTACCACGGTTTTCGGTTTAAAGCTCTATCTGGTAACCGTAAGTAAAATAATTTTAGTCTGTGTGGAAACTCATTATCGGTTCGCTCTGAACCGATCAGTTTGCTTTAAAAATTGTTTTCTTTGCATTTAGAGTGAGGTACCCGGTTCTTATCGGTCCTAAAAAAACCTGCAATTAAAAGTGTTTTTTTCAAATACCCGTGACACGGTTAGGGACCGATAAGGGTGTCTTGTCCTGGCAAGGCCTGAAACAAAGGACAAGTTTGGTTAGGCTGGCACTATGTCTGAGAAACCCAAAAGAAAAACCGGGCCCACTGGGTTTCAACACTGTGATGTCTGTGGGGAAGCCTTTGCCAAGGCTGACCCACACACCACTTGTGTCTATTGTCTGGGGGCTGACCACCTCCTGTCAGACTGCCAGATATGTAAGAATTTCCCTGCAGCCACCCTGGAAAAGAGATTGGGCAGGCTCAGGGAACGAGAGGCCAAAAAGTCCGCTGACCCGGATGGCCAGCCCGGCCCAGCTACGGCTGGACCAGAGGGAGTGCCCTCTGACCAGGGCTATACTTCCTCGGCCAAAAGAAAGGCTGGTCCTGAGGAACCAGTCAAAGCAAAAGGACAAAGAAATCAGCTAGTGTGGAGTCCAGTTTTGTCTCTCCTTCTGCTGTAGAAATAGCTAAAGCCATACAGATTGTCCAGTCTTTGTCTCAGGGACTTGTTGACCCTCTCTGGTTGGAAAAAGGGGGTCTCGTTCGGGTCCAGTGGTTCAGGATTATGATGGGGATTTTTATGAACCACAGGAGGGGGAGGAAGATTTTGATGATTGTAATTGTGATTGGGAAGGTCTGGAAGTGCCAATAGAACTGGACATTTCTCCAGACAGACCCTTTGAGTCTTCCCCCTTTATCGTCTGAGTCCCCATCTCATTTCAGATTTTATAAGAAAGTAGCAGAAACTCTCCAGCTCCCCTTAGAAGAGTCTGTGGATGAGCAAGAGGAGCCTGACTATGTGGAAATGATGGATATTCCAGAGGCTAGAAGGTTGTCTATTCCTTTACATAAGTCATTTAGAGACAAACCACTAAGATTTAAAAATCCTTTTCTGTCCCTCCTGTAGATAAAAAATGGACAGAAGGTATACGTTTCAGGCCTAATACAGACTTCCTTACTGAACAGTGTAGTCATGTAGGTGTGGTGCAAGCTGCAGCCTGTGACAAGTAATATTCCCTGGCTTCATATCCTCCTGATAAGGATTCCAGGAAGATTGATGCCATGGCGAAAAACAGTATGTGGCAGCTTCTTTGGGACTCAGACAGGCTAATTATATGGCTTATGTGGCTAGATATCAGAAATCTAGATGGGACACTATATTGCAGTTGGCCAAGCAGGCCCATGGCCAGCTGGCTAGTGAGTTGGAACAGGTGGCTGCTGATGGCATTGAAGCCTCTAAAGTTCAATTTCATGCTGCCGTTGATGTTAATGATGTTTCCTCTAGGGTCATGGCCACTTCTGTAGCTCTCTGTAGGTTGGCATGGCTCAGATGCACTAATCTGTCCCAAGATACCCAGTCAAAGGCTATAGATTTTCCTGTTATAGGAAATTCTCTGTTTGGAGAACAAACAGAAAATTACATGAAAAAGATGGATGAATACAGAACTACTTACAAAAGTGCCCAAGCTAAGGAGAGGCATGCCACTCAGCATAGGCATGCCCCCAGGGGTAGGGGCAGGCCTTACAATAGGCCTTTTTACCAATTCCAGGCTTCTTCTGCTTTTGCACAGAGAGGATTTTTCAGAGGCAGAGGCAGACGGGGCACAGGCAGGCCCTCTCCCTAACCTAAAGCTGCTCCTGCCAAGCAGGCACCCTGACGGGGTGTCTGAGGCCGACTTCCTGTACCGTGGGGCAGACTGGCTTATTTCTGCCAGAACTGGTTGTCCCTAACCTCAGACAAATGGGTTCTGAGGTGGTAAGCCAAGGCTTGGTTCTCAGTTTCAAACAGTTTCCCAAGATGAGAGCCAGGTACTTTTCCCCTCAAGTCTTTAGAAACCCTCGGACTAGAAGCGGAGGTTTCTCTCTTTGGACTGCAAAGCAGTGGAAAGGGTCCCCTTGCCACCAGAGCAAGGGTCTTTACTCAAGGTACTTCCTGACCCCAAAAAGACAGGAGACTGGCCCATCTTGGATTTAAGATTTCTGAACAAGCATCTTGTAAAACCAAAGTTCAAAATGCTGACTTTAGCAATGATTTTGCCATCCTTGAGGCCAGGGGACTGGCTAGCTTCCCTGGACCTCAAGGCCTCACTCCATATTCTAATCAGGGCCTCTCACCAAAAGTACCTCAGGTTGAACTGCCTCGGCCACTACCAGTTCAGGGCAATGCCCTTCGGACTCACTTCTGCTCCAAGAGTTTTCACAAAATGTCTAGCTGTAGTAGTGGCCCACTTAAGAAGACAAGGATAGCTGTGTTTCCTACTTGGACGACTGGCTTATTGTGGGTCAGTCATCAGAGCAGGTAAAATCCCATTTGCAAATCACCCAGGAACTCCTCACCTTTCTGGGGTTCCTGCTGAATGTTCCAAAGTCAGTTCTTGAACCAGTTAGGTACTAACTTTTATAGGTGCAGAGCTGAACACAAAAGTTAGCCAGGGCATTCCTCCCTCCGAAAGAGTGGACAAACTCATTGCCTGGCATCTTCTTTCTCCATGCAGGTCTCTCGACCAGCAAGGCACTTTCTGCAACTCCTGGGGCACATGGCTGCCTCTACAGCTGTTGTGCCAGGGCAAGATTTCAGATGACGGACATTCAGTTCCACTTGAGGTCCTATTGGTCTCAAAGGAGGGACCCCTTACCAAATTGGTCCCAGTGACCAAGACTCTGATCCTAGCTCTCCAGTGGTGGCTGGATCGAGCAACCTGTCCTCAGGGGTCCCATTCCTTCCTGTCCCTCACTCCTCATCCTCACCACGGATGCATCCCTGTTGGGTTGGGGGCTCACCTGGGCGACCTTTCAACTCAGGGAGTTTGGTCCCCTCAGGAATCTCTGCTTCACATCAATCTGCTGGAGCTCAGAGCTGTCTTCCTAGCTCTCCAGGTTTTTCAGAAACTGTCCAGAACAAAGTTGTTCAAGTCAGGACAGACAATACCACAACAATGTGGTACATCAACAAGCAAGGGGCACTCGCTCTTCAGCCTATGCACCGAAGCAATGAAGTTGTGGTCTCTGGCCTATTCCTGAACACCTTCTGATAGCGGTTCACCTCCCAGGGAAGGACAATCCCAGCGGACGCCCTCAGCAGGATTTCTCAGGGCCATCACGAATGGGCTCTGAACCCTCAAGTGCTGGGGTCAATCTTTGCCAGCTGGGGCACTCCTCAGATAGATCTTTTGCAGCCCCAGACAACCACAAACTTCCCTGTTTTGCTGCAGGCCCCCAGTTCTGGGGTCAGTCCCCTGGATGCCTTTCGCTGGATTGGGAGGAAAGTTCCTCTATGCTTTCCTCTTCCTCTCTCCTCTTCAGGGTTTTAGTAAAATCAGAACTCAGCCTTGCAGGGTGATTCTGATTGCTCCAGACTGGGCCAGACAGCCCTGGTACCCTCTTCTTCTGTCCCTATCATTCCACCCTCCCCTGACCTTGCCCAGGGCTCACGACCTGCTGACCTGTGCACAGGGGAGAGTGTGGTATCCGGATCTCAACTCCCTCCACCTCAAGGCTTGGTTCTTGAGGAGTTAGTTTGCTCATTTACACCTTTCTCAAGGTGTCTTGGATATTTTGAAGGCCTCCAGAAAGCCTTCCACTAGAGCCACTTATAATTCTAAATGGAAGAGATTCTCATTTTGGTGTTCTGAGAGGTAAATCACCCCAGAATCAGCTGACCTGCCTATTTTGTTGGACTACCTGGTCCACTTAAATTCCTTAGAGCCTCAAACCAGCTACCTTAAAGGTTCATTTGGCAGCTGTTTCAGTTTTTATTTCTGCAGGAAAACCAGTTTCTCTTTCTTCTCACCCTGTGTTTGCAAATTTTTCAAAGGTTACTTCATACTAATCCTCCTTTCGGGAACCAACTCCTGCATGGGACTTGAATATTTGCATTGCCCAGCTAATGCAACCTCCTTTGAGCCTCTGGATTCACAGATCTCAAGTTCTTAACTTGGAAAACTGTTTTTTCTAGTGGCTATCACTTCTGCTAGGTGTATAAGTGAATTGCAGCCTTGTCAGTGGAAGAGGATTTCATTTCTTTCCACAGAGATAAAGTGATCCTCAGGACTAACAGAAAGTTTTACCTAAGGTGGTTTCAGATTTTCATCTTAACCAATCCATCTCTCTTCCAGTATTTTTACTGAGCACTCCTCTTCTGGTGAGAGAAGCTTGCACAGTTTGGACGTAAAGGGCCCTTAGCTATTATTTGATCGTACCAAGGGTCACAGGTTGAATCCTCCAGCTCTTCCTTACCTATGGAGATGTGGGTAAGGGAGGCCTGCTACTAGGAGGTCGATTGCTAGGTGGATTGTCTCTTGTATCCAGTTCTGTTATCAAAAACTGGGCAAGGCAGCCCTCAGGCCTGAGGGCTCATTCCATCAGGGGTACAGCTGCATCTCTAAGCGGCTGCTAGAGATATTCCATTTTGGAAATCTGTCAAGCTGCTACCTGGAAGACAGTCCACACTTTCACTAGCATTATTCCTGGGCGTCCAGTCCAGGAGATGCTGCTTTGGCACAGCTGTCCAGCAGAGCCTATTTCCCAAGTAGGTTCTGACCCTCCTCCATGGGGTACTGCTGTGTACTCTGCAAAGGTCCTAATATAAGCAAGACTTCATGGTGTTTGAAGAAAAAATTACTCACCTTAGTAATTGCTTTTCTTCTCCTTGGAGTCTTGCTATAATTAGAACAACCCTCCCTCCTACCCTCTCAGAATCCCTACTTGGGTATGGGGTTGGTAAATTGTGCAATCACTGTGTCATGCCTGTTTAGCTTCTAGTTCTCCCCCTTCTTTTCTTTCTTGGGTTAGGAACTAGATAGTTTCTTTTTTTGTTAATTGGTAGCTGGGCCTCTCTGGACTTGAGTCTTTGGGCAGAGGGGGCCTTAGTAGTGATTGTCAAGGGTTATCCTAACAATATCGTGATACTGTTTTTCTTTATTGTTGTTGTGTTTTTGTGGTTCTACTGTTAGTAGGTAGCCAATGGCTAGTGTAGGTTTTTCCACACAGACTTGCTATGTTAGTTTAGCCTCGTAAAGAACTTGACAGTTTGGGTTCAAACAACCAGACAGTTTTCAATAAGCGCCCTGCGCTGTGGAACTCAGATTTCTCTGGAGTTAACTATTTCATCTCCGGGGCAGTCAAAAGCCAGGGGCATACTGCAAAGGTCCTAATATAGCAAGACTCCATGAGAAGAAAAGCAATTACTAAGGTGAGTAATTTTTTCAAGTCTACACTGGAAAAAAGATTAGGTAGACTTAGGGAAAAGGAGGCTGAGAAGTCCGCTGACCCGGATGGCCAGCCTGGTTCGGTTCTGACCGAACCAGAAGGAGTGCCCTCTGACCAGGGCGATACTTCTTCGGGCAAGAGGAGAGCCGATCCTGAGGGGTTGGTTCCTACAAAAAGAAAACGCAAAGAGAAATCGACCAATTCGGATCCAGAGGTTCATGTTCCGACCGCCGAAGAAATAGCCAGAGCGATTCGGATTGTTGAATTGCTTCGTCTGGTTCCGACCGATCTGGCGCCTTTTGGCAGGGGTTCGGTTCGGTTGGTTCCCCCTGTTCAAGATTGTACCCCTGAAGACTTTTGTGAACCGGAGTTTGAAGAGGAGGGAGATTTTTAAGATGATGGTGAAAGTCTGGATGTGCCTGTGGAACCGGACATCTCCCCAGACAGACCTTCTGGTGTTTCCCCTCCTAGGCTCTCTGAGTCCCTTCCCCACTATCTGTTTTACAGAAACATGGCTGAAACCCTCCAGCTTCCTATGGAGGATGCTGTGGAGGCTCAAGAGGAGCCTGATTTTGTTGAAATGATGGACATTCCAGAGTCCAGGAGACTGTCTGTTTCCCTTCATAAGTCCTTTGGGAAGCAGACACAAAAAATCATAAAGTCTCCTAATTCTGTACCTCCTGTTGACAGAAGGATGGACAAGAGGTATACTTTATCAGGCTCAGATACAGAGTTTTTCTACCAGCAATGCAGCCATGTTGGGGTAGTGCTGGCTGCAGCCTGTGACAAGGCAAATATTCCCTTGGCTTCATACCCCCAGACAGACTCAGGAAGATGGATGCCATGGCAAAGAGAAGCCATCATGGCATCCTCCTTGGGGACTTAGGCAGGCTAACTATATGGCCTATACAGCCAGGTACCAGAAGTCCAGGTAGGACACTGTACTGGCACTGGCTAAGCAGGCCTCCCCCCAGCTGGCCAAGGAGCTGGAGAAGGTGATTGCTGATGGGATTGAGGCATCAAAGGTACAATTCCATGCTGCTGTGGACTCCAATGATGTGTCATCAAGAGTCATGGCTACATCTGTGGCTCTTCGGAGGATGGCTTGGCTCAGATGTACTAGCCTCTCACAGGACACCCAGGCTAGAGCCATGGATTTCCCTGTGGTGGGTAATTCTCTGTTTGGAGAGCAGACAGAGAATTACATGAAGAAAATGGATGAGTACAGGACCACTTATAGGAGTGCTCAGGCCAAGGAGAGGCAGGCAACTCCTCAAAGGCAGCAATCTAGGGGCAGGGGCAGGCCTTTTCATAGGACTTTCTACCAAGCACAGGTCTCTTCTCCCTTTTCACAGAGGGGGTTCTTCAGAGGGAGAGGCAGAAGGGGGATGAGCAAAGCTACATCCACTCCTCAGCCTAAGGCCCCTGCCAAGCAGACACCCTGATGGGTCTGCCCGGGTCGACTCTCCTATCCTCCAAGGGAGCAGGCTGGCTCACTTGTACAGGACTGGGTGTCTGTTACTTCAGACAAGTGGGTCCTAAGTAGTAAGCCAGGGACTGGTTCTGAGCTTCAGAAAATTTCGAAAGGGAGAGCCAGATCTTTTCCACCTGCAGTCTCCCGAAACCCCTTGCCCTAGAGGCAGAGGTTTCATCTCTTCTGGCCTTAGAAGCCATAGAGAGAGTTCCTCCCCTACACTGGGGCAAAGGTCTGTACTCCAGGTACTTCCTTACCCCAAAAAAGACAGGGGAGTGGCAACCCATCCTAGATCTACGATACCTGAACAAGCATCTTTTAAAACCAAGGTTCAAGATGGTGACTCGGGGAATAATTTTTCCCTCCCTGAGGACAGGGGACTGGCTAGCCTCCCTGGACCTCAAAGATGCCTACTTTCAAATCCCCATCAGGTGCTCTCACAGAAAGTACCTCAGGTTCAAGTTGCCCTCAGGCCATTATCAGTTCAAAGCGATGCCCTTTAGTCTAACATCAGCTCCAAGGGTTTTCACAAAGTGCCTGGCAGTGGTAGTTGCCTTTTTAGGAAGGCAAAAGATTTCCATTTTTCCATATCTGGATGACTGGCTCATAGTGGGTCAGTCTCCAGACCAAGTCAAGTCAGATCTGCAAGTGACTCAGCAAGTGCTCAATTCCCTGGGATTTCTACTCAACCTTCCCAAGTCAGTTCTTGAACCCATGCAGCTTCTTACCTTTATAGGGGCAGAGCTAGATACTGTCAAAGCAAGAGCCTTTCTTCTCCTGGAAAGGGCAAGAGTTCTTATAGAACTGGCTTCTCCCTTCAGCCTTCAGGTGTCCCGACCAGCAAGGCACTTTCTTCAGCTCTTGGGCCACATGGCAGCTTCTACAGCACTGGTCCAAGGGTCAAGATTCCAGATGAGGGACATTCAGTTCCATCTGAGGGCCTTTTGGTCCCAAAGGAGGGGTCCTCTTACCAAACTGAATCCAGTGACTCGGACACTGATCCAAGCTCTTCAATGGTGGCAGGATCAGGACAATTTAAGGCAAAGGGTCCCATTTGTTACTCAGTCTCATTCGGTGGTCCTTACCACGGATGCTTCCCCTTTGGGGTGGGGAGCCCATCTGGGGGCTCTCACAGCCCAGGGACTGTGGTCCCCTCAGGAATCCCTTCTTCATATCAATCTCCTGGAACTCAGGGCAGTTTCTCTGGCCCTGCAGGCTTTCTCTCAGTCAGTGCAGAACAAGGTGGTTCAGGTCAGAACAGACAACACCACTGCTATGTGGTACATCAACAAGCAGGGAGGTACTCTGTCCACAGCCTTGTGCATGGAAGCCATGAAATTGTGGTCCCTGGCTTATTCTCTGCAGACCTCTCTGGTAGCAGTCCACCTTCCAGGGAAGGACAGTGTGCTAGCATGATCTGAGTAGGATCTCCCAGGGCCATCACGAATGGTCCCTGGATCCCTGGTGTTGAAAGTGATTTTTCAAGGTGGGGCACTCGAGATAGATCTCTTTGCAGCCCCAGACAATCACTAACTTCCTCTGTTTTGTTGCAGACCCCAGTATGTGCTCAGTCCCTCTGGATGCTCTGATGTTGAACTGGGAAGGAAATTTCTCTATGCCTTCCCTCCCTTTCCTCTACTGTTCAAGGTTCTGGTCAAGATGAGGTCACAACCCTGCAAAGTGATTCTGATTGCTCCAGATTGGGCCAGGCAGCCCTGGTACCCCCTCTTACTGTCCCTAGCAGTCCATCTTCCCCTGTCTCTTCCCAGGAATTACAACCTGTTAACCTCCTCTCGGGGAGGATTTGGTACCCCAATCTTTGGTCCTCAATCTCAAGGCATGGGCTCTTGAAGAGTTAGAGTATGCAGATTTGCATCTGTCCCAAGGGTTCTGGATATTCCCAAAGCCTCTCGAAAGCCTGCCACCAGAAGACTTTGACTCCACATGGAAAAGATTCAGCATTTGGTGTTCCAAGAAGCATATATCTCCAGACACTGCTGGATTGCCTACAGTTCTGGATTATATGGTCCATCTTAATGGCCTAGGCCTCAGACCAGCTGCTCTCAAGGTGCACTTGTCAGCTGTTTCTGCTTTTCTGTCAGTGGGAAAGCCTTCCTCACTGTCATCTCACCCTGTATTCTGTAAATTTTTCAAGGGATTGCTTCATACCAATCCTCCCTTTAGGGATCCTGCCCCTGCCTGGGACTTAAATGTTTGCATTGCTCAACTTATGCAACCCCCATTTGAGCCTATGTCCTCAGCAGAGCTTAAGTACTTGACTTGGAAAACTGTGTTTTTGGTAGCCATTACTTCTGCCAGACGTATCAGTGAATTGCAAGCCCTGTCAGTGGAACCGGATTTTATCTCCTTTCATAGAGATAAAGTGGTCCTTAGAACCAATCGGAGGTTCTTGCCCAAAGTGGTTTCAGACTTCCATTTGAATCAGTCCATGTCTCTCCCCTGTTTTCTTCACTGATCATTCTTCCTCGGGGGAGAGGAGGTTACACAGTTTAGATGTTAAGAGTCCTTAGCTACTGCATAGAGCATACCAAGGGTCACAGGTTTGATTCCCTCCAGTTGTTCCTCACTTATGGGGAAGTGGGAAAGGGCAAACCTGCCACCAAGAGAACTATTGCCAGGTGGATTGTTTCTTGTATACAATTCTGCTATGAGAAACTGGGAAAAATTCCACCCTCAGGCCTGAGGGCTCATTCCACAAGAGGTGCAGCTGCTTCCCTGGCTGCTGCCAGGGGATATCCCTCTGTTGGAAATTTGTCAAGCAGCCACCTGGAAAACAGTCCATACCTTTACCAAGAATTACTCTCTGGATATCCAGGCTAGGAGTGATGCTCGGTTTGGCACAGCAGTACTTCAGAGCCTATTCCCAAAGTAGGTTCTGTCCATCCTCCATGGAGGTACTGCTTAGTAGTCTGCACATTGTCAGAATACAGCAAGACTTATGTTGTCTGGAAGAAAAAATTACTCGCTTAGTAATTGTGTTTCTTCTAATGGAGTCTTGCTCTATTCTATTCTCCTCCTGCCTCCCTCTCAGAACCTGTTTTTGGAAGTGGGTGGGCAGGTGCAGTGTTGCACCCAGGGTGTCTTCAGCACACCTCTATTTTACCTGGGTGCTTGTAGTATAATCTTTATTTTTGGATAGGTTTTTGGTTTTGGGTTCCTGACTTGAGTCTTCCTTTGGGAATCCTAAACTTTCTGTTGCCAGTTGGCTTAGTTAAAAATTTTATGATTTCCACATAGTTAGTCAGTGAGTATTGCTCGTAAGGATCTGACGTGTTGGTTTCAAAGTGCTGCAGACAGAGACCTCAACTGAGCTCTCGAGCTCAATGTTCTATGCACTGCATAGAAAATTAACCTCTACTCTCCGGGCAGTTTAAAGGCTAGAGCTAACTGCAGATTGTCAGAATACAGCAAGACTCCATTAGAAGAAACACAATTACTAAGGTGAGTAATTTTTCCTCCTGGCCATCCATGTTGCTGGCATGGCTAATCAGTTGGTGGACGCCCTCAACTGGGTGGGTGAGGTGTCTCACGAATGGCATCTCCATCAGGAGGTAATGCACAGTTTGTTCTCACTGTGGGGCACCCCTCTAGTGGATCTGTTTGCCTCCAGGGAAAATGCAGAGCTGAGGCTGTATTGTGCCTGCCCCCCTCAGCAGGGAACACTGCAAGGGAATGCCTTCTCAAGGCCCTGGACCCCGGGCCTCCTGTATGCTTTCCCTCCTTTTCTGATGATCCACAAAGTGCTGCTCAAAGCCAGGAGAGACGAGGCATGTATGATCCTGCTGGCTCTGGACTAGCCCCGCCAGTTCTGGCGCCCCGATCTCCTCAGCCTCAGTTGCAGGTTACTGTGGCATCTTCCTCATCACTTAGACCTGCTCTCTTGCAATCAGGGGAAGGTATTCTATCCGGACCTTCAGTTCCTGCACCTGACAGCCTGGTTCCTAAGCAGCTAGAATTCCAGGCTTAGGGTCTCTCCGGACGATGTCCTCACTGTGATCGAGTTTCTTGGAAGGAGTCTGCCTGAAATCTATGCCTTCAAATGGAAGAGGTTTTCCATTTGGTGCCAGAGCAAGGAGCTCAGCCTCTTGTCTTTTCCAGTGGCTAGCATTCTGTATTACTTTTGGTCCTCTCTCAGTTGGGCGCTAGTTAACAACCCTTAAGGTGCACTTGGCAGCCATCTCAGCATACCTGGCATGGGCTGGTATGATGTCTGTAGCCTGGGAAAAGATGATCTGGCACTATTTTAAGGCCATAACCATTTTCTTTTCCAATGCATGAACCACCACCACCACCCTGGGACTTCTTGCTGGTGTTGGCAAGCTCATGGGCAAGTCATTCCTGTCATGTAATGGAAGACTGCCTTCAGGCTATCACCCTGCCAGAAGGATCAGTGAGCTCTAAGCACTCTGGGTGGAGTCTCTTACCTGGTCTTCCATAGGGACAAGGTTGTCTTTGCTAACCTGAAGTTCCTCCTCAAGGTTGTGTCAGAGTTTCATTCACCTTAACCAGGTGATCAATCTCCCAGTGTTAGTAGCCAGCCACACCTTGGAAGTCACGACAGGCTCCATACTCAGGACCTGAAGCAAGTGCTTACTTACTATAAGGAGCGCAATAGACGATTAGCAAGTGGATTGTATCCTGCATCAACCTCTGCTATAGGTTGGCTGGTAGGGAACTTCCCCATAGGGCTAGGGGCTCATTCCACCAGACATACCGCTGCCTCAGTGGCTGCTTTGAGGGATATCCCTATCCAGGAAATCTGCAGGGCTGCTACCTGGAAGTCGGCATACACCTTCATTACCCATTACCACATCGACCTTGAATCATGCCAGGATGCTAGTTTTGGGGCCTTGGTTCTCCAATCTCTGTTCTCCAAGTAGGGGGTGTGTGCCTTGCCCCACCTCCTGGAGAACTGCTAGGAGTCTCAAGTGTGGATAGTACACCATATCCGTCACATACAAAACAGGTTACTCTAACAGTAGTTTTAGGAGTGGTGTATGGTGTACATCCACATAACCTCCCCAACCTCCCTGGCAAGTGGCACACTGTATCTTGTTTCCAGGCAAGATCTGATGTCACGAGGTGGTGCTGAGGGAGTTGCTGCCTGGGTGGGTTGGAGGAGCCAGCTTGAAGACCTTCTGGCCAGAGTCTTAAAAAGCTATTGTACTGCATGGAATTAATTGTAACTTTCAGATGTTGTCAGCTATCATTTCTTATTTTATTCTTTTGTTAACTGGGTAAGGCCCACTAGGCACAGGTGCCTATTTTCAGGGGCAACCCAGGAGCACTGTGGAGGTTGTGACTTGCTCAGAGTCACACAGTATGTAAGTAGAGGTTGTGGGTATGAAACCCAGGTCTGTCTGCTGGATGTACCAAGCTCATTCACAGCTCATTACTCTAACCTCTAGGCTATCTCAAGTATTTTTTCTTTTCTGTTTGCTAATTAGAAGATTTTCCACCTGGCAGTACTAGGGTGATGTGTGGAGCAGCACTCTGTGTCTGGGCTAAAAAAGTCAGTTCTGTTCCTCCTACTACATCCAACACTTATACCACACGGACTGTGACATCACTAGTATCCAGGGAGAACCATTTCTCACTGCCAGATTATTCTCTTTCACATGAAACAGCAGGGACTGGCTCTTCTTGGTCACTAGTGATGTCACAGTTTCCTGCATTTTGATTGGTAACTTGTGAGTCAATACTCAGATTGCAAGGATTGTGGTGCCCCAATGTGTTTGGTCACATTTCTGATGATGTAGTAGGAGGAACACAACTGACTTTTTTTTTTAGCCTCCAAACAGAATACTGCTCCACAAATCAGTCCAGCACTGCCAGGTGGAAAACCTTCTAATTAGCAGACAGAAAATAAAAAAAATACTTAAAATATTGGAAGTGATAGCTGACTGTATCTGAAAATTACGATTAGTTGTAGGCAGTAAACTAGCTCTTTAAAGGGAAAGGATACTGCCAGTAGTACACCATATAACACTCTATTGAATTATTGTTACAGGTGAGGAACCTGTTCTTATGTGCTTACAATAACAGTAGATCTTCGAGACAATCTCTTCATAAGGCTATGCTGCTCTACCCTCCTTCCCCTTGTTGGCCTATAACTCTAGATTTTGCTGCTCCTATCTCCATTTTGTTCTCCTTCTAGCCCTCTGCCTCACCTGGTTTGCAGAGTGCTGGGTTCTTTCCTGGTTCCCTACAGAAAGGTCCTTTGAGTATGATCTTTGGTGGGGAACTGAGGAGAGGAGGGACTGTCAATGTTGAGATATAAGCTGACGTCTGATGTCGTTGTGGGCAGCCCATGGCTGACTTTATGGGAGGCAGTATAGCACAGTGGTTTAAGGCTCTAAGCTGCAAATCTGGAGACCTGGGTTTGAATCCCAGAGCCCCCACTTGCATACTGTGTGACCCTGAGCAAGTCACTTAACTTCCCTGTGCTCCCAGGTCGCACTCTGTAAAACAAGCTTTCAGCTTAGTGTGCCACTCCTGGTTAAACAATTGACTCTTGCAAAAGTTTCCATGTGGTTCTAGCACCTTGCAGCTAAAAGTTCCATATGTGTCACCTGATGAAAGATTCTCTTGATCTACTGTTACGGTAAGTACATAACTGTTCTAGTAGTAGTAGTAAAAACTTTTATTCATATAATGAATCTGATAGCTCAAACGGAGATTAGCTAATTTCCAGTGAGGTCCTTTGTACAAAAGTTATATAAGTTACAAATATAGACATACCAACAGTAAATACAAATTATACAAGAAACACAGATGACTTAACACTAGGACAAAGTACAAGCATCAGTAAATATATAATTTACCACATTAACTCCATCAGATCAGATATCACTTATGTTAATTCTGGTTATGGTTCTTTGTCTAGCCTCATTTACGAACCAGGTCTTTATTTCACTTGTACAGATTTTTTTACCTTCAGACCAAAAATTAATGGCAGAGTTGCATAGCCTAGGTCCATTATAAAGGAAATGTTTTCGACCAAGGTTGTTTTATAATTTGGGGCTAATATGTTATTCTTGGGCAGACTGTAGGTCTTGTTTAATTCATTAACTACAAGGTTATCCAGGATATAATCGGGACTACACCTTTAAAGTAGGGCTGTGCAAAGACTGATTTCTGATATTTGTATTTGTGTCACTAATATTTGTATTTGTTAGCATATCAGTGTTAGAAAATATTTTTGACTTGTTTCTGTTGTTGATGGTGACATGAGACTTAGGGTTTGAGAAGTTTCAGTACAATTTTCAGATTTATCAAGAAAATATGCATCCATGTATTGAACAGTAGCAGGTGTTTCATGTCAGCCTAAATCAAGACCCAATACTACTTTATGTGGTCAAATATTTGAGTGATATTTGTATTTGTAAAAAGTGATGTATTTGTGCGTATGTCACAAATAGTATTTGTTTTGCACGGCCCTACTTTAAAGCTCTTGATCATAAACAGCACTGTATGCAATGAATGCCTCTCTGTGAGGCTGATCCATTGTAATTTTTCATAGAGGTCAGTCCTATGAGTTCTTCTTGGGGCATCCAGTATAAATCTAGCCAACTTGTGATAAATAATATCTAATTTATTAAGGCTCTTTTGAGAAGCACCTAAGTACACAATGTCTCCATAGTCAATTATGGGCATGACTAGTGTATGTACCACGTTTCCTGGTTATTTCTGTCATACAGTGTTTATTTCTATGTAGAAAACCTAGGCATTTCTCCACTTTCTTTTCAACGGTCTCAATATATAAATCACACTTTAATGCTGAATCCAATTGTATTCCCAGATATTTATAGCAACCGTATGTACAGTACCTGTTCTAGATAGATGTTACTAAATGTCTTATTCTGAAGGGATGCTTTTAGGGGACTCATATTTTTCTGCCTAGTCTTTCTTCAGCTGCCACCAGCAAGGTGTAGCCTCTCTTACTGGCTTCCAGAAAATACCAGTATTGTGATGGTCTTCCTGTACTGGCAACCAATACCCTTTCCCACTTGGTGCCAGGATTTCCCCCTTAAAACAGTGGGAGCCCTCCCTTTACGGCAGTCCCTGTGTACCCAATGTTGAATTGTTGCAGACCTTTAGATTTTGCCGTGGATTGGTCCGCACTGGTGTACCCGAGGTTAACACTGAACAACGTGCTCAAACTTATGCCCCACCCAAAGCCATACAGTTGCAGAAATGTTTTTTAAATGAGATATTTTTAATCCAGCCTGATGACCATCTTGCAATAAACAAGTATCTGCGAACTGTCTCCTGACGCAGAGCAAGCACCATAGTGCTCATGGTTACCTACTCAGGTGGCCCCTTCAGGCACTGTAGGCCTCTGCACTTCTGACCATTTTAGGTACGTCTGGATCCACTGACTTCATATTGGGGTGGTTTACTTCTCAGATGCCAATTGCCCCAACTTTCTCCCAGAACTTCAACAGACTCTACTCATGCTAGAACTGCTAAGGTCCTGAACCAACACACATATCCCGGCTTCACAAATGTTTAGCTAACCCTGTCAAGAGAACTTTAACAAAACAATATTTAGTCAGAATTTGGCTTGTATTTCACATTAGTTCTGTAATTCTCCTCCTCATTATTTATCAATGAGTTAATTTCCATGAAAACAGGATCTTTGCTCCTGAAGAGTTCATCTATTCCTGTTGCTTTCTCCCTACCTGAGGCCATAATGCCCTGCCTGTGACATCAAAGTTACTTCCATGGCAACAGATTGTGAAGTTACAACACAGGATTATGATTTTTTTTTTTTTACTCTGTTTTAACCTTCTTACACTGGCAACTCCCGGACTCTCTCCAGTGTAGTCCATGCGATGCAGACTGGTTCCATCCTACCTGAAGCCTTCCAGCACTGCTCTACAATAGGAGCTCATCTTCAGTCCTCATGTCCCAGCCGCCCGATCCCCCACCCCGGCTGTGAGCCCCCCAGGGTGGGACCGTCTCCACCTCTGGCGCTCTAACTAGAATTCAGTTGAGCGACCAGGGAGAGTTGGAAGGCTTATCGGGTGCACACTGGAAAGGCCCAGCATTGGACGTGAGGGCTGATCCCTGGGCTCACCTTCGCCTACCGGGTGCCAGGGATTTTCACTTGTTCCGCCCACTGATGCAGTAGTGCAATTGCATCAGCACATGGAGAGTGCTCTCCCGCCCCTCCCACTGATGCCCACTGGCACCGTGACCACATTGGTTGTCGTACCAAGGTGTGTGGAGCCCCCAGCCTCCGCTAGGAGCCACTACCTGGTGGGAGAATCCCCAAATTCCACCCCAGGAGAGGAGAGCAGTCTAACTGACACTCTATCCTCTCCTCCCCCACTGACCCCTGATGGCCTAAGCTCGTTCCCAAACTCGAATCGCCGGCATGGCGCAAGGTGTGGTATCCAGCGCCTCAACACTCAGTGCCACCAGGATAGCTCTGGATTATGACTTGAAGTAGGGAGTAAGTTAAAGAGGAAGATGAACTCTATGGTATAAAGATCGTGTATTCATGCAAACTTTCTCAGTAATAAATAATGGGGTGGACAACTATATAGAAGATATAGGGAATGTAAGGTGAATTTTACCTATATATTAAGTTTTGTTAAGTTTTTCTTGAGGAATCAGTAGCTCTGTAGCAGTCTGGCATCTAGCTTTGAGCGCCTGCTAAGAGACCTGTACCAGCAGCATGGACCAGGTTAGGAATCACTCTGCACTAAATTCCACAGCATTGTGTCTTATGCAAGATAGCATGCATATGTCATTCCTTTTCCATACAAGTGTCTTCTGGGATTTTCAAACATTAAGTCTTGCTGTATTCTGACACTATACAGTATGACCAACTGGTTCAGCTGCCCTGGAGGGTTAAGTCGAGCTCGAGCTCTGTTTTCAAACGACTGTCCTCGGTATATTCTATGTAACTGACCAGATTCTTTACTCCACTCACCTGTGAAGACGCTTCGGAGGCTGCTCCTCAACTTTGAATTTCGAATATCGACGGTTTTTCAAACTACCATTTATTTATTTTATTTTTTTTCAACCCTCTGTCCTGCGGTTACAGGTTAGACTAGTTTACTTCATTTTCGGTAAGTTTTCGGTTTCTAAACAGTTCTCCATGTGGGGGAAGAAACCAAAGAAATTTCTTACTTTTCTTGTGGTAAAGTGTTATTTAAAGTCTACTTTTATTGTGTTTGGGGATCCGGTTCAAAGTTTTGGGCTAAAAACAAAGGCTTTTTCTCAGTTTTTAATGCAGGTGCTGAACCACTTGCTGCCCAGAACTTTGTCTCTCTGTTTACCCAGCCTAACTAAAGCCATCAGGGATAAAAACATTATTTTGCTTTTCCTTATCTGGGCCCGACTAAGCCACTTTGGATAAAAGGGTATTAATTGGATTTGCTTAACCGGCTTAACTAAGCCTCTGGGTTAAGCTCTAAATTTAGTGAGGGTTTTGTCACTGCAACCCAAGAGAAAAACATGTCCCACTGGGTTTCGACACTGCACAGAGTGCGGGGAGCAATTTGCTAAGGCTGATCTGCACTTGGTATGTCTGTATTGCCTTGGGTTTGACCACTTGCAGTCAGACTGAGAAATCTGTAAAAATTTTCCTCAATCTACCCTAGCTAGACTGTTAGGTAAACTGAGGGACAGAATGGAGGAACCTTCTGATGAAGTTTGGTCCTATTCAAAAGACACACCGGTTGAACCGGTGACTGAACCCTTGGACCAGGGTGAAACCGCATCAGGGAAAAGACAGGTGGACTCTGCCCCTGCGAAAAAGCGGTTCAGAACAGTGTAAACAAGCGGTTGCAGCTCCAACCGCTGAGGAGATCGTAAAAGCAATACGCATTGTCCAGTCGCTGCAGCCCAGTTGGGGTGAACCAGCTCACCGCATACCTCTGTTCAGATGCCTGTCGCTTCGGATCCTTCAGGCTCTCTGGATCTGTAGGAATTTTATGAGTCTGATTGATTATGAAGATTATGATGAAGATGAGGATCTGGGAGAGGGTGTTTAGCCTTAGATTTCTCCTGAACATCCTCAGTATGAGTCTCCACCTCATCCTATAATAGAATCTACCTCTCATTTTGCATTCATGTGGCAGGTAGCAGAGACTTTGCGGTGGTCTGTCCAAGAGACTAGACAGGAGGAGGAGGAGGAGGATGACTATAGGGAGATGATGGATCTCCCTGTCTCCCAGGGACTTATGATTCCTATTCATAAGTCTCTCAAAAAACAGACCTTTAGAATTCTCCAGACTCCAAGTTCTGTCCCTCCAGTGGACAAGAAAATGGACAGGAAATATGTGTTTGCTGGCAATGGTACTGAATTTAAAGCGGCCACTGCAGTCGTGGGGGTAGTACAAGCTGCAGCTTGTGAGAAAACTGGCACCCCTCTTGCTTCTCATCCTCCTGATAAGGACTCAAGGAAAACTGACTCCCTAGCAAAAAAAAAATGGTATCTAGCTGCCTCCTTGGGTATCAGGCAGGCATCATATATGGCCTACGTATCTAGATACCAGAAGTCCCTCTGGGAGTCAACGGGACAGTTAACCAAGAAGGCTCCCCCTGAACTGACAGCAGACTTACAGGAGCTCGACAGTAAAGGGGTTCAGTCATCCAAATGCCAGTTTCACATGGCAGTGGATGACAATGATGCAGCCTCTTGTTCTATGGCTTCGGCCATCTCCCTCAGGAGGTTTTCTTGACGGAGGTGTACAAATCTCTCCCAAGACATGCAGAACAATGCCATTGATTTTCCCCTGACACAAAATTCTTTGTTTTGGGAACAAACTGAGGCATATATGAAAAAGACGAATGAATACAGGGTAGCCTACAAGAATGCAGCTGCCAAAGAAAAGGCTGCCACCCCTCAAAAGACAGCCTAGAGGAGGCAGAGGTAGTTTACCCCAGGCCTTTCCATCAGGCTTAAGCCTTCCCCTCCTACCAACAGCCTAAGGGGTTACTTTAGGGGTAGAGGCAGAAGAGGCACTGGCTGTGCTGGTTCCACCTCTCAGTCCACTACACTCTCTAAACAGACACCCTGAGGTGTCTGTCTGGGCCACCTCCCCACCACCAGTAGGGGGCAGGCTGGCTTACTACCTTCAGGCCTGGCAATCCATCACCTCCGACAGATGGGTCCTGGAGCTAGAAGGCCAAGGTCATGCTCTCAGTTTCAAACTGTTTCCAAAAAATGGAGCAAGGTCATTCAAACCTGCCACTCTCTCAGAAACAGCCCTGCTGGAGGCAGAGGTGTCCACCCTACTTCAAGTCAGGGCAGTGGAGCCTGTGTTCCCTCTCAGCGCAGAGGAAAAGGATAGTATTCAAGGTACTTCCTAACCCTGAAGAAAAATGGGGAGTGGTGGCCCATTTTAGACCTGAGATACCTAAACAAGCACCTCACAAAGCCAAAGTTCAAGATGGTCACTTTGACTATCATTTTACCTACTCTTCGACAAGGAGATTGGCTAGCATTCCTAGCTCTAAAAGATTCTTATTTTCACATTCCCATCAGGCAGTCTCACAGAAAATACCTCCGATTCAGACTGCCTTCAAGCCAGTATCAGTTCATGGCCATGCCCTTTGGACTGACTTCTGCTCCAAGGGCCTTCACAAAGTGCCTAGCAGTGGTTGTGGCACATCTAAGAAGGCAAGGAGTCATGGTTTATTCCTGCCTGGACAACTGGTTGGTAGTGGGTCATTCTCCATAACAGGTAGAGGAAGCCTTAGCCCTCATACAGGATACTCTCCAATCACTGGAGTTCCTGGTGAACCTCAAGAAATCCATTCTGAAACCCATCCAGATCCTAGATTTCATAGGGGCAGAGCTGAACACAGTTCAAGCAAAGGCCTTTCTGCCTCCAGGAAGGGCGGACACCCTCATCCAGTTGATAGAGTCCTTCCATCTTCAGGTTCCTTGCCCAGCAAGATACTTCCTACAGCTCCTGGGCCACATGGCTGCTACCACAGTAGTAGTCCCAGGGGCCAGGTTTCAGATGAGGAATATCCAGTTCCACCTGAGGTCCTTTTGGTCCCCGAAGAGGGATTCTCTGTCCAAACTAATACCAGTAACTTCCACTTTGCTGAAAGCACTACAGTGGTGGCAAGACAGTGACAACCTCAGGGCAGGAGTCCCCGTTCTGCAACAGGCTCCTTCAGTAGTGCTGACCACAGATGCCTCACTACTAGTGTGGGGAGCTCACCTAGGGGAACACACTGCTTGTGGGACATGGCTCCAGCAGGAGTCTCTCCTGCACATAAATCTGCTGGAGCTCGGAGCAGTGTTCCTATTACTTTAGTCATTCGCCAAGATGCTACAGGGCAAGGTGGTGCAGGTCAGAACAAACACCACCACCACCACCACGTACTACATCAACAAACAAGGAAGAACAAGAGCTTCAGTGCTGTGCATAGAGGCCATGAAGATCTGGAGTTTGGCCTACTCCCTAAACATCTCTCTATCAACAGTCCACCTGCCAGAGAAAGACAGTGTCCTGGCAGATGCTCTCAGCAGGATCAACCAGGGCCATCACGAATGGACCTTTAACAGACAAATTCTGATGACAATCTTCAGGAGATGAAGCACTCTAGAGATCTCTTTGGATCCCCAGACAATCATCAGCTTCCCCAGTTCTGTTGCAGGCCCCCAGCACTGGACTCTGTGCCTCTAGGTGCTCTGCCACTGGATGATTAGGCAGATTTCTGTATGCCTTTCCTCCATTCCTTCTGATACCCAGAGTCTTAGTCAAGTTCAGGGTTCAGACAGCCACCATGATTCTGATTGCTCTGGATTGGGCCAGACAGCCGTGATACTCTGCTGTTGTCCCTGTCAGTGGCCAGTCCAGTTTGCCTCCCCAAGGAGGCACAACCTGCTGACATCCTCCCAAGGGAGGATCTTGTACCCCAACCATGAGTCCCTCTGGCTCAAGGCTTGGTTCTTGAAGACTTAGAGAATGCAGGCCGACATCTCTCTGAAGGAGTTCAAGACATCCTTAGGGTTTTCAGGAAACCCTCCACCAGAAAAACTTACTCCTCCAAATGGAAGAGATTCTCCATCTGGTGTTCCCAGAAGGACATGGACCCACAGGAGGCTGACCTGGCAGTCCTGTTGGATTACTTAGTTCACCTTCAATACCTGGGCCTGCAGCCCTCTACCCTGAAGGTGCACTTGGCAGCTGTTTCTGCCTATCTGTCAGCTGGGAAGGGCCCTTCCATAGCTGCCCATCCTATCTTTAAGAAATTCTTCAAGGGGTTGCTCCATCTTCACCCTCCTCACAGGGAGCCTACCCCTTCTTGGGACCTTAATATCTGAATAGCACTGCTTATGCAGCCCCCTTTTGAGCCTATGCCCTCAGCAGAGCTCAAATTCCTGACATGGAAGACTGTGTTTTTGGTGGCCATCACCTCGGCCAGGAGGATCAGTGAGCTTCAGGCCCTGTCAGTAGAACCCAACTACATTACCCCTCACAGGGACAAGATTGTTCTATGAACTAACAGAAAGTTCCTCCCTAAAGTAGTCTCTGACTTCCTCTTGAATCAGTCCATAACACTGCCTGTCTTCTTCACTGATCATTCCAGTTCAGGTGAACTCAGGCTGCATAGCCTGGATGTAAAAAGGTCCATCAGCTATTACATGGACAGAACAAATGACCATAGGAAGGACTGTACTCAGTTGTTCCTTACCCATGATGAAGTGGGCAAAGGCAAGTCAGCCACAAAGAGGACCATTGCCAGATGGATCGTGGCTTGCATCTAGTTCTGCTATGGCAAACTAGGTAAGGAGCCACCAGTGGGTTTGAGGTCTCTCTACTAGGGGGACAGCCGCCTCCATAGCAGCTTCCAGAGATATACCCCTGCTTGACATTTGTAAAGCAGCTACCTGGAAAACTATTCACACATTCACGAGCACTACTGCCTGGACACCCAGGCCAGGAGTGATACCAGGTTTGGCACAGCAGTATTGCAGTGCCTGTTCCCCAAGTAGGTTCTGTGCCTACTTCCATGGGGCACTGCTTGGTAGTCCGCATATTGTTAGAATACAGCAAGACTTCATGTTGTTTGAAGAGAAATTACTACCATAGTAATGTTGTTTCTTCTAATGGAGTCTTGCTTGCTGTATTCTGACCTCCCATCCTGCCTCCCCTCTGGAACCTAGGGAAGCAGGGTCTCTGCAGTCCAGTTGTTAACTCCTTTACCCACCAGTGGGTGGTGGTTTTTCTGGGCATCAGTGACTTGAGTCTTCTTTATGCCCTATTATTGTGTTTACCTTTGGGTATTAGTTATAGTTAGATTATTTTTATTTAGCTTTCATATTAGTAGCTACATAAGAATCTGGTCAGTTACACAGAATGTACTGAGGACAGTGGTTTGAAAACTGAGCTCGAGCTCAACGTTCCATGCATTTGCATAGGGTTTAACTCTTAACTCTCTGGGGCAGCTGAACTGGTCGGTCATACTGCATATTGTCAGAATACAGCAAGACTCCATTAGAACAAACATTACTATGGTAAGTAATTTTTCCTTACTGTTCATCTACTGGGCACAAGATCTGGAATGGCACACTTTGCACCCTCCTACAGGACGATGGATCCACTTTCCATTGGATCTCTCACAGATCTGCCAATCTTCAGCAGAACCTAGTTGTTTTATATCAGTAGTTCAGCACCAGCTCCCATTGGTCCACCAGCTGTGACCCATGGCCCATTTTACCCAGCTGATTAAGGAAAAGCACCAGTTCAGAGTCGCACCTTCTCCTAGAGGCTTGCAAGGGAGCTTTGAGTGGCAGTTCTCTGATTAGTCATCCCAGAGGCCAGTGGGTGACAAAATGGCAGCCCCCATGGAGTCCACAGCGTTATACAAATGTACAGTTAAAGGGTCTTGCTTACTGACAGTCCCCTGCTGCACATTAGGGGGTGTGGCCCAGTTTCCAAATCTCCATTCTGTAGAGAACTTCGGAAAAAAAAAAATTAAAAGTATTGCATAGTGCAAACAAAGTTGAAGTACCTGCTGTTGGGTCTTCTTGACTTCCTGGTCATGGGCATTTTAAAGCCAACTGCCATCCTCTGTGCTTTTCCTCAGTGCAGGGCATGGGCCATAGCAGAGCTGGGGATGATGTTAATAATTTGTTTATTTATTTTAAATTTTGTTTATCTAGGAGGGCACATTGAGCTGTGGAAAGGTAATTTCGAGGTGTATCCTGGGAAAAGGGAAGGAAAGGGTACTATGCAAAAACAAGTCTTATAACTGGCAATAAATTAACTACATTAGCAGTTGGAGTTGTCACAATTAGATAAATTCCTGGTAATGAGGTAGAAGGGTGATGGATTAACAACAAAAATATACATGGGGAGTATGTTTTCAGAGGAGACGTTTCAAGGTAGGAAGGGAAGAAATGGAGGGGGACAGGTTTGACCAGACTCTGTGAAGCCTGGAAGAGAAGGTAGCCTGCCTGGCAACTGTTTGAGGCCAAGGGAGGGAGAAGTAATGGTAGTCAGAATGATGCAGTAAGTGTCATCCTTTTTTCTCATATAGGTTGTTTCCACCTGAGCACACTGTGGGCAGCTGAGATCAGCTCTGTCCCTGCCTCCCAAGTCTGCCTACCACCTCACCGGCTCTGCTGAGCCCTATTCCCCCATGAATTTTCCCCCCATGGCAGGGCTGGGAAGGGGAGGGCCATCCTCCCCCTACCCAGGAATCCACAATCCAGACTGGGTGATGGCGAGCCGGTGACAGAGCAGCACTAGGGCAGGCAGGGCTTCATGTAGTGCATGACTGCCATTTTTCCTCCGCTTTCCCCCTGATGCCACAGTGCTGTAAGTGTGTGGATGGAGGCACACACACACACACACACACACACACACACACACAGTATCTAGCTGTGGCCTCTACTTGCTGCTTAGACTATGGCGCTGCCACCCAGCCTCCACCAGATGGCAGTCAAGGAGTGAAACAGCTGATCCTCCCCGGGAGAGGAGAGCAGTCTGTCAAATGCTCGATCCTGTCCCTCCCCTACTGACCCCTGACAACCTGCACTTGTTCCCAAACATGGGTTTTTGGTGTGGCATCCAGCACCTCAACCCTCAGTGCCACTGGGCTGGCTGTTGAGTGTCATCTTTTTTTCATGCAGTGGTATCTAAAAAACTTTTGGTCTTAAAGAAATGCACCAGTGACCCAGCTGGTTCCACGGCAAGAAGATTTAGTACAAAATCTACTGTGGTGTCACGACTTTGAGAATTTGATACAAGATGTACCTTTTTTTGTAGCTAGAGGAAGGCAACTAGGATTTTGACTACAGTATTTATATATTGGAATTTTTGGCAGGACTGAGGCTCATTTCTAGGTGTTATCCAGAATACATACAGTATATCCTTTCTGTTGGCCAGTTAAGTGCAGCGGTTTGAGGAAACTTTTTCAGGAACAACCTGGTCCAAGATAGGTAAAGAAAGTGTGTGTGTGTGTGTGTGTGTGTGTGTGTGTGTGTGTGTGTGTGTGTGAGGGGGGGCGGTACATGGTTAAAAACCAGCTGGCAAAATACATCTGCAAAACAACAGAAAACAGAGAAAACAAGGTAGCTCATGTTACTCTACCACTTTGACACTGTGTCCTAATTGTTAAACAATTAGGTTTCATAAATTAGCATTAAAGAAATGGAAACAATGGTACTAATATAGAAAACTGGGAATAAGCAGTGCTTACATAGCATGTTTAAACTGTCAAGATTGTAGCTAGCAACTTCGGTTGCACAATTGCAGAGAGATATGTACAGTAGGGTATAGAAACAGAAACATAGAATTTGTCAGCAGAAAAAGATAGTTTGGCCCACCTCTTCTGCCCAGTCATGCAAGGGGGCCAGCAGAAGAGAAATTCATTTTGCCCATGGGCATGGTCTTCAAGCAGAAAGAGATCAGAGGAGTGCAGGCAGAGTGGTTTTGTTTTGTTTCTTAGGAACCTTGACGAGAGAGGTTAGGGGCAAGCAGTGCTTTTTCAGTCAGGCAGTAAAAGTCCCTGCATGCCTAAGGAGAGAACAGCCAAGATTCAGGTAAAAGTCACAGCGTTTATTTATTTATTTTTTTTAATGGGCCAGTAAGGCAAATCGGCATACACTGTTGTAAATTGTAGTTAGCTGAGAGATGTCTTTTGCAGCAGCTTGCGAGTAAATGGAAGAAGCGTAGTCCAGTACAGTACATTTGGAAATTGTATGCATAGTTTGTTTTTGTTTACTCATGGAATAATTGTGATCCAAGAAGGTAAGGGAGGGATCAAGTTTGACACCCAGGCATTTAAAAGTGCGTACTTACTCCATGGTCGTGCCATTAGAGTAAACAACATTCAAGGAGGTTGATGGGTTAGTTTTTGCTTTAGAGAACAATTGCAGTGGTTGCAGGCTTGAACTATAGCACTCTCCTGTACACTGATGGTGTCATTATTTGCCATAGCTCAAAGTCACTGACCAGCCTCTCTCAAACCTTGAATGCTGAGTTTTCTCTTAATCAGAATTGGGTCCCAAAAAACAGATTACTTCTGAACGTCAAAAAAGACCAAATCCATGCGTTGGCTCTAAACCGAAACTGTAAAATGGCACCACACTCCTTTGGCAGACAGGAGGTTTCTTTAACTGTCTCCACCACTCCGTGCCAGTCAGAAAAAATCCCTTCAGGGCAGCACTCTAATGGGTGTGAATTCTAAGCATCTTTCTCCCTCCAGTCTGTGAGCCATGGACAGACGGTCTGTGCCACTGGCTGGTCTTCACCACCTCCACCATGAGGGGGCCCCTAGACTGGGACCACACTCCCCAAGACCGCTCATGACGAGCTGGTCTATGGTAGATGGGAGAGGCAAAACGCTGGGTTTAAAGTTCACAGAAGAAAATGTACTTGTATTGCTCCAAATGTAAGTTATTGCTCCAGAAAAGCACAATCAGGCAGTTCAACTTCTCCAGCCTGGTCAGGTAACATAAAGGTTAACACAAAACAGCTCTTTTGGGCTGACTTGACAAAAAGAATCTTTGAACCACCTATGTGGGCCAGCAGTTTTTTCAATATACAGTCTCAAACAAAACAAACGGTTTGTGGGCCAGCAGTTTTGAATGCACAGTCTCAAATAAAACACAGTTTTCCCTTTCGCTTTATTTGCAAGCTGTTATCAGCAGTACATTCCACTCACTGTTTTTGGCCCAGCTAGCTAGGCTGATCCTTTACCTCAGGACGCTCTGCTCTAGAAATGGTCTCATTCTCTGCAGCAGGTTTCGACTTCTCCCCAAAGGCTCTCTCCAACAGTTATCATTCTCCTTGGCTTTCTGCCCTGGCTCCTGTCTTACATTCCACCCTCCATCTTGCAGGGTTCTCTGCCTAGGAGTATATCCTCCCTGCAGCAGTTTCCAGCTTCCAACTGACTCCTTGCTGGATTCTCTCTGCCCTTCAACAGTCCCTCTAATCAGCAACACCTGAGGTGGCACCCCCCCCTTGCCTGCTCATGTTGCATTCCCTGCATTTCCTCATCCTCATCCTCAGCCAAGGTGTTAACCTCTTGTTTCCCAGAGTAGTGTATACACTGTCACGTACTTCCCCCCCCCCCTTTGTGTGAAGGCACAGTTGGTTGGCCCATGACCATTCCCCTCCCGGGAGAGGAAGTCCGCGTTTCCGTTCTGGGTCCCGGCCCGGTGGTGCACCATAAAGGAAAATGGCTGGAGAGCCAAGTACCACCTGGTGATGCGGGGGTTATCATCTTTCATCACCTTTAGCCACCTCAGAGGGGCATGATCTGTGACTAGGATAAACTGTCGGCCATGCAGGTAGTAGCGGAGGGAGTCCACAGCCCACTTGACTGCGAGACACTCTCTCTATCGCCACATAACTCTTTCCCCGGGAGAAAAACTTTCGACTGAGGTAGAGGATAGGATGTCCCCCCCCCCCAAACTCCTGGGAGAGCATGGCTCCTAGCTCGACTTCAGAGGCATCCGTCTGCAGGATAATGGTCCTGTTGAAGTCAGGACTGCGTAACACTGGCTCTCTGCACGGTGTCGCTTTGAGTTGTGTGAAGACCTGGTCACACTCCTCTGACCACTGGACCTTACTGGGGGCAGATTTCCGGGTGAGGTCTGTAAAGTGGGCTGGCAAGGGTGGAGAAGTGCGGTATGAACCTGTGGTAATACCCTACCAGTCCTAAGAAGGCCCTCACCTGGGTTTTTGTGGTGGGTACTGGGCACTCTGCTACAGCTTGGACCTTACTGACCAAGGGTCTCACCTGTCCATTGCCTATACAGTACCGTAAGTACTTAGTTTCAGCATTGGCCAGAGCACACTTAGCTGGATTGTCCATCAGCCCTGCTTTTCGTAAGGACTGTAGTATAGCTGCCACCTTGGATACATGGGACTCCCAATCAGTGCTGAGGATCACCACGTCATCTAGGTAAGCAGCTGCATAATGGGCATGGGGTCGCAGCAAGCGATTCATGAGCCTTTGAAAGGATTCAGGTGCCCCATGTAAGCCAAAAGGCATGATACAGAACTGGTATAGCCCAAAGGGGGTAGCAAATGCTGTCTTTTCCTGAGACTCGAGGGTCAAAGGGATTTGCCAGTAGCCTTTCGTTGGGTCCAAAGTCGTGATGTACTTGGCTTCCCCTAGTCTATCCAACAGTTAGTCTACCTGGGGTATGGGGTAGGCATTGAACTTCGAGATGTCATTGACCCTGTGAAAATCAATACAGAAGCGGGTAGCCCCACCTTCTTTTGATACTAACACTATGGGGCTACACCAATCACTGCTGGATTCCTCAATCACCCCCAACTCTAGCATGTCCTGTAACTCCTCCTTAAGTGACTTGTACGGCTTCTGGCAAGTGATACAGTCGCTGCCGCACCTTCTCCCCTGGCTCCGTTTCTATATGACGAGCTATCCTATGGGTTGTCCCCAGGAGGGAGGAGAAAACATCCAAAAACTGGATTACCAACTCTCCTAGTTGCTGTTTCTGTTTGTGAGACAGCTGTTCTCCCATTGGGACTTGTATCCCTGGATTCTCATCCGGCACTTGGGGTCCCAGATCCACTATGTCTGGTTCCGAGGAAATCAATAGGCTATCCCTCTGGTTCCAGAATTTCAGCAAATTGACCTGGTAGATCTGGGTCTCTTTTCACCTCTCTGGCTGGCAAACTTCACAGTCAACTGGGCCCACCCTCCGGGTAACTTTGTAAGGCCCCTTCCATTTGGCTAGAAGCTTATTCTGGCTGCTCGGCAACAAAACAAGTACCTGAGCCCCTTGTTTATATTCCCTCGACCGGGCTTCCTGATTATAGTAGTACTCTTGTCTTTGTTGAGCCTTCACCAGATTCTCTAGGGCAGATTTCCCCACCCGATCTAATCTTTCCCTCAATTGCAGGACATATTGCACCACATTTTCAGTCTTGGTGTAGAGTTTCTCCCACATCTCCTTTACTACATCAAGAACACCGCGTGGGCAGCGCCCATAGAGGAGTTCAAAAGGAGCAAGCCCTGTAGAAGCTTGAGGGACCTCTCGCATTGCGAACATCAATAAGGGAAGTAACTTGTCCAAGTCCCTGACCTCAGTGGTTATGAACTTTCGAAGCATCGTTTTAAGGGGCTTGTTGAATCGCTCCACGAGGCCCATCCATCTGGGGATGCTAGATAGAGGTCCTTATGGAGCTGATTCCCAATAAAGTACAAACCTCCTGAGTCAGGCGGGACATGAAGTTAGTTCCCTGGTCAATCAACATTTCCTTCGGTATTCCCATATGACTAAAGACCTTTAATAGTTCCTCTGCTACAATTTTGGCCAAAATGGTTCGTAATGGGATGGCCTCGGGGTATCAGGTAGCATAGTCTACAATCACCAGAATATACTGCTACCCCCCCCAGCACTTTTTTCAAGGGGTCCCACTATATCAACCCCAATCTGGTCAAATGGGACCCTCCATAACAGGTAAGGGCACTAAAGGGGCCCTTGGACTGTTCTTTGGAGCTACTAACTGGCAGTTGGGACAAGATGCACAGTAATCTTTAACATGTTGATAGATGCCTGGCCAAAAGAATCTGGGTAACAGTCGGGCTAGTGTATTCTCTACCCCACAGTGCCCTGCCACAGAAATAGAGTGGGCAAGGCATAGTAATTCTCCCTGAAAGACTCCAGGGATTAACTGATGCCGGGTATCCCCAGTCTGGGCCTCCTTACTCGTGATACAGGATACCCCCTTGTAACTCAGAATGCGGATAGCATGCTGCCCTATCTTCATCTACCACCTCCCCTTCCCTGACAGCCAACTGGGTGTATACCTGGCTGAGTATACCATTGGCCCGTTGTTCTTTGGCAATGTCCAGGCAGTGCTTTAACACATCTTGCTCTGATAAGGACGGCCCTCCGGGACTTTGGTTAGGTGGGTCAGTGTTAGGGTCAGGTTGTGGGTCTGGACCCACTTTTGCCTTCGCTTCACCTCCCTCCTGTACATCTGCCCCTTTGGGACCCCTTTTCTTTGCTGCCCTACATTCTCGCTTAGATTTGCGGGTTCTTGTCTGGGAGTTAAAAATCCCTGGGTCCAGAAAGGGAAAAACTTCTCCCAGCTGCAGGCAACTGGCTCCCCCCCTCACGACCCCGAGACCAGGTAATTACCAAAGATAAGTCTGCTTTCCATAAGTCAAACCATTTCCAATCTCTCCCCAGTAACACCGGATAGGGTAACCCTGGGGCAACCCCCACCTTTATAGTCTCTGTTCGGCACCCCCAGAGTAAGTGTAACCATAGCACCAGGGTAGGCCTTTACATCCCCATGCACACATCAGATAGGGACGGGGTTCTGGTCCTGCCAGCATCGGGGGTTCACAAGGGCCACTCTGACTAGGGTCTGGCAGCTTTCTGAGTCCACCAGAGCCTCCGTCTCTATCCCTTCTACCTCCACAGGGACCACAAAATCTCGGGATTCAGAGCCCACACCCCCACTGTACAGTGAACATACATCTGTAAACGTGCAATCTATGAAGGTACAGTTCATATGGGGGCAGTTCTTTGCAAAGTGACTCTTCTGTCCACATGAGAAACATGCCCCTGTGTCTCGGCTATGGGGTGAGCGTCCGGGTTTAGGCAACGGGCCCTCATAAAATGTCTCCTTGTGCTGCTGAGTTGTCATCTTTCCCAGAGTCTGACCCTTTTCTGGCCCTTAACTCCCCCCCCCCACCACATGCCCAAGGTCCCTTCACAGTTCCAGCCGATATTCCTTCAGTCTGGCTCCCAGGATGACTCCCAATCTTCCCAGGTGGCCTTGTACATACATCCTAACCCTGGCCCCTCAAACCTACCCATGGTGCATTCAACAGTATCAGTGGCTCAGTAGGTAGCACACTCGCCTCTGAGGCTGGGAGATCAGAGGGCTGTGGGTTCAGTTCCCACATCTGGCACTTGGGTTAATATCCCAATACTGACACTGTAATGCAGCATGAGAGGGGTGCTGCGCTTCTGAGGTGCCGTCTTTCGGATGAGACGTTAAACCGAGGTCCCATCTGCCTGGATTGGTGGTAGTTCAGGTGGATGTTAAAGATCCCATGACACTTATTGAAAGAGTAGGAATTTCCCAGTGTCCTGGCCAAATTTCCCTCATTTGGTAAAATACCACCAACAGCTTAATCTGGTTCAAGCTCAGTTGGCATTCATCTGTATCCCCCTCCCCCGGGTCGTGCCTGAAAATAGGCAGGATTTGTCTAATGCACTTACCCGGTCAACAAAAACTAAAATAAAAAAAAATAAAATAAAAAATAAACAGCAGGCCCCTACCCTAACACAACCCCTAAACCCACTGGAGACCACCTCCCACGGGGTCTGCGCCTCCTGCACCTAAATATACATAGCTTGCCCCTTAAACTTGACTCCCTCCAGTTACTCGCAGCACACTATGCCTCTGATGTCATCGTCCTCTCTGAAACTTGGCTAAACAAACAAGTCCCTGACTCCTCGATTGCTATTCCAGACTGTGCAATTGCCCGTCAGGACAGGTCAACTAGAGGCGGTGGTGTGGCTATCTGTGTAAACTCTAATCTGCATTTCTCAACCACCCTAGCCAAAGCTGAACCCAATGCCTATGAAATTCTCTTGCTTCAACTGACTCTCCCCTTCTCCCTCCCTATCTACATAGCTGAAGTCTATTACCAGCCTGGCTTCCCAGCTTTGTCTGTCACCGATCTCCTAGAACAAACTGCCTCCCAAACCCCTACTGGTGAACTCTATGTCATGGGTGACTTCAATCACAACTGGCTAGCTCACTCCTTCAACAAAACCCGGACGGACATTGCCTTACTTAACCTCTCACAAACCATCTCTGAGCCCACACGCCTAAACTCCAAAACGGGAAACCACTCACTACTTGACTGGGGCCTCCCCAGTCACCCCCACCAGGTCATCACTTAAGGGCTCCTACCAGATTCCCTAAGTGATCACCACATTATTTATCTAGTCTGGAAAATCCACCGACCTCGTCCCCCTCCAAAGTTCATACTCCAACATTCCTACAAATCTCTAAACCTCGCCTCTGTGCTTGAAGACTTAGCTCTTGCTTGCTGGGAATCCCCCGCCAAACCCTGCTCTATCGACGATGCCTTCCTTCATTTCCAAAACATGTTTCCTCCAAGTCTGGGACGCTCATGCCCCACTGCGATGCTCCAGGGTATGTGGCTATCAACTGCCCTGGATCACCCAGGAACTGACAGCCTGCCAAATTGCCCGGGACAAAGCATGGAGCACTCACAAAACCTCACGCCTCCCAAGCGACCTTGTCATCTATCAGTCTCTACGCAATAAATGCACCAGAGCAACCCGCCTAGCTAAAGCAGAATACTTCAGCTCCTTCCTTCGTTCCAACTTAAACTGTCCATCCAAATTCTGGAAGGTTATTCACTTCGTCTTCTCTCCCACCAAACTGCCGACCCTCCCCCTCTCCTCCTCGTGAACAACTCCCTCCTCACTGAGCCGCAGGATGTCGCCACTGCATTAAACACATATTTCTCCTCCTGTGCCTCGGCCCTCCTCTCTTCCCTGCCAGCCTCGATGCCACTCAGTCCTCCCATATGTTCCAATTCCAGTAGGCCCCCCACCTTCACCTTCAAAGTAATCCTGCCAGTTGACGTCCTCGAAGCCCTTCTGGCCCTCGACACAACAAAAGGTAAATCCCCCGATGGCCTCAACAGCAATCTCCTCCATCCTCTCCGCCCCAGCCATTGCAACCCCCCTCGCCACCCTCTTAAACCTCTCCTTTTCCTCTGCTGCTGTCCCCCAGGTCTGGAAGCAGGCCATCGTCATCCCCCTCCCTAAAGGGGGCGTCACCACCTCCCCTCAAAGTATCATCCTATCTCCCTCCTCCCTGCACTCACAAAGCTGCAAGAACACATAGTGCTCAACCAACTCACCTCCTTCCTCTCTGACACCAACTTCTTCACGCCGTTCCAGTCCGGGTTCAGGAAGGGCCATTCCACAGCCTTCTCCCTGGTTAGGTTCACGGATTCCATCCTCTCGGGCAGGGACAAAGGGTTGATCACCTCAGCCATTTTCATAGAACTTGCCAAAGCTTTCGATATGGTCTCCCACTCTCTGCTACTTCAGTTTCTCTCGGAAGTGGGCCTAGCCAGCTCAGCTACCAATTGGTTCAAAGCCTACCTCGCTAACAGAACTCAGTCAGTTAGAATCGCCGATGTCACCTCTTCACCCCTCCCTATAGCCACCGGAGTTCCCCAGGGATCTGTACTTGGCCCTATCCTGTTCCCTGTCTTTTTAAATAACCTCCCTCTGGTGTGCTCATCCACGTCTATTCAAATGTACGCAGACGATACTGTCCTCTTTGCCTCGGGCTCCTCCCCAGAAGAGGTAACAGCCAACCTCCAGGCTGACTTCAACAAGGTACAGTTATGGTTTAGCTCTCACCAGCTCTCTCTCAATGCGAACAAAACTACCACCATGACCTTCGGCCCTTAGCAACGTCTAACCAGGCTTCCTTCCCTTCCACACCCTTGATGGGACTGTACTGGAGGACGTCGCTTCCTTTCGCTACCTTGGGGTTTGGCTCGACCGTCACCTGTCCTTCTCCGACCACACTGATGCCATCATAAAAAAAACTGCGCCCCAAGCTTGGAGCCCTTTACAGGAACCTCAACTGCCTCCCTCTCATGGCCAGGCGTGAGCTAGTGCATAAGATGATCCTCCCTCTTTTGACTACTGCGACATAGTATACAGTGCCGCTCCGTCTACCTTAGCCAGACTGGACACACTTTTCCATGCCTTCTGTCAGCCCTCTATGCCACCCCGCACCCATCCTGCAACCTCTACCATGCCCTCGCCTCCCTTCCCTCAAAACCTGTACCTGCAGCATTTGCGCTAAATTTGTAGCCAAATTCTGGCATGACGCCCTGCCCTCATACCTCTCTACCTTACTTACCCCAGCTCCCTCCCCTTCTCATGCCCTCAGATCCCTCAATGACTGGAAGCTTCAAATCCCTAGGCAAAAAACCACTATTGGGCAATCTGCCTTCTCCTACCACTTCCCCAAACTCTGGAATGAAATCCTCCCCAAATTCACCACTCCTGCTCTACCCACTCCTTGTCTTCAGCACTAGCAAACTACCTCTCGGTAAATTACTCCTGCACTTAAGCCACAAAGGTGTCCCCTTTAACCCCCCTCCTGATTGCCTGACCAGCGGCACCTAGCTTACGCTATGGAAGCTGGCTTTTCTATACCAACTTCAGCATTTCTAGTACAAGGGCTTTACCCTGTCCTAAACCCTCCTTGATACTGCCTGATCCTCACATTTTCTCCACTCAGTGTCACACCTCATCTATCCAATGCTATCCCAATCTGTAATATAATCTATGCCTGCCTACTGTTGTTGTTGAACTGTACTGTTTGTCTTGTCCCTATCCCAACACACAATTGTATCCTGCAACTGCATAACTGAAACTTTCTCTGTAAACTGTTCAACTGAATCTGACTACTGTATTGCTGTAATTGTGCTCAGCTATGTTCTACTGTTTTTCCTTGCATATGTAACTCTTGATAACCAGCGAGTTATCTCCCACTGTACCCTCACCCCCCAGGCCGCACCGGGAGATGAGCATCTTTTTGCTCAGTGTGCCATCCTGGTGAAACAATTTCAATAAATAAATAAATAAGCTGGGTCACGGGCCGGGAGGAGAGCTCAGCATCCAACACTTATTCTGAGATCTGCATGGCCTCTGCTAGCGTGGTGATCTGTTTGCGGACCCAGCTCTGAATTCCCAGAGGCAGGATGTTCAAAAATTGTTCCAAGATGATTAACTCTGCCACCTCGGGGCCACTGTGTCCTTCGGGTTTTAGCCAACACCAACATAGGTCCCGCAATTGTCCCACTGTTCTAGGCCATGCACCTGCTGCAAATTTGAAGCTCTGGAACCTCCGTCGGTAGCTTTTTGAGTTGATGCCTAGGTGGTCCAAGATTGCCACTTTCACCTCTGAGTACTCCCCAGCTGTGGTACTGTCCATAGCTCGATAGGCTGTTTGGGCTTCCCCGGTCAGACGGGGGCAAGGCGGACAGCCCATTTGGGTCTGGGCCATCCAGCAGCTTCTGCCACTTGCTCGAACTTTACCAGGAAGGCCTTGGGATCATCCTCAGACATCATTTTGGTCAGCATGGCGTTCATCCTAGGAGCCCCTGGCCCCACAATAGCCAGACCAGCCTCACCAGTAGGATCTTGTTGCGGCTGTTGCACCAGGGAGTGCAGGAGCTGCTGCTGTTGTTGCCCTAGCTATATAAGAAACTGCTGCTGTGCCTCCTGTTGGGCTTGCTGTGCTTGTTGAGCCCACTGTTGCGCCTCCTGCTGAGCCAGCTGCCTGAAAGCCTGTTGTTGTTCGGTGAGGAACTTCAGCAGTTTTTCCATATCCATTTTTCCAGAATGTAACTAGTATTGCTCACTCCAGCAGGGGTTCGGATCCCACTTCTAAAACAATGTGTGACAAGCTGGCCTATGGAAGATGAAGAGGAAACACGCTGTGTTTAAAGTTCACAGAAGAAAATGTCCTTTTACTGCTCCAAATGTAAGTTATTGCTCCAGAAAAGCATAATCAGTCCGTTCAACTTCACCAGCCTGGTCAGGTAACATAACGGTTAACACAAAACAGCTCATTCAGGCTGACTTGACAAAAGGAGTCTTTGAACCACCTATGCAGGGCCAGCAGTTTTTTCAATATACAGTCTCAAACAAAACAAACTGTTTGTGGGCCAGCAGTTTTGAATGCACAGTCTCAAATAAAACACAAACAGTTTTCCCTTTCGCCTTATTTGCAGGCTATCAGCAGTACATTGTACTCACTGTTTTTGGCCCAGCTGGCTAGGCTAATCCTTTACCTCTGGACTCTCTGCTCTAGAAATGGCCTCATTCTCTGCAGCAGGTTTCAGCTTCTCCCCAAAGGCTCTCTCCAACAGTTAACCATTCTCCTTGGCTTTCTGCTCTGGCTCCTGTCTTACATTCCACCCTCCATCTTGCAGGGTTCTCTGCCTAGGAGTATACCCTCACTGCAGCAGCTTCCAGCTGACTCCTTGCTGGATTCTCTCTGCCTTTCAACAATTCCTCTAATCAGCAACACCTGAGGAGGCCCCCCCCCCCGCCTGTTCATGTTGCATTCCCTCATCCTCAGCCAAGGTGTTAACCTCTTGTTTCCCAGGGTAGTGTTTACACTGTCACACCACTACATCAGGTCTGACCTTGCCTCTCTATGATCTCTATGATGTTCTGCTGTGTGTGTGTGTGTGTATATCTATATCTATATCTATATCTATATCTATATATATATATGTATATATATATCACCTCTGCAAGACAGTGTGGCACACCCATCAGTTGCCAGAACAATCAATGGCTATATCCACATGCAGGGCTCCACAAGAGATGTTCCCCATCATACAGTTTCACTATTTAGGACACTTGAGATGAATTTGGAAATTTTCAGATGTTTTACTCTTGCAGAGAATAATCAGATATCATTTACATTTTGCGGAACAGTCACTTTATCTTCCTCGATTTAGGAAACGAAACTTCAGCTAAGTCTGCCATACAACAGATCATCACATTTTAGTATCAGACTGTCTTCCTGTCTGGAAGCTTCTAGTCCTCAGATTAGTAGCACAAGAGTCACTGAGGGGACAAAACAGTGAGGTGAGTGTGATAAGATGAAAACACCCAACGCTTTGCTTCTATGGAGCTTCAAGGGGGAACACAAGAGGTGTACCTTTGGTGGGTCAGCCACCCACCAGTAGCCTCCTTTGCCATCCCAGTAGCTGTATCCTAACTGCATCATTGTGTCTAGGATGTGACGTTGGGGTTGCAAAGGCTCCAGTTGTGGGGGTGTCCTCTTCACCTGCCCATGATGTCTACTCCATGCTGTACACAATAGTCAAGAGTGCTCTGCACCCGCGCTCCACATCTATCACGAATGGAAACCTGGCCATATCATAAAAGGGCCAGTCATGTCAATGCCTCTGGACATTTCAGTCTCAGCCCTTTCAGTGTGCAGTACACGAATACCTGTATCAGTTCTCCACAGCCTTTCCCCATTTTCCTGACCATCAGCAAAATAATGTCCCTAGGTCTCCTGATGAATGATTTACTCCAAAGAATGAGCTAGGAGTCATCCCGTCATCCCATTGATAGAACTACTGCACATGACCTGTGGTTGGGAATGAGCTTGAGCCATTTGAGGACTTGTGGTGGATGAGGATTGAGTGTGTCAGTGGGTGCCGTCCTTCAGGAAGAAAGGGTCACTGCCTTCACTGCTGTGTTTACTCTTGGGTAACCACCAGTGGAAGTGCAGTGGATGCAGAATAGGAAGTGGTTGTCTGCTGGCTCACGGTGGGTGTGCCGTCATGTGTACTCCTACATGTGCCCCTTGCATGCGAATGTCTTGGGTTGAGAGGAAAACTATGGAAAAGGGCTCCAGTATAACATGACAGATGTATGCAGGGCTTTAGATAAGGTGAGTACCAGCCTATTTTACTCGCCTCATTTTAGGAAATAGTCTTCAGAATTTTTTTTTAATGAGTACCAACACTCACCCAACATTTGTAAATGCACCATACTCCATAGAACAGTGCTTCATAACATTATTGGTAATTCAAATGGAGCAGTTTTTCCAAATTTACAGCACTCGTATGCATCTCAATTTTGTTTTACTCACTATATTTTAAAACTGGTGAGTAAATTACTCCTGTCTGCCACTATTATCTGGGGCACTGTTGGCACCTGATCAATTCTTGCCTAGAAAATAAAACTACATTGTTTTTAAAAATGAACTGCTCACTTTATTCCATCCAGGCATTTGTACATATCTGAATTTGGTTGTACTCGCCTCACTTTTAAAATGTGGAGTACAGTACTCATCTCATCTTATCTGGAGCCCTGGATGTATGTAAATCTGGGCCCCATACCACCTCCTGCCATGCCACCTACGCAACCTAGAAACCTGGGGTTGACCCCCCTCCCATATCCACCTGGGGGCAGAGTACATGCTCAGTGGAGGTGGCATTTTTTGGTTCAGGGTAACAGGACTCTTGTATCTTGGAGATACATGAAGGAAGGCTGCACAGGAGGAACAAAGGGGTATACAAAGTAAGTTTAAAAAAAAGAAATACATTTTGCTGGAGAGGTGTCGTATGACACCAGATGTTCACTATAGTAACACTTTAAATCAGTGTATGTTTGTAGAGCATACTTAACTTATTCATACCTATTGACCATACTTATGAAGCAGGAGGCAGACTTGCTGGGCCTAGAGTCCCTTCCAACTTTATAATGTAGAGCCAGCCCAGTAGTACTACCACTCACTATGCCAGCGACCTGGCTTCTGGAGTAAACATGAGTCATCGGGGGTCTGACTGGGGGAGGGGAGGTTGAGCGTCCCAAGGACTGATTACCTCCCTCATCATAGGTGAGATGTGTCTCCTGCTGCACACCTGACACCTAGCAGTGTCTAGGTTTTACCATATTCGGTGGCTGCGAGGTGGGTGGGATTCTAACAGATGCCAGCAAGGCAGCGGGTTGCACACGAGTGTCATTGCGCATCTGGCATCTCTGTGGGGCTGCAACATGGAGGAAAACTAACTGATAAATGCTCGGTGAAGACAGGATCCCCTACAGGCATCACACCACCAGCTGTGCAACCCCGTAAGCAGGGTCCCGCTCCTGAGGGTCTGGTCAGCCCCGAGGACCCCTCAACGAAGTGTAAGTTGGGAGAGTCAAGTGGCAGCGAAGTCTCAGAGATGGTTGGTGAGGTGCTGAGGGGACCTGTCAGAAGAGGACTGGTCAGGTGACTGGAGAATAACAAAGACTTGATGGGTGGGGGGTTACTATTGACATATGTCTGACATACCTATGTTGTTGTACCTAGGTGATGGTGGGAATTAACAAGTATGCCTAGATAGTCCACTGGCACAGTGGTAGCACTACCGCTTGTGATACTGTTGACCTGGATTCAGGAGCAAGCCTGGGAAGCTGGAGGGTTGGCCGGGGGAAGGAGGATTGAGTGTCCAAGGGGCGCTCTCCTCTGGGGAGGGAGGGACGCCGCTCCAACTGCAATGCCGCCACCTGGGTGCACACAGGTGGAGGTGCAGTGAGTGGCACCACTTGGGAGGGTTGGACATTGGCTGGAATCTGGAGCGGCGTCATGTCTCAGCGTCTGCCTGTCTCCATGGATCCCCTCGTTGGCCAACGTCCTTGGGGCATGGGGAGAAAAGGCAGAAAATGGCCCCTCAGTTTGCCGGATTACGGGCTGGCAGGGGAGTGGTGTGGATCTGGGTCGGACGGAGGCCCAACACATGGTACAGGTGGGGGTAGTCCCCCCCCCCCCACCTGGGGGGGGGATCCAAGGCAGGATGGGGGCCAAGGTCCGGACCCGGAGTTCATGCCCTCCGCCAGTACAGTACCTGGAATGTGAGCTGCAGACATGAGGGGGTGTGAGCATAAACAAAACAATAAAAAAAAAAAAGAAAAACAAGTATGCCCAATGACACAATTCCATTTTTTTAAACTTATATTTTATTCATTTTTTGATGAAATGCAAAATACAAATTCTTTCATACAAGGAACATCAGTTGGTACTATTTTCCAAATAGATAAAACATCTAAATTTATACAGGATTTACCAGTGTCCATTGTTTATACCCATAATTGGAGAGGCTACCACCATAAAATAAAAAAAAAAACAAGCTTCTCAAAGTTCATAAATGTAGCACTGTAGCCCAAGAGCTGATGGCAATGTCACTCAAAGAAAATTCAAGCCAGTGTCCTTATACTCCTGTACTCTGTTGGGTTGTAGGTGCCATGACTAAAACAATATAAAATTCCCCAGATATAAGATAGTAGCCATATTTACTAACAGCCCACCCTTTAGACAGAAACAACATATGATGTTAACAAGGCCCAGTTACACCTTAGGATATCATCATTATCATCATCTTTATTTTTAATGCGCCTTTCAAATTTCAAGGCGCAGTACAGATTAAAACAATTTAAAACAATACTGCACAACAGTAACAAATATACAGTACAATATCATTAAAAACTGTTTTCCACTTCACCGTGTGCCATGCCCCATAAATAGGTCTTTAATGCCTGTTTGAAACCCCCCACGGTCATGCACTCCCTAATCCGATGGGGTAGAGAATTCCAGAGTGTAGGGGCCACAAATATAAATGCCAGAGCCCCTGAAGATTTTAAAAAGACCCTCGGAATCTCCAGCAACCCCTTGTCGGCCAAGCGGAGCGGACGCACAGGGAGGTAAGAAACCAGAAGCTCTTTCAGGTAGTCAGGGCCCAGTCCACGTAGGGCTTTATACGTCAGTAATCTGACTTTGAAAGTGATCCACCACTGAACTGGCAGCCAGTGCAGTTCCCGCAGCACTGGTGTAATATGGGGAGACCAAGGCGTCCCCATCAGCAACGGGTCGACAGAGTTCTGCACCAGCTGCAGGCAATGGATATCAACTCCCTGAAGCCCAAAGTAAAGGGATTTGCAATAATCCAGATGCGAGGTCACAAAGGCGTGGATCAGTGTCGGCAGGTCACCGGACGGAACAAGGTGCTTGATCCTAGCAGTGTTCCTTAGATGGTTAAAGGATAGCTTAATGACAGCTGACACCTGAAATCGAAGTGTCAGCCCTTCGTCCAGTATCATCCCCAGGTCTTGCACCCGTTCAGAGGTATGGAGCTCAGAATCCCCCAGGAATATTCCCGATGGTTGACCTGCTCGCAACCCCCCTATCCAGCGACCTGGATCCACGACCATCACCTCAGTCTTCCCCGGGTTCAACTTCAGCCAGCTGGACTTCATCCAGTCTTGGATTTCAATGAGTCAATCATTAAATACTGAGAGTGCTCCATCTTGGTCGGGCGCAAAAGACAAATAGAGTTGGATATCATCAGCATAGCAGTGAAACCTCAGCCCATATCATCTTACAATGTCTCCGAGGGGCAGCATATATACCACAAACAACATTGGGGACAACACCGAGCCTTGGGGAACCCCACAAGACAGAGAGATGGGTTCAGAGGAAAAAAAAACAGACACCACCCTCTGAGTTCTACCAGTGAGGAATGATGTAAACCATCTGTGGACCAAACCAGAAATCCCACAGATGAATCTCAGGCGCTCGAGTAGTACCCCATGGTCCACGGTGTCAAAAGCTGATGACAGATCAAGAAGTATCAAAATGGACATTTTTTTCTGATCTCTCGCCATCAAGAGATCATTGAGCACCCGAACCAACGCAGTCTCGGTACTGTGCCTTTTTCGGAAAACCAGACTGGAGAGGTTCGTAGATGCTATGGATGGTCAAATGGTTCTCCAGTTGTACTGCCACTACTTTCTCAACCACCTTCCCCACAAAGGGAAGGTTAGAGATAGGTCTGTAGTTTGCGAGACAGTCTGGGTCCAATGACGCTTTCATCAACAAAGGTGTCACCACTGCTTCCTTCAAGGAGCTGGTATATTCTCCAGAGTCAAGGGAGCACCAGACCGTCTGTGCCAGAACCGGGCCAATGACTTCCCAACAACCCATAATCAGGGCTGTCTGGCCCAGGTCTAAACTGCAGCATGTAGGGCACATACCATGGACAATCCGCATAACATCCACGATTTCCGGCTGGTCGAAGGGGCTCCAGGAGAAAAGAGAGACAGTGGCCAAGCATCAATCATCAGCAACTCCCTTGGAGTGCGTTGAACAGGTCTCCAGCCTGATGTCGGCCCCCTTATCAGCAAAGAACTGAGCAAGCTCATCACACTGCAATTGTGAAAAAGCTCTTCGAACTTACAGACAGGCTGGGTTGCACAGCCTGTCCACAGTTTGAAAGAACTGAGCTTGTCGGTTCTGAGCTGCAGCAATCTCCCTGGACAGGAACTCTGCCTTCTTACGGGAGATTGCTGACTGATAGCCTTGATAATGCTCTAGCAGTCTAAGATGGTCGGCATCTAAGCTGGATTTCCGCCAGCATCGCTCTAACCTACGTCCTAGTCGCCACAACTCCCTCAAGGTCCCATCAAACCAGGAAGACCAAGGGCAGAGGGAGAGAGGACGTACACGGACTGGAGAAATGGAATCCAGCGCTGAGGTAATGGCCTGGTTATAGGCCAAAACCAAAACTTCTGGATCCATGCTCGCCACAGGAAATTCTGATAAATCAAGTACCACTGCTAGGCCATCAGGAGTCACATCCCATAAAGGGTGGTACCTGACCATCTCCACAGGGGTTGGCCTACAAGGAGGGGTGCAAAAATTGAATCGCACAGTGTAGTGGTCGGACCATGCGATGGGTTCCACCCCCACGTCAAAGACCTCGATCCCCAGGAGGAAGACCAGGTGAAGAGAACGGCCACACTTATGAGTAGCAGAGATAACCACCTGTGTAAGGCCCAGTGAAACCATCAACTGGAGGAAGTGTTGTCCAAATTGCGAAAGTGCATCATCGATCCAGGCGTTGAAGTCACCCAGGACCATCAGCCTAGGTGACTCGAATGCCAGGTCGATGATGAAGTCCGACACTTCCTTAAGGAATAGGTTCCCATCACCAGGTGGACGGTAGATGAGAGCCATCCTATAACCCACACCTGCTACAATGGCACACTCAAATGACCTGGCATCCTCAACTGGTACACTTATGAGATTCAATTCGGTCTTAAACCTGACTGCAACCCCCCTCCCCTGCAGTCCAGTCTCGGGCGGTGTATTACCGAATACCTGGCCGGTACTGCGGCCTCCAATATGGGGCCCGCACAACCATCCAGCCAGGTTTTGGTGATGCACGCCAGATCTGTTGTCCCAACAAGATCTGCAATAATTGCAGTCTTGTTCTTGACAGATCTGGCATTACATAACACTGCCCGAGTTGGACAGAATTTCTGGGCCGCCTCGATTTCCTGCCCACCACCAATGGTGGTGCCCTTGGGTATGGAGACTAGGCAAGATGGGCCACGCTGTAGACTCCATTTTTCCCCAGGGTGTCTTCTGGACTTAAATACCCTAATGGGAGCACCCAACTCTTTCAGCCTCCGCTGTTCACCCACCCACCCCACCCTCCTGCGAGCAATACCCAAGGCTCGACAGTACTGATAGGTGGAAAAAGGTAACAGTGGGGAATATATATAAAAGGAAATAACATATAGATATATATATATATAGAGAGAGAGAGAGAGAGGTCAATTTAACACTATGAAATTATGTTTTTAGGATAGATATAAATGTTAATTTAATACTGTGAAATTATGTTGTTTCTCAAAAGAGAACTGCAGTTAATATACAAGTAATGTTTCCCAGTATAAGCTGCCTGAGTACTGGTTCAAATTTTTACGTGCCTATTACTAACCTCCATGGGTATTTCTGATTTACACGCTGATGTTAAAGGGAAGCTGTCATTTGCAGGGGCTCCCGCCCCTGCAAACTTTAGCCTCCGGTTAAGCTTTTGGCAGAAAAGTGCCTTTTTTCATAAGGTGCAAAGTAACTTAATTGAATTTATAAAAATCCGCTACCCGGAAGTGTAGCGGAGGCTTGAGCGGCTCCATTAAGTGTAATGGTGGGGCGCCGCACCGTCGTTTCAATGCATTTGCATAGAAGTGCACAGTGCAGTGCCACACCAATACACTTAATGGAGCTGCTCAAGCTTCCGAGTAGTGGTTTTTATAAATTCCAGTTCAAGCTGGCACAAGAAAGCACCTCTGCCAAAAGCAACGGAAACTAAGCTACAGAGCGAAAGCCATAACAACTTCACATAAGTCTCATTTGGAATTGTATGATGTAGTTTGTCTCACTTCAACCACAGAGTTCTATAGTAGAAGATGGCTGCATTGTCCCAACAATAGAAGAGCAGAAAAGGGACGCAGACAACATCATACAGTTCTAAAATGGTTCTCGCCAACACTGTAAATCAGAAACACCATTGGGATAACTGAAAAGCCTGTATAGCTAAAGCAATAACAGAATTTGAACTAGTAGTTAAAAAAACAGCTTCTACTGGAAAAAGTAATATATAGATTCGGCACAGTTCTCCTTCAAGGATGACTTATCTGCAATCAGAGTGGAAAAACTACTCACAGCAATACTACTAAGATCTACAATTCTGATCCACCTCAAGTCCAATTATCAAACACATTTTATGTTGTAGTATGTTGTCTTTTGAATGATCCCTGAAAATGGGGTAAATGCTCAACGAAACAATGAAAAGAAATTGTTTGCTCACCACTCTGAGGCAGCCTCAAGTATTAAACTTTAACTTGCAACAATTTTCTTAAGAACATTAAAGTACCCTTTTAGCAACTTAAACAGGTAGGGAAAAAAATCCCTAGGCAGAGAGAACATCAGTGTGATGTTATAGTCTATGCGACTCTTCAGGTTTCAGACTCTTTAGCATTCTCTGGGGCTGTACGTGTAGTTCTCTAATCGGCAGCCATTTTTGAAGCCCATTTCCCTGCATTGCCAAGGTCTGTGAACATGTAAACCTTGCTGTCGTGCACTATGCAGAGTTTTGCTGGGAACTGAATAGTATGGTGTATATTCAACTCCTTGAGTGTGTTGCGTACACCATCAAATCTTTTCCTCCACAGCCTGGTGGCATAGCGAACATTGGGAAACGTATGTACGCTTGCTCCTTCTTCAATGAGTGGCCCAAGACATTCCAATAAGTTCAGGAGTCTGGCCAAAGTCCCCACGCTGTCCCTTACCACCATGACTCTGGGGAGCTTACCATGGGGAAATAGAAGTCTGGTGCCTGTGACTGAAATTGCTCCTTGAACCAGTCCCATAGGAACAGTATTTCTTGGCCCAACTCTGATACCTCTGGTAAGCCCAACAGCTGTATATTTTAGACTTATTTTCTGGTTTTCCAAGATTTACAGTTAGTTGTTTATATTCTGTGCCTCCTTAGCTCTTTACACCATAGCGCTGGAGTGGCACTTGGATGACCCCATTCCTGAACCATGTCAGCACAGACTTGATATAATGCAGCACACATACAGACCAAGGGTATCACTGAACATGTGTTTGGCATGCTGATAAATGTACATCAGATGCCTGGGCTAGACGAGTTGCACAATCCTGCTGTCACTTGGAAGGTATGCCACTTTGCTGTCAGCTGCTGAATGCTGCAAGACATAACAATAAGTAAGAGGTTCACATTACCTGGTGACAGAGATGATGGTGCAGAGGCTGCTGTTCGTGATTGAAGATGGGGACGTGCCATGTCTCCCCTGCACTTGCCATCAGAAGCTATATGTCTGGCTGTCATACCGTTATTCTCCATGTCTTATGGTGGGTCAACATCTGGGAGGAGGAGGAGGAGGAGGAATGTCTGAGTGCTCTGGAATGCCTCTGTGGTCCTTTGGGTGCTGCCAGCTACATTGTCAACAGCCTTTATGCAATCTGCACCATTTGTTTGGGGGGCGGATGTGCCCCATAGGGCACCAGCATAATACAGGGTCCGCTGATGGTGTTGTACTTCTGTGGCAATGATAACTGTCTCCTCTGAAGTGTAACTGAGTGTCCACTGACTCCCACAGCCACCTTCTCCAGGCCTTGATAATGCTGCCTGCACAGTTCTGGAATTACCGGCACAGGCTTGATGATGGCATCTACTTCTGCCCAACTACAGCCCAAGTTTCAATTGGCATTCTTATGCTGGATCCCGGGTGGGTGGGGTGGTGGTGGTGGTGGTGGTGGGGTATTGCACCTCCTTATATGGTTTGATCAAGTGGCAGTCCATCAGGTGTCAAATACATGGATACTGCCCCTTCTCTACAAGGCTGTACACAAACCTGCGTGCACATTTTTCCATCATAATGTCATTTAGGAGTTGGCCAGGCATGCAGTTGCATTATGCCATGTTTGTATGTGCACACATTCCGTGGCTTTTCTGCCCATCTCCTACACCATTGTGGATTGGGCCCTAATACATATTGACTCGGACATTGCATATCCCATATACAGTATATGTAGACATATGATTTTATTATACCCACACTTTTAAGGAATAGATCCCTTCATTGGGCTGTTGCTTGAAAGGAATATTTGTTTTGTTTCATTTTTAGATAAATTATTTTCTCTTGCAGCAGAATATAGCCACTGTAATAAAGACTTCTCTTTCATGCTTAAACCAACTTGTGTCTGAGCCAGCCTGGTGGTAAAGGAGTGCCACTACCTCCTGCCACACAGGCGACGGGGGTTTGGGAGTGGGCTCAGGTCTTTCTGGGGTTGTCGGGGGAAGAGGATCGAGCATCCAAGGGACAGTTTTCAGGGAGGGTGAGGGTTTTGGTTTCCTGCTCTTAGACTGACACGTGGTAGAAGCCAGGCAGTAGTACAGTGGGACCGATTACTCTAGTAGTGGGAAAAGCCACCTTTGATGCTGATACGCATGTGTATGTGGAGGGACACACACATGCTGCAGTACTGCAGACGGGCGGCCCTGGGGAGATAATGCCAGAGAAAAACCCTGACCAGCTTGATGGCTCCCTTGCCAACTACAGGCTCCACGCCACTGACTGGGCAGGGCTGCAGATCTGGACTGTGCTCTGGGGGGGGGAATGCCTTCCCCACCCCCCGTGGGCTAAAATCCCAGGGGGACTCGAGGAGCTGGTAAGTTCCAGCGAAGATGGTTGATGGGGCTGGGTGGGCCAGGAACAATGAGGGCTGGTCAGCGAAAGGAGCATAAACACCTTGAATTACAAAAAAACAAAACATGTCTGTCAGTTTTCATTACCATCCAATGTCCCATTTTATGAGTGCAGTAGCACACTCGAGAGGTTGTGGAATGGCACTGTAATAACCCACTGTACGGGTTGTTTAAACAACTGTACTTTGCCTCATGGCTGTGGCACTCCTAGAGTGGGTTATTAGAAACTAACCCACACCTCTCTCGTGTGCTGCTGCTTACGTGTTCCATAACCCTCAAAGGACTTTTTAAACCAACACCATCCAGGAACCACTCTTACGGATCTTTCCCAGTCCATGACTGAGCCCACCTTACCAGCAAGCAAGTTGTCAGCTCAGCATTTTAAAAATGTGTAAGGGGCACAGTCTGGGAATTTGTCTCATACGTTTCCACAACTGTGCCTACACCCCCTCCTCCAAATGGTTGAGCCCAGTATTTTCTTCCACACTGGGAAATCCCCAAACCATCCAAACATTCTACCACATGGACTGGCCCATCCTCCCATAACCTCTCCTCCCGCCAGGGACGGGGAACCCAGGCCTTCCTTGGTTGCCTCTCTGCCTCAATAGTGAGTCTTACTGAATTAATTTAGTACTCCACATCACTCAAGGCTGACGATTGGATTAGTACAACCATTTGCTAATGACCACCTCCCCCATGCTGTAACTAAGGGGGTGGAGGGAACACAAACCACCACCAGTCCTTCTTCTCTGGAAAAGTGCAACTGCAAGAAAGGCTAAGAATCACACTCATATCAATATATTGCCTTTATTTTGTACATTGATGGATAATGCAGTTATGCAAAATTGTTGGGTAAATCAATTAGAAATAAAATAAATGCCATCCCAGTGGTGCAGCAGGTTGCGTGTTATGTGAGATTGGGGCGAGAGAGAGCGAGACAGAGAGCGGTGCACCCCTTTTGGTCGACACCCCGATGGCGAAACAGGAAAAATGACCATTACGGCGGTCTTGGCGGTGCTGGTCCTTTTCACGTGTTCCCAATGTTCTGCCCCTCCCGGACCAACTCTGACCTGGGTTGGAATCCTAAAATCCGGGGTGGGGCCAGAAAACAATCTTTAAAACAGGCGGCACAATACCTGTGTTGGTATTGTGCCAACACTGTGGGGGAGGTCGGCATTGTCACTGTCGACCAAACTTGGTGCTTCCGACGGACAGAGAGAGAGAGAGAGAGAGACACATGTGTAGTATATCTCATTATACAGGCGTGGTCGCGCCTATATATTAGGGTTGAGTAGGCACTTTAATGTTAAACCTCCATTTTTGCACCTTAATAACTTTGCCCCATTCAACCCATTTACATGAAATTTGGAAAGCACAGCATCTGTGCCAGGAAATTTCATGTAGATCGGTTCACGGGGGGCAAAGTTATAGAGGTGTAACAGACGCAAAATTCTCCATTTTAAGACATTTTTGTTCTCCAATAAGTGAAAAAATAGAGTTGCAACCTGAAACTTTCAGGTTTGATAGTTTGGCCCAAGGTACATGCTTTTGTAGTTTTTATGTCTCACATTTTAGTAGTATTTAAGTAAAAAGTTCCGTTTGTGAGCATGCGCAGTTTAAAAAAAAAAAACAAAAAAAAAAAACCCAGCTTTCTATGAATAGCTGTTTTTTTGATGACAACAGCCGGTTGCACTGTACGACACAGCTGTCATTTACTAAACGACAGCTGTGTTGTATAGTGCAACCGGCTATTGATGTGACTCACCCTGCCATCCTGACTGTGCTGTGCCATCTGCACACCGGGGACCCCAATCCCCGATGGCTTTCTTTCTTTTTCTTTCATTCTCTCTTTCTCTCTTTCATTCATTCTCTCTCTCTTTATTTCTTCTTTCATTTTTCCCTATACCCCCGACACCGGGATGCCCACCCCCGGTGTCTGATTTCTGCCCCCCCAGCCAGTTGTTTCACAAATGGTTGCCGACATTGGGGGCCCCAATCCCTGTGTCTGCATTTACTAGATCTCGCCCCCAGCAGTGTGGGACACTTGGGGAGCCCACCCCCCCAGTGTCCAAAAATAGTTTATGATAAAGTTTGTATAATCCAACAGCAGGATGCCCACCCCCTGTGTCTGACCCCCCCCACTCCCGCAGCCCCTTGTTGAATGACATGTTCCCAACATCAGGAGCCCCAATCCGTGTGTCAGAATTAAGTGTCCCCCCCCCCAGCAGTATGGGACACTGGGGAGCCCACCCCTAATGTTCCAAGATAGATGTAGTAATTTATGTGCATCTGCAAAAAAAAGAAAACTGTCCCCTGACATCTTTTTGGTTTTTTAACCTGAAAAAAAGAAAACAGTCCCTCGTCATGGCCGCTGTTTCCGTACCCCCAACCTGACCCTCCCACTGAAGACTCACCACCTCACCCCCCCCCGTTACCCTATACGTACCTCCAGAGGTCGTATGCTATCATCTTCTGTGGACCGGGACACATCTACACTCTTTAAAGCTGAACTGCAAACTGAGGAATCGAGGTAAGTGCCGTATAATGCATTTCAGTGGCGTTTTGAACTTATGTTCATAACTTTGCGATTTTTAGTTTTTTTTTTCTCCACCAGATTTTCAACATGGGCTTTTTGGGACCCTACCTCATGAACACCGTCACTGTTGTTTCGTTAATCGGGCCTGAAAAGCGATTTAGTGGTCACTACGCGAAATCACCATTCAGGACTGAATAATGAAATTTCACTGACCGTGTTTGTGAGGTGGGTCCCAAAAAGGCCGTGTTGAAAATTTGGTGAAAAATTCCCCACAAATGGTCGAGTTGCGCGTGTTCGTTGAAAGTTTCCAATGCATGCGCTTAACTTTGATAATTTTCAATATTTTGGAACTAAATTTTCAGCATAGCCATATTTTCACACCACCTCCTGAGCAACATAGCTGTCATTTTTCACATCCTGTCCGAAATGTGTTTTCGCACCTTTGGTGCGGAATGGCGTTTCGGCACAGATTTGAAAATGATCACCTATGGGATTTATGAGGTTGGGTCATAAGAAGACTATGTTGAAAGTTTGGGGTTAAAATGTTAAAAGACAAATAGTTTATTCAGTAATGTTGTTTGCAGGGATGGCTGTTGCACCACTGGGGAACACGCAGCCTTACCGTGCCAGTGAGCTGAGTTCAGGTGTGAACTCAGTGAGCCCATTTACGGACACAAGGCTGATGGGGAAGGTGCTGCATCATGCAGCACCAATCCCAGCCTGGGTAGGGACAGGGCAGTGTGTTGGTGCAGATGCCACACCCTGTGGTGGGTCGGGGAACCTCACCCACAAAGTATCGACATGTGTGCCGGGGCATCCTGGACCCATGCACTGGGTCAGGAGTGTCTCCAGTATTGTATTTATCTAATTTTGCACAGGTCCCTTTGGGACCTGTACAAATGAGGATACAGTTCCACTATCAGAAAAAGAAAGGAATTAATAGCAAAAAATTATGTTAATGCAGACATTAGGGTTGTAGAACCCAAAGTGCACAAAGAAGGGAAATGTAAAAAAAATAAGGGCTTTGGGTCTGCGGAGTATTGGTGAATCAGTGGTGGGATCTTACTTAGGGTTGTCAACCCTAATGCCCACCCCCTCCCTTAATCAGACAAGGTCAAATGTGATGTCTTTACACCGGGCCCATAGAGTCCTGCATGAAGAAAGCTCCGACAGATTATATGTTGGCCATATTTATCACTATGAGGCATAAGATTGGATCTGTATCTTGTGCTGTGGACAGGAGGTTACTGGCTGGGGGGAGGGGCAGGGCATTAGGGTTGACAGCCCCAAGTAAGACCCCAGCACTGATTCACTAATACTCTGTAGACTCATATCCCAAATTTGTTTTTCATAGTATATATATGCAGAGGTAGAAATAAAGAAAATAATCTTATGTGTAAGGCAGAATACCAGAACCCCAAATTTGGTATTCTGTCTCAATATCTGGTATTCCACCTATCCAAAAGAGCAGTGCTACAGATTGAACTGTAGCGCATCAGAATGGAGAAGTGGTAGCCCATGCAGAATACCAGTGTGACGAAAATGGTATTCTGCTTTGAAAACGTCTGTGCAAAACAATGCAGAATACCATTCATTTCTAGCCGTGATAAGGTAGTTATCTACAGTGTTCTGTTGGATTGGGATTGGAATGGAGAATTTTTTTTTTCTTGTTTTTTTTTTGCTTTATTTCGTTCTTCCCTGCCACCGACTGGTGCCTCTCCCCCAGCCTTGTCACCCCGGCGTCCACTGGTGCTTACCTCTGGCATTGAGATGCCAGCTGGCCAGGTCTGGCACCTGAGGGGACCGGCATCATCACCCGGTCGGGTGGAATTTTGCCTCCGTCCCCCCAAGTGTGGAGCCATGGCATGCAATAACACCAATGGCTGAGCCACTCATGTTTCTGCACATGACACGCCGTGTGTCTGCCCAATCTCCGCCCCTCTGTCTGCGGGTCCACTGTGCCAGCCCCCAGCTACCACTAGGGGTCAGGCAAGCAGCGGACTCCATCCCCACCCTTCCCTGGGAGAGGAGAGGAGAGCTGTCCTCCGGGTGCTCGATCCTCTCCCTCCCCAGCCGACCCCCGGCGACCCGCTATCACAGCGAACACGGGTCACCAGTGTGGCAGGAGGTAAGGCAGTGATGCCTGAGCCCTCCACGCCACTGGGCTGGAATTGTTTATTTCTTTCAAAATTCATACAGTCCATTGTATCCACAGTGATTGGTTGATTATCTAAGCAGCTCTAATTCACACACCTCTCTATGGGCTGACCAAGGAGCAACATTGGTGTAAACTGTGAAGCTAGTTACTTGCCTGAACTCCCAGCCGCAGGAAGCATACAGCTGCATGTATGATATGTAATATATGGCATTGTGTCTGTAAACCAGTGCTTTAAATGCAATGGCTATTCCTTTGCTCCACACCCCCTGATGAATGGTCACGTGGAGACCTGAAGTGCTGGGGGTTTTGTGCCATTGTTTTCAAGGAGATGCTGAATAGACTGTGAGTGTTTTGCACCTTTCAGTTTGGTTTTTCTGTTTTGTTTCCCTGGAGTGCAGCTAATTTGTCATTGGTTGTCTGCATACAGCTGCAGCAGCTCAGGGTGGGTGGCCAGGGAAAATTGGGGTGTAGACACAACAAAAATGTATAACAACATTCTGCAGTGGACTAGTTAGGGAGTTACAAGGACATGCAGAGGGACTGTATCTGAAGGGGGAGAGGGCCTGTTTGCCTGTGTAAGAGCAGGAAACTGACAGCAAAGCAGAAAGTAGCAGCCAACACCAGCGGTAAAAAGTAATATCTGTTACAGATATACAAAACTTCATAAAGTACGTAACTAAAAAAAGTGCTACGTTTGGACTTGATAAAAATGGAAAATAATGCTCAATGCTTCAGGTGACCCAGCAACTAGTTTACCAAAGGTATAGATATATTTTTAGAAACCTACAGTAGCATCTACAGTATCTTGCTTTTATACATTTCTTGACGGAATATTTTTTTAACCTGTCAACAATGAGTTGTATTTGTTCTATTTTAACTATAGCAGATCCACTGTGGACCCGGTGAACCTGATTGAAGCCGAATACATTGAGACTCTGCAGAAGCAAGTTTACCTACTTGAATTAGAGACCTCATATCTATATCCTTTGCCTTGAACTGCAGTCTGAAACAAGAAATCGGTGCTTTTATATTTATTTATTTGTTGACCTGGGAAGGAGCACTGAGCCGGAGCTCATCTCTAAGTATCACCTGGGTAGGAGGGCTTACATGCTGGTAAGAAATAAATTAAACATAAAAATCTTACATACCCAAAGTACAGTTCTGAATAAAGGGCCACATACAGGATCACACCGCATACGTGGTTCATAGCCATCGCAATGCCACTTTGCGGGGGTATTATTGGATCCTGGCATCATGCATGAAGGGGGTACACATCCCTTATGTGTCCTTGCTCCTGGCTGTGGATAGCGCGCACAGCTGCCCCTTGGGGGGAACTACTGGGGGCAAGGACAGACTCTACATCATGCACAAAGGCACAGTGTGTTAGTGGAGGGGGGGCAGGCTGCGCCTGCAGGGACCCTGCCATAGCTGCTGTGTTTCTGCCACCATCTGGCAGGTGGCAGTCCAGTAGGGCAAGCTGCCACCCCTATACTGCTGCGCTCAGCCCTCCTGTCCTGCTGCATAGGCTATGGGTGATTGGCAGGGCCTCGCTGGTACTGGGGGAATGGTACCCATAATCCCTTGCTCCACAAGGAGCGAGGATGCAGTCAGCCATCGGGATGGCCTGTGTCCTCCACCCAACCCACTTCCCACTCCCTGTCCCCAGTGTGCTCCTACTTGCAAGTGGGGCGGGGCTGTAGATGTGCGGCCATTGTTCATGAATGGCGAGTGGTGCATGCCTCTTTGGGGGTGCAGGCCAATGTGGACTAGGTACATTCCTTTAGCACATTCGCAGCCTGTTCTCATGCATAGCCCCATAGTGACTAGTGCAACATACACAACAGAATATCTGATGTCACAATAAGGTACAATACACTATTTCCTTAATTAGTAACCTTCTGTTAAAAACCACCATCTATTACAAACTGAACCTCAAAAAGGCTATTTGTAATAGAAGCCACCCTTTAATACTTTTTTTTTATTTCTTTTTATTAAGTAGTTTTTCCACATACATACACAATGGATGCTTCAATGTTTCTATAGGCAATACTTATACATAGGCTTCAATTTCTACATTACTGTAATAAATGTGTTGAATATAGTTTACAAGGACAGTACATTTACCTTTTTTTTTTTAAAAAAAACAATGTCTATGAAATCTGATTTCACCTTCTATTCAATGTGTGTTGATATAATTTATCTAATGTTGGGAAAACCATCGGCTTTGTAGCATTCTCAGACTTAATCCGGCCTTTGGTAATGTTTATACTTAATTTTAAAACTTTATGGACTAAAGTCAGATTATTCAGAAGCTATATAATGGATCCATAGCCCCCACTTCAGCATGCGTGTTGTGGGTCCTCCCCGCTGCTCAGCATTGAAACTCTCCGTTTTATAAATTTCCGACATTATTTTCCTCCAATCCTGAACAGTTGGGATCTGAATCCTCATCCATCGCCTAGTTATTGCCTTCTTGGCTGCAATAAAACATACCGGCAATATAGTTCGTTCCCAGAGGGGAGCATGGTCCGGATAAACTCCCATTAAAAATTGTTCGGCAGTAAGTTCTGTAGGTTCCATAAATAAAGTAGTTAATTCATTTTGAAAGGTTAGCCAAAAGGCATAAGGGATGGACAGGACCAAAACACATGACCCAATGTGGCAACAAGGCATCCGCATTTCCTCCAACATTTCCCATACTCATCAGGGAGGTATTTCATTAGTGTCGACGGGGCCCTGAAGTATCTAGAGCGGCATTTCCGTGCAAATTCCCTCCAGTAGGGGGATGTGATGGATTTTATCTCTGTTAGAGAAGATCTAGACCAAGCTTCGGTGGTTATTTCAATTTGGAGGTCTTTATTCCAAGAGCCTAATATGGGAGCTGTGGAAGTAGCGAGTCCTTTCCGAAGCTCACTGTGTATAAGGCCTATCATATGGGATCCCAAGTTTCCCTTATTTGCTTCCATAAAGAGTTTAAGTAGTTCTGGTGTTGGGACGGGCAAGGCTGGGGATATTGTAGTGTTTCGGAGGATGTGGTTTCGGATCTGAAAATATAGAAGTCTGTCTGCATTCTTAAGGGAAAATAAAGATTGGAGTCTATCGAATGGGATGATTCCGTCTGAGGAGAGGAACTGGTAGATATGAGATAACCCAATATCTCGCCACTGTGTGAAAGTGTGATCCATATAGATATGGGTAAACCTTTCGTCTTGGGATATTAGCTTACAGTATTCGTATATTTTCAGGCTAGCCCCTGCTTTTATGATCTGCTTCCAGATCTTATATGTCTGAGATATTATTCCTGTTAGAACTGAAGGACTAAGAGATCTATCATCTGGAGAAAAAAGGATCTTCTTTATGTCGTGTAGATCATTGATCTGAAATTCTGTGATTTTTCCATGGAGAGTTATAAGATTCAGTCAGACCCTTTAATACTTTTTGAAAGTAATTTTTTGTATGTTTGTTTACCTTTTGCTTGATTGCTAATGCTGCTGTATCTTAATCATTGACTCACCACTACAATACCACTAGTGCTAATACCTTCAGGGTTGGTCTTCTGACCTATAAAGCCCTATATTGGTTGGAGCTCCTGCATCCTGTTCAGTCCTTGCACCCCCTTCACTCTTCCAAGGATTGCCTCCTTTCAGTCCTGAGGGCCCAGCTGAAATCTGCAGGAGACCATACATTTGAAGTGGCCAGCCCACTGCTCTGGAATTTGCTGCCTAGGGGACTGAAGGAGGTCCCCCTTGGTTGAGGCCTTTAAATGGGGATTGAAAACATTTCTGTTTACCCAGACCTTTGGGGAATGACGTTATGTCATAATGATCTTTTTGCTACAGCTATGTTTAAGTTACTTTGTTTGTCTTTATGTATTTTATTCTGTCCTACTATGTACGGTGCCTTGAACCTCTTTGGGAAGGGAACCATGTAAATAAAGCTAGTACTACCACTACTACTACTAATACTGCTCAATCAGTCAATCAATCAAAATCTTTATTTTGCTAGGTGGAACATCATTGAGACAAGCCCATTTACAAGATGGACCTGGGGTAAAACAATTGCCAACAGGGTTAAGACATCACAGGTTGAGTGAACGTACATAACAATTGCATAGTAATAATAACAACATAATAACATATAACCATCGCATGTGACAAGATACTTGCACCAGAACATAGCAATAGGTTCAACAGGAGGTAGTGCCATTTAAATACTATTGCGTGGATACAGATATATGGATGTGAGGTAATGAGCTAAAGCTTATACAGTAAACCTCATTGGAGGAGTCGTAGTGAGCAGGAGTGGCAGTTCCTCTAGTGTCAAAGTACAAAGAAGATTTAGATGTAAGAGTCCATTGATAAGTACTGTAGGCATGGCCTGGCAAGTGGGGTGGGAAGGGAAGGGCGTATAGGGAGTGGGGAGGGAAGGTCAGCCGAGATAGGAGAGGGTTGGACATGGTGGCCTAGGGAGGAATGACTGTTCGAAGGGAGAAACATGACAGATGCCACAGGCAATGGTTGGGGTTTAAGTCCAATATTTGAAACAAAGACAGATCATGATGTTGGGACCTTGATTTGGACAATGACAGAAGGGAGGACTCAAATGACGCCTCAGGCAATGGTTGAGGTTTAAGTCCAGAATTTAAAGCAGTAACAAATCATGATGCTACTACTACAACTTAAAGTTAGGATCCAAGAACAAAAAAATTGCATTAGCAGAAAGGATCCAAAATCCACAGTTGCAAAGAATTTTAATGGGTTTGAGCATATCACAGCATCCCTTAGATTTGGGGCACTAGAACTAGGACCAGATTCACAAAAAATCACAAAGTGCAGCACAGAAGTTTGCGCTGCACCTTGCAATGGCCCAGGTTTCAAAAGTTGTTATTCACAGTTAGATAGCACACCACGTTATCTGACTGTGAATAGGACCAGGATGGGTCAGCACTAAACCAGAAAAGCCACTGCTAACCCCATTAGCGCTGCCCTGACATCCAGTCAGGTGAATGGCCCGCAATAAATAGTGCAGGTGTGCTATTTCCTATTCACGAAAGCTCTCATGTAAATCAGCCCATTGGGCATGCAAGGCACCAGCTGGCCATTTGCCTGCCCATTATGGGTCCATTTACATAGACTGGAGGTGGCTTAGTACACCCCCCAGCCCCTGCCTGCTGCAGCTGCAGTCCCTGGTGGTCTAGTGCCTCCACCCCCATTTGTCGATCGCTGCCCTAAGTATGTAAAAATATTTTCCCTGATGATCTAGTGGTCCCTCCTCTCCCTCGATCGCTGTCCCCGTATAAAATAAAATAAATATCCTGGTAGTCTAGTGGTCCCTCCCCCATCCCCCGTGCTCCAGTCGCCATCCCGTTATAGAAAATAAATGTCCCTAGTAGTCTAGTGGTCCCTCCACCCTGCTCTAATCGTCGACTCCTTTACTTAAAAATATGCCCTGGTAGTCTAGTGGTTCCTTTCCCCTCACCGATCGCTAATTGCCATCACATTATATATTTATTAAATTTCACTGGTAGTCCAGTGGTCCCTCCCCCTTCCCCCGATGTCCAAACGCTGTCCCTGTAGAAAAAATAATTTCCCTAGTAGTCAAATGGCCCCTTCCCTTTCCCTGATCTCTGTCCTGTGAAATACTTCAATTTCCCTGGTGGTCTAGTGGACCCCCCACCCTGGCAGGTAGTGCCCCCGAAACTGGGCCCAGCTGGCACAGTCCTCCTCTCACCACCACCGCTAGCCACTGACTGAATTGTCTAGGCGGCACTGTATACGCTCCACGACAACTCAGTCGGCGACTGGCTGTGGTGGTGAGAGGAAGGCTGTGTCAGACACCGACCCAGTTTCGGGTGGGGGAAGTAGGGTAGTGGGGCACTACCTGCTGGGTTGGGGGGGGTCCGCTAGACCACTAGAGATATGTTGTGCAGTATTTCACAGGATGGCGATCGGGGAAGGGGAGGGCACTCTGGATTATCAGAGAAATTATCTTTTACTACGGGGACAGCGATTGGACATTGGTAGAGGGACCACTGGACTATCAGGAAAATTATGTTTTACTATGGGGATGGCGATCGGACATTGGGAGAGGGGGAGTGATGACTGTACTACCAGGGACATTATTTTTTACTACAGGGATGACGATCGGACATCGGGGGAGGAGGGAGGGACCACTGGACTACCAGGAAAGTTATTTATTACTACGAGGACGGCATTTGGACATTGGAGAAGGGGGAGGGAACCACTGGAGTACCAGGGAAATTATTTTACTACAGGCATGGTGATGGGACTTGGGGAAGGGACCACTGGACTACCAAGGAAATCGAATAAATGTATAGTGGGACGACAGTCTGCGATCAGGAAGGGGAGGGACTACTATACTACCAGGGCATATTTTTAATGTAAAAGGTAGGCGATTGGAGCACAAGGGAGGGACCACTAGACTACCAGATCATATTTTTAATGTAAAAGGTCGTCGATCCAGCACGGGGAGGGACCAGTACACTACCAGGGAATATTTTTAATGTAAGGGGTCGGCAATCGGCGCATAGGGGAGTGACAACGAGACTACCAGGGTAAGTTATGTTTCTTACTCAGGACAGCAATAAGCAAGGGGGTGGGGCACAGTACCTCTGCCAACCACTAGGGTTGTGGGGAGTTAAGAGGAGGTTTTCCTCTGCAGTATTTTCTCCACACAAGAGAACCTCGCAAAAGGCCCTTGCGTGGAGAAATGCTTAGTGAATGAGTCTGCGCTGATATGCAGGTCCCCTTCTTCTCATTTGCACTGCGGTCCCCTCAAACCTTTTCCCTGTCGCAAACCCAGTTTGTTGGTTCAAACTGGGCTTTTGGGAATACCACTTTGGGGCAAAACCTAGTTTGTGCCGGGGCAAAATTTTGTGAATCGGGCCCCTGGTCTCTAAACCTGCACGGAGACCTGATTGGGACTTTCAACTCCGATGCAGGGAAAGGTAGTGGATCCACACCTTGGGCACCATCAAAAAAGATTGGGGAATGAATGAAGAGGACTGGAATCTCCTCTTCAAACAACATGAAGTCTTGCTATATTATGACACATGCAGTGAGTCCCAACCTTCGAACTGCTCCGGAGGTGAAGAGTTAACTTTCCATGCCAGGCATGGAATGCTGAGCTCGAGCTCGGTTGAAACTCTGTCTGTTGTTCTTCAAACTCAAACCGTCAGATTCTTTACTCTGCCTCACTGAACAGTCGCTCCGGAGATTTCTCCTTCTGCTCGGTTCATTTTGTCGGTTAAAGTATTGTTTTTCTCGGTTTTCGACTGAATTTAAACCGCAACCGGTCGGTTCAGGCTCTGTCTGTAGTATTTGTGAGTACTAGATAGGTTTACATTAATTCTTTTCTGTGTGGAACTTCTAAACTGTTTATCGGTTCGCTTTGAACCGATCAGGTTGTTTAAAATATCTTATTCTGTCATTTAGAGTGTAGTTACCGGTTCTTATCGGTTCTAAAAAAAACTGATTTTATTTTGGTTTTTTCCACGACCCGTGACACGGTTGGGAACTGATAAGAGGGTCTTGCCTGGCGGATTGCCATAAATGGGTAAGTTTGGTTAGGACTGGCACTATGTCTGAGAAACCCAAAAGAAAAACCGGGACCACTGGGTTTCAACACTGCAGTGTGTGTGGGGAAGCCTTTGCCAAGGCTGACCCCCACACCACCTGTGTTTATTGTCTGGGGTTTGACCACCTCAATGCAGACTGCCAGATTTGTAAAAATTTCCTGCAGCTACCCTGGAAAAGGGAGTTGGTAGGCTCAGGGAAAGGGAGGCCAAAAAGTCCGCTGAACCGGATGGCCAGCCCGGTTTGGTTCCAACCGAACCAGAGGGAGTGCCCTCTGACCAGGGCGAGACTTCCTCAGGCAAAAGGAGAGCCAACTCTGAGGGGTCGGTTCCAGCAAAAAGGACTAGGAAATCAGCTGGTGTGGAGCCAAAACTTTCCTCTCCAACCGCTGAAGAGATAGCCAGAGCAATTCAAATTGTCCAGTCGCTTTCCCGGTTCCGACCAAGCCGGTACCATTAGGTAAGCGCCTGGTTCGGTAGGTTCCTCCTGTTCAAGAGTATGATTTAGAGGAATATTATGAACCGGAGGAGGGGGAAAAGGAGTATGAGGAGAGTGAATGTGGATTTGAAAGTCTGGATGTGCCCATTGACCGGACATCTCCCCAGACGGACCTTCAGGAGTGTCTCCTCCTAAGGCTTTCTGAGTTCCTTCTCATTTTATGTTTGATAAAAAGTGGCTGAAACCTCCAGCTCCTATGGAGGAAGCTGTGGATGATCAAGAAGAGCCCGACTATGTGGAAATGATGGATATCCCAGAGTCTAGGAGACTGTCTATTCCCTTGCATAAATCTTTTGGGAAACAGACTTTTAAAATTCTAAAAACTCCTCACACTATACCTCCTGTGGATAAGAGAATGGACAAGAGGTACACATTGTCAGGCTCTGATATGGAGTTCCTTTCACAACAATGCAGCCATGTTGGGGTAGTGCAGGCTGCAGCCTGTGACAAGGCAAATATCCCCTTGGCCTCACACTCCCCAGACAAGGACTCCAGGAGGATTGATGCCATGGCAAAGAAACAGTACATGGCAGCATCCCTGGGACTCAGACAGGCAAATTATATGGCTTATGTTGCTAGATATCAGAAATCCAGATAGGATACTGTTATGGCTCTAGCAAAACAGGTCCCTAGCCAGCTTGCCAAGGAGCTGGAGCAGGTGGCTGCCGATGGTATTGAGGCATCAAGGTGCAATTTCATGCTGCAGTGGACTCAAATGATGTGTCATCAAGAGTCATGGCTACATCTGTGGCACTTGCAGAATGGCTTGGCTCAGATGTAGTAGCCTGTCTGGGATACCCAGACTAAGGCCATGGATTTTCCTGTTGTGGGTAATTCCCTGTTTGGGGAGCAGACAGAGAATTACATGAAGAAAATGGATGAGTATAGAACCACCTATAGGAGTGCACAGGCCAAGGAAAGGCAGGCCACTCCTCAAAGGCAGCATCCCAGGGGCAGGGGCAGGCCTTTTCATAGGCCTTTTTACCAAGCCCAAGCCTCCTCTTCTGCTTATGCCCAGAGGGGGTTCTTTAGAGGGAGAGGCAGAAGGGGTGCCAGCAGGCCTGTTTCCACCCCTCAGCCCAAAGCCCCTGCCAAGCAGACACCCTGATGGGGTTGCCAGGGTCGATTCTCAACTTCCTGTAGGGGGCAGGCTGGCTTACTTTGTCCAGGACTGGGAGTCTCTGACATCAGACAAGTGGGTCCTGGAAGTAGTAAGCCAGGGACTGGTTCTCAGCTTCAAAAAGTTTCCAAAGATGAGAACCAGATCCTTTCCACCTGCAAATCCACCAGAGGCACTCGCCCTAGAGGCAGAGGTCTCTTCCTCCTGGCTCTCAGAGCTGTGGAAAGGGTTCCACCCCTACACCAGGGCAAAGGGCTGTACTCCAGGTACTTCCTTACCCCAAAAAAGACAGGAGAATGGCGGCCCATCCTGGATCTCAGATACTTAAACAAGCACCTTTTAAAACCAAAATTCAAAATGGTGACTCTGGGAATTATTCTACCCTCTCTAAGGCCAGGGGACTGGCTAGCGTCCCTGGACCTCAAGGATGCCTACTTCCATATTCTCATCAGAAGCTCCCATCGAAAGTACCTCAGGTTCGAGCTGCCCTCAGGCCATTACCAGTTCAGAGCAATGTCCTTTGGCCTCACCTCTGCTCCAAGGGTATTCACAAAATGCCTGGCAGTAGCAGTTGCTTCTCTAAGAAGGCAAAGAATTACCATCTTCCCTTACCTGGACGACTGGTTCATAGTGGGCCAGTCCCCAGACCAAGTCAAGTTACACCTACAGATAACTCAGCAACTGCTCACCTCTCTAGGTTTCCTCCTGAATCTCTCAAAGTCTGTTCTAGGGCCTGTCCAGCTCCTCACCTTCATAGGCGCAGAACTGAACACAGAGAAAGCCAGAGCCTTCCTTCCTTTGGACAGGGCAAGGACCCTGGTGTCTCTGGCCTCCTCATTCACTCTGCAGGTGTCTCGACCAGCAGGGCATTTTCTACAGCTCCTGGGGCACATGGCTGCTTCTACAGCAGTAGTGCAGGGAGCCAGATTTCAGATGAGGGACATTCAGTTCCATTTAAGAGCCTTTTGGTCTCAAAGGAAAGACCCTCTAACCAAATTGATCCCAGTGACTCGAACCCTGATCCAGGCCCTACAGTGGTGGCAGGATCAGAGCAATCTCAGACAGGGGGTTCCTTTTGTCACTCAGTCTCACTCCTTAATCCTTACTACAGATGCATCCCTCTTGGGGTGGGGAGCTCACATGGGCAACCTCACCACCCAGGGGTTGTGGTCCCCTCAGGAATCTCTGCTCCACATCAATCTGTTGGAACTCAGAGCAGTTTTTCTAGCACTTCAAGCTTTTTCCAAATCTGTTCAGAACAAAGTTGTACAGGTCAGAACAGACAACACCACCACAATGTGGTACATCAACAAGCAAGGGGGCACTCGGTCTACGGCTTTGTGCACCGAAGCAATGAAGTTGTGGTCTCTGGCTTATTCCCTGAACACCTCCCTTACGGCAGTTCACCTCACAGGCAAGGACAATGTCCTGGCAGATGATCTCAGCAGGATTTCCCAGGGCCATCACGAATGGTTACTGGACCCCCTGGTCTTGGAGGTGGTATTTGCCAGATGGGGCACCCCACAGATAGATCTTTTTGCAGCCCCAGACAATCACCAACTTCCCCTTTTTTGCTGCAGACCCCCAGTGTTGGGCTCAGTCCCTCTGGATGCCTTGGTTCTCAATTGGGAAGGGAAGTTTCTCTATGCTTTCCCCTCCTTCCCTCTTCTGTTCAAAGTGCTAGTCAAAATCAGATCTCAACCCTGCAAGATGATCCTGGTTGCTCCAGATTGGCCCAGACAGCCCTGGTATCCACTTCTACTGTCCTTAGCAATCCATCTTCCCCTGTGTCTTCCCAGGAATCACAACCTGTTAACCTGTGCTCAGGGGAGGGTTTGGTACCCGAACCTCAAATCTCTCAATCTCAAGGCCTGGCTCTTGAAGAGTTAGAGTTTGCTGGTTTACACCTCTCCCAAGGTGTAATGGATATCCTGAAGGCTTCTAGAAAACCTTCTACCAGGGCTACTTATAATTCCAAATGGAAGAGATTTTCCATATGGTGCTCTGGAAAGCATATTTCCCCAGAATCTGCTGATTTACCCACAGTCCTGGATTACATGGTCCACTTAAATACCTTGGGGCTGAGACCAGCTACCCTAAAAGTGCATCTGGCAGCTGTGTCTGCTTTTATTTCAGCAGGTAAGCCCTCTTCTCTTTCAGCTCACCCTGTATTCTCCAAGTTTTTCAAGGGATTGCTTCACACCAACCCTCCATTCAGGGACCCTGCCCCTGCATGGGACCTTAATGTTTGCATTGCTCAGCTTATGCAACCTCCCTTTGAGCCTTTGTCTTCAGCAGAGCTTAAGTACTTGACTTGGAAGGCTGTGTTTCTGGTAGCCATCACTTCTGCCAGATGCATAAGTGAATTACAAGCTTTATCAGCGGAGCCTGATTTTATCTCCTTTCATAGAGATAAGGTGGTCCTCAGGACTAACAGGAAGTTCTTGCCTAAGGTGGTTTCAGATTTCACCTTAATCAATCTATATCTCTTCAGTGTACTTCACTGACCATTCCTCCTCTGGCGAGAGGAGGCTGCACAACAGATGTGAAGAGAGCCCTTAGTTACTACATAGAAGTACCAAGGGTCACAGGTTTGACTCCTCCAACTGTTCCTCACTTATGGTGAGGTTGGTAAAGGAAACCTGCCACTAAAAGATCCATTGCCAGGTGGATTGTCTCTTGTATCCAATTTTGCTATGAAAAACTGGGTAGGTTCCTCCTCAGGCCTGAGGGGCTCACTCTACCAGAGGTACAGCTGCTTCCCTGGCTGCTGCCAGGGACATTCCTATTCTAGAGATATGTCAAGCAGCTGCCTGGAAAACAGTTCATACTTTTACAAGCATTACTCCCTGGATATCCAGGCTAGGAATGATGCTCGGTTTAGCACAGCTGTGCTTCAGAACCTATTTCTAAGTAGGTTCTGTCCCTCCTCCATGGAGGTACTGCTTTGTAGTCTGCATATGTCATAATATAGCAAGACTTCATGTTGTTGAAAAATTACTCACCTTAGTAATGTTGTTTCTTCTATTGGAGTCTTGCTATTATGACCTCCCCCCCTGCCTGGCCCTCTCAGAACCTCTGTTTTTAGGATGTGGGTGGGCAGTGCAGTGTTGGCACTTAGTAGGTGCCCATCTTGTTGTTTTCACCCCTCCTTTTTTGGGGTGACTTGGTGTTGTTTTTCATTTTTTGGGTCTCCTGATTTGAGTCTTTGTTTTGGGACCAAAAAATGTGTTCTTATGTTTAGTAGCCAGTTGGCTAGTGTAGGTTTACAACTTCCACACAAGACCTCAGTGAGTTTAGCTCGTAAAGATCTGACAGTTTGAGTTTGAAGAACAACAGACAGAGTTTCAACCGAGCTCGAGCTCAGCGTTCCATGCCTAGCATGGAAAGTTAACTCTTTCACCTCTGGAGCAGTTTGAAGGTTGGCACTCACTGCATATGTCATAATATAGCAAGACTCCAATAGAAGAAACAACATTACTAAGGTGAGTAATTTTTTCTTCTAAACAGTTCCCAGCTAATGTTGACTACTTTTGACCATTAGGACCCTGTACTGTACATACATTGTGATTGTTATGAAAATCAGATAGCAGTCCGGGTGTTACAATATCTGGAGATGCATGCGTCAAAGTAGAGGAAATAGCACATCAGCATAGAGATAGAACATTAGGAGCATTGGTTACTGTATTCGCCAGATTTTAACAGCTGAGTGGTGACCACAAGTCTTAATAGACCAAAACAGAAAGTTTACTCAAAAATTCAGAAAGTGACATTTTTGTATTATTTTAGCAAACATACCCCCAGATTGTGATATTCAGTTATGTTTTGCAGTGGACATGTGTAACTTATCTTTTCTGTATTGTACACCATTGCATAGTTTTCATTAAGAGCTTTACCACATTTTACATGTACACTAAGCACTTGCTACCTTAGAGGAACTTTTTCCTCTGGTGGGAATTCCCCCTTCAAACAACATGAAGTCTTGCTATATTATAGACATTAGCAGTTTGATCCAGCTCTAGAACTGCCCCGGAGTGAAATGGTTAAAACCATTCCAAAATAGAATTTTGGCACGAGAGCAGCTCTATCTGTGTCATTTCAAACTTGAACTGTCAGATTCTTTACTCCGCCTCAGTGAACAGTCGCTCCGGAGATTTCTCCTGCTCGGTTCATTTCTCTGTTTAAAAGTGTTTTCTTGGTTGGATTTAACCGAGAATAGTTTTATTTTAACTGCAAAACCGTTCGGTTCAAGCTCTATCTGTGGTAACCGTAAGTAAATGAAGGTTTTGTCTGTGTGGAACTTGTAAGTTATCGGTTCGGTTTTGAACCGATCAGTGGGTTTAAAACTCATTTAAAACTAAAAGTTACTATTTTAGAGTGCGGTTCCGGTTCTTATCGGTTCTAAAAAAGCGGATTTATTACGTTTTTTCCAATACCGACGGTTAGGAACCGATAAGGGTGTCTTGCCTGGCACTGCGATTAAAGGGCAAGTTTTTGGTTAGGCTGGCATTATGTCTGAGAAACCCAAAAGAAAAACCGGGCCCACTGGGTTTCAACACTGTGATGTTTGTGGGGAAGTCTTTGCCAAGGCTGACCCACACTATGTTTATTGTCTGAGGTTTGACCACCTCCAGTCAGACTGCCAGGTATGTAGAATTTCCTGCAGCCACCCTGGAAAAAGATTGTGCAGGCTCAGGGAGCAGAGGCCCAAAAGTCCGGCTGACCGGGATGGCCAGCCCAGTTCGGTGCCAACGAACCAGAGGGAGTGCCCTCTGACCAGGGCCAGACTTCCTCGGGCAAAAGAAAAGCTGGTTCTGAGGAACCAATTCCAGTAAAGAAAACAAGAAAATCGGCAGGTCTGGAGTCCAAAATTCCTTCTCCAACTGCTGCAGAGATAGCAAAAGCCATACAAATTGTCCAGTCACTGTCTCAGGGTCCGTCCGAACCACCACTATCTGGTAAAAGGTCGGTTCGTCCGGTCCCAGTGGTTCAGGATTATGATATTGAGGAATTTTATGAACCAGAGGAGGGGGAGGAGGATTATGAATAGTATGAATGTGGCTGGGAAGGTCTGGGTGTGACCATTGAACTGGACATCTCCCCAGACAGACCTTTAGAATCTCCCCCTGTGCTGTCTGAGTCCCCATCTCATTTTATGTTTTATAAAAAAGTTGCTGAAACCCTCCAGCTTCCTTTAGAAGAGGCTGTGGATGAGCAAGAGGAGCCTGATTTTGTAGAAATGATGGATATTCCAGAGTCTAGGAGATTGTCTATTCCTTTACATAAGTCTTTTGGAAACAAACAATTAAAATTTTAAAAGCTCCTAATTCTGTGCCTCCTGTAGATAAAAAGATGGACAGAAGGTATACATTGTCAGGCCCTGATACAGAATTCCTTTCTCAGCAATGCAGTCATGTTGGGGTAGTTCAGGCTGCTGCCTGTGATAAAGCTAATATTCCCTTGGCTCACATCCTCCTGATAAAGATTCAGGAAGATTGATGCCATGGCAAAAAACAGTATATGGCAGCCTCTCTGGGACTCAGGCAAGCAAATTATATGGCTTATGTGTAGCTAGGTATCAGAAATCTAGATGGGATACTGTTATGCAATTGGCCAAGCAGGCCCATGGCCAGCTGGCTGAGTGAACTAGAACAGGTGGCTGCTGATGGCATTGAAGCCTCTAAGGTTCAGTTTCATGCTGCTGTGGATGTTAATGATGTTTCCTCTAGGGTCATGGCCACATCTGTAGCTTTTAGTAGGTTGGCCTGGCTCAGGTGTACTAGTTTGTCTGAGGATACCCAGACTAAGGCTATGGATTTTCCTGTGGTGGGAAATTCTCTGTTTGGAGAGCAGACAGAGAATTACATGAAAAGATGGATGAATATAGGACTACTTACAAGAGTGCCCAGGCTAAGGAGCGGTAAGCCACTCCTCAAAGGCATGCCCCCAGGGGTAGGGGTAGGCCTTTTTACAGGCCTTTCTACCAGACTCAGGCCTCCTCTGCCTATGCTCAGAGGGGCTTCTTCAGAGGCAGGGGCAGACGAGGGGTGGGCAGACCTGCTCCAACCCCCCAGCCTAAAGCTCCTGCAAAACAGGCACCCTGATGGGGTGCCCAGGGCCGATTCTCCTGTACCAGTGGGAGGCAGGCTGGCTTACTTCAGTCAGAATTGGGCTTCTTTAACCTCAGACAAGTGGGTTCTGGAAGTAGTAAGCCAGGGTCTGGTTCTCAGCTTCAAAAAGTTTCCCAAGTTGAGAAGCAGACTTTTCTACCTGCAAGTGCTTCAGAGACCCTCGCTCTGGAAACAGAGGTCTCATCCCTGTTAGCTCTCAGAGCAGTAGAAAGGTTCCTCCCTGCATCAGGGCAGGGGTCTGTATTCAGATACTTCCTTACCCCAAAAAGACAGGAGAATGGCGGCCCATTTTAGATCTTAGATATCTGAACAAGCATCTTTGAAACCAAAGTTCAAAATGGTAACTCTGGCAATGATTTTACCTTCCCTAAGGCCAGGGGACTGGCTAGCCTCCCTGGACCTCAAGGATGCCTATTTCCATGTCCTAATCAGAAGTCCCATCAAAGTACCTCAGATTCGAACTGCCCTCAGGTCATTACCAGTTCAGAGCAATGCCCTTGACCTTACCTCTGCTCAAGGGTATTCACAAAGTGTCTAGCAGTGGCAGTGGCCCACTTAAGGAGGCAGAGGATTGCTGTTTTCCCTATCTAGATGACTGGCTCATTGTGGCCAGTCCCCAGAACAGGTAAAATCTCACCTGCAGGTCACCCAGCAGCTTCTCACCTCCCTGGGTTTTCTGCTAAACCTACCAAAGTTGGTTCTGGAACCAGTCCAGGTACTCACCTTTATAGGGGCAGGGTGGACACAAAGCTAGCCAGAGCCTTTCTTCCCCCAGAAAGGGTAAGGAATTTAGTGGCTCTGGCCTCCTCCTTCACTCTGCAGGTCTCTCGACCAGCAAGACACTTTCTGCAGCTCCTGGGGCACATGACTGCATCCACAGCTGTAGTGCAGGGAGCCAGATTTCAGATGAGAGACATTCAGTTTCATTTGAGAACCTTTTGGTCTCAGAGAAGAGACCCCCAAGTTGGTCCCAGTGACTCGAACCTTGATCCTAGCTCTCCAGTGGTGGCAGGATCAGAGCAATTAAGGCGGGGTCCCTTCATTTCCCCTTCTCACGACTTGACTCACTACAGATGCTTCCCTTCTGGGTTGGGGAGCCCACATGGGCGACCTTTCCACTCAGGAGTCTGGTCCCCCAGGAATCTCTGCTCCACATCAATTTGCTGGAACTCAGAGCTGTCTTTTTAGCTCTTCAAGCTTTTCTGCATCTGTCCACGACAAGGTGATACAAATCAGAACAGACAACACCACAACAATGTGGTACATCAACAAGCAGGGGCACTCGGTCTTGACCTTGTGCACGAGGCAATGAGATTGTGGTCTCTGGCCTATTCCTGAACACTTCCCTCATAGCAGTTCATCTTCCAGGGAAGGACAATGTCTAGCGGATGCCCTCAGCAGGATTTCCCAGGGCCATCACGAATGGTCCCTGGATCCTCAAGTGCTGGGGATAGTTTTTGCCAGGTGGGGCATCCCTCAGATAGATCTTTTGCAGCCCCAGACAATCACAAACTTCCTCTGTTCTGTTGCAGGCCTCCAGTGCTGGGCTCAGTTCCCTGGATGCCCTTCTTCTGGATTGGGAGGAAGTTCCTCTATGCTTCCCCCTTTCCTCTCCTGTTCAAAGTACTAGTCAAAATCAGATCTTAGCCTTGCAGGGTGATTCTGATTGCCCCAGTTAGGCCAGGCAGCCCTGGTACCCTCCTTCTGTCTCTGACAGTCCATCTTCCCTGTGCCTCCCCAGGAATCATGATCTCTTGACTTGTGCCCAGGGAAGGGTTTGGTATCCGGACCTCAAATCCCTCAACCTCAAGGCCTGGCTCTTGAGGAGTTAGAGTTTGCTGATTTACACCTCTCTCAGGGTGTTCTTGAGATCCTAAAGGCTTCCAGAAAGCCTTCCACTAGAGCTACTTATAGTTCTAAATGGAAAAGGTTTTCCATTTGGTGTGCTGGAAAATATTTCCCCAGAATCTGCTGAATTGCCCATTTTGTTAGATTACATGGTACATCTTAATTCCTTGGGTCTCAGACCAGCTACCTTGAGAGTTCATTTGGCAGCTGTGTCTGCTTTTGTGTCAACAGGAAAGTCATCACCTCTTTCTCTCATTCTGTGTTTTCCAAGTTTTTAAGGATTACTCCATACTAATCCTCCCTTTAGGGAACCGGCCCTCTTGGGACCTTAATGTTTGCATTGCCCAGTTAATGCAACCCCCTTTTGAACCTCTGTCTTCTGCAGAGCTTAAGGTCATAACTTGGAAAACTGTTTTCTAGTGGCTATCACTTCTGCCAGGCATAAGTGAATTGCAAGCCTTGTCAGTGGAGACTGATTTTATTTCTTTCCACAGGGATAAGGTAGTCCTTAGGACTAATAGGAAGTTTTGCCTAAGGTGGTTTCAGATTTCCATCTTAATCAATCTATCTCCCTTCCAGTATTTTCCTGATCACTCCTCTTGGTGAGAGGAGGTTGCACAACCTGGATGTTAAGAGAGCTCTTAGTTATTATATAGGCGTGCCAAGGTCCTGATTTGAATCCTCCAACTTTTCCTTACCTATGGTGAAGTTGGGAAGGCAAACGATGCCACTAAGAGATCAATAGCCAGGTGGATTGTCTCTTGTATCCAATTTTGTTATCAGAAAGTGGGCAGAGCCCCAGTTTTGAGGCTCATTCTACCAGGGGTACAGCTCGTCTCTAGCTGCGCCAGAATATCCCTTTATTAGAGATTTGCCAGGCTGCTACTTGGAAAATGGTACACACCTTTACCAAGCATTACTCCCTGGATGTCCAGGCCAGGAGAGATGCTCGGTTTGGCACAGCTGTTCTTCAGAGCCTATTCCCTAAGTAGGTTCTGTCCCTCCTCCATGGAGGTACTGCTGCGTGTTCTGCTAATGTCTATAATATAGCAAGACTTCATGTTGTTTGAAGAAAAAATTACTCACCTTAGTAATGTTATTTCTTCTAATGGAGTCTTGCTATATTATAGACCTCCCCAACCTGCCCCTCTCAGAACCTCTACTTGGTGGGGTGCGGGCAACATAGTGTGGGCACTACTTATGCCCTGTTAGCATTTTGTCCCTTTGGGACTTTGGGGAGTAATGTGTGTGCTGCTGTGTGTGTTTTATTATACTTATGTTCCATTTTCATATTATTAGAATGGTGTTAGTATTTCTAGTCCCCTGACTTGAGTCTTGGGTGTTGGGACCATCAATGGTTGTTATTATTTAGGTAGCCATTTGGCTAGTGTAGGTTACAGCTTCCACACAGACCTTAGTGAGTTTGGCTCGTAAAGATCTGACAGTTCAAGTTTGAAATGACACAGATCGAGCTGCTCTCGTGCCAAAATTCTATTTTGGAATGGTTTTAACCATTTCACTCCGGGACAGTTCTAGAGCTGGATCAAACTGCTAATGTCTATAGTATAGCAAGACCCCATTAGAAGAAACAACATTACTAAGGTGAGTAATTTTTTCTTCTAGGGTACCCTGCGTACCTGAAGCTGTCCCTCTTGGTTCCACTAGCAGTTTTGTGGCACAGCGTGTCACTAGGCTGTATTGTAATGACATAATTACATCATCACACACAGCCACTCCCCAAGGGAGAACACACTATGTAAGGCACAGAAACCATAGGCCTCACTGCTATTACCAGGGATGAGTAGTCAGCAGGATGTCAGATGCCTTTAAAGTTTTAGTGGACGGTAAGAAGCACTATACTTGTTGTTTGGGAATTTCAGTCTCACTGCTTTGTCTGTAACTGCTGGCACCATCAGGTAACACAATATCAGTTTAAAAATGTGCAGTGCCGAAAATAAAGCTAGAATTCACATTAGTACAGAAATCAGGGCCTTACAAAAGGGCAGTGAACTACACCCACAGTCATATAAGTTCAGCTCTGGTTGTGCTCAAACCCAGCTATTCTGAATGCCAAGAAGACCATCTCCATGTCCTTGGGCATAAGGCAGAGACTCTCCAGGCTCCCATCCCTACCCTCTTTCTGCACCTCAGATGGGTTCCCGCTGGAGGATGTCACCTCCTTCAGGTATCTAGGGGTATGGCTCAACCAGCACCTCAGTTTCTCTGGCCATGTGGATGCCATTATCAAAAAATTGCACCCCAAGCTCGTTGCACTGTACAGAAATCCAGACTGCATCCCATTGCCGGCTCGCTGCGCAGTCATCCTGAGAATGATCCTGCCAGTCTTCGACTATGGTGATGTGGTCTACAGTGCTGCCCATGGTCATGCCTGAAAATAGGCAGGTTTCTGCCTTGTGCACTTACCTGGTTAACAAAAACTAAATAAATAAATAAAATGGTACTTCTCTAGCCAGACTGGACATTCAAACAACATGAAGTCTTGCTGTATTCTGACTATTGCAGTTAGGTCCTGCCTTTCAGCTGCTCCGGAGAACAAAGAGTTAACTTTCCATGGCCAGTGTGGAACGTTCAACGCGAGCTCGGTTGAATCCCCTGTCTACTGTTGTTTAAACTCCAACCGTCAGATTCTTTACTCCGCCTCACTGAACAGTCGCTCCGGAGATTTCTCCTTTGCTCGGTTCAAAAAAGTCGGTTAAAGTGTCGTTTTACGCTCGGTTTCTACCGAATTTCTGCTACCGAATCTGTCGGTTTAAGTCTCTGTCTGTGGTACCATGAGTACTAGATAGGTTTTACATTTAGTTTCTGTGTGGAACTTGTAAATTTCGGATCAATTCAGCTGAACCGATTAGTTTAGTTTAAAAAAGTTTGTGAATTTACTTAGAGTGTGGTAACCGGTCTGTATCGGTTCTAAAAAAAAAAAGAACGGATTTTATTACGTTTTTTTCCAAGACCCGTAACACGGTCAGGAACCGATAGGGGAGTCTTGCCTGGCGGATTGCCGAAAAAAGGGTAAGTTTTGGATAGGATTGGCCATGTCTGAGAAACCCAAGAAAAAACCAGGCCCACTGGGTTTCAACACTGCAGTGTGTGTGGGAAGCCTTTGCTAAGGCTGATCCCACACCACCTGTGTTGTGTCTGAGGTTTGACCACCTCGATTCAGACTGCCAAATTTGTAAGAATTTTCCCAAAGCTACCCTGGATAAGAGTAGGTAGACTGAGGAAGAGGCGGCAGAAGTCCATGACCGGATGGCCAGCCCGTTCGGTTCCGACCGAACCAGAAGAGTGCCCTCTGACCAGGCGAAACTTCTTAGGGCAAAGGAGAGCTGATTCTGAGAGTCGGTTCGGTTAAAAGGAAGAGAAGAGATAAATCATCGGTTCGGATCCAGAAATTCATACTCTGACGCTGATGGGATAGCTAAGCGATAAGAATAGTGCAATCGCTAACCGGTTCCAGCTGAACCGGCACCATCTGGCAGGGCTCGGTTGATCGGTTCGGATTACACTTCAGAAGAATTTTATGAACGGAGGAGGAGGAGAGTATGAGGATGATGATGGTGATTATGAAAGTCTGGATGTGCCTATTGACCGGACATCTCCCCAGACAGACCTTCAGGTGTTTCTCCTCCTAGGCTTTCTGAGTCCCCTTCCCACTTTGTTTTACAAAAAAGTGGCTGAAACCCTCCAGCTTCCAATGGAAGAAGCAGTAGAGGATCAGGAGGAGCCTGATTTTGTTGAAATGATGGACATCCCAGAGTCCAGGAGACTGTCTGTTCCCCTCCATAAGTCTTTTGGGAAACAGACAATTAAAATTCTAAAGACTCCTAACTCCATACCTCCTGTGGACAGACGAATGAACAAGAAGTACACCCTTTCAGGCTCAGACATGGAGTTCCTTTCTCAGCAATGCAGCCATGTTGGGGTAGTGCAGGCTGCTGCCTGTGATAAGGCAAATATTCCCTTGGCATCACACCCCCCAGATAAGGACTCCAGGAGGATTGATGCCATGGCAAAGAAGCAGTACATGGCAGCATCTTTGGGACTCAGGCAGGCTAACTATATGGCCTACACAGCTAGATTCCAGAAGTCCAGATGGGACACTGTGCTGGCTCTGGCTAAACAGGCCCCTGACCAGCTTTCCAAGGAGCTGGAGCAGGTGGCTGCAGATGGGATTGAGGCATCCAAGGTGCAATTTCATGCTGCCGTGGACTCCAATGATGTTTCATCTAGAGTCATGGCTACATCTGTGGCCCTTCGGAGGATGGCTTGGCTCAGATGTACTAGCCTATCATAGGATACCCAGGCTGAGGCCATGGATTTCCCTGTCATTGGTAATTCTCTGTTTGGGGAGCAGACAGAGAACTACATGAAAAAGATGGACGAGTACAGGACCACCTACAGGAGTGCTCAGGCCAAAGAAAGGCAAGCCACTCCTCAAAGGCAGCAGTCCAGGGCAGGGGCAGGCCTTTTCAGAGGCCTTTTTACCAAGCCCAGGCCTCCTTTTCTTCCTATGCTCAGAGGGGGTTCTTCAGAGGGAGAGGCAGACTGGGAATGAGCAGGCCTTCTTCCACCCCTCAGCCTGAAGCCCCTGCCAAGCAGACACCCTGATGGGTCTGCCCAGACTGATTCTCCAATACCTGTAGGGGGCAGGCTGGCTTACTTTGTCCAGGACTGGAAGTCTCTGACATCAGACAAGTGGGTCCTGGAAGTAGTAAGCCAGGGACTGGTTCTCAGCTTCAAAAAATTTCCCAAGATGAGAACCAGATCCTTTCCACCTGCAAATCCATCAGAGACCCTTGCTCTAGAGGCAGAGGTTTCTTCCCTCCTGGCTCTCAGAGCCATAGAGAGGGTTCCTAACCTACACAAGGGCAAAGGATTGTACTCCAGGTACTTCCTAACCCCCCAAAAAACAGGAGAATGGCGGCCCATCCTGGATCTAAGATATCCGAACAAGCACCTTTTAAAACCAAAGTTCAGAATGGTGACTCTGGGAATATTTCTGCCCTCTCTAAGGCCAGGGGACTGGCTAGCCTCCCTGGACCTCAAGGATGCCTATTTTCACATTCCCATCAGGTGCTCCCACAGAAAGTACCTTCGGTTCGAGTTGCCCTCAGGCCACTATCAGTTCAGAGCAATGCCCTTTGGCCTAACATCAGCCCCGGGGGTGTTCACAAAGTGCCTAGCAGTAGTGGTTGCTTTCCTAAGGAGAAAAAAGATCTCCATCTTTCCATACTTGGACGACTGGCTCATAGTAGGTCAGTCTCCAGACCAAGTCAAGTCACATCTGCAAATAACTCAGCAAGTGCTCACTTCCTTAGGATTCCTCTTCAACCTTCCAAAGTCAGTTCTCGAGCCAGTACAGCTCCTCACCTTCATAGGGGCGGAGCTGGATACAATAAGGGCAAGAGCCTTCCTTCCCCTTGACAGGGTAAGGACCCTTATGGAACTGGCCTCTTCATTCATCCTTCAGGTGTCTCGACCAGCAAGGCATTTCCTGCAGCTTCTGGGCCACATGGCAGCCTCTACAGCAGTGGTCCAGGAGCAAGATTTCAGATGAGGGACATTCAGTTCCACTTAAGAGTCTTCTGGTCCCAAAGAAAGGATTCCCTTACCAAACTAGTCCCAGTGACTCAAACCCTGATCCAGGCTTTGCAATGGTGGCAGGATCAGGACAATTTGTGACAAGGAGTTCCTTTTGCCACTGTTTCATTCAGTGATACTCACCACAGATGCCCCCCTGCTGGGCTGGGGAGCCCACCTGGGGGATATTACCACCCAAGGGCTGTGGTCACCTCAAGAATCTCTGCTTCACATCAATCTCTTGGAACTCAGAGCAGTGTTTCTGGCACTGCAAGCCTTTTCCAAATCTGTGCAGAACAAGGTGGTCCAGATCAGAACAGACAATACCACCACAATGTGGTACATCCAACAAACAAGGCACTCAGTCACTGACCTTGTGCACAGAAGCAATGAAGTTGTGGTCCTGGCCTATTCCTGCAAACCTCTCTGATAGCAGTTCACCTCCCAGGGAAGGACAATGTCTAGCAGATGCTCTAAGCAGGATATCCCAGGGCCATCACGAATGGACCCTAGATCCCCTAGTTTTGAAAGTGATTTTCTCGAGATGGGCACTCCACAGAGAGATCTTTTTGCAGCCCCAGACAATCACCAACTTCCTCTCTTTTGTTGCAGACCCCCAGTATTGGGCTCAGTCCCCCTGGATGCTCTGATTCTGAATTGGGAAGGGAAATTTCTGTATGCCTCCCCCCTTCCCTCTCCTGTTCAAAGTGTTAGTCAAGATCAGGTCACAACCATGCAAAGTGATTCTTATTGCTCCAGACTGGGCCAGACAGCCCTGGTACCCACTGTTGCTGTCCTTAGCAGTCCACCTTCCCCTGTCTCTTCCCAGGAATTACAACCTGTTGACATCCTCCCAGGGGAGGATTTGGTATCCGAACCTCAAGTCTCTCAATCTCAAGGCATGGCTCTTGAAGAGCTAGAGTTTGCTGATCTGCACCTTTCTCAAGGGGTTCTAGATATCCTTAAGGCTTCACGAAAGCCTTCCACCAGAAAGACTTACAACTCCAAATGGAAAAGGTTCACTATTTGGTGCTCTAATAAGCATATTTCTCCAGAATCTGCTGGGTTGCCTACAGTTCTGGACTATATGGTCCATCTTAATGGCTTAGGACTTAGGCCAGCTACACTTAAAGTGCATTTGGCAAGCTGTTTCTGCCTTCTTGTCAGTAGGCAAGCCCTCTCCTTTGTCAGCCCATCCTGTGTTTTGTAAATTCTTCAAGGGATTGCTGCACTCCAATCCCCCCTTCAGGGACCCTGCTCCTGCTTGGGACCTTAATGTTTGCATTGCTCAGCTTATGCAACTCCCCTTTGAGCCTTTGTCCTTTGCAGAGGTTAAGTACTTGACTTGGAAAACTGTGTTTTTGGTAGCTATTACCTCTGCCAGGCGTATCAGTGAATTGCAAGCCCTGTCAGTGGAGCCTGATTTCATCTCTTTCCATAGAGATAAAGTGGTCCTAAGAACTAACAGGAAGTTTTTGCCTAAGGTGGTTTCAGATTTCCACCTTAACCAGTGTGTGTCTCTCCCTGTTTTCTTCACTGACCATTCCTCCTCTGGAGAGAGGAGGCTGCACAGCTTGGATGTTAAAAGGGCCCTCAGCTACTACATAGAGCGCCCCAATGGTCACAGGTTTGAGTCCCTCCAGTTGTTCCTCAGATATGGAGAGGTCGGTAAGGGCAAACCTGCCTCTAAGAGATCTGTTGCCAGGTGGATTGTCTCTTGTATACAATTCTGCTATGAAAAACTGGGTAGAACCCCACCCTCAGGCCTGAGGGCTCACTCTACTAGAGGTACAGCTGCTTCCCTGGCTGCTGCCAGGGATATTCCTATCTTAGAAATTTGTCAAGCAGCCACCTGGAAAACAGTCCATACATTCACCAAGCATTATTCTCTGGATATCCAGGCTAGGAGTGATGCTCGGTTTGGCAGCAGTACTTCAGAGCCTATTCCCCAAAGTAGGTTCTGTCCCTCCTCCATGGTGGTACTGCTGGTAGTCTGCAATAGTCAGAATACAGCAAGACTTCATGTTGTTTGAAGAAAAATTACTCACCTTAGTAATGTTGTTTCTTCTAATGGAGTCTTGCTGTATTCTGACCCCCCCTGCCTCCCCTCTCAGAACCTAGATTTTGCGATGTGGGTGGGCAGGAGCAGTGTTGACACCCTAGGGGTGCCCGTTTTTCACCCTCCTTTACTTTGGGTGTGTGTTGTGTTTGGTTTTTTGGGTTCTCTGTCTTAAGTCTTTGCTTTGAAACCAAAAAACCCTTTTTAATAAATTTAGTTGCCAGTTGGCTAGTGTGAGTTTTACAGTTGCCACACAGAACTTCTAGTGAGTATTGCTCGTAAAGATCTGACGGTTGGAGTTTGAACAACAGCAGATGGGCTTCAACCAAGCTCATGCTGAACGTTCCATGCTGGCCATGGAAAGTTAACTCTTTGTTCTCTGGGGCAGTTGAAAGGCAGGACCTAACTGCAATAGTCAGAATACAGCAAGACTCCATTAGAAGAAACAACATTACTAAGGTGAGTAATTTTTTCTTCTCTTCCATTCTTTTTGCCGCTTTGTGCATGAGTGTCCTCCTTGCACTCACTACTGTTGTCTGTATCAGTCTCTATTCCTCCCCTGTCTTGAGGACAGACGTCGAGCCCACTGCATCAACCTCGTAAGTAAATTCTGGTTTGGATCCCTCCCTCCCTCTATCTCTCAGTATCCCTTTCCCTACCTCCTCCCTCCTCCCACCCCCTTTGGAACTCCAGTACTTGTACCTTGCTGTACCCCCACTTCGTCCACTGACTAAGCTGCTTTCAGTCACCATTTCCCCAAACTCTGGCATACCCTCCCTCATACCATCCATAATGCCTCCTCTCCTCCCTCCTTCGACACCTCATGTCCCCCACTTGTAACTGCTTTTAATTTTTGTCTCCACCCTCCCTGTTTCACCTCTTCTCTCATTCTCCCCTCCCCTTTTTCCCTTTCTCACCCAATCTGTCATTCTCCCCTCCCAGTTGCCTTCCCTAGTCCTAGTCATATCCTGACTTCCGTATCCCTTGTATCAACTTCTCTGCCATTTCAGATGTATTTTGCCAAGCAGTTTAGCATTTGCAACTCTGTAATACCCACCATGTATTATTTGTGTTATATTGGGAATGTATCTGTTATTGCCTATCTACCATGTCTTTGTTATTGTTATCCACCTTCCCCTGACAAGGTTCTGGAGTACTTGCTTGACCTTTCTGATGCTGACCTGCAGTATTCCACTGTAAATGCCCACCTGTTTGCTATTTCAATATACCATGAGCCAACTGGTACACTCTACCTAGACTAGCACAGTTACCACTGTTCAAGAGGCTCTTCAAGAGCATTTTACACACAAGGTCTCCCATCAGTAAACCGGTGGCCCCCAGGGAGATCATCTTTGTGTTGGATATGCTCACTTGCAAGCCCTTTGAGCCTATTGTGATTGTGTGACCTGAAGTTTCTAACTTGGAAAACGGCATTTCTGGTGGCTATCATGTCTGCACGCAGAGTATCTGAAATCCATGGTTCTAGGGACGTGGATATGTTCTGTCCACTCGTTCTGGCAGTGTCCTTTCACTTTAAGGTGAGCCTGAAGGTCTTCAAGCAAGCTCCTCCCACCCACCCACCCAAGTGATATCTCCTCTAGCACCGGCCCATGATACCAGTTCTTCCTTTCCGCTTGGAAGAATAGGTTCCCTCCTTAGCACTCTGCGTTTCTGAGGCCCTAGAATCTATTCAACGTTTTGGTCTTTGTATTTTATCATAGAAACATAGAAACATACATAGAAGTTGTCGGCAGATAAGGACCGCAAGGCCCATCCAGTCTGCCCATTTCTTTTTCTACCTTATAAATGTGCCATCGGCCTTTGCTCTGTCAGTGGCCTATCTATTCATAGTCATTTGTATTGCTCCCTTATGCCTATCCCATGCCTGTTTGAAGCCCTGCACTGTATTCATAGCCACCACTTCTTGTGGTAAGCCATTCCATGCATCTACCACCCTTTCTGTGAAAAGAATTTCCTCACATTCCCCTTAATCGGCCTCCCTCTAATCTCATGCTGTGTCCTCTTGTCCTGCTATTTTCTTATATTTAAACATGTTAGACTCTTTCACCTTGTTTATGCCCTTAAGGTGTTTAAATGTCTCGATCATATCACCTCTCTCCCTCCTTTGCTCAAGGGTATACATATTGAGCTCCGTTAATCTGTCCTCATATGTCTTCTGATGCAGTCCCTGCACCATTTTGGTTGCCCTTCTCTGGACTGCCTCAATTTGGTTAATGTCCTTGTGAAGGTGTGGCCTCCAATACTGCACGCAGTACTCCAGATGGGGCCTAACCAATGTCTTGTACAGAGGGATTATTACCTCCCTCTTACGACTTGTGATACCCCTACTAATACACCCTAACACCCCCCTAGCCTTACCTATCATTCACTTAAATGAACAACATAAAGTCTGTCCCGGATTTCCGGTTTTGCAGATGTGGGCAACTCATGTCGCTTTCGGGCTCTCACTCGTTGTACATTTATTGCCTGGGCTGTGACCAAAACTTCAAGGCCTATGCCTCTTGTCGCGTCTTTTTGCTGGGGAGAATGGAAACCTGTCGTATCTGCCTACTCCTTAGCCACCCGAATGAACGGGTATCCCCGACCGCCTGGGTCAGGTTGCAGTTTCAGCCACGGGCTCTGTAGATTGGTTGGCTTCCTGGGAGCAGGATACGGCCCGGTCCTCTTGTGGTGCGTCACTTCATTGAAGCGCGCCTCCTTTGGGCTCACCCCGGGACATGCTCTGCCCTCTCCCCTTCGGGGAGAGTCCTCAGAGCTCTTCCACCGCGGGTTATGCCAAGGAGCATGAGACCTCATCGGGGTCTCTTTCACATTCACGGGGTTGGCAGCATTTTTGGGCCTCTGACTCCCACGTCTTTTCAGAGTCCCAAGCTTTGCCTGGGACTTTGAGCCTGGCCGCTGGTCCACAGTTTCCCTGTTGGGCTGTTTGTCAGTTTGATCTCAGAGTTTACCGTTCTCCAGTTGGAGCCCATCCAGATAAGGAAGAAGTTCTCCTTGACTGAGATCGTGGACCGGGACAACCCCCTGACTGTCGCTTTTCCACTTCAGGATGCCATTCTTGGTCTGGCTCTGGACCTCTGGCATCACCTGGCCTCTTGCCTGGCACCTTCGGCCCAGATGGCCCGCGAATACATGGTCCCTTCCAGCTCCTCTTCAGGGTTCACCTTTCATCCCTCAGCTGCAGGGCTGGTGGCAGACTCCATTTTTCGGTTTCCGGGTTGGGTGGGGGAGTGGATCATCCCCCCCCCCCCAAACAAGGAGTCCAAGGACTTGGACACCTCGGGCAAGAAGGTGTATGCCGCCACTTCGCTTGGCCTTCGGTAGGCTAGCTTGGCCCTCCTGATGGCCCGTTTCTCGCATGCCTTTCTGGAGTCCTTGGACGAGGTGCTCCCTCACCTCCCGGTGGACTTGCGCACTACTGTTACGTGAGTCCATGACCAAGGTCATGCTGTAGCGAAGCAGCAGCTTGAAACAGCCCTGGACACTGTCCATTCATGCTCCAGGTCCATGGCCACAGCGGTCACTATGTGCCGTAGGGCTTGGCTGTGTATCTCCAACCTCCCTGCTGATAAACAGTGCAAATTGGCGGACTTGCCCTTCTTGGGGACCAACTTGTTCAGCCCCAAGGTGGAGGTGCAACTCACTAGAATGGAGAGGTCCAGTTCCACCCTAAACTCGGTGACGTTTTCGCGGTCGAGCTCTGTGGGCTCCAAGTCCTCCAGAACCAGGCCCTTACAGACCACTTCGGCTCCGGTGGCAGGCTCTGCCTGGCCACAGGTCGGAATGCACCAGGCATGGTGTACTAGGTCCCCTTCTTTGTCCTTGGTCACCCAGACACCAAGGGGTCAGGGTTCTGGTGGTTCCTTATCCGGACCCTCCCCCACCTCCATGCCTGCCCACTGATGGAAAATGGGGGTGGGTGGGTCCTCCACCCCTCCCATCCTGAGCCCCTGGGTCCTCCCTTCTCATAGGGAGAACCACTGTCTGTTGGTGCTCAGTCGACACTTTAGGATCTTGTTGTTCAGCTCTTGCTCCAGGGTGCGAGGGCTCTTGTCCCGGTACCATCGCAACTTCCAGGGCTCTGGTCCAGATGCTTCTGGCTCCCCTAATCGGATGGGGGGCCACTGCCCTGTTCTAGGGGGACCACTCTGTTCCAAATGATCCAGCTCCTGGATTTCAGGACACATGTCTGTGTCTCCCTGTCCGGCCTTCTGACAACCCCTCGCCTTCAGGCAGGGGCTGTTCACTTCAGTTCCATGGCCATTTGGTTCATCCTGAATGCCCTGGGTCTTCCCCAGGTTCTCAGTGGGGCTCCCCCACTGAGGGCACCCGGGCGTCCTGGTATATCTCACCGGGACATCTGGCCTTTCCCGGGCCCCCTTAAGACAAGGGGGTAGAGCGGTCCAGAGTACTGGCCCTCGGTACCATGTCCCTCTGGGCCTCATATGGGCCTAGGTGTACTTGGAACTTGTATTCTTGCATAAGCTTGCAGCAACCTGACCTCTTGGGGCTCGCTGACCCTCGTGCCTTGGCTGTAGGGGCTGGCCAGCCAGTAGTTCTAGGGCCAGGCTCACCTTGACCAGGTGATCTCAGGGGCCCAGTGGAGTCAGGATTCACCCCTTGTGGCTTCTCCTGCACAATCTGCAGGAAGGTCTACTGACTGACCTGCACAGGCCGTTGGCTGCCCTGCTGTCAGGTGCCCCTCCTGCGAGAACATGGAGCCCTTGGGCTCCGGTTTCCTCACGGAACCCCGATGTTTCTTCACCAGACTGAGTGTTTCGTGGCCCGGCTACTGCTGCCTGCCTTGTTTTGTTTCTCAGGGGTCAAATGGTGCAGCCTGGATTGGGCCACACCATACCACTGTGCTACCTCTTATAGGGTGGGTTACTCTCCCTTGGGTGGACTAAGTATACCCTCTGTGCCTGGACCCTCATACATGGTCTGGCAGCAGGCCCTTGGGCCATTCCTGAGGTTGGTACCTCTAGCTGGCCCACAGACGCCTTCAGCTGGGTGGTCTTAGAATCACAGGGGACGCCCTTTTATATTGATTTAGTGCAGATCCCATCCTTCCTCGGGGGGGGGGTCTTGGGTGTTCCTGTCTGCCTCTGGGAGGATATCCAGCTGAGGCTGCACTTTGACCACCCCTTCCCCCAGCAGGGAAGCTGAAGGGGGAAAGCCTTGTTGAGGCTTCAGACCCCAGGCCTCCTTGATGTCGCCCTTCCTTCAACCCAGTGCTGCTCGAGGTCTGGAGAGAATAAACTCTGGTGATCTTGCAGTTCTGCTCTGGCCGGGTCAGTTTTGGTGCCCCAGTCTCCTCGGCCTCAGCAACAGGCTCCCGTGGCATATCTCTCTATGTCCAGTCCTGCTCTCCTTATCGTGGGATGGTTCTCTGGTACCTGTAATCCCTACACCTAATGATCTGGTTCCTGAGTGGCTAGGGCCCAGGCTTTGAGTGTCTCAGAAGATGGGCTCATCCTTGTTGACTCATCTCGGCAGGTTTCTACTCGATAATGTTTTTATTTATTTAGTTAGTTTTTGTTGACCGGGTAAGTGCACTAGACATATTCTGCCTATTTTCAGGCATGACCCGGGGGAGGGGAATACAGATGAATGCCAACTGACCTTGAACCAGATTAAACTGTTGGTGGTATTTTTTTTTTTTTTTTTACTTTTTAGTTGTATATTTTATGGCAGTAAGTGTCATAACATACACTGAGTAAAGTAATACAGCATTAATTGCACCATACAATGTGATATACAGATGAATAATACTTTAAACACATTCATTACATGATAAGGGGAGAAATCCTATAGGTTTTTAAATCCATAAGTCTTTTCACTTAAAGCAGTGCTGTCAATGCCCGAATATAGTCTAGTAATCATTTTTTCAATAAATGTTTACTGGCCAACAGGCCTTTGTGTTATATACTTCAGGTATTATAAGCTCCATATTCCCCTCAGCTGACCCCCCCCCACCAACATCCCCTTGTAACAATCTTCAGTATTTATAACTCTTTACTCTAAACTCAGATATCCACCTCTCTGATAGACTAACCTAAAACTTTTGCAGTTAACTGTGCCAAACCGATTAGTAGAGGTGTATAGTTAGTTAGCATGTATTCATGCCCCTTTTACCCTACAACCAAAACCTGGCTAGATGGTATGCAGATATTTTATCTAATAGATATTATGTCTTTAAACATTTGGTATGTTATTTTAAGAAAGTCCACATAGATCCCTCAATAGAAAAGTCAGGGGTCTCCAGAATCAGAGTTTGAGGAGGAATTTCCATCTCTAGCAGCCCTCTCTGTCTCCAGCTTTTTTAACAGTTTGGCTGCCTCCTTCAGATCGGCATAAATGTAGGCCTTCTGACCTACCGTTACCTGCAACCAAGCTGGCATCAGGATACTGTTGGGGACCTCTTAAGTTCCTCAGCCTTCGGCAGATTTTGTCAGAACTTTTCCGCTTCATGAGTCGCATAACAGAGATCCGGGATCAATAACACTCTGCTACCCTCCACCTCGGCTCCTCTTCTCCTCCATGCTGCCTGGAGTAAGCGATCCCTTGTCACCATTGAGGCAGTCACCAGCATTATGGTGCGTGGTCCAGCTTCATGATCCGTAGCTCTTCTCAGATTAATTCTGTAGGCACGCACTAACTGACCCTGGAAGTCTAGCTCAAAATGTTCCAATATCCACGCTGAAAGATAAGCCACGAGATCATCCCCCTCTACCTCCTCAGGCATGCCAATAATGTGGACATTTGCGGCTCATACCACATTTTCCAAATGTTCAATTCGGGACTTCAGGAGTGATTGCTCCTTAATGCCGGATGCCTCTGTGGCATGGGACTGCTCTGCCATGCGCTCAGCACCTTATGCTAGATCCATGACTCCATCCAGTTTCTGCTCCACTGCTACTATTCTGTCATTATAGCCATCCATTTTTTTTTATCCATCTGCTGTACAGTTCTTGTTAATGCGGTCATGGCCGTTTGTAGCAAGTCAAGGGTTGCTGGTCCAGCGCTCTCCGGGCATTGCTTGGCAGTGGAAGTCGAGGTTTTGCAGGCCCCACCACGCGGCATGAAGAAATTTGCTTTCTGATCCGTCGTTTTCCGCCCCATTATCCGGATCACCGCTAGAATTGGTCTCTGCACCTCTGGTAAGCAAAGCAGGTAATCGCAGGTGTCTAGCAACCGGCAGAAAGGGGTAGTTTATTACAGTTTTGGATGTTTCGGTAGGGAGCTTGCTGAAAGTTTGTCCTCACAGCTAGACAGCAAGCCATGCCCCTCGATGGTGGTATTTTTAGTGAATGTTATGCCTTCAAATGGAAGAGTTCTCCATTTGGTTTCTGGGCCAATGGCTGCACCATTGGTTTGCTGGTGGCCAACATTCTCGCTTCCCTGGGCCCTCTCATTGGGGAACCCTTTGTCAATGACTGTTTGGGTGTCCCTGCAGCCATCCCTGTTTTTGCGTCCGTGGGCCGGTTGACAGCTGATGAGGCAGGTTTAGGTGGTCGGGCACCTGATAAGGCCTTGACCATTTCTCCCTTTTGGCAAGTGTCTTCTCTTCCTTTTGGGGACTTACTGCTGGTTGGCACATCTTTTTGGCATGTCATTCGAACCACTGCACAGGTGTGAGATGTCACATCTGTCATGGAATACTGCCTTCTAGGTGGCTGCTATGCCAACCAGAAGGACCAGCAAGCTCCAGGCACTCCTGAGGAGTCTCCTTCTCTGGTCTTCAACGAGGACTTGGTTCTCCTGTGTCCCAATCCGAAGTCTCTCCCAGAGGTTGTGTCTAATTTCTACCCGTTTCCAGGTGGATGATTCCCTGGTGTTATGCATCCGTCATAGCTTCAGGGGCCGAGCACAAGCTTCCCTTGGACATGTGGCGAGCGCTCATTGCTTTACATGTGCAAGGCCAGAGTTTGGGGAAAAGGTTCACAAGCTGGTTTTCATCTACACTGAAGCTGCACCTGGCAGACATGCAGCCTGGTGGTGATTGTCAGAGGATTCCGATCCTGCACTTATCTCTGCCTTTGGATGGCGGGTTGGGAGCCTCCCGGAGGGCTGAAGGCTCATCCACCCACGTACCACTGCCTTGATGGCTGCTTCCAGGAACATCCCTACCCAGGTTGTCTGTAGGAATGCTCCTGGGAGGTCAGCAAACACCTCCACGCCCATTACCTCGTCAGTGCTGGGACGTTGGTTTTGGGGCCTCAGTTCTTCATTTGCTGTTCCTTAGTTGGGGGTGTGTGCCTTGCCTCCCTCCTCCCAGAGAACTGCTAGGAGTCTGCCAGTAAGTGTAGCTAGAACAACATATCCACGTCCCTAGAAAAGCAGGTTCAAACAACATGAAGTCTTGCTGTATTCTGACTATTGCAGTGATCTCCAACCTTTGAACTGCCCCGGAGAGGAAAGAGTTAACTTTCCATGCAAGGCATGGAACGCTGAGCTCGAGCTTGGTTGAAGCCTCTGTCTGCTGTTGTTTGAACCCCAACCGCCAGATTCTTTACTCCGCCTCACTGAACAGTCGCTCCGGAGATTTCTCCTTCGCTCGGTTCAAAAAAGTCGGTTAAAGTGTTGTTTTTTTCTCGGTTTCAACCGAATTTCTACAGTCTAACCTGTCGGTTAAGTCTCTGTCTGTGGCACCGTGAGTACTAGATAGGTTTCCATATTAGTTTTCTGTGTGGAACTTGTAAACATTGGATCGGTTCGGTTTGAACCGATCAGGTTTGTGAAAAAGTTTTTCTATTCTTATTAGAGTGTGGTAACCGGTCCGTATCGGTTCTAAACAAACCGGATTTTATTACGTTTTTTTCCAAGTCCTGTAACACGGTCAGGAACTGATAGGGGTGTTTTGCCTGGCGGATTGCCGAAAAAAGGGTAAGTTTTGGTTAGGATTGGCCATGTCTGAGAAACCCAAGAAAAAAACCGGGCCCACTGGGTTTCAACACTGTAGTGTGTGTGGGGAAGCCTTTGCTAAGGCTGATCCCCACACCACCTGTGTTTATTGTCTGGGGTTTGACCGCCTCGATTCAGACTGCCAAATTTGTAAAAGTTTTCCCAAAGCTACCCTGGATAAGAGAGTAGGTAGACTGAGGGAAAGGGAGGCCGAGAAGTCCGCTGACCCGGATGGCCAGCCTGGTTCGGTTCCGACTTAACTAGAAGGAGTGCCCTCTGACCAGGGCGAAACTTCTTCGGGCAAAAGGAGAACCGATTCTGAGGAGTCAGTTCCGGTTAAAGGAAAAAGAAGGGATAAGTCAGCTGGTTCGGATCCACATGTTCTCGATCTGACCACTGATGAAATAGCCAAAGCGATAAGGATAGTTCAGTCGCTAACTTCGGTTCCGACCGAACCAGCACCATCGGTCAGGGGCTCGGTTCGGTCAGTTCCCCCGGTTCCGGATTATACTTTAGAATTTTATGAACCGGAGGAGGAGGAGGAGGGAGAGTATGAAGATAGTGATGGTGATTATGAAAGTCTGGATGTGCCCATTGACCCGGACATCTCCCCAGACAGACCTTCAGGTGTTTCTCCTCCTAGGCTTTCTGAGTCCCCTTCCCATTTAATGTTTTACAAAAAAGTGGCTAAAACCCTCCAGCTTCCTATGGAAGAAGCAGTAGAGGATCAGGAAGAGCCTGATTTCATTGAAATGATGGACATCCCAGAGTCCAGGAGATTGTCTGTTCCCCTCCATAAGTCTTTTGGGAAACAGACATTTAAAATTTTAAAAACTCCTAATTCCATACCTCCTGTGGACAGAAGAATGGACAATAGGTATACTCTTTCAGGCTCAGACATGGACTTCCTTTCCCAGCAATGCAGCCATGTTGGGGTAGTGCAGGTTGCTGCCTGTGATAAGGCAAATATACCCTTGGCTTCACACCCCCCAGATAAGGACTCCAGAAGGATTGATGCCATGGCAAAGAAACAGTACATGGTAGCATCTCTGAGACTCAAGCAGGCTAATTATATGGCCTACACAGCTAGATACCAGAAGTCCAGGTGGGACACAGTTATGGCTCTAGCTAAACAGGCCCCTGACCAGCTTGCCAAGGAGCTGGAGCGGGTGGCTGCAGATGGGATTGAGGCATCCAAGGTGCGATTTCATGCTGCTGTGGACTCCAGTGATGTTTCATCTAGAGTCATGGCTACATCTGTGGCCCTTCGGAGGATGGCTTGGCTCAGATGTACTAGCCTGTTACAGGATACCCAGGCTAAGGCCATGGATTTTCCTGTCATTGGTAACTCTCTGTTTGGGGAGCAGACAGAGAACTACATGAAAAAGATGGACGAGTACAGGACCACCTACAGGAGTGCTCAGGCCAAAGAAAGGCAAGCCACTCCTCAGAGGCAGCATTCCAGGGGCAGGGGCAGGCCCTTTTACCAAGCCAGGCCTCCTCTTCTGCCTTTGCTCAGAGGGGGTTCTTTAGTGGGAGAGGCAGACTGGGTATGAGCAGGCCTGCTTCCACCCCTCAGCCTAAAGCCCCTGCCAAGCAGACACCCTGATGGGTCTGCCCGGGCCGATTCTCCACTACCTATAGGGGGCAGGCTGGCTTACTTTGTCCAGGACTGGAAGTCTTTAACATCAGACATGTGGGTCCTGGAAGTAGTAAGCCAGGGACTGGTTCTCAGCTTCAAAAAATTTCCCAAGATGAGAACCAGATCCTTTCGACCTGCAAATCCTTCAGAGGCCCTTGCCCTAGAGGCAGAGGTCTCTTCCGTCTTGGCTCTCAGAGCCATAGAAAGGGTTCCAGCCCTACACAGGGGAAAAGGTTTGTACTCCAGGTACTTCCTAACCCCCACAAAGACTGGAGAATGGCGGTCCCTCCTGGATCTGAGATATTTAAACAAGCACCTTTTTAAAGCCAAAATTCAAAATGGTGACTCTGGGAATAATTCTGCCCTCTCTAAGGCCAGGGGACTGGCTAGCCTCCCTGGACCTCAAGGATGCCTATTTTCACATTCTCATCAGGAGCTCCCACAGAAAGTACCTCCGGTTCGAGTTGCCCTCAGGCCACTATCAATTCAGAGCAATGCCCTCTGGTCTAACATCAGCCCCAGGGGTGTTCACAAAGTGCCTGGCAGTAGTTGTTGCTTCCCTAAGGAGAAAAGATCTCCATCTTTCCATACCTGGATGACTGGCTCATAGTGGGTCAGTCCCCAGACCAAGTCAAGTCACATCTGCAGATAATTCAGCAACTGCTCACTTCCTTAGGATTCCTCCTAAATCTTCCAAAGTCAGTTCTGGAACCAGTGCAGCTCCTCACCTTTATAGGGGCGCAGCTCGATACAATAAGAGCAAGGGCCTTCCTTCCCCTGGACAGGGCAAGGACACTAGTAAAACTGGCCTCTTCTTTCACCCTTCAGGTGTCTCGACCAGCAAGGCACTTCTTGCAGCTCCTGGGCCACATTCAGTTCCACTTGAGAACCTTCTGGTCCCAGAGAAAGGATCCCCTGACCAAACTAGTCCCAGTGACTTGAACTCTGATCCAGGCTCTGCAGTGGTGGCAGGATCAGGACAATCTGAGGCAAGGAGTTCCTTTTATCACTCAATCTCATTCTCTAATCCTTACCACAGGTGCCTCCCTCTTGGGCTGGGGAGCCCACTTGGGGGATCTGACCACCCAAGGGCTGTGGTCACCTCAAGAATCTCTGCTTCACATCAGTCTCTTGGAACTCAGAGAAGTGTTTCTGGCACTGCAAGTTTTTCCAAGTCTGTTCAGAACAAAGTAGTCCAGATCAGAACAGACAATACCACCACAATGTGGTACATCAACAAGCAAGGAGGCACTCGGTCTACGGCCTTGTGCACAGAAGCAATGAAGTTGTGGTCTCTGGCCTATTCCCTGCAAACTTCTCTGACAGCAGTGCACCTCCCAGGGAAGGACAATGTCCTGCAGATGCTCTCAGCAGGATATCTCAGGGCCATCACGAATGGTCCCTAGATCCCCTAGTTTTGAAGGTGATTTTCTCAAGATGGGGCACTCCACAGATAGATCTTTTTGCAGCCCCAGACAATCACCAACTCCCCCTTTTTTGCTGCAGACCCCCAGTATTGGGCTCAGTCCCCTTGATGCTCTAGTTCTCAATTGGGAAGGGAAGTTTTTGTATGCTTTCCCCACTTGCCTCTCCTGTTCAAGGTACTAGTCAAAATCAGGTCTCAACCCTGCAAAGTGATTCTGATTGCTCCAGACTAGGCCAGACAGCCCTGGTACCCACTGTTGCTGTCCTGCAGTCCCTCCCCTGTCTCTTCCCAGGAATTACAACCTGTTGACATCCTCTCAGGGAGAGTTTGGTATCGAATCTCAAATCTCTCAATCTCAAGGCCTGGCTCTTGAAGAGTTAGTTTGCTGATCTGCATCTCTCTCATGGTGTTTTGGATATTCTAAAGGCTTCTCAAAAGCCTTCCACCAGAAAGACTTACAACTCCAAATGGAAAAGGTTCACTATTTGGTGCTCTGGTAAGCATATTTCTCCAGAGTCTGCTGGGTTGCCTACAGTCCTGGACTATATGGTTCATCTCAATAGCTTGGGACTCAGACCAGCTACACTCAAAGTACATTTAGCAGCTGTTTCTGCTTTTTTGTCAGCAGGTAAGCCCTCTTCTCTTTCAGCTCATCCTGTATTTTGTAAATTCTTCAAGGGATTGGTGCACACCAATCCTCCCTTCAGGGACCCTGCTCCTGCTTGGGACCTAAATGTTTGCACTGCTCAGCTTATGCAACCCCCTTTTGAGCCTTTGTCCTCTGCAGAACTTAAGTACTTGACTTGGAAAACTGTTTTGGTAGCCATTACCTCTGCCAGACGCATCAGTGAGTTACAGGCCCTGTCAGTGGAGCCTGATTTTATCTCTTTTCATAGAGATAAGGTGGTCCTAAGAACTAATAGGAAGTTTTTGCCTAAGGTGGTCTCAGATTTCCACCTTAACCAGTCTGTCTCTTCCTGTTTTCTTCACTGACCATTCCTCCTCTGAAGAGAGGAGGCTGCACAGCCTGGACGTGAAAAGGGCCCTTAGCTACTACATAGAGTGCACCAAGGGTCACAGGTTTGACTCCCTCCAATTGTTTCTCACTTATGCGGAGGTCGGTAAGGGAAAACCTGCCACTGAAAGATCTATTGCCAGGTGGATTGTCTCTTGTATACATTTCTGCTATGCAAAATTGGGTAGGACTCCACCCTCAGGCCTGAGGGCTCACTCTACTAGAGGTACAGCTGCTTCCCTGGCTGCTGCCAGGGATATTCCTATCTTAGAGATATGTCAAGCAGCCACCTGGAAAACAGTCCATACTTTTACCAAGCATTACTCTCTGGATATCCAGGCTAGGAGTGATGCTCGGTTTGACTCAGCAGTACTTCAGATCCTATTCCCAAAGTAGGTTCTGTCCCTCCTCCATGGAGTACTGCTTGGTAGTCTGCAATAGTCAGAATACAGCAAGACTTCATGTTGTTTGAAGAAAAATTACTCACCTTAGTAATGTTGTTTCTTCTAATGGAGTCTTCTGTATTCCACTTCCCGCCTCCTCTCAGAACCTGGTTTTGGGATGTGGATGGGCAGGAGCAGTGTTGGCACCTAGAGGTGCCCCCTTTTTCTCACCCTCCTTTATTTTGGGTGTGTGTTGTGTTTTGTTTTTTGGGTTTCCTGACTTGAGTCTTTGCTTTGAAACCAAAAAACCCTCTTTATTAAATTTAGTTGCCAGTTGGCTAGTGTTAGTTTACAGTTTCCACACAGAACACCCAGTGAGTATAGCTCGTAAAGATCTGGTGGTTGGGGTTCAAACAACAGCAGACAGAGGCTTCAACCGAGCTCAAGCTCAGCATTCCATGTCTTGCATGGAAAGTTAACTCTTTCCTCTCCGGGGCAGTTCAAAGGTTGGAGATCACTGCAATAGTCAGAATACAGCAAGACTCCATTAGAAGAAACAACATTACTAAGGTGAGTAATTTTTTCTTACTCACCTGTAACAGTAGTTCTAGGAGTGATATATGTTGTTCATCCACGCGGACCCACCCATCCTCCCCTGGCAGTGGTGCACAAATATGCTTCCAGCGAGCAAAAACTGGCATCTTGGGGCAGTGCTAGAGGAGGTACCACTTGGGTGGGTGGGAGGAGCTAGCTTGAAGACCTTAAATGGAAAGGACACCGCCAAAATGTGTGGATTAACAACATATACCACTCCTAGAACTACTGATCTTACTTCAAGAGGGTTCTTGCAGTAGGTCTTCACATATAGGACTGCGCCCCCTGGTGTCGGTTCCTAATGGCAAATTTGTAGATAGCAATCATCAGCAGGGACCGCCTCCGACGTCAGGTGATGTGATGTCAGCCCGACTATAAAAGGGGTGGTCCCATGCCCGCTCTCCAGTTCTTTCCCGCCCTTGCACGTGATAGAACAGCGATCAAACGTCTGCCTTTTTGTCTGTTTTCTTCGCCTCATAGTAAATTTTCTCTTCGAGTTACCTACCATTTGATGTCTTCTAGACAGAAGAAGAAGTGCTCAAAGTGTGGCGCCCAAATCCCGGACGAGGACAACCATTCCCACTGTCTCCTCTGCCTTGGTTCCAAGCACAACACTGGGGAGTGTTCCATCTGCCAGGCCTTCAACCTGGAAACCCGAACCAGGCGCAAGCGGACCCTCGAGGCCCACCTCCTGACCCGACAACTGGCGTCGATGGAAAAGGAGCTCCAGGAACTGAAAGATAGGTCGTTGTCGCCGGCCCCAAAAAAGAAGAAAAGCAAGGTGAAGCGCCGGGACCGGAGTCTGTCACCATGTGGGAGGCCTTCTGAAACTGTGAGTACTTCAGCTAGTGCCCCGTCTGCTTCTTTGGGCTGGGCACCTTCTCCCCCTCCTGCTGAGGTATCCATTAAGTCACCTTGCCTAGCTGATAAGACACCCCTCGACCCCTTCAAAGGGTGCACGACTCCAGCCGATCAGTCTAGCAGCGGTCTTCCGGCCACCACTAGCTTGGCATGGTCCGTTCAGTCAGACGACGGCTCCTCTGTCACCCGCCCAGATCTCTCCACTCTCCCATCGGGCTCCAGTTTGGCCCCCCCAACACTGGACAGAGTGAGTGGCAGAGCGACCCATCGTCCCACCGGGTCATTCATCCCAGGGACTTGCCACCCGATCCTCTGATTTTTCTTCCAGCAGGATCGCCCTCAGATCTGCTGTCGGGGCTCCTCTTGGACCTCCCATCCCTCAGCAGGCCTACCGCCGTCCCTGGACAGAAGTCCATCGCAGGTCAGGGATCCTTCTATGGAGCCTCCTCCCTCAGGACCTTCTGGGGCTCTCCCAGATCCCACGCCCCCTATGGGCACCGAGGCACTTTCCCTAGCAAGACCAGATCCTCCTGGCGGGTCTCCGGGTTCAGAACCCATTGCCCCGCCTCCGGGTGAAACATAGAAACATAGAGTTTGACAGCAGATAAGGACCACTTGGCCCACCCAGTCTGCCCATTTCCCTACCTATTGGATAAGCTGCAGATTCTAGTTAACCAACAGCCTACTTCCTGCAACCCCTCACTATAATTGCCCTTTGTCTGTCCCATGCATGTTTGAATTCTCCCACTGTTTTAGACCCCACAACCTCTCCAGGAAGGCAGTTCCATGCGTCCACCACTCTCTCCGTGAAAAGGAATTTCCTCACATTACCCCTGAGCCGTCCCCCCTCTAACTTTAAATTGTGTCACCTTGTTCTTACACGTCTCTTTTTCTGAAAGATGCTACCCTCCTGGACTTTGTTGATTCCTTGAGGTACTTAAAGTTTCTATACGTGTCCCCTGTCCATCGGCTCCACAGTATCCGATGCCAGGCCATGTGCCCCAGGCACCAGGATACTCGACGGGGGGGGGGGTACCCTGAGTACTCTTTTTATCCTCAAACTTTGCCAGGTTACCACTACCCATCCTGGCAGTACCCAGGCTACCCAAACTTCCAGCCTCCTCCTCCACCACCCCACCCCGGCGTCAAACCGTGTGTCGGCCCCCCAGTGGTGGCAGGAGGCCAGAACTAGGCTACTATCAGAGCTCAGGCAGTCTGTGGGGGATATTCCCCTACCCAGGGCCCCCCTCCCACCGCCTCCTTTCGGCAGAGCTTTGGGTTCTTTAGCTGTGGCATCTGCTGGGGTGGATCCTCCCATCCCCTACAGCTCCGAGCCCTCTGACATGGAGTCTGACTCCAAACCTTCAGACCTCAGATCTCCTGTTGAGGTCCCTCCTAAGGAGTCCCCCAAGTCTTCCCCAGAGGACCCTTCCTTCGGAGACCTCTTATGCTCAATACAGTTAGCTGGAGGCTGGCCTTCGAAAGAGGTGGATCTGCAATGAAAGACTGGCGGAGCACCTGGATCTTGCTATGTCTGATCTTATCCCCATCCCCCCATGGATGGGACCCCATGAGGATTTGGTGACCATGATATGGCAACAGCCGTCCTCCATACCAGCGGTCTCCAGTAAGGCAGACTGGACTTATTATCCCCCGGAAGGGATTCAGCATCTCGCCACCCATCCAAAGGCTGACTCCATGGTAATCACTGTCGCTCACCCCAACTGAAACACTTGAGCTCCTCTCTTCCAGACAAGGACTCTCATCAATTAGACCAGATCAGGTGAAAGATCTTATCTTCTTCCTCTTGTGCTATTTGATCCCTCAACTATGTCTCACACATGGTTGCTTTCCAAAAAGCTTCACTTTCAGAACTGGAAAGGGACCTCCTTGAGGTTCAGGATGAAAACCTTAGGAAGAAGCTCCTGGACAAGGTCAGGATGGGCAAGTCCTCGTGTTGTCATGCACTCCGAGCAACGTATGACTCTGACTCCATGGCTAGAGCAGCAGCCATGGGGATCTGTCTCCGCCGGCTCTCCTGGCTCAGGATAGCAGGCCTGGCACAGGATGTACAGTCTTCCCTTTTGGATGCCCCTTGTAGGGGTTCCGTCCTCTTTGGCGGTGATGCCAAAGATATTATCACAGGACTGCAGGAGAGTGGATGCTCCTTAAGAGACATATGCTCTATGTACAGGATGGGTCAGAAAAAGAAGCCCTTTCACCACCAAAGAATGTGTAATAAGAACCAGGCTAAGCATCAAGGAAAAAGACGCACCCCTGGCTCAGGAGCTCAAACCCCACAGGCTAAGTTCCCCAAACCAGCCTCTGGGGCAAAAGCTCCCCTCCCCTCGGCGTTCTGACTTCTTTCCCCTCCTTCTGCTCCCTCCCTCCCTTAAGTCAGGAGAAACCAGTCGGAGGGAGGTTCGGCCTCCACCTGGAGGGTTGGAGGTTTGTTACCACAGAGGCTTGGGAGTTTCAGCTCATCCAGCGGGTTCACTCGATCATGTTTCTCGAGATCCCAGCCCCTCTGCCGCCGGGATGGTCATTCTATCCATGAGATCAGGTCCCCTTTGTCTCTCAAGAGATCCAGGCACTTGTTCTAAAGAAGGCCATAGATCCTGTCCCTCCAAACCAGATAGGAAGGGGATTTTACTCCCACTTCTTCCTAGTCCGAAGGAAAACAGGCGACCTGAGACCAATCCTGGACCTCAGCACACTAAACATCTTCGTCGAGTACAAGAAGTTTCATGTGTTGACTCTTCAGGGGCTCCTCCCCCTGCTCCATCCAAACTCCTGGCTGTGCTCCCTGGATATGCAGGATGCCTACCAGCACATCCCTATCCTCCCTGCCCACCGCCGCTTTCTCAGTTTTGTTTTTATGGAGAACCACTTCCAGTTTTGGGCGCTTCCATTTGACCTTTCTTCAGCCCCTCAGGTGTTCACGAAATGTCTAGTAGTGGTGGCGCGTTCCTACGCCGCCAGGGCATTTATGTCTTCCCGTACCTGGATGACTGGCTCCTCGCAGCACCCTCTCCTACCAGCCTGAAAGAGTCCCTCTCTTTCACTCTGAACTTGTTCTCACTTCTGGGTATCACGGTCAGTTTCCCCAAGTCCCACATAGCACCATCTCAACGACTCCAGTTCATTGGAGCCGTACTAGATACAGTTCAGAGCAAGGCTTTTCTGCCATCAGATCAAGCCGAGACTTTAGTTGCTCAGGCTACTCTCGTGGCCCAGGCTCGATGGATCCCAGCACATGCCGTGCTCTGTCTTTTGGGACTAATGGCAGTGGCCAATTTAACAGTGCCCCTGGCCAGACTTCACATGAGGGTCACCCAGTGGTCTCTCTGAGTCCAGTGGGATCAGAAGACGGACGACATGAACCAAAAAGTCATGATCTTCAGCAGCCTACAGAGAGATCTTCGCTGGTGGCAGGATCTCTCCAACCTTTCGAAGGGAACACCTTTTCATTCCCCTGTTTCAACCCAAATCCTCACCACGGATGCCTCAGACATGGGCTGGGGAGCCCATCTGGGGGTACACAAGACACAGGGTTCTTGGTCCGACCAGGAGCTTATGCTTCACATCAACGTTCTGGAGACCAGGGCGGTTCTCTACACTCTCCAGGCGTTCCAGTCTCTACTGGTACCGGGATCACTTCTGGTTCAGAGGGACAACATGTCCACAGTCTGGTACATCAACTAACCGGGAGGAACCCGGTCGTACCCTCTCTGCAGAGAAGCAGTGAGGGTCTGCTACTGAGCGATCCAGCACAGCCTTTTCTTGACAGCAGTCCACTTCCTAGGCATAAGCAACATCCTGGTGGACAGTCTGTCGATCAGTGGCCAGGGCTCACGAGTGGGAGCTAAAGTCAGTAGTGGTCGAAGAACTCTTTCTTCGATGGGGTCGATCAGAGATGGAGCTGTTTGCCTCCCCATTCAATGCAAAACTACCCAACTTTTGCTCGCTCGTTCCTGGGCATGATGCTTTTTGGCGTGATGCACTGTCTCTCTGTTGGACAGGGAGGTTTCTCTATGCCTTTCCTCCCTTTCCTCTCATTTAGAAGGTTCTGGTGAAACTTCAGCAGGAGAAAGCTCATCTGATCCTTATCACTCCTCTCTGGCCACGCCAGATTTGGTTTCCCCTTTTGCAATAACTGGCACTGGAACCTCCAGTCCCTTTGCCGTTTTCTCACGACCTTCTGACACAGGAGCAGGGCACCCTAGTGCACCCCTGCCTCCAATCTCTCCACCTTCATGCGTGGCACCTGTCGACATAGCGGTTTCCCACTATGATGTCTCCTCGCAGGTTGCACATATCTTAGTAGAAGCCAGAAAACCCTCTACTAGATCCACTTACAGCATGACGTGGAAAAGATTTTTTATCTGGGCCCAAGCAAGGCGTTGGGGCCCATTTTCGTGTTCAGTGGCCCAGGTGTTTTAGTACCTCACACATTTATCTGAGATGGGCCTTAGCTACTCTTCCATTAAGGTCCATCTCTCTGCGGTGTCTGCTTACCACCTCCCGGTGGAGGGCAAAACCTTGGCTCAGTTGGAAGTTGCCAAAACCTTTCTAAAAGGCATCCTTCACTTGAAACCTCCGATCTGGAATCCCTGTCCACCCCGGGACCTGAATTTCATGCTCGAGAAGCTGACTTTACCCCCGTTTGAACCAGCTTCTACTTGCGACTTACTCTTCCTCTCCTGGAAGACTTTATTTTTATTCACAGTGACTTCCATCAGAAGGGTTTCTGAGCTTCAGGCTTTCGTCTGTAAGGAACCCTATTTAATTTTTCATAGGGACAGAGTAGCCCTTCAGACTAACCATTTCTTTCTCCCCAAAGTGGTCTCAGAAACCACTCTGAACCAGAGCGTGGAATTACCAGTATACTATCCCCAGCATTCCAACAGGGGGGAATACCTTCTGTACACTTTGGATGTGCACCAGATTCTGAGGTACTACACGAACCGGACTAAAGAGCTCCGTAAAACCAGCCAACTCTTTGTAGCCTTTGCTCCCCAGTGCCAGGGCAAGGCTATCTCCAAACAAACCATCTCCAGATGGTTAGCCAACTACATCCATTTTTCTTACACGAAATATGGGAAGTCCCTTCCGGGGGCAGTCAAAGGTCACTCCACCCGCAGCGTGGCTACCTCTACTGCCTTTTTCAGGAATGTGTCTACTGCAGAGATCTATGCAGCGGCCATGTGGTCGTCTGTTCACGCCTTCACTAAGCATTACAGTCTGGACATTGCCTCTAGGCACAGAACTAGTTTTGGTCTTGCAGTTTTGCAAGGTCTCCTGTCATAATTTCCTATGGCTGCTTCTCCTCCTGGGTGCACCTCAGTATTATTTACTTAGGGGCTGCTTGGTATTCAGTCCTATATATGAAGACCTACTGCAGGAACCCTCTCGAAGTAAGATATTGCAGTTACGTGAGAACTTACCATAACAGTAGATCTTCGGGAGAGGTTCCTGCAGTAGGTCTAGTTTCCCTCCCACCTTTCCCCAGCTCCTGGATGTTTTTTCCTTCATTTTTCATCCTACCTAGCCCTTGGGTCTAGACAGGAAGCAGGGTTATAAGAGTCTTTACTACTATCTTATTCTTACCTTTATATAGGTCTCCGGTGGAAAAGAACTGGACAGCGGGCGCGGGACCGCCCCTTTTATAGTTGGGCTGACGTCACGTCACCTGACGTCGGGGGTGGTCCCCGCTGATGATTACTATCTACAAGTTTGCTATTCAGACTTGACCCCAGGGGGCGCAGAAGACCTACTTCAGGAACCTCTCTCGAAGATCTACTGTTATGGTAAGTTTTTACATAACTGCAATTTACAGGTGAGTAACCTGTTTTTTGGTCACAGATCCTCCATATACTGCTTTCCACAATGATAAGGTAGTGCTCTGCACACACCCCAAGCTTTTACCTAAAGTGGTGTCAGACTTCCATCTAATCAGGCCATAGTCCTGCCTACCTACTTTGCCAACTTCCAGAATGAGGAAGAAAGGACTTTCCTCTAATTGGATGTTAAAGACACTCTGTCAACCCCATAGGCCTCAAAGTGCCCCTAGTTTAAACAAACATGTGTCAATACCGGATGCTTGCCACTGGTATTAATGTTGTACCGGGTCAAGGTGAAGATCCCGTGCCATGCAGGAAGGCTAAGGCTTGGGCCAGGGAGGGGGATGGGCAGTTATGGTGGGGCAACAACTGACAAACTGAAGGGAATTTTAAAAGAAAAAATACACTTTTCACCATTCTCTGCTTAGAGTGGGGGCTCGACTCTGTGTAGAGGTTCTTCTGCAGCAGTGCTGCTGTAGTCTGGTGTACGTGGGTGACTTCAGAGAGGAATGTGACTTCTATTCCCACCAGTCTGGTGTGAGAACATCATAAAACTGAACTGCAGGCTGTGGTAGAGCTGTGTTCTGTGTTAGGAATAACTGTAGCACCCAGGGCCATATTTTTTCTCATCTCTCTCCTTGTCTTTCTTAGTAGTCTGCTGCAGCAGTGCCATTTTCCTAGCCTATTTATTTCCAATGTTATACCTTAGTACATTGGGCACCTACCTAGGTAGTCTCCCCTCTCAATTCTCTTGAATTTTTTTCTTTTCTGTGCAGATGTGGTGCTAAAGTGCCTGCTGTGCTGAATAAAATGCTTGATATGCATATGAATAAGAAAAACTGCTTAAAGAACGGTGACAGAAATGCCTAGTGAAGCCCTAGACTGAGAGGCAGCTGGTTCCGTATTGGGAGTGAAAGGGTTACATCAACAGTCTCAAAGAACTGCTTCTATAGTTAATCTGGCAGAAGTCTCCCCAAACAGATTTATAGCCTTTCCCATGTGTAGCCTACATTACAAGAGACTTAGTGCATTCCAAATAGCATGCTTAAGACAGACATTTACATTTCCCTGCTCTGACACAGAGAGAATGAAAGAGCTGATTTATGAATGTGTCTGTTGGCACAATGTTTTGAAGTCCAAGCACTTCATGCCTGAGAGTGTCATAATTAGTCTTACTGATTATTGGTCTAGCCCCTTGTAGACTCTTCTGGATTGGATCACTGCGACACACCTCTCAAAATCCTGTATCATAGCAAAATGCTTTGCCTATGGAAAGCATAAAAACACATTGTATAATTAACATTCTGTAAAGATTGCTGATGTAGCTAATAGTTCAATTCTTATTCTTTTTTTATTTTAAAAAGTGAAAATACAGACTGCTCACCAAACTGGTGTTACCACACAAAAACATGTTTGTTTACATTCCTTGATCATCTCCCACTATATCTTCCCTGAGCTTAGGAACACTCCCAACACAATCTAGTCACTTGTGATGCAGTGGGAATAGAGGAGAGTATTGCATCATGAGTGTCTGCATTGTTTTGGGGGTGTTTATAATATTCAGAAGGTATGGCGTAAGAGTAGATCCTAAAACTAGACCATACATATGGTTCAGTTTAATCACAGTTTATTTTAATGACAACTCGTATAATATACACACTCTCCAGACATTACACTGAGGCCTTTCGCACAAAACGTGCATTTTCTCAAGGTGTAGCTGCCTATTCACTTTCTATTCATTTTCTCAAGCTGTAGCTGTAGCTGCCTATTCACTAATTCTAAATGACGGTAATTACAGGTGTAGGCAATGTAGCAGTTTACAACAACATTCAAACAACAAGCTATACATATGGAACGTAAGTGTGAGCGATGCAGTAAATGCATCAAAATGATGCGGTGGATGAAAACTGATGTGAGCTGCGGCACAAACTGCTGCATGGGATGAGACCTGTGAAAAGCCATATAGTGGATGAAATGGCCATGGCAATGATATGTGCAGCCCCCCATATTGTCCTACAGAGGTGTCGGGGCTATCTCATCCTCCTTGTCTGCAGCTGGATCCGCTGCATTCTGTGCGCCACTGTGGTTAGACCAGCTTCACCCTGGTCTAACCAGTGCCTGCCATCACTGGCACAGTCTCAGGGTTTCTGCCAGTCTGAATCCCAGGATGGGGGATGCTGCATCAGTTTTGTGACACACGCCCCATTGCGACATGGCGCACCCATGTTTTGGATGCAAGAATGGGGCAGGCCCCGTTGGCACAGCCTACCCCAGGTTTGTCGCAAACCATTTTCTTGAATTATGATTGACACAAAGTTCAATGCAAGCTGAATTTTGTGTCCATTTTTTGGGTGCAAGTCAGTTGCGCCATTTCTGTAGCTTTCTGAATCGAGTCTTTTGTGTCCAGCCAGTACCTTGCTGTGATATTAACCAATTTTAGCCGGGGATACTCAGTCCTTCTCCCTCAAGCTGGCCCCCGATGATCCGGGCTCATTCTGAACCCAGGTCATCGATGTCATGAGTGGTAACACTACCGCTGCACAGACGGGTCACCTACCCATAATAAACTTAATACTTACAAACTTATTTAGCTTTCTGCTTCTGTGGCCCTCACCTCTCTGCAGATAAAAAAAAAAAAGATCCAAATTGTCATACACCTTATCTCATATGTGTCATCAAGACGCAGGTCAGGAAACGTAGTAAAAACCAGGAACAGTTATACAATTCACAAGTAGCATTTTATTATTTTCAATAACAATGAAATTGTGCAGGATAGCTTTTATACAGGCAGTTCAAACAAAACAAAGTCCTTTCTCTGAGGGTATCTCTAATTCTATTTCAATATCTCTCTCTCTCTCTCTCTCTCTCTCTCCAAAGAAGGATTGCTCTCTTTGTGTAGTGTCTTCTCCTGACAATTAACTTTTGCATCCTGTGCTCATTAAGAGACATCCTGTTTCTCACAAAATGTATCAGAATTCTTGTCAGTTTCTTTCCTTGCAGGTGCAATAAAATAGAACATTGTGCCCCAGAGAACTCTGCAAATGAGCTTGTGCAGGTCAAACTGCATCTGAAGGTAACCCCCTGAGTTCCAAATAGCTTTTTGCAATCATTTCAACAATATAAGTATTTACATTTTCAAACCAAAGGATCCTAGTTTGACACAGTTTCACACAATGATTCATGTATATTTTTATAACCACAGATAAGCAGGGGGGAAGAATAGATAGAAACAGCAAGTGAAGGCAGAGAGATGGTGGGAGTGGGGAGAATCATGAGACCATCGGAGTGATTAGTTCCTAGGTCTCACAAGAAGATTTGATTGTGCAATCAGACAGACAAGAGACAGGACAGGAAAGGAGAGGATAGAACAGATCCTTGCTTTTAACTCTTTAAGAATAACAAATGGGATAAGGTCTTATTCAATCCTGTTACTAACCCCCTACTTTTAAGAGGGAACCTGTTTAAAAAAAAAAAAACAGGTTTGCAAAACTTTCTTTTAATTCTCTTCTAACATTACCTTATAACGGTATGTATATGTATGTAGTATCCCTTTTTCCATAACAACCAGTACAGCAAACAGTTAAAGGCAATGTCGTAGATTAAGACAGGCTCAAAGTGGGCATTTTTTATTGTCACAGCTCATTACCTTATACTGTACTTGCGAAAATCTTTTCAACTAATGCCTGAATCGTTTTAAGTGTTCCTGTTTCAATGGGAAGGGATTGTAAATTCAGCCAGACAGACAGCCAGCCGATCCCTTATGCTTACCGAGCTGCCAGCCCAGCCCCCGTGCTCAGATGTTTTGTAACGTCTAACCAGGAAATGCAGGGCTTTAGTATCTTTTTTTGGGGGGCTGCCAGTCTTCCGGAGCTCAGCCCTGACTCCTCCAACCTCCACCCACCCCAGGACTCCTCAAGCAGCAATCCACCCAGGTTTGCCCCTCTTGGTGGAACCATCAGGCAGGCATGGCCCCCATGGAAGACTATACAAGGTTCTGGCAGAAGAACCACTGGGGGGCCTCCCTGGTTTAGCCTCCAAGACGGGGCTGCGGGGGCCAGGTTGCACTGACTGAGACTTTTGCTGAATCACTGGCCAGGCATTACGGTGGGTGGCATGGGGGCCGGAGAGATGGGGTGTCATGAACGGAGCTGGCAGCAGTTTTTTTTCTGATAATGGGCTTCCTGGAAGGCGTGGTATGAATGACGAAGTGTGCAATGCACGAACATCAGGCATGCCTCCCTAGCAGCTCGGCTCCAGCAGCAGTATTCCTCCTCTGGCCACCGCCAGGGGTTAATCATGCACCGGTCGCTACCCCCATCCTCTTGGAGGAGGAGAGCAGTCTCAAGGACACTAAATCCTCCTCTCCCCCCCGTCCGGTCCTCCAGTGTCCCGAGTCTGGTGTTGAACCTGAGTCACCAGCATTGCAGTCGGAAATGCAACCTCTGTGCCAGCAGCTGGCCTTGGGGCCAGTTTTTAAAAGAACTTTATGTATTTCTAATCAATGTTTGATATTAATGAAAGTCAGCAAAGTTTAAAGTTAAATGTTGGCTTTCATTTATATCAAACATTGCTTAAAAACACATAAAGATTTTTTTAAAAATTGGCCCCATAAACTTCAATGGGGCACGCCCCCACGCTCTCCCTGGTTAGATGACACAACATCTGAGCACAGGAACGGCAGATAGGGAAGTGGAAGGGATCGGCTGGCCTTCTTTCCAGCTAAATTTACAATCCCGTCCCTTTCAAACAGGAATAGTTAAAAAAAAGAAAATGGGGCATTAGTCGAAAAGACTTTCACAAGTATAAGGTAATGGGCTATGACGATAAAAAGCCCACACTGCAATCTTGGACACTCTTTAAGTTTGAACCTACACATTTTTTTCCACATTTTGTGTTTATCTCCTTCGGCTCAGGCTGCCCCCTTCTGTCTGACCCCCGTAGCCCTGTCACCGTGGTATCGCCGGGACATACTTTAGCCCAGTCGCCGGGTGCGGAGCCTGCGGGGGGTCGGACATCATCCTGCCGCCGAGGTTTTTACTCTGTCTTTTCCCTGTTGCTGGGGCACACACAGTCAGATGTGCGTATGTGGAGGTGCACGCGCACACACCAGCGGAAGTCCCGAAGCAACCTCCCCTTCCAGGTGCCCAACAGACCCATGCCACCTGCAAGCCTCCAACTGGGGGTGGTCATTCGGTGGGAGCGCCAGTCCTCCCTCCCCGGGAGAGGAGAGGAGAGGAGAGCTATCCTCCAGATGCTCAGTCCTCTCCCTCCCCAGTCAACCCCTGGCGGCTCGCGAATCCCACGAACACGGGTCGCCAGCGTGGCAGGAGGTAAGGCATTGCATTGCTGCCTCAGCCCTCCATGCCACTGGGTTGGCTAAACCCACACTTTTTTTTCATTTTTAACCTTTGGAATTCTCAGTTCCTGATCCATGTCATGACAGAAAATCGGCATTAGAAAGAAGTTCAATTCTTTTATTTTCTCATACTTTTTTCTTTTTAATTATAGATCCCAACGTTTTGCATTGTGATCTGTTATAAGTACAAAGTCAGTTCCTAGCAAATAAAACTTCCCACTACTAACTGAGCATGTTTACCTTCACACTCTCCCTCCTCCCACTCCTATTTACCCATACTTCCCAGCTGCCCCCTCACCCTCCCACCTTTCCCCCTCTCTATCTTACCCCCACAACTTCCCCCACCCTCCCTGACTCAAGCTGTTCCATTCCCTCTCATTCCCCCCAGCTTCCTCACCACTCTCTTCTCCAACCTCCTAACCTTCATCTTCCTACCATACGCTTCCTGCTTATCTCTCCCCACAGCTTTCACCCGCGCTTCGCACCTTCTCACAGCTGCTTTGCAAACACCCCTCCACTCCCACTAAACTCCTTATTTTCATTCTGCTTCTGCTACCTGAGTGTTGAAACCAACCCCGGCCCAGAACCTCCCCCTTTCAAATTTCCCAAAAGGATTGAGTGTTGCATATTCTAAGATCTGAAGTCTCCTTCCTAAAATAGACATTGCAAACACTTATGGTCAACCTCAGCCCCGACATACTAATATCTGAATCCTGGCTCTCCCATAAGTTTCCTGATTTGGCGGTGGCCATCCCTGGCTACTCACTTACTTGCCAGGATCGTGCCACCAGAGGTGGTGGAGTGGCCATGTACCATTCCTCTGCCGTACAGTATGTCCCTATTCTCTCCATTTCCTCCCTTTCTGCCTGTGAACTTCCCCTCATCAAAATCTCCCTTCCCTTCTCTCTCCCCATCTTTGCTGCTGGTGGCTACTGTTGCCCAGGCCTACCTTCTATGACTGTTACTGAACTTCTCTCCACTGTTTCCTCTCATGCCTCCAGCAGTGAACTTTTCATACTTGGGGACTTTAATAAAAATTTGGCTGTCCACTACCACTTCCAAATTCAGCGACAATATAAAATCCCTAAACCTCACACAACTAATAACTACCCACTTGAACCTTTAAAACACATAATCACACACTACTGGACTGGGCTCTCACCTCTCACGTCACAGAATTATTGCTTCTGACACTCTCCTGGATGTCCTCCATTACCACCATATATTTTACTGTCTTTGCAAGGTTCACCATGCCAAAGCCCCACCCAAACTCATCCAGATCCGATCTTTCCGGTCCTTGGATCTATCCTCCCTTCATAAGGACCTAGCAGCTATGGACTGGTCGCCCATCTCTGCTGCCAGCTCCATGGACTCTGCACTTAATTTCTTCTCAACATGCTTCATAACCATCTGGGATCACCACATCCCGCTTAGGAAAACTAGGGTCCGAGGTATTCATCTCCCCTGGATCTCTGCTGATCAGCTAGCCAGCCTGCCTGCATGTGATTGGTCTTGGAAGGTTCACAAATCTTCTGGGTCCCCTGCAGATTACTACAGTTATCAAACTCTACACAGTGCCTGCACCAGGGCCACTAAACTCACCAAGGCAGATTATTTTTCCTTCACCCTCCAAAACAATATTAACCACCATTCTAGATTTTGGAAGGCCATTCACTCCCTTTTCTCTCCCCTACCCAGTCTGCCGCCCCTGTCCTCAAGGTGAGAGGGCCACCATCTCTGAACCCTCTGCTGTTGCTGCAGAATTTAACAACTTCTTTACCTCCTGTGCCTCCTCCCTTCCCCTCTCCTCCCCAACACCTCTCACTCCCCGTTATCAGCACACTTTACACCCCACTTTTCTCTTTCTCTACTGTCTCACCAGCTGATGCTCTTAAAGCCTTACTAGCTCTAAACCCTTCTAAGGGTACAAGTCCTGATGGGCTGGACCCTAAGCCCCTGCACCTCGGTGCTTATGTCATCTGCCTCCCTCTTGCATTACTCCTCAACCTGTCTTTCTCCCTGGAATCTATGCCTACTTTTTGGAAGCAAGCCACCATCATTCCCCTCCCTAAAGGTGGTGACCCCTCAGCTCCGGGCAACTACTGCCCCATCTCACCTCTTCCTACCCTCGCTAAACTCCAAGAACATGTGGTACTCTTACAACTTTCTCCATTTCTTGACTCCTCCTGCTCCTTCCTCACCCCCTTCCAGTCTGGTTTCCTCAAATCTTACTCCACGTGCACCTCCATCCTCAGGCTCACTGTTGCCATTCTGACCAGTATGGACCAGGACCTGATCACCTCTGCAAACTTTGTCGACCTGGCCAAAGCCTTCGACATGGTAGCTCACCCTCTCATCATAGCTAAGCTATCCGCTGCTGGACTCTCTTCCCAAGCCACAGATTGGTTTGGTTCCTACCTCATGGGCATAACACAAACTCTTAAAATTGGCAACTCCCTGTCTCCAACCCCCCCAATCCACACTGGCTTCCCCCAAGGCTCAGTGCTTGAACCCATCCTCTTCTCCATCTTTCTAAATACTCTCCATCTGCATGTACATCTGCATTCATATTTATGCTGATGATACTGTTATATTTGCCTCCTGCTCTTCCCTTGCTGAACTGGCGAACAGACTTCAGCTGGATTTCACCAATATCCAGCACAGCTTCTGCTCCAATCAGCTTTCTTTAACTGCAAAGAAAACAACCTCCATGACATTTGGGACCAGGCAAAAACTCTGTAGACTTTCATCTCTGTCCACTTACCACACCCAGGATGGTTCTATCCTTGAAAATGTCACATCTTTCAAGTACCTAGGGGTGTGGCTCGACTGTAACCTAGACTTCTCTGTTCATGTGGACTCCATACATAAAAAGCTCCATCCTAAACGTGGTGCACTGTATAGGAACCATGGGTGCATCCCTATGCCGACCCGCATAGCCATTGTACAGAGAATGATTCTCTCCCTCTTCGAGTATGACGACACCATTTATGGTAGTGTGCCCAAGTCTACCCTGGCCAGACTGGACCCCCTCTACCATTCCTTCTGTAGGTTTGCCCTGGATTTATGCCCCCCCCCCGGACACACCACTGCCACCTCTACACCTCCATCTCCCTTCCCTCTCTTGAAGCCTGACAGCTTATTCATGTCACCACCCTCATTGCCAAACACTGGCTGAGCGCCCTTCCATCCTACCTCTCTTCTCTTTTCTCCCCCCCTTCTAACTCCTCCTACTCCTTCCATTGTTCTAACCTCTGCTTTCTAACCCTCCCTCCTAGGCAGACCTCTGCTGGGCATGGCACTTTCTCCTTCCACCTCCCCAAACTCTGGAATACCCTCCCTCTCTCTATCCACTCTGCTACCTCTCTCCGCTCCCTCTCTAGTCTTCTACATGATTACATCGCTCCCTCCTGTAACTGCCCCTGACTCTCTCCCTCATGCATCTGCTCCAGTGCACTCTCCCTCTTTCCTCACTCTACCTCTCCTACTTCTCCCCACTCCCATCTGTTTCTCATCTTCAGATCTCCCTTCCCCCTCCTTACCTCTTCCCCCACCATCACTCTGCTTTTCCACTACCACTTCTTTCACCCTAACCCATGCCTCCTGGACACCCTGCCTCCCCTCCATCTGCTCTACCTTCTCCTTTCTCCTCCTGTCTAACTCTTCTCCCCTGCATGATGTTCCTTTTGGTTGCTATGTCCACCCTTGGTTCCACTCTCCACCAGTCTTGAAGGCTGCTGTATTTACTGCTGTTGCTCATCTCTGTAAATTATTTTTTGTAAATGCTATATGCCTTTCAATGTATATTTCGATGTTTTAAGTCATGATGTAATGTATGTAATAGTGTTTTTATACCCTGTAAATATTTTATACTCTGTGTGCATACCCCTTCTGTCCTTTCCCCCAGGACGCATCTGGAAAAGTGTTGTTTACAACTCATTATGTCTCTCCTATTGAAACTTTTGAAATAAATAAATACCTAAAAAAATAAAACTTAAGGTACTCCATGGCTCTCCGTGCTGCAAGGCTTTCCTTTTCAATGGTAGAGTACCATTTCTCTCTGTTGTGCAATTTCCCACTGATGTATAGAATGGGATGTTCCTTCCCAGCTATATTCTGACTCAGGACTGCACCTAGGCCTACCTCTGATGCATCTGTCTGTAACAAAAATTGTTTCTCATAGTCTGGGCTTCTTAAAACAGGAGCTGAACATAATGTAGCCTTGATGGCCCGAAAATCCTGATCACACTCTGGGGTCCATTTCACATTATTTGGGCACCCTTTCCTCATGGGATTAGTGAGGGGGTTAGCTAACTGGTCAAAGTTGGGAATAAATCTCCGATAGTAACCAGCCAGCCCTAAAAATGACCTGACATGTTTCTTTGTTTTAGTGACAGGGCTGTTAACTACATCTTCTATCTTAGAAATCTTTGGCTTTACTTCTTCATTTCCCAAAACATATCCCAAATATTTGGTTTCCTACATACCCAGTGCACTTTGGTAGGATTAACAGTCAGACCTGCCTTCTTGATAGATTGGATATCTGCTTGTAGGTGTTCAAGGTAGCTTTTCCAGTCTGGACTGTACACCACAACATCATCCAGGTAAGCAGCATGATAACTAGTGTGAGGGGCTAGAATTATATCCATGTACTGCTGGAATGTAGCGGGTGTGCCTTGTAAACCAAACGGCATGGTGGTAAACTGATAGAATTCAATAGGAGTGGCAAATGCAGTTTTGTCCCTGGATTCTTTAGCTAGGAGAGTTTGCCAGTAACCCTTGGTGAGATCGAGGGTACTGATGTACTTATCACTCCCCATCTGTCCACCAAATCATCTATTTTGGGCATACAATAATTGTCAAATTCGGACACTTGTTTAAATTTCCTAAAATCAAGGCAGATTCTTACACCCCCTTCTATTTTCCTTTTTTGCAGTCACCGTTGGTGATGACAAAGCACTTCTTGACTCTTCTATGATAACCAACTGTTTCATTTTTTGTATTTCCTTAACCATGTCTGCTCTTAACTGCTCTGGTAATCTGTACATCTTTTGTCTGACAGGGTGAGCATTCCCTGTCACTATTACATGCTTGACCCCTTTGCTCAGCCTGGCACTGTGGTAAAAGTACTTTGAAATGTCTTTACCAAGTTACGAATTTCTGCGGTTTGTTCAGAGGTTAAGGAAACATTCACCTTTACAGCATTAGCAGTTACAGTTTGTTCCAGTCTGTCATAAACTATAGCAATACTTTCTATAGAAGTTCCTGGTAAAACTAACAAAGCAGCATTTGGTGTTTTTTTTTGTTTGTTTTTTTTTTTTCTCAACCCATTTTTTCAGGAGGTTAGCATGGTATAGCTTGGTAGGATTTTTCCTGTCGGGGTCTCAGTCTTGTAATTAACTGTGCCAGTACATCTAAGCACTTTATAAGGCCCTTGCCAGTTCATTAACAATTTATTTTCTGTAGTAGGTAACAGTAGCAAGACCTCTTCACCTGGCTAAAACACTTTTTCTTTTACTGCATGGTCGTAATACACCTGCTTGTTTTGGGCCTCTTCCTGATTACTATGGGCAATTTCAACGTATTTTGCCAGTTTCTGTCGCAGGACACACATATAAGATGTATCAGATTTTTTTTTTTGAGTGGGGGTTATCTTCCCATGTTTCTTTTATTACATCTAGTGGCCCTCTGGGTTGTCTACCAAACAGCATTTCAAATGGTGAAAAACCTCTCTATAAGCAAAAGCAGGTAAGGTAAGTACTGGTCCCAATCTTTCCCTTCCCCTTTTACAAACCTTTTTAACATGCATTTTAGACTTTGATTAAAATGTTCAACAAGACCATCTGTCTGAGGGTGATAAGGGGAGGTTCTTTTATGGCATTGATACCTAGTAATTGGTACAGCTAATTCAGTATGCAGCACCAAAATTATTACCCTGATCTGTAATAATCTCTTTAAATATGTTCACCCTGCTGAAAATGTTGGCAAGCTCTTCTGCCATTTTTGGAATTGCCTCTGGGTATTGAGTAGCATAGATAGTCGCACACTACCAAAATGAATTGATTTACCCTTTTTACTTTTGTCTAAGGGGCCAACCACATGCATTGCAATTCTCTCAAAAGGCACATCTATCAAGGGTGGGAACACCTGGGGCACCTTGTCTTTTTTTAGTCACTGGGGCTGATTTCTGACATTCAGCACAAGAACTGCAATAGGTAGCAAAATCTTCATGAACTCCAGGCTAGTAAAATCTGTACAACAGTCTGGCAAGGGATCAGTCCCTCACTTAGTGACCAGTCATAGGACTGTCGTGCTATCTGTAACAATTCAGTTCTATACTTCTTTGGTAAGACCAGTTGTTCTATCTGTTCCTGCAGCTGAGGATTAGCCCAAACTATGTAAAGTAGCCCATTACATTTTTTAAACATTGGTTCACCCTGTTTTGTTTCACCTCCAGCTGCTTAAAATAACCTTGGAGAGAGCAGCATGGTTAGTTTGATCTGAAACAAAATCACAATCAGTTATCCGTTTAGTTTCAGCATTTGCATATATTAACCTCTTATGTCCATCAGTCTTTTGTTTCCACTGTTTTTTCAGGCTTCGTTTTTCTTTCCTGGATTTTTGGATCTTGGAGTTGGTCTCAAACAAGTCTGCATCAAATTCACCAAAAGGAAAAGAGTCCCCACCATCTTAGATTTTGTTTGCTTGTGCATTTGTTACCACCACTGTTGAAACTGCAGGTTTCACTTCCTCTGAGATTAACTCAATAAATCCTGGAAGGTCTTTTCCAGTAATCACAGGTACAGTTAACTTAGGTACTATTCCCACATTCAGTTGGTGTGGCACCCCCCTTTAATGCTCAGAGTCACTTGGGTGGTGGGGTAGTATTGAATGTCTCCATTGATGCAGATGACCCCAGTACCTGTCCTTTTGCACGGTGTTTTCCCAGCACTTCAACATCCACTAGGGTCTGTCTGCTTCCTGAATCAGTAAGTCCCTTTACAGTCTTGTCTCCCACCTTGACATCTATTAAATACTTGCCCCAATTTGCTAATGACATATCTGCTTCAGTGTTACTCTCCGTATTTTTATGGCAATTTCTTGCAGTATGGCCTGGCTTGTTTAGATTTATAGCAAATAGTCTTTTGGTGCAGATTTGTTATTTCCACCAGAGTTCTTATCTGACCTGGAGTTAAATCGGGGCAAAAAGATGGTCTTACCAGTCCTTGGCTGTTACTTCACTGCTGCGGTGTCTGTCTGTCCATCTGATAGTCCTTAGCCAAAGAAATGTCCTTTTCTCCACTTTCTGGTCAGTGTACTTTTCCCCGAAGCTGCACATCTGTGGGAAGGATTTTGATGAATTGCTCCACTGCAGATATGTTGTTGACCTGTGGGACTGTTTTGCCCTCTGGTTGGAGCCATTTAATGAGAAGTTCTCTGAGTCGGGTGAAGGCTTTTCGAGGATTGTCAACTGAGTGGTACTTCAGGGATTGGAATCTTTGCCTGTATGTCTCTCCTGAAAGAACATATGTGTTCAGGATTTCTCCTTTCATAAAGGTCATAGTTTTCGGACTGGACTATGCAGTGTCCATATTGCTGTAGGCAAGTTGGGCTTTACCAGTCAGGTGAGGTACCAGCTGAATTGCCCATTGCTGCTTTGGCAACTGGCAGACTCTGGCAACCCTTTCAAAAGTTGTCAGGTATGCTTTGATATCATCCGGGGGACACAACTTTGTAAATTTAATCTATTTTAAGTTGTTTATGTTTCGCTGCTCTGCTGGACCTGTGCTAGATCCCTCCATCTTTGATAGCTTGCAAGACATCAAATCAAATCAGTGTTTATTTGTAATGCGCTTTTCAAAATACCAAATCGCAAATACATAACAAAATTAACACACATCAACAATAAATACAAATATAAAAACAATTAAAAGGCAACAGGATAAACTTATTCAAAAGCTAATATGAATAAGTAACTCTTCAGTGAGGCTTTAAATGACTCTGTGGACAGGCATTCTCTAATCCGACGAGGTAGAGAATTCCACAGGGTTGGGGCCACAGAAGAGAAAGCTCTGGCCCCAGATGACTGAAGACGAACCCTGGGAATCTCTAGCAATCTCTCGTCGGCGGAGCGGAGAGGGCGGGAGGGCTGAAGGAGATCTTGCAGGTAGCCCGGTCCCTGTCCATGTAGGGTCTTATAGGTCAGCAAAGCGACTTTGAAGGTGATCCTCCATTGCACCGGCAGTCAATGCAGTTCGCGCAGCACAGGTGTGATATGGCAAGTTCTTGGTAGCCCCATTAACAACCTGGCTGCAGCATTCTGCACCAGCTGCAGGCGATGGAGGTCCACCCCCGGCAACCCTAGATATAGAGCATTGCAGTAGTCAAGACGCGAAGAAACAAAGGCGTGAGCCAACACGGGAAGGTCACCGTGTGGAACAAGGTGTTTTATCTGGGCTATATTCCTTAGATGGTAAAAGGAAGACTTGACAACGGCTGACACCTGTGTCTTAAGTGTCAGCTCGCTGTCAAGTATTACGCCCAGATTCCGCACCTGTTCAGAAGGTCTCAACTGGTTACCCCCTAACACAAGGCCAGAGGGAGACCCAGGAGTCCACTTCTCTGCACGGTGACCCGGGTCCACCACCAAACCTCAGTCTTGTCCGGATTCAGTCTCAACCAGTTAGCACTCATCCAGTCCTGAATCTCAGCGAGGTAGTTGTTAAAGACCACTAATGCATCATTCTGTTTGGGTACAAAGGCCATATAGAGCTGAGTGTCATCTGCATAGCAGTGCAAACTCAGCCCATAATGCCTTATAATGTCTCCCAACGGCAGCATGTACACCGTGAACAACATGGGGGAAAGCACAGAGCCCTGCGGCACTCCACAAGGCAGAGCAAAGGAAAAGATTCCTGATACTACCCTCTGAGTTCTGCCCATGAGGAAAGAATGGAACCATCTGAGGACTGTCCCCAACAGTCCACAGAGCAGCCGCAGGTGTTCTAGCAACATCCTATGGTCCACGGTGTCAAACGCTGCAGAGAGGTCAAGGAGAACCAAGATCGAATGGCTATTCCAATCTCTCGCTATTAGATCATTCAGTACTCGAACCAACACCATTTCGGTACTGTGCCTCTTCCTGAAACCAGACTGGAGAGGATCATAGACTTCATGGGTGGTAAGAAAGTCATCGAGCTGCAATGCGACTACTTTCTCAATAATCTTGCCCAAAAAGGGCAGGTTAGAAATCGGTCTGTAGTTAGCGAGACAGTCTTGGTCAAGGGAAGGTTTCTTCAAAAGGGGTGTCATGACTGCCTCTTTCAGAGATTTCAGAAACGCCCCTTGGTCCAGTGAGCACCAGACTATCTCAGCAAGGACTGGTCTGATCGCATCCACGCACCCCACAAGGAGGCGCGTGGGACCAGGATCCAAACTACAGCAAGTCGGCCTCAAGCCCTGGACAGTCTTCATGATATCTATGATCGCTGGCTGGTCGAAATCTGTCCAGGCAGACTGAGGGCCTGTAACAATACATCGATCACTGCCATGCTCATTTGAATGCGTTTTGTGGATCTCCGACCTGATTGGTGACACCTTATCATCAAAGAACCGAGCAAACTCATCACACTTTATTTGTGAAAAAGCTCTCTGACTCCGTAGACAGGTTGAATTGCACAGACTGTCCATGGTCCGGAAGAGCTGAGCTGGTCGATTCCTTGATGCAGCTATCTCCCTGGACAGGAACTCTGCCTTCTTACGGGAGATTTCAGATTGATAGTCTATATAATGGGCAATCAATCTAAGCCTGTCACCTTCCCGGATGGATTTCTGCCAGCAGCATTCCAATCTTCGCCCGACTCTCCTCAACTCCCTCAGTGTCCCATCAAACCAAGGGGACCAAGGATGGAGGGAGAGGGGGTGAACACGGACAGGTGCTATGGAATCCAGAGCCTTCAGCACCATATTGTTATAGTGCACTACTAAGACATCTGGTTCCATGCACTCCATAGGGCAACTCGATAGGTCCAGCACTGCCATCAGACCCTCAGGGGTAACACCCCTCAAAGGGTGGCACTGGACCATCTCCAGAGGGGTAGGTCTCATGGGGGGGGGCCGAAAAATTGAACCTTATAGAGTGAAGGTCAGACCACCCAACTGGCTCCACTACCAGGTCCATGATCTCCATCCCCAGGGTGAACACCAGCTCCAGAGAGCGACCCTGAATATGGGTTGCAGCGGTAACAACCTGTGTAAAGCCCAACGAAATCATCAGCTGGAGGAAGTTTTGACCAAAATGCGAGAGTTCATCGTCGACCCAGGCATTGAAGTCCCCCAGGACCAACCACCTGGAGGGTTCCAACACCAGGCTGACAATGAAGTCTGCAACCTCCTGCAGAAAAATTTTCTCATCACCGGGTAGACGGTAAACGAGTAAGATTCTGCTGCCCACACCTGCTCCCATTATACACTCTAAGGATCTAGGGGTCGTCACTAGAACCTCTACAAGGTCCGATTCTGATTTAAAACAAATAGCGACCCCGATCCAATCTCGGATGATGTATCACCGAGTACCCAGCTGGAACAGCTGACTCCAATATGGGACTAGCATTCTCGTCCAGCCAGGTCTCGGTGATGCAAGCCAGGTCAGATGACTCAACAAAATCAGCAATAATTGCTGTTTTGTTCTTCATAGACCTGGCATTGCATAACAACACCACCTGAGTTGGATGAGAGGCCTTAGAGGAGTGGGCCTCTTGCCCACTATCAGTGGAACCCTTGGTTATGGGAACCAGGCATCGCAAACCCCCATCCTGGACCCATTTTGCCCCAGGGCATCTCCCTGACCTCACCACACTTATCCGCCCACTCCGCTCCTCCCCCCACAGCTGAAGAACCCCCCCTCCCCCTCTGCCTCCTCTGTGCAATCCCCAAGGCACGACAATGCCTATATACTTTAGGTTGTAATGGGGAGCTGTCAAAGGGGCGCAGGTCCCTCAGCCTAGAGGGGGAGTAGCGCCTGCCCACAGAGACTTGGTCCCAACACATGCTGCCAATATTAAAAACTACTGTCAGTCAACAGATCTAACTACACCATCAACGCTACTCACTTATTTAAAATAGCTTATACAGTATATGTGGCGATTCACTAAAGCACATTAACAGCAGTCACAGCAATCACCCCGAAAACTTAAATAATAAACAAAATAATAAATAAAACTGAAATTAAACCCCAAAATTGCACAAAAAATCCACTCTGAGAAATAGAGTCCGTTTATAAATATCACTCTATCCGACAATGCTGAATCAGTTCCCAATACCCTTTGTTCTAGAAAAATACTGCATACCTCCCACGAGTCTGATTAATTCCCCCCCTCCCAAGTCCACTCATGGCCTAGCCATCGCGTTCCTGTCAGACCCTCTCTTCTTTTCTCTGCTTCTCTGTCCCTCTTTGTTGTATAGCCCACCATTTGAAGAAGGCAGACATGCTTTTATGTTCTGTCCCTGCTTGTTCTTCTTCTTCAGTCACTGATTCTGGCTGCATAGATTCAGTTCGGACTTTCGTTTCTGCTAATTTGGCTGCCATTCTTCTGGTAATCACTACTGGGCTTGCTGTTGCAGGATCCATACCTTTCTTGCTCCTGGCTTAGAGTATGCATGGTGTAAATCCTATGACTAATACCATCCATCATAGAGGCACAGGTCAGGAAGCACAGGAAAACCAGGAGCAGTTATAAAATTGCAAGTAGCGTTTTATTATTTTCAATAACAATAAACTGAAAAATAAAATTGTGCAGGATAGCTTTTATACAGCCAGTTAAAACAAAACAAAGTCCTTCCTCTGAGTGTATCTCTAATTCTAAATTGCAATCTCTCTGTCCAAAAAACGATTGCTCTCTTTTATGTATAATGTTTTCTCCTTGCAATTAACTTCTGCATCCTGAGCTTGTTAAGAGACATCCTGTTTCTCACAAAATGTATCGGAGTTCCTGTCAGTTTCTTTCCTTGCAGGTGCAACAAAACAGAAGATTGTGTCCCAGAACTAATCTCCTGTTGACAACTCTGCAGGTGAGCTTGTGCTGGTCAAACTGCATCTCAAGGTTAACCCCCTGAGTTCCAAATAGCTTTTTTGCATTCATTTCAACAATTAAGTATATATGTTTTCAAACCAAGGGATCCCAGTTTCACGCAAACAGTTTCACACAGAATTCACATATATTTTTATAACCTCAGATAAACAAGGGGGAAGAAAAGATGAACCAGCAAGGGAAGGTAGAAAGACAGCAGGAGGGGGAGAATCACGAAACTGTCAGAATGATCAGTTCCTAGGTCTTGCAAGAAAATTGGATTGCGCAATTGGATGGACAAGAGACAGAAAAGGAGAGGATAGAACAGATCCTTACTTTTAACTCTTTCTGCATAACAAATGGGACAGGGTATTATTCAGTCTTGTCACAATATACTGTATAGTACCTACTATAATTTGATTAAAGAGTGGTAGGGAATACATTTCCCTTTGCCTGCCTGTTGGAGTTTCTGTGTATTGTGGGGGCAGTGGCTGCTTGAGATGGCTTCCATAAGAATAGATGGGCAGTGAAGCAATGCAACAAATGTGCCAGACTGCCTAACATATCTCTACTGAAAGTTCCCGATATTGTCTCATTTGTAGGAGCTTTTTGTATCCAGTATGAAATTGTTGTCCGTGTTTTTCCTATAGAGGTTGATAAAAAGTTGACTCCCCTCCTTATAACTGCATAGGTCAAAAATTTACAGTTTTGTTGCATCATATATTATTATTACATACTTTAGATATCCCGTACAGCAATTTACATACATAAAGAATTAATTCAGTTCTTAAACCAGTGCTTTGGTCATTTTTGGTTGATATGAGCTGATCTAGTGGTGCAGCTTTGGAGCACCCAGCATTAAAAAGAGTAAAGGTGTAAAATACTGCCTATGGGGGACAGAGATGGCCCATAGCAAGCTTATAGTGGAGAATTAAATATTTATTAATATAGTATACTGGAAAAGATTCCTTTTAGCCAATCAGAGTACAGAATTACTGTTTTGTTATTCTGCAATAACCAGGCAGAAGACTGAATACGGGAACAGAGGCTCTGCATTCTTATTGACTGCACATTGTGCTTAGCCACTCGGCTAGCCCAGGCTGCCCTCCCGCTTCAGCATGCAGGCACCAGTCGGAGACATCCAACAGAGCTACAGTGCGTCTGTGAGAAATAGTTCCTGGTTTCTCACAGACATGCTGTAGTACCACAGAGACAGATTTCAGCCCCCCAAAAAAAGAAAGATCTTCCTGGACATAAGTCTCCACCACTCATTCACACTAGTGGGATTAGCGCCGGAGGCACTAGGACCCATCGGGAGCAAACTTTTTGCTGGAGGGTCGGCGAGAGAGAATGGCGCCCATGAGCCTGGCCGCGCGAGCAGCGGCTTTCGGCGGTAATGACTATCTCCGCGACGACCCTTCAACCGCCTCAGTTCCTTTTTTCCCGCCGTCGAGTGCGCTTCAGTGACGACGTCGCTCGCCTGTCGGGAGTCAAACTTCAAACTAGCGCATAGTTTTCAGTTTGTTTTTTTGTAACTTTATCACGATAGTAGTATCGCTTAATTTTATTCTATTTTCGTTAAATTTTTCGAATATTTAAATTTTTACTTGAAGAAGTCTCGGCCTACTGGACGGAGTCGACCATGAGCAGGTCAGGTGGCGGTAGGGAGACTTCATATAAACTGTTCAGTCAGCCGGGCTGGGTCGGTCAGCCTCCTTCTCCTCAGCGGGGTTCCGACAGCGGTCAGTCCGATGCCGGGGATGGCGGTCCCCACGAGCATAAAAATAAGCAGTTGCATTCTCGGCACCGTTCGACCTCGACTCTTCTTGACCCACAGGTCAAAGAAGGCATCACTCAGAATTAGCCCCTCTGGTATGTCATGTCGCGACGGCTGTTATGTTGCTAGTTGCGGTCTCCTTCTGGAGTCGCCAACTTGCGGTTATCGTCGTCCTCGACATGGACCCTCCCGCCTATGGGTAGGACTCCAGATGAGCAGTTTCATCAGTGGGCAGCTCTCATGGAGCAATGGGCTCGGAGGTTGGTTCTTCTGCCTGGCGCGGTTGCCTCGGAGCCCTCGGGCCCCTCCGGCGATCAGGTAGGGTGGTTGGACATTCCTAGTCGCGTGGCGCCTTCTTCGGTGCCAGCAACTCCATGCTTAGGTGTTTCCCCCCCTCACATGGCTGCGGCGCAGGGGGCCTCACCGATGCCTTTATCTCCTGGTTTTTTTCCTTCTCTAGCTTTCCAGGTTCCTGGGGCTCTTCCGGTGCCTTCCGCAGGTCTGTTGGCTTGTCGGTGCCGTTTCGGTGCCGCTGGGTCTTCTTGGTGCCGTCGGCGCCGTCGGCCAGCGTGCCGTCCAGCGGTGCCGTTGGCGGTGCCGCGGGGCGGCGTGCGGTGCCGGCGTGCCTCTTGGCGCCATCGCCTCCTGATGCCGTTTTCAACCCGTTTTGCCGTCTGGCAGAGCCCTCGAGGACTCTCCTTGTTTTCTGCTATTTCCTCCTCTCCTAATTTTCCTCCTTTCCTGTCCAAACAGTCCTTTCTGGACCATCAGGAGATGATGTTGAGCCTGACCCAGACCTCGGTTGGGTGATGAAGTGGAGAAACAGGATCTTTCTTTGCTACAGAGCCTGTGGTCGAGGACCTGTCCTTTAAGTCTCTGTTGAAGAACCTGAGATCCACTCTTTCTCTCCAGACTACAGACATCGATCCTGGGAAGATATTAAGACTCCAGTATCTTCATGCCGGAGATCCCTCTGGTTTGACTCCTCCGATCCAGCCTTCCTTGAGGCGCTGTCTCAAATGGTATGGAATAATCCTGCTCTTATTCCCTCAGTGGCTAAATCCATTGATAAAGTATTCAGCTCCCAAGGATCGTCCCATTTGACATCCCAAGCCTTTGCGGATCCTATTGTAGTCCTGGCAGAGAGAATGACAAAGGTCGTTCTTCCTCAACTACTACAGCTCGACCTATTAACAAAGAGTTTCATAAGATTGATACATTAGGTAAGAGAGTCTTTGCTGCCTCCACTCTAAGTATGCGTATTGCCAGTTATCAAGGCTATTTTTCTCAGTATGAGTATATCCTGTGGCACTCTATGAAAGAATGGTTGATGCTCTTCCAGATTTGGACTCAAGTCAGGCTTCTTCTGACCGTTATTAGAGGTATTGGTCAATAACCAACAGGTCAAAGCCGCCATGGGCGGCTTTCGGCCTGCTTCTCGCTCAGCAGCCGCGGAATTTGTACTCGGCGCCATTCCTGGCTGCGTACTTCTGGCTTCACGAATGATGCTCAGCAGCAGGTAATGGCGCTGCCTTTTGATGGCTCCTATCTTTTTGGCCCTCAGGTGGAGCAAACGCCGAGGCCACTCAGAAGACTAGATCGGCCATTAAATTGGCCAGAACCTCCGCCTACCCCTCGGGGCATGTGAACAGGCGTCAGTTTCATAGTCATCAGCCCTTTATTGGCAGAGGCAGGGAAGCTTCCATAAAAGCCAACCTGCCCAACCTCAAAGAAGGCGCGCGAAAGCGCGGGGGCCTAAAGCCCCCAGCGCCACCTTATAATTGCTGGCCCAAGTTCCATCCTCTCTGCCGGTGGAACTTTCTCCTCAGTGGGAGGTGTCTGATGTACTTCTACAACCAGTGGAAGTCCATAACCCGGACAAATGGGTCCTTCGGATAATTCGCGAGGGTTATTCTCTCTCAATTTCTTGGAAACCCCGAATTGTCCTCCCAGGCGACAACCCAGGTTGTCGGCTTCAGTCAGACCTCCTCACGCGAGATCAGGGCCTTCTGAACAACAGGGCAATAGAACTGGTGCCCCGCATCTACGAAACACAGGTTCTCTCCTTTACTTTCTGGTTCCAAAGAAATCTGGGGGATGCCCCCATTCTAGACCTCAAAGCTAAACAAATTTCTCCCCAGGAGAAATTCAAAATGATTCCCTAGGTACCCTGTTACCCTTGCTGCATCAGCACGACTGGCTGGCCTCTCTGGATATAGGATGCTTACCAGCATATCCCGATCACCCGACCCACCGCTAGTTCCTCAGGTTTGTAGCTTTGGGTCAGCATTATCAGTTCAAGTCCTGCTCTTTGGGCTATCCTCGGCTGTGAGTTTTACAAAGTGTTGTGCAGTTCTCGCGGGCGCATCTCAGGAAGATCGGACTCCGGTGTTTCCCTACCTGGACGATTGGCTTCTAGCAAGCCCTTCCAGCCAAGGGACTTTGGAAGCCGTGCATACGACTTCTCGTCTTCTCACGTCCATGGGAGTTCTGCTGAATTTGAAAAATCTCAACTGCAGCCCTCCCAGGGCTCCTTTCATAGGGCGCTTCTAGACACCTCTTCATGAGGCTTTCCTTCCAGAGGACAGAAGACTCGACATCCTTGGATGGCCCGTTACATCGAGGAGAACCAATAGGTTACAGCTGTCTTGATACAGCGCATGTTGGGTCTCATGGCGTCCTCGGTGTTCACTGTACCCTTGGCCGGTTGCACATGAGAACCACCCAATGGATGCTCTCCACTCAGTGGTCTCCGACCTCTCACCCCAGTCTTATCCCATCAAGGTGGCGGCCCTTGAAGGTCTCTCACCTGGTGGTCTCAAGACAATCTCCTGGAAGGATTCCCTTTGCCCCCGGATCATCAGATCTCCATCACCACAGAGCGCTCGCTAATGGGATGGGGAGCTCACTGTCCTCCTTCACACTCAAGGTGTATGGACTCAGTTGAAACTCATCTCCACATAAATGTCCTGGAGATGAGGCGGTCCTATGCGATCCGAGCTCTGAGGGATGTCTTTATCACAAGAACATTTTCTCCTTCAAGCGGACAACAAAGCTGTGATGTATTACATCAACAAGCAAGGCGGTGCTCATTCTTATCCCCTTTGCAGGAAGCAATGAGGGTGTGGGAGTGGTGCTTGGAGCACAAGTCTGTGATTCAAGCGGTTTATCTGCCAGGTATACAAAACGACCTTGCAGATCACCTCAGCAGAACGGAGGCAGACCCTCACGGTGGTCTCTCGATCCAGCCATAGCTCAGTCTCTGTTCAAAGTGGGGACTCCAGACCTGGACCTTTTGCATCCCACTCAGCATAAAACTGCCTCTCTTCTGCTCCAGAAATCCAGGGCCTGGCATTTTCTGTCAGGATGCGTTCAGGCTGCGGTGGACAAAGCGCTTTCTTTCGCCTTTCCACCGCTTTCTCTAATCCAGAAGTACTCCTCAAGTTCAGTCTCAGGGACCAAGATGATTCTCATTGCTCCCTCCTGGCCTCGACAACTATGGTTTCCTCTACTCAACAGTATGTTGGCAGCCTCTCCGAGACCACTTCCCTTGCAAATCAATCTTTTGACTCAGGGTTCGTTGGTCCATCCCAACCTGAAATCACTTCACCTTCATGCTTGGCTCCTGAAGAGATAAAGTAGATCGGTTCAACGTCTCGTAGAGTCTCAGACATCCTTCTGGCTGCTCGGAAGCCAGCCACCTGGCATCGCTTCAAATGGAAGCGTTTTTCTCTCTGGTATGCGAGGTCCTCTTGGAATCCCTTTTCCTGTCCTCCTGACAAGGTTCTGGAGTATCTTTTGGACCTATCAAACTCAGGTCTCCAGTACTCCACAGTTAAAGTTCACCTTAGTGCCATCTCAGCGTTCCATGAGCCGGTTTCTTCCTTGACTCTGGCTCAGTTACCTATGGTGAAGAGATTTCTTAAGGGGATTCTTCATACCAGACCCCCTGTTAAGCATCCGGTTGCAACCTGGGACATTAACCTGGTGCTGGACATGCTCACTCGGAAGCCTTTCGAACCCCTAGCTACCTGTGAGCTAAAATTTCTTACCTGGAAGACTTCCTTCCTGGTGGCCATTACCTCAGCCCGCAGGGTCTCTGAGATACATGCCCTGGTTACGGACCCTCCGTATACAGTATTCCATAAAGACAAAGTAGTTCTCCGTACTCATCCTAAATTTCTTCCCAAGGTTGTGTCAGAATTCCATCTAAACCAACCTCTGGTACTTCCTTACTTCGCTAATTTCCAAAATGAAGGGGAACGAGCTCTTCATTCCTTGGATGTTAAGAGAGCCTTGCGGTTCTATTTAGATAGAACCAAGGATGTTAGCAGAGACTCAGCAACTGTTTGTTTCTTTCAGCGACACCGGCTTGGTCAACCTTCGCTATCAGATGCATCTCATCATGGTTAGTGGCATGCCTTGACATTGCTATTCCATGGCTCAAGTTAAATTAGAAGGTAGAGTGTACGCTCACTCTACTAGGGCGATCGCGGCATCCCTAGCGGAAATTCGCAATGTTCCAATTGCAGATATCTGCAACGCCGCCACCTGGAGCTCAGTGCATACCTTCGTTAAGCACTATGCACTGGATGTTCATGCCAGGCGTCATTCCGCATTCGGCAGAACTATCCTCAGTGGACTTCTGTCTTAGTCGCGTGAGCTCTGGCTCTCCTGCCGCCCTTTTGGGGATTATCAGCTTAGTACTCTCCACTAGTGAATGAGTGGTGGAGACTTATGTCCAGGAAGATAAGAAATTACGTACCTACCGTAATTCTTGATCTTCTTGACGAGTCTCCACCACTCATTCACACGCCCACCTCCATCCCCGAGCTCACCGCTGTGTTGGTCTTCACTCCTCAAATCTTTAGGCCGTGAAGACTTCTTTGTTGACCCTTCTTACGGGTCGTCACGGACTATCTTATGTCCGTTTTAAGGTTACATTTACTCTTAGTTAGTTGCGCTGCACCTCCTTGGTAAAAATTACTGAGGCGGTTGGAGAAGTCGTCGCGGAGATAGTCATTACCGCTCGAGGCGCTGCTGTGGCGCCATGCCCTCGGCAGGCGCCATCTCTCGCACCGACCCTCCAGCAAAAAGTTTGCTCCCGATGGGTCCTAGTGCCTCCGGCGCTAATCCCACTAGTGTGAATGAGTGGTGGAGACTCATCCAAGAAGATCAAGAATTACGGTAGGTACGTAATTTTCATTTTTCCAGCATAATAGTGATAACACCCCTAGGGGTGTGGGTTTCCTCAGTAATAACCAGACTGGTGGTGGTGGGGGGTGGAATTAATAAACACCTCGTCCTTCGTCTTTGGTGTTTATTACCCTGGTCTGGTTAGTACCTCATCAACCCAGCCCACTGTGGTGTTACTGTTATAATGTGGAGCAAAAAAATATTTGTTTACACAATAGTTATGGTGACTCTGTCATACTCTTAAGAACCAAGTCCATTGACATTTGGGTTGCATACCATAATATACAGTAGTTTGGTTCTCTGATCCTGTGGTAAAGTTTGTGCAGATAGAGACCGAGTTCATTCTGATAGTGTAATTTTGAACATTGAGTATGTACTGAGGTTTGAGCAAATAAAAACAGAATATGCTCTTAATGTGTATCCGAGCACTGAGCATGTACCACCAGTTTGGCACGTTTTTGAGTTGGTTAGCAACCCCATCTATGCGAGTATAGTGTTGAGCACCAGTGCAGAACAGATCAGATGAAGACAATTCAGTAAATCCAGTATAATATTATTTTTCTCATGAAACACCTCTGGGTAACATTTCGTAGCATGAAAGGCTACTCATCAGACCCATTCATTTGCTGGGTTGTCTAATAGTAGCTTGTTTCTATCAAAATTCATGTATTCCCTATTCATAACAGGTAGTAGTTTCCTTATATGATATACAGTAACTCCTTATATTGCCAAGGGCTCCTTTCTCCAGGGGAGATGGCCAGAGGACAGCATGAGGTCCCTAGTAATGCTGGAAATATACACATGAGTCAGATAGAAGAGGGTGTGGTCCTGTGTCCATGTAAGGAGGTATACCATATTAGGAAACTACAACCTTTTATGAATAGGTGCACATGCATTTTGATAGAAACAAGCTACTGTTAGATAACCCAGCAAATGAAATGGGTCTGACTACGAAGTAGCGCCTCATGCTATGAAACATTACCCAGAGGTGTTTCATGAGAAATGAAGACTATTATTCTGGATTTACTGAGTGGGGTGCATCTATTCTGTTCTACATTGGTATATTGATGGTCAAGCGGATGACCCAAGACATAGCCTGTAAACACTTCATACAGAAGTACAGGCAACCTGGACTCCTTTTGGAGACTGCGAGTCATCACAAGCAGCCATCACCCCACAATACACAGAAATGTCAGCAGGCAGGTAAGGTGAAGTGTATTCCCTACCACTCTTTAATCAAATTATAGTAGACACAATATATGAGATAAGATGTGAGAAAATGTGGATTTTTTTTTATCTGCAGGGAGGTAGGGGCCATAAATGCGGAAAGCAAATAAGTTTATAAGTATTGTGTATTATAGGACGCGAGTAGACTTTGCTACTTAGTGCAAGTATGCGTGGGTGGATATTTGAAAACTGAAACGCTGATATTGATTATATTTCATAGGTACATGGATAAAACCTCAAATTCACTAGCTCAAGTTGGAGGACAGGCAGGATTATACTATATGAACATACGAAGAAGCCAGCAGAAGAAAGCCATTTGGTCTATCAAGTCTGCTCGTATTGCAGGGTCCACAGCTTGAGCTAATGTCCCTGCTCTACTTTCCCACTCCTCTCATGCTCCCTACCCATGATATTTACTTTTCCCCCATGCCTATCCCAGCCTCTCTTAAAGCTGTCCACTGTCTTCAATGAGATGAACTCTTCTGGCAGTGCATTCCAAGTGTCCACCACCCTCTCTGTGAAGAAGTGCTTCCTGACCTTCGTCCGAAACCTCCCACCCTCCAGCTTAAGACTGTGCCCCCTAGTGTTATGGTTGCCACTCAGCTTAAAGAGACTCTCCTTATCAACCTTATTTATCCCTTTCAAGTACTTGAAGGTCCCAATCATGTCCCCCCTCTCTGTCCTGTCTTTTCCATGGAGTACTTGTTCAGTGCCCTCAACCTCTCCTCATATGCCTTACCCTGCTGACCCACTATCATCTTTGTAGCCCTTCTCTGGACCTTCTCTGGCAGGTTAATGTCCCTTTTGAGGTGTGGGCACCAGTACTGAACTCCATACTCTAAATGCAGCCTTACCAGTGACATGTACAAGGGCAGTATAACCTCCTGTCTCCTACTACTGGTCCCCCTAGATATGCATCCCAGCATCTTGTTTGCCTTTGCTGCTGCTTTCTTGCACTGCATGAAGTGCTTATGGTCACTAGTGATCATCACTCCCAGGTCCTTCTCCTCCTCTGATATGTGTTAATACATCCCCCAGAGCCACTAGTTGCTGAAAATGAGTGGTTTCACACGTCTTCAGCTGAGAGAGAACAGCTAAGCGAGGCCGAGGCTGTTCTGGCTCACTGAGGGAGCAAATGAAACCACTGGTTTTCCAGCAATGGAGATGGGGGTTGTATTAATATATTATGGATTGAGAGTGATCAAAAATATATTTTAAAGAAAAGAAAAACTTCCCAGAACATGCCCATTTCCAGGGCACCTGCATGTGAGATGCTCTTCACAGAATAAGAGTGCCTCATGCGGAGGGGAATGGAGCACTCTGATTGGTTGGGAGTGCTCCCTTGCTCTATAATGTAGATACTCGAACTCCACCCAGGTAGTACTCTGTACTGGGATTCCTGGCTCCAATATGCATAACTTTGCATTTCTTGGCATTGAAGCCAAGCTGCCAGATCCTGGACCACCTCCCCAGCTTTTCCAGATCTTCCTGTAGGTCCTGTATCCCTTCAGCTGTGTCCACTCTCCCGCAGAGCTTGGTGTCATCCGTGAATAGGCACATTTTGCCCTTCATGCCATCCCCAGTGTCACTGATGAAGACATTGAACAACACCAGCCCCAGCACAGAGCCCTGTGGGACCCCTCTGGTACCAGATAACTCTCTCCCTACAACCACCCTCTGGGTTCTGTCCCTTAGCCAGTTTTCCACCCATCTGGTCATCTTTTCTCCAACCCCAAGATCCACCAACTTCCTGATCAACCTTTTGTGGGGCACAGAGTCAAAGGCCTTGCTGAAATCAAGATAGAGGATGTCTACCACTTGGCCCCTGTCTACTGTGTTAGTGACACAGTCAAAGAAGTCAGCCAGATTCATTTGACACGATCTCTCCCCAATGAACCCATTCTGCCTCGCATCCTGGAGACCATGCTCCTCTAGATATTCCACCAGCTTTTCCTTTAGTATGGTCTCCATGAGCTTGCCCACAGTGGAGGTCAGACTGACTGGTTTGTAATTCCCTGGGTCATCCTTGGGACCACTTTTGTGGAAGGGCACTACATGTGCTGTTCTCCAGTCCTGAATAACATAGAATTTGATGGCAGATAAGGACCGCTTGGCCCACCTAGTCTGCCCATTTCCCTACCTAATGGATAAGCTGCAGATCCTAGTTAACCAACAGCCTATTTCCTCCTACCCCCAACTAGAATTGCCTTATGTCTGTCCCATGCTTTCTTGAATTCCCCCACAGTTTTTGACTCCACTACCTCCTCAGGAAGGCTGTTTCTTGTATCCACAACCCTCTCTGTGAAAAAATACTTCCTCATATTACCTCTGAGCCGTCCCCCCTCTATCTTCAGATTGTGCCCCCTTGTTCTTGCACATCTCTTTTTCTAAAAGATGCTACCCTCTTGGACTTTGTTGATTCCCTTAAGGTACTTGATAGTTTCTATCATGTCCTCCCTCTCCCTCCTCGAGGGTATACATATTAAGGTACTTTAATCTCTCTTCATATGTCTTCTGGTGTAGACCCTGCACCATTTTAGTTGCCCTCCCCTGGACAGCCTCCATCCTGTCTATGTCCTTGCAGAGATGGGGTCTCCAGAACTGCACGCAGTACTCCAGATGGGGTCTCACCAACTGTCTGTACACAGGGATAACAACTTCCTGTTTTCTACTGATGATGCCTCTCCCTATGCATCCCAGTATCCCGTGGTACCATGCCTGACTCTAGTGAACTATTAAATAGGTCTGCCAGTGGCCCTGCCAGCTCCTCATTACCCTTGGATGTACTCTGTCTGGGCCTGGTGATTTGTCCACCTTCAATGCCAGCAGCCCCTCCCTCACTCTGTCCTTCTCTATCGCTACATCTGTGTTCCTCTCCCTCCCTGCACCTCTTTTCCATCCTGAAGGCACTGGTCTATCCTTCTCCCTAGCAAAGACTGAACAGAAGTATTAATTTAGTATCTCTGCTTCCCCCCCCCCCCATTATCCTCCACCCACTCCACCCCTTTCTTAAGCCTAACAATCCCTTCCTTCTTGTCCCTATTTTCACTTATATGCAAAAGAAAGCCTTCTTCCCCTTCTGAATTCCTTCAGCTGTCTGTAGCTCCTTCTGTGCCTTTGCTTGCCGGACTTCCTTAATTGCCTCCCTAGCCAACCTTATGTAATTTTCCCTATCCACCTCTCTTTTGGTCTTCCTGAATTTTCTATAGACCAACCTCTCTTACCTTACTGCCTGGGCAACCCCGGTAACTGAACCAGCTGGGTGCTTTGGCCCTTGTGTTCTTACCCCTGAGGCTAATGCACTCATCTGTGGCAGTCAGTATTACTTCCTTAATGATGGACCACCTTTGGTCCACTCCCATATCTGTTTTGATGCCCACCAGATGGCTGCTTAGCACTTCGCCCATTTTCCTGAAGTGCACCCTCCTGAAATCCAAGATTTTGGTCTTAGTCGGGATGCTTTCCTTGTCCATATCCAACTGGAACCACACTGTGCAGTAGTCACTTCCACCCAGTGGCTCCCTGACCATTATTTCCTGTACATGCTCCCCATTTGTGAGCACCAGATCAAGAATTTCCTCAGCTCTTGTTGGTTCAGTGATGCCCTGAGTCAGGAACCCACTCTGCAGTCCTTCCAGGATCACCTGACTCCTAGTACATGTTGTAAAGGGTATGCTCCAGTCCATCTTGGGCAGGTAGAAGTCCCCCGCAATTACCACCTCTCCTTTCCCGGCAGCTTCCAATATTTGTGAGCTCAGTTCCCTGTCCCTCTCCTCATCCTGATTGAGTGGTCTGTAAACCACCTCCAACCTCACCTTTCTCCCTCTTATTGGACCTTAACTAAACCCATAATGTCTCCACCTCCCCTTCCTCCGACTCCTCCCTCTTGCAGGTTATTCCCTCCCTGATATAAACTGCCACCCCTCCCCCGTTCCCAACTACCTTGTTCCTCCTGTATAGTTTATATCCAGGGATCGCAAGGTCCTAGTCATGGTTTGATGTTGCCCATGTCTCGGTTACTGCAGCTGTGTCCACCCTCCTCTCTGCTAATAGTGCCTGCAGGTCATCCATCTTGTTTCCAAGACTCCGCACATTCAGAGACACTGCCCTCCACCTAGAATCTGACTTTCCTTCTCATCCCTCTGTTCTCCTATTCACATGTATTCCCTCTGCGTGCACCCCTCCACGTACCCTTGTTATGTGTTCCTCTTGCCCACCACCCTTTGCTAACTGTGTTCTCGCCCCTTCCATGTCCTACCTCCAGACGTCTTCCATCACTGTGGGGGAGGTTCACTGGCCTCCTCTCGGATTCTGTGGGCCTGCATGCCTGCTGCCCCCCCAGTAGTTTTAAATTAAGCATAGTGGTTGTGTATTCCCCCAGTTCCCTCAAACCCTCCCTACTGAGGTTGAGCCTGTCTGGTGAAAAGAGTGCTTTGTTTGACCAGGTCTCCTCCCTGTCCCCAATACAGACAAACCTCTCCTCCCTGCACCATTTCCTCAGCCAGTCATTAAAATCCTCTACTGTTCTTTTCCTGGCTGTGCTGGCCTTTGATACTGGTATCACCTCTGAGAAGGCCAGTGAACTTCCTTCCTCCCTGCAAATTTTCCCTAACTCCCTGAACCTACTTTGTACTACCTCAGTCTCCTTCCCAGCTAGGTTGTTGGTTCCCAAATGTATAACTAAATTGGGTTTTCCTCCAACCTCCCTTATTATTTCCCTTATTCTTGGGCCCACCTTCCCTGCTGACATCCCTGGCATACAAACCACCCTTCTGCTTGCATTTGAGTCCCCTTTCCTTCCCCAGTGAACTCCCCTAATTATGGAGTCCCCTATTATTGCTACCCTTCCATCCCATGCTCCCCGTCCTTCCATTCTTACCTTCAGTACTAGCTGCTTCCCCACCCAGCTGCTCCCTCTGCACCCTGGTGAACTTATCTCCACATCCACAATTTATCCCCTTAACTGTTTTTCCATCTCACTCTGCCCATCCTTCTGATTATCTGTATCTGCTTTCAGTTTTCCTCCCTCTTCCTTCCCCCATTCTCCACTCCGTTTTGCCTGCCTCCTCCTCCCTGCCCACCCTGATTAGTTCCCTCTCCCCTCCCCTGTACTCCTACTCTCAGCCCTGGCTCAACCTGGCCTCCTAACTCCCCTCCCTCCTCCCAGACAGTGGTGCAGATCTATTCAATAAAGACACCCCTTTAGAATTTCCCATCCCGATGCTACTCTCACATTCCCACCCTTTCCCCTTACTGCTGCCGTTCCTCCACCCTGGGCTCCCTAGTCCTCTGAGGAAGAGATACTCCTGTATACTGGGTGCTCTTCCCCACTCCCATCCCCTGCTTGATGCCCTCACTCCCCTGAGCATCACCCCTCTGCCTTTCCCTCCACTGAACAATCCAGTAAGACCAGCGCACCCCCGCCACACATGCACAGCATAGCATATTTAAACTTTCCACTGCCAAAATTGGCTGTATTTACTTTAAGCTCCATGTGAGGAGTGGGTCCTCTTAGTTTCAGACTGGAATTCCAGTGTGAGTAAGCTAAATCACCAACGTCAAGGTGGGACCCTTGATTTAGTCCCTAACTCTCCAATGCCTCAATGGCTAATATGTCTAATTGGCTCCTTTTATACACTGTGCTCCCATCAAGGAATTTTGCACAGGTGTTCAAAGGGAGCATGCTAAAAAGGAGCACCACAGACTCCTGAAACTCAAACAAATCCAAAATTAGCATGCTCAAACCTTTTATGTTGCTTCACACACTAGAATTCACATTTCTTCTAAGGGGTACTGGGTTGTGGCATACAACAAACAATCCAAATTTGGCAGTGGAAAGTTTAAATATGCTATGTTGTGTGTGTGTGTTGGGGGGGGTGCACTAGTATTTTGGGATTGTTTGTTATATGCCACAACCAAGCAGCACCCCTTACAAGAATTGTGAATTCTAGTGTGTGAAGCAACATAAAAAGGTTTGAGCATGCTAATTTTGGATTTGCTTTCCCTCCACTGCTCTGCTCCTTTGACTTCCCACACCATCCTCCCTATCTCCCATCTGAGCAGCCTTATTTCAGCCCTTAGCTGCTCCAGGCTCTTACACACGGGACATTCCCCTTTACTCCAGAACACCCCCAGAAAGACTGCTGCCCCACAGCTATTGCAGTATACCACTCTCCTGCTTGCCATACATGTACTTATTCCCCCACATCCTCCCAGCCCAGCTTCTCCTAGCCTCCAATTATACATAACTATGAAATAACTACAAAATTCAAAACTATATATATTTCTGTCTCACTTTACCATCAAAATGTAACAGCAATCTCAATAATCTAGAACTCAGTAGGCTGCTACTTCCAGTGTTCTATCAAAACTAGAACACTATGCCAAGGAAGCTGTTTCTTAGCAACCTCCTGATTTTAGCTCAAAAAAATATTTTTAATAAATGCCTTTTAAATCATCAGTCCAGAAATCCCATGAAACAGTGACAGAGTCAAAGTACCACCTAAACAACATGCCACCGCCCAGCAACAAGCCAGCTCATCCTGGTGACAAGGAAACCCCACAGAAATCTCAAGCAATCTGCCTATCTACTGTATATAAACACAATGAAATCTACGCAAGGTATGATTCACCACAGAACAAACATGCTGCCTATACTGTTCCAACTAACATCAAACACACACTGCCCACACCTTTCTGTAGGCAACAATACCCTTCTTCTAAGTCCACAAACTGTACACAAAAAAATATTTAAAAACCAGAAAAAATATAGAAAATGTTCACTTATCTATGGGAGCTCCACATAAACACAGCCACTCTGCTGCCAGCATTCTAGAATTTTGAATATACTGGTAAAATTAGTTAATGTCGCAACAATGATTTGGTAGTATGGAAACAAAAGGTATATGAATATGTTACAGAATAGGGAATACGAGAAACAAAAAGCAATAAGCAATGAACTGTAGCATCCTTGTCAAAGGTATGTAAAAGAGCAGTTTGAGATGTAACAAATGGTAGTGCACTAGCAGGTGCTATAACCAGTGTATGACTAAGATACCAAAAACATGTTGTAAGCATAGCCAGTATCGGTTTGAATTGTGGTGGTGAACTGGTGACTGGGATAAGAAACGAGCAATATTTTAAAATGGTTTACTAGTAACTGTTGTCAAGTCAGGAAAATTAGATTCTTTGGGATTAAAATAAACCCCTGAAAGAGCAATTCTTCACTTCAGAACGTGCTTTCATAAATAGGCAGTTTCAGTTATTACTATTTATTACAGAATACATTTTGTCATTTTCAGTGTTCCCTTCCAAGGTTTATAATTTGGTAGTTTATCTAAAAAGTCTGTATAAAAAACATTTGCCTCTCCCCTGTTAACTTCACAGTATCTTGTCATAGTTGCTCACCATGGTAACAGACTGTGATGTCACAAAACAGCAACTGTATGGTTAACAAGGCAGAGTCAGATATATTTTGAAAGATGCTGTGAAATATCGTAAGTGCTGCATTACCTACACGATTTAGTAGGTCAACAGCAGGGAAAAGTACACATATCTAGAAAACAAAGTTAAAACATAATTGGTGTAAATCTAGTGTTCACTCCTTTTAATACAGCTCGGACCCAGTATTCTTCATTATTCTCTTTGATTTTTGAACATGCATCGTTTAAGATAACTTTTCATGCGACTGTAATGAACACGCATGCAGCAGATACTGCTTCCTGTCCTTGTGGGACAGCAGGTGTGCAAAAATGACTGAGAATGCTCATGAAGACCTTTCCCGAGCCATATTGAAAGGAGTGTTCCTTTTGTAACCAGTGGGTTACCCCAGGGGTCGGGTTGGTGGTATTTTTGTGTTATTAGCGCTGTGCGGTACCTCCATATGTAACCCCCTACCTGGGACCTGGGCTCGGGAAGAAAACTGTTGCTCGGTATTTTTGCTAGGTTTGACTTCTAGTCAGGGGCACCCAAGTAACTCTGGACACAGGAAGCAATAACTGTAATGTCCAATACCAGAAGTTGGGATTCTGAAGTGTGGCTTTTATTCACATCCAACAGAATAATAAAGCATAGATGGACCCCCACGGGGCTGCACTACTGGTAATGCAGATTTATGGAGATCAGAACACATCCTCTTTACACTGAAACCCTCAGGTCTCGAAATACTCTGGGCACTCTGCCCTAACCCAACTCTTTTTCGGTTTCCCTGGCTCAGCTCCATTGCCAGCCCTTTGGACACTTTCCATATAGCATGGAACATTTACTGGTGGCTCCCTAAACCACATATGAGCACTTCTGGCTCCATCAGGGAATCTTCCTCATCAATCCCACGTCTGGGTACTTTCCTCAGGCACTGGCCAAGTACCTGAGAGAAAGCAACAGGTATTCCAAAGTAAACCCGTAGAGGTGAATTTGGTTACTACTGATGGGGGGGGGGGGGTGGAGTCTCCCACCTCTCGCTCCCATAATTCATACCCGGCCATTTCTCTGGACTGTAACACCTCATCCTTAAAAACACTTTGCTGTGTAGATTCTCTTTAAATGTATGTCACATCCAGTCTACTGTTTTTCCATCCCATTTGTGCTGAACTTGAACATACTAAAAAAGTGGCTGTGTCCATTACTCTAGACCCCCCACAGAGTTAAGCAGTCCTATCCCCACATCTTCCAAACTGTACTTGCCTGTCTTTTCCTGACCCCACAGTAACAGTCACTTTAGTTTCATCTTGTCTCAGGTGAAAACACATTGGCCCTTTAGCAGAGCGAACTCACCCCTTGGTTGCAGGTGCCCCACAGGCGTTTTCTCTTACAAAGAAATCTCGTCCAGAACTTCTGTTGCCTCAGCATGAACTTAAACTCAGGCAGCTTCTTGTTCCCTGGCCGAACCAGGGGGTTTGCCCTTGGAAACAGGCTGATTCCTTCCCCCATCCCCGCAGGGATGGGGCCCTGAACCACTGAAAGCAGTCTCTACCACTTCACTTGGCTCTTCTTGTGTTCCTCTCCAGGTGAGAACCCACATCTCTACAAAAAATAGCTCTTTGACAGAGCTTAGGACTCTGAGGGCCTGCTTACAGCAGAGCACCTCCTTCCTCTACTACAGACTGACTTCAAATTCCCCAAAGTTCTACTCTAACCTCCAACTGCACCATTTCAGTGTGGCTTATGCAGCTGCGACAGTTCTAAAATTGTGTCATCCCTCAGTCTCAGCTGAGACTGAGAACAGAGTGAGACAGTGTGAAATCCATTTAACTGGAGTTTCACAAGCTGCCTGTCCCTGTCTGCCACTAGGTCTAACTGGGATTCTAGTAACCCTGGGTAACAGGGGGTTACACTTTTATTATGTCAAATGTGAAAAAAAGTGCTAAATCTGACTGAAAATTGGGAAAGAAGGATATCCTGCAAGTCAGGAGACATGGGGCAATATAACTGAAATAAAGTATACAGTAGGTCAAAATTTTCATCATTATCATACACTGCTGCTTTAAGTAGGAGAATGTATGAAATAATTTATTTTTAGATAAAGGACATATGGCATTTTTTTTTTTTATTTAATACTAAGATTTCCAGGCATGTTTGTATCCTGAAGAAGTGGTAAGGGTATAGACCACGGAACGTCGAGTTGCTGTATGAATATGCCTTTTCAGTTGGCGGTGTCCACTGGCTCCTTAAAGGGCTCCTCCACTTATGTTTCCAGGTCTATAGGCCAATTTTGGTGTGGGACCTTAATCTGGTTCCATAGTCTCTCAAACAGGCACAGTTTTAACTTTCTGCCACTTATGTGTTTCCTTTTTCCTGTGGTTTTTGCCTCAGCTTGACGAAGTTCATAGTGGTAGGAGTTGTCTGGGGATCCTCTGTACCTTGTTTTTCACCAGGATCAGGTTTCACTACCTACACTTTCCTTGGTTCCTTCCCATGGTGGTGTCTTGAGGCTATGCTGAATAAGGCTGTCTACCTTTCTTTGTTTTTTCCTTCCCCATCAGAATGTGGGAGAAGTTGTCCTACATTCTTATGATGTCCATATAGCCTTAAATTTCTGTCTGGAACTAGGCAAATGTTTCTGAGTTGTCTTGCTGTTGTTACTGGCAAATAATGAACTTGTCCTGCGCTCCTGGTCTAGAGCCCCTTCTGAGGTAGCCCATCACAGTTATCACCCTCTGCTTTCCTCACTCCATTTCCACTGTTGAAAAGGCATCAAACAACAAAATCAGACACACAAAAGAACAACATTTTTAGACTGTGTAGTAACAAAAAGAGATTCACCTTACAAGCGGCGGGCTTTTTTCAGAGAATGGTGCACCAGAGAACATACAACATTTAAATGTCATTTACAGTTAAATTTGCAGTCACATTAATCAATTAATTAATCAATTAAGTAAACAAATTATAGTACTTGTATTCCTTCTGCAGTTTCCTTAAGATTGCACATGCTCCCAGTCCCTATTAACTGTAAAAAGTGCTTAAAATAGTTCTTAATTACAGAGATAAAAAGAAGGTTATGGAGAGAAACAGAAGGTCAGGAAAAGTAAATAAATGCAACAGGAGACTGAAAAATATATGAAGTGCCCCAAAGATGGGGCCCTCCAGTAACCTAGTGTAGCCATTGCAGCAAAACTCCTGGTAGCCATTGCAGCAAACACACCCCTCTTAACCAGTTGCAGCCTGACCCACCTGTAACCCCCAAGGAGGGTGCAATCCTGGACCTAGTGCTCACCAATGGGGAGCACGTACAGGAGATAGATGTTAGGGAACCCCTGGGTGGAAGTCACCATAGCACAGTGTGGTTCAGTTTAGACATGGGGAAGGGGGGGCATACCCTCAAGTCCAGAACATTAGATTTCAGGAGAGCAAATTTTAAAAAGATGAGGGAATTGATTAGGGAAGACCTTGGGAGCATAGAAGAGGGAAAGAGGTGGACAGAATATGGGATACCATTAGAGGGGCCATTCAGAAGGCCACAAGTGGCTGCATCAAACTGAGAGGGGCAAGAAATCAGGAGCTAGACCACCAAGCTGGTTTAACAGATAGTTGGCCAGAGTAGTAAGGGAAAAGAGGGCAGCCTACAGGAAATTCCAAAGAACAGCAAGGGATGAGGAAGAATACCAGAGGCTAACTAGGGTGGTAAGAAGGGAAGTGCGGCAGGCAAAGGCACTGAAGGAGCTCCAAATAGTAGAGGGAATAAAGAAAGAGGGAAAAGGCCTTTTTTCACTACATAAGCAAAAGGAGGGACAAGAAGGAGGCATTGTCAGGCTGAGGAAGGGGGATGGCTGGGTTGATGAAGATGGAAGCAAAGCGGAGGTATGAATACTTATGCTCTGTCTTCACAAAGGAAGAGGAGGGACCGGTACCACGTGCTGGGAATGGGGGGGACGAAATAAGGGTCATCGAGATTGAAAGGGTGAGGGAGGGCCTGATGACACTGAGGGTGGACAAATCCCCGGGACCGGATGCATTACACCCCAGGGTGCTGAAGAAGTTGGTGGAGGAACTGGCAGGGCCGCTGACTGTTCTCTTCAATACATCTCTGGAGTCTGGAGTAGTACCACTAGAATGGAGAACAGCACATGTGGTGCCACTCCAACAGCGGACCCAAGGAGGACCTGGGCAAATACAGGCCAGTCAGCCTGATCTCGATAGTATGTAAAGTCATGGAAACCATACTAAAGGAGAAGCTGGTGAGGTTCATGGAGGAGAATGGGCTGCAGGACAATAGACAGCATGGGTTTGTGGCAGGTAGATTGTGCCAAACTAACCTGATCGACTTCTTCGACTGGGTCACTAAGGCGGTGGACAAGGGTCAGGCAATGGACATCATATACCTGGACTTTAGCAAGGCCTTCGATTCTGTGCCACACAGATGATTGATAATGAAACTGGGGGACTTAGGAGTGGGGAAGAATGTGATAAGATGGGTAGAGAACTGGTTAAGTGGCAGAACACAGAAAGTTGTGGTAGGGGGTGAGTTCTCAAGCACCAAGGAGGTCACCAGTGGGGTCCCACAAGGGTCGGTGTTACGGCTGGTGTTGTTCAATGTCTTCATAAGAGACATTGGGAAGGCATCCAGGGCAAAATGTGCCTGTTTGCGGATAACACCAAACTTTGTGGGAGGGTGGCTATCCAGGAAGGGATACAGGACCTGAGGGAGGACCTAGCCAGACTGGAGAGATGGTCAGGAATCTGGCAACTTGGTTTCAGACAGTGCCAAAAAGTGCAAAGTGATGCCAATAGGGGCCAAGAACCCAAGGACAGAGTACTACATAGGAAAGGTACTGCTTCCAAAGAGGAAAGGGATCTGGGGTGGTAATTACTAGTGACCTGAAACATTCCTCTCAATGCAAGAAGGGTGTGACGAAGGCTAACAGGATGCTAGGGTGTATTGCAAGGGGATTCAGTAGTAGGTAGAGTGAGGTTATTCTACCATTGTACAGGTCATTGGTGAGGCTGCATTTAGAATATGGAGTAAGGTACTGGCATCCATACCTTAAGAAGGACATTAACATGCTAGAGGGGATCCAGAGGAGAGCAACTAGAATGATCGAGGGACAACAGGATAGGTTGTATGAAGAGAAGCTGGGAGCCCTAAGGATATACTCCCTGGAAGAGAGGAGGCAGAGGGGTGATATGATAGAAACCTTCAAGTACATGAAGGGAGTTAACAGAGTGGAAAGGAAGGGTCTCTTTAAAAGAAACGACAATACCACCACTAGGGGGCACAACTTAAAATTGATGGGGGGGGGAGATTCAGAAGGGATGTAAGAAAGCATTTATTTACAGAGAGGGTGGTGTCCACCTGGAATGAGCTGCCTGAAGAGGTGGTGGCAGCAAAGACAGTGGGAACATTCAAGAAAGCCTGGGCCAAACACAGAGGGAACTCTTGGGACCAAGATAGGGGAGGAGGGGTGGGAGGGTCAGGGTCATTGGCACAAGTTGTAAGGCCAGGACCCTGCATCATATATCGAGCAGACTCGATAGACCAGGAGTTTTTTTTTTGCTAGCTATTTTCGTATGTTTGTATATAACAGTCTAAGCCTGGGCTTTAATTTAAAATTCCTTTTTTTTTTTTTAATCCAGGGACACATTTCTCTCTTTCAGTGTCCTGCTGCCTGCACGCATTAAGCAATACAGGAGCAGGGAGCACAAAGGAAGTGAACCATGTGATGAGGCCTCACCTCTAACCCAGAGCGAGGCCACAATGCAAAGCCAGTGGCAGCTAAAGCTCGGGGTTCAAGAACAGAACCCCAAGCCGATTTGAAACGGTAGTTGAGATTGTGGGGCCAGTCCGCTTGTGTGAGAGTCTGGACTGGGCAGCTGATGACACAGGAGCAACTGAGACCTGAAAGGCTTACCTTTCAGGGTTGAAGCAATCCCATCAGCTTCATGGGGTGTCCCTCCTCCGCGTAGCGATTCCAGTGGCTGTGCAAAAGCCATGGTAATGAAACGTTTGGCAGTACTCAGGAGGCAGCAGGAGTATTTTGTGGGTTTCCCTCCTTTCTCCAATACATCTGCATCATTAGACAGCCAAGCCTTCCGGTCTCACTTCCTCCCCTCTCAGCAACAAACCCCGCAACAGTGGTCAGTGGGTGATGGCATGATCCAGAATAAGGGTGGTAGTAAAGTTTTATTTTAAAAGAAAAAAAGAAGGCAGACTGTGCCACTTGGCGCTCCGATAGCAGTTGAGGCCATGCAGGTGGGCAGGTGTCTCGCCCTCAGAACTGCCCACAGAGGCAGCGGAGAGCCAGCTGCATAGGAGCGAGGGTGGGCTAAGTAGTGCCCCAGTACTAGGACTGCCCATAAGTTTGGAGATAATAGAAAGCTCCACTGTGAGCCAGCCTATAGGTGACTGGGTCAGGCCTAATCATTGGCCTGGTCATGGGATAACGATTATAGCAGCTCCACAGGAACTAAAATAGTAAAGCACTGGAGCTCCCTGGGAGTAGGAAATGAGTCAAGGAAAACAACATTTTAAATGGACAGTTCAACAGGAGCCAGATAAGGGCAGTGGAACCACAGCTCCACAGAAGCTAAATTGTGAAGGGGCAGACAGGGCAAGAACAGCTGTACTCGTGGAGTGTGACCAGATTGACTCCATAGAAGTAAAAGGGACTAACATTATCAGCAAGTACATTCCCTTACACATGGTACATAGTGCAGCACTGAATAGTAACCTGCTCTACATTGCAAATGACTCAGTTACTGTGTGAACTAGTTCTGCCCTGTCTAACAGAGCCTGAAACTCAGTCTAACAGCACTAAAGAATAATCTAGTGCCACTTTTCCAGCATTAAAACAACACTAATTTAACTTTACATAGTAGCTGGGGGCCTGCAAGTTTGGCAAGCAACTTTCCTAATTGCCTCCATCAGAACATATTGCCCAAATAATCCCAGTGCCACTTTTCCAGCATTAATGCAGTAATTTAACTTTACACACTGTGTGTCAGTGTAACTGGTCTGGCCTGCAAATTTAGTAAGCAACTAGCCTAACTGCACCCCCCCCCCCCACCAGAACATAAAGCCAATACTACAGAGCCCACCTCACCCCACAATAGAAGATCAAATCCTCTGAATAGAGAATTAGTGCAGTGTCAACCCTTTAGGACTGACTGATGAGTTAAACTTAGTGTAATCGAGCTGCAAAATCCACACTCACAATGCGTTCAAGAAAAAGCTTTTTCTTGAGCGAGGGATTGAATAGTGCAATTTTGTGGCGCTCGATTATTGATTTGATTCCACACCACCATCCGTGGCTGTACTTGCTCAGAACTTTTAAACTTGGTGTACCCTACCTCACCAGTACCACGACTCGGTCCGTCGAGCTACATGACCATCTGATCTCCTCCTCCTGGCTAGAGCAACTGGCCTGTTCTTCGGCTGGCAGCACAGAGCAGGGGCTTTGATAGGGGTGGGTGTTGGTGCTGTGTGGCTGCAATGAGCCTGTCGCTGAATCTCTCCTCCAGCCGGGTGGGGTTGGGGGGCTGCTGCCTGCTGCTGGCATTCATTCGCGAGGCCTCCGATAGCTGCAGTAAGGGAGACAAAAACTAGGCAGCAAGAAGCAAGCTTTAGGCAGGTGGCAGCTAAGTAGCTAAATCTAGCTAACAGGTCTGGGATTCTAGGGCTCCTGGGCCGGCAGCGGCACCTGTGCCACAAACAGGATCGACAGAGGATAGGATCATGGCCTTTGGCTCCAGTAATAGTATCCACCTATAAGATCTGTTCAGTTCTTTCCACCAATGAGGATGGCAGTTGCACAGACTGTCAAATTCAAGCTGCCACCAGTCCAATTTTCTGATTGGCCACTCAGGGATAATGAGTCCGAGGAGGAGCCACCAAACACCCAACCTGACTTGCTTTCTGTTCCAACTTCCATGACCTCACTCCCGATCGTTCCAGGAGGTCATCCATGCGCATTTAAAGGCCCACTGACATTACTACTGTCACTGTCAAATTCAGGATGACAGGTGCTGGCGGGACAAATTAAAAAAATGAAGGCAAATCTGGAATGTCCTGCACAATGCGGGACACTTGAGAGGTATGCAAAAAGGTGTGCCTGTGCAAAAGACATTCCTGTGTGAGTAGAAAAAGGGAAGACCCCCTTTTTTTTTTTTTTAAGTTCCCCCTCTCCTCACAGCTCTCCCTCTCTTCAGGAGACACCTATGGCCTTATTAGCCCTCGCTCACCTACCAGGTGACCGGAGCAGTCCGTCCCCCATGAAGCCGTGGCTGTAACCCCCAGGCGGGTATGGGGCGGGGGCTTCACACCCCGAATCATCTGCATTCGTCGGGATGCTGTCTCCGGGCCTGGTAGGGGCATTGAGGGTCGGGGCCTGGTGCTCCATCTACCGGGAGGCTGCAAGGCATTTTCCCGTTTTCTGGACGTGCCATGTCCCCCGACGTCAAGGCGGTAAGGCGCCGACGTCTGGCACATCCCCCTCCATTCTGTATCCGGACTTGCTGGCCTCGGGTCTCCATCTGGGGCCAGGCAAGGCCGAGCTCTAGCCCCGAGAGGACGAGCGGTCCCTAGGACGCTCAAGTCCTTCCCCAGCACCTTCAGCTCCCGGGCCCGCTCCCAACCCGGCCGCTACGCCCCAGCAGAAATCCAACCACTGCAGGTGGGAAGACCCTTTATGAAAGAGACTGTACTGAGACTGCATTAATCTTTCTTGCTCTGCCCCATGTACACGTCAACCCAGGGCTGGCCACTAGATGGAAGTTAGGGTGATAGTCAGGCAAGCTCACCTCCTGTCTTTTTAGTGCTTCAGCCCATCCTTGTTAGGGAAGTTAAGGCAGTATAAGAGCTGTACCAGCTCACTAGCTAGGGACACTGATGTACATTGGGGTAAGATTTCTTTTTCAGGAGCCACAGAAGTGGCCAGATCCAAGAGCAATGAAAGTGGCCAGATCCAGGAGTGCCGAAAGTGTCAAGATCCTTGGAATTCAGTTTGTGCTTCCAGTATGACCCTGTTTGGCAATCTCCCACGACCCCCTCAACAATGCTCAGATGATCTGATGAAACAATCTAGTTTTTGCCATATCCTGTTCAGTGGTCTGACGTGACCTTTCCCAGGCAACCAAGTTCTCCGAACCAGGGAACAAGGTGCACCCTTTGGTGATCCCCACTTTGCCATGAAAAGCTCTTCTCGCCTCTCCTGGAAGCATATCTTCTGAGCTCCAACTAGTGCACTATCCCACTTGAAAGAATACCCCTTTTGTGCATATCCACTTTCTTGTGAATTCATAACCTGCAGGTTATTAAATCACTTCTTCTCTTAGGGAACATGAAATCAATTCCTGGAGCCACTGGCATGCATCATTCCAATGTTTTCACTCAAGAGCCAAGCTCAACCGAACAGTCCCAAAAAATCCCAAACTTTGGAATACTACCATCTGCTTTGGTTTTACTACAATGTTTTAATTGTATTCCAAAGTTTTGGATTTTTTTAGTCTGTTCTGTTGAGCCCGGCTCCTGAGTGAAAAGGTTATTAAAGCACCAGTCTGCACAAAAAGGTTAACCAGACTATCATTTCAAGTTACCCTTGGTCAGAGTCATAACAGTTTGTACAGCATTTGTATTTGCTTAGAGTATAGAGACTGCATAGAGTACCAAGTATTGACTTGGAGTATCACACTTGACAGTTAACTAAGGGGTATAATTTTGCCAGTGGCTTATTTATTGTTATTTGAGGTGACACTTGCACTCACCTCTCTGTAATAAATATCCTTGGTTTATTTATTTATTTATTCATTTGAATTTTGGTAACCAGGTAAGCCCACCAAGACCATGTAGTCCCTTTTTCAGGGGCATCCTTATATCCTTGGGTGCATCTGAAGATGTGCCTGCCTTTCCTTGTATGTTCAGACTTGCTTCAAGTCTGAGGGAATGTAACAGAACCAGTAGCCAAGTTGGTTATGCCCACTACAACCAGGGTGAAACTTGGCGCAGTGAGCAAGGTACAAAAAGACATGGAGTCCAGAGCAGGATACGTTGCTATCATGATGCCCTTTGGATTAGAGAGTGCAAGTGGTTCCACTGGAAGGATAGGGGAAGGAGACCCTGGTACCCAGATATTACCTCTCACCATGTCTTACTATTTTGGCACCCCACAGTTACCCTGGTATGCTGGAGAACTGACACAACCCACCACCAGTAGCCCAGTCTGTCATGGCACAAGGAGTGCACCCACCACAACTTGGGTGAAGGACTGTAACAGAACCAGTAGTCCTGTTGGTCACAGCACAAGTGGTGTGCCCACCACACAGTGCTCATAAAAAAATCACCCAGACTAAAGTAAACTACAGACCTCAAACAGTGATGACAATGACAGAGCTGCAGTTACATAGAAACATAGAATATGTCAGCAGATGGGGTCCATGTGGACCATCTAGTCTGCCCACGTATACTAACTCCCCCCCCCCCCCCGTTCAGGCCACTGTTAAGTTTCCCAGTGCCTATCCGCGTGGTTTGAACTCCTGACGGTCTTTGACCCCAGCACTTGTGTGGGGAGGACATTCCCGGACTCCATCACCCTTTCTGTAAAGGAGAACTTCCTTGTGTTGCTCCTGACCCTGACCCCCCTTTAGGCACCACACAGTGCTCATAAAAAAATCACCCAGACTAAAGTAAACTACAAACCTCAAACAGTGATGACAATGACAGAGCTGCAGTTACATAGAAACATAGAATATGTCAGCAGATGGGGTCCATGTGGACCATCTAGTCTGCCCACTACTAACTCCCCGTTCAGGCCACTGTTAAGTTTCCCACAGTGCCTATCCCATGGTAGTTTGAACTCCCTGACAGTCTTTGACCCCAGCACTTGTGTGGGGAGGACATTCCGGACTCCATCAATTCTTTCTGTAAGGGGAACTTCCTTGTGTTGCTCCTGACCCTGACCCCCCTTTAGGCACATATCATGCCCCCTGGTCCAGGTGCAGTTGTTTATTTGAAGGAGATCCTGTGCCTATACTTTGCTGATATTTAGGTATTTAAATGTCTCTATCATGTACCCCCTATTTCTTCTTTTTTCCAGGGAATACAAGTCATGCTGTTTTAGCCTTGCATCATATGACTCATGTTGTAGACGTTGCACCATTTTTGTTGCCCTTCTTTGTATAGTCTGTAGTCTGTCTTTGTCTTTTTTAAGGTGAGGCCTCCAGAACAGGACATAGTACTCCAGGTTAGGCCTTACCAGGGACCTGTACAGTGGCATAATCACCTCCCTCTTTCTACTGTTCATGCCCCTTCCTATGCAACCCAAGATGCCGTTGGACTTTTGTGCCACCTTTTCACATTGCTTGCCAACTTTCACATCGTCTGCAATGATCACCCCAATATCACGTTTGTGTTTGGTTTCTGCCAGCTGCACCCCTTCTAGAAAGTAGTTCTTTCCTGGATTGCGTCTTCCTAGGTGCATGACCTTGCATTTCTTGGCATTGAACTTCAGCTGCCAAGTTCCAGACCATTTCTTCAGGTCAGACTCCATCTTTGTGGCCCCTTCTTGTGTGTCTATCCTGTTGCAGAGCTTTGCATAATCTGCAAATAGGCATATTTTCCCCTCTAAACCATCTGCAATGTTGCTGATGAATATGTTGAAGAGTAATGGATCCCAGTACTGAGCTCTTTGGGACTCCACTGGTCACCTTACCCTCCCTTGATAGAGCGCCATTTACCAGAACATTCTGAGTTCACTTGCATCAGAAGTAAACAATGTGAAAATCCACAAAATCCCAGTAAATGGGGGGAGGGAAGGCAAACAAATGCAAAATATGAAAATTGAGCAGGAAATGTGCCACTCAACGGATAGTAATGATAAGGAGAGTTCAAATGTGGAAAAGGGTTCACGATAGCTTGCAAACAGAGGAACAAATTCTCATGATCAGAAAAATGTAACTAACCTGTCCAGCACCCTTAATGATAGGAGCCTAGCACCCCCCTGGCCAATGCACTATGCTTTTGATCCAGAGCCCCTTGTGGGGTAGCCAGTCACATGCATCTCCCCTACTGTTCTCACTCCCTCCCCCATTGAAAAGGTCAGGAAAAGACTGGGAAGAAGAAGAACTCCAAATAGCTATGCTAGGTTTGGTCTGATAGAAATGCTGCACACTGGCCTACACATCTGTTACATGTCACTTAATACAGAAAAAAATCTCCACTGCTGGTACAGAACACCTGTGCCTTATACTCCCTCAGCCTTCTGTCAGACAAACAGTACTGGAGATGTGAGGGCTCATGGGCTCACCTCTGTCACATACTTCATCAATGTCCCAAACTGATCCTCTTCTCGAAAGGCATTACTTGGGAGCTTAAGGCATTTGGAGTCGCTGTTTCACCATCTCCCCAGTGGGTACTCCTCTGTAACCCCAATGAGCCATCCTAATATCTTGGAGACACAAACACAAGTTAGTGGCGGCATGTCTAGAGGCTAGGTGCCTGATCCTACTCGAGTAGTAGCAGACCACTTTGCTGTCCCTAATGTAATGACACAAGGCCATGTCCCATGTAGCTGGCTTGGAATGCCTTAGTCACCTATCCATTGGTAGAGTTAGAGTTCTCCAGGAAATCAGCTCTGTACTTTTCCTACCATTTCTGCTCTCTCACTCCCACAAAAGCCAGGAACCTGCTTTCTGCCCCCTGGGTACTGCTTTCTCAGGGAATATAGGGGAGGCAGAGGTAATGTGAATCACCCTGGGGACTGGGACTGGAGCCACTATTCACACTGGAGTGAGATACAGCCCTCCAGCACAAGGGGAGGAATTAGATGAGGTACTGGTGGAAGTCATTGGCAAGATGGCAGAAAAAAGGGAGGTACTGCTTGTTGGAGACTTCAACCTGCCAGATGTAGTTTGGAGCCTCCCAGCAGCAGCTTCTGCTAGAAGCCGGGAAATCCTGGAATCTCTGTAGGGGGCATTCCTCAGGCAACTAATCAGTGAACCTACTCGTGATGGGGCAATACTGGACCTGTACTTAGTAATGGGGACAATATTGCAGATGTCAAAGTGGGAGGCCTCTTTGGGGACTAGTGATCACCATACGAAGTGGTTCGGAAGAAGGATGGCTGCAGAATTGAACCACACAAGGAGAGGTTCCTGGACTTCAGGAGGGCAGATTTTAAAAACATGGGTGAATGCCTCAGTGATGACCTAGTGGGGTGGGGTGACTTGGATGGGGTGCAGGAACAGTGGACGAAGATAAAAGGGAGCATAGTAAAGGCAACAAACCCCTGTGTCTAACTAGTGAGCAAAAGCAAGAGGAAAACGAGGCCACTGTGGTTCTTGAATGAGGTGGCTGAAAAGGTAAAAGCTGAAAGGGTAGCATTCAAAAGGTATAAGGAGATGCAGAGGGAGGAGATTAGGGAGGTGTGTCGGGAAAATGGAGGGAAGCAGGGAAAATAGGAGCTCAGAAGTGCTAACTAAAGAGAGGTGAAGAGGAAGACCAGGGGTGGGATTATAAGGTTAAAAGGGGAAGGAGGAGGGAGACTGTGCAGAGGGGAACGAAGAAAAGGCAGGAATCCTGAACAAATACTTTCGTTCAGCTCACTGAAAGCAGGAGTGGTTCTGGAAGACAGGAAGAGGGCAGATGTAGTGGAAGCTGGTGGTGGTAGGAGGTTGGCAGTTGTAGGCCAGTCAGCCTGACATTGGTGGTTTGAGAGTTTATGGAATCACTGCTGAAGGAAAGGATTGTGGAATATCTTGAATCCAGTGAATTACAAGACCCAAGGCACCATGGTTTCATAGGGGGAGGCCATGTCAAATGAATCTGATAGATTTTTTTTGACTGGGTGACCAAGGAAGTGGATCAGGCTGGAGCAGTGGAAGTGGCCTACCTGGATTTTAGTAAAGCATTCAACAACGTTCTACATAGGAGACTAGTAAGCAAGCTGGGAGCTTAGGAGTGGGTCCAAAGGTGAAAAACTGGATTGTTAGGGGACAGGCGACAGAGGGTGGTGGTAAATGGAGTTCACTCCAAGGAATGGAGGGTGACCAGCGGGGTGCCTCTGGGATCAGTGCTGGGACTGGTCTTCTTTTAATATCTTTATAAGCGACATTGCCGAAGAGCTGGAATGGAAGGTATGCCTCTTTATGGACGACACCAAAATCTGCAATAGGGCGGACCCTCCAGGTGTGTGTGTGTGTGTGTGTGTGTGTGTGTGTGTATATTTTATTTATTTATTTATTTATTTAATCTAGGATTACAAATACCTTTAAGCCAAGGCTCTTTTACAAAGGTTCCACGTCAGAGACAGGACAATACATTTGTACACAGTGGAGCAAGTGCCATAAACAATGAGACAGGTGTTAACAAAGCAGATAAAACAACAGATTTAACATACAGTTGCATAATATTAAATTATATGTAGAGCTTGCCAGAGGCAGTTGTCAAAAAAGGATGAACAGAGACCTGAGAAAACTAGAGTAGTAGTCAAGAGTATGTCAGCTGTGTTTCAGTGTGGAAAAAGTGCAAAATAGTACACTTAGGGCACAGAAACCCAGGGGCAAAGTACAGAATGAGTGTAGTGGTATTGATGACCACCAAGCAAGAAAAAGACCTGGCGTAGTCATATCTGATGACCCGAAGGTGGCTAGACAAGGCAGAGGGGAGAGCGAGTGGGATGCTGGGGTGCGTAGGGAGGGATCTCACCCCAGAAGAGGGAGGTGGTATTGCCTCTGTATAGATCACTAGTAAGACCCCATCTAGAGTATTGTGTCCAGTTCTGGAGATCACATCTTCAGAAGGACATAGACATATAGTGGAGGAGGTCCAGAAGAGGGTAACTAAAATTGTGCTGGGTCTGCGTCAAAAGCCCTACAAGTAGAGACTAAAGGACCTCAATATGTACACTCTGCAACAAAGGACAAAGAGGGGGAATATGATAGAGACCTTTAAATACCTCACAGGGGTAAATAAGGTACAGGATGAGAGTATTTTTAAGAAGAAAAGGTGCTCAAGAGCAAGGGGACATGCTATGAAGCTGGGGGGGGTAGATTCAGGTGAGATGTGAGGAAGTACTTCTTCATGGAAAGAGTGGTGGATTCCTGGAACAGCCTTCCAGTGGAGGTGGTGGGGGCGAAAACAGTGGTGGGGTTCAAAATGCATGGGATAAGCACAAGGGAATCATTGTGGAAAGGAAGGGTGGGAAGCAGAAAGAGCTGGATATTAGGCATGGTCTGCAGTAAAAGTGTAGGTAGAGAGAAATGGGCAGACTGGATGGGCCAAGCAGTCCTAATCTGTTGTCAAATTATATGTTTCTATGTATCTTCTTTGAGGCAATCTCTTGCAGCAGGTCATAACACATGGGATTACAGCCACAGGCATCATTTCCTCCAGATGACTTCTCAGCAGTCTACCGTGGGACCTCCCCCCAGCACTACCATGTGGTGTCTACCTGGCAGGTATAAAATGCGGAAGTCCCAGCTACTCCTCAGTTCTTTTCAACCATGACCTGCATGCAGCAAATCCTCCTTTGGAGCTCTGCTTTCCTGTTGTTGACGAAGAGTTCTACTGACCAAAATTTACTATTCTATGGTGGTTCACTACCTAAACAAACAAGGAGGCACCCATTCCTACCCTCTCTGTGCAGAGAATTGATGAGGGTGTGGTATTCGGCGATCCAAAGAAATTTTCATCTTCTGGCAGTACACTTCCCAGGGGTGTCCAACACCCTGACGGATGCCCTGAGCAGATCCACTGCCCAGGCCCACAAGTGGGAAATCTTATCCGACGTTCTAAACAACATCTTCCACCTGTGGGGCCGACTGGAGTTGGACCTATTTGCCTCTCTGCAAAACGCAAAACTGGTACTTTACTGTTCTCTCATGCAAGGTCTGGAACTGTGTGGTGGGACACATTATCTCTTTCCTGGACAGGAAGATTTCTTTACGCCTTCCCGCCCTTTCCGCTCATTCAGAGAGTACTACTCAAACTGGTCCAGGATGGGGCATCTGTGATTCTCATAGTGCCATTCTGGCCAAGACAGATTTGGTTTCCTCTGCTTCTACAGCTCTCAGAACTGGATCCCATACCTCTGCCAATTTGCTTGACTTTACTGCCCCAGGCACAAGGCTCCCTGCTACACCCAGACCTTCGCTCCCTCCACCTGCAGGCCTGGCTCCTGAGGACATAGTCCTCTCGCACTTCTGGGTGTCCCCAAAGGTGGCAGAAGTTCTCCAGGCTGCTAGGAAACTGTCTACTCAGTCTTCCTATTTCACGAAGTGGAAACACTTCTCTATTTTGGCATCTACACTGGACTTAGATTCTTATGAGTGTTCCCCTCAGTGCATCTTAGATTATTTGCTCTCCTTGTCGGAGGGTGGACTGAAATATTCCTTTGTGAAAGTCCACCTTTCGGCCATTGCTGCATTTCATTTACCTGTGGACAACATCCCTTTGTCCCAGTTACCTTTGATTCAGACCTTTTTAAAAGGTATTCTGCACCTGCATCCCCCTATCTGGGATCCAGTCCCTGAGGGGGATTTGAATTTTGTGTTTGAAAAATTGACTGTTAGTCCATTTGAGTCCGCTGAATCCATCACCCTCTGTTATCTTTCTTGGAAAACTGTTTTTAGTTGCCATTACATCTGGCAGACATGTCTCGGAGTTGCACGCACCAATGTGCAAACCTCCATATCTACAATTTCATGACGATCAGGTGTCTTTATGCATGAACCCATTGTGTTTTTTTTTTTGTTTGTTTTTTTTTAACCAGGAGAGACGCACTAAGCTGAAGCTTGTTTGCAAGTGTGACCTGGTAGCACAAGGAAGTTAAGTGACTTGCTCAGGGTCATACAGTATGCAAGTGGGGACTGTGGGATTCAAACCCAAGTCTCCAGGTTTGTAGCTCAGAGCCTTAAACCATTGTGCTATACTGCCTCCTTTTTTCCCAAAAGTTGTTTCTGAATTTACTTTAAATCAGACCATTCAATTACAAGTGTACTTTGTGGAGCCTACGAATCCGGGGGAAGCCCTGCTTCATACTTTCGATGTGCATAGAACATCGAGCATTTGCCTTCTCTGCATAGAAACATAGAATATGATGGAAAAAAGGACCACTTGGCCCACCTAGTCTGCCCATTGCCCTAACTGATGGATAAACTGCAGATTCTAGTTAACCAACAGCTTACTTCCTCCTACCCCCCACTAGAATTGCTTTATGTCTGTCCCATGCATTCTTGAATTCTTCCACTGTTCTTGACTCCACAACCTCCTCAGGAAGGCTGTTCCATGCATCCATCACCCTCACTGTGAAAAAATACTTTCTAACATTACCTCTGAGCTGTCCCCCCTATATCTTCAAATTGTGCCCCCTTGTTCTTGCACATCCCTTTTTCTGAAGGATGCTACTCTCTTGGACTTTGTTAATTCACTTGAGGTACTTGAAAGTTTCTATCATGTCCCCATTCTCCCTCCTTTCCTCGAGGGTATACATATTAAGCTGCTTTAGTCTCTCTTCATATGTCTTCTGGTGTAAACCCTGCACCATTTGATTGCCCTCCTCTGAACAGCCTCCACTCTATGTCTTTGTGGAGATGGGGTCTCCAGAACTGCATGCAGTACTCCAGTTGGGGTCTCACCAAGTGTCTGTACAGAGGGATAACAACTTCCTGTTTTCTACTGTTGATGCCTCTCCCTATGCATCCCAGTATCCCCCCAGCCTTCCTTACTGCCTTCTCACATTGCTTGCCCATCTTTAGGTCATCTGATATAATTATTCCCAGGTCCTTTTCGAATTTTGTTGTTGTTAGTATCTCACCCCCCATTGTGTACTCTTCCCCTGGGTTTTTGTTTCCCAGGTGCATTACCTTGCACTTCTTTGCATTGAATCTGAGCTGCCATACATTTAGCAATTCCTCCAACCTTGCCAATGTCTCTTTGCAGATGACACAAAGATCTGCAACAGGGTACATACACAAGGAGGCGTGGAAATGATGAGAAGGGACTTGGCAAGGTTGGAGGAATGGTCAGAAGTATGGCAGCTTGGATTCAATGCAAAGAAGTGCAAAATAATGCACATGGGAAACAAAACCGGGGAAGATTACACAATTGGGGGTAGTAACAACAACAGAAATGGAAAGGGACCTGGGGTAATCATATCAGATGACCTTAAGGTTAGCAAGCAATGTGAGAAGGCAGTAGGAGGGCTGGGGTATACTGGGATGTATAGGGAGAGACATCACCAGCAGAAAACAGGAAGTTGTTATCCCTCTGTACAGACAGTTGGTGAGACCCCATCTGGAGTACTGCGTCCAGTTCTGGAGACCCCATCTCCGCAAGGACATAGACAGGATAGAGGCAGTCCAGAGGAGGGCAACTAAAATGGTGCAGGGTCTGCAAGAGCAGCCATACAAGGAGAGACTAAAGGAGCTTAATATGTATACCCTTGAGGAAAGGAGGGAGAGGGGGGACATGATAGAAACTTTTAAGTACCTCAGTGGAATCAACAAAGTCCAAGAGGGTAGCATCTTTCAGAAAAAGAGATGTGCAAGAACAAGGGGACACAATTTAAAGATGGGGGGGGTGGTTCAGGGGTAATGTGAGAAAGTATTTTTTCACAGAGAGGGTGGTGGACACATGGAACAGCCTTCCTGAGGAGGTTGTGGGGTCTAAAACTGTGGGAGAATTCAAGAATACATCGGACAGACATAAGGCAATTCTTGTGGGGGGTAAGAAGAAATAGGCTGTTGGTTAACTAGGCTCTGCAGCTTATCCTGTAGGTAGAGAAATGGGCAGACTAGGTGGGCCAAGCAGTCCTTATCTGCCGTCAAAGTCTATGTTTCTAAGTCCCTTTTCATCCTTTCCACCCCACCTTGTGTATCAACCCTGTTGCAGATCTTTGTGTCGTCTGCAAAGAGACATATTTTTTCCTTCCAGGTGCTCTCCAATATCACTTTTAAAGACATTAAAGAGGACCGGTCCTAGTAATGAACCCTGCAGTACCCCGCTAGTTACCCTCCTTTCTTCACTGTGGACTCCGTTTACTATTACCCTTTGCATCCTGTTGTCCAGCCATTTTTTTATCCAGGCTACCACCTTGGGACCCACTCCAAGACTGGCTAACTTGTATATTAATCTTTTGTGTGGGACTGTGTCAGGTGCCTTGCTAAAATCTAGGTAGGCCATATCCACAGTCCCTCCCTGGTCTACTACTTTGGTCACCCAGTCAAAGAAATCTATTCGATTCATCTGACATGACATTCCTGCTGTGAATCAATGCTGCCTTGGGTCCTGTGCCCCACTGGACTCTAGGTACTCAACAGTTCTTTCCTTCAGAAGTGATTCCATCATTTTCCCTACCACTGACGTCAAACTAACTGGTCTGTAGTTTCCTACCTCTGCCCTGCTCCCACTTTTGTGAAGTGGAATTACATCCGCCCTCCTCCAGTCCTCAGGTACCACCCCATCCTCCCATGATTTGTTAAAGAGAGTAGTCAGTGGTGTCACTAGTTCTACCCTTAGTTCTTTTAGAATTCTGGGGTGAATCCCATCAGGCCCCATTGTTTTGTCCACCTTCAGTTTCAAGAGTTCTTTCAAAACCCTTTCTTCTGTGAATGGACTGGTATCGACCCCCCATCCAGAGTGTTTCTCTTGTTTGGTTTAGGTACCTCCCCATCCTCTTCTGTTATGAATACTGAGCAGAAATATTCATTCAGTATCCCTGCTTTTTCACGATCACCCTCTGCCCACAGTCCCTCCCCCTTATTAAGTCTCCGTATCCCTCCCGTGATCTTTCTTCTCTCCCTAATGTACCCTTTAAAAGGTTTTATCCCCCTTCGTAACAGATTTGGCTATCTTTTCCTCGGTTTGGGCCTTTGCTATTCTGACTGCCTTCCTTGCCTCCTTCTGCTTTAACTGATAAAGTTCTCTGTCCTGCTCCTTCTTTGTTTCCTTATTTCCTGAATGCTATCCTTTTCTCCTTAACCTTTCCTTTCACCTCTTTTGAGAACCATAGTGTTTTTTTCCTCTCGGTTGTGAAAAACTGAGCAACTTTTTGTTTCTTTTGCCCCTGGAAACCAGGGCATTAGTGTTTCAAAGCAGTGCTTGTCCACATGGTTGGCCAACTGTATTATGTTTATCTATGTAAAATATGAAAAACCTTTCACAGGGGTAGCAAAACCCCATTCTACCAGAGGCATGGCTGCCTCCGCAACGTGTTTCATGGGCATTTCTGCCTTGGATATTTGGCGAAGCCGCCACGTGGTCTACTGAACATACCTTCACCAAGCATTAAAGTCTAGACATCGCTTCTAAGAAGCGCACCGTTTTTGGACGCACTGTCCTACAAGGCCTCCTATCCTAAGTCCTAATGAGTCGCTTCCTCCTCCCGCTAGGTATTCTAACTGCTTGGGAATCTTCCCGTATGTTATGACCTGCTGCAAGAGATTGCCTCGAAGAAGATAGTACAGTTGTGTAAGAACTTACTGTAACAGCAGATCTTCAAGAGTATCTCTTGCAGCAGTGCCCTCCTTCCCGCTTGCTGTTGCTTCAGAAGGGTTCCTTGCTCCTGTCTTTTATGACTCCATGAGCTGCTGCCTTGATTTCTCTCCTCGGTTCCCCGTTGGAGGCCTAGGATATGTTTTCACATTTGATTGCCAGGATGGAAAAGAACTGAGGAGTAGCTGAGACCTTCCCCTTTTATACCTGCCAGGTAGACACCACGTGGTAGTGCTGGGGGGAGGTCCCAGGGTTGACTACTGAGAAGTCATCCAGAGGAAATAACACCTGCGGCTGTAATGCCACGTGTTATGACCTGCTGCAAGAGATGCTGTTGAAGATCTACTGTTACGGTAAGTTCTTATGCAGCCATACTTTTCTCACATCAGCTCTGTGGAACTGAGCAGTTTTAGACAGATCCTGATTACTGCTCCTGTATGGCATTGATCGACCATAACACAAGAGTGGTGCATATTACAGTACTACCAAATCCTTACAAGGAAAGCATTCTATTTAGCCACATGATGTGGTAGGATTACCTTGTGTTAAGTGTACTTGTCCTTGAGATACCAATGTAACCTGTATTGTTGATTGGGATTGCATTTTCAAACTACTTAGAATTAACTTCTGTGCTTGCTGTTTAATTGTTTAAAATGTTCATTTAAACGTTTTTTGTAACAAAAAAAGAGGATACTTCCTGTTCTGTGGAGAGCCGTTGGTCCACTCTCTGGCCATCCCAGGTCTCCAAGCCAGCTTGGCCCCTGGATCATACACAGTTCTTGTTCAATGCTCCACATGCATAAATAGAGGAGAAAGCAGTCCTACTGTGTACAGCGGCATCAGGGTGCTGTTGCATGGGCTAGCAATGCACAAATCATGGATCAAGTCCTTACTTTAGCAACTAAGATCTCTTTATTGGGATTAGCAGAGGTAAGCAAAAAGGCACAGGGGACAAGTGATTTTTATTTTGTGAAAATCAAGTATGATTTATTTCTTGACCTGAGTTATTAACGCGGGAACATGCAAAGAAAGCTTCAAGTGTTCAACCAAAGGCTACAGCAGAAGCTGAAAACATGTTGAAGAAGATGAAGGTAATGATGATTATAGTTTTTATTCTGACATGCAAATAGGGTTAAGTTCATTTCTCCCTTGCTCTACAGTATATAAAAATGATTTTGTGTGTTACTTAATTGCAAATCAATCTCATTTGTGGCTGTTTCATTACATACAAGTAAGGCCGGTGTGTCTGTGGAAGACTTAGAACACACTGTAGAAATAAAGGCTAGTAATATAAAAAAAGAAGCAAATGGAAACAATAGGTGTTTTTTTAAATGGATATAATTGGAAATACCACAAGTTGTACTGTTCTTGTAGTCAAAACAAAAAGATAATATTAAACATATGCTAAAAATAGAGTTGGAATTGATGTTTCAACCATAGATCTTCAGGAATTATCTATAAAGAGAAAATGGCAGTTAGTGGATAGGTAAAGGGAATTATGATATATATGCAGTATGTGAGGAAGGAAAACAAGTGGGTGGATCTAGGAGAAAAAGTGATAAGAGGCAAGTAAATAACAGAAGCTGGAAAACAAAAAGGTGGTGATGAGGATGGAGAGATGTTTAGTCTTTATTTACTGGGTAAGTGTGCAAGACAAGCATTTACCTGTTTTCAGAAATGACCTGGGAGATCACAACAGAGAGAACAGTAAATAACAGTGGCAGTTACATATGCAGTATTGACTTTTACTGAGTCTGTGGTACAAAGTACAGTACAATGTGGATATTGTTATGGATAATGAAAAACATAGAACAAAGGTACATGCTGTATAACAAGTACACAAATTAACACATGCAAAAGGCATCTGCCGACAAGAACCTAATGTCCAACACAGTTCAGAGAGGCCGTTACAAAGATTGACCAGCTAGGAACAGCAGCACACTGATGACTTGTACAAGTAGGAACTGTAGCAGCTACAGAAGGTCTGGATTAAAAGACAGTGTCTAATCTTAACCGGAATTTGAATTCCATAGTCTGGGGGCAGTATAGGAAAAGGCACTCTCACCTGATTTAGTCATAGTAGGTGTGGATAGGCTGAGGAGTTCTCAGGTGGGGTCTAATTAGCACAGTAAGAAGGCTGAAGGGTGACAAGTGTGGAGAAGAAGACAGGGAAACCTGGAGAAAATTTAAATGGATATGCACACATAGACGAAATCCCCATGTGAGTATACCCACACATGCCTTGAGTGGAAGTGTGCGCAGGCATAGTCACACAGACAAATGTGCCATGTACTGCTGAAAACAAAGGTATTGGGGAAGGGGGGGGGGTAAATGGACAGACATCAGTGGTAAACCATAATGTGGCAAAAGGATGTTGGTAGAAAATAAGTCTGTCGGTTTGGGAACAGACCCGGATCGCTTGAGGGCCGGCCTGGGGGAGAAGGATGGAGTGTCCTATGGATGGCTCTCCTTCTCTGGGGGGAGGGTGGGGTAGTGCTCGGCGCAAGGAGGACCCCTTGCAGAGGCCGGGAGTTGCTCAAGCTACTGGCACTTGCACGTATGGGAGGCGGGGCAGACACAGGCGTCATGCACGTCCCTGCCTCCAAAAGAAAATCGCAGGAAAAAGGGAAAGGCGGGTGGGTCCACTGTCTATGTGAAGCCCTCCCTGGGGCTTCAATTAGCCACCATTGCCACCACTCTCCCAACCAGTCACTGGTTCCGCACCTCGGGTTACCAGGGACCGATGCCACGGTCCCACCCTCCGGTGGGTAAGCTGGGGGTAACTGGGTGAGGATGGCAATAGATGGTAGGTGGAAGCTCCAGGGGCTGTGACCAGGGCTGAGGGACCGACAGTAGGATCTGCCAAATTAAAAGAGGATAAAATAAAAAAAAAAAAAAGAAAATCAGTCTGTCATTCTGAGTTTTTGTCTTTGGTCAGCTTTTTAGTGACCATGCTGAAGTGAATGAATGGAATGATCATTAACATTAGAGTCTCTGGAGATAAAACTGGACACAACGGGTTTATCAATGTCTCCATTTTCGACTGTCCTGTAAGTTCCGTAAGTCAACCAGGCATCTGCTAAATCAGTCAGCAGGCATCTATCTGCCAGTGTCTCCGATGTGGGACAGCTGCACACTTCCTGCAAAGAATACAATATATAACATTGCAGGAAATGCATGAGAACTCCTTCATACTTCCCTCGTAATTATAATAAATCATATATACCTGCTAATAGAACCTTAACTTAAAATAACTTTATAAAAGTCCAACATATTTCTATCAAGAAGAGCACACAGTCTGTTAAAGAGCCCTGTAGAGTCTCGACAAAAGCTGATATACAATAATATAGATCAAAGATTGTGTTATTGGTTAGAAAATAATAAGAAACATTTGAAGCAGGCTCCATTATACTGGACATTGCAGGGGACGGCTCAGCCAAAATGTATAAATTACCTGCCTAAAATCTAAATGAACTAGAACATAAGAGCAGGGAGGGATGTCTTATACAGTACATAGCTTCTATACCATCAGTGGGGCTGTTCCATACTGTAGGTCCGGTGCAGAAGAAGCCACCTCATGTGCCCGTGTCTTTATTCACCTGGAGAAATACAAATAATAGTTCTAGAAGGAGAAAAAAGGAAGGCTAGGATAATGAAATAACAAAAAAAAAAAAAGACAACCCGAGCAGTAAAAAACAAGAGTTAAACAAAATAAAACTAAAACCTCAGATGGTTGAAAAGTTTAAAAAAAAAAAAAAAAACTCTTATAATGGTATTACAAATGAAACCTAAAACTAAAGAGCTGCTTAAATAAAAAATTAACTACAAGATGAAAACCAAGTAAAAAAACCAAAAAAAAAAAAAGTCAACACAAGATATGAGAAAGGGAGCATAGCTGAAATTCTGCTTCCTCATGAAAAGAACACATAAGGCAGTACAGGAGAAGATTCTAAAAGAACTAGGAAACTGCGGCACTACTGTAAACCACACTGAAACTGAGATGACCCATGCATAGTCTAAAAAGATAGCAACAACTAGACAAAAAGTCCTTTCATGAAGGGTCCTCTCAATGATATGCTGGAAGCATAGTTTTGATTTCCTGTAAAGCTGCTTTGGTGCATCATGTCTTGCTGTTAGGAAAGGCTTGGGCCAGGAGTCTTTTTGAAGTGCCCATTTATCCCTGGCATCTGCAGATTCTGTAGGCTTGTCAGGAACTGATGGATTTTGTGTACAAAGTTCTTGTATCACTGAGTCAGGATCTTCAAACACCTTAGTGCGATCAGTGAAGTGAACCTGAAGGTGGACTGGATAAGGAGTAGAGAATTTAATCTTATGGATGCATAAAATTCGGAAGATTGGGGCATAGGCTCACCACTTTGCCTGGAGGGCTGGAGAGTAGTCATTATCTATATAAATTCTGGAGTTCTTATATAGTATTACTCCTTTTTGCCAGGCCCTTTGCAGCAGTTCCTGCTTTATTGCAAAGTTATAGAATCGTATAAGAATAGAGTGGGGGCATTGGTTGGGTGCAGTTAGTTTCTGGCCCAAAGCTCTATGGTCTGTCTCAATCTGCAATGGACAAAGATCTGATATGTCCAGTATAGACAGCAAGAGTGATTGCAAATAAGCCACCATGTCCCCAGAACCTTCATTGCCCTTTGGTATACCATAAATGCATAAATTATTTCACCAGGAACGATTTTCTAAGTCTTTGCACTGTTCCTAAGGATGTTGGCAGTCCTGAAGCACACGTATGAGGACCCGTTGCATTCTATTCAAATGTGTATCAGTAACTTATTTTGTTAAATCACCCACTTTGGTCTCCAGTGAATGGATAGGTGTTTAAGTTCCATGTGAACCGAGTGTGTTTCCAGGTGAAACTCCTTAAACTCCTGCAAAACAGCTGCAATAGAGGGGTCTGATGAAGAATGCCACAAATTTCCACTTTCCGTCATAGCTCTTAGTGAAGGTCCCGACTGTGACGCAGCTACAGAATTCGGAGAAAGATCGCTGGGTGGGGTAAGGTGTTTTTTGACTTTTTTTGCCTTGCCCATGCAAAAAGAGAAAGCCTCGATGCGTAAAAAGAGGCAAAGTAATGTTAAGTTGAAAACTGATGAGGCTTTTACCGCGTCTCAGGAGAGAGCTAGTCAACTAGCCTGCCATACTGCCGAAAGTGGAACCAAAAGTCCAGCCATGGAAAATCACATGAGAACTCCTTCCTGATGTGCAAAATACCTGTAGGACCTGGGATTTAAGTGACTCTAGAAACAAATTTGCCGGTGTGACAGTGTGTTCTGTTACAAACATTGGTACTGGGTAAGATGGAATGGTTGGAGTATGGAGGCTGCTACGTATCAAGAGATTCTGAAGGCTGTGTGGTCTGTGGTAGGAGACAATAGATGGCTCTATAAAGGAAGCTTCAATATTAGGGTCTGTTTGCAGAATAGACTCTCACATATGGTATATATCTCATATTTCCCCTATTAAGGTTTATGAGAGCAGGAAAAGGCAAGTAGCCCACAAATACAGCCCTCTACTGTTTCAGTGGTAGTACCTTAGAAATCTAGAAAGTGACGGCAGAAAAAGACCAATGGTCCATCCATTCTTCCCATGGATCTCTGTAGAACCTCGCAACCTGGTGCTGATTGGTGTTTAACCCCTGCCCAGCAGTTTTCCTATTTTATTCCCCTTATTCTCTATTTATCCAATTTTCATTTAAGTTCAGTTTTGTTTTTACTATCAAGTCTTGAGAAAGACTGTTTTATATACCAGTTACCCATTGAGTATAAAAATGCTTCATCTTATTAGTCTTGAAAATTGTTCTTTTAATCTGGAGTAGTTTAATATGGCTTAAATTCTATATTTAACTGATGCATTAGGTTGGAGTCTGTAATGATATTAAAAAGTAGCAGGATGTCCACTCTAGTCCTATGTTTTTGCAGGGACATTAGGTTGAGATTTACAAATCTGTCCTCATAACATATTTCCCCCCCCGACCCAGAATCAATTTAGTTGTCTTCCTTTGTAACTGTCTAGTCAAACCCCAGGACTTCCTCACTATGCATACTAATGAAATCAGCCTGAAGGGTTGAGCTGCCCCAGAGAGAGTGGAATATATGTAAACTATGGAACTCAATGCAATTTCAAATCTCATCTCATTTAATTTTCATTTTAATTTTTCATACTTGTAAGCAAGATGAGCATTGCTGCTTGTTTTCACAAGCGTCAAGTTTTACATAAAAATAAGAAAAATAGCAAACATAACAATACATACAATAACTTCACAACAATTAGTAAAATACATTATCCTAGTAGAGGGCACACAGTTTTCTTTCACATTTCCTTAGTGAGTTGCCTCGCAGTGGCTAACTGCACTGAGAAAAGAAGTTGATTTGTGTGAAATACATTCATAAAGACACACTTGATCAAAGCTTACATTTAAGTTGTTACATACACAGTTGTTAATAGTATCAAGCCATGATTTAAATATATTTTTAAAAGTACGGACTATGAACCTCTACCATGTGGTGGTATACTATCTTGCTCTCCAACGTCAGATTTACTTCTCCGCCCGAGGAAGCAAGTCACCTCAAAGTGCTCTCTTCACTTGACTTGAGTTTTCTGGCTCTATTTTTCAAGTATTTAAGTATTTTCATTTTATTCTTTTTTTTTTATCTCTGCTGTTTTAGTTAGATTAGCATAGTTTAGTTTACATTTTGGTTTCCACTGGATTTCTCCAGTCCCTCAGCGGTTCCCAGGAACCAGAGGAAAACCTCTTTTTTTTTTTTTTATATAGTGAAGAAAGGATGGAAAATGATCCTTAAGGAAGGTGAAAAGGATTTAATCAAGTGCATAAGGGAGAGAAGGAACTGCAAAGACCAGATTGTAAGGATCAGGAAAGATGGGGGGTGGGCAGAGAAGGGGCAGACCAGGCAGAAGTGCTCAATGAATACTTCTGTTCTGTGTTTACTAGGGAAAAGGATGGGTCACTGCTACAGGGGATGGTGGGGGGGGGGTAGGCATAGGGTGGGTGGGAATAACGGATGGGGATATTCCAGCAGCCAGAGTACTGGAAGGCCTAAGGGCCATGCGGGTGGATAAGGCACATGGCCGAGATGGTATACACCCCCAGGTACTGAAGGAGTTGTTGGAGGTCCTGACAGAGCCAATAGCAGACTAATTCAGTACCTCTCTAGGAACTGGGTGCATACCCCAGGACTGGAGGATGGCACACGCGGTGCCCCTCCACAAAAGTGGACCCAAGGATGAACCAAGCAACTATAGATCAGTCAGCCTTACATCCATTGTGGGGAAGCTAATGGAGATGATCCTAGAAAGTAATCATCTCCAGGATGGAAGGCAACATGGGTTTGTCTCTGGCAGATCCTGTCAGACCAACCTGGTTGACTTTTATGACTGGGTGGCTAGAGCACTTGACGGGGGCCATGCAGTGGACATCCTGTATCTGGATTTCAGCAAGGCCGTTGATTTGGTGCCACATAGGAGGTTGATTAGCAAATTGGGATACCAGGGAGCAGGGTCAAAAATGGTGGAATGGGTCAAGAACTGACTGCAGGACAGGCAGCAGATGGTAGTGGTGGGAAGGGAACTCTCATCTCCAAGGTCTGTAACTAGTGTAGTTCCACAGGGCTCGGTACTGGTCTCAGTGTTTGGCATTTTTATTGCGGACATCTCACATGGCAATAAGATCAAGATTAGTCTTTTTGCGGATGACATGAAGATTGGTGCAGTGGTAGATGATAAGAAGGGTGGCATGGGCTTCAGGATGATCTGGCTAAACTTGAGAACTGGTCAGACACTTGGTAGCCGGGGTTCAATGCAAAGAAGTGCAGAGTCATGCACTTGGGACTAAGGAACCAAAGGAATCGTCAGCTGGGGGGGTACAGCTAGCCACTACAGAGGAGGAGCAAGATCTTGGGGTGATAACAGGGCAAATTAACCACTCAGCACAGTGTAGAAAAGCAGCAGCTAAAGCTAATAAGATGCTGGGGTGTATTGCCAGAGGAATCACCTCTAGGAGAGGGCAGGTAATCCTGCCACTGTACAGGTCGTTGGTGAGGCCGCACCTGGAGTACTGCATGCAGTTCTGGCACCCATACTTAAGGAAAGATGTTAAATTGCTGGAGGGGGTCCAGCGAAGAGCAACAAAGATGATCCTGGGGATGGAAGATAGTCCCTACGAGGGGAGGCTGAGGGAGCTTAACATGTATTCCCTGGAGGAGAGGAGGGATATAGAGGATATGACAGAAACCTTTAAATATATGAAAGATATAAACAAGACTGGTACAGAGGGAATCTTTTAATTTAAAGGGAGTGAAGGACACTAGGGGGCATGGTCTGAGACTGGTGGGTGGAAGATTCAGGAGAGAAATGAGAAGGCACTATTTCATGGAAAGAGTGGTGACAAAGTGGCACGCGCTGCCTGAAGAGGTGGTATCCTGTAAGTCAGTGGACAGTTTTAAGAGGGGATGGGACAAGGTGAGGGGGAAGATCACAGTTATGCAGGTAGGGGAGAGAGGGGCAGCTGCAGTGTAATGGGCTGATAGCTGCACATTTGAGCAGACTTGTTAGACTGTATGGCCTGTATCTGCTGGCAGTTCCTTATATTCGTATGTATGTTCATATAGTGGTTTTCTTTTTAGCTGCACTTTTATTTATTTTCCCTCTTATTTTTAAATTTTATTTTGTTTTGAGCTATTAGTGCTGTGGTTCCCGATCTCCAGGAACCAAGCTGCGTTTCTTGTATTTGCTGTTTTTCTGAGGGCAAGTTTTCCTTTTACTATTAAAAAAAAAGTTTTAGAGGGAGTCACATGATGCTCTGGTCTGAGTAGCTGCTCTTTAGTTCAGCTTCTGCTCCCTCTCCCAAAAATCTAATATTTTTTTATTTGCTAGATTTGTGATCCTAGTGAGTTCGTCTTACCTTAACTATCTCCTGGACTTCGATGTTGTGCAAACTGTTCCGGCAAAATAGATGCAGAGATGTGGCCTAAGCATACCCAACCAACCACTCTGGATAAATTTGCAAAATGTTCCAAGGCCCAGGTGACTGGATCAGGACGCGCATCAACTCCAACACCAGTGACATCGCCCTTAACAGAGGAGTGTTTTTTTGATGGAGTTTACACCCTTCAAGGACTCCTTACAAGAATTAACTGCAGAGGGCCAGCCCCATGGCGCTGAGGGTTGAGGCACCTCATGCTATGCTGGTGACCAGGTTCGGGAATGGACTTGAGTCATTGGGGGCCAGCAGAGGCAGGAGAGGATCGAGCTTCCAGAGGACAGATCTCCTCTCCTGGGGAAGGGTGGGTTGTTACTTCCACTGCACTTGTGGCTCACAGTGAAGGCTGGGAGCAGGGCAGCAAGTGGGAGTCTTGCAGAGGGGATCGAGGCAGTGGCAGATATCCTGTGGGCAGGTGTGGGAGCGTGCCTGCTGCGCACTGGACGTCATTGCTTGTCCGCATCTCCAGGAAACAAGAAAAAGGGTCCCTGAGACCCAGACAGGCAAAGGTGGGTCCAGTGATCAACCCCCATTTCCTCAGTTGGATCCATCTCCAGCTGGTCGCCGTGTGTCTCCTCCACTCCCTGCCTGCTCTTCTAGATTCTAGATAGAATGCCAGAGGAGTTAGGGCAGTCCCACCCCGGGGGACTCTGAGCCGGGGGGAGGGGTCGGGATGGTCAGTGGCAGTGGTAGGAGGCACACTTGGGAGTGGCGACCAGACTGGGGAGGGTCTCAGCCTGGGCAGGATATGTCCACACCGAGAGACTTCACTGGAGAGAGGTCTGTGGGGCCAGTGAAGGAGCATGAATAGAGTTTGGAGAAAAAAAAATAGAATTAACTGCAGAGCTTAAATCTTTTCGGGTGGTAATGAATGATCTCGGACGGTGGGTGGGGGGATAATGAAGCCTGGGTGCATTCATTAGAAACCTGAAGAGATAAAGTGGATCCTGAGCTAACCGCACTTAAACAGAAAACAGCACGTTTAGAAGCCAGATTGAAGGATTTGGAGGGTCGGAGCGATAGGAACAACATCATTATTTTGGGCTTCCTGAAAAAATGGAAAGCTGCAACCCTATCCTGTTTGCCCAGAAAATTGCTACTAAACTTGCTGGACCATCACCAAATAGGCCATCTTATATAATCAAACATGCCCACCGCTCCTTGCACCCCATGCCCACCGAGATCCTTTATTTTTAAATTTCTCAGTTTTCTGGATAAGCAGCATCTTTTGGGGAAAATCCGAGAAATCAGAGAGGTGACCTGGGAGGGAGTGAAATTGTGTGTAGTTCAGGATTTGCCCAGCTCCGTCCATCAAAAAAGAACTGCATATCCCATCATGTCCAGGCTCATTGTGGCTGGCATCTGATTAAATGTTATACCCAGCCAGATTGCAGGTACTGGTATATGGATCATGAAAATCTTTCGACTCTGCTGACAGGGCAGCCTTGGCAGTGAAACGTGAGTTCTGCGACCGTGATTGGGCACCTACTGAAATGGTGACTCAGTTGCGGTGCCTTGCAGTACAGCAACCAGGGAGGGCAACCGGATGGGGAGGGTGCGCGAATATAGCGATATCCAGTAGCTACATGTATACGCATGCGGGGAAGTGAGCGAGCACACAGTGAGGGACGGGGTTGTGAGGGGGTGGTGCCGCGAGCTGCTCCTGTTGTGGGCGGGGTACTGGGCTGCACTGCTCAAGGTACCAGGTTCAGGGCCAGGCGAGGTACCTTTGTTGCGACTGGCTGAATTCCCTCGACACTGCACCCCCCAGAGTTGAGAATCTTTATGGGGGGTGTGGGTGCAGCCCCAAGCATTAAGATTTAAAATGGAAGTCCCTGGTGCCTTTTTGCTGTGCACTGGGGACTACATCGCCAAAATATTTTTTCAGCGATGTCTATTCTGAGATCACCATTATCACATAGATCCATGGGGTTCTACTCCGGAAGAAGACCTCCTTATTTTCCTTGTTTGTGAGCTATACTGCTTTAATTTCTTGGGAAGGTTGTGTATGGTTTAGTAGTGAAACAGCAGGTTAAAATGTCTCAAGGTTATTATTTTTGCTCATGGAATGTTAAGGGTGCTCAGTCCCCGGTCAAACCGTTCTAAGCTTTTGAGTAATCTTAACAGGTTACAAGCTGACATTGTAATGTTACAAGAGACCCACTTACCATGTACTCAACTATCATTAATACATAGATCTTGGGTGGGTCAAGTCTTTTGGGTGGGCATGGACACTTGAAATGTGGAGTGGCTATTTTGGTTGCCTGCAGGGTTCCCTTTCCCTTATTGCAAGAAATCTCTGACCCCCCCCCCCCATGGAAGATGCATTTTAATTAGGGTTTTGCTATGGCACAGAGAAGTTGTTTTGGGATCAGTGTATGGCCCCATAGTTGAGGATCCCAGCTTTTTATCTCTGTAATGAATATCTTGGCGCCCTGGGTGACTCTCCTTATTCTCCTTGCGGGAGATTGGAACATAGTTATTTGTAATGAGCTAGATAGATCTGCAATGCACAAGCAGGGATTGTCTCTGGGTCAACGAGTTCTCTGTGAGTTTATGAACTCTATGGGGCTTGTGGACCCTTGGAATATATTACATCCTTTAGAATGGGATTACTCCTTTCGCTCTGTGCCACATAATTCTTTTTCCAGGATTGATTTCCTTTTATTGGGGATTGAGCACCTTTCTGGTCTCCACCTATGTTACTATGGTGCTAAGGTTATTTCTGACCATCATCTTGTCCTTCCTCAGTTGGGCCTTTTACCGCCCACTGAGCTGCATAAATCCTGGCATTTAAATAATCTGCTTTTGAAGTCTCAAGAGATCCTAGATCATCTTGCAGACTTTATCACCTCATTTCTGGAGATTAAGTCCCCTTCTGTGCCATGCCAAGATATGTTGTGGGGTGCTCTGAAATGTGGGCTCCAAGAGGAATTAATCCGTATAGCTACCAAACGCAAAAAAACAGAGATCCTGGGAAGTGTCTTCTGTCTCGGGTGAGATCCGTGAGTTGGAGCACTGTCTCTCACCTTCTTCCCCATCGGATGTCTGGGAATGGCTAGAATTCTTAAGGCCCTGCTACAATATTCTTTTAAGTGAGCAAGCAGGCTGAGCACCTCCTTCTTAGAACCAGAACTAGATATTTTGATCAGGGGAGAATGCGGATAAACTGTGCGCTGTGCGCCTAAGGTCCCAGGTTGCAGATCGAATAATCCCTTCCATTTGCTTAGAGTCTGGCCAATTGGTCACTGCACCCCAGGACATAGCGGCCCAGTTTTATGATTATTATCAGTTCTTATATGACCCTTGTCTAGACTGTTCGTCTGGTTCACAATTTGACAAATTCTTTCAGGACATTGATTTACCCCAGCTCACAGAGATTCAGGCTGATTATTTGACATCTTCTTTAACCCTGCCAGGAGTCTTGGAAGCCATTAACTCTTTCTGTGGATAGTGCACAGGGGCCAGATAGTTATACCTTGAATTTTTATAAAAAGTTTAAAACTCTTTTGACCCCTGTATTATTGGACACTTAAAACTACATTTACTCTCATGGTACCACAGATCCCTCCCTAACAGAAGCCCTCTTTGTAGTTATGCTAAAACTGGGGAAGGATCCTTCTAAAGTTAGTAGTTATAGGCCCATCTCTTTAATCAACCTTGATTATATAATTCTTTCTAAAATATTGGCAATTCATTTGAACAAAGTGTGGGGCTTCTTAATCAGTAAAGAGCAGGTTGGTTTTGTTCCTAGGTGGCTGTCCGCGGATCATCTTAGGAAGTTGGCCTACCTTCTCTCCGGATCCAGGGAATCCTCCACCCCTGCAGCACTGGTGTCCCTGGATGCGGAGAAGGCATTCGATCGGGTCTCGTGGGAATGTCTATTCAAGGTTTTACCCCGTGTAATATCCCAGTGGAGTTCATCAGAAAGGTTTGGGTCCTTTATTCTTACCCCTCGGCTAGGGTCCTATGCAGTGGAGTTCGATCGGATATGATCTACCTCAAGCAGGGTACTAGACATGGATGTTCTGTCATCTCTTCTTTTCAACCTTTATTTTTTTTAAACCATTAATCCAGAAATGTAATTGCTCACCTCAGATTCAGGGTATTCCTCTTGGAGTATGGCAATATAAACTGTCCATTTATGTGGACAACATCCATTTACACTTATCTTATCCTTCTACATCCCTGCCTGCGGCTGTGGAGGTGGTTCACCAATTCGGCAAAATCTCTAATTATAAATTAAACCTGGACAAAACCGAAGTTACGCTGTTAAATGCATGGATAACCAGAGCTGGTTTAGCTCATTTGGGGTTGATATGGATAAAGGACAAACTTAAATATTTGGGTATATATGTAACCCCTAGATGGCGCTATCCCAGGGGCTACTACCCCTGCCTGATTTGCCACTAACAGGTTGAGGGGCCTGGATCCAATGGCGGGTGCCTCCACCCAGAGGTCAGGGTTTGCAATAGTTAAACTAACTTGGTCACAGCCCTCTGGGACACTGCAACCCCCCTTTCTTCCCACTAGTGGCCCTCACAATATATCAGAATTACCTTCACAGTATACACTTACCCCCAGGTCTGGTTCAGGCACTGGGACCTCCTGTGAAATGAGATACAGTGCAACAATCACAGTACAGTACTTTAACATAGACAAATACCTCAGGCAGTATAACTTTGCTGAAACAAGCAGCTCTGATTTATTTAGGGGATATAACAAGGACAGGGGAAATCAGGTTAATTAGCTTATCACTCTAATAATCTACCTTATGGCTCTGTGCACAGGCCTATCCCTATCAGTTACTGTCCCTGGGTACCCAAGCCCTAGTGGCTAGTCCAAACCGTGGCAGCTGGTAGGGGCCCTTTCACACACAGAGAAAGGAGAATTAAACAGTCAGCAGTACAGTAATTCCATTTGGATTTAATGTGGCAATTCAACAGGGAGCGACCCTGAATTAGTACTCACGACTTCCAAATAAGATAGGGTCCTTCAATGTCAGCAGGGCTCACTTGAGGTACACAAACCTCTTCACACATCCATATAAAGAAAGCACTATACCAGGCAGGCTGCATCTGTATCCCATCGCAATTACTGCACAATACCCGGGAGAACACACAGCAGATTCAGTTCCTGACAGACCGAGAAAATTTTCAGCAATTCCTCCAGTCTTCTACAGGGTGAGCCTGGTTTCTACTCTTCAGAGATCCTTTGATTCTTTTCACAGGACGGATTCAGTCCTAACAAGCTGTTACACAAGCTGCAGACCGAACTCTGGGCCTTACACACGTTTTTGACTAAAACTGCACACTGAAAAAGCACAGGGCTCCTTCCTTCTTCACTGCCAAAGCTCAACTGAAACTCCAACCGACAAAACTGCACTTCTTGAGTTCCTCCCAGTTCTTGACTGGATTGGCTGTCACTCAATAGACTGCTGCTGTTGGTCCAAAAAGGCACTGAAGTCTAAACTACATCTCCAGAGTCACTGCCCATACAATCCTCTGTGGCTGGCTCAGATTATGAGTCCAAGTTCTGATTCGTCAAAGGCACCATTTTAGAGCTAGCTTACTCCCACACTGATTGGTCCAGTTCAGCAGTTCAAAACTAGAATGGGGAACTAGCAGACACAGTTCTGACTGCAAAGAAAGCAGGTTAGACAAACTGTAATTTCATTATTACTCTAAATAATTTCTGGCAAACAGTTACATCTTTCAGATAGGTTCCCTTTGCACTCCTAGTGACTGCAAAATGAAGTGAATTGGCAGCAGCTTGAGTGGTACTCAATCAAAGAAACACACAGTCCCCCATACAAACTAATTATGTCTGCAAGCAGACAGCTCTTAAAGAGACAGTACCAGAGGTTCTAAAAACACTCACTGATAAATGGCTTAAATGCCAAACACCATTCAGGCTTGGAGCATTCAAGCAAGCTCCTGGAAGTCTTTTGGGAACCCCCATTTGCAGGGGGGTTACATATACATAAATACTACTTCCACTAAAATGAAGCATTATAATCTAGATTTGCTTCTTGACCAAATTAAACATGGTTTGGACTGCTGGGTTTTGCTTCACATTTCTCTCTGGGGTCGAGTAAATATAGTTAAAATGAATGTACTTTCCTGGGTACTCTACCCCCTTTTGATGCTTATTCAAGTCATCCCACAATTGTGGTTTAGTAGGTTACATCGTATTCTGTCCAATTTTATCTGGCAAGGGAAATCTTCCAGATAAGCCTTCGCTAAGCTTGTTGCTCCTAAATTATCAGGGGGTCTTCGCTGCCCTAATTTTTATTTATATTATTTGGCTATACATAGTACTCATTTTTTCCAGTGGTATAGAGATCCTGTCGAAGATTCTTCGTCTGATTATATACCTCAATGCTGTAATCATTTCTGGCCATTCAGCAAAAATATCAGTTGCCCACTAAATTTTGTTTTAGGTATTTGCAACTTTCCCGTGCATTGCTCCACCATTTTGGCTAAGTAACTTGGGCTAATGAGTATGGGCAGAAGTTGCTTAGCTTAGCTCCCAGAACATCTTCTTTCCATGCAATATCTTTCTTCTATATCCAGTTTTATAATTTGCTTCTCTCTGAAGGGGTAAGAAATATTGTTTATTGGGACCGGGCTGCCCCTAATTCTGGTGCCCTATTTGATTGGTCCCATATATGATAAAACTTACATAAATACTTAAAATTGGGCAGGTATCAATTTATGCAATTTCATCTATTAAATAATCTTTTTTTATACCCCTGTCAAGTTGTTTAAAATGGGTAAAATGTTAACTGATCCATGTATTTGTTGTGGCAAAGGAACAAGCACTCTGTTACATATTCTGTGGGAGTGTGAGGAGGTTGTACCTTTTTGGGACTCCATACGTGGATACTTAGCCCCTCTTTTGGGGTTGAATTCTGCATTTGTACCTGAAGTTTGTTTATTGGGTTTGTATAAGGATGTCTTGCTTGGCAGGCAATGTAACCATATGTCTCTTATTTCAGCTTGTGCAAAAAAAATTATATATTACATCATTGGTGTGATCAATCAGTCCCTACCTGTTTGGAATGGTACAGGGAAATCTTGTTTGCCCTACAAGTAGAAAAAAATATCGCAAGTATGGCTGACCATCTTCCTGTTTTTCAGGAGATTTGGGATCCATTACTTGCATTGCTTTCGTTACATTCTGATTAGTTTACTCTTCTACCCGGCTATTTTGGGGCGGGTGTCTAGTATGGAGCCTCCTCCTTTTATTGTAGTTTAGTTCTACTTTAATATGAAGGTATTTATTGTTATATTTTATACGTTTCCCACTCCTTGGTTTTATTTGTTTACTGCTCCATAAGTATGTTCTGACTTTCTGATGGGGGTACTCATTCCGAGTATGGGGGGGGGTGGGGTTGATAGGGTGGGAGGGGGTTAGTGGGGTAGGAGTTTTGGTTTTTTTGTTTAGTTTTGTTTTCTTTGTTATTTGATAGTAATTGTTAATGTCACTTTTTGCTTCACTTAAATCTTTAATAATATTCATTCAATTTAAAAAAAAAAAAAAAAGTTTTAAAGATTCTTTCGTTAGAGGTCACCCTTTTTAGTGAACCAGACAGCAAATTACTGTATTATTTTCCTTATTGGGAAATGCTTTTCAGGGGGACTTCATAAATTGACATGTCAGACAGACCCAAAAAGAAAACAGGAGCTACAGGCTTCAAAAATTGTGCTAAGTGCTATGACCTCTTGACAGAGGCAGATTGCCACGAGTTGTGTTTAAGGTGCCTATGTCCTGATCATTCACTAAATGATTGTGAACTTTGCAGCAGATTTTGCCCTAAAACTGTCAAAAAAAAGGGCCAAAAAGTTAAAAATTATTATGGCTTCTCAGTTTGCCTCTACATCACCAAAGCACACTAATGAGGGCCCCTCCTCCCATAGTAAACAGAAGGAAGGGTCTGTTAAAGACATGTCTGATTGTAGGGTACCAGAGAGGGAACTCGGAGGAAGCCAAGCATAAAAGACTCTCTGAGCAGGTTCCAGAGTCGGTTCCAGCTAAAAGAAAACAAAAAGAGAAACATTTTACTGCCCCCCCTTCTGAAGAAGGAAGGAAGGAAGTCTGAGCAGAGCAAAACTGCTCTCTATGGAAGACATGACTAAGACTTGGCAATTTTTTCAGGCTTTTCAAGCCGTGGGCTCATTAATGGGCATGTCAGTTCTTCCTCCAGTCACTGTCCCACTACTGGTTCCTGAGGACCAGGGAGCTGAATTTTATTAGGAGGAGGAGGAGGAATGCATTGAACCCGACGGTTCCACTGAACAGGAGTTCAGTTCCCCTCCTCTGGGTCAGGAGGATTTGTCCTCGCACTATGCCTTTGTTAGGCAAATTGTAAATTCCCTTGACCTGTCCACTCAGGAAACTGTGGTGGACGAGGATGAGGATGCAGTGGAGTTTTTGGATATGACTGGGTTAACTACAACCAAGAGGTTGCTTCTACCTGTACACAAACCCCTCAAGAAGGCATCCTGCAAGTTATTGCAGACCCCTACTTCCACTCAAGGAATTGACAAAAAGATTATTGAGAAGAAGTACCAGCTGGACAAGCCTGATGATGAGTATCTCTACTCACACCCAGATCATGAAGAGGTAGTCCAGGCTGGTGCCAGTGACAAGGCCAAGGTTCCCCTCTCTACCCAGCCTCTAGACAAAGATTCCAGGAAACTGGACAGTATGAGGAAAAAGATTTATACCTCTGCCTCACTGCTTCTGAGGCAGGCTGCCTTTATGGCCTATACTGTCGGTACCAGAAAGCTCTCTGGAACTCTGTACTAACCATGAGTGATAAGGCCTCGGGAGACCTCGCATAAGATTTGGCAGAAACTGCCAGATCTGCCCTCTATGCAACCAAATACCAGTTCCATATGGCAGTGGATACCAATGACACTGCTTCTAGTGTCATAGCTTATGCCATATCTTTAAGGAGGGTTGCCTGGCTCAGGACCACTAATCTGTCCCAAGACACCCAGGCAAAAGGCATGGATTTCCCGTGTGAGAATAATTCTTTATTTGGTGACGAGACAGAGGCATATATGAAAAAGGTGGAAGAGTACAAAGCCACCTACAAAAGCAATACTGAGGGGAGGTAGGGGTTATTTTCCCCATGCCTTCCTGCCCTATGATTTCTCTCAGATGAGAGGTTTCTTCAGGGGCAGGGGCAGAAGAGGTTCCAGATGGGCTAATCCAGCTCCAGCACTGAAGGCTCAGCCCAAGCAGAACCCCTGACGAGTCGGTCCATGCTGCCCATCCATTGCCTGTAGGAGGAAGGCTGAGTCACTTCTTCCAGGAATGGAAAAATATCACCACAGACAAGTGGGTCCTGGAAGTGGTGAGCAAGGGGCTCACACTGCAGTACAGATTTCCCAGGCTGCAACTTCGCAGAAACTTCAAACCTCCCACTCCAACAGAAAGGATTCTGCAGGAGTTGGAGGTGAAAATGTTGCTGTAGGCAGAAGCAGCAGGAAGAGTTCCTCCCTCCCAGTAAGAAAAGGGCCTGTACTAATGGTACTTTCCGACCCACAAAAAAAATGGAGAGTGGCGGCCCATTTGGATCTCAGGATTCTGAACAAGCACCTGAAAAAGGACATGTTCAAAATGATAATCCTAGCTATAGTGATGCCATCTGTTCAGCAGGGGGACTGGATGGGATCCTTGGACCTGAAGGATGTGTATTTTCACATTCCAGTCAGGCCCAGCCACAGGAAATTCCCAGGCTGGCCTTTGACCATTACAGCCCTCCCTTTTGGGCTCTCCTCAGCCCCCAGGAGATTCACAACGTGCTTAGCCGTGATGGCAGCACATCTCAGAAGACGGGGTGCTAGTTTTTCTCTATCTGAATGATTGGCTGGTTGCAAGAAAGTCACACCAGCAGGCCAAGACCTCTTTCCTACTGACAACAGAGCACCTTGTAGAGTCTGGGACTCCTCATAAATGCTCAGAAGTCCCAAACAAAACCAGTCTAGATTCTGAAGTTCATAGGAGCAGAATTGAATGCCCTCCAGGGGAGAGCATTCCTGCTGCGGGACAGGATGTAAAGCCTGGTAAGCCTGGCAAAGTCCTTTGTCCTGGGCTAGCCCAGACCAGCAAGGCATTTCCTTCTGCTCTTGGGTCATATGACCTCCACCACAGTTTTGGTGGCAAGAGCCAGATTTCAAATGAGACATCCAGTACCACCTAAGGGTCCACTTGTCCCGAAAGCGAGACCCTCTTTCAAGACTGGTGCCTGTGACAGAACCCTTCTTGAAAGCTGTGGACTGGTGGAAGAAAAAAGGCAATCTCAAGAGGGGGAGTGCCCTTTCAGCAGTGGTTCCCCACAGTCATCTTGACAACAGATGCCTCCTTTCTAGACTTGGGAGCTGACCTGGGCGGCTAAACAATAAGCGGAGTGTGGTCCCCATGAGAATCCAGAGAGCATATAGACCTCCTGGAGCTAAGGGCAATCTTCCAGCCCTTCAGTCATTCATTTCCCAGATAAAGGGCCAATCAGTCCAGATTAGAACAGACATCACCACCACCATGTGTTACATCAACAAACAGGGAGGCACAAGATCCTCAAAGCTGTGCACAGAAGCTATGAAGTTCTGGAATCTGGCATATGCCATGGAAGTGCAACTGTCAGCAGTCCAACTTCCAGGAAAGGACAATGTCTTGGCAGATTCCCTCAGCAGGATCAGTCAGGGACACCAACAATAGTCTTTGAAAAAGTAGGTGCTGGCTATAACCTTCAGGAGATGGGGCACACCAGAGATAGATCTGTTTGCCTCCAAAGAGAATCACCAACTTCCCCTCTTTTGTTGCAGGCCTCCAACAGTGTGCTCAGTCCCCATGGATGCCATGACCTTGGACTGGTCAGGGAGGTTTCGGTGTGCCTTCCCTCAATTCCCTCCATTCCCTCTACTGTAAGAGTACTGCTGAAGCTATGGAGCTAACCTGCCACCAGGATATTAGTGGCTCCAGACTGGGCCAGGCAAACCTGGTGTTCCCTTCTCCTGGCCCTCTCCATCAAACAGCCCACTTGTCTCCCACAGAGACACAACTTAATGACCATGTCCCAGGGCAGAATAACCTTTTCGAACCTCAAGTCATTATGCCTCAAGGCCTGGTTCTTGAGGAGTTAGAGTACACTGACTTTCACCTTTCAGAAGAGGTCCTCAAGTTCCTCAGGGTTTCCAGGAAGCCTGCTACTAGGAAGACATATACTTCCAAGTGGAAAAGATTTTCTCTGTGGTGTGCTCCTAAGCAGCTCAATCCTTTACAGGCAGACCTGCCCATACTTTCAGACTACTTGGTTCACCTGCAGGCTTTGGGCCTCAGTCATTCAACCCTTAAAAACCACCTGGCTGCTTCTGCCTGTGTTTCAGCAGGTAGTGAGAAAATGGTGGCTTTACATCCCGTTTTCAAGACATTCTTGAAGGGACTACTACACCTGTATCCCCCTGTTAGGAAACCAGTCCCTCCCTGGGACCTAAACTTGTGTATAGCCAAGCTTATTGAACTTTCTTTAGAGCCTGTGGCTACTGTATACTTGAAGCATGTCACCTGGAAGTCAGTTTTCTTGGTGGCCGTAACTTCTGCAAGTAAGGTACGCAAGCTGCAGGCCCTCTGCTACACAGTCTGGACATTAAGAGAGCACTTGGCTACTATGTGGACTGCACTCAGGACCTCAGATCCTCCCACTTACAGCTGTTCCTCACATATGGTGAAGTGTGCAAGGGCAGACCAGCCTGATGAGAACCATTGCTTGCTAGATAGTCTCCTGCAACCTGTTTTGCCACAGTAAAGCTGGCATGCTGCCACCACAAGGCCCCAGGGCACATTCCACTCATGGTACTGCTGCTTCTGTGGCAGCTGTAAGGGGTATCCCCTTACTTGAAATTTGTAAAGGAACTACCTGGAAAAACAGCACACACCTTTACAAAGCCCTGTTGTCTGGGTGTGCAGTCCAGAAGAGATGCCATGTTTGGCACTGCTGTCTTGCAGAACTTTTTCTCTAAGTAAGTTCTGTACCCAGCCACCCAAGGTACTGCTTTGTTGTCTACATTAGTAAACACAGTTATGGATTCCTGGGGTTTGAAGAAAAAAATAGTTATCATATTGTTTCTTCTAAGGGATCCCTCACTATGCTTAAATCTCCCACCTGCCTCCCCTTCCAGAACCTGGAAAAGGTTCTTCAAGAATCAGTTGTTGTTGGGTTTTCATTTGCTTGAGCACTACTTATTGTTTGGGCTACAATCAGTTGTTTGTGTTTTTTTTTTTTTGTTGTTTTTTTTGTTTTGTTTTGTTTTTCTCATAGTCTGCCATTGCTTGCCCTGTGGGGCCCATAATTATTGTCTTTTGGTAGTTTTCCACTTAGGTTTTATTAGGGTTAGGTTAGTGAGATCCATGGCCACTGCCCTCCTGGCTCTTGAAATAAATCTGATGTTGGAGAGCAGGGTAGAATGCCACCATGAGGCAGAGATTTGAAAATGCATTCTGAGTTCCGTAATTTACATACTTCCACTCTTTCCGGGGCAGCTCAACCCTTCAGGCTGATAGGAAGCATATTGAGGGATCCCTTGGAGGAGGAGGAGGAAGAGGAAGAGGAGGAGGAAGAATAATAATTTGTATAGTGCTTTTCATACACGGTGTATCCCAAAGCGCTTTACAAGCAATGCTAGACTGGTAGTGAAGTGACTGAATGTGTAGTGGCGGCCATATCGCACATCATCACCCACACACAGCCTGGATAATTGCATGAACCGTTTTTTATGGGAAGGGGAATGTTGGCCAGGACACCAGGAATGTCCCCTACTCTTTGCGAAGAGTGCCCTGGGTTCTTTTACTTCCAGTTGGACATCCACCAGGACAACACCAGGATGGGTACAAGGGACCTCTGTTTAACGTCTCATCCAAAGGATGGCACACCCCAGCAGTACAGCCTCCCCCTAATACTGCACTCGGATGCCAGTGATTTTTTTAGGCACAAGCCCAATTCCGTTGTGGAACGAGAACCTACGACCTTCTGGTCCACAGGCGGTTGTGCTACCAACTGAGTCACACTGACACCTGAAATAGTGTTACTATGGTAAGTGTTTTTTTTTTTCCCTGTATCTCATTTTGTTAATAGGAAATCCAGAACTGGGATCCATAATCAAGGATAGCACTGACGTATGCCCCATTCTGGGGACCTTTGTGTCCCAGGAGTGTATTTATGCAAGCTGTTCCATGCCCCCATGTATAACACTGCACTTTTATTATAATTATACTGCATCCCCCATTGACAAACCCAGGTATCCGCTCTGGCCAGGTTTAATTGTAGTTTCATGGTATGTTCAGTATGGTAGCAGGGCTCTCCAACTGTTGTATCATCTGTATATTTTTCACACCATCCCTCCAAACCATTATCTACCGTAAATCTCTAATAAGTATCTGAAACAAGCTAGGACCCAGTACCAAACCCTGAGGTACTCTGCTGGTAGCCTTCACCTCATATGATAGGTTGCCATTGACTAGGACCATCTGTGTCATGTTCTGTAACCAGTTTGAAATCCAGTGCATCACAGTTATAGGGAAATCGGATTGCCCAGTGAGAGACCATAGCAAAGAGTTTTCTAAAATCCAGCAGAAAAATATGTACCATTCCCCTAACCTCTCCATTAACTTTGCAATTTTCTCTCTATAGATAATTCCTGAAGAAGACCTATGATCAAAACATTGATTCTAACTCTGTGTTCTCTTTTCAGCATGCATGTTACATTATCTTTTTGTTGTGTGTTCAGCCAACACACTGAAGCAGCACCTTTCTTTTTCTGTTCTTGTAGCGTTCCATTTACTGTAGAGTTCTTTGTTTACTACTCCACCATTGCTAAAGCACAGGTCTGAATTTTTATACAAATGGTGGTGGTGATGGTAATAACCAGATAGCAATGAGATGAGAAGACTGATAATTTGGGAGGGTGGAAAATGATCATTGGGATAGTGGAAAATTATGTCAGCTTTACAGCTGATCCTTTTGTCAATGTTTTCTTACATTCTACTAAAGGGAACAGGTGTTTTTTTTTTTACCTTTTTGAATATAATTGAAAGTACGGTCATGTGTGTAGCCTCCTTAAACTCATTACTGATTACTCATCTAATTGAGTTCTTTGACTGGGTGACAAAAGTAGTAGACTAGGGAGGGGCTGTGGACACGGCCTACCTAGACTTTAGCAAGGCATTTGACACCATCCCACACAAAAGACTAATAGTCAGATTAACCAGCCTGGGAGTGGGTCCCAGGGTGGTAGTTTGGGTAAAACATTGGCTGGACGACAGGACACAGAAGGTAATTGTAAATGGAGTCCACTCTTTAGAAAGAGGGGTTACTAGTGGGGTACCGCAGGGTTCAGTACTGGGTCCAGTCCTTTTTAATGTCTTTATAAGTGACATTGCAGAGGGACTGGAAGGAAAAGTATGCCTCTTTGTAGATGACACAAAGATCTGCAACAGGGTTGATACACAAGGGGGTGTGGAAAGGATGAGAAGGGACTTGGCATGGTTGGAGGAATGGTCAGAATTATGGCAGCTTGGATTCAATGGAAAGAAGTGCAAAATAATGCACCTGGAAACAAAAATCCAGGGGAAGATTACACAATGGGGGGAAGGTAGTAACAACAACAAAAATGGAAAGGGACCTGGGGGTAATCATATCAAATTACCTTAAGATTAGCAAGCAATGTGAGAAGGCAGTAGGGAGGGCTGGGGGGATACTGGGATGTATAGGGAGAGGCATCACCAGCAGAAAACAGGAAATTGTTATCCCTCTGTACAGACAGTTGGTGAGACCCCATCTGGACTACTGCGTCCAGTTCTGGAGACCCTATCTCCACAAGGATACAGACAGGATAGAGGCAGTCCAGAGGAGGGCAACTAAAATGGTGCAGGGTCTGCAAGAGAAGCCATATGAGGAGAGTCTAAAGGAGCGTAATATGTATACATAGATACATAGACAGTGTCGGCAGATAAGGGCCTACAGCCCACCCAGTCTGCCCATTTGAGCTTGTAAGTTTACTTTGTTTTACCAGAAGTCTGTTGCCCCTTAACCCTGACCTTCAGAATTCCTTTATGTCTGTCCCATGCATTCTTAAATCCCATGATTGTTTCAGCCCCCACCACTTCCTCTGGCAGGGTGTTGCACTTGTCCACCACCCATTCTGTGAAGAAATTCTTCCTCACGTTTCCTCTGAATCGTCCTCCCTCCAACTTCATCCCATACCCTCTAGTCCTGGAACATCTTTTTCGCTTAAAAATAGTGTATTCCTGCACCCTGTTCCTCCCTGTAAGATACTTGTATGTCTCTATCATATCCCCTCTCTCCTCCAGGGAGTACATATTCAATTCCTTCAACCTGTCCTCATAGGACTTATGATGCAATCCATGTACCATCTTTGTTGCCCTCCTCCGAACCTTCTCTACCCTGTCTATGTCCTTACATAAGTAAGGTCTCCAGAACTGTACACTGTACTCCAGGTGGGGCCTCACTAGTGTCTTGTATAGTGGAATTATGACCTCTCTTTTCCTGCTGGTCATGCCCCTGCCTGTGCATCCCAGCATCCTATTTGCTTTACCTGCTGCCTTGTCGCACTGTTTCCCTACCTTGAGGTTATCAGAGATGACGCCAAGGATCCCTTTCCTACTTGGTGCATGCTATATCCTCACCCCCCAACTGATATATTGTGAAAGGGTTTTTGTGCCCCATATGCATTATCTTGCACTTCTTTGCATTGAATTTCAACTGCCAAACCCCTAACCATTCTTCAAGTTTCTGCAGGTCCCTTCTCATTCTGTCTACATCCTCAGGTGTGTTTACTCTGTTACAGAGCTTTGTGTCATCAGCAGACAGGGAAATTCTGCCTTCTAGGTCCTGCGCAATGTCACTGATGAAGATGTTGAATAGGACCAGTCTCAGCACTGATCTCTGTGGTACCCCACTGGTCACTCTTCCCTCTGTGGAGTGACAGCCATTTACCACCACCCTCTGTGTCCTGCCGCCCAGCCAGTTACCTACCCACTGCACTACTGTACCCTTGAGGAAAGGAGGGACAGGGGACATGATAGAAATGTTTAAGTACCTCAGTGGAATCAACAAAGTCCAAGAGGGTAGCATCTTTCAGAAAAGAGATGTGTAAGAACAAGGGGACACAATTTGAAGTTGGGGCTGTCTAGGGCAATGTGAGAAAGTATTTTTTCACAGAGAGGGTGGTGGATGTATGGAACAGCCTCTGGAGGAGGCTGGGGTCTAAAATTGTGGGAGAATTCAAGAATGCATAGGACAGACATAAGGCTTAATTCTTGGGGGGGGGGGAGAAAGAAATAGGCTGTTGGTAAACTAGGATCTGCAGCTTAACCTGTAGGTAGGGAAATGGGCAGACTAGGTGGGCCAAGCGGTCCTTATCTGCTGTCAAATTCTGTGTTTCTATGTTTCTATAGTTACCGTACTTGTTCTTTTGTTAACTTTGAAATAATCATTCTTTTTTCAAATTTTAAGGCTCTTTTCCCTCCTGATATTCATTTTGAATGAGAGCTATCCATATGTAGCAGTTCTTGCAGTCACAAAGGGCTCAATGGTAGCATGCAGGCTGTTTTTACAAAGCCAAATCTACATAATAGCAACACAGTTTCAGCTCCCTGCATTTTGGGTCTAGAGTTTTTTGTTCCTATCCTAGAGCTGTTGTGCCAAGTAGACTGACTGCAGTTCCCAGGGTCAGTCTTCCTTGCCACTGCCATCTCCCACTGGATCAAGTTTCACTCTGTAAGCTGAGAGAAGTTGTGAATGTAACAGGGATGCTGCATTGTCCAAGCAGAGTTTGTTCAAACTCTTTCTAGCAACAAGTGAATTAGTGATGTCATACAAATTGCTGTCTCAGCCATGAGTGTTGCCCCGGTGATAGAACTGTACACTGCAGTGTGGGCATGCTCCCTTGGCATTCTAACAGCTGACATATTTCTCCACTAAAGAAATCAGTTACCCTGCCATCCTTTTACAGTCCTAGTAGCTTAGTTGTAAGTACTGCTTTATTATTTTGTACAAATTAGCATTTTATGCAATACTCTGTACTAATTTAGCTTAGTTTTGTGATCTTATAGGGCACACCCCTTCATTCACCTGGACAGACTGAGACGGACAAAGAGCTTTGGACAAAAAGGCCACTGCCATGTATTAGCCATAATTCAACAAATATAACCAAAGCCAGCATGATGTGTGCAGCAAGGTAGTTTTGGTCAGTAAACTCATCAGTCTACTCAATCTGATTCAGAATTAATTGGCAGTCAACCCCCTTCTCCAGCAGGGGCCACCTAACCAATCACGAAACCCAGAGAGGACACCGGCTCCAGGGCATGAGGCATAGCTCTTGTCAGGCTGCGGATGTGTCTTCCCCCGCCAGATCACTCTACAATGTTGCAAGCAGATGACCAAAGAGACTGCCTTTCTGACCCCCCCCTTTGAAGGGAGGAAACACCAGCCATCTGGCCCAGACCTTCTGTCAGCCTTAGAATGATCTGACTGTATAAGGTTTGTGATCCCATTTCCCTCTCTGTACAGTTCTTACAAGACTACTGAGCTGCCACAGGGTGAGCATTGCTGCCATGCTCAACCCCCTACAAGCACTTCACACTAGCACTTTCTCCGCTGCCCTTTGTATGTCCTCTAAAAACCTATCTAGCCCTTTCTCTGATAAGTACACTTAATCTTTGCCATAAAGGTAGGGTCTCTTAATCACAATCTCTGGGTGCTGCATTACGAATTCCTCAATACTGTCCATAAATGGTCACAGGGATTCCTTGTGAAGACTGCACACTTTCTCTATTGCCCTGGGGTTGCAAGCATTCCACCATTGCTGTTGAACAGTGTCTGACCAAATGATGTGCATTTGTAGCCACATTTCTTTCAACAAGGGCAAGTCCATCTTAACACTGTTCGTCAGATCCAATGACTTCATGGTCACCAAATCGTTTCCCCACAGGTGAGTCACCAATATCCTGGGAGGATCCCACGGCCAGACTTCAGCTTGTAACCTCGGAAGCAGCTCACACCATCCCATACCTCTTTGCCCCCATCCAGTGCACCTCAGCATGTAGGGGGTCCAGATTTCTTGCCATCGTGGTACTGCCTCGCATGGGCAGCAGCCCAATGAATAAAGGAGTGTCCGCATACCCAGATCTGTGCCCTCCAGACGCCATCACCTGCCATGACAAAATGAAGACATTATAGCATATGGGATCTAACATAACTTTCGAATGCCTGTGACCTCTACCGGTCTAGTGCCTGAATCTGGCCATCTGTGAACCCTTCTGCCCGGATATACAAAGCGACCCCAATCCTAAAGGAGTGGGTATTAAATTGTTGTGCATCATGCCCCAACTGCTGCAAAGTCCTCTGCAACACATGCCTGAATTGATACACTATTACCGTTGTCTAAAAAAGGCCACCCCCTCTTTCGTCTGCTTGGTTACATAAATCCAGAATCCATACCTGAATATCCCATTGCACCCCCGGGGTGCTCTCAAGCTGCACTAACATCCCCAAGCACACCGATTGGTTTTGCTCTTACACAGTCGGACAAAGACCCTGGCTGTGGTTATGACCACATCCTTGTCTCCCAATGCCAATGACAGCCCACTGCCTTGCTTGGCTGCACAAGCTCAGACACCTGGAACGCCTCTGGTAGGCTGGTCTGAACAGGCGCATCTCTGCTGGTGAGGAGCAGACATTTGGGAGCTTGTCTCGCACTCGGTTGAACAGAATTGGGCTGATGGGCTGTCATCCTTTTGGTCTCCTTGGGACTGACCGCTCCCACCCCGCAACATGTAATAAAATAAATATCTTGCGGAGGGGGAAAGCCCTCATGGTATCTGCATACTCCTTGGCCTTCTGAAACCATAATGTCTGCCAGGTGTTGCTCTACCATGGCTGGAGTAGCCCCCTTCCACTTTTTGTGCAGGACATATACGAATAATTGGTCCACAGAGATGGACCATGCCTTTGTCCACCCCTGTGCCTGCTGCACCTCCAAGAAGTTGTCTAACCCTTTCTGGTATGTCTCCTGCATATTTGATGCTAGTGAATTCCTAAGCAAGTCCCAGGCTTCTGAGTTACCAAATCTCAAAGGTACACTGGGACTTCCCTAGGATGTGTTTCCACTCCTGGCACCAGTTCTTGAAACCTCCACCACTGTGAATGAGATGGAGCATCAACAGTGCCATTATCAGCTACTGGGACATGCACGGCTTTGAAGTGGATGCTAATCAGTAAACATTTCAGCACAAAGACACTCATGAGATTGCCCATAAGCCCCTTACCCCCTAACTACCTATATAGGACATAAACTACCCCAGTGTTGTCAGACATAAAAGTGATTGTCTTATCCCTTAGATGCTCACCTCACACCACCAGGGCCACCACAATTGGAAAAAAATCCAGTACTGTGATCTGTTTCAGCACACCCAACTCCCCCCAGGATGCTGGCCACTGGCTAATGGACCATTTTCCTTGAAAATATGCACTGAAGCCCAGTCCCCTCAATGTGTCTGTAAAGAGCTGTAGTTCCTGACTGGACTCTGGAACCGGCCAAAGGCCTACCCTGTTGAAGCACTGCACGAATGCTTGCCAAATACCCAAGTCATCCCTCATAACACCCGTAACCTCTGGTAGGGCTTGGAACACCCTGCATCTTCACCAGCCAACTGCTTTATGAATGTCCTGCCCATGGGCAGGACCCAGCAAGCAAAGTTCAGGTGGCGTACCAGTTGCTGCAACCCCCATAAGGTGACCTTACGAGCCTTGACAACCTTCTTCAAGAGGACCCTAAGTTCTGCCAGTTTATCCTGTGGTAACAGGATGACCTGTGCCACTGTGTTGATTTGTATGCCCAGGAACAAGAGCCACGTGCATGGACCTTCTGTTTTGTCATGTGCCAGTGGGGCTCCCACCTTGACACATACCTCCTGGAAGGCCCCCATAAGTTTTGTACAATGCCGAGTGCCAGCCTGACCCACAAACAGGAAATCATCCAGATAGTGCACCATGTCCATATGCTGTGCTTTTTTGGTGTAACCCAATGCAGGAACATGCTCAACTGTTCAAAAATGGCGCACGCCACCACACAACCCATGGGCATGCAATTGTCAACGTAGCATCGTCCTTGAAATTTCATGCCCAACAGTTCTCTGTCGGCCAGGTGTACGGGCAGTAGCCAGAAGGCGGACTGTATGTTGGCCTTCAGCAAGAGGATGCCCTGGCCCACCCTCTGGACCATTTCAACCGCCCTGTCAAATCATGCGCATGATACTGCCGTATGTGCTGGGTTGATGTAGTGATTAACGGAGTCCCCTTCTGAATACAACAGATGATTTATCGTCTGTAATTCCCCCAGCACTTTCTTGGGGACCAACCCACTCAGGGATACCCTGAGTCAAGGGCTTTGGGGGTGATGAAAAGGGGCCACTGATCCTGCCTTTCTCTGCTTCTTTCTGCAACTTTCTACACATGACCTCCGGTTGTTAGCTGGCTCATTTCTGGTTGTCCACTTCATATGCTGTCCATGGTTCTTCATGTGGGATGCGAAACCCCATCCTGAACCCATCAGCCAAGGAGTGAGCCGCCATTCTATCTGGGAAGCTGGCCAGACACCCCTCAATGTGCTACACCCATATGGGTGTTGGGAGCCTTGGTATGCCCCTTCTAAAAGGGGTGAAAACTCCCTGTCCCTTTCCAGCACTGCTGGAAGGGATGTGGTTTGCCACACATCATGCATTCATGTTCGTATTTGCATTGCTCCGCTTTGCACATATCCTGGTTGTAGTTAACGCAATGCTCCCCCGCTGCTATTAGCATGATACCCCTTTTTTGGGGGCATGGAGTGATGGACCAGAAAGCTGCTCTGCGTGTGCTGGACTCTCCCGCCCCTGCCCATGTCTACTGTCCAAAGTAAGGACAGGTCCAGCATGGCCATGACCTCCGCATCATTCTGCTTCCTCCTCCTAAACTCTTCATAATTCTCTAATCCCCCCCCCCCCACACTGATTTGGCAGTATGCATTGTCATAATGCAACTGAAATACACCCACAGTCCCTCTGTTTTTGGCGGGCTGCCCTTGGTCGATATTCCCGCATATATCACGAAACCAGTCACCCAGTTTTCCCAAGTGCAACGAATGCTTGCCTTAGGCTTCTTTTCTACCCCATCATTATGCTCATTCTTATCTTTTTCTTCTTCTGGCTCCTTTGGCCAGTTGAGAAGTGAGAATATGTCCATGTACTCCCTGTTATGATTTGTTGTCCGACTCTTTCTGGTAAATGTGACCTCACTGGTTCATCCAGTGACACAAAACCCACATTCACCTGTTGTCCAACTGCCTGTGGCTGTGCTATACACACTGCCTTGATTTCTACACTCTATATCCCCCAACCCCCCCCCGGGCACAAGGGATAGTTGTCCTATGCCTGCCCGAGGTTGCTCCTGTACAGTGAATAAGGCTAAACTGTGGTTAAATTTCCACTCCAATGCTGACTGGCCTGTGGAACTGGGTATTGTTTTATACACCACCTCTCTCCACCTGGGAGACACCATAATCCAGGGCAGTGGTATAGGCACTTCCGGGGACTGTGTATCTGGACCTGCCCTTTGCTGTGGGCAGCATTGGCATCAGCACCTGAGCCAGGACCAGCTGCATGGGCACCGGGGTCTCTGGCACCCCTAAACACCAAGATCTTCCCTTGTCAATCTTCACCATTCATTACTGCTGGGTGTAAGCCAGAGGCGTGCACCCGCCATGGGAGTTTTTTTTTTTTTTTTTGCTCTTTTAAAGAGGAGTTGGGGCAGGATGGCCGAGAGTGACGCACTCACGTGATGCGCGTAGGGCGCCTTAGAGCTGCAGACTCTCCTCCATCCCAGTTCTTGTTTTTCCCAATCAGCCGTGAGGTTGCACCTGCTGCATGGAACCGCAATTCAGTATTGTGTCATAGGCCGATTTCACTGAAAGCCATCAAGCTCCTTCATGCTTTCTCGATGTCATCGACAGGTAAGACCGTTCTGTTTATCTATATTATTTCAACGATGGCGAGAGCTTTTCTGTGTTTTTCCTTAATTGTTTCACATCATGTCTGGTTTGGGGGCAAAATGCAAGTCTAAGGCAGGCCATGACCCTATGCGTCGGTGCCCTTGTGGCTGGCAGTTTTCCATTACGGACCATCATGATGTTTGTCTCCGATGTCTGGGTCCCTACCATGATATGGATCATTGCGACACCTGCTTCTCCATGGATCGCCGAGTGTTGGAAGTCTGCGTGTTTAAAGTCGGATGAGCTCCAGCGACTTTCAGGAGGACGACATCGCCCGAGGGCTTCCCAGGCCAGATCTCTCGACCCTTCCCCCGGGTCCCCTCCCGGGTCTATACAGCCCGGTGAGGAGGAAGCCTACTCCACTTCCAGCCTTGCCGAGGAGGAGGTTTCTTCTTTGGTGCCGGAGGAACGGTGTGATCCCTCCCGGGGTCACACTGTTGGCACCGTCCTGGCAGTCACCTCCGTGGAGATGCAGGCTCCCCCGGTGTCACGGCCCGGCTCTGGTGGACCCTCGTTCTCATCTGCCCTTGTCGTCGTAGAGTCTGGCGCAGCTTGCAGTGCTGATAACTAGGGCGGGGCCGTCAGCGGTGCCGTTCTGGCTCTCGCTCTCCATTCAGGGGTTCGGGACTTGGCGCGTCGGTGGTGCTGCTCTGAGTCTCGCGCCTGCCTGTGCTGGGGACTTGGGCAGTGGCGTCTTGGGCCTTGGCGCCCGTTTGCAGTGCGGGATCTTGGGTGACGCTTGGTGCTGGGTCTTGGCGCCATTCGCGGTGCGGCCTGACTACCTGGCGCTGCCGAAGGTGTGGATGACTCTGCGGATGTGGTTGGCATCGTGACCTACAGCGGTACCAGGCATGGGGCCGCCTCTGGGCAGGTTCCTGCGGCTGTTGCAATGGAGTCTTCCCTTGTCGACCCCCTTCTCGGAGGAGGACGATTCAGGTGAGAACCCAGACCAATGGCTGGAGTCCTCGGGTTCGGAACCTCCTGTAGGTCACAGGGCTAGACGTTCCAGTGTTCCTCTCCCAGAGTCCCTGGAGCTGGTTAGCCTGGATGATTCCATGGTTAGAGGTGGCCTGGAGTCTTCCGTGGTGGACCCTTCGGGTGTTCCAGAGAAGATACCCTCTTCTTGGAGGTCTCTAGCAGCTGCCATTCCTGGTGCTGCTCGGGTCCTTCAGCAGAGAGGGGAGGACTCTGCTTCGGCGAGTTCCCTTTGGTGTCTCGCTCAGCAGGGACCTCCACCACTGGTCTTGAGGAAGAGGGCTGCTTAGGGTCCGAGGATTGAGGGGCAGAGGTCAGGAGCGGCGACGATCCCCCACCACTCTGCGGGGTGTGGGGAGGAGTCGCAGCGCTGATCCTCGCCTTTCTCTTAAGGTCTCTAAAGTGCCTTCTGGTGGCGGTTCTGAGGGTTGCCCTTCTGGACTCATGCAATCCCAGGAGCGTCACGGGAGATTCCCCTTCAGGGCTCTTTCCGGAGTTGCCTCTTACCCTTTCTACTACGCAACCCGGCATGATCTCGGGGTCCCCAGTCTTGGCGGCATCATTACTTGGATCCCAGGGCCCTTGCAGAGGCCGGGCATGTGCTGTTAGGTGCCCCTCGCCCATCCTTCTGCAACCGCCTCATTCTCTCCCAGGTCATGTGGGGCCCACTGGGCCATTAACTTGGGAGGCGTTCAGAGCTTCTGCGGCGGCCTTCCCATCCTATGTCAGGGCCATGGATGAACAGGTTTTCCACCTGTCCCCCCGCGGCAGGAGTCTTCTGAGCATTCGAGCTCCACTTCCTCCTCGTCTTCCTTTTCTGAGGAAGAGGAACCTTCTGTCCACCTTTCCTCTGATGCTGATTTCACAGACTATCAGCGTTTCCTTTCGAGGATGGCTTCGGAGCTTCATATCTCCTACATCCATAGGGACAATACCGAGCGACAGACATGTGCTTTCCTTAGTGAATTCAGTGCTTGCCATCTGGTGGTTGCCTTCCTGGATGATCCCCTTCCAGGAGGCGTCTATCCGCACCTGGCAGTCTCCAGCCACTCCTTCTCCTGCCCCGGAATCCCCCACGAGTCTCTAGGTTCTCTTCCTCACCTTCCTTCGGGTTTGACGTCCCTAGACACTCCTTCTGGGCTTCGGTGCCTGGGGCACAACAGGCCTCCGGATTCAGATTCTGCTGAATTCAACCGGTGGGGATGAAGGATTTTCTCTTCCGGTCGTGCGTTGTTATGCATCTTATCTCATCAGGCTCACCACGCTGCTTACAACAGGCATCTGTGGTCGATGCTGGCTCAGGTCTTGGCCTCTTTGCCTGACTCAGAGCAGTCTAGACAAGCCATTGCCCTCTCTGCACAGGGTCTGGAGCTTGCAAGGCACCAAGCGAGGGCATCCTATGATGCCAACGAGGTGGTGTCCAGACTAGTAGGGACAGCGATCTGCATTAGGTGGATGGCATGGCTTCATCTCTTCAGACTATCACCCATTGCCTGGCATAGGGTGGCTAACTCTGCCTTCCGGGGGACCCGCCTTTTTTCCCGCAATGCAAGGAGGCTTCTTCAGGGGCATCCTTCCTACCCCAGCCCACAGAGGACACCTCCTCCTCCTCACCCACCTTAGACTTCCTAGTCTATTGGTTAGGGTCTCCCCCTTCCTACTTTTCATCAGTAGGAGGCTGAGGGATCTGTTCCCTCAGGGTCTATCCAGACTCCCTTCGGGGGGGGCTTGGTACTCACCCAGCAGTAATGAATGGTGAAGATTGACAAGGGAAGATATGAAAATTACGTACCTACCATAATTCTTGATCCTCTCTTGGTTCTTCACCATTCATTACTGATTCCCGCCCACCATCCCCTCATGGGCCTCCTTCTTCGGCATCTTCCCCTCCCTGCTTGTTCCTCCTCCTTCTCCTTTGATCTTTAAGCCAAAAAAAAAAACCCTCTTGGTTTTTCTTCCGTCCTTCTGAACAGATCCCTCGCCTCTGGGGAACGGAGGAATGAGCGGAATTTATCTATCCTGAGGGAACTCTTTCTGATTACCCTTAGGGGTGACCTCTTGGCTCTCTTTAGCCATGTTGCTCAATTCACAGTTAAAGAGACCACTTCTTACTTGGCCCAGTCCCCTTTTTCCAGGTACCCTCTGGCAGATCTCAGTTACCTACTGTGTCAGCTTCTGCTACTTGGCACTGTCCTGGCACTACAATTTCTTGGGTTGGTGTTCTTTGCCTTGCCTCCAGGGAGTCTGAGTTCCCACTCTACCTATTACGTAAAGGGATGTCCTCTGTAGGGCACCCCCCCCACATGCACACACACACACTGCTGTGTTAGCACGTAACAAGGTGCTAGTGGGCTCCTCCCCTTCCTAGTTGGGCACTCTCCATTCGGAACAGAATTTCTGCCTTGGCAGTCTGTGAGCTCTCAGCTAGAGTTTAAGGGGTTGAGGATGGCGGGAGGTGTAGAGAATCTGCTTTTTGTGTCCAAGCGGTTCAGGTGGTTCAGTTGAATCTCCTCTTCAGTTTTACCAAATGGGATCCTTGCTCCCTTGCTTTTGGTTCCGAGCTTATAAACCTTAAACCATTCCTCAACTGGCAGACTTTTTCCTTCCCTCCCTACATCCCTCTTCCTTATTTTCCTCTCTTTTTCTACCTTCTCCTTTCTCTCCTTTATCTGTTCCTCCCTTGGAGCTGCCCCAGAAGTGAGGTCCAGCGGTCCCTTAGGGTAAGCATCCTTTTTCAATTTATATCCTTTCCTTTTTCTATCCCTCGGCTCTCTTGGCTCACTCTTCTTTTTTCTTATGCTTATTTTGCCTCTCCGGCTAACAGAACTGGGATGGAGGAGGAGTCTGCGGCACCTAACGGCCGCCCCTCACGCATCATGTGGTGCGTCACTGTCGGGGGTGGTGCCGTTGGCGCCAACTCCTCTTTAAAAAAAAAAAAAAAAGAAAAAAAAGCTTGTGGCGGGTGCGCGTCTCTGGCTTACACTCAGCAGTAATGAATGGTGAAGATACAAGAGAAGATCAAGAATTTCAGTAGGTATGTAATTTTCATTTGTTGGGCTTGGGTAATCTGCTGCCGGGTTCTCTGAATGAGCTGGTCCCAGTGTTACTTCCCCTCTGGCCTCCTTGGTGAGTGCCCTCCTGATCTTGAAGGCCCTGCGGGTCCCCTCTGTTTCCTAGGCTGCTTCTGTTTTGCCGGAGGGGGCACCTTCCCCACCTGTCTTATCAGGGCCCTTAACTCTTCAGCTGATAGTTTATCTAGGTCAGGCATACCTGGTTGTGGGTCCGATGCCAGAGCCCCTTGCTTACTCCTCCTGTTCTGAACCTTCTTGGATGGTAGTGGGAGTGCTGGTGCCCTTCTCTACGTCTGCTGTTCCAGATCTCCTAGCTCATCCCATGTGGGTACTTGGTCAACGGGCTGTGGCTAGATGTCTGGCTTTGGAAGCTCCTCCCCAGGGGGCTGTGGTTCGCCCATCTGCCTCTAAGGAATGGGTTCCGCCAGGTCGCTTGACTAGGGTGGAGTCACAAGTTCTGATGGCCCTGATACCTCCTCCTTGCCTTGCTCTTAGAACCATACATCCCACCAAGCCTTGCCCTTCCCTGAATGAGAGCGGCCAGCTGCTTCTCAGTCTCCATGACTCCGCTTGGTTGCCTGCCATGCAACCTGCCACTGGAAACACAGAAACACAGCCACTACCATGCAAACCTTTGCTGTTGCTTAAGCCTCCACTGCCACTGCAACTAAGGGTCTGAGGTACAGGAGAAAGAGGGCAATCCTGTCAGGTGCAACCCCTTTTTATGGGCTGTGCCCCCCCCCCAGCCCCAACACACCTTCGCCCTGGGGACTTCTACCTGCCTACCCCTCCATCCCTAGTGAGCAGCTGCCTCCCAGCCTACCGCCCCCCCAAGTGTCACTCATTTGGTGCCCACAGGCAAAGGCCCGCCTGCTGCGATATTTTGCAGGCTCCTTCATTACATTTACACTGTAGTGGTTTTTCCTAGGTTCTGCTCAGGTTCCTAGAACTGATAAAACTGTAGTTTGCATTGGTTCCAGGTTTGGGTATTTGATATTTAAATTGTTAAAGTGTATGTTTTGTTTAAATTGACTCTGTTTTTAAAACAGATGCACTTCTATGAAATTAACAATCAAGCTGGCATGACAGAAAGGCCTAAAAAGAAGGTTCCTCAGGATTTTTGCACTGTAAATCCTGTCAACATTGTTTGGCAAAAGCAGATGGCCATGACGGTGATTGGGCCCATAATGATTTTGAAAATTGTGAAGGCTGCAAAGTTTTCTGCCATCAAACAATAGGCAGCTAACGCTTATTTGCACAAGCTTCTGCAACAGTTTCACAAGAGTGCTCTCCTGTTATTCACTTGAAACCAGAAGAGAAAGGGGGAGATAACCGAGGCTGTCCAGTTCCTGAAAGGAATTAACAAGGTAGACTGTGAGGAGCTATTTACCAGAAACAAAGACGATAGGACAGGTGGTCACAAGTGTAGGTTAATGGGAGGGGGGGGGATGAGGTTTAATTTGGATTTCCTGTAGATCATCAAGTTCACTTAAACTTCTACTATGTATCTGTATATTTTTACTTATGTAATCCCTGTTATTGTAATTATGTAACCTCCGTAACTTGATGTATTCATTTTTTTCTAAGGCATGGAACTTCCTCGTATCTGTTTTTGTACTTGTAACCATTGGAAATGATGTTATGCTCATGTATTAGTACGATGCTGAACCTCTGAAAAGAGCCTTTGACTCAAAAGTACTTCCTAGAAATAAATAAAATTAAGGAAGTATTATTTTACAGAAAGCGTGGTTGAGACATGGAATTGTCTGCCAGCAGAGGTGGTGATGCCCTAAATTATAAGTGACTTCAAACATGACTGGGATAGTTAAGGGAATATTAGCTACTTAGTGGGATGTGGGGGGCAGAAACATGGATAACAAAAAGGGGGGGAATAGAACAAGCAAAGACCCCAACGAGACCATGGTGTATGATAGGGTAATATGGGCAGACTGGATAGACCATTTGTCATTTTCTGCCATCATCGTCAATGTTTCTATAATCACAAAAATAAACGTGGAGAAAGGCACCACTGAAGGTAGAAAGTACGCTTTCAGATGGGCGCATCTTCTCCACAACAATCTGTGGCACCCAAGGAGACTGCAGAATGCTGCAATTGTCTGTGGCACAGCAGGAGACAGATAAGTCTGCCAAGTCATCATACAGTAAAGAGCACAGGGCTTCCAGCAGGGTGGACACTTATGCATGCTTGATAGCAGAAAGCAAAAAAGACTTTCATACCAGTAACTAAATATCATTGCCGGCAAAATAAAGAAGAAATTAACTTCATACTTACCATAATTTCCTTTTCTGTTAACGCCAACATTGTCAATGAGTATTCATAACAGCTGGGTTTAGTGCACCCTTACCAGGTGAATGGCGCAGCTCAAGCTTTAGAATATTGAGCATATGAGGATTCCATGCTGCAGCAACTCCCCAGTTGCTACTTACCTCTCAGTGCCATATAGCTATACATTTTCATACATTATAATCTATTGTCAACATAAAACATATTGCCACATGTAAATGAAAACTGTCTCACCTTCCAGGCAGACATCCGAGGAGGAGAAGACTCTCCCATTGGACTCAAGGTTTGGACAATTTGATCCTCCTTGCTGGAAGAACCATCCTGTACAAAAGGCAGGTTCCAAATCTTTCGAATATCTGGAAATCTGAGGCTGATCACCACTAAGGTAGAACTTCCTAACAAGGAAAATGCCTCAAAAGTTATCAGTAAAGCTGTTAACCTGTGGTCACAGACTAATCGAAAAATAAACCTTTTTTATGTGGTTGCAGACTGATTGAAAAATAAACCACACACTCCATATATATATATATATATATATATATATATATATATATATATATATATATATTATAGGGATGCGATTGCGCTCCTATAGTTAGGGTTGAGAAGGCACTTTAATGTTAAACTTGAAATTTTGTACATTAATAACTTTGGACCCGTTCAACGAATTTGCATGGAATTTGATATGTGCAGTGGGGCAGGGTAGATCTGTTGATCTGCTAAGTTGTGTTTCGGTTGGACTTACAGTCTTTGCCCCACACAGTGCTCAAAAATGCACATTTCGCCACGTGTGTGCAGTTTTTTGGATTTTGTCTGTGGCACTACGTGACCACTGTGTGGCCTGCCAGTCTGTAACTTGGCATGTAGAAAGAGCTTGGGTCAAGGAACATGCCACATTTTGTTTGGTGAAAAAATATTAATCCATTCAAAAGTTATTAAAGTTTTTAGCTCCCATTATAAGTCTGTGGTTAAATTTATATGGTTATTTTGTGAAAGAATGGGGTTTTAGCCATCTGGTCACTCCTCACGATCAAAGAATTTGCAGGCTCACTATCAAAGAATCTTTGATAGTGAGAAATTTATCGTTCACAACAGCCGCCAACTTTTTTTCAGTTTGGGCTTGAAAATAAATATCTCAGCCCAGGGGTGACTTGTGAAGTAAAACTAGGATGGGTTTTGCTAAGGGGGCTTCTCTCTATTGACCCATGTCTGTGGTTTAATGTAGCTGTGTCAAAAAATGGAGTTTTAAAGTTTGAAATTCTTTGGTTGCGGCTCGCTAACTATCTTTGATCGCGAGCCTGCAGATTCTTTGGTCGTGAGATCGTTTACATTTGCGAGCATCTTTCATGACTTCCTGACCCAGATGTCTAGGTTTTTTCTGGACCAGATCTCCCTGGGAGGGACCAGATAGCCTAAATTTCATGACCAGATGTCCCCTGATGGCCAAAAATTATCTTAGGTTATGAGGTCGCGGCCGATTCTCACGACCAAAGAATTTTTAAAGGTGGTAAAACTTTAAAATTAAATATCTCTGAAACGGTTTGGTCTTTTTTCCTTGAAATGTGGAGGGTGTTGAGGGGATGTCCTAGAGATGTGACTGAGGCTGTTTAGGTGTTGGAAAAATAATTCATTGCGGAGATACTGAGTAATGTACTTAACGTTTTGCCCATAGGCTTATGCATGGTGTTATTGGCTTGAAATTTATAGGATGGGTAGCCCTAGTGCCATGGAGGTGCATTTCAGTGGTTTGGTGTCTAAAACTTGAACAGGTGCAGAATTATGCTACTCCGAATGAAAATTTAGTTTGTTCCGTGTTAATAACTTTTGAGCCGTGCATCCGATTTGCCTGAAATTTGGAATGTAGAAAGATTAATCATAGATCTTCGATTGTGACAATTTTCATGGCGGTGGCTGTTATGATTGGTGAATTGTGGCATGTGCTCGTTATACTTAATGGGGAAGTATATATGTGCATTGTGAAAACCATGGTGAGCACATTTTTGGGTGTGCAGGAAGATCTCATTATAAGGTATAGGACAGCTCAAAAGGTATTACAGAAGTATATTGTTATGCAGTGCTGGGCAATGTGGCGGGGGCCCCATGCTCGCACCAATACATGTGATTCGGTACTTATATTGTGATGTTATGCAGAAATGTACAAGTTGGTGGGAGCTCGGGGCCCAAAGATTTTAAACCATAGAGTAAGCCTGCAGTGGAAATCTTTTTCGTAGGTTGCACAGTTAATGAGATATACCAACACATGTTTTTTACTACTTATATTATACTTGTTCAAAAAGTAAGGAAATTCTATGCAAAAAAACTGTGTTAATGCATCAGTTAGGGTTGAAGCAACAAAAGTCAGGAAATTCAACATTAGGGGTGAGCAACCCCCAACACTCCCATCCTCCACAGACTGACAGACGCCGTGGAGTGGCATGGGGTCGTGAGGCCTAACTGTCACCCCATTCCCCTTTACTGTACCATGTAAGCCTGGTCTCACGATCCCATGCCACACTGTGGCATCTTTCAGTCTGTGGAGGATTGGAGTGTGGGGGGGGGGAGGGTGTTCACCCCTAACGTTGAATTTTCTGACTTTTGTCACTTCAACCCTAACTGATGCATTAATGCAGTTTTTTGCATAGAATATCTATCTATATAAATAATATATATGAGAAAGTATAGGAAAATTGGGGGATTTTATACCACAGGACATCCCTCCTAGCATACAGGATAAGATTCTCCCACAAGAGCAGGCTCCTGGGAGGGCCCCCCCTTTTGCCCCATTGACTATGTTGGAGCTAACAGAAAAGGAATTACTTGAGAACTGCTGTCTGTAGCACTCTGCACCCAAACTGCATCAGCCAAACTCTGCACATCAACATGGATGTTTTGTGCACGTGTGGACATGAGACCACTCAATCGCCTAGCATAACCTTAAAACTAATAAATCACCTGCATGCACAGGGCGTCACCTTAGCCCTGGAGTGGTGAACCTTGAGGAGAGCTGGGGACCTCCTCTTACTGCATCTTTGACCTGAACAACACAGGCCCGTGCCCTTTTAGTGAGAGAAGCCTAAAAGGGAAGGCCTCTTGACCCTGCTTGTCTGTTCACCGAAAACAAACAAGACTCTCAGGTTCACGGAACACAGCCATCCATTTAGGATAAAGCCTAACGATGCAAGATAAATCCAACTTGTGAAATTCCTTCCCTTGGATTGAGGAGGTTGCGGACAGGCAGACAGAAACCTATGTCCTGGACTCCTGGAAGGCAATGAACACCTGAAAGACGAACACCATTCTGTGTACCGTCCGTCCTTATGCCTAATAAGGTATGGCTCCTTAAAGGGACACTGTCAACCCACTTAGGCCTCAAATTGTCCCCAGTTTAAATAACACACGTTATGGTTTTTCACATTCTGTAGAGACTGCTGATGTAGCTAGTTTGATTCTGATTCTTTTTTTCTTTTAAAAAGTGAAACAGACTACCCATTATACTGGTGCTACCACACAAAAACATGTTTGTTTACATTCCTTGATCAACTCCCACTGCATCTTTCATGGACTTAGTAACACCCCAGTACAGTCTAACCACTCACTGCGGTGGAAGTTGAGACTATTGCATAATGAGGGGCTGCACTGTCTGGGGGTGTTTCTAATGTTCAGGAAGTATGCAGTAAGAATAGATTCAGGATCTCAAACAAAACAAGGTTGGTTATAACTATAAATTAACATGCATTTCAGTTCTGCTAAGCAAGGAGGCAGATAAACCAACCAGCAGCATTAATGAATTCTAGAGAATGTGAGCAATCATAAAATGTTTTTTTTTTTTTTATTTATTTTTTTTTTCTAGAAATAATATGATGCAAAAAATAAGTTGACAGTGTCCCTTTAACAGGAAGCCTGTAAAACAACACATCCAGCGATGTGGATGGGAGTGGTACAAAAACTTCTTGCAAAGAGCATTCAGAACCCAATTCATATCCCACAGAGAACCAGAGATCAGGACAGCAGGTGTTTCCCACAAACACGTGCTTATTCATTCCTAAGCCAAAAGACCCCAGGGCTGTGAGAGCAGAACCCGGCCTCTCGGTGAACTCAGTGTCAACCTCCTCACCTTCTTGTAGAAAAACAAAAAAACTGCAGAATAGAGGCCTTTTGAAGGAGAAAACCTTACCTGCTGGCCCAAGGTAAAAAAGAGAGGTGGCCCCTACCGGAGCATAGGCTGCAGACACAAGAGGATTTCTAGCAGTCATCAAGGAGTCAAGTAGTTTTCTTGGGGAAAAACTACGTATATATATATATTTATTTATATAATTTTTGTTTGTTTGTATATGGAAGGGCCTCCTCCTCTCAGGAGCCAGGGTGCGAGCTGTATCATTCCTGGATTTTTTTTGGGTGGAGAGAGGGACCCCGATAGCAGATCTCTACCCACCAGAAGGCATAAAGGTGCTTGCTGAGCAAGATTCGTTAAGTCCGGGAACTATAGTCTTTTCAGTCACTCTGCAGCTAACAAGAAGTAGCTTCCTCCAGAGTGTCTCTTATCTTTATTTATTATTCTTTTTTTTTTTTTTCATAAAGACTTTGGAAAAAAGAGTTAGTAGAGGAAAAATACACTGAAGGTCCACTCTTAAGGCAGAGCGACCTCTGCCCCGGCTGTGGACACCAAAAAAAGACTGAAGAACCTTCTTGGATCCAAGCATTGCAACTGGATGCGAACAGATTGATCTGAGATTGACCAAACTGGTTATACAGAAGTTCGAAAACCTCCGGTTCAACCGCCACTCCACAGGATGAACATTTTACAGATTAACCAGTCCGCCTGAAGGTTCAACTCCCCTGCCAGGTGAACTGTCGACATGTTGGTGACCTCTCGAAACATCTCCTATGCCTTAATGGTTATGTACAAATGCACGCCATGTTTGGCATCATGGATGAAAACTAAATGAAGCTACGTGGACCTTCTCCATCTCTTGACCACTGATGTTGAGATGCTGTTCGTAGACTGACCTAGTTCCCTGAGTGGGAAGGTAGCTCCAACCTGTCCCCTAGGCTGACATTTTTTGTGAGAATTAACTCTAGACGTTCTAGTGGAACTTGCTCAGATCTTGCTCATCAACTCAGGGAGTGACGAAGCTAAGGGGTAAAGAAAACTGGCTGATAATCCTCCAGTAACAGATCCTAGGCCTACAGTAAACCCATGGACTAGGCCAGTTCTGGAAGCAAGCCCATGAGATTAGGCTGTCGCTGCCTATCCTGAGGCCCAAACTGCAGTAAGCCTGCGGTCATCTGACAAAAGTCACCTTCCAGGAAAATGTCCTGATTTTGTACCAAAAATTACCCCCAGACATTCCAAGGTCTGAGACAGCTTGGGAGAGCTCTTCTCCCGGTTCACCCTTGGACATGTGACTCTGGTATCTCTAGAGTGCGGAGTACCGACCTCTTGCTAATGACAATGTCGGTGCATGAAATAAGTAGGTCGTTCAATCAGGACAGACATTAAGCTACCAGGACTACCAACACCTTCAAAGAACTCAGAGGGGCTGATGCTTGGCCGAAGAGATGCACCATATGCTGGAGGGTTGGTCCAGAATCAAAAACCTGAGATACTCTGAGTAGGACTGATGGAGGGAATGTGGTGGCAGACATCCATCAGATGTGTTGGGGCTTAAGAAAAACCCTTGACTGAGCAGCCTAGTGATTAACCTCCGGGGCTATATCCTGAAAGTTTTGTGAAACTTGTTAAGGCACTTGAATTTAGAATGGGCTCCCTAACTTTTTGTGGACCATAAAATAAAACCAACAGGACCCCTGAACTCTGTGATTAGCAGGTCCTGTACTATGGCCCGAAATAAAAAAGGAGAGCCAAGAACTCTGACAACATTTGGCCTTTTTGCTGCCCTTGAAAACTGGGGTGAAGAAGTGACCCCTAATAAGGCATCTGACATTGTTCTGGTCCATCTCAAGGAGAACTTCTCTAATCTACCACCCAGAAATGGAGTCAGGGAAGGGCCACATGCTGTCTTGTGAGGCACCATGCTTGTGGTGCTGGGCCTTCTGCACGGTGCCTGGCCAGTGCTCGTCTGATACCGTAACCTTGTTACCTGAGGTAGGCTCCTCCATGTTCTGGAGCCGGTTTCTGAAGGAATGGAATCCCCCTCAGAACTGTCTGTGCTGGCTGTTACCTTCACCCCATTGTGTTATGGTAGTCTTGCGCTGTTGTTTGACACTGGAGAAGCCCTTCTCACCACATTTTTTTTTTAATAGTATCCAGTGAAATCAAAGCTTAGGCCTCAAGGGGATGTTAAATAGATTAGCTTATGAAGCTTGATCAGACCCAATGACAAGCCACATGACCCTCATGGTTGAAAACAGTGAAGTAGGCCGAGCAGTCTGACACACAATTCTCCAGTGAAAAACCACCTGGAAGGTGGAACCATGGCCATGAATCGCAAAAAAGACTCATCCCTTCAGAAAGGTGGAACAAAACTGGCTAGGATAGTGACCCATATGTTGAAGGCTCTGGCCAATAAAAGAAGCATAGGATGTACAACTGTTGTGTGCTGACAGAGCCGAAACCACTCCTACATGTGGTGTTCACCTGCTTATCATGAAAAACTGTTAGGGCCAGAGCCTTCTATAGGCAGGGCTGTGTCTTTTCAGAAATACAAACAGCCTTTTATTACAGGCCGAAATGCCGCACCAGAGATCTCAAGCAGCCCCAGCCTGAGCACAGCCCCTCCACTCCTGTTGCGCTTCCTATCGGCAGCGGCCGCCCGCTCCTCCTGACCCAGGAAAGAAACAGCCCTCAGCCCGTGCGGGCTTATCGGCCGTAGGAGCTGCCTTGGACCTCTGACCGGCGGGCCACAGACTCCTCCTTGACCTGCCAAAATGCTGCACCGAAGATCTCCTCAAGCAGCCCCAGCCTAAGTGCAACCCCTCCGCTCCTGCTGCGCTTCCTATCGGCAGCTGCCGCCCACTCCTTCTGACCCAGGAAAGAAACAGGTACGATCCCTGGCTTCAGTGGGGACTGCTCGGATTGAAAGCCGCATTTTCTATTGGATGCTTGGTGCTACAGCAGGCCGCCCATTGGCTGCTGTAGCGCTCTGTTTTACTTTGTAAAGCCTGGCGCCTGCCTGTTGTGGTGGCCCTAGACTGACTCTTATCCCCCATATTTTGCTGTTTAACTGTGGTTTCTGCTCCTAAAGTCTAAGGTTTCCTTGAATGTTTAGTATTCATTTGTTAATTTAACCTGTTGTGCCAGCTGAATGTGACTCGCCACTGGTTGTACAATCTTGGAAAACCTGTGTTCAGTGTTTAATGTAGCGTGCCTACTGTGAATTAGGATTGATTGCATTATCTTAATTTTCTCTGCTTGTTCTGCCTAGTGTCTCCCCTACCAACTGTTTCTGCTTGTTCTTTAGTCTCTGCTCTGTCCTAACCCTTACAGCCCCCTCGTTTCCCAGTCAGCCCGCTTGTTTTTTTTCACCTCTGCTCCAATCTCACTCCCCCCCCACTCTCTTAACTGTTAAATCCTAACCAGTCTGCCTCACGCTCATGTTTTCCCCCACCCCAGGCCTCACTGCCCCGGGCACAGCTCCTCCTTTCTTCTGCCCTGTCTGCCTGGCCTATTGTCTTACATCGTATATGCCGTCTTATATCTCGTCCGACGAGGCCCTCAACCAGGACTGATTCCTGCACAACCCTCCGGTCAGAGGTCCAAGGCCGCTCCTATGGCCAATGAGCACGCACAGGCTAAGGGCTAGAAGGGAAGGGGGAGAAAGAGAGAATTAAGTAGGCAGGAGAAACAAAGGGCTGGGAAAAGGAGGTGGTCAAAGCAGAGTTGCTAGGGGAAGAATAATAGCACTTAGAGGTGCTAAGTGGGCAGGAGGAGTATGCAGAGAAAGGGGTGGGGATTGCAAAAATTCCAGGTGCCAGTTACATGAAAGAGGAAATTAGCAGGACAACAGGCCTCCTGTACTTGTCTTCTCTGCTTTTTCCTCCCCTACGCCTTTCCCCTCCCTCTATCTCACTCCCCCTCCTTTTTCCCCAGTGTTCTGTCACTCATTAGTAGATACGGTGTTGTATTTTAAGTTTCATGCCCTCTAACTACTTTGCTAATGCCTAACGCAGTAGTGATGTTATGACTCCTTATATTTGACTTTGATGTAAAACCTATGTAATGAGCTTGTTCTCAAAGGTTTAAGCCAAGATACATACTGTAAATAAAATAAACAGTGCAGGAGCTTCTAACCCATGAGACCTTTTCCTTAAAAAGGAAGATCCGTGCCATGGTTGGGAAGACACTTTTCTGATCCACACCTGCCCAATGTTGCTCAATAATTATGGTCACATAGTCGAAGAAAGATGCAGACAGAGACGTAGACGGACTGACATCCGCCATCTCTACAGACTGTACCTCCTGAGCTGTAAGGGACTACATGCCTCAGCTATCCAAAAAGACAAGGGCTTATTATGAAGCAGGGGAGAAAAACGTCCCTGATTCTGACTTTTTTTTTTTTTTTTAGTTAAGGTCAGGAACTTCCCCAAGATTCCTGTAATTGTCATCCTGGCCTTCAAAAAGGCAGGGTCGGGGTCTGCCTGCACATCAGTTAACACAGACTAAACTTGCTGCGCTGCACCTGGACATGCCTGGATGGGGCCCCCCTGACCTGAAGGGCCCTATTGGGGTCAGGTGTATCTGCGTGAATGTCCTGTGGGACATCGGGGCTCAAGCTCACTCCGGAGCCACAAAGGTAATTTCTTGCAATTCTGCTGCCACTGCCAACAAAGGACCAGGTGCCCCCCCCAGGCCAGAGAACTAGCTGGGGGGTGTTGAGCAACACAGTGAGGGCAAAAGAAACCCCTGGGGGAGGGCCACATCACCCTTTTTGCAGGACTTGCATTGTTTCTTGATCAATGGTCTCCGATAAGTCATGGTGCCAAGAGAAATATAATTGTGCTAAGTAACAATTATGAGGTAAAAAATAATGATTAGCCCCATTATCTTTTCTGGGATAAAATTCCTCACAGAGTTGTCTTAAATGCCTTACTCAGTCACATATCATGTAAGTGGAGGTTGTGGGAATCAGACCCAGGACTGCTGAATGTATAAGCCATAATAATTGCGGGGGCTCTGGATTCTATTGCTCCAGTTCATGTTCGCCCCCTCTCCCTTTGCCCCAAGTCCCCTTGGTTTGATGGGACGTTAAGGGAGATGCAGAGACAGGGGCAAAGGTTAGAGCGTTGCTGGCAAAAGTCCGCTCTTGATGCCGACCACCTTAGATTGACGGACCATTATTCGGTCTGTCAATCTGCAATCACCCGTAAGAAGGCAGAATTCCTGATCAGGGAGATTGCGGTTGCTCGGAACCGACCAGCTCAGCTATTTCAAACTGTGGACAGATTGTGCAACCCAGCCTGTCTACAAGTTCGGAAAGCTTTTTCGCAGTTAGAGTGCGATGAGCTTGCTCGATTCTTCGCAAATAAGGTGGCCGACATCAGGGTGGAACTGCTGCCATCACACTCTAGGGGGGTTGCTGTGGACTGGTGTGAGACCACAGTGCCCCAATTCTCCTGGAGTTCCTTCGGTCAATTGGAGTTCATGGATGTCATGAGGATCATCCAGAATATGCACCCTATGTGCTGTAGTTTGGATCCTGGACCGACTTACCTAATTTTGGGTTGTAGTGACATCATTGGTCCAGTCCTTGTGTGGATAGTCAGGTGCTCCTTGGAATCTGGTGAGTTTCCTAGCTCCATGAAAGAGGTGGTGGTGACACCACTCTTGAAGAAAGCTACCTTGGACCCTGACTGTCTCGCAAACTACAGACCTATCTCTAACCTTCCCCTTGTTGGGAAGGTGATTGAGAAAGTAGTGGCAGCTCAACTGGAGGACCATTTGACCATCCATGACATCTATGAACCCCTCCAGTCCGTTTTTTGTAAAAGACATAGTACCGAGACAGCGCTGGTTTGGGTGCTCAATGATCTCCTGATGTTTGAGATCGGAAGAGCCATTCCATCTTGGTTCTCCTTGACCTTTCCTCAGCGTTTGATACCATAGATCACATGGTGTAGATAGAACGCCTGAGGCTCTTATGTGGAATATCTTATATCGGGAACTGTCTTAAGATGGTTCACTTCATTCCTCACTGGGAGATCACAAAGAGTTGTGTCCGGGGTTTTTTCCTCTGACTCAACGGCTTTGTTGTGTGGCATGCCTCAGGGTTCAGTATTGTCACCCATGTTATTTGCAGTGTATATGCTACCCATCGGAGACATTGAAAGAAGGTATGGGCTGAGGTTTCACTGTTATGGAGGTGATACCCAGCTCTACCTTTTTGTTGCCCCGACCAGGAGGGAGCTTTCTCTGTCTTTAACAGCTGTCTAAAAGAAATCCAGGAGTGGATGGATTCTAGTTGGCTGAAGTTGAACTCGGAAAAAACAGAGGTATTGGTTGTGGACCCTGGTCGACAGATAAGGGGGTTGGGTGGTGTTGCGTCCTCCAGAATTTTTCTTGGAGGCATTCCTCTCCCAACCTCTGAACGGGTTCGTAACCTGGGGGTGGTTCTTGATGACAGATTGACACTGCAGTCGTAGGTGTTGGCTGTCGTCAAGACATCCTTTTATCATCTTAGGAACATCGCCAGGGTTAGGCATCCTGTTCCGTCTGATGACCTTCCAACTTTAGTCCACGCCTTTGTGTCCTCACACCTGGATTACTGCAACTCCCTTTATCTAGGGCTTTCAGGGGTTCAAATCTGTCGCCTGCAGCTAGTGCAGAACGCTGCAGCCCGGCTTTTGACGGGTTCTTGCAGATTCTGTCATATTACTCCGGTCCTGCGCGATCTGCACTGGCTGCCGATACGGTGGCGGATCACCTTTAAAGTTGGCTTGCTGACTTTCAAAGCCCTACACGACTTGGGCCCAGTCTATCTGAAAGAACTCCTGGTACCCTACTGCCCTGATTGATCGCTCCACTCGGCTGACGAGGGGTTGCTAGAGATTCCAAGGGTGAATTTGAAATCATCTGGTGCTCAAGCTTTTTCTTATGCTGCCCCCACCCTTTGGAACTCTCTACCCTGTCGGTTACAGGAGTGCATTTCTGTGGAGGGATTTAAGAGGGGTTTGAAAACTTCTTTGGGGAAAAAGCATTTTTGGAATGCTGATTTGTTTAATGACCTGGTTCTGTTGAGTATTTTTAATGACTGTTTGAATTGTTTTAATTGTTGTTTATGTAAGGTGCCTTGATAATTGAAAGGCACCTTATAAATATCAATTATTATTATTATAGTAATATAATAATTATTACCCCTGTTGCTTGTTGGGCTAAAATCAGCAAAGGCAACTGTAATACTGTATTAGCACGCCGTAAAAACTCTAGAAAGAGCATCGCGGCTCAGATGAGTTTGGATACATGTTAGTCGCGTTTGCACAGATGTACACACAGCTGTGCAGTGCAATTCAAATGGGGATTGCACTGTGCAAATGGGATTAGTGATGTGCAAGCGCACATGCGCCCAGCCCTAATGACAGCCGTGCAAATGAAAAAGTGAAGGTCTGTGGTGGAAAATCACCAAAACAACTCTAAAATGTGCCAAAAGCACACATTAGTTGCATAAAAGTACCAACCTGTGGGGGAGGAACAAACACCAGCGCCAGAGGACCCACCAGAGACCCTACACTCCCAATAAGTAAAGTTGTACCTACCTGTGGCACCTTTTTGTCTTTTTTTTTTTTTAAATGGTGACCATTAAAACACCCTAGCAAGGCAGAAGTGGCTCCCAATCCACACAGGGAATGAGAAAAAGGCAGGTTATTCAATTTGAAAGCCACAGCTTAACAGGCACGGTTTTAATTTAGGAGTGCTCCCTGAAACAGGCAGCCTCAACCTGCAGTGCAGAATTGCAACCCCAAATGAAGTCTTGAAATCTTGAAACTTGAAATTCTTGAGAGAAGATAAAAGTAACTCTGTCCCCTTCAAATGGCACAGCTAATTTGGGGAGTTGCTACTGCATGGCATCCTCATACGCACAACATTCTAAAGGCTTGGGCTGTGCAATTCCCCTGGTATGGGTGCACTATACCCAGTTGTTATGATTACCCATTGACAATGCAGAGCACTACAGAAAGCAAAAAGAAAAGCACCTTTTAGAGGAACCGGTGCCGATAGGAATATACCCTCCTTGAAGGACATTAACAAAATGTGGTAGTTTTTCAAAGTGATGCAAACCTTTGAAACACCTGCCCCCTAATCCTTCCCTCCATATTCCTAACCAGAACAGGATTTTAGTGAGTAAGAGGATCCATTCTCCTAAGTGGATATTGCTGAGGAGGACTTTGGTTCCCTTACTGGAGTAATGAAGATTTTTCGTATTGCACTACATTTGTAAACCAAATGGCAGGTACGCCAAATCTAGTATCCAGAGAAACACAGGTGACTATAGAGGCGGCTGAGTTTATGAGCATGCTGGGAATGATCTCAACAAAATGAGTGTCCATTCCCATTCAAAATTCCACCAAGAAAACTCTTTTTCTATGCCCTCACCCTCTGCAATCATAGACAAGAGGGTGGAGAAAAAGTACGTGGTAACTGAGGGGGAGCTGACTTTATTTACACCCACCCTGATCTTTAGGGAGTAATACAAGCAGCTGCTTGTAAAAAAGCAAAAAAGTTAATCTGGCACCTGTACGCCCCTGATTGGGTTCCAGAAAGATGAACTTTATGGCAAAAAGGCATATACTACCTCAGCCGTGTTACTGGGACAGGCTGCCTACCTTAGCTATTCTGCACATTATTAGCATGCTCTGTGAAATACTGTCCTGCCTTTATATGAGAACTTACCAGCAGGCTCTGTGAAATATTTATTTAGCCTGCTAAACTAGACTTTGTCGCAAGGGGGAATGTAGTAAGTCCATAGCTGAGCGTGGGTAGAAGCATACCTTTAGCCAGGGCAAGGCACACGGAGGCAGTAAGAGCTCCTTTTGCCCTGTAGGATAGGCCCAGTTTGGTATGTGTTGCCTGCACACATTTCAATTGTGCAGTGAAAGGTTCAGTTGAGGATCGAGAGTGACTCCCAGGTATTTGAAGGAGGATGTGATGTGCACCAGGGATCTATCGGTACCCTTAACACTCAAGGGGGAAGGGCAGTGTTTCTCTCTTTTTTTTTTTTGCTATTGCTTTTTCCCTCCTCTCTTGGCATACCTAGTCTGCTTCCTATTTCTGGCAGCCACCTCGGGAATTCCAGCCGCCATCTGTCATCTGCACTCTAATCGGGGTCACGTCTGCATTCCCCTGTGGTTTACCCCCCACAGCAGAGCAGCAGGGAGCCTCCAACTCCCCACCTCAGATCGGATCCAGACTCCAGGCACCCCCCCCCGAGCCAATGTTATTGGATGGCCATCAAGCCACTCGACCCAGGAAGCCACTCTATTTTCTAGTTTTTCTCCCCTGGAGCTATGGGCGTGCAATGACGCCGGGCAGACGGGAGCGCGCACGCGTCTGCATGTGCTCCCTCCAGGCAGCTCCCCCAGCTCCTCCCCATGCTACAGAGTGGCGCCTTGTCCCCCAGCCTCCGCCAGGGGGTGAACAAGTGCTGACTCTTAGGGACCCCCCCTCCCTGGAAAAGAAGAGCTGTCCAGCGGATGCTCAGTCCTTCTCCTCCTCCCCTGCTGACCCCTGGCAGCCCGTGCTCGTTCCCGAACACAGGTCACCAGTGCAGTGCAAGGTAGGGCGTCCAGTGCCTCAACCCTCTTCGCCACTGGGCCAACCCTAGAAGGGCACTGTTTCAATTTGAATGATGAGCAAATGAGCATAGCTTGGGTTTTCTTCAAGTTAAGAATAAGCTTATTTGACAGCAGCAAGGTTTGTAGCTTATGAAAGTCATTTTGCAAGTGGGAGTTTATGACACAGATCTCCTTTGAGCTGATGAGCAGTACCAAATCATCAGCATATAGAGTAGCAGTGCAGTGAGAGGGTAACAATGGGATATTGTTGATAAATAAAGAGAATGAGATGGGGCCAAGAATAGACTCCTGAGGTACCCTGACATTAACAGGTGTAAGCTCCGAGAGAGAACTATATTATACTTCACAAGCTGCTGCCTGCCATCAAGGTAGTTAGAGAACCATGCTAAGGCTAGGGTGGACAGACCAAGAATGTGCAGCTTTGAGCACTAGAGGATATGGTCCACCAGGTTGAAGGCCTTAGGAGGTCTACGAATATCACTCTGGTAGCTTACCATGGTCAGTCATGGTCCTAATATCGGATGTAACCTTGGCAAGGGCTGTGGCTGTGCTGTGCCTCTTGTGAAAGTCATGCTGCTCCAGCGTCAGAAGATCATGCTACTGTCTAACAAGTGTACTTCAACCACCTTTTCTAGTGTAATGCTGTCCTGCTTTTATGTGGGAGCTTAACAGTAGGCTCCATGGAATGTTGTCCTGCCTTTATGTGAGAGCTTACCAGCAGGCTTCATGGAATGCTGTCCTGCCTTTATGTGAGAGCTTACCAGCAGGCTCTGTGGAATGCTACCCTGCATTTATGTGTGAGCTTACCAGCAGGCTCCGTGGAATGCTGTCCTGCCTTTATGTGAGAGCTACCAGCAGGTTCCATGGAATGTTGTCCTGCCTTTATGCGAGAGCTTGCCGCCAGCCTCCATGGAATGCTGTCCTGCCTTTATGTGAGAGCTACCAGCAGGCTCCATGGAATGTTGTCCTGCCTTTATGCGAGAGCTTGCCGCCAGCCTCCATGGAATGCTGTCCTGCCTTTATGTGAAAGCTTACCAGCAGGCTCTGCGGAATGCTACCCTGCCTTTATGTGAGAGCTTACCAGCAGGCTCTGTGGAATACTGCCCTACCTTTATGTGAGAGCTTACCAGCAGGCTCTGTGGAATGCTACCCTGCCTTTATGTGAGAGCTTACCAGTAGGCTTCGTGGAATGCTGCCCTGCCTTTATGTGAGACCTTACCAGTAGGCTCCGTGGAATGTTGACCTGCCTTTATGTGAGAGCTTACCGGCAGGCTCCATGGAATGCTGCCTTCCTTTATGTGAGAGCTTACCAGCAGACTTCGAGGAATGCTGTCCTGCCTTTATGTGAGAGCTTACTGGCATGCTCCGTGGAATGCTGCCCTGCCTTTATGTAAGAGCTTACCAGCAGGTTTTGTGGAATGCTGTCCTGCCTTTATGTGAGAGCTTACCAGCAGGTTTTGAGGAATGCTGCCCTGCCTTTATGTGAGAGCTTACCAGCAGGCTTCATGGAGTGCTGCCCTGCCTTTATGTGAGAGTTTACAGTAGGCTCCATGGACTGCTGTCCTGCCATTATGTGACAGCTTACCAGCAGGCTCAGTAGAATGCTGTCCTGCTTTTATGTGAGAGCTTACCAGCATGCTTCAGGAAATGCTGTCCTGCTTTTATGTGAGAGCTTACCAGTAGGCTTCAGTGAATGCTGTCCTGCCTTTATGTGAGAGCTTACCAACAGGCTTCGGGGAATGTTGTCCTACCTTTATTTAAGAGGTTACCAGCAGACTCCATGGAATGCTGTCCTGCTTTTATGTGAAAGCTTACCAGCAGGCTCTGTGGAATGCTGTCCTGCCTTTATGTGAGAGCTTACCAGCAGGTTTTGAGGAATGCTGCCCTGCCTTTATGTGAGAGCTTACCAGCAAACTCCTTGGAATGCTGTCCTGCCTTTACAGTATGTGAGAGCTTACCAGCAGGCTTCATGGAATGCTGCCCTGCCTTTATGTGAGAGTTTACAGTAGGCTCCGTGGAATGCTGTCCTGCCATTATGTGACAGCTTACCAACAGGCTCAGTAGAATGCTGTCCTGCTTTTATGTGAGAGCTTACCAGCAGGCTTCAGGAAATGCTGTCCTGCTTTTATGTGAGAGCTTACCAGTAGGCTTCAGGGAATGCTGTCCTGCCTTTATGTGAGAGCTTACCAACAGGCTTCGGGGAATGCTGTCCTACCTTTATTTAAGAGGTTACCAGCAGACTCCATGGAATGCTGTCCTGCTTTTATGTGAAAGCTTACCAGCAGGCTCTGTGGAATGCTGTCTTGCCTTTATGTGAGAGCTTTCCAACAGGCTCTGTGGAACGCTGTCCTGCTTTTATGTAAGAGCTTACCAGCAGGCTCCGTGGAATGCTGTCTTGCCTTTATGTGAGAGCTTACCAGCAAGCTCCATGGAATGCTGTCCTGCTTTTGTGTGAGAGCTTACCAGCAAGCTCCATGGAGTGCTGCCCTACTTTTATTAGAGAGTTTACCAGTAGGCTCTGTGGAATGCTGTACATCCAGACAGGAACCACGCAACAACACCGAGGCGGGATCTCAGAGGCAGCAAGCCCAAATAAATCTAGTTCAACAAAGTGAGCACTCCCACAAGAGAAAAATAAATAAATGCCAGTTGCAACTTAATGCAAAAGAATGGTTTATTGGTGGAGCTCATTAGTAACTTAAAGCTCAGCTGCTCAAGCCTTCATCAGGGGAATGCTGTCCTGCCTTTATGTGAGAGTTTTACACCCAGGAGAAACCAATCTTGCACATTCCGTGAAGGCTGGTTTGAAAGCTGCTAAATATCAGTCTCGAATGGCTGTTGATATAAATGACACTGCCTTTAGAGGATTAGCAAATTCACTGTCTTCCAGGAGATATGCATAGCTTAGAACAACTGGATCGTCACAAGAAAGTGAAATAGTGCGTCCTCGCATCCCTCTTTAATGCCCCCCTCCTGCTTCATCGCACCAGCCCCCCTCCTGCTTCATCACATCTGGTCCAGGTGCTTTTCCTCTCTTGAAAAAGAAACATAGAAACATAGACTTTGATGGCAGATAACAAAGACTGCCTGGCTCACCCAGTCTGCCCATTTCCCTACTTATTGAATAAGCTGCAGCTCCTAGTTTATATGCTTTGTAGTCTGCAAGAGTTAAGCATATTGAAGAATTCCTGGGGTTAGAAGAAACAAATTCTCACCTTAGTAATCTTGTTTCTTCCAAAGTATTCTTCAATATGCTTAACTCTCCCTCCCTGTCCTTCCAGAACCAGTGGTATCTGCATAAAAGCTGGACTTCTGAGTTAAAATGTCTTTATACCCTACTTGTGTTACATGTTTTTTGAGCCCAGATGGCTGCTGCTGTTCCCTCTTTGGGTCCTGTCTGACTGTTAAGGGACATTTTATGGGGGATTTTGTTGTTTAAAAATATTAGTATTAGCAAGATAACTTATTTGGGGGTCCTACCCCACAGGCTGTCATGAATCTGAGCGTTACAGAACATAACAGTTGGTAAGGGCAGCAGTTTGAATGGTGGCACGATCTAATGAGTTTTCCATCATTTGCATAAGTTCCATACTCCTGGCAGTTCAACACTGTAGGCTGACTACAAGAGTTAAGCATATTGAAGAATACCTTGGAAGAAATAAGATTACTGCGGTAATTTTTTTCTGCTCCCCTGAGCTCTTCAGCTCCTATTTTCATTTTCACATAGTGAAAACTAATGTGTCACAACTATAATTCATCATCTGAAAAAGAGTAAAACAGTCTCTTTTAGAATGTCTTGTTAGTTGACTGGTGCCCACATTTCATTACCAAGTGTCCATTATAATATTTAAAAATGATCCAAAAGCCACCATCCACTGACTATAATGGGGCGTGCCCCCGCGCTCTCCCTGGCATCTTATCATCACGTCAGTGAGTGCGGGGGCAGGATGTGGGAGGCACTTAAAACCGGGAAGTCCTTGGGACTCGGTTAATTAAATTTACGAGTGAAATTGTGTTTTAATCACTGGATTATTTGTTGCCATAATTATACTACAAGCATGCTGTGGAGGTAAGCTGACATCCTGGCAGGTGCAGGGGCTGAGACTGATGTGGCTCTTTAAGTAGGTTTTTCACAAATTTAGAAAGCTAGTCTAAAGAATTTGCTGCATTTCCTTGTTATCTCATTGGATTTCTTTTTGTTTTGCAGGCATTACAATCAGAAATAACTTCTTTACAGGTGGAAGTTGATAAGAAAGAGAACGGTGCCAAGTTCCTTAAATCAGAAAAGGAGCAGTTATATAGAAACCTTCAGACAATGACCGGTTAGAAAAAAAACATTTCTTGCTTCTGCACTGCTGTATCCATTCTCTTCAAAACCAAATTTGAACAATTTATAAGACCAAGGTTAACCAAAAGCATTAAGAAAGAATGCTTATCTATGTGGGGAAAAGGGGGAAGGGGGATTGGTCATCTTATTATATTTTTTAATACTCGGTGACCAATTTCATGGTCATCTTAGGTGACATGTTGATGGCACTGGCGGCTAAACCTCTGAGCCTTATTTTTAAAAGACTTTTTACTCATGGGTGGAGGAGTTAGATAATGTACTAGTGGAAGCCATTGACAAAATGACAGAAAGAGGGAGGTGCTGCTGGTTGGGAACTTCAGTCTTCTAGATGCAGAATGGAGCCTCCCAGCTTTGGCTTCAGCTAGAAGAAGGGATATCCTGGACTCCCTACAGGGTCATTCTTCAGACAACTAGTCAGTGAACCCACTCATGATGGGGCAATACTGGACCTGGTACTCACTAACAGGGACAGTGTTACTGGATGTTGGGGGGCACCTGGGGACCAGTGATCACCGTACTGGGTGGTTCGTCCAAGGACAGCTGCTGAATCGCACCACAGAAGAGCCGAGGGTCCTGGATTTCAGGAATTTCAGGAGGCCAGTTTTATAAAGATGGATGAATGCCTCAGGGACTGACCTGGCGGGGTGTGATCTGTGTGGGTGGAGGAACAGTGGGCAAAGCTGAAAGGAGGCATAGCGAAGACAAAAAAAACCTATGCATCAAGCAAGTGAGCAAAGCCAAGAGGAAAAAGAGACTGCTGTGGTTCTTGAAAGAGGTGGCTAAAAGAGTAGCATTCAGATGGTATAAGGAAATACAGAGGGAGGAGAATAAGGAGGTGTCTCAGGGAAAAAACTGAGAAAAGCAGGTAAAGCAGTTAGGAGCTCTAAGATGCAAACTGAAAAAAAGAATAGCCCAGGTGGTAATGAAAGGGAGACATGACATTTTTAGGGTATGCAAGGGAAAGAGGAAAACCATGGGAGGGATTGTAAGGTTAAAAAGGGAAGGGAGGACTGTGCAGAGGGGGAGCAGGAAAAGGCATGCAACCTGAACAAATACTTTTGTTCAATGTTCACAGAGGAAGGAGAAGGGGAGAGGCCACAAAAAAGTAACAACAACTTTGGAAGGAGGGAGGTGGTCACTAGTCCTTTTTCAAATGAGAGAGTCCTGAAAGTGGATGAAGCAATGGTGCCAGACAGGGTGCATCCAGAGGTATTGAGGGAGCTCAGGGAGGTACTGGCTGCACCTCTGACAGTCCTGTTTAACAACTCACTGGAAACAGGAGTGGTTCCAGAGGACAGGAGTTGGGCAGATGTAGTCACACTCAACAAAAGTGGTTGCAGGGAGGAGACTGACAATTATAGGCCGGTCAGCCTGACCTCTGTGGTGGGAAAGTTAATAGAATCACTTCTGAGGATTGTGGACCATGTTTTTCGGGGGGGGGGTTAATGTAAAATGATTCTGATAGATTTCTTTGACTGGTTGATCAAGGAATTAAATCAGAGTGGAGCGGTGGACGTGTCCTACCTAGATTTCAGTAAGACTTTCAACACCATTCCACATAGGAGACCAGTAAGCAAGCTAGGTAACTTAGGAGTGTGTTCAAAGGAGGTAAACTGGGTAAGAACTTGGTTAGGAGATAGGTGACAGAGGGCAGTGGTAAACAGAGTTCACTCCAAGTAAGGGAGGGGGCCTGCGAAGTGTCTCAGGGATCAGTGCTATACCAGCTCTCCTTAATGTCTTTATTAGTGACATTGCAGAGGAACTGGAAGGAAAGGTCTGCCTCTTTGGAAATGACACCAAAATCTGCACTAGGGTGGACAGTGTGTGTGTGTGTGTGTGTGTGTGTGTGTGTGTGTGTGTGTGTATAAAGGATGAGCAGAACCCTGAGAGAACTCAGGGAGTGGTCATGGGAATGGCAGCTGGGTTTCAATGCAAAAAAGTACAAAACAATGCACTTAGGGCACAGAAACCTGGGGGGAGTGCACGTGTTACCAAGCATCATGACAAGTACTGAGTTGCTAGGCAACCCACCCCAGCCATGGTGGCTCTGATCACCTGGATGGAGGACAGGAGTGCCAAGGAAACAATCTAGGGGTGCAGAAAGAGACTGTAGCTCTCATGCTAATTAGTCTCTTTAGCACTCCACATTGTCACTGGGAAGTCATAACACATGGATAAAATGCACTCCTGCTAGGGACATTGACACAGCTCAGAGCTATGATATGAGCATGAAATGTTGGTGGCATGAGTGTTCCACAGCTTCTAACCGATCAGTTTTTGTGTCATTGTTAAGAAAGACAGAAGCACTCTTCAACAACTCCTAAATCTGACTAAAATGTTCACAGTTTTTTTTCTCCCTATAAAAGGTAACTCAAGTAGGAAGATACTGTTTGTTTCTACATGCAGTATTCCTAAAATTCCATTGTGTCTGTCTTTAAATTGACAATCCTGTTTTCTCGTAAACGGCTTTGTTGGTGAAGATTAGTGTGGAGGCCACTTGCCTACTGTGATATATTAAGGGTGTAAGTGAGGTACTGTATAAAGCCTTTGTAACCTGTTTTCTCCTAGCTTGTTGCTTAAGGTGAGTCTGGGGTACTTCTTTTTTTAGTCAGTTCCCTTCCCTCTACGTTGACATGCAGCTTGGTGTGCTCCTTTAGACAGATTTTTCTAGTAGTATGTTTAGTCTATTTTGTGATTCTGGCATAACGGTGACTATTCTGTACTTTAATTTTTTTGTATTTTTAAAGTTTAGTTTTGCCTGGGCCATTTTTTAGCACAACCATTGTTTGTGCTCTTTTTAATAGCCTTGGACAAGTGCCATGTGCATGCATAATTTTGTTGTTGCCTTTAGCACATCTGTGTTTTTATGCACTTGTGTAATTTTTCCTTTAGCAGCTGTGCTGCACATGATCTTCATCGAGGATATCTTCTCCATCAGGCCACACCTTTGGAACTGTAAGCCGTCACCATCAGGATCACACAAACTGTTTGCTAGCCAAGGTCTGCCCATAGTGATGTGCAGCATCAACAAGTATATAATGTGGGTGGCCCCAATACTCTTCAGTTCTTTCTCCCACCATCAATCATTCTTGTTGTACTTCCTGAAGGAAACAGCCATCGACAAAACCATTGACATTCTATTTTCTTACTTTCAGTATATCTAGCTGTCATCTCTGCATGCCGCTGAAAGACAAAGAGCTTTTGTTCTGATATTGCGTCTACGATTATAAAATTTACAAAGATGATACTCTATGTGTGCTGTTTATGTTTTTCTGACAAGAAGGTCTGAGATTTGCCAGAGTTAAACAGGCTACAAAGTAACACCTTCGGAAAACTCTGGAAGCCTTCCTTGCTCAAAAATCATTAAAAGCCATGGAGAAGGAAAATGGTTCCAGATCTGCTCCTCCAGTTTGGGCTGGGGAGCTCATCTGGGTCCCTTTCAAACTTAGGGTTCTTAGTCCCAGATCGAAACCTCTCTGCATATCAATGCCTTGGAGATGTGGACGGTCCTGTATGCCATGCAGGCCTTTCAGAACCATCTTCTGGGTCAACTGCTGATGCAATCAGACAGCCTCAGTGTAGTGTGCTACATCAACAAGCAGGGAGGAACTTATTCGTACCCCCTATGCAGGGAGGCAATGAGAGTATGGTATTGGGCATTAGACCTCAGCCTGACTCTCTGTCATCCACATCCCTGGGGTGCTAAACACACTGGCAGACAGTCTCAGCCATACTCAGTCCAGTATGCATGAGTGGGAGCTCCCTATCATCCATTGCAGAAGATCTATTTGACAGATGGGGGTGTCCAGAGTTGGAACTTTTTGCGTCCCCAGTCAATGCAAAACTACCTAATTTTGCTTGCTCAATCCAGGGCCTGGAGCTTTCTTGTGAGGCGCATTGTCCCTCTCCTGGAGCGGGAGGTTCCTTTACACCTTTGCTCTGTTTCCTCTGATTCAGAGGGTGCTCATCAAACTGCATATGGAGAGAGCCAGCATGATCCTAGTGGCCCCATTCTAACCTCAGAACATATGGTTTCCTTTACTTTAACAGTTGGCAGGGGAGCCTCCGGTCCCTCTCCTCCTCTGCAGTAACTTGCTGACCCTGGCTTAGGGGACCCTAGTTCATCCCAATCTCAGGTACCTACATCTGCATGCTTGGGTCCTGAGAATGTAGCCATTGCCAGATTTGGGGTTTCCAGTAGAGTAGCGGACATCCTAGTGGCCACTCAGAAACCTCCCACTCAAGCCACTTATGCCATGAAGTAGAAGCAGTTTGCCATATGGGCTGCCAAGCATAATCTGGACCCTTCCATCTGTCTGGACTATCTGTTATCCCTGTCTGACTTGGGTCTCCAGTACTCTTTCCTCAAGGTGCACATTTTGGCTATCTCAGCTTTCCATGAGCCCATGGGTGACTGTACCATAGCTCAGCTGGATGTTTCCCATACCTTTCTGAGGGGCATCCTACATCTGAAACCCCTAATCCGTTCTGTCCTAGCTTGGGATTTGAATTTTATTTTGGAGAAGTTAACCCTGTCTCCCTTTGAGCCAGCCACAGCTTGCGAGCTACATTTTCTTTCTTGGAAAATTTTATTTTTAGTTGCTACTACTTCTGCTCAAAGAATTTCAGAGCTTCTGGCCCTTTGGTAAGAGGAGCCTTATTTGATTTTTCACAAAGACAATGTGTCTTTGTGCAGAAATCCTAAGTTTCTCCCTAAGGTGGTGTCTGAGTTTACACTGAACCAAACCATCCACCTTCCTGTTTATTTTCCAGAGCATGCCAATCCAGGGTAAGCACTGCTCTATACAGTATGTTAGATGTGCTCAGAACTTTTAAAAATGACCTGCTCTGATCCAAGGAATGCAGAAAGTCGAAGCAGTTGTTTGTTTCTTTTGCCTCAGGTAGAGGGGGCATTCAGGTTTCGAGACAATGTTTATCTAAATGGTTGGCTAATTGCATTGTGTTCTGCTACAAGTACAGCAGAGAATTACCTGGAGGGTCAAAGCTCATTCGACAAGAGGCATGGCTACCTCTGTGGCTTGTTTCCGAGGGGTCTCAGCCGTGGACATTTCTATGGCTACTACTTGGAGTACCGTCCATACTTTTGCCAAGCACTGCGGTCTGGAGATTGCCTCTAGGGCCCGTGCAGTATTTGGCAGGACTGTGCTGCAGGGCCTCCTGACTTAAGATTAAGGTTGGCCCTCCTTCCAGACTGTCTGTTGCAACTGTAACTGCTTGGGACTTGTTCCTATGGTGTGACATGATGACTGAGATACCCCCGAAGAACGTAAAACAGTTATGTAAGAACTTACTGTAATAGTAGCTCTTCAAGGGGATCTCTGTCATCAGGTCTGCTTTCCCTTCCACCAATCCCCTGTTTGGGGGCTCTTTACTGGAACTGGCTACCTGGTGTATCCAGCCTTTCATACAAGCCTGGGCACCTCTCTCGCTCTCTCCTTGGTCCCCCATGGCTAGAGCTATGCTCCCTTTGTCTCAGGGGGAAAGAACTGAGGAGGGAGCCAGGCTGCTCTTGCCTTTATAGGGTTGATGATGTCAGCAGACGATGGCATGGGTGGTCCCAGCTTTACTGCTGAAAATCTTCCATGTGGATCCTGCTTCACCGATGGTGAAGTTCCTGTGGTGTGACCTGATCCCCTTGAACATCTACTGTTACGGTAAGTTTTTATGTAACTGTTCCATCTGCATCAGTGCCCGCTCTGGTAGCGACGACAAAAGGCCCCGCAACCATTGTTGAGACACCAAGGTTAGGGCTTAGCTCAGGCACTGCCATACCTACTATGGAAAGTATGTTGTCATTGCTGTCAGGATTTGGCCCTTCAACACAGGTAGTCCTGGACCCTTTTCAGGGCACCATGAACTCCCAGGCTGTGCTAGTATCATTTTTAGCTGTGCTACGATATCTGCTACTATTGCTGCCACAGCAGGTGTATCCACTGCTGTCAGGGCCATCTGTTTCAGGACCTTCATTAATGCTTCCAAAGGCACACCACAGATTCCTGCCTTTCAGCCACTACTGGTGTCGCTGTCTCCTTCTGCTGCCCCATCACTGTCTGTGATGACGACAACAAAATGGAATATCATCCTGACTTCATGGATCATGAGGAGGATTAAGGGGAAGAATATGTGGGTGAGGAGCAGTCTGAAGACAGAAACCTGCCATCCAGCTTCACTCTCTCGTCCTGCAGTAAGGACTGTGTTGTGTATGCATCAAGGTGTCTTCCTGTGGACTCCTCTTTCAAACAACATGAAGTCTTGCTATATTATAGACATTAGCAGTTTGATCCAGCTCTAGAACTGCCCCGGAGTGAAATGGTTAAAACCATTCCAAAATAGAATTTTGGCACGAGAGCAGCTCTATCTGTGTCATTTCAAACTTGAACTGTCAGATTCTTTACTCCGCCTCAGTGAACAGTCGCTCCGGAGATTTCTCCTTCTGCTCGGTTCATTTCTCGGTTTAAAAAGTGTTTTCTCGGTTGGATTTAACCCGCAAAACCGTTCGGTTCAAGCTCTATCTGTGGTAACCGTAAGTAAATGAAGGTTTTGTCTGTGTGGAACTTGTAAGTTATCGGTTCGGTTTTGAACTGATCAGTGGGTTTAAAACTCATTTAAAACTAAAAGTTACTATTTTAGAGTGTGGTTCCCGGTTCTTATCGGTTCTAAAAAGAACGGATTTATTACGGTTTTTTCCAATACCCGTGACACGGTTAGGAACCGATAAGGGTGTCTTGCCTGGCACTGCCTTAAAAGGGCAAGTTTTTGGTTAGGCTGGCATTATGTCTGAGAAACCCAAAAGAAAAACCGGGCCCACTGGGTTTCAACACTGTGATGTTTGTGGGGAAGTCTTTGCCAAGGCTGACCCACACACCACATGTGTTTATTGTCTGGGGTTTGACCACCTCCAGTCAGACTGCCAGGTATGTAAGAATTTCCCTGCAGCCACTCTGGAAAAAAGATTGTGCAGGCTCAGGGAATGAGAGGCCAAAAAGTCCACTGACCCGGATAGCCAGCCGGTTTGGTGCCAGCCGAACCAGAGGGATGCCCTCTGACCAGGGCCAGACTTCCTCGGCAAAGAAAAGCTGGTTCTGAGGAACCAATTCCAGTAAAGAAAACAAGAAAATCAGCAGGTCTGAGTCCAAAATTTTTCCAACTGCTGCAGAGATAGCAAAAGCCATACAAATTGTCCAGTCACTGTCTAGGGTCCGTCCGAACCACCACTATCTGGTAAAAGGTCGGTTCGTCCGTCCCAGTGGTTCAGGATTATGATATTGAGGAATTTTATGAACCAGAGGAGGGGAGAGGATTATGAACAGTATGAATGTGGCTGGGAAGGTCTGGGTGTGCCCATTGAACCGGACATCTCCCCAGACAGACCTTTAGAATCTCCCCCTATGCTGTCTGAGTCCCCATCTCATTTTATGTTTTATAAAAAAGTTGTTGAAACCCTCCAGCTTCCTTTAGAAGAGGCTGTGGATGAGCAAGAGGAGCCTGATTTTGTAGAAATGATGGATATTCCAGAGTCTAGGAGATTGTCTATTCCTTTACATAAGTCTTGAAACAAACAATTAAAATTTTAAAAGCTCCTAATTCTGTGCCTCCTGTAGATAAAAGATGGACAGAAGGTATACATTGTCAGGCCCTGATAAAGAATTCCTTTCTCAGCAATGCAGTCATGTTGGGGTAGTTCAGGCTGCTGCCTGTGATAAAGCTAATATTCCCTTGGCTTCACATCCTCCTGACAAGGATTCCAGGAAGATTGATGCCATGGCAAAAAAACAGTATATGGCAGCCTCTCTGGGACTCAGGCAAGCAAATTATATGGCTTATGTAGCTAGGTATCAGAAATCTAGATGGGATACTGTTATGCAATTGGCCAAGCAGGCCCATGGCCAGCTGGCTAGTGAACTAGAACAGGTGGCTGCTGATGGCATTGAAGCCTCTAAGGTTCAGTTTCATGCTGCTGTGGATGTTAATGATGTTTCCTCTAGGGTCATGGCCACATCTGTAGCTTTTAATTAGGTTGGCCTGGCTCAGGTGTACTAGTTTGTCACAGGATACCCAGACTAAGGCTATGGATTTTCCTGTGGTGAGAAATTCTCTGTTTGGAGAGCAGACAGAGAACTACATGAAGAAGATGGATGAATATGGGACTACTTACAAGAGTGCCCAGGCTAAGGAGGCAAGCCACTCCTCAAAGGCATGCCCCAGAGTGAGGTGAGGCCTTTTCACAGGCCTTCTACCAGACTCAGGCCTCCTCTGCCTATGCTCAGAGGGGCTTCTTCAGAGGCAGGGGCAGATGAGGGGTGGGCAGACCTGCTCCCACCCCCAGCCTAAAGCTCCTGCAGAAACAGGCACCCTGATGGGGTGCCCAGGGCAGTCTCCCTGTACCAGTGGGGGCAGGCTGGCTTACTTCAGTCAGAATTGGGCTTCTTTAACCTCAGACAAGTGGGTTCTGGAAGTAGTAAGCCAGGGTCTGGTTCTCAGCTTCAAAAAGTTTCCCAAGTTGAGAAGCAGACTTTTTCTACCTGCAAGTGCTTCAGAGACCCTCGCTCTGGAAACAGAGGTCTCATCCCTGTTAGCTCTCAGAGCGGTAGAAAGGGTTCCTCCCCTGCATCAGGGCAGGGGTCTGTATTCCAGATACTTCCTTACCCCAAAAAAGACAGGAGAGTGGCGGCCCATTTTAGATCTCAGATATCTGAACAAGCATCTTTTGAAACCAAAGTTCAAAATGGTAACTCTGGCAATGATTTTACCTTCCCTAAGGCCAGGGGACTGGCTAGCCTCCCTGGACCTCAAGGATGCCTATTTCCATGTCCTAATCAGAAGATCCCATCGAAAGTACCTCAGATTCAAACTGCCCTCAGGTCATTACCAGTTCAGAGCAATGCCCTTCGGCCTTACCTCTGCTCCAAGGGTATTCACAAAGTGTCTAGCAGTGGCAGTGGCCCACTTAAGGAGGCAGAGGATTGCTGTTTTTCCCTATCTAGACGACTGGCTCATTGTAGGCCAGTCCCCAGAACAGGTAAAATCTCACCTGCAGGTCACCCAGCAGCTTCTCACCTCCCTGGGTTTTCTGCTAAACCTACCAAAGTCGGTTCTGGAACCAGTCCAGGTACTCACCTTTATAGGGGCAGAATTGGACACATAGCCAGAGCCTTTCTTCCCCCAGAAAGGGTAAGGAATTTAGTGGCTCTGGCCTCTTCCTTCACTCTGCAGGTCTCTCGACCAGCAAGACACTTTCTGCAGCTCCTGGGGCACATGGCTGCATCCACAGCAGTTGTGCAGGGAGCCAGATTTCAGGTGAGAGACATTCAGTTTCACTTGAGAACCTTTTGGTCTCAGAGAAGACCCCCTTTCCAAGTTGGTCCCAGTGACTCGAACCTTGATCCTAGCTCTCCAGTGGTGGCAGGATCAGAGCAATTAAGAGTGGGGTCCCCTTCATTTCCCCTTCTCACGACTTGACTCTCACTACAGATGCTTCCCTTCTGGGTTGGGAGCCCACATGGGCAACCTTTCCACTCAGGAGTTTGGTCCCCAGGAATCTCTGCTCCACATCAATTTGCTGGAACTCAGAGCTGTCTTTTAGCTTTTCAAGCTTTTCTGCATCTGTCCACGACAAGGTGATACAAGTCAGAACAGACAACACCACAACAATGTGGTACATCAACAAACAGGGGGCACTCGGTCTTGACCTTGTGCACGAGGGCAATAAAGTTGTGGTCTCTGGCCTACTCCTGAACACTTCCCTCAGCAGTTCATCTTCCAGGGAAGGACAATGTCCTAGCGGATGCCCTCAGCAGGATTTCCCAGGGCCATCGAATGGTCCCTGGATCCTCAAGTGCTGGGGATAGTTTTTGCCAGGTGGGGCATCCCTCAGATAGATCTTTTTGCAGCCCCAGACAATCACAAACTTCCTCTGTTCTGTTGCAGGCCTCCAGTGCTGGGCTCAGTTCCCCTGGATGCCGTTCTTCTGGATTGGGAGGGGAAGTTCCTCTATGCTTTCCCCCCCTTTCCTCTCCTATTCAAAGTACTAGTCAAAATCAGATCTCAGCCTTGCAGGGTGATTCTGATTGCCCCGGATTGGGCCAGGCAGCCCTGGTACCCACTCCTTCTGTCTCTGACAGTCCATCTTCCCCTGTGCCTCCCCAGGAATCACAATCTGTTGACTTGTGCCCAGGGAAGGGTTTGGTATCCGGACCTCAAATCCCTCAACCTCAAGGCCTGGCTCTTGAGGAGTTAGAGTTTGCTGATTTACACCCCTCTCATGGTGTTCTTGAGATCCTAAAGGCTTCCAGAAAGCCTTCCACTAGGGCTACTTATAGTTCTAAATGGAAAATGTTTTCCATTTGGTGTGCTAGGAAAAATATTTCCCAGAATCTGCTGAATTGCCCATTTTGTTAGATTACATGGTACATCTTAATTCCTTGGGTCTCAGACCAGCTACCCTGAGAGTTCATTTGGCAGCTGTGTCTGCTTTTGTGTCAACAGGAAAGTCATCCCTCTTTCCTCTCATCCTGTGTTTTCCAAGTTTTTAAGGATTACTCCATACTAATCCTCCCTTTGGGAACCGCCCCTGCTTGGGACCTTAATGTTTGCATTGCCCAGTTAATGCAACCCCCTTTTGAACCTCTGTCTTCTGCAGCGCTTAAGTACCTAACTTGGAAAACTGTTTTTCTAGTGGCTATCACTTCTGCCAGATGCATAAGTGAATTGCAAGCCTTGTCAGTGGAGACTGACTTTATTTCTTTCCACAGGGATAAGGTAGTCCTTAGGACTAATAGGAAGTTTTTGCCTAAGGTGGTTTCAGTTTCCATCTTAATCAATCTATCTCCCTTCCAGTATTTTTCACTGATCACTCCTCTTCGGGTGAGAGGAGGTTGCACAGCCTGGATGTTAAGAGAGCTCTTAGTTATTATATAGAAGCGTGCCAAAGGTCACAGGTTGAATCCCTCAACTTTTCCTTACCTATGGTGAAGTTGGGAAGAGCAAACCAGCCACTAAGAGATCAATAGCCAGGTGGATTGTCTCTTGTATCCAATTTTTTATCAGAAAGTGGGCAGAGCCCCCCCCCCCGGTTTGAGGGCTCATTCTACCAGGGGTACAGCTGCGTCTCTAGCTGCTGCCAGAGATATCCCTTTATTAGAGATTTGCCAGGCTGCTACTTGGAAAACGGTACACCAAGCATTACTCCCTGGATGTCCAGGCCAGGAGAGATGCTCGGTTTGGCACAGCTGTTCTTCAGAGCCTATTCCCTAAGTAGGTTCTGCCCCTCCTCCATGGAGGTACTGCTGTGTATTCTGCTAATGTCTGTAATATGCAAGACTTCATGTTGTTTGAAGAAAAATTACTCACCTTAGTAATGTTGTTTCTTCTAATGGAGTCTTGCTGTATTATAGACCTCCCCAACCTGCCCCTCTCAGAACCTCTACTTGGTGGGGTGCGGGCAACTTAGTGTGGGCACTACTTATGTCCTGTTAGCATTTTGTCCCCTTTGGGACTTTGGGGTGTGTATGTGCGCATGTGTGTGTTTTATTATACTTATGTTCCATTTCATATTATTAGAATGGTGTTAGTATTTCTGGTCCCCTGACTTGAGTCTTGGGTGTTGGGACCATCAATGGTTATTATTATTTAGGTAGCCATTTGGCTGGTGTAGGTTACAGCTTCCACACAGACCTTAGTGAGTTTGGCTCATAAAGATCTGACAGTTCAAGTTTGAAATGACACAGATAGAGCTGCTCTGTGCCAAAATTCTATTTTGGAATGGTTTTAACCATTTCACTCCGGGGCAGTTCTAGAGCTGGATCAAACTGCTAATGTCTATAATATAGCAAGACTCCATTAGAAGAAACAACATTACTAAGGTGAGTAATTTTTTCTTTCTGGCCATCATGATGCAGCAAATGCAGCCTGCTTTTTGGGGGGGGGGGGTCATGGAAGAAAAGGCAGATTCCACCAGGAGGAATCTGAATTGGATGGAATTGTGGGAGGCACCTTGCACGTCCTCCATCACAGTTCCCCCTGTGTATCCTGCCTTAGAGGATGCTACCTTTGCTGCTTGGCACAGACGTAATTCCATACTTGCAGTTCAGAAGGCTCATAAGCAGTACCCTGCTCCATTTACTGAGCCTTCTTATTCTAACCAGTTTGAAATTGACTCAGTGAGCATTGCTGCTCACAATCGATCGGGAAGAAAAGCCTTTTTCAGCTCCCTGTTCCCTAGCCTTCAGTCCTTGTTTAGCTTTGTGGATCAAACATATGCCACTAGGAGAGTTGTGCAACGATCCCTGCTTCTCCCCCATCTGAGAACTTCGCTAGGCCAAGCTAGTTTTTCCTACAGGTTTGCCAAACTTTGGAATGATCTACCTCCTTCCTAGAAAACTGGCTGTCCTCTGAGCCAGTTCAGATCTCAACTTCTTACTTCCGTTTCCCTTTCTGGATCTTGTCTGTGCTCCCACTGACCAGTCCTGCTCATGCTTTATGATGTAATCCTTATTTGAAATGTTGGTTCTCTGACGCCTATGGTCTTAGACCGTGGCAGTAGTAATTGTAGTTTGTATACTAGTGCTCACTCATTTAAGAGTGGCTGCTCCAATTGCACAACTGTTGACTTTGCCTTGCTTGTTACTTTGCATTATAACTGCTAATATTGTTTTAGTTACCTTGTGTTATTGTCTGCTAGTATTGTTGTTTCTTTGCACTGAGCTCTGTATTGTGCTGAATTGTTCTGTAGTCATGCAATTCCTTGTACTTGCGGCTGTCTTTTTTGTTGTTGCTGACTCTAAACCCTTTGTAAATAGGCTCTGCCTAAAGGGTTTTATGTGGAATGAATAAATAAAGTAAAGGAAGCACTTAGAAACATGAGTTATTTGCCTCCTGATAAAGAATCGAAGGGGCTGGATGTTATGTGCCTCGGCATCCTTGGGCCATAGGATTGTAAATTATCAGGCCCACATGATTAAATACCAGAATAGCCTGTGGAAAGCCACTCTTACTGCTGCACAGGCTTTGCCTGATTGTTCTGCCAGGGGTTGTTTGATTAAAAGTCTATCTGCTGGAACTGGCAAACATTTGCTGCATTCAGCCTTTGATGTTTCTAATGCTTTTGTCAGGGTTGCAGTCTCTTGGCATTTGTATGAGATGATATTCTTGACTCAGAGTGGCAGGCTTTGCCACTGATGTGTAACAAGCAGTTTAGAATGCTCCTTTTAAAGGCTCCACACTGTTTGGTTATGATGCTCAAGAAGCTGTACGTGTCCTTCAGATTTCCAAGATGACCTTCTGTCACTCTACCCCACTTCTGCTAGAGGGTGTGGTAAGAGCTCTTTTCATAGACTTGCTGGCAGGAGTAACCGTGCATACCATCAGCAAGACCATGGCAGAGGTGGTGGTCCCTTTCCCCTGGCGCCCTTACCAAAGCACCAAAATGAATCCGTTCCAGTGGCCGTACCACCCCTGATGCCTGATTCCACCTCACTCTGTTCCGTCTCTCTCCTCCTCAGCTGTTGCCTCTGGAGGTGAGTGTGTGGGGGCAGGATCTTCCTATATTTCATACTTGAGAAACTGACATTGACTCCTTTTGAGCCTGCTGCAAGTTGTAGCTTATGTTTCCTCTCATAGAAGTTTCTTGTTGCTATGACTTCTGCTCAGTGGATTTCCAAGCTTCAGGCTTTGATGTGTGAGCCTCCTTATTTGATTTTTCACAAAGACTGAGTCTCTTTACATACAACCTTCAGTAGAAACTTAGGATTTGTATCAAAATTTACACTGAACCAAACGATACACCTTCATGTTTATTCTACTGAACATGCTAACCAGGATGAGACACTGCTTCATACTTTGGATGTACACAGAACGCTGAGATACTATGTTAATTACACCAAGAACTGCAAAAAGGCCTGTCAGCTTTTTGTTTTCCCCAGGAACGAAGGTGCCCTGTGTCTAAACAATGCCTTTCCAAATGGCTGGTGAATTGTGTTATGTTTGGTTATAGATGTACGGTATGAAACTTCCTGGTGCTGTCCATGGGCCCTCCACAAAGGATATGGCTACTTTGGTTGGCTGTTTCAACAATGTCCCTGCTGCTGACATATGTGCTGCTGCCACATGGAGCACTGTGTATACTTTCACTAAACATTAGTGTGGACATCATCTCTCATAGACATGCTGGTTTTGCACTTGTCGTACTGCAAGGCCTTCTGTTCTGATTACATGTCTGAGTGTTCTGTCCTCCCAGGTTACTTTGTACTGCTTTGGAGTCATTCCAAAGGTGTGGCCTAATGGAAGAGATACCATCGATAAGGATAGAACAGTTACGTAAGACTTGTACTGTTAATCTTTGAGATAATCTCTTCCATTAGGCCATGCTGTATTCTTCATCCTTCCCTCTTTTGGTTTCTGAGGGTTACATCAGATGCTGTGCCTAAGGCCTTACTCCATGCATGCTGTTTTCTAGTCCCATGCCGCTCCTTGTCTGTCTGGTACTGGTTTCATCTCCTGGTTCCTCATGGTTACTGTCCTCTGTGACTAATTCGGTGGGGAACTGAGGAGTATTGGGGCCACCTACATTATATATGTGTTGACATTGCATGTCATTGTGGGTGGCCCCTGGCTAACAAAAAGTATCCACGTGGTCCTGACGCTGACTGCTTACAGTTCCAGAGGTGTGGCCCAATGGAGGCGATTCCCTCTTAGATATACTGTTATGGAAAGTTGTTACGTAACTGCTCTTTTTTTATGCAACTGCATCATTTTTTATTCGGCAGGTGCATTGTGTAAATAAATAATTGAGTCCTTGTATTTTTTTCTACAGTTTATTCTTAGCATAATCTTGTTAACTGTTGCCTATTCCTCCCTCTGACAATTTAAAGTCATTGGCACTTAGAGTTATTAAAAAGGGAAACCAATACTGGTAAAACTGTGTTTTAACTGGCATTATGGCTTTTTGCAGATCCTTTTTTTTTTATTTTAAGAAGTTCAAGGTATGCCTAGAAGTATGATGTAGTCTCCCTATGGTACGCTCTGTGTCTATTGCACTAGTAAGGCTAATGGTGAGTTTTCGACCCCAACCCCCCAGTCAGCTGGTGGTGTAGGGAAAGGTACTTCTAGGAGCGTGGATATGTTGTTCATCCACACTCTTTGGCATGTCCCTTTCCCTTTAAATTTCGCCAGAAAGTCTTCAAGCTGGCTCCTCCCACCAACCCAGGTGGTAAATATCTTGACTCCGCCCCATGATGCCAGATCTTCCTTTCCGCTGGAAGAAGCAGGTTCCTTCGTACTAACTCTAGCCATCGTAGGCCCTGGATTCACATCATCAGTTTTTACCAAATTTATCTCTCAAACTCGTCAGAGTTTTCGATTCCGATAATGGCGTATCTGACATGGAGGACAAGTTGTCCCCTGGATTTCGCTTGTGTTCATGCAGCCAGAAAATGTCACGCACCAATCCCCACCTTACCTGCGTGTACTGCTAGGTGTCGTTAAACGCCTACCACCTGTACCTTTTGCCTGGCATTCTATCCCAACGTCCTCAACGACCTCATGGCGCGCCTTAAGCTGGGAGACTGGAGAAAAGGAACCAGCCGGTTAAATCGAAAGAAGCGAGGAGGGAAGTTTCCGCGGCTGCGGGATCCACCGGACAATTAGAGCGGATGAAGGCCTTCGAAGAAGAAGCTGCCCAAGCTTCGACCAGCAGAAGTTTCTTTGTGCCTCTCAACCTCAGTTCTTCCTTCACGGGTTCCTTCAGGGAGTTGTACCAGTCTCTCCCCACCAGGGGTGAGGCGCCCTCGGGCTTGCACTCCTCCCGCCCTCGAAAGAGGGACAAGGATCCAACGTCTTCTAAAAGGAGATGTTCTTGGGACTGAGAGAGGTCCGAGTCCCAGGACACTGCAACCTTGACTTCAGTCGAGATCGCTTCCTCGGCCACTGGCTTCACGGATCTTCCGTCTGGCCAGGCAGATACCGAGGAATCTGCTGATCTGGCCGAGACTGTTCTTGAGCCGATTTCGCCAACTCCGGTCGACGATTCTTTAGAGAGGACCCCGGTCCTTTCTTTCCCCGATGACGAGACACTTCCTTCGGATGTCCCCATCAAGGGAATTGATCCGAAGCCTCGATTTTCCCTGAGCCGGGTTTCTCCCGATTCTGGCCGATGCCATCTGTCTCGATCGAGGACTCTGTCACCTTCTTCAGTGGGAAAACTGAAGAAAGGCCACTGGCATTCAAAAAAGAGGCACCGCCACAGGTCCTCATCCTCCTCGGACGAAGAGAGGCTTCGACAGAAACTCCCTCGACGCTATGAGGAGCTTATGTGGCAACAGCTGATTTTGGCTGGGCAGAAGCCTGCTACACCGTCCACCCTGGCCATTACTTGACCTATGCCTTAAGGGCAGACACCGACCCCTTCGGACCCAAAATCTTCAGTTCCTCCTCCTGTGGGGCTGGCCATTGTTCCAGATAAGCCCATACCAGTCTCACCACTGATTAGGGTGGAACCACTGCCTAAGCAGCCTCCCTCTGGGGCTCCCTTGAAAGGGGACTGTCCAGGCACCGGGCTTCCCCGATGCCTGTCCATCATGGTTACCCCTGACCACCCTCGGCGTATTGATGGGGACATAGGCGGGAGACCGCTGTACCTCGACTCCTCGGATTCTGATGCCACTGGTTTGCATTCCCATCCGGGTGATAAGGAGTCACTCTCGGCAGGCCTGGAGGAAGGTCCTTCCTCTTTTCAGGGCATCCTCTGCCTCATTTTCGATTCCACCGGAATGCCCCTAGAGTCTATCCAGAAAAAGGCGGAGTACCCCCTTACGGATATCCTTAAGAGGGGGGATACCCTGATGGAGGCCTTCCCAGTGTCTGAAGCCATTACTGGTCCAGCCCTTGAGCTTTGGCAGCATCCAGCCTCCTGCCCATCACCATCTGCCCATATGGCCCTTAAGTATGCGGTGCCTATGGGATCCCTACCTGGATTCACGGAACATCTCTTGGCTGAGAGCCTGGTGACTGCTTCCATCTTTAGACATACTGGTAGCTCAGCAGACACCAGCTGACCTCTGTACAAGGAGTCCAAGAACATGGACCACTCTGCCCGTAAGGTCTATGTGGCCTCTTCCTTGGGCCTTCATCAGGCCAGTTCGGCTGTGATCATGGCAGTCTTCTCCCACGCTCTCCTAGGGTCACTGGATGAAGTACTTCCTCATCTCCCCGTGGACATGCAGACCACGGTCAAGCAAGTCCGTGATCAGGGCCGTGCTGTCACCAAATAGCAGCTGCAGATGGCCCTAGACATTGGGGATACTTGTGCCCACTCTTTAGCAGCCTCAGTGGCCACCTGCCGCAGGGCTTGGCTGAGGTTATCCTCCTTTCTGGCGGATACCCAATACAAGTTAGCTGATGTGCCTTTCCTTGGTACCGACTTGTTCAGCCCAGGAGTGGCAGGACACCTTCAGCATGTTGAGCAGTCCAATGCCACCTTGGATGCCATTTCTGCTAAGGGTTCCTTGGGCAAGAACCAGCAGAAGAGGAAGCCTTTCCGGCAGTCCTCCCCTGCGGTCAGGCAGCCCTCCTATCAAGGAGGTCAGCAGCACCAACAGCAGCAGCAGGCTCAAGCTTGGTGCCCTAGGCCCAAGCAGGGCCTTCAACAGCCCCGTAAAGGAGGCTGAAGTGCTGGTCCAGGAGCTTCCTCCTCCTCCTCCTCTAAGCCTGCTTAGTGACGAGTTGGGGGTTGCCACCCCTACACCGGTCACGCCTGCTCTGGGTCCTCCCGTGGGGGGTTGGCTCCGCCACTTTCTTTCCGCCTGGTCTGATATCACCTCAGACATGTGGGTTCTAGAAGTGGTCGGGAAGGGTCTGCCTCTGGAATTCGAGCAGTACCCACCCAGCCGAGCCCGTGCCACTCAGGAGGAAAGGACCTCAGCTCACACGCAGTCAGCTCTTTGAGACGACATAGCTCAGCTCCTCTGCAAGGAGGCGGTAGCTCCAGTAGCATCCACCTGTAGACCCAGGCTTCATATCCAGGAGCTTCCTGGTGCCTAAGCAGATGGGGTGGGGGGTTGGCACCCCATCCTAGATCTCCATGGCCTGAATCAGTATCTCAGGTCTCGCACATTCCGGATGGTAACTCTGAACCAGATCATACCACCCTGGAGCAAAACATGTGGTTTTGTTCACTGGATCTACAGGACACGTTCTTTCATGTCCCAATCCATCCATCCCACAAGCTGTTCCTCCACTTCAGGGTCAAGAGGATCATGTATGAGTTCCCAGCCATGCCATTCGGCCTGTCTTCGGCCCCACGGGTCTTCACCAAGTGCATTGCAGTGGTGGCAGCCCATCTTCGGCGGCGTCGAGGAGTTCAAATCTACCCTTATCTCGACGACTGGCTTCTGGCGGATTTCTCCCTTCAGGAGGTGGAGAGATCCAGGGATCTGGCTCTCATAACCTGCTCTCAGCTTGGCCTCCTGATCAACAAGGCCAAGTCGGAACTCGTGCCGTCTCATGTGATGGGCTTCATCGGGGCAGAGCTGGACTCTTGTCAAGCCAGAGCCCGGCTCCCAGCGGACAGGGCGGAGGTTCTTTCCTCCTTTGCCCAGTCATTTCTGGTTGGGCTTATGTGCCCTGCACGGGACTTTCTTTGCCTTCTGGGTTACATGGCGGCATGTACCTCAGTGGTTCGTTGGGCCAGGTGGCACATGCACCCCCCTCTAATGGGAGTTGGCAGCCCAGTGAACTCAGCATCATGGTCAATTCGATCAGCTATCACGGTAACCCAGAAGATGTGGGACGCTCTCTAATGGTGGACCGTCCCAGAACGGTTACAGGAAGGGATCCCGTTTGTCCGCCCCGAGCCGACGGTCGTCCTCACGACCGATGCCTCTCTCATGGGCTGGGGAGCCTACATGGGGGATGACAGGGCCCACGGGTTCTAGACCCCTGAGGAGTCCCAATGCCACATCAATCTGTTGGAGCTCAGAGCAGTCAGACTGGCACTGTCGGCATTCGCTCCTCAGCTCCGGGGTCAAGTGGTTCAAGTCCAGACGGACAATACCATGACCATGTACTACCTCAACAAACAGGGCGGCAAGCACTCCCATCTGCTGTGCAAGGAGGCGCTCCGCATGTGGACCCTCGTCAGCCGGTTGGAGGCGGATCTCCTAGCCATCCATGTGGCAGAAGTCTCAAACCAACTGGTGGATGCTCTCAGCCACCTAGGCCAGACATCCCACGAGTGGTCCCTCCATCCAGAGGTAGCTTACAGTCTGTTTCCCCCATGGGGGCAAACTGTTGGTGGACCTGTTTGCCTCCAGGGAGAATGCCAAGCTGAGTCTGTACCATGCCCACCCCCCTCAGCAGGGGGATGCCTTTTCCAGGCCATGGACCCCAGGCCTCCTCTACGCCTTCCCTCCATTTCCCTTGATTCACAAGGTGTTACTCAAGGCGAGGAGGGACAAGGCGAAGGTGATTCTAGTAGCCCCCAGATTGGCCGCGTCCATTCTGGTACCCAGATCTCCTCAGCCTCAGCTGCAGGCCCCCGGAGCAGCTTTGTACACGCCCAGACCTGATATCATTAAACCAGGGGAAGGCCTTCCATCCGGACCTTCAATCCCTGCACCTCACAGCCTGGTACCTGAGCGGCTAGAGTTCCAGGCTCTGGGTCTTTCTGAGGATGTCTACACTGTGGTGGAGGCATCTAGCAAGGAATCGACCAGGAAATGTTATGCCTTCAAATGGAAGAGACTTTCCATTTGGTGTCAGGATAAGAGTCTGGACCCCTTATCCTGCTCTGTGGCTAACATTCTAGACTACCGTTGGTCTCTCTCCAAAGGGGTCTGCAATCATCGACCCTTAGGGTGCACCTGGCAGCCATTTCTGCTTACCGGGTGCGGGCCGGTCAGCTGACATTGGCACAGGCAACAGTGGTCAGGTGCTTCTTCAAAGGCCTGGATCACATATCCCCTCTGGTGCGTGAACCTCCACCTCCGTGGGATCTCTTGCTGGTTTTGGCTAAGTTCACGGGCAAGCCATTCGAACCCATGCACAAGTGTGAGCTCTCCCACTTGTCGTGGAAAACGGCCTTCCTGGTGGCTGTCATTTTAGCCAGAAGGACAGGGGAGCTCCCGGCACTTTCCGTGGACTCCCCTTATCTGGTCTTTCACAGGGACAAAGTTGTCCTGCGCCCGCACCCAAAAAATTCTTTCCGAAGGTGGTCTCAGAGTTTCACCTTAATCAGGTGTTGACTCTGCCAGTATACTACCCTAACTACACCTCGAATGCCGAGTACAGGCTCCATACTCTGGACCTGAGACATGCTCTCTCATGTTATAAGGAAAGAACGGCGGAAATTTATGGAGAGGTTCACCAGCTGTTTGTCACCTACACTGAAGCCGCTTCTGGCAGGCTTGCAGCCAAATGGACCATTGCAAGATGGATCACATCATGCATAGGTATGTGCTATGAGTTGGCAGGCAGTGAGCCTCCTAGAGGGTTAAGAGCTTATTCTACCCGCCCTACTGCTGCATCGGTGGCTGCTTCCAGGGATATCCCTAGCCAGGAAATCTATCGGGCTGCTACCTGGAAGTCAGCAAACACCTTTATTTCCCACTGCCACATCGACCTTGAGTCACGCGGGGATGCTGGTTTTGGGGCCTCGGTTCTCCAATCTCTGTTTCCTAAGTAAGGGGTGTGCACCTTGCCTCCCTCCTCCCAGAGAACTGCTTGGAGTCTGCCAAAGAGTGTGGATGAACAACATATCCACACTCCTAGAAGAACAGGTTACTCACCTGTAACACTAGTTCTAGGAGTGGTATATGTTGTTCATCCACATGCACCAACCCGACCTCCCCGGCTTGAGGCCTATCACCTTGCTTCCAGCAGGCTAAGATCTGGCGTCATGAGGAGGAGCCGAGGTATTTACTACCCGGGTGGGTGGGAGGAGCCAGCTTGAAGACTTTCCAGTGAGATTTAAAGGGAAAGAGACATGCCAAAGAGTGTGGATGAATAACATATACCACGCCTAGAACTACTGTTACAGGTGAGTAACCTGTTCTTCTTGCTTATCTCATAGCAGAGGCAAATGTGAGTACATCCTTCATCTCCTAAATGACATTATTCAATGATGAAGACTGGCAGTGCCCTCCTGGGAAGACACCCAAATCTCAGTAAAATCCCTCAAGCTAAGGGGGCTCATGACAACGCATGCAGATGTACCAGACCATGATAAGGATGCTCTTCCTAATTTATTACATCCCTGGACTACTATGTATCCCTAGAACCAGGACCAAACATGCGGAGATGTTGTTCTTCTTCACAGCACCTACAGTATGGCACTCTATCCCAAGCACTGTCTTTCAGTGCTCATCCACTCATGCCTTTAAAACTGCATTTTGTACCTTTCTACAACAAGCAACTTTATGCTCTTGCCCCTAGACTGTTGAAAGATTGGATCTCCTCCCCCTTACATGCACTCCCCCCCTACTGACTGTAAATATATACCTAGAATATTGTTCTGTATGTCAGTAATTGTGTATTGAAATGAAAAGTTGATTGACCTTGTGACTTGAATCTCGTTGCATTACTTCCAATCACTATTTCCATCCTATTACTTTATTGTTTACTTTGTATTGAACTCTGTTTGTATTCTTGTAGTAGTAGTTGTAGTAGTAGAATTTATTTATATATGGCACCCTTTCCCTGGGGCCCAGGGCACCATTGCAATAAAATAAAGCTTAAGACATAAGATACACATCACAATACAGTAGAAATTAGCATGCAAATTAAACAGTACAAATACAAAACGGATAAAATTATAACAGTTCCAACCAAAAATACTCCATAAAATGGCAGCAGTACTAAAATTCAATTAAAAGACTATGGATAGATGTGCTGAAGATGTTATACAAGTTTTTATTTATTTATTTATTAGCATCTCTACTTAACACCTTTGAGCTAAACACTCGTTTACAAAGGTTCCACATCATTGAAGACAATACACATACATAGAGAGTTGCACAACAATATAAAGATATTACAGCAGTCACAGAAGTTCAGCGTAGTGGAGCTAACAGATTTGTACTCTTGAATTAAGCTGCTACTCCAGGAGTTTGAGTACAATACATGCAAATAGAGGGTTGTACAATAATTCAGTGATATTACAACAGAATAATAAAAGTCCGACATTGTAGAGCTATCAAATTTGTGATGCTGAATTAAGCTGCCACACTAGGGGTTTGAGTAGGAGGTATGGGGCAGGGAGAGGGAGAAGAGGTTGACAGAGGCAGAAAAGACTAGAGTTGAGTAGTAGGTAGCAGCGAAGAGGACAAGAAATAAGCAGTTGGTTGAGGATAGACTGTGGAGGAGCCATCCAAGAGGGGCCTTGTCAGAGAAGGAGAGGAAATAAATGGGGGCCAAAGGAGGGCAGGGGTGGAAGTAGGTTGGGTAAGAGTTGAAGTGGGGGAGGGGTGGTGAAGCCTAAGGGAGGTGGGAGGATTTGGGGAGGGTTAAGGTACTGTAGGCAATTGGTAGGGGGCACGATAGGGTAAGAGATAAGTAAGAAGGGATGGTATGAAGGAGGTAGGAGAAGGAAGGAGACCTGGGAGGAAGGTTAGGGAGAAAGTGCTGGTGATGGATGGCAGAGGGGTAAGGGATTGGTCGCATGGGGGGGGATTAAGGGAAATGCAGGAGGTACCTAGAGGGAAGTTTAGAGGTGGGGGTGGAATGAAGTAGGTGTAAGAGAGGGGAGGGAGAGGGGCTGTGGGGAGGTAGGAGACTAAGTGCTGGAGTTGGATATAGCCAGGGGAGGGGGATGATGCCTAAGGAGGGGGCTTAACAGACTTAGGTGGGGGTGAAAGGAGCTTGCTAAAAAAGGTATGTTTTTAGTCCCTTCTTAAATGCCTCCACTGAGGGGACCTCCCTCAAGGTCCTAGGCAAGGAGTTTCAGAATGCCAGGTCTGCTTCTTCAAAGTGAAGTCTTTAGTCTTGCCCTCAGAACCATAAGGAGGCCCTCGGAGGAGGAGCAGAGTGGCCAAACTGGAGTGTATGAATACAGGAGCTCATTCAGGTAGGTTGGGCCCACTCCATGCAGGGCATTGTAGGTTAGTAGACCTATTTTAAAAGAGATATGCCACTTCACTTGGAGCCAGTACAGGTCACACAGTGCTGGAAAAATATAGCTAGATCTTGACAAGCCCGTTAGTAACCAGGCAGCTGCAGGCATCGCAGTATACCTCCATTAACCACAAGGTATAGAGTGTTACAACAGTGCAGCCTCATGGTCACAAAATGCATGAATCAGTGTGGTCTCGGGAGGCTGGGTTGGGAATCAGGGATCTGATCTGGTGGATGTTCAAGGATGAAAAGCCATTCTGGACAACAGCCGACACCTGGGCCTCCATTGTTAGGCTACTGTCAGGGATGACTCCCAGATTCTTTACCCTTGGGCATACTAGCAGATCTGAGTCACCAAGCTGAAGCCCAGTAACTCCTATGCCAGCCACCAATCCCCCTTTCTTTTCCTTTTTTTGATGCCTCTATTTATCTTTGAGGAGCCCTGGCTAATGGAGTCGGTTTCCCTGCCCCCCACTTACCCCCGCCGACCTGGCCACCATTGAGGGACACACCCCTCAACCATCAGTGCCACAAGGGCTCCCCCGCAAGGTCACAGCCACACCATTGCTCTTCAGGATCCAGCTATGTGGCCATGAAGGGGGCCCTCCGTGGTCAGGCGGGCAGAGTGGAAGGGCTATTGTCATGCATTCGGGCATTCCCAAGATCTCCTCAAGGGCCGCAGACATGCAATGACGTCAGCGCAGAGCATGCATGCTCCCACATGCACACTGCATACGTCTGCCAATGGCCCCAGACACTTTCCCTACAGTGCTGGCCTGGTGCTCACCTGACCTCCATTGGGTGACACCCAAATGCTGGACAACAGTGGACACCCCCCCTGAGGTTGAGAGCAGTCCATTGGACTCTTCACCAACCTCCCGTGGCCGATCCTCGGACTCCCAGACTTGCTCCTGAACCCTGGTAATCTGCATCACAGGTGGTAGTGCTACCGCTGCATCTGTGGGCCGGCCATCCCCCCTTTCAGCCCAGCTTAGCCGCTAATACCTCAGTCTTCTTGGGGTTCAAGTTCTGCCAGCTAGAAGCCATCCAGTTCTGGTCTCCACCAGGCACTTATTAAACATATCAACAGCAACCCGAGTCCCAGTGCAAAAGACAGATAAAGCTGGGTATCATCTACATAGCAGTGAAACCACTGTATAATGACCATTCCCAGGGTAGCATGTACACTGCGAACAACACTGGTAAGAGGACTGAGCCCTGAGGCATGGTGCAGGACAGAACCATTGGGCTCGAGGACTAATTTCCCAGAACTACCCTCTGGGTTCTGTCTCGTAAAAAGGACTTAAACCAGCGGATCACAGTGCTGGTGAGTCTGGTGTACTCTCTGAGCCAGTCCAAAAGTACACCATGGTCTATGGTGTCAACATGCCAAAGAGAGGTCGAGGAGGACAAGAACTGATCACTCTCCTCCATCCCTCATCCTGAGCAGGTCATTAAGTACCCTAATCAGGGCTGTCTCTGTGTTGTGCCTAGCTCTGAAACCTGACTGGAATGGCTTATAGATGTTGGAGGCCTCCAAGTGTTCCTCGAGCTGTAGCACAATCACCTTCTTAATAACCTTGCCCAGAAAGGGAAAGTTAGAGACAGGATGGTTGTTTGCCAAAACATCTGGGTCCAAAGATGTTTTTTTCAGCAGGGGTCATGCCAGAGCACACTTAAGTGCCTCTGGAACCCGCCCCTCCTGCAACGAACACCAGGTCCATTTGGATGACACAATTGACTAAGAGCTGTGTAGGGCCTGGATCCAGATCACAGCAAGTTGGCCACAGCGTCAAGATTATCCGGCATACTTCTTCCATCATTACTGTCCGAAATTCACCCCAAGAATACCTCTTGCATTCCTGGCCCAGATGCAGACCACTGCTGAGAACATAAGGCCCCATTGGATTAATACTGGTCCTAATGACCCCAGACGCACACCTTGCAATTGCCCAGGGTAATCTACTGCCCCTTATTGATTACTGCTCCCCAGTGTTCTCTTCCATGTCCTCCTCATGTCTGACTTGCCTGAACACCACATATAATGCAATCTGCTGCTTTGCCCTTCAGGTCCCCTACTCCACTCATCACTGCTTACTATACCAGTCCCTGTGCTGGCTCTCACTGCAGGGACGCTTTGAATTTGCCTTGGGCTGTCTAGTTGACACCACTGTCAGGATCCCTCACAAGTCCCCTTACTCCACCTTTCTCACTGACCGGGTGATAACTAGATGCCTCAGGGTCTCTTCCGCTCCCCCCTTGGTTGTTCCTCATGTATCCACTGTCATGGGGAGCAGGTCTTTCTCTGTAACTGCCCCCAACTTTTTGGAATAAACTGCCACCTGTCATCTGTACACTATCCTTTCATCAGTCTCTCAGGCGGAGTCTCAGAGGCTGGCTTACAGCTCAGGCCTCCTGTACATGCTCCCTAGGTTGCACCCTCACCGGAAAGTTGCCTTGAGAGGCCCAGTGTATTCACTGCCCTAGCTCCCATGTTCCGGCTATTATTTTAATCACAATGTGTCTGGTCTCCTTACTCTGCTGTGGTCACTGTTGAAATGGTATTATCTCTTATGTCCTGTATCTTATCCATCTATTTGGCTGTAATTGTCGGTATCTTTTGGAAGTGTATTGTCCCACTTCCCTGCATGCAGAGAAATGCTGTCTATCCTGTAATGAACTTGTTTCTATGTTAAACCTCTATCTTATGAAATGACGTAATGTATCACTATTTCTGATGCCACTGCTCTCAGTCTACTATATATTTTTCCACTGTATTATTTACCTGTACCGGTTTTGTCTTGCCATTGTATGGCTCGGGTCACAACTGAAAATGGTCCACTGGATCAGCTTGCTTTACCCAGTTACCAAAAAATTAAATAAATAAATGGAGAATCGTTTACCTATGCCAAATCGACAACACTGTTGTTGAGGTTCGACATAGCGACATCCCCAGTGTCGACAGGTGAAATTTGCCTGTCTGTCATTGGTGTGTTTCACTTGGGGGCTGCGCCCTGGACTCTGCCAATTAAATGATGCAACTCTGAGTCGAGTTGATTTGAAGGGGTTGAAACATGGTGAAAGGGTGAATTTTCACCTTCCAGTTCTTCACAGCGATAATCTCAAAACCTGTCGAGATTGTCGCTGTGAGGGATTTCGCCGTTGGGGTTTCAATGTATGGTTGGCACACCTGGAGGATACCCTGTCTGAGAAGAATCGAGTAAACTCCTCACATCTTGTCTGTGTAATCTGTCTCATGGACTCCAGACAGTCTGGGTGGAACAGCCTGTCCACAGCCCAAAAGAGCTGAGCTGGTTGGTTCTTCCCAGCCTCAATCTCTGTTGACAGAAAATCTGCCTTCTTCTGAGAGACTGCCTTCTAGTATTCCTCATAATGTGAATTCAGAACTAGTTTATCCTCCATGGACCTAGACTTCCTCCAACAGCACTCCAGTCTCCGTTCCCTGGATTCAAGTGCCCACAGCTTGCCATCAAACTATGGCGAGCTGAGGCATGAAATCAGGGGGTGTAACATGGACCAGCACTAGAATGTCAAGGGCCCCAGTTATGGCCCTATTACAGGCCAACACTGCAGTCTCCTCACCCTCAGCACATGTTGCCAACATTTCCGAGTTGTCCAGTACTGACAGTAGCCCTTCGGGTCCTAGACTTCTCAAAAGGTTGGTATTGGACCACCTCCACAGGGGATGTGGACTAGAAGGGGGGGCCCTGAAACAGAACCTGCTAACACAGTGATACGAGTTACAGTGATATGACCAGCTGACTGGATCATCTTGAGGCCATCCAGCATGAGCCCCAAGGAGACTATCTGGTTCAGTACATGGAGATGGAGATGAGTTCCAGAGGTAACAACCTATGCTAGGCTCAGAATATCCGGTGTCTGGAGGAAATATCTACCAAAGCAGGAGCCCTCGTCATCAACCCAGGCATTGAAGTTGACCGGTATAAGCCATCTAGGTGACTCCAAAATCACGTCTGAAACAAGGGGCAGGATTTCCTGCTGAAACTCCCCCTTGCAACCTTGAAGCTGGTACACAAGGAGGATTCTGCAGCTTGCACCTAGACCACCAATCATGGCCACACACTCAAAAAGACTCTGCATCCCCCACTGGATGTGTCAGCAGGTTTGGTTCTGTTCTGAAACAGATGGCCACCCCCTCTCCCCTGTGATCCCTCTTCTGGCAGTGCACTACCGAGAAGCTGTCCATGACCGACACCTCCAAAACTAGACCAGCATCATCCGCTAGTTAAGTTTCAATCATGCATGCCAGCTCAATGGAGGAAATACGATCCGCCATAATTGCGGTTTTATTCCTCATCGATCTGGCATTGTATAACACTGCCTGAAGTGGACGGAAAGCGCCAGCAGGCCCATCGTTCCTGCCTGCCCACTCAAGCTGGCAGAAACCTAGGCTATAGGAACCAGACAGGAGGGACCCCTATCTGGTTCTTCCTGATCCCAGGGTGTCTTTTGATCTGAACTACCCCAATAGGACCCACTTTGGCCACACTGTATTGAACAATTGTCATAACTGTTCCTTACTTTTGACCACACTTGTTGTATTCTCCCAGGTTGTGCCTGAATATGGGTATCTGATTTGTCTAGTGCACATACCTGATTAACAAAAAATAAATGAATAAAATTAAATAAAAATACAATATTAAACAATCCTGATGTTTCAGGGCTTTGTTCTCTTTGCAGCCAGATGATAATGATGAGTCCGGGGCAAGAAGACCCCTGTGACTCCAGTACTACCATGGGAGAATGATAATAAAATGTCTGAGGAAGGGGAAGGTAAATGGTCAGGGCACCGAGTCCTCCTCTGTAACATTTCTATTTGGTGCTAAGTTTACTTCTTTCATGAATGAGACTTGTAGAACTCTTCAACTGGCAGACGTGCAATTTGAAACTCCACTATCTGTGAACCCAATTTTGTCCAATTCTGGAAACACTCCGAAGGGTTTCCCAACTTTTCTGCATTTTAAACAAGTTGTCACCCTGGAGTGGGTGACCTCACAAGAAGAAACAGTTTGTTTGGAGAAGGGAAATGCTGTATCCTTTTCAGGCAGCATTGTTGAAAAGGTTTGAGAAACTGCCAATCAGTGATGCGACAGTTTCAGATATTGTCAAACACACACAACTATTCCAACTGAGGGAGCTGTTGCTATCTCAGAATGACAAGAGAATAGAAGCCACTTATAGGTGCGCTCACTCTGCTGCAGGGTCAGCTGTTACGGTTGCCTCCACCTCTGTGATGGCGGCACAGGCCCTTTGTGATTGGATAGCCTTGCTTAGAGGTAGTGGGGGAAAAAATCAGTGCTGGGGTTCAAAAATGCCTGGGACAGGCACAAGGGAATCATAGGGTAAGGAGGGAAACATAGAAACATAGAATTTGACGGCAGATAAGGACCGCTTGGCCCACCCAGTCTGCCCATTTCCCTACCTGATGGATAAGCTGCAGATCCTAGTTAACCAGCAGCCTACTTCTTCCTACCCCCACCCCCTAGAATTGCCTTATGACTGTCCCATGCATGCTTGAATTCCTCCACTGTTTTTGACTCCACAACCTCCTCTGGAAGACTGTTCCATACATCCACAACCCTCTCTGTGAAAAAATACTTCCTTAAATTACCTCTGAGCTGCCCCCTTCTATCTTCAAATTGTGCCCCCTATTCTTGCACACCTCTTTTTGAAAGATGCTACCTCTTGGACTTTGTTGATTCCTTGAGGTACTTGAAAGTTTCTATCATGTCCCCCTCTCCTCCTTTCCTCGAGGCTACACATTAAGCTCCTTAAGTCTCTCTTCATGTCTTCCGGTGCAGACCCTGCACCATTTTAGTTGCCCTCCTCTGGACCGCTTTCATCCTGTCTGTGTCTTTGCGGAGATTGGGTCTCCAGAACTGCACGCAGTACTCCAGATGTGGTCTCACCAGCTGTCTGTACAGAGGGATAATAACTTCTTGTTTTCTACTGGTGATGCCTCTCCCTATGCATCTCAGTATCCCCCAGCCCTCCTTGCTGCCCTCTCACATTGCTTGCCTACCTTTAGGTCATCTGATATGACTACCCCAGGTCCCTTCCATTTTTGTTGTTGTTAGTATCTCACCCCCATTGTGTACTCTTCCCTGGGTTTTGTTTCCAGGTGCATTACCTTGCACTTCTTAGCATTGAATCTAAGCTGCCATACATTTGACCATTCCTCTAACTTGCCAAGTCCCTTCTCATCCTTTCGACCCCACCTTGTGCATCAACTCTGTTGCAGATCTTTGTGTCATCTGCAAAGAGACATACTTTCCTTCCAGTCCCTCTGCAATGTCGCTTATAAAGACATTGAAGAGGACCAGTCTCAATACTGAACCCTAGAATTCTCACTGCTAACCCCCTTTTTTCAGAGTGGACCTACATTTACTATTACCTCTGTGTGTCCTATTCTCCAGCCAATTCTTTACCCAGGCTGTCATCTTGGGACCCACTCCCAGGCTGGCTAACTTGTATATTAATCTTTTGTGTGGGACTGTGTCAAATGCCTTGCTAAAGTCTAGGTAGGCCATGTCCACAACCCCTCCCTGATCTACTACTTTGGTCACCCAGTCAAAGAAATCTATCAGATTTGTCTGGCATGACCTTCCCGCTGTGAATCCATGCTGCCTTGGGTCCTGTGCCCCTCTGGCCTCTAGATACTCAACAATTCTTTCCTTCAGAAGTGATTCCATCATTTTCCCTACCACTGAGGTTAAACTAACAGGTCTGTAGTTTCCTGCTTCTGTCTTCTCCCACTTTTGTGACGGGGAATCACATCTGTCCTCCTCCAGTCCTCAGGTACCACCCTATCCTCCCATGATTTGTTAAAGAGGGTAGTCAGTGGTGTCACTAGTTCTACCCTTAGTTCTTTTAGAATTCTGGGATGAATCCCATCAGGCCCCATTGCTTTGTCCACCTTCAGTTTTAAGAGCTCTTTCAGAACCCTTTCTTCTGTAAATGGGCTGGTATCAACTTCTATATCCAGAGTGTTTCTACTGTTTGTTTTAGGTACCTCCCTCTTCCTTTGTAAATACTGAGCAAAATATTTGTTTAGTATCTCTGCCTTTTCACAGTCACCCTCTGCCCACCCCCTCCCTTTATTAAGCCTCACTATCCCGCCCTTGGTCTTCCTTCGCTCCCTGATGTACCTATAAAAGGTTTTATCCCCCTTCTTTACTGAGTTGGCTATCTTTTCCTCGGTTTGGGCCTTTGCTGTTCTGACTCTGTTCTGAATGCTTTCTTTTTCTCTTGAACCTTCACTGCCACTTCCTTTGAGAACCATAGTGGTTTCTTACCTCGTTTCGTTTTGTTTATTTGCTTTACACAAAGGCTTGTTACCTCTGTGATGGCAGTTTTTATTATTCCCCATTGTTCTTCCACCCCTCCTTCCTGCCCATTTGCTAGTGCATTCCTTAGGCACTCACCCATTTTGGCAAAGTCAGCCCTCCTAAAATCCAGTACCTTTGTCTTTGTATGGCTTGACTCTATTGCTGTGTTTATTGTGAACCATACTGTTCGATGGTCGCTAGTTCCCAGATGGCTACCCACTTCTACATCTGTGATCCTCTCTTCATCTCCATTTGAGAGAACCAGGTCTAAGATTGCTCCCTCTCGAGTGGGCTCCAATACTAGTTGTCTAAGGCATGCCCCCTGTAGGGCATCTAGAATAACCCCACTCTTAGAAGTGGCTGCTGCAACTGCACTCCAGTTAACATCGGCATATTCAGATCACCCATCAGCAATATCTCCCTTTATCTGCCATTCTAAGTATACTTTCTATCATTTCCTTGTTCATTTCCTCCCCTGAGAGGGTCTATGTCAACCCTGTGTGGATTGTGGTGCCATTGCCTGCCTCCAAATTGACCCACAGTGCTTCTTCTCCTCCCTGTTTACCCTTTTGTTCTGTTGCTTTGATTTCTTCTCTTATGTAGAGAGCTACTCTCCTCCTCTTTTACCCTCCCTGTCCCTCCTGTAGATAGTGTATCCTGGTATGTTTACGTCCCAGTCATGGTTCTGTGTGTACCATGTTTCTGTGACTGCCACGATATCCAGATCTTCCTCCTCCATCAAGGCCACTAATTCAGGAAGCTTGTTACCCAGACTACGGGCATTGGTACTCATTGCTCTCCATTTTTGATGGCTTTACCTTCTGTGGGCAACCCCCACTGACCTGTCTACCTTGGATCTTTTCTCATTTAGTACCCTGTTTTGTAGGGGAGGCTGGGATTTTCCTGCTGCTTATCAGTGCCTCCCCTTGACTAGTTTAAAGGCTTGCCAATGAAGCATTTAAACCGATTGCCCAAAAGACTTGTTCCTTCCTGGACAGATGCAGACCATCCTGCCAGTATAGGCTGGTGTCCCTCCAGGTGGAACCCCAGTCCCCAATGAAGCCAAACCCTGTGCTCCAACCATTTTTTCAACCATTTGTTAAACTGCATGGTGCAAAGTACCGCCTCACTCATGCCACTGACAGGCAGCACCTCTGAGAAGGATACTGTGTGTGCTACTTGTCTTAAGCCCTCCCCAACTCTACAAAGTCCTTTTGCACTGCTCTAATCTCATGATGAGCCAAGTCATTTGTCCCTAGGTGGACAATGACGTCCAGCTCAGACTCCCGTGCAACTGTTCCGTGATCCTAAGGATGCGCTTCCCTGTCCCTCAAGCCATGGCACCAGGCAGGCACCTTAATTCAGTTTTCCTGCTCCCCAGTTCTATCCCCCTAATAATTGAGTCCCCACCAGGAGCTGCTTTCTTTCCCTGTGGTGCCCTCTGCCTCCTTCCTGAGGCCTCCCTTGTGACAGTTGTCTGCACCTCCTTAGTCTCCTCTGCGGGTGCATCCACAGGGGAACTGTGCTCCCAGAATGGTGTATGGATTGTGGGTGTAACAACTGACTGGGTGTGCCTCTGTTCCACCACCCTTACCCTCCCTGAGCCCACTGTGGTCCAACTGCTGTGCTTTCTTCGCAACCTCTGAGGTAGTGGTGGTGGCTGTGGTGCTCCCTGGATGGGGGAGGTTCCCTTGCCACTGTCCAGTGCGGCCTGAAGATGGGCAACTTCCTCCCTCAGGGCAGATAGTTGTCTGCAACCAGGGCAGCATCTCAGCCTCCAGAAAGACTCCCGGAAGACTGCTGCCCCACAGCCATTACATTGTACTACTCCCCACATAACTGTCTACCTTGTTTAGTTTTTTTTTTTTTTTTTTGTGTGTGTGTGTGATTGGTGCGTTATATAGAAATATATGTATTTATATAATGTGTATGCTTATATTGTCAGTGCAGTGTGCTAGACAGGATATGACAGTGATGTGTACCTTGCCCTCTTGAGGAAATGATGTCAGAACCCCAGGTATAAATGAACTATTTCCAGGGGTGGGTGGGGTGAGGGTGGGAAGGGGTTGGGCCTAAACTGTGCCCTCACGAAACAATCAGCTAAACGCTCTGACCTACCAATGTGATGAGTGCCTTCCTGTCAGCAAGATGCCATACACGACAATTTGTAATACTGCTTCAAACCAATTTGACAGAGAAAATACCCTGCTAATCAAACAGAGAAAAATCCAAACATCCAAGTCAGACACAGGTAAACCTCCCCAGCCCCAAAAGAGCCTGGTGACTTGTGCTCTGAAAACAGTCGGCCCCAAAACACATCAGCTGTGCAGAAGGGCAGACACAGAAAACAGTATTCAGCCTATCTGGGTTTAAACTCTTCCTGCACTGAAAACCTTAACACTTGTAACACAAGTAAAGCAAACTCCACCTCCCTCTGTTGATTGAAAGACTGCCTTTTCTGATAATTCTAAGTTGCTTATTTCACCCTTCAGTTAGAAGTATTCTCCACCTGAAGAATATTAACTTTCCTAAGGAATCTGCTTCAAACCAAAGACAATTGTAAATTGTAAGGTTCACCTCCCTCTGTTGTGAGCACTACTCACTTTCTTGCAAATCTTAAGTAGAGTGTTGCAGCTTGCAGCCAGAGGTAGCTTCACCTGAAGACTATGAGATTATCGAATTATCGAATTATCGATTATAGAAAGGGAAGAGATGGTGCTGCAGATCTGCATGTAACCCCCTTGCAAATGGGAGTTCTTGGAAACTCCCTCGGAGCCTGTTTAAGTGCTCCCTACCAGGCTGGTGTTCTGCTCTTTAGCTGTTAAATGAGTAACAGGGAGCGTTCTGAAACCTCCGGTTACTGTTTCTTTAAGGACTACCTGTTGCAGTCGTGATTCATTGAAATGGAGGGGTTGTGGGTTGTATGCCCGAGTCCCGCCTGGGATGTGGAAAAGTAACTTATTTCTGCTGTCGCTAGTGGTTTAGAGGGAGTTTTGCTGGGGGGATGTGATTGTTGTTGAAAATAATGTAACGTAGTAATGGTAATGAAGTTGTTCTAACCTGCCTTCCTTTGCAGTGAGGACTGTTTCGGTTGTCTCCGCCATTTTGGTCCGGAACTGCTGAATTGGACCAATCAGTACTTCAGGACTCTGGAGAGCTGCCTGACCAATAGGGGAAACTGCTCACCGGGATGGAGAAGGCATTATGGGCTATAGCGCCTTTTTCACACCACTAAGGAGAGAAGATCGTTTGACTGACAGGCGTGCCAGCCATTAGACACGGGTAGCGCCCGAATGCTAAGGGAAGCCTCAGGTTGAGAAGGGGCAGATGCATAGTACCTGAGGTGAAGGAAGGAGCTGTGTGCTTTTGCGCTGGCAGAGTGTTCACGCAGGAAGCGCGTGAAGGCCTGCGGCGGCCGTTTCAAACAACATGAAGTCTTGCTATATTATAGACATTAGCAGTTTGATCCAGCTCTAGAACTGCCCCGGAGTGAAATGGTTAAAACCATTCCAAAATAGAATTTTGGCACGAGAGCAGCTCTATCTGTGTCATTTCAAACTTGAACTGTTAGATTCTTTACTCCGCCTCAGTGAACAGTCGCCCGAGATTTCTCCTTCTTCTCGTTCATTTCTCGGTTTAAAAAGTGTTTTCTCGGTTGGATTTAACCGAGAATAGTTTTATTTTAACCGCAAAACCGTTCGGTTCAAGCTCTATCTGTGGTAACCGTAAGTAAATGAAGGTTTTGTCTGTGTGGAACTTGTAAGTTATCGGTTCGGTTTTGAACCGATCAGTGGGTTTAAAACTCATTTAAAACTAAAAGTTACTATTTTAGAGTGCGGTTCCCGGTTCTTATCGGTTCTAAAAAAAACGGATTTATTACTTTTTTCCAATACCCGTGACACGGTTAGGAACCGATAAGGGTGTCTTGCCTGGCACTGCCGTTAAAAGGGCAAGTTTTTGGTTAGGCTGGCATTATGTCTGAGAAACCCAAAAGAAAAACCGGGCCCACTGGGTTTCAACACTGTGATGTTTGTGGGGAAGTCTTTGCCAAGGCTGACCCACACACCTGTGTTTATTGTCTGAGGTTTGACCACCTCCAGTCAGACTGCCAGGTAGTAGAGAATTTCCTGCAGCCACCCTGGAAAAAGATTGTGCAGGCTCAGGGAACGAGAGGCCAAAAAGTCCGCTGACCCGGATGGCCAGCCCGGTTCGGTGCCAACCGAACCAGAGGGAGTGCCCTCTGACCAGGGCCAGACTTCCTCGGGCAAAAGAAAAGCTGGTTCTGAGGAACCAATTCCAGTAAAGAAAACAAGAAAATCAGCAGGTCTGGAGTCCAAAATTCCTTCTCCAACTGCTGCAGAGATAGCAAAAGCCATACAGATTGTCCGGTCACTGTCTCAGGGTCCGTCCGAACCACCACTATCTGGTAAAAGGTCGGTTCGTCCGGTCCCAGTGGTTCAGGATTATGATATTGAGGAATTTTATGAACCAGAGGAGGGGGAGGAGGATTATGAACAGTATGAATGTGGCTGGGAAGGTCTGGGTGTGCCCATTGAACCGGACATCTCCCCAGACAGACCTTTAGAATCTCCCCCTATGCTGTCTGAGTCCCCATCTCATTTTATCTTTTATAAAAAAGTTGCTGAAACCCTCCAGCTTCCTTTAGAAGAGGCTGTGGGTGAGCAAGAGGAGCCTGATTTTGTAGAAATGATGGATATTCCAGAGTCTAGGAGATTGTCTATTCCTTTACATAAGTCTTTCAGGAAACAAACAATTAAACTTTTAAAAGCTCCTAATTCTGTGCCTCCTGTAGATAAAAAGATGGACAGAAGGTATACATTGTCAGGCCCTGATACAGAATTCCTTTCTCAGCAATGCAGTCATGTTGGGGTAGTTCAGGCTGCTGCCTGTGATAAAGCTAATATTCCCTTGGCTTCACATCCTCCTGACAAGGATTCCAGGAAGACTGATGCCATGGCAAAAAAACAGTATATGGCAGCCTCTCTGGGACTCAGGCAAGCAAATTATATGGCTTATGTAGCTAGGTATCAGAAATCTAGATGGGATACTGTTATGCAATTGGCCAAGCAGGCCCATGGCCAGCGGGCTAGTGAACTAGAACAGGTGGCTGCTGATGGCATTGAAGCCTCTAAGGTTCAGTTTCATGCTGCTGTGGATGTTAATGATGTTTCCTCTAGGGTCATGGCCACATCTGTAGCTTTTCGTAGGTTGGCCTGGCTCAGGTGTACTAGTTTGTCACAGGATACCCAGACTAAGGCTATGGATTTTCCTGTGGTGGGAAATTCTCTGTTTGGAGAGCAGACAGAGAATTACATGAAGAAGATGAATGAATATAGGACTACTTACAAGAGTGCCCAGGCTAAGGAGCGGCAAGCCACTCCTCAAAGGCATGCCCCCAGGGGTAGGGGTAGGCCCTTTCACAGGCCTTCTACCAGACTCAGGCCTCCTCTGCCTATGCTCAGAGGGGCTTCTTCAGAGGCAGGGGCAGACGAGGGTGGGCAGACCTGCTCCCCACCCCCAGCCTAAAGCTCCTCAAACAGGCACCCTGATGGGTGCCCAGGGCCGATTCTCCTGTACCAGTGGGGGCAGGCTGGCTTACTTCAGTCAGAATTGGGCTCTTTAACCTCAGACAAGTGGGTTCTGGAAGTAGTAAGCCAGGGTCTGGTTCTCAGCTTCAAAAGTTTCCCAAGTTGAGAAGCAGACTTTTCTACCTGCAAGTGCTTCAGAGACCCTCGCTCTGGAAACAGAGGTCTCATCCTTGTTAGCTCTCAGAGCAGTGAAAGGTTCCTCCTGCATCAGGGCAGGGGTCTGTATTCAGATACTTCCTTACCCCAAAAAGACAGGAGAATGGCGGCTCATTTTAGATCTCAGATATCTGAACAAGCATCTTTTGAAACCAAAGTTCAAAATGGTAACTCTGGCAATGATTTTACCTTCCCTAAGGCCAGGGACTGGCTAGCCTCCCTGGACCTCAAGGATGCCTATTTCCATGTCCTAATCAGAAGATCCCATCAAAGTACCTCAGATTCGAACTGCCCTCAGGTCATTACCAGTTCAGAGCAATGCCCTCGCCCTTACCTCTGCTCCAAGGGTATTCCAAAGTGTCTAGCAGTGGCAGTGGCCCACTTAAGGAGGCAGAGGATTGCTGTTTTCCCTATCTAGACGACTGGCTCATTGTAGGCCAGTCCCCAGAACAGGTAAAATCTCACCTGCAGGTCACCCAGCAGCTTCTCACCTCCTGGGTTTTCTGCTAAACCTACCAAAGTCGGTTCTGGAACCAGTCCAGGTACTCACCTTTATAGGGGCAGAATTGGACACAAAGCTAGCCAGAGCCTTTCTTCCCCAGAAAGGGTAAGGTATTTAGTGGCTCTGACCTCTTCCTTCACTCTGCAGGTCTCTCGACCAGCAAGACACTTTCTGCAGCTCCTGGGCACATGGCTGCATCCACAGCTGTTGTGCAGGGAGCCAGATTTCAGATGAGAGACATTCAGTTTCACTTGAGAACCTTTGGTCTGAGAAAGACCCCTTTCCAAGTTGGTCCCAGTGACTCGAACCTTGATCCTAGCTCTCCAGAGGTGGCAGGATCAGAGCAATTTAAGAGCGAGGTCCCTTCATTTCCCCTTCTCACGACTTGACTCTCACTACAGATGCTTCCCTTCTGGGTTAGGAGCCCACATGGGCGACCTTTCCACTCAGGGAGTTTGGTCCCCCGGAATCTCTGCTCACATCAATTTGCTGGAACTCAGAGCTGTCTTTTAGCTCTTCAAGCTTTTCTGCATCTGTCCACGACAAGGTGATACAAGTCAGAACAGACAACACACAACAATGTGGTACATCAACAAACAGGGGGCACTCGGTCTTCGGCCTTGTGCACGAGGCAATGAAGTTGTGGTCTCTGGCCTATTCCCTGAACACTTCCCTCATAGCAGTTCATCTTCCAGGGAAGGACAATGTCCTAGGGATGCCCTCAGCAGGATTTCCAGGGCCATCACGATGGTCCCTGGATCCTCAAGTGCTGGGGATAGTTTTGCCAGGTGGGGCATCCCTCAGATAGATCTTTTGCAGCCCCAGACAATCACAAACTTCCTCTGTTCTGTTGCAGACCTCCAGTGCTGGGCTCAGTTCCCTGGATGCCCTTCTTCTGGATTGGGAGGGAAGTTCCTCTATGCCTCCCTTTCCTCTCCTATTCAAAGTACTAGTCAAAATCAGATCTCAGCCTTGCAGGGTGATTCTGATTGCCCCGGATGGGCCAGGCAGCCCTGTACCCACTCCTTCTGTCTCTGACAGTCCATCTTCCCCTGTGCTTCCCCAGGAATCACAATCTGTTGACTTGTGCCCAGGGAAGGGTTTGGTATCCGGACCTCAAATCCCTCAACCTCAAGGCCTGGCTCTTGAGGAGTTAGAGTTTGCTGATTTACACCTCTCTCAGGGTGTTCTTGAGATCCTAAAGGCTTCCAGAAAGCCTTCCACTAAGGCTACTTATAGTTCTAAATGGAAAAGGTTTTCCATTTGGTGTGCTGGGAAAAATATTTCCCCAGAATCTGCTGAATTGCCCATTTTGTTAGATTACATGGTACATCTTAATTCCTTGGGTCTCAGACCAGCTACCCTGAGAGTTCATTTGGCAGCTGTGTCTGCTTTTGTGTCAGCAGGAAAGTCATCCCCTCTTTCCTCTCATCCTGTGTTTTCCAAGTTTTTTAAGGGATTACTCCATACTAATCCTCCTTTGGGAACCGGCCCCTGCTTGGGACCTTAATGTTTGCATTGCCCAGTTAATGCAACCCCCTTTTGAACCTCTGTCTTCTGCAGAGCTTAAGTACCTAACTTGGAAAACTGTTTTTCTAGTGGCTATCACTTCTGCCAGACGCATAAGTGAATTGCAAGCCTTATCAGTGGAGACTGACTTTATTTCTTTCCACAGGGGATAAGGTAGTCCTTAGGACTAATAGGAAGTTTTTGCCTAAGGTGGTTTCAGATTTCCATCTTAATCAATCTGTCTCCCTTCCAGTATTTTCACTGATCACTCCTCTTGGTGAGAGGAGGTTGCATAGCCTGGATGTTAAGAGAGCTCTAGTTATTATATAGAGCGTACCAAAGGTCACAGGTTGAATCCTCCAACTTTTCCTTACCTATGGTGAAGTTGGGAAAGGCAAACCTGCCACTAAGAGATCAATAGCCAGGTGGATTGTCTCTTGTATCCAATTTTGTTATCAGAAAGTGGGCAGAGCCCCGGTTTGAGGGCTCATTCTACCAGGGGTACAGCTGCGTCTCTAGCTGCTGCCAGAGATATCCCTTTATTAGAGATTTGCCAGGCTGCTACTTGGAAAACGGTACACACTTTTACCAAGCATTACTCCCTGGATGTCCAGGCCAGGAGAGATGCTCGGTTTGCACAGCTGTTCTTCAGAGCCTATTCCTAAGTAGGTTCTGCCCTCCTCCATGGAGGTACTATATATTCTGCTAATGTCTGTAATATAGCAAGACTTCATGTTGTTTGAAGAAAAATTACTCACCTTAGTAATGTTGTTTCTTCCAATGGAGTCTTGCTATATTATAGACCTCCTCCAACCTGCCCCTCTCAGAACCTCTACTTGGTGGGGTGCGGGCAACTTAGTGTGGGCACTACTTATGTCCTGTTAGCATTTTGTCCCCTTTGGGACTTTGGGGGTGTGTATGTGTACGCGTGTGTGTGTTTTATTACACTTATGTTCCATTTTCATATTATTAGAATGGTGTTAGTATTTCTGGTCCGCTGACTTGAGTCTTGGGTGTTGGGACCATCAATAGTTGTTATTATTTAGGTAGCCATTTGGCTAGTGTAGGTTACAGCTTCCACACAGACCTTAGTGAGTTTGTCTCGTAAAGATCTGACAGTTCAAGTTTGAAATGACACAGATAGAGCTGCTCTCTTGCCAAAATTCTATTTTGGAATGGTTTTAACCATTTCACTCCGGGGCAGTTCTAGAGTTGGGTCAAACTGCTAATGTCTATAATATAGCAAGACTCCATTAGAAGAAACAACATTACTAAGGTGAGTAATTGTTTCTTGTCCGCCGTTGAGTGAGACGGATTAAATCCGCTGCGTGCGGTCAGAGGAGGCTGGTGCCAGCCCAGCTACCCACCAGGCTTGACCTGTTTTGAGGATTGGAGAACCTGCTGAATCGCGCTCGGTCCTCGGGAAATTTGAAGCTGTCGTTGCAGCACCGTAGCTGGCTGAGACTCGTGTGAGCCCTGGAAGCTACTGCCTGGTGTGGTTCCCCTCTGGAGTTGCCATATAAATGTGTGAGGAGGCTGGTGAAGTTCAGGCTTAGCCCTGCCAGTGGTGCAGAAACCATTGTTTGCTGGAGTCGTGAGTATTGAGTCAGGGTAGCTCCCTGCTGAGTTGCAACAGTGGTTTCAAGTTGTTTTATTATACTGCTGATTGACTAACTGAATCTCCTGTCCATCCCGATTTTTTTTTTTTTTTGTAAATGCTACCTGTGTCAGGGCCCCAATCAGCTGTCACGGTGGACTTGCCATTAGGGCTTGGGTACCCAGGGACAGTGAATATTAGGGTCAGGCCTGTGCACAGAGCCCTAGGTAGATAAGTATAGTGATAAGCCGATCAACTCAATCTCCCCCCTGTCCTTGTTGCTTCCCCCTCAAATACATCAGATTGTTTGTTTCACAACTACACCCTGGCTAGTTTGTGCATTTATGGTGAATTACTGTATAGTGACTGCAATATAACTGTACCTTACTTTACGGGGGGTCCCCAGAGTGAGCTGAGAGGTATCAGCCTGGGGGCAAGCATGCTGGGGAAAAGTATTGTTGGTACCTCGTGTGAACCACTAGTGAGATGAAAGGGGGGTTGCAGTAGCCCAGAGGGCTGTGACCGAGGCAGACTAAACCCATTAACCCCGACCTTTGGGTGGAGGCACCCGCCAACGGATCTGGGCCCCTTACCCTGTCTCTGTGGAAGCAGGCAGGGGTAGTAGCCCTAAGGGTAGCGCCCTCTGGGGGTCACAAATTGAGGTACCGCTGGGAGAGTGTCCCCTAGTGGCCAAGTGGGGAAGCGCACAAGAAATGGAAAAAGTGGAAGGGGATATGTTGGGAAAAATTAAGCTGGGACCTATTAAGACCATGGTACACAGACTGATGGGGTGGGGTGAAGCCGAAGAGCTGGACTCCCAGAAGATTGTGTTACTGTTAGATGTGCCTTTGAGAACCCCAACTGCTGACATCATTTATGCAGCAGAGCAAGTAAAATGTTTAGGTAAAGTGGAGGTAAAAGGGCGTATGGCTGATTTGCTTGACCAGACGCTGCAGGTGTTACTTCTGTGCAGTGTGGCCATCGACCCCGAGAAGGTACCTCCCATGATTTACCCGGAGGGTGCTTCACAGGGATGGAGGCTAATTCATATTCGAAGTGGGTCAGTCACTCCTGGGGGGTCTCCCCAAATGAATAGTTTTAAAGACAAACTGCTTAAATTGCTGGCTGTGGAGGGGAGAACTACCCAGGAACTGCTACAGGCATTAGATTTGTCCAGTGATGCTACCCCTCAGGGCTCCCCCGGCACCTCCCCTGTCCCCCCAAAAGTTCTGTGTTGGCTTCATTGCCCCTAGTGGTCCCACCTATACTGCTCGATTCTTACCGTAAGTTAAAACTTTTTTCTGGCACGGTGCCCGTGCCTCCAGGGGAGGATGACCTGGAGGCTTGGATGGACTATGCCACCCCTTTTGTCCAGGAATGGCAATGCTCTGAGGGGGAGAAAAGGAAGAGGCTGATGGAGAGCTTACGGGGTCCCGCTTTAGAAGCCATTGGGTTCTTCCGGGCCACCAGTCGGAAGCCACTGCTGCAGTATCTCTCTGCTTTAGAAGGGTTTTGGGAGTACAGAGACTGGTGAAGACTTATTATGGAAATTCAGGTCTGCTAAGCAGTGGAGAAATGAGAAACTGTCCGCTTTCGTCACTAGAGTGGAGCGGGCCTTGCAGAAGGCCTATAGAAAGGGGGGAATCACTGCCACAGCCCTGAATCAGGTCAGGTTAGAGCATGTTTTAAAATCTGCCAGATTTTCTAGTGTAATACTGCTAAAACTTAAGTTACATGATCGGCGGGCCACCCCGCCTGAATAATGTCAATTAATGAGGGAAATTAGAGAGGTGGAGACTGATGAAGAGGGGTGGGAGCCATGTGTGGGGGCGGTAAACCCTAGTGGGACTCCTGAGCCTAACACCCCTGAGGAGGTCAGCCTGTCCAGAGGGTCTGAGGGATCCCCAGATTTTTCTGGTGTTGTGGGAATGTAAGTGGTCTCCTCTGACCCCCATGCAGAGAGTGAGTTGAGGGCCGAGGTCAGGAATTTACGGGAACTGGTGAGGGACTTAAAGCAATCTGCGATGTACCCTGTTAGGTCCGGGGCCCCTGAGATAAACCGAAATCAGACCCCCGGCCCAAGGGAGCCCCATCACCCCTCTCAGGGCCTCCCACAAATATGGGGCCCACCGCCAGTGATCTCCAGGACCCCAAGTTCTGTTACCATTGTGGGGAAGATGGGCATTTCCAACCTGAGTGTCAGAGGCCAGAGAACTTAAGGAAAGTTACTAGCTGACTGATCAATTGGCATCGCCGGACCCAGTCTCGACACCCTAAGAAAAGTTTTGTGACTCGGGCCCAGGCTCAGTCAACCCTCAGTACTGTGGCCCCCGATTGGTCTGATGTGGTCAGGCCTTCAATGGAGACCTCGGTGCGAGTAAATGGGATTCCCACTCGGGCTGTATTAGACAGTGGCTCTCAGGTAACCATCATGTTTCAGAACTGGTATCAGGCACATTTACCTGAGGTGCCCCTGCAACCCTTGAATGGTCTACATGTGTGGGGGTTGAGCAACAAGGCATATCCGTATTTGGGGTATATCCAAGTTTGGTTATCATTCTCGACATCTGTGACTGGAAGGGATGAGCAGGTGGAAACTTTAGTTTTAGTTTGCCCACCCACTGGACTGTACGATGGGGTGCCTCTATTGATTGGGACGAATGCTCATATGTTTGGACGATTGGCCCAGTTGTGCTCAGAAAAGCAGGCGTTCAAAGCTGGGCGAGTTCTAAAAATCCTGCTGTGCTCCAAAACCCAGTTGCCACCCAGAGGAAGGTTGGTCAGGAGGAACCTGAGGGCCTGGTGGGGGTGGTTTGGAAAAAGGACCCGGCTCCAGTGATACTAGCCCCAAATGCCCAGTGTGTCTTGCATGGAGAAGTACGATTAAGGACGGATGTCAAGAATAAATTATTGATGTTGGATGCGCCTGGGGAGGGAAGATTGCCTGAAGGACTGTTGATAAAGCCCAGTATCTTGCCGGTTAGAGCTCATGCTTATGTCAAGAGAGTGATGGTTCAAGTGCATAATATGTCCGACAAAGAGATTCGAATCAGAAGAGGGTGTACCCTGGCAAGTGTCCATTGTGCGGATACCGCGGTACTGCCAAGTAGCAAGGGTCCCGAGGCAGACTATCGAGTTACTCCTGGTTTGTTTGATTTCGGTGACTCTCCGTTGCCAGCTGAATAGAAAAAGAGGATCAGTGAGAGGCTTGCCCAACGGGACCAGGTATTCCCCCTGAAAGAATGGGATGTGGGATGTGTGCAAGGGGCTGAGCATCATATTCGGCTGCATGACGAAAGGTCTTTCCGAGAGAGAGATCCCGGCACCTGGCCCCGGCTGACATCAATAATGTACGGCGGCATCTGCAAGAGATGTTGGCTGCTGGTGTGATACAAGAGTCCAGGAGCCCTTATGCTTCCCCCATTGTGGTGGTAAGGAAGAAGAATGGGACGGTTCAGATGTGTGTAGACTATCGCACTTTGAATCGTCGGAGCATCTCCGACCAGTACACCATGCCACGAATACAGGACGCCTTGGACTGTTTAAATGGCAGCAAGTGGTTTTCTGTGTTGGATCTCTGCAGTGGGTACTACCAGATCCCGATGGCCCCAGAGGACCGAGAGAAGACTGCATTCATTTGCCCCCTAGGTTTCTATGAGTTCATTCAGATGCCTCAAGGGATTTCAGACGCCCCAGCCACCTTTCAGCGCCTGATGGAGAGAGCCATGGGGGATATGAATTTGCTCGAGTGTCTGGTCTATTTAGATGACGTCATAGTGTTTGGGCACTTGTTGGAAGAACACGAACAGCGACTATTTAAGGTCTTGGATCGGCTGGAGGAGTTCGGCCTCAAGTTGTCTATAGATAAGTGTCAATTTTTCCAGACTTCTGTGAAATATGTGGGCCACATAGTGTCTACTGAGGGCATAGAGACTGATCCTAGCAAAGTGGAGGCGTTGACTACTTGGCCCCAACCCAGGAACTTGAAAGAGTTGCAATGATTTCTGGGGTTTTGCGGATATTGTAGGCGATTTGTCAAGGACTATTCTCGAGTGATTCGTCCCCTCCTCAATCTCACTCAGGGGTACCCTCCTACCCACAAAAAGTATAAGAAAGTTGTGCGATCCGACGCCGAGAAGAGGTATTTCCAGCCGAATGAACTGTTTGGGGACCGTTGGACTGTTGAGTGTGAGGACGCTTTCTATGACATCATATATCAGCTCACCCATGCCCCCGTGTTGGCTTATGCTGACCCGGCCAAGCCCTACGTTCTCCATACCGATGCTAGTCTTCAAGGATTGGGGGCCATGTTGTATCAGGAGCACTCAAATGGCCTGAGGCCTGTAGCTTTTGCCAGTAGAAGTCTGGCTCCATCAGAGAAGAATTATCCCGTGCCTAAGCTAGAGTTCCTGGCTCTGAAGTGGGCCATTGTTGATCAGTTCCATGACTATTTGTACGGTGCCAAGATATTAGTAAAGATGGATAATGATCCTCTGACCTATGTGCAAACCTCCGCCAAGTTGGACGCCACTGGCCACAGGTGGCTCTCTGCCTTGGCCACTTATGACTATGCTGTTGGATACAGGACCGGTTTAAACCATATAGATGCGGATGCCCTTTCTTGGAAGCCTATGCCCCAGGCTGATTGGATCAGGTTGTCTGAGCCCGACATAAGAGCCCTTTGCCAAAAGTTTGACAAGGAAGATCAGGTGTCCCCCGATGCTGTGAACCGTATGGTAGATTGCTTGGGGCCATCTGAGAGCTGTATACCTGCTGCCTACTGTCATTTTTCCACCCTGGACACTAGTTCACTGCCTCAGTTTGACAATACTAGTCTTCAACGGGCTCAATCTTGAAATCCTCTGATAAAACTGGTGGTGGAAGCCCTGCAGGCCGGGCGAGATGTGTCCAAATTGCGCTCTACCGACTTAAGAGCCACCTCGTTATATAAAGAAGGGCCCAAATTAAGGCTGATTAACCAACTGCTATACCGAGAGACTGTACATAAAGGGGACCAGATCGTCAAACAACAGCTGGTGCTGCCTGCAGAGTTGAAGGAACTGGTTTTAAGGTCATTGCATAATCAGATGGGACATCTTGGTATCGACCGAACTCTCGACTTGGTACGAGCCCAGTTTTACTGGCCAAAAATGAGTGCAGATGTGGAGCGGTATGTCAAGACCTGCAGTCGCTGTTTGCAGAGGAAAGCCTTGCCCCAGAGAGCTGCTCCTATGGTCAACATTGCTACTAGGGCCCCCATGGAACTAGTCTGCATTGATTTCTTAAGTCTGGAACCCGATTTGAAAAATATCAGTAATATATTGGTGGTTACCGATCATTTCACCCAGTACGCACAGGCGTTCCCTACTAAGGATCAGAAAGCAACTACCGTGGCTAAGATACTTGTTGAGAACTTCTTTGTCCACTACGGGGCCCCTCAGCGGATCCATTCCGACCAGGGAAGGGACTTCGAGAGCCGCTTGATTAAAGAGATGTTGTCTTTGTGGGGGGGGGGGTGCAAAAGTCAAGAACTATCCCTTACCATCCTCAGGGAGATCCCCAGCCTGAAAGGTTCAACCGCACCTTACTTGACATGTTGGGCACATTGCAACCCAAAGACAAACCGAGATGGAGCCAGCAGATCAGTACCCTGGTTCACGCCTATAACTGCACCAAGAGTGATGCCACAGGATTTTCCCTGTACCGACTGATGTTTGGGAGAGAAGCTAGGTTGCCCATGGATGTGTGTTTTGGGGTTTCCCCCGATGGGGTGCAAGCAGAAAATCATCTACAATACGTGCAAAAGCTGAAGGCCCAGTTAAACCATGCTTATCAGTTGGCCCAGACCATGGCGGCTAAAAGAAACCTGGCCAATAAGGAGAGGTATGACAAGAAAGTGAAGACATTGGAGTTAAGAGAAGGGGACAGAGTGTTGTTGCAGAACCTGAGCCTGCATGGAAAACACAAGATTGCTGGCCGATGGCATCACCTCCCTCACATTGTTGTGGGACAACTGGCTGATTTGGCTGTGTATAAAGTGCGACCTGAAAACAATTCCAAAAATGTGAAAACTATCCATTGAAATCACCTGCTGCCAATCGAGCAGATCCTGATTGAAGCTGAACCTTCAACTGCCGCCCCCTCCCGGCCGGTGACTAGATCTGCCGCCAAGCAGAAAACTAAACCCGTGGATACTTCAGCAAGCCAACCTAGAGAGCCTTGTCCGAGCCCGGCAGAAGGAGATGATCAACAATTGGTGTCGGAAGACAATGAAGATGATATTGAATACTATCCCTCTTATGAACTGAGCCAGTTGTTTCGGGGCAATCCCCTTGTAAATTCTGGAAACGGGCTGGCCCGGCTGGACTGTTCGAGCCACATACTTTAACTCCAGAGCCGATACCTTCTGAAGATGAACTGGGTGGCAGAACAGCCCCCGGGGTGGGGTCCTTAAGCCTGGCTGAACTGTCTGGCCTGGCTGCATTATCTGACTTCTCAGACGAAGAGAGTGAGGTGGGGGGACAAGCCATTGGCATGCCCGAGCTGGAGGAATATTTTGAATGCCCCGATGGGTCCTTACTAGTAAATACATAGCCCTTAGCTGAGCCCAGTGAAGTGGGTCCTGGGGTAGAGGGTCAGGCCATTAATAATACTGTGAGTACTGAGCGCTGTTCCCCTGTGGAGGTTCCTGTCCCTACTGTCAGTGGGGCTGAGTTGGATTCAGGGCCTGTTTCAGGGATCCCCGAGACACCTAGGCACTCCAGCCGAGAGAAATACGGCCTGTAGTAAAATTGAGCTACGAGTCTTTAGGCCAGCCTGTGGACCTGCCTTTAAATGTGGTCCATAAAGGGGTGTATGTGTCCCCAAGCTCTTTGCCCAAGTTAGCCCTGGGGGATGACTCTAGTCTGTTAATATTGCCCTTCGGGTGTGGAGCCCCTACTTTAGGTGACCCGCCAGTAGCTAAAATGGAGGGGTTCCCCCAGACCCAGGGCTGTGAGCAGAAAATAACGATCTGATTGGGGACAAGAGGAACTAAGGGCTGCGTGTGTACAGCGTTGTATAACCTATAGTGCGCTGTAAATATTCACGTGTGTAATGCAAAGTGTGATGTACTGTCACTTAGGCTGTGTGCCTTCAGGTGAACTAAGGGTAATTACTTGGCTCGGACGCCAAGTTTTTCCAGGCCAGGAAGGGTGTAACCCCCTTGCAAATGGGGGTTCGTGGAAACTCCCTCAGAGCCTGTTTAAGTGCTCCCTACCAGGCTGGTGTTCTGCTCTTTAGCTGTTAAATGAGTAACAGGGAGCTTTCTGAAACCTCCGGTTACTGTTTCTTTAAGGACTGCCTGTTGCAGTCGTGTTTCATTGAAATGGAGGGGTTGTGGGTTGTATGCCCGAGTCCCGCCTGGGACATGGAAAAGTAACTTGCTTCTGCTGTCGCTAGTGGTTTAGAGGGAGTTTTGCTGGGGGGATGTGATTGTTGTTGAAAATAATGTAACGTAGTAATGGTAATGAAGTTGTTCTAACCTGCCTTCCTTTGCAGTGAGAACTGTTTCGGTTGTCTCCCCATTTTGGTCGGAACTGCTGAATTGGACCAATCAGTACTGGGACTCTGGAGAGCTGCCTGACCAATAGGGGAACTGCTCACCGGGATGAAGAAGGCATTATGGGCTATAGCTCCTTTTTCGCACCACTAAGGAGAGAAGATTGTTTGACTGACAGGCGTGCCAGCCATTAGACACAGGTAGCACCCGAATGCTAAGGGAAGCCCCAGGTTGAGAAGGGGCAGATGCGTAGTACCTGAGGTGAAGGAAGGAACTGCATGCTTCTGCGCTGGCAGAGTGTTCACGCGGGAAGCGCAGGAAGGCCTGCATCGGCCGTTTGTCCGCCGTTGAGTGAGACAGATTAAATCCGCTGCGTGCGGACAGAGGAGGCTGGTGCCAGCCCAACTACCCACCAGGCTTGACCTGTTTTGAGGATTGGAGAACCTGCTGAATCGCGCTCGGTCCTCGGAAAATTTGAAGCTGCCGTTGCAGCACCATAGCCGGCTGAGACTCGTGTGAGCCCTGGAAGCTACTGCCTGGTGTGGTTCCCCTCTGGAGTTGCCATATAAATGTGTGAGGAGGCTGGTGAAGTTCAGGCTCAGCCCTGCCAGTGGTGCAGAAACCGTTGTTTGCTGGAGTCGTGAGTACTGAGTCAGGGTAGCTCCCTGCTGAGTTGCAACAGTGGTTTCAAGTTGTTTTATTATACTGCTGATTGACTAACTGAATCTCCTGTCCATCCCGATATTTTTTTTTTTTTTGTAAAGGTTACCTGTGTCAGGACCCCAACCAGCTGCCACGGTGGACTAGCCATTAGGGCTTGGGTACCCAGGGACAGTGAATATTAGGGTCAGGCCTGTGCACAGAGCCCTAGGTAGATAAGTATAGCGATAAACCAATCAACTCTATCTCCCCCCGTCCTTGTTACTTCCCCCTCAAATACATAGATTGTTTGTTTCACAACTACACCCTGGCTAGTTTGTGCATTTATGGTGAATTACTGTATAGTGACTGCAGTATAACTGTACCTTACTTTACAGGGGGTCCCCGGAGTGAGCTGAGAGGTATCAGCCTGGGGGCAAGCGTGCTGGGGAAAAGTATTGTTGGTACCTCGTGTGAGCCACTAGTGGGATGAAAGGGGGGTTGCAGTAGCCCAGAGGGCTGTGACCGAGGCAAACTAAATCGCATTAACCCCGACCTTTGGGTGGAGGCACCCGCCAACGGATCTGGGCCCCTTACCCTGTCTCCATGGAAGCAGGCAGGGGTAGTAGCCCTAAGGGTAGCGCTCCTTGGGGGTTACATGCAGAAAAAAGTGAAGGTTAATGGGCAGACTGGGTGGGCCAAACGGCCCTGCAAACAACAAGAAGTCCTAATGTATTCTGACATATGCAGTAAGGCCTTGTTGTTCTGCTGCCCCGGAGAGGAAAGAGCTAAAGCCTACATTCTAAGTAGGCACACTCTCTGTTTCAAATCACTGTCCCCTGGTACATTCTATTTAACTGTCAGATTCTTTACTCCACCTTACTGTGAAGATGCCTCGGAGATTTCTCCTCAGCATCTCGTCGGTTTAGTGGTGTGTCACTGTGGTTACCTTACCAATTAATATTTTACACTAGCATTTTGCTTCTCAGTACTGTCCCTGTGGTATAGTATACAATTCGTTGGTATATTTAAACGGGGTAAGTCTTGGTACTTATGCGGTTGCCGTTCAACCGTTGGGGTATTGAGTCCTTTTTTTCTCTCTAACTTTTTTCTCTGTGAAAGTTGTTTAATTTTGGTTAATAAAAAACTTGAGTTTGTCATTTTTTTTCCGGACCGCTAGTACCGTTTTTTAAACCAGAGCTACTGTTGGATTCTTATCCGGCCTAACCGCCACTTGGATAAGCTAGAGATGGAGTCACAGAAATCCAAAAGGAAAACCAGACGAACTGGGTTTCAACAACGTGTGGAGTGTGGGGAAACTTTTGCCAAGGCCGATCCCCACGCAACTTGTGTTGTATGCCTAGGATTGGAACACCTAGAGGCAGACTGTGACATTTGCAAGACTTTCCCCTCAGTCGATGCTTGTCAGGTGCCTTAACCGACTAGATGCTTTAGTAGTTACAACCAAAGGGGAGGATTCTCAGCATGAGGACCGTGGGCCCATTTTGCCTTCTAGGCTCTAAGAGGATGCCTGCAGTATTTTTGCAAAAGATGGTCCAAATCAATGACAGATGCCTGGGTTGTGAAGATCCATGTCATGAAGCAATGAACAGAATTCTCTACTTGCCCTCTGGAAATCAGTCCTTCAAACAACATGAAGTCTTACTGTATTCTGACAATAGCAGTGAGTCCCAACCTTCGAACTGCCCCGGAGATGAAAGAGTTAACTTTCCATGCCAGGCATGGAACGCTGAGCTCGAGCTCAGTTGAGACTCTGTCTGTTGCTGTTTGAACTCAAACCATCAGATTCTTTACTCCGCCTCACTGAACAGTCGCTCTGGAGATTTCTCCTTCTGCTCGGTTCCATTTCTCGGTTAAAGTACCGTTTTTCTCGGTTTTCGACCGAATTTAAACCGCAACCTGTCGGTTCAGTCTCTGTCTTTGGTATTCGTGAGTACTAGATAGGTTTATATTATTTCTTTTCTGTGTGGAACTTGTAAACGGTTCATCGGTTCGGTTTGAACCGATCAAGTTACTAAAAAATCTTCATTTGAACTTTTAGAGTGTGGTTACCGGTTCTTATCGGTTCTAAAAAAAAACGGATTTTATTACATTTTTTTCCACGACCCGTGACACGGTCAGGAACCGATAAGAGGGTCTTGCCTGGTGGATTGCCATTAAAAGGGTAAGTTTTGTTAGGACTGGCACAATGTCTGAGAAACCCAAAGAAAAACCGGCCCACTGGTTTCAATGACCTAGTGTGTGTGGAAGTCTTTGCCAAGGCTGATCCCACACCACCTGTGTTTATTGTCTGGGGTTTGACCACCTCAATGCAGACTGCCAGGTTTGTAAAAATGTTTCTGCAGCTACCCTAGAAAAACGAGTTGGTAGGCTCAGGGAAAGGGAGGCCAAAAAGTCCGCTGAACCGGATGGCCAGCCCGGTTCGGTTCAAACCGAACCAGAAAGAGTGCCCTCTGACCAGGGTGAGACTTCTTCGGGCAAAAGGAGATCCGATTTTGAGGAGTCGGTTCCAGCTAAGAGAACAAGAAAGAAAAAATCAGCTGTTGTGGATCCAAAACTTTCTTCTCCAACCGCTGAAGAAATAGCCAAAGCGATAAAAATTGTGCAGTCGCTTTCCCCGGTTCCGACCGAACCGGCACCATCAGGGAGGCGCTCAGTTCAGCCGGTTCCACCACTTCAAGAGTATGAATTAGAGGAATTTTATGAACCGGAAAAGGAGGAAGAGGAGTATGAGGAAAGTGAATGTGGTTTTGAAAGTCTGGATGTGCCCATTGACCCGGACATCTCCCCAGACAGACCTTCAGGAGTGTCTCCTCCTAGGCTTTCTGAGTCCCCCTCCCATTTCATGTTTTATAAAAAAGTGGCTGAAACCCTCCAGCTTTCTATGGAAGAAGCTGTGGATGACCAGGAGGAGCCTGACTATGTGGAAATGATGGATATCCCAGAGTCTAGGAGGCTGTCTATTCCCTTACACAAATCTTTTGGGAAACAGACATTTAAGATTTTAAAGACTCCTAACACCATACCTCCTGTGGATAAAAGAATGGACAAGAGGTATACATTGTCAGGCTCAGATACAGAGTTCCTTACACAACAATGCAGCCACGTTGGGGTAGTGCAGGCTGCAGCCTGTGATAAGGCAAATATTCCCTTGGCTTCACACCCCCCAGACAAGGACTCCAGGAGGATTGATGCCATGGCAAAGAAACAATACATGGCAGCATCCTTGGGACTCAGACAGGCCAATTATATGGCTTATACTGCTAGGTATCAGAAATCTAGATGGGACACTGTCATGGCTTTAGCAAAACAGGTCCCTGGCCAGCTTGCCAAGGAGCTGGAGCGTGTGGCTGCTGATGGTACTGAGGCATCCAAGGTGCAATTCCATGCTGCAGTGGACTCCAATGATGTGTCGTCCAGAGTTATGGCTACATCTGTGGCTCTTCACAGATGTACTAGCCTGTCACAGGATACCCAGACTAGGGCCATGAATTTTTTGTTGTGGGTAATTCTCTGTTTGGGGAGCAAACGGAGAATTACATGAAGAAAATGGACGAATATAGGACCACCTATAGGAGTGCCCAGGCCAAGGAAAGGCAGGCCACTCCTCAGAGGCAGCTTCCCAGGGGCAGGGGCAGGCCTTTTCACAGGCCTTTCTACCAAGCCCAGGCCTCCTCTTCTGCCTATGCTCTGAGGGGGTTCTTTAGAGGGAGAGGCAGAAGGGGTACAAGCAGACCTGCTTCCACCCCTCAGCCAAAACCCCCTGCCAAACAGGCACCCTGTTGGGTTTGCCAGGGCTGATTCTCCACCACCTGTAGGGGGCAGGCTGGCTTACTTTGTCCAGGACTGGAAGTCTCTAACATCAGACAAGTGGGTCCTTGAAGTAGTAAGCCAGGGACTGGTTCTCAGCTTCAAAAAATTTCCAAAGCTGAGAACCAGATCCTTTCCACCTGCAAATCCCTCAGAGGCACTTGCCTTAGAGGCAGAGGTCTCTTCCTTTCTGGCTCTCAAAGCTGTGGAAAGGGTTCCACCCCTACACCTGGGCTAAAGATTGTACTCCAGGTACTTCCTTACACCAAAAAAGACAGGAGAATGGCGGCCCATCCTGGATCTCAGATATTTAAACAAGCACCTTTTAAAGCCAAAATTCAAAATGGTGACTCTGGGAACAATTCTACCCTCTCTAAGGCCAGGGGCCTGCTAGTGTCCCTGGACCTCAAGGATGCCTATTTCCATATTCTCATCAGAAGCTCCCATCGAAAGTACCTCAGGTTCGAGCTGCCCTCAGGCCATTACCAGTTCAGAGCAATGCCCTTCGGACTAACCTCTGCTCCAAGGGTGTTTACAAAATGCCTTGCAGTAGTAGTTGCTTCTCTAAGAAGGCAAAGGATTGCCATCTTCCCATACCTAGACGACTGGCTCATAGTAGGCTAGTCCCCAGACCAGGTCAAGGTTACACCTACAGATAACTCAGCAACTTCTCACCTCTCTAGGTTTCCTTCTGAATCTTTCAAAGTCAGTTCTAGAGCCTGTTCAGCTCCTCACCTTCATAAATGCAGAGCTGGATACAGAAAGGGCCAGAGCCTTCCTTCCCCTGGACAGGGCAAGGACCCTTATCACTCTGGCCTCCTCTTTCACCCTACAGGTGTCTCGACCAGCAAGGCATTTTCTACAGCTCCTGGGGCACATGGCTGCTTCTACAACAGTGGTGCAAGGAGCAAGATTTCAGATGAGGGACATTCAGTTCCATTTGAGAGCCTTTTGGTCTCAGAGAAAGGACCCTCTGACCAAACTGATCCAGTGACTCGAACCCTGATCCAGGCCTTGCACTGGTGGCAGGATCTGAACAATCTGAGACAAGGAGTTCCCTTTGTCACTCAGTCTCACTCTTTAATCCTTACTACAGATGCCTCCCTCTTGGGGTGGGGGGCTCACTTGGGCGACCTGACCACGCAAGGGTTGTGGTCCCCTCAGGAATCTCTGCTCCACATCAATCTGTTGGAGCTCAGAGCAGCATTTCTAGCACTTCAAGTTTTTTCCAAGTCTGTTCAGAACAAAGTTATTCAGATCCGAACAGACAATACCACCACAATGTGGTACATCAACAAGCAAGGAGGCACTCGGTCTACGGCCTTGTGCAGAGAAGCAATGAAGTTGTGGTCCCTGGCTTATTCCCTGAACACCTCCCTCTCAGCAGTACACCTCCCAGGCAAGGACAATGTCCTGGCAGATGCTCTCAGCAGGATATCTCAGGGCCATCACGAATGGTCACTGGATCCCTTGGTCTTGGAGGTGATATTCTCCAGATGGGGCACCCCACAGATGGATCTTTTTGCAGCCCCAGACAATCACCAACTTCCCCTTTTTTGCTGCAGGCCCCCAGTGTTGGGCTCAGTCCCCCTGGATACCTTAGTTCTCAATTGGGAAGGGAAGTTCCTGTATGCTTCCCCCCCTTCCCTCTCCTGTTCAAAGTGCTAGTCAAAATCAGGTCTCAACCCTGCAAAGTGATCCTGATTGCTCCAGACTGGGCCAGATAGCCCTGGTATCCTCTCTTATTGTCCTTATCAGTCCATCTTCCCCTGGCTCTTCCCAGGAATTACAACCTGTTAACCTGTGCTCAGGGGAGGGTTTGGTACCCGAATCTCAAATCTCTCAATCTCAAGGCCTGGCTCTTGAAGAGTTAGAGTTTGCTGATTTACACCTCTCCCAAGGTGTTATGGATATTCTGAAGGCTTCTAGAAAGCCTTCCACCAGAACTGCTTATAATTCCAAGTGGAAAAGATTTTCCATATGGTGCTCTGGGAAGCATATTTCCCCGTGAGTCTGCTGATCTGCCCACAGTACTTGACTACATGGTTCATCTCAATAGCTTGGGACTCAGACCAGCTACACTAAGGGTGCATCTGGCAGCTGTTTCTGCTTTCATTTCAGCAGGTAAGCCATCCTCTCTTTCAGCTCACCCTGCTTTCTCCAAGTTTTTCAAGGGATTGTTTCATACCAATCCTCCATTCAGGGATCCTGCCCCTGCTTGGGATCTTAACGTTTGCATTGCTTAGCTTATGCAACCCCCTTTTGAGCCCGTGTCCTCAGCAGAGCTTAAGTACTTGACTTGGAAAACTGTGTTTCTGGTGGCCATCACTTCTGCCAGGCGCATAAGTGAGCTGCAGGCCCTGTCAGTGGAGCCTGACTTTATTTCCTTCCATAGGGATAAGGTGGTCCTCTGGACTAACAGGAAGTTTTTGCCTAAGGTGGTTTCAGACTTCCACCTTAACCAATCTGTCTCTTCCTGTGTACTTCACTGACCATTCCTCCTCTGGTGAGAGGAGGCTGCACAGTCTCGAAGTGAAAAGAGCCCTTAGCTACTATATAGAACATACCAAGGGTCATAGGTTCGACTCCCTCCAACTGTTCCTCACTTATGGTGAGGTAGGCAAAGGAAAACCTGCCACTAAAAGATCCACTGCCAGGTGGATTGTCTCTTGCTTCCAATTTTGCTATGAAAAATTAGGTAAGGTTCCACCCTCAGGCCTGAAGGCTCACTCTACCAGAGGTACAGCTGCTTCCCTGGCTGCTGCCAGGGATATTCCTATTCTAGAAATATGTCAAGCAGCTACCTGGAAAACAGTGCACACTTTCACCAAGCATTACTCCCTGGATATCCAGACTAGGAGTGATGCTCGGTTTCACAGCTGTGCTTCAGAGCCTATTTCCTAAGTAGGTTCTGTCCCTCCTCCATGGAGGTACTGTGATAGTCTGTTGTTGTCAGAATACACTGAGACTTCATGTTGTTTGAAGAAAAAATTACTCACCTTAGTAATGTTGTTTCTTCTAATGGAGTCTTGCTGTATTCTGACCTCTCCCCCTGCCTTCCCCTCTCAGAACCTTTGTTTTTTGGGATGTGGGTGGGCAGTGGCAGAGTTGGCACTCAGGAGGTGCCCCACCTTTTTTGTTATCACCCTTTCTTTGGGTGAGTGGGTGTTGTGTTATTTCATTATTGGGTCTCCTGACTTGAGTCTTTGTTTTGGGACCAAAAATTTGTTATGTTAGTTGCCAGTTGGCTAGTGTAGGTTTACAGCTTCCACACAGGACCTCAATGAGTTTAGCTCGTAAAGATCTGACGGTTTGAGTTCAAACAGCAACAGACAGAGTCTCAACTGAGCTCGAGCTCAGCGTTCCATGCCTGGCATGGAAAGTTAACTCTTTCATCTCCGGGGCAGTTCGAAGGTTGGGACTCACTGCTATTGTCAGAATACAGCAAGACTCCATTAGAAGAAACAACATTACTAAGGTGAGTAATTTTTTCTTTCAGTCCATGATCTAAAACAGTCCCAGAAAAGGGGAAATAACAGATCAGACCATGGTCCACTTAAGCCAGATTGGGGCAGTCACACCAGTATCCCCTCTGGAAAGGGGTCAGGGTGGTTTGCTCTGTTGATTTCATGGTCCTGAAAAAGTCTTTTCTTTTTTTTTTTGTCCAATCTTGGATGTTCAGAGTCTAAACAAGTTTGTGTGACAAACCACGTTTCAAAACAAAGTCTTTACATTAAATAATCTGAGCTGTTTGGCTGGTGGATCATTAGACCTCCATTGACTTGTCAGATGCTTATTTCCACATTCCTATTATCACTCACATCAGAGATTTCTGAGGTTTGCTATTTGAGAAAAGCATTTCCCATACTAGGCTCTACCCTTTGGTCTTGTCTTCACTCCAAGAGTTTTTACAAAGTCTTTGATAGTGATCGTGGCCTTCCTGTAGTCAAAGGGTCATTATGTTTACCCCTAGCTAGAGGATCTCCACAGGGCATCATTGGAACAGTTAGCTAGAACCACAGTACTCCAGATACTTCAAGTCCTAGAGCAACATGACTGAATAGTGAACAAAGAGCTTTTTCCACCTGTCTCAGAATCAATCTGGAACTTCTGGGTACGTGCATTGGGATGGAATTACAGAGTTTTCTTCTCCCCTAAAAGGGTAGAGGATATCTGTCAAGACAGTCAACACCTCAAGTCTCATAGGATAGTGTCAGCCCACTGATGCCTCCAGACACTTGGAATGATGACAGCAGCATTAAATCTAGTATCTCTCAATATATCTAGACCCCCCCAGCCTTAAACATAATAGCATCTTACCCTCTGCTACAACCCTAAAAATGCACACCCACAGCATAGCTATTGCCTTCCCTCCTTCCTATAACACCCCTAGGTAGTCACCAACCCACCCATTTGCACAAGTGTAAAATGGCTATCCCTAGGATTGGGCTTTTGGCAGTCCTGCTCCTCTTGACCACCTTGTTTAAGGTCTCTTTTAAACACTTACAGGTGATCACTTGCCCCCAAATACCATACTAACACTGCCTCTCAGATCAGATACAAATAGTGGCGAGGCCGGTACCAAGCACATGCCCAGTAACTTTTCTGTTTACCTATTCTATAATACTCCAATACCAGACATACTCCTCCTACCCCGCCTCACTCTAACACCACTCCAACAAAGGGGTATGGGAAAATAACTAGATGTAAACGCACTGTGACACTTAAAACGTGAAAAAACGTTCTTCTGCAATTAATCCTGTTGCTACTACTTCTCTCTGGCAATATCTATCCAAATCCTGGCCCAATCCAACCGACACAGAGCAGTGTAAACAACATCGGGATACTAAAATTAGCATCTATAAATGTCTGTAGTCTCATGCCCAAGATGGACCAACTCAAAGTATGGGTATGTCAGCACAATCCAGATGTGCTCTCAATTGTGGAAACCTGGCTCTCCCCAAAGATCCCTGACTCTGTCTTAACTCTAAATGGATATACTCTCTTTAGGCAGGACAGACTTAGGGAAAAGGGGCTGAGGCTGTCTAGTCTACCTGAGAGACAATCTCCATGGTCACACCCTTCCCCTAATATATACTGGGAAAAATGCACAGATCCTAGCCATCGGAATACTGCTAGTAGCCGACAGAAAATCCCTAACAGTATTATCAGTCTATAAACTGTATGGCATGTTATTTTTGCTATCTGTTTATTTTCACTACATTTGCTATTGCTGAAAATCAGTGAAAATAACATGTTTTATTTTTCACTATCTGTTTATTACCAGTATTGAAGCGTAAACTGCCCATGCTAATGCTATAGAATGCAAATATGTATAGAAGGTTGACTAGCGCTGAATATAACAGACGCTAATTTTACCTGCTATACAGTACCCCCCAGAGAACAATCCTGCGGATTCAGTAAGATAATTAATTTATATAAAAGGCCTATGCCAAAACTGGGAAGTTGTAATCCTAGGAGACTTCAACATTAATTGGCTGTCTCAAGAGGCAGCCCTCTACAAGGATACCCTCTCCAGTATCAACATTTCTCAAATGGTAGGTACCCTAACTAGGATTAACTAACAGACTGGGGCAAAAACATTCCTAGACTAGATGCTTACAAACTGCCTTGAGAGGATTTCTGACATCTCAGTCCTTGCTGATTCACTTAGTGACCACTCTCCAGTCACTTATCCAACAAAATCACAAAACCTACTCCTAACATCACCATAAGTCGGGTCCTCAAAAGACAGCAGTTAAACTTGCTCAAGTCCCACCTCAAACAAACTGACTGGTCCCCCCCCTTGACTCCCTTCATGATGTTTACTAAGCTCTAGATCACTTTAGTACCACATTTAATGCAGCATGTTACATCTACGCCCCAGTTAAGAAACAAAAATAAAAGGTGCCAATAATACCTGGATCACCCAAGCTCTGCGAGACCTCATAGGAACCAGGAACCATTTCTGGCACAGAGCCATGGCCACTGGCAAGCCAGCCGACATCCAGCAGTATAGGGCAGTAAAAAACACCTGTACCTGTGAGGTCAGGCTAGCCAAAATAGAACACTTAAAGAAAGCCTTTCAAAAACATGGGAGGATAGTAAAACATTCTGGAACAATTTAAAAGACCTCACAGGTAAAGAAAACCGTTTCCCCCCTCTGTGCTCCTAGTAAATGGGGAAATCACACAATACCCCAAATCGATAGTGGACACCTTCAGTGTCACTTTCTCCAACCTCAGTAATATACTCCCACCAGATTTCCTAGATGGGGACAAGTACAATTCGGAAGATGCTATGAATGTCAGTAACAGGCCCTCTACTGGACCCCCTCCTATCTACTTTAAGGAACTCTCCCATTCTGAAGCCAAAAAATACCTCCAGCTTGCGCTTGGCAAAACCAGGAAAAGCAATGACTCCATTAACCTAAAACTGATTGCTTTCACCCTTGACGAAATAGTCCCACCACTCACAAAAACATTTAACTTATCCCTTAGACTTGCACAATTCCCTAAGAGATGGAAAGCTGCCGTAGTCACCCTGGTATACAAAAGTGGAGATCGAGCACTCCACACTAATTACTGTCCCATCTCAATCCTTCTCCCCCCTCTCAAAAGCCATAAATGCATTGTCTCTGACCAACATATGGACTACTTTAACAAGTACAATATCCAATGCCCCCAACAACATGGATTCCGGAAGGCACATAGCGCCACAACAGCATTACCTGAGTACTCTGACTAACTTCATGATGCCCTAGACAGGAGCCAGCTAGTGGGATTGATATACATCGACATCACAAAAGCTTTTGACACAGTCAGTCACAACATTCTGCTCAGCAAACTCCATACCACTGGGCTGTCACTGGAAACTGGGGGTTCAAAATCTACCTCACCAACAGAATGCAACAAGAAAAAAAAATGATACCCTCTCCAATAGGCAGGTGAACAGGGGTGTGCCGCAAGGTTCCATTCTGGTTCCCCTCTTGTTCAGTCTGTTCCTCAACCATCTTCCTCTAGTCTGATCTGAAAAAAATCTTACTTTATGCGAATGATGCAGTCATCTTTTCCAGTAATCCGCACCCACACCTACTTGGAACTCAACTTCAAAAAAGCTTTATCACCACTGAAGAATGGTTCTCCAAAAACAAACTCCTGAACTATAAAAAAAAAACAAAGGTAATGCTGTTCGTGAATCCCCAAATTAAATACAAATCCTACCAGCTGACTACTTAACAACAAACAAGATCCACTTGACCAGGTTAGTACTTTTAAGTATCTATGCATTACGCTTGATAGCTTAATATCCTTTGCCTATCACACTGATCATGTTGTAAAGGTTGCAACACCAGAACTGGTCTGCTCTATAGACATCAACATAGTATGACCACTGAAGCACTGTCGCTTGCTGTGCAAAGCTCAATCCTGTCTGTCATTGATTATGGGCTAGTTGTGTATGACGCAGTCACAGACACTGCACTTAAAAGGGTCAGTACGGCATTAAATAAATCCTGCAGACTGGTCCTAGGTGCGCACAGACTTACCCACACATGTGACCTATATGTCTAGACCAAGTGACTCAACCTCCAGGGCAGGGTTAAGTACCAGGTATGCCTCGTAGTGAAAAAACTATCATTGGATTAACCCCTCCAGCCACCCAAAGCCTCCTGAGTTAAACCCGCAACCAACCCTCACCGGACAAGAGGAGAGGCTGGAAATGCTCTGCGTATCCCCTTCCGCCACATGACACTAGCTCAATGCTCCTTTGCCTATAAAGTACCCTGCTGGCTCAATGATCTCCCTTCTGATATAGTTACTGAGCCAAAGCTCTGCCAGTTCAAGAAAAAAATCCTCCAACATCTCACTGTACTAAGTGTTTGACTGCCAGCCTTAATTACCCTACCCAGCCGTTCCCCCCACTCTTCCCCCACCCTTTCCTTCAGTAAATTCGCCTGTCCTCCCCTTACTGTCCTGTGTGCTCAAGAAACTCTCACCACCCTATTCTTGCCTCAGTGCCTCCAACCACCCCCGCTTGCTCCCTTCCTGCCTATCCACTCCTCCCCCTTTCTCTACCTCTTAGCAAAGTCAACCTCTGACTGCTCTCTTCTCAGCACATCACTTACTACTTATTCCTGAATCTACTTGGCTTAACTATCCTTATTTTGGCACACTATGAAAAATACTCTGTTTATAATATACCTGTATTGTTTATTATATTTCGTTTCCCACTGTTAATTCAAATGTCAGTGTTAACCTGTAACTGTACATGTCATGATGTGGAACCTTTGTAAATGAGCTTCTAGCTCAAAGGTGTTACTCCAAGACAGTAAATAAATAGTCCCGTGGGCTCACCTACCCATGAAACTACTCCAAGTAAACCATAATACATAAGACAAGCCAAAACTGAATACTTTCAGTCCTGTTTAAACACCACCCATCCTTCCTTCTGGAAGGTGGTCCACTGCTTCATCGACCCCCTTTCTCAAACCACCACTCCAACTCTCAAGAATAGCAACCAAACAATTTCTGACCCTCTCAAAATATCAGAAACCCTTAACAACTTCTTCACCACCTGTGCCCTTCCTGACCTGACCTCCCCCCCCCTCCCCCAGGCCCTCATGCAGCCCCCCCAAACCCTACAATTTCCTCCTGACTCCCTCCTCACTGGAAGGAGTCCTTAATGCCCTCTACTCCTCGAACATCTCAAAATCCAGTCCTGATGTGGTATCCACCCCAAACATGTGCACATAACTGCACCTGCAGTTGCTGATCTTCCCTCGTCAGTCTTCACCATTCATTACTGCTGGGTGAAGCCAGAGGTGTGCACCTGCTATGGGAGTCATATATATTTTTATTTTTATTTTTTGGAGGGAGGAGTCGACGCTGACGGCACTGCTCTTGTGGCACACGTACTGTGTGGCGCACACAGGTTGGCTGTTGGGCACCACAGACGACTCTTCCATGCTACTTCTGTATCTCCCGATGTCGAGGTAGCACTTGCTGCGCGAGTCAGTTTTTTTCCTGCGCATTGGGACTAGCCATCAACTTGATCTCCCTCCATCCCGTTCTCGTTCATTTGTTGCCATTTATTGGACCCAGTAAGATCTTTCCTTATTTTTGCTAAACGGTGCCGAATCTTTGCTTAAGTTTTACTTCTTATTTCGTGTCATGTCAGGTCTGGGGGCTAGTAAGAAATCCAAAGCGGGCCACGCCCCCTTGCATCGGTGCATCTGTGGCCGGCATTTTTCCGTTACGGACTGGCATGATGTTTGCCTGCGCTGTCTGGGACCCAGTCATGACATGGACAACTGTGACGCCTGCTTCTCCAGGGACCGCCATGTTATCGAAGTCTGCACATTTAAAGTTGGCAGGGCTCTGCCAACTTTTGGAGGACTGCATCGCTTGCAGGTCACCAAGGCAAGAACTCTTGACCCCTCCTCCGGGTCCCCTCCCAGGTCTGTACGGCTCGGTGAGGAGGAAGCCTCCTCTGATTCTAGTCTTGCCGAGGAGGAGGCTTCTTCTGTGGTGCTGGAGGGTGCCTCAGTTCCCCGTGGAGCCGGGCTGCTCCCCCAGTGTCGTGGCACATGTTGGGCCTGGCACTGGTGGACCCTCGGTGCTGCCTCAGATCCTGGCACCATTTGTGGCGCTGGTGATCGGGATGACGCCATGTGCAGTGCCACATCATGTGACAATGCCGTGTGCATCGCCATCGCCAAGGGCCCTCCCGGGGTCATGAGTATGGAGGTCTGCCTGGTCTCTTCCTCTTCCTCTTCGGAGGAGGATGACTCGCAGGCCGACCCAGACTGGCGCCCCGACTCCTTGGAGTCGGAGAGCCCTCTGGGACGCGGCACCAGGTGGCCCAGTGTTCCCCTCCCAGAGTCCCCGGAGCCCATAGTCCAGACGGCCCCTGCTGCCACGGTTGGCCTTGGGGGGGGTCCATTCGGGACAGCAGCCTGGGGGTGCTGAGTGGTAGGTCCTCTCCTGGGGTGAGCGTGGCAGCCGCAGTTTCTGGTGCTGCTACGTCCCTCTGGGTAGGGACCAGGACCCCCTCTTCTGTGGCCTTCCTCAGGGGGCCAGCAGGATTGGGGGGGTCCTCATTCACTGGGGACAAGGAAGAGGGCAGCTTCGGAATCCGAAGGGTTGAGGGGATGGGGTGAGGTGCATGGGCCCCCCTCCATTATCCTGCGTGGAGTGGGGAGGAGTTGGAGCGCTGAACCCCGCCTTTCCCATGAGGTCTCTGAGGCTCCCTTAGTTGGCAGCACGAAGGGTTGCCCTTCTGGGCCCATGCAACCCCAGTCATGCCACAGGGGAGATTCTCCCTCAGGGCTCATCCAGGGTTTGTTTTCAGCTTTGTAGTCTTTGCTACATAGATTGACCCCTGACTCCCCCCCGTGGGGCAGGGCCAGTAGCTGGGTCTTAGAGTGAATCCTTTAAAGTACACACGGCGAACAAACAATCCCAAGAACAGCCATGCAGCACTTCAAAAATAGGTGGCTAACCCAAAGGAAGACAGTGTCCAGAAGGAAGTGTGCAGCATAACCTCTTACACTGGAAAGTAAAAAGCTTTAGCTGTGAAGACAAATGCGGTCCACAAGATGAGTATCCTGGAGTAAAAACACTCTGCAATTTATTCAAAACAGTCTCCCACAGTGAAAATTAAAAGAGTAACCAGTGTATAAGAACTTCTGCAACTCAAAACAAACACCCCTAGTGCCTCCTTTGAAGACTCGCAAGAGTCGAGGCGCTCTAGGTGCACTACCTCACCTGCCTTTGGGGCTGACTTCTTGGATACTCCTTCTGGGCTTCAGCCCCTGGTGCATGACAGACCCTCGGATCCGGATTCCGCAGAATTTGGCCGGTGGGGCAGAAGGGTGTTCTGTTCAGCTCATGCGTTACTTTGTATTGGTTCTCATCAGGCTCACCACGCTGCCTATAACAGGCACCTGTGGTCGATGCTAGCACAGGTGTTAGCATCTCTGCCTGATTCAGAGCAATCTAGACAGGCCATTGCCCTCTCTGCTCAGGGTTTGAAGCTTGCAAGGCACTAGGCAAGGGCATATTATGACGCCAATGAGGTGGCATCCAGACTTGCAGGGACAGCGATCTGCATTAGGCGGATGGCATGGCTACGTCTGTCCAGATTGTCACCCGTTACCTGGCATAGGGTGATCTCCTCCACCTCTGGGGACTCATCTCTTTCTCGCAGGGCAAGGAGGACTTAAAGGATGTCTCCCATCCCTCTCAGCCACGGGGGACACCTCCTCGTCCTGACCAGCCTTGGGCCTTGCTAGTCTAGTATGGCTTGGGGTCTCCCCCTCCTGCACCTCAACCGCAGGAGGCTGAGGGAATCTATTCTCTCAGGGCTGTGCCAGGTCCCCTCCAGGGGGCTTGGTACTCACCCAGCAGTAATGAATGATGAAGATTGACAAGGTAAGATATAAAAATTATGTACCTACAGTAATTCTTGATCTTCCCTTGTATCATCACCATTCATTACTGATTCCAACCCACCTTCCCCTCATGGGACTTAGTTCTTGGGCATCACCTCCACCCTGCTCGTCTTTCCCCCACTTCGAAGCCAATTGGAGGCAGAGTCCCCCTGTTACCTCAGAGCTCTCTGTTTCCTTTTCAAAGTCAGAGTGTTCAACCGAGAGGACGGCGAGTAGGGTCTTTGCCCTAATCTCTGAGGGAACGCCCTGGCATTCTCTTCTCCATGCGCTGAGATATTCCCTTTTTTTTGTCTGGGATGATCCTCTTGATTATTCATCTTCTGGTAATTGGCTACTTCAGTGCGTTCTTGGGAGAGTCCATGGGATTTTCCTCCTTCCTTCCTCTTCTTTTCCTCAGGACTCTAATGTTCTGTGGTCCTCTGCTCCGAAAGTGGGGACTACATCTATACTGTCATGGGAAAACATGTATCTGTTTCTTTCCCCACCTCCTTCTCCTCCTTTTCAAAGTCAGTCTGGACTCTCTCCTCTAATCTGTACTGCTCTCCTTATCCAAAGGACAGTTTGTGGAGGTACGTGCTTCAGGATTTTCAAAACCTATACGGATAAAAGGTAGGAAGAGAGATCAGTCTCCGCCAGTGCTTTCCAAGGCCATCCCCATTTCCCTCATGGCCTTGGTACAGTAGCCTCTGGAACTGGTGGGATCCTTGCTCCCTTGTCTTCATTTCCTCAGAATGTTGAAGCTATTACAAGCCAGTGGTCTTCCAATTTAACGTGGCGGAGAGCCCTCCTTCCTCCACCTTTTATCCCTTATTCATATCTCTTCTTTCTTCTCGTATCTCTCTTCTCTCTTTCTCTCTCTCTCTCCTTTCTGTGAGACCACCCAAGGATTGGGGCCCTATAGCCACTTAGGTTAGGAATCTTCTTTCCTCTGTACCCTAATCAGCTTATACCTTTTTCAGTTTGTATCTTTCCTTATCCTGTTCCTTGTCTCTTTTAACTCACCTTATTTTCCTCTATCTCCTGTTTCTTTCTCTCTGGGCAGACAGAACTGTGATGGAGGAGAAGTCTGTGGTGCCTAACGGCCAACCTGCATGCACCATGCAGTGCATGTGCCACGAGGGCAGGGCTGTTGGTGACGACTCTTCCCTCAAAAAAAAAAAAAAAAAAAGACTCCCGTAGCAGGTGTGCGCCTCCGGCTTCACCCAGCAGTAATGAATGGTGACTCCACTTTCCCCCCCCACCCATACTAGCTGGTATCCCCCAGGGTTTGATTCTAGGCCCCATTTTGTTCTATTTATTAACAACCTCCCATCTGTCTGGGCAAGATCCGTCATCCACATGTACGTGGATGACACCGTCCTTTTCACATCTGGCACAGTTCTAAGCGACATTCAATCACGACTGCAACACGATTATCACAACGTGCAGTCTTGGTTTCTCACAAACCATCTCAAACTCATCCAAAACTGTTTCCATGACTTTCAGGTCTGCTCAGAAACCAGCGAGAGTATCCTGTCTACTTGCTATCACTTCCCTAAATGGGACCCTACTAAACACTGTCTCTTCACCCCTGACAAAGGGACCCTTGGTCTCAGCGGGCCCACTCAGTCAACAAAATTCAATAAATAAATAAATGTACACATGTCTAGGAGTATGGCTCAACCCCCAGTTAAACTTCTCGAATCACACTGATACCATCACAGTGAAGCTGTGCCCTAAGCTAGGCCTACTATACAAAAATTGTGATGCCCTCCCACTACCCATTAGATGCATATTATTAGCAAAATTGATCATTCCCATTTTTAATTACGCTAATATAGTCTATGGCACTGCCTCCTTCTCCTCATTATCCAGGCTTGACTCCCTCATCTGTGCTTTCTGCCGCTTTGCCCCAAATTCCCCTCTCAGAACCCATCACTGCACTCTCCTTCCTTCCCTTAGGATACCACCTCTATCCCATCGTCATTTCAGCCACTCCATCTCCTTCATATCCAAATTCAGGTTTGACCTGCTTCCCCCTTACCTGGCAGAGAGGCTAACGCCAGCTGCCATTTCCCCATACTCACTGCGCTCAAGGGACTCCTGTTCTTTCTCCCTCCCCAAACCTTCCTCGTCTACTAGCAAATCTGCCTTCACCTACAGACTCCCCTCTTTATGGAACCAACTTCCACCTCTCCTAAAAAAAATCACCCTCACAACTGCTTCAAATACCAAATCCGACAACTTCCACTCCACACCTGCACCTGCTCCTAGCCACTCGCAATCCCAGCCTCATGCCAGATGTTTTTTGTGGATAGTAATCTAATCCTCAGAACTGTATGATACTATTTGTATATAGTCCATCTGAATGTATAATACTATGCTGTATAACTTCTGCAACTGTATATTTATCTCATGTATCTATTATGTATTTTCTGCTTTGTGTTCCTTTCCCCCTTCCCAGTTCACACCTGGAAATGAGCCTCAGCTTAGTGTGCCTTTCCCGGTTATCAAATGTTTAAATAAATAAATAAACCTCCCTGCAAATTGGTCCACTACTTCGGAACAAAATTAGGTTCCAGTCTGACTCCCCTATTTTCATTTACCATTCATGAGTTCAGTGTGAGAACCCTGACAGTCTCCTAAAAGGGGCTCCATTTTCTTCCTGTTGGAGGTGATATTGATGATGGATGCTAGCCTTCTTGGTTGGAGCATGGTTTTGAACCAGATTCTGATCCAGAGTGTCTGGGGTCTGGAAGAGAAGGATTTTCAGATCAACATCTTAGAAATGAGGGCAGTCATCCTTGCACTCCTCCAGTTTCAGGACCTGGTTTAATCTCAAGTTGTGAAGGTACACTCTGAAAATGCAGTGATAAGTGTATATGTAAACTATCAAGAAGACGCATAAAAAGCCAAAACATGCTCATGGAAATGCTGAAAGTGCTTCTCTGGATGGAGGACAATCTTCTTTCTCTCTCAGGCATTCATCTAGTGGGGTAACTACATTTTCAGGTAGACTGTGCTTCCAGGAGAGTGATTTCTTCATTAAGAAGTGTTCCATCTGCCGTGTTGATAGTTCCGGACCCTACTGATAGACCTCTTCACCTACATTGAACTGACTCGGATTCCTAGTTTCTTCAGCTGCTTCAGGTGTCCACAGGTGGAAGCAGTGGATGCTCTGTCTCAGACATGGGGATTCAGGTTACCCTATGTCTTCCCCTCCTCTGGCTTTGATCCCTATGGTACTAAGAAAAATTCAAGTGTCAAGAAGAAGCTTCCTTCTGTTGGCTCTAGAGTGGCCAAGAAATTGTTAGTTCAGGGACAATTTCAGATTTTCCTTCACAGGGACCTTCTGGGGAAAAGTCCTGTGTTTCACTCAAATTCAAACAAGCTGCTGCTGTCAGCCTGGCTCTTGAGAGGAGGTGATAGTGAAGTCTGAATATTTTGCTAATGTGGTGGACACCTTCATGTGATGTCCTTCAGGAAAGTTTCCACATCCTCTGCATATGCGAGTCTGGAACACTTTCACCGCATGTGTAGTAGGCTCAGGGGTTAAGCCTAAAGGCCTGTTCACATTGCCACATTTGTTTGGGTTGCTGCAGTGCAAATGTAGCAGTGTGGACACTTACCCAGTGGCAGTAAGTTGATCACGTCTCCTGTCCCCAAGCTGCAGCAGAGTTTGGGATGCGCTCTGGGTGGTGTGAGTAGCCATATGGACAGGCTGCACTGCTCACTTTGAAGCATGAAAGATGCTCCCAGCATCCTCCTCAGCCCTGCAATGCATAGCCTGAACCTCGAAGAGTGGCAGCATAATGGGCTGGCTGGCAGCAGAAAGGGACAACTTGTGCAAACACTTGTAACAGAATCCATCTAAAACAATAGGATCTTCATTTGCCTGTGACTGTGTGTTTCTAGTGTCCCTACTTATGAGAAGCTGTATAGTCTGCTGTCCAAGAAAAGGTCATGCTTAGAGACATTTGCTCTAAAATAAAACTGTAGCTGGACATTGGAGAAGCGCGTATGAGTACTTCTGGAGACATTACAGTACTGAAACTGCACTGAAGGCAATATGTATGTCTGTTGGGGGATGGGGCAGATGGAGGACTCCAGAAAGTGACATCAGCTGTCTGCTTGTCATCTGACACATACGAAAATGCCAGCAGAAGCAGGCCTTACGGTTCATCAAGTCTGCTTGATTGTGCAGCCAGCCCCTCAACTTGCAGGTGCCCCACCTTCCCCTCCCTGGTTCTTTTTAAGGGTGGCTTCCATCAGCGCTGAGAGGGGTCATGTAAATGCACCCAGCATTGGTATGGGAGGCAGAGTGGAGCTAGATTGGGGCAGACCATTGCAGATATCTGTGGAACTGTGTAAAGAGGTCTTGAGATGGCTTCAGTAGTGCAGGTCCTTAATTTTCTCCAGGCAACAGTAAATTAGGGCCTAGCATTGATTACCTTCGAGGGTCTGGTTTTGACTTTAGGAGCAGTGTTGGAGACTATAGATGGCTTCTCACTGGTAACACACTCTGACATAACCAGGTTCTTTCATGCAGTCAGTTGGTCCAGGCCTTCTTACCAGTTTCCTATGCCCCCTTAGGATCTCAGTTTGGTTCTCGGAGTCCTCTGTGAATCCCTTTTTGAGCCTTTGTCCACTGTTACTAAAGACATTCTCTCCATCAGTTTGGGCGTTCTGGCAGGCATCTGCTCAGCAAGATGGACTGGTGAGCTTCAAGCTCTATCTTGTCAGGTACATTATCTCATCTTTCATCAAGACAAGGTTTTCTTAGGACTGTGCCCTATTTCTGCTCAAAAGTGCTTATTGCCTTCCATGTAAACTATAAAGAATGACTTCCTTTCTTTTGCCCAAAGCATGGAAATAGAAGAAAAGATATTTGCACAAGCTTGATGTGCACAGAGCAGTCAAGATGTAAGGGGAACAAGACTCTCATACCCTACTTTACACAGATGACCTTCTGCTATTTTAAGTGGATAGAGCAGCCTCCCTGGACCCCCGTTTTACCTGTTAGCCCACTTTACAGAAGTCTCTGGATTAAAAGTAAATCAGTCCCTGTTCTTATGTATTGCTTAACACTCCTTGTATACCACTATGTATGCCTTATATCTGTACTCCTGTAAATTAAGCAATAATGGCCAACAGGGTATGTGTCGTGCTGGGATAACGTCACGCCTCAGGTGGTTGGGCACGAGGCCGCAGGCCGAGTGCATCCAACAACTGAGGCGTGACGTTATCCCAAATGACACACACCCTGGAGGGCTTTATTGCTATTATACAATGGCTCATTGTTATATATAAAATAAAAAAATAATTTTAAAGAATGTTTTTTAGTGTGGAAAAATATTTTTGTTTTTTAAGAGGAGGTGCAAAAAAAAGGAGCAAGCTCCATGGCCATATCATCATCTGCATTGGTTCATAGTGAGGCTGAGACTGGACCCGTGATGTTGTACTGGGATAACATCATGGGTACAGCCCAAGACTGACCAATCAGAGTCCAGGATTTTTTCTTGCCATTGTAAAATAAGTATTGTTTAACATTCCTGTAAACCACTATGAATGCCTTATCTCTGTAGCAAACTCCGAGTTGCCCCTGAAAAAGGGACCTTGGGGGCTCAGTGAGCCTACCCAGTCACCAAAATTGAATGAACAAAAAATAATGAAAAACTGAGGTTTCACCCCTCCATAATAGATGCAAAGCTGAAATATTAACAAACGGGGGCAGAGCCAGCAGCCGAGCCAGCAGCAGCAATTGTCAGGAGCTCCTGAACAGATTTCTAATATTGTTAATAAAATAAAGTACTGGACCACTGGATCTAACACCAAATCAGCTGAGACCGAGGAGGAAAAGATACTATATTAGAGGAGCCAATTTCAAACGGTAAAATGGGACGTACGAAACCAAGTAAACAAGATTTCTTTTTCCCGCGTCCCGCGTCAGCTAAACCGCCGGAAGAAATAACAGGCCAGACTCCATCCACGAGTTCGAGCGCAACGGAGAGTACCCTATCAGCTCTGCATACTGCAGTGAGTGCTCTAACAAAAACCGTACAACTGATGGATAAAAAGCTAGATGGGTTCACAGAGAAATTTCTCACTATAGAGAATAGGCTGGATGCTATGGGAGAAATCACGAAATCCACTGAGGCCACAGCAGGAAAGGCCTTGGCAGCCACAGCGACGTCGCTAAAAGAGCAGGCCACCCTGAGAAGTCGGGTGGAGCAACTGGAGAACCTTGTGCGAGCGGCTAATGTGCGGATCCTTGGCCTTCCTGAAGAAGCAGAGGGGGCTGAGTTGATGGACTATCTGCAGAAATGGCTTGAAGAACTTACAAATTGCCGGGACTTTAAAATCATCAAGGCTTACAGGGTCACCCCGAGAAGACCTTCACAGGGATTTTCTAACCCAAGAACAATCCTTCTTTCCTTAAGATCGCCTGGAGAAAGAGACTTAATACTTGGGACTTTGCGGAGCAGAGGCCCAATCCATATGGACGGTCAGCAAATCTTGTTTTTCCCGGATATCGCGTATGCCACCCGTATGCGTAGGAAGGCATTTGATGGGGTCAAAAATCGCCTCCGTGAACTGGACATTTCATTTTTATTAGCTTTCCCAGCTCGTCTCTGCTTTACGGTGGGTCGTCGCCAGTACCGCTTCACCGATCCAAGAGAAGCGGGGGCCTGCATTGAACGTCTAGCGGCCAAGCGGCAGCGAGAGGACTGCTCCTCGGATGAGGAGGAACCAGAAGGGGAACAATCCTGAACAAACTTTTCTGGTAAAATGTTCGATTTGTGTAGTGGGAGCATTTAATCAATGCCTTGAATAAGTGAACTTTGGTTATTACTCGTTAAGAAATTATTAGAGGGACTGTTTCTCTCCTCCTTGAAGTCATTCAAGTCCCAGGAACACTTCAGAGACTGGATAATAAAGGACTAAATCTAATACAGGGATTTTCCCAGTTACATTTAAGTTGTTTGAAAACACGGTTCTGCTATCCTTTTTGTAGATTTAAAAGAGATAAACAAAGTATTAAAAGTATGATGCCTTAAAGAAAGATGGTATATTAAATAGGGGTATAATGTGCAGATACCCGTGGGAGCCCTTGGGGATATGGCTTTTATAATATATTATGTAAGTTCACAAGTCTGGATGTGGTAAAAGACCTATCACTTTGTTAGATTGGTACTTAGTTGCTGTACAGCCTATCTACAGGGCAATAATTTTTCTATAAGAATTTAGAATGATATCATCTATTCCTAGTATATTTAAGCTAGGGAGCTCTGGACTAAAGACTCTATTACTGTACCATAGTTGTCATATTCATAACTTGGCCTTCAGGCCAGTAAACGGATATAATTTCTTTTCTAAGCTTTTTGAAGAATACACTTAAGGCATTGGCTGCATTATGGCTCCTGAACGGAGAATAAGCTGGTTAAACTGAACTTGTATTAACCCTCAATGCTGTACCACTGGAATAGATAGTCACAATCCTTAGTAATGTATTTCTGGAAATAATTGAGATATACCTGTTCAGAAAATGTGTACTTGGTATGTATATGTACTAAACGACATAAATAAAAAATTAAAAAAAAAAACAAAAAAAAACAAACGGGACCTAAATGGTCCAAGATGTACTTGGGTATTACTATACACCCTGCTATCTCAAAACTGGTAGCTTAAACATGTCCCCTCTTTTAGATGCAGCACGTAGAATTTGACAGGTGGAAACAGTTAAGCCTCTTTTTCTCTCTTTCTCGCAGGGACGTTTTTAGCCTTCCTGATGATGTAGGCACCTAAATTCACTCACCGAACAGCCCGCTTGCCTATCCATATTGCTGAGTCCTCATTTGTCAATATAGTCTGCATGGTTCAGTTACTTATGGGAGGGGAAACAACCTAGATACAGCAGGTCCGAACTCTGTGGTCACTAGGCAGAGGAGGGTGGGTGCTACCTTGGATCAAGGATACCATGGGTCCCCTACCTGGCTCCCAAGTATTACAGTGGTTCTCATGCCAAGTCCAAATCCCCCCAGTGGCTACATTTAGAGCAAAACTTGCTAGGTAACTCCCTCACCGCAACGTATCTGTATAGCAAGCCCAAACAGTCATTGAGAGACTCATCCCATTTTGAAGACTTCTAAGGAAGCTTAGCACTTCTCCACCAAGCACTTGGCAACTGACCCCACCCCCTTCATACATGCCCTCCCCGGGCAGTGAGATGCTTTGCATTGGGGGCACCCTCAACTGGAGATGATTGGAACAGCAAGGCATTTCTCAGGTAAAAGACATGCTCACCTTGGATGGCAAGCACATAGAATCTTTCGCTTCCTGACAGCTCAGGTACAACTCTCCCAAACAAGACTTCTGGAAAACCTCCAGATCTATAGCCTGCTATCCCTAAAACTCACTGCAGACCAGCAGTTAGCAACTCCAGTACCTTCCTTCTTTATAATTTAAGGTGGCAAATGCTTGAAGATCAGAGCTAACTACTTAAACCAGTGTTTCAGGGATGCTCAGCTGGACCTGTCCCTCGCCTCCAAAAAAGCCTGGGCAATGAAACTCAACCTCCCTATCTTATATGCTGCATGGACCACTTTACTCTCCAGAGCCAGTAAGGTCTGTAGGGATGAGAGAAATCGCCCAGTAAAAAATAAAAACCTGCTTAGGTGGTACTGTACCCCAGCTGTCCTTAAAAGACTATGCCTGTTGGCCCGTTGGTGCTAAAGGTTGAGGTGCTGGTTGCCACACCTCGCGCCATGCTGGCGACCCGGGTTCAGGAACAGATTTGGGTTGTTCGGGGGTTGGCCGGGGAGGTAAGGATTGAACATCCAGAGGACTGCTCTCCTTCCTTGGGGGTGGGGAAGGTTTGTTTTGCGTGCGTCAGCACAACAAGAGGGGGTTCAGCCTCCATCCAGGGTGCTTGGCTGCATCCACGGAGGTGGAGACAGCTTCTGCGCCCATGGCATGGGAGAGGGCGTGGGGGAGAAAACAGAGGAAAAATACCGGGACCTGGCAGGAACCATGATGGCCCTGATGGGCCGGAGGACATACCCCTCGGGGTGGGGTTGGGGGGGTCATAGCCCCTGCCAGGTTCACGGAGGTGGTACAAATAATGTGATAAAAAAAAAAGACTGTCTGTTGCCTGAGGACACCTGTTGATAGTGCCAGGAACAGGGGGCACACCTTACACACATCTTATGGGATTGCCCTAGATTGCAAGAATACAGGTCCAGGATAAAACAAATATGTGCAAGAACAGTAGGCACAGCTGAACCTCCTGACCCTTCCCTGTTTCTGATTGGCGTGACCCGAGGGCATGTTCCCAAACATTCCCCCATCGCATAATGCTTGGTTGTGGTTTGTGTAGTAGCCAAAAGACTCCTGCTATACAAATGGAAAACCACGGACACATCAACCACAGCTGGATGGATAAATGCAGTGGGGTAGCTAGCAGCATTAGAAAGAATTTCACATATAAACAATGCGTCCTCGCAGATCTATAGAGAGGTTTGGGGGCCATACCTTGAGTCAGCCTACTGTCACAGTGGTAAGCAATAGGTAATGTCAGGTGTTATGTCCCACAGCTCAGGAACCAGTCAATGCTTCTATTATCTGAGGTATCTGCAGCAGCCACTAACTTACATAATCTGTTTGACTTCCCCACTCTCTCATGGTCCTCATATGTACTGCTGCCTTACCTGTTATCTGTTTTTTTGTTCAGTTCCACTTTGTATTGCAAACATCCTTACCACTGTAAACTTAATAGGGCTAATCAGAAGCACTGTTGTTTACATATCATTGAAAACCTTCGATAAAAAGATTAACTGAAAAAAAATTTACCCAGTATGAAGAGAAGTGTTTTGTTGGTCTGATAGCTGTTTCCTCCTCCATGGGGCTGCCAGAAAGGGGCGAAAGGCTTCGAAGGCCACTTTGGCTTGTTGTGTCAGATCATATATAGCAAATGCTTCAGTGGCTTTGAAACTAAGATTGCCAACTTTGATTAGGACATGTTCAGCTAGGGCGATGGCAGCCTCCTGGGCTGAAGGAGTGGAGACCTTGGTCTCAGAGCTTTGCAGTGCAGCCATGTGGTCTTCCCCAGAGCTTTGCAGGACAGTCAAGTGGTGTTCCCGACATACCTTCACCAAGCACTACAGTGTTGACATTCAACATTCTGCCGATGCACGTTTTGTGCTGAAGGTGCTGCAGGCAGCAATTAGAAAGGAAAACTATCACAGGAAGATTTTCAACAATATTTTCCACCTCCCACTAATTTGATGGGTACTACTTATTACAACCCATTTGTGTTACTTCCCAGTGACCATGTGGAGCACTACAGAAAGAAGAAATTCTATCAGACTTGCAGTAATTTATTTTTCTGTTAGCCACAGTGTTGTCACTAAGCACACCCGAGATTTTGCTGTCATGGAAAATATAGTCAATATGATTCAGTTGATTTGTATTCTGTAATTTTGTTGCAAACAAGTAAAACATTTTCTCTAATGAACAAATTGGTTTATTCAGGCATGTAGCTAATCATTCTAGTGCCTTCTAGATCATAAACCGTTTTCGTCTTTCAGTTACTGTTGAAACAGCATTATTCTAGGAGCGTGGATACGTTGTTCATCCACACTGTTTGGCATTGTCCTCTTCCACTTTAAATCTGCTAGAAGTCTTCAAGCTGGCTTCTCCCACCCACCCGGGGTGCTATATACCTCGACTCCGCCCCATGACGCTTATCTTCCTTTCTGCTGGAAGATACAGGTTGCCTCCCTCGTGCTCTTACATTTTGTAGGCCATGGCTTTCAAATCGTTGGTTTTACTGAAATTGAAACTCATTCGAGTTACCGAGCGCACTTTTGCAGCATAGATCATGGAAGAAAAATCTTCCCCGGGATTTCGCCGGTGTCCCTACGGCCAAAAGATGTTGCGCACCGATCCCCACCTCACGTGCGTCTACTGCCTAGGTGTCTGCCATGACACCTCGTCCTGCAGTTATTGCTTGGCCTTCCATCCCAACGTCCTGGACGACTGCAGGGCACGCCTGAAGCTGGGGAGACTGGAAAAAAGGAACCCTCTGGTGAAGTCCAAGGAGGCTAGGTGGGCGGCTTCCGCGGCCGTGGGCTCCACCGAGGAGCTGGAACGCATGCAGGCATTCGAGGAAGAAGCCGCTCGCACTTCGGCCAATCAAAGTTTCTTTGTTCCTCTCAACCTAGGCTCCACATTTACTGGTTCTTTTAAAGAGTTGTGCCAGTCTCTCCCCACCTGGGGTGAGGCACCATTGGGCTTGCACACCTCCCTCTCTCAGAAGAGAGAAAAAAAGAACCTTCATCTTCGTTTCAACGAAGATCATCTTGGGACCAAGAGAGGTCTGGGTCCCAAGAGCATGCGGTCTCTACCTTGGTCGAGATTGCATCCTTGGCTGCCAGCTTTTCAAATCTTCTGTCTAGCCAGGGGATTGAGGAAGTGGCTGATGAGGTTGAGATAATCCTTGATCCGATCGACCCTTTGTCACCGGCCGTGGCCAATGACTCCTTAGAACGGACTCCGGTCCTAGTATTTCCTGATGTGGAGACCCAGCCTGCTGGCGTCCCCATCAAGGACCTTCTGGACCCTCGGGTTTCACCAATCCCCCCCGGTGTCTCACGATCAACCGAGTTGGCCTGCCCGATCTCGGTCGAGGTCCAGGACCCCCTCGGCCAAATGACCGAAGAAGAGCCATAAGCACTCTAAGAAGAAGCAACGCCACAGGTTGTCCTCCTCCTCCTCTGATGAGAGGCTCCGGCGGAAGCTCCGTCAGCGCTATGAGGACCTTATGTGGCAACAGGTGATCCTAATCGGGCAGAAGCCGGCTCTGCCGCCCACCCCGGCCATTACTTGACTTTCGCCTCCCAGGCCAAAGCCTACCCCTCCGGAACTGAAGCCTCTGGTTCCTCCACCCGTGGGGCTGGCCTGTCCTCTGGTTTGACCTATTCCAGTCTCTCCACCTATTCAGGTGGAACTGCCACCTAAGCAGCCTATGGGAGGGGCTCCCTTGAAAGAGGACTGACTAGACACCGGACTTCCCCAACGTCTGTTGGTCACAGTCACCCCAGACTGCCCTCAGCAGATCGAGGGTGATTTAGGCGGTAGACCGCTGTATCACGACTCCTTGGACTCTGATGTCACCGGGCTCCACTCTCATCCCGGGGATGATGAGTCGTCCGTTGGCACAGGGATGGAGGAAGGCCCTTCCTCTTTCCAAGGGATTCTCCATCTCATTTCCGACTCCACTGGAATCTATCCAGAAAAAGGCGGATTACCCTCTCACAGATATTCTAAAGAGAGGGAATACCCGGAAGGAGGCCTTTCCAGTGGCCGAAGCCATTGATGGCCTGGCCCTTGAACTTTGGCAGCACCCTGCCTCATGCCAGCGCCATCTGCCCGCATGGCCTACAAGTACACGGTGCCCATGGAGTCCTTTGCGGGGTTCACAGAGCACCCTTCCGCCAAGAGTCTGGTGACCGCCTCTGTGTTCAGGCATACTGGTAGTTTGGCTGACACTGACTGACCTCAGGACAAAGAGTCGAAAAATATGGACCACACTGCCCAAAAGGTCTATGTGGCCTCTTCTTTGGGCCTTCGTCAGGCCAGCTCGGCTGTCATTACGGCACACTTCTCTGATGCCCTTCTTGGGTCATTGGACGAAGTCCTCCCTCATCTCCCCATGGACATGCAGACCACGGTCAAACAGGTCCGTGACCAGGGCTGTGCTGTTGCCAAACAGCAGCTCCAGATGGCCTTGGACATCGGGGATTCCTGTGCCCACTTGATGGCTGCCGCAGTGGCCTCTCGTGCAGGGCTTGGCTGAGGCTTTCCTCCTTCCCGACGGATACTCAGCATAAGCTTGCTGACGTGCCTTTCCTGGGGACTGACTTGTTCGGTCCAGGAGTGGCTGGTCACCTACAGCGCGTAGAGCAGTCCAGTGCCACCTTGGACGCCACTTCTGCCAAGGGTTCTTCGGGCAAGAACCAGCAGAAGAAGACTTTTCGGCACTCTTCCCCTGCAGTCCGGCAGACCTCCTATCAAGGAGGACAGCAGCATCAACATCAGCAGCAGGCTCAGGCTTGGCGCCCTTGGCCCAAGCCTGGACCTCAACAGGCCCGCAAAGGAGGCCGAGGCTCAGGACGCCTGCTCTGGGCAGTCCCGTGGGGTATCTCCTCCTGGTCCGCTATCATTTTGGACAGGTGGGATTTCAAAGTGGTCAGTCGGGGACTGCCTTTAGAGTTTGAGCTGTACCCTCCCTGTCAAGCCTGCGCCCCTTGGGAGGAATGGATTTCTTCATGCACCCAGTCAGCTCTTCAACACGACATAGCTCAGCTCCTCCACAAGGAGGCAGTAGCTCCTGTGGCGGATCCTCCAGCAGACCCAGGCTTTGTCTCCAGGTACTTCCTGGTGCCCAAGCGGATGGGTGGTTGGCACCCCATTCTAGATCTCCACGACCTGAATCAGTTTCTCAGGTCTCACACCTTTCGGGTGGTCACTCTGTCCCAGATCATACCATCATTGGAGCGAAACATGTGGTTCTATTCACTGGATCTGCAGGATGCGTTCTTTCACGTCCCAATCTGTACGTCCCATCAGCAGTTCCTCTGCTTCAGGATCGAGGGGACCCTGTATGAGTTCCGAGCCATGCCGTTCGGCGTGTCATCAGCCCCACAGGTCTTCATCAAATACATTGCAGTGGTGGCGGCCCATCTTTGGCGTCTAGGAATCACAATCTACCCTTACCTCGACGATTGGCTCCACAGGTTCCACCCAACAGGAGGTGGAGAGGTTCAGGGATCTTGCCCTCCAGACCTGCTCCCAACTCGGCCTCCTGATCAACGAGGCCAAGTCGGAACTCGTGCCTTCCCAGGTGATGGGCTTCATAGGGGCAGAGCTCGACTCTTGTCAAGCCAGAGCTCGGCTCCCAGCAGACAGGGTGGAGGTTCTCTCCTTGTTTGCCCAATCATTTCTGGTTGTGCACTTGTGCCCTGCCCAGGACTTTTTGCGCCTTCTGGGTTACATGGTGGCATGCACCTTGGTGGTCCGTTGGGCCCGGTTGCACATGCGCCCCCTGCAGTGGGAGCTGGCCACTCAGTGGACTCAGCAATATGGTCATTTCGACCAGCTGATCACTGTAACCCAGAAGGTGTGGGACACTCTCCAATGGTGGACCGCCCCAGACCGGTTGCAGAAAGGGATCCCATTTGTCCTCCCCGAGCCGACGGTCGTCCTCACGACCGATGCTTCTCTCATGGGCTGGGGAGCCCACATGGGGGACAGCAGGGCCCACAGGCTCTGGTCCCCCAAGGAGTCCTGTTGCCAAATCAACCTGTTGGTGCTCAGAGCAGTCAGACTGGTACTGTCAGCTTTCGCTCCTCAGCTCCAGGGTCAATTGGTTCAAGTCCAGACGGACAATACCACCACCATGCACTACCTCAACAAACAGGGCGGCACGCACTCCTGTCTGCTGTGCAAGGAGGCGCTCTGCATCTGGACCCTCGTAAGCCAGTTGGAGGCGGATCTCCTAGCCATCCATGTGGCTGGAGCCTCGAACCATCTGGTGGATGTTCTCAGCCGCATAGGCCAGACATCCCATGAGTGGTCTCTCCATCCAGAAGAAGCTTACAGCCTGTTCTCCTGTTGGGGAAAACCGATGGTGGACCTGTTTGCCTCCAGGGAAAATGCTAAGCTGAGGCTGTATCATGCCCGCCCCCCTCAGCAGGGCTCGCTGCAGGGAGATGCCTTCTTGAGGCCGTGGACCCCAGGCCTCCTCTACGCCTTCCCTCCATTTCTCCTGATCCACAGGGTGTTATTCAAGGTGAGGAGGGACAAGGCGAAGGTGATTCTGTTAGCTCCAGACTGGCTGCGCCAGTTCTGGTATCCAGATCTCCTCAGCCTCGGCTGCAGGCCCCTGGAGCAGCTTTGCACACGCCCGGACCTGATATCTCTCAACCAGGTGAAGGTCTTCTATCCAGACCTTCAATCCCTGCACCTCACAGTCTGGCACCTGAGCAGCTAGAGTTCCAGGCTTTGGGTCTTTCCGAAGATGTCTACACTGTGGTGGAGGCCTATAGAAAGGAATCAACTAGGAAATGTTACGCCTTCAAATGGAAGAGATTTTCCATTTGGTGTCAGGGTAAGGGTCTGAACCCCTTATCCTGTTCTGTGGCTAACATTCTCGACTACCTTTGGTCTCTCTCCAAAGGGGGTCTACGGTCTTTGACCCTTAGGGTGCACCTGGCAGCCATTTCTGCTTACCGGGCATGGACCGGTCAGCTGACACTGGCACAGGAGATAGTGGTCGGGTGCTTTTTCAAAGGCCTGGATCACATATCCTCTTTGGTGCGTGAACCTCCACCTCTGTGGGATCTGCTGCTGGTTTTGGCAAAGCTCATGGGCAAGCCATTTGAACCCATGCACAAGTGTGAGCTGTCACACTTTTCATGGAAGATGGCCTTCCTGGTGGCTATCATGTCAGCCAGAAGGACAGGGGAGCTCCAGGCACTTTTGGTGGACTCCCCTTATCTGGTCTTCCACAGGGACAAGGTTGTCCTGCGCCCCCACCGGAAATTCCTTCCGAAGGTGGTTTCAGAGTTTCACCTTAACCAGGTGTTGACTCTGCCAGTTTACTACCCTAACTACACCTCAGACGCTGAGTACAGGCTCCATACTTTGGACCTGAGACGTACTCTCTCCTATTATAAGGAGAGGATGGCGGATATTCGTGGAGAGGTTCGCCAACTGTTTGTCACTTATGCTGAAGCTGCTTTTGGCAGACCAGCAGCGAAGCGGACTATTGCAAGATGGATTACATCATGCATAGGTCAGTACTATGTGTTGGTGGGCAAGGAGCCTCCCAGAGGGATAAGAGCTTATTCTACCTGCCATACTGCTGCATCGGTGGCTGCTTCCAGGGACATCCCCATCCAGGAAATCTGTCGGGCTGCTACCTGGAAATCAGCAAACACCTTTCTCACTCACTACCACATCGACCTTGAGTCACGTCAGGATGCTGGTTTAGGGGCTTCAGTTCTCCAAGCTCTGTTCCCTAAGTAGGGGGTGTGCGCCTTGCTTCCCTCCTCCTGGAGAACTGCTTGGAGTTTGCCAAAAAGTGTGGATGAACAACATATCCATGCTCCTAAAAGAACAGGTTACTCACCTGTAACAGTAGTTCTAGGAGTGGTATATGTTGTTCATCCTCACGGACCCACCCGACCTCCCCGGCTGCGGATGCACACAACCTGGCTTCTAGCGGGCTAAGATCTGGCATCATGGGACAGAGACGAGGTATATACCACCCAGGTGGGAGGAGCCAGCTTGAAGACTTCCAGCAGATTTAAAGTGGAAGGGGACAATGCCAAACAATGTGGATGAACAACATATACCACTCTTAGAACTACTGTTACAGGTGAGTAACCTATTATTTTTCATCATGGGGGACTTGATGACTACTATGTGTCCATCAGTCCTGACAGAAGAAAAACACATAGTAGCCACTGGCCAGAATAAACAAAATGGGCAGCTTGATTCATCCTCAAGGTATTGTTCATTCTTCTCTCCTTTTATGACATTCAGGAGGATATGTTGCTCCATGTTTTTTAATTATGCATATGTCCATAAAAAAGGGTTACCAAAGTGCGACGTGTGGGTCAATTTTTCAAATCCACAGTAGATCAGTTTTAATAAGCTTTTCAAGACACTGTGACACAAGGATGAAAAAGGAACCATTCTGTGAAATAACTCTATAGCAGAGACTTGAGAAAAAGCACCTTCAGTGTTGTACCAATGTTACATGTTTAAAAATATAACCGTGAGCAACACCACACAAGTGTTTAAGTTAAAAAAAAACATTCCCTGGATCTCTTGCTCAAAAAGTTCCCATTGTGCGTTGAAAAACCATTCCCAAAAGTCCTCCCCCTTCCCCCCCAAAAAAAAAAAGCTGGATGCTTTTACTAAAATGTTTAGAAGCATGTAACATGCTGGGACACCACAGGTTGCATGCACCACAAAAAAAACTGTGTGAACCAGAAATTTGTAATGTATAGAAGACCAGGTAAAAATGCCTTCATTAACAAAAGATGACACCAGAAGAAGTTTTAAAAATAATTTCGTTGATATGCAACTAGAAGAAAGTCTGCATAGAAACAGTGGAGTATGCTGTGGTTTTGTATATCCCGTTTTGTTGAGAGAAATCTGTGGCATTGTGGAGTTTGGCTTTAAAAAAAATAAAATCGGTGCACCAAGGCTTCTCAAATTGTGAAATGTATTTGTACTTGTGACCAGCTTTTAAAATCACTGGCCCAGATATTCAAAAGGGTTGCGCCATGTGCAATAGGGTTGCACCTGTGCAAGTCCGAGATTGCGCCATTCTGCAATATTCAGCAGAAGGCAGTTGCGCTACTGAAAACATGCTAAGCAACAGCGCAATGCAAATGAATGCATGCTGAACTGGAGGGGGAGGAACCATGCATAAACTGCACAGCCCGATAGTCAGCCAGGCTGTTCAGAGTTGTGCAGGCGCAACCCCAACCTCGCCTGCACAACTTTGAGGCAAAAAGGAAGTAAGTCGAGGGCCACCCACGGGTGAGCTGCCGCGATGCAGCGCAACACAGCAGCTGCCACCTGTGGCTGGCCCTCAACCTACTCCCTGTGCCCCCCTGCAGCCCGATCGTGGGCAAAGTGCAAAACATCCCCACCCCCCACCCGACTGTCCGATCGCGGGCAAAGCAGAAAAGTCCCCTCCCGACTGGCCCGATTGCGGGCATAAGTTTATCCCACCAGCCCGATCGCGGGCAGCAAAGTGTCCCCGAGCGTATCCCTGGTGGTCAGTGGACGATAAGCCCGATCGCGGGCTGCATAATCTGGCGAACCCCGCCCCCAAGACCATATCCTGGTGATCTAGTGTCCCCCACCACCCACCGAGCCCCACCACCCGCTCCCCACCCGCGGCCTCGGCGGCAGCATTCCACCCGCCTGCCGCCCGCCGCCCACCGACTGACTGCCGGTGAGACTACTGCCGCCCGTGGTGCAGGCAAGAGCCAATGAGCGCAGCCATACCGTGCAAAGCGAGTCAGACATGTGAATGAAATTGATTCACATATCTGAATACCTGCCTCACCAATGCGACATGGGCTACGCGGCCGACAACAAGCGTGCTACCAGGCATCGGCGTCGATGGCGGCGGCGAAGCGGCTGGCGGTGGTCTGCCGCCGCGAAATGCCAAGCAGGCGTGGTGGTGCCAGGGCACCGAGACGAGGGGCGCCACATTAACCGGCGATCGGCTGTCTCGTCACTGAACCACCAGGGATCACGACCGGCGTTAACACTCTTCGGCCCGTGATCGGTCTTATCGTCACTGGACCACCAGGGATATGTTCGGGGAGGACGCTTTGTGGCCGCAATCGGGCTGGTGAGGGGTGATGTAAGCTATGCCCGTGATCGGAGCCAGTCGAGGAACTTTCTGCTTACTTGCCGCGATCGGGCGCGCGTCGGTCCGACGGCTGCTGCCTGGCAGGGTGCCTGCATATAATGGGGCCATAAACACGTACAAATGCCCCCGTACCTTGCATGAATTGATACCATTTGCATGTCACCTTTTGAATATCGGAAATTTGTGCATGGCGCAATGGTACTTGCGCCACGCGGATGAATGCTCCCTCTGACCACTTAGGTAGCAAGTTCCACTAAGCCATGCACAGTGGCTGTGGCCGAGGGTGATATTCAAAGAGTTGCTCAGTAGCTAAACTCCTTTGAATATCGCTCCGGCCACACCCCTGCGCAACTATTTTGTGCAGCGCAAGGGCTTGTGCCACAAAATAGCGCAGTTTGAATATCCGGCCCATTGATTATAACTGCAGTGGTTATTTCTATATTTTTTTTAATTCGTACACTAAATATTTGGTACTTTGGTACCCCCATTTTAAGAAATGACCCTTATATCATTAGTGGGGCTATTATCAATATCATTATTATTACAATAGTTGTACTGTGTGGCAAGAAATGGGGACTGATCAGTTAGAGGCTGTGGAACTCTCATGCCAGCAGCATTTTATGCTGATGTCACAGCTTTGAGCTATGCCAGTGTCCCTAGCAGGGATGCATATTGCCCATTTATTATGACTTCCCAGAGACAGTGTTATAGCTAACAGAAAAAAAAATATGGTACATCTGATAGACTTTCATCTTTCTCAGCAGATACTTGTTCTAGAGAAAAGCAGTTGTTGATGGAGGAGATAGTCCAACTGAAGAAACTGACAGAGGTAGTGAAAAGGGACATTGCTTATAAGGAGGCAGAGCTGGGGAAAATTCAACTGGAACTAGAGCGGACTGTCAACACTGTGAGAGACAAAGAACACAATATCCGACTACTGGAAGTACAGGTGAGTACAGGAGAGGAGTTTCTTTTCTGTGGATTAGTTGTATCTGTATCAAATAACCTCAGTGTGTGATGCATTATAATTTGCACTAAGACCATCCTGTTTAGGAAATGCTCCTTTCAAACAACATGAAGTCTTGCTATATTATAGACATTAGCAGTTTGATCCAGCTCTAGAACTGCCCCGGAGTGAAATGGTTAAAACCATTCCAAAATAGAATTTTGGCACGAGAGCAGCTCTATCTGTGTCATTTCAAACTTGAACTGTCAGATTCTTTACTCCGCCTCAGTGAACAGTCGCTCCGGAGATTTCTCCTTCTGCTCGGTTCATTTCTCGGTTTAAAAAGTGTTTTCTCGGTTGGATTTAACCGAGAATAGTTTTATTTAACATAAAACCGTTCAGTTCAAGCTCTATCTGTAGTAATGTAGTAAATGAAGGTTTTGTCTGTGTGGAATTTGTAAGTTATCGGTTCGGTTTTGAACCGATCAGTGGAGTTAAAACTCATTTAAAACTAAAAGTTACTATTTTAGAGTGCGGTTCCGGTTCTTATCGGTTCTAAAAAACCGGATTTATTCGTTTTTCCAATACCGTGACACAGTTAGGAACCGATAAGGGGTGTCTTGCCTATTTTCTGCATTAAAGGCAAGTTTTGGTTAGGCTGGCATTATGTCTGAGAAACCCAAAAGACAAACCGGGCCCACTGGGTTTCAACACTGTGATGTTTGTGGGGAAGTCTTTGCCAAGGCTGACCCACACACCACATGTGTTTATTGTCTGGGGTTTGACCACCTCCAGTCAGACTGCCAGGTATGTAAGAATTTCCCTGCAGCCACCCTGGAAAAAAGATTGGGCAGGCTCAGGGAACGAGAGGCCAAAAAGTCCGCTGACCCGGATGGCCAGCCCGGTTCGGTGCCAGCAGAACCAGAGATGCCCTCTGACCAGGGCCAGACTTCCTCGGGCAAAGAAAAGCTGGTTCTGAGGAACCAATTTCAGTAAAGAAAACAAGAAAATCAGCAGGTCTGAGTCAAAATTCCTTCTCCAACTGCTGCAGAGATAGCAAAAGCCATACAAATTGTCCAGTCACTGTCTCAGGGTCCGTCGAACCACCACTATCTGGTAAAGGTGAGGTTCGTCCGGTCCCAGTGGTTCAGGATTATGATATTGAGGAATTTTATGAACCAGAGGAGGGAGGAGGATTATGAACAGTATGAATGTGGCTGGGAAGGTCTGGGTGTGCCCATTGAACCGGACATCTCCCCAGACAGACCTTTAGAATCTCCCCCTATGCTGTCTGAGTCCCCATCTCATTTTATGTTTTATAAAAAAGTTGCTTAAACCCTCCAGCTTCCTTTAGAAGAGGCTGTGGATGAGCAAGAGGAGCCTGATTTTGTAGAAATGATGGATATTCCAGAGTCTAGGAGATTGCCTATTCCTTTACATAAGTCTTTTAGGAAACAAACAATTAAAATTTTAAAAGCTCCTAATTCTGTGCCTCCTGTAGATAAAAGATGGACAGAAGGTATACATTGTCAGGCCCTGATACAGAATTCCTTTCTCAGCAATGCAGTCATGTTGGGTAGTTCAGGCTGCTGCCTGTGATAAAACTAATATTCTCTGGCTTACATCCTCCTGACAAGGATTCCAGGAAGATTGATGCCATGGCAAAAAAACAGTGTATGGCAGCCTCTCTGGGACTGAGGCAAGCAAATTATATGGCTTATGTAGCTAGGTATCAGAAATCTAGATGGGATACTGTTATGCAATTGGCCAAGCAGGCCCATGGCCAGCTGGCTAGTGAACTAGAACAGGTGGCTGCTGATGGCATTGAAGCCTCTAAGGTTCAGTTTCCTGCTGCTGTGGATGTTAATGATGTTTCCTCTAGGGTCATGGCCACATCTGTAGCTTTTCGTAGGTTGGCCTGGCTCAGGTGTACTAGTTTGTCACAGGATACCCAGACTAAGGCTATGGATTTTCCTGTGGTGGAAAATTCTCTGTTTGGAGAGCAGACAGAGAATTACATGAAGAAGATGGATGAATATAGGACTACTTACAAGAGTGCCCAGGCTAAGGCGGCAAGCCACTCCTCAAAGGCATGCCCCAGGGGTAGGGGTGAGCCTTTTCACGAAGCCTTTCTACCAGACTCAGGCCTCCTCTGCCTATGCTCAGGGGCTAGCCTTTGAGGCAGGGGCAGGCGAGGGGTGGGCAGACCTGCTCCACCCCCAGCCTAAAGCTCCTCGAAACAGGCACCCTGATGGGGTGCCCAGGGCCAGATCTCCTGTACCAGTGGGGGCAGGCTGGCTTACTTCAGTCAGAATTGGGCTTCTTTAACCTCAGACAAGTGGGTTCTGGAAGTAGTAAGCCAGGGTCTGGTTCTCAGCTTCAAAAGTTTCCCAAGTTGAGAAGCAGACTTTTCTACTACAAGTGCTTCAGAGACCCTCGCTCTGGAAACAGAGGTCTCATCCCTGTTAGCTCTCAGAGCAGTAGAAAGGTTCCTCCCTGCATCAGGGCAGGGGTCTGTATTCAGATGCTTCCTTACCCCAAAAGACAGGAGAATGGCGGCCCATTTTAGATCTCAGATATCTGAACAAGCATCTTTTGAAACCAAAGTTCAAAATGGTAACTCTGGCAATGATTTTACCTTCCCTAAGGCCAGGGGACTGGCTAGCCTCCCTGGACCTCAAGGATGCCTATTTCCATGTCCTAATCAGAAGATCCTATCGAAGTACCTCAGATTCGAACTGCCCTCAGGTCATTACCAGTTCAGAGCATGCCCTTGACCTTACCTCTGCTCAAGGGTATTCACAAAGTGTCTAGCAGTGGCAGTGGCCCACTTAAGGAGGCAGAGGTTGCTGTTTTCCCTATCTAGACGACTGGCTCATTGTAGGCCAGTCCCCAGAACAGGTAAATCTCACCTGCAGGTCACCCAGCAGCTTCTCACCTCCTGGGTTTTCTGCTAAACCTACAAAGTCGGTTCTGGAACCAGTCCAGGTACTCACCTTTATAGGGCAGAATTGGACACAAAGCTAGCCATGAGCCTTTCTTCCCCAGAAAGGGTAAGGAATTTAGTGGCTCTGGCCTCTTCCTTCACTCTGCAGGTCTCTGACCAGCAAGACACTTTCTGCAGCTCCTGGGGCACATGGCTGCATCCACAGCTGTTGTGCAGGAGCCAGATTTCAGATGAGAGACATTCAGTTTCACTTGAGAACCTTTTGGTCTCAGAGAAGAGACCCCCTTTCAAGTTGGTCCCAGTGACTCGAACCTTGATCCTAGCTCTCCAGAGGTGGCAGGATCAGAGCAATTCAAGCGGGGTCCCTTCATTTCCCTTCTCACGACTTGACTCTCACTACAGATGCTTCCCTTCTGGGTTGGGAGCCCACATGGGCGACCTTTCCCTCAGGAGTTTGGTCCCAGGAATCTCTGCTCCACATCAATTTGCTGGAACTCAGAGCTGTCTTTTAGCTCTTCAAGCTTTTTCTGCATCTGTCCACGACAAGGTGATACAAGTCAGAACAGACAACACCACAACAATGTGGTACATCAACAAACAGGGGGGCACTCGGTCTTCGGCCTTGTGCATCGAGGCAATGAAGTTGTGGGCTCTGGCCTATTCCCTGAACACTTTCCTCATAGCAGTTCATCTTCCAGGGAAGGACAATGTCCTAGCGGATGCCCTCAGCAGGATTTCCCAGGGCCATCACGAATGGTCCCTGGATCCTCAAGTGCTGGGGATAGTTTTTGCCAGGTGGGGCATCCCTCAGATAGATCTTTTTGCAGCCCCAGACAATCACAAACTTCCTCTGTTCTGTTGCAGGCCTCCAGTGCTGGGCTCAGTTCCCCTGGATGCCCTTCTTCTGGATTGGGAGGGGAAGTTCCTCTATGCTCCCCCTTTCCTCTCCTATTTAAAGTACTAGTCAAAATCAGATCTGAGCCTTGCAGGGTGATTCTGATTGCCCCGGATTGGGCCAGGCAGCCCTGGTACCCACTCCTTCTGTCTCTGACAGTCCATCTTCCCCTGTGCCTCCCCAGGAATCACAATCTGTTGACTTGTGCCCAGGGAAGGGTTTGGTATCGGACCTCAAATCCCTCAACCTCAAGGCCTGGCTCTTGAGGAGTTAGAGTTGCTGATTCACACCTCTCTCAGGGTGTTCTTGAGATCTAAAGGCTTCAGAAAGCCTTCCACTAGAGCTACTTATAGTTCTAAATGGAAAAGGGTTTCCATTTGGTGTGCTGGAAAAATATTTCCCCAGAATCTGCTGAATTGCCCATTTTGTTAGATTACATGGTACATCTTAATTCCTTGGGTCTCAGACCAGCTACCCTGAGAGTTCATTTGGCAGCTGTGTCTGCTTTTGTGTCAGCAGGAAAGTCATCCACTCTTTCCTGTCATCCTGTGTTTTCCAAGTTTGTTAAGGGATTACTCCATACTAATCCTCCCTTTGGGAACCGGCCCTGCTTGGGACCTTAATGTTTGCATTGCCCAGTTAATGCAACCCCTTTTGAACCCTCTGTCTTCTGCAGGCTTAAGTACCTAACTTGAAAACTGTTTTCTAGTGGCTATCACTTCTGCCAGGCGCATAAGTGAATACAAGCCTTGTCAGTGGAGACTGACTTTATTTCTTTCCACAGGGATAAGGTAGTCCTTAGGACTAATAGGAAGTTTTGCCTAAGGTGGTTTCAGATTTCCATCTTAATCAATCTATCTCCCTTCCAGTATTTTCACTGATCACTCCTCTTGGTGAGAGGAGGTTGCACAACCTGGATGTTAAGAGAGCTCTTGGTTATTATATAGGCGTACCAAAGGTCACAGGTTCGAATCCCTCCAACTTTTCCTTACCTGTGGTGAAGTTGGGAAGGCAAACCTGCCACTAAGAGATCAATAGCCAGGTGGATTGTCTCTTGTATCCAATTTTGTTATCAGAAAGTGGGCAGAGCCCCCCCGGTTTGAGGGCTCATTCTACCAGGGGTACAGCTGCGTCTCTAGCTGCTGCCAGAGATATCCCTTTATTAGAGATTTGCCAGGCTGCTACTTGGAAAAAGGTACACACTTTTACCAAGCATTACTCCCTGGATGTCCAGGCCAGGAGAGATGCTCGGTTTGGCACAGCTGTTCTTCAGAGCCTATTCCCTAAGTAGGTTCTGCCCCTCCTCCATGGAGGTACTGCTGTGTATTCTGCTAATGTCTATAATATGCAAGACTTCATGTTGTTTGAAGAAAAAATTACTCACCTTAGTAATGTTGTTTCTTCTAATGGAGTCTTGCTATATTATGAACCTCCCCCAACCTGCCCCTCTCAGAACCTCTACTTGGTGGGTGCGGGCAACTTAAGTATGGGCACTACTTATGTCCTGTTAGCATTTTGTCCCCTTTGGGACTTTGGGGGTGTGTATGTGTGCGGCGTGTGTGTGTTTTATTATACTTATGTTCCATTTTCATATTATTAGAATGGTGTTAGTATTTCTGGTCCCCTGACTTGAGTCTTGGGTGTTGGGACCATCAATGGTTGTTATTATTTAGGTAGCCATTTGGCTAGTGTAGAGTTACAGCTTCCACACAGACCTTAGTGAGTTTGGCTCGTAAAGATCTGACAGTTCAAGTTTGAAATGACACAGATAGAGCTGCTCTCGTGCCAAAATTCTATTTTGGAATGGTTTTAACCATTTCACTCCGGGGCAGTTCTAGAGCTGGATCAAACTGCTAATGTCTATAATATAGCAAGACTCCATTAGAAGAAACAACATTACTAAGGTGAGTAATTTTTTCTTTTGGTGTATGTTTGGAAATAACTACTGTAATTAGACTATTTTTATCAGTATTTAAGATTTATTTTGCTAAATAAAATGTAAAACATGAAATTTGGATACCATGCTGGGGAGGCGACAGCGGGACTCGAGTGTCCAGCCCACACGTCACTGCCAGCCCCGACCCAACTTGACTCTCTGCGGTTCCTGCCTCCTCCCGTAAGGGGCTGGTAGGAGAGGGAGGCCCAGCACCTGATTTCTCGGTCAGGGAGGGGGTCAGGCAGACGGTAGAGGCTGGTCGAGTGGGCCCCTGCCTGAGTAATGCCTCAGCAGTTGGCGACAAGGAAGGAAATTTGACCAACAAAAATGAGCAACTACCTCCTCATGTTGTTTTCAGTCCTAATCAGTTGTTGATGGGGGGATATATCCAAACAGCTCTCTGTACTGTGGCCAGAGCACAAAGGCGCACCATATGGTGTCACACCTTCACTTACCGTTACAGTTTTTCTTTCCTGTGTATATTTTAGCCTTTAGGTAACTGCTCCTACAGGACTATGCTATCCTGTTGATTGCTGATATCCTTCCTGGAACCCCCATGAAAACGAGATGCTGTATCTCATGGTGTTACCACACTTGGAGTAATTTAAAATAGATAAATACACTTAGGGCAGCATCTGGGGAGTCAGCAGGGCTGCAGCTATGAATCCTGGGGCCCCGGACAAGTCACTTGGAATGGGCCTCCCATTTCCCAAACCAGCTAATGACAGGGGTAATGCCAGCTCCTCAGGAGGGCCCCTCCTGAGCTCAGGGCCCTGGACAACTTCCCCACTTCCCCCCCATTACTGCGGCCCTGGGAGTCAGTCATCTGCTGGTTACTCTGCTCCCTGCGTCACAGACCCTCACACCAGTGTCTTGCAGCTCTACTGCCACAGTGAACCTGGGCCCATTGTTAAGTCCTGTGAACTCATAAATCGTGGTAGTTACTGTCTTGCCTGTGAACTGTGCCCCCTTTCAAGTCCAGGTTCAAACTGTGTATGGTTCCTAGTTTGTGTAGTTACTGCTGCTCCCTTTTTACAGCTTCATAACAGCTTTGCTGATGTAGTGCCAATGAGGAGCAGAGAGGATGGATGAAAAATGTAACTTTTTCCCTCCGCACAGTAGAGTTTCATCACATTATTGGTATGCATGAGATCATTGCACTCTTCTCCGTCTCCCACCCCCCACACTTCTTTCTTTCATTACAGTTCTCCATCTTGGACCCACCAGTTCCAGCTCCATGTAAGAAAAAACTGCCCACTGCCAAACATCCCACCATGTCCTTATCCATGGTTAACTTGGAAATGTCTAGGTGGGGGAACTCTCACATCTAGAGATCTAGGTGGTGGAACTGTCATTTCCTGGTGGTGGAACTCTCTTATAGTAGTCCATGGATAATGACAACAGAGGTGGTGGAACTGCCAAGCAATTTTTTAAGAGGTTGTAGAACTGAGTTCCTGTAGGCTCCTGCCCAATTTAACCCCCTGCCCGTATCACTTCCTGCACCAACATTCTTCCTCAACAAACTCTGTGTCCTCTCAAACCTATTCCCACTGGGGCAAAAGCCATACTGTCTTCCGGCTGCCTGCCTGCTCTGTTTCTCCCTGCTAGCTGCCCGATACACAAAGTCAGCGGCGGTCTGACCTGGAAAGGGGGGGACTTTAAAAGTAATCCCTGCTGCTGAGGCAAAGGCAATCCGGACAAGTGTGTAAGTATGAAGTGAGGCTCGGTCAACCATGGCGGGGCTGATTGACACCTAACAACACGGTATCAGATTACCCTACTGAAAAGATAGGAGCACGGCTATCATTGCCATTGCTGCTGGGGATACTGTTAGTCTCTGGTAAGAAGCTGATGTGGACTTTTCAGAGTGGAAGGTGCTGCACTGGTTTTGCCCACGATAACCCTGCTGTTGGCTGGGGTGAGATCTTGGGTGGTCATGGGAAGGATAGTGATAGCGGGGAAGAGGCAAGTCACTGTGTAACTCCTAGGTGGTGCTATCCCAAAAGATACTACCCCTGCCTGCATGACTAAGCGCAGGTTGGGCAGCCTGAGTTCTGAGAATGGGTGCCTCCACCCGGAGGGTTGGTTTAATGGTAGCGTAGCTGCTTTGGATACAGCCCTCTGGGACACTGATACCCCCTTCTAACCCCTCTAGTGGCCTATACTGGTCAGCAATTATACAGTTACAGTGAACACCAGAATGCAATGTTATACCCACACTTGGTACGCTTACCACCAGGGCTGGATCAGCTGCACTTGCCCTGGACACCCCCTGCAAAACAAGACCTGCAATGGAGAAAGGCAGTAGCAACACAGTATCCCCACCACAAAGGTACACAGTAGCCAGTGTAAATGCAAAAAGATTTAGATCTGATTTATTGGGGGGACATGAACAAGGGAGGGGCAGTAATCTGGTGTTTGATTCTGGATCTAATTTAATCAGGCTAAGCATGCATGCCTCTAAGAGTCCCTCTAACACAGTCACACATACACTCTGGGTACCCAGGCTAGCCAGAAGCATTGCCTGGGGTAGGCCGGCATTGCAGCTGTTGTTGGGGCCCTTAGGAAGGAAAAACACAACATGCACTTTGACCCACAATTTGCGTTCTGGAGCTGGCTGGCTCAGTTCATTATGATTAACCAAAACAATTAAATCAGATGACGCACTTTGATTTGAGCTCTGTTTCAGGGAGCTACCATGATGTTTACTCACGCTACCCAGACTAAGAGGCAGGATGGACAAAATGAAAACCTCAGAATGATTGACTGCTGTGCCAGGAGAAGCAGGGCCCACACAACACACCGTGGTGGGCGATCCTGTTCGATTGTGTTGAGCAGGGAGCTGAATCCCCAGGCGGGTCTTTCATCTGATGTAACTCTGCAGCATGAGCGGCAGTCTAGGCCGAGATGGTGAGGCCCAGACCAGGTGAACAGTTCGGATACAGTCCGGTAAAGAGCTGGATACAGCTTCCATCTAGCGTGACACATTCAAGTAATGTGGGGAACCAAATCGCGACCCACACTGCACATTCAGCACAATTATAGTAAAGAGAAGTAAATACCACAGTTCGGATGACAGTGTGGTTGCAATTGACAGTGTCTCTGCGCAAACCGTATGCCCTGTGGGTGTCTTTAAGACCTGACAGGCCAATCGCACCGAGGCAAATTTTTGGTCCACACCAGGCGAATTTCACGTTGTCACAATTCAGGTCACAGCATACCTCTCAACCTTTTGTCCCCCAAATGTGGAACATTGCCTCTCCAAATGTGGAACAAATGAGCAAAATGTGGAACACTTATTCAGATCTTTACCTGGGAGGCTCAGAACACTGTTAAAAGGTTTGCATTTGTGTTCAGAAAGTCTGTTATTAATTGAATAATATATTTTTTGCATCATTTACTATAGGTTTTTGCTTTAAACTGTTAATACTGAATGTGGAACAAATCCTCACAATGTGGAACAGGGAGCTTTAGCGACGTAAAATGAGGAACGTTCCTCGTAATGTGGTACGGTTGAGAGGTATGGGTCACAGTCACAGCAAATTCGGATAATGTCCGAGATATTAATGCAGACTTCTTCACTCGAGAAGATGGTAGCAGGAAGGCCAGACACAGCCTTCCCACTGATTTCCCCCACGCTACTACGCAGGAGCAGCTGCTCGAATTACTCGAGCTGTTCACTCTCTCAACTCCAGCTACACAGTGACTCACTGCTGCAGGCAGCTGTGGGACTTCTCAGTGATCCAAAAGGTTCGGTTGGTTGATCCATCTGTCTGTCACAGCAAGGGCTCCCCCTCCAGGTCCATTTAGGCGCCAAACAGTAAAAACTACAATTCCTGCAGAAATTCACTCCCACAAGACCCCTGGGGACAGTCTCCATTTTAGGGTCCCCAAGGTACTGGGATATTAACCCAAGTGCCAGATGTGGGAACTGAACCCACAGCCCTCTGATCTCCCAGCCTCAGAGGCGAGTGTGCTACCTACTGATATTAAAGCAGATAATCAGTAAACAATCACAGATTCTACTAAAGCTCCCTCTGCACAATTAGCGATGGCAGAATGAAACGGATGTGTTGCAGTCCAGGTGGGACTCGAGCCTGAAATCACTCAGCCCCCACCCAGAATAATTATAACCCAGGAAAATGATGCCTCTTACAGAGACAGGCATGGAGGCTAACAGGGCACTCACATGCAAGCACTTTTAAAACAGTTAGAACACAGAACACCAGCCTGGCAGTGGGCATTTAGGCAAGCCCAGAAAGACATTTTAGGAACCCCCATTTGCAGGGGGTTACAACTGAATGACTGAATTATTTCTGTGGGGGCAGTTCTGGGGCACTGCTTGTTACTGGCCAGTCTCTTCCACAGTAGAATGTCGGCAGCAGTAAAGGTGGCACGAGTTTCTCTTTATACCGGTTACTCTAGTTTTGGGGAAAATCCAACTGCAACCCACTGGGTGAATGAGTGAATGTATGGAATATGATTGGAGGGGGGTGTACAACTTTTTAGATCGTAAAATCTACCTTCATTGCTGTTTCGATGTTTACAAATATGCACCAAGAATGAGGGTACAGGCATTTTTTTTTTCTAAAATAAAAAGTTGCAACTGTAGTTGAATGTTATTACCAAGAGTAATGCAGTTTGAATGTTTTCCTTCGTGTGTCAGTTGCTGCTCTCCGTGTTGCATATGTTTTTTCTTTGGTGTGTTATGACCAGGCTACTTATGGTATTGTGTGATTTGCATACAGGCAGCAAGCAGGACAAGTTGGATACATCATCTATGATGCATATATTCATACGACACCATTAGAAGCGCGCTGTGTCTGAGTTTAGTGGTCTCTGGTGTATAGCCCCCCCCCCCATCTCCGTGGTCCTAATCATCAATCTAATGTACTGCTCCTTCCCCTTCCCTCTCCCCTTCCATACCTGCTGTTCTCAGACAGGCACCTCTTCCAAGGCTAAACTAGTCAGCCCCACCTGGCACCCCAAGAGCACATGGCAGACAGGGGCACCCAGTACTCTCATATAGTTCCTGGGTATCATTTCAAAGAGGCTTACTGAGTCATTGTTGCATTTTTAAGTCACTTTATTGCACTTCACAAGAGCATTTTAAAGCACAAGATAATAAATGCAGTAATTCAGTACAAACACTGGGGCAATCTGGAAATGAAAGCAACCCATCACTTTGCCTTACAAAAAGGCTTCATCAGGGAGTGCTGCTCTGGTCCCATCACAAGCATTTATACAAGAACTGACCTCTTAAAGCATGTGAAACTCTTGCATAGTAACTCAGACTGAATTGTATTATCATTATCATTCAAAAGCCCATATTCCGGAAATGGAGATTTAAGCAATGGGTACTATCACTTTATCCATTTATAAAACCAATTTAAATCGGATTGCTAGGGCACACAACTGACAACTGCCTGGGTGCCAAGAGGGCACCAAACGAACAACTCCCCCGAGAGGGCCTCCAGCTGCACCAGCACCATGATAGCACCCACTTTATCTGCTCTACAGCTCCTCCCTTGTCTGTATCCTCAGGGGATAATGCCAGGTGGTCAGTCCCCACTGGTGCATTCCATTGAGCAGTTACCTCCCCCTAGTTGTTGTTACATACACAATTAATAAAACAGAAAATTATTTGTTTAATATAAGTGACCACCTCCTTTTTTATCACAGTTAGCTCTCCAATGTTAGAACTTCCTGTCTCAACATTATTTGTTTGTTTATGTATTTATTTATTTAAAATCTTGGTGACCGGGATAGGCACACTGAGCAGAGGTTCATTTCCAGGTGCGACCCCGGGGAGAGGGGAGATCGACAATACAATAAGTTTATTCAAAGGGACAAAAACAGTATATGATATACAATTTACAATATACAATGTAGTACAGGGTTGCGGAGCTCCAGGTGACTGTATAGCTGGCTAGGATGGAAACTTACAGTACAAGAACATAGAAGTGATTTGATGTGAGGCATGAGCCATAGGTGATTACAGTACAACAGAACACTTGGGACCTGGAATTTAAAATCCTGTAGTTCAAGGGCAGTGCAGTCCTGAGGTTATGCATGGTACAAAGCTGGTAACTTATATGATAGCTTTTTTTCTTTTTTTTAATTCATGTTTATTAACATCATTTTGGGTACAATTACATGAGTCATAACTTCAGGTACATATGATTTCATCCTCAGATCTTATACAAGTTATGTATTGGTATGGGTATTTAGATCTTACAACTCCAATTCTAATACTAGTACATATTCGGTTATACAATGCTTCAAAAGGTTATTATTAGGTTTACAGACAAATACTTTCCCTTTTCAGATGTATTGTTTCCAGGTACCACTCACTCCTCTGTGTGGGAAGGGGGCTTCAACGAAGGGGTAGCCCTTCTTTCCTGAGAGGGGAGGGCCTGGGGATGGTTGCGCGTCTAACCAAATCTGTCTTCTCACCCATCTGCGTATGTAGATGTGGTTTTTTGATTAACCTTAAGGGTCAGCTCCTCGAGCTCTGAGATTTCTTGTATTATTTGAAGCCAGGTCTGTATCGTGGTGGCTCCACCTCCTCCAGGAGCGGGAGTTTTGCTTTATGGCAACTGCCATTAAAATGGCCCAACGGTAAAGTGAATCTGCATTTTCATGCCGGGGGCAGGCACCCAGTATATATTCTGCCAGGCCAGATAGGAGTCTGTCATGAAAAGGTCCTTCAGTGCTGTGGTTATTTCTCTCCAAAACCTATGAATCTCTGGGCAGGCCCAGAATATATGAAGATGATTTGCCTCTGCCTCCCTCCAGCAGTTTAGTTGCCTTTGGGGGTTTCTTTTATTTAGTACTGAGGGAGTGAGGAAATAACACACTTTGATTCTCCAACTAAATTCTTGCCAGTATGGGGATCGGGTTGTTTTTGAGGAAACCTGAAAAACTTCTTCCCAGTTACTCTCATTGGGGTCCACTCCATGCTCTCCCCTCCATTTAGATTTAATTTTTTCCAGAGGATCCCCTCTCAGTTCTGCCAGTGCTTACTCCCGAGATCAGGCCTGTATTGGTCTGTCCTGCTATTATAGTGTGGAGAAATTCTCGGAGTGGTGCGACCCTCTCGAGGTCTTGATCTGCCCTTTGCAGCTCATTAATGTAAGCTCGGACCTGGAGATATCTGACATTGTCTGAATTTCGTAGTGCATATGTATTCTTAAGTGTCTCAAAGTCTAGAACCCTGCTCCCCTGGAGGTACTGGCCCAAATGTGATAGGCCCAGCCTGTCCCAGACCCTAAAGGTATGATCCCACCTAGCTGGGGAAAGTGGGGGTCCCAGGCCAGTCTGGACGTTAGCCATAACGTGGCTGTAAGTTTATACTTTCGCCAGACTCTGTGGGATGCCCTCAAGGTGTCTCTAACTGCTAGGAGGATAGGTGTTTGTGCATCCTGAGTACTCTGTGGAGCCATAAGTCTGGCCTCTAGGGTAGGGCCTCTTTCTTCCTCCTCTCCCTTCTCCATCTCCTTCCAACCCAATAAGTAGGTTGGGGTCGACTGCAAAAGGGCCATCTTTAGCTGTGTAGCTAAGTAGTAATCTTCCAGGTCTGGGAGAGACCTTCCTCCCTTATTTCTATGTGTTTGTAAAATTTGGAGGTTTATTCTGGGCCTTTTGTTATTCCAGACAAATTTTGATATTGGCTTACGCCAATTTTGGAAATGCGATTTATGAATGAAGATAGGGAGGCATTGGAGCAAGTATAACAATTTTGGAAGTATATTCATGGTAATTGAGTGAATTCTCAAATACATAGGAAGGTTTATAAGTGATCACCATTCCAAGTCTTTTTTCACCCGATTTACTAAGGGAACAAAGTTAGCCTTGAACAGTTGGGAGATGTGTTTGGTGATATAGGTACCTAGGTATCTCATTTTGTCAGCCGACCAATCCAAGGGAAGTAGATCCTTTGCTGTGAGGGTGTGTAGTAAAAACTAAGGATCTCTGTCTTCGCTTTATTTAATGAGTCTCCCAGGTGTCCACCAAATTCCTCTAGGGCTGCCAGTACCTGGGGGATTGACTCCTCTGGTCGGGAAAGGGAGAGCAGAACATCATCTGCATTCAAATAAATTTTCTTGTGTAGTTCTCCTACTTCAATCCCAGAAATGTTCTCAGCTTTCTGAATGGCTTCTGCCAGTGGTTCAATATATAAGGCAAATAAGAGGGGAAACAGTGGGCATCCCTGATGGGTTCCCCTGCCCAGGTCATATCTTTCTGAAATCCCTCCGTTTACCCTGACATATGCCTGTGGGCCCAAGTAAAGTGTTCTGATAGCATTAATGAAGGCCGGTGGAAACCTCATATGTTGAAGCACTGAGAAAAGGAAGGACCATGAGACCTTGTCAAAGGCTTTTACGGCATCTAGGCCCATCAGGCAGACTGGGGTTTGGGTACAATGGAGTCAATTATATTTATTGCTGAGCGGACTCTGTGTGGGGCCTGTCTGCCAGAGACAAATCCGGTCTGGTCCATCTTGATCAGGTCTGGGAGGAATTAATTCAGTCTGGAGGCTATAATAGAAATAAAAATCTTATAGTCCGAGTTAAGGAGGGAGATGGGACAGTAGGACTCGCAGCGGGTGGGATCTTTGTTTTCTTTATGTATTATGGAGATGGTGGCGTATTGCCAAGAGGGTGGAATTGGGTTTCCATCCCTCCATATATCTGAGAATATGTCTCAAAGTATGGGGGCAGTGTCAGTCTTAAATACTTTATAAAATTCTGCACTGAACCCATCCGAGCCAGGGCAGTTGCCTGTTTTCAGGTCTTTTATGACATTTAGGATCTCTGATTGTAATACTGGTTTAGTTAGTGTTTGAATATGGTCCCTTGTAAGGGTGGGGAGGGTTAGGGACTGAAGGTACTTTGTTTTGTCTTCTAAGGATGTTTCAGGCTGGGGCCTGTATAGTCTTGAGTAGTAATGAACAAAGGCCTCAGCAATTTGGCTGTTTTTATGTACGGGGAGCCCTGTGGTAGGGGAAATTATTTTGGTATTGGTAGCTCTAGCTGCATATTGCCTTAAGTGGCAGGCAAGAAGTCTGGTTCCTTTAGGGCTTCCCTCATAATATCTTTGAGATAAAAGAGAGCTCTCTGTTTCCTCTTTCTGTAGTCTCTCAAGTTCTTTCCTGTGTTTTTTCAGTTCCAGGTCTCTTTGTCGCTCCCACTTTATTTTTTGGGCCCCCTCAATTTCCTTAATTGTGGAGAGGAGATCTAGTTGTTTTTTTCTAGCTTGTTTCTTCTTGTGAGAGGCTATTGAAATAAGTTTATCCCTGATGGTGGCTTTTAGAGTATCCCATAAGATTTGTGGTGTGATTTCTTTTGATGAGTTTTCAGTTATAGTTTGTTCTAGACTTTGCTTAATGTCCTCCAACACCTTTTTGTCTGCCAACAAGGAGGTGTTGAGCCTCCAGTGGGTGTTCTTTTTAGGTATGTGTAGGTCCACCTCCAAGAAGATGGGGCTGTGATCCGATAATGTAGTAGTTCCCATCCACATGGAGGTGAAGCCGGACAGGTCTCTTGCAAAGGTGACGAAAGTATCTAGGCGAGAGAAAATTTTAAACCTAAGGGAGTAATATATATAATCTCTGGCTCTTGGATATTTCTCTCTCCAGATATCTAGCAGGCCCAGTTGCATACAATTTTTCAGTGAGCAGGCTTTCCGCATTTCTGGGGTGGGAATCTGTGAGGTGGTATCTAGCTTCCTATTAAAAACCAAGTTCCAGTCTCCTTCCATAATCAGCATGCCTGTCGCTTTTTCAGCAATAAGTTGGGCAAGAGAGGAATAAAATGATATGGGAGAGCCGGAGGAGCATACACACCAGGGTAACTGGTGTCTCTTGCACTCTACCTGTTACCAAAATATATCTCGCACCCGGGTCCTCTATCACCTCATCCTGCTCAAATGGAAATGTGGCTGCTAGGAGTATAGCCACACCTCGCTTTCTACCTGAAGGAAGGGAGGAGTGGTACATTCGGGGGTAAGACCTGGACTTTAGTTGTATAATTTCTGTAGAGGACAAATGTGTCTCCTGTAAGAAGGTGACCTTTCCCTTCTAGGCAGCCAGGTATTTCTGGATCTGTTTTCTCTTAACAGGATTGTTGCATCCATTTATGTTGAAGGAAATTACTTTGGTATTTTGATTGATCCCTTGAAGACATTAAGGAAGAGCTTTCTGGCACACAGAGTGAGGCTTTGCAAGTACAATCTGACTGATGAACCTGACCTATTTTTCAAATTGTGTACCCAAAGATGACCAGAACAGTTAACAAGAACCAAAGAACAATCTTTAACAAGTAACTTAGGTTTTGGGCTCCGTGTTGTACACCAAACAGCATTAGGAGCCATGGAGGATAGGGCTCTGGGGATTGTAGGTCTCCGGGCCACCCCTTCCTGTGGATGATGATACAACTTCCAAGGGTACACTGGGGGCTGCTACCCAGGTGAAAGGCCAGTGCAACTGTGTGCAGAAGTAGGGTGCCCAAAACAAGTGAGAGCTGCCCACAAGACCCTCGAGTTAAGGCTCAATAGGGGTCCGGCCTTTTGAGTTCAGCGAGCATATAAGGTGTTAGCATTCAAGTACACTTCCTCTCCCATGAAAGAAACGAGTTTGCTTAAAGAATTTAACAGTATCACTGCATTATTTCATGTCCAAATTAACAACTTTCAGATGTCCAGGTGAAAGCTGGCTTTAGCTAGTCCGTTATAGGCATTCACTACAATGTCCGTAAAATATATCCCAGATAGGGCCATACTACATTTTACAGTATGACTGATTGTCAATTAGGGCTGAGAGTTCCCCGTGGCCCTCTAAAGTGCTGGGATCCATGGAGCATCACAGGTGCTTAATTGGGGTCCAGGGCGCAGCTTGTGAGGGCAGGATTCCAAATCTACCCAAGGAGGAGGCCTCGCCTCTCCCGATCTGGGATCTCGGTTAGTTAGGCTTCCACGGCCCCGCCTCCAGGTGTGCTCTGTCCCCTCTTTCCCTCTGGAGAGGGCCACGACAAGCTCATTACCTGAGAAGAGATGGCAGGGATTCGTTATATAAACTTAAGTACCTACATATTCGGTGTGGTAGCACTCAATGGGTGTCTTGAGCCTCTTGGGTGAGCTCTGTGGGTGTAGGTTTCCCATGATTCGCACCTGGGACTCCCGGGCACCGAGAAGGGAGTCTGCAAGGAAAGTTCCCATCAGAGTGAGGCTGGGGTGGGGTGGGGGTGGGGGTCCATCTAATTGGTTCTAATTTTGACCGTACAACAAAAAAGAGCAGTCAGTGGTCCATCTTCAGGTCGAAGGGGTAGGTCGTGTGCCTGATTCAGTTCCAGGCCCTTCCAATTCTTCCTGCAGGTGGGTTGTTTTGTGATTTACTAGCACAGGGTCTCTGTATCTTCTCAGCATACTGGACACATCTGCTTGCAGATTGGTGAAAGGCTGCTTCTGTGAGGTTCCAGGTCTGTGAACCCCTTTTTGAGCCACGGACCATGCGGAGGCAAGTAATTCCTTCTCCAGTCTCTCTCTTTTTGAAGGGTTGGGGTCGTAATTCCAAGGTTCTCCAAGTATGGGACCGCTGCAAGCAGATCGGAAAACACTCTATTGCCCTTTTCTGTAGCCACCTTGAGCCTGGCCAGAAATAGTATCTGGGCCTTGACGTTTTTTGCCCTCAGCAGTTTGACGATCAGCCACATGACTCTTCTCATTTCTTGGACTGATTGTTGTGTGGTCGTCGTCGATCGAGATTCATTGGCCTTCAAACTGCAAGGTCCTCTGCTGCCAGGCCCGATGAAGCAGCTCCTCTTTAGCTTGACATGATGTGAGACGGGCTATTAGCGATCTGGGCCTGGCATTTGTATTGCAGGGCTTCGGGGCTAAGAATCTATGAGCCCGGTCCATGGAGAGGTCAAAATCTTCTGGGAGTGAGAGCAGCTTTTTCAGGAGTTTTTGTATGAAGGTGATTACATCCTTTGATCTGTCTTCAGCGCCCTCTGGAATTCCATATACCCTGATGTTATGCCTCCGGCTTCTCCCCTTCCAGGTCATCAAGGCAGTGTGTTAATTCTCTGTCCCTTGCGAGCAGATAAAGGAGCAGGCAATCATGCCTGTTGGTTTGCTCTGAGACTTGCAAGATGTACAATTCAAGTTGTTCCGTATTGTAGTTTACATTATTAATATCAGAGCGGAGCTCTGATAAGGATTGATCAATTTTGGAGACGGTACGGGCCATCTGCAGAATGGTGGAAATGAGGTCTGCGTCTGCTACCTCTCCATCCGGCCCTGCTGTCTGTGGGCCGTCTGGGGCCTCTCGCTCTGTCATTTCAATACCTTGATCCTGTTGCAATAACTCCTTCAATTTTTGCATCGGAGTACTGTGTAGCTTCCCAAGTTTGTTCCTTTTTGATTTTGCTGGCGAGGACATCATTTAATCAGCGATGGAAGTGGATTTTTGTCATTGGGGAGTAGGAGCTATGTGGCTAGGCTGCAATTAGCTCGCTGACATCACGGGAAGTCCCATAGCTGACTTCTTTTAATGTATGGTTAGTTTACATATGACTATCTCTGGACAGCTAACACCAACAGGTAAGTACAATACTTAGTTTGTCTAATTTGACATTCATCTTTATTTTATTCCTGGTGTGTGGAGTGTACCTACCCGTCTGTAGTTTGAGTCAGGAGTTACAGGCTCCTGCTGGGTATGTGTGGTTGATTTTCTGTGATTTCTGTTTATGTACCAAATGATGGCCCCTGCCTTCCCCATGCTGCCCTTACCCTCAAAGCAACGAATCACTACCACCCCCCCAAAACCATCTTGCTAGAGCATAGGCACTTTCCAAACCCTTCACAACTAACAAACTCCCTCTTCCCTCCCCCTGGAAGGGATACTCTGGACCTCAGAGGTGAGGGGGTCCAGTGGTGCCTGGAAGGTGGCATTTGTAACAGAGGGGAGTCTATACAGCAGCAGACGCTAGCTGAGCCCAATGGATTGGGGTGGCAAGAGGCAGACAGGAGCAAACAAAATGCAAATTATTTTTGAAGGGACACTGGTGTGTGCTCAGCGTATCCTTTGTTGCCAACTTCACTTCTGTATGGGATGGGTAGGTTTGTGTTTATTTTATTCATTTATTTATTTGTAAAATTGGATTTACAAACCTTTGAGTCGGAGACTCGTTTACAAAAGCACCTCGTCAAAGAGAACAAAGACGTTCGGTGACAAATAGGACAGTGTACAAAATAGCAATAAACAGAATACAGGGTTACAAACAAAGCGCATTTCCATAATACAAATTACATGATTTCAGGCGAGTAGTCTGAATAGTCACAAGGTTACAAACAAAGCGCATTTTCATAATACAATTACATGATTTCAGGTGAGTAGTCTGAATATTCACATGGTTGCAGATACAGTGTTACAGGAAGACAGGCCTCCGAGATACATGAGCAGTTCAATAATAACATACTGGGTAGATATAGGCTGGAGTCAGCACCCGGGATGGGTGTAGACAGGGCCCCCATGGGGCGGAGTTGGAGATTTTACTGTCCGAAGGACATTGTCAAAGGAAGATTGGTAGCTGGGCCCTAATGGGAGGGGGTGCTATCAGGTACATGTGCAACAGCGGGTAGCAAATAGATGGTTCCTGAGTGCCACCTTGAAGTGACCAATTTTAGAGACATTGGCTGGGAGGGAGTTGATCCAGGTGGGGGTCCTGTAGCAGAAAGCCCTCTGGGCTAGGGATGTCCCGGTTCTAGGTACTTGTAGGGCAGATTTACAGGCACCACGAGTGGAGGCAGTGGAGATGGCGGGGTGTAGAGAGGTGGTTACCCCTTGAGTGGGAGAGTCCTAGCAGAGTTGTTTTGGCCAGTAAACAAGTATAGTAGTGGATTCTCTCATCTAGGTTTAACAGGTTGGAGGTGGAGTATAGTACACAGGTGTGAGTATGCCTGGGGGCCCCAATCAGGAGTCTGCAGGCCTTGTTAATAGTGAGGTGGACTTTTGAGAGTGCAGTATTATCTGCAGTGGCGTAGAGTGGGAGGCCGTAGACCCCCAAGGAAAGGACGGATGAAGTGATAGCCAGCCAGAGGGCCTCAGGGGGAAGGGAGTCTCTGTGACGATAAAGCAGCCCGATCCTGATGTTGGTGGCAGTGGTGAGGGCACTGATGTGTGAGTGGAAGGTGAGTGCGGAATCGAAGGTGATACCCAGGTACTTGTAGGTTGAGACTTGCTCTAGGAGGTCACTGGTACTGGGAAGAATCAGTAGGGGGGCATTTCTGGCCTTACTTTGACGGTGTGTGAAGAGCATGGCCTTGGTCTTTTTTAGATTAATGACCAGTCTATGGTCGGTGAACCACCGCTCTGCTTGGTGAAAGGCATGCTGGAGGGAGGCTTGAAGGGATTCCGGGTTAGGGTGAGCGGAGAACAGTACTGCGTCATCTGCGTACAGAAGAATTCTACTAGAACAGGTGGCAGGGAGAGTGTTGAAATAGAGACTGCAGACGAAGGGCCTGAGGATGGAGCCTTAGGGGACTCCGGAGTGAACGGGGTGGGTGCCGGTGTGTGATATAATGTTGCAATGTGTGTACATTGGCTGGTGAACTGTAAGAGGCTGAGAGGGGGCAAGGTTTCTACTGTCCTTGCAGTTTAGTACAGGACTTGCATAAGGGCATCCAATCACAAAACACACCCTTACTAAAGTCTCACACTATACTGATATATTGTTATTGCAAAACTTCACTTAAAAATGTGATTCAAAAACCAGAAGTGTCCCCCTGAACAATGATGTCCATGGCAACTGTGCCCCAGTAAGAGCCACAGCTGTTCTCCCCCCCAACCCCCACCCCCAGGATTATTGAGCATATGGGAGGGCAGCTAAAGTTGGTGGGGGCACACATTAGTAGCTTCCAAAGATTATTTTTTTGTTACTTTTTGTGTTCATTCTCTGTCTATTGTCTGCTTTGGCTTGACCCCCACCTCCACCAAGACCTCTCATTTGCCTTATCTGAGACCTATTATATCCTCCTGGAAAGCTCTCTTGGCAGGACTTTCAGGGGAACCCAAGCCCCTCAAGTGTCTGAATGCAGGGTAATGCGAACTGCGTAGGCATGCCCAGTCAGAAGTATGGCTTCAATCTACTGACAGCAGACAGTAGTAATCTTTTTTTCTCACTTTCTCATCCTTCCCAGGCTGTTGGCACACCATACTTCCACTGTGAGAACACAATAGGAATGCTCAGAGATGGGCAATTGTCCCTCTCTACCTCAACAAGCTGCTGACATTGGGGCTCCCTAGATGCACCGGAGTTCCAGCAGTCCCAGTTCTATTCGGGTCCTAGTGGGCATGTGTCCACATTATGAAAACCAGCACAGCAGTTGCACTCTTTTGTATCTTTGATGGCAGCCTCTCATGAGAGCCAGCTCTGTGATGCTGAGTGGCAGAGCACCCGCTTGGCACAATGGCGACCAGGGTTCGAGCCCTGAGCCCAGGATGTCAAGAGTGGAAGCCGGCAGGCAGGGTGCTAGAGCATCCATTCAGATGCTCTCCTCCCATGGGAGAGTGCTGTGGAGCAACGCTTAGAGAGCAACACCTGGTGGTATGTGGAACTTTGCTGATGTGGGTGACCACATGTTGGCTGGTTTCTCCTCCAGGGTGTCACCGTGGTCCATACCATTGGGGTGTGGGGATGGGCCCAGAAAATGGAAAGTTGCACCTGTCTCATCCTGTCGAGTGGCTACCTATTTCCCCCATGCTACATCCCCTGGTGCACTGCTCCTGCTAACCCCCCAGCTCTGCATACCTTAGAGTCCCCAAGGATGCTACTTGCCTCCTCGCTCCCCAGCAGGGCCCTCGTGGTAGGGATAAGCCAGACTCTTTGAGGACACAGTGACACTGGGGAACCAGGTAGCAGGAAGCGGCAGCAAAGGGTGACACTAGTTGGTAGACAGGGACATCGAGCAGCCAGAAGGAATGGGAGGTAGGATTTGCAGGAGACAGCACAAAAAAAAAAAAGAAAGAAAAATGGCACTTGTCCACAGACTACTTGAGTCCAAATTCTTCCAGCCAGTCAAGCACCATAAACATTCAGCTCTGCAGGGCAGTGCAACAAAGCAGTAGAGAGGGCTAGTGGGATGCTGGGGTGATAGGAAGAGGCATCAGCAGTAGAAAAGAAAGAGGGAGGTGGTGTTGCCCCTGTATAGATTGATGGAAAGACCCCCACCTAGAGTGCTGTGTTTAGTTCTGACAACCACATCTCAGGAAGGACATAAACAGAGTGGACACAGTCTAGAGGAGGACAACGAAAAAATGGTGCAGGGTCTGCATCAAAAGCCATATGAGGAGAGGCTAAAGCACCTCAATATGTACACCCTGGAAGAGAGAGAGTGGGGATATCAGAGACATTTAAATTCCTCACAGGGATAAAAAATGTACAGGCTAGAAGTATTTTTCAGAAAAAAGGAGCTCTAGAACAAGGGGACATTCTATGAAGCTGGAAGGTGGTACATTCCGTAGAGATGTCAGGAAGTACTCCTTCACAGAAGGAGTGGTGGATTCCTGTAACAGTCTTCTTGCAGAGGTGATGGGGCAAAAATAGTGGTGGGATTCAAGAATGCCTGGGACAGGCATACATGAATCATAGTGGAAAGGAGGGGGGAAGAGGGAGAAAGAGCTGAAGATCAAGTAGGTCTGCAGAGACAATAATGGTAGGGAAAATGGGCAGACTAGGTGGGCCAGGTGGCCCTTATCTTCCATCAAGTTCTATGTTTCTGTAAGAGACCAAGAACAGAATTACCATGATTATCCCTAAATCAGTCATCTCCATTTAATCCCCCTTTTGGGTTTGGGAGGCACTAGGACCCAGCAGGAGCAAATCGTTTGTCCAGGAGCTGACAATTACTACTGGTCACAGCACCTGTGTGCTTGCCAGTAACCGTTGGCATTTCCTTCACCTACCTCGGTTCTGTTCTTCTTGCCAGTGAGTGCACACCGTGGGAGTAGTTGCCTCAGTTTGCCTCTCGTCGCTGCAGATTTTCTCTGCATCACCGCAGTTTTTCTTCAGTATCTTTCTTCTACTTCCTTGTTTTATTATTTTACTGAGATACCAAAGTCCAAGTCAAAAGGGGACATGGAAAAGAAGCTACCCATCCTACGTCAGTGCCCCTGTAGGAATAAGATGACTTCTACACACAGGCATCAGCTCTGTGAGACCTGCCTCCTTTTTTTTGAAAATATACTTTTATTAAGAGCAGTATGTGTGTACAGTTGTATACATTTATGGTGTTGGGTCTTCATTACACATACGTGGAACAGCTCATCAAGTCATAATACTTCTAGGGCGTGGATACAGTTCACTATCCACATTCTGGCAGTTCCACTGGAACAGGCTTTCCATTGGATGTCTTGAAGCTAAGCTCCTCCCACCACCCAAGTGGTATATCCCCTGACTCCACCCTGTGATGTTAGATCTTTCTTTCAACTGGAAGAACACCTCCCCTCTTTGGCGGCTGCTGCTTTGGTTATTGTGCATTTGGCGATTAATGTTTTTTGGTTGTTTCTTAGTTCCCCTGAGACCCCTCAATGCGCTTGGTGTCACCAGAAGATGTCTGTGACGTGTGCCTGTACTGCCCGGACAGGCAGCTTGATATGGCCAGGTGTGGCTTGTGTGTTTCCATGCTTCCAGAATTTCTCATGGATTGGAAGCATCAGCTAACCCTTGGCCAGCCTTTGGAGTGAGATCCGAAGAGCCAGTCCAAAGATTGCAAGCAGGCTTTGGTGGCCACTGAATCAGCCAATCAGCTTGCAGCCTTGAAGGAGGGAGCAGTGACCACTTCGGTGGGCACCTCCTCAGCCTTGGCGCATCTTCTGGCTGGGTCCAGCTTTGGAGGGTTATTCACGGAAGGCTTCCATGAAATTTACCTGGTCCCTCAGATCTTGGGGAAAAGCCCAGCCTACCTCAGCAAGAAACAAGCACCATCGGCACCGGTCATGGGACCAGGAGAGATTGAGATTGTCCCAGTCCCTTGACTCCCCCCAACTGCTCAACTTTGTTTAAGGCTTCCTTGGTCGAGGGAAGGATCAAGCACTCCTCGGTACCTCTGTTGGGCTTATTGACCTCACCTCCAGTCATGCAGGCTCCTGAGATCTCCTCAAGCCTGTCATCACGGTGTCTGACGAGATCGATGATTTGATCTCCTAGACCCTGGTTCCCCCAGTCCACATGCAGCAGGATGTGGCTTGTTCAGTATCCCTGGCCATGTCACCTCAGGAGATGCCTCCACCGGTGATCGAATCCTCTGAAGCCTCTTTTGTTCAGTGTAACGAAGCATGTAGTTTACCACAACCAGGTGGTGGGTTCTCCTCGACATCAGAATTTTGCTCAAGGACCAAGTCAAGGTCTCGATTGAGGCTTTCCTGCTCTTGATCCCACTTGCCTCAGAGGCATTGCTGTTGAAGCTGCTCAACCTCCTTGTCCTTGGACGAGAATAGGCACTGGTGGAAGATACTCTGGTGCTACGCAGAGCTCCTCTGGCAAAAGTGGGTCATTGCAGGGTGGGGTAGGGATTTACCACAGGATCTGTTTATCTCCTGGCAGGTGCTAGTGATGCTCTTGCCAGCCCATGTTTCACAGGTGCTCCCCACAACTGCTTCTCCACCCTTGAGAGTGGAGCTGCCACCACCACAACCGGAGTTGAGTACCCTGACTAAGCAGGTCTGCTCAGCCACAGGCTTACCAGGCCAGTTGTCGGTGGAGATCACCTAATCCAAGGATTCTCAGTTGGTCTGTGATGAAAAACGTCAAGGGCCATTTGCAAGGCATCCTCAGACAGTTTGTACTGGTAGCCTGTAGTGCTCTCTGGGACTCGCTTCTTTAACCGGTCGAAGAGCTGACCACCAATCATGGGCTGGTATCATTTGGGGCTCTCCTTCAGCTCACGTCAGAGTCCATGAATGTCCCTCTGGAGCCTGTCCAAAAAATAACTAAGTACCTCTTTATGGACATTTTGGATTAGGACAAACCACTGGGGGTGGTCTTTCCCATGGCGGAGGCTAAATTGTGATTGGTCCTGGTGCTCTGACTGTGTCTAGCATCCTGCCCAGCACCTTCCACTCCTATGGTTCTGCAAGTATGTGGTCCCCACAGGGACCCTTTTGGGATTCTGTGACTCAGTCTTCCATAAATCAGGGGTTCTAGGGGACATGGACGAGCCTCTGGACAAGGAGTTCAGGAAGATAGACCATGCCACTAAAAAGGTGTATGCTGCAGCATCCTTGGGTCTGCATCAGGCGAGTTCCTTCATCATGATGGCCAACTCTGGGCAGTCCCTGTTAGGAGTCCTTGATGATGTCCTCCCTGACCTTCCTGCTGACCAGCAGTTGCCAGTGAAGTTGGTCTGGATATTGTTTGTTGTTTATGGCACACCTGTATCTGTGACGTAGCTAGGGTAGTTTAATTACAAGGTTATGTTGTTTATACTTTAGTAACTCTTACTGCATACAGCTTAGCCTTTACTGGGTTTAGTGAAAGGAGGCTAGGAAACACAAGGTGAGCAAGAACAGGGAATGTGTGGGGAGTGGTGCAGTGCAGTGGCTGTAGAGTAGCAGTCTTGGGGGAGATCTTCTGGAGACTGTGGTGCTGCCCCATCTGTGTGTACTTCTCTGGGTTAAGGGAGAGGGTTACTAGACTTGAGGCCCAGTTGGCTAGGAGTCAGGGGACTGTCTTCCCCCACCCATGAGCCTCCAAGTCTGCCTACATTATCTCAAAGGATGCCAGATAGCAGCAGCTGAACTGCAGTGGGCTCGAAATAGGATGTGGGATCTGGAAGGCTGGGGGGGTTGCAGGCACATTCCTCACCAGTACCACTACAGAATTTCTACACCACTCTGGCAGAGCACAACTTCCTAGAGGAGGCACCTACGGTAGTGGCCAGGCAGGATGTGGGGGCCTTCCCTAGTGGAGACCTCAAGGAGGATGGAAGAGGACCCCAGCAGAGGAGGAAGCAACATCTGATGGGGGGACACAATCATCAGGGAGATAGAGTTGGGAATATGAAAGGGAGTGAAGGAGTTCAGGTGCCTACCTGGCACCACGGCATGGAGGGATGGGAAGCATATCCTCTGGATTGCTAGATTGGCAGTAAGGAAGAGGGAGCTGGATGTCCTTGCCCACCTGGTAGGGACAGGGCTGGAATAGTACAGGGGATGTTTAGGGAACTGGGAAGTGGTTTTAGACAGGCAGCATGCTCAGTAGTTTTTGTGGAGGTGCTGCCTGTCTGTGATAGTGGGAAGGAGACAGATCTCCACACCGATGCTTTCAATTCTTGGTTGAAAGAATGGTGCAGATGGGAGGAGTTCGGCTACAATGGGGACTGGGGCCCACCTAGGAGGATAAGAGCCTATACAAAGATGATGGTCTGCATCCATCTGGGAAGGGGAACCACAGTCCTCAGCGGATGGTTTGAATATTATCTTGAATATTTAAACTAGCTGAGGGTGGTGGTGGAAGAAATAAGGGAGGCAGAAACTGTACCCCCCCCCATGCTGAGATATAGAGTGGGGAGATCCCGGGGGGGAGAGTCCCCCCCAGGGTACAAGTCCAAGAAGCAGGATGACAGCAAAGGAAGAAATAGAAAACAGAAAAAGTCAAACAGAAGGGAGAAGGAGAGGGAGCAAGAGGAAAGGGGGGGGGGGTCAACAAACAAAGGGCTAACAAAATCTGGAAGACCATGTGTGCTAATGTTAGAAGTCTGGGGAAGTAAGACCTCAGACCTAGAAGCCATCATGATAGAGCCTGGCCTGGATATTGTGGCCATTACCGAGTCATGGTGCACTGACAGCCATGATGGGTACAGCCATACCAAGCCACACGCTGTTCAGAAAAGACAGGGTGGGGAGGAAAGAAAGAGATGTGGTGCTTTATATAAAGGAAAGCATAAAATCAATGGAGGTATGGTACTTTGAATTCGAAGAAGGGGGGCAGAGGTGTTGTGGGTCACCCTCGAGTAAGGAAATGGAGACACTATTCGGGCAGGTGTGATCTACATGCCTTCAGCACAAGGGGAGGAGTTACATAATGAAATGTTAGAAGCAACTGGCAGAATGGCTGAAAATGGGGAGGTGTTGTTGATTTGGGAGTTCAGTTTGTCAGACATAGATTGGAGCCTCCCAGCTGCAGCTTCAGCTAGAAACAGGGATATCCTGGACTCCCTGCAGGGAGTGTTCTTCAGGCAGCTAGTCACTGAACCCAGTTGAGATGGGGCAGTACTTGACCTGGCGCTTAGTAACAGGGACAGTAGTGTTCAAACAACATGAAGTCTTGCTGTATTCTGACTATTGCAGTGATGTCCAACCTTTGAACTGCCCCAGAGAGGAAAGAGTTAACTTTCCATGCAAGGCATGGAATGCTGAGCTCGAGCTTGGTTGAGACTCTGTCTTTTGTTGTTTGAACCCAAACCGCCAGATTCTTTACCCCACCTCACTGAACAGTCGCTCCTGAGATTTCTCCTTCGCTCGGTTCAATTTAGTTGGTTAAAGTGTCGTTTTTTCCTCGGTTTCAACCGAATTTCTTCCATCTAACCTGTCAGATTCAGTCTCTGTCTGTGGTACCGTGAGTACTAAATAGGTTTATTATTAGCTTCTGTGTGGAACTTGTAAACGTCGGATCGGTTCGGTTTGAACCGATCAGGTTTGTTAAAAAAGTTTGTTCTGCTTTTTAGAGTGTGGTAACCGGTCCTTATCGGTTCTAAAAAAAACGGATTTCATTACGTTTTTCCACGACCATAACACGGTCAGGAACTGATAAGGGTGTCTTGCTGGCGGATTGCGAAAAAGGGTAAGTTTGGTTAGGACTGGCCATGTCTGAGAAACCCAAGAGAAAAACTGGCCCACTGGTTTCAACATCAGAGTATGTGGGGAAGCCTTTGCTAAGGCTGACCCCCACACCACCTGTGTTTATTGTCTGGGGTTTGACCACCTCGATTCAGACTGCCAGATTTGCAAAAGTTTTCCCACAGCTACCCTGGAAATAAGAGTAGGTAGGCTGAGGGAAAGGGAGGCCAAAAAGTCCGCTGACCCGGATGGCCAGCCCGGTTTGGTTCCAACCGAACCAGAAGGAGTGCCCTCTGACCAGGGTGAAACTTCTTCGGGCAAAAGGAGAACTGACTCTGAGAAGTCGGTTCCGGTTAAAAGAAAAAGAAGGGATAAGTCAGCTGGTTCGGATCCACAGGTTCTTTCTCCGATCGCTGATGAAATAGCCAAAAGCGATAAGGATTGTTCAGTCGCTAACTCCGGTTCCGACCGAACTGGCACCATCGGTTAGGGGCTCGGTTTGGTCGGTTCACCCGGTTCCGGATTATAATTTAGAGGATTTCTATGAACCGGAGGAGGAGGAGGGAGAGTATGAGGATAGTGATGGTGATTATGAAAGTCTGGATGTGCCCATTGACCCGGACATCTCCCCAGGCAGACCTTCAGGAGTTTCTCCTCCTAGGCTTTCTGAGTCCCCTTCCCACTTTATGTTTTACAAAAAAGTGGCTGAAACTCTTCAGCTTCCTGGCTGAGGTTAAACCCGGAGAAAACTGAGGTGTTGGTCGTGGATAAAGGCCGCTGTGAGGCGGGTTTGCCGGATGGTTCACCCTCAGGATTATGGCTTGGGGGGAGTTCAGTTGGCAACCTCAGATCAGGTGCGGAATCTTGGCGTAATAATTGACAGCCGTCTGACGCTTAAATCTCAGGTGTCAGCGGTTGTCAAAACTTCCTTTTTCCATCTGAGGAATATCGCCAGGGTGAAGCACCTGGTTCCTCCGGAGGACCTTCCAACGTTGATCCACGCCTTCGTTACCTCCCGTCTTGACTACTGTAACTCCCTATACCTAGGGCTATCGGGGGTTGAACTTCGCCGTCTGCAGCTAGTGCAGAATGCGGCAGCCAGGCTGTTGACTGGATCTTCTAGATCCAGCCATATAATGCCTGTGCTCATGGACTGCACTGGCTGCCAGTGGCTTGACTAATCACCTTCAAGGTCGGTTTGCTGACCTATAAAGCCTCATGACCTGGGACCTACCTACCTGAAAGAACCCTTTGCCCCTACTGTCCCTCCCGCCCTCCAATCCACTGACTAGGGATTGCTGGAGATTCCTAGGGTCCGTTTGAATACATCAGGTGCAAGATCATTTAGTTTTATGGCACTGACCCTATGGAATTCTCTACCTCGTCAGGTGCGAAATTGCCCGACTGTCCTTAGTTTTAAAGGAGTTTTGAAGACCCACCTTTTTAGCATAGTTTTTAATGATTTATAGTAGTTTTAATTTTATTGTATTTATTGTTTGAAATGTACAGGCGCTTTGGTTTTAAGAAAAGCGCCTTTTAAAAATAAAGTTGAATTTAATTTAATTGAATTCCTAGGGAGGAAGCAGTAGAGGATCAGGAGGAGCCTGATTATGTTGAGATGATAGACATCCCAGAGTCCAGGAGGCTGTCTGTTCCCCTCCATAAGTCTTTTGGGAAACAGACATTTAAAATTTTAAAGACTCCTAATTCTATACCTCCTGTGGACAGAAGAATGGACAAGAGGTATACTCTTTCAGGCTCAGATACGGAGTTCTTTTCCCAGCAATGCAGCCATGTTGGGGTAGTGCAGGCTGCTGCCTGTGATAAGGCAAATATACCCTTGGCTTCACACCCCCCAGATAAGGACTCCAGGATGATTGATGCCATGGCAAAGAAACAGTACATGGCAGCATCTCTGGGACTCGGGCAGGCTAATTATATGGCCTACACAGCTAGATACCAGAAGTCTAGATGGGACACTGTGATGGCTCTAGCTAAACAGGTCCCTGGCCAGCTTGCCAAGGAGCTGGAGCAGGTGGCTGCAGATGGTATTGAGGCATCCAAGGTGCAATTTCATGCTGCAGTGGACTCCAGTGATGTTTCATCTAGAGTCATGGCTACATCTGTGGCCCTTAGGAGATGGCTTGGCTCAGATGTACTAGCCTGTCACAGGATACCCAGACTAAGGCCATGGATTTTCCTGTTGTTGGTAATTCTCTGTTTGGGGAGCAGACAGAGAACTACATGAAGAAATTGGATGAGTACAGGACCGCCTATAGGAGTGCTCAGGCCAAGGAAAGGCAAACACTCCCCAGAGGCAGCATTCCAAGGGCAGGGGCAGGTCTTTTCATAGGCCTTTCTACCAAGCCCAGGCCTCCTCTTCTGCCTTTGCCCAGAAGGGGTTCTTCAGAGGGCGAGGCAGACTGGGTATAAGCAGGCCTGCCTCCACCCCTCAGCCTAAAGCTCCTGCCAAACAGGCACCCTGATGGGTTTGCCCGGGCTGATTCTCCTCTACCCGTAGGCGGCAGGCTGGCTTACTTTGTCCAGGACTGGATGTCTTTAATATCAGACAAATGGGTCCTGGAAGTGGTAAGCCAGGGACTGGTTCTCCACTTCAAACAATTTCCCAAGGTGAGAACCAGATCCTTTCCACCTGCGAGTCCTTCAGAGGCCCTTGCCCTAGAGGCAGAGGTCTCTTCCCTCTTGGCTCTGAGAGCCATAGAAAGGGTTCCACCCCTACACAAGGGGAAAGGATTGTACTCCAGGTACTTCCTAACCCCCAAAAAGACAGGAGAATGACGGCCCATCCGGGATCTCAGATATTTAAACAAGCACCTTTTAAAGCCAAAGTTCAAAATGGTGACTCTGGGAATAATTCTACCCTCTCTAAGGCCAGGGGACTGGCTAATCTCCCTGGACCTCAAGGATGCCTATTTCCACATTCTCATCAGATGCTCCCACAGAAAGTACCTCAGGTTCAAGTTGCCCTCAGGCTACTATCAATTCAGAGCAATGCCCTTTGGCCTAACATCAGCTCCAAGGGTGTTCACAAAATGCCTGGCAGTAGTGGTTGCTTTCCTAAGGAGAAAAAAGATCTCCATCTTTCCATACCTGGACGACTGGCTCATAGTGGGTCATTCTCCAGACCAAGTCAAGTCACACCTACAGATAACTCAGCAACTGCTCACTTCTCTAGGATTCCTCCTGAATCTTTCAAAGTCAGTTCTAGAGCCAGTGCAGCTCCTCACCTTCATAGGGACGGAGCTGGATACACTAAGGGCAAGAGCCTTCCTTCCCCTGGACAGGGCAATGACCCTTGTTACACTGGCCTCTTCATTCACCCTTCAGGTGTCTTGACCAGCAAGGCATTTTCTGCAGCTCCTGGGCCACATGGCTGCCTCTACAGCAGTGGTCCAAGGAGCAAGATTTCAGATGAGGGACATTCAGTTCCACTTAAGAGCCTTCTGGTCCCAGAGAAAGGATTCTCTGACCAAGCTAATCCCAGTGACTCGAACCCTGATCCAGGCTTTGCAATGGTGGCAGGATCAGGACAACCTAAGGCAAGGAGTTCCCTTTGTCACTCAATCTCATTCTCTAATCCTTACTACAGATGCCTCCCTCTTGGGCCTGGAAGCCCACTTGGGGGATCTGACCACCCAAGGGCTGTGGTCACCTCAAGAATCTCTGCTTCACATCAATCTCTTAGAACTCAGAGCAGTGTTTCTAGCACTTCAAGTTTTTTCCTAGTCTGTTCAGAACAAAGTAGTTCAGATCAGGATAGACAATACCACCACAATGTGGTATATCAACAAGCAAGGGGGCACTCGGTTTACGGCCTTGTGCACAGAAGCAATGAAGTTGTGGTCTCTGGCCTATTCCCTGAATACCTCTCTGATAGCAATGCACCTCCCAGGGAAGGACAGTGTCCTGGCAGATGCTCTCAGCAGGATATCTCAGGGCCATCACGAATGGTCCCTAGATCCCCTGATTTTGAAGGTGATCTTCTCCAGATGGGGCACCCCTCAGATAGATCTTTTTGCAGCCCTAGACAATCATCATCTTCCTCTTTTTTGCTGCAGACCCCCAGTGTTGGGCTCAGTCCCCCTGGATGCTCTAGTTCTCAATTGGGAAGGAAAGTTTCTGTATGCTTTCCCCCACTTCCCTCTCCTGTTCAAGGTACTAGTCAAAATCGGGTCTCAACCCTGCAAAGTGATTCTGATTGCTCCAGACTGGGCCAGACAGCCCTGGTACCCTCTCTTGCTGTCCTTAGCAGTCCACCTTCCCCTGTCTCTTCCCAAGAATTACAACCTGTTAACATGTTCTCAGGGGAGGGTTTGGTATCCGAATCTCAAATCTCTCAATCTCAAGGCCTGGCTCTTGAAGAGTTAGTTTGCTGATTTGCATCTCTCTCAAGATGTTCTGGATATTCTAAAGGCTTCTCGAAAGCCTTCCACCAGAAAGACTTACAACTCCAAATGGAAAAGATTTACTATTTGGTGCTCTGGGAAGCATATTTCTACAGAGACTGCTGGGTTGCCTACAGTCCTGGACTATATGGTTAATCTCAATAGCTTGGGACTCAGACCAGCTACACTTAGAGTGCATCTGGCAGCTGTTTCTGCCGTCTTATCAGCAGGCAACCACTGTTCCCTTTCCGCTCATCCTGTATTCTGTAAATTCTTCAAGGGATTGCTGCATACCAATCCTCCCTTCAGGGACCCTGCCCCTGCTTGGGACCTTAATGTTTGCATTGCTCAGCTTATGCAACCCCCTTTTGAGCCTTTGTCCTCAGCAGAGCTTAAGTACTTGACTTGGAAAACTGTGTTCTTGGTAGCCATTACTTCTGCCAGACGCATAAGTGAGTTACAGACCCTGTCAGTGGAGCCTGATTTTATCTCCTTCCACAGAGGTAAGGTGGTCCTCAGGACTAGTAGGAAGTTTTTGCCTGAGGTGGTTTCAGATTTCCACCTTAATCAGTCTATATCTCTTCCTGTTTTCTTCACTGACCATTCCTCCTCTGGGGAGAGGAGGCTGCACAGCCTGGATGTGAAAAGGGCCCTTAGCTGCTACATAGAGCGCACCAAGGGTCACAGGTTTGACTCCCTCCAATTGTTCCTCACTTATGGTGAGGTTGGTAAGGGAAAACCTGCCACTAAGAGATCTATTGCCAGGTGGATTGTCTCTTGTATACAATTCTGCTACGAAAAATTAGGTAGGATTCCACCCTCAGGCCTGAGGGCTCACTCTACTAGAGGTACAGCTGCTTCCCTGGCTGCTGCCAGGGATATTCCTATCTTAGAGATTTGTCAAGCAGCCACCTGGAAAACAGTACACACTTTCACCAAGCATTACTCTCTGGATATCCAGGCTAGGAGTGATGCTCGGTTTGGCACAGCAGTGCTTCAGATCCTGTTCCCAAAGTAGATCCTGTCCCTCCTCCTCCATGGAGGTACTGCTTGGTAGTCTGCAATAGTCAGAATACAGCAAGACTTAATGTTGTTTGAAGAAAAAATTACTCACCTTAGTAATGGCAGGCAGTTATAGGCCTGTCAGCCTGACATTGGTGGTGGGTAACTTAATGGAAGCACTACTAAAGGAAAGGATTGTGGAATGTCTTGAATCCAATGGGTTACAGGAGACAGGTTACAGAGGCAACATGGATTCACAGAGGGGAGGTCATGCCAAACAGATCTGATAGATTTCTTTCACTGGGTGACCAAGGAGTTAAATCGGGGTGGAGCCATGGATGTGGCCTACCTAGATTTCAGCAAGGCTTTTGGCACTGTTCCACATAGGAGACTGATAAGCAAGCTGGGTAACATGGGGGTGGGCAACACGGTGGTAACCTGGGTAAGAAACTGGTTAAGGGATAGGAGACAGAAGGTGGTGGTGGTAAGTGGAGTTCATTCCGAGGAAGGGAGGGTGACCAGCAGGGTACCTCAGGGGTTCAGTGCTGGGACTGCTGTAATATTTTTTATTAGTGACATAGCTGAGGAATTGAAGGGGATGGTCTGCATATTTGCAGATGACATTAAGATCTGCAGCAGGGTGGATACTGGGGTTGAAAAGGATGGAGGGGTTGAAAAGGGTGGACAGTTATCTGAAAAAACTGGAGGAGTGGTCAAAGGTATTGCAGCTGGGTTGTAATGTAAAAAAGTGCAAAATGATGTACTTGGGCCATAGAAACCCAGGGGTGAAGTACAGAATGGGTGGAGTGATACTGACGACCATCAAGCAGGGAAGAGACCTGGGAGTATTCATATTGAATGACGTAAAGGTGGCCAGGCAGTGTGACAAGGCAGTTGGGAGGGCTTGTGAGATGCTGGGCTGCATGGGAAGGAGTATCACCAGCAGAAAGAGGGAGATGGTGTTGCCCCCTATATAGGTCACTAGTTAGACTCCACCTTGAGTACTGTGTCCAGTTCTGGAGACATCATCTCAGGAAGGATATAGACAGAGTGGAGGATGTCCAGAAGAGGGCAACCAAAATGGTGCAGGGTCTGCATTAAAAGCCCTATGAGGAGAGGCTAAAGGAACTCAATATGTACATCCTGGAGGAGGGGGGGGGTTAATAAGGTGCAGGAGGGGAGCATTTATCATGAAAAGGTGCTCTAAAACAAGGGGACACACTATGAAGCTGGATGGTGGTAAATTCAGGAGAGATTTGAGGAAGTATTTCTTCACAGAAAGAGTAGTTGATTTCTGCAACAGCCTTCCAGTTGAGATAATGGGGACAAAAATAGTGGTGGGGTTCAAAAATGCCTGGGATAGCACAAGGGAATCATAGGAGTAAGGAGGTGGGAGGAAGAGACAGCACTATAGATCAAGTGGGTCTGCAGCAAAAATTGAAGGTGGAAAAAATGTGCGGACTGGGTGGGCCAAGTAGCCCTCATCTGCGGTCAGATTCTATGTTTCTGTTTCCAAGGTCAATCGCTGGCCAAGAACCAGCTTCAGACAGACTTGGGATGTGGGCGATTCCTGTGCTTGTACCATGGCAGTGGCCATCTCCATGCATCGCAGTCCTGCCCAGCATAAGCTGGCCTATGTCCCTTTTTTGGGCACTGACCTCTATGGCCCTGGAGTGAAAAGACATCCCGGATGGATAGTGAAGTCCAGTGCCACCCTTGACTCTGGCATTGTCCCTCTTCTGGACTTTCTTATTTACTTCTCCTCTGCCTTCTCCTTCGAGGTAGCCTGAGAGCCACAGCCGTGGTTCTCTGACAAACCCAACCTGCCAGACTGCCACCCACAGTCCAGGTCTGAAGCCACCAGCCCTTCACAGAAACGCAGGTACGGACTTGCCCTCAGGGACTGATTATTTTTTTATTTATTTATTTTATTTAGATCTTCCTGGACCTAAGTCTCCACCACTCATTCACACTAGTGGGATTAGGGCCGGAGGCACTAGGACCCATCGGGAGCAAACTTTTTTGCTGGAGGGTCGGCGCGAGAGATGGCGCTGGCTTGAGACACTGGCGCCCATGAGCGGCCTCGAGCGGTAACGACTTTCCTCGGCGCCCGACCTCCAACCGCCTTTAGTTCCTTTTTTTCCCGCCGAAAAGCGCTTCAGTATACGACGCCGCTGGCTGTCGAGAGTCAAACTTCAAACTAGCGCTTTTAGTTTTCAGTTTGTTTTTTTGTAACATTATCACGATAGTAGTATCGCTAATTTATTCTATTTCAAAATTTTTCTAATATCTTAAATTTAACTTACTTGAAGAAGTCTCGCCTACTAGACGGAGTCAACCATGAGCAGGTCAGTGACGGTAGGGAGACTTCTGATGAAAGCTGTTCAGTCAGCGGGCTGGTCCGGTCAACCTCCTTCTCAAGAAACTCAGCGGGGTTCCGACAGCGGTCAGTCCGATGCCCAGGGGATGGGCGGTCCCGTCAGGCATAAAATAAGCGGTCGCTTTCACGGCACCGCTCGCCTCGAGCTCTTCTTCGCCCACAGGTCAAAAAAGAAGGCATCTCTCGAGGTCGCCTCTGGTATGTCTGCGCGGCCGACGGTCGGTTATCATTGCTAGTTGCCGGTCTCCTTCTTCGAGTCGCCAACTTCTGCACCGCCGCCCGACATCGGAGCCCTCCCGCCTATAGGTAGGGCTCCAGATGAGCAGTTTCATCAGTGGGCGCTCTTATGGAGCGATGGGCTCGGGAGGTTGGTTCTTCAGCCTGGCTCAGTTGCCTCGGGCCCTCGGCCCTCGGCGATCAGGTAGGGCGATTGGACCTTCCTAGTCGCTCGCGCCTTCTTCGGTGCCTCGCGACTCCGCGCTAGGTGTTTCTCACATGGCTGCGGCGCAGGGGCCGCACCGATGCCCTTATCTCCTGGTTTGTTTCTCCTCTGCTTTCCAGGTTCCTGGGTTTTTCCGCGCCTTCTCGGGAGTCTGTTGGCTTGTCGGCGCTGCTTTTGGTGCCGGGGTCTCGCGGAGCTGCTCAAGGGCGCGCTGGATTCTGGTGGCGCGTATCGGCGGCGCTGCTGGTCGGGCGGGCGCTGTGCGGCGCTGGTTGCTTGGCGGCGCTTATCGGCGCTCGTGGGCGCTATGGCGGCGCTGTTGGCTTGGTGGCGCTGCCGCTTGGCGGCGTGCTGCAGCGGGCGCTGGCTGCTCGGGCGGCGCTGCTGTGGCGCTGGCTGGCTTCGGGCGGGCGCTGTGGCGCTGTCGGCTTGGGCGGGCGCGATGTGGCGCTTGCTTCGCTGGGCGCTTGCCTGGGGTTTTGCGGTGCCACTTGCAGGGCCGCGGCCTCTTTGGCGCCTCGCGGTGCCTTGGTGCCGCTTCGCCCGCTTGTTGCCTCGGCGCCGGGGTCCTCGGGACTCTCCTTGTTTTTCTGATATTTCCTCCTCCTAATTTTCATTCCTTTACTGTCCAAACAGTCCTTTCTGGACCATCAGGAGATGATGTTGAGCCTGACCTAGACCTTCGGTTGGGTGATGAAGTGGAGGAAACAGGATCTTTCTTTGCTACAGAGCCTGTGGTCGAGGACCTGTCCTTTAAGTCTCTGTTGAAGAACCTGAGATCCACTTTTCTCCAGACTACAGACATCGATCCTGGGAAGATATTAAGACTCCAGTACCTTCATGCTCGGAGATCCCTACGGATTTGACTCTCCATCCAGCTCTTCCTTCGAGACGCTGTCTCAAATGGTATGGAATAATCTTGCTCTTAATCATTCAGTGGCTAAATCCATTGATAAGAAGTATTCAGCTCCCAAGGATCGCCCTATTTTTGGCATCCCAAGCATTTATGGATCCTATTGTAGTCCTGGCAGAGAATGACAAGGTCGTTTCTCCTCAAACTACTTCAGTGCCTCAATCTATTAACAAAGAGTCTCAAGATTCATACATTAGGTAAGAGAGTCTTTGCTGCCTCCACTCTAGGTATGCGATGCAGTTATCAAGGCTATTTTCTCAGTATGAGTATATCCTGTGGCACTCTATGAAAAGAATGGTTGAAGCTCTTCCAGATTCGGACTCCAAGTCAGAGCTTCTGTTGACCGTTACTAGAGGTATTGAATCAATAACCAACAAGTCAAAGCCGCCATGGACGCTTTTCGACATCGCTTATCGCTCAGCTGCTGCAGGATTTGTACTGACGCCATTCCTGGCTGCGCTCTTCGGCTTCACAAGGATGCTCAGCAGCAGGTAATGGCGCTGCTTTTGATGGCACCTATCTTTTCGCCCTCAGGTGGAGCAAGCCTTAGAAGCTCCCTAAAAGACTAGATCGCCATTAAATTGGCCAGAACCTCCGCCTGCCCCCTCTCGCGGGCATGCGAACAGACGTCAGTTTCTTAGTCGTCAGTCCTTTCGAGGCAGAAGCAGGGGAAGCTTCCATAAAAGCCAACCTGCCCAACCTCAGAAGAAGACGCAGCAGAAAGCGCAGGGGCCTAAAGCCCCCAGCGCCACCTTATGAGTTGTTGGCCCAAGTTCCATCCACACTGCCCGAGATGGAACTTTCTCTCCGTGGAGGTCGCCTGATGTACTTCTACAATGAGTGAAGTCCATAACTTCAGACAAATGGTCCTTCGGATAATTCGCGAGGGTTACTCTCTCAATTCCCCCCAATATTGTCCTCCCAGACGACAACCCAGGTTGTCGGCTTCTCAGTCAGACCTCCTCACCACCGAGATCGAGGGCCTTCTGAACAACAGGGCAATAGAACTGGTGCCCCCGCATTTGCGGAACACAGGGTTCTACTCCCATTTCTTTCTGGTTCCAAAGAAAACTGGGGGGATGCGCCCCATTCTAGACCTCAGAAAGCTGAACAAATTCTCCCCAGGAGAAATTCAAATGATTTCCCTATGTACCCTGTTACCCTGTTGCATCAGGACGACTGGCTGGCCTCTCTGGATATGCAGGATGCATCAGCTTATCCTCGCCCACCCGACCCACCGTAAGTTCCTCAGGTTTGTAGCTTTGGGTCAGCATTATCAGTTCAGAGTCCTGTCTTTTGGGCTATCCTCGGCGCCAGAGTTTTACAAAGTGTTGTGCAGTTCTCGCGGCGCATCTCAGGAAAGGCGGACTCCGAGTCTTTCCCTACCTGGACGATTGGCTTCTAGCAAGCCCGTCCAGCCAAGGGACTTTGGAAGCCGTGCAAACGACTTCTCGTCTTCTCACGCCCATGGGAGCTCTGCTGAATCTGAAAAATCCCAACTGCAGCCCTCCCAGGCTCCTTTCTTAGGGACGCTTCTAGTCACCTCTTCCGCCAAGGCTTTCTTCCAGAGGACAGAAGACGCGACATCCTTCGGATGGCCTGCTTACATCGGGAGAACCAATCGTTACAGCCTTCGATGCAACGATGTTGGGTCTCATGGCGTCCTCGGTGTTCACTGTACCCCTGGCCCGTGGTACATGAGAACCACCCAATGGATGCTTCCACTCAGTGGTCTCCGACCTCTCACCCCAAGTCTTATCCCATCAAGGTGACGCAACCCCTTCAAGGTCTCTCACCTGGTGGTCTCAAGAGAGCAATCTCTCAAGGGTTCCCTTTGCTCTTCCGACCATCAGATCGCCATCACCACAGACGATCGCTAATGGGATGGGAGCTCACTGTCTCTCCCTCCACACTCAAGGTGTATGGACTCCGTTCGAATCTCATCTCCACATAAATGTCTTGGAGGTGAGAGCGGTCCTCTATGCGATCCAAGCTCTGAAGGATGTCCTTTGTCACAAGAACATTCTCCTTCAAACGGACAGCAAAGCTGTGATGTATTACATCAACAAGCAAGGCGGTGCTCACTCTTATCCCCTTTGCAGGGAAGCAATGAAGGTATGGGAGTGGTGCTTGGAGCACAAGTCCACTTCCCTTGCAAGTCAATCTCTTGACCCAGGGTTCGTTGGTCCATCCCAACCTGAAATCACTTCACCTTCATGCTTGGCTCCTGAAGAGATAGAAGTGAATCGGTTCAACGTCTCCCGTAGAGTCTCGAGCATCCTTCTGGCTGCTCGGGAGCCAGCCACACGGAAAACATACGCATCCAAATGGAAGCGTTTTTCTCTCTGGTGTGCAAAGTCCTCTTGGAACCCCTTTTCCTGTCCTCCTGACAAGGTTCTGGAGTATCTTTTGGACCTATCTAACTCAGGTCTTCAGTACTCCACAGTTAAAGTTCACCTTAGTGCCATCTCAGCGTTCCATGAGCTGGTTTCATCCCTGACTCTGGCTCAGTTACCTATGGTGAAGAGATTTCTTAAGGGGATTCTTCATACCAGACCCCCTGTTAAGCGTCCAGTTGCAGCCTGGGACATTAACCTGGTGCTGGACATGCTCACTCGGAAGCCTTTCGAACCCCTAGCTACCTGTGAGCTAAAATTTCTTACCTGGAAGACTGCCTTCCTGGGGGCCATTACCTCACCCGCAGAGTCTCTGAGATACATGCCCTGGTTACAGACCCTCCGTATACTGTCTTCCATAAAGACAAAGTAGTTCTCCGTACTCATCCAAAATTTCTTCCCAAGGTTGTGTCAGAATTCCATCTAAACCAACCTCTGGTACTTCCCGCTTACTTCGCTAATTTCCAAAATGAAGGGGAACGAGCTCTTCATTCCTTGGATGTTAAGAGAGCCTTGCGGTTCTATTTGGACAGAACCCAGGATGTTCTCAAGACTCAACAACTCTTTGTTTCTTTCAGCGACACCCGGCTGGGTCAACCTGTCGCTATCAGATGCATCTCCTCATGGTTAGTGGCATGCCTTCGACATTGCTACTCCATGGCTCAGGTTAAATTAGAAGGTAGAGTGTACGCTCACTCTACTAGGCGGTCATGACATCCCTGGCGGAAATTGCAATGTTCCAATTGGCAGATATCTGCACGCCATTACTTGGAGCTCAGTGCATACCTTCTCAGCACTATGCATTGGATGTTCATGCCAGGCGACATTCGCGATTCGGCAGAACCATCCTAATGGACTTCTACCTTGAACATGTGAGCTCTGGCTCTCCTGCCGCCCTTTTGAGGATTATCAACGGTACTCTCCCACTAGTGTGAATGAGTGGTGAGACTTAGGTCCAGGAAGATAGGAGAAGTGCATTTCGTATTCTTGATCTTCTTGGACGAGTCTCCACCACTCATTCACACCCCCTCCATCCCCGAGCTCACCGCTGTGTTGGTCTTCACCCTCAAATCTTTAGGCTGTGAGGACTTCTTTACTGACCCTTCTTAACGGGTCGTCAGGACTATCTTATGTCCGTGTTTTAATGTTACAGTTACTCTTTACGTTAAGTGCACTGCACCTCCTTGGTAAAAAGGTACTGAGGCGGTTGGAGGGTCGGCAACGAAGGTCGCCATCATCGAGTCAGCAGCTCATGGCGCCGTGTCTCGCGGCGCCTATCTCGCTAACCCTCCAGCAAAAGTTTGCTTCCGATGGGTCCTAGTGCCTCCGCCCTAATCCCACTAGTGTGAATGAGTGGTGGAGACTTGGCCCAAGAAGATCAAGAATTATGAGTAGGTAATTTTCCTTTTGTTGACCGGTAAGTGCACTAGACAAATCCTGCCTATTTTCAGGCACAACCCAGGGAGGGATACAGATGAATGCCAGCTGACATTGAACCAGATTAAGCTGTTGGTGGTATTTTAGGTGAATGAGGGAAATTTGGCCAGGACACCAGGGAAATTCCCCTGCTCTTTTCGATAAGTGCCATGGGATCTTTAACATCCACCTGAACTACCACCAATCCAGGCAGATGGGACCTTGGTTTAACGTCTCATCCGAAAGACAGCATCTCAGAAGTGTAGCACCCCTCTCATACTGCACTACAGTGTCAGTACTGGGATGTTAACCCAAGTGCCAGATGTGGGAACTGAACCCACAGCCCTCTGATCTCCCGGCCTCAGAGGTGAGTGTGCTACCTACTGAGCCACTGACACTGATTACCTCCAGGAAGGGAGCCCTAGCTGCCAATTTTTGCTTTCTTTACATGAGGACAGTTGTCTCTGGGTTTAAATCCAGAGTCTTTTACTGCTGCGGCCCACTGGCTGCAGTCAGCCCGAGGAACACTCCGATTGGCTCCATATAGCTCTGCACTGTTAATGTTTGATTATATTGTGCTAGATTATGTTCTCTGTTAAAACTGTCTTATTTGTATTTTATAGCTGAAGTTTTCTGATTTAATGTAAATGCCTGTATTGTGTTCCTTATAAGACCAGTAGCGATCTCAGCTCAGGCCTTTGAAACCCCACCCTTCACCTCTTTACGCTAGTATTGTGATTTAAATAGCCCTGTTATTGTTCACTCAGACTTGGAGGCACCTTGCCGAACATCTTGGTCTGCAACACCCCCCCTTAAGCCAGTCTGCATTTCTTTTAGCTCCACAAGCAGCCCACCCTCTGACTTTTTATTTAATTCTCTCTGCCTTCTCCTTCCAGGAGCCCTACTATTTTTTTCGCCCACGCACCCTCCCCGGTCCTGATTAAATACATAAACCCCCGCCTGCTTTCTAACCTCACTGCTCCCTAGCTCCCCCATCATTATTCCACTATGTCTGTCAAATCGTGGATCCTGTTCTGGTCCTTCTTCTGTCTCATATCGCATGCCCAATATATGCCACCTCAAGCCTTTATTACTCTGGATACTAATCTGATCTGCTCTGTAGCTAGTTCCTGTCCCTACGTGGATATATGCCTTTTCAACTCCCCAGTTCTTCAACACTATTTTCATATTACCTTTAACGCTGGTACACGAAATGAATTACCACCTCAGCTTATGACTTCCGCCAACATCATAGAGGCGTCACCTCTACAGATAGCAGTCAGAGTACTCTTCTCTGCCACCCTTAGTGGGAAGGGCAAAAAATGTTGGGGCGCGCCCCCCCCAGGACGATGGCCCACAGTGACGTAAAGGGGTTACCAGTATGAAGCTTACTATTGCCACTCTAAGAAAACTTTTACTCCTTCTGCTCCTGTGCTCAGGAAATGTGGAGCTCAGTCCGGGGCCACCAGCTGCAATCACATCACCCTCTGACCTTGCCACACTAAAAGGCATGAGTTTCCTCCACATTAATGTATGCAGTCTGTTAAAAAGGTTTTCTATGATCCAGGCCTGAGTCCTCCATACTTGACCAGACATCCAAGTGGTTTCAGAAACCTGGCTTAGACCAGCCACCTCCGACAGGGAAGTCAATATCCCTAACTATATTTACTATTTAGAGCAGATAGACACTCCAGGGGTGGAGGGGTTGCCATCTATGTCAAGGATAGGTATACGGTATCCTGTCTGAGTGCTTTTTCTGTTGCAAATGCTTATGAATGTCTGTCTCTTCAAATCACCATCTCGCACACTTCAACATTATGTATCATAGGGTGCTATAGACCTCCTTCTGCCGATCTACAATTGTTACCTCATCTGAGTAATATCATCTAACAACAATCCTCAGAAATAATTATTCTTGGGGATCTTAATTTAGACTGGCTATCCAAAACCGCAGCTCCTCTCGTAGCTTTCTGTGACACTCATGGATTATTGCAACTCACTGAGGAACCAACACGAGTAAATAAAAAGAACACTGATAACAGCTCCCTGCTAGATGTTGTCCTAGTGAATAAACCACACCTCTTCTCCTCTACGAGCACCTTCTTTGGTAATATCAGTGATCACTCATTTATTGCTTGCATAAGATCATGCAACAAGCCTACTACTTCACTGAAGTTTGCTGCCAAGAGATCTAGACGGATATTTGATCTCACTGCCTACATAAACGAACTGAAACACTCCTTGTATTGGCAAGAGTTCTATTTGGCAAAAAACACGCAATCAGCATTCGACATATTCAGCAAAATTATCCTAGACGCCCCAAATAAATATGCCCCTATAGTTAAGGTGCGAACAGCAAAAAATGCATGTAGATGGTTCACACCATTATTAAAATCTGCATTGACTGAAAGAGATAACCTATGGAAATAAGCACGCAAAACCCAGTCTGCTGTGGACTGGTGCAAGTTCAAAAGGGCACGAAACGTATGTACTAGAATGGTTAGAAATACAAAAGCTGCATACTATCATTCTGACCTTCTCTCTGCCTCCAAAAATCCTACAAAATTTTGGAAAACCGTCAAGGACTTGTCTGGTCACACGTCCGGTGGCTCACTACCTGATGAAATCTCCTTAAACAATAATACCATTAGTGACAGACTGGAAGTTCTGGATGCCTTCAATAATCACTTTGCGACTGCAGACTTAGCCTTCGACAATTCCGCTGTGAATTTGATATGCTCTCAGATGGATAATCAAGGTGCAGATCCTAGCGTTACCAACTCAGTCTTCTTGCGTCCTATTACTCTGAAAGAAGTTGAAGACCTATTGCTAAAACTGGATGTAAAAAAAAAAAGTGCTGGTGTGGATACCCTTGACCCCTATTTTTTGAAGGTGGCCATCCATGTGTTAGCTGTGCCCATAACCCATTTATTTGACCTATCATTAACTCAAGGATCCATTCCTTCAATATGGAAAACAGTGCACATCATACCCCTGTTCAAGTCCAGGAATCCTCGTGATCTAAATAATTATAGACCAATTTCATTCTCCCGGTCTTGTCAAAATTACTGGAAGGGGGGTGATGAGCAGTTAAGAAGTAAGACTCATTCTCCTCAAGCTCCGCACCCCAGAGACCTAAATATATTTTTTTGATAAAATTAAGAAAAAGAGATGCGGATTCTGCTGCATAACTGCCTGGAGTTGCGAAATGATGGATGACTACCTCTCAAATGCAACAGGGAAGCCCGTTAGAAATGCTGGGAAAAACCTGAAGAAACAACCAGTTGGGCCTACATCGGAGCCTACAGGCCCAATTTCCTTCTCGGTGGCAGAAATAGCTGTACTGGAACGAGAGGTGACAACGCAAGTGTTGGCTGCTTTGAATCCCTGCTTTGAAAAACTGGAGAATCAGATCGAAACAAAGCTGCAAGAAATAGCAGAGAGAACTGCAGCACATGGTGAAAGGTTAACAGAGGTGGAGGAGCGTACAACTGGAGTCGAAGATTTGATACAGCCTTTGCCGGAGAAAATAATTGCTTTAGAGAAGGAGCTGGAGGATCTGAGAGAAGCTTTAGACTACCAGGAGAATTATGTCAGGTGTACCAATCTGTGCTTACGAGGGCTCCCTGAAGGGAAAGAGGGCCCGGACATAATGAAATTCTGTGCTGAGAAATTGCCAAAAATCCTGAAGCTGCAACCTAAAGGGGGAAAGCATAAGATCGAAAGGGTGCACAGAGCAGTACTGCCAAAGCCAGGTCTGGGCCAACCCCCGAGAAGTATAGTTATCCGGTATCATAATTTCCAAGACAGAGAAACAGTGATAAAAGCCTTTAAAGTAAACCAGCCTGTTGAAATTGATGGAGTGAGAATCCATGTCACACAAGATTACTCGAACAGACTACTTAAGAAAGGCGGGTATTTGCCGCTGCGATGGCTCAGTTAAGAAAGATGCAAGTGGAGCATTACATGATCTACCCTGCGATCCTTAAAATAAAGCATGAAGGTGCGGTGTACTCATTTTGGGAAGTGGAGAAGGTGAACACCTTTATAAAGGAACTCAAGAAGGAAGTGGGCTGAAAAGAGTGGCGACATGGTGGAAGAAATGAGAAGGACTTGAGACATTGACTATCCTTTCTAGTTGGGGGTAAATCCCCAGTTATAAGTTGAATCGTTTATGTTTAATCTTGTAAATCTTTGAACTCAGGAGGCCTACGGCTAAATTGGTGGAGAGTGCTGAAGTTTTGAAATTGCGGCGGAGAATGCTCGCAGACACAGGAGAAAGTGCCGGAAGAGTTCCTGTGGAGAAGGTAGGCTGTGAGGAGTAGCTGGTGGCCTGGGCCCAGCGTGTGAGGATGTTAGAAATCACGTGGCCTACCCCGCCGGCCTCTGACCAGGCCGACTGATGAAAAGGAAGCCTCATAATTGAAAGAGACTGTGCATGGGGTTATGTTGGATTGTGGAGGGAGAGGGATGGTTATGACGGAGGGTAGAAATCAAAGTGACTCAAAATGGGCCGATGGGGGTTGAAATGAAGTGGTTCCAGCCCTATAATGTATATATGTTATGATGTTATGTCATGAATCAGTTGGGCCAATATAGGCCACAGATGAAGGGGTCTCTGGGGTAGCTGCTCAAATAGCAGAATTTGGGAGGTGCTGTCGAGATGGCAGAAGAAAGCAATGAGGGGCGATGGCTGATATGCTGGAAAGAGGAGTATTGGGAGGAAAGGGAATGGTTTGGGATGTCTGGGAGTAGGAATAGTGTGGGAAAGAGGGGGGTAAAAAGGGGATATATAGTAGTATCAAGGGGAAGGGTTAAGAATTATCGAGATTCACATCCGGGGATAGGGGTAAGAGGGCATGTATGGATAGTAAGGGTGCTGATATGATTGCTGAGATGATGACACCTGGATTTGGGTAAAATATGGGGAGAGATGGAGGGGGAGTAAGAGGAATGCTGGAGGCGGGAAGTACTTGAAGGGATAGAGGAAAAGTGATAATGGAAAGAGATAATGGTGGGAGGTGATCTGGTAGTACAATCCTGGAATGTTCATGGTCTCTCCTCACCGATTAAACAGAGTGCTGTGTTAACGGCATTAAGGAGAGCACAGGTGCAGCTGGCTCTCCTGCAGGAAATGCATCTGACATCGGGGGAGCATGTAAAACTTAAAAGGGAGTGGTTGGGTGCATGCTACGCAGCCTCTTTCAGCCCACGTAAACAGGGAGTGGCAGTTCTGGTGCATAAAAACGTTCCATTTCAGATCGCAAAAGTCTTTGCAGATCCAAGGGAAGGTAGATACGTGTTTGTTGCAGGGGTTCTCCATGGCCTGAAAGTCACATTTGAGAGTGTGTATGCACCAACTAATTTGGACCCGGGGTTCTATAGCAACATTTTGTCCATATTGATGAGGGAACAATTCGAGAACCTGATTATGGGAGGGGACTTTAACTGTATGCCTGATGCTGCCCTTGATCACTCGGAGGGGAAGGGGCGCAGAGATCCTTGTATTAGGAAATGGAGGGAAGGGTTGGCAGAATTGAACTTAGTGGATGCCTGGAGGATGGCGTACCCTCAAGACAGAGAATATACCTTTTATTCAAACCCACACAATACGTGGTCGAGGATTGATCATGTCTATGTAACGTTGGATTGGTATGAGAAACTTAGGAAGGTGGCACATGGCCCTATTAAAATCAGACCACGAGGAGTGGTGGCTCTTTAGATCTCTGAGTGAGAGGGGGGAAATGCAGACATGGAGATTCCCCATTTTATATGCTAGGCTCGCAGGAGTTTCAGGATTATGTGAAGGAGCAATTTAAATTCTATATGGATGTAAATGCACCGACTGCCACTTCTAAACAAATGTTATGGGATGCAGGCAAGGCGTACATGAGGGGAGCAATTATAGGGTATATGGCAAAATATAAAAATTAGATTGGAAAGACAGAAAACCCTTCAACAAAAGTTGAGAATACTGGAGGGGGGCAAGGGGCAAGAAGGTGAACAGGCGAGGCAGGAGTTGGTAACAACCAGACAGACGCTTAATACCTTATTGATGGACGAGGCTTGAAAAACTATTCTACCTGAAACATAGAGTATATGAATGGGGAACAAGCCAGTGCCTTTGCTGGTAAACCTTGTAAAGGGTAGGAAAAAAGCAGTGCACATTCTTGGTATCAAAAACAAAAAAAGGGCAGACGGTTACTAAATACGTGGAGATAAGGGATACATATAAGAAATAGTATGAGGATTTATACAGAGCAAGCGGAGAGGGAAGTGAAAGAGAAATGCATGATTTCCTGGCTAAGCATAAGCTGCCCCAAATAACAAAATACCAACAGGAGCTGTTAGATAAGGAGATTACCAGATAGGAAATTCTTCGGGCCATCAATATGATGAAGCCCGGAAAGGCATGTGGCCCAGATGGCCTGCCTGCAGAGTATTATAAACTGCTGAGGGAGGAGGTAAAGGAGGTAATGTGGGAAGTATTCAGGGAGGGAAGAGAGAAAGGGGAACTGCCAGATACAAGTGGCTGCGCCCTGATGTGTGTGATTCCGAAACCGAATAAGGACCTAATGGAGTGCATATCATATAGACCAATATCCCTGTTAAATTGTGATGCTAAGGTGTTTGCTAAAATTTTAGCTAGTAGATTGGAGGGTATCCTCCCAGAGTTGATCCATCCGGATCAAACTGGTTTTATAAAAGGTAGGCACTCGTATCATAATATTAGGAAGGTTCTTAATGTTTTGGAACATGCCAAGAAATCAGGAGGGCGGGTGGCTGTATGGTCAATGGACGCCGAAAAAGCGTTCGACAGGATTGAGTGGCCATATCTGTTTACAGTCTTGGAACGCTCCGGTTTAGGGGAAAGCTTCATTAAAATGGTAAGAGCATTGTATCAGGCACCCAGGGCTGCAGTTCTGGTTAATGGGAACATAACTGAACAATTTGCGCTCCACAGGGGGACAACGCAGGGATGCCCTCTCTCCCCTCCGCTATTTGCAATGGCACTAGAACCACTGCCTATAGCCATCAGAGAGGACCTAAGAATACAAGGAATAAAAGGGAAAAGTGGAGAACAGCATAAAATTACACTGTATGCTGATGATATGATGTTATATGTGAGGAGCCTTTCATAGTCTATGCCTGCCTTGCTGGAAATCATAGGTCAATTTGCCACATTCTCGGGATATAAATTGAATCTGGGAAAGTCCGAAATCATGTTTCTGGGAGAAAAGAAGGGGGATGCGGGTGGTACATGGGGTTTGAAGAGGGTAGGTACGCACCTTACTTGTCTAGGGACCAAGATAGGTAGGGACTTGAGATCACTCTATAGGCTGAATTACACCCCACTATTAAAATTAGTAAGAGAAGACATGGGCAGATGGAGAAACTGGCCTATATCATGGATAGGATGTATTAATTTACTTAAGATGAACATTCTTCCCAGAGTCCTATACCCATTACAGATGTTGCCAATAGGATTGACGGGGAAAGATACAAAGGCATTTGAAAAGGACTGCTCCGGGTTTATATGGCAAGGGAAAAAGCCCAGGGCCAGTTTAAATACGTTGAAAGCTGACCAGTCTCAAGGTGGGCTGAACTACCCAGACATGAAGTTATATTTTTGGGCGGCACGATTGAGGATTATCAAAGACTGGGTGTACAGGGCAAAAGAGACCAGTTGGATGGACCTGGAGGAGGAGGAGGAGGGATTTGGGGTCCGAATCTCATCCCTATTAGCAGAAGCAGGTAGAAGGGGGTTTCGGGATAAGTGGGCTTTGAGTATTCTAGTGAAGAGAGTAATAGATAGCTGGGACCAAATTAAGAAGGTGATAGGGCATCAAAAGGGGGAATCTTTTATTTTACTATTAGTTGTGAATCCATTTTTTATCACAGGAGTAGGAGACCCAGTATTTCAGAGTTGGGAAGAGAGGAGGTGTAATGTGCCTTAATGATATAAGGAAAAAAGGGAGTGACTCGCCCATTTAGTGAACTTAGGGAAGATCTGGGCCTATCGGCACATCACTTGTTTAGATATTTCCAGGCGAGGAAATACGTTCAGGGTATTGAGAAGCAGAGAGAGTCCCTGGTGCCCGGATTCAGATGGTGGAGGAATTGTTACAGCAAGTTAAACAGAAACCTGTAGGTATTGTAAGGAAGGCTACATCTCTCCTGCGCCTTCAGTGGCCTGATATGACGAGTAAAACTAAACACCTGTGGGAAAGAGATTTGGAAGTTATACTATCTGAGGAGCAGTGGACTTAAATGAAAGGGACACACCAGGGGTTATTACTTTGTAATAAATATAAGGAGGCAGCATACAAATTTGTTCACAGGCTGTATACTCCACCAGTTGCAGTGAACAGGTACAACCTAACAGTATCGGCTATCTGTCAGAGATGTGGGTCAGCCCTGGGTACATACCTACACTCCTTTTGGATGTGCCTGATTCTTCAAGCCTTTTGGGGTGATGTAGTGAAAGAGTTGACAAACATGAAGGGGCAGCAGGTTAGAGTGGAATCACTTATAATGTTGTTTGGTGAGGATGGCACACACCAGGATGAGTGGGAGATGTTGGAGAGATGGGTGAGAATACTCTTGGTATTGGCAAAGCAATGTATTTTGAATACATGGGTCTCTGGGGATAAGCCTACAATTAGGCAGTGGAGGAATCTTGCATGGGATGCACTGCAACTAGAAAGTTTGACATATAAGGCTAGGGGCGAGAAAATCAGTTTGTGAACATGTGGGCACCCTACTTACATTCTATGCATCCCTTGGAGCAAGAGATATTAAGATGTGGTTAAAATTGACAGGTATGGATATCCATATTGGATGAAGTGAATTCTCGCTTAGTTGGGGGGTGAAGGGGAGGTGTGGGAGGGAAGGAAGGGAAATTTTTTTTTTCTTTTTTTTCTTTCTTTGTTCTGTCTCTTTCTGTGTTATCTTTCTGCTCTTTTGTTCTGGGGGGGCACTTCGGTGTCCTGCTTTTCTTTTCTTTTTTCATTTTCCCTCTTTTATTTTATCTCCACTAGGATGTAACATCTTAAGATCAAAATACAGAGACCTGTATCTATTCTGAGTTGGATGTATTTAGGTTTATAAGAACAGTATTCAAATTAATTGATGGAAATTGATGGATGTTATGAGGGAGGCCTATAAGATATGTAAAAGAATATTATGCATCTGTGGAGATGTAAACTGTTGTCTTGCTGTGGTATCAAAAGATAAACCAATAAAAAGATTATGCAAAAAAAAAATTACTGGAAAAAGTCGTAAGTAACCAGCTGAGGCAGTATCTAGAAGCTAATAACCTGCTTAATCAAGTCCAATCAGGGTTAAGAGCTAAACACAGCACCATCACAGCACTTGCCAAAGTGACTAATGACTGGCCAAGAGAGCTAGACAACAGGAATTACACCTGCATCGTATTCTTGGACCTGAGTAAGGCCTTCGACACTGTCGACCATTCTCTGTTACTCTCTTCCCTGACCTCACTTGGTGCTGACCCATTATCTTTACAGTGGTTCAACAACTACCTCTTTGATCGTTTCCAGCAGGTGAAAGTGGAAGGAGATCTCTCGACTCTTAAACCTCTCCTAAGAGGTGTTCTCCAGGGTTCTATCTTAGGACTGATCTTGTTTGCAATATACATCAACAATACTGATGAAAGCATAACTAAGGCCAACATTTATCTGTTTGCAGATGAGACAGTTCTTTACGTAAGCCGCCCGTCATTACAATCTGCATGTAATGACCTTCAATCTGAGTTCAACCTGCTGCAACACCAACTCCTAAACAAAAAACTGTTACTTAACGCCAAGAAAACAAAAGCAATGCTCTTTTCTCCCTCTGCCCAAATGGTATATTCAGCCCCATCAGATCCTGTGCCGCAGATTACTACAATTCTTGAGAGAAGTTGAAATTTGTCCCAAATTCAAATACCTGGGAGTATGGCTGGACCATAGGCTCTCCTTTATAGAGCAGGTTGAAGAATTACTCAAAAAATTACGACAGAGACTTGGCCTGTTCTTTAGGATAGCCCGCTTCTTAACTAGAGATGCCAAACTACAGCTGGTACAATGTACCTTTCTATCCTTGATAGATTATGCTGACATCCTCTACAGTCACTGTCCCATTTCCTACCTCACCAAACTTGACACATTATATCATAGAGCTTTGAGGTTCATCACAGGCCTGCCTTATTCCACTCAACACTGCTCCCTGTATCAATCAGTGGGGTGGAGTTCTCTTCAATTCGGGCATGATAAAAATGCAGCCTTATGGACCCTGAGAGCCATCTCCAAAAAACTGCCCCAATACATTACAGACTGTCTTCCTATAAAACTAATAGGCAATTACACCCTGAGAAGTTGCAAATCTCTCCTACTTATGGTTCCCAAAGTTAACTCTCACTTTGGCAGGACTGCTATAAGCTTTACACTGTCCTCCTTGTGGAATAAATTGCAAAAAAAAACTGAAACTGAGGTCACCCATCGGCATCTCATCTTTCAAGCTCTTATATTCACGTCTCAGAAATGATCAGTGCAATTGTTTCCCATGACCATGAATTGTCATCATGCTAACCTGTACCATTTAACCATGAACGAATTACTTCTAGTGCTTGTCTCCTCCTTGGCCCTGGTCTGTCATCATGCTTTCATGTAACACCTTGAAGCTTCTGTCCTCCCTTTGATACTAGTCTATCTTTCCGCTTTCTCCAGCTTTCTTTTCACAACTTTATACTGCACTCATCCACAATCTACACTCAACCATACTATAAAAGTCCTAACTCCCCTTTCCCTCTCCCCGTAGGCCCCCACCGTCACATCAGTTCTACCGACCTATCCTTGGGACTTCACTTCTCACAATGTTTATCCTTTGCTTACATATTACATACCACTCCTGGTACCCCATCTGCCATTAGTTGGTGGGTCTTCAAGCCATTTTCATGGCTAGTACTAGTGACTGCCTCTGGTAAATGAACTAACTGGTACTTCTATACAGAAAACATGGTTTATATACAGTTGCATGGTTCAATGGAGGACCTGCCCCTTGTATTTGAATCCTCCTCTGTTATGGCTTGCCTTGTCTTCCTTTTATCATTTGACTCCCATATTGCTGCACCATTGTGTTTGTGTTTATATACTTATTTACATGTATTTATATATTTTTATGATGGATGTTACCCGACCCTGTTCTAACCAGGTCCATCTTGTAAAAGAGCTCTGCTCAATGATGTTCACCTGGATAAATAAAGATTTTGATTGATTGATTGAGAAGGACCAGAAACAGAAGCTTAATAAAAAAGTTTTTCCAGTACCAGTTCTTTCAGCCACAGCCTTCTTGAAGCAGTCCCAACTGGGGCAATATCAGGCCTAATATCCGAAACCCAAGTTTAGAGGCTAGGACCTCAAGCAGGGTAAGGGCAGGGGTGGTGGTGCCTTTCCAGCCTCAACAGTCAGTGCCTCCACCAAGGCTGCACAGTGATGGATTGGAGGGGTGTCATCCCTCCACCCATCTTGTCCCTGCTGCACCAATTCTTGCTACATTGGTCCACTGTTACAGTGAACAAGTGGGTGCTAGAGGTGGTAGGCAGAGGGTTGCCTCTGGATTTTGAAGCTTTCCTGTCTTACTGACTCCACACCCCTTGGGAGTTCAGGGTGTTGCATGACACACTGTCCTCCCTTCTGGAGGACATTGCTTAGCTGTTTGTGAAAAGGGTCATAGCCTGTATCCTGGATGCCCTGGCTAGTCGGGTTACATTTCCAGATACTTTGTGGTTCTGAAATGGATGTGGGGCCGGTGCCCCTTTACTGGATCTGCATGATCAGAACCAGTTCATGCAGAAGTGCAAGTTCTGGATGGTCACTCTGAATCAGATAATTTCTTCTGGAGCGCAGGGCATGTGGTTCTGCTCCCTGGCCCTCCAGGCTGCATTTTTCCACATCAGAGTCCATCCATCCTACTGACGGTACCTCTGGTGCTGTGCTGAAGGGGTACTGTACCAGTTCCAAATCCTGCCCTCCTGTCTTTTGTCTGCACCAAGTTTCTTCTCCTAGAGCATGGCAGTGGTGCCAGCCTTCCTTTGGTGCAAGTGCTCACTGCAGCATCTCATGCAAGAGGAGTCTCACTTAGAGGGGTAGTGTGCAGTGATTACTGGGGTTTGAAAAAAAATAATTGTTTCCAGGAATACTCCCTCCATTGGTGTGAGCTTGTCACTCTGGATGCTGAGTGGCAAACTTTTTGTCAGGAGTGCTCTGGGAGTGGAGCATTCAGTTCAGTTTCCCACTTCATGATTGTGTCCAGGAAGGTGACTCCCATATGAGTCTATGAGAGATCTGTAAAGATGGGAGATCATTTGAGTCATTACTCTGGACGGAAATAATGTGATAAAGAACTGGACTATGGATGGGTGAGAGTCTGGAATGTGGGTGCTCATCGGCAGGGACATAATGAAATGCCTGAGCTGTAAATATCTATAAAAGCCCACCTGATGGATTCCATATGCCATCTGCAGTTCTGAGAAGGATTTCCAGGAGACTTCACTCTTTAGTTGATGTAGATTATTATAGGGAGTAATGTTCCAAGTTACGGAAAACTGGATCCATCAGGGCTGGACAGACATTTTCTAAGAGAGCAATGTGACAAAGGAGAATAAGAGAGTAAGTGAGAAACAGTGGCATCAGCAGGATTCTGAAAGTGTGTGTGTGTGTGTGGGGGGTCACATGCCCCCATCAGTGACTTTTTCCCAAAAGGAGTCCAGGGGGATTTGCACCCCCCCCCCGCAGAAATTTTGAACAAATTGGAGGCAAATGGTGCATTTTAGAAGAATTTTCTATGAAATCTCCATCAAGACAAACATAGGAATTGGCTAGCTGCTGCCTGCTGCTTTTCCAGGCTGCAGCTGCTCACTGTAGAGGCCTGCTGTTGTCTCTCTCCTCCTGACTCCCTCCCTCTGGTCTAAAACTTTGTAGCAACAACTTTAGAGAAACAGAAACCACCCAGAGACAAACCTTTGTCAATGCCAAATGTTCACTGCTTGTATTGCTGTTGTACCATGGCTTGCAGTACACATTTTTACTATATATTTACCCAGGAAAGAGCAGATGACATGCAATGTCTCATTTTCAATGGGGTCCTGATTTTACACATTGTTAGATTGCAGTTACCCAGGATGTGAAGCTGAGAAGCAATATTTAATTTTCAGTGGGCTCCCACATTTTGACTCCAAATTTCCACAGTCTTTTGCTTACCATTCAGTCGGTGAGCTAAAAAGGCCAACTTGTATTAAATCATGAGGCAAAATCAGATTGAGTAAGCAGACTAATCTGATCCCTTCCAATATTCACAACACAGACAAATATAAAAAGTTAATACATCATAGCCAAAACCTTGCAAAAGTTAGACTCTCATAGTGAACACATGTAACTGGTAAAAACACAAATACAACATTCCTTATAAGTGAAGTAACCTCCCTAGCTAATATGCATTAAAACATGGTTTACTTAACTGGCCAGAATCATTATTTTTAAAACAAAAAAGAAAATCTCCCCAAGTGCTTGTGCTAAGTGTATTACAGCTGCTGCACTGGAATGCAGTCCTGTCCCCACCCCCTTGTCACAACACCAGTGCCACCTTTTTTAATACTGGGTCTCTCCAACGTCTCCACACCAGCTTTCGGTTAGTGACAGCAGCAGTCTTCTCATCCTGTTGCTCAGACTGACTAACCTTAGACAGGACCTGCTTGGGAAAGAAATCAGTAAACACAAATAAAAACAAGCCCATTCTTTGTATGACAGAGAAACAGATTTCTGTGCCTGAAACTGCAAACTCCACCGGCACCTGGCACCCCACTTACAACACATAAAAACATTAGCATTAGCAAATGCAGTGCTGTGATTAATCAAACCACCTAGGCTTCAACTAACTTAGATTTAGCCATGTGGACCTGGCAAGGAAACAGGATCTTGTAACATTTTCAAATAACTCTTAATCTTCCCTGGGCATGAAATCAACTGTCAAAAAACATTGGGATCCTATCCTTAAGTGTCCTTAAGTTTGTGTTTGTTTTAAATCACTGAATAGGTTATTCCCACTTTTGTAATCATTAATTGTTGTGTAAAGTGCTATTTTTTTATTTGTGTTTGCAATCTGGGAACTTGAAGCAGAGGACAATACTGGCCAAAAAGCCTCAAAAGTTTTCATTTCAGCTAGTTACATTAAAGGGGCACTGTCAGCTTTACCCCTCCGTTTTTAGTAATCTCTGTGCAGTGTGCCTTTTGGCACACACCTAAGTAATTATCACAGCAGAATAATCTCATGAACTTAGAAATGCAGCACAAATACCTGAAATACAAGTATTTAGCAAAGTTAGTCTTTCCCTCGGGTTGTCCAAAACTCTGGTGATACCGGACGCATAATCCCATTGAGGACGCGCACCAGGACCGAGCATGGTCACAAAGTGGCATTTTATGCCAAGCCGACTTTAAGAACATGGTGCCCATATGAACGTGTATGTCGCGAACTTCTCATGGTAATTTAAAATTAAAACCGAGCCTTGCATGGCTCGCAATTACTTTTTGAACCGATGTCGGAATCCTGTGCATGCGCAGCGTGCACGTTTCGCGACGCACGGATCTCAACACATCTGTGTTCCAAGCATGCGCGGATTTCAGCATCTGTTTGTTGCAAAAAGTGAAAAAAATTGAATTTTCTGCAGTTTCTTTGCTAATTATAAAAAAACTAAAAAGTATATATCAATGAAACAGCACTCATTTTGTGGATATTTTTGTGCTGAACAACTTTTGTGCTTGCAGCACCATGCTATCAGTTTGCATTTTAAAGTTATTCACATTTGTTCATCAAAAAAAGTGAAAAAAATGTACTTTTTGTTGTTTTTCCGCGAATTATCTAAAAAGATAAGTTACCCATAAATGAAACACCACTTATTTTGTAGATATTTTTGTGCTGAACAACCTTCGTGCTCACAGTACCATGTTGTCATTTTTCGTTTTAAAGTTATTCGCATTTGAACAGTTTCTTCTGCTACTGCAGCTGAATATGCAAATTAGTTCCGAATGAGCCAATCTCTACCTAGTGTGTGGATAAATTTATCTACAGTGAGGATAAAAGTGATAGTGAAAAGTCTGACCACCCTGAGAATATTGAAAATATTTGCCTTTTGTTATCCTCACAGGTATGGCATATATATATGTATGTGTGTGTGTGTGTGTTATATATATATTGCAGTTACTAATAGTAAAACACTAAACCAAAAATGTGTAAAACATTTTTTATAGAATGCTTTTTCCACCACATAAAGAAAAATAATTGCAAGCATATAATTTCATTTTTCATTTAATAAAGATTATTTTCAAAAAAAAAAGTAATTTTCGGGCTTTCTGAGCCATTCTGTTTCTTTTTTGTAATTATTTAAAACAAAGCAGCTTCAGAGCCAGTCCATAAAGGGGCATGGGACAGAAGGGATCAGGATCGGCAGCCCTTACCTGTGCAGCACTGGGCTCAACTCTGTGTCTCTGAAGAAGGAACTGGGCTGGTACAACAACAGTACTGACTGGACTGCTGCTGTGTATCCCAAAGTTACTAACTGCAGAACTGCAGATTTGCCTCTGATTTACGTTCTCTGCCAGACACTCTCTGTCCATCACAGTTCCCTACTTCTCTCATGATCTCTGGCTACTCCAGAAGTGGGTCTATGTCTAAAATACCGTAGCTGCCTCCAGATGGTGCCAAGACTTCACAGGCTGTACAATTGCTAGTTAGTCCATCTATGATGTGTTGCCACTGGTTTGAAAAGCCCGCAAATGCACCACCTCTCCCACTGTGCTATGGTAGCCAATCAGCATTCAAGCCTTTGTTTTCTTCTGCAGTCAGTTACGGCAGATGAACCAGTGACTTCATGAGCTGCAGGGAGGTCGGTCGGTCATGCCTCACACACCAGACTGACCGACAAAGGAGGAGGTCCGAGGAAGTAGGTCAGGAGGACTACAGGGAGTGGGAGAGGGTGGGTCTGAGACTTGGAGGCAGGGCAGCCCATGGGGAAGCTGCTGGCATAGAGCGGCTGTTATTTAAAGTCCTTAAATTTAATGCAAGGGTACAGGGAAGGACTGGGGGGGCACCAGCTGAAACTGGGGGTGACACATGCCCCCATTGTTTGGGCTAACGACATTCCTGGTGAGAAAGAGGCTGTTCTTTTTTTTTTTAATATATTTATATTAGAGAGTCAAAAAGGATATAAATTATAATGTAGTCCAGTACATCCAGAGTATAGAACATAATACATTGCAAATAGTATATAACAGAGCTGTCAATGTACTTTAATGTTCACAGTTCTGGCCTATACATAATAAAAGTTTGGATAGCTTGGGAGAAAATCAAGACAGGCATTGAAAATTCATGACCTACTATGCCCTGTTTAAGAAAGAATGAAGAGCTGGTGAGACCAGGCCGTGATTAGACATATGTAGGCTGACCAGTAGTGGTCCTCTGCAATAAAAAAAAAAAAAATCTGTATCATAGAGACAGTTCAGGCAGGAGAAGCACCCTCCACAAAGTACAGTCCACAAATGGTTTTGAAAGAAATCTTACGTAAGCAATGAGACAGGACAGGGTATGTGTTAGACACTTTAACACACGGCTAGGAGGTGTAGTGAGGCATAAGGCCACTGGCCGAATGTGTCCAGCCTCCTAGCCGTGTGTTGAAGTATCTAACACACACCCTGGAGTGGCTTATTGCACTTACGAAATGGGCATCTAAATTTTAGATGCATGTAAAAATTAAAATAATTAGGATTAAGTAACAAAAAAGTGATTTTTTTTGTGCTTATTTGAAATAAAATAGTTTCTCCTCCTGGATGTGTTTTTTTTTTTTTTACCTGAATTTTGTTCTGCTGTAGCCCCCATAGTTGTCGTAGCTTCCCTCAGACAAATGGACACACACGCGGTGTGGGAGTAACTGTCTGCTGTGAGAACAGAACACCTGAAGGCACAGAAATAAAGGAAGATGGTATTTTAATTTTTTGGTTGAAATACAGGCTTTTTTTCGCGGGGGGCACTTGAGGAAAACAAGGTTATGATGTGGCGTGGTTGCAAATGTGTTGAACTAAATAGAGCGATGTGGGAGCAACTGTGCTGTTGTGAAAAATTAGAATGGAGCAGCAGAAGTTAGAAAAGTGAAGAAGGGCGCTATTTGTTTTGAATACTTTATTTTGTGAAACAGAGTCTAAGATGTGTGTGTGTGTGTGTGTGTTGGGGGGGGGGAATTTGTAGTTTGCGTGGTGCCTGTAGCTTATGAATCAGCTGGGTGACTGGGCGGGTGGGTTACAAGACAGGGATTGTGATCGTGGCAGTTTTTTTTTTTTTTAAATGAAGCAGGTTGTGCATTTAATTTAAAGATGTTTGAAGTGAGTGATGTTTTTTGGGTGGTTAGCTTCAGAGTAAGGGTGGCATCACTTGTGGCACAAAATATTTGATTTGTGAAAATTCATTGTGGGTAGCATCACCCATATCAATGCCCAGTGGGCATTGTCTGTTCTTATTCCTGTGTGTTAGACACTTTAGCACACAGTAAGTAGCCAGTCAGCTTTCTCATATTTAAGGAGCCATTTCATAACGTTTATTTTTCACACACAAAATGCAGTTAATATTCCTCTAAACACAGCAGCAGAAAAAACGCTGACCACAGACTAGAGTAAATGCTGAAAAGTCTGATGTTTCGCTTGGTATAATTCCAAGCTTCCTCAGAGTAATCAAAATGTAACTGTCATGTTTGTTTTATTGATGTCACATGCTGGTTTCAAAATACATTTGGTTTCTCTGCACTTTTCTTTTTATCAGACCAGTCATAAGCATGATCAAATTTATAGTCATTTTCATCTCTCACAAATTTTCTTTTCTTAGCCTTCTGTAGTTGTACATCATATCTAGATATTTTATCAACCAGAGTTTTATTATATTTTTCAAATTCATTCTTTTAATGATGTTTCAGTCTCAGAGCTTTCCTTAGATAATTGATCTCATATGGGAGCTTCTCTGGAAATAATTAATTGAATATTTTAAAGAGCCGCTTCCTCCATATTTATACACCAGAGTTATATGAATTCATGGTCATCAGTACCATACTCTGGTTTATTTAATATTCTCAGGCCACAAGGAACTTTTTTTTACTTCTAAATAAGCCTCCAGGTTAACCCAATGCCAATACATTCTGCAGCCCTTCATGACAAGTTTCTCTAGATGTTTAATAATACATTGACAGCCATAGACACGGTCAGGTATTTCCTGAAATGTCTGTGATATCTCTGGGAAATTTCCTGCCTGCCTGCAGTACCGCTATGGGCCACCAGAGAGACTCTCTTTGGATGTTTTGCAAAATATGTAGAAATGTCTGACTGTATCATGGCTGTGACTGTACTTTTAGTTTCTAATACAGCCGAAGAGTCTATATTGTTACCTTCTGAAATCGGATTTACTCCATTTCTGGTTACAAACAGCATTTCTGCAATGCTGTCTGTCGTCATTGGGTTTACACTCAGACCATCCTCATGTGTTTCTTGTGCCATAATCAGTGCTGGTTATATCAGATACTCTTCACAACAATTCGATGGCCAGGCAATAAAACCGGGAAGGGAACTACCGACACCCAAGGTGAAATTTACTTGCAAGCAAAAAGTTACCAAAGCTGGTTAGAGGGACCTGCAGTTTCAGTTGCAGTCCATGTCCAAAACAAATCATGGATGCAAAAAAAAAAAAAGCAGATTGAAACTTTTTACTCCCTAAACGCTGAGAAATCTGTGCTGTTTGAAGAGAGTCAGCACCTGGAAACAGTGGTGGTGCTAAACAACGAATCAATGCACAGTGCAAGCAAGAGAAGTACCCCCGACAAAGTACAGTCCACAAACGGTTTTGAAAAAAATCTTACCATTTATTTTTCACACACAAAATGCAGTTAACATCCCTCTAAACACAGAAGCAGAAAAAACACCAACCACAGACTAAACGCAGAAAAGACTGATGTTTCACTTGGTATAATTCCAAGCTTCCTCAGAGTAATCAAAATGTGCTCAAAACTGTAAATATATAGTAACATCAATTTGCTTTCTTAATTACATAAAATCAAGTTAAACAATTAAAAACTAACTTGACAACCAACAAATTAATTAATCAATAAACGCACCAAGTTGGTTGTCTTGCACATCAGTTGATGTTCCAAGACTTTAAAATTGGAGTGAATCATACCTAGTTGGTAAGTAAAAATATGCATGTTCAATATAATGAGACAGTAAGTAGTTTTTAAAATAGAGCTGATTCAAGTTTCCAACAGAAATCATTTAAATTAAGATAATTTACAATTTATTCAGAAAAGCAACTGGGTCTATATTTTCATTTAACCCTCTGTCGCTTCTGGCCCCCAATGTATAAATCCAGAAGCTCTCACGGTGTCCTATTTTCTTTTTTATACCCCCACCTCTTGAACCGACAGATGCTTGTTCAGTGCCAATAAACTCGAAATTATGTGTCACTAAAGGAAAACTTTCATAAACTGTCATAAAGAGCCATCATAAAAAGTTGCTTCCATTTGTAATATGGGAACAATGTAGCATCATTGTCTTATTTTCCAGTGTTATAAAATACATTGTTTAACTGCTGTTACCTTAGGTCTTACTATTTTAATATCATGGTTAGCCAATATGCTTCTGTTAAAATTTTCCAGAATAGTTAAACCTAAATCTTGACATATGTTAATACTGGAAATACTTTGAATAATCTTAAGACTTGGACCACCATTTATTTAGTTTTTGTTTACCAAGTTATTGCACTAGACAAAAACTTTGCATGTGTATAAACATATATATATATATATATATATGTATATATATATAAACATAGCACATGTAATGTCTGCATTTTCCATTTGACAAAGCCAACATCTTGAACTGCCTTTAAGCCTGGCTTTATGTAGTACAGAAGGGGTGAAGTAGGCTCTGTTAATTATTTTAAATTGTATCGGTCTATTCCTACAGGTGTTGTGCTCATTAATTGTGGACAAAATTTGGTTCTGTTGGGTCTCTGAAATGATGTAGTTTGAATCTGTGGACCATTATTTATCTTTTGCATTCTATAATGTGAGTTTTGGTTCAGATAAAGTTGTAACATTAATTGTTTAAATAAACCTTTCCCTTTTTTTTGCATTTAAGTCTGCTCAGCTCTTCCTCCAACCTTTTGCATCTACAAAAACTTGGAACCCTTTCCCATCTCATGTACGCTTTCAGAATAGTTTGCATAATTGAACATATTTAAAAATGTCAGAGGTAGTTTGATCAAACCTTTTCTTTACAGTATTCCCAGTTCATAAATTCTCTGCCTTTTACTGAATCTGACCTGAAAATACCTCTTTGTTTCTGCAAATGAAAAAGTGTTGATTTACCATTAATCTTTACATTAGAAAGAGATTTTTAATAGAGTGCCATGTCCTTATTTGGCTCTAAGCCAAATGTTTAGAGGGGGCATCCCTTCGGGGTGGGACCCGCATTGTGGTACAAGGCTTTTTATAAACAACTGGTTAGGGAAGATCTCATGCTCCAGTCTTAGCCAGATGGTAGGCATGCTTCCCAAATGATGGTAAAGGTGAGAAGCCCAATTATAACAGTTTTAGATGAGGCAGTACCTGGCCCCCCCGAATCTCTGGGGATAAATAGTCAGTATTTTTATGTGGGGTCTCTGGCCTGCCCATATGAAATGGGAGATCGTTTGGTTCCACAGCCTGAAGGTAGAGAGAGTAAGAGAAAGTAGAATATTTGGGAACTGTTACAGGACCCTCGGCAGTGCCACCATGTGGATAACCTCTGTTTGTCACGAGAGCCTGAGAGGGATGGTGTTCCATCTTTCATTTTCATTTAATTTTAATTTTTCATACTGGAAGGCATGTGAGTCGAACTGCCTGTTTTCACAAGCATCCAGTCTATATAATACACAGCATGGAGTATGAAACTTAACAATGGAGATAATAAAATAAGAGTAGAAATAGTAGTATTTGTAATTTCATCAAAGAAGATCATAGAGAAGGTATGAAGTGAGTGGAGGACAGTATTAGGTGCAGGAACAGACACACTTCTCAAGGAGGTAACGTTTGAGGTTGTTTCTGAAGGCTCCTAGGGATGAGAATTGAACAAGGGAGAGGGAAGGCTGTTAGAGTCTAGTACCCCTGGAGAAGAGGGAGTGCAGTCCGTGGGTAGTGTGGAAGAAAGGAACCAAGAAGGAGTGGTGGCCGGAGTTTCTGGTTGTGCGACCCCCGGTTGGCTTCTGGAAGCAGGAAGTGATGCTGTTGGGGACTAGACCCCAGAGAACTTTATTGAAAAAGGTCAGGAGTTTGAAGTTAATTCTGTCTTCTAGGGATAGCCAAGTTGCTGCCTTGTAGAGGTGGCAGTGGTGAGTTTCTCCACCAGACCATTGTGGGGGACAGAGTCAAATGCCTTGCTGAAGTCCAAGAATAATACATCCACAGGCTTTCCCCTGTCCAGTTCTGATGTTACCCATTCGTAGAACTCCACAAGATTGGTTTGACATGATCTACCTGACACCAACCCATGTTGCCGACTATCCAGACCTCCCACCTCCTCCAAGTACACCCCCAATCGTTCCTTTAGTATACTCCCCATTAATTTTCCCACCACCGAGGTCAAACTGATGGGTCTATAGTTACCTGGTACTTCCTCGATCCCCTTTAGGATTGGCACCACATGCCTCTCGCCAATCCCTGGTACCCTCCCTGTCTCAAGTGACCTGTTGAAGAGCTCCATCAGGTGCAGCCAGTATGTCCGCCAATTCCCATAGTACTCGGATGAATGCCATCCGCCCAGGAGATTTGTCTTTCTTTAGGGCCTTGAGGGCTAACCACACCCTTTTGGCGGAGATAGCATCATCCGCCCCCTCCACCTTACTGGCCTTTTTATCCTTATCCTGATGTGACACCCCTGGGGTACCTCTACCTCCTTCTTGCTCCATTTCTGTTGCTCCCCTGATCCCACTCACTGCTGCTTCTATCCCCATCGTGCCTTGCTTTGTAGATATCCCATCCCCTTCCCTAGTGAACACAGAGGCAAAGTACTCGTTAAATACCTCTGCCTGGTCCTCGCCTCTTCCACCCACCCTCCTTCTGATCTCAATCTGCTGAGATGGCCCTTAGTTTTCTCTGCTCCCCAATGTACCGGAAGAACCCCTTTTCCCCTCATGTATCCCCTGTGCCAGCCGCTGCTCTTTACTGGACTTTGCCCCCCTCACCATCCGGGTGACTTTTCTAGATGCAAGATGGTACATTTCCTTATCTCTATCCCCTCTTGTTGTTTTATATTTTTTGTAGGCTGCCTTCTTTTCTCTGACCGCTACCTGAACCTCCAGCATGGTTTATGTGACCTTGCTCCCTTACGTTTCACCTTAGTGCAGGTCCTGACTGCCTCATGAAGTCCCGTTTTATGACCTCCCATCTCCTTTCCACATTTGTCATTGATGTAATCCCTTCAAGTGATCCCTTGAGAATATTTCCCATGCCCATAAAGTCTGCCCCGTGAAGTCCACTGCCAGTGTCCTAGATCTCCCCCATGCTTATCTGAAACCAGACAGTATTGTGGTCGCTCCCAGTCAGGGATCCTCTACAACCAGGTCCCTACCAGATCCCCATCTGCCAGAACCACGTCCAGGACATGCCCTCCCTTGTGGGCTCCATCACATGCTGTGTTAAGACACATCCTGGAGCTAGTCCAGCAGCCTCTGCTCCTTGGCCACCTTAGAGGACATGGTTCCCCAGTTTATACCTGGCATATTAAGGTCCCCCATCAACACCACTCCTTCCCCTTTTGGTCCACACTGGGCAATGATGTTGTCCAGCAAACCATCCTCCAGAACATCACCCATCCCGGGGGCCTGTATACTACACCCAGCTTGACCTTATCTCCTGCTGGGGATCGTAAGGTGACCCATAAGGCCTCCACATTTCCCTCTGCCTCTTCTACCCTAGTAATTTCTATGTCATCTCTAATGAACATAGCCACTCCACCCCCTCTGCCCTCCTTTCTATCCTTCCTAAGCATAGTGTACCCCCGCACGTTTAGGTCCCAGTCATGGTTTTTGTTGGCCCACGTCTCCGTGACCGCCGCCACATCCACCCCCCCCCCGAACAGCATGGCCTGGAACTTGGCAACTTGTTTCCCAAGCTCCTGGCATTTACTAACGCCAACCCCCACCACTTATCCCTGATTCCCTTTGTCGAACCCCACCCAGGTTCCTTATACTTCCATCCTCCCTCTGCTCCTCCTGAAACCTCCACCCCCAGTCTGTCCCCCCCTCCCCTTGGGTTTGAAGGCTACTCCCCTCATCTGGAGGAGAGGGCTTCTGGTCAGCCCCTCCCTTATCCCTTCCCCCCCTTACAAGTTTAAACCCCACCTTTCTTGAATGTAGTCAGCCATTCCCTGTTTAAGGACTTCCTTCCCTAATGGGGCAAGATGAAACCTCTCCTTGGCATACAGTCCCTTATCCTCCCAAACTCCTTTCCAGTTCCCTAACACCCCCAACCCACTCTCTTCACCCCACTTCCTGAGCCAGTCATTAACCTCTGTGATCTTCATTTTTTTCTCCACTGAGGCCTTTGGTACTGGCAATATCTCTGAAAAGGAAATGTTGCATCCATTATCCCGACAGACTCTGGCAAGTTCTTGGAACCTTGCTTGGATTTCCAAAACGCTATTTCCCTATATTGTATATGAAACCAAATTTAAGCTGTACTCACAAAGAGCTTCTAGGAGGAAAGAAGAGACCGATCCCCAAGAGCTCCAGGCTTAAGCCCGCTCCGTTCTCACAGCAAGCACGCTCCCCTCACTCTTTGCTGTAAGAGAGAAAACCACCTCAACTTAGCCCTGTGCTGTGGAAGATGCAGGTTGCCTGACTGTTTTTGGAGAGCCAGGGCTGCAGTGTAAGTCTTGCCCACCCGACATGCCACAGGGATTAGTGCAGAATTTGTATTGCCCACCGAATGGAGGGTCTTTAAACTTATCTGTGCCACAGCTGCTGGTCAGAAACCCGCAGGTGAGGAGGAAGGAGCGGAGCTAGCGAGCGGCTCCTCGGACATGCAAGGAAGTGTTTCAGCTAACCTATTGATGTTTAATTCTGGGCTGCTATAATCACTGTGCAATGTGCGGGAGGTAGCATCTTCTCAAACTCTTTTCTGGTTCCAGTCTACTCCACTTTTCTAGTTGTCATAGCAACCTTGTTCACTGACAGTTGCTATAGCATCGCCCCATTAACACCCTTACTCCTTGCTCTCTCTGTCTGAGTACACTGATGTACTCATAAATGGCATGTTTCACGCTTCACCCGAGGTGTCAAAGTAGCTGTTAATTAGCCAATCAGTGGCTGCTAATTGCAGAATTTCAGGTCTGCTTAATCGGGTGACTTTATTATAGAGCCATATAGTAAATGGCTTTTGGCAATGGGGAATTGTCCATTAGAAGTGGATGTTCGCTACAAGTGTGTCCATTAAATTTGGCGCATACTGTACAGGGAATACAGGGGAAGCAGAACTACAGTGGGTCACCCTGGAGACTGGGAATGGAGCCACTAATCATACTGGAGTGATCTACAGACCTCCAGCACAGGGGGGAGGAAATGGATAAGGTACTGGTGAAAGCCATTGGCAAGATGGCACAAAAGATCGGCCCAGTGGCACTGAGGGTTGAGACGCTGGACGCCACACCTCATGCCATGCCGATGACCCAAGTTCAGGAGCGAGCTCGGGGCTCGGCAGGGAGGGAGATGGATTGAGCGCCTGCAGGGCTGCTCTCCTCCCCCGGGGAGAGGGTACGGGATTGCTCAGCACTTTGGCAGTCCCTGGTGGAGACCAGGGGCACCACAGAGTGCCAGAGCTGCACATAAGGGAGTGTGGCTGACGCAAGCAGGGTTGCCATGTTTCAACGTCAGATGTGCAACACATGCGTGGGTGGGGGCTCCAGGCACCATGGGAGGAGAAATCGAGAAATACCCCTCCAGATCGGATAGGCAACGGCCCTGCCAGTGCCACAAGCCCAGTGCTGGTTCCCTGCCACTGCCCCCTGTGGTCTCCCCGGGTTGACCTCCCCCGACCTGGGGAACCTTGATGAACTTGAAGATGGCGGGGGAACACAGCGGGCAGTAGAGTGAGTCGGCCAGAGCAGTGGCCTAAAAGAGTCCCGATCTGGAGGGCCTGAAATGAAAGTTGTAAAAAAAAAAAAAAAAAAAATTAAAAGATGTCACAAAAAGGGGAGGTGCTGCTGGTGGGGGTCTTCAACATGCTGGATGTAGGTTGCAGCCTCCCAGCAGTGGCTTCAGCTGGAAAGCATTGACTTCCTCCTGGACTCTCTGCAGGGGCATTCCTCAGGCAACTAGTTAGTGAACTCACTCATGATGAGGCAATACTGGACTAGGTACTCACTAACAGGGACAGTATTGCAGATACCAAGGTAGGAAGCCATCTGGGGACCATTGATCACTGTATGGTGTTGTTCAATATAAGGATGACTGCAGAATCGAACCACAGAAGGGTGAGGTCCTGGACTTCAGAAGGGTGGATTTTATAAAGATGGGTGAATACCTCAGGGATGACTTGATTTTGGGGGTGGGGGGTCGGGGATGGCCTAGATGGGGTAGAGAAACAGTGGGCTAAGCTAAAAGGGAGCATAGTAAAGGCAGCAAACCTCTTCATCAAACAAGGTGAGCAAAAGTAAGAATAAACAGACCTCTATGGTTCCTGAAAGATGTGGCTGAAAAGGGGCTCTACCATGCCGCAGCAACACCAAAATCACCGACATCCTCCACATCAACAGACACAAAGCCGATTGTCAGCATTGTGCTGTCGGTATTCCGTTGTGTTTTCTAATGGGGGCCCCACCCCCCCACTACACCCTGGTATTTAATTAACCAGCTCCGAGTTGGAGTTGTTTCAGGAAGGGGCGAAACACCAGGAGACACAGTACCTGTGTTTAGCGGGGACCATTACAGTGACCTGTCGATTTCTGACACTGTTGTGGTTTCGTTGTTCAGTTGGTACACCCTGAAATAGATAAAGGCTAAAAGGGTAGTATTCAGAAGGTACAGTATAAGGAAAGGTAGAGGGCGGAGGATAGGGAGGTGTATTAGCAGAATCAGAATGAGGCAGGGAACGCAGTAAAGAGTGCAAAGGTGCAAACTGAAGAGAGAATAGCCCAGGAAGTAACAAAAGGGGACAATACATTTTTGAGGTATGTAAGAGAAAAGAGAAAGACTAGGGTGGGATTGTAAGGTTGGGAAGGGAAGGTGGGGGGACTGTGCAGAGGTGGACCAGGAAAGGCAGACATTCTGAACAAATACTTTTGTTCAGTGTTTATAGAGGAAGAAGAATAGGAGGGGACACAAAGTAACAGAAGCTTTTGAGGGAGGTAGGAGGACACTAGTCTTTTTTTTTTTTGGTGGGGGAGGACAGAGTCCTGAAGGGACTCATTAATCTGATGGTGGACAAAGCAATGGGGCCAGATGGGGTGCATCCAAGGGTATTGAGGGAGCTTAGGGAAATACTGGCTGCACCTCTGACAGTCTTATTTAATACCTCACTGGAAATGGGAGTGGTTTCGGAGGACTGGAGGAGGGTGGATGTAGTCCCACTACACCAAAGTGATAGCAGGGAGGAGGCCGGCAATTATAGGCCAGTCAGCCTGACATTGGCGATGGGAAAGTTAATGGAATCACTGCTGAAGGAAAGGACTGTGGAATATCTTGAATCCAGTGGGTTATTAGACCTGAGGCAGCATGGTTTCACAGAGGGGAGGTCTTGTCAAACGAATCTAATGGATTTCTTTGACTGGGTGACAAAGGATTTAGATCAGGGTGGAGCAATGGATGTAGCCTACCTAGATTTCAGTAAGGCATTTGACACAGTTCCACAAAGGAGAACAGTAAGCAAGCTGTGTAGCTTAGGAGGGGGTACAGAGGTGGTAAACTGGATAAGAAATTGGTTATGGATAGGCAACAGAGGGTGGTGGTAAATGGAGTTAACTCTGAGGAAAGGAGGATGACCGACAGGGTGCCTCATGGATCAGTCCTGAGAGTGGTCCTCTTTAATGTCTTTATAAGTGACATTGCAGAAGAGGTAGAAGGGAAGCTCTGCCTCTTTGTGGATGACACCAGAATCTGCAATAGTATGGGCATGACAGCATCGTAGAAAGGATGAGCAGGGACCTGAGAAAACTAGAGGAGTGGTCAAGGGTATGGCAGCTGGGTTTCAATATGAAAAGTGCAAAATAATGCACTTAGGGCGCAGAGACCCTGGGGTGGAGTATAACATGGGTGGAATAGTATTAAGGACCACCAGACAGGAAAGAGACCCAGGGATAATCACATCTGATGACCTAAACATGGCCAGGCAATGCAAGAAGGTAGTCAGAGGGCTAGTGGGATGCTTGGTGCATAGGGAGGGGTATCACCAGCAGACAGAGGGAGGTGGTGTTGCCTCAGTATAAATTACTGCTAAAACCCCACTTAGAGTACTACATCCAGTTCTGAATACCACATCTCTGGAAGGACATAGAGGAGGCTGTCCAGAGGAGGGCGACTAAAATGGTTTAGGGTCTGCATCAAAAGCCCTATCACAAGAGACTAAAGGACCTCAGTATGTACACCCTGGCAGAGAGGAGGGAGAGGGGATATGAAAGAGACCTTTACATATCTCACAGGGGTAAATAAGATACAGGAGGGAAGTATTTTTCAGAAGAAAAGGTGCTCAAAAACAAGGGGACATTGCTATGAAGCTGAAGGGGGGTCGATTCAGGAGAGATGCGAGGGAGTACTTCTTCACAAAAAGAGTGGTGGATTCCTCAAACAGCCTTCCAGAAAAGGTTGTGGGGGCAAAAATAATGGTGGGGTTCAAGAATGCATGGGATAGGTACAAGAAAATCATAGTGGAAAGGAATTGGGGAGGGAGAAAGAGCTGTAGATCAAGTATGGTCTGCAGTAATAATGTAGTTAGAGAAAAATGGGCAGATTGGATGGGCCAAGCAGTCCTTATCTGCCATCAAATTTTGTGTTTCTATGTGCTTGAGTACCAAATTGGATCTAGCTCATGTAGCCAACTTCATCTTAGGCTACATCCCTGTTGCTTGCAGAGAAATGTTTAGGTCATCTCAGAAGAAGCCAGAAGGGGAAGGAAGGAAACATATTCAATTCAGTGCTTTAGAGTAACTGGTAATTGCTATTTTTCTTTTAAACTTAGATTGTGGGCTATTAGTGACACTATACTTTCTTTGTTGTCTTTACTTATAATTGTTTTTGGGCTGTTGACAATTTAAAACATAGTGGTGGTGTAATTCTGTGCTGTCTTTAATTGCTGCAAATTTTATCTTGGCTTGTCTGACTGCCCTGTAGTTGGGTGAAGTGTGTTAATTGTCTGGCCTCTGACCTCAGCTACGTGATAACTGGAGGTGGGGCTTAGTCAGAGTTAAAGTAGCAAGCAGAGTTTTATTTTCTCAGAAGAAGCCAGAAGGGGAAGGAAGGAAACATATTCAATTCAGTGCTTTAGAGTAACTGGTAATTGCTATTTTTCTTTTAAACTTAGATTGTGGGCTTTTAGTGACACTATACTTTCTTTGTTGTCTTTACTTATAATTGTTTTGGGCTGTTGAAAATTTAAAACATAGTGGTGGTGTAATTCTGTGCTGTCTTTAATTGCTGCAAATTTTACCCCCTTCCCCAGCTCTTAATTATATGCCCTGTTAAATCTGATTGACAGAGCTAAACACAGAGTATAGTAAGGGGTGTGAAGTAGGAGGGTCATAAGGGGGAAGAAGCCCACCCTCAGCACGACAAGTGTTTTGACTCATTTATTTATTTATTGGTTTCTTTTTCTTTAAAAAAAAAAAAAAAAATATCTTGAGGATCAGTGGCAGGATTTTTAGTACAGTAAATTAATAAAAAGGGAACTAGGAGAACTTCAGTAGCAGACAAGTAGTGGAATTGCAGTATAATGTGGGGAGTGGTGCAATGCAGTGGCTGTGGGGCAGCCATATTCAGGCAGACCTTCTGGACACTGAGGTGCTGCCCTATCTGCATGCATCTCTCTGGACTGTGGGATGAGGTAGCCAGACCAGAGCAGAAGTAAACTGGGTCAGAGTACCATCACCCTATCCAGGACCACCCAGTCCAATGCAACTGCCTCAAAGGATGCCGAGAACGAGGAGCACTTGGATGACAGTAGGCTCAGGGAGGGTTAGAGCAGTCAGGCAGAGGCACATCCCAGATCCTATTCCACTCAAGAACTCATATGCCACACTGGCAAATGAGGACAACCAAATAGAGGTACCCAGAGAAGTGGAAGGAAAGAATGTGGAGGTTAGCCAAGGAGGTGACCTCAGCGGGAAAGCAGTGGACCCCAGAGGAGGAGGAAGCAAATCCTGGTGGGGGACTCCATCATAAGAGGGATCCAGCTAGGAACACAGGAGGGGGAGGACAGGGAGGTGAGGTGCCTACCAGGTGCCACGGCATGGAGGGATGGAAGAAGATCCTGGGGATCACTGGGAAGGCAAGACTGGAGGGTGAGCTGGATGTCATTATCCACCTAGGTACTAATGACCTGGCAAATAGGGAGCCAAAGGAAGTTCAGGAAGAGTTTAGGAAACTGGGAAGGGGTCTCAAGCAAGTAGCTACTTCTGTCACTTTCTCAGAAGTACTACCTGTGAAAGGCAAGGGAGAGCATAGGAGTGCATGCACCAGGAACTTTAACTCATGGTTGAAGAACTGGTGCTGTGAGGAAGGGTTTGGATTCATTGGTGACTGGGGACCCACCTGGAGGGATGGAGGTCTGTTCAAGCCTGACGGCCTGCATCCATCCTGGAGGGGAATCCAAGCACTCAATGATAAGTTTAAATGCTACATTGACAAGCATTTAAACTAGCAAAGGGGGTGGCAGGCCAGCAAGGAGGGTACCTACTTGCTCACTCCCCACAGCTAGCAGTGGAACCAGTGAACCAGAGGAGTGGCTATCTCAAAGCAGTGTGCAAAAGATGGAGATTAGTGCCCAAGAGGTGGATAAGCAGAAAAGGGGCAAAATTCAGCAGAAGGGCAGACAGCAAGGAGAATCAGGGATAAATGACAACCAGGGAAGGGGCTGGAGTAGAACAGTGAAACAGTCTAAGGAGGTCAAATCATGGAAAGACATGTGTGCAAATGCCAGGAGCCTTAGCAACAAGATGGAAGATCTGGAGGCTGTCATGGTACAGTCAGACCTGGACATTGTGGCCATCACTGAAACCTGGTGTAATGATGACCACGACTGGGAGATGGCCATACCTGGCTACAACATATTCAGAAGAGACAGAGCAGGCAGGAAGGGAGGAGGAGTGGCACTGTATGTGAAAAATGACATAAGGGCCACAGAGATCCAGGAGGAACAAAATGGGGGAGAGATACTGTGGGTTAAGCTGGAAAGGAAAATGGGGACAGCCATCTGCACAGGTGTGGTCTATAGACCACCAGCCCAGGAGGAAGAAACAGATAGGGAGCTGATGCTAGCCATCCAAAGGATGGCAGACAAGGGTGAGGTAGTACTGGTTGGAGACTTCAGTATTCCAGACTTGGACTGGAGCATCACAGCAGCATCAACTAGGAGCAGATTTATCCTGGACTCCCTTCAGGGTGCCTTCCTCAAGCAACTGGTCATGGAACCAACTCGGCAGAAGGCAATACTGGACCTTGTGCTCACAAACAGGGACAGTGTGATGGGGGTAACAGTGGGGGAGCACCTGGGAAACAGTGACCACCAGTCATTGTGGTTTGAAATCACAGAAAGAGCAGAACCAAACCACACAAAAACACGATCCTGGATTTTAGGGGGCAGACTTTGGGAAAATGGGGATATACTTGAAAGAGGCATTAAGGGGCATGGGACAGGAATCAGGGGTTGAGGAACAGTGGGAAGTATTTAAAATGGGGATTACAAGAACAACAGAATTATGCATTAAGCAGGTTAGCAAGAGGAAAAGGAAGAGGAGACCATTATGGTTCTCCAAAGAGGTAGCAAAGAAAGTGAAACCCAAAAAGATTGCATTCAGGCAATACAAAAAGACACAGGCAGAAGGGGATAGGGAGAAGTACCAGGAGAAGAAGAAGGGAGGCAGGGAGGTCAGTAAGGGAAGCCAAAGCTCAGACAGAAGAACACATAGCAAAATCAGTGGGTAGAGGGGACAAAACCTTTTACAGGTACATAAGTGAAAAAAGAAAGACAAAGGGAGGGATAGTGAGACTGAAGGAGGAGGATGGGGGCCGCGTGGAGGATGACAACAGTAAAGCTGACATATTGAACAGGTATTTCTGCTCAGTCTTTACTGAGGAAGAGGAGGGTAATGGGTCTGCAGGGAGTACAAGGGGTGAGAATGGTGCAGAAATGGACACAAGTCCCTTTACACGAGAAAGGGTCCTGAAGGAACTGGAAGTAATAAGAGTTGATAAAACAATAGGAGACTGGTATGAGGGTGCACCCCAAGGGTCCTTAAAGAACTAAGAGAGGTGGTGGCTGAACCTCTGGCTATCCTGTTTAGCCGATCACTGAAACAGGAGGTACCCAAAGACTGAAGGATAGCAGATGTAGTCCCTATACAAAAGTGGGAACAAAGAGGAAGCAGGGAACTACAGACCTGTCAGCCTCACCTCGGTAGTGGGGAAGATCATGGAAGCACTACTGAAGGAGAGATTGGTGGAACATCTGGTTGTCAATGGACTACAGGACCCAAGGCGAGCATGGTTTCACCAGGGAGGTCATGTCAGACCAACCTCGTTGAATTTTTGACTGGGTGACTAGGGAGGTGGATCAGGGAGGGCAGTGGACATGGCCCATCTGGACTTCAGCAAGGCCTTTGACACTGTGCCACGTGAAGACTATTACACAAACTAGGGAATATGGGTGTGGGCAGGACAGTAGTGTGGTGGGTAGGTAACTGGCTGGGTGGCAGGACACAGAGGGTGGTGGTAAATGGCTGTCACTCCACAGAGGGAAGAGTGACCAGTGGGGTACCACAGGGATCAGTGCTGGGACGAGTCCTATTCAACATCTTCATCAGTGACATTGCGCAGGACCTAGAAGGCAGAATTTCACTGTTCGCTGATGACACAAAGCTCTGTAACAGAGTAGACACCCCAGAGGGTGTAGACAGAATGAGAAGCGACCTGCAGAAACTTGAAGAATGGTCAGGGGTTTGGCAGTTGAAATTCAATGCAAAGAAGTGCAAGATAATGCATATGGGGCACAAAACCCTGGCACAATATATCAGTTGGGGGTGAGGATATAGCATGCACCAAGCAGGAAAGGGATCTTGGGGTTGTCATCTCTGATGACCTCAAGGTAGGGAAACAGTGTGACAAGGCAGCAGGTAAAGCAAATAGGATGCTGGGATATAGGCAGGGGCATCACCAGCAGGAAAGGGAGGTCATAATTCCGCCATACAAGACACTAGTGAGGCCCCACCTGGAGTACAGTGTACAGTTCTGAGACCATACCTATGTAAGGACATAGACAGGGTAGAGAAGGTTCAGAGGAGGGGCAACAAAGATGGTGCATGGATTGCATCACAAGTCCTATGAAGACAGGTTGAAGGAACTGAACATGCACTCCTGGAGGAGAGGAGGGAGAGAGGATATGATAGAGACATACAAGTATCTTACAGGGAGGAACAGGGTGCAGGAAAACACTATTTTTAAGCGAAAAAGATGTTCCAGGACTAGAGGCATTGGATGAAGTTGGAAGGAGGACTATTCAGAGGAAACATGAGAAAGAATTTCTTCACAGAACGGGTGGTGGACAAGTGGAACACCCTGCCAGAGGAAGTGGTGGGGGCTGAAACAATCACGGGATTTAAGAATGCATGGGATAGACATAAAGGAATTCTGGAGGTCAGGGGTAAGGGGCAACAGACTTCTAGGAAAACAAACTGAACTTATAAGCTCAAATGGGCAGACTGGGTGGGCCATAGGCCCTTATCTGCCGACACTGTCTATGTATCTATGTAAAGGTCAGGTCATCCCCTTCTGGCTTCGCTGGTGTAGTTGATTCTTTACCTCATGCCATTCAGTAGTTTTTCCTCTGTTCTGCCAAGCTGACATGTTTTCTTCTGTGGCCATACTCTGGCCCTCACTTCTAGCAGACTTGGGGGCAACTTGGGAGAGTGGCATATTTCTATTCCTTCAAGCTGGTATCCTTACAGTGTTGCATTTGCTCTGCCCCCAAACATCAATATGGAGTGGCAGCCTGTTTAAAAAAAAAAAAAAAAAAAAAAACATACTTTTTATCTCTGGTGACTGATTGCTTATTTTAGTGGTGGTTTGTGGTTTTTGCTGGATTGGCACACTGTCTGCCGTCTAATTTGCAAGGGGGTCTCGTCTTTGGCTAACCCCTTTTTATGTTGACCAGAGTCCACGTGCATAGAGGGTGGCTGCCTTCTTCCCACTCCCCTTTGCCAGCTTATCTCTGCTTGCTGACCAGTGGTGGCTATTAAGGCTGTGGCTCAGTAACCCAGACTACCTTTATCTGTGCCAACGTAGGTGTGTTCCCCATCCTTCTCCTCTCTCTGTGAGTTGGTTTTGTTTAGTTGTTTATTTTATTTTCTATAGCTTTTCCCTTATTCCTTTGGGATAGTTGACTACACGCCCCAGCTTGTCCTTTCCCACTTTTTGCTCCTTACCTAGCAAACAGAACTAAGGTGGATGAGGGAGCTGGCAGTGGTTATTGGCAGGCCTGCACCACATGGGGCATGCAGGTGTCGTGGCCAGTAGCCATAGCCACCTCCCTGGCCAAATGATTTGCTCCCGCAGGGACCTGTCTCCGTCTGAGACCCAAATGTTGGGGCTCAATGGAGAAGATATTCACAAGATCACCGGTTATGGTAAGTATTTGATTTTCACTTGTCTGAACTACCCTCTCCTTAGTAAAGTGTTACAACCAGGACAGACTGATCAGCTTTTCCTTTTGAAATTATTGGGCATCCCTTCACCTGTGAGAAGCGCACAGTATTCTGGATTTTAAAACCTAACCCTAATGCCATAGAGCTGTATCGCCTTTTCTCCCGTGGCCATGCAACAGTTGCTGTACAGCTGTTGCTTACACCCTGCAAATAATACTTCTGAGTTTGTCACATTAAAGGTGATGGGAAACAGTTTTTAAACCTCTAGAAGCCCTCCAGTTGTCCTTTTATCAGCTACCCAGTATTCTGATATGTTTTTGACCTTTTCTGTTAAACTAATAATCTAATTTTGTTGCCTTTATAACTACCCTGAATCCCTCTCTCCTTAGCAGTTGCTGCTCTCTCTTCTCATACTGCCTGAACATTCTATGACATCACAAACTCCCTTCTAGGCCATTCAGATGAATAGCATGGAATGGGAGTTATTGATGTCATAGAGTGTCTTTCAAATATGAAAATCAAGAGCAGTAGCTGGTGAGGAGAGTGGAACTCTTATGTAGATCTGAAGGCACCCCAAAGCTAGATTATTTATTTATCAAAAAATCATCAAAGCCTATCAGAATACATAATTGGCATGGAAAGGAAGATGAAAGGGCAGTTGAATATGTAACAATAATTTCCCCGTCTCCTTTAAGTACTGTAAGCCCGGACCAGAATTTTGTTCTGTTTTTAAACAATTTGTCCAGGATAGCCCTACTGAAATGCAATATCTTGCTTTTAGTGTGGTCCTGCTTTTAACCCTTTTTTTATAGCTAGGTTGACTGAAGGATTGAGAGGATTTGTGACTTCTTCAAAGTCACGTAGCAAGGTATGTGGCTGTAGTGGGATTTGAACCTGGGTCTGCAGGTTCCCAAGCCTATACTCTAGCTGCTAGACCACACTTTCTCTTATTACTTTAACCCCAAACCTGTGGCTTGAAAAAAGTTTTTGAACTGCACCAAAGGTGCCCCAAATGGTAAATGTGTGATTGACACTGTCAGGCAGTGAATTTATTTGTGACCTCCCCATATGCTTTGTTCTCCGTGTAGCTAAATCAACAGGTTCAGCAGCATGAGGCTGCCGAGGCACAGCTTGTAGACAAGAGGTCAGAGTGTCTGAAGGTCCAGGCCTCCCTTCACCAGCTGGAGGAGAACTACTACACTAGCACGGCCTCCATGCAGGACCAAATTGCTAAAGAACTCCGGTAAGCAGATTAAACTTGATACTTCTGGGCTTATATGCTACCTGTTAAAGGAGTATTTAGTATAATTGGAGGCAGCATTCCAAAGAGGCAGTTAGCAAGAAGAACAGTGTGTAGGATCCCTAAAAGGATGTTAGGAGAGAATATTCTGAGGAAGTTTATTTTCTGGCAAAGCCTTGTCCATAGAGATCATATAACAAAAACAAACTCTGGCCAGAGCTAATTGGGCTGCAGGTGAGGAATTTGGGGTAAAAATATTGACAATTTCCAAAGTTACAAGCCTGTGTAACCAAAATGTAACGTAGGCTCATAAATTTGTTGTTTTTGTAATATTTGTACACCAAATTTTCAACATAGCCTTGTTATGACCCTACTACATGAAGAAGGGCAGAGCAAATGTTCAACTCCTGCCTGAAAGTTGATTTCACACAGGGACTGCAAAATCAAGTTTAGGGATGCAAAAACACATTTTGGGCAGGAGTTGAAAAATGACACCTGTCACATTCATGAGGTGCTGTAAAGATATGGTTATATTGTAAATTTGGGATGCAAATATTGAAAATGACCAAAGTTACGAGCCTACGTTTTCAAAATTCAACGTACGTGCATAACTTTGTTTTTTTAATATTTTTGCACCACATTTAGAACATAGCCTTCTTATGACCCTACTTCATGAACAATGGCATTTTCAACTCTTGCCCAAAAGGTGATTTCACACAGACCGCAAAATCAGCTTTCAGGATGTAAAAAACATTTTGGCCAGGATTGGAAAAAAATGACAGCTGTTACATTCATGAGGTGCTGTAAAGATATGGCTATGTTGTAAATTTGGGGTAAAAATCTTGAAAATTACCAAAGTTACGAGCCTGTATTCACAAAAGCCAATATAGGCTCATAAGTTTGTTGTTTTTTTTTTTTTTTTTTTTTAAAGATTTTTACACCAGATTTTCAACATAGCCTTCTTATGAACCTACCTCATGAGCAAGGGCAATAAAAATTTTCAACTCCTGCCCGAAAGGTGATTTTGCGCAGGGACCGTGAAATTACCTTTTGGGAGAGATCTGCCTAATGACAATGCCATTGTTCATGAGGTAGGGTCCCAAAGAAGGCATGTTGAAAAATTGGGCCAAAAATATGCAAAAATGGCCAAGTTATGCCACTAAGTTCAAAACATCATTGAAATACATTGAACCACACACCTGTTTCTTCAGTTCACAGTCTGGCTGTGAAGAGTGAAGATGTGCCTGCAGTCCAGAGAGGAGTATGGTGTTGGACCCCCGATGGGTAAGGGCTTGCGGGGGAGGGAGTGTGGGGTGGTGGGTGCTGAGTGGGAGGGTCGGTGGGGGGTCAGGAATGGCGCAAAAGACATTGGTGGCCGTTTTTTCTTTTTACAGGTTAAAAACAAACAAACAAAAAAATGGACTGAGGAATCGCCATCATGACACAGGGGGATTGGGCACTTCCAGTGTCACTGTTATGTTTCTGGGGGTTGGGGGCTGTGGATGCTGAGAGGGAGGTTCGGTTGGGGGATAACAAAATAAATATTTTTAAAAAGGGGGCATGGAACACGATCATGACACTGGTGGGTTGGGCACCCCCAGTGCCATCGTTATGTTTTGGGGGGCAGGGTGCTAAGTGGGAGATGCTGAGTGAGAGGGTTGGGTGGTGGGATAGGCGTAATTTAAAAAATTAAAATAAAATCGGCTGTCATGGCAGAATACAGCACACTCTGCTGTGACCAAGATGGCTGCCGCACTACTCTGAACATGTGCTAATGGTTGCACATGCGCAGTACAGTGTGGCAGTCATCTTGGACACGGCGGAGTGTGCTGTGTTCCGTGATCACTGTTTGTTTTTTAAATTACAGATATCACCCCCACCTGAACCTCCCTCTCAGCACCCCCCCCCAAGCATAAGAGTGACACTGGGGGTTCCCAATCCCCCAGTGTCTCGATCAGGACTGACAATTTTTTTTTTCCAAGAAAAAATAGTGCAGTGCGAACGGACTGCTCCACAGATGTGAAAGCGACTGAGGTGTAAGTCCAACATGCTGTTCGGTTGTAAAGAATGCAAGGAATGTGGAGTCCTTATCTGAAAACAAGAGTTCTGCAGGCCTCCACCCACTGCAGCCCTACAGTCATTTGCAAAACAGCCCCATAGAGATTGTATAGGGTACTTACATATGGCAGTGTGAAAGCCCCAATTTTCCCATGATGTTCCATCTAGTTTTTGTGATATACACTCTCTATGGCCTTGTCAGCCTGCTTTTCACAAGGTTTTGCATACCCATGATGCCTTGCAGTGGGATTGAGGCTTTAGATGGTATGTGTGTGGTTTGGAGAGTTGCACAGAAGCAAAACAACTTGGATGTTTCTTCTCTATTAAGGTAAGAAAAAGTGGTGCAGTCATTCATACTGGAGAAAGAAAAAAATACACTGATTCAGATTATTGCAGCTCAGTAAATTACGATTTATGCCATGACAGCAGACAGCATTACAGAAAGGAGAGAAGGCATGCAGTGTTGTTTCAACATTTTACACGCATGCGCTTTGTCAAGAGACTGATGTCTCATGCTGTCTGTCCATACTTTATGTACAGTTTTAAAGATGCAAGGACAGTTGGGCAGGCAGTACAAATATTTGTGCAAACACCACCAGTGATGTGCATAAAGTTAATCTAAAGTGTTGAACTTAGAAAAAAACCTAAAACAAGTGGTATACTGACAGTACACTCAGTTTGGATCAGTTGCCCAATGTTTTCCTCCTCACACCCTTGTACGGATCCTTTACACTGCTGTTCCTGGAAATTGCCTTTTTAAGTACGCTACCTTACTTGGCAGAGAGTGTGACTGTAATGCACTGAGGAGTCCTAACAGGATGATGCATGTGTCTGTATTTTGCTATTCCCAGCCTATACTATATGTTAAAGTGGGCCTTCGAGGACTAGCTTTTATGGGATAAGAGACTCTGAACATGATGGCTGGGTGAGAGGACTGTGAAGTGAAGCTAGGTGGTTCTGTCTCCCAAACCTCATAAGAGGCATCTCTTACACCATAACAGACATCCTTTGCAGGCCTCGAGTTTAGCTTTGGTGACAATAAATTTTGAAGTTTTATTTTTTTATTTTATTGTGCAGGCCTCCCCCTGGCACCAGAGTGAAGTGCTCCTTTGTAACGCCCCTGCATGAGAGCACCCTATACTCAGAATAAGAGGTACAGTGGCTCTACACACTGACTGGCTGAAACTGAATTAGTGATTTGTAATGGATCAGATGTATGATCAAATGAGTGTGGTGTACTTCCTTCTGTGAGTGTGGGGAGATGCTGGTGGGCGAATAGAGAGATGGGTAGGGTGGTAGGCTGTAACTACTCCAGAGCACCAATCTTTCTTAGAATTTTGTGGAGAGTGGTGGGGGGTTGTTTGGTGCGCAGGCAAACAATGCAGCTTAAAAATTAGATCAGAAGTCTACAGGAGGAGCTAAGGAGGGAACAGTGGGCTGCAGTGGATAACCGCCCAAAAGGTGGAGTAAGTAGATGGAGAACCGAGGAGGAAGGACAAATAGAACCAATAGGGGGGAGGAGCAGGAAAAAGATGGCGGATAGGGAACCGAGACAGGGGGACACAGATCAGGGGTCAAAAGAGAGGAGAAAAGGGGAAGAACAGAGTATGAGAGGGAAGGGGGAGATAACAGACATGGAAGCAGTAGCAAGGGGGGGCTGGTAATAGGAAGGAGGAAGTATGTGGCAGTGAGGGGGCATCAAAAAATCAATTCGAAGTACTGGGTGATGTGATAGAGAGAGCAATCGGAGGAAGAACTAAAAGTAGTCCGAAGGAACATGGAACAGGCAGGAGAACTGGGGATGATTCAGCAGGGGGTGAAAGGGGGGAAACAACTGTGCTGGAGTCTTGAGGAAGTGAGACCAGGGAATGTGGCTCATGGAAAAGAGGGTGGAATCCTAGTGTTGGGAGACTCACTACTAAGAGGAGTCAGATGGGGAAGCAAGGGAGAGAGGCATAGTCACGTATGGGTGGAGGCCATGCCAGGAATGACAGTGGAAAGGGTGGGTCAGTCTGTTCTAAATGCTAGGAAGGGTAGGGTGAAACCACATGTAGTTTTGCATGTGAGGACAAATGACCTAGAGAAACGATAGAGGTAGTTCAGGGGAGGTTTGAGGTGCTGGGACCAGTATGTAAGGAGGCAGGAAGATCAGCAGCTTTCTTGGTCGGACTTCCAGTGCCCAGGGCAGGCACTGCAAGGAAACTGAGGATAGAGGAATTTAACAAATGGCTAAGAACCTCATGCCATCCAAAGGTTATGGGCTGGTGGGTGGGTGAGTGGGGAGGGACCTGGGAGGACAGTGTCCTCTATGGTAAGGATAGACTTCACCTAAGTGAGGAGGGCAAGAAGGTATTGAAGCAGAGGATGGGGGATTACATAGCAAAAGAAAGGCATTTAAACTAGAAGCGGGGGTGGCAAGTGGGCAGGAGGCATGCAGAATCCACAGGAAGGGAAGTTGAATGAGCTTATCCCCATGCTAGAAGCAATGGAAAAAAAAGGAATTACTAGAGGGAATGCTAGGAAGGGAGAGCAGGATGGGGAAGGAAAAAGGGTGGAGGGTGGTCACCTTAAATGCTAGGAGCCTATGGAACAAAACAGCAGAGATACAGGCTCTAATGGCAGAAGGGGAGGTGGACATGGCAGCCATCACTGAAACATGGGCCACCCAGGAATAGGACCTGGCGGTACCAGGGTATAAGATACTGTGCAGAAATAGGGTAAATGGGAAGGGTTGGGGGTGTCACTATATGTGAGATGACTGAAGTGTGTTTGTGAGGAAGGAGAGGAGGGTAGTACAGAGTCGTTATGGATGCAAATCCAGGATTCCAAGAATAGGACTCTCAGGATGGGAGTAATGTACAGGCCACCATCTCAGACAGAGGAGTTAGACAGGGAACAAGCGGGACAGATTAGAAGGGCCTGCAGAAAGGGTAGCACAGTGATTGTGGGGGACTTCAACCTGCCGGGAGTGGATTGGAGTACCCCAGTCACCATGAATAGAGGGGAGCAGATACTTCGGGACGCATTACAGGATAACTTCCTAATGCAAATGTTCAGTGAGCCAACTAGGTTAGGGAACACCCTAGACCTCATGCTGGCAAATGGGGAGTTTGTGAGGGAGCACGGGGTGGAAGAACCGCTGGCAGGGAGTGACCACCACTCAGTGTGGTTTACATTGAAAATGGGTAAGGAGGGAGTAGAAACAGGTATGAGCATGGACTTCAGGAAGGCCAACTTCGGGAGGTTGGGGGCGGTAGTTAAAGGGTTTCTAGCCAGAACCAAAACTAATATGGACATTAACCAGAGGTGGGAGGTCATAAAACTGGGGATTGAGGAAGCAACCAAAACTTGCATCAGGGTCCAGAGTAAGAGAGCTAGGGCCAAGAAACCCAGCTGGTTGAGCAAGGGGGTCATGGAGAAAGTAAGAAATGAGTCACCTTTAGGAGGTTAAAAAAAAAAAAAAAAGCAAGGAGGGGGAGGACAGAGGGAATTACCTGAAGGAATCGAAGGAGGTGTCGAAGGCAGTAAAGGCAGCCAAAGCATCTAAGGAGCTCAGGCTAGCGCAAGGCATCAAGAAGGGGGAGAAGGAATTCTTTAGGTACATCAGGGAGAAAAGGAGTTGTAGGAACAAAATAGTAAGGATTAAGAGGGTTGGGTGGAAATGGGGCAAAGCAGGCAGAAGCACTTAATGAATACTTCTGCTCGGTGTTTACTAAGGAGAAAGAAGGGGTGATACCAAGGAGGGGTGGGAGGTAGGGCTCGGGGAGAAGAGGTGACAGATGGGGGAATCACAGAGGGCAAGGTACTGTAGGTCACTGAGAGTGGAAAAGGCGCCAGGGCCGGATGGCACTCACCCCAGGGTGCTGAGAGAGCTGGCAGAAATCCTGGCAGGGCCCTTGGCAGACCTGTTCAATGCCTCCCTGGTCTCAGGAAGTCTACTTCAGGATTGGAGGAGTGTGGTACCCCTACATAAGAGTGGTACCAAAGATGAACCAGAAAACTACAGACTGGTAAGCCTCACATCCATTGTGGGAAAACTGATGGAGACAATCCTGAAGGAGAGGCTGGTGTCCCTTCTGGTGACCAGTGGGCTGCAGGATGTTAGACAGCATGGGTTTGTCATGGGCAGATCCCGTCAGACCAACCTAGTAGATTACTATGTCTGGGCAACTAGACAGATGGACAAGGGCCATGCAGTGGAAATCCAGTTTCTGGACTTCAGTAAGACATTCAACTCGGTGCTGCATGGGAGGCTGGGTAGTAAGCTGGCAGGTACAGGTGCAGGGGCAAAAATGGTGGGATGAGTAGTAAACTGGTTACAGGGAAGGCAGCAGAATGTGGTGGTGGGAGGGGAGCTCTCATCTCCGAGGGTAGTGATAAGTGGCGTACCACAGGGCTCAGAGCTGGGACTGGTGTTGTTTGTGTTGTTCATATCAGACATCTCAGTGGGCATCAAGAGCAAGATCGGTTTGTTTGCAGATGACACCAAGATGGGAGCAGTAGTGGATGACCTAGGAGGGTGGCATGGGTTGCAGGATGATCTGTCAAAATTGGACACCTGGTCGTATACCTGGCAGTTGGAGTTCTATGCCAAAAAGTGCAAGGTGCTACATTTTAGGGCAAAAACCCAAGAAGGAACTACCAGCTGGGAGGGGTTCAGCTAGCCATGACAGAGGAGGAGAAGGATCTGGGGGTGATTAAAGTGGGCTCAATGAACAACTCAGTGCAATGCAGGAAGGCAGCTTCAAAGGCCAACAAAATGCTGGGTTGTATTGCCAGGGGTCTATCTTCAAGGAGAGGGAAGGTGATCCTGCTGTTGTATAGGTTACTGGTTAGGCCACACCTGGAGTCTGCATGCAGTACTGGTGCCCATACCTGAAGAGGGACATTAAGTTACTGAAGGGGGTGCAGCGCAGGGCAACAAAGATGATCCAGGGATATGGGGACATACCCTACGTGAGCAGGCTGAGGGAGCTGAACATGTACTTACTGGAGGAGTGGAGAGACAGGGGGATATTATTGAAACCTTCAAGTACATGAAGAGAATAAACAAGATTGACATAGAGGGACTATTTAAGTTAAGGGAGGGTTGGGACACTCGAGGTCATGATCTCAGATTGGAGGGGGAAAGGTTCAAGAGGGAAATGAGAAAACACTTTATCATGGAGAGAGTGGTGTCTGGGTGGAACGTGTTGCCAGTGAAAGTGGTATCCTGTGGAACAGTGCACTGCTCAAAGGGGATGGGATAGGGTAAGAGGAGGGTCAGGAAGGGAGGGAGGAGGGCAGCTGCAGTATAGACTCGTTAGACCATAAGGCTTTTGTCTGCTGGCAAATTCGTATGTTCGTATGTACAAGTCTGACTAAAAGGTGATATCTGACTGATGAAACTGTGTCAGCCAGCCTTTTACATACCCATAACCCCCTGACGAAGACAGTGGGAGTCAAAGTACCAAAGTTGGTGTTACCTGCCTCGGAGCACATCACATTTTCGGCATCGTTTGGCTTCTGATGTCTTGTAATTAATAATTTATAATAACTGGGGTGCATTTTCTCCTATAGGTAAACTTGGTTATAATTCACTGTTATAAGCCACGGGTTATAACGGCGAACATGTGCTTGGTTTCCCGTTGTTCTGCGCATGCCCAAACTGCTGCCAGATGAACTCTCTCTTCCTCACCTGTTGTATCAGACAACGGTAGTAGTCATGGCCAACAACACTATGAGATCGTTACTCATTGTATACACTGTTGAACAAAATGGAATGGTAGGTAAACAAGAAGGTAAAAAAAAACTACAGTATCAGTTCTTCCTTTAGGGATGTGGAAGCAGTCCGAACTCTGCCTAGCTCTCCGTTTCACCTGCTTCCGCCTTGACTCCTGACCATGGGCTCCCCTGCAACCTTTTACATGACCTTCCTATAGCCATAGGGAATACTGTACTTCCAACAAATGAAGTGCAATAGCTAAAGCCTCATGCAAACAACAACAACAAAAAAAGTGAAGGCAAAAGTGGCAGTTCAACCCATTTTCAGCCTGACCGCTGCTGAAGTACTAGTACTGCTGCAGCTCTCCTATAGCAACATGCAGGGGTCAAACAAAAAGAGAGCGAGAGAAAGAAAGGGGTTGGGGGTTGGGGATTAGTGATCACAAACTTCTAATTTGAGGAGATTTCAAACACCATCAATGCTGCTATCAATTGATGCACTATGTACTGGACACACTTTTTTTCTTTATTAATTTAAAGGAAGCAGACAAGAAAATGCTCCCCCTGCAATTATATAAAACAATACACTGGTGGGAACAAAACTCTAATTTAATGCACATCTGCAGTGTGGGATGCTTTGATAAACCCCTCGGGCTTCGCCCTCTGGGTTTATGTAGCATCCCACACATCAGGTGTGCATTAAATTCTTGTTATGCACTCCCCCCACCCCATGTATTGTTCTGTATATTTTTAACTCTCCAGGAATACAGCTATCTTCAGGGTTTACGCACCCATAATACCATGCACTGGAAATGAGGCTTTAGAGTGTATGTGTGTGGTTTCGAGAGCTGCTTAAAATCTACCTGTTTAACGATAATTATTAATTGCTACATAAACCTTTTTCATTTTTTGAAGTCATTGAGGGTATGGCATCAGCTTGTGTTTCGCATCAGAGCCTGCTGAAAATAAAAACAACAACTCTTCACTCAACTGTTCTTTACATTTTATTTTAAGGCATGGCTGGTTTATAATTGGTCCTTGCACCATTGACTTGCAGTCCAGTGTGTGTGGCTGCATGGAGGAGAGAGTCTGTTAAAGATCTGCAGTTACTGGTAAATGACAAACTTTTGTTTCTCACTTTACTTGTAAACACTGGGTATTATTTCATTCCCTTCCAGGGAGAAACTGACTTTTAAATCTGTGACATCATCATAGAATCTTCCCTCCTCAGTGTCTGAGTGACAGTTAGCAGCATTCTCGGTATGAGCAGCCAAAGGGAAGCAGTTGTGTCTACTGTTAGCTTCCAAGACAGTTTCCTTTCTGTGTCACTTAGATTTTTGCTTCATATGTATGTCTTTCATAATTATGTTGGGTCTATAAGAGGGGCTAAAGCAGGGATTGGACCAATTCAAACAGAAACTGAAATATTGACAGACGAAACAAAAATAGCAGATGAATTCAACAAATGCTTCTTAAATGTATTCTTACCAAAGGAGAATGTTGACAGCAATAATTATAGCAAAGACAACTTTGTACCTTTCACCAGTCAAGAAGTAGCTAATGTACTAGGGACACTAAGAACAAATTGCTCACCAGGCCCGGATGGAATTCATCCAAAATCTTTAAAAGAAGTATCAAATCAGCTAGTGGGACCCTTAACAGAGCTGTTTCATGCATCATTAAGGGAGGGGATTATCATCTCTCAATGGAAAGATGCAAAGGTCACACCTACATACAAATCTGGTAGTAAGAAGAACGTAGCCAATTATCAGCCAATTAGTCTGATGTCGGTTGTATGCAAGCTACTTGAAAAGCTTATTCAGAAGTTAATTGAGCATTTAGCACAAGGTGAGCAACAGGATATAACCCAACATGGATTTGTTGCCAGAAGATCGTGTCTAACAATTCTGATCGACTTCTTTGAACCAGTGAGCTCAGCCTTGGGCAGAGGTCTTCCCATGGATATAGTATTTCTGGACTTCTCCAAGGCATTTGACACCATGCCACATACAATTCTGATTCAGCAACTGTACAAACTTAAACTACTGTACACAGCAGCATAATACACTGGGTTACTTCTTGGTTTGACAGTAGAAGACAGCAAGTTGTAATTAAGGGCAACAAGTCCGCCTGGGGACTAGTGACAAGTGGGGTACTGCAAGGTTCTGTATTGGGACCCACATGTTTTAAAATCTTAATTTCCACCATGCAGACTCAAAATAATGCATGGATGTCAAAGTATGCCGATGACAGCAAGATCGGATGTATTGTGAACTCGAGAAGTGGTCCCAAAAACACAAAATGACTTTTAATGAAACAAAATGCAAGGTTATGCACTTGGGGAGAAACAACCCCTGTAATAAGTATAAATTAAACAATATAATACGTCAAGAAACAACAAGCGAAAAGGATTTGGGAGTACTAATTGATAACTTAAACTTTGTTGCACATACACTTCTCAACTGTGGCTTGTGTAACAACATCACAGCTTGCATTTTTAGAAATATTAAAAGCCGCAAACCGAGGGTAATAGTTCCATTGTATACCGGCCTAGTAAGGCCACACCTGTATTATTGTGCCCCCTTATGTGCTCCAACTACAAAAAGGGTCAAGAAAATGATTGAAGGAGTCCAAAGACATGTCACAAAGAGAATCAAAAATACGAAGAACTTGGTATATGGGGATAAATTGAAACAGTTGGGAATGTACTCTGTCCAATACAGAAACTTTAGTGGTGACCTTTGTCTGATATTTAGGCCCTGTCCAGACTAGTGGTTTGGTAACTTTACTGGTGTCCTTTAACGTTACCGCTTGGTCTAAAAACGGTAGTGTCCCTACCTGTAACGTTTTAAGAAGCGTTCCCTAAACCGTTTTATAAACCACCAAAGAGCAGGTCTTTAGCACGGTTACTGAAACGTTACCTTATTTTTCTTTAGTCTGATGAGTAGTGCGGACGCGTGAACGAAGTGTTGTTGTGAAGTGTGTCCTCCAGCGATCCACAATGCATTGCTTTACCTTCCCAGAGCATAGTGCAGTGTTGTGGCATGTGCGCATGGTGCCTACCAGGAAGTACACACACAGTGTCAACAGCGCTGAGTGGGAAAGTTTAAATACCCTCTTCTGTGCAGTTCAGTAGCAGTATACATGGCAGCAATGAGTGATCATAACGCAAGTTGGCCTGAAGAGGCCACTAAACTCCTGCTTGATTTTTGGTTACAGGAATGCGTACAAGAGGAGTTAAATAGTTTCAGGAGAAATACTGTAGTATACCAGAAGGTGGCTGAGTATTTATTTGAAAATGGAATTGAGCGATCAGCCAAACAGTGCCAAGATAAAATAAAGCAGCTAAAGGTCAGGTATCATAAGATGAAGGACAGCAATCGCCCATCTGGCGGTCATCGAGTTGTATGTCCGTTTTTTGACCAGCTTGATCGCATATTGGGCATAAAACCCACATCTGATCCACTGCATGTCCTTGAAAGCAGTGAAATTGAAACAGAGGTGGATCCTGCGGACCCTGAACTTGATGTAGATGACTACCCTGTCACTGAGCTTCCAGAATCAGGTGTGTTGCCATTTGCTCCATTATGTATGCTCCCCCCCGCAAACAGCATACCAACTCAACATTTGCTAACCTTATTTATTGCAGATGTTGATCAGGCTGCCAAGTCATCCATCAGCTTAGATAGTGAGTTTGCTGGTGAGGGCACATCAAGCCCATGTGGAACATCTGGCAGCAGCACTGCATCCTCTGATGTGAATACTGCTTGGCACAAGCGGACATCCAACAGTGAGCCACTATGCAACCTCAGAAAGAAGAGGGTCAGTCGGATGCAGGAGCTTGCTGAAGCAGTCTTCGAGCCCACTAGGAAAATGCTGATAGAGCAACATAAGGAGTTGATGGCCATGGAAAGGGAGAGGGTCAGGGAGGAGAGGGAGATGGAAGAAAGGTTACATAGGCAGGAGGCAGAGCAGAATGCAGAGTTTGTCAGAAATATGTTAGCTCTACTGTCTGGCCATTATCGGCCTCCTAGTGTGGCAGCACAAAATGCACAAATATGTACACCTACACAGGTTGAAACTACTGCAAGTCATAGCCACGAAGCTGGAATAACAGGTGGTATTGCTCCCACTCCACAGTGTGGTGGCAGTGCATTGACCTTTCCTTATATAGCAAGTGTACCAGTACCCACATTTGGTAATCCTACCCCATTATCATCAGCACAGGCATCACTGAGTACTGCTGCCATGCAGGTGGTCAGTACTGCATCAGTGAACAACATGAATGGTGCTGGTGTAGTGGCTTCATGTGTTGGATAAGTTGTCCATATATGTGGTGCTATGTCACAATCTACACACAGTGACATGGGACAACATTACAGCAGTAACCATAATCATACTGGTACTTTTTTCCATGTCGGTTTCACACAGGTCTTAATGGGTGATGATGTTACTTGGACAACCTTGTAGGTATGGATATCTGTCAGTACGGTAATAAGATTCTGACCACATGTGTGCCTCGGACCACATGATGATTGATATACATCACCTTCTTGTTCTGGCACTACTGACAAGTACTGCTTTTCTTTGAGCAATCAGTCAGAATACATGGCTAACTTTCCACTGTTAATGCTAGTTACTGTGTTACTGCTGTGTGGTGTTGTCATTGCAGCACTGCAGTAATAATGACACACATTTGTAGGTGGTATCTATGGTTTTAATACATATTGTGCAGTGTACATTCAGAAACAGAACCATGAGTTTCGTATTCAAAAGTTTAACGTTTAAACTACATTTTAACAGTTATGCTGTTGTACAGTACAGGTTATTAAAAATGCTTAATTAGCAATTCCAGTGTTAAAAACACTACAGTTTTAGGACATATTTGTTGTGCAATAAGGTTACATATATTTCAAATACATTATAAATGTCATGCAACAACATACACATTTCAAAATATTAACTGTTGAAACAATTATTTTTCCAATTAACTTTAGAAGTTTTAACTAACTATGTATATGTTATTACAAGTGTACTTCCTTTTCTGTTTCTGAGTAGTTTCTCATGACAGTTGTAATAAAGAAGCATGTTAACATCTACAGCTTGTTCTGCTTTAACTTCACAAATATATCATGTACCAGTTCTGTGCTGTGCTGCTTAGTGGCTCACAGATACAACTGCCAGTACTGTCACACACATTAATGGTTGTTGGCATATTCTGCTAGTGCATCCCATATATTAGTGGCCTGGTTATTCATGGCTGCCATAGATAATTCACCTGGGGGAAGACAGTCTTGGTCAGCTGGTTGAGGGAACTGGCAGTACTCTGCTTCTGAGACCCAACTTGCCAGAAAGGCCTCTGACTTATCCTCACAAAGGTTGTGCAATGCACAGCAGGCTCCTATCACATAACATAAGGGACATTCTGAATGGCATATTCATTTCTCTTGAGTAGACATCTCCAACGGCCTTTCAATCTGCCGAAGGCACATTCCACTACCATTTGAGCCCTGCTCAGATGGTAGTTAAAATTACGGGCGAAGGTCATTTCCAAAATCAGAATAGGGCTTCATGAGCACAAGGCAGAAGAGGATAGGCTGGGTCTCCCAATATCACAACTGGTACACTGACCCATTGATGTCTCCGAGGCATAGAAGGGAACAGCTGACCACTCTGTCCCAGCTTTGTATAATTTACTATTCCTGAGGACCCGAGCATCGTGAACCTTGCCAGGCCATCCAACGTTAATGTCCAGAAAAAGAAGTTTATGGTCAACCAGAGCCTGCATCACTACAGAATAGTAGGATTTCCTGTTGTAGAATTCACAGGCATTACCAGGAGGTGACAGAATTGGGATGTGCGTCCCATCAGTTGGCCCCCCCCACAATTGGGGAAACCCCACTCACTCTCGAACCCCTGTATGATGTCTGGCACATTATGTATTTGGATCACCTTGGGTAGTATGACACAGACAGTGGCCTTGCACACATCGATTACTATCTCCTCGACAGTAGATCTGCCAACCCCGAACAGGTGCCCAAGGGTTCGATATTCCACATTGGTGGCAAGGCAGCACAAGGTAATGGCAACCCGTTGCTGCACTTCAACAGCTTTGCACAGTACTGTGTCGGACCGCTTTATGTGTGGGCTCAGTTCTGTGCACAAAGCTGTAAAAGTCTGTTTAGACATGCGGGAATTACTGAGCCATTGCTCATCGGTCCAAGAAGAAAGCACTATCTGCTCCCACCAGTCAGTGGACCTTGGATGTCTCCACACTACTCTGTCGACTGTCACAGTGTTCAGTGTTACTTGAGAGAAGCAGGTCGCTCACAGCAGCAATAGTATGCTGCTGCATCTGTTGAAATGTATGTGCCTGCAAGTGGCGTGTTGTCTCGACGATGTTGTCTCTCCCTCATCACTAGCTGCCGCTTCATGAATCAGTGATTCAGGCAGAGCAAAACAGCAGTGTTTAAATCGGGTGCCTCCATGTCAGTGGTCTGTTTACATGGAGATGCTGCAATGCCTTATGGGACCGTGCATCGCAGCGTGTAGTGCATCACTGATTGCATGGATATGGGTGGGTAGGGGCGGCCTCCAGAGGACTGTAACGCTTTTCAAAATGTTACCAGAAAATGGAGAAAGAACACCAATGTGGATGCAGAGTAACAGTTTAAAAACCGATCCCGTTCTTAAATGTGGACGCACACAAACGGATTGAACCGTAAAGTTTTAAAAAAACGTTTTTACAGATCATTGCTAGTCTGGACAGGGCCTTAGTGCTCTGCAAAATGATCTATTGATGGAAACCATAGGTCTAGAAAAACATAAGAGTTACAACCAACACAAGGACAGATGAACACAAATTAAATGGAGCTATAAATATAAAACACAGGAGAGGAAATTGGTAAACCCAAAGAATAATCACCGCATGCGACACCCTACCAAATTATGTAGTAGAAAGTAAAACTACGAATACATTTAAAAAAAAAAACCTTAGATGATCGCATGGGTGACATAAAATATTGTTTCCACCAACAAAGGTGGTGAGTTCATAAAAGGCTATGGCCTCCCGAACTCGTACTAGACTGAAACTATGTATGCTCCCCGGTTCCATGTGATAAGGGCAATTTGTAAATGCCGAACAGCCTTATCGCAATCCCACATTGGCAAAATTCAATTTCGGCGATGTGCAATCCTGGCGCAACCAAAAGCAGCGCAAATGACTTTTTTCTTTTATGCGGGGGACTGTGCCCCCCCCCCCAAATTAGGATTCTCGACTCCATGGGGGTGCATACCGGAAAAAAAAAAACTGTCTTGGGCCGGGTGCAACAAAACTTACTGGTGCCCGGTCCCAAATCCTGCATCCCCACCACCACAGGCCAGCACCTAGCCCAACCACACCTCGACGCCACCTCGCCGGCAACCCACGGCACCACCCCTTACATACCCTCCCACCCCACATTCAGCGGGCTCGCTGCCACCACGTGCGCAACATCCTGTCACCTTTCATGACCCACCCCATCCAGTCGCCAACCCCATACCCCCGCCATTGGGGCAGTTGCCGAACGTGAGTTGCTGTTTCAGCAGGCGCCCACTTCCTACGCACCCCTATCACAGGATACCATGCTCACCATTACTCCTAGACACCCCCACTCCTTCAGGCATTCTTGAGGCTGCGATGCTGCCCTATTTGCAGGCACCTCTTTGGTCTGAGGGAGGAGGTTGCCCATCTCCAGTCTGACCTGGCTAGGATTCGTGAAACCTCTTCCCCCACCCAGGGACCACCAGGGCCACAACCGCTACCGCAGAGGTTGCCAAGAAAGAGGAGTGGTTGGACAAAGGTGGGCTCAGGGAGGGAGAGAGTGGTGGAAGAAAGGGTTCATCCCTCCAGCTGTACCTCTCCACAATTCATATGCTGTTCTTCCAAAGAGTGGTTCCTCTACGGAGGCACCTACAGTGGAGACCAAGGAGTATGCTGGGAACCTCCACAAAGGAGACCCACAGGAGGGTGGCATGAAACCCCACAGGGGAAGGAAACAACTCCTTGTGGGGGAACTTGACCATTGGGGAGTAGAAGTGGGGGAGGAAGGGGAGAGGGAGGTAAGGTGCCTGCCTGGTGCCATGGCTTGGAGGGACAGGAAGCGAGTCTTCAAACAACATGAAGTCTTGCTGTATTCTGACTATTGCAGTGATATCCAACCTTTGAACTGCCCCGGAGAGGAAAGCGTTAACTTTCCATGCAAGGCATGGAACGCTGAGCTCGAGCTCGGTTGAGACTCTGTCTGTTGTTGTTTGAACCCAAACTGCCAGATTCTTTACTCCGCCTCACTGAACAGTCGCTCCGGAGATTTCTCCTTCGCTCAGTTCAAATTAGTCTAATTTCTTCTATCTAACCTGTCGGTTCAGTCTCTGTCTGTGGTACCATGAGTACTAGATAGGTTTATTATTATTAGTTTCTGTGTGGAACTTGTAAACATCGGATTGGCTTGGTTTGAATCGATCAGGTTTGTAAAAAAGTTTGTTCTGCTTTTTAGAGTGTGGTAACCGGTCCTCATCGGGTCCTAAAAAAAATATGATTTCATGCGTTTTTTCCATGACCTATAACTACGGTCAGGAACAGATAGGGTGTCTTGCCTGGCAGATTGCCGAAAAAAGGGTAAGTTTGGTTAGGACTGGCCATGTCTGAGAAACCCAAGAGAAACACCGGGCCCACTGGGTTTCAACACTGTAGTGTGTGTGTGGGGAAGCCTTTGCTAAGGCTGACCCCCACACCACCTGTGTTTATTGTCTGGGGTTTGACCACCTCGTTTCAGACTGCCAGATTTGCAAAAGTTTTCCCACAGCTACCCTGGAAAAGAGAGCAGGTAGGCTGAGGGAAAGGGAGGCCAAGAAGTCCGCTGACCCGGATGGCCAGCCCGGTGCCCTCTGACCAGGGCGAAACCTCTTTGGGCAAAAGGAGAACCGACTCTGAGGAGTCTGTTCCGGTTAAAAGAAAAACAAGGGATAAGTCAGCCGGTTTGGATCCACAAGTTCTTTCTCCGACCACTGATGAAATAGCCAAAGCGATAAGGATTGTTCAATTGCTAACTTCGGTTCGACGAACCGGCACCATCGGTTAGGGGCTCGGTTCGGTCGGTTCTCCCGGTTCTGGATTATAATTTAGAGGATTTTTATGAACCGGAGGAGGAGGAGGAAGAGTATGAGGATAGTGATGGTGATTATGAAAGTCTGGATGTGCCCATCGACCCAGACATCTCCCCAGACAGACCTTCAGGTGTTTCTCCTCCTAGGCTTTTTGAGTCCCCTTCCCACTTTATGTTTTACAAAAAAGTGGCTGAAACTCTCCAGCTTCCTATGGAGGAAGCAGTAGAGGGTCAGGAGGAGCCTGATTATGTTGAGATGATGGACATCCCAGAGTCCAGGAGACTGTCTGTTCCCCTCCATAAGTATTTCGAGAAACAGACATTTAAAATTTTAAAGAGTCCTAATTCTATACCTCCTGTGGACAAAAGAATGGACAAGAGGTATACTCTGTCAGGCTCAGATACGGAGTTCCTTTTTCCAGCAATGCAGCCATGTTGGGGTAGTGCAGGCTGCTGCCTGTGATAAGGCAAATATACCCTTGGGTTCACACACCCCAGATAAGGACTCCAGGAGGATTGATGCCATGGCAAAGAAACAGTACATGGCAGCATCTTTGGGACTGAGGCAGGCTAATTATATGGCCTACACAGCTAGATACCAGAAGTCTAGATGGGACACTGTGATGGCCCTGGCTAAACAGGTCCCTGACCAGCTTGCCAAGGAGCTGGAGCAGGTGGCTGCGGATGGTATTGAGGCATCCAAGGTGCAATTTCATGCTGCAGTGGACTCCAATGATGTTTCATCTAGAGCAGGGGTTCTCAAATGGTGAGGACAGCCTCCCTGGGGAGGCCCCAACCTGTTCCAGGGGAGGCTCAAGCAAGTCTGAAAAAGTACTGTACTTAAATTTTGAGTTTTATATATTTTGTGTGAAGAGGTGAAGCAAACTGAAAGAGGATAATAATAGTAGGTGAATTTAATGTATTTATTTACTAATAGGTGACAAGGGAAGTGAATGAGCCAAGGCTCATCTCAGGTGTACCCAGAGAAGGGTAGGGAGTGAATACATTTCAAAAGGTAACTGCAAAACAATCAAGAAATACACAATGAACAATAGTGCAAACAAATATGAACAATAAACTAATAATGAGTGCTGGTAATTGATCAATTTGCAGCCTGATGGCAGAACAGCCCAAATACAAGGGTTGAGCATAGCAGTGCTAAGAGCAATAGCAGGAAGGAGCAAAGTAATGAGATGAATAACAATATTTGTTTATTTTGTTATTCAGATAACACCTTTGAGCACAGAAGTTCTTTTTCAAAGGTTTTGCGTCAGTGTAAGACAAAGAACTGAATGTGAGCCAAGTACTCAAAGGGGTTTCAATATATTCATGGTGTACTGCGCAAAGTACAGTATGTTATTTTTCTTTGGGGAGGCCCTAGGTTATTTCAGTTTTTAGGGGAGGCTCAAAATCTTTTCCATGGATTTGGGGAGGCTCACTGTGACAAAGTCTAAGAACTATTGATCTAGAGTCATGGCTACATCTGTGGCCCTTCGTAGGATGGCTTGGCTCAGATGTACTAGCCTGTCACAGGATACCCAGACTAAGGCCATGGATTTTCCTGTTATTGGTAATTCTCTGTTTGGGGAGCAGACAGAGAACTACATGAAGAAAATGGATGAGTACAGGACCACCTATAGGAGTGCTCAGGCCAAGGAAAGGGAAGCCACTCCCCAGAGACAGCATTCCAGGGGCAGGGGCAGGCCTTTTCATAGGCCTTTCTACCAAGCGCAGACCTCCTCTTCCGCCTTTGCTTAGAGGGGGTTCTTCAGAGAGAGAGGCAGACTGGGTGTAAGCAGGCCTGCTACCACCCCTCAGCGTAAAGCCCCTGCCAAACAGGCACCCTGATGGGTTTGCCTGGGCTGATTCTCCACTACCTGTAGGGGGCAGGCTGGCTTACTTTGTCCGGGACTGGATGTCTTTAACATCAGACAAATGGGTCCTGGAAGTAGTAAGCCAGGGACTGGTTCTCAGCTTCAAACAATTTCCCAAGATGAGAACCAGATCCTTTCGACCTGCAAATCCTTCAGAGGCCCTTGCCCTAGAGACAGAGGTCTCTTCCCTCTTGGCTCTCAGAGCTATAGAAAGGGTTCCACCCCTACACGGGGGAATGGGATTGTATTCCAGGTACTTCCTAACCCCCAAAAAGACAGGAGAATGGCAGCCCATCCTGGATCTCAGATATTTAAACAAGCACCTTTTAAAGCCAAAGTTCAAAATGGTGACTCTGGGAATAATTCTACCCTCTCTAAGACCAGGGGACTGGCTAGCCTCCTGGACCTCAAGGATGCCTATTTCCACATTCTTATCAGATGCTCCCACAGAAAGTACCTCAGGTTCGAGGTTGTCCTCAGGCCACTATCAATTCAGAGCAATGCCCTTTGGCCTAACATCAGCTCCAAGGGTGTTCACAAAATGCCTGGCAGTAGTGGTTGCTTTTCTAAGGAGAAAAAGATCTCCATCTTTCCATACCTGGACGACTGGCTCATAGTGGGTCAGTCTCCAGACCAAGTCAGGTCACACCTACAGATAACTCAGCAACTGCTCTCTTCTAGGGATTCCTCCTGAATCTTTCAAAGTCAGTTCTAGAGCCAGTGCAGCTCCCTTACCTTCATAGGGCAGAGCTGGACACAAGGGCAAGAGCCTTCCTCTCTGGACAGGGCAAGGACCCTTGTGACACTGGCCTCTTCATTCACCCTTCAGGTGTCTCGACCAGCAAAGGCATTTTCTGCAGCTCCTGGGCCACATGGCTGCCTCTACGGCAGTGGTCCAAGGAGCAAGGTTTCAGATGAGAGACATTCAGTTCCACTTAAGAGCCTTCTGGTCCCAGAGAAAGGATTCTCTGACCAAGCTAATCCCAGTGACGCGAACCCTGATCCAGGCTTTGCAGTGGTGGCAGGATCAGGACAACATAAGACAAAGAGTTCCTTTTGTCACTCAATCTCATTCTCTAATCCTTACCACAGATGCCTCCCTTCTGGGCTGGGGAGCCCACTTGGGGGATCTGACCACCCAAGGGTTGTGGTCACCTCAAGAATCTCTGCTTCACATCAATCTATTAGAACTCAGAGCAGTGTTTCTAGCACTTCAAGTTTTTTCCAAGTCTGTTCAGAACAAACTAGTTCGGATCAGGATAGACAATACCACCAAAATGTAGTACATCAACAAGCAGGGGGGCACTCGGTCTACGGCCTTGTGCACAGAAGCAATGAAGTTGTGGTCTCTGGCCTATTCCCTGAATACCTCTCTGATAGCAGTGCACCTTCCAGGGAAGGACAATGTCCTGGCAGATGCTGTCAGCAGGATATCCCAGGGCCATCACGAATGGTCCCTGGATCCCCTAATCTTAAAGGTGATCTTCCAGATGGGGCACTCCACAGATAGATCTTTTGCAGCCCCAGACAATCACCAACTTCCTCTTTTTTGCTGCAGACCCCCAGTGTTGGGCTCAGTCCCCCTGGATGCTCTAGTTATCAATTGGGAAGGGAAATTCCTGTATGCTTTTCCCCCCTTCCCTCTCCTGTTCAAAGTACTAGTCAAAATCAGGTCTCAACCCTGCAAAGTGATTCTGATTGCTCCAGACTGGGCCAGACAGCCCTGGTACCCTCTCATGCTGTCCTTAGTAGTCCACCTTCCCCTGTCTCTTCCCATGAATTACAACCTGTTAACATGTTCTCAGGGAAGGGTTTGGTACCCGAATCTCAAATCTCTCAATCTCAAGGCCTGGCTCTTGAAGAGTTAGTTTGCTGATTTGCATCTCTCCCAAGGTGTTCTGGATATTCTAAAGGCTTCTCAGAAGCCTTCCACCAGAAAAACTTACAACTCCAAATGGAAAAGGGTTACTATTTGGTGCTCTGGTAAGCATATTTCTCCAGAGTCTGCTGGGTTGCCTACAGTCCTGGACTATATGGTTCACCTCAATAGCTTAGGTCTCAGACCAGCTACACTGAGTGCATCTGGCAGCTGTCTCTGCTTTCTTGTCAGCAGGCAAGCCCTCTTCCCTTTCAGCTCATCCTGTATTCTGTAAATTCTTCAAAGGATTGCTGCATACCAGTCCTCCCTTCAGGGACCCTGCCCCTGCTTGGGACCTTAATGTTTGCATTGCTCAACTTATGCAACCCCCTTTTGAGCCTTTGTTCTCAGCAGAGCTTAAGTACTTGACTTGGAAAACTGTGTTCTTGGTAGCCATTACTTCTGCCAGACGCATAAGTGAGTTACAGGCCCTGTCAGTGGAACCTGATTTTATCTCTTTCCATAGAGATAAGGTGGTCCTCAGGACTAATAGGAAGTTTTTGCCTAAGGTGGTTTCAGATTTCCACCTTAATCAGTCTATGTCTCTTCCTGTTTTCTTCACTGACCATTCCTCCTCTGGGGAGAGGAGGCTACACAGCCTGGATGTGAAAAGGGCCCTTAGCTACTACATAGAGCACACCAAGGGTCACAGGTTTGACTCCTCCAATTGTTCCTCACTTATGGTGAGGTTGAGAGGGAAAACCTGCCACTAAGAGATCTATTGCCAGGTGGATTGTCTCTTGTATACAATTCTGCTCACGAAAATTAGGTAGAATCCCACCCTCAGGCCTGAGGGCTCACTCTAGTAGAGGTACAGCTGCTTCCCTGGCTGCTGCCAGGGATATTCCTATCTTAGAGATTTGTCAAGCAGCCACCTGGAAATCAGTACATACTTTCACCAAGCATTACTCTCTGGATATCCAGGCTAGGAGTGATGCTCAGTTTGGCACAGCAGTGCTTCAGAGCCTGTTCTCAAAGTAGGTTCTGTCCCTCCTCCATAGAGGTACTGCTTGGTAGTCTGCAATAGTCAGAATATAGCAAGACTTCATGTTGTTTGAAGAAAAAAATTACTCACCTTAGTAATGTTGTTTCTTCTAACAGAGTCTTTCTGTATTCTGACCTCCCCGCCTCCCCTCTCACAACCTGGGTTTTGGGATGTGGGTGGGCAGGAACAGTGTTGGCACCCTAGAGGTGCCCACTTTCTCTCACCCTCTTATTTTTGGGTGTGTGTTGTGTTTTGTTTTTTGGGTTCCCTGACTTGAGTCTTTGCCTTGGAACCAAAAAATCTTTTTATTAAATTTAGTTGCCAGTTGGCTAGTGTGAGTTTACAGTTCCCACACAGGACGCCCAGTGAGTATAGCTCGTAAAGATCTGGCGGTTTGGGTTCAAACAACAACAGACAGAGTCTCAACCGAGCTCAAGCTCAGCATTCCATGCCTTGCATGGAAAGTTAACTCTTTCCTCTCCGGGGCAGTTCAAAGGTTGGATATCACTGTAATAGTCAGAATACAGCAAGACTCTATTAGAAGAAACAACATTACTAAGGTGAGTAATTTTTTCTTCAGGATCCTGGGAGCAGCTGCACGAGGGAGGGAGCTGGATGTCATTGTCCACCTAGGGACAAATGATCTGACTGGGAATGGGATCAGAGCAGTGCAAGAGGAGTTTGTAGAATTGGGGAGGGGCCTTATACAAGTAGCACGTACGGTAACCTTCTCGGAGATGCTGCCTGTTTATGGCAAGAATGATGGTAGGGTACTTTGCACCGTGGGATTCAATGAATGGTTGAAAAACTGGTGTGGAGCTCAGGGTTTTGGCTTTATTGGAGACTGGGGAACCACCTGGAGGGATGCAGGCCTATACTGGCACGATGGTCTGCATCTGTCCGGGGAGGAACCAGGATCCTAGGTGATGGGTTTAAATGCTTCATTGGCAAGCATTTAAATTAGCCAAGGGGGGAGGCACTAAAAAGGAGCAGAGAAATCCCAGCCTCCCCCCCACAAAACACAGTAATTAGTGAGGTAAACACCAAGGTAAAGAAGTCATTCGGGAGCAGAACAAGGGTAAATGCAAAAAAAGGCAAAGGCAGTAAGGACAGGGATGGGGCTAAAAGGGGTAAGGCTGTCAAAAATGGAGGGTGATGAGTACCAGTGCCTGTAGTCTGTATAACAAGCTCCCAGAACTAGTGGCCTTGATGGAAGAGATACCTGGATATTGTGGCAGTCACTGAAACATGGTATACAGAGAACCATGACTGGGATGTCAGCATACCAGGATACACAATCTACAGGAGGGACAGGGAGGGTAAAAGAGGAGGAGGAGTAGCTCTCTATGTAAGGGAAGGGATTAAAGTGACAGAACTAAATAGTAAACATGAAGTAGATGAGTCACTATGGGTCACCCTGGAGACAGGAAATGGCACAACAATCTTCATGGGAGTTGTGTACAGACCCCCATCTCAGGGGGAGGGAATGGACAAGGAAATGATAGAATGCATCCTTGAAATGGCAGAAAAAGGGGAGATATTGTTGATGGGGGATCTGAAAATGCCAGATGTTAACTGGAGCACCTTTGCTGCAGGCACATCCAGGAGCAGGGTCATTCTTAATGCCCTACAAGGGGCATGCCTCAGACAGCTAGTGTTGGAACCCATTCAGGAGAGAACACTCTTAGACCTGGTACTCTCAAACAGGGAATGAAAAAGGATCTCGGATTTAGAAGTGGGTAGCCATCTGGGAACAAGTGACCACCAAACAGTGTAGTTCACAATAAACACAGCCATAGAGTCAAGCCATACAAAAGCAAGAGTATTGGACTTTAGGAGGGCTAACTTTGGGGAAAATGAGAGTGCACCTCAGAAAAGCACTAGCAAATGGGCAAGAAGGAGGGGTGGAGAAATAATGGGGAATAATCAAAACAGCCATCACAGAGGCAACAAGCCTTTGTGTGAAGCGAATCAATAAAACAAAACGAAGGAAAAACCAGTATGGTTCTCAAAAGAGGTGGCAGGGAAGGTTAAGAAGGAAAGGACAGTATTCAGGAAATATAAGGAAGCACAGAAGGAGCAGGACAGATAACTTTTATCAGTTAAAGCAGAAGGAGGCAGGGAAGGCAGTCAGAATAGCAAAGGCCCAAACCAAGGAAAAGATGACCAATTCTGTTACAAAGGGGGATAAAACTTTTTATAGGTACATTAGGGAGCGAAGAAAGACCAAGGGAGGGATATGGAGACTTAATAAAGGGAAGGAATGTGGGCAGAGGGTGATAGTAAAAAAGCAGGGATACTAAATGAATATTTCTGCTCAGTATTCACAATAGAAGAGGAGGGGAGGTACCCAAAACAAACAAGAGAAACACTCTGGATGGGGGTGGGGGGGTCAATACCAGTCCATTCACAGAAGAAAGGGTTTTGAAAGAACTCTTGAAACTGAGGGTGGACAAAGCAATGGGGCCTGATGGGATTCACCCCAGAATTCTAAAAGAACTAAAGGTAGAACTAGTGACACCAGTGACTACTCCCTTTAACAAATCGTGGGAGGATGGGGTGGTACCGGAGGACTGGAGGAGGACGGATATAATTTCACTTCACAAAGGTGGGAGCAGGGCAGAGGCAGGAAATTATAGACCAGTTAGTTTGACCTCAGTGGTACGGAAAATGATGGAATCACTTCTGACGGAAAGAATTGTTGAGTACCTAGAGGCCAGTGGGGCACAGGACCCAAGGCAGCGTGGATTCACAGTGGGAAGGTCGTGTCAGACAAATCTAATAGATTTCTTTGACTGGGTGACCAAAGTAGTCGACCAGGGAGGGGCTGTGGATATGGCCTACCTAGAGTTTAGCGAGGCATTTGACACAGTCCCACACAAAAGTTTAATATACAAGTTAGCCAGCCTTGGAGTGGGTCCCAAGGTGATGGCCTGGATAAAAAATTGGCTGGACAACAAGACACAGAGGGTACTAGCAAACTGAGTCCACAGTGAAGAAAGGAGGGTAACTAGCAGGGTACCATGGGGTTCAGTACTAGAACTGGTCCTCTTTAATGTCTTTATAAGTGACATTGGAGAGCAGCTGGAAGGAAAAGTATGTCTCTCTGCAGCCGACACAAAGATCTGCAATAGGGTTGATATACAAGGTGGGGTGGAAAGGATGAAAAGGAACTTGACAAGGTTTGGAGGAATGGTCAAATGTATGGCAGCTCTGATTCAATGTAAAGAAGTGCAAGGCAATGCACCTGGGAAACAAGAACCCAGGAGAAGGGTACACAGTTGGGGGTGAGATACTAACAACAACAAAAATCGAAAGAGACCTGGGAGTAATTATATCAGATGACCTAAAGGTAGGCAAGCAATGTGAGAAGGCAATGAAGAGCTGGGGGTATATGGGATGCCTAGGGAGAGGCATCACCAGTAGAAAACAAGAAGTTGTTATCCCTCTGTACAGACAGTTGGTGAGACCCCATCTGGAGTACTGCGTGCAGTTCTGGAGACCCCATCTCCACAAAGACATAGACAGAGTGGAGATTGTTCAGAGGAGGGCAACCAAAATGGTGCAGGGTCTGCACCAGAAGTCATATGAAGAGAGACTAAAGCAGCTTAATATGTATACCCTCAAGGAAAGGAGGGAGAGGGGGTCATGATAGAAACTTTCAAGTACCTCAAGGGAATTAACAAAGTCCAAGAGGGTAGCATCTTTTAGAAAAAGAGATGTGCAAGAACAAGGGGGCACAATTTGAAGATAGAGGGGAGACAGCTCTGAGGTAATATTAGAAAGTATTTTTTCACGGAGAGGGTTGTGGATGCATGGAACAGCCTTCCTGAGGAGGTTGTGGAGTCGAGAACAGTGGGAGAATTCAAGAATGCATGGGACAGACATAAAACAATTCTAGTGGGGGTAGGAGGAAATAAGCTGTTGGTTAACTAGAATCTGCAGCTTATCCATCAGCTAGGGAAATTAGCAGACTAGGTGGTCCAAGTGGTTCTTATCTGCTGTCAAATTCTGTTTTTCTGTGTTTCTGCGTAGGCCTACCTAGCATCCCTACTGCTCGCTGGACTAACCTAGCAACTACCAACACTCAACATTAGCTTCCCCAGGTATTCTGCACTCCACTTGTCCAAATCTGTCCCTTCACCCAGGGAGGATGGGCTCCACCTTCTGCCATCACAAGCATGTGGCTGGCAGAAGATGTTTTTTTTTTTTTGTTTTTTTTTAATAAAATTTTATTGAGTATATATATCAATAACACATAACACAGGATCAACTTAACAATTAATAAACATAGCAAGCCAAAGGCTTTCTGTAGTGCTCCACACTGTCAGTGAGTAGTCATAACAACTGGGTATTGTGCACCCCTACCAGAGGAATGGTATAGCCCAAGCATTAGAATGTCGGGCACATGAAGATTCCAGGTAGCAGCAACTCCCCAATTAAGCTGTGCCATTCAAAGAGGACAGAGCTACTTTTATCATCTCTCAAGATTTTCAAAATTCAACATTTCAAGACTTCTTTGGGGCTGCAGTTCTGCACAGCAGGTTGGGGCTACCTGTTTTTCAGGGAGCACCCCTAAATTAAAATTGTGCCTGTTAAGCTGTGGGATTCAAATTGCCTTCCCCTTTCATTGTGTTGATTGGGAGCAGTTTTTTTTTCCGCCTTGTTAGGATGTTTTTAAAGGTCTCCATTTAAACAACAAAAAAAAAGTGCCACAGGTAGGTACAATTTCATTATTTCTGGGAGTGCAGAGTCTCTGGTGGGGGGGGTGGTCCTTCGACTTTGTCGTTGGTCCCCACCCCCCTCAGCTTCAGGTTTTTTGTATTACTGATTGTTTCCTCAGCTAATTGAATTTGTAGTGTTTCCCAGAGTTTTTTTTTCTCCACAGACCTCTGTTTTCCTGTTTACATGGCCGCCATTAATGGCTAGGCACGCACTCCTCCTCCGGGACTTTTCCACCTTTATTTTCGTCTGCGTGCTTGTGATCGCACTTGTGCAGCACATGGAGTTGCTAGTGCAGCGCAACAGCATACATTAAATGTAGCTGAGCTTGCACGCTCGCTGGTGCGTGCGTGTAATACCTGTGCCGCCGCTAACGCCCTGGCGCTGCGTTCACTAGTGAGCATGCATGCGACTAGCACCATTTGCGCGCTAATCACTGCAGCAGCTGTCAGTATATCCTAGAGCTTCAAGTAAGAGCTTGATGCATTGGGCAATCCTGGGTATGATTCCCACGACCTCCACTTGCATGATGTGTGACTCTGAGAAAATCATTAAATACAGCTCAGTGGAGAATTTTTAGCTCAGAAAAGCTATTGGGGCTAATTATTATATTTCACCTCACAGTTGTTATTTTGCACAATTATATTTGTCTCTGGCACCATGACTTATCAGAGACCATTAATCATGAAATGATGTAAGACCTACAAAAGGGTGATGAGGCCCTCTCCCATGGATTCCTTCTGCCCTCACTGTGTTGCTCAGCACCCCCCAGCTGGTCCTCCGGCCTGGGGAGGAGGAGCACCTGTTTTTTTTAATTGGCAGTGGCAGCAGAATTGCGAAGAAATGACCTTTGTGGCTCCTGAGTGAGCTTGAGCCCTGATGTCCTAGAGGACATCCCCACAGATGCACTTGACCCCAGTCGGGCCCCTCAGGTCGGGGGGGGGGGCCCACACAGGCATGTCTAGGTGCAGAGCAGCAAGCTTCAGCTGCACTAACAGATATGCAGGCAGACCCAGACCCTGACTTTTTTAAGGCCAGGATGACAGTTACGGAGATCTTGGGGAAGTTTCTGATCTTAGTCAAAAAGAAAAAAAAGGGGGGGACGTTCCCTTCCCTCTGTGGAGGAGGAAGAGAAAAGGGAGTGGACAGAGTCCAAATCAGGGATGTTTTTCTTTCCCTTTTTCATAATAAGTCCTTGTCTTTTTGGATAGCTGAGGCATGTAGTATTTTACAGCTCAGGAGGTTACAGTCCGTGGAGACGGCGGATGTCAGTCCGAGACTGTCTGCATCTTTTTTCGGCTATTATGTGACCAAAATTGTTGAGCAACATTGGGCAGGTGTGGATCAGAAAAAGCATCTTCCCAACCATGTCACAGATGTTCCGTTTTTAAGGAAAAGATCTTGCGGGTAGGAAGCGCCTCCATTGAAAGACAAGGCCGTTTGTATTTCTGTAAAGACATTGCCCTGCCTATAGTAGGCTCTGGCCCTCACAGTTTTTCATGTCAAGCAGGTAGACACCACATGCAGGAAGGGTTTTGTCTCTATCAGCACACAACAATTGTGTGTCTTATGCTTCTTTTATTGGCCAGACTCTTCAACATATGGGTCACTACCCTGGCCAGTTTTCATTCTGCCTTTCTGATGGTGCACCTTTCCGGGTGGTTATTCACTGGAGAATTTTGTGTCCACCCGCTCGGCCTGCTTCATTGTTTTCGGCCATAAGGGCCATGTGGCTTAATCATTGGGTCTGGTCAAGCTTAATAAGCTAAGCTGTTTAAACTACCCTTGAAGGAGGCCTATGGTTTGATTCCGCCTCAGATACTATTTTAAATAGCTAGGCGGTGAAAAAGGCTATCTCCAGAGTCAAACAGCCCCAGTACGTCTGACAGATGCCTGCCACCACATTCCCTCCATCAGTCCTACTCAGAGTATGTCAGTTTTTTTTATACTGGACCAACCTGCTAGTGCAGGGCATTTCTCTTTGCCCAAGCATCAGCCCCCTTGAGTTCACTGAAGGTGTTGATAGTCCTGGTAGCTTAATGTCTATCCTGATTGAATGATCTGCTTGTTCGTGCACCGATGTCCTGGCAAGAGGTTGGTACTCAGGACTCTAAATGTGCTAGAGTTGCATGGCCAAGGGTGAACTGGGAGAAGAGCTCTCTCGAGCCGTCTCAAACCGTGGATTGCCTGGTTATAATTTTTCCGCATGAAACCAGGAAAGGTTTTTTCGCCTTCCCAAAAGGTGACATTTTTGTCAGAAGTCCAGTGGCTCAGGACACGGTCATTGGCATCTGCTCTGTCTGCTGCGATTTTGGCCTCAGGACAGGCAGCGATAGTTCTAATCCCATGGGCTCGCTTCCAGATGCGGCCTTTTCAAATGGGTGTACTGTTAGCCTGGGATCCCTTATTGGAGAATTATCAGCCAGTTTTCCCTGCACCCCTCAGCTTCATCACTCCCTGAGTTGGTGAGTGGATGTGCAGCATCTGAGCAATAGTTCCACTAGAACTTTCAAGAGTTAATTCTCACAGCAGATGTCCGCTTACACGGATGGGGGGGGCAGGCTGGGGCCAGCTTCCCACTCAGAGAACTTGGTCAGTCTAGGAACAGCATCTGTACATCAATGTTCGTGAGATGGAGGCGGTCTGACTAGCTTTCCTTAGTTTTCAACCATGCTGCTAAACATGGCGTACATTTCTACATAACAATTAAGGTGAGGGAAATGTTTTCAAGAGGTCACCAACCTGTTGGCAGTTCACCTGGCAGGGGATCTGAACCTTCAGGTGGACTAAGTTGTGAAAATGTTCACCTGGTGGAGTGGAGGTTGAACCCGAAGGTTTTTGAACTCCTGCACAACCGGTTTGGTTGACCTCAAATCGATCTGTTCACCTCCAGCCACGATGCTCAGATCCGAGAAGGTTCTTCAGTCTTTTGTGGTGTCTGCAGCCAGAGGCAGTGGTTGCTGTGCCTCGGGAGTGGACCTTCAGCAGAGCATATGCTTCCTCTACTAACTTTTCTTCCAAAGTCGTTAAAAATTAAAAAAATAATAATAATAAAAGAAATATAAAGGACGCTGTAGGGGGAGCTGCCTCTTATTAGCTGCAGAGTGGCTGAGAAGACCGTAGTTCTCGAACTTGGTGAATCTTGATCAGCAAGCACCCTTCCACCTTCTAGTGCATAGAGACCTGCTATCAGGATCCCTCTCTCCACCAAAAAAATCCAGGAATGATACAGCTTGCACACTGGCTTTTGAGAGGAAGCCCTCCCAAAAAAAAATTCATAGGTTTCTCCAAGAAACTAGTTGACACCTTGATGGCTGCCAGAAAATCCTCTAGGTCCGCAGCCTATGCTCCAGTAGGGACCCACCTCTCTTATTTTACCTTGGTCCAGCAGGGAAGGTTTTAACCTTCAACAGTCTCTATTCCACAGTTGTTAGGTTTTCTACAAGAACGTATGGTGAAGAGGTTGACATTGAGTATGCTGAGAGGCCAGGTTCTGCTCTCTGGGCACCCTGGGATTTCTGGCCTAAGAACTAATAGTCGTGTGTTTAGTAGAACTTGTCTAATGTCCTGATCGCCAGTTTTCCATGGGATCTGAATTGGGTTCTGAATGCTCTTTGCAAGGAGTTTTTCGAATGGCTCCCACCCATATCACTGGATGTGTTATTTTACAGGCTTTCTTCTTAAGGAGCGATACTTTATTAGGTGTAAGGGCAGGTGGTACTCAGAGCAGTGTTTTGTCCCATGGCCTTCCAGTAGTTCCAGGAAATGGGTTTTCATCCTCCTGTCCACAACCTCCTCAATCCAAAGAGAAGGAATTGCACAAATCGGATTTATAACGGACCGTTAGGATCTATCCTAGGATAGGATCTATCTTAATTGGACGGCTGTGTTCCGTAAGTCAGATAGTCTAGTTTGTTCTTATGTGACAGACAAGCAGGATCAAGAGGCCTTTTTTAGGCCACCCTATCTAAAAGGGTAAAGAAAATTAATTCGGGTGCGCTCAGGAGAACCCTCAGTGCAGGAGATCAGGCAGCCAGCCCTAATAGTACAAATACATGCCAAATGTTGCACTCGAACAAAAACAAGGAGAACTGTGCTGAAATTCAAAGTCCAAATTTTAATGTATAGGTGCACAGAAGTGTACCCTTCTTCCCAGTGCTTCGAATGATGGGGCTAAAGATGCCCCCATCGCTGTCCCACAGATTTATTGAAAAAATTCCTTCACCCCGTATTTGTAATAAACCCATTAGGTAAAATAACATTCTATTTTCCTTTAAGTTATCCTGTTATTGTGGTCTTCTCAAGGTGGACACAGAAATCTGGCCTGTTTTCTTTACTGAAAAGTTTGGAACTAAAAAGTATAAGCCAAAAAAACTTAAAAAGAGCCCCAGTATAAATGTGGAGCCTAAGGACAGGCCAGGTCACTGTGGTCCTTGATTAATAACACAGGAGACAATTTTTTCTTATGGGTCTTTTGTTATCATTTTGCATAACCATACATGTAGTTTTCCTGGCTTTAGACCTATTCAGTGTAATACACAGTCTGGTATGCTCTGCCTTTCCACCCCCAACCCGCTTTCTTTCTTCCTTACAGTATTCCTGTTTTGTACACACCTTTGAGACTTTAAACTTTCTATCTCTTTTACTACTACTCTATATTCATATACATTCCCTTTTGTCATTACACTTGCTCTTTCCTTCAGTCCTCCCATCTCCTCCTTTTTATTACTTGATAAAGAGGAAAATAAATAGGGGAAAAAGGGAAAAGACAAAAAGTAAAAAGTCAGGTTTCCTATGTAACCATATACATTTTAAGTATTGTACCTGATCTGACTTACGTTTGTCAGTAATTGGTACTTTGAAATATAATGTACTATTAAATATAAATGGAATGAGTTAGAATGAATTATTTATTCAAGGAATAATTACAACTGACACACTATCCATCTCATGACATGAATAGAAAGATGATCTTCCTGGACATATAGTCTCCACCACTCAGTCACACTGATGGGACTGCGCCGGAGGTGCTAAGACCCAGCGGCAGCCAACATTTTTCAGGAGGGCCGATGCCAAGGTAGGGCTGTGAGGAAGCAGCACCATGAGCCAGGCTTGCGCCGTATAGTCTACCTTGGCGTTGACCCTCCAACCGCCTCAGTTCCTTTTTTCCTGCCGTTGACTGTGCTTCAGTGATGATGTTGCTCGCCTGCCAGGAGTCAAAATTTCTAGTCTATACGACAGTAGCTATAGTCTTCAGTTTTATTTAGCTTTTAGTAGTTTTATTATTTTGTAGAGAAAATAAAGTAAACTATTAATTTTTTTTATTTTTTGTACTTCGTCGAAAGAAGTCTTCAGCTCTCCATTGACAGAGTCGACCATGAGGTGGGGCAGGTGGCGGTAGGGAGACTTGGCATGAAAGCTGTTCAGTCAGCCAGACTGAATCTGCTCCACTGCCCTGCGAGGAGGGGCCGACTTCAGATGGTCCAGTGCTCGGGGGATGGGCGGTCTCCCAGCACAAAAGAAGCGGTCTCATTCCAGACACCACTTGACCTCGAGTTTTCTTGACCTCCCGTCGAAAAGAAGCGCATGCTCGAGGTTGCCTCTGGTACGCCTTCCGCGCATAGATCATTGGTTGCCAGCGGCAGAGGCCAGTCTCTGCCTTTTCCGGAGTCGCCTCCAGTTTCTGTCCCTGGTGACTGACATCCTTGACTCTGGAGTCACTCCCTGCCCATTGGGTGGGGGGGGGATGTCCTCCAGTGAGCAGTTTCACCATTGGGCCACTCTCATGGAGCAGTGGGTGTGGTGGTTGTCCTGACCGCCTGATCTGGCTAGTCCATCGCCATGGAACTTCGGGCCTGTCTGTTTCGGACCTGCAGGCGGGGCGGTTGGGTCTTCCGAGTCACTCGGTGCCCTCTCCGGTGCAGTCGACTCAGTGCCCTGGTTTCTATGCCCCTCAAATGGCTGTGGCACAGAGGTCCACACCGGTGCCTTTTTCTCCTGCTGAATTTCTTCATTTGTCTTCTTCAAATCGGAGTTTGCAGACTTCTGCTGCTACGGCACCAGCACCACACCACACTCAGTGTCGGCTTCCGCAGAGCGGCACTGCGTTTATTTCATATGCTGTGTCGGCGCCTGCTTGGTGCTGCTATTCTTGGGTCGGCGCTGCGCTTGGTGCCGCTTCCTATGCTGACACCGCCTGTGTTCTCTGCACCACTTCCTTTGGTGGCGCTGGGAGTGCTGGCAGCACCACATGGGTTTCAGAGGTTTTCAACACCGATTCTCTCTCTGCTCCTCCTCCTTCCTCTTCTTTTCATCACTTTCCTATCTATATAGTCCCTCCTGGACTGGCAGGGGATGACATTGAATCTGATCCTAATCTTCGATTGGGAGATGACTTCGATGAAGATTCCACCATGGGGCAGGGAACAAACCTTCTACAGAGCCTTTGGTCGAGGACCTTTCCTTTAAGTCTCTGCTCAGAAATTTAAATTCTTTCCTCTCTCTGTCTCTGTCTCTGTCTGTCTCTCTCTCTCTCTCTCTCTCTCTCTCCAGACCTCGGATGTTGATCGTGGGAAGTTGCTGTATCTGCACGTTCCGGATATAACCCCACCGGTGCAGCCCTCTTTCAAAACTCTCTCTCAGATGGTGTGGGATAACCCGGCTCTTATTCTCTCTGTGGCCAAGTCCATTGATAGGAAATATGCCCCTCCCAAGGATCGTCCCATTCTGGCCTCTCAAGCCTTTGCTGATGCCATCGTGGTTCTGGCAGAGAAAGACAAGGCTGTTCTTCCATAGGAATCTACAGCACGTACAATAAACAAAGAATCTTGCAAGATTGACACCTTGGGTAAGCGAGTCCTTGCTGCTTCAACCTTGGGCATGCGCATTGCCAGGGTTACTTCTCTCAGTACGAGTATACACATTGGCATTCGCTCAAAGCTATGGTAGAAGCTCTTCCCGATTTGGAGGTTGACTCAGAGCTCCTACAGACCATTATTAGAGGTATTGAGTCCAGTAATCAACAGCTTAAAGGGGACAGGAAAACATTTCTAAGTGGCAGCTGTTTGCAAAGTTCTTATTCTCAAAAATGATATGCATTCCCCTAAAGTTTCTGCATTTAACTGTACCTGAATAAAAAGTTATATGAAAACTGTATATTGCATTGTTTTGTTTTTATGAGCTGCATTCTATAACAGTTCTATTCATGGAACCAATAATTTGGAGTTTTTACTTTGTCATGGTTTGTCAAGAGAATGCTAATTATGAGCTGTTGTCCTATCAGAACTATGCTTAGAGTTCTGAGCACAAACCATGACCTTGTTGAAACTCCAAATTCTTGGTTCCATGAAGAGAACTGTAACAGAATACTGCCTATAAAAGCAAAACAATGCAAAATATGGGTTTTCAAATAACTTTTTATTCAGTGACAGTTATATATGGATAATTTACAGGAATGCATATGATTTCTGAGAATAAGAACTTTATAAACAGTTGCCAGTTAGGAATGATTTCCTGTCCTCTGTCATGGATGCTGTCGACACTGCCTCCAGAGTGACAGCGACTGGTATTTGCACCCATCGCCACTCTTGGTTGCACAACTTGGGCTTCATGAATGATGCCTAGCAAAGGGTTATTGCCTTACCTTTCGACGGTACGTATCTGTTTGGACCTTGGGTAGAGCAGGCACTGGAGGCCACTCAGAAGACTAGGTCAGCCATCAAGATGGGTAGACCCCCTTCTGCAGCCCCTCAAAGGGGCGGGAACAGGCATCAGATCCATAACTGTCAGTCCTGTCATGGTAAAGGCAGAGGAGGCCTTAGTAGAAACCAAACTCCTCAGCCACAAAGCGCCCAGTGCCACCCTCTGATTTTCCTGCTCAGGTACCACCTCAGCTGTCCGAGGGGGACTCTTCCTAGACAGTAGGGGGGTGTCTGACTCAGTTTTACAACCGGTGGAAGCTGATAACATCAGACAAATGGGTACTCAGGATAATCCACGAGGGGTACTCTCTCAATCTGTCGGAAACCCCTCCAGATCATCCACCCAAACGACAGCCCAAGCTGTCTGTCTCTCAGTCAGACCTTCTTGCTTCCGAGATCCAAGGCCTTCTGAACAACGGGGCAGTAGAGGTAGTTCCACTGGAGCAGCAGAACACAGATTTCTACTCCCATTACTTTATAGTTCCAAAGAAGACAGGCGGTATGCGCCCTATTCTCGACCTCAGAAAGTTAAACAAGTTCTTTTACAAGGAAAAATTCAAGATGGTATCACTTGGTACTCTTTAACCCCTGATTCATCAAAACAATTGGCTAGCCTCCCTGGACATGCAGGACACCTGTCAACACATTCTTATGCACCCAAACCACCACAAATACCTAAGATTCGTGGCACTGGGTCAGTACTACTAATTCAGAGTCTTGCCCTTTGGGCTATCCTCAGCGCCTCGAGTTATTACAAAGTGCTGTGCAGTTCTCGTGGTGAATCTGAGGAAAATCGGAGTTCAGGTGTTCCCATATCTGGACGATTGGCTTCTTGCAAGCCCCTCCAAACAAGAGACTCTAGAAGCTGTGGCCATGGCCTCCAACTTCCTCACGTCAATGGAAGTTCTGCTAAACTTGAAGAAGTCACAGCTACAGCCCTCCCAGAAGCTCCTGTTCATAGGAGCCCTTCTGGACACCTCCTGCGCGAAAGTCTTTCTTCCGGAGGACAGAAGGAGTGATATCCTCCAGATGACCTGCTTCATCAGAGAAAACAGCTCAGTCCGAGCTCTCTCGATGCAGCGGATGCTGGGTTTCATGGCTTCCTCAGTTTTCACTGTGCCTCTGGCTCATCTTCACATGAGAACTACTCAATGGATGCTCAGCACTCATTGGTCGCCAACCACACACCTTCAGTCCTTTCACATCAAGGTGATAGAACCACTGAAATGGTCACTCACCTGGTGGTCTCAGGAGAGCAACCTTCATGAGGGTTATCTGTTTGCCCCTCTAGATCCTCAGATCTCTGTCACCACGGATGCATCCCTGCTGGGATGGGGAGCTCACTGCCAGGATCTCCACACCCAGGGCCGATGGAGTCAGGACGAGTCCCAATTTCATATAAATGTCCTAGAAATGAGAGCTGTCCTTTACGCGGTCCGGACCTTGAAGGACATAGTCTGTCACAAGACCATTCTCCTTCAAATGGACAACAAAGGCAGTGATGTACTACATCAACAAGCAGGGCAGAGCACACTCTTATCCCTTATGCAAGGAAGCAATGAGAGTGTGGGAATAGTGTCTGGAGCACAAAACTCTAATCCTGGAGGTCTACCTGCTGGGAGTACAGAATGATCTGGTGGACCATCTCAGCAGAACAGAGGCAGATCCTTACGAGTGGTCTCTCGACACAACGGTCATACAATCATTCTTTGAAGAATGAGGAGCTTCAGACCTGGACCTTTTTGCATCCACACTCAACGCAGAACCGTCTCTCTTCTGCTGCAGAAATCCAGGACTTGGAGGTTTTTGTCAGGATGCATTCAGACTGTGGTGGACAAAACACTTTCTATGTGCATTTCCTCCTCTGTCCCTAATTCAGAGGGTACTGCTCAAACTGAAGGCAAAGGGGGGCAAACTGATTCTAATAGTCCCATTTTGACCTCATCAAATCTGGTTTCCTTTAATCAACAAGCTATCGGAAAACTCCCCGAGACCACTTCCACTTCAGACGAACCTACTGACCAAGGGCCCAGTAGTCCATTACAACCTGAGGTCCCTTCACCTCCATGCCTGGTTCCTGATGAGATAGAGGTGAACAGGTTTAACATTTCACGTAGCGTTTCAGATATTCTGTTAGCTGCGCACAAGCCAGCTACTAGAAAGATTTACACAGCTAAGTGGAAGCGTTTCTTTATCTGGTGTGCAAAATCCTCCTGGAACCCCTTTTCCTGCCCTCTGAGCAAAGTCCTTGAGTATCTTCTGGACCTCTCTAACACAGGTCTACAATACACAACCGTCAAAGTTCATCTTTGCGCAATTTCTACGTATCATGAGCCTATACTCTCCATGTCTCTGGCTCAGCTACCTGTGGTTAAGAGGTTTCTTAAGGGCATTCTGCATACCAGGCCACCAATTAGATGACCTGTAGTAGCCTGGGACATTAACCTTGTGCTAGACATGCTCACCCGTAAACCTTTTGAGCCTCTAGCTACTTGTGACTTGAAATTTCTGACTTGGAAGTCTGCCTTCTTGGTGGCCATCACTTCCACCCGCAGAGTATCAGAAATACCTGCTTTGGTCACAGCCCCCCCCGGTATACTGCCATTTCACAAAGTCAAGGTAGCTCTTAAGACTAGCCCCAGGTTTCTACTTAAGGTTGTCTCAGAATTCCATCTGAATCGGCCTTTGGTCCTTCCTACCTACTTTGCTAACTTTCAAAATGAGGGAGAGTGTACCCTTCATTCCTTGGATGTGAAGAGAGCCTTACGGTTATACTTAGACAGGACCAAGGAAATCCGCACGTCTAAACAACTGTTTATCTCCTTGAGCCCGATCTGTTGCTATCAGGTATATTTCAGCGTGGATAGTAGCATGCCTCTGCCACTGCTGCTCTATGGTACAGGTTAAGTTAGGCAGAGTGTACGCTCATTCCACCAGAGCAGTCGTGGCATCTCTGGCTGAAATCCACAATGTACCCATTGCGGACATCTGCAGTGTGGCCACTTGAAACTCTGTGCACACTTTCGTAAAGCACCATGCCTTGGATGTCCAATGCAGACAGCATCAGTCCTTTGACAGGACAGTCCTTAATGGACTCTTGTCCTAGGTGAGCTCCTCTCTTCTCCAGCCGCCTGGCTCGGGGGGGATTATTTTAGCTCGGTACTCTCTCATCATTGTGAATGAGTGGTGGAGACTATGTCCAAGAAGATATGGAAATTACGTACCTACCATAATTCTTGATCTTCTTGGACAGTCTCCACCACTCATTCACACGCCCACCCGCCTCCCCCGAGCTCACTTCTCTGTTGTGGTCTTCACTCCTCAATGGCTGGGCTGTGAAGAATCTGTTTTGTTGACTCTTCTTACACGGGTCATTCGGACTATCTTGTGTCCGATATTAGGTTAGTCTTTCACTAGATTAGTTATGCTGCACCTCCTCGTGGGAAAAAAGGTACTCAGGCGGTTGGAGGGTGTATGCCGAGGTAGTCTCTATGGTGTGAGCCTGGCTCACGGTGCCACTTCCTCATGGCCATATCTCGGCGCGGGCCCTCCTGAAAAATGTTGGCTCCCGCTGTGACCTAGCACCTCCAGCATAGTCCCATCAGTGTGAATGAGTGGTGGAGACTTCGGCCAAGAAGATCAAGAATTACGGTACGTACGTAATTTCCATTTTTCATCATTTTGTAATTTTGTATATAAGAATACTTTGTATATAACCTTTTTGATGTTCACCGTATGGTGTTTGTATCATTAAGTGTGTCATTTAAATATGGGCGTATTCCTGTTGATTTATTTAGTTTTTGTTAACCGGGTAGGTGCAATAGCCATGAAATAACTATTTTCAGGCACAACCCGGGAGAGTACAACAATTAAAGACAGGTACATAGCATGAGTACAATGAAATGACAATAGCATAGGTCAAAACAGTTAGTAATGAATACGTGCAGCCAGGACAATAACAGTCAATGCAATTCACATAAATTTTTAGGCAGAGAAAACCTACTCAGTCTAGGAAGAGATACCTCAACATAGCAGCAACGAAATATTGTTCAAATTAGTCACAACAATGAAGATTCAAATAGGCAGTGAAACAAGACATGGGCAAAATTCCTGACTGGGCAGGATGCATTATCACGGCTCTGAAACAAGACTCGGGTGTGGGGAAGGGGGGAGTTGGGGTAGATTAGCTCTCAAGGAGATAGTAAGGGTAAGAAGTGCTAAGAGGTAGGGGGGTTAAAGCTAGGCCAGGCAGCATCTGGCGGTGAGTGGATTAGGGAGGATTAAAACAAGTGCAGAGATCAGCAAGGGATAGATGTAAGCGCAGCTCCTTTTTGAAGCTGTCATGGGATCCAGATATTCGAAGTACTTGGGGGAGAGAGTTCAAAAGCTTAGGAGAAGAGTGATTGAAGGCAACAGAGCCTTTTGATGTTTTACATCTAGGTACATTCAGCAGGGATTTATCTACTGATCGCAGTCTATAGGAGAAGGTTTGAGATACCAGCAATGTTGCGAGCGCTGAAGGGGTCTGGTTTCTGAGTATAGAGTTAATCAGGGAGCCAAGAGAGTATTGACGGCAAGCTGAGGGGGATAACCAGCCCAGGTCCCTGTACAGTTGGCTGTGGTGCTTAACCCATGGTGACGAGGAGGCGAATCGACAGATATTATTATAAGTGACATCCCACTTATGAAGGATGGTTTTGTCTGTGGCAGCAAAGGTCGGCATGCCATAGGTGAGGGCAGGGAGTAATATGCCTCTGGCAATAGCAAGTTTAGCAGAGGGAGTCAGTATGAAACTGGACTTGTAAGCAACCCCCAGTTTAGCATTCACTGCCTTGCAGACAGATTGTATAAGTAGGCTAAAGTCCAGGGATTGGTCCAGAAGAATTCCCAGGTACTTAAAAGACGTAACGCATTCTGTTTGTGTGCCACTGCGGTCTTGCACCAATAGGGGAGTTTGACATGTCCTAAGTTTAGGGGCAGATCCAAGTAACATTGCTTGGGTTTTCTTAGCATTAAGTACAAGCTTATGTGCATAAAGCCAATTTTAGACATTTGTGAAGTCTGAAGAAAGGGATGCATTTATGCTGGCGACCTTATCAGAGCTTGAATAGAGTACAAGATCATCTGCATAGAGAATAAATGAGCAAGAAAGAAAAACCTCATCTATGTTATTGGTAAAAAGTGAGAAAAGAAGAAGTCCCAGAATAGAGCCCTGGAGAACCCCAATATTGATGGTAGCACCCTCAGATAAAGAGGAGTTGAATTTCACAATCTTGAGTTCTATTTGATAGATAGGACCTTGGACCTGCCCCCCTGAGGAAGGCCTAGTGTTTGGCCGAAGCACTGGGAAGAAGGTACACTTCTGTGCACCTTGCCACATTAAAATTTGGACTTTGTATTTCAGCACATTGCTCCTTGTTTTTGTTAGAGTGCAGCATTTGGTGTGTATTTGTACTATCTAAAAGGGTGCAGGCCTGCATTGTTTAGGCCAATGCTACAGTAAAGAGGAGGCCCTCAGCTCTCCTCAAGGCTCACCATGCCAAGGCTAGGGCGATGCCCTGGGCAAGACGGGCGAAGGTTTTAAGGTTATGCAAGGCAATTACGTGGTCTCCCATCCACACATTCTCAAAACATCCATCTTGGATATTCAGAGTTCGGCTGATGCAGTTTTGGTCACAGAGTGCTACAGACAGCAGTTCGCGAGTACTTCTCAGTGCTTGCCTTTGTCATATGGGATCATCTTCTCCCCCCTCCTGTTTTTTCTGGGTACTGCTACTTAGAACCCAGTTGTTATGATTACCCATTAACACTGTGGAGTGCTACAGAAAGAAGTACTTTCTTCATACTTCCTGTAATTTCCTTTTCTGTTAGCCCCAACATTGTCAATGGGGCTGTCACAGGAGGCTGGCTCCTGCGGGAGAATCTTATCCTGTATGCCAGGAGGGATGTCCTGTTTGATAAAATCCCCTACTATTTTTTCAGACATTCCTCTTTATTTTGCTGTACTCATAAATAAGATATATGGATTATTTTTTCGATCAGTCTGTGACCACAGACTATCAGCTTTACTGATAACTCTTGAGATGTTTTCCTTGTTACAGGTGGCCTCACTGCATCCAGTTGTTGCCTGGAATTTATGCCTTAGTGGGTGGTTAGCCTTAGTTTTCCAGATGTGTGAATGGTGTGGAGATGCCTTGTTGCCGGATTGTTCATCTGGCAGGGAGGATCGAATCATCCAAACCATGAGTCCAGTGGAGAGCATTTTCCTACTCGAATGTCTTCCTGGAAGGTAAGACAGTTTTTTATTTACAATACAGAGGTATGGTAGCCGATTTGGTAGCCTCTGCTGACCTGGCTTACATTACCGAGACCTGGCTGGATGAAAATGCAGGGCCCATTTTGGCATCTGCTATTCCGACTGGGTTCTTGGTTATACACTGCCCAATAGTGGACTGTCGGGGTCGGGGAGTTGTGATCTGTTTTAGATCAGAACTGGATTTCAGAGAGGTCTCAGTGGGATCTGTCAACTCCTTTGAGTGTATTATTGGGGCAGGGGCAGGTGCAGGCTGCATCTGCTGTCCACCAGGTGATGAGAGGGTTTTCCTGCAAGAGGTAGCAGAGCTTGTCGCTGGACTGGTCTTGGAGTTCCCCAGATGGATGATTCAAACAACATGAAGTCTTGCTATATTATGACATATGCAGTGAGTCCCAACCTTCGAACTGCTCCGGAGGTGAAAGAGTTAACTTTCCATGCCAGGCTTGGAACTTTGAGCACGAGCTCGGTTGAAAACTCTGTCTGTTGTTCTTCAAACTCAAACTGTCAGATTCTTTACTCCGCCTCACTGAACAGTCGCTCTGGAGATTTCTCCTTCTGCTCGGTTCATTTTGTCGGTTAAAGTATTAATTTTTCGGTTTCTTAACCGAATTTAAACTGCAACCGGTCGGTTCAAGCTCTGTCTGTGGTATCGTAAGTACTAGATAGGTTTTACATTTACTTTCTGTGTGGAACTTGTAAACGGTATTATCGGTTCGGTTTGAACCGATCAGGTTGTTGTAAATACATTAATCTGTCTTTTAGAGTGCGGTTCCCGGTTCTTATCGGTTCTAAAAAAAACGGATTTCATTACGGTTTTTTCCACGACCTGTGACACGGTTGGGAACCGATAAGAGAGTCTTGCTTGTCGGATTGCCATAAACGGGCAAGTTTTGGTTAGGCTGGCACTATGTCTGAGAAACCCAAAAGAAAAACCGGCCCAACTGGGTTTCAACACTGCAGTGTTTGTGGGGAAGCCTTTGCCAAGGCTGACCCCCACACCACCTGTGTTTATTGTCTGGGGTTTGACCACCTCAATGCAGACTGCCAGATTTGCAAAAAATTTTCCTGCAGCTACCCTGGATAAGAGAGTTGGTAGGCTCAGGGAAAGAGAGGCCAAGAAGTCCGCTGACCCGGATGGCCAGCCCGGTTCGGTTGTAACTGAACCGGAGGGAGTGCCCTCTGACCAGGGCGAGACTTCCTCGGGCAAAAGGAGAGCCGACTCGGAGGAGTCGGTTCCAGCAAAAAGGACTAGAAAATCAGCAGGTGTGGAGCCAAAATTTCCATCTCCAACCGCTGAAGAAATAGCCAAAGCGATTAAAATTGTCCAGTCGCTTTCCCCGGTTCCAACCGAACCGGCACCATCAGGTAAGCGTACGGTTCGGTCGGTTCCACCGGTTCAAGAATATGATTTAGAGGAATTTTATGAACTGGAGGAGGGATAGAGGAGTATGAGGAGAGTGAATGTGGATTTGAAAGTCTGGATGTGCCCATTGAACCGGACATCTCCCGGACAGACCTTCAGGAGTGTCTCCCCCTAGGCTTTCTGAGTCCCCCTCTCATTTTATGTTTTATAAAAAAGTGGCTGAAACCTCCAGCTTCCTATGGAGGAAGCTGTGGATGATCAAGAGGAGCCTGACTATGTAGAAATGATGGATATCTCAGAGTCTAGAGACTGTCTATTCCTTTGCATAAATCTTTGGTAAAATTTAAAACTCCTCACACTATACCTCCTGTGGATAAAAGAATGGACAAGAGGTACACATTGTCAGGCTCTGATACGGAGTTCCTTTACACAACAATGCAGCCATGTTAGTAGTGCAGGCTGCAGCTCGTGACAAGGCAAATATTCCTTGGCTTCACACCCCTGACAAGGACTCCAGGAGGATTGATGCCATGGCAAAGAAACAGTACATGGCAGCATCCTTGGGACTCAGACAGGCAAATTATATGGCTTATGTTGCTAGATACCAGAAATCCAGATGGGACACCGTTATGGCTCTAGCAAAGCAGGTCCCTGGCCAGCTTGCCAAGGAGCTGGAGCAGGTGGCTGCTGATGGTATTGAGGCATCTAAGGTGCAATTTCATGCTGCAGTGGACTCTAATGATGTGTCATTAAGAGTCATGGCTACATCTGTGGCTCTTCGCAGGATGGCTTGGCTCAGATGTACTAGCCTGTCGAGGATACCCAGACTAAGGCTATGGATTTTCCTTGAGGGGTAATTCTCTGTCTGGGAGCAGACAGAGAATTACATGAAGAAAATGGATGAGTATAGGACCACCTATAGGAGTGCACATGCCAAGGAAAGGCAGGCCACTCCTCAAAGGCAGCCTTCCAGGGGCAGGGGCAGACCTTTTCATAGGCCTTTTTACCAAGCCCAGGCCTCCTCTTTAGCTTATGCCCAGAGGGGGTTCTTTAGAGGGAGAGGCAGATGGGGTACAAGCAGACCTGCTACCACCCCTCAGCCTAAAGCCCCTGCCAAGCAGGCACCCTGATGGGGTGGCCAGGGCCGATTCTCCACTACCTGTAGGGGACAGGCTAGCTTACTTTGTCCAGGACTGGAAGTCTTTAACATCAGACAAGTGGGTCCTGGAAGTAGTAAGCCAGGGACTGGTTCTCAGCTTCAAAAAATTTCCAAAGATGCGACCCAGGTCCTTTCCACCTGCAAATCCATCAGAGGCACTTGCCCTAGAAACAGAAGTTTCTACCCTCCTGGCTCTCAGAGCTGTGGAAAGGGTTCCACTCCTACACCAGGGCAAAGGGTTGTACTCCAGGTACTTCCTTACCCCAAAAAAGACAGGAGAATGGCGGCCCATCCTGGATCTCAGATACCTAAACAAGCACCTTTTAAAACCAAAATTCAAAATGGTGACTCTGGGAATTATTTTACCCTCTCTAAGGCCAGGAGACTGGCTAGCGTCCCTGGACCTCAAGGATGCCTACTTCCATGTTCTTATCAGAAGCTCCCATCGAAAGTACCTCAGATTCGAACTGCCCTCAGGCCATTACCAGTTCAGAGCAATGCCCTTCGGCCTCACCTCTGCCCCGAGGGTATTCACAAAATGCCTGGCAGTAGCAGTTGCCCACTTAAGAAGGCAAAAGATTGCCATCTTTCTTTACCTGGACGAATGGCTCATAGTAGGCCAGTCTCCAGACCAAGTCAAACTACACCTTCAGGTAACTCAGCAACTGCTCACATCTCTAGGTTTCCTTCTCAATCTTCCAAAGTCAGTTCTAGAGCCTGTCCAGCTTCTCACCTTCATAGGTGCAGAACTGAACACAAAAGAGGCCAGAGCCTTCCTTCGTCTGGAAAGAACAAGGACCCTGGTCTCTCTGGCCTCCTCTTTCACCCTGCAGGTCTCTCGACCAGCAAGGCATTTTCTGCAGCTCCTGGGGCACATGGGTGCTTCTACAGCAGTAGTGCAGGGAGCAAGATTTCAGATGAGGGACATCCAGTTCCATTTGAGAGCCTTTTGATCTCAGAGGAGAGACCCTCTAACCAAATTGATCCCAGTGACTCGAACCCTGATCCAAGCCCTTCAGTGGTGGCAGGACCAGAGCAATCTGAGACAGGGGTCCCTTCTCCCTCAGTCTCACTCCTTAATCCTTACTACAGATGCATCCTCTTGGGGTGGGGAGCTACATGGGCGACCTCACTACCTAGGATTGTGGTTCCCTCAGGAATCTCTGCTCCACATCAATCTGTTGGAACTCAGAGCAGTTTTTCTAGCACTTCAAGTTTTTTCCACATCTGTTCAGAACAAAGTTGTACAGGTCAGAACAGACAACACCACTACAATGTGGTACATCAACAAGCAAGGAGGCACTCGGTCTACAGCCTTGTGCACCGAAGCAATGAAGTTGTGGTCTCTGGCTTATTCCCTGAACACCTCCCTTACGGCAGTTCACCTCCCAGGCAAGGACAATGTCCTGGCAGATGCTCTCAGCAGGATTTCCCAGGGCCATCACGAATGGTCACTGGATCCCCTAGTACTGGAGGTAGTATTTGCCAGATGGAGCACCCCGCAGATAGATCTGTTTACAGCCCCAGACAATCACCAACTTCCCCTTTTTTGCTGCAGGCCCCCAGTATTGGGCTCAGTCCCTCTGGATGCCTTCCTTCTCAGTTGGGAAGGGAAGTTTCTCTATGCTTTTCCCCCTTCCTCTTCTGTTCAAGGTGCTAGTCAAAATCAGATCTCAACCCTGCAAGAAGATCCTGATTGCTCCAGATTGGGCCAGACAGCCCTGGTACCCACTCCTTATGTCCTTAGCAGTCCACCTTCCCCTGTGTCTTCCCAGGAATCACAACCTGTTAACCTGTGCTCAGGGGAGAGTTTGGTACCCGAATCTCAAATCTCTCAATCTCAAGGCCTGGCTCTTGAAGAGTTAGAGTTTGCTGACCTACACCTCTCCCAAGGTGTATTGGATATCTTGAAGGCTTCTAGGAAGCCTTCCACCAGGGCTACTTATAATTCCAAATGGAAGAGATTTTCCATATGGTGCTCTGGCAAGCATATTTCCCCAGAATCTGCTGACTTACCCACAGTCCTGGATTATATGGTGCATTTGAATACTTTGGGGCTGAGACCAGCTACCCTAAAAGTGCACCTGGCAGCCGTGTCTGCTTTCTTATCAGCAGGTAAACCCTCTTCTCTTTCAGCTCATCCTGTATTCTCCAAGTTTTTCAAGGGGTTGCTTCACACCAACCCTCCATTCAGGGACCCTGCCCCTGCCTGGGATCTTAATATTTGCATTGCCCAGCTTATGCAACCCCTTTGAGCCCTTGTCTTCAGCAGAGCTTAAGTTCTTGACTTGGAAAACTGTGTTTTGTAGCCATCACTCTGCTAGGCGCATAAGTGAATTACAAACATTGTCAGTGGAGCCTGATTTTATCTCCTTTCATAGAGATAAGGTGGTCCTCAGGACTAACAGAAAGTTCTTGCCTAAGGTGGTTTCAGACTTCCACCATAATCAATCTGTGTCTCTCCTGTGTACTTCACTGACCATTCCTCCTCTGGCGAGAGGAGACTGCACAGTTTAGATGTCAAAAGAGCCCTTAGTTACTACATAGAACGTACCAAGGGTCACAGGTTTGACTCCCTCCAACTGTTCCTCACTTATGGTGAGGTTGATAAAGGGAAACCTGCCACTAAAAGATCCATTGCCAGGTGGATTGTCTCTTGTATCCAATTTTGCTATGAAAAACTGGGTAAGGTTCCTCCCTCAGGCCTGAGGGCTCACTCTACCAGAGGTACAGCTGCATCTCTGGCTGCTGCCAGGGACATCCCTATCCTAGAGATATGTCAAGCAGCCACCTGGAAAACAGTTCACACTTTTACCAAGCATTACTCCTGGACATCCAGGCTAGAGTGATGCTCGCTTGGCACAGCTGTGCTTCAGAGCCTATTTCCTAAGTAGGTTCTGTCCCTCCTCCATGGAGGTACTGCTGTGTAATCTGCATATGTCATAATATAGCAAGACTTCATGTTGTTTGAAGAAAAAATTACTCACCTTAGTAATGTTGTTTCTTCTAATGGAGTGTTGCTATATTATGACCTCCCCCCCGCCTGCCCCTCTCAGAACCTCTGCTTTTGGCATGTGGATGGGCAGTGCAGTGTTGGCACTTAGTAGATGCCCACCTTGTTTTTTCACCCCTCCTTTTTGGGGTGTTTGGGTGTTGTGTTTTTCATTTTTTGGATCCCCTGACTTGAGTCTTTGTTTTGGGACCAAAAATGTGATTATTATATTTAGTAGCCAGTTGGCTAGTGTAGGTTTACAGCTTCCACACAGAACCTTAGTGAGTTTTGCTTGTAAAGATCTGACAGTTTGAGTTTGAAGAACAACAGACAGAGTTTTCAACAGCTCGTGCTCAAAGTTCCATGCCTGGCATGGAAAGTTAACTCTTTCACTCCGGAGCAGTTCAAGGTTGGGACTCACTGCATATGTCATAATATAGCAAGACTCCATTAGAAGAAACATTACTAAGGTGAGTAATTTTTTCTTCTGGGGGACTTCAGTGCCTGGGTGGACGAGGAGCTCGCATCCTTTGGGCAAAACCTTCTCCAGTTGATGGAATCACTGAGCCTGACATGGGTAGTTACCGCTGCCACCCATGGGGGACACTCATTGGACTTGGTATTTCTCCCAGGAATGGAGATCACCGACATGATGTTGGATCCTGTTGGAAGGACTGACCATCACGCCCTGAGATTCAGTTTTACGACTCCCTTTATTAGGCCTGTCTAAAAGGAAATGGTTCAGTACCGCCCTTTAAGAGGAGTTACTTCAGAGGGTCTAATGGCAGTAATAGACCTTTCGGGAACCCCGATCGATAGTGGTGACCCAGGCCCCCTTGTTCTTGCTTATAATGGGGCGGTAGCAGGGGTCCTGGATGTCATCGCTCCGGTTAGTGTTCATCCCCTGACCCTTCACCCTGGGGCCCCATGGTATGATGGGTCCTTAAGGGGGTTGAAGAGACAGGGATGAAGGTTGGAGAGAGACACTGGCGGAAAACTCACCTGGAGGAGAGCAGGCTTAGATTGCTAGATCGTTATAAAATCTACCAATCAGCAATCACCAAGAAGAAGGCAGCGTTCCTGTCCAAGGAGCTTGCTGCAGCCAAAAACAGGCCAGCTCAGCTCTTCCACACTGTAGACAGACTGTGCAATCCAGTCTGTCTGCAATCTGGTTGAACTTTGTCACAAGGAATGTGTGATGAGTTTGCGCAGTATTTTGCTGATAAGGTGGCCTCCATCAGGATCAAGATCACTCAGTGCCTCCCCATTGGGCCTTACTCTGATCAACAAAGTGGTACAGTCACCCGGGTGACCTGGTCTATCTTCAGCCTACTGGCAGTCACTGATATCGTGAGGATCATCCAGACTTTGCGGCCAACTTGCTGTAATTTGGGTCCAGGCCCCACTCACCTTCTTGTAGGGTGTGTTGAAGTAATTGGCCCGGTCCTGACTGGCATAGTTAGGAGTTCTTTGGAGAGAAGGATCTTTCCAGACCCCTTAAAAGAGGTGGTTGCTCGGCCCTTCTTGAAAAAAATCTCCTTAACCCTGACTCCCCAGCCAACTACAGACCAGTCTCTAACTTACCTTTTAAGGGTAAAGTTATTGAGAAGGTGGTCGCTGTGTAGCTGGAGGACCATTTAACAAGCCATGATATCTATGACCCTCTCCAGTCGGGTTTCAGAAAAAGGCACAGCACTGAGACAGCAATGTTAAGGGTACTAAATGATCTCCTGATGGCCAGAGATTGGTGATCCCACACCATACTGATTCTCCTTGATCTCTTGTCAGCATTTGACACTGTGGACCATGGGGTACTTCTCGAGCGCCTGCAATTCTTCTGTGGACTGGGGGGGGGGGGCAGTCCTCAGTTGGTTTCGATCATTCCTCAAGGGCAGATCTCAGAGGGTGGTGTTGGGGATTTGTTCCTTGGCTCCCTATGAGCTACCCTGTGGGGTGCCGCAGGGCTCAATGTTGTCCCTCATGTTGTTCGCACTGTACATGCTACCATTGGGGGACATTATAAGATGGTATGGTCTGAGATTTCACTGCTACGCAGATGATTCACAGCTGTACATGTCTTTTGTGCCTGACCAGAAGGAAATTACTATATCGGTGTTTAACAGCTTCCTGGCTGATATTCGGGACTGGATGAGTACCAGTTGGCTGAGGCTAAACCTGGAAAAAAAACAGAGGCATTGGTTGTGGACCCAGATCGCAGGTCGGCCGGAACGTTGGTGGGACAACCATCTAGTCTAGAGCTGGGAGGGATGCTACTAATTGTGTCAGACTAGGTGCATAACCTTGGTGTGATTATTGACTAGGGCTTGACCCTGAAGGCTAAGGTGTCAGCCATAGTCAAATCCTCCTTTTATCATCTTGGGAATTTAGCCAGGGTGAAACACCTGGTTCCAACTGAATATCTTCCTACCTTGGTCCATGACTTTGTCACCACCTGTGTTGATTACTGTAATGCCCTCTACCTAGGGCTACTGGGGGTTGATATCTGCTGCTAGCAGCTAGTGCAGAACGTGATGGCCAGGTTATTGACTGGAGCCCCTAGATCCAGGCACATAACACCTCTGCTGCGTAAACTGCACTGGCTGCCAGTACAGTGGCAGATAACCTTCAAGGTCGCATTGTTGACCTATAAAGCCCTACACAATCAGAGACCGCAGTACCTGAAAGAGCTCCTGATCCCGTACTGTCCCTCCCGCCCACTCCAATCCTCTGGGAGATTGCTAGAGATTCCCAGGGTCCGTTTGAAGACATCTAGAGGAGGTGCATTTGCTTTTATGGCTCTGACCCTGTGGAATTCTCTGCCTTGTCTGATGCAAGACAGCCTGACTGTAGAAGATTTTAAAACATCTTTAAAAAAACACATTTTTAATCAATCCTTCTCTGGTTTATAAGAGGAGAGGCCTTTTATTAGGTAGCTGTTTGATAGGAAGTGTGATTTTTCACATGGAAAGCCGCTTTTGGAACTTGGCTTCCGGCCCATATTCTTTGGGGTAATTTTTGCCTCAGTGCTTATACACTTGTGTTCCTTGTCTTTTAATTTGTTTTGTTCTAGTGGGTTCACATTTTGTTAGTATTTTAATGGTGTATGTTGTTGTGAACTTATGTCCATGTGTGTGTTAATGGATGTTTGAGCTGTAAGGGTGCCCAGATCTCTGGAAGGGCGCTCCATGGAAAAATAAAGTGGTGGTGGTGGTGCCGATGGTGATGATGATGATGGTTTTTTTTTATGCAGGTAATTGGTTATAATTTATAAAAATGTGTTGCTGTTATGGCACTGCGAGGTCAGTAGTGACTGGGTAGTTGCTGCTGCTTGGAATCTTCATGTGCCCAAGATTCTAAAGCTTCGGCTGTGCCATTCCCCTGGTAGGGGTGCACAATACCCAGTTGTTATGGTACTCATTGACAGTGTTGGAGCTGAGTATGAAGAAATGTCTTCTGTAGCAGTTGAATGAATGCAAAGATTAGTAAAATACATCTATCTACAAGGTACAGGCACAGGATCTCCTCCAGGTAAACTGCACCAGTACCAAGGGGCATGATATATGCCTAAGGGTGGCAGGTTCGGGAGCAACACAAGGAATTTCTTCTTTACAGAAAGGGTGATGGAGTCTTGGAATAAACTCCTCCCACAGGTTGTGGGGTCAAAGACGGTCAGGGAATTCAAACTGGCATGGGACAGGCAGTGTGGAAAACTTAACACAGCACCCTGATCGGGTGGGTGGGGATAGTATACATGGGCAGACTAGATGGTCCACACAGAGCCCATCTGCTGACACATACTACGTTTCTGTGTTTCTATCTACAAAACTACATTACTGTCATCCTTGTAAGGAGCTGAAGCAGCTCCTTAAAAGGATGCCATCATGGCCATAGATATGGTCAAACTTGTCCAGTCCTCTACCAGGGTAAACTACCGCACTGGCACCAGTACACTTATAGACTGGATACTAACCAATCAGCCACAAAGAATATCTAGCAGCACTGTACTAGCAGACACTATCAGCGATCACTCACCCGTTCTATGCACCTGGAGGAACAAGTCTCCAAAAACTCCTCCCAGAACTATAACCACGAGAGTTCTAAAAAAGGAACATCTTACCTCCCTCATAGCCTACCTCAGGATGTAAGACTGGGCTGGGGTCTTCTCTGCTGCTGATGTGGAATCTGCACTACAGTGCTTTATTAACACTTTCAGTGCAGTCTACAATGTATTGGCCCCTCTAAAAACAAGGAAAATTAAAGGCTTCAGTAAGACGTGGTTCACACCCCAGCTCCTTGAACTCATGAGGGCTAGGGATAATCTGTGGAACATAGCCAAAAGCACGAGGTCTCCTATAGATGTCCAAAACTACAAAAACAGCTAAGAATAAGTGTGCCAGAGCTATCCACCTAACTAAAATATCACACTTCAGAAGAAAACTAAACAACTCCTGGGGTGATAGCAGCAAGTTCTGGGAGAACATCAAATCCCTAACAGGCCGTACCAGCAAAACCCCTCCCACGCTACTTAATATCAGTGGAGAAATTACCCAAGACCCTAAAAATATCACTGATGCATTCAACAAGGCATTCTCTGACCTCAGTGGAGTTCTCCCCCTGGACTTTCTCCTCCCCAGGCCATGTGATAACCCATGCCACATCTCCATCCCATCGGCTGGTACAACACCTCCCTTCTACCTTAAGATTCTCACGGCTTCCGAGGCCAAAAAGTGCCTAGGTAAGGTACTCAGAAAAAACAACTCCAGTGGTGACTCACTTGATCTGAAGATCGTAACTCTCACCCTGGATGTTCTCCTCCATCCCCTTACCAGGATCTTAAATCTCTCACTTACCACAGGCAAGTTCCCCCAACACTGGAAAGCAGCAGTGGTCACCCCAGTCTTCAAATCTGGTGATAGAACTTGCCTCGCCAACTACCGACCAATCTCTATCATGCCCCCTTTCTAAAGCCCTAGAGAAAATTGTCTATGACCAGCTAATAGAATACCTCGATAAGCACAACCTTCAATGTCCTCAGCAGCATGGTTTTATGAAGGCACGTAGTACTTCCACGGCCTTGGTTGAATTTACTGGCTGTATCCACAACGCACTTGACCAGGGGCTCTTGGTGGGGGCAACATTAATCAACCTCACCAAAGCCTTTGATATGGTCAATCACAGCTTGCTACTCAAATCAATTGGCTAGAATTGGGCCATCTCCTCAGTTCCTGGGCTGATTCTGGAGTTACCTATTCAACAGAACACAGCAGGTCAAGATCAATAAAGCCTTATCTGACCAGCATACTGTCACCACAGGAGTACCACAAGGATCCATATTAGGCCCCTTACTTTTCAGCCTGTTTCTAAATGAACATCCAGGAATATGCCAAAACAGGGTCCTTCTACATACAGATGATGCTGTCCTTTCCACATACCACTCTGATCCTGCAGCTCTTGAATCAAACATGCAAGCAGACTTCAGTAGCGTGGAAACATGGTTCCGTAACTCCAAGCTATTGCTTAATTACAAAAAAACCAAAAACTATGTTGTTTGCCTCCAATCAAAACCGTCATAAGTCCTATTCTCTTAAGATACATAACAGTAAGTTTGAGCTATTTGAAATGGTTAACAGCTTCAAGTACCTCGGAGTCATCCTTGATGGCTCTCTCTCGTATAGTCAACATATTGATCATGTCGTTAAGGCTGCCAGTGCAAGAATAGGCCAACTCTACTGGCACAGGCACTGCCTTACGGAGAATGCTATCAAACTAGCAGTTAACAGCTCAGTGCTATCTGTTATTGATTACAGCTTGGTAGTCTATGATACAGGCACCAACACTTCCCTCAAGAGGCTCAAGACTACCTTAAAGCCTGTAGGCTTGCCTTGGGCATGGATCGCCTTAATCACACATGTGAGCTGTATTCCAGTACTGGTTGGCTCTCCTTGGACAATAGAATCCAGTACCAGGTCTGTTTGCTAGCTAAAAAATCCACACTTGGCCTTGCTTGCCCTGGTGTCCAAAATATCCTCAAATATTCCTCCAACACTAGATTAACCAGGGGATCCAGCAAAGCATGCTTCCAGATCCTGTTTCACCATACCACTCAAGGGCAAAGATCCTACGAATACAGGGCCCCCATTGGCTCAACTTCCTTAGCGATGAATTGATCGAGGAACCAAAACTCTGCCCCTTTAAATCCAAACTGCGACTGCACCTGACATCTTGTAGTATGTGTGAGTGTGACTCAACTGACTAGCGCCATCATGGCTTCACCCCTTGACGCTACTTGCCTCCTCCCTACCCTCCTCACTCAACCTCCTCCTTCCCCCTAACTGAACTTAACCCTGATACCAGCACCTCCACTGGAATTTCACCCCTCATAGCTCTTCTCCTCCTCCCCACCTACCCCCCCCCCGCTTCCTCTCTCTCCCGCCCTCCTTATTTCTCTGGCCTAACATTGCTCCATCACCTTTCCCCTGCGGACCAACTTGGCCGTAAACATAATGTCTAGTCATCCATTCCAAATTGTTCCCCCCCTCCCTGTACAACACCTCTCTACCCCCTTACCAACCACACTCTCTTCTATCTAATCAACCCCTGGAGATCCCCTCTCTACTGCTCAACATCTCCTCATTACACCTCCATTAAATCCTCCACCACCCTCTCTTTTCACCCTCCTGTCCCCTCCTCCACTTATTCTGCCCATCTTCCACGCAGTCTCTCTTTCCACCACCTACAACCCCTGCTCCTTGATGCATAATCTCCTCATTGGCACTTGTCGTCCTTCTCCTCCTGCTCAAGATGAAGCAGGCTGCTGGGCAGCTAGGCCCTGTTTTCTTACACAGCTGGTAGCCATTAGGGCAGACTGTTAGGGTTATGACAAAGCAGTTTAGTCAATGTCCAAAAATGGCCATGTTAAGCCCTCAATTAATCCTATTATTTTTGTACTCACTATTGTATAAGTGTCTTCTGTTTGGCATGCATCTGTTCAATGTTCTCGTAAATGTGTTTGTAACTGGACGTGAAACCTTTGGAAATGGGCTTTTGGCTCAAAGGTATTAATCTGAGACTTCAATAAAATAAAATTAAAAATAATTTAACATTAATAAGTTATAACATCAAAAGATAAACTATAAGTTACACAAGAATTCAATAATAAAAATAATAAAAAACATATACCTAACTTAAACCACTTAATTATGAGACCTACCTATCAAAAAATAGAACAGTTGGGGAAGTCAGAGTGGCATATTGGATGGTCAGGTGGCATAGGAGCGTGGCGATCACCATGTGGCTTGTCTAGATGGGTGTGCCATTTTTCTAGGTTTTCTCAGTCCCAAGTGCGTGCACATCAGCAGCAGCCGGGGTGCCATCCCCCGTGATGACTGCTCATGAATGCAGCCAGTGGCACCACCACCATCACATCTCTGCTAATGGCTTCCGCGACAGTGGTACATCGTCTCCTTCTTGGGACACACTGTCATCTTCCCTGATGCCTCTGCTTCAGCCATTCCAGGTCTGGGGCAAACTCTTGGGTTGCCAGTCTGCCACAAGTTATTTACAGCAAGACCATCTCTGTTCTCCAAATACTCATGTCTTGAAATTTCAAATCATGCCTGTTCTGGCTTTTTTTTTTTTCATAACCATGGTTTCCTAGAGACCATGTTTTAACCAGTTTGTCTACAGTAGTCAGTCCCTGGCTGGCCTTTGTCAGAATAAGGGTGTCAATTAAGTATTACGTTTGCTGTTTATGGTCAACTCTTTAGCCTGGTGTCTAATGTAAGCGGGGTTGGGGGAGCCTCCTAGTGTCTGTTTCCTCTTCTTGGTTTTGTGTGGATTTCATTCTGTTCCCCTCTCAGGATTGTTGTTGAGGGTTGACAAGTTCTTCTCAGGTTGCATTAAAAACTCTCTCTTCCAAAAGTACCTTTTTGTACCTTTATTTTTCTGTCAAACTGCATTTTCATGATCATGACCATTCTCCCCGTTGTTTCTCATAATATGTTACATTGGTTTTTCAAATTAATCTCCGTAGCAGATGCAATTGTTTCAATTTTGTGGCGCTTTTTTACTTTGCAGAGTTTTTCAATGCTATTGTAACTTTTACCACACTGTTTTTTCTCATTACATTTTTTATTAAACATATGTTTTTTTTCTCAATGCATTATGCAACCTGTGACGCTTGGCCAGCTAGTTATGATTGTTCTATAATATTTGTGATATAGAATGTGGTATGTGAGTGTCTCACATGAGACATCCTATGCTATGGGTGCCCCCTCCCCAGGTTTCAGAGAAGCTGCAGGATATATTTACCTGAAACCAGGAGGTAATTAAAAGGCTAGAGAGACTTAATTAAGGCTCTCCTGTTTTTCTTAGAACTGACCCAGTTGCCAGAATATAGGGCTCGTAAACTTTTATGTCGTCTTATAGGAAAAACATTTTTATACCAACCTGGTGTGAAAGGTTGCAAAATCTTTGACCTGCTTTGAGAACAGGAAACCACACAAGATTAAAGGAAAGGCTGGATTAAAGACGGTCATAATTTGGGAAATTAGTTTTTGCTGAAGTCACAGTATTTAAAATATTTCTTGATAGGAAGATCATTATTTGTATATTTTTTTATATTCTAAAAGGAGGAGCTGTATGATATCATGGAAGGGGTGTGAGGAAACCGAGTTAAACTGTATTCTGTATTTGAACTGAGACATATCTTTTTGGGCTCTTAAGAAACAAGATCTAACTATAAGCACTATAGGGGTAATACATTACATAGAAAAAGTCTCACTATATGTTGGTGGGAGGTTGACTGTAGTTTTCTTTGTCTTCTTTTAAGTGATTGTATGCTTTTTGATATAGTGTTCTGTGTTTACATTTTACATATTTTTATCCATTTTAGTAAAAATATTATTTTGAAAGACTGCCTGGGTGTGTCTTCGAAGTTCTTTTTGCATGTCATGTATAGAGGGCTAAGACTGACAAAAACTATTCAAAGCTTGATGGTGTTACTAAACTGGAAAAAGGTAAGAATATACCTAAGGTCTTTTATAGAGTTTTAAGGGTTCATTTTGGATACCTGGTTAGGTGCCCTTAAGCAAAAGATATCTGGCATCCCCCCGAAGAGCAGATTATCTGAGCCTGAACATTTGGGTACGCTAGCATAAGGTTCACAGTTTGAATCCCCCCAGAACTTGAGACTAAAGGTGATTCGGACCCACAAGCAAACAGGAGAGTTACCCTGTCTGTTACCTGTTCACATTACTGCGCTCGGAGGTTGGCACTGTGGGAGCAGAGGGCCTGACCAGCTGAGTGCATTTCTGACACATCCCAACCTTTGAACCATTGTCTCATATTTTTGGAGAAACATGCACTAAGACTTGTTTTCAGGTTGCCATCTGTTCTACTCGCAGAGTCAGTAAACTTCAGATTTGTTTTCTTGTAAACAGTCCTGTATGGTTTTCTTCCAGGATAAGGTTGTTTAGTTCTTAAGTATTTTGCCTTTCATCCCTAAGGTGCCTGCTGCCTTCCTTGTCACCTAAGGTTAATATACCATCTTTCTGTCCTTAACCCCTTAGTGAGAAAGATTAGCAGCTCCATGAATTAGATTCACACCAGTCAGCTAAGGCTCATCTAGTCAGAACCCAATCTTTCAGACATTAAGATCAGCTTTGAGCTTTATGAAGCTGTTAAGAAAGATCATTCAGTTCTAGAGATCCTAAACTGGTTACATCATGCATAGCAAAGGCCTATGCAGTGGCTAAGCTGAAGCCACAAGCCTTGGATAATAATACATATTTGACCAGGGCACAGACAGCAGCCTGTTTTGTTACTGTGCAAAGCAGGATCTTGGTCCTTTGCACCCGTTCACGAAGCACCACAGAATGAGTACTCTTACATTCTGCCAGTATTGTTTTTGGGTGCAAAAAGCTGAGGAATGTGGTGAAAAACTGAATTTAATCTGGCCCCCACCCCCGTGTTTTTTTTTTTTAACTCCAGCTCTGTTGTGAAGCTCCAAAATGATAACACATAACATTTATTTATTTATTGAAATGTTTCACCAGGAAGGCACACTGAGCAACAAGTTGCGCATCTCCCAGTGTGACTTGGGAGGAAGGGGATACAATGAGAGTGGAGCAGTAATACATACATTCAAGTTACATAGGTCAACAATTACATTCATTTGCATCATATCATACAATAAGGTGCAGTACTAGAGCAGACATTTGCATAAATCCATTGATACACACAGTGTAACGTACAAAAAGTTAATATGAGAGAACAATCATAAGTGCAAGGGGAGAAGGGCGGGAAGGGTCAATACAGACATGAATGACTATGGAAAAGGAAACAAAGAGGGACATGATCTACTATGAATAAGGAAGGACAGATGGCGCGGAGGGAGGCAACAAGTTGGAGAGCAAATGGGGAACAATAAAAGGGTACAGAAAGTGCAAGAGGGGGGCTGGTGGATCTGGGTGTGAGCGGGCAAAACAAAATGTTTATTTGAGGAAGAGAAGTAAGTATCAAAGCACAGATCCAAGGAGAAAAGGGTGAGTTGTGGTAGAAGGGTGAAGCCTTGACCCTAGGGACCCCTTCAGGATGCTGAGAATCCTGCAAGGGGCTTGATAGGGCAGGAAAGAGTGGAATGAAGAAGGGAGGGAGAAGCCTACATCCCAGAGGGACCCCTTCAGGATACTGAGAACCCTGCAGGGGACTGAGAGATCTAGAGTGAGAAAAAGGGGGAAAGACGGTAGAAGGATGGCAAAAGGATTTTAGAGAGGGGGGGAGAGAGGGAAAAATAGGTTACTCATCTGTAACAGTAGTTCTAGGAGTGGTATATGTTGTTCATCCGCATTTTTTGGCAGGTACCTTGCCACTTTAAGAAGTGCCGGAAGTCTTCAAGCTGGCTCCTTCCACCCACCCGGGTAGTATAACCCTCAGCTCCACCCCAAGATGCAGGATCTTAGCCTGCTGGAAGCCAGGTTTGTGCATCCGCAGCCGGAGAGGTTGAGTGGGTCCGTGTGGATGAACAACATATACCACTCCTAGAACTACTGTTACAGGTGAGTAACCTGTTTTTCAAACAACACGAAGTCTTGCTGTATTCTGACTATTGCAGTGATATCCAACCTTTGAACTGCCCTGGAGAGGAAAGAGTTAACTTTCCATGCAAGGCATGGAACGCTGAGCTCGAGCTCGGTTGAGACTCTGTCTATTGTTGTTTGAACCCACACCGTTAGATTCTTTATTCTGCCTCACTTAACAGTTGCTCCGGAGATTTCTCCTTTGCTCGGTTCAATTTAGTCGGTTAAAGTGTAGTTTGTTCTCGGTTTCAACCGAATTTATTCCATCTAACCTGTCGGTTCAGTCTCTGTCTGTGGTACCATGAGTACTAGATAGGTTTATTATTGTTTGCTTCTGTGTGGAACTTGTAAACGTTGAATCGGTTCGGTTTGAACCGATCAGGTTTGTTTAAAAAAGTTTTTTTCTACTTTTAGAGTGTGGTAACTGGTCCTTATCGGTTCTAAAAAACGGATTTCATTACGTTTTTTTCCACGACCCGTAACACGGTCAGAAAACCGATAAGGGTGTCTTGCCTGGTGGATTGCCGAAAAATGGGTAAGTTTGGTTAGGACTGGCCATGTCTGAGAAACCCAAGTAAAAAACCGGGCCCACTGGGTTTCAACACTGTAGTGTGTGTGTGGGGAAGCCTTTGCTAAGGCTGACCCCCACACCACCTGTGTTTATTGTCTGGGGTTTGACCACCTCGATTCAGACTGCTAGATTTGCAAAATTTTCCCTCTGCTACCCTGGAAAAGAGAATAGGTAGGCTGAGGGAAAGAGAGGCCAACATGTCCACTGACCTGGATGGCCAGCCCGGTTCGGTTCCAACCGAACCAAGAAGGAGTACCCTCTGACCAGAGTAGAAACTTCTTCGGGCAAAAGGAGAACCGAGTCTGAGGAGTCGGTTCCGGTTAAAAGAAAAAGAAGGGATAAGTCAGTCGGTTCGGATCCACAAGTTCTTTCTCCGACTGCTGATGAAATAGCCAAAGCGATAACGATTGTTCAGTCGCTACCCCCGGTTCCGACCGAACTGGCACCATCGGTTAGGGGCTTGGTTCGTTGGGTTCCCCCGGTTCCGGATTATAATTTAGAGGATTTTTATGAACCGGAGGAGGAGGAGGAAGGAGAGGAGGAGGACAGTGTTGGTGATTATGAAAGTCTGAATGTGCCCATTGACCCGGACATCTCCCCAGACAGACCTTCAGGGGTTTCTCCTCCTAGGCTTTCTGAGTCCCCTTCCCATTTTATGTTTTACAAAAAAGTGGCTGAAACTCTTCAGCTTCCTATGGAAGAAGCTGTAGAGGATCAGGAGAAGCCTGATTATGTTGAGATGATGGATATCCCAGAGTCCAGGAGGCTGTCTATTCCCCTTCATAAGTCTTTTGGGAAACAGACAACAAAAATTTTAAAGACTCCTAATTCTATACCTCCTGTGGACAAGAGAATGGACAAGAGGTATACTCTTTCAGGCTCAGATACGGAGTTCCTTTCCCAGCAATGCAGCCATGTTGGGGTAGTGCAGGCTGCTGCCTGTGATAAGGCAAATATACCCTTGGCTTCACACCCCCCAGATAAGGACTCCAGGAGGATTGATGCCATGACAAAGAAACAATACTTGGCAGCATCTTTGGGACTCTAGCAGGCTAATTATATGGCCTATACAGCTAGATACCAGAAGTCTAGATGGGACACTGTAATGGCTCTAGCTAAACAGGTCCCTGACCAGCTTGCCAAGGAGCTGGAGCAGGTGGCTGCAGATGGTATTGAGGCATCCAAGGTGCAATTTCATGCTGCAGTGGACTCCAGTGATGTTTCGTCTAGAGTCATAGCTACATCTGTGGCCCTTCGTAGGATGGCTTGGCTCAGATGTACTAGCCTTTCTCAGGATACCCAGACTAAGGCCATGGATTTTCCTGTTGTGGGTAATTCTCTGTTTGGGGAGCAAACAGAGAACTGCATGAAGAAAATGGATGAATACAGGACCACCTATAGGAGTGCTCAGGCCAAGGAAAGGCAAGCCACTCCCCAGAGGCAGCATTCCAGGGGCAGGGGCAGGCTTTTTCATAGGCCTTTCTGCCAAGCCCAGGCCTCCTCTTCTGCCTTTGCCCAGAGGGGGTTCTTCAGAGGGAGAGGCAGACAGGGTATAAGCAGCCCTGCTACCACCCCTCAGCCTAAAGTCCCTGCCAAACAGGCACCCTGATGGGTTTGCCCGGGCCGATTCTCCACCACCAGTAAGGGGCAGGCTGGCTTACTTTGTCCAGGACTGGATGTCTTTAACATCAGACAAATGGGTCCTGCAAGTAGTAAGCTAGGGACTGGTTCTCAGCTTCAAAACATTTCCCAAGATGAGAACCAGATCCTTTCCACCTGCAAATCCTTCAGAGGCCCTTGCCCTAGAGGCAGAGGTCTCTTCCCTCTTGGCTCTGAGAGCCATAGAAAGGGTTCCACCCTACACAAGGAAAAGGATTGTACTCCAGGACTTCCTAACTCCCAAAAGACAGGAGAATGGCGGCCCATCCTGGATCTCAGATATTTAAACAAGCACCTTTTAAAGCCAAAGTTCAAAATGGTGACTCTGGGAATAATTCTACCCTCTCTAAGGCCAGGGACTGGCTAGTTTCCCTGGACCTCAAGGATGCCTATTTCCACATTCTCATCAGAAGCTCCCACAGAAAGTACCTCAGGTTCGAGCTGCCCTCAGGCCACTACCAATTCAGAGCAATGCCCTTTGGCCTAACTTCAGCTCCAAGGGTGTTCATAAAATGCCTGGCAGTAGTGGTTGCTTCCCTAAGGAGAAAAAAGATCTCCATCTTTCCATACCTGGACGACTGGCTCATAGTAGGTCAGTCTCCAGACCAAGTCAAGTCACACCTACAGATAACTCAGCAACTGCTCCTTCTCTAGGATTCCTTCTGAATCTTTCAAAGTCAGTTTGCAGCCAGTGCAGCTCCTCACCTTCATAGGGACAGAGCTGGATACAATAAAGGCAAGAGCCTTCCTTCCCCTGGACAGGGCAAGGACCCTTGTTACACTGGCCTCTTCATTCACCCTCCAGGTGTCTCGACCAGCAAGGCATTTTCTGCAACTCCTGGGCCACATGGCTGCCTCTACAGCAGTGGTCCAGGGAGCAAGATTTCAAATGAGGGACATTCAGTTCCACTTAAGAGCCTTCTGGTCCCAGATAAAGGATTCTTTGACCAAGTTAATCCCAGTGACTTGAACCCTGATCCAGGCCTTGCAGTGGTGGCAGGATCAGGACAACCTAAGACAAGGAGTCCCCTTCGTCACTCAGTCTCATTATTTGATCCTTACCACAAATGTTTCCCTCTTGGGCTGGGGAGCCCACTTGGGGGATCTAACCACCCAAGGGTTGTGGTCACCTCAAGAATCTCTGCTTTACATCAATCTCTTGGAACTCAGAGCAGTGTTTCTAGCACTTCAAGTTTTTTCCAAGTCTGTTCAGAACAAAGTAGTTCAGATCAGGACAGACAATACCACCACAATGTGGTACATCAACAAGCAGGGGGGCACTCGGTGTACGGCCTTGGGCACAGAGGCAATGAAGTTGTGGTTTCTGGCCTATTCCCTGAATACCTCTCTGATAGCAGTGCACCTCCCAGGGAAGGACAATGTCCTGGCAGATGCTCTCAACAGGATTTCCCAGGGCCATCACGAAATGGTCCCTAGATCCCCTGATTATGAAAGTGATCTTCTCCAGATGGGGCACCCCACAGATAGATCTTTTTGCAGCCCCAGACAATCACCAGCTTCCTCTTTTTTGCTGCAGGCCCCCAGTGTTGGGCTCAGTCCCCCTGGATGCCCTAGTTCTCAATTGGGAAGAGAAGTTCCTGTATGCTTTTCCCCCCTTTCCTCTCCTGTTCAAGGTGCTAGTCAAAATCAGGTCTCAACCCTGCAAAGTGATTCTGATTGCTCCAGACTGGGCCAGACAGCCCTGCTACCCTCTCTTGTTGTCCTTAACAGTCCACCTTCTCCTGTCTCTTCCCAGGAATTACAACCTGTTAACATCTTCTCAGGGGAGGGTTTGGTATCCGAATCTCAAATCTCTCAATCTCAAGGCCTGGCTCTTGAAGAGTTAGAGTTTGCTGATTTGCATCTCTCTCAAGGTGTTCTGGATATTTTAAAGGCTTCTCGAAAGCCTTCCACCAGAAAGACCTACAACTACAAGTGGAAAAGATTTACTATATGGTGCTCTGGGAAGCATATTTCTCCAGAGTCTGCTGGTTTGCCCACAGTCCTTGACTATATGGTTCATCTCAATAGCTTGGGACTCAGACCAGCTACACTGAGTGCATCTGGCAGCTGTCTCTGCCTTCCTGTCAGCAGGCAAGCACTCTTCCTTTTCAGCTCATCCTGTATTCTGTAAATTTTTCAAGGGATTGCTGTATACCAATCCTCCCTTCAGGGACCCTGCCCCTGCTTGGGACCTTAATGTTTGCATTGCTCAGCTTATGCAACCCTCTTTTGAGCCTTTGTCCTCAGCAGAGCTTAAGTACTTGACTTGGAAAACTGTGTTCTTGGTAGCCATCACTTCTGCCAGACGCGTAAGTGAGTTACAGGCCCTGTCAGTGGAGCCTGATTTTATCCCTTTCCACAGAGATAAGGTGGTCCTCAGGACTAATAGGAAGTTTTTGCCTACGGTGGTTTCAGATTTCCACCTTAACCAGTCTATGTCTCTTCCTGTTTTCTTCACTGACCATTCCTCCTCTGGGGAGAGGAGGTTGCACAGCTTGGATGTGAAAAGGGCCCTTATCTACTACATAGAACGCACCAAGGGTCACATGTTTGACTCCCCCCAACTGTTCCTCACTTTTGGTGAGGTTGGTAAGGGAAAACCTGCCACTAAGAGATCTATTGCCAGGTGGATTGTCTCTTGTATACAATTCTGCTATGAAAAATTAGGTAGGATCCCACCCTCAGGCCTGAGGGCTCACTCTACCAGAGGTACAGCTGCTTCCCTGGCTGCTGCCAGGGATATTCCTATCTTAGAATTTGTCAAGCAACCACCTGGAAAACAGCACATACTTTCACCAAGCATTACTCTCTGGATATCCAGGCTAGGAGTGATGCTCGGTTCGGCACAGCTGTGCTCCAGAGCCTATTCCCAAAGTAGGTTCTGTCCCTCCTCCATGGAGGTACTGCTTGGTAGTCTGCAATAGTCAGAATACAGCAAGACTTCATGTTGTTTGAAGAAAAAATTACTCACCTTAGTAATGTTGTTTCTTCTAATGGAGTCTTGCTGTATTCTGACCTCCCCTCCCCTCTCAGAACCTGGGTTTTGGGATGTGGGTGGGCAGGAACAGTGTTGGCAACCTAGAGGTGCCCCCCACCCTTTTAATTTTGGGTATGTGTTGTGTTTTGTTTTTTGGGTTTCCTGACTTGAGTCTTTGCCTTGGAACCAAAAAATCTTTTTATTAGATTTAGTTGCCAGTTGGCTAGTGTAAGTTTACAGTTTCCACACAGGATGCCCAGTGAGTTTAGCTCATAAAGATCTGACGGTTTGGGTTCAAACAACAACAGACAGAGTCTCAGCCGAGCTCGAGCTCAGCATTCCATGCCTTGCATGGAAAGTTAACTCTTTCCTCTCCAGGGCAGTTCAAAGGTTGGATATCACTGCAATAGTCAGAATACAGCAAGACTCCATTAGAAGAAACAACATTACTAAGGTGAGTAATTTTTTCTTCTAGGATCGTGAATATGTTGTTCATCCACACTCTTTGTCAGACTCCTAGCAGTTCTCTGGGAGGAGGGAGGCAAGGCGCACACCCCCTACTTAGGTAACAGCGATTGGAGAACCGAGGCCCCAAAACCAGCATCCCGGCGTGACTAAAGGTCGATGTGGTAATGGGTAATAAAGGTGTTTGCTGACTTCCAGGTAGCAGCCCAACAGATTTCCTGGATAGGGATGTCCCTGGAAGCAGCCACCGATGCGACGGTATGGTGGGTAGAATGAGCTCTTATCCCTCTGGGAGGCACTCTGCCTGCCAACTCATAGCACAGACTGATGCACGTTGTGATCCACTGTGCAGTAGTCCATTTTGCTGCAGGTCTGTCAGAAGTGGCTTCAGCGAAGGTGACAAACAGCTGGCAAACCTCTCCCCGAATTTCTGCTATCCTCTCCTTGTAATAGGAGAGAGCACGTGTCAAGTCCAAAGTACGGAGCCTGTACTCGGCCTCTGAGGTGTAATTGCGGTAGTACACCGGCAGGTTAGGAGCTGGTTAAGATGAAACTCTGATACCACCTTAGGAAGGAATTTTGGGTGGGGGCACAGGACAACCTCGTCCCTGTGGAAGACCAGATATGGGGAGTCCACCAAAAGCACCTGGAGCTCCCCTGTCCTTCTGGAAGACGTGATAGCCACCAGGAAGGCTGTTTTCCATGACAAGTATGACAGCTCACACTTGTGCATAGGTTCGAATGGCTTGCCCATGAGCTTTGGCAGTACCAGCAGAAGATCCCACGGAGGTGGAGGTTCACGCACCTGAGGGGATATGTGATCTAGGCCTTGGAAAAAGCACCCAACCACTGTCTCCTGCACCACCGTCTGCTGACCGGCCCACGCCCAGTAAGCAGAGATGGCTGCCAGGTGCACCCTAAGGGTCAATGACAAAAGACCCCCTTTGAAGAGAGACCAAAGGTAGTCGAGAGTGTTACCCACCAGACAGGACAGAGAGTCCAGGCCCTTGCCCTTACACCAAATGGAAAATGTTTTCCATTTGAAGGTGTAACATTTCCTGGTCGATTTCCATTCTGGATGCCTCCACCACGGTGAGGACATTCTCAGAAAGACCCAAAGCCTGGAACTCTAGCCGCTCAGGTACCAGGCTGTGAGGTGCAGGGATTGAAGGTCCGGATGGTATACCTTTCCCTGATTGAGAGAGAGATCAGGTACGGGCATGTGCAAAGCCGCTCCGTGGGCCTGCGGCTGAGGAGATCTGGATACCAGAACTGGCGCGGCTAGTCTGGGGCTACCAGGATCACCTTCGTCTTGTCCCTCCTCACCTTGAGGAGTACCTTGTGGATCAAGGGGAATGGAGGGAAGGTGCAGAGGAGGCCTGGGGTCCACTGCCTCGAGAAGGCATCCCCTTGCAGTGAGCCGTGCTGAGTGGGGTGGGCATGGAACAGCCTCAGCTTGGTGTTTTCCCTGGAGGCAAACAGGTCCACTAGCAGTTTCTTCCAGTGGGAGAACAGGCTGTAAGCTACCTCTGGATGGAGAGACCACTTGTGGGATGTCTTGACTAGGCAGCTGAGAGCATCCGCCAGATGGTTTGAGGTTCCAGTCACATGGGTGGCTAGGAGATCTGCCTCCAAACGGCTCACAAGGGTCCAGATGCAGAGCGCTTCCCTGCACAGCAGATGGGAGTGCATGCTGCCCTGTTTGTTGAGGTAGTACATGGTCGTGGTATTGTCCGTCTGGACTTGAACCACTTGACCCCGGAGCTGAGGAGCGAAAGCTGACAGTGCCAGTCTGACTGCTCTGAGCTCCAACAGGTTGATGTGACATCGGGATTCCTCGGGGGCCCAGAGCCCATGGGCCCTTTTGTCCCTCATATGGGCTCCCCAGCCCATGAGAGAGGCATCGGTCATAAGGACGACCATCGGCGTGGGGTGGACAAATGGGATCCCTTCCTGCAACTGGTCTGGGGCAGTCCACCAATGGAGAGCGTCCCACATCTTCTGGATTACAGTGATCAGTTGGTCGAAATGACCGTGGCACTGTGTCCACTGGGTGGCCAGCTCCCACTGAAGGGGGCGCATGTGCACCCAAGCCCAACGGACCACTCAGGTGCACACCACCATGTAACCCAGAAGGCGCAGAAAGTCCCAGGCAGGGCGCAATTGCCCAACCAGAAATGATTGGGCAAAGAAGGAGAGAACCTCCGCCCTGTCCGCCGGGAGCCATGCTCTGGATTGATGAGAGTTGGGCTCTGCCCCAATGAAGCCCATCACCTGAGAAGGCACAAGTTCCAACTTGGCCTCGTTGATATGGAGGCCGAGTTAGGAGCAGGTCTGGAGAGCCAGATCCCTGGACCTCTCCACCTCCTGGTGGGTGGAATTGCTAGGAGCCAATCGTCAAGGTGAGGATAAATCCTGACCCCCCCACCCAAACGCCTGAGATGGGCCGCCACCAATGCAGTGCATTTGGTGAAGACCCATGGGGCCGATGACAGGCCAAACAGCATGGCTGGGAACTCGTACAGGGGCCCTTCAACCCTGAAGCTAAGGAACCACTGATGGGACGGAAGGATTGGGATGTGAAAGAACACGTCCTGCAGATCCAGTGAACAGAACCACATGTTTTGCTCCAAGGATGGTATGATCTGGGACAGAGTGACGATTCGAAAGGTGCGTGACCTAAGATATTGATTCAGGTCGTGCAGATCTAGAATGGGGCGCCAGCCCCCATCTGCTTGGGCACCAGGAAGTACCTGGAGACAAAGCATGGGTCTGCTGGAGGGTCTACCACTGGAGCCACAGCCTCCTTGAGGAGGAGCTGAGAGATGTCGTTTCTGAGAGCCAACTGAGTCTGAGTGGATACTCTTTCCTCCCGTGGGGCTCGGACTCGGCTTGGAGGGTACTGCTCGAATTCCAGAGACAGTCCCTGGCTGACCACTTCGAGAACCCACCTGTCCGAAGGGACAGCGGACCAGGCAGAAAGGAAGTGGCGGAGCCGACCACTCATGGGAGGATCCAGAGTTGGCTTGATGAGAGCGGGGGTAGCAGCCCCCACCCCATCACTGAGCAGGCTTGGAGGAGGAGGATCCAGGACTGGAACTACGGCCTCCTTTACAGGCTTGGGAGGGCTTGGGCCGGGGGCACCAAGCTTGAGCCTGTTGCTGTTGCTGCTGTCCTCCTTGAAAAGAGGACTGCTGCGCTGCAGGGGAAGAATGCCGAAAAGACTTATTCTTTTTCTTCTACTGGCTCTTGCCCGAAGAGCCCTTGGCAGAAGTAGAATCCAGGGTGGCATTGGACTGCTCAATGCGCTGAAGGTGACCAGCCACTCCTGGGCCGAACAGGTCAGTCCCTAGGAAAGGCACATCAGCTAGTTTGTGCTGAGTGTCCGCCGGGAAGGAGGAGAGCCTCATCCAAGCCCTGCGACGAGAGTCAACTGCCGCATCGTACAGGCACAAGAGTCTCCAATGTCCAGGGCCATCTGAAGCTGCTGTTTGGCAATAGCTCAGCCTTGGTCCCAGACCTGCTTGACCGTGGTCTCATGTCCACGGGGAGATGTGGGAGGACTTCATCCAAAGACCCTAGGAGGGCGTAGGAGAAGTGTGCCATGATGACGACCAAACTTGCCTGACGAAGGCCCAAGGAAGAAGCCTCATAGACCTTCCTGGCTGAATGGTCCAACAGCTTGGACTCTTTCTCAGGAGGTCAGGCAGTATTTATTTTTATTTTACTTTATTTTAGTCTTTGGTAACCAGGTAAGGCCCACTAGGCACAAGTGCCTGTTTTCAGGGTGACCTGGGAGCACTGGGCGGTTAAGTGACTTGCTCAGAGTCACACAGTATGTAAGTGGAGGTTGTGAGAATCAAACTCGGGTCTGGTCTGCTGGATGTATCAAGCTCTTTCACACCTCATTCCTCTAACCTCTAGGCTATATTGCCAGTATCAGCAGAACTGCCAGTACACCCGAACACAGAGGCGGTCACCAGGCTCTCGGCTGAAGGGTGCTGTGTGAACTCTGCAAGACACCCCATGGGCACTGCATACTTTCGGGCCATGTGGGCAGATGGAGCTGGACAAGAGGCATGGTGCTGCCAAAGTTCTAAGACCTGGCCGACAGTGGCCTTGGCCACAGGAAAAGCCTCTGTCGGGGTATCCCCCCTCTCTTGAGGATATCTGTGAGTGGGTACTCCGCCTTTTTCTGGATAGGCTCCAGGGGCATCCCTGTGGGCTCAAAGATGAGGCGGAGAATGCCCTGAAAAGAAGAGGGACCTTCCTCCATCTCTACCCTACTGGCTGATTCGTCATCCCCTGGATGAGAATATAGGCCGATGACATCCGAATCCGAGGAATCCAGATATAACGGTCGACCGCCCACGTCACCTTCGACCCACTGAGGGTGGTCCGCAGACGAAAGTTACCGACATACACCAGGGAAGCCCGGTGTCTGGCTTATCTTCTTTGGAAGGAGGCCCTCCCACAGCCTGCTTTGGCGGTGGTTCTACCACAATCGGTGGAGAGACCATTTGTCCACCTAGGGACAAATGACCTGGCTAGTGTCCACCTAGGGACAAATGACCTGGCTAGGAATGGGATCAGAGCAGTGCAAGAGGAGTTTATAGAGTTGGGAAGGGGCCTTAGACAAGTAGCGCATATGGTAACCTTCTCGGAGGTGCTGCCTGTCTATGGCAAGGGAGATGCTAGGGCACTTCTCACCAGGGAATTCAATGAGTGGTTGAAAAACTGGTGTGGAGCTCAGGGTTTTGGCTTCATTGGGGCTGGGGAGCCACCTGGAGGGATGCAGACCTATACTGGTGCGATGGTCTGCATCTGTCCGGGGGGAACCAGGATCCTAGGTGAGAGGTTTAAATGCTTCATTGGCAAGCATTTAAACTAGCCAAGGGGAGGCACTGGACAAGAACAGGGAAACTGAGCTCTCCCCACAAAACATGGTGATTAGTAGTAAACACCAAGGTACAGAAGTTATTAGGGAGCAGAACAGATTTAAATGTAAAAAAGGCAAAGGCAGTAAGGACAGAAATGGGGCTAAAAGGGGTAAGGCTATCAAAAAGTGGAGGGTGATGAGTACCAATGCCCGTAGTCTGTGTAACAAGCTCCCTGAACTAGTGGCCTTGATGGAAGAGGGTTGCCTGGATATTGTGGCAGTCACAGAAACATGGTACACAGAGAACCATGACTGGGATGTCAACATACCAGGATACACAATCTACAGGAGGGACAGGGAGGGTAAAAGAGGAGGAGGAGTAGCTCTCTGTGTAAAGGAAGGGATCAAAGCAACAGAACTAAAGAGTAAACAGGGAACAGAGGAGGCACTTTGGGTCACCCTGGAGACAGGAAATGGCACCACAATCCGTAGGGGGGTTGTATACAGACCCCCATCTCAGGGGGAGGGAATGGACAAGGAAATGATAGAAGGCTTTCTTAGAATGGCAGAAAAAGGGGAGATATTGTTGATGGGGAACCCGAATATGCCAGATGTTAACTGGAGCACCTTTGCTGCAGGCACATCCAAGAGCAGGGTCATTCTTGATGCCCTACAGGGGCATGCCTCAGACAGCTAGTATTGGAACCCACTCGGGAGGGAGCAATCTTAGACCTGGTACTCTCAAATGGGGATGGAGAAAGAATCTCAGATTTAGAAGTGGGTAGCCATCTGGGAACAAGCGACCACCAAACTGTGTGGTTCACGATAAACACAGCCATACAATCAAGCCATACAAAAGCAAGAGTACTGGACCTTAGGAGGGCCGACTTTGGGAAAATGAGAGAGTGCCTCAGAAAAGCACTAGCAAACAGGCAAGAAGGAGGGGTGGAGGAACAATGGGGAGTGATCAAAACAGCCATCACAGAGGCAACAAGCCTTTGTGTAAAGCAAATCAATAAAACACAACGAAGGAAAAAACCGCTATGGTTCTCAAAAGAGGTGGCAGGGAAGGTTAAGGAGAAAAGGACAGCATTCAGGAAATATAAGGAAACACAGAAGGAGCAGGACAGAGAACTTTATCAGTTAAAGCAGAAAGAAGGCTGGGAAGGCAGTCAGAATAGCAAAGGCCCAAACCGAGGAAAGGATAGCCAATTCTGTTAGAAGGGGATAAGACCTTTATAGGTACATTAGGAGCGAAGAAAGAACCAAAGGAGGGGTACTGAAGCTTAATAAAGGGAGGGAATGTGGGTAGAGGGTGACAGTGAAAAGCAGGGATACTGAACAAATATTTCTGCTCAGTATTCACAAAAGGAAGAGGAGGGGTTACCTAAACCAAACAAGAAAAACACTCCAGGCGAGGGGTCGATACCAGTCCATTTACAGAAGAAAGGGTTCTGAAAGAACTGATAAAATTGAAGGTGGACAAAGCAATGGGGCCTGATGGGATTCACCCAAGAATTCTAAAAGAACTAAGGGTAGAACTAGTGACACCGCTGACTACTCTCTTTAACAAATCATGGGAGGATTGGGTGGTACCCGAGGACTGGAGGAGGGCAGATGTGATTCCTCTTCACAAAAGTGGGAGCAGGACAGAGGCAGGAAACTACAGACCAGTTAGCTTGACCTCAGTGGTAGGGAAAATGATGGAATCATTTCTGAAGGAAAGAATTGTTGAGTACCTAGAGGCCAGTGGGGCACAGGACCCAAGGCAGCATGGATTCACGATGGGAAGGTCATGTCCAGATCTAATAGATTTCTTTGACTGGGTGACCAAGTAGTAGACCAGGGAGGGGCTGTGGACATGGCCTACCTAGATTTTAGCAATTTGATACAGTCCCACACAAAAGATTAATTCACAAGATAGCCAGCCTTGGAGTGGGTCCCAAGGTGGTAGCCTGGATAAAAAATTGGCTAGACAACAGGACGCAAAGGGTAGTAGTAAATGGAATACACAGTGAAGAAAGGAGGGTTACTAGTGGGGTACCACAGGGTTCAGTACTGGGACCGGTCCTTTTTAATGTCTTTATAAGTGACATTGCAGAGGAACTGGAAGGAAAAGTATGTCTCTTTGCAGATGACACAAAGATCTGCAACAGGGTTGATACACAAGATGGAGTGGAAAGGATGAGAAGGGACTTGGCAAGGTTGGAGGAATGGTCAAATGTATGGCAGCTCAGATTCATGCAAAGAAGTGCAAGGTAATGCACATGGGAAACAAAAACCCAGGGGAAGTGTACACAATGGGGGGTGAGATACTGACAACAGTAAAAATAGAAAGGGACCTGGGGGTAATTATATCAGATGACCTAAAGGTGAGAAGGCAGTAAGGAAGGCGGGGGATACTGGGATGCATAGGAAGAGGCATCAATAGTAGAAAACAGGAAGTTGTTATCCTCTGTACAGACAGTTGGTGAGACCCCATCTGGAGTACTGTGTGCAGTTCTGGAGACCCCATCTCCAAAGACATAGACAGAGTGGAAGCTGTCCAGAGAGGGCACTAAAATGGTCAGGGTCTGCACCAGAAGACATACGAAGAAAGACTAAAGGAGCTTAATATGTATACCCTAGAGGAAAGGAGGGAGAGAGGGGACATGATAGAAACTTTCAAGTACCTCAAGGGAATTAACAAAGTCCAAGAGGGTAGCATCTTCCAGAAGAGATGTACAAGAACAAGGGGGCACAATTTGAAGATAGAGGGGGGACGGCTCAGAGGTAATGTGAGGAAGTATTTTTTCACTGGGAGGGTTGTGGATGCATGGAACAGCCTCCCTGAGGAGGTTGTGGAGTCAAGAACAGTGGGGGACTTCAAGAATGCATGGGACAGGCATAAGGCAGTCCTAGTGGGGGGTAGGAAGAAGTAAGCTGTTGGTTAACTAGGATTTGCAGCTTATCTGTTAGGTAGGAAAATGAGCAGACTAGGTGGGCCAAGCGGTCCTTATCTGCCATCAAATTCTATGTTTCTATGTTTAGGCCAAACCGGAGGTTTGGCCGGCTCCTCGGGTGGGGGACCTGACTTGATTGGCTCCGAAGGAGTCTGCTTCAGCCTAGGAGGTGAAACCCAAGTAATGGCCGGGGTGGAAGCTGGAGTCAGCTTGTGCCCGGTCAAAATCAGCTGCTGCCACATGAGGTCTTCGTAGCACCACCGGAGTTTCCACTGGAGCCTCTCTTCATCCGAGGAGGACGAGGACGACCAATGGCATCGCATCTTTTTAGAGCGTTTATGGCTCTTCCTCGGCCTTTTGGTCAAGGGGGTCCAAGACCTCGATCGAGATCGGACAGGCCGATTTGGCGCTCGGGAGACACCGGCAGGACTGGTGATTTCCCGGGATCGGGAACCACTTCCTCGATGGGAGTCCCAGGAGGCTGGGTCTCCTTGTTGGGGAAAGTCAGAATTGGAGTTCGATAGAGAAAATCATCGACCGGAGTCGGCGATAAAGGATCGATCGGGTCAGTGATGATTTCCACATCATCGATCGACCGTTCGGTTGACTGGCCAGACGGCAAAGTCGAGAAGCCGGCGGCCGAAGAAGCAATCTCGACCAAAGTTGAGACTGCATGTTCTTGGGACTGAGATCTCTCTCTCTCTCTCTCTCTCTCCCAAGAGCATCTCCATCGGAACGAAGATGATCCCGGATCCTTCTCCCATTTATGTGATCGAGAGAAGTGCGTGCCCGCAGGATCCTCTCCGGACTGGCACAACTCTCGGAAGGAACCTGAGAAGGTGGAGCCTAGGATGAGCAGAATGAAGAAGCTCCAGGTAGTTTCTGCAGTCTGAGCCGCTTCCTCTTTGATTGCTTGCATATGTTCCAGTTGCTCTGCGGATCCCGCAGCCATGGAAACTGCTCACCGAGCCTCCTTGGATTTCACTGGAGGGTTCCATTTCTCCGGCCTTCCCAACTTCAGGCGTGCAAGATGGTCATCGAGGACATTAGAATGGAAAGCGAGACACATATCGCATTTCGAGGTGTCATGGTTGACACTGAAGCAATAAACGCACGCGGTGCATGACATTCTCTGGCCGCAGGGGGCACCGATGAAATCCAAGGGAAGACTTGTCATCCATGGTCGAAGAATGAGAGTCGTGATTGCAAATGCAGACTAGACAAATTTTCGGAATAACCGAAGGGTTTAGAGCCAGGCCTACAAAATGCGAGAGCACGAGGGAGGCAACCTGAATCTTCCAGCAGAAAGGAAGATCTGGCGTCTTGGGGTGGAGCCAAGGGTTATACCACCCGGGTGGGTGGGAGGAGCCAGCTTGAAGACTTCCGGCACTTCTTAAAGCGGCAAGGTACCTGCCAAAGACTGTGGATGAACAACATATCCTCGATCCTAGAACAAGGTTTATAGGTTCTGAGGTGGGGGTTATATTAGGTGCAAGTGCAATTACTGAGAGGAAGTTATGGTTAGGCGGGGGAGTATGGAGGATATGAAGCAGTAGATGCAGGTTACGGGGTGGGGGGTAATATTAAGTGCATGAGCAATTTACTGAGAGGAAGTTGTGTAAGGCAGAGGATATGGAGTAGGGGGAAGAGGAGTGGTGGATCTGCAGGGGGAGTGCATTCCAGAGTTTTGAGAAGTGAAATGAGAAGGCAGTTTGACCAGCCGATGTAGACTAGCAGGGGATAGCCAAGGAATGGGAGTTGATAGATCTGAAGGAGCGGAGATTGATGGGGGGGACTGAGAGTAGAGCAGAGAGGTAGGAGGGAAGTGAACCAAACTAGAATTTGGAGATAAATTTGGCACAATACTGAAGGCGTCTATTTGCAAGAGACTGGAGAGCCAGGGCGCGATAGAGAGAGCAGTGATGAGTGAGAGGAGGAGAAGAGTTTAGTGCGAAATGACAAGAGTTGAAAAGGGTATCCAATCTGGCCAGCGATGTTTTGGGGGTGGCACTGTAGACTACATCACAGTAGTCAAAAATTGGGAGGATCATCTTTTAGACAAGTTCACACCTTGCTGGGAGAGGGAGGCAGTTCCGGTTCCTATATAAAGCACCAAGCTTCATATACAGAGCAAGGATATACAACAATAAGCAGTGCCATTATAGTAACATCTTTATCATCTAAGTGTACTTTAACATGCCCTCTTCTAGTCTGCAGTGTGGTCTAACTGGCTATTTTGAAGAGTCACTGGAACAGTTAATAGGTAAATAACTGTAAACTTAATTCATATCAACAACCAAATATTAAAGTGTGCCTGTCCCCTGCTGCACTACCGATAAATGTGCACAGATATTGTTTAAGGTTTAGGAGAAAAGTAAATGGGGGGGAGGGGGCACCCAATAGGCTGTGAGGGAAAGCCCATCTCCCACATTCCTGTAAGTATCTGGCACACCCACCCATCGACTTGTGTCTGCATGTGTGGATAATCAGTCAGGGGGGCCATAAAGCATCTGTTGGAGGACTTCAGTCCTGCTCTATTGGGAGCAATGCTGCATTCCCCAGGTTATTGTAGGTTTCCCATCTACGCCAGACCTCTATGTTTTTCTTGGGTGAGCCGTAGTGTTGCAGTGATGCACTTCATTGTTCAGAGAGCCCCCCAATTTTTTTGTTGTTGTGGTATTTATGCTCCTGACCCCTACATCCCTTGCAATCTGGAGGGAGCCCCAGCCTCATCTGCCCGGCTTCTACCAGCCAGTACAGCAGTGGCTCCAAGGCTTAGCCTCCCCCGGTGGGGTCGGGGAGGGGGCCCCTCCCCACGAGATCGGATTGAGACTTTCCTGTGCCGTGGCTAGCCAGGAGTGAGGCCTGCGATCGAGCTCCCTCATCCTCTGGTGCAAACTCTTTTCCTGGTTTCTCCCTGGGGCAGCGCGATGGTGACACCTGTGACATCTACGCATGCTCCATGCATGACCCCATCTAGCATCTCCAGTGCCGCCTCCCCAATTCCGCATGTGTGGCATTGGTGCTTTGCCCTAGCCTCGCTTAGGGGCCAAGCAAGCTCTGACTGCCGGAGTCCCCCAGAGAAGGAGAGCTGTCTAGCAGATGCTCAATCCTTCTGCTCCCTGCCGACCCCAGACGGCCCGCACTCGTTCCCGAATGTGAGTCGCCAGCATGGAGCGAGGTGTGGCATCCAGCACCTCAACCCTCAGCACCACTGGGCCCGAGAGCCCCAACTTTTGACCTCCACATCTCAATTGTCAGTGTGGCATCTGTTCACCAGTTTATTGTGTTTCCCTTCACTGTGGTCAAGCTGAGAGTTCCAAATTGCACCTGCTGTGGGTGACAGACAATTCTCAAGATTTTTTTAGCGAGGAATAAGTGTTCAAAAGTGAAGGGAAGGCTGATTCCCCAAATGTCCTCAAAAGCTTGATGTATCCTGGACCAAAAAGGCTGTATAGCAGGGCAGCCTTAGAAGACATGATAATGTGTGCCCACCTGCCCACACTCCTGCCAACACAGATCAGAACCTCTGGCTACAAAGTGTTTGGTGATGGATGGGGTGTTGAAGAACTGCATCAGACATTTCCACCAGAACTCTCTTCAAGTAGGGCATGCCGCAGTGCACCAACCTGTTTTCCAAATGAGTTCCCAGTCCTCCTTACTTATGGGGGACTGAGCTTCGTGGTTCCCGGCCTCTCTGACCACCTGAAATTCCAAGTGTGCAGAACCTTGCAGTATCTTATATGCCAGTGTTATATGGCCTCGTCTACTGACCAGCTCTGTGCGGCCAGAAAACCTTCCACCAGAGCGACATACGCCATGAAGTGGAAGCGTTTCTGTTTGTGTGCCATGGCTCGTCACCTTGACCCTCTGGCCTGTCCAGTGAATATTATCCTGGAGTACCTCTTATCCCTTTCGGACTCTGGTGTGGGTTACTCCTTCATTAAAGTGCATTTGGCTGCCCTTTCCACCTATCACACATCTGTTCAAGGCAGAACGGTGGCACAGTTGGAGGTAACCCGCACCTTCCTTAGGAGTATCTTGCATATTAAACCTCCCACCAGGGATCCTATCCCACCTTGGGATTTGCTGTTTTTTTTGGAGAAATGACCTTACCCCTTTTGAACCGGCCGTGGATTGCAAGCTAAGTTTTCTATCTTGAGAAACGTTGTTTTTAGTTGCTGTTACTTCTGCTCGAAGAATTTCTGAGCTTCAGGCCCTGATGTGCAAGGAGCCTTATTTGTTTTTTCACAAGGACAGGGTGGCCTTGAGAACCAGTCCTAAGTTCAAACAACATGAAGTCTTGCTGTATTCTGACTATTGCAGTTGGCTCCAGCACTTGAACTGCCCCGGAGAGTAGAGGGGTTACATTTCTATGCAGGGCATAGAACGTTGAGCTCGAGCTCGGTTGGAGACTCTGTCTGTAGTACTTTGAAACCAAACCATCAGATTCTTTACTTCGCCTCACTGAACAGTCGCTCCGGAGATTTCTCCTTCTGCTTGGTTCAAAGTCGGTTAAAGTTGTCAGTTTTATTCCAAATTATTTTCCGCATTGTCAGTTCAGGCTCTGTCTGTGGTACAGTGAGTACTTTAGGTAGTTCTCTGTTTCTTATTGTGGAAATTGGAAAATGCGTATTTCTTGATCGGTTCGGCTGAACCGATCCATTAGTTTAAATCCTTTTTGCTATCTTTAGTGTGTGGTTACCGGTCCTTATCGGTTTTAAAAAAAAAACGTAATTTGTGCGTTTTTTTCCAATACCCGTAACATGGTTAGAAACCGATAGGGGGGGAGTCTTGCCTGGTAGTTGCCATATAAAGGGTAAGTTTTGTTAGGTTGGCCATGTCTGAGAAACCCAAGAAAAAAAACGGGCCCACTGGGTTTCAACACTGTAGTGAGTGTGGGGAGGTCTTTGCTAAGGCCGATCCCCACACCACCTGTGTTTACTGTCTGGGGTTTGACCACCTCGATTCAGACTGCCAAATTTGTAAGAATTTCCCTAAGTCTACCCTGGAAAAAAGGTTAGGTAGACTTAGGCATAAGGAGGCCGAGAAATCCGTTGACATGGAATGTTCCCACCGAACCAGAAGGAGTGCCCTCTGACCAGGGCGATACTTCTTCGGGCAAGAGGAGAGACGATCCTGAGGGATCGGTTCCTACAAAAAGAAAATGTAAAGAGAAATCGACCGGTTCCGATCCAGAGGTTCATGTTCCGACCACCGAAGAAATAGCCAGAGCGATTTGGATTGTTGAATCGCTTCGTCTGGTTCCGACCGATCTGGCGCCTTTTGGCAGGGGCTCGGTTCGGTCGGTTCTCCCGGTTCAAGATTATACCCCTGAAGACGTTTATGAACCGGATTTTGAAGAGGAGGGGGATTTTGAATAGGATGGTGATGATGATGAAAGTCTGGATGTGCCTGTGGAACCGGACATCTCCCCAGACAGACCTTCTGGTGTTTCCCCTCCTAGGCTCTCTGAGTCCCCTCCCCGCTATCTGTTTTACAGAAAGGTGGCTGAAACCCTCCAGCTTCCTATGGAGGAGGCTGTGGAGGATCAAGAGGAGCCTGATTTTGTTGAAATGGTGGATATCCCAGAGTCCAAGAGACTGCCTGTTCCCCTTCATAAGTCCTTTGGGAAGCAGAGACAAAAAATCCTATAGTCTCCTAATTCTGTACCTCCTGTTGACAGAAGGATGGACAAGAGGTATACTTTATCAGGCTCAGATACGGAGTTTTTCTACCAGCAATGCAGCCATGCTGGGGTAGTGCAGGCTGCAGCCTGTGACAAGGCAAATATTCCCTTGGCTTCACCCTCCCCCAGACAAAGACTCCAGGAAGATGGATGCCATGGCAAAGAAACAGTACATGGCATCCTTCTTGGGACTCAGGCAGGCTAACTATATGGCCTATACAGCCAGGTACCAGAAGTCCAGGTGGGACACTGTACTGGCACTGGCTAAGCAGGCCTCCCCCCAGCTGGCCAAGGAGCTGGAGGAAGTGGCTGCTGATGGGATTGAGGCATCAAAGGTACAATTTCATGCTGCTGTGGACTCCAATGATGTGTCATTAAGTTTGAAGTTTATTGTTCTAGGAATTAATACCTTTGAGCCAAGGCTCTTTTACAAAGGTTCCACGTCATTAAGTACAAAAACATAGTAGGCCGTGTTACAAACAATCAATAAGCCGTTTAACAAGGCCACAACTTAAACAGTAACATTTATGTACAGAAAAGAAAAAGAAACTCAAGAGGCAGTGTCAAGGGCAAGGAATAAGGATTGGAGAGCTTGAGAGGGAAGAGAGGGAGAAATAAGTAGTTTAGGAGCAGACAGAACCAGGTTAGTGGTACTCAGGTTGTCTTTGTCAAAGAAGAGACCATGGTGGCTGAGTGAAACAAATGTAAATGCACTCAGTGGGATGAGACTTTAGTCAAAGCAGTCACAGGAGCTTGAGGCTGTGAGGTGAACGTAAAGTATGGATTTGAAAGCTCCCAATGTCGTGGAGGATAGGGAGGGCAGGTTAAGGGCATTGTACCAGGTAGGGGCACGATATGTAAAAGATTTTTGTCCCTGAGCAGTCCGGCATCTAGGGACAAGGAAAGGTTGGTGGTCAAATTTTCTGGTGGTATGAGTGCCATTGTTCAGGCAGAGCAGGTCCCGGATACATGGAGGAGTGAGTCCCAAGATTGATTTTTTTGCCATCACACAGGTGAGATACATGAGGCGATTGGAAAGATGTAACCAACCTGTTTCCGTGTAGAGGTCTCAAGTGTGCGTCCGTCTATGTGCTCCAGTGAGGAGTCGACAGGTTTTGTTTAGTGCTGTTGAGATGCTCTTTAGTGCAGTGGTAGTAGCTGAGCCATAGACAATTAGACCATAGTCTATGATTGAGATGATGGAGCTTTGAACAGCAATCCTCAAGGCAGCTTGGTTGAAAAATTGACGGTTCGGTACAAAATTCAATGCTTGGTGCACTGTTTTTGCAGTGTTATCGATATGGGCATAAAAGTAAGACATTAAGTCAAAAGTGATACCAAGGTATTTGAAGGTGTTCACTTGTTCTAGTGTATTTCAAGAGAAGTTTTTATGATGAGTGGAGTATGCCTATTTCTGTTTTGATGACTGGCGAAAAGCATGACTTTTGTTTTTTTTTTGATTTAGGACCAGTTTGTGCTCAAGGAAACACTTTTCAATACATGAGAAAGCAAGCTGCAAGCTCTGTCGTAGTGGATTTGGATCCTTATGGGAGGAGAGAATTACAGCGTCATCAGCATAGAGTATTCATTTTTCAGGGCAGGATTTGGGAAGCAAGTTTAGAAAAAGGCTGAAGAGGTAAGAGTCATGGCTGCATCTGTGGCTCTTCGGAGGATGGCTTGGCTCAGATATACTAGCCTCTCACGGGACACCCAGGCTAAGGCCATGGATTTCCCTGTGGTGGGTAATTCTCTGTTTGGGGAGCAGACAGAGAATTACATGAAGAAAATGGATGAGTACAGGACCACTTATAGGAGTGTTCAGGCCAAGGAGAGGCAGGCAACTCCTCAAAGGCAGCAAGCTAGGGACAGGGGCAGGCCTTTTCACAGGCCTTTCTACCAAGCACAGGTCTCTTCTCCCTTTTCTCAGAGGGGGTTCTTTAGAGGGAGAGGCAGAAGGGGGATGAGCAGGGCTGCATCCACTCCTCGGCATAAGGCTCCTGCCAAGCAGACACCCTGATGTGTCAGCCCGGGTTGACTCCCCCATCCCGGTAGGGGGCAGACTTGCTTACTTTGTCCAGGACTGGATGTCTGTTACCTCAGACAGGTGGGTCCTGGAGGTAGTAAGCCAGGACTGGTTCTCAGTTTCAAAACATTTCCGAAAATGAGCCAGATCCTTTCCACCTGCAAACATCTCAGAAACCCTTGCTCTGGAGTCAGTGGTTTCGTCTCTACTTGCCTTAATGGCCATAGAGAGAGTTCCTACCCTACACAGAGGCAAAGGTCTGTACTCCAGGTACTTCCTTACCCCCCAAAAAGACAGGGGAGTGGCAACCCATCCTATACTTAAGATACCTGAACAAACATCTTTTAAAGCCAAAATTCAAAATGGTGACTCTGGGAACAATTCTTCCCTCTCTAAGGCCAGGGGACTGGCTAGCCTCCCTGGACCTCAAAGATGCCTACTTTCACATTCCCATCAGGTGCTCCCACAGAAAGTACCTCAGGTTTGAATTGCCCTCATGCCATTATCCGTTCAAAGCAATGCCCTTTGGCCTAACAACAGCCCCAAGGATGTTCGCAAAGTGCCTAGCAGTAGTGGTGGCCTTTTTAAGAAGAAAAAGGATTTCCATTTTTCCATATCTGGACGATTGGCTCATTGTGGGTCAGTCCCCAGACCAAGTCAAGTCAGATCTGCAAGTGACCCAGCAAGTGCTCACTTCCCTGGGATTTCTTCTCAATCTTCCCAAGTCAGTTCTCGAGCCTGTACAGCTTCTCACCTTTATAGGAGCAGAGCTGGATACTGTCAAAGCAAGAGCTTTCCTTCCTCTGGAAAGGGCAACAGCCATTTCACAGCTGGCTTCTTCCTTCAGCCCTCTGCTTTCTTGACCAGCAAGGCATTTCTTTCAGCTTTTGGGCCACATGGCAGCTTCCACAGCAGTGGTCCAAGGGGCCAGGTTTCAGATGAGGGACATTCAGTTCCATCTGAGGGCCTTTTGATCCCAAAGGAAAGATCCTCTTACCAAACTAGTTCTGGTTACTCAGACTCTAATCCAAGCCCTTCAATGGTGGCAGAATCTGGACAATTTAAGGCAAGGAGTTCCATTTATCACTCAGACTCATTCCATGGTCCTTACCACGGATTCTTCCCTATTGGGGTGGGGAGCCCATTTGGGGGCTGTCACAGCCCAGGGACTGTGGTCCCCTCAGGAATCCCTCCTTCATATCAATCTCCTGGAGCTCAGGGCAGTACTTCTGGCTCTGCAAGCTTTCTCTCAATCAGTGCAGAACAAGGTGGTTCAGGTTAGGATGGACAACACCACCACCATGTGGTACATCAACAAGCAGGGAGGCACTCTGTCCACAGCCTTGTGCACGGAAGCTGTGAAATTGTGGTCCCTAGCTTATTCTCTACAGACCTCCCTGGTGGCAGTCCACCTACCAGGGAAGGACAATGTGCTAGCAGATGCACTGAGCAGGTCTCTCAGGGCCATCATGAATGGTCCCTGGACCCTCTGGTGTTGACAGTCATCTTTTCAAGGTGGGGCACTCCAGAGATAGATCTCTTTGCAGCCCCAGACAATCACCAACTTCCTCTGTTTTGTTGCAGACCCCCAGTCTCGGGCTCAGTCCCTCTGGATGCTCTGATTTTGAACTGGGAAGGGAAATTTCTTTATGCCTTCCCTCCTTTTCCTCTACTCTTTAAAGTTCTGGTCAAGATAAGGTCACAACCTTGCAAAGTGATTCTGATTGCTCCGGATTGGGCCAGGCAGCCTTGGTACCCTCTGTTGCTGTCCCTAGCAGTCCATCTCCCCCTGTCTCTTCCCAGGAATTACAACCTGTTAACCTCCTCTTGGGAGAATTTGGTACCCCAATCTTCGGTCCCTCAATCTCAAGGCATGGCTCTTGAAGAGTTAGAATATGCAGACTTGCATCTGTCCCATGGGGTTCTGGATATTCTCAAAGCCTCTTGAAAGCCTGCCACCAAAAAAACATAACTCCAAATGGAAGAGATTCAGCATTTGGTGTTCCAGGAGGTGCAAATCCCCAGATACTGCTGATTTATCTACAGTCCTGGATTATATGGTTCATCTTAATGGCCTAGGACTCACACCAGCTACTCTGAGTACATTTGTCAGCTGTTTCTGCTTTTCTGTCAGTGGGAAAGCCTTCTTCACTGTTGTCTCACCCTGTATTCTGTACATTTTTTAAGGGATTGCTTCATACCAATCCCCCCTTTAGGGATCCTGCTTCTGCCTGGGATTTGAATGTTTGCATTGCTCAGCTTATGCAACCCCCTTTTGAGCCTATGTCCTCAGCAGAGCTTAAGTACTTGACTTGGAAAACTGTGTTTTTGGTAGCTATTACCTCTGCCAGACGTATCAGTGAATTGCAAGCTCTGTCAGTAGAACCTGACTTTATTTCATTCCATAGAGATAAGGTGGTCCTTAGAACCAATAGGAGGTTCTTACCCAAAGTGGTTTCGGATTTCCATTTAAACCAGTCTGTCTCTTCCTGTGTACTTCACTGATCACGCTTCCTCAGGAGAGAGGAGGTTACACAGTTTAGATGTTAAAAGAGCCCTTAGTTACTACATAGCACGTACAAAGGGTCACAGGTTTGACTCCCTCCAGTTGTTCCTCACTTATGGGGAAGTAGGTAAGGGCAAACCTGCCACCAAGAGAACTATTGCCAGGTGAATTGTATCCTGTATACAATTCTGCTGTGAGAAACTGGGAAAAACTCCACCCTCAGGCCTGAGGGCTCATTCCACTAGAGGTACTGCTGCTTCTCTGGCTGCTGCCAGGGATGTTCCTTTGTTAGAAATTTGCCAAGCAGCCACCTGGAAAACTGTCCATACCTTCACCAAGCATTACTCTCTGGATATCCAGGCTAGGAGTGATGCTCGGTTTGGCACAGCAGTACTTCAGAGTCTATTCCCAAAGTAGGTTCTGTCCCTCCTCCATGGAGGTACTGCTTGGTAGTCTGCAATAGTCAGAATACAGCAAGACTTCATGTTTGAAGAAAAAATTACTCACCTTAGTAATTATGTTTCTTCTAATGGAGTCTTGCTGTATTCTGACCTCCTTCCCTGCCTCCCCTCTCAGAACCTGTTTTTTGGGAAGTGGGTGGGCAGGTGCAGTGTTGCACCCCAGGGGTGTCTTCAGCACACTTTCTGTTGTTGTGGGTGCTTTGTGTTGATTAATAATCTTTTCATGCTTTACTACCTGGTTTTTGGGTTTCCTGACTTGAGTCTTCTTTTGGGAATCTAAAACTTTTGTTGCCAGTTGGCTAATAGAAATTTTACAATTTCCACATATATAGGTCAGTGAGTTTTAGCTTGTAAGAATCTTGATGGTTTGGTTTCAGAGTACTGCAGACAGAGTCTTCAACCGAGCTCGGGCTCAACGTTCTATGCCCTGCATAGAAATTTAACCCTTTACTCTCCGGGGCAGTTCAAGTGTTGGAGCTTACTGCAATAGTCAGAATACAACAAGACTCCATTAGAAGAAACATAATTACCAAGGTGAGTCATTTTTTCTTTTTGCCTAAAGTGGTGTCTGAGATGAAACTAAACCAGGACATCCAGCTTTCTGTTTATTTTCCTAATCATACAAATAGGGAGAAGGCTCTTCTCCACACTCCAGATGTACATCTAATTTTGCGTTATTTGACCAGAACCAAGAACAACAGGCATTCTGAACAATTATTTGTCTCCTTTGCCCCCAGAATCCTAGGGGCTCCTGTGACCAAACAGACACTATCCAAGTGGCTAGTGCACTGTATTTCTTTCTGTTATTAGAAACATGCCAACCCCCTACCAGGATCAATCTGGGTTCACTCAACAAGAGCTGTGGTGGCTTGCTTTGCTGTGCTGAAAAACATCAGCTTTGGACATTTGTGCGGCAGCTACTTGGCACACAGTTCACACCTTCATTCGACACTACAGTCTGGACATTGCCTCGAGATGCAGATCAGGCTTCGGCCTTGCAGTTTTGCAGGGTCTCCTTTCATAAGGGATCTTCTTTTCCCTTCTCTCCTGTTCACCTAACACCCAAGCGGTTGTCTTTAGTTTATACTGCTTGGGATCAGTCTAATTGTATTACCTGCTGCAGAGCTGACTCCTGAAGTAAGATAATACAGTTACATAAGAACTTGCCATAACAGTAGATAGAAACATAGAAAAATAGAAGCTCTTACAGTGAAGCATACTCCCGGAGGTCTCTAACAGCAGTAATGTGCTCTTACTCTCACCAATTCTCTGAGGCATTGCCCTAGGTTTTCTGCTCGGGTCACGTTACATCCGGACCCCAGAGTCTCCAACAGAAAAAGAACTGGGGACCGCCCACCCTTTATTCCATGTGGGACGTCAGTGGCAGGCTGACATCGGAGGGGTGGTCCCCGCCTGGTACTGCTGGCTATAAGTTTGCCGTGGGGTCCTGATGCCTGCTGACATCAGTACTAATTGTATTACCTGCTGCAAGAGCTTCTCTAGAAGATCTGCTGTTACGGTAAGTTCTTACATAACTGTACTTTTTTAAGGTTCGTAATATGATTGTCATACAGCTTGATTTTTTTTCTTCTTTAGAGAAGAGATCCGAAAGCTAAGGCAGCAGCTGAGGGACAAGGAACTGTCAGCTGAGGAGGACAAATATCTGAGAAACAAACTGACAGAAGACTGTGGGCATCACACAAAGGAAAATGCCCGTTTGCAGTCCCAAATACTGGAGCTCACCAGACAACTAGAAAGGGTAAGTAAGTCTGGTGCATTCTTTCTTATTTTAGGCTATGGTGGGGCAAAATTGCATTTAGAAATTGCCATCTCCCTCATTTCAGAATCAAGCTATAGGTGCAGAAACCTAGCAGTGGGTTCTAAATTTTGAAGTCTTGGTTTGTATGACTAGGTAGCTGAGACTGAACTTAGAACAGTTTTTTATTCAGAATAGCTCATGTAGTACTCTCTTTAGAGTGCTTGCATAGCAATAAAAACAGTAGTGGTCTCTGGCTCCCTCTAGTGGCTAGACCACTTTACTACAGATTACTATAAGACGACACTTGAAATAGAGCTTGAACATTACTGTACACCTCCCCATTCTTTGGAAAAGAGAGTTGGTTAAAAAAAAAAAGAACTATAGATTTTTTCATTTTGTTTTAATACAGAGCTGCTGCAGGTAAATATTCAATCCAACTTTGCTTTAGAACTTTTCATTGGAGCTTTTGATTAGTTACTACCAGTTTTAATCAACACAAAATGTTGCTTAAAACTGACACATACTCATTAAAATGTTTTGGGGGGCATCTGTTTTGTCTTCTTGGATAGCAAAATTGAGAATTGGGTAATGGAAACACAGGAGTTTCAGAACTGTCTGTGACAGGGTTGAATAAGGCCCTGTTCCATTTGTTATGCAGAAAGAGTTAAATGCAAACTTCTATTCTGTCCTCTCCTTTTCTGTCTCTTGTCTGTCTGGTTGCACAACCAGACTTTCTTGAGAGACCTAGGAACTGATCACTCCGACAGTTTCACAGTTCTCCACCTCTCGCTATCTCTCTGCGTTCTCTTACTGTTCTGTTTTTTCTTCCCCATTGCATGTCTGCAGTTATAAAAAAATATAAGGGAATATCTGTGTAAAACTGTATGTGAACCTGGGATCCCTTTGTTTGAAATTGTATATAGTTGTACTGTTGAAATAGTTGAAAAGCTGTTTGGAACTCAGGCGGTTAACTTGAGATGCATTTTTTTAAACTTTATTTAAAGAAGATTTTTTCTTAAAAAAAAAAAAAAATACAGACATAAGACAAGGCAAACAAACAAAGCCACTTAGTACATTTGGTTTTACCATACAACTACAATCTGGTACACAATATGTTATTCAAGATAGTCCTTCTAAATAAAACAATTGATAACCACTTAAATTCCAAAGTCTAAAATTAATCATTGAGAAACTCTTGGTGAGTGGATATACATTCTAAATGTGATAGGGTATGAAAACGAACATATTATGCCTTATTATTAGAGGGGTTGATTTTATTAGTGTCCCATTGGGGGATTCCTCCATAAGAAAAGTTGAATAAAGGTTTTTGTAAGTCTATGGGGAGTAAAACCTTGGTCTATGTATCCGATAACCATCGCCAAGACAGAGAGCCCCTGTCTCGGTGTTGACAGTTTAAGGGACAAAGGTCTTTTTGTGCTAATATGCAGTACCCACCTCTGCCATAATAGCTCAAACTGAGCTTGTCTGTTATTCAGGACTGCTGTCAGAGCCTCCATTCTATAGACTGCAATCATTATGTCATGGCAATGATGTATTGCGATTCTGTGTTTGGAGAGCTACTTTTTAGTGATGACCTTCTGGGCTGTCAGGAGAATTATCTTAATTAATTTACCTGCAAGTGGGTCTCTGTAGTTTTCCGGGAGATCCAGGAAAAAGTAAAGCATGGGGGTCAGGAGGAGATCAGGTCCAAAAATAGAGTGGAGGGCTCGCTGCAGATCCTGAAAAAAGGAAGACAAGACGGGACATTCCCACATTATATGTACTAAGGCTGCGGGAGAGACCCCACACTTGCGCCAACAGGCTGGGGACCTATCCCTTTGAAATTTTGCTCATACTACAGAAGTTCTAAAATATCTAATAAACATCTTCCAGGAAAATTCTTTCCAGCTTACTGCAGACAAACCCCATTGGATCCTTCCCAAGGCCCTGACCCATGTGTCATCCAGTATGTGTGCATCTAGATCTCGTGCCCATGCCTGTCTAGTTGTCTGGGGGGTGTCCCCTTGCCAGGAGAGGAGGGCCCTATATAAACATGAAATTATGTGGACCGACAGTGCCTTACCCTCCACCGTCATTTTCATTAAATCAGCCACCTGTGGAGGAGAATCCTCTCCCCAGTTGTCTGGGGGGAGGGACCTGATGTAATCCCTAATTTGGAAATATCTGAACCTGTCCTGCCACAAGAGTCTGTGTTTTTCCACCAGGTCCAGGATTGACAGGATTTGATTACCGTTTAAGAAATGCCATATCAAGTGTAAGCCCTTCCTCTCCCAATTCCAAAAGCCCAGATACAATCTCGCCGGCACAAATGAGTCCAGGTATGGGATCGAGGATAGCCGGACCTGCCATCTTCTAAACCTTCTGTTATCCAGGACCCCATACCAAGCCTGTAGTGAGGAGACTGTGTAAGGGTTTCTCTTTCCTTGGAGGGAGTAAGCATCTCTCTTTGTTAGGAGAATTTTGTTTAAGTTTACAAGGTCTTCCACCCTGAACTCCAGGGTTTTCCATTTCACTATATAATTTTTATTTAACGAATAAAAAAGCATCCTCAGCTGGGCTGCTTGATGATTTAGCATTAGGTTAGGGAGAGACAATCCTCCGTCCCTGTTTAGGGATTTGGAGAACTGATAACCTGACCCTCGGCCTGGAGGAACCCCATAGGAAAGGAGCTATTTTCCTATTTAAGCCCGCAAAATAATTCTCAGGTAAATGAGTAGGGATGGTTTGAAATAAATATAGAAATCTGGGGAGCAGTACCATTCTGACAGCTTCCACCCACTGCAGAAGAGGTAGAGGAATCACAGCCCATCTCTCAAGGTCTGTTTTTAATTTTTCTAGAATGGTCAGGAAGTTGAGAGAACAGCTGGGAGCTGTCCAGGCCCAGATAGACTCCAAGGTATTTTAAGCTTTTTAAGTTCCATTTGAAAGGAAAAGTTTTCCTTATTGTTTCAGAGGGATCATAATGTAACTGTAGAACTTCTGTTTTGGCTGTGTTTATTTTATAGCCAGCTAAAGAGCTAAAGCCAGCTAAAGAGCTAAATTCCACCAGACAACTCCACAATGGACCTAAAGATTGCTCCGGGTCTTTGAGATATATCAGGAGGTCTTCTGCATACAGCGCAAGCTTATGGGTTTCTCTCCCCACCACCAGGCCCTCCACCTCTGCCCTCTGTCTCAGGGCCTGCACCAAGGGTTCTAGGTATAAGGCAAAAAGAAGGGGTGACAGGGGACAACCCTGCCTCGTGCCCTGGAATAGGGAGATCGGTGCAGAGATACCCCCGTTCACCTTAACATGAGCCTTGGGTCTAGTGTAAATATTATTTATGAGTTTACAGAATGAATCCGAGAACCCAAAGCCCCCAAGTGTTGCCCTCAGGAAGCCCCATACCACCCGGTCGAAGGCCTTCTCTGCATCCAAACTTAAAAGCAGGAATGGGGACTTTGACTGGGCAGTGTGGTGCAGCAGTTGTAGGGTTCGTTTTATATTGTCCTGAGTTTGTCTTCTTGGGACAAAGTCCGTCTGATCATAATCAATTAGTCCTGGGAGAATCGACTCCAAGCGTTTGGCTAATATTGTTGCACAGAGCTTGTAGTCGATATTTAGGACCGATATGGGTCAATAAGCTGTACAGTGGGTGGCACCCCGACCTTGTTTTGGTATGCTGGAAATGACAGCATAGTTCCAGGACTCTGGTATTGTCTCCCCTGTTTGTGCTGCTTGACGGACCTTCAGCAGGGGTTGATCAATCTCTTCCTTAAAGAGTTTAAAAAAACTCCAGTGTGTACCCATCCGGGCCAGGAGATTTGTTGGTCTTCAGATTCTGGATCGAAGTTTCTATTTCAGTGTGAGTTATAGGATTGTCCATAGACTGTCAGAGCTCCTGTGTGAGCCTTTGAAGTTTTAGTTTTGCCAAGAATGCTTCAACCTGGGAATCATTCTGTGACTGCTCTGGGGTATATAAACTCTGATAGAACACCTTGAAGGTATCCAAAATTTGTCTAGGGGTTCTCACCAGTCGGCCACTCCCCGGGTCTCTAATCTGGGTAATAGAGGTCTGTGAGGTCTGTTGCCTTAGCTTGTGTGTCAGCAATTGAGTTGCCCATGGCCCACTTTCATAGTATCTCTGTTGGAGGCGTTAGAGGGCCTGTTCTGTTTTGATGTCTAGTAGATTCTGGATTTGTTGTCTTGTGGCCTGCAATAAAGGATATACTGCCCCATCCCCATTTGCATGTTATGTTTGGAGCTCCTGGAGTTGCCACTGCAGGTTCTCCATTCGAATGTTTTGTTGCTTTTTGTGGTGGGCTGCATATTTTATAATGTCTCCCCTTGACACTGACTTCACAGTATCCCATAAAGTTGCCCTGGAAATTTCTGGGGAGTCATCTCATGCAGTATGTGGGATAATCTTCCCTTGTCAATCTTCACCATTCATTACTGCTTGGGTTAAGCGGGCCGCACCCATCTGAGTTTTTTTTTTTTTTTAAAGTAGCTCCATGGCTGCCTGCGAGGGAGCCGGCCGTGCCGGCGTCATCTGCTGACCCGTTAGGTGCACAGACTCCTCCTCCATCCCAGTTCTGTTTCTCCGCCATCAAGGCTGCACCTGCTCTTGATGGCGTTCAGCAATTGGTTTCTCCTCAGCTCAAAGACTCCTCGTTTTTTCTCAGACATCCACTCGTCGCCGCATTCCGGTAACCCGTTCTTTTCATTTCTATTCTGCGGCACAGTGCTTTACCTCTTTTTTTACTTGTTTAGTTCACATCATGTCCGGTTGGGAGCAAGGCGTAATCAGCGCGGCCGCCCCCTATCGTCCGGTGCTCCTGTGGCGGCATTTCTCCGTCTCGGACGGCATGATGTCTGTCTCCGTTGCCTGGGACCCAACCCGACATGGAGCGATGCGGCCTTGTTTCTCCATGGTTGTGGTGTCCTCGAAGTCCGCGTTCAAGCTCGGCAAGGCCCGCCGACCTGAGAGACGGCGATCGCTCAGGATTCCCAGGTAAGTCTCTAGGCCTTCCCCGGGTCCCCTCCGGGCCTATGTAGTCGCGGAGGAGGAAGCTTCCTCCTCTTCTCTTGCGGAAAGAAGCTCTCTCGCGGTGTCAGGGGAATGTCGTGGTCCCTTCGGGGGCGCTAGCGGGACACCACCTCGGCAGTCACCTCCTCGCAGGTGCAGGCTCCCCAGTGTCGAGGCCCACGATTCCCTGGGTCTGGCACGGTGGACCCTCGCGCGCGCCCTCGGCCATTTTGGATCGGCACGCTTGTGCCACGGTGATCGAGACTACGCGCTCTGGCCCTCGATTCTGCTCGCGGCGCTGTGAGCCGTCTGTGCTCCCGGGCGCGGGTTGGTTCCTGGCGCCCGGGAGCAGTGCGTGGGCCTAACTGGTGCGGCAGGGGCGGGACTGGGCCTGGCTGTCGCCCAAGTGGGTGGGGGTGCGTCGGCGCCGTCCCTGGCACCGGCGCCGTTCACGGCGCCGTTGTTCCGGGGATCCCTGGGGTTGCCAGCATTGAGGTCCTGCAGGTCTTGTCCTCCTTGGAGGCCGATGACACGGATGTGGACCCATCCTGGCACCCTAACTCTTCGGGGTCAGGGTCCCCGGTGGCACAAGGTGCTAGGCGGCGCAGCGGGCCCCTTCCACTGTCCCTTCTTCCGTCCTCCCCTGAGGGTCCTCGGGCTAGGGGTGGCCCTGGGTCCCGGGGGGGGGTGATGTGGTGGGGACTGAGGAGGAGGCTCCCCCTCCTAGGGGACCTGTGACAGCTGCCCTCCTGGGTGCTGTTGCCTCCCCTCGGGGTGGGAGAACGCTGCAGTCGAGGAGGAGGGCTCTCTCGGAGTCCGAGGGGTCGAGGGGCAGGGGATGGCTGCCCCGGTCTCCGTCGGCCACCCCTCGTGGGGTGACTAGGAGCCGTAGCGCCGAACCCCGCCCTTCCCTCTTGGGCCCCAGGGTTGCCTCCAGTGGCGTTGCTGTGGACTGCCCTTCTGGACCCATGCAGTCCCGGGTTCGTCACAGGGGAGGTTCCCCCCACCCCCGGGCTCTTCCAGGCATCGCATCCTCAGAGTCTCATCTTGCGGCCTGGTTTGTTGTCCGGGATCCCGCCAGCTCGGGCTCCGTTCCCTGGATTTCAGAGCCCTGGCAGAGGTCAGTTGCCTCTTCGTAGGTGCCCTTCTCCAGTACCTCTGCTTCCACCCCCCGCTCTTCCAGGCCATGTTTGTCCTACGGGGCCGTTATCCTGGGAGCAGTTCAGAGTTTCTCCGGCGGCCTTCCCCTCATACATTAGATACATGCATGAGCGGGTCTTTTGACTCTCCCCACCGCCGCAGGAATCGTCTGGACATTCGAGCTCTCCATCATCCTCGTCTTCCTCCTCTGAGGGTGAGGAACCCCTTGCTCATCTTTCTTCCGACGCTGATTTCACTGAATATCAGCAATTCCTCTCGAGGATGGTGAGGGATCTTCGAATCTCTTACGTTAGGCGAGACAATACCGAATGGGAGACGCGAGAATTCCTTGGAGAATTCAGTGCCCAGCACCTGGTGGTACCTTCCTGGCCTATCCCCTTCCAGGAGGCGTCTATCCATTCCTGGCAGTGCAAACCACCCTTTCTCCAGCCCGGCAGACGTGTCGTGGTATTGCGCCCCTCAGATCCTGGGTGCCCTTCCCAACCCGTCCTCGGGGTTTGGTGTACCTAGAGACTCCTTCCGGGCAAGCGCCTGGCGCGACCACCCACCAGGTCGGATTCTCTACAATTCGACGGTGGGAAGAATGTTCTCTTCTTCTCGTGTGGTGGCTTGCATTGCATCTCATCAGGCTCACCACGCTGCCTGTCGGCATCTGTGGTCGATGCTCTCCCAGCTCCTAGCATCGATGCCTGATATGGAGCAAACCAGACAGGTTATTGCCCTCTCCGCTATAGGCCTGCAGCTGGTAAGACACCAAGCAAGGGCATCTTATGATGCCAATGAGGTGGCTTCCAGGCTTGCGGGGACAGCGATCTGCATTAGGCGGACGGCATGGCTCCGTCTATCAAGGTTGTCACCCCTGGCCCGGCATAGGGTGATCTGCTCTGCTTTCCAGGGGACCCGTCTTTTCTCCTCCAGAGCTAGGAGGCTTTTGCAGGGGCTTTCTCCGTCTCCCCGTCCTCGGGAGGCACCCCCTAGCTCTTCTCCCACTTAGGCTTCCCTTGTGTTAGCCAGGGTCTTCCCCTTCTGTTCCTCACCAACAGGAGGCTGGGGGTCTTGTTCCCTCAGGGTTCTAACCCCCTTTTGTCAACGGGGAGGGGCTTGCATCACTTCCAGCAGTAATGAATGGTGAAGATTGACAAGGGAAGATATGAAAATTCGTACCAACCGTAATTCTTGATCTTCTCTTGTATCTTCACCATTCATTACTGATACCCACCCACCTTCCCCTCAGTGGCCTCCTTCTGTGGCATCTCCCCCTCCCATCTAGTTCCTCTCTCCTCCCTTGGCCTTTATGCCAAAAAAAAAAAATCTGTTTTTTTCCCCCATTCTTGTGAATGGATTCGCTTTTTTCCCTCAAGGTAGAGAGGAACGACTACGGTTGCGAATTTCTTTAATCTGAGGGAACTCTTTCTGACTGCCCTATGGTGCGATTCCTTACCTTCTTCAGGTCATGTAGTTTCACAGCCTGGTGGCCATGCCCTGTCTTGGCCTCCTCAAAGTTTGGAATCCCCCTGGCAGGCATTATTTTTCAAAGCTTTTCCAGCTGCTGACTGAACTTGTCAGCTTCAAGCCTCTGTCTACCTTGTCTTAGCAAGTCGGATTGCGTTCCTCTCTATTTTTCTTACCAACTGCCTCCGAGAAGGCATGTTTTTTCCAAACTCTTCTGTGGTAGCACTTAACAGGGTGCTAAGGAACTTAGTCCTCTTCCTGGATGGGCGCTCTTCCGGAACAGGTTCTGTTTGAACAGTCTAGGAGCCCTCAACTAGGATGAAGGGACTTGGCATGTTGAGAGTTAAGAGTTTGCCCTCTCTTGGGTCTGTTTAGGAGGTTCGGTGGAACCTCTCCTCAGTCCTAACAACTGGGATTCTTGTTCCCTTATTAGTTTTGAGCCTATAAGCCTCTTAACCAACAATGCTCGATGGGCACTGTTCTCTTTCTCAACATGCCTCTTTCTTTCTTTCTTTCCTTATTTCTTTCTTCTTCTTCTTTTTCTTCTTCTTCTTCTTCTACTTCCTCTCCCTCTCTCTGTTCCTCCCCTAGAGCCGCCCCAGAAAGGAGGCCCTGCGGTCCCTTAGGGTAGGAATTCTCTCTCCTCTGTCTATTCTCCATCGGCTTATTCCTTTTTCAGTTTATTTCCTTTCCTTTTTTCTATCCCTCGGCTCTCTTGCGTCACTTTCTTTTTTCTTACACTTTATTTTCGCCTCTCTGGCCAACAGAACTGAGATGGAGGAGGAGTCTGGTGACGACCTGCCCGTGCATGACGCTGCATGTCATCTCGAGGGCAAGCGCCATGGAGCCGACTCCAAAAAAAAAAAAAAAACTCCCGTAGCGGGTGCGCGCCTCCGGCTTAACCCAAGCAGTAATGAATGGTGAAGATACAAGAGAAGATCAAGAATTACGGTAGGTACGTAATTTTCATTTCTGGCCTTAACTATATCTGTAAAATCTTTCGGATTCAACAGATAATTATTAAATTTCCAGATAGTTCGACCTTTCTCCGACCTCCAGTCCAGCCTTAGTGTTAACTGGGAATGGTCGGTAAGGACCGAGGAGGTGTGATAGCACTCTTTGATATGATATCAGTGCTCCTAGAAATCAAGAAGTAATCGATTTGGGCATACAAGTTATGGGGTGGGGAGAAGTGTGTGTACTCCCTCCTCCCAGGATGCAATACTCTTCAAGTGTCCACCCAGAATGCCCGTCTGAGGTATTCTGTGAGAGCCTTAAGTGCTGTTGAGCTCCTCCTGCATCTGGTATTGGTAGTATCTATCTGTTCCAAGGCTTGGTTGAGGCCCCCACCACCACCACCACTACAAGAGTTCCTGATTGGTATTCAGTTATTTTTTGAAGTAAGGAACATACTACTGGGGCAGGGAAACCTGGTGGAATGTAGGCAGAGGCTAATGTGATCGGAGAACCCTCCAGATGACCTGTCAAGATTGCCAGGTGGCCCTCGGGGGTCCACATAGGAAGCAGATGACTGGAACTGGGTGCCACGGGAGACCAGTATTACGGTGCCCCTTCTCTTCCCCATTCCGTATGATGAAGCCACCACCTAAGTGAAGCTGAACTTCCCCAATTTTAAGTGTTTTGCTTTGTTTAAATGCGTCTCTTGCAGAAGAATGAAAGTTGGTTTCTGCTTTTTGAGAGCTGAATGCACTCTGTGCCTTTTAACAGGACTGTTCAGCCCATTAACATTGTGAGAGATCACTGTAAGGCTTTGTCTATTCTCCTTTTAAATTTGGGGGTGGGGTTTCTCGTTGAGACTTCCCTAAGTTCCTTATTACCCTTCAGTTAGTGAAGGGGGAATAAGCTTCTAGCTGGAGCTGGGAGAGTAAGTAGCCTTGAAAGATTTTCTTAGCTGGTATTCTGTGTGTTTGTAATTGTATTTGAGGGCTGGTCTTAACTGCCATGTATTGTGCTTTTTCATTTAGTTTGGGCAGCCTTTTATCGCTTTTACATTTAGTTTGGGCAGGAGGATGGGATTCAAACAGACAGTTTGGTGTTTGTGTGTGTTTAAAAGTTGCTGTCTGGCCTGTAAGTGCAGGCATCATATTACAAGGGATTAGTGCTGTTTGAATGCAAGGTGTGACTGTCAGCTCAGTCAGTCTTCACTTAGTGAAGAGGGAATACGCTTCTAGGTGGAGGCTGGGAGAGTAAGTAGACTTGAAAGATTTTCTTAGCTGGTAGTGCGTGAAGGTGCAGTGAGGGGCAGACACAGTGCTGATACACTGTCGTGAGAGTCAGGTGTAGGCCCCAATCCCACCCTCCCCACCCTCCCTCCCTCCCAGGGCTCAGCTCATTTATAGGGGAACACCTGCCCTGCAACTGGAGGAAAAGGCTTCAGGTGCAGCTCATGTAGTTCTAGCCACTGGGGGTTGGGTTTAAAGGCTGGGACAGAGGAGCTTAGGGAGTTGTACACTTCCCCCTATAAGTTTACTGTATAGTAGTGCACCTAGTAACGAGGGTACCTGTTTACTGTGGGACTGTATCTAGGATTAGTGGGTGACCTGATTAGTGGGTAGGGGTGTATCTTGGACTAGTGGGGAACCTGGTGGTTCACCCAAGGAAACCTACTTGAAGGGGATGGGACCACACGTCATTAAGGCCGGCATCTTTGGGAGGGTGGTGGGGTGCACAGGGTATGGGGCGGCCATGATACTGGACTGGGCTTGGAAGCTCAGTGGTTGCCCAGTGTGCTACCGGCTGGCACAGCTTAGGGAGGAGGTTGAGGGGATTAGGAGACAGCTGGAGGGAGAGGGGGAGGTATGGTTGGGGAATAGGGCAGGGGCTCTCCCATGGGGTTGCACAAAGCACTAGGGGCGGGGCATAGGGAAAGAAGTGCAGGAGAGTACTCTGGGGTCACATAAGGACCCTGACAGAGGGGGCCCAAAAGGAGGACACTACCAAGGAAGCAGGCAGGTATCTGGGGACCCTCACAGAGGGGCCAAAGGGAGGACATTCTCAGGGAAGTAGGCAGATGGCTAGGGCTGGACAGAAGGAAGCAATGGGGGGAGGTGGATCGGACCTTATGCTCAGTAACCACTTCAATCTCTTCTTCTGCTTGAGGATGAGGGGTGATGTAACCATGACAGGGGTGGTTAGAGATGGAAAGGAGTGGGGGACAGGAGGCAGGGGCCGGATAGCAGGTAGAACAGGGGGGAACTCGGAATGCGGGAAAATGAGGGGAGCGGGGGATCGGAGCAGGAGGAGGAGGGGGTCGACGGAGGAAAGCGCAAGGAGAAGGACCAGTTGGGAGGAAAGGGCAACAAGAGGGACCAGAAGTATAAGGAGGATACAGCAAAGGGAGCTGAGGGTTTAGGCCAGGGAAGCACGACAGGCAAGGAGGGGCTGACCGAGGCAGGGAAGGAAGGAGGGACGAGCAGGCAAGTATAACAGATGGGGGAGGACCAGTGAGGACGAGTGACGGGGTACAGAAGGATACCTGGGAAGAGGAGAGGCATAGGATCAGAGGGGAGGGGATGGCCAGGGTAAATGAGGAGGGGGTGAGGTGACACCCAGATAGAGAGGAGCAAGGAGCCAGCTGAAGGAGGGCGGTAGAAAGGATGAGGGACTTGGGGGGGATGGAGGAAAAGGGGCGGTCACAGTGCTCCTGTTGGGTGATTCCATGATCAGGGGTATCATATGGGATAGGGAGGGGGAAGCCTGCCCGGTTAGAACAAAATGCTTCCCTGGAATAATGGTGCAAAGGGCCAAGCATGAGGTATATCAGCTGGCAAAGGATTGTGGAGGTTCTCTGGACACACTGGTCCACCTGGGTACCAATGACATTGAGAAAAATAGTGAGCTAGAGATACAGGCAAGGTTCAGGGAGCTTACCAGGGTCGGCCATGACATAGGATGTGCGAGGTCCTTCTCAGAAATCCTGCTGGTGCCAAGGGCTAGTGGGGAACACAAGAGGAAGAATAGGGAGATAAACCAGTGGCTCGGGGAGTGGTGTGTGGCCAGAGGATATGGGTTGATGGGGGATTGGGGGAAGACCTGGGAGAATAAGAGGCTATATGTTAGAGATAGGCTCCATCACAATTTGGAAGGAAGGGAAATCCTTAAGTTGAAAATAGAGGGGTTCGTTGGTGAAAGGTGGGGTTTAAACTTGTGAAGGGGGTAGGGATGGGAGAAAAGGCTGTCGAGGGGGGTCCGATAAAGGAGGGAATCTGTCTCCACCCCACTGGGGAGCTGGAGGAATGTGGGAAAAGGCCGACTGGTAAGGTGCTGACTGAGGGAAGGCGGAATCCCCAGGGCAACGCAAGCATGGGAAATGAAAGTATACGGAAAGGGTGGAAGGTAGACCTGCTAAATGCCAGGCGCTTGGGCAATAAAATGCCTGCGCTCCAGGCAATGCTAACTGAGGGAGAAGTGGATGTGGCAGCGGTCACTGAGACCTGGGCCACCGCAGGGCACGACTGGGACCTGAACCTGGAGGGTTGCACCATATTCAGGAAGGATGGGGTGGAGGGAAGGGGAGGAGGGGTAGCAGTAATAGTCAAAAACTGCATTGGCGTAGGTGGAGTGGAGGAGGCGGAGGGAACTATGGAGGCGATTTGGGCCACCTTGATAACAAGGCGGGGGCAAGAGAGTAAAAATAGGAGTGGTGTATAGACCACCCACGCTGGCAGAGGAGCTGGAGGAGAGTCTGGTGGCAGATGTGGGGAGACACTGCAGTTTGGGCAGTTGAAGGGTGGTGGTGTTGGGGGACTTAAACATGCCAGAAATGGACTGGGAGACTGACATCCTCAGTGACCAGGAAACAGAGGTTGGTGGATGTCTTTCAGGACGCGTTCCTGACTCAGCAGGTGGGGGAACCAACCAGGGAGGCGCGGATACTGGATGTGGTCCTGGCAGACAGTGACCGGGTTGGGGGCCTGGAGGTAAGGGACCCATTGGCAGGGAGTGACCATGCTACGGTCTGGTTCGGCCTGGACCAAGGAGGGGTAGAAGGCTGCACAAAGACGGAGGTAACTGACTTCAGGGGGGCGGATTTCAAGGAAAATAGGAAGGATCCTTAAGAAGCATTTGGATGGGATTGGGCCAGACATGGATGCTGACAGTAGGTGGGAAATCAGGAGGGGGGTGCAGAATGCTACCAGCACCTGTACACGAGTAAGATGAAAATGTGGTAGGGCCCATAAACCCTGCTGGTGGACCAGGAAGGTTCAGGAGGTGGTGAGGGGAAAGAAGGCGGCTTATAGGCATTTCAAGTGCTCAAGGAGTGAAAGGGATCGAGGGGAGTATGAGCTGATGGCCAGAAGGGTCACTAGGGTGGAGAGGGCAGCTAAGGCAAGGAAGGAGCATAACCTGGCCAGGAAAATTAGGAGAGGGAACAAGGGGTTCTTTAGATACATTGGGGAAAAGCGGAGGGTGAAGGGGCAGATGAGCAGGATTAAAACAGGGGAGGGATGGGCACAAGATCCAGGGGAGCAGGCTGAGGTACTAAATGAGTACTTTGCCTCAGTTTTCATGATGGAAAATGGGGGCTACATCATACATGGGAGGAGACAGTGAAACTGAGGGGGGACCCTTACCGATCGGTGGGTCTGGGGAGAGGGGGGCCATCACTGGCAGGAGGGGGAAGGCAAAGCAGGGGGACGAGGTAGTGGAGGTGGAAATCACAGCAGAGAGAGAGTGAGGGAAGCCCTCAGGTCCCTTAAGACAGAGAAAGCACCGGGGCCAGATAAATTACATCCCAGAGTGCTGAAGGAACTGGTGGATGTCCTGGCAAAACCCTATGCAGAGCTTTTCAGCATCTCTGAGGACAGGGTGGGTGTCCCAGGACTGGAAGGTGATGCATATAGTGCCTTTCCACAAGGGGGGATCAAGGGAGGTGGCAGTGAACTATATTCCCATCAGCCTGACATCAGTGGTGGACAAGGTGATGGAGGGCATTGTCAAGGAGAGGCTAGGGGGGGACCTGAAAAAGTTGAGGTGCCTGGACGATAGGCAGCATGGATTCGTCCCGGGGAAATCATGTCAGGCAAACCTTGTGGAGTTCTGTGACTGGATGACAAGTGCCTTGGACCTGGGTAGACTGGTGGACGTCCTCTTTCTTGACTTCAGCAAGGTGTTTGACTCCGTTCCTCACGGGGGCCTGTTGGATAAGCTGAGAGAAATGGGGGTGGGGAACCAGATGATCAGATGGATAGGAAATTGGCTCCGGGACCAGAGCCAGAGGGTCGTGGTTGGAGGGATAGTCTCATCTCCAAGGAGGGTCATTAGTGGGGTCCCTTAGGGATTGGTCCTTGGGCCCCTCCTGTTCAATGCCTACGTCTCTGACATAAGGAAGGGTATCAGGAGTGAAATGAGTCTCTGCGGATGACTCAAAACTGGAGGCTGTGATGGATGGGGAGGAGGGGAGGGTGGCCCTACAGGGGGACCTGGAGGCTCTGGAAACGTGGTCTAGAAAGTGGAAGTTAAGGTTCAGTGCAGGGACATGTAAGGTACTGCACCTGGGAGCCAGAAACCCGGGTCTAGTTACACCTGGGGGGGGGGGTGGAATGCTACAAGTCTCAATGGCTGAGAGGGACCTGGGGGTGGTGGTGGATGTCAAGATGAACAACTCGGAGAATTGTAGGAGGGCAGTGGCCAAGGCCAACAGGATGCTGGGGTGCATCGCTAGGGGGATCACCTCCAGAAGAAGGGAAGTGATACTCCCTCTGTATAACTGCTTGGTGAGGCCGGACCTTGAGTACTGCATGCAGTTTTGGAGGCCACACTTAAAGAGGGACATCAAACTCCTGGAGAGGGTCCAGAGGGCGGCAACCAAAATGATCTGGGGCTTGGGGGACAGGACCAATGGGGAGAGGCTCGAAGAGCTCAATATGTACACATTGAAAGAGAAAATGGACCGGGGGGACATGATAGAGGTCTTCAGGTACATGAAGGGGGTAAATAGGGGAGGAGCAGTCAGGGTGCTCTGAAGGAAGGGGGGGGCAACTACAGGGCATGGGTGGAAGCTGGAGGGGGGGAGATTCAGGGGAGACGGGAGGAAATGCTACTTCACTGAGAGGGTGGTGGAGCCATGGAATGCGCTGCCCAGGGGGCTGGTGGAGGCAGAGATAGTGGAGGGGTTCAAGAGGGGGTGGGATAGGTACAGGGGAAGGATTCTGGAAGCAAAGTCCTGTGCAGTGAGAATATCCGGTACTGGGAATGGAGAAACCAGAGAGGGTGAGGTGGTCAACCAGGTCAGCTCCCAGGGTGGGGACTGACCAAACAAGCAGACACGAAAGACTGTTAGGCCTATTCTGCTGGCTTTTTAGTGTGTTAGTATTATCTCTATCTTCCTGTCTAATACTTTGTTAACCTGAGGGTCTGCACATCCCATTCTCGCTACCTCCATCAGGGGGACTCCTTTGTCCCTCTCATCCCTCATCAAGTACTAAGCAATTGTCAAGTAGAACATAACGAATGAAGTGGCATTACACATAGAAACAGTTAAAAGAAGCAGTCACAATGACCAACAAGCGGTTGATAACACATTACCTTGCAGAGGAGGTCCAAAATCCAACAGCGACCTCCCTCTGCTTATAAAACTATGTACATTGTGACCCCCCAAGGTAGGGGGACAATTTAAAATGCTCCCTGAGAGCCCAAATGGGTTTTTGCACCCAGGTAGGAGGAGAAGGAGCCCTTGTACTGGCTCGGTCCTCCTGGACCCCTGAAAAACCGGGTCCTGGCCAGGTAGTATGGCCTAAAGGCATCGGCCATTTCAAGTGGGGAGCCCATGATGAAGGCTTGCAGCACCAATCTGCAAGTCCGCCCTCAAACTCGTAGAGGAAAGCCCCTCCTCGTTCCACCCAGAATAGTGCCTGGAATGTTAGCTCAACCCATAGCCTAATTAGCCGCCAAAAAAAAAAGAGTCAAGGAAAGCTCTTAAATCCCCCCCCATGCCATTATCCTATGATTTACACATGTGATCCTTATATAATGCTTTCTATAGAATAGGACCACTTGAAATGTATGTTTATAATATACCAACACTGTGTATAACCATTTTTTCTTTTCTCATTTTTCCCTTTCTTTTAAACACAGACTGTAAGAACTTGCACTGTAACAATTATATAGTTTCAACCAAGTCAAATCTAGTCTGAGATGAGAGCTCTTCACCTACTTATTAAAAGAAAAAGAGGCAAGTTTAGAGATCAGTACAAGAGCTCAGTTGTGGGTCTGTCTGGTCTCTGTATGGGACCATATATAACAAGTCAGGAAGAAATGGTAAATGTTGTAACTTCTGCTTACTGAGCTCCCGGTCAACAGATAGAGAAACCCCCCTCAGTGGTGCGTTCATAGAGGGGGAAGAACAGACGAATTACCCACAGTAGTCGCCATCTCTTTCAAGTGTCCCCAAGTCCTGAAGCTGCTTATTGTTCTGCTCACATGGAGCGAGAAAACCCTTGTACCAACGCTTTGATGTCCTGCAAGGGTTGCTGGAGCTGATCGCTGTTCCACTTTTCTGGTATTGTGCTGGGCTGCTGATTGCCAGGTAAGTCATGGATCAAGGGCCTGGCATTTCTGATTCTCGTCTACCGGCAAGGAGTGTCCTTTTCCCTCAAAGGCCTTAACTGCTTCCTCCACCGTATGGTATACCTCCGATCCTGTGTGCCAATGCACCCGCATTCGAGAGGGATAGGGGGCCTGGAATTTCACCCCTGTAAGGCACAGAGAGGAGGGGCGTAGGCCATGCAATGTTGTATAGTTGTATAGATGGGGGATAGTCCTGGTTAAAAAGAAGTCAGGACCCCATTGTATTCAACTATTTTCTGTTGCCGTGCCGTTCGGGAGGACCAGCCCTTTGTTGCTAAAGCCGGAGAATTTAGCCACAATTGATCGAGGTCTGGTAGTCTCAGAGGTCGGCTTAGGTACAAGAGCCCTATGTGCCCGCTCAATTTTAAACGCGAGGGCCGGTGGCAGGTCTAAGACGTGTCGTAGCAGATCCGAGAGGAACTCGGTCATGTCTTCTGTCTCAGCGCCTTCAGGGAGGCCATAGATTCTCAAATTCTCGCTTCAGGAGTGTGCCTCAAGATCCAAGTACTTTGCTGCCAGCCAATCTTGGTGTTGTACAAAGGAATCGACTGCCTGGGAGAGGTGTATGATATCGTCCTCAGCTGTCGAAATTCTTTCCTCTGTGGATCCCACTCTTTTCTCCAGGTTCAGCGATTGGTATGTAGTTTGCTGAATTCTTGCTTGGTCTCCGAGTGAAATTGTTTTGTTTTATTTCAGAGAGAAGAGTATCAAAGCGTGAGCAGGACAGAGACTGTAACTCTGTTTCTGTATCCCTGTCCGCCATACTCGTGGGGGAATCTCTGCCACTAGCTGCCAAACTCGCAGGACTCAATCCTTGCTGATCCTTTTTTGTTTTCGTCTGTTAGGGCCTGGATCGTCTACTAGACTTGCCTCCACTATCCACTGTAGTCATTTCCTGGTATACTGCTAAGTTTCTCTTTGTGTGGATCTGATTTTGGATATAGGCAGAGCTCTGCGTTTAGGAAGCCATTCAGCTGATGACGTCACTGGAAATCCCAATATGCAGTTTTTAAGCCTTTTGTAGAGCTGTAAATAAGAGGTTAGTTCTGAGTCACTATGTTCTTTTTGCTGCACCTGCAAGAACATTGGAAACTGAAAAGAACATTCTGTGAAAAATACTGTCTCCTTAACAAACTCCCTGCAAAGACTTGTGGACCCCCCCCCCCGCCAAATGGGGCTTACCTGTCCTGGTTCCAGCCTCTCTCTCCTGGGTGCTTCCTGAATGAGCCTGCATTTTTTTTTTTTTTGGTCCCCTGATCCTGTTCTGCTGTTTCTGGTGCCCCAACCTGCCCAAAGTAAAAATCCAACCCTATGGAGCTCGAAAAAACGCAACCGTGATCTTCCGCTATAAATATGCCCTCGGGGCAGCAGGGATCATGCAGGCAGGAGCAGCGCCTTCTATCTTCAACCGTTTAGATTTGTGGTTGAACCTGGAGAGTGTTCTGTCAGTCCGGGGATCCCCATCGGCTAAGTGGGACCCGGTGACCATGGACAGGCCACTGAGAGGCCGCTTTCCTCAGAATTAACTCTTTACCTGCTGGGCGGCTATTTTGTGTCAGGTAAACAATGGATAGTTCAGACTTCATATGGCGCTATTGGAGGTAATGAGTTAAAGGAGATCCACGATGGAGTTTAGATTGGGTCCATTAATATTCATGAGCCAGGAGCCACAATCCTATGAATATTCATGGTGGTCTGTTCTGCCCTCGGGGCAGTTAGTACACAGCTGCGGCCGAAAAGGGAAGGAAAATGTTTTTTAAATAAATGAAACAGTGGAAATGTGTTGGGGAATTGCTGCAAAGGGGAAAAGTGTTTAAGTAAGGGAATGCTTTGCTTCTGGCTGTACCAGCTAATTTGAGACTCTGAGAAATGTCAACCTGTCTGCTGCTGCATGTCAGGGAGCCACAATATCAGCAGCAGCAACAGGAAAATGAACTGAGCAAATTCATTTCTCTGTGCAGTGACAGCAGGTACACAAACAAGGCTAATGAACTGTGGGGCATTGGGGCAAACATTCAGCTATTCCTGGCTGCACCAGATCTGTGATTTGAGACTGTACCTATTCTGTTAAGGGACTGTAACATTCAGCAGCCATTGCAAGTAACCACAACAAGTCGGAAAGCCAGGACTTGTGGGGCATTAACTAAAGCTCATGGGTAAACGCCAAGTGTTCATGGGGACTTACAAGGACCTAATTCTAGGCGTCAAAACAGCAGACCAACAGCGCATCGAGTGAGGTTCATGCATTATTCATTTCTGTGGTTGACAGGTCCTCCAGCCAGTCGGAGGCCTTGCAACCAAAGACCTCAGCCAATCAGGAGCTTCAGGAGAGCCCTATAAGAGACAGTGTTTTCCAGCATGTTGCTAGATTGGAGAGGAAGATTGAGAGAGATTCGAGCAGGAGCCCCTCCCCCCTCCATGGGGGTGGGAGGCTCAGGCCCCAGCCATGCTGCCAAGCCTGGAGATCCATTTAATCCTCTCTAGCCCAGAGAGGGTTTGCCTTCATTTATTTAAAGTTAAAGTAATGTAGTTTGTTAAACTGCTAGCCTGGAGGATGCCACAATGCCCTCCAGGTGTTAGCCCTCCCTTCCACGTTGGGGGAAGATGTGGACCGAAACCAGATGACATCAAGCAGCAGTGAGAGTGCTGAAGATAACCTCAGTTGTGAGAGGACTGAAGACCATCAGGAGCCTTCTATAGTGGGGATCATCTGTGAGGGACCTGAGTAAGTACTCTTGTACCCCCCGGTGCAAGATAGAAAGCAAGCTAAGTAAATATGGGCCATCGTGCCCCTGTAACTGTTCAAGTGCCAAGAAAGCAAGCTAAGTAACCATGGGCCATCCAGCCCCAGTAATTGTTCAAGTGAGAGAAAGCAAGCTTAATCAATCTGGGCCGCCTTGCCCAAAGTGACTGTTTGTTATAAGTAGTTCTTCAGTTCGCACCTTGCCCTGCTGCCTTGTCTGGCCCAGTGTGAGTGGATCTCTGGAACTGTTTTTGCAGATTGTAGCTGTTGCTGGGGGACCCAAGAGAGCCCAAACAACGTTTAACTATTGAGGACCCATTGGAGCCTAGTAGTATCAGAAAATGTGCTGAGATGCACCTGTGTCAGAAAAAGTCACATTAATGTGCTGAGATGCACCCATGCCAGTGTCTGGTGAAGACTGTCCTGTGGAGTCACCAGCCATAGCTGCACTGCCATGTTAAGGGACATGAGACCTCAAAGTCAATTAAGTCTGGCTTATGACATCGGAAAATAACAGATTTTGCTTCGAGTTGGAGCTCTTGCAGCAGGCTATACCCATTAGGACTAACGCCACAGGCATTAGGACACACCGGAAAAATTGTCAGCTAGCAGTGCCCAGCAGGGACGGCCCCCCGACATCGGCTCCACCCTGACGTCTGCCATGGTATAAAATGGGGCGGACCCAGCTCCATCCCCATTTCTTCCCGTCATGAATTCGCCACATTGGGGAAGCTCAGGCTATCCAGCCCAGCAAAATCAGAAAGAAGAGAGTTTTTTCTTCGAATATTTCTTCATTTTCGTTGTGTTTTCGACTTTGTTTCCAGCGCTTCGACCTCCGACTCCAGTTCGGCTCATGTCTTTGTCACCATCGTCGGTCTCCTCCGAGCCCAAGAAGAAAAAGTGTCACTGTGGCCGCCAAATTCCATCTCAAGACGGCCACACCAAGTGTGTCTTTTGCTTGTGCCCAGACCACGACAGTGTGTCCTGCTCCATCTGCCAGGGGTTTACCAGCAGGACAAGAATCAGGTGCCTGAAGGGTCTATAGGCCCACCTTCTTGAAAAGAACATGGATGCTCTGCACACCTTGGGGGGGAAGGTGGCAAACACTGGGACAAGTCTGGTAATCGCTCCCATGAGAAGGACCATAGCTGGTCCCATCACCGCTCCTGGTCTCTATCCCGCTCCCACTCATCCCACAAGAAGGCCTATCCCTCCTCGGGCTTAGGGAAGCGCCCAGAAGGCAGTAAGGTGCTATCCCCTCCTGCCAAAAAAACGGCTTCAGCCAAGGCAGGATCATCAGGGGGATAAGCCCAAACGTGGTAATCGCTCCCATGAGAAGTACTGGTGTCTGTGACTGTGAAAAGGCAGAGATACTAAACAAATATTTTTGCTCAGTATTTACAAAGGAAGAGGGGGAGGTACCTAAAACAAACAGTAGAAACACTCTGGATACAGAAGTTGATACCAGTCCATTTACAGAAGAAAGGGTTCTGAAAGAACTCTTAAAACTGAAGGTGGATAAAGCAATGGGGCCTGATGGGATTCATCCCAGAATTCCAAAAGAACTAAGGGTAGAACTAGTGACACCACTGACTACCCTCTTTAACAAATCATGGGAGGATGGGGTGGTACCCGAGGACTGGAGGAGAGCAGATGTGATTCCCCTTCACAAAAGTGGGAGCAAGGCAGAAGCAGGAAACTACAGACCTGTTAGTTTAACCTCAGTGGTAGGGAAAATGATGGAATCACTTCTGAAGGAAAGAATTGTTGAGTATCTAGAGGCCAGAGGGCACAGGACCCAAGGCAGCATGGATTCACAGCGGAAGGTCATGCCAGACAAATCTGATAGATTTCTTTGACTGGGTGACCAAAGTAGTTGATCAGGAGGGGCTGTGGACATGGCCTACCTAGACTTTAGCAAGGCATTTGACACAGTCCCACACAAAAGATTAATATACAAGTTAGCCAGCCTGGGTGGGTCCCAAGATGACAGCCTGGGTAAAGAATTGGCTGGAGAATAGGTCACAGAGAGTAATAGTAAATGGAGTCCACTCTGGAAAAAGAGGGGTTAGTAGTGGGGTACCGAGGGTTCAGTATTAGACCGGTCCTCTTCAATGTCTTTATGCTTACATTGCAGAGGGACTGGAAGGAAAGTATGTCTCTTTGCAGATGACACAAAGATCTGCAACAGAGTTGATGCACAAGGTGGAGTGGAAAGGATGAGAAGGGACTTGGCAAGGTTAGAGGAATGGTCAAATGTATGGCAGCTTAGATTCAATGCTAAGAAGTGCAAGGTAATGCACCTGGGAAACAAAAACCAAGGGGAAGAGTACACAATGGGGGGTGAGCTACTAACAACAACAAAAATGGAAAGGGACCTGGGGGTAGTCATATCAGATGACCTAAAGGTGGGCAAGCAATGTGAGAGGGCAGCAAGGAGGGCTGGGGGGATACTGGGATGCACAGGAAGAGGCATCACCAGTAGAAAACAGGAAGTTATTATCCCTCTGTACAGACAACTAGTGAGACCCCATCTGGAGTACTGCGTGCAGTTCTGGAGACCCAATCTTGCAAAAGACATAGACAGGATGGAAGCTGTCCAGAGGAGGCAACTAAAATGGTGCAGGGTCTGCACCGAAGACACATGAAGAGAGACTTAAGGAGCTTAATATGTATAGCCTCGAGGAAAGGAGGAGGAGGGGGGGACATGATAGAAACTTTCAAGTACCTCAAGGGAATCAACAAAGTCCAAGAGGTAGCATCTTTCAAAAAGAGGTTGCAAGAACAAGGGCACAATTTGAAGATAGAAGGGGGGGGCTCAGAGGTAATTTAAGGAAGTATTTTTTCACAGAGAGGGTTGTGGATGTATGGAACGGCCTTCCAGAGGAGGTTGTGGAGTCAAAAACAGTGGTGGAATTCAAGCATGCATGGGACAGTCATAAGGCAATTCTAGGGGGTGGGGGTAGGAAGAAGTAGGCTGCTGGTTAACTAGGACCTGAAGCTTATCCATCAGGTAGGGAAATGGGCAGACTGGGTGGGCCAAGCGGTCCTTATCTGCTGTCAAATTCTATGTTTTTATGTTTCTAAGGTGGCTCCTCTTCGGATTACCCCCAAGACCCCCTCTGCACAAGCTACGGCCCTGCCTTGGAAGGTCTCAGCTTTGCCTGACTCGGGCAAACCACCGGGTAAGAAAATCACCCCGGCACCGACTCCAGTGGTACTGATGCCAGTTCCCATACCGACATCAGTAGAGGTTGTGGTGGTGGAAGACCCCACAGCAGGAGCAGCCTCGGGAACCCCAAAATCTTTCGCCTTGCAGGGGTTGGAGGAAGGTTCTCCCTCCCATGACCTGCCTGATCTGGCTTCACCGCCTCCCTTTCCAGGGACCGTGGCCTCTGTCTTTACCAAGGACTAGCTGCAGGAACTGTTCACCTACTGGTGGAGTCAGGTCAAGAAAGAACAGTCTCCAACGAAGTTGGACCGGCTGGCCAGCTGGACAACGCCAAACCCGAGGGCCTCCCCGCTCCTTCCCCGCGGAAGACCCCCAAGCGGCCGCTGCTGCGCCTGCCCTCCAAAGTTTGTTCTCGGTCTTGGTCTGAGGACCGGTGTTGGCACCCCTCATGATCGGGTAGCCATCGACGGTCTCAACCCCGGTCCAGGAGCCATTCCTGTTCTTCTAGGCGGGCCCGCTCCCATTCCTGATGTCGGTCCCGTGACCGACGTCGGTTGTTGCTCTGTCGCTGGTCCTGTAGCCGACGCTGCTCTTCGCACCGACGTCGGTCCAGCAGCTACCGACATTTGAGTGGGGGGAGTCCAAAACACAACTCTGGTCACTCCAGGCCCGGAAGCAGGTCGTCTACTCTGTCTACCTCCTCGTCCCTCTTGGGAGTCGGGGGCGCCCTGGGAGAGAATGACCAACCCCTCTTGCCTCCTGACGAGCAGAACTTCATGGATGTCATGAGGTACATCCAGGCTTCCAACGAGTGGGAAACAGAAGACCTGGACCCGGAACGCTGTGACTGGCTAAATACCTGAGGCAGAAGGAGCCCAAGCCTCTCGTGGTGCCTCCTTTAGTGGATACCTTCCAGGATCTTACCAGGATCACTTGGAAGCATCCAGCTTCAGTCCCGGCAGTTCCAAAGAAGTCAGACAGGCTGTATAGAGCCCCGAGGGCTGAACCCTTTCTAGCAGAACACCCTCAGGCTGACTCATCGGTGATTACGGCTGCCCACAACAAGTTCAAGCAGCCCAAGCACCTAAGCTCCCAGCCTCCTGACCCAGAATCCCGCTACTTGGACCAGGTGGACAAGAAGGTCTACTGTGCTTCCACCTGCTCCATTAGGTCCCTCAACCACCTCAGGCTTATGGTCCAGTACCAAAATGCATTATGGGAGAGAGGGCAGGAGCTAGCTGCTGCCTTGCCAGACTCCGCACAAAAGACGGAGCTCCTGGATGTTCTAAAGTCAGGTTTGGACATAGGCACGCACATTCTCCGTGCCTCGTACGACATCGCAGATACGGCGGCCAGAGCGTCAGTGTCAGGTGTCTGCCTCTGGCGCCACTCCTGGTTGTGAGTCTCTGGCTTTCACCAGGATCTGCAGTCCAGAATCAGGGACCTTCCGTTCCAGGGTTCCATCCTTTTTTGTCAGGAGAAGGAGTCGCTTATCTCTCATCTCCAAGAGTCTGGGAAATCTATCTGATCCATCTGACAAATGTACAGAGGGGACCAGAAGAGAGCAAAATGGCGGCCATTTCGGAAGCCTTGAGGTGCCCAAGCTCGTGGCAACCAACAGGGCCAGAGGGGTGGCTTCAAAAGCAGAGCTGGCAACCAGCAACCAGGAGGCGCTCCTTTTCATGGCCCCAAGTCCTCCCAAGCCTCTCTGCCCACTCCCAGCTCCGCCTAATGACTCCCTTCCGATGCCCCCCCCCCTTCCAGAGGAGGTACCGGGAAGGCAGTCAGGGGTCACTTCTCCCTTCACCTGAAGGGTTGGAGCTCAATAACTGTGGACCAGTGGGTCCTAGATATTATAAGAAGGGAACATACGGTGGAGTTCACCAAGATCCCCCCCAGATACTCCACCAAGGTCCTCAAGATATCTTCCTTCTCACATTCCTCTCATAGAAGGAGAGATTCAGGCCCTCTTGCGGAAAAGGGCGATAGAACCAGTTCCTCTGCAGCAGTGGGGAAAGGAATATTACTTTCATTTCTTCCTTGTCCCAAAGAAGACTCAGGATCTTCATCCCATTCTGGACGGAAGCGCTCTAAACAACTATATTGAATACCGAAGGTTCCGGATGGTGACTTTTCCAGGGCTTATGCCTCTGCTGCATCAGGAAGACTGGCTCTGCTCCCTAGACATGCAAGATGCATACATGCACATAGGGTCTCTCCCCCCCCCCACACACATGAAGCACCTGAGGCTCCACTTCCAGGGGACGCATTATCAGTTTCGGGTTCTCCCGTTCGGCCTCTCCTCCGCTCATCGAGTCTTCACCAAATGCTTGGCAGTGATGGCTATGGCTCTAAGGCGCCAGGGACATTATGTCTTCCCTTACCTCGATGATTGGCTGCTTGTGGCCCTGTCAAGGACATGCCTCCTTCATGCTCTCAGAGCCACTGTACTGTATTCCGAGAGGTAGGGATCATCCTGAACCTTCCAAAATCTTCCCCAGAGCCCAGCCAAAGACTCATCTTAATAGGTGTGGTCCTAGATTCAGTCCAGGGCATGGCTTTTCTACCCCTAGAGAGGGGCGATCACTTGCAGGAGATTGCCGGATCGGTCCTTGTAACCCCTCAGGTCCAGGTCACTCCTCTGGCCTGCCTCCACAGAAGAATCCCACAGTGGACGCTCAGGGTGCAGTGGGATCAAGGCTCAGACAACCTAGACCACATGGTCAGGTTCACAGAGCCAGTCAAGAGGACACTACTTTGGCGGCTGGACCCTCTAAATTTAGAAAAAGGGGTCCCATTCCGGATGCATTGGATTTGGGTTGGGGGCGCACCTAGGGGCCCGCCAAACACAAGGAGTCTGGAACCCTGTGGAACGCGATCTCCACATCAATGTTCTGGAAATGCGAGTGGTCCTCAGTGCGCTGCATGCTTTTCAAGAGGACCTTGTCCCAGGCTCTCTCCTTGTTCAGACTGACAACATGGCAGTCGTCTTCTACATCAACAAGCAAGGGGGCACCCACTCCTACCCCCTGTGCAGGGCGGCGATGAGAGTCTGGTACTGGGCGCTAGAGCGGTGCATCTCTCTGTCCGCAGTGCATGTTCTAGGCATCCTAAATAACTTGGCAGACAGCCTAAGCAGGCCTCAGTCCAAGGCACATGAGTGGCAGCTACTGCAAGGAGTAGCAGACCAGCTCTTCGACACATGGGGTTGACCAGATTTGGACCTCTTTGCGTCCCTATGCAATGCCAAAATACCAATTTTCTGCTCGCGAGAGCCCGTGCCTGGTGTTTTCTGGCCAGATGCATTGTCCCATTGTTGGGCCGGGAGGTTTCTTTACGTCTTCCTTCCCCTCCCTTCCCTTCCCTCTCATTCAGAGTTCTATTGAAGATACAGGCCGAAGGGGCTCGGATGACTCTAATTGCCCCTTTGTGGACTCTGCAGATTTGGTTCCCACTACTTCAGCGATTGTTCTCGGAACCTCCAGTTCCACTACCAATATGCTTGTAGTTGCTGTCCCAGGATTAGGGCTCACTGGTCCATCTGGATCTCAGGTCTTTGCACCTTCATGCTTGGCTACTACAGACATAGCAAAGTCCAGGTACGGGGTCTTCCAGGAGGTGGCAGACGTCCTTGTCTCGGCAAGGAAGCCCTCTACTTGCTCCACTTATGCTACGAAGTGGAAGCACTTCTGCTTATGGGCGTCATCTCACTGTCTGAACCCCCTCACCTATTCGGTGAACTCAGCATTATGGTATCTCCTCTCCTTATGTCAGCAAGGCTTACGCTACTCTTCCATGTAGGTGCACAAGTGGGCCATTTCTGCATATCTCACCCTTTTGGGGGACAAAACCTTAGCCCAGCTGGATGTGGTCTGCCCCTTTTTACGAGGGATTCTACACATGAGACCTTCCATTAGGGATCCTATCCCACCCTGGGACCTCCTGTTTGTGTTGGAGAAGCGCACTCTTCCCCTTCCCCCCCTTTGAACCAGTGGTTGACTGTGAGCTGCGTTACCTTTCCAGGAAGGTCTGTTTTTTAGTTGCTGTTACCTCAGCTCGAAGAGTTTCCAAGCTCCAGGCTCTGATGTGTAAAGAGCCGTATTTAATTTTTCATAGGGAAAGGGTTTCTCTCAGAATGAATCCCACGTTTCTTCTAAAGTGGTCTCGGAATTGACCCTCAACCAGTCGGTTGACCTTCCAGTTTACTTGTCTTCTCCCACAAATAGGGGAGAAGCTGTCCTTCACACTCTGGATGTTCACAGGGCGCTGAGGTACTACCTTAAGTGCACAGCCGCACACCGTAAGTCAGAGCAACTGTTTGTGGCTTTCACGCCACAATACTCGGTCAGCCCGGTGTCTAAGCAGACTATTTCAAAGTGGCTTGTCCACTGCATTGTGTTTTGCTATGAAAAGCACAATAAACCCCTTCCGGGCCCAGTTAGGCGTCACTCCAGCAGGGGAGTCTCGGCTTCCTTTGCTGCATTGAAGAATGTCTCTATTAGAGACATATGCGAGGCTACCACCTGGAATTCTGTGCACACTTTTGTGAAGCACTATAGCTGGACATTGCATCCAGATGCCGTGCCGGCTTCGGACTGGCAGTCCTTCAGGGACTTCTATTATGACTTGCTGTTTTCCAGCATCGTCCCATCTTCCACCTCCAGGGGTTAGGCACCTCCTTGGAGCAAGACTGCTTGGGATTCAGTCCTAATGGTTATAGCTTGCTGTAAGAGCTCCCACTTGAAATAAGATAGTACAGTTACGTAAAAACTTACCGTAACAGTAGATATTTGAGAGGAACTCTTGCAGCAGTCGCTGCTTACGCGCCCTCCATCCCCCAAAAGAGGTGTACAGAACATCATCTACAGGCTTCGCCTCTTTCTCTTGTCAGGGCCCATTTGCGGGTCTTGATGATGGAGCTGGGTCCACCCCCTTTTATACCATGGCTGCGTGGGCAGGGGGCACAGTCCCTGCTGGGTACTGCTAGCTGAGAATTTTTCCGGTGGGTCCTAATGTCTGCGGCGTTAATCCTAATGGTTATAGCCTGCTGCAAGAGCTCTTCTCGAAGATCTACTGTTACGGTAAGCTTTTGTGTAACTGTACTTTTTCCACCCTTCTTAAAGATGTATTGGGATATAAATGTACTGGATATGACGCCCATATAAGTGTGCTGAATATTCAGGACTGCAAATCCAAGATCTAGCCATGGTAACCTGGCTGGTTACCTCCTTCTGAATTGTTCAGTCTGCCAGGTGCAGGGCAACCCCTGTCTTCCTGCTACAAGCAGGAAACCCCTGCATCTCTGCTAAAGAACTGGAATGTTGCTGTTAGTTTGACTTACAAGTTAATCCCTTCCTTTTAAATCAAAGCCGGCCAACACCACCAGCTGCAACATCCACCAGGCCTGCAACCTTCCAGGACTTTGGTAACTGGGTGCCCAGGGTATGGTATGAGATTGTGGGGTTTCACACATATCTGCGAACTGGTACCAGTGTGGAAAATAAATGTGTAACTTCTAATTAGTCAGCAGTTTAGATAGCCAGGGCTCTGGATATTTTTGGGTTGGTAAAATGTGATTCAAACAACATGAAGTCTTGCTGTATTCTGACTATATGCAGTTAGCCCCAGCACTTGAGCTGCTCCGGAGAGGAAAACGCTTAACTCTATGCCAGGGCATAGAACGTTGAGCTCGAGCTCGGTTTTCAAACCTCTGTCTCTGATACATATCAAGTAACCGTCAGATTCTTTACTCTATCTAACTGTGAAGACGCTGTGGAGAATTTCTCATCGCTACTTCGGTTTGGTATAGTTCCTCGATCGGTTTATTTCAACCGTTTCTTTATTTTTTCGGTCTCAAATCTCTGTCTATGGTATAGGTAGTATAGTTTTGGTAGATAGTGATAGAAATTGTTTTCTTCGGTTTCTTTCCGGTTGGTCCAGTTGGGAACCGAAATAATTGTTTACATCTGTTCTGTTCTTCAGTTTTAGTGTGGTCCGGTAATTTTTCGGTCTCAAAGAACCAACAACTTATTCTGTTTTTTTACACAGCCCTTGAACCGGCTGGTGACTGAAAAGTTTTTGTATTACTTGGCGTAACAGCTGTTAAGGGTAATTTTGGTTGGTAGGGCAATGTCTGAGAAACCCAAGAAGAAAACCGGTCCCACTGGGTTTCAACACTGTACTGAGTGTGGGGAGGCTTTTGCTAAAACTGAGCCCCACCTCACTTGTGTTTATTGTCTGGGGTTTGACCACCTCAAAATAGACTGCCAAATTTGTGCAGATTTCCCTAAGGCCACTATAGAAAAAAGATTAGCTCGACTTAGGAAAAGAGAGGCTGAGAAGTCCGCTGATCCAGATGGCCAGCCCAGTTTGGTCCCGACCGAACCTGAGGAGGTGCCTGCTGACATGGGCGATAACCTCCTCGGGCAAAAGGAAATTGGATTCTGAAGGATCGGTTCCTTCAAAAAGAAAAAAAGAAATCAACCGGTTTGGATCCTGCCCCTCAGAGCCCAACCACGGAAGACATTGCTAGAGCTATTAATATAGTTCAGTTGCTCTGTCTGGTTCTGACCAAACCGACACCACCTGGCAGGCAATCATTTTGGCCGGTTCCAGCCCCTTCAGAATATGAACCGGAGGAGTATTATGAGTTGGATTGGGAGGGGGATCTCGAGGGAGTCTACGAAGATTCTGGAGGCCTAGATGAGCCAGTAGAACCTGACACCTCCCCAGTCAGTCCTTCCAGTGTTCCCCTCCCAGACTTTGAGTCCCCTTCACTCTTTTTATTTTATAAAAAGGTGGCAGAAACCCTCCAGCTATCAGCAGTGGAAGCTGTTGAGGAGACAGAAGAGCCTGACTTTATGGAGATGATGGATGTCCCAGAGTTTGAGATTGTCTATTCCCCTGCATAAATCTTTGGGGAAACAAACTAAAAAAAATTTACAGATGCCATCTTCCATACCTCCTGTGGATAAGAGAATGGACAGGAGGTATACTTTGTCAGGTCCTGGAACAGATTTTTATTCTCGTTGCAGCCATGTTGGGGTAGTGCAGGCTGCAGCCTGTGACAAGGCTAACATCACCTTGGCTTCACACACCCCAGATAAGGATTCCAGGAAGGTGGATGCCTTGGCAAAGAAACAGTACTTGGCATCTTCCTTGGGACTCAGGCAGGCTTCTTATATGTCTTATGTTGATAGGTACCAGAAATCCAGGTGGGATACTGTTCTGGAGCTAGCTAAAAGTGCCCTTCCCTCAGCTAGCCAAGGAGCTGGAGCAGGTGACTGCAGATGGTATAGAGGCATCTAAAGTGCAATTCCATGCTGCTGTGGACTCCAGTGATTTGGCATCAAGAGTCATGGCTACATCTGTTTCCTTACGGAGGTTTGCATGGCTCAGATGTACTAGCATTTTGCAGGATACCCAGGCTAAGGCCATGGATTTTTCTGTCACTGACAATTCTCTGTTTGGGAGCAAACAGAGACATAAATGAAAAATATGGATGAATACAGGACCACCTACAGGAGTGCAGTGGCCAAGGAAAGGCAAGACACTCCACAAAAGCAGCAGTCTAGGGCTGGCAGGGGCAGGCCTTTTCATAGGACTTTTTACAAAGCCCAGGCTTCCTCTTCTTTCTAGCAGAGGGAGTTCTTCAGAGGGAGAGGTAGAATGGGGTGAGCAGGGCTGCATCCTTTTCTCAGTCTAGGGCTCCTGCCAAACAGACGCCCTGATGTGTCAGACCGGGTCGCCTCCTCAATTCCAGTAGGGTGGCAGGCTGGCTTACTTCTTCCAGGCCTGGAAGTCTATCACTTCAGCCAAATGGGTCCTGGAAGTAGTAAGCCAGGGACTTGCTCTCAGCTTCAAAAGATTCCCCAGAATGAGAACCAGGTCCTTTACAACTGCACCACCTCTGGAAACAATTACTTTAGAGGCAGAGGTTTCTTCCCTGCTGTCTCTAAAACCGTAGAGAAGGTTCCTGTACAGCACGGAGGGAAAGGTCTGTATTCAAGATACTTCCTTACCCCAAAAAAGACAGGGGAGTGGCGACCCATCCTAGACCTGAAATATCTGAACAAACATATTACAAAGCCCAAATTCAAAGTGGTGACTCTGGGAATAATACTTCCCTCTCTAAGGCCAGGAGACTGGCTAGCTTCCCTGGACCTCAAGGATGCCTATTTCCACATTCCTATCAGATGCTCCCACAGAAAATACCTCAGGTTCGAGTTGCCTTCAGGTCATTACCAGTTCAGAGCATTGCCCTTTGGTCTAACATCTACTCCAAGGGTATTCACAAAATGTCTAGCCGTAGTAGTAGCCTTCCTCTGAAGGCAGGGAATCTCGGTGTTTCCTTACCTAGACTATTGGCTCATTGTAGGCCAGTCCTCAGACCAAGTCAAGTCAGCTCTGGAGGTCACCCAGAGGCTTCTGGGTTCTCTAGGATTCCTTCTCAATTTACCCAAGTCTGTTCTAGAACCGGTGTAACTCCTTACTTTTATAGGAGTGGAGTTGGATACTGTTCAAGCAAAGGCCTTTCTCCCTTGCTCAAGGGTAAAGGCCCTTACAGATCTGGCTTCCTGTTTTCGGCTACTAGTATCTCATCCAGCCAGACATTTTCTTCAGCTTCTAGCCACATGGCAGCCTCCACTGCAGTGGTTCAGGGAGCCAGGTTTCAGATGAGGGGCATTCAGTTCCACTTAAGGTCCTTTTGGTCTCAGAGAAAGGATTCTCTTACAAAGCTGATTCCAGTGACTCAGACTCTTGTGTAGGCTATCCAGTGGTGGTTGAAGAAGGACAGTCTCAGACAGAGTGTTCCATTTCTCAGTCAAACACCCTCAGTGGTGCTTACCACAGATGCTTCTCTTCTGGGGTGGGGAGCCCACCTGGGGGAGCTCACTGCACAGGGTACTTGGTCACAGCAGGAGTCCCTCCTTCACATCGGTCTTCTGGAGCTCAGAGCTGTGTATCTAGCCCTTCAGGCTTTTTCAGAATCAGTCAAAGGGAAGGTGGTGCAGATCAGGACAGACAACACCACCACTATGTGGTACATAAACAAGCAGGGGGGCATACGGTCCATGACCTTGTGCACAGAAGCCATGAAGGTATGGTCACTGGCTTACTCTCTTCAGACTTCTCTGACAGCAGTTCATCTTCCAGGGAAGGACAGTGTGCTGGCAGATGCCTTAAGCAGGATATCCCAGGGTCACCACGAGTGGTCCCTAAACTCTCATGTTCTTCAGGTAATTTTCAAGTGATGGGGCACTCCAGAGATGGACCTCTTTTTAGCCCCAAGACAATCATCAACTTCCACTGTTCTACTGCAGACCCCCAGTCCTGGGGACTGTTCCTCTAGATACTCTCCTGTTAGATTGGACAAACAGGTTTCTTTATGCCTTCCCTCCTTTTCCTCTGATATTCAGAGTATTAATCAAGATCAGGTCTCAACCCTGAACAGTGATCCTGGTGGCTCCAGTTTGGGCCGGGCAACCATGGTATCCTCTGTTGCTGTCTCTAGTAGTGTCAGTCCCTCTTTTTCTACCCAGGAGGCACGTCCTCCTGACCTCCTCTCAGGGGAGGATTTGATACCCCAGTCTCCAGTCTCTCAGACTCGAGGCTTGGTTCTTGAAGAGTTAGAGTATGCAGGTCTGCACCTCTCTCAATGGATAGTGGATATCCTTAAGGTTTCTAGGAAACCTTCCACCAAAAAAAGTACATTTCTAAATGGAAAAGATTCAGTATTTGGTGTTCTCAGAGAAACATACAGCCAGATTCTGTGGGCCTCCCCACAGCCCTGGATTATCTGGTTCATTTTAATGGTCTAGGCCTTAGGCCTGCTACCCTTAAAGTTCATCTGGCAGCTGTCTCTGCCTTTCTTTCTGCGGGGTAGGGATTTTCTCTTGCATCTCATCCTGTTTTCAGTAAATTTTTTCAAAGGTCTGGTTCGTATCAACCTTCCCTTCAGGGAGCCTACTCCTGCTTGGGACTTGAATATCTGTATTGCACGGCTTATGCAGCCCCCCCTTCAAACCCTTGTCCTCAGCTGAGCTTAAGTACTTGACTTGGAAGACTGTGTTCCTGGTAGCTATCACTTCTGCAAGGAGAATCAGTGAATTGCAGGCTGTCAGTGGAACTTGACTTAATTTCCTTCCATAGGGATAAGGAGGTCCTTAAGATGAATAGAAAATTTCTTCCTAAAGTGGTTTCGGATTTTCATCTGAACCAATCCATGTCTCTGCCTGTGTTTTCACTGGCCATTCTTCTTCTGGGGAGAGAAGATTGCACAGACTGGATGTGAAAAGGGCACATAGCTATTACATAGAGCATACTAAGGCCCATAGGAATGATTGTCTTCAGTTATTTCTCACTTATGGAGAAGTGGGAAAAGGTAGACCTGCTACTAAAAGAACTATTGCCAGGTGGATTGTCTCTTGTATTCAGTTATGCTATTCAAAGTTAGGGAAAGAGCCTCCCCCAGGCCTGAGGGCTCACTCAACCAGGGGTACAGCTGCCTCCCTGGCAGCTGCTAGGGATATTCCTTTGGTGGAAATGTGTAAAGCAGCCACCTGGAAAACAGTGCACATATTTACCAAGCATTACTCCCTGGACACTCAGACCAGAAGTGATACTAGGTTTGGCACAGCAGCACTGCAGAGACTGTTCCAAAAGTGAGGTTCTGTGATTCTCTCCTCCAGGGGGAAACTGCTTGGTAGTCTGCATATAGTCAGAATAAAGCAAGACTTCATGTTGTATGAAGAAAAAAAATGACTTACCATGGTAATGTTGTTTCTTCTAAGGAGTCTTGATGTATTCTGACCTCCCTCCCTCCCTGCCTCCCCTCTCAGAACCTAGTTTTTGGGATGTGAGTGGGCAGGTACAGTGTTACACCCCAGAAGTGTACCTTTTATACCCTGCCTGGTTAGGCTGGTATTTTTTTGATTATTGTTATTATCATCAGTGTTATCACTGTCTACTTAAGGTTCTTCTTAGGTTCTCGACTTGAGCTTTATGGACCCAAGTATTTGTTGCCTATGGCTTAAATTTTACACAATTTCTATAGCTCTTAGTTAGTCTAGTGCTCGTAAGAATCTGACGGTTGCTTGAGATGTACCGGAGACAGAGGTTTGAAAACTGAGCTCGAGCTCAACGTTCTATGCCGTGGCATAGAGTTAACCCTTTCTTCTCCAGAGCAGTTCAAGTGCATGGGCTAACTGCATATAGTCAGAATACAGCAAGACTCCATTAGAAGAAACAACATTACTATGGTAAGTAATTTTTCTTCTCTTTTCTGCTTCATCTGATAGTCACTCAGCTGTAGAGTTTCACCAGCACAAAAAAAACCAAAAATAATCATGTGTACATTTGTAATGAAGAATCGCTGCATAACCTCTATGCCTCCTGTTTCTCCATCCTAACTCCTATGTCTTCTAAATAAATATTATTGTTACTGTTTTTGAAACATGGTTGTCGTGTGCATATTGTTAGACCGTCGTTAATTACAAAATGTTTGAAATGTGGAGAAATGATAATGGGTCATGTTCTGGGGTGGCAAAAGGTAATTGTAGTGGCATGACATCTCAGGGGGTTGTACTAGGTAACAGCTAGCCCACGGTAAAGGTAAACTCTGAGTGGAGGCACTGTGCATTTTAAAACCTAATGCAAGTCTGAGAACCCAAACTCCTCAGCCTACCTCATAAGTTGTAGGCAAGGGTGTAAGCCTAGGAGCAGCGCCGCCTAGGGGTTACAGTCATTATAAAAAGAGCAGCAATGCTTTTGCTAGAGAGAGCATGACTGAAACTTGGAATTAGAGAGATCCTCAGATGAAGGACTTAGTTTTGTCTGTCTGTACTGCCTTTGTAAATAGTTATACTGAATGATTTTTATTTTTTATTTTGCTGTTATTGAGAAAAATTAAATGCCATTGCGAATTTTGAAACTGCTCCTGGTTTCTTATGCTTCCTGACCTGTGCCTCGATGACACTGCCGCCAAGCTGAGAAACTGACTGGCTGCATGTTTGTACATCAGAACATGGATGCTTCTGCAGTTTCCTGGCACTAATCTTATGAATGTCAACAGTGTATACATAGACCTCCTCATATGAGTTGTTCTCGCTGGCCTCTGTGTGCAACACCTTTACATAAGGTCTGCATTTAATTTTCTATTTGCACCTACTGCTTTTTGGCTTTGACTGGCAACATACTGCAAAGTGGTTTGCCTTTTTTGCATTTATGGCATTCTTTGCAAAAACTGGGCATGCTGCCTTACTACCTCAGTTAGGATAGGCAGCTCCACAGTTCCTGCTTTTCACATCGCCCCATGCCCAACAAGAATCTTGCTTGGAATGTTGCTTGTTACCAGCTGACTTGGACTGTACTGTTTTGTTTACAGCATGATGGTTATATTCCATATTGGATGCTTGTGCCACAGTTCCATAGTTTTACCTATATCCAGAAGCTTTATTAAGGTCATGTCACGGTCTCCCAACACCCATCAATGCAGGTTGTTGAATGAGTATTTTTATAAAATATTTTCTTTACCGAGCTTGTCATAGTAAATAACACTGCCGTTGTTTCTAGCAAGAACTCATTCAGTAATATCCAGTATGCAGCCTTACAGTAGGAGATCATATTTGCTTGCTAAGCCTGTTTAGCATGTGGTAGTATCTAGTGCCCTAGCATGGGCAACAATTACGGGGAAATGAATATGTCCTAAAAAGAGCAAGAAGCAGCAAAGCTTACTGACCATTAAGCACATAATATTAAACATAAAAATGTAGAAGTTGATGGCAGATGGACCACAAGACCCATGCAGTCTGCCCATTCCTTTTTCTACCTTATGAATGTGCCATCGGCCTTTGCTCTGTCAATGGCCTATCTATTCATACTCATCTGTATTGCTCCCATATGCCTATCCCATGCCTGTTTGAAGCCCTGCACTGTATTCATACCCACCACTTCCTGAGGTAGGCCGTTCTGTGCATCTACCACCCTTTCTGTGAAAAAGAACTTCCTCACATTATCCCTTAATCGGTCTCCCTCTAATCTCATGCTGTGTCCTCTTGTCCTGCTATTTTTCTTATATTGAAACATGTTAGACTCTTTCACCTTGTTAATGCCCTTAAGGTCTTTGAATGTTTCGATCATATTGCCTCTCTCCCTCCTTTGCTCTAGGGTATACATATTGAGCTCTGTTAATCTGTCCTCATATGTTTTCTGATGCAGTCCCTGCACCAGTTTGGTTGCCTTTCTCTGGACTGCCTCCATTTGTTTAATGTCCTTGTGAAGGTGTGGCCTCCAGTACTGCACGCAGTACTCCAGATGGGGCCTAACCAGTGTCTTGTAAAGAAGGATTATTACCTCCCTCTTCTGGATTGTGATACCCCTACTAATAGACACCAACATCCACCTAGCCTTACTTACTGCTTTAGTGGTCTGCTTGGATGATTTCATGTCATCGGTGATGATGATGCCCAAGTCTCTTTCTTCCCTTGTGTAAAACATATATTTGATTATAAAGGTGTCTGTTCGCCACCAGTAACATCAGCAAAGATACTGCAGTAACATTTGCTTAGTAACACATTATTTATTTATTAGAATTTTGGTAACTGGGTAAGTCCACTGAGACGATGCAGTCCCTTTTTCAGTGACGACCCGGGTGACAATGGTGAACACAGTACAATAGATAAATACAATAATAATATACAGGATACAGAGAAATTTAACAATGTTGCAAAAATTATTACAGTGGAAAGCCAGGTAAGTAACTTAAAACAGATCAGGCATTAAGCATATATAAATAAACAGGATAACTAATATTATACAATATATACATAGGAACACAAGAGCAGGTGGATTACAAGATACATCTATCAGAGTAACATAGACTAGGCATTAACGATGCTGTAAGTGTTATTTCAAGCAATTGCAGAGGAAGGTGTTAGTAGGAAAGAGGTAAGCTCTTTTTTGAAGGAGAATAAGGTGGTACAGGAGAGTAAGTTGGGGGGAGGGACTTCCAAGTAGAGGGAACTGAGAAGGTAAATGAGCACTTACCCGATAGGCATTGCATCTTCTGGATTGCTAATAAGGGTAAGGAAGTAGATCTAAGCGTACGTGTGGGTGTTTTTTTGTAAATGATTCCCCTTAGGTAAGGGGGATTAAAGAGCTTGGTAAGTTTGCATACAAGGCATAAGGTGTGAAACTGTAACCTTGAGTCATAGGTAGGCCATTGAAGAGAATACAGGGCCTCACAGTGGTGTTTTCTGGAGTCCGCTCCAAGGGCAAAACGTCCAATCCTATGATAGAGTTGACACACCTGTGCAAGGGAAGAGGATTGGGCGGAGAGTAGTAGAGGGGCACCATAGAACAAAATAGGGAGAAGGGATGTTGATGCAATCTTTTTACAGGCAGCGTTGGATAAAAGAGGGCGGAGGCGGTATAATAACCCGAGCTTCTGGTTTATCATTTTGGTAAGCTGAGTTGCATGATGTTCCATTGAAAAGGAGGCATCTTAGTGAACCCCAAGGTATTGTACATTAACATTGTACTAGGAAAAGGCTTAAGGTCTCCCTATGTCAGGTATATGATTTGTCTTGTTCCAAACTTTTCAGTATGATTGACATTATCTGAAGCATCTTTTTTTTTTTGGACTCTATTTGTGCTCCTTCACTGGCCTCATAGACCTCTCTCCATTGAGGTCTCTCGGTGCAGCTGTATCCCGCCTGGCCTGAGACCCTCCCCAGTCTGGTCACTGCTCCCAGGAGTGCCTCCTACCACTGCCACTGACCACCTCCCCCGAGCCCTGAGACCCCCAGGATGGGACCGCCCTAATTCCTCTGGTGCTCTCTCTAGCATCTAGAAGGGAGGCCGGGGAGTGGAGGAAACACACAGCGAACAGCTGGAGATGGATCTGGCTGAGTACATGGGGGTCGACCACTGGACCCACCTTTGCCTGTCTGGGTGCCAGGGTCTATTTTCCTTGTTTCCTGGTGGTGTGGACGTGCAATGACATCCAGCGCGTGGTGGGCACACTCCCGCACCTGCCCACAGGATGTCCTCCACCACCTCAGTCTCCTCACTGAGACTTCCACTTGCTGCACTGCTCCCAGCCTCCACTGGGAGACGCAAGTGCAATAGGAGTCATAACCCACCCTTCCCACAGGAGAGGATAGCTGTCTTCTGGATGCTCAATCCTCTCCTGCCCCTGCTGACGCCCGATGACCTGAGTTCATTCCTGATCCCAGGTCGCCAGCATGGTACGAGGTGTGATGTCCCGCACCTAAACCCCTGGCGCGCCCCCAGGTCAGCCAATCTGAAGCAATCTTAACATCAACAATATGAGTGCTGCACAGGTATACTCTTCTTAGTTCTATAAAGGGTGAATTTTCATGGGCTATTAGGGAGTCCAAGATGAAGAAGAAAACTTGGTGAACACTTTAAACATACAGTATAAAACGATCACGTTGTGGCTGTGCCAGTTAATTTTGGTTGAGCTCCAGATGCTTTTTAATTTTTTTTTAACCTTATTTTTATCCCCCTTTCATGTACCATCCCTCCATTCGATCAGAACCCCTGAAGCTGCCTTCACAATGTTCCTTGACGCCCCCAGGAGTCTGCTCAGAGATCCCTAGGTACCCTGGTATACCCCCCCGGGGGGGTGAGGGAAGGACTCCCCTAACCTTCCTCCGAACAGTGGTGTAACGGGTGGGACACAGCAGAGTCTGTCCCAATGAATGCTGATGATGTGGTCCAACATCGGAGGGGTCGTCACCTAGGAGTGATGGGCTCCATTTTCCTCTTTTCTGGTGAGCCCATACCCCATAGTCGCCAACACATGAGGAGAGCCAAGTGGGAGGCATGCATCGAGACGCAACTCCTCCCCAGGCTCTTGGCTGATGCTGCCGGTCCCGTAGTGTGTCCCAACCGGCGTCGCCAATCCCAGGTTCACTCAGGAGATGACAAGGAAGCAGCGGGACAGACCTGCAACCCTCACCAGAGAGGGAGAGCTGCCACTGGGCGCTCAATCCCTCTCTCCCCAGCTGACCCCCCAGTGGCCCGAGTCAGTCACTGAACCCGGGTCGCTGGTGTGGAACAAGGTGTGGCGTCCAGCGCCTCAACCCTCAGCGCCACCGGGCTGAGCGCCAGATGATTTATGGGTGAACTGTCAAACTCACCACACAATGCCAATATTCTCTAATTGCACACGATTAATGCATTTTGTAATGCATAACAGATAATTTAAGGGCAAACCATCAACCACACTACTTGTTACCAGGGATGCCTTTTTTTTTTTTTTAGTAAAAACATTTCAGCCAACCTGGATTCCGTTCACTATCCACTCACTTATAGAATTTGCTGTGCATAGCTCAGTCATGGGATGTGCTCAGGTTTGGCTCCTCCCACCACCAGTGGTATCTTCCTCTAGCTCTGCCCCTTCTAATTACCACTCCGTCGATGAATCAAAAGATGGAATGTAAAAAGCCAGGATTTATGTACTGCGTTAGGTGTTGGAAGAAGACGTCTGCAGCAGATGGCCATGATAGTGCGTCTCTAATGCTCGGGGGCTGACCACGATGTGGGGTGGTGTCCATGCTGTCAGGCTATGCATCCCACATCACTGGATGACTGCAAGGTGTGATTCCTCTTAGGGAGGCCTCAAGAATGGAAACAGTTCCCCACAGCTGCAAGATTGGTAGCCCAACTAGTGGCCTTGGAGGAAGAGGCAGCAATAGGGCCATCATTGTTGACCTTGACTTTGGTCCAGATGGACAGGCCATGGGTACTCTATTCCAAGATTGCCCTTAGTTGAAATATACTTGACTGCAAACTTTTGGTGAGGCCCTCTCCCCCATCAAAAGAAGCATAAGAATGCAATTGATCATGGGACAGAGGACGTTACTGCTCCTCCTGATTATGTGACTCCCCCGAACAGAGGGGTTGGTCCACTCTTCAGTGGTACCCCTGATGAAGTAGTCAATGTGAGCTCTGGTCAACACTCCAATCTGTGAGCTGGCCGAGATCATACTTGAGCTGACTGACCTGCAGTTAGAAGTGGATGAGGCCTCATCGCTCTTCAAGACCCTGGTGCTGCCCAGGCTTTTCCTGGCTGGGGGGGGCCTCAGCCTGTGACCCGTCTGAGTGAACCCCAGAGCTGCCTCCACTGGTGGTCATTCCTCAGGTAACTACCATGGTGCCCCCATCATGGCCATGCAACCTCAGCATGTGGTCTGTACTGCACCACCGCAATACTTTCGTCAGCCTTGAGGAGGTCAGTGCTTGAGGTCTTGTTCTTGATTCTGCTCAGGTGTATGCCACCATAAGCATCTGTTAAGTTCATCCTCTTCCTCAGCCATCTACAGCATTTACTGCAGAGGAGCTATGAGGACCTCTTCTGGCACCAGAGGGCCATGCCAGGTCGGGGGCTTGGTAGGTCTGTGTTGCCAGCCCCCCTAATGCTGTCTTGGGTGCCTATGCCCCTGGAGACATGTCCAAAGACTGCACCACTTGGAATTCTTTCTTCTCAACCAGTTATGGTGGATCCTTCACCCCCACCACCACGGAAGTGGTCCCTCACCAAGTTTGTTTGTTTTTTAACTCTATTTTTGCTCTGGAGGTCCAGGGCATCCCTCCAGAGTATCTACTCAACTGCTGCCACTACTCTCAGCCTGAAACCTCCTCTCCGGTCTCCCTCCCAGTCCCAAGGTCTGCCCAGCTACCTGGATCACCCCCCAGGAGAGGGCCCATCCTCTCTTAGTGGCTTTTCTGGAATTAGAGGGATGGCCGTGAGATTGGGTCCGGGGCCTAGGGAGAACCGATGAGGGCAGGTCCAGCAGTGGGATGTGGGCAGGTCCCCAGGGTCTCCTTTGTCTCCAGTGGACTCCAGGGTGTTTTTCCATGTTTTTCCCCTGGAGCACAGACGTGCAATGATGTTTGTGCAGACGTGCTGCTAATGTTCACTGTCACTCCACCCCTTTTTGTAGCGCCGGCTCCTGTAGAACCTCTTATCTCCATCGGGGGCCGCTAAGGTGCCGAGCGAAGCCCACAACCCACCCCAGGAGAGGAGAGCTGTCCTCCAGACGCTCGATCCTCTCCCTCCCCAGCCAACCCCCCAGCATCCCAAGTCCATTCACGAACCCAGGTCGCCAACGTGGCGCGAGGTGTGGCGTCCAGCGCTTCAACCCTTAGCGCTGCCGGGCCCTCACCAAGTTATGTCAACCAGGTACCAGTTTACAAGTATCCTGTCAGTGGTGGTCACTCCAGATAAGCTGGTGGGCAACTCCCCCACCCGAATGTAGACCTCAGTCCTTGTTCGGGAATCATAAATCTGACTCAGAGGAGTCCTCCATGGCATCCTTCTCTCAATGTCATGTGGACATTGACCCCTTGGGTAGTAGGTCCACTTGTAGTAAGTGAAATCCTTGGCTACACTTTGCAGCATATGGCCTTTACCCAGAATGTCCCCTTAGAGGAGATCCAGAAATGCAACATCTGTCTCCTGAGGGCCATCCTAGAGTGGGATGACTCCCCAGTGTTCCCAGTAGCCAAGGCAGTGCTGTGCCCTGTGCTTGGGATCTAGCAGCACCCTACATCCTGCCAGGCTCCCATTCACTGTATGAACCTCAGGTAATTTTCTTTTTTTGGTTTTTGACCAGGAAAGGCACACTAATCTAAAATAGCTTGTTTCCAGGTGCATCCTGGGGGTGGGTTGCATGGACCTGTTTTACTGACTGGGAATGTTGGCCATGACACTGGGGAAATCCCCCTACTCTTGGAAGAGGGCGGTGTTGACCCCTTTCAGGATGGAAGAGGTACTGGTTGCAGTGGATGCAGAGCTGCAGCAGGCTGTAGAGAAGTCCTCCCTCCCAGCTGGTGTAAGCCAGGAGGACGAAGATATGGATTTCAATCTAAATGTAATTTTTGAGACTCAAAACTCGGCTGGCAATTCGGGAAAAGAAGCACTGAATGTGAAGGATGATCTAGGAGAAGAAGAAAGACTGAACCTAAATGAACCTAAAACACAAAGAGAGGGAACTGCAAGAAAGACACTGAATACTGGAAGCGCCGATTGAACAGAACACAGAAAAATATCAACAAAAAAAAGAAAGCGAACCTACAAAAACTAAGAATGCACAAGGAGCCATGGCTGAGAGTGCAGAAGTGCTGGGGGAAAAACAGCCAAATTCAACAGATCCAGAGACCTTGGTTTTGACAAGCCACGCTGAAATTGACAAACAGCTGGGGAAGGAAGATCAAAGGGAGCCAGTGTCAGCCAGAGCCCAAGTTGTGGCAGTTTTTGGAGTACAGGAACAATATCCAGATAAAGAATGGTCACCGGAGAGAACTTTATTAAATGCAGGCTGGGAAAAAAAAACAGAGAATGGGAAATGGGAACCTGACCCATCCTGATCCTGAGTGAGAAGAAATTAATTTCAGTTCTTCGGCACTGGCTGAAACGCCGGAGGTTTTGGCGGGAGATTCCACACTGCAGAAAGAAGGAGATACTACTAGAAGTCAGGTACAGATAAATATAAATAATTCTTCAGATAAACCAGGCACAAAAGACTGTAATCTTAACTTAAATAACCCCAGTGAGAATGAGAAAGAGGCACAAGCAAATAAAAATTCACAGCAGCAGCTAACCTCTGAAACTGACCTGCCTAGCAATAATTTGCAAAATGGCAATGCACAGGTTGGGAGAGGCTTCTACAGAAAAATACATTTACTGGAGAAAATATTTCTAATGACCCCCAAATGAGAGATGTTTTGCTGATTTATTTAAAAACAGTACTAAGTTTGCACCCAGGAAGAATGCTGTAAGAATAAGGTATAAAGAGGGATTAGAACCCAGACCTGACAGAATTTATGTGGAGAAAAAAAACTTCTAAAAGAGTATATGCTTCTCACCCCAGGAATTCTTCAGCATGTATTAACAGGTGCAGTATGCCAGCTGGGTTAAGCTGCCCCAGAGAGGAGAAATCAATGTAAATACAGTCAGCCTGCAGGACCTCAGAATTGTTTCCCCGCTGAACTGGCAACACTGCCCTGGAGCTCTCTCTCTCTTCAGAGACCTTCCTGTGAGATGGTTCTTACTTCTGAGTTGAGGTATTTACCTTACTTTTACCATTTTTAATGCGGCTGCATTTGGTTGCCTGCAGTCATGGAATTTTTATTTCTTTTGTGTATTTTTTTTTTTTTTTCTTTTCAAAAGTACAGCAAACAGACAAATATGCAACACACTAATTCCTATAAAAAGATAATAAATAATAATCAACCATTTCACTTCATTTCAGTATGTATACCACACAAGTTAATTGTGCAACCAGTATAATCACGCTCTCAAAATTCTCCCCTTTTCCTTTTCTCATTATTCGCAGGTCACCTGTGTCATTTGTTATCGTTTTCTTCCCTTTTATCCCCCTTCAGGCAAATCCCATTCCTTTTTAACCATGCTTTCTTTCAAACAACATGAAGTCTTGCTGTATTCTGACATATGCAGCAGTGATCACCAACCTTTGAACTGCCCCGGAGAACAAAGAGTTAACTTTTCATGCAGGGCATGGGACGCTGAGCTCAAGCTTGGTTGAAGCTCCTGTCTGCTGTTGTTTAAACCCCAACCGTCAGATTCTTTACTCCGCCTCACTGAACAGTCGCTCCGGAGATTTCTCCTTTGCTCGGTTCAAAAAGTCGGTTAAAGTGTAGTTTTTACGCCGAATTTCTGCTTCTAACCTGTTGGTTTAAGTCTCTGTCTGTGGTACCGTGAGTACTAGATAGGTTTTTCTATATTAGTTTCTGTGTGGAACTTGTAAACATTGGATCGGTTCGGTTTGATCCGATCAGGTTTGTGTAAAAAAAAAACTTCTGTCTTTATTAGAGTGTGGTAACCGGTCCATATCGGTTCTAAAAAAAATGGATTTCATTACGTTTTTTTCCAAGACCCATAACACGGTCAGGAACCGATAGGGGTGTCTTGCCTGGCGGATTGCCGAAAAAAGGGTACGTTTTGGTTAGGATTGGCCATGTCCGAGAAACCCAAGAAAAAAACTGGGCCCACTGGGTTTCAACACTGTAGTGTGTGTGGGGAAGCCTTTGCTAAGGCTGAACCCCACGCCACCTGTGTTTATTGTCTGGGGTTTGACCACCTCAATTCAGACTGCCAAATTTGTAAAAGTTTTCCCAAAGTTACCCTGGATAAGAGAGTAGGTAGACTGAAGGAAAGGGAGGCCGAGAAGTCCGCTGACCCGGATGGCCAGCCCGGTTTGGTTCCGACCGAACCAGAAGGAGTGCCCTCTGACCAGGGCGAAACTTCTTCGGGCAAGGAGAACCGATTCTGAGAGTCGGTTCCGGTTAAAAGAAAAGAAGGATAAATCATCCGGTTTGGATCCAAGTTCTTTCTCCGACTGCTGGCGAGATAGCCAAAGCAATAAGGATAGTTCAATTGCTAACTTCGGTTTCGGCCGAACCGGCACCATTGGTCAGGGGCTCGGTTCGGTCGGTTCCCCCAGTTCCGGATTATACTTTAGAATAATTTTATGAACCAGAGGAGGAGGAGGAGGGAGAATATGAAGATGATGATGATGGTGATTATGAAAGTCTGGATGTGCCTATTGACCCGGACATCTCCCCAGACAGACCTTCAGGTGTTTCTCCTCCTAGGCTTTCTGAGTCCCCTTCCCACTTTATGTTTTACAAAAAAGTGGCTGAAACCCTCCAGCTTCCTATGGAAGAAGCAGTAGAGGATCAGGAGGAGCCTGATTTTGTTGAGATGTTGGACATCCCAGAGTCCAGGAGATTGTCTATTCCCCTCCATAAGTCTTTTGGGAAACAAACATTTAAAATTCTAAAAACTCCTAATTCCATACCTCCTGTGGACAGAAGAATGGACAAGAGGTATACCCTTTGAGGCTCAGACATGGAGTTCCTTTCCCAGCAATGCAGCCATGTTGAGGTAGTACAGGCTGCTGCCTGTGATGAGGCAAATATTCCCTTGGCTTCACACCCCCCATATAAGGACTCCAGGAGGATTGATGCCATGGCAAAGAAAGAGTACATGGCAGCATCTTTGGGACTCAGGCAGGCTAACTATATGGCCTACACAGCTAGATACCAGAAGTCCAGGTGGGACACTGTGATGGCTCTAGCTAAACAGGCCCCTGACCAGCTTGCCAAGGAGCTGGAGCGGGTGGCTGTGGATGGGATTGAGGCATCAAGGTGCAATTTCATGCTGCTGGGACTCCAGTGATGTTTCATCTAGAGTCATGGCTACATCTGTGGCCCTTCGGAGGATGGCTTGGCTCAGATGTACTAGCCTATCACAGGATACCCAGGCTAAGGCCATGGATTTTCCTGTCATTGATAATTCTCTGTTTGGGGAGCAGACAGAGAACTACATGAAGAAGATGGACGAGTACAGGACCACCTACAGGAGTGCTCAGGCCAAAGAAAGGCAAGCCACTCCTCAGAGACAGCATTCCAGGGGCAGGGGCAGGGGCAGGCCCTTTCATAGGCCTCCTCTTCTGCTTTTGCTCAGAGGGGGTTCTTTAGAGGGAGAGGCAGACGGGGTATGAGCAGGCCTGCTTCCACCCCTCAGCCTAAAGCCCCTGCCAAGCAGACACCCTGATGGGTCTGCCTGGGCCGATTCTCCACTACTGGTAGGGGGCAGGCTGGCTTACTTTGTCCAGGACTGGAAGTCTTTAACATCAGACAAGTGGGTCCTGGAAGTAGTAAGCCAGGGACTGGTTCTCAGCTTCAAAAAATTTCCCAAGATGAGAATCAGCCACCTGCAAATCCTTCAGAGGCCCTTGCCCTAGAGGCAGAGGTTTCTTCCCTCTTGGCTCTCAGAGCCATAAAAAGGGTTCCTACCCTACACAGGGGCAAAGGATTGTACTCCAGGTACTTCCTAACCCCCAAAAAGACAGGAGAATGGTGGCCCATCATGGATCTGAGATATCTAAACAAGCACCTTTTAAAGCCAAAATTCAAAATGGTGACTCTGGGAATAATTCTACCCTCTCTAAGGCCAGGGGACTGGCTAGCCTCCCTGGACCTCAAAGATGCCTATTTTCACATTCCCATCAGGTGCTCCCACAGAAAGTACCTCAGGTTCGAGTTGCCCTCAGGCCACTATCAATTCAGAGCAATGCCCTTTGGTCTAACATCAGCCACAAGGGTGTTCACAAAGTGCCTGGCAGTAGTGGTTGTTTTCCTAAGGAGAAAAAAAGATCTCCATCTTTCCATACCTGGACAACTGGCTCATAGTGGGTCAGTCTCCAGACCAAGTCAAGTCACATCTTCAGATAATTCAGCAGCTGCTCACTTCCTTAGGATTCCTCCTAAACCTTCCAAAGTCAGTTCTAGAGCCAGTGCAGATCCTCACCTTTATAGGGACTGAGCTGGATACAATAAGAGCAAAGGCCTTCCTTCACCTGGACAGGGCAGAGACACTAATAGAACTGGCCTCCTCTTTCACCCTTCAGGTGTCTCGACCAGCAAGGCACTTCTTGCAGCTCTTGGGCCACATGGCAGCCTCTACAGCAGTGGTCCAGGGGGGGCAAGATTTCAGATGAGGGACATTCAGTTCCACTTGAGAGCCTTCTGGTCCCAGAGAAAGGATTCCCTTACCAAACTAGTCCCAGTGACTCGAACCCTGATCCAGGGTTTGCAATGGTGGCAGGATCAGGACAATTTAAGGCAGGGAGTTCCTTTTGTCACTCAGTCTCATTCTCTAATCCTCACCACAGACGCCTCCCTCTTGGGTTGGGGAGCCCACTTGGGGGATCTTACCACCCAAGGGCTGTGGTCACCTCAAGAATCTCTGCTTCACATCAGTCTCTTGGAACTCAGAGCAGTGTTTCTGGCACTACAAGCTTTTTCCAAGTCTGTTCAGAACAAAGTAGTCCAGATCAGAACAGACAATACCACCACAATGTGGTACGTCAGCAAGTAGGGGGGGGCACTTGGTCTATGGCCTTGTGCACAGAAGCAATGAAGTTGTGGTCTGTGGCCTAATCCCTGCAAACCTCTCTGATAGCAGTTCACCTACCAGGGAAGGACAATGTCCTAGCAGATGCTCTCAGCAGGATATCTCAGGGCCATCACGAATGGTCCCCAGATCCCCTAATTTTGAAGGTGATTTTCTCCAGTTGGGGCACTCCACAGATAGATCTTTTTGCAGCCCCAGACAGTCACCAACTTCCTCTCTTTTGCTGCAGACCCCCAGTCTTGGGCTCAGTCCACCTGGATGCTCTGGTTCTCAATTGGGAAGGGAAGTTCTGTATGCTTCCACCCCTTCTCTCTCCTGTTCAAGGTGCTGGTCAAGATCAGATCTCAACCCTGCAAAGTGATTCTGATCACTCCAGACTGGGCCAGACAGCCCTGGTACCCACTGTTGCTGTCCTTAGCAGTTCACCTTCCCCTGTCTCTTCCCAGGAATTACAACCTGTTGACATCCTCTGAGGGAAGGGTTTGGTATCCGAATCTCAAATCTCTCAATCTCAAGGCCTGGCTCTTGAAGAGTTAGTTTGCTGATCTGCACCTCTCTCTCAAGGTGTTCTGGATATTCTAAAGGCTTCTCGAAAGCCTTCCACCAGAAAGACTTACAACTCCAAATGGAAAAGTTTCACTATTTGGTGCTCTGGTAAGCATATTTCTCCAGAATCTGCTGGATTGCCTACAGTCCTGGACTATATGGTTCATCTCAATGGCTTGGGACTCAGACCAGCTACACTCAGAGCACATTTAGCAGCTGTTTCTGCTTTTTTGTCAGTAGGCAAGCCCTCTTCTCTTTCAGCCCATCCTGTATTTTGCAAATTCTTCAAGGGACTGTTGCACACCAATCCTCCCTTCAGGGACCCTGCTCCTGCTTGGGACCTTAATGTTTGCATTGCTCAGCTTATGCAACCCCCCTTTGAGCCTTTGTCCTCTGCAGAGCTTAAGTACTTGACTTGGAAAACTGTGTTTTTGGGGTAGCCATTACCTCTGCCAGGAGCATCAGTGAATTGCAAGCCCTGTCAGTGGAGCCTGATTTCATCTCTTTCCATAGAGATAAAGTGGTCCTAAGGACTAACAGGAAGTTTTTGCCTAAGGTGGTTTCAGATTTCCACCTTAATCAGTCTGTCTCTCCTGTTTTCTTCACTGACCATTCCTTCTCTGGAGAGAGGCTGCACAGCCTGGATGTAAAAGGGCCCTTAGCTACTACATAGAGCGCATCAAGGGTCACAGGTTTGAGTCCTCCAGTTGTTCCTCACTTATGGAGAGGTCAACAAGGGCAAACCTGCCACTAAAGATCAAGGACACTGGTTTACCGGGATTGAGAAAGGACATATTCCATTTTGCACATTGTAAAAACGGTATTGTCACCAGTGTCTGCTAAGCCAAAATTCGATTTTACCGGTATTTGGTTCTCTGTACTTTATTTAACAATTTTTAACTCTGCCAACATGCATTCTAGCAATTTTGACCTCCACTATTGCACATCCTTCCATCCTTGTACCAATTTAAAGATATTTTGGGTACAAGATGTGATGGCAGCAGCAGCAGCAGCAGTACAGCCCCCATCCCTAAGATGTAATGGAAGCAGCACTACAGCCCCATCCCTCAGGTGCGATGGCAGCACCAACAGCACTACTGCCCCCATCCCTCTAGTGTGATGGCAGCAGCAACATCACTACAACCTCCCTCCCTCAGGTGTGACAGAAGCAGCAGCATTGTGGCCCCCATCCCTTAGGTGTGATGGCAGCAGTACTACATTCCCCATCCACCAGTGGTGATGGCAGAATCGCTACAGCCCCCACCCCTTTGGTGTGATAGCAGTAGCTACAATGCAGTCTACATCTCTCTGGGGTGATGGCAGTAGTAACAGCACTCTGATCCCCTTTCTTCAACACCCACACCCCACATGCACAAGTTACAAATGACTTGGTCTCTTTTCTTGTTAGAACTCAGCTGTGAATTAATCTGAACCATCACTGCTAAGGTGGACTACCTTTGTTTTTTCATATCTATAATTTAACTGCCTGAATTGGATTTCTGCTTGTGACACTGCTGACCAGTGTTAGGGAACAAACTTGGGCTTTGGAGGGCCAGCTGGTGGATAAAGGCTTGAGTGTCCAACAACCACTCACCTTCTCCTGGGAGGGAGGGTGTGTTCATGGCTCAGCATTTGCTGGCCCCTGGTGGAGGCCAGAGGCATGACAACATATCAGCCCTCACTGCACGAGGGAGCGTGACAGACATCAGCTTGTGCCTTGACATCATGTGGCCTGTCAAGAAAATGGGAAAACACCCATTGGCCAACTGAAGGATGACTGTTGGTCCCTCCATAAGCTGGAAGCCCCAGACATGTGTCCATTCTGACCCCTGCCATGCCCAGGATACACATGAAGCTCTTTGGTGCAATTGTCCTCCCCTGGTAGCCTCCCACAGGGGTAGGGGCCCACTCAGTGAAGGATTAACTTTGGGTTACCTGGTAGCACAGCAGTAAGGGGCAGTGTATGGTAATTGGGACTTGGCAGCAGTGGTAGGGGACCTTGGCAGGCTTGAAGGAGTGGATGGCCAGGGGGTAGGAGAAGCAAAAAAAAAAACCAACTGCTTGAATTTGCTTCTTTGAAATAAATTGTCTTCACCTAAAAAATCCATAAGTCATTAGTGCAGGACCTTCAAATGGATTCATGCATCTCCCATACATGTGGATGCTTTTTACTTGGTATCCATGAAAAGGGTGTCTCCCAGTTTTCATGTCTTTGTTCAGATGTGAATTGAGCACCACTCTGCCCACCAGCATCATGCAGCCCCTGGGATCTTAACCTTCTGTATGTCATTGACTGTGCTTTCAAAATCCACTGGCCAAACCTGTTGAAGCATTCTATCAGAAAACTTTTTGTTGTCACAGAGACTGAAACAGCAGGTGGGAGAAAAGGTGCACATGATCCCATTCACCTAAATGGGGTGCTAACTGTGAAGTATTTTCATAAGTAGTAAGGCAGTTTATTCCTTGTGAACATACTTTCAGTCAGACTAGTTTTCATTCAAACAACTGAGGATTTTGGATGGCCCTACTGATTATAAACTAAATAAGCTAGTTGGTAACAGTGATCCTGTGTTTAGCAATCTACAACTTAGATGCTCATATGCTAAGAATACAATAAAAACCTGACTAAAATCTAAAAATAGGCTTATAAAACACATAAAATGTATCTGAACATTTATCTTTACCTATACAAAATCATTGTAGCCCAAGTAAATTACATGGTATCCTGACTATTATTCTATGATGTAGTATACTGGTATTTTTTTTTATATTCTTTGTAAAGCAGGCAAGGCCCACTAGGCAGAACTGTCTGTTTTCAGGAGTGACCTAGAAGCACTGGGGAGGTTAAGTGACTTGCTTGGAGCCACACAGTATGCAAGTGGAGGTTGTGGGAATCAAACCCAAGTCTGCTGGATGTACCCAGTTCAATCACCGTTTGTTACTCTAACCACTAGGCATGGGTGGTTAAACTGAATGGTTGATTACAACAAAGCAGTGCGAGTGATTTCCTTACTGACTATATGCAGCAAAGCAGAAAGAATGCAAAGCACAGCAGCATTCATTTTAAGATGCTGAAATCCAGGTCTGCCCGCTAGCGCTGCGGTAGCACTATTGCTTGCAATGCCAGCCACCCAAGGTCAGAAGCGAACTCTGGTTCCTGGAGGTCTGGCCAGGGGAGTAGGATCGAGCACCTGGGGGACTGCTCTCCTCCTCCAGGGAGGGTGGGCTGCAGGTCCTGCTGCTTTACCACCACCACCTGTATGACCACGGGTGGTGGTGCAAAAGTGCTGCAGAGTGATCAGGAGGGGAGGATGCTAGCCAGGATCTGGAGCAGTGGCATGTCTCTATGTGACCCACTTCCTTGGATCTCCTCTAGTGCCAGTGCCCTCAGGGACAGAGACCAGAAAAACCAAGAACAATCACCCCACATCGGCCACTGCCAGATGGGACCCAGGTGCCCCAGACTTCATAACCAGGCTCCATGAGGGACCCACTGAGCTGCCAGACACACACTAAGGGAGTGTGGAGGGGTGACCTGGGGTCCCGTCCCTTCCCACCTGGGGGGGTACAATCCAGGCAGGATAGGGGCAGGCCCACAGGAGCTCTTGAGCATTACCTGGGGGTGAAGCTAGGGGATACCCAGCCTAGGGCTGTCTGAAAAGTGGAGACTGACGCTGTGAGAAGGGGACATAGAAAGAGATAATAATAAAAAAAATTAAACAGATGCTGAAATCTTAGAGATTCTGTGCAGTGATATGCAAATTCCGTGTGGCACCGGTACAAAAATTCAAAATCCGCAAACCAAGCAGGATTCCATGATTGTTACCGGTAAAAATGGAAAACCAGGGTCCCTGTAAAAGATGTATTGCCAGGTGGATTGTCTCTTGTATACAATTCTGCTACGAAAAAGTGGGTAGAATCCCACCCTCAGGCCTGAGGGCTCACTCTACTAGAGGTACAGCCGCTTCCCTGGCTGCTGCCAGGGATATTCCTATCTTAGAAATCTGTCAGGCAGCCACCTGGAAAACAGTCCATACATTCACCAAGCAATAAAGCATTACTCTCTGGATATCCAGGCTAGGAGTGATGCTCGGTTTGGCACAGCAGTGCTTCAGAGCCTATTTCCAAAGTAGGTTCTGTCCCTTCTCCTTGGAGGTACTGCTTGGTAGTCTGCATATGTCAGAATACAGCAAGACTTCATGTTGTTTGAAGAAAAAATTACTCACCTTAGTAATGTTGTTTTCTAATGGAGTCTTGCTGTATTCTGACTCCCCCCTCCCTCTCAGAACCAGGTTTTTGGGATGTGGGTGGGCAGGAGCAGTGTTGGCACCTAGAGGTGCCCCTTTCTCACCCTCTTTTATTTTGGGTGTGTGTTGTGTTTTGTTTTTTGGGTTTCCTGACTTGAGTCTTTGCTTTGAAACGGAAAAAAAACCTTTTTATCAAATTTAGTTGCCAGGTGGCTAGTGTGAGTTTACAGTTTCCACACAGAATGCTTAGTGAGTATAGCTCGTTAAGATCTGATGGTTGGGCTTTAAACAGCAGCAGACAGGGGCTTCAACCGAGCTCGAGCTCAGCGTTCCATGCCCTGCATGGAAAGTTAACTCTTTGTTCTCCGGGGCAGTTCAAAGGTTGGTGATCACTGCTGCATATGTCAGAATACAGCAAGACTCCATTAGAAGAAACAACATTACTAAGGTGAGTAATTTTTTCTTCTTCCATATGTCATGCCTCTCCAATCTCCTGTCCCTCAACTTACTGTGCCTTCCCATAATATCCATCTCTCCTCCACTGATAGAGAAGCTAAGAACGGAGCCCAGCTCCTTGTAAATCCATCCTCCCTCCCCCTATCATATAGGTTAGCCTCTCCAACCCCAGTGTCTGTAGCACCATCTTTCACCAAACTTGCACAGTTGGTGTAACTTGTGAGACCCAAGTATTTTGAATCCCATGATGAGCTAGAATGTATAGTACCCTATTCCATCTAGGAAGCAGTATCCACTCTTCTTCATCTCCATCTTTCACACCGAATAGGCAGCCCAGGGGATCTAATGGTAACTCCCTCCCAGCAATCCTCCCCACCCTGGACACCACCTCCCTCCAATATTTCTGCAATACTAGGCATTCCCAAAAACAATGCATGTACATCCCCCCTTCCCGTTCCACACCTCCCACATAAAGGTGACACTTCAGGGTGTGCCTTATGCACAGTCACCGGAGGGTGGTACACCCTGTGAATAAATTTAAAATACGCCTCCTTATATTTATTGCAGGCCATAATCCCAGAATGCATAGGGAGCAGTAATTTCCAGTTCTTATCCATAATGCATCTACCGAGGTCCCTTTCCCATAACTTTTTGTTCTCACTGTCCTATCCGGGAGTATATGCTTTTCTCTTTTCACCGCCCGGCCTATGAGTCCTTTCCCCGGTCCTGAGCTGCATAAATCATTGCCTCCACCAGGTCTACCTCATACAACCCCTTATCCTCCTTTCCCAAGCTTCCCATATATGCCCTTATTTGCAGATACCTGAACCTGTCTCTTCCACCACCCTCTACTACTTCCTGAAGTTCCTGCAGTGAACAAAGTCGCCCTCCTACCAGTAGATGTCCCAAACTCCTAATTCCTTTTTGTTCCCATTCCCGGTAACCTTTATCTTCTAACCCTGGTAAAAAATAGTGATTACCCACCACAGGCATTAGCAATGTCTCCTTACCTTGTGTCCATCCTTTTCTCCTTAGCACCTTCCAGGCTAACAATACCTGCACTGCTAGGGGGTTAACTTCTTTTCCCATTCTATATGCCCTCAGTCCTTTGCTGTGAAGATATGCCATTATCTTGCCCTGAGTCGTCGTCTCCTGTTCCAGTTCAACCCAGCTGGCCATCTTAGGTCTATGCACCCAGTTCGCCACATATCTTTGCTGTATGGCCAAGAAATAGTTTCCCAAATCTGGGAAATTTAGGCCTCCCCTCTCTCTATCCACCTTCAACCTTCCCAAGCTAATCCTTGGGCGTTTCTCTTTCCAAATAAAGGAATTGAAGGCCCTCTCCATCCTGTGTATGTCCTCCCTAGTCAGCCCCAGATGTAACATTTGCAACAAATACAAGATCCTAGGCAGCACATTCATTTTTATAATATTGATTCTGCCCAGCCACGATAAGGATAGTTGTATCCGCCTCAAAGATTCTTATCAGTTTGGTGTAATTCAAATTATACAGGGACCCCAAGGATCTACCTACCTGTACCCCTAAGTATATCAGGCCCGTCCCCACCATCTTTAGCCCCCATTGTTTTACCTCATCTCCAGATCCCTTATACCACATTACTTCCGACTTTCCTAAATTAATCTTATAGCCTGAGAAGGCACCAAACTCCTCCACCAGTGACAAGAGAGGGGGTACTGACCGTTTTGGATCCTTTAAGAACAGCAGCATATCATCCACATATAGTGCCAATTTATACTGTGTTTTACCTCCCCCACCCCTGTATTCTCTCTCAGTCTCTAATTGCTACAGCCAAAGGTTCGATTGCAAGCGCGAACAATAGGGGAGAAAGCGGGCAGCCCTGCCTTGTACCCCTCTCCAAATTGAACACCTCTGATCTACTGCCATTCACTAACACCTGCGCCCGGGGCCGCTTATACATCACCTTTACCCATCCCAGAAATGGCTCACCCAGACCAAACCTCCCCATTATTTCAAACAGGTAGTCCCATTCCACCCTGTCAAATGCTTTTTCCGCGTCCATTGAGAAAATCCCTATATCTTCCTTTCCCCTGTTCGCTCTCCATAGCACATTAAGCAACCGCCTCATATTATGATGACTGTCTTCCTTTAATAAACCCGGTTTGGTCTAGGTGAACCAGCCCCGGGAGTATCTCTTCTAACCTATTGGCCAACACTTTAGCCAATATCTTCAAATCACAATTCAACAGCGATATCAGCCGATATGAGGCACAGAGTTATGGGTCTTTTCCCTCCTTTGGTATGAGGCATATAACAGCATCATAACACGTCTGGCAAACCAACCTCTCCCATCTCTTCCTTTTGTTGAAACACTACACAATACCCTTGCAGTTTGGGCCCCCATCAACTTGTAATACTCCACCGGGTATCAATCCGGCCCACTAGCTTTTCCCTTCTGTAATTTTTGGATAGCCTGCATCACCTCCTCCACCGTTATGGGTTTTCCCAGCTTTTCCCTCTGCATCTGCGTGGCTTTCGGTACTTTGATATTCCCCCAAAACTCTAACATTCTTTCTCTCGTTCCTATGTCTCCCTCTCGATATAATTGTTGAAAGAAGGAACAAAGGGCCCCCTGCATCCCATTATCCTTGCTCTGTAGGGATCCCTACTCATCCTTCACACCTAAAATTCTGCCCATCTTCTTACCACCCTTCATAAGATTAACCACCATTGGCCCTGGTTTATTTCCCCATTCAAATATATACCTCTTGTTAAATAAACAAGTTCTCCCTGCTTCTGTCCTCAAGTAGGCGTTCAAGGCCTCCCTCACCATGTCCAAGGATCGGATGGCCTCCCCCTGTTCCCCTCGAGCCACCCTGGGCTCTAACTCTTTTAATTTACTTTCCAGTTCTCTCCTGTGTGTCTGCTGTTTCCTCTTTATCCGTGACATGTACTCTATAATTGCTCCCCTCATAAACACCTTGCCCGTTTCCCATAGTATATCTCTCGAGACCTCCTCTTTGTCATTTGTTGCCATAAAAAGATCCCAGCTCTCCTCCAAATGCTTCTTAAACTCCTCATTCTGAGCCATGTATATGGGGAATTTCCATGGGGAGGGGGCCCCTGTTTCTCCCTACCTTGTATTTTCAACACTGCCATTGCGTGGTCCGGCGCATGTATAGGGCTGTGTCGAATCTCCCATACCCGAGCATACCACTCTCTTGTGGCATAGATGTAATCTAACCGTGTCAACGTCTTATGAGGATTCGAATAAAAAGTGTACTCTCTCACTCCTGGATTTGCCGTTCGCCATACATCCGCTAAATCTAATTCCGCCACTCCCTCTTACCACTGTTGCATCTACGCTGATGTCCTCCCTTTCCCTTAGGAGTGGTCCAGTTTCAAGTCCGTTGTCCAATTCAGACCCCCCACTATTAAACCCAGGAATTGCTCCTGAACCAACAAATCCAGCAGAGGTATACAATTGGTGGTCATAAACCGCAGAGCCATACCCGATCCCAAAGTAATTTGCTCCCCTCAAGGACCCGATGTAAAAATATATCTTCCCTCCTTGGCATCTCTAATCATCCTCTGTACCTCTAAGTGCAGGGCTTTATGTGTCAAAATGGCTACGCCTCTTTTACGCACTGAAGCAGATGCCACATAGCACCCACCCTCGAGCCAATTTGGCATGCTCCACCTCCGTTAGATGCATTTCTTGTAACAGAGCTACCTGGGTCCCCGCTCTTTTGAGGGCTGTCAACAGCATAGACCTCTTTACTGGATTTATAATACCTCTGACCTTCCAGGTGACCACATTAATACTTTGGTTAACAGACATTAAAATATAGTGTTCTTTCCCTTCCATCTTCACATTTACCAATGAGAGCATGACTACCTCGCATACTTAATTTCTTTGGTTGCACTTTGTTGGAAAAAAAAGATAACATCAAAACAAACAGTCTTAACAACAACTCAAACATATAACTTTTTACACTCTCCCCTCTATCCAACTCCCCGTCCTCCCTTCCCCCATGCCTACCATTCCCCCCCAAACCCATACACTACCTATTCCCACCCTTCTGTCCCAGGTCTGGTACAGTAGTATAAATAAAAAAAATTTGGAATATTATGTAAATTAAAAATTTCTTCTCTTTGGAAACATGGAAGATTATTACAAATTGGTCTCTGTTGCTACTTCAAACACGAAGTCTTGCTGTATTCTGACTATAATTCTGACTATATGCAGTTAGCCCCAGCACTTGAACTGCCCCGGAGAGTAAAGGGTTAACTATATGCAAAGGCATAGAACGTTGAGCTCGAACTCTGTTTTCAAATCTCTGTCTGTGGTACTCTGAAGTGTAACCATCAGATTTCTTACTCTGCCTAACTGTGAAGTCGCTCCGGAGATCCCTTCTGCACTTCGGTTCGGTAAAAGTTCGAATCGGTTGGTTCTTTCAGCCCGCTTCATCAGAAAATCGGTATTCTTGCCTCTGTCTCGGTACCAGTAAGTGGTAATTTTTAGGTAGTGGTAGTTTTTCTTAAGAAATTGTTTATTTTTCGGTTCTTTGCCAGTCGGTCCGGTTTGGAACTGAAACCTGTTTATATATTTTATTGTTTGACTGTGTGGTTTTTCCGGTACATATCGGTTCCTAAAAAAATCCGGTTTTAGGGTTTTTGTTTTTTTTAACTGACCCGTGACACGGTTGGAACCAATAAGTTTGCAGTCACCTGGCTTAACCTCTGTTTCGGGTGACTTTATTTTGGAAGGCATGTCTGAGAAACCCAAAAAGAAAACCGAACCCACTGGGTTTCAGCACTGTACTGAGTGTAAGGAGGCCTTTGCTAAGGCCGACCCTCATCTCATATGTGTGTATTGTCTAGGGTTTGAACACCTCAAGGAAGACTGGCAAATATGTAAGAACTTTCCCAAAGCCACTCTGGAAAAACTTTTGAGTAGGCTAAGGGAGAGGGAGGCCGAGAAGTCCGCTTACCCAGATGGCCAGCCCGGTTTGTTTGTGGCCGAAACTGAGGAGGTGCCCACTGACCTGGGCGATACCTCTTCGGGGAAACGGAGAGCCGATTCTGCGGAATCAGTTCCAAGTAAAGGAAAAAGGAAATCAGTCGGTTCGGATCCGGCTTCCCATGGTCCGACAGCTGATGAAATAGCGAATGCAATTTCAATTGTACAGTCGCTTTGTCTGGTTCCGACCAAACCGGTCTCGGTTCAGAGCCGATCGGTTTGGTTGGAGGTACCTGCTTTAGAATTGGATCCTGAGGCATGCTATGAGGGCGATTGGGAGGAGGATGAAGATTATGAAGAGGAACAATGTGAAGGCCTAGATGAGCCAGTAGAGCCTGACATCTCCCCAGACAGACCTTCTCAGGCTTCTTCTCCCAGGCTTTCTGAATCCCCTTCCCATTTCTTGTTTTACAAGAAAGTGGCTGAGACTCTTCAGCTTCCTATGGAAGAGGCTGAACAGGATTAGGAAGAACCTGACTTTCTGGAAATGATGGATGTCCCAGAGTCAAAGAGGGTTTCTATCCCTTTATATAAATCTTTGGGGAAGCAGACACAAAAAATTCTACAATCTCCTACATCCATTCCTCCTGTGGAAAAAAGAATGGACAGGAGGTATGCTTTGTCAGGTTCTGGGATGGAATTCCTTTCGTCTCATAGCAGCCATTTTGGGGTAGTACAAGCTGCAGTCTGTGAAAAGGCTAATATTCCTTTGGCATCTCACCCCCCAGATGAGGATTCCAGGAAAGTGGATACCATGGCAAAAAAGCAGTACTTGGCATCCTCTATGGGACTCAGGCAATCTAATTACATGGCATACACTGCCAGGTACCAGAAATCTATGTGGGATACAGTTCTGGAACTGGCTAAGGATGCCCCTCCCCAGCTGGCCTAGGAGCTTGAGCAGGTGACTGCAAATGGTATAGAGGCATCTAAGGTGCAGTTCCATGCTGCTGTTGATTCCAGTGATGTTCATTCCAGGGTCATGGCTACATCTATCTCCATGAGATTTGCTTGGCTTAGGTGTACCAACCTCTCTCAGGATACCCAGGCTAAGGCAATGGACTTTCCTGTAACTGGTAATTCCTTGTTTGGGGAGCAAACAGAGAACTACATGAAGAAAATGGACGCATACAGGACCACCTATTGGAGTGCTGCAGCCAAAGAGAAGCAGACCACTCCTGAGAGGCAGCAGTTTAGGGGCAGGGGCAAGCCTTTTTACAGGCCTTTTACCAAGCTCAGGCCTCAGGCCTCCTCCTCTTCTTTCCAGCGGGGGTCTTTAGGGGAAGAGGTAGATGGGGGGGGGTAACCAGGACCCCATCAGCTACTCAGTCCAAGCCCTCTGCCAAGCAGACACCCTGAGGTGTCAGTCAGGGTCACCTCCCTAATCCCAGTAGGGGGCAAGCTGGCTCACTACTCCCAGGCCTGGGAGTTCATTACTTCAGACAAATGGGTCCTGGAAGTAGTGAGCCAAGGACTTGTTCTCAGTTTCAAAAGGTTCCCAAAAATGAGGGCAAAGTCTTTCAGTCCTCCCTCTTCCTTGGAGGCAAAGGCCCTAGAGGCAGAAGTCTCCTCTCTTCTGCTTCTGCAAGCAGTAGAGAAGGTACCTCTTTGTCATGGGGGAAAAGGACTGTATTCAAGATACTTCCTTACCCCCAAAAAGACAGGGGAGTGGCGACCCATATTGAATTTAAGGTACCTGAACAAACATTTGACAAAACCAAAGTTCAAAATGGTGACTTTGGGAGTAATTCTTCCCTCTGTGAGACCAGGAGACTGGCTAGCCTCCCTGGATCTCAAGGATGCCTGCTTCCACATACCTATCAGACATTCCCACAGAAAGTACCTCAGGTTTGAGTTCTCCTCAGGTCATTACCAATTCAGGGCCATGCCCTTCGGCATAACATCTGCTCCAAGGGTGTTCACCAAGTATCTTGCAGTAGTGGTGGCATTTCTCAGGAGGCAGGGCATCCTTCTGGTCCCGTATCTGGACGACTGGCTTCTAGTGGGCCAGTCCTCAGACCAAGTCAAGTCAGCTTTAGAGGTCACCCAAAGACTTCTAGAATCCTTGGGCTTTATCCTGAATTTAGATAAGTCTGTTCTAGAGCCAGCCCAGCTTCTCACCTTCATAGGAGTAGAAATACATACAGTTCAAACAAGAGCATTTCTTCCTCTTTCAGTCTCTGGTCACCCTGGCATCCTCTTTTCACCCTCTGGTGTCTCGTCTAGCCAGACACTTTCTACAGCTACTTGGACACATGGCAGCTTCCACAGCAGTAGTTCAGGGAGCAAGATTTCAAATGAGGGATATTCAGTTTCATCTCAGATCTTTCTAGTCTCAGAGAAAGGACCCTCTCTCCAAATTGGTTCCAGTCTCCAGAATCTTGGTCCAGGCCCTTCAGTGGTGGGTGGACGAGGACAGTCTTCGACAAGGGTTCCCCTTCATAAGTCAGTTCCCTTCTGTGATTCTCACTACAGACGCCTCTCTCTTCGGGTGGGGGGCCCACCTAGATCATCTCACAGCTCAGGGAACTTGGTCACACCAGGAGTCCCTTCTGCATATAAATCTTCTCGAATTAAGAGCTGTCTTTCTGGCACTTCAGACATTCTCAACTGTTGTTCAAGGGAAAGTGGTGCAGATCAGGACAGACAATACCACAACCATATGGTACATCAACAAGCAGGGAGGCACTCTGTCCTCTGCCTTGTGCACAGAGGCTATGAAGATATGGTCTCTGCCTTATTCCCATCAGACTTCTCTGATGGCTGTGCATGTCCCAGGGAAGGACAACATTCTAGCAGATGCTCTCAGCAGGATTTCTCAGGGTCACCACAAATGGACCCTGAATCCTGTCATCCTTCAGGTCATTTTCAGGAGATGGGGGCACCCCAGAGATAGATCTCTTTGCTGCCCCAGACAATCATCAACTCCCTCTATATTGCTGCAGACCACCCCTTCTGGGTTCTGTTTCCCAGGATGCTCTCCTACTAGATTGGACAAACAAGTTTCTGTATGCATTTCCTCCTTTTCCTCTGATATTAAGGGTCCTGTTAAAGATCAGGTCCCGGCCTTGCAAGGTGATTTTTGGTGGCTCCAGACTGGGCCAGACAGCCTTGGTATCCTCTTCTGTTATGACTGTCAGTAACACTGTCCTTGTGTCTCAGTACAATCTCCTCACCTCCTCTCAGGGGAGGATTCTGTACCCCAACCTTCAGACTCAGGCTCAAAGCCTGGCTCTTGAAGAGCTAGAATATGTAAGTTTGCATCTGTCCCAATCAGTCTTGGATATTTTTAAAAGTTAGCAGGAAGCCTGCCACCAGGAAGACATACAACTCCAAACGGAAGAGGTTTGGTTTCTGGTGTTCCAGTAGGTATATTAAGCTAGAGCTGACTGACATTGCCACTGTGTTGGACTGTTTGGTACATCTTAATAGTTTAGGCCTCCGGCCTGCTACTCTTAAAGTACGCTTGGCAGCTGTGTCTGCATTTCTTTTGGCTGGTACGGCCTCTTCCCTAGCTTCTCATCCAGTTTTCAAGAAGTTCTTCAAAGGTTTGGTCCATGTCAGTCCTCCCTTCTGTGAACCTACTCCTTCTTGGGATCTGAACATCTGTATTGCACAGCTTATGCAGACCCCTTTTGAACCTTTATCTTCAGCTGAGCTGAAATAGTTGACTTGGAAAACTGTATTTCTGGTAGCCATTACCTCAGCTAGGAGAATCAGTGAACTACAGGCGTTATCAGTGGAACCTGATTTCATTTCCTTTCATAGGGATAAGGTGGTCCTTCATACCAATAGAAAGTTCCTTCCCAAGGCGGTGTCAGATTTTCATCTGAACCAGTCTTTGTCCCTGCCTGTCTTTTTTACTGATCATTCTTCCTCTGGAGAGAGGAGGCTACAAAGTCTAGATAAGAAAAGGGCTCTCAGTTACTATATTGAGCATACTAAAGCCCATAGGAAGGATTGTTCTCAATTATTTCTCACTTATGGTGATGTGGGAAAGGGCAAGCCTGCTACCAAGAGGTCTATTGCCAGGTGGATTGTCTCTTGCATTCAGTTCTGCTATTTAAAACTTGGGAAGGAGCCTCTCTCAGGCCTGAGGGCCCACTCTACCAGAGGTACAGCTGCTTCTATGGCAGCAGCTAGAGATATACCGTTAGTGGAGATATGTAAAGCAGCTACCTGGAAATCTGTTCCACCTTCACCAAGCATTACTCTTTGGACAATCTGTCACAAAGTGATGCTAGGTTTGGCACGGCTGTGCTGCAGATTCTGTTCTCAAAATAGGTTCTCTGACTCTCTCCTCCAAGGGGGTACAGCTTGGTAGTCTACATATAGTCAGAATACAGCAAGACTTCATGTTGTTTTAAGAAAAAAATTACTCACCATAGTAATTTTGTTTCTTCCAATGGAGTCTTGCTGTATTCTGACCTCCCTCCCTGCCTCCCCTCCTGGAACCTAGTAGTTTTGGGATGTGGTGGGGCAGGCACAGTGCTGCACCCCAGAGGTGTACTAGACATGCCTTCATCTCTTAGGGGGTTTCTTTTGGTTTGTTATTAAGCATTTTGGTAAACCACTACCTGTTGTGTTCTTTTTGGGTGTTCTCGACTTGTCTTCTGACCCTAAAACTTTGTTTTGCCATTTGGCACAAAATTTTGGAAACAATTTCTTCCTTTGAGTTAGTTAGTTTAGTGCTCGTAAGAATCTGACGGTTACACTTCAGAGTACCACAGACAGAGATTTGAAAACCGAGCTCGAGCTCAACGTTCTATGCCTTGGCATAGCGTTAACCCTTTACTCTCCGGGGCAGTTTAAGTGCTGGGGCTAACTGCATATAGTCAGAATACAGCAAGACTCCATTAGAAGAAACAACAATTCTATGGTGAGTATTTTTTTCATTTTGACTATGCTGCAAATCTTTTTTTTTTTCGGTTGTGGGTCAAACGATCTCAGAGTCTTTTTGTTGTATATAATAAATATTTGTCATTTTGTTTTATTAGCACCAACCTGTACTCACCACTGTGTTTTGTATTCTCGTCTTGATTGGCTTTCTCCTTTTTTTTTTTTTTCTTTCCATTTTTGTCCCCCATTTTCACCTTGCTAACTGCCGGGACCTCCTTTCAGCTGCCCAAGCCTTCTACCTGCCATGTAACATTCCCCTCAATGATCCAACCCAACACCAGCCTTTGCTCGACAACCTTCAGGGTACCTCGACTGTAACCCATGGCTTATCCCCCATGGGGGAGACCCCCAGTTTCCCCCCAAGCTGGGAGGAACATACTTCACTCAGCAGTTGGGGGCCCATGGGGTGGAGCCAGCAAGGTGTGGGCGGAGTCAAGGAGACCCAGCTGTGGCGTGGGGGGGGTAGCGTCATCTACTCGGTGCTGCTGGGGAGTTTTATTCCCCTACTAGACCCTCTCCTTATTCCACCCCAGGGTGTGGTCCTGAGAGGTGGCCTTGGCAAGATGCCTATTGGGGCCATAGGAAGGATGGGTGAGCCCGCCCTACCTTTGGTGCTCCCCTACAGGCCCCACTCTGGGCATATGATGCTTCCACAACACCTGCCAGGCGACTGGGTATGTGCTGACATAAGGCCACCTCAGAGGGACCACTTTTTCCTTCCTGCATGACAACCCCTTCCCCCAGGTCACCAGGGGGCAGTCATGCAACAGATGGAAGTGCCCTAGCTCCCCGAGGTGGGAGGTGGCCAGTGGACACCCAGACCCTGCCTCATCGCTTGGTACTAGATGTTCCGGGCTTGGGGCATGAGCCTGGGCCATCTGGATGGCAAGCGGTAACTCTACCAGTGTGCTGTCTGGCTGGCATGGCTTTCACCTTCTTTATGTATTTGGTATTTTTCCAGTTGCTTGGTATTTAAAAGTATTTACCATTTTGGGATCCCTTTCTGATTTAATAAAGTGAAGGTCAGTGCTTCCTAGCTTGAGATCAGCTGAAGGGGTTGTGCTAGTTGAAAGGTTATTTAAATCTACAACTGGTGCTCGTGCCTTTTCTATTGCTGCTCCTCAATTTTGAAATGGACTTTCTGATACATTGCGGTCTGCTTCCTTCTTTTATATTTAACAAAAACAACTTTCTGAAGTCTTTGTATAGTTCTTGTAACTGTGATTGTAATTTTGGTTAATGTATTTTGTTTGAACTGTATCGGTTTTATGTTTTATGTATTATTGTAATTTTGCCTGGGCAGGTCCTGAAAAAGGATCCTTGGTCCAGTGTTCTTTGCCGGTTACCGAAATTAAATAAATAAATAACTCAGTGGTGACAAAACCTCTAGTAAAGTCCCTGCTGTGGTGGTCTGTGGAAGAAAACTCCTGCAGGGCTTCCCCCTTCTCCCCATCAGAGCCAGAGATGACCCTCGCCATGAATGCTTGCCTGGGAGGGGATCCCACTGCCAAGGTCTCTAGACACAAGGGGTCTTGGACTCACCAGAAACACATCTCCACATAAATGTGTTGGAGATGCGTGTGGTTCTTTACAATCTAAAAGCCCTAGTGGTCTTGGCCAGTCCAAAGACAGTCCTCCAACAGTCAGACAACAAGTATGTTATGAACTATGTCAACAAGCAAAGAGGAGCACAATGTTACCCTCTTTGTATGGATGCAGTGAGAGTGTGGGGAATGTGGTCTGGAACAGGGGACCCTGCTTTGGGCCATCTATCTGCCAGGGGTTCAGAACACTGTGGCAGACAAGCTGTCAGACAACAGCGGACCTCACAAGTTGTCACTAGCTCTAGACATTGTGAGATTGCTGTTCGATGAGTGGGGAACCCCAGATGTGGACCTTTTAGCTTCCACATTCGGTGCCAAATTGCCTTAATTCTGCTCCAGAAATCCAGGACCTGGTATTTTCTGTCTGGGTGCATTCAGACTGTAATGGCACAATCTGTTTTTGTATGCATTTCCTCCAATCCCTCTCATTCAGAGAGTACTGTTCAGTCTGGAGGCAAATGGTGGTGGGGGGTGGGGCAAGATGACTGTTGTGACCCTTTGCTGGCCTTGGCAATTATGGTTTCCACTGTTAAATTGATTGTCAGTCAGCGGAGGACCTTCCTCGAGGATACCTCTCACCTTTGTGCTACATCATGAAACTGTAAGCCATTGGCGGCAGGACCATGGAGAAACTGTTTCTAGCTGGGGCCACCCACATCAGCATGCATCGTTGCCACCTATATAACATGGGAGGCCCCATCATACCTCTGTTCTTTCTCCTACCATCAACTGCTCATCGGTCCACTGTTGCTGAAAAATGTGTCAAACTTTGCAAGTATCACTAACGCGTCTGCTTCTCTGTTTATTTTAAATTTAATTATTCATTTGTGTTGTCAACAAAAGAAAAGGAACTGCAGTTCAATTATTGTTGTTGCAGTAAAGTAGAAATCTAGGGCTGGCTGTCCGGTGCAGTGCTAGCACTACCGCTTATGGTACCGATGACTCAAGTTAGGAAGTGAACTCAGGATGTTGGTGGGTCTGTCTGAGGGAAGAGGACTGAGCATCCAAAGGACTGCTCTCCTCCGCTGGAGAGGGGGTGGTGCGGAGCCCGATATTAGCCTGGCCCCTAGCGGTGTTTTTTTGGGGGGGGCAGGGCAAAGGGGCTGCAGAAAGCAGCAGCATAGCCACTGATGTCCAATGTGTTGCGCAGAAATGTGTGTAGTGCAGTCATTGATGCCACTGCACGCATGCTCCATCATGCCAGTAGTGAGGGAGAGCAAGAAAAACAAGGAAACTCCCTGGCTGGCAGGATGACTTATGGACACCGACAGATCCCACACCTGATGAGCAGGCACCGCCATAAAAACTGGATCCATTCAGTGCAATGGTTGGGGAATCCCACCGTCTCCACCAGTGGGGCAAGCCCTGAAGGAAGATGCAGGCATGGTAAGTCCTGGGAATTCAGAGTAATGGGGCTAGGGTGGATGGTACGAAGGGGGCTGCCCGGTACTCAAGGGATAAACAAACTTAAAAAAAAAAAAAAAAAAAAAAAGAAACGTAAACATTTACAAGGATGATGAACACTTCATGTGCATTTGCTGCTCAGTGGTTTCTCACAACGTAAAAGCTTGCTGTATTTGCAAGGACTTTAATCAGGTCACTCGGAGATGTCATAGAGAGGCCTTGGAAGTTTATCTAAAACTCTAGATAGTGGACAGAAACTAGTGTGCATCACAGACAGCTTCACCATCGTCTGTTGTTCCTCTCCGCAGTTTACGGTCAACCCACCATTCTCCGCCATTGACAGTGCGAGCGGCAAACTCCTTTAAGAAAAAAGGATAAGTCTACTAAATATGTGGACAAACACCTCAGTGCAGAAAAGGCAAGCAAATGCACCGGGAAAAGGATGCCTTTCCTGAAAGATTGTGCTGTCCTCTTAAAATAGGTAAGTCTTTACAGAAGAACATATCACAGGCTAAGGTCTGATATTCTGCTGCCCCCCCCCCCCCCAATCCTTATCTCAGTAACCGAGGTCAGGGTCTGGCACAGACTCTTATCTCCCACCATGGGATTCCCAGTCGATTCTGCCATCAGGCAGTGTCATCAATGGTTCTATTATTGGCAAGCCCATCAGAGTCCATCAGCGCACAGATGCTATTTCAGACAATAGCTAAGCTTTTTCAAAAGTTTCTGCCCCTGACTTTACTGTCAGTGCTAACCCTGTCACTGCCATCAAGACTGCCACCTTCAACAGTATCAACACCGCTGTAATTCCTTCTGCTGGTCACCCTACTTAACAAGCAGCTTCCTCCGTTGATGCCTGTCCTGTCAACGGTTCCTCCTGCATGGTCTCTTTCTACCATTGACCCACTGCCCATGACCTTCAACAAGGAGGAATTGGAATACATTCCTGAATACATGGAGGAGGTATTTGAGGAGGAAGGTCTGACCCCCCCCCCACCCTACCCTTTTTTTTGATGTGGTGTGCTCCAGCTCAACTTTATCCTTCTGTAGTGAGGACAGTATGCATTACACTCCTTGGTCCGCTCCTGAGCATACCTCTTCCAGGCTTTCCTCTGACTAGTCCAGTCTAATCTGGGATTTGTTGCCAAGGAGGAAGATTCTTCTAAAATAAATCTGCATGAGTTCTTGGAGGTGTCTGCTTTACCAACCGTGATTGTTCCTCCTCTCCATTCAGCTTTGGAGTATGCTACACTGGCTGCTTGGCACAGACCGTGTGCTTTTCCTGCTGTTCCCTGTAAGGTAGATAAACAATATCCTGTGCCTTCTGATAATCCCCTATTTTTCCTCTCAACCAGAGACCGATTCTGTGATTCTCATGGCTGTACATGACAGGTCTAAGGCTCCTAAACATATGAGCTCCCTTCCTCCTGATGGAATCCAGGAGGCTTGATGTCACAGGGCAGTAGGACAGATGCATCAGTATCCCTTAGACTTGGAATTGTCAACTACCAAGTGTAAATGATTTAATATCAGAACAGTCTGTGGATGTCTGTGGCTGCCATGGCCTACAAACTGCCTGGTGACCCATAGAAAACTAAGGTCCAGCAGACTTTTGCCAATGGTTTGAGGCTGGTAAGCACCTGTTAATGTCCACGTATAATGCATTGGATGCTTCTGCTTGTGCTGCTGTTTCAGGCATTTGTCTGCACCACCAGTTCTGGTTATATATTGTTGCCTTTGCCTCTGATGTCCAACAGTCTGTCTTTAATTCTGCCTATAAAGGTAAGAAGCTATTGAGAACCAATGTTCAGTCTGCATTTAGGATCTCCAAATATCTAAAATGACCTTGCTGTCCCTGCATACTCTAAATCTTAAGCCATGTGGTAGGGGCTAGGGTTCCTTTCACAGGCTGTATGCCTGCTCCAGTAAGGGCTACTCCTGAGGACTTAGACATGACTTTCAGTAGCCCCAGGCCCCCCCACAGGCCAGTTTGCCAAAGTCGTGAGTTTTGGTAGAACCTTCACTGTTCTGTCACCTTCTGACTGCTCCCCACTTCCTCTGGCCCCTGCAAATCAAGGTGTCCCAGTGGAGGGGGTCACATCTCCCTCTTCCTTCCAAAGTGTCGGATGATAACGACAGATGCCTAAATGTTGGAGGTAGTTCAGCGATGACATGCCATGGAACTCCTCTGTGCCCCCCCCCCGGGCACCCTCCCTTGTCAAACTGTTACCCTCTGGGACATCTTGCCCCCCTTCTGGAGGAGGTTCAAATCCTCCTCAGTGAAAGGGCCATAGAACCAGTCCCAGCTGTGGAAATGAACTTGAGCTATTATTCCCAGTACTTGCTGGTACAAAATTGGACTGGGGATTTATGGTCTGTCCTAGACCTCCAAGGCCTCAACCTGTTTGTGAATACAAATGGCTCTGAATGGTCTCTTTACAGTCCTTCCTGGGGAATTGGATGTATGCCCTGGATATAACAGATGCTTACCTCCACATTAATATCCACAGGTCACTGAGACAATATCTGAGGTTCATGCTCTAGTGCTTGCACTGTCAGGTTTGTGTCTTGCCCTTTGGTTTGTCATCCGGATCGCGTGTCTTTACCAAATGCTTTGCAGCTGTTGCAGCCTCCCTCAGACGGGAGGGCCTCTGTGCCTTCCCTTACATCATCAATTGACTTCTAAAAGTCCCATTGAGGAAGGCTATTCTTTGCACCCTTTTTCCAGACAGCTCTTTGAACAGTTGGACATTCTGGCGAATAAGTCAAAGTTGGCACTCACTCCATGTCAGTGTCTCCAGTACATAGGAGTTGTTCTGGACACAGGGTTGGGCCAAGTCTTTCTTCTCTTGGACCATGCTGCGGTGCTGGTTGCCCAGGCTCACCTGGTCTCTTCCAGTGACTTTGTCCTGGCAAGATGTCTCTAAAGACTGATAGGCCTCATGGCTGCTTCTATTCTGACTGGCCGGCACATCTCCATGTGAGGATTCCACAGTGGTTCCTTTATGCCCAGTGGGCTCAGCATTCTGACGAGCTGGAGTGGATTATAGAAGTGACCCCTCCGCTCTGCCACTCCATGCTCTGGTGGTTGGATGACTCCAGCCTCAAGACAGGATCACTCTTTCTCCATCTCCCTCCTGTGTTAGTGATGATGATAGAAGCCTCAGGTTCTGGATGGGATGCCCATCTGGGTCCCTTCTGGACTTGGGGACAGTGGTCCCCTCTGGATTTGGTTCTGTACAGTAGCACTCTGGAGATGAGGGCCATTATGCTTAGCCTACAGGCCTTTGCTACCCACCTTCCAGGTCATCAACTGTTGATGCATATGGACAACATTTTAGTGCTGTACTACATAAACCGTCAAGGCAGTGTCCTCTCATATCCTCTTCTGCAGAGAAGCAATGAGAGTCTGGCACTGGGCCATGGAACACATGTTTCTGTTGGCTGTCTTCCTGCCTGGGACCCTTACTGCCCTTGTGGATCACCTCAGCCAGTCTCAGGTACTCTCCCACAAATGAAGGTCTTGGACTCTGTAGTAGATGACCTCTTCATAAAGTGGGGTTGCCCAGACATTGACCTCTTTGCCTCTCCATACAATATAAAACTTCTGTGTTTCTTCTTGCTCCCTCCAGTGCCTGGAGTTTTTTTGTCAAGAGCCATAGTCCTGTTCTGTGAAAGTGAGGTTCATATGAATGCCTTTACTCTGTTCCCTCTCATACAGAGGGTTTTGGTCAAGCTGAGGGCCGAGTTGGCCACCCTGATTCTGGTGGCTCCTTACTGGCCCAGACAAATCTGATTCCCCTCTGCGTCTGCAATTGGCAGTGGAACCCCCATCTTGCTCCTTCTGTGAGCACCATTTCTGTCGTAAGAGCAGGGTGCTCTGATGCATCCAGTTCTTCGATCCTTGCATCTCCACACCTGGCTCCTGAGGACATAAAGCTGTCTCTCTTTGGGGTTTCCTCTGCAGTAGTGGGTGTTCTGCTGGCAGCCCAAAAACTATCTATTAGATTACACCTACTCGCAAAAATGGAAACGTTTTACAGTGTGGTGTGCTGCCAGTCAGTTGGACCCATTTACATGTCCAGTCAGTCTGGTGATGGACTACCTCCTATACTTTTCAGATATGAGCCACAGGTATTCCTCCCTTAAGGCCCACTTGGCTGTGGTGTCACTTTTCATGTCCTTACCAACAGCAAGATGGTGTCCCAGCTTGAGGTTTCTCGCAGGTTCCTCCGAGGTATTCTGCTTCTACACCCCAGGTCTCTGATGCTGTTCCGGTTCGGGATTTTAATTTGGTTCTGGAGTCCCTTACTGTGTCTCCCTTTGAGCCTGCTGCTGTTTGTGAGCTATGTTTGCTTTCTTGAGAGACATTGTTTCTTATGGCTATGACGTTTGTTAGATGTATTTTTCAATAGCAGGCTGTGGTTGCAGAGCCTCCTTTTCTTATTTTCTACAAGGATAGTTTTACCTTGCATGCCAGTCTTTGTTTGTTTGCTGCTGAAGGTTGCTTCTGAGTGAACAGTACACTAAATTCAGATGGTTGATTTTATGGTTTATTTTTTGACTCCCACAGATAGTGGGGAATGTCATCTGCACATGCTTGATGCCAGTCAGACGCTGTGTTAGTACCTTGACTGTAGTAAAGATTGTAGAAAATCTTCTCAGCTCTTTGTGGTTTTTACCTACAGAACAGTGACTGACCTTCTTTTGAAGCAGGGTCTTTCCAAATGCATGGCCTGCTGTATTTCTTTTTGTTACCAGAAGTTGGTAAGGAGCTTCCTGTTTGTATCCATGCTCACTCCACTCATGGAGTGGCTATTTCCATGGCTTGTTTTCACAGTATGTCTGCTGCTGATATATATGCTGCTGTCACTTGGAGTACTGTTCATACAGTTTAGTAAACATTACAATCTGGACATTGTCTCTCGTAAACGTGCTGGCTTTGGCCTTACTGTCCTGCAAGGCCTCCTTACTCAGGGTCCTTAGATCCTTCCTTCTTCCCTCTCTTGGTGCTTTGGTATTGTTCCATGATATGGCTTAATGGAGGGAGATATCCTCGAAGAAGATAGAATAGTTACTTACCATAACAGTAGATCTTCTAGAGAATCTTCTCTATTGAGCCACAGCTAACCCACCCTCCTTCACCCCATTTAGGATGACAGGTGGTTCTCCTGCCTGCTATTGCAAGCTGGTTTTCCTCTTATGTCTGAATTCAGCATATTTACTCAGGTTTCTGTATCCCCTTCTGTGTCCCTGGTTTGGTCCTGGTTGCTTTGGTCCCTGTCGGTCCAGTGATCCTCCAAGCTTGTCTCCGACGGGGAACTGAAGCAAGACGGGGTCACCAACATTATGCAAGCAGTAATACCTCAGGGTGGGCAGTATTGGGCAATACCAGACCGCCTGGGGTGTAATGAGGCCCAGTGCCACAGGCAGAGGGCCTTATAGCCCCTGGAAAGCCCAGTATTGCCTGCACTTCCCACCCTGGAGGGTATTATTGCACTCAGAAAATGGGCTCTCAGTAACCTTTTTAATAAAATTAAATGAAAATTAAAAACACGTATAATAAAAGTACGTTTTTCTTGTAAAGTAGTCCCTCTGCTGCTACACTTGGACAGTAGAGGGCGCTGCCATTTAGGACAATATGTTTCACTACAATTCATAGCAGCCCCATGGTTTCATGAGAGTTGTAGTTTCTTTGTACAGGGGGTGACTTAGTTTGCGGCTTGATGGTGCGGTCGGACTTTGTTTTTCATGTTTGCCGATGCTACTTTTTTCCTTTGTTTTTTTTTCTTCATTTCTTTATCACCTGATTTCGACTGGGGAGCTATTCCCTTTATCAGCCCTGATGCGCGGGGTCTCAACCGAGCAACCGCCAGCCTCCACCGCGATACCCGGGAGGCGGGAGGACCATGGCTTGCCCACCCATGGTGGGGCCTTCCCAAGGGGGCACAAGGGAAGGGAGACCGCATCACCCAGAAACCTGCCCCAAGGTTGGGCATTGTTTGGCAGTGGCTGGTGGACCCCTTCATGGGCATCATCGTGTTGTGAGCAGGGGCTTGTAGGTGAAGGAAGTGAAGTCCATCCCCAAGACGCGGACATGCAGTGATGTCCTGGCTAGTGCCGTACTGCCAAACTCAACTGGGGGAGGAAACCAAAATAAAGAAAAAAAAAAAAGTAGCACCAGCCCGGTAGCACTGAGGGTTGAGGCGCCATGCCAGCAACCCGGGTTCGGGAGTGAGCTCGGACCACTGGAGGTCGGCAGGAGAAGGAGAGGATTGAGCATCCAGAGGACTGCTCTCCTCCCCTGGGGAGTTATCCTGGAGTGCATCGCTCTGTAACGGCCCCCAGTGGCCCGAGCTCGCTCCCAAACCCAGGTCGCCGGCGTGGCATCCAGCGCCTCAACCCTCAGTGCTACCGGGCTGGGGCTACTTTTTTTTCTTTAATTCTGTTTCCTCCCCCAGTTGAGTTTGGCTGTTTGTGGTGTTGTACTTTGGGTAGACTGTAGCGAGTATTTTGGCATGATCGGGTGATTGAGAGTGAAAACAAAGGTGATTTTCTTGTTTTATAACAGAAAATTGCTGTATGTTTTTACATTTCTTGATTAGGTTTCCTCAGCAAGCAGAAAACTGCTGTATGTTTTTACATTTCTTTGATTTGGCTTCTTCAGCAAGCCAGGCACTCTCACAGCAGTGCGTAGCATGTGATGTGGAATTGCTACTGCTTTCAACTCAAAAACCGTGGTTTAAAAAAAAATACAGCACTGGACTGATAAAAAAGAAAAAAATTTATAAATGGCACTGTAAACAGTGCATCAGTGGCAGTACAGGAGTGTGAGTGGCAGGGGAAGACGTCCCTCACTAAGTGAGTGAAAAAACAATGATCGTTGATTCATTTTAAAAACACTGGCACACTGATACGAGTTCCCTTTTGAAGCAGGCTGTGCTGGCACTTTTTGTCTGTGGGGCTGTAACTGTAAGTTAATGTACCCCCTTCTATGGCTCTCATCCAGTCAGACAGCTCATACTATTCAGCCCATTTTCTAAATAGGCAGCAACAATCCACGTCGACACAGCTAGCAAATTTATATGGGAGGTTCTGACGCTGACAGCTTGCAGTTCCAGGATGTGGCTCAATGGAGGAGATTCTTTTGACGATCTGTTATAGTAAGTAACTATTCTATTCTGCCACTCTGGATGGACTTATTGCCTCAAGTTCATGGCCAGCTAGTCCATCCTAGCCTGTGCTCCCTTCATCTCCAGGTTTGGCTTCTGAAGAAATTGAAGTGAACTGGTTTAAGATATCTCAGAGAGACTCTAAAATACTCTTGGCTGCATGTAAACCTTTCATGAGGAAGACGCACACAGCCAAGTGGAAATGCTTTTCCATTTGGCATTACAAAATCCCCATGGACCCTCTTAAAAGTGTACCAGAAAAGGTTATAGAGTACTGTTGGACCTTTCTGATGCTGAACTGCAATATTCCACAGGTAAAGCAGCTATATTTGTTAGCTGGCAAAACATTTCATCTTGTAGTTTTTTAGCAAAAATGCATTTCTGACATCCTTGAATTCATCCTCAGTGTATTTTTAGTTTTCTCCGATATTTTTTAAAACAGCTTTTATAGCTAATTTTGTAATTAATGGCTCGCATCATCAAAGAGGTTACCTCCTGAATGTACACGCTAGATTCATAATATGGCTGTATTAGTATGGTGTTACCGCATGTTTCTGAAGGTAAACAGCAGAGCACTGTACCAAGAGAATTCATTTTTTTATGATGAGCATAGTACGGTAGCAGGAACTTTTAAAAACTTCAGACCTTCAGTTTCTTGGTTCAGAAATGAAAAAGAAAAAAAAGAAAATGGGTATCTTGACATTTTGGCCAGGAAAACATTATTGCTGAAAAAAATCTATATGGAGGCCCAGTGGCGCTGAGGCGCTGGATGCCTTTCCTTGCACTACACTGGTGACCCGGATTCGGGAATGGCCTTGGGTTGCCAGGGAGCCGGCATGGGGGGGGGATCGGAGTGGGATTGAGCTGTGTTAGGCAGCTGTCGCCTCCCGGAGTGGTTGTTCGCCCCTTCCATAGTTCCGTTCCCACCAGGTGGAGGTACGGTGGGAAGTGTAGGTGAGGGGGAGTGGCGGCAGTAATGCCAGGGGTGGGGTAGAAGGGACCGAGCCAGTGCCCAGCATGCACGTGCACTTCCGCACACATGCATGTGCATGTCTGCTGAGGTCAGGGGTAAAAAGGGCAGAAAATCCACAAAAATGTGTGTGTGTGTGTGTGTGTATATATATATATATATATATATATATATATATATATATATATATATATATGTGTATATATATATAAAAACTATATAAAGACTAACAGATACTGCTGCTTTAAGGTCCGCTTGTCCGCTATATCAGTGTACCACGAACCTGTAGACACCCTCTCTCCGGCATAGATGCCACTGTTCAAGATTGTCCTCATGGGTATTCTGCACACAAGGCCCCCCATCAGGAAGCCAGTGGCTCTTTGGGACCTCAGTATTATGCTGAACATGCTGACTTACAAGCCTTCAAGCCTATTATGATTTGGGTTATGAACTACCTGACTTGGAAAGCAGCATTTCTGGTGGCCATCACCTCTGCATGCAAAGTGTCGGAAATCCATACTTTGGTCACAGATCCTCCATATATTGTTTACCATAAAAACATGGTAGTGCTTTGTACACACCCCAAGTTTCTACCTAAGGTGGTGTCAGAGTTCCACTTGACTCAGGCTCCAATTCTGCCTATCTTCTTTGCTAATTTCCAGAATGAAGGAGAAAGGACTCTACTCCTTGGATATAAAATGCTCCTTAGGTTTTACCTGGCAGGACTAAGGACTACAGACAGGCAAAGCAGCTCTTTGTCTCCTTCAACCCCAGTTGAAAGGGACTACCTATCACAATCAAGTGCATTTCAACCTGGATTGTGAACTGCATTAGCCACTGCTATGCCGTGGCAGGGGTAAAGCTAGAGGGCAAAATGCATGCCCATTCCACTAGAGCAGCAGCCACATCTCAGTGCTAGTTGCAGAAATTTGCAGGCTGTAAGTTGGAGTTACCAAGCACTATGGCCTGGGTGTCCATACTAGGCAGCATGCCACCTTTTTGCAGGATAATTCTGAATGGATTACTATTCTGAGTGAGCCTTGAGCTCCAGCCTCCTTAGTCCAGGGGACTTTTTCTGAGGTTGGTACTCTGGCCCATTAGTGGAAATCTATGGAAAGATTGATTCTTGAACAATATGAAAGGAACATACTTACTGTAACTGTTTATCTTCCTCAATATCTTCTCTCTAGATTAACACACTCACCCACTATTCCCTGGTCTCACTCCAGTATTATTATGTATGGTCTTCACCCCTTTCCTCTTGGTTAGGCTGTTAAGGCACACTGTTACTGGATTTGGTGGTCCTTCTTACATGGGCTACCATGGCTATCTTATGCTTTTAGATTAAGTGCATTGAGTACTGGTTAAAAAAAAAAAAAAAAAAAGTACTGAGGTGGTTGGGGGCTGGTGCAGCTGTATACCAGTCTGCTCGTGTGGTGATGTACGTGCAGGGCCGACGCGTGACGCTGGCTTCCACTAGAAAAGTTCGGTCTCCTGTGGGGTCCTTTCCGTCTGGCTCAGATCCATTAATGTTAATCTATGGAGAAGATATTCAGGAAGATCAACAGTTAAAAATAAACAACCTTCATTTATCATAGCCAACAACACCATCAGTTCCTTAGAATCCACTGCACCATTATGGCTAACCGAGAAATTTTCTGTTCCTAAAGACTGTAAATAAATAGAATTTTTATTTCCAACCAGGAACTTTGTAATATACTAAATACAATAAAAGGAAATTTCTTGAAATATCTATATATAAGAAAAATAGGAAAAATGGCCTTGGTAATTGGGAAATCCCTCCCTTTACTACTATGGAAGACTTCTATGGAAGACTTTTTCGATGAGATGTTATCAAAGAAAGAATTGATGGGCACAGTTTATTCATGTTTCTGGGATGGAATCTCAGTTGATCTTAATGCTTTAAAAAGTGCTTGTGGCTGAAAACATCTTCTGAAATAGTCAGATGAATCTCAGTGAAAGAATAAATTGTTTGTCCCTATAGTTCACAAAATACCAGATTGAAACAAATTTAGTTTAATTTGATTCATCGAATATACTACACTCCAGCTAAACTGAATAAATTTAACTCCACTATCTCAAATTTATTTGTTAAAGTTCAGCAATGAGGACCATATCCCATATGTTAATTTCCTGACCAGAGATGCAGTCTTGCTAGTGCAGAATACTGCAACTGATCCTATACATAACTGGCTTGACATTTCCTTTTGACCCAGGAATTCTCCTATTGAGCCGACTAGGATCGGATAATATTTCCAGACCACCTCAAAATCTAATTAAAGTTAGTTAATGCTAAGAAATTAATCTTGCAACACTGGAAAGACTCTGGACCACCTAGTTATGATACCCCTGTTGAACTTAGTTTTGGATTCAGCTAAAATTGAATGAGTATTTTATGCTGTGTCAGATCGAATGCAAAAATATGAATAAATGTGGCTCCCATTTCCCAGTTTCCAGGGCTCATAAACTTCCTCTTTCTCATCTTTCTTTCTGTTGCTCTAACACCTGGTTGCTCCTCAGAAAGGTTGTGATTAAGTTCTCTGCCTCTGACCCCCCACCCCCAAGAATAACAAGGATCCACTAAACCCACTAGTCTGGCCAGTTCTGAAGATTCCCCTAATTCCTTTCCCTTCCAATTTCAGAATCAGCCTAGCAGCCATCCCAATCCTTCCTGACTGACCAGGGCTAAATAACTGAAGAGGTTGCTGACGCGATGAAGAGCCTCACTAATGCTCAAAACATGGGGTTAGTGCTACACTCGCATTCAATAAACTGACAGTTTATCATTGTTTTAGCTTGTGTGCTTGTAACATTTGCTCTCCACCTCCAGTGCACCCTTCTTGTACCTTTGCTAGAATACTTTTGTGGGTAGCACTTGTTCCTCTGCAATCTGAACAAAGCCCTGGGTTTCAACTACTATGCAATATGCTGTACTTAGTAAAGCATCTGGTGGGTAACCCAGGGTTTTGTTCAGGTGAGCCACCTCCTCAGTTATTTTTCCCAGGTCAGTCAAGAGGACCATGATGGCTGCTGATGCTAAGTGAGGGACAGTGTTATAGCATGTTTAATGTAAAGTGTAGTAAAATAAACTAACTTTACACAACTTAACGGATCACCTTTCAGTTTTTTGGGGTAGTATCATGTTTAATATACACACACTTGCTATTTATGCAAACGACACAGTATCTATGGCCATAGGCATCTCCTTCTGTAGAAAACAAACAATTCTAGGAACTTGGATGTGATCTCCTGGCAGTGTTCTTTCCCTTTAATTCCTGCCAGAACTCCTTCATGCTGGCTCTTCCCACCCACTTGGGTGGTAACTCCCTCAGCACCACCCCATGACGTCAGATCTTCCTTTCCGCTGGAAGAAGAAGGTTCCCTCCTTACCGCCCTCAGAGCTGAGTAGGCCCTTTGCTTTCAAAACTTCAGAATTCAAGTCTTCAAGTGAATTTTGAACTTGTTTGAAACTATCATCATGGACAACTCAAAGATGGCGACTTGTTTAAGAAAATGCGATTGCGGGCAGAAGATGTCCCAGATGAACCAGCACACCTCATGTGTCTACTGCTGAGGTCACGATCCCTAGCCATATGGCCTATGGCACACCTTGCATCCCAGTACTCTGGAGGATCAGCATGCTCAACTCCTTTTAGGGTGACCAGATGAACGGGACCCTCCCATTTGATCAAAAGATGCCTGTTGGGTGGTCTCTGTGGCTCTGGAGTCCTCAGAACAACTAGTAGCCTTTGAAGAGGCGGCAGCTCAGGTCGTAGAGCATGCCTCTTCAGTCTTTGTGCCACTTTCTTTTGGCTCCACCTTCGCGGGAGTGTTTAGGGATTTCTGCCAGTCCCTTCCCACCCTTGGGCAGGGCCCCTCTAAGGGCACAAAATCCTTCAAATCTTCAAAAAAGGAGACTAAGAAGAAGTCTTGTCGATAATTATGGGATCATGAGTGCTCTGGGGCCTTGGACTCCCGCACTTCCCTGGAGGCGTTGACTACGGTTGATCCTTCAGTCCATGCTGGAGGCTCCACTCTCTCCCCATCGGGCCAGTCAGTCAAGACGCCCATCGACTAACCTGTCAAGATATTTTTGGAGCTGGTTGATGCACTGTCACAGGACGAGGTGGATACCTCACTTTCTAAGACTCCAGTGTTACCTGGTACCTGATAGAATCTGTATTAGTAGAAGGTAGATTATTGTGATTGTAGTTACCTTTTGATGGTAAGGGTAAAGAGCTGAGATAGAAATGTATGTATTTTTGAATGTTATAGAAGCCAGAAGGGGAAGGAAGCATATTCAATTCAATGCTTTACAGTAACTGGTAACTGCTGTTTTTCTTTTAGACTTGGATTGTGGGCTTTTGGTGACACCGTACTTTCTTTGTTGTCTTTACTTAGAATTGTTTTTGGGCTGTTGAGGATTTAAAACGTAGTGGTGGTGTATTCTTTGCTGTCTTTGGTTGCTGCAAATTTTCGCCCCCCCTTCCCCCAACTCTTGATTATATGCCCTGTTAAATCTGATTGACAGGAGCTAAACACTAGGTATAGTAAGGGGTGTGGAGTAGGAGGGGCATACCAGGAAAGGAACAGCAGCAAGTGAAGAGGTGACTGCTCTCTCAGTGGAAGGGAAGTAAATGCAAATCTAGGAGCTTTCATTATTACTTCTTCGCATTGTTATTGCATTGGGGAAAGTAGGAGTTTGAGGAAGTTTGTGCAATGGCTACTTAAAGTCTGTTTTTGAGTGTGGATAGGAAGGATAGCAATATAAAAAGCAGTTGCTCAATATATCTAAACGTGTGCAACAAAGAAGGTAAGGGAAATAAAGAAAATGTTTTGCACTGATAGAGGAGGGAGAGGGGAGACTTGGGGGAGTGTTTGGTATCCTGCATCTGGAAGGATGGGGGGGTCGCTGGTGAGCAACGACATCAATGGGTAGGGTGGTAGGCTGCAACAACTGCGGTGCACCAATATTTCTAAAAATTGTCTGGAGTGTGGGAGGATGTTTAGTGTGCAACCACACAGAAAAACTTAGAAAGGAGATTGAGGGTCTGCAGGCGGAACTAAGGCAGGCAAGGCAGATTAGGGGGTGGGTTTAGCCCAATACTGGAGGGAGGAAGAAGGGGAGATGAGGGAGGGCGATTTAAGTCAACAGTGGTGAGGAGAGGGTCAGAAGAAGGGAAGCAGAGACAAAGGGGCCCAGGCCAGGAAGAACAATTGCTGGGGAAACCAGGTCAGGAGACAAAAGACAAATGGAAGGAGGAGATAGGGACTTGTGAGGGGAGGCGAAGAAATGGCAAAAGTCATGGAGTGGAAAGGAGAGAACAGGTTACTATGAAGAGAGAGGGAGCGGGCATTTGTGAAGGGCCTTCAGAAAATAGTTGTGCACTGCTAAAGAGGAAGAAAGTAGAGGAGGGAAATGATGAAATTAGAGGAGTAATTGATAAATGCCTGGACCAAACTGGAGTGGGGGGAAGTTCTGCTGGGAGAATTGCAAAAGGGGTAAAAGGGGGAAATAATGTGCAGGAGGAAGAAGAGGAGCTGGAAATGAGAGAGGGAGATGAATGGAAGCAAGCAGGGAGTAAGAAGGGTGGAATCTTAGTGCTGGGGGACTCAATACTAAGAGGAGTTAGGTGGGGTAGCAAGGGGGAGAGGCATAGTCGCATTTGGGTGGAGGCCATACCAGGAATGACAGCGGAAAGGGTGGGACAGTCTGTTCTAAAATATGCTAGAAGGGGTAGGGACAAGCCTTATTTAATTATACATCTTGGGACAAACGACCTGGCTGACAAGACAGTAGATACAGTCCAGAGGAGGTTTGAGGAACTAGCACAATTATGTGAGGGGGCAGGAAGATCAGTAACTTTTTCAGAGATACTTCCAGTGCCAAAGGCAAGCACAAGAAAGCTGAGAATAGAGAATTTAATGGATGGCTAAGAACCTGGTGTTGTGCTAAAGGGTATGGGCTGTGGGGGTGGGAGGGACCTGGGAGGACAGTAGTCTCTATGCCAGGACAGACTACACTTGAGTGAGGAGGGAAAGAAAGTGTTGAAACAGAGGATGGAGGAGTACATAGAGGAAGTTGGGAATTTAAACTAGGAGTGGAGTCAGTTGGGGAAGAGATATGCAGAGACCACGGGTTGGGAAACCATATGAGCTTACCCCCCATAACAGTGACAAAGGACAAATGGCAAGTACTGTTGGTGATGTTAGGAAAGGAGGGCAGGATGGGAGGGTGGGAAAGGGTGGAAGGTGGTTACCTTTAATGCTAGGAGCCTTGGGAGGAAAACTGCAGAGTTACAGATTCTCATGGCAGAGGGAAAGGTGGACATTGCAGCCATCACAGAAACATGGGCCACCCAATACAATGACTGGGACCTGTCTGTACCAGGGTACAGGTTATTTCGTAGGGACAGGGTGATTTGGGAAAGGGGGGTGGCACTATATGTGAAGGAAGGACTGAAGTGTGTAAGGGAGGAAGGGGAGGAGGGTAGTACAGAGTCACTTTGGATGAAATCCAGGATTCCAAGAATAGGATTCTTAGAATGGGAGTGGTGTACAGGCCACCATCTCAGACGGAGGAGTTAGACAGGAACTAGCGGACAGATCAGGAGGACCTGCAAGAAGGGTAGTGTGGTGATTGTGGGGACTTCAACATGGCAGGAGTGGACTGGAGCACCCAACAACCAGGAACAGAAGGGAGCAGGTACTGCTGGATGCCCTCCAGGACAGCTTCCTGCGCAAATGGTCAGTGAACCAACCAGGTTAGGGAATACTCTTGACCTTGTGCTGGCAAATGGGGACTTTGTGAGAGAACTTACAGTGGAGGAACCGCTGTCAGGGAGTGACCACCACTCAGTATGGCTCACATTGGATATGGGCAAGGAAGGAGTGGAATCTGGCACCATAGTGCTGGACTTCAGGAGGGACAACTTTGGGAGGATGGGGGAAGTGGTAAAAGGGTACCTGGCCAGAATTAATCTAGTATGGACACTAACCAGAGGTGGGAGCTCATAAAGCTGGGGATAGTGGAGGCAACCAAAACCTGCTGCAAAGCCCAGAGCAAGAAGGCTAGGGCTAAGAAACCGATCTGGTTGAGCAAGGAGGTCATGGAAAAGGTAAGGAGGAAAAGAGCTGCCTTTAGGAAGTACAAGAAAGCAGGGGACAGGAGAGTACTTGACAGAATCGAAGGAGGTGACAAGGGCAGTAAAGGATCCAAAGCATCTCGGAACTCAGGCTGGCACAAGGCATTAAGAAGGGAGAAGGACTTCTTTAAGTACATCAGGAGAAAAGGAGCTGTAAGGACCACATAGTAAGGATTAGGAAGGAGGGGTTGGAAGCAGAGTGCGATAAAGCGGAAGCACTAAATGAGTACTTCTGCTCAGTATTTACTAAAGAAGAGGGGTGACACCCAAGGTGGGAGAAATGGCAGAAGCAGGGTGGGAAGTGGTGACAGATGGGGAAATCATGGAGAGCAGAGTTCGAGAGGGTTTGAAGGCACTGAGGTGGACAAGGTGCCAGGCCAGATGGCATCCACCCAGGGTACTGAAGGAGCTGGCAGAGGTCCTTGCAGGACCTTTGGCAGACCTATTCAATGCCTTACCATCTGTGGGTGTGTACCTCAGGACTGGAGGATGAGCCCATGTGGTGCCCCTCCACAAGAGTGGCCCAAGGATGAACCGGGAAACTACAGACCAGTGAGCCTCACATCCATCATGGGTAAGCTAATGGAGACTATCCTGAAGGAGAGGCTGATGGCCCTCCTAGAGGCCAAAGGACTACAGGACAGCAGACAGCATGGCTTCATACGTGGCAGATCCTGCCAAACCAACCTGGTCGAGTTCTATGACTGGGTAACTAGGCAACTGGACAGGGGCCATGCAGTGGATGTCCTGTATCTGGACTTCAGTAAGGCATTCGACTCAGTGCCACATGGAAGGCTGGGGAAGGAAGTTAGTAGGCACAGGGGCGGGTGCAAAGCTGGTGAGATGGGTAGGAAACTGGCTGCAGGGAAGGCAACAGAGGGTGGTGGTGGGTGGGAGCTCTCACACCCAGGGCAGTGACGAGCTGGTGTTCCACAGGGCTCGGTGTTGGGACCAGTGTTGTTTGAGATATTCATTGCAGACATATCATGGGACATCAAGAGCAAGATCAGTCTGTTTGCTGATGATACCAAGGTAGGCGCGGTGGTGGATGACCTAGGGGATGGCAGGGGTTGCAGGATGATCTGGCAAAGCTTGAAACCTGATTAGACACCTGGCAACTGGGCTTTAATGCCAAAAAGTGCAAGGTGCTGCATTTTGGGATGAAGAACCCAAGGAGGAGTTACCAGCTAGGGGGAGTGGAGCTAGCCCAGATAGAGGAGGAGAAGGATCTGGGTGTGCTCATTACAGGGTCAATGAACAACTCGGCACAATGTAGGAAGGCAGCTGCAAAGGCCAACAAAATGCTGGGTTGTATTGCAAGGGGTATATCCTCGAGGAGGGAGGAGGTGATTCTGCCACTGTATAGGTCATTAGTTAGACCTCACCTGGAGTACTGCGTGCAGTACTGGCGTCCGTATCTGAAGAGGGACATTAAGTTACTGGAGGGGGTGCAGCGCAGAGCGACAAAGATGATCAAGGGGCTGGGGGACTTATCATACGAGAGGAGCTTGAAGGAGTTGAACATGTACTCATTGGAGGAGAGGAGAGAAAGGGGTGACGTGATTGAAACCTTTAAATACATGAAAGGAATAAACAAGACAGGTACAGAGGGGCTGTTCAAAATAAGGAAGGGGAGGGCCACCAGGGGCCATGATATGAGACTGGGCGAGGAAGGTTCAGGAGGGAGATGAGGAGACACTTTTACAGAGGGTGGTAGCTGAGTGGAATCGTTACCTGTTGAAGTGGTATGCAGTAGAACAGTGGATTGCTTCAAACGAGGATGGGACAGGACAAGGGGAGGTTAATGAAGGGGAAGGGTGGAAGGAAGGGGCAGCTGCAGAATAAGGGGTGCTAGCTGCACATTCGAGCAGACTTGATAGACCTCTAGGCCTTTATCTGCTGGCAAATTTCGTATGTTCGTATGTTACCTCGCAGGGTGTGTCAGACCAGCATGCTGATCCGGTCACCAACCCTCGGGATCCCATTACCTTGGAGGATCCTCAGCTTTCTCCGGTTCCCTCCATTTCTCACTGTCTGGGTTCCTGACAGTCGAGATTGCAATGCCGTAGTCTGGAGTCGAGCAGCCTGTGCCAACATTGGTGATCCCACTCTCAGCACTGGGGTAAATGGCACCACTGCTATTATTCGTCTTCTTCCTCCTCAAATGAGGAGAGGCTCAGATGCAAGTTCAATGGCACTATGAAGAGGTAATGTGGCAGCAGCTCATGTTTTCTCGGAGTAAGCCAGTTCCGGACCCCACTCTGGCTCTTCCATGGCTCCCACCACCGAGGCCCCAGCCTACTCTGGTTCAGCTGGTTCTGGCTTGACCTATTCCAGCCTCTCCGCTCATCCAAGTGGAGTTGCTGCCTAAACAGCTGAAGGATGGTCCCCCTCATAAGGATGCCCTTACTGCTCCTGGGCATCTTCATCTGCTGTCAGTCACCATGACTCCTGACAGACCGTGCAGGGTCAGTGGGGACTCATGTGGTTGACTGCTTTTTGGGAAATCCTCATAGTCTTAGAACTCCACCCTGTATTGCCGTTCACTGGATGCTGAATTGGGGGAGGATTTGTCTACGAAGCACAGTCTCACCTCTTTGGAGGGATTGCTCCATTTGATTTCAGAGTCAACAGATGGAGCCCATTCAAAAACAGGCTAAGTATCCCTTGACCGAAATGCTCAACCAAGGGGACTTACCTGGGGTTGTCTTCCTGGTCATAGAGGCCATTCTTGGCCCCATTCAGGAGCTTTGGCAGCACCCTGCCTCCTGCCCTGTGCTGTTGGCCCATATGGCCCAAAAGTATGCGGTCCCTACGGGTTCTCTGTCGAGTTTCACCAAGCATTCCTTGACCAAGGGTCTGCAATCAGTTTTGGAGGCCCCAGCTCAAAAAAGATAGACCACCTGGAGACGGTGCAGAGAAGGGCTACAAAGATGGTGCATGAACTGCATCGTGAGCCATCAAGGCCAGACTCGGGGGGTGGGGGAATTAAATCTGTACACCCTTGAGCAGAGAGAGAAACAGAGGGGACATGGTCGAAACTTTTAAGTACATTAAGGGAATCAACACAACACAACAGGAAACCTCTTCCAGCAAAACTGGGATGCACATACAAGGGGGCACAACTTGCTTCTGGTGGGAGGCCGCTTCAATAGCAACATCAGGTAGTACTTCTTTACAGAAAGGGTCCTAGACCCATGGAACAGCCTACCTCAGAATGTGATGGAATCCAAGACAGTGCGCAATTTGCATGGGACAGACGGTGTACTGTCGCCGCAGCGACTCCCATACAGTGGAGACCATCACAGCGACAGGATTTGGCCAAAATCCACATGTTGCTGTGATGGTCTCTGCATGGCAGGGGATTGCCTGCACTTGGGGTGTCGCCTCCCCAGTCCAGCTCTGACTCGTGAGGTGAGAATCCTAGAGATCGGGGTGGGCCCTCACACATGGGGAGGAATTCGGGGGCTGTGCACTAAGGCATCCCCAACACTGTATTGCCGACACTCGGCAATGCAGCTGTCGGGGATGTCTCCATAACCGCTGTCACTGCGGTAAGGTAAAACCGGGACAGACATTGTGGACACATCAGGGTGCAGTCTAAATAGGGAGGTGGGCAGAAACACAGGCAGACTAGATGGATCATGTGGTCCCCATCTGCTGACATGATTCCTATGTTCCTATGGTGGCCGACTTGGTCTTTTGGCGTACCAGCAATGTCGGGGATGTGGACAAGCCTAACAATAAGGAATCCAAGAGATTGGATCACATGACCAGAAAGGTCTGTGCGGCCTCTTCTCTTGGCCCTCTTCAGGTGAGTTCGGCCCTTTTGATGGCCCATTTCACTCATGCCCTTCCAGGCACTCTTGATGAGGTGCTTCCTCAGCTCCCAGCTGACTTACAGACCACTGTCAAGCAAGTCTAGGACCAAGGCCAAGCAGTCCCAAAACTGAAGCTCCAGATGGCCATGGACATCGGCGATTCCTAAACCTGGTCCGTGGCTGCTGCGACGGTGGCCATACACCGCAGGGCTTGGCTGCAGATTTCTACCTTTATGGCAGATACCCAGCATAAGTTGGTAAATGTCCCCTTCTTGGGCACCAACCTGTTCAGGCTGAGGTGGAAGGACACCTCACTCGAATCAAGAAGTCCAGTGCCACCCTGGACTCTGTCACCTCCGCCCAGAGGGATCCCAAGGGCTTGAAGCTTCAGAGGAAGAAGCCTTTTTGGCCCCTCTCTGCCCCTGCAGCAAAGCCGTCCCAGCCCCCAGCTGGGCAGCAGGCACAGGTTTGGTGTCCTCGACCGAAGTCAATTTCTTTGGTCGTCCGCAAACAGGGTAGTCGAGGTCCTGCTGTTTCCGCAACTGGTCTCTCCGCCTCCTCCAAGCCTGCCCGGTGACAGGATGGGGGTGCCTCCCCATACCCATCCTGTCTCCTCTGGGTCCTCTTGTGAGGGCTAGCTCTGCCTCTTCCATTCTGCCTGATCCGCTGTCACTATGGACAGGTAGGTCCTCCAGCTGACTGGCCTGGGACTGCCTCTAGAGTTTGAGGCTTACCCACCTTGCCAAGCCCACGCCCCATGGGAGGACATGTTGTCTGCAGACATGCTGTCAGCCCTTTGGGAAGACATTGCTCGGCTCCCCCAGAAGAAGGTAGTGGCTTAAGTCCCAGACCCTCCAGTAAGCCCAGGGTTTGTCTCCAGGTACTTCCTGGTCCAAAAACTGATGGAGGGCTGGGGCCCCATCTTAGATCTACACAACCTGAACAAATTCCTTCGGTCGCGCACCTTCAGGATGCTCACTCTAAGATCATTCCATCTCTGGAGCAGAACATGTGGTTCTGCTCTCTGGATCTTCAGAAAGCGTTCTTCCATGTTCCTATCCTTCCGTCCCACCTCCGGTTCTTGCAGTTCTGTGTGGAGGAAAATGATTTCCAGGCCATGCCCTTTGGCCTCTCCTTGGCTCCCAGGGTCTTCACCAAGTGCATCGTAGTTGTGGCAGCCTACTTGAGAATTTGAGGGGTCTGGTTGTATCCTTACCTGGATGACTGGCTGATAGTAGGTCCCTCCAGGGAGGAGGTGGAGTGGTCCAGGGACCTGGGCCTCCAGACCTGCTTGTCCCTTGGCCGCCTGGTGAACGAGGCCAAGTTGTAGCTCGTACCTCTGCAGGTCATACATTTCATCGGAGCAGAGCTTGACTCTTGCAGAGCCGGTGCTTGGCTTCCCCCTAGTGCTCCCAGGTCACCCCTGAAAACAGGCACTTGTGCCTAGTGGGCCTAACCCGATTACCAAAGACTAAGATTAAAAATAAATAAATAAATAAATCTCCCCTTTGGTGCATGAACCGCCGCCACTGTAGGACTTGTTGCTGGTGTTGGTAAAGCTTATGGGCAAGCCATTCAAACTGATGCACAGCTGTGAAATGTCACCTGTCATGGAAGACCACCTTCTTGGTGGCTATCTCGTCAGCCAGAAGGATCAGTGAGCTCCAGGTGCGCTTGGTGGAGTTTCCTTACTTGGTCTTCCACAGGGACAAGGTTGTCCTTCACCCCAAACTGAAGTTCCTCCTGAAGATTGTGTCTGAGTTTCACCTTAGCCAGGTGATGCATCTCATGGTGGTCCTCACTAATCGCACCTCGGAGGCTGAGCACAGGCTCCATACTTTAGACCTGAGGCAAGCGCTTGCCTATTATAAGGAGCATATGGCTGGAGTTCAGGGAGAGGTTCACCAGTTCTGTCACCTTTGCTGAAGCTGTGGCTGGCAAAGCAGACAACTGGCAGGTGGATTGTATCCTGCATTGAACTCTGTTACAGGTTGGTGAGTAGGGAGCCTCCCATAGGGCTCAGGGCTCATTCCCGTTGCACCAATGGCTGCTTCCAGGGATATCCCTATTGAGGAAATGTGCAAGACTGCTACCTGGAAGTCAGCATACACCTTCATTTCCCACTACCACATTGATCTTGAGTCATGCCAGGATGCTGGTTTTGGGGCCTCAGTTCTCCAGTCTCTCTTCCCTAAGTAGGGGGTGTTTGCCTTGCGTCCACCTCCCTGGAGAACTGCTAGGAGTCTGCCAGAAGTGTGGAACTGTACATCATATCCACATCCCTAGAAAAACAGGTCACTTACCTGTAACAGTTCTAGTAGTGGTATATAATGTACATCCACACTGACCCATCCAACTTCCCCTGGCAAGTGGCACACTGATTCTTGCTTCCAGTGGGTAAGATCTGATGTCACGGGGTGGTGCTGAGGGAGTTACTAAAGGGGAGTGGGTGGGAAGAGCCAGCTTAAAGACATTCCAGCAGGAATTTAAAGGAAATTGTTCACCTTCCTGAGTTATGCCCTGCTGAAACACTGAGTCCTAATTACTTCAGTTTAATCTTTTAATTTGAATTGTGATGAAATTATGTGAATTGGTAAGACACATTTTAAGCACCTTGTTAACCGGTAGCAAAATGTTTTTTTTTTTTCCTTTGTTTAAACTTGCACACTTTCCTTTGTCATTACTTCACTTACCAGTCAATAAATGCTCCTAATGAATTGAAATGCAGCCCACACATTATGGTTACATATGTCATGTGCTGGTATTTTAATGACAGCCACTATCATTGCCAGATGTGTTTTTACTGTAATTCTGCTGCAGACACTTTTGATACAAGAAGACCAGGAACAACAGCAAATACGGTATAGTGATACATGGAGTGCGGAATGTAAAAAAGAGCCGTCTGTTGCCCTGTATGTGTATTATTAGTTTCAAATCGCATGTTAGTGGTCCATCATCCAATTGCCGATGTTTTATGTCATGAGCGTAATCTCGGTTTGTTACCCTAACATTGTGCCTGCTTGGCAGGGAACCGGTTTTCTGATTAAATTTACTGTAACCCGTATCTAAGAATACCAACAATGAGGCCCAGCCACCAAAAGCAACTGTTTGGTTCTATGCATAAATCAGACAGCTAGCCACTACCATCCCAGTGTTGACACTGGCAGCACAGCAGTACTGATCGTCCCATTAAAAAAAAAAAAAAAAATTTAAAATATATTTATGAGACTGCTAGCAACTAGTTTAACGACTCAATGACTGGTTCCTTTATTAATATTCTTTTGTGAATGATTGAGAGAAAAATATAAGTAATGCAAGTTGGAAAATATGTGGAGAAGCACTAGCATTCCAAATTATGGACCTTCAGACAACATGAAGTCTTGGTGTATTCTGACCATTGTAGTGATATCCAACCTTTGAACTGCCCCAGAGAGGAAAGAGTTAACTTTCCATGCAAGGCATGGAACGCTGAGTTCGAGCTCGGTTGAGACTCTGTCTGTTGTTGTTTGAACCCAAACTGCCAGATTCTTTACTCTGCCTCACTGAACAGTCGCTCCGGAGATTTCTCCTTTGCTCGGTTCAGTTTAGTCTGTTAAATTGTCGTTTTTTCCCTCGGTTTCAACCGAATTTATTCCATCTAACCTGTCGGTTCAGTCTCTGTCTGTGGTACCGTGAGTACTAGATAGTTTTTATTGTTTGCTTCTGTGTGTAACATTAGCGTCGGATCGGTTCGGTTTGAACCGATTAGGTTATTAAAAAGTTTGTTCTACTTTTAGAGTGTAGTAACGGTCCTTATCGGTTCTAAAAAACAGATTTCATTATGTATTTTTCCATGACCCGTAACACGGTCAGGAACCGATAAGGGTGTCTTGCCTGGCGGATTGCCGAAAAAAGGGTAAGTTTGGTTAGGACTGGCCATGTCTGAGAAACCCAAGAGAAAAACCGGGCCCACTGGGTTTCAGCACTGTAGTGTGTGTGGGGAAGCCTTTGCTAAGGCTGACCCCAAACCACCTGTGTTTATTGTCTGGGGTTTGACCACCTCGATTCGGACTGCCAGATTTGCAAAAGTTTTCCTACAGCTACCCTGGAAAAGAGAGTAGATAGGCTGAGGGAAAGGGAGGCCAAAAAGTCTGCTGACCCGGATGGCCAGCCCGGTTCGGTTCCAACCGAACCAGAAGGAGTGCCCTCTGACAAGGGCGAAACTTCTTCAGGCAAAAGGAGAACCGACTCTGAGGAGTCAGTTCCGGTTAAAAGAAAAAGAAGGGATAAGTCAGCCAGTTCGGATCCACAAGTTCTTTCTCCGACCGCTGATGAAATAGTCAAAGCGATAAGGATTGTTCAGTCGCTAACTCCGGCTCCAACCGAATCGGCACCATTGGTTAGGGGCTCGGTTCGGTCGGTTCCCCTGGTTCTGGATTATAACTTAGAGGATTTTTATGAACCGGAGCAAAAGGAAGGAGAGTATGAGGATAGTGATGGTGATTATGAAAGTCTGGATGTGCCTATTGACCCGGACATCTCCCCAGACAGACCTTCAGGGGTTTCTCCTCCTAGGCTTTCTGAGTCCCCTTGCCACTTTGTTTTACAAAAAAGTGGCTGAAACTCTTCAGCTTCCTATTGAGGAAGCAGTAGAGGATCAGGAGGAGCCTGATTATGTTGAGATGATGGACATCCCAGAGTCCAGGAGGCTGTCTGTTCCTCTCCATAAATCTTTTGGGAAACAGACATTTAAAATTTTAAAGACTCCTAATTCTATACCTCCTGTGGACAAAAGAATGGACAAGAGGTATACTCTTTCAGGCTCAGATACGGAGTTCCTTTCCCAGCAATGCAGCCATGTTGGGGTAGTGCAGGCTGCTGCCTGTGATAAGGCAAATATACCCTTGTCTTCACACACCCCAGATAAGGACTCCAAGAGGATTGATGCCATGGCAAAGAAACAGTACATGGCAGCATCTTTGGGACTCAGGCAGGCTAATTATATGGCCTATACAGCTAGATACCAGAAGTCTAGATGTGACACTGTGATGGCTCTAGCTAAACAGGTCCCTGGCCAGCTTGCCAAGGAGCTGGAGCAGGTGGCTGCAGATGGTATTGAGGCATCCAGGGTGCAATTTCATGCTGCAGTGGACTCCAATGATGTTTCATCTAGAGTCATTGCTACATCTGTGGCCCTTCGTAGGATGGCTTGGCTCAGATGTACTAGCCTGTCTCAGGATACCCAGACTAAGGCCATGGATTTTCCTGTTGTTGGTAATTCTCTGTTTGGGGAGCAGACAGAGAACTACATGAAGAAAATGGATGAATACAGGACCACCTATAGAGTGCTCAGGCCAAAGAAAGGCAAGCCACTCCCCAGAGGCGCAACATTCAGGGGCAGGCTTTTCATAGGCCTTTCTACCAAGCCAGGCCTCCTCTTCTGCCTTTGCCCAGAGGGTTCTTCAGAGGAGAGGCAGACAGGGTACAAGCAGGCCTACCACCCCTCAGCATAAAGCCCCTGCCAAACAAGCACCCTGATGGGTTTGCCGGGCTGATTTTCCACCACCCGTAGAGAGCAGGCTAGCTTACTTTGTCCAGGACTGGATGTCTTTAACATCAGACAAATGGGTCCTGGAAGTAGTAAGCCAGGGACTGATTCTCAGCTTAAATTTCCCAAGATGAGAACCAGGTCCTTTCCACCTGCAAATCCTTCAGAGGCCCTTGCCCTAGAGGCAGAGGTCTCTTCCTTCTTAGCTCTGAGAGCCATAGAAAGGTTCCACCCCTACAAAGGGAAAAGGATTGTACTCAGGTACTTCCTAACTCGCAAAGACAGGAGAATGGCGGCCATCCTGGATCTCAGATATTTAAACAAGCACCTTTTAAAGCCAAAGTTCAAAATGGTGACTCTGGGAATAATTCTACCTCTCTCAAGGCCAGGAGACTGGCTAGTCTCCCTGGACCTCAAGGATGCCTATTTCCACATTCTCATCAGATGCTCCCACAGAAAGTACCTCAGGTTAGAGTTGCCCTCAGGCCACTATCAATTCAGAGCAATGCCCTTTGGCCTAACATCAGCTCCAAGGGTGTTCACATAATGCCTGGCAGTAGTGGTTGCTTTCCTAAGGAGAAAAAAGATCTCCATCTTTCCATACCTGGGCGACTGGCTCATAGTAGGTCAGTCTCCAGACCAAGTCAAGTCACACCTACAGGTAACTCAGCAACTGCTCACTTCTTTAGGATTCCTTCTGAATCTTTCAAAGTCAGTTCTAGAGCCAGTGCAGCTCCTCACCTTCATAGGGGCAGAGCTGTATACAATAAAGGCAAGAGCCTTCCTTCCCCTGGACAGGGCAAGGACCCTTGTTACACTGGCCTCTTCATTCACCCTCCAGGTGTCTTGACCAGCAAGGCATTTTCTGCAGCTCCTGGGCCACATGGCTGCCTCTACAGCAGTGGTCCAAGGAGCAAGATTTCAGATGAGGGACATCTCAGTTCCACTTAAGAGCCTTCTGGTCCCAGAGAAAGATTCTCTGGACCAAGCTAATCCCAGTGATTCGAACCCTGATCCAGGCTTTGCAATGGTGGCAGGATCAGGACAACCTAAGGCAAGGAGTTCCCTTTGTCACTCAATCTCATTCTCTAATCCTTACCACAGATGCCTCCCTCTTGGGCTGGGGAGCCCACTTGGGGGATCTGACCACCCAAGGGTTGTGGTCACCTCAAGAATCTCTGCTTCACATCAATCTCTTAGAACTCAGAGCAGTGTTTCTAGCACTTCAAATGTTTTCCAAGTCTGTTCAGAACAAAATAATTCAGATCAGGACAGACAATACCACCACAATGTAGTACATCAACAAGCAGGGGGGCACTCGGTCTATGGCCTTGTGCACAGAGGCAATGAAGTTGTGGTCTCTGGCCTATTCCCTGAATACCTCTCTGATAGCAGTGCACCTCCCAGGGAAGGACATTGTCCTGGCAGATGCTCTCAGCAGGATATCTCAGGGCCATCACGAATGGTCTCTAGATCCCTGATTTTGAAGGTGATCTTCTCAGATGGGGCACCCACAGATAGATCTTTTGCAGCCCCAGACAATCACCAACTTCCTCTTTTTGCTGCAGGCCCCCAGTGTTGGGCTCAGTCCCCCTGGATGCCCTAGTTCTCAATTGGGAAGGGAAGTTCCTGTATGCTTCCCCCCCTTCCCTCTCCTGTTCAAGGTACTAGTCAAAATCAGGTCTCAACCCTGCTAAGTGATTCTGATTGCTCCAGACTGGGCCAGACAGCCTTGGTACCCTCTCTTGCGGTCCTTGGCAGTCCACCTTCCCTAGTCTCTTCCCAGGAATTACAACCTGTTAACATGTTCTCAGGGAAGGGTTTGGTATCCAAATCTCAAATCTCTCAATCTCAAGGCCTGGCTCTTGAAGAGTTGGAGTTTGCTGATTTGCATCTCTCTCAAGGTGTTCTGGATATTTTAAAGGCTTCTGGAAAGCCTTCCACCAGAAAGACTTACAACTCCAAATGGAAAAGGTTTACTATTTGGTGCTCTGGGAAGCATATTTCTCCAGAGTCTGCTGGGTTGCCTACAGTCCTTGACTATATGGTTCATCGCAATAGCTTGGGATTCAGACCAGCTACACTTAGAGTGCATCTGGCAGCTGTCTCTGCCTTCTTGTCAGCAGGCAAGTACTCTTCCCTTTCAGTTCATCCTGTATTCTGTAAATTCTTCAAGGGATTGCTGCATACCAATCCTCCCTTCACCGACCCTGCCCCAGCTTGGGACCTTAATGTTTGCATTGCTCAGCTTATGCAACCCCCTTTTGAGCCTTTGTCCTCAGCAGAGCTTAAGTACTTGACTTGGAAAACTGTGTTCTTAGTAGCCATTACTTCTGCCAGACACATAAGTGAGTTACAGGCCCTGTCAGTGGAGCCTGATTTTATCTCTTTCCATAGAGATAAGGTGGTCTTCAGGACTAATAGGAAGTTTTTGCCTAAGGTGGTTTCAGATTTCCACCTTAACCAGTCTATGTCTCTTCCTGTTTTCTTCTACTGACCATTCCTCCTCTGGGGAGAGGAGGCTGCACAGCAGAATGTGAAAAGGGCCCTGAGCTACTACATAGAGCACACCAAGGGTCACAGGTTTGACTCCCTCCAACTGTTCCTTACTTATGGTGAGGTCAGTAAGGGAAAACCTGCCACTAAGAGATCTATTGCCAGGTGGATTGTCTCTTGTATACAATTTTGCTATGAAAAATTAGGTAGGATCCCACCCTCAGGCCTGAGGGCTCACTCTACCAGAGGTACAGCTGCTGCCAGGGATATTCCTATCTTAGAGATTTGTCAAGCAGCCACCTGGAAAACAGTACATACTTTCACCAAGCATTACTCTCTGGATATCCAGGCTAGGAGTGATGCTCGGTTTGGCACAGCAGTGCTTCAGAGCCTGTTCCCGAAGTAGGTTCTGTCCCTTCTCCATGGAGTTACTGTTTGGTAGTCTGCAATAGTCAGAATACAGCAAGACTTCATGTTGTTTGAAGAAAAAATTACTCACCTTAGTAATGTTGTTTCTTCTAATGGAGTCTTGCTGTATTCTGACCTTCCCCCCTGCCTCCCCTCTCAGAACTTGGGTTTTGGGATGTGGGTGGGCAGGAACAGTGTTGGCACCCTAGACGTGCCCCCCCCCTTTTTCTCACCCTCTTATTTTTGGGTATGTGTTGTGTTTTGTTTTTTGGGTTTCCCGACGAGTCTTTGCCTTGGAACCAAAAAACCTATTTATTAGATTTAGTTGCCAGTTGGCTAGTGTAAGTTTACAGTTTCCACACAGGACGCCCAGTGAGTTTAGCTCGTAAAGATCTGGCGGTTTGGGTTAAAACAACAACAGACAGAGTCTCAACCGAGCTCGAGCTCAGCGTTCCATGCCTTGCATGGAAAGTTAACTCTTTCCTCTCCGGGGCAGTTCAAAGGTTGGATATCACTGCAATAGTCAGAATACAGCAAGACTCCATTAGAAGAAACAATATTACTAAGGTGAGTAATTTTTTCTTGTCCACCATGCCATTTTTGGAGGGCTGGTGCTACAGGCTGTGGGGTATACTGGATTCAACAAAGATTTGGAATGGGGGGGGCAGGCATGGAGTGGGCACAAGTATAACAGCAAGGTCCCTCCTCGCATCATGAATCATGATACTAGGATTCTCATCTGCTCTGAAGCATGGACTCGTTTCTGGGGTTTGATAGAGTGCATCTAATGCCCCTCATATATGAGGCCATCCCTTGAGACCGCATATAGTTGTGTGCGGAGTGTGATCAAGTGTTTTTGGTCATCATATGCAGTGGCTTCTGGGGTTTCTTTTCATGTGCAAAGGGAGTCCAAACACGACAGTGCTATTGACATCAAGACTGATGGGGTGCTCAATGAAGACATCTTGTGCTGCAGTAACTTACATCAGAACACCATTTGCAGCATCACTCTCCTATTACCTGGCAAGCAGACACAACGTAAGTGCATAAAACATGGATCACTCTCTGGACATAACACCTCTCCAGTACGATGAAAGACAACTAGCATATGATATAAATAAAATAATACAAATACATGGAAACAGACAGCTCCTTTTTCATGTCTACCTGCCGGTGCCACCATAGTTTGGTTGCCGAAGCCCCGCTTTTTCACATTTTTTTTTTTTTATTATGCCAACCCAGATTTGCACAGTTAAAAGTGTTTTTAGCTGTATGCAGATGTATAGCATTCATTTAGGAGATATCATAGTGTTAGTCGCCCTCTGCTGTTTTGAAGGCTGCACTTGTCCGTTTACAGGTCACACTTGGTTCTTAGAACAGCCATAAATACTCCGCAGCTGTTACCTGCTTCACACATTTTCTCCCTCCGATCCTATTTGAAAGAAATACTGAGAGTGTGTTAGAACTGCTGTAATCATGCTACCCTCTTGGATTCCATGTCTTTCTCTTTCTCTCTCTCTCTCTCTCTCTCTCTCTTCAACTCTTGCATCACTTGCTTTGCCTTTTTGAATGAGACCAATTGAAACTCATAATCACGTTTTGCACTTCATTTTCATTTTATTTAAACAAAGTGTAATGAAACATGTTACATTCTGTATGTAAATATTAATTTTATACATTCTTATTGTTGAATACACATTTTTCTGTGGTGATGGGTGCTAGAAATTCAGCAGCAAAATGCAAGAGGTTGCACAGGCTTCCACTATATCAATCACAAATCCTTTGGTTGGGGAAATATCACCTGTATGCAAGTGGCTGTCACAGAATGCAATTGTTGTTTCTTCATCCATCTTCCCTCCTACCCTACTATGGTCAGAGTTCTACAGCCTACGTGAAACAGCGTATCCTCTACAACATGACACTACCATTACTCCTGTGATGTGGAACTTGTAGCTGTTTGTGTCCCCCAACTAGCCACTGAATATGTCCCCTGGTGTATATTGGCACCCCCACATACTCTGATCAATGGTACTCTTATTCTTTGGTTGCTACAGTGTGCATAGTGGGACCATATATTCTCAACTTCCACTTGTCAGTCTTCAGCATTCATTACCGCTGGGTGTAAGCCGGAGGCGCACACCTACCAGGGAGCCTTTTTTTTTGGGGGGGGGGGGGTCTGCGCCGATGGCACCACCCATTAGGCCGACGTACTGTGTGGCATTTGAGGGTTGGCCATTAGGCGCTGCAGACTTCTCCTCCGCCCCAATTCTGTTTTCTCCCACTGTGGAGGTTAACACCTGCTGTGAGAGTGACCAGAAGTTTGCTGCATCAGAAGGCCTTTTCTGCAGTTCAATACCGTGTTCTCCTGCTTTGAAGTTTTCCTCCATCCCAGTTCTGAGTATCCACCCGACGCCCGGTAAGCTAGTTCCTTTTAAATTTCTTACTGACGACGTTGGGTCTATTTCCATAGTTTTTTGTAAATTGTTTTCAGTGTCACGTCTGGTTCAGGAGCTAGGAAAAAATCCAAAGCGGGCCGTGCCCCCGTGCGTCGGTGCCCCTGTGGCCAGCATTATTCTGTAATGGACCTACATGACATTTGCCTTTGTTGCCTGGGTCCCAACCGTGATATGGATAATTACGATGCCTGTTTCACCATGGACCACCGCGTTCTCAAGATCCATATGTTTAAAGTCGGCAGGGCCCCGCCAGCTTTCAGAGGATGGCATCATTCTAGGGATGCCATGGCAAGAACTCTTGATCCTGCCTCCGGGTCTCCTCCTGGATCTACACGGCCTGGTAAGGAGGAAACCTCCTCTTCTGATTCTAGCCTTGCCATAGAGGAGGTTTCTTCTGTGGTGCCAGAGGAATGGCTCGGTTCCCTGTGGAGTTGGGTCGGGAGCACCTCTATGGCAGTCACCTCCTCGGAGGTGCAGACTCTCCCGCTGTTGTGGCCCACGGCTGCTGGACCCAGCACCGGTGGATGCTCGACACCACCAACCAGCGCCATCTCAGATCCCGGTGCCCTTCATGCCACTGGTGATTGGGGCAGCACTGTGGGTGGTTAAATCCCATGGCAGTGCCACTCGTGGTACCATTGGCAGGGGCTCCCAGGGTTGCTAGTCTGGTGGTGTGCATGGTCTCCTCCTCCTCTTCAGAGGGGGATGACTCGCTGGCCAATCCAGATTGGCGTCCCGACTCCCTGGAGTCAGGGAGCCCCCCTGGACATGACACCAGGCGCCCCAGTGCTCGTCTCCCAGGGACCATGGTCTCTGTGGGCCCCTATGTCAATGCCAATGTTGGGGGCCCAGCGGCAGATAGTAGTTCTGGGACACCTGGGGCGATGGTCCCGACCTCGGAGGCCGGAGCAGTTGCCATCTCTGGTGCTGTCTTGGCTACTGTGGTTGGGACGGGACCTCCTCTTCGGACTCCCTCTTTGGTCGAGGACACCAAACCTGTGCCTGCACTGGGCTTGAGGAATAGGGCGGTTTCGGAGTCCAGTGGGTTGAAAGGTCAGGGTGAAACACGAGGACCCTTTTCCACTACCCTGTGGGGAGTAGGGAGGAGTCGCAGTGCTAAACTGCGCTTCTCCTTCTCTGAGATTCTGGAGGTGCCCTCAGAGGGTGGCACTGGGGTTTGCCCTTCTGGAACCATACAACCCCAGTCACACCACAGGGGAGAATCCCCCTCAGGGCTCAACCAGGATTTGTTTTCACATTTGCAGCATCCACTGACTGGGTTGACCACTGGATCCCCTGTGTGGGAGGATCTACTGCGAGGTCTCAGAGCCATGGCAGAGGCTGGGCCCTTCCCCAATCCTTCTGCAGACACCTCCCTCTCTCCCAGGCCATGTGGGCCCTATGGAACCCTTGACCTGGGAGACATTCAGGGCTACTGCGGCAGCCTTCCATAGGTATGTTAGAGCCATGGATGAGCAGGTCTTTTGCCTGTCTCCACCGCCTCAGGAGGACTCTGAACATCCGAGCTCCTCTAATTCCTCAGCTTCCTCATCTGAGGAAGAGGAACATTCCATTCACCTCTCCTCTGATGCTGATTTCACTGAATATTAGCAATTCCTTTTGAAGCTGGTTCAGGAGCTCCACATTTCCCATGTGGTAAGATGCAATACCAAGTGGGAGACGTGCACCTTTTTAAGCGAATTCAGAGCGAACCACCTTGTGGTACGTTTCTTTCCTATTCCCTTCCAAGAGGTGTCAATCCGCACCTGGCAGTCACCAGTCACCTCATCCCCAGCCCCAGTGGACTGCAGAAGGAGGTATTGCACTCCCCAAGAGTCTCTTGGTTCTCTGCCTCACCCGCCCTCGGGGCTGATGGCTCTAGATGCTCCTTCCGGGCTACAACACCCAGTGCACAACTGACTGCCAGATCCAGATTTCGCTGAGTTCGATTGATGGGGAAGAAGAGTTTTCTCTTCAGCTTGTGTGTTACTCTGCATCATATCACATCAGGCTCACCACACTGCCTACAGCAGGCATCTGAGGTTGATGCTGGCACAAATGTTAGCATCATTGCCTGATTCAGAGGAATTTAGGCAAGCAATTGCCCTCTCTGCGCAGGGACTGGAGCTTGCAAGGCACCAGGCAAGGGCATCATATGACTCCAGTGAGGTGGCTTCCAGACTGGTAGGGACAGCTATCTGCATTAGGCAGATGGCATGGTTTCGTCTGTCTAGATTGTCACCCATTGCCCAGTGTAGTGTGATTTTCTCCGCCTTCCGGGGATCCGTCTTTCCTCCTGCAGGGCAAGGAGAAATTTACAGGAGCATCTTCCATCACCCTTCCCCGGCCATGGGGGACACCTCCTCATCCTGACCAGCCTTAGGCCATGTACGACCTAGTATGGCAATAGGGTCTCCCCCACTTCGCCTCACCTGCAGGAGACTGATGGAATCTGTTCCCTCAGGGCAGTGCCAGGTCCCCTCTGGGGGAATTGGTACTCACCCAGCAGTGATGAATGGTGAAGATCGACAAGGGGAAGATATGTAAATTACATACCTATCTTAATTCTTGATTTTCTCTTGTATCATCACCACTCATTACTGATTCCTGCCCACCTTCCCCTCTTGGACCTCAGCTCCTGGGCGCTGCCTCCATCCTGCTTGCCTTCAGCCTCTTCGAGGCCAATTGGGGGTAGAGTCCCCCTGGTACCTCAGAGCCCTCTGTTTCCTTCTCTAAAGTCAAAGAGCACCCAACCTAGGAGGGTGGCGAGTTAGGGTCTTTGCCCTGGCCTTGGAAGGAAATCCCTGAGGTTCTCAGTGGGGTACATTGTGGCGTCCATTCCATGACTTGGCACGGATCTGTTTGGTCCATTGTCGACTTGTTAAGGGTGGAGGCTTCATCAGTGCATCCCCTGGGAGGACCCGTAGGGATTTCCTCTCCCCTTTTTCCTTTCTCACTGTCCCCTGACTTTGTAGGGGTTGTTTCTGGACAGAGTCCTTTCAAACAACATGAAGTCTTGCTATATTATGACATATGCAGTGAGTCCCAACCTTCTAACTGCTCCGGAGGTGAAAGAGTTAACTTTCCATGCCAGACATGGAACGCTGAGCTCGATTGAAAACTCTGTCTGTTGTTCTTCAAACTCAAACTGTCAGATTCTTTACTCCGCCTCACTGAACAGTCGCTCTGGAGATTTTCTCCTTCTGCTCGGTTCATTTTGTCGGTTAAAGTATTATTTTCTCATTTTTTTGACCAAAATTAAACCGCAACCGGTCGGTTCAAGCTCTGTCTGTGGTATTGTAAGTACTAGATAGCTTTTACATTTAATTCTTCTGTGTGGAACTTGTAAACGGTTATTGGTTCGGTTTGAACTGATCAGGTTGTTTCGAAATATATTAATTTGTCTTTTAGAGTGTGGTTACCGGTTCTTATCGGTTCTAAAAAATTGATTTTATTACGTTTTTTTCCACAACCCGTGACACGGTTGGGAACCGATAAGAGGGTCTTGCTTGGCGGATTGCCATAAACGGGCAAGTTTGGTTAGGACTGGCACTATGTCTGAGAAACCCAAAAGAAAAACCGGGCCCACTGGGTTTCAACACGTAGTGTCTGTGGGGAAGCCTTTGCCAAGGCTGACCCCAAACCACCTGTGTTTATTGTCTGGGGTTTGACCACCTCAATGCAGACTGCCAGATTTGCAAAAATTTTCCTGCAGCTACCCTGGATAAGAGAGTTGGTAGGCTCAGGGAAAGGGAGGCCAAGAAGTCCGCTGACCCGGATGGCCAGCCCGGTTCGGTTCCAACCGAACCGGAGGGAGTGCCCTCTGACCAGGGCTAGACTTCCTCGGGCAAGAGGAGAGCCGACTCGGAGGAGTCGGTTCCAGCAAAAAGGACAAGGAAATCAGCTGGTGTGGAGCCAAAACTTTCCTCTCCAACCGCTGAAGAAATAGCCAAAGCGATTAAAATTGTCCAGTCGCTTTCCCCGGTTCCGACCGAACCGGCACCGTCAGGTAAGCGTACAGTTCAACCGGTTCCACCGGTTCAAGAGTATGATTTAGAGGAATTTTATGAACCGGAGGAGGGGGAAGAGGAGTATGAGGAGAGTGAATGTGGATTGGAAAGTCTAGATGTGCCCATTGAACCGGACATCTCCCCAGACAGACCTTCAGGAGTGTCTCCTCCTAGGCTTTCTGAGTCCCCTTCTCATTTTATGTTTTATAAAAAAGTGGCTGAAACCCTCCAGCTCCCTATGGAGGAAGCTGTGGATGATCAAGAGGAGCCTGATTATGTAGAAATGATGGATATCCCAGAGTCCAGGAGACTGTCTATTCCTTTGCATAAATCTTTTGGGAAACAGACAGACAGTAAAAATTCTAAAAACTCCTCACACTATACCTCCTGTTGATAAGAGAATGGACAAGAGGTACACATTGTCAGGCTCTGATACGGAGTTCCTTACACAACAGTGCAGCCATGTTGGGGTAGTGCAGGCTGCAGCCTGTGACAAGGCAAATATTCCCTTGGCCTCACACCCCCCTGACAAGGAATCCAGGAGGATTGATGCCATGGCAAAGAAACAGTACATGGCAGCATCCTTGGGACTCAGACAGGCAAATTATATGGCTTATGTTGCTAGATACCAGAAATCCAGATGGGATACTGTTATGGCTCTAGCAAAACAGGTCCCTGGCCAGCTTGCCAAGGAGCTGGAGCAGGTGGCTGCTGATGGTATTGAGGCATCTAAGGTGCAATTCCATGCTGCAGTGGACTCTAATGATGTGTCATCAAGAGTCATGACTACATCTGTGGTACTTCGCAGAATGGCTTGGCTCAGATGTACTAGCCTGTCACAGGATACCCAGACTAAGGCCATGGATTTTCCTGTTGTGGGTAATTCTCTGTTTGGGGAGCAGACAGAGAATTACATGAAGAAAATGGATGAGTATAGGACCACCTATAGGAGTGCACAGGCCATTCCTCAAAGGCAGCATTCCAGGGGCAGAGGCAGGCCTTTTCATAGGCCTTTTTACCAAGCCCAGGCCTCCTCTTCAGCTTACGCCCAGAGGGGGTTCTTTAGAGGGAGAGGCAGACGGATTCAAGCAGGCCTGCCTCCACCCCTCAACCTAAAGCCCCTGCCAAGCAGGCACCCTGATGGGGTGGCCAGGGCCGATTCTCAATTACCTGTAGAGGGCAGGCTGGCTTACTTTGTCCAGGACTGGAAGTCTCTGACATCAGACAAGTGGGTCCTGGAAGTAGTAAGCCAGGGACTGGTTTTCAGCTTCAAAAAATTTCCAAAGATGAGAACCAGATCCTTTCCACCTGCAAATCCATCAGAGGCACTTGCCCTAGAGGCAGAAGTCTCTACCCTACTGGCTGTCAGAGCCGTGGAAAGAGTTCAACCCCTACACCAGGGCAAAGGATTGTACTCCAGGTACTTCCTTACCCCAAAAAGACAGGAGAATGGCGTCCATCCTGGATCTCAGATACTTAAACAAGCACCTTTTAAAACCAAAATTCAAAATGGTGACTCTGGGAATTATTCTACCCTCTTTAAGGCCAGGGGACTGGCTAGCGTCCCTGGACCTCAAGGATGCCTACTTCCATATTCTCATCAGAAGCTCCCACCGAAAGTACCTCAGGTTCGAGCTGCCCTCAGGCCATTACCAGTTCAGAGCAATGCCCTTTGGCCTCACCTCTGCTCCAAGGGTATTCACAAAATGCCTGGCAGTAGCAGTTGCCTACCTAAGAAGGCAAAAAATTGCCATCTTCCCTTACCTGGACGACTGTCTCATAGTAGGCCAGTCTCCAGACTAAGTCAGGTTACATCTTCAGATAACTCAGCAACTGCTTACCTCTTTAGGTTTCCTTCTGAATCTTCCAAAGTCAGTTCTAGAGCCTGTCCAGCTCCTCACCTTCATAGGCGAGAACTGAACACAGAGGAAGCCAGAGCCTTCCTTCCTTTGGACAGGGCAAGGACCCTGGTCTCCTGGCCTCCTCATTCACCCTGCGGTCTCTCGACCAGCAAGGCATTTTCTACAGCTCCTAGGGCACATGGCTGCTTCTACAGCAGTAGTGCAAGGAGCCAGATTTCAGATGAGGGACATCCAGTTCCATTTGAGAGCCTTTTGGTCTCAAAGAAAGGACCCTCTAACCAAATTGATCCCAGTGACTTGAACCCTGATCCAAGCCCTACAATGGTGGCAGGATCAGAGCAATCTGAGACAAGGGGTTCCCTTTGTCACTCAGTCTCACTCTTTAATCCTTACTACAGATGTATCCCTCTTGGGGTGGGGAGCTCACATGGGCGACCTCACTACCCAGGGACTTTGGTCCCCTCAGGAATCTCTGCTCCACATCAACCTGTTGGAGCTCAGAGCAGTTTTTCTAGCACTTCAAGCTTTTTCCAAATCTGTTCAGAACAAAGTTGTACAGGTCAGAACAGACAACACCACTACAATGTGGTACATCAACAAGCAAGGAGGCACTCGGTCTACGGCCTTGTGCACCGAAGCAATGAAGTTGTGGTCTCTAGCTTATTCCCTGAACACCTCCCTTACGGCAGTTCACCTCCCAGGCAAGGACAATGTCCTGGCAGATTCTCTCAGCAGGATTTCCCAGGGCCATCACGAATGGTCACTGGATCCCCTGGTACTGGAGGTGGTATTTGCCAGATGGGGCACCGCGCAGATAGATCTTTTTGCAGCCCCAGACAATCACCAACTTCCCCTTTTTTGCTGCAGGCCCCCAGTGTTGGGCTCAGTCCCTCTGGATGCCCTAGTTCTCAATTGGGAAGGGAAGTTTCTCTATGCTCCCCCTTCCCTCTCCTGTTCAAAGTGTTAGTCAAAATCAGATCTCAATCCTGCAAAGTGATTCTGATTGCTCCAGATTGGACCAGACAACCCTGGTATCCACTCCTACTGTCCTTAGCAGTCCATCTTCCCCTGTGTCTTCCCAGGAATCACAATCTGTTAACCTGTGCTCAGGGAAGGGTTTGGTACCCGAACCTCAAATCTCTCAATCTCAAGGCCTGGCTCTTGAAGAGTTAGAATTTGCTGATCTACACCTCTCCCAAGGTGTAATGGATATATTGAAGGCTTCTAGGAAGCCTTCCACCAGGCTTCTTACAATTCCAAATGGAAGAGATTTTCTATATGGTGCTCTGGGAAGCATATTTCCCAGAATCTGCTGAGTTACCCACAGTCCTGGATTATATGGTCCATTTGAACACTTTGGGGCTCAGACCAGCTACCCTAAAGGTGCATTTGGCAGCTGTGTCTGCTTTCATTTCAGCAGGTAAACCCTCTTCTCTTTCAGCTCATCCTGTATTCTCTAAGTTTTTTAAGGGATTGCTTCACACCAACCCTCCATTCAGGGATCCTGCCCCTGCCTGGGATCTTAATGTTTGCATTGCTCAGCTTATGCAACCTCCCTTTGAGCCCTTGTCTTCAGCAGAGCTTAAGTATTTGACTTGGAAGACTGTGTCTCTGGTAGCCATCACTTCTGCCAGACGCATAAGTGAATTACAGGCTTTGTCAGTGGAGCCTGATTTTATCTCCTTTCATAGAGATAAGGTGGTCCTCAGGAATAACAGGAAGTTCTTGCCTAAGGTGGTTTCAGATTTCCACCTTAATCAATCTATTTCTCTTCAGTGTACTTCACTGACCATTCCTCCTCTGGGGAGAGGAGGCTGCACAACAGATGTGAAGAGCCCTTAGTTACTACATTGGCGTACCAAGGGTCACAGGTTTGACTCCCTCCAACTGTTCCTCACTTATGGTGAGGTTGGTAAAGGAAACCTGCCACTAAAAGATCCATTGCCAGGTGGATTGTCTCTTGTATCCAGTTCTGTTATGAAAGCTGGGTGAGGTTCCTCCCTCAGGTTTGAGGGCTCACTCTACCAGAGGTACAGCTGCTTCTGATGCTGCCAGGACATCCTATTCTAGAGATTTGTCAAGCAGCTACCTGGAAGCAGTTCACACTGCAAGCATTACTCTGGACATCGAGGCTAGGAGTGATGCTCAGTTTGACACAGCTGTGCTTCAGAGCCTATTTCCCTAAGTAGGTTCTGTCCCTCTTCCATGGAGGTACTGCTGTGTAGTCTGTATCAGTCATAATATAGCAAGACTTCATGTTGTTTGAAGAAAAATTACTCACCTTAGTAATGTTGTTTCTTCTAATGGAGTCTTGCTATATTATGACCTCCCTCTGCCCTCTCAGACCCTCTGTTTTGGGATGTGGGTGGCAGTGCAGTTGGGCACTTAGTAGATGCCCACCTTGTTTTTTCACCCCTCCCTTTTTTGGGTTGACTGGGTGTTGTGTTTTTCATTTTTTGGGTCTCCTGACTTGAGTCTTTGTTTTGGGACCAACAAATGTGTTTCTTATATTTAGTAGCCAGTTGGCTAGTGTAGGTTTACAGCTTCCACACAGGACCTTAGTGAGTTTTACTCGTAAAGATCTGACAGTTTGAGTTTGAAGAACAACAGACAGAGTTTTCAACCGAGCTCGAGCTCAGCGTTCCATGCCTGGCATGGAAAGTTAACTCTTTCACCTCCGGAGCAGTTCGAAGGTTGGGACTCACTGCATATGTCATAATATAGCAAGACTCCATTAGAAGAAACAACATTACTAAGGTGAGTAATTTTTTCTTGCTGTTTAAGGGGTTCCCCCCCTTGTCTAAGTCTTCAAGTGGTAAGCTTGAGAGGGCCATGCTCCAGGATTTTCATCCCAAATGTGGGTTTAGGGGTAGAGAGGGTCAGACTCTGTCACGCTTTATATTCTCCAAGACATCTCAAATTCTCTTATTCTGGATCTGTGTCCAGTGGTCCCTGAAGTTGGCTGGATCCTTGCTCCTGTGTCTTTATACCCCTCAGGTTTTTGAGGCTAAAAATAAGCCAGTGGTCTTCCGGACTAGCACGGCTGAGGTCTCCTCCTTCCCCATAGCTCATATCTTTCTCTTCTCATTCCTTTCTCTCTCTTTTGCTCTCTTTTTCCTGTGCTGCTGCCCAGGGGTGGGGTCCTAAGGCCAACTAGAACAATTCTGTTCCCTCTGTCCTCTGGCCCGCTCATTCCTTTTTCAGCTCTTATCCTCTCGTTTTCCTATCCCTCGGCTCTCTTGCCTCATCTTTAAATTTCTCTATCCCCCTTTTTCACTTTTCTCCGGCAGAACAGAACTGGAGTGGAGGAGGAGTCTGCACCACCTAATGGCCAGCCCTCGAGTGTCACGCAGTACGTTGGGCTCATGGGCAGCAGTATCCCCCCCAAAAAAAAAAATGCTCCCGGGTAGGTGCGTGCCTCCAGCTTACACCCAGCAGTGATGAATGGTAAAGATAGAAGAGAAGATCAAGAATTATGGTAGGTACGCAACTGTCATTTACCGTCACTATTCTTATTTATGCATACAGACAAAAAGTGGAAAGGTCCATTTGTTTCAAAAAATGAAACTGAGTATGGAAATCTGTTTTTTTCCAATGCTTTGTACATTGGAAACAACAAGGCTGAAAGGTGGTATGCCTTAGTGAACTGCTCCAAAGTTCTGTAGATTTAAAAGGTGCACATACATTTTATGCCTGCTGTGTGAACTCAGAACTGAAGAGAGATTTCCTGCAGTACAAAGATACAGGATGTTTTAACAGATCATGCCTTAGGGAGTTTATTTTTCTTTCAGTAGCCGATTGATGTTATTCTGAACTTGGGAGGTAATATGCAGTGAGCATAGCTGACACTATGCGGTCAATAAGGAGGATGTAATCTGTTTTTTTTAATTTATCTAGTTTATTTTGTATTTATTATTTTTTGGTTTTTTAATTGCATTGGAACCTAAACCACAGTCTGTACTACAGCAAGTCACAGACAAGCAGTAACAGAAACGAAACCATGGCTTCAGTCATTATGCTTTTATCTGTTTTAACAAGAACTGACAGTTCGTCACATCAAACAGACACCGAACCTAATTTAATGCATCTTTCATTACAAAAAAAAATGTTTACAGGTAAAGGAGCTCAGAGTCACAGTGATGGGTGCAAGACCCCACCCCCCCGTGACACACAGATGAATACAGTAATGCAACCCCATTTTTAGTGCCTGTAGTTGTGATATATTGTTAGTACTGTGTGGGTCTGCAACCACGGAGTGCCATCAGCACCAATAAACCTTACAGTGCAATCGCTACACACTGTCCTTGCTGCCCTCTGATTGTCACACCACTACCACATAGAACTAGATGCAGCCCACTGCCAACAGTCGGCTACATTTCTGACTCTGGGTTGATTTTATCTAAGCATTTTGAAAGCTATCTTCAGCAATGGATGGCAGTTCAACTAACATCTAATGTCTGCGTTGCAGTATGGCTCAGTCAGCAAATACAATGTGAAAACAGTACTTGATTTGTCCAGTCAACCACTCTAACAAACATGACTGCAGTTAATTATTTTGCGCTGTTATGAGAGGTCAGTCGTAAGCTAAATGCTGCTGATCTAAAGACTAGCTGTTTCATTCACGTGGTAACTGAACTGCAGAATAGCTCCTGGTGTTACAACAGGGAACAGAAATAACTAATAAAATACATGGCGCGTTTACAAATGATGGTGACAGACATCCTTGGACCAAAGCATTACAGCCAGAAAGGGTGAGTTAGGACTATCGGGAAGGGGGGAGCAGTGTTTACTTTTCACCTAATTCGAAAAGAGCTGAATAAAAACCCTTGCATCCAGCACCAAAATCCATGGTATCTAGCCTTTCTTCATAAATATTAATTATCAACTGATTACATCTATAAATATATCAGATACAACTTATGTCTGGTTTATTTATGCATTTCTTTTAGCCTGCTAGCGTGGAATTGTATCCTATCAATAAGGAAGTCAGTTATAAGTAGCGCTCTTTTATTATGCACACTATTTACAGGAATTAAAAAACATCATTAAACAAAATAAAATACAAGAGAAAACTAGTAGCTGATTATCTGCTGAACCTATATGATGATTGTAAAACCCATTGAGGGTAAAAAATGTAGTGACTCAAGATGCAACAGTAAACAACAACGGCACCACAGAAACAGACTGACAGTCATGCACATCACTATCTGCCAGAATCGCGCACAAGACCAGCAACATGGAAACCAGACCTAAAAACACTAATCAGGCATCGATTTCAGAATTTATCAACATCTAAAATGAGGTGAAACGTTGTTTAATATGACAGTATGCATACTTGTTAAGATGAAGCAAGTAAACAAGTCCCTTTAAAGGGAAAGTAACACTGACAGAAGTGTGGATGTACATCGTTTACCACTCCTTGAACTACTGTTACAGGTGACTAACCTGTTTATATTGCACCCACAGAGCAAAAAGGGGCAGATTGTTTCAACAAGTTACTGTCACAAGCCATTTACTGGCAAAGATGTGCACAAATCAACCAAAACCAGCAACCTGGACACTTGACATAACTCCCCAGCACTTCAATTAGCACTTGTTCTTAGTCAGGGACCCTCTAATAATGAATGGATATTGTTTCATTGCTTAATTCATGTAATTCTTGATTTAATATTTTATTTGAAATTAAATTATTGAAACATCAGACAGTGTTTCTTTTTCTTAGGTTCAACATATACTGTCAGTAGAGAGTGGTCGGATTAATCTGTAACCCCAATCATGACTGAGACATCAGTGTTCTGACCTTAACTTGGGTAATATACAATCTTTCTTCTAGCTGGAGCTCTTGCAGCTAGCAGTAACCATAAGGACTAAGCCACTAGGCGCCAGGATCCCACGGAAACCTTCTAGCCAGCAGTCTTCAGCGGGGACTGCCCCCAATGTCAGCCTGCCCGACCTCAGACCAGTGGTATAAAGGGGTGGTCTAGCCCCCACCTCAGTTCTTTTCTAATTAAACCGTTCACATTAGCTCCTCAGATGCCTCCTGCTTCAGCTCTACCACCTTCGCTCTTTAATGCATTTTTTCTTTTATTTTCTCAAAAATCTGGTGATTTATTTTTGAATGTCTTCATCTACGGCCTCTTTCATTTCATCTGTTGAGCAAAGAAAATCTTAAGTGTGCATGCAGCAAGCAGCTCCTATTGAAAGATGGCCCCAAGGCCTGCCTCCTCTGCCTCGGCCCAGACCATGACACCTCGGCCTGTGAACACTGCCAGCGATTCAACCAGAGGACGTGGATCTGACACCAGAAGGCCCTTAAGGCACACCTTCTAGAACAGCAGCTTGCTGTCATGCAAAAACCCCCTTTGGGGAAAAGCCATTCTTCCTCCTCTTTGGTCTCAACCTCTTCAACGTCGAAGATCCACAAGGAGAAGAAGAAGGCCTCAGGGAAGCATAAGTTCCAGGACAAGGAGAGGGAGGAGGCCCAGACTCATTCCTGTTCAAGGTCTTAGAGTAGAAAGAAGACCACTTCAGGTTCCTTCTCCCACGGGGGGTTGGACCATTCCTCCCGGCCTGCCCTCACTGCCTCAGGCCAGCTGGTTATTAAACCTCCTATCCTGGTGCTCTCGACGGGAGGATGTCTTTCAGGGTCCGGGACTGCCATCCAGGCCCTGCAGCCCCTGCAGGTGAAGGCCACACCTAAAGTATTCGCCTCCTCCTTAGGTGGTGGGGCCAGTTCTAAGTCAGGTGGTGGGTCGTCACTCGTCATCCATCCGGCCCCGACATCGGGCTCTGCCTCCCAAGTCTTTGGATAGGGCACCCTGTCATTAGGAGCAAGCGTCCTCCTCTAAACACTCTGGAACACCACCACCTCACTTTCCACTGACTATTATGTGGGCCCCAGCTCAACCAGTAACAGCCTCCCTTCCGGACCACCGCCGCCTCCGAGGGAGACACCAGGTACCCAGACGTCACTAGTAGATACCTCTACTCCCTCACAGGAGGACATGGCACCAGCCAATCCTAGGCTTGATGAGGCGCCAGAACATCTGACCTCGGCCACTCCGAAGCCAGCTCCTCAGATGCTGGCTACACAGACTCCAGGTACGCCGATGCTGGATACACTGCTGCCAGCTCATCCACAGCCTCAGGTGCCGGCTGCCCCTTCAGGTCCCCAGATGCCACTAAATGAGGTCAAGAAGCTTTTTTGATTTTGGTGGAATGAGATAAAAGAGGACCTTCTTCCACCTAAACCCTCAGAACCAGTTATTATAGAACCAGAGCCAAAGCCTTAACTGGAGCTGGATCTGCAGCCGGTACCTAAGCAGCTGACCGCAGACCAGAGAAGTCCTTCCCCAAGCTTGGACGGTAGGCACAGGGGAAGGCCTAAACACAGAGGGCAGAGGTGCAGACACTTGTCCTCCCGGTCATCAGGCTGACACAGACTGTCCCATAGCGGACACTGGCGTAGCTTCTCATTTTTCCTCATCCATAGTGGACTCTAGCCACAGCTCAGCCTCCTTGGTCTGGGATGAGTTGGAACCCAGGGGTCGTCCTTCCTCTCCTGACAACAAGGACACCCCTAGATCACCTCCTGCTATCAATTGGTTATGGACATCATGAGGCATATCCAAGTCATCAGTGGTTGGGAAACCGAGGACCTGGCTCCTGAGAGGCATAGGCTTTTGAAATACCTGAGGAAGAAAGTGTCTAAGCCTCTTGTGGTCCCTCCACTGGTCGACACCTTCCAGGACCTCACTAGGCTTACTTGGAAGCACATATCATCAACCTCAGTCATTTCTAAAAAATCAGACTAGATATACAGGGCTCCCTGGGACAAGTCCTTCATGGCGGAGCACCCTGTGTTACTCACTGGTCATAACAGCAGCTCACAATAGGTCCAAGAGGTGCAAGCATTTAAGCAACCAGCCTCCAGACCAGGAGTCCAAGATTATTGACCAAATGGGCAAGAACGTCTATTCTTCTTTCTGCCTGCTCCATTAGATCCCTTAACTTCCTCACCCACATGGTGCAATACCAGAATGCCCTGTGGGAGACGGGGTTGGAGCTAGCTCAGGCTTTGCCAGACTCTGCCCAAAAGACTGAGCTCTTCGACCTGCTAAAGTCTGGGTCGGACGTGGCAAACCATGTTCTCAGGGCCTCGTATGATACGGCAGACATGGCATCCAGGGCAGCCGCCATGGGCATCTGCCCTAGATGCCACACATGGCTCCAGGTCTCTGATTTCACTCAGGACCTGCAGTCCAGCATTATAGATCTTCCCCTTCAAAGTGTCGGTCCTGTTTGAGGACGAGGCAGTAAAGCTGATTACTCATCTTCAGGACTCTGGGAAGGCCATTTCGTCCATTATAAAGATGTATAAATCAAATTATAAGAAACAGCCCTTTCATAAGCCCTCAGACCAGCAGCCCAGAAACAAGCCCCAGCAGTGGGGTAGTTTCAAGTGCAAAGCCACCTTCCAGACACCTGTGGGTTCTACCTCTAGAGCTGCAAAGTCATCCCAGGCCACTCTCCCCACCCCAGGAGCATTGGCCCGACTCCTTGCCAGACCCCCCTCCTCCAAGGGAATCCCAAGGGGAGGCGGTCCATCCGAAGGGTTGGAGACAGGTAACAACTGACTTTTGGGTCCTCCAACTCAGAGAGGGGACATACCCTGGAGTTCTGGAGAAGCCACCAGAAAATCCACCAGTGCCCTCCCATTATCCTCTTTCTCACATTGCCCTAATTGAGGGGGAAATGAAAGCTCTGCTTCAAAAACGGGCTGTCAAGCCAGTACCACCGGAACAGAGAGGAAAGGGCTTTTATTCCTACTTCTTCCTCATCCCCAAAAAGACTGGGGACCTTTGGCCCACCTTGGACCTCAGTCATCTGAACAAACACATTGAGTACAAAAAGTTCATAGTGGTTACACTTCTGGGTCTAATCCCCCTACTGCATCAAGGGGACTGGCTCTGCTCCCTGGATGTGCAGGATGCCTACCTGCATATCCTGGTGTTTCAGGCCCACAGGAAGTACCTGCGTTTCCTCTTCTAAGGCATTCCTTCCCAGTTTCCGGCTCTGCCATTCGGCCTGTCCTCGGCTCCAAGAGTCTTCACCAAGTGCCTAGCAGTGGTGGCTGCGGGTAGCACATGAGGTGGGCGCCTGAATCACAGCGCCATCTGAAATAGCACCACAATATGGGCAAAAACCTGAAATGCAAGGGGGCAGGGAGGACGACCGGTTGTGGTGGGGTTGGTGACCCTAGCAACAGGATATCTGCTTATATGTGTGTGTGTGTGTGTGTGTATATATATATATATATATATATATATATATATATATATATATAAATATAATATACACACACACACACACACACGGAAGCGCACAGTGAGCGTGGCCTTGGAGGTGTGGAGGGGATGTAGGGGGTGCGCTGCGGCTGCTGCCGCGCTGCGCCGTGGCTTCAGGGGTTGTCGCCTCCGCGATGCGTTCTGGTCTGGTCTGGGTCCGGGCGCCACTGTGCTTTTCTTTGTGCCTGGCCCAAAATCTTATTTTGTTTTTTTGTTTTTACTTTCGCATTCTCCTCGACATGCACCCCCTGGAGTTGAGAATCCTTAAGTAGGGAGGAGTCTTGCAGTATTACCTAGAAACTCCAGTATTTTTAGTCCTAGCGCCGTTTTTTCCATGTGCCATGATTTGTCAGGGTGGCGAAATCGTTTTCGCCGCCCTGACGTTGCTCTTCTGCGGGTCACCCACATCACGTAAAGCAGTGGCTGCGGCCCTCAGGAGAAGGGGCCATTACGTCTTTCCCTACTTAGATGACTGGCTCTTTACAGCTCCCTCACAGGATCAGCTGCTTCACACTCTTCAGACCTTTACATTCTTCTGGGAGTTGGGGATAACCCTGAATTTGCCAAAGTCGTCCCCATGGTCCAGCCAGAGACTCCAGCTCATCGGAGCAGTCCTCAACACAGTTCAGGTCAAGGTTTTCCTCCCCACAGACAGGGAAGATCACCTTCGGGATCAGGCTCAGATGGTGACCTTGTCTCACCACATTTCAGCCGGAATGTATCTGAGGTTACTCTGCCACATGGCAGCTGCCATTCTGTCTTTCCCATGGGTCTGTCTCCACATGAGGTTTCCTCAGTGGACACTCAGGGTGCAGTGGGACAAGCGGTCCGATGACCTGGATGTACCCATTTATATCTTTGACCCAATTCGTCGGACTCTGTCCTGGTGGATGGACTTTGACAGTCTTGTCAAAGGAGTTCCCTTCAGACAGGACCCTCCGAGGAGGATTCTGACTACAGACACCTCGGGGCTAGGTTGGGGTGCCCACATGGCAGACAGACAGGCTCTGGGGACCTGGTCTCCACTGGAGCAGTCGCTTCACATCAGTGTCCTGGAGATGCGGGCAGTCCTTTATGCCCTGCAAGCGTTTCAGACTGACCTCTTTCCAGGTCCTCTTGTCATTCAGATGGACGATATGTCCGTAGTATTTTACATCAACAAGCAAGGGGGTACTCATTCTTATCCCGTCTGCAGAGAGGCCATGAGGCTCTGGTTTTGGGCCCTTGAATACCACCTAGAACTCACAGCTGTGCATGTTCCAGGTGTCCAAAATGTCTTGGCCAACAGTCTAAGCAGATCTCGGTCCAAAGCCTGTAAGTGGGAGTTACTTCAGTCAGTCACAGACCAGCTGTTCGACAGATGGGGGTGACCACAGTTAGACCTCTTCACATCCCCATCCAACGTCAAACTGCCCAATTTTTACTCGCTAGGTCCAGGGCTTGTAGTTTTCTGGCAAGATGCATTTTTCCTCTGCTGGACAGAGAGGTTTCTCTATGCCTTCCCTCCCTTTCCTCTTCTTCAGAGGGTGCTGCTCAAGCTTCAGGCAGAGGAGGTGAAACTCATCCTCATTGCCCCCTTCTGGCCTCAGCAGATCTGGTTCCCTCTGCTTCAGCATCTAGCAATGGAACTCCCTGTCCCTCTGCCCCTGAGCTCCCACTTGCTTTCCCAGGACCAGGGCACCTTAGTCCATCTGGACCTCAAGTCTCTGCATCTACATGCTTGGCTCCTGCAGACTTAGCGGTTGCAAGGTTCAAGGTCTCGCCTGGTGTAGCGGAGGTCCTAGTAGTCACTAGGAAGCCCTCCCCTAGGGTCACCTATGCTATAAAGTGGAAGAGGTTTTGTCTTTGGTCCTCTGCCCGAAGCCTCGATCCTTTTTTCTCTCCAGTGAACTCTGTGCTCGAGTATCTCCTCTCTCTGTTCCAGACTGGTCTAATCTGAGCTACTCCTCCATTAAGGTGCACCTTTCTACTATCTCTACATACCACACATCTTTGGAGGGTAAACCCTTTGCCCAGTCAGACTTGTCCCACACCTTTTTGCAGGGCATATTACATCTAAAACCTCCCATTTGGGACCCTGTCCCACCATAGGATCTCCTCTTTATGTTACAGAAACTCACACTTCCTCCCTTTGAGCCAGCTGCAGAATGCAAGCGACGCTTTCTGTCATGAAAAGTGGTTATTTTTGGTTGCCGTAACTTCTGCTCAGAGGATTTCCAGGCTACAGGCTCTGATGTGTAAAGAGCCCTTATTTAGTTTTTCACAAGCACAGGGTGTCCTTACAAATGAATCCTAAGTTCCTGCCCAAGGTGGTGTCTCAATTCACCCTAAATCAAGACAGCCACCTTCCAGTTTATTATCAAGAGTTCTTTAATTGGGGGGGAAGCTTTATTACATACTTTGGATGTCCACTGGACACTTTGGTTCTACCTCAACCACACTGCCTCCTTTCGGAAGACGGACCAGCTCTTTGTTTCATTTGCTCCAAAATCTCAGGGAGCACCAGTTTCTAAATAAACCTTGTCAAAGTGGTTAGTTAACGGCATTGTTTTCTTTTACCAGAAGTATGACAAGCCTTTACTGGGCTCGGCAAAAGACCATTCCACCAGGAAAGTTGCCACCTCCTTTGCCTCATTGAGGAACATCTCTGCAGCAGATACCTGTGCAGCTGCAACCTGGAGTTCTGTTCACACCTTTGTCAACCACTATAGCTTGGACATTGCTTCCAGGCATAGGACTGAGTTCGGCCTTGCAGTTCTTCAAGACCTGCTTTCCTAATTCTGTTGGCTATCTTAAGCATCCACCCGTGCCTGTCTGTTCCTTCTCCTTAGACTGCTTGGGACTCGGTCCTTATGGTTACTGCCTGCTGCAAGTGCTCCAACTTGAAGTAAAATAGTACAGTTACATAAGAACGTATCATAACAGTAAATCTTTGAGAGGAGCTCTTGCAGCAGGTGCTGCTTTCCCTCCCTCCCTTCCTCCTTCCCTCTGGTGTTTCCTTTTGCCTTTCTTTTTCTTTCTGGGCTCAAACCTACCCAGTTATCCTGCCATCCTAGACTCCATGTCTCCGGCAGAACTGAGGTGGGGCTGGGGACTGCCCCCTTTATACCGTTGGCTGACGTCGGAGTGGGCTGACTTCAGGGGGCGGTCCTCCCACTGAAGACTGCTAGCTAGAATGTTTATGTGGGGTCTTGGCACCTGGAAGCTTAATCCTCGTGGTTATTGCCTACAGCAAGAGCTCCTATCGAAGATCTACTGTTATGATAAGTTCTTGCGTAACTGTACTTTATGTAATCACGACAGGAGAAGGTTGAGTGAGGGACTTAAAAAAACAAGTATAGTTCCTAGGTTTGGGTAGCTTTGTGGAATATAGTACTTGAAATATCCTGTTAACCCAGAACCTCAAGTTGTCTAGTGAAACAGTTTTTTTTTTTAAAGTAAATTATTTCAGTAAGTAGAGAGTGGAATACATACATAGAACCAGCAAATCTACAACATGTCATAACAGAGCCATACAGCTATCTGAGTTCTCTTGTTTTTTTTTTTTTTTTTTTGTCCATGTGTTATGGCTTCTGTAGAGAATTGATACGTTAAGTCCATTTCTCCTCTTGCTGGAGAGTAACAATCCGTAATGTTTTTACATATTGTCTTAATAAACTAATTTATGCAATAAAATACCTTTACTCCCTTCAAACAGTGTCCATACGTTTCTGTGTCCAACTATCTTATCGTCTTTCAGTTTTTATGAAATAGCACAACTTTTAAAAAACAAATGTCATTAACATGAGTATCACTATAACAAAGGTAAAATGATTGTCAGATCCGTTTTTGTCAGTTTATTTGGTCTTACTATAACCATGTTGTCACTGATGGCGTTCAAGCCTGGGCTCTAATATCTATCTGTCTGTTGAGAAAGAACTGAATGGACTGCAGTCTCCTCTATAAAATTAATGAAAAGCAACCATACATCATGAAACTTTTCTATCTGTATTCTTAATTCTGTCCATTCTAGGCCCTCTTTTATTTTCAGTTTATATTTACTTCCTAAGTGACAACATTCTTAAAGCCAAACTGCACTTCTTTGCAGATGGCACTGTCCTCTACATATAGAAACCTTCCCTGTCAGATGTTGGCACTGAACTACAATCTGACTTTAACCAGCTTCAACACAACCTGTTATGATTTAAACTACTGTTAAACACACAAAAAAAAACAATGTTCTTCTTGCCCCCACACTCCTCAACCTCGTCACTTAAACTCAGCACTTCTCTACCCATTACAACAACCTTGCTAGGGGACACATTAGAGGCAGTAGATAAATTCAAATACCTAGGACTGTGGCTAGACAATAACCTTTTCTTTACTGTTCATACTGAAACCCTTACTAAGAAACTAAAGACTAGACTGGGCTTTTTCTACAGGAACGAATCCCTCTTCCCCACTGACATCAGGAAAAGGCTAGTCCAACCACCTTCTTGCCCCTTCTCACTTATGCAGATATTTTATATAACAGCTGTACAGCATCTTACCTACACAAACTGGATGTGCGGTTTCATTGTGCCATTCGTTTTATAACAAGTGCCCCATCCAGAACCCGCCATTGTGACCTTTATTCTGCCGTGGGCTGGACGTCCCTCACCACCAGATGGACGATCCATAGTTGTACCCGGGCTTGTAAATCGCTGCTAAACAAACTCCCCCGCTGTATATTGACCCTGTTCCGTTGTTCCTATAGCTACTATTGCCTCTGAAAAAAATTCCTTTATCTTATTAGATATTCCAAAATTCTGGAACCACTCTGGCAAAGATGCCATCAGCTATGTTATTCCCTCCACCTGGAACAAATTGCAATCCTCCCTCAAGCTCTCAAAATTAGTCTCTACCAACATCTTCAAATCATTAATTAGCAGTTCCCTCAAGGATACTTTTCACTGCCACACTAGCTAGCACATTTTCTTTAGTATGACACCAGTACTTAATAGTCAGCACTTACATCCCCCCAACCGATTGTATTCCTCTTCTCTGCATTTCAGAACTACACAAGTGCTTTGTTTATGCCTTATGTTAATAACTTCCGTTGACTTACACACCTGTACCTTTTTGAATTATGTGTTGTCTGCCTAATCTTTGTTTTTGTATCTGGTTGTATTACATTGTCCTTGGCAGGACCTCCTTGTAAATGAGCATGCTCAGTGGAGTTTTCCCGATGAAATAAACTTGAACTTGAATTAATTCTGCCATGATCCTTTCTATCTGATAAATGGATTTAATTATAGCGATCCATTCTATTTGGGATGGCTTTGTGGGAGTTATCCATTTTCTGGTGATGGCCCTGTGGGTTGCTGCTAATAAAATCACTGAGAAACTTCTTTGTTGATTTGTCATCCTCCCCAGAATCATATGTTTGAAATCAGGCCTGGTTTGCACCCCAATCAACTGTTTATAAATCATACTCTATTCTTCTCACGAAGGCTGTGTAATGGTCCAGCTCCAGAAAATCTGATAAGGGCTCACCACTTCCCTGCAATTTCTGCAGCATCTGTCTAGGCAGGTTGCTGTGAAGTGTTTGGTTCTGGAGGGTGTCAGAAGATGATAGTCCTTCCACTGAAATTTTCTGTGGTTATTGGAGTTTAAGGTGTGAAATACTACTTCCCAGATTCCCCACCATTCTTTTCTTCTAACTAGATATTGGCCTCTCTTTCCCATACTCTCTGATCACTGAAAAATTGTACACCTGCCATTGGTTTGTAACAGAGAACAATATTAAAGATTAGTTTTTTCATGTATTGCCCTAGCCCTGCCTGTTCATCGAAGCTAATCAAGGGAAGAGGCTTGTTTTGCAAGTCGAGTGTCCTTGTGCCTTCCTCAGTTCATACTACCTGAAGGTATTGAAAGACATCGGTCCTGCAAAATTGGTACTCCCTTTGCATTACCCCAAAAGCCTTGAAGTGATCTTCCCTCACAAACTGTGAGAAAGAATCTAGTCCATATGCTCCCCATGTCCTGAATACTGCATCTGTCCTAGGTGGTATAAATGCCTCATGGTGATCTAATTTGATGTGTCTGGTAATGGTAGATGTGATCCCTAGATCCTTACGTACCATTTCCCATATGTACTACATTTGTCTAATCCAAGGATTACTAATCCGATTGGTGTGTGGACAGTTCAAATCTGCGAAAGGGTCGTGCAGCCCTATCACTGTTCTTTTCCATACTTAACTAGATGTTGTCTGTGTCCGCCCTTTTTCAGGTTACCCATGGGGTTAACTGGGCCATCTGGTAGTAGTTTAAAATTTGATAGCCCCACTCCTCCCTCCCCTTTTGGCCTCTGAAGGGCCTTCCATTTGTCTTAGATTTCATTTTTTTTTTCCAGACAAAGGAGCACAAGGCCTTGTCTATTTTAACCTAGTCAGTTCTAAAGGCATTAAGAGGGAGGGTTTGAAATAGAAAGAAGACCCATGGTAGTATATACATTCTGATTGACTGTCTTGCCAAATAGTGGTAGAGGAGTAATTCCCAGCATTTTAAGTCGGCTAGTACTTCTCAAAACAGTTTTCTGAAGAAAGGTGAGTTTTATTGGGGTAATTCAAGTGTATAGATGGTTTCAGAATTATGTTGTAGTCTCCATCCCATATTAGAGTGCCCTTCAGTTTTGTAGAAATCAAAGTAATTAAGTAAATAAAGGGTGTGATTTGCTTCATCCCCACCAGTATTAATGGTGCAAATAGCACCCCCCCCCCAAGATAATGCAGGGCATACCTGGGAGATCGGCCTCAGACTACTGGGGGCAGTGGAGCCAGAGTTCCCTCTCACATTCTTGTTGCTGTTGCTCTAAGGAAATGTTTTATATAATGTTTATAATTTGTTTTACCTCTTAACTGTGGAGTGTCCCCAAAAGAAGCCCTAGGTTGACTTTCTTGTGGTCCAGGAAATTGAAAGACTTTACAGTCTTTCTAGCCTTGTTAACAATGTAAGGAAGAATACCGTTTGTGAACCAAATGGATTATCACCTAGAAAGGCAAATTAGCTACCTTCTACTGAAGGTGTTGGGGTGGGGGAATGAATAGCAGCATAACCAGGCATGACAGCAGAGAGAGAGATGAATACCTAGGGCTCCCGGGGTGGACATCCGCTGCTTGCAGCTGGTGCAGAGCTCAAGAGCCAGGTTGTTGACTGGCTTGTTGAGATCTAACCGTGCCTCGCCTGTGCTCCGTGAACTACACTGGCTGCCTGTGTGGTGGAGGATCACCTTCAAGGTCGCTTTGCTGACCTATAAGGCCCTACACAGACAGGGACCGTGTTATTTGCAAGACTTCCTTCGTCCCTACTGCCCCCTCCTCCCACTCCGTTCCTCCAATAAGGGATTGCTAGAGATTCCCAGGGTCCATTTAAAGACCTTGGGGGCCAGAGTTTTTTCTTTTGTGGCTCTGATCCTGTAGAATTCTCTGCCTCATCAGGTTGGAGAGCGCCTGTCCACTGAGACTGTTAAGTCTGCTCTAAAAACGTATTTATTGACTTGGCTTTTTTTGATGCTATTTAAGCTATAATGTGCCTGATCTGCCTTTTTTAACTAATTAGAATGTTTTCTGTTTTACTTTTGTACAGGCGCTTTGATATTTGAAAAGCACTTTTTAAAAATAAAGACTAACTTGACTTGAAACAAAAGAGCACACACTGCAGAGTCCAGTGCAGTACAGAAAGGCTAGCCTGAACTCTGAATTAATTTAAAAAATTCTGCACTCATGGAAGGAAAAGGGCAGGCTATTGCAACAAATTAAACAGGCATGAGAGCCCCTACAAGACTTGGCACGAGAAATATCAGCAGGGGTACAAGCTGTTGCAGGTTGCTGGCCTCCCCCGCAGCTTGCAGAAGTCTTATTCAGTTGTTCCCTTGTTCATTTTTGGTGTCAAGTGAAGGCACTCACAGAGTTGGGCAAGTCTGAGCAGGTTCGAGTGTAGCTTGATCTTAGTGCTTGACTTGTCTCGGCTCGACCTCATTAAGCAATGAGAACCAACATTGAGCCAAGCTAGTTATGGTCAAAGTAAACCTTTTTGTCAGCCTGAGTAGTTAGCGTAGTGTCTGAAATATTCAGCTCCAATATAGAGAACAGACTGTAGTATCCAAGGCTCGGCCCGTGCTTTGGATCGTAGAGTCAAGCCAGCCCCTGGCTTGGCTTTAGGTGAAAAATTCCTGGCATGCCCATCTCTACACTCACTGTCAGGAACAATCTGGTAGTAAATTCTGGACAACCCCAACACAGAGCAAAGTTGAATTTTCAGTTTTAACACTAAGATGACAAAAGCTCCTGAGAAGCACCTCTATCTTAGCTGGCTGCTAGCACTGCCCTCCCAGATTATTAGTTTTGCACAGTTTGGGTGTTTATTTTATGGTCTCCATCAATAAAAGCACATTATTGCTAATTGGCTTAGGCAAATGTGATATGAGGCTAGATTTTCTTCACTTCTTACTTTGCCTGCTGGAGCATTCCATATATACTTCACACCTATGTTATTAGGAGTAAAATAAATTGTCAAGGAATTTATAGCCCTAATCAGTGCAGGCTCACCTTCCCCAGTGGTATCTGGTAAGATATCAAAATTATTGTTAACTTCAGGTTCGGGAATGACCCAGGGTCAAAGGGGGCCTGCTGGGGGGATGGGAAGGATTGAGCATCCCAGCATATACTCTTCTTCTGGAGAGGGTGGATTGCTGCTTCTGCTGCAGCACTGCACTTGAGTGATGATCAGTGGCAATTCAGCTAAGACATTCCATGGAGGATGCATGCTGTGCCAGGCTTCACATGGCTCACACTTGCGTGTCCCTGCTTGGGGCTCCATGCATGCCACATCCCAGGGGAGGGCACAAGAACACCAAAAGGCTGTGGTGTATGCAGGATGTTCCTGGTGTACTCAGACCCAGCCTCCCTCCAACAGTCACCTCTTCACCAGAGGCTTCGCCTACCCCCACACTCGGGAGGGTGGAGGAGATTTACATAGCTGCGGTGAGGCCTCATCTTGGGTTCAAGCAACGAGGGATTGAGGTAGGTAAGCCCTGGGCATGGAGGAGGATGGGACTGGGCCCGTCAGGAGGTAGTGGCGGCACCAGCATCTGGGGGGCATAAAGAATACATTTAAAAAATATATATTGTTTACCTTCAGCCCACATAGTTCAGCAAGAAAGACCCCCTGCCTCTTGGGGTCCTCAGTGTTCAGTGCAAACTGTAAATTCGTAAATCTTGTTACCAATTCTCTCCATCGGACCGCCACTGCACCCACTTCCTGGATGAGTACTGGGGCCTAAAACATGTTGGCCAAAGTGGCTAACCCACGCCCCAATTTTTTTTAACCACATTTGAAATTGGTTAGTCAAAACAGTGAAGTAACTACCACTGCAAAAAAAAATTCTTTGTTCAGCATATTTCTTCCTCACTGTATTACTTATCAGTTTTTATAGCACTGTAGTGGCTTATGTCCTATTCATAGTCCACAGATATTGCAGTGGTGGTTAAAGCAGATGCATAAAGCATACAGATACTAGGATATGCATCCCTTTCCTTAAGCAAAATCTGGCTGAAGATCTCCCCCATATCAAGATGCTTGTGTGAAGGTACTATTTCTTTCACTGCAGACCAATCTAGTTTTGTAGAGACAGAGTCAATGAGAGCATTGTGAATGTTTCCCTTTAAATCTGTTTTGTTGTTACTAAATTGTGTAATAAGAGCTTTGCGCTTTGGTTACCATAGTCCAGATGTTCATCAGTGTCAGGCAAGTTTCTGGGATCACGTATAAAAAAAGTGTCCATTATACCTGTATCTGGGAACCACATTTTAATTCCTGCAACCAAAATTTCTATGAACTTTGACTTTTTAATGTTAAAAGTCTCTCTTTGCTGGTATGTATCACCAGTTTGGTAAGACTTCAGATAAGTAGGCTGTTTCCTCATCATTCATATCTGATGGTGGAACAAGTTTAAAACATTTTTGACTTGCATGCTTTTGCATAAAGGAGCAAGAATGCCAGTAGCACCTGCCAGGAAGTAGGTGATTGTAATGAATTTGAATGACAGTACGTTTTTGCAGTCTCTCTGCAGTGACCTTCTAAGTATTATGTAACTTCAAACTCACTATACATGAGACAAGGTTTTCCAAGCAATTTACAAGTCGGTATATCTTGATCTTACTTCAAGATACAGCTCTTGCAGCAGGTAACACCATCAGGACTGAAGCCAGCAGGCGTCAGGACCCCACAGAAATCTTCTAGCTAGCAGTCTTCAGCGGGGACCGCCTTCGACGTCAGTCCGGCCCCCGATATCAGACACAGTATATAAGGAGGCGTCCCTGCCAGATTCCTCTAGTTCTTTCCTCCTGCCGACTTGTATGTCTCGACCCTTCCGTTCGCTTCTAGCGTAGACACCTGGTTAAGTTCTTCCTTCGGGAAAAAAGTTAGTTTTTTCTGCTCAGCTTCTGTCTGATGTCCTCTCCAACTTCTGTTGAAGGCCATCCGTCGAAGTGCACCTGTGGGAAACAAATCCCATTCAAAGACCCGCATTCGGCCTGCGTCCGGTGCCTAGGCCCAGATCACGACACCCAGGCCTGCTCCTTCTGCCAGGGGTTCAACAGCCGGACCCGGATCTGTCGCCAGAAGGCCCTTCAGGCATTCCTGCTTGAGGAAAAGATTAAAGCCATGGACGCAGCCTCCAAGGGGGAATCTTCCGACAAGGCCCGGAGACACCTCGAGAAGCATATGGAGAAAGTGAGATCCAGGTCCCCGTCTAGGGCCTCTGACTCCCGTAGCTCCGGCTCCCGATCCGACCACTCCCCTTCCCGGGCCCGCTCAGCCTCCCCCTGCAGCGGTGAAGACTTCTTCGGGTTCCTCCTCTCCTCCTCAGGCCAAGACCTCCAGAACTTCCTCGGCCACCAAGGCCCTGTCGAGGTTGGGGGACCGTCATCACCATCACAAGTCCGGTTCCCGCCATTTGGAACCCGACGTCAGGTCAGTTTCTTTGCCTCCTCCTCCCCAGCGGAAGACCAAAGAACTGACTTCATTTAAGAGATTGTCGGACCCGATGCCGGCCCACCCGACGTCGGCCAAACACCATCGGTCCAGAGGCCGACAACCGCCAGGCGCCTGTCGCGCGGTTGTTCCGCCCCACGGACGCCCGCCGGGGACCGACGTCCGCACCTACTGAGAAGAGGACCCCTTCGCCTCCCACCGACGTCGGTCAAGAGGCAATCACAGAGGAGGAGCTGACCCACCCCGAGGACCAGACGGGTGAACCCGGTCCTGTCGCACCCCCCAGGGAACCCTCGCCGGAACCTGAGACCCTTGGGGAGCCGACGCCAGAACCCGACGGCCGGCCATCGGCGCCCGGTCCATCGTCGGGCCTCAGCATATCCGAGGTCAAGGAACTGTTTACTTACTGGTGGGACACCATAAAGAAGGATGTGGTTCCCACACCTCCTCCTCCTCCTCCACCTGCGACTCCGCCTGCCCCCGTGCCCCCTACTTCACCCAGGGATGTGGGCTGAGTACCTCCCCCCCAGGAGCCTACGGATCCTCCTAGGGATGGAACAGAAAAAAGGAGACCTCCGTCCAGATCTTCTTCAGGGTCACCCAGCCCCAAGAGACCCAGAAGACGCCGCCGTTCTCCTTCGACGGAGGACACGGGATCGGACTTCTCGGACGGATCCAGAGCCCCCTCTCCGATCAACGTCCCTTCTCCGGACCCACATGAGCTTCCAAGATCTCCTCCGGATGACCCATCGTTCTCAGAGATTATGAGGCATATCCAGGAGAACATGGGCTGGGACGCAGAGGAACTAGACCTCAAGAGATTACGCCTTGCCAGATATCTTCAACAAAAAGATCCTAAGCCTGTGGTGGTGCCACCCTTGGTGGACACATTCATGGACGTCACCAAGGCAGCGTGAAAACGTCCACACTCGCTTCCGGCGATGCCGGAGAAAGCTGACCGCCTGTACAAGGCCCCTAGGGAGGACCAGTACTTGGCATCACATCCTCTGGCCGATTCTCTGGTCATTACAGCCTCTCATGACTGGTCCCAGAGGCCGCAATATTTGAGCACCCTGCCACCAGACCCAGAGTCCAAACAGCTGGATGCTATGGGCAGGTGCACGTATGCATCTGCTGCCTGCGCCATCAGATCCCTCAACTACTTGACCCACATGGTACAGTTTCAAAACGCCTTGTGGGAGCAGGGACTGGATCTGGTGGAAAATATGCCAGAAGGTGAGCAGAAGGAGGAGTTACTTCAACTCCTTCGTATGGGTTCGGACGTGGGAACCCAGGTGCTGCGAGCTGCGTATGGTTCCGCGGACTCCTCGGCCAGAGCGGCAGCTTCAGGCGTATGCCTCCGGAGACACTCATGGCTCCGTGTCTCCGGATTCACCCCGGACGTCCAGAAGAACATCCTGGATGCCTCGTTTCATGGAGAAGTTCTTTTTGGTGAGTCCTCGGAGAAGGTCCTCACCAAACTCCAAGAGGCCGGGAAGGCGGTACGGTCTGTCCAGGCCATGTACAGACCCAAGCTTAGTTCTTTTCGTAGGAATCAAAGCCGTTTTCGAGGCTGGATGCACAGACAGCAGTCCCGTGCCAGTCTGCAACAGAGGGGCTCCTTCTCCCACAGAGCCCAGGGGAAGTCGTCAGCGGGCCGAAGCCAACGACCAGCTAAGTCGGCCCAGCCCACTGGACCCTCAGCCGCCACAGCACGACTCCTTCCCAGCCCCTGCCCCTCAGGATCAATGGGACACCAAGGTCGGGGGCCGCATTGCGGACCACCTGCCAGGGTGGCAGTCCATAACCACCGACAGGTGGGTCCTTCAGTTGGTCGAAAGAGGCCACTTTATAGAATTCGTGAACAAGCCACCCACAAGGCCTCCTCTGCTCTCCTGTTACTCGGGTCAGCACAGATCACTCATCAGGCAAGAGGTACTCATGCTCCTGCAAAAGGGAGTGGTGGAGTATGTCCCAGAGAGCCAGATAGGATCCGGATACTATTCCCACTTCTTTCTGGTTCCGAAGAAAACAGGGGACCTCCGTCCAATCCTGGACCTCAGCGACCTCAACATGTCGGTCGCCTACAAACGTTTTCGCATGGTGACCCTCCAAGGACTCATTCCCATGCTGAAAAAGGACGCCTTCTTAGCGTCCCTGGACATGCAGGATGCCTACCTGCACATCCCAGTAGCTCAAGCGCACAGGAGGTTCCTGCACTTCGAGTTTCTCGGCCACCACTTTCAGTTCCAGGCCCTTCCGTTCGGACTGTCTTGGGCCCCCAGGGTCTTTACCAAGTGTGTGGCAGTCGTGGCAGCATCTCTGAGGAGACAGGGCCACTACGTGTTCCCGTACCTGGACAACTGGCTTCTCATGGCCGCCACCAAAGTGGCACTGTTGATGGCTATTCAGAGCACCCAGGACCTGTTCCAGTCTCTGGGCATTCTTATCAACTACGAGAAGTCTCTCCTAGTACCGTCCCAGAAGCTGCAGTTCATAGGCGCAGTTCTGGACACCATCCAAGGGAAAGCCTTTCTTCCCGACAAAAGAGCGGAACACATCAGATCCTTCATCAGGGATCTTTCGACAAAAAAGACCGTCCCCACCAGGTTGTTCTTTCGCTTGCTCGGACACATGGCTGCGGCCATTCCAACCATCCCTTTGGCAAGGCTCCACATGCGGGTAACTCAGTGGATGCTCAAGGTGCAGTGGGACCAAAGGCAAGACCACATGCAGCATCCGGTCAGAATCACGAACGCCGTGATTCGAGACTGGCAATGGTGGCTAGACCCAGTGACACTTTCTGCGGGTGTCCCGTTTACCGCGCCGTCCCCGAAGGCAATCCTCTCCACAGACGCCTCAGGGCTGGGATGGGGAGCGCACCTGAATGGGGTGAGGTCCCAGGGAACATGGACCCCTCAGCAAGCTCACCTCCACATCAACGTGCTGGAGATGAGGGCGGTCCTTCACGCCCTGCAGGCCTTTCAGTCAGAAATACTGTCAAGTACCCTTCTGCTTCAGACAGACAACACGGCGGAGATGTATTACCTCAACAAACAAGGAGGCACACACTCTAACCCCCTCTGCAGGGAGGCTATGAGGGTGTGGGATTGGGTAATCTGACACGGCGCGAGCCTGATTGCAGTTCACGTTCTCGGAGTGGACGACACAATCGCAGACGGCCTGAGTCATTCCCAGGCCAGAGTCCACAAGTAGGAACTTCTTCAGGAGGTAGTAGAGGATCTGCTTCTTCGATGGGGCACTCCAGAGTTGGACTTATTCGCTTACCCATCCAATGCAAAACTGCCCAATTTTTGCTCGCTAGATCCAGGGCCTGGTGTTTTCTGGCGAGACGCGTTGTCCCTCTCCTGGGCGGACAGATTCTTCTATGCTTTCCCTCCCTTCCCGTTGATCCAGAGAGTTCTTCTCAAACTGCGCAGGGAGCACGCAACAATGATCCTGGTAGCGCCTTTCTGGCCCAGGCAGATCTGGTTCCCCATGCTGACGCAATTGTCCCGGGAACCTCCAGTCCTGTTGCCTTTCAGCTCCCACCTATTGTCTCAGGAGGAGGGTTCACTAGTCCACCCGGACTTACGCTCACTGAACCTGCATGCATGGCTCCTAGAGACATAGCCATTATCGCATACGAGGTCTTCGCAAGAGGTGGCGGAAGTCCTTTCCGCGGCCAGAAAGCCAGCAACGCATGCGACGTACGCCATGAAGTGGCGCCGTTTTTGCTTATGGTCACAGGCACGCGGCTTTTCCCCTTTAGAATGCCCGGTGAAAGGGGTGCTGGAATACCTTCTTTCCCTATTCCATTCGGGTCTCGCCTACTCCTCCATTAAAGTACACCTCTGCGCGATCTCTGCATACCACTTCCCAGTGGGACAGCGCACAGTGGCACAGCTTGATGCCTCTCGAGACTTCCTGAGAGGGGTGTTACACCTTAGGCCACCCATCAAGGATCCCGTTCCTCCTTGGGACCTACTCTTTGTCCTGGAACAACTCACGCTTCCCCCCTTTGAACCTGCCGCGGATTGCGAGCTGCGTTTTCTGTCATGGAAAATGTTATTTTTAGTTGCTGTCACATCAGCAAGGAGAGTTTCAGAGCTTCACGCTCTCATGTGCAAGGAGCCTTATTTAATTTTTCACCAGGACAGAGTGTCTCTGAGGACAAATCCTAAATTCCTGCCTAAGGTGGTCTCTGCCCTCACTCTCAACCAGGACATCGATTTGCCTGTGTATTTCCCCAAGTACTCTAATAGAGGAGAGGCGTTGCTTCACGCCCTGGATGTTCACCGCTCCTTAAGGTTCTACCTGAATAGAACTAAACAGCTTTGCAAGTCGGAGCAACTATTCATTTCCTTCACTGAGAGGATGCTGGGCCAACCAGTTTCAAAGCAGACCCTTTCTCGCTGGCTTGTCCAGTGTATTTCATTTTGCTACAACAACAGACATAAGCCCCTCCCGGGTACAGTCCGGGGCCACTCGACAAGGGGGGTGGCTACCTCCTTTGCAGCACTGTGCAACGTCTCCACCTCGGCCATTTGTGCTGCAGCTACTTGGAGCTCAGTGCACACATTTATTAGGCACTATAGCCTGGATATTACATCACGGCGGAGAGCCGGTTTCGGCCTAGCATTCTACAGGGTCTCCTGTCCTAGAGTCAGGACTTGTTCAAGATCTCTCCTAATTTCCTCCTCCCAGAATGCTTTCAGGCGCTATTGCTTGGGAATCAGTCCTAATGGTGTTACCTGCTGCAAGAGCTGTATCTCGAAATAAGATAGTACAGTTACGTAAGAACTTACCGTAACAGTAGATCTTCGAGAACAGCTCTTGCAGCAGGTACCTTCCCACCCACCATTCCCCCTTGGAGGAGGTACGGCCTACCAGGCCTTGGCAGGAGCTTTAGCTCTTTTCTTCTGATGGCGGATCCTCGGTCTCCCCTTCTGATGTCATCCTGCAGCCGGGAGTCTCCGGCGGGAGAACTGGGGAATCTGGCGGGACCGCCTGCTTATGTACTACGTCTGACGTCGGGGGCGGGACCGACGTCGGAGGCGGTCCCCGCTGAAGACTGCTAGCTATATTTCCGTGGGGTCCTGATGCCTGCCGGCTTCAGTCCTAATGGTGTTACCTGGCTGTTCTCGAAGATCTACTGTTACGGTAAGTTCTTATGTAACTGTACTTTATTAAAAGATAACCACATTGTGAAGAACATTTGCCTTATCTTTGTAGCATGGTTCTCTTCATGCAGTTCTTTTCTAAAATCCTGATTACTTTTGGAGAATATTTCAAGAGTATCCCAATTCTGTTAACAATATCAGTGTATTTTACAAGATATGGCACTGTCTTTGCAGACTTTTCTTAGGCTAAAGCAAGCCTGAGTTAAACAGTGATTGGCAACTAAAAATGGCCTGTGATCTGCTCTGAACCATTCTTTTCACCAGTTATGACTTTGGCTCCATCACTTGCCATTCCAGTCTTTTTTTTTAAACTTCAGACTTTATTGATTGACAATTAGGTCATTACATATTAAAAATTAAACAAACGTATTATTCGTTATAGACACTGATCATTACAACAGGACACATCTATCTTCAGAAAAATAATTTGTTTGCAATAACCAAGTTAATACAAATACACAGCAAATGTTACAAATATTTGATACTTCTTCAAATGTATCACCTTGCAGATTGTTAGTACTATTTATTATTTACAGTACTATAGAATAATCATTGAGTACTGGACTTTTGCATACATCATACCAGTGGCAACAAAAATGTGAAATGTATCCAAACCTTTTTAGCTAACTCATTCAAGAGCCAGTCTAATGTTCTTCCTGAGTTTAAACAAGAGATTGTAAGGTTCGGGTCTGAGTACCCACACCCCTTGCAATGTGTTATCACCTGTAATCCCTATACTCTATAAAAACAAAGAAAAGTCCACCAGACTTTTAAAAAACTGTAGTCATATGGCACATTTGACATTAGTGCTTGACTTTTTTGCATGCTAAAGCCTCAGTTATCTGAAGAGTTTTGCTCCTAATCTTTACAGCTTCAAGAAAGAATAGAGCAAGTTTCTTGAGTATGTCCATGTTTTCTGCATTAAAAAGTAAGTCCAGTATGAACCTTGGTGATACATATAGCTTTCCAATTATCTTGCCTAAAAACGTATTTTTTATTTGAGTATACCAAGGGCAGCGCAATACGACATGCAATAGATACACGGTTTCTCATAAACCGCAATTCCAGTTTGTAGTTAAGGTGTCTTCCTTCCTATACCTGTGGTTCAAAACATTACTGGGAAATGCCTCAAATCTAAATAAAGTCAGAATATCTCTATATTTTGGATTCTAAATTGTATTAAGGTAAAATTTCTACAAATGTTCCTTGGTATTATTTAGTAGCCATTTGGAAACTTTAATTTGCACCAAACTCTCTTCCTTAGCTCTTTGTTGTACTACTTTGTATGTATATGTTGTACACGACTGACTTAACCATATTCCTTGGTCTGTTCCCGTTTTAACATAGGCAATATTGTACACATTCAGCAGCTTGTAAATATTACTTAACAAGACTTCTATTACATTTCTTTGAATAAGTGTTTTTTTTCTCTAATGCAGTCTGACAATGATGTTTCTGCGGGTTGTGAAAATATTTTTATCCAAAAATTGGTCTGTCTTATGTACACAGTACAATTTATACTTACCTGACCTAACTGTCCTAATCAAGGAATTAGGTGTTCCCTTGGTAATTTTAACATTTGCCTATATTGAGAATTTAGTATAGAATCCAGTATGTTCAAGTCTGAAGTTCATCATACTTCTGCTGCATAAAGTCCCCGATTTTCAAGTTTGGCATTTATAGCTTTTATCATTGTCACCACTGACAAACCTCCAAAGATTCAATGGAACCGCTTTAGTGCCCCTGCTGTAATCCACATTTTGGTAGTAGCATAGTTAATATGTCTACTCCATTTCATATTACAACTAAATGTTATACCCAATATGGAAATTTGTGAACACATTCCAAAGGTTTTATATCTTTTCTTACTACCAAAGCTTATCACTTTTGTTTTATTAGTATTAGGGATAAGATTCAGTTAGAGATAGTGTATCACATTTTTTTAGGCTTCTCTGTAGTCCTAGTCTACTGGTAGTGTAATTGCTTAATCCCCAGCATATGCCAGAATAGGTACATGTTGCAGGATCTTTGGGAGGTGGTATTCTGATTTATTTAGTTCACATAACATTTCATTTATTTAAAAGGTAAAGAGAGTTGGAGCAAGGGCACGTCTTTGTCACATTCCCATATTAGTTTTAGTTTTTCATTTAAATTGCTGTGCTTAGTATATTTGATTTTGATCCATGTATTAGTATAAAGTCATCTTATCAGGACCAGTAGATTTTGATCAATCCCAAGTTCCATTAGTTTAACCCATAGGTGAGATCTTATGATGGAGTCAAATGCCGCAGATAAATCTTCAAAAGCTACAATTTTTTTATACAGTACCTCTCTGTATTAAATCCATATATTAGTGTAAAGCCAGTATCAGGACCAATAGATTTTGATCAATCCAAAGTTCCCTTGGTTTAACCCATAGGTAAGGTCTTATGATGGAGTCTGGTGCCGTAGAGAAGTCTCAAAAGCTACAAAACATTTGTTTTCTTTTCTTTTTTTTTTTGTATTATTATACAGTACTCTTCTATTTCCACAGTAAATTTATTTCCGCTATATCTGCGGAACCACTGTGTACTGCGGAAATAAATCTACTGCATATTAAACAGTATAAAAACACCAAGACCATGTGACCATATCGTGTTGCTCAATGTAATGTGGTGGAACTGGGGATATCAGTTTAAAAATAAATCTGTTTGTACTATATGTCTTTCTTTCTAAAATAAACATCCCTGTTTAATAAACCAGCCGCTTTTCATCTGACATGTACAGCACCTCATTTATTCCACTAGTTGCAGTCTCTGCTTTTCCACACTCTTGGTTTCTACAGGCTGTTTATTTTCTATTTTATTCAGTGTGCCACCTCACTGACACTGCTGTTAGATGTAGCTTTTTGCTTTTCCTGAAGGCTCTGCTGGATACTTGCACATGTGAGAGGTCATGCAGCTGAGTGTGTCCACTGGGTGGCAGGGAAGGATGGAACAGCAAGTTTAGAAAGGAAGCAGGCAGTTCAGACAGCCAAAGAGTTAATGCGCAGACACCAAAAGGGTCAATGTGCATGGTTATAAAGGTGAATGTTTCTGGTGGGGGTTAGGAGACGGTGAGTGTTTTTAGCATATGGTGGGCTATGGCAAGTGGTTTAGAAGGGGAGTAACTCAAGCCGTCAGAGTGCTAAAATTGGTTTGTGTTGAATCGTTGACTAACTAAACCTGTGTCCACAGAAATAAAGGTATGTGAAAATAAGGGGTAATACAGTATAAAACTACATCTCCATGTATCCTGCATAAATCCATACATAATGGCTTTGTTGTAAAAATCCCTTAGAAGGTATGACCACCATTCTACATCAAGCTTGTAGAATTCGATAGGTATTTCATCAGGACCTGGGGCTTGTTGCTCTTAAAGTTAGATATTGCTTCCTTAACTTCCTCTTCCTGTTGAGTAATCCATATGAATGGTTCTTCAATTCCTCATCATCCTGCCCTGATAATTACAATGCATTATAAAAATGTCCCCCCCCCCCCACATTGAGTCATTTTTTCTACATTTACGGCCAATATGTTGAGAGTGTGGTATCAAATTCACTGTCACCCAAAATTTGAAAACGTCTTTTATTTCTATAGATTGCTGTCAACAGATGAAGAATTTTTGCCGGTCCAAATAAACCTTTCATTTAAACGGTGGCGGCAGGTTGGTCTTAAATTTATCTATCAATTCTTAGATCCAAAAGGGGTAACTCTGATGCACTGCAAAGGGCTTACAGCTTAACTGGCTGAGAACACTACAGTTACTGGCAAGTGTGGACTTACATCCTACATAAACAGCAGTGTTACACTAAACTCCCTGAACCTAAACCCCTTTTATTGACTATGCTAACAGACTCGCTGAATGGCATGCCCTGGGTACATTTGATAGGCCACCTATATAGTATCCTTAGGGATACTCTAGGGATTCCACACAAATGATTTTGGATAGTTGGAACAAAGATTTGGGCCTCTCTACATTATTCGATTCCTGGATGAAATATGCAATTTCTGCAGTTAAAATGACTATTTCTGATAGTTGAAGGGGCTACGCCTGGAAGTGCAGATACAGGTATTTCCACACTCCTGCGGTCTTAACAAAATTCTTGTCACAGTCTTACGGCACCTGTTGGTGGGATGCGGACATAACCAGGCTGACCACGGTAATTACTTTTGGCACTGTCCGGTGTTGGCTCCATTTTGGCAAGCCCTGTGAGAGGAACTGGGGAATTCTTGGGTGAACCTGTCAACTTAACAGTTGACATGGTATTATTATCTAGTTTTCCATGGCACCGTCCTCCCTGGCATAAAACATTATTAGAAGTATACCTACTGTCTGCTAAGAAGGCCATTACACGAAAGTGGATGTCACCTAAAATCCCCACAATTACCAAATGGCGGAAGATAGTAATAGACATTTATCACTTGGAAAAATTAATGGCTGGGCTGCATGATAAGCTTAACCTTTTCACTGTGAAATGGCAACAGTGGGTATGGTTTATGGCTCAGATATACCCAGAGCTTGTTCCTTGACACTATTAAGATGAAGGGTTTTGGGGGTGCTGCTGCACGGGCAGGGTATGGGGGGAACATGTGCTCTGCATTACCTGTGCGCCTTTAAAGTGAAAGGATTGAGTTCTGTGGAAATATCTTGGATTCAAACAAATTATTTCATGACCCTCTGTATATTATTATTAATGTTAATTTCACATTTTTGTATTTAATGATCTTCCTAGATAAGGAAGAAATTTCATACCAAATATGAATGCTAACTTAAGGGGATAACCGATCTATGTGTCATGAAATGTGTACCATACTATATGTGACTCCCTACTGCCCCCTCCGCCCTCTCCAATCCACCGATGAGGGATTGCTAAAGATTCCCAGCATTCGCTTAAAAACATCGGGTTCCTGTGCCTTTTCTTTAGCAGCCCCTACCCTGTGTAATTCTCTACCTTTTCGGTTAAGAGAATGCCTGACCGTCAAAAGATTTAAATCTGATTTTAAAATATACTTGTTTAATATGGCCTTCCCAGATAATTTTCCTTCATTTATGCATCTGTTATTTTTATTGTTATTTAATATGCTTTTATTTATGTTAACTGTAAAGTGCCTTGGTTTTGGAAAGATGCTATATAAAGATTTGCTTTACTTACACTTACTAAAAATGTTAATTTAAAAAAACAAATTGAAATACGTAACTATAATTCAGTACACAAATTTAATCATAAGAACATTTCAGACTTAGTTGAACTAATACATTGATGCTAATATGTATTAATATTACATTTTTAAGTTGGTAAAGAGTTATGACCGCAGCCAGGAAAAGCAGTGCCCAGGTGAGAAAATAAATTCAGTGAGCAGTTCAGGGACCAGTACGTGCTGTAAGGTAAAAGTACAACTTACTTGCTTCATTGATGGAAGTAGCTCAGGACTCTGAGGTATTCAGTGCCAACATTTCTTTGTTTGTAGCCCCCCCCCCCCATACCAGAAACCTGGCATAAGTCTAGTGTTGGGCTTTCCGTCATTGGATTGTGACACTGTCGGGTAAGTGCAGTGTTGAGATGTTGGGCTCGGGCTGGTGAGTGTTGGGATTATGGATTTCGGAGTAGATCCATTTGCAGCAACTAAGGATCAGTCAGAGGCCCAGATGTTACCTAGGCCTACCCTATACAGGTAATTATAAGTATAATTAATTATTCATGGCCTAAACTAGCTGACTGATTGGTTACTATGCTGGTCTGAAATCTCTTAGAAATGCTTGGCACGGCAGTGACACTCGGCTCCTCGCACGCTTTAGGCTGACAACATCGGCACCAAAACAAGAACTGTTTTTAGTGCTGCTGTCAATAAAAAGCTAAACTATTGTGATTAGACTTATAATAACAATAATGACCTCACAGGCGGTCATTTGCTGGCAATTAATGACCAGCTGGGTGCGGTTGGCCCTTGGTTGTGCTTGGGGCCACCCTTCAACCCCCAGTCGGCATTAATCACCAGGAAATGACCAGCTGTTTGGCCATTATTGCTAAATTAAGCCAACAAAAGGAATATGCAGAATGACATTAATTTAACAAGGCCTTCCTAACATAATATTCGGGCATCCTGTCACAATTCATTTGGCACATGTTTAGCCAATTAGAAATATATCTAACTTTAGCAAGTTCAGAAATAGCTATCTGCCAACAAATAAGTGACAGATGTACCTTTAGGGATCCCCAAAATTTGCTTAAAAAGCAACCGAGGTTTAATTTTGGAACTGGAGATAGTAACTTCTCCTTTTGTATTATTACCCCCCCCCCCAACTGTTATGATTACATTTTAACATGCCATTTATTGACTGAGAGGAAGCCTGCATAAGTGATATCACACATTGATTGCATTTTACATTATCTGAGAAGATTATCCCACAATAACAGTATTCTTTCACTCTGTTTTCATTCACAAGAATGCAGTGTGCACATGTATGGAATACAAATAAACTGAAGAGAGAGATAAGTGCCTTAGCTGGAATTATGAAATGGGTGGAAAAAATTTGGGAACCTGATTGACTGTGGACCTTGGGATTCCACGATGATATGCCAGCATGAGAAGAAGGATCCTGTCACCTCTCTAGCCTCAGCACTAAAGAAATCACTCTGCTACAGATCACATACCTGACTTGCATCTCGCAGTTTCTTGCCCCCCACCCACACACCATGAATTACACTTACTTACTGGTTTCCAACTTCACAGACTGCCATAAAGCCTACATAGCTCACATTAAAAAAAGACAAACTGCTCAGCTGCATTCTGTAATAACAAAAACTGCTGTGATGATGGTTCCCACCACCTCACTCTAACATGCTATGTCACGGACTCACGCTAAACATAACCACTTCCAATGCTCTTCATGGTGCTTACTCCCAACTGCCCAGATGCTGCTGTACAGTAACCAGCATTAAAAGTTTCAAAAGGCAAGCCGACCCAATGGCGCTGAGTGCTGAGGCGCTGGATGCCTTACCTCGCCCTACGCCAGCGGCACAGGTTACGGAACAACCTCAGGTTGTCGGGGAGCCAGCATGGATGGGGAGGGTAGGAGCAGGATTGAGCTGCCTAGCAGCAACTTTCCTCTCCCAGAGAGGGAGGTCACCCTCCTGCAGTCCCGCCGCCTCCACGTGGAGGTCTGGTGGTGGCACAGGTGGGTACGGATGACCGGTAGAGTATAGCGTCCCACAGTGTGTGATGCACGCATGCCTCCACATGTGCGCGCTCATGCCAAGGATGTGAAGGTGGGGGGGAAAATGGGAAAAACAGATAAACAAATCAAAAGAAAAAAAAGTTTCAAAAGGCCATGGGTTGGCTGCTTGTTATATTGAGAACTGAACATGCAACTCTCCTCCTTCAACTTGAAAACTGCCCTTATGTCACCAATACAACAAGCCATGCAGCATGGGTGCCACCTGCTTCCCAACTTTCAACAGAGCAACAGTTCAAACAGACTTTTTTTTATTCAGCTGTTTTTCCTTTTCTTCTTTAATCACCAATTTTAACGTACAAAACAAAAAAACGAAGAAGTTTCGCCCTGGTCAGAGGGCACTCCTTCTGGTTCAGTCAGAACCGAACCGGGCTGGCCATCTGGGTCAGTGGACTTCTCTGCCTCCCTTTCCCTCAGTCTGCCTACTCTCTTATCCAGGGTAGCTTTGGGAAAATTCTTACAAATTTAGCAGTCTGAATCGAGGTGGTCAAACCCCAGACAATAAACACAGGTGGTATGGGGATCAGCCTTAGCAAAGGCTTCCCCACACACACTGCAGTGTTGAAACCCAGTGGGCCCGTTTTTTTTCTTGGGTTTCTCAGACATGGCCAATCCTATCCAAAACTTACCCTTTTTTCGGCAATCTGCCAGGCAAGACTCTTCTGTTGGTTCCTGACCGTGTTACGGGTCTTGGAAAAAAACATAATAAAATCAGTTTTTTTTTTTTTTAGAACCGATACGGACCGGTTACCACACTCTAAGTAAATTCACAAACTAGTCCCAGTGACTCGAACCCTGATCCAGGCTTTGCAATTGTGGCAGGATCAGGATAATTTGAGACAAGGAGTTCCCTTTATCACTCGGTCTCCTTCAGTGATACTCACCACAGATGCCTCCCTGCTGGGCTGGGGTGCCCACCTGGGGGATCTTACCACCCAAGGGCTGTGGTCACCTCAAGAATCTCTGCTTCACATCAGTCTCTTGGAACTCAAAGCGGTGTTTCTGGCACTGCAAGTCTTTTCCAAATCTGTACAGAACAAGGTGGTATAGATCAGAACAGACAATACCACCACAATGTGGTACATCAACAAGCAAGGAGGCACTCGGTCTTTGGCCTTGTGCACAGAAGCAATGAAGTTGTGGTCCCTGGCCTATTCCCTGCAGACCTCTCTGATAGCAGTTCACCTCCCAGGGAAAGACAGTGTCCTGGCAGATGCTCTCAGCAGGATATCCCAGGGCCATCACAAATGGACCCTAGATCCCCTAGTTTTGAAAGTGATTTTCTCAAGATGGGGCACTCCACAGATCGATCTTTTTGCAGCCCCAGACAGTCACCAACTTCATCTCTTTTGTTGCAGACCCCCAGTCTTGGGCTCAGTCCCCCTGGATGCTTTGATCCTGAATTGGGAAGGGAAATTTCTGTGTGCTTTCCCCCCTTCCCTCTCCTGTTCAAGGTGTTAGTCAAGATAAGGTCACAACGATGCAAAGTGATTCTGATTGCTCCAGACTGGGCCAGACAGCCCTGGTACCCCCTGTTGCTGTCCTTAGCAGTCTACCTTCCCCTGTCTCTTCCCAGGAATCACAACCTGTTGACATCCTCTCAGGGGAGGATTTGGTATCCGAACCTCAAGTCTCTCAATCTCAAGGCATGGCTCTTGAAGAGTTAGTTTGCTGATCTGCACCTTTCTCAAGGGGTTCTGGATATCCTTAAGGCTTCTCAAAAGCCTTCCACCAGAAAGACTTACAATTCCAAATGGAAAAGGTTCACTATTTGGTGCTGTAATAAGCATATTTCTCCAGAATCTGCGGGGTTGCCTACAGTTCTGGACTATATGGTTCATCTTAATGGCTTAGGACTTAGGCCAGCTACACTTAAAGTGCATTTGGCAGCTGTTTCTGTCTTCTTGTCAGTAGGCATGCCCTCTCCTCTGTCAGCCCATCCTGTGTTTTGTAAGTTCTTCAAGGGATTGCTGCACACCAATCCCCCCTTTAGGGACCCTGCTCCTGCTTGGGACCGTAATGTTTGCATTGCTCAGCTTATGCAACCACCCTTTGAGCCTTTGTCCTCTGCAGAGCTTTAGTACTTGACTTGGAAAACTGTGTTTTTGGTAGCCATTACCTCTGCCAGGCATATCAGTGAATTGCAAGCCCTGTCAGTGGAGCCTGATTTCATCTCTTTCCATAGAGATAAAGTGGTCCTAAGAACTAACAGGAAGTTTTTGCCTAGGTGGTTTCAGATTTCCACCTTAACCAGTCTATGTCTCTCCCTGTTTTCTTCACTGACCATTCCTCCTCTGGAGAGAGGATGTTGCACAGCTTGGATGTTAAAAGGGCCCTCAGCTACTACATAGAGTGCACCAAGGGTCACAGGTTTGAGTCCCTCCAGTTGTTCCTCACATATGGAGAGGTCGGTAAGGGCAAACCTGCCACTAAGAGGTCTATTGCCAGGTGGATTGTCTCTTGTATACAATTCTGCTATGAAAAACTGGGTAGAACTCCACCCTCAGGCCTGAGGGCTCACTCTACTAGAGGGTAGCTGCTTCCCTGGCTGCTGCCAGGATATTCCTATCTTAGAAATTTGTCAAGCAGCCACCTGGAAAACAGTCCATACATTCACCAAGCATTACTCTCTGGATATCCAGGCTAGGAGTGATGCTCGGTTTGGCACAGCAGTACTTCAGAGCCTATTCCCAAAGTAGGTTCTGTCCCTCCTCCATGGAGGTACTGCTTGGTAGTCTGCAATAGTCAAAATACAGCAAGACTTCATGTTGTTTGAAGAAAAAATTACTCACCTTAGTAATGTTGTTTCTTCTAATGGAGTCTTGCTGTATTCTGACCTCCCCTGCCTCCCTTCTCAGAACCTGGTTTTGGGATGTGGGTGGGCAGGAGCAGTGTTGGCACCCTAGGGGTGCCCCTTTTCACCCTCCTTTACTTTGAGTGTGTGTGTGTGTTTTGTTTTTGGGTTTCCTGACTTGAGTCTTTGCTTTGAAACCAAAAACCCTTTTAATAAATTTAGTTGCCAGTTGGCTAGTGTGAGTTTTACAGTTTCCACACAGAACTTCTAGTGAGTATTGCTCGTAAAGATCTGATGGTTGGAGTTTAAACAAAAGCAGACAGGGGCTTCACCCGAGCTCGCGCTGAACATTCCATGCTGGCCATGGAAAGTTAACTCTTTGTTCTCCGGGGCAGTTGAAAGGCAGGACCTAACTGCAATAGTCAGAATACAGCAAGACTCCATTAGAAGAAACAACATTACTAAGGTGAGTAATTTTTTCATATTGAATTATACAAAATTACCCATTTCATAATTGCAATAAGGCACTACAGGGTGTGCATTGTGGTGGGATAACGGCATGCCTTGGGTGGGTTGAAGCACCCCTGTCATGCCTTTCTACTTAATTTGAACCCAGGCCACCCAGAATACTTTTCTGTTTGCACTGCCACCTGTACCACCACTGCAACTGGAAACCTAGGAGTCCCAGAAGCACCTTAGTCTTTCTCTAATGCACATCCTGGTGCTGCACAGATAATTACATTTTCATTCACAAACGTGCGATGTGCACACACAGTATATGGAACCCAAACAAACAGAAGAGAGAAAGAAATACAATTTTTTCTTCTGTTTGCATTCTTTCATTCTATCCAATTTATCTGATTCACTCTTCCATGTAAACTTCCCTATGTTCTTTCCTATTGCCAACTTTAGATTTCTTTATATTGATTGACATTATCCACTCTTTGGCTAATTGTGATAACCTATTTAGTTTTCTTTGTAGTCCTGCACTAATAAGTAAACTAGTACAAGATCATTGGCCTACAGTAATAAACGTATAGGCTTATTATCTAATATTGTTGAAGAGTGGAAGTCTGTCTTCTCTAACTGGTTTGTAAACCCATTCATATATGTTAAACAAGGTGGGTGCCAACACACACCCTTGACAAACTCCATGATTTGAGGAAAATTGATCTGTTCATCAACCAGAAGTAGCAGCTCTAACTCGAATCCATGTATCTGAGTGATATTCCATAGGAAGATTCAACAAGTTTGCATTAATACCCAACTCCAGTAGTTGTTTTTTGTTAGGAAATTTGACAAGAAAGGCAATCGAGCACAGAAGAGCTGTCTATAAAACAAACAGCCTGGCCTATTTTATGCAAACATATTTGTCAGTTAAATAGAACATAACAAAAATAGATCATAACTGGGAATAGGTGCAAAACCCTAACTAGGGCAGAAATAAAAAAAGGGATTAAGGGGCAGCAGGAGAAAACTAATAAAACCCTATCTATGGTCCGAGTACAGAGGGGAAAGCTGGTAAAAATCACCTTAAAAGTTTAAGGTGGAAGCAAATTAGTACCTAACTAGGGTATAGTATTGGGGGCAATCTGGACAAGAAAAGGGGGAGCTCATGGAAAGGCAAAGTAAGTTTACTTATAAAGCACCCTTTCCGAAGGGCTCATGGCACTGTACATAATTTAAAATTATAAATGTAACAAAACCCAAATAATTTAAAATATAGTAAAATACATGAACCCCATGAAATATAGATTAGTCTAAAAACTCACTAGCTGAGAAAGGGTTACTCAAATAAATAGATTTTAACTCATTTTGGCCATTTTGGGTTGGATCCAGCAACGGATGGTTCTGATGCCATATGGCATCTATGGGAACAAATTAGATTTATTAAGTAATCTTTTAAAGGCCTCCACCATGCCCGCAGAACAGATATTCACCAGAAGGGAGTTCCAAAGTAATTGAGTCACAACCCCAAAAGCTCTGTCCCCTGATTGCTTCAAAAGTGAGGCTGGAACAAAAGGAGGCCTTCATCGGTGGAGCGGAGGGGTCTGGTTGGGAGGTAAGAAATCGGGAGATCTTTCAAGTAATCCAGTCCCAGACCGCACTGTGCCTTGCATGTTAACAAGCATATCTTGAAGATTATGCGACACTGCAAAGGCAACCAGTGCAGCACACACAAGACCCGCATGATGTGGTCCCTCCGAGAAGTTCCCATCACCAGCCGAGCTGCAGCATTCTGGACCAGTTGCAGGCATTGCATTAAAACTCCAGATAGCCCCAAGTATTGAGCATTGCAGTAATCCAACCTGGAGATAATGAAAGCATGAATGATCATTGCCAAGTCAGCAGGAGTCGGATGCAGTTTGATCCTGACAATATTATGAAGATGGTAAAAAACACTGACACCTGCTGGTCCAGTGTCTGCCCGTAATCCAAAATGACCCCAAGATTCTTAACCACATCGACAGCAACAAGAGGTCGGACACCCAACATAGAAAGGGCTGCTGAATCTCCCATTGCTGAGGCACCCCATTGACTAGGCTGAATCTCCCATTGCTGAGGCACTCCATCAATTGGGCTCAGTCACCATGACCTTTGTCTTCCCTGGGTTGAGACATAACCAGTTTGAGGCCATGCAGTCATTTACCTCAACAAAACACTGCCCCAGCACCACGGCAAAATAAAATAAATAACATTTCCTAAGGCAAACTACTGTGTTCTCCTAGTTATGTAGGATTCAATCAATCAATCAGAATCTTTATTTATCCAGGCGAACATCGTTGAGCAAGCTCATTTACAAGATTGACCTGGTTAGCTCCGGGTCAAATGGTACAATGCATACAGAGATATTTACAATACAGCCAAATAACACAAGTAAAAAAACAATTAATGCAAGTAAGTACTCAATGTTACATCAGTCATATCCATTCAGAGTGCTTCTGTAATATTTAAGGAGGACATAAGATGAGGCTTAGTAGGAACTTCAGTAGGGAGAAGTGATCGGCTGCTCGTGTAGGGAGCTGATGCAAGCACAGAATTTCAAAAGTAGTGTAATCACACAGTATCCCTAGATGTAACACTCTAAACAGAAGGATAAGGGTCTTAACAGTCAAGGAGAAAAGTAATTACAGCTCTTTTTTGGCAAATCTCAGCATGGAAATAAGATTTATGCTTGGTTTAGAATGGACACAGAAGCAGACTGCAGGAACCAATCAGAAGCTAACACCGAAGAGCACTCACGTTCCGATTGGATGGCTTCTAATGCCATACTTTGCTAATGGAGAGTCCAAACTTAGGTTCTCAGGTGGCAGTAGAGGCAGCACCGACCGCCCAGTGCCCAAGTTTCCCCCCGCATATGGGCAGGGAGCCCATGGAGAGCATATCCTTGGCAAGTATGGAGGAAGGGGTCGGTATTAAGTACTGGGCCACAGACAATGGAACATCTGAACCAGTGGGAGGACTAAAACAGCAGGACAACAGAATTTGGATATTCCTTAATGCCTAAAGACGGGCCCAACCACAGAAATTCAGAAAGGAGTGTAATCAAACAGGGTCACAACTCTTGACACTCTAAACAGGAAAAAATAGAGGTCATAACTGTTAGGCAATAAGTAAGTACAGCTCTTTTTTCTGCAAGTTTTAGACAGAAGATCAGACTTTAGCCTAGTATTGAGGGAGACACAGGAGCAGATTGCAGGAGCCAATCAGACACCAGAGCAAAAAAGCACTCATGTTCCGATTGGGTATCAGCAATGCCGCACCTCGCTAGTAAGGGGTCCGGTCTGGGTGTCTCAGGCGACTGCTATGGAAGCGACAACCGCCCGGTATCCACATTTCTCAGTCCTTGCAAAACAGTACTGGTGATACCCACATAGGTCCTTGTGTGATCCAAGAGCACCCCGTGGTCAGCTGTGTCAGATGCTGACGAGAGATCAAGAAGGACTAAGATGGAGCAAAGTCTTCAATCCTTCACTAGGAGGAGATCATGAGTCACCCAGACAAGTGCGGTCTCAGTGCTGTGTGGGACCAAAAACCTGACTGGAGAGATTCATAGATGTTCTAACTCTCCAGGTGATCCACAAGTTGGTCAACCACCACCTTCTTTCATTTCATTTATTTGAAATTGCAGGTAAATACTCTGGAATTTACATTCCATTTTCAGGTACGACATGAAGGCAAGTAAGAAATACAACATACAGGTATACATGTTTTAACAGTATAAACATACTAAAATGGCTGAAATACAATACAATAAATTCATTTACATGCACATTCGTTCTGACTTTTAAAATGATTAAGAGCTGCCATGTTCAAAGTATTACCACTTGTAGATTGCTTAACATTGAGAGGTAAGTTATTCCAGAAGAAGCAGCACAGTAGGCAAAGGTTCTCATTGCCTGGGTTTGATTGTAAGAGAGGCAAGACCAATTGAGACTTTGTAGATGATCGTGACTCATAAGTGGAAGAATATTTAATGAGTGAATTTTGTAAAATAACTGGAATTTCAGTATTTAATATTTTGAATGCAAAGCAGGACATTGTAAACCTGTCATTATTCTGTAAAGAGAACCAACTGAGTTGATTTAATATTTGGCAGTGGTGTGTTTGATTGGGAGCCAAATGTGTGAACTCCACTATTTTTTTGTAGTAGAGTTTCTTTTCTAGATACAGTACAAGCAGGAGTCATATCAATGACCAATAATGTGTAATTCAGTATTGGAAGGAGATTTTGTTGCGCGAGAGCAAGACACGTTTCTTTAGATAAGAAATTTCGTAATCAATATAATGTTCCTATCTTTGCATGTAATTTGGAAGTGACTTTATTCATGTGAACATTGAATTTAAGGGATGGGTCCAAATTAATACCCAAATATTGAAACAAATCTACAATCTCAATTGGACTTACCCCCGTGAGAAAACTGTAAAATCACTTGAGTATTTTTTTTTTTTGATTTTAACATCAGATCCAAACAACATGGCTTTAGTTTTTATTTTATCTTCCTGGACATAAAGTCTCCACCACTCATTCATACTGATAGGAGTATGCTGGAGGCGCTAGGACCCAGTGGGAGCAAACTTTTTCAGGAGGGCCGGCGCCAAGATGGGGCTGCAAGGAAGCGGCACTGAGAGCTAGGCATGTGCAGTATAGACTGTCTCGACATCAACCCTCCAAAAACCAGAGTTCCTTTTTCCTCCGCGGTCGAGTGCACTTCAGTGACAATGTCACTCGCCCACCCTCCGGGAGTCAAACTTCAAACTAGTAGCTTAGTTTTCAATTTTATTATTTTGTATTTTATCAACGATAAGTACCGATTTATATTTTAATAAATTCTTACTTGTACAAGAGAGAAGTCTTCAGCCCTCCATTGACTGAGTCGACCATGAGTGGGGCAGGTAACAGTAGGGAGACTTCATATGAAAGCTGTTCAGTCAGCCAGGCCAGGTCTGGTCTGCTGCCCTCCCGGGGGGAGGTCTGCCAATGGACGGTCCAGTGCTTGGGGAGATGGACGGTCTCCCTGAAAGCATAAAAAAAAAAGTCCCATTCTCTGCACCTATCGTCCTAGAGTTCTTCTTCGGCCCACAGATAGAAGAAGAAATGGCGTCACTCACGGTCGCCCTCTGGTACATCTGCATGTGACAGTCGGTTGTTAGGGTCAGGAGCCTCTGCTTCTTTTGGAGTCACCGGTTTCTGTCTCTGGTAGCCAGCCTCTCTGACACCGGAGCTCCTCTCCGCCTATTGGAGGGGCTTCCGATGAGCAGTTTCACCATTGGGCCGCTGTTATGGAGCAGTGGGCTCGGAGGTTGTCCCGACTGCCTGAACCGGCCAGTCCGTGACCGGGGCCTTCGGGCCTGTTGGTTTCAGAATGGCAGGCAGGGCAATGAGGACTTACTAGTTGCGCGGTGCCTTCTTCGGTGCCGTCGACTCTGTTCTCCAGTGTCTATCGCCTTCACATGGCTGTGGCGCAGAGGTCCACATCGATGCCTTTATCTCCTGCCATTTTTCATCCTTTAACTTCAAATTACAGTTCTCAGACTTCTGTGATGGTGCCATCGACTGTGGTGCTGGCTTCTCTGGTGCCAAGGTCTTTTCGGAACTGCGGGTGGTGTCGGCACCATCAGCAGTGGTGCATACTCTGTCAGCTGCCCTTCTGCACCGGGGCTGATGTCTTCCCCGTGTGCGGTGCCGTGCATGCTATCCATCAGTTCTTTCTCCTTCTCATCTTCCTCCTGGTTTTCATCCTGTTCCTGTCTCTGCTGTCCCCCCTGGACTGTCAGGAGATGATTTTGAGCCCGATCCAGATCTTCGGCTGGGTGATGACGATGCCAGTTCTGCCCTGGGGACAGGGATCAATCCTCCTGCAGAGCCTATTGTTGAAAACCTTTCCTTTAAGTCTCTGCTCAAGAATTTAAATTCTACTCTTTCTCTCCAGTCCACTGAAATAGATCCTGGGAAGCTTCTGCGTCTAAAATATCTACATGTTGTGGAAATCCCTATGGATTTAACCCCTCCAGTACAGCCCTCTTTTAAGACTCTTTCCCAGATGGTGTGGAAGAGTCCAGCGCTTATTACTTCTGTGGCCAAGTCCATAGACAGGAAATATGCCCCTCCCGAGGATCGCCATATTTTGGCCTCACAAGCTTTTGCTGATGCCATTGTGGTCCTGGCAGAGAATAAGGCTGTCCTCCCTCAGGAATCTACAGCCCGTCCTATAAACAAAGAATCTCACAAGATAGACACCTTGGGTAAAAGAGTCTTTGCTGCCTCAACCCTGGGCATGCGTATTGCCAGCTACCAGGGCTATTTTTCACAATATGAGTATGTTCTTTGGCATTCACTCAAAGCAATGGTAGAAGCTCTGCCTGAGTTGGAAGTTAACTCAGCTACTTCAGACCATAACTAGGGGTATCGAGTGCAATAACCAATAAGTTAAAGCTGCAATGGACGCTTTTGATACTGCTTCCTGGGTGGTGGCAGCTGGCACTTGCACCCTCGCTACTCTTGGCTGCATACTTTGGGCTTCATGAATGATGCCCAACAGCAAGTCATGGCCTTACCTTTCAGCGGCATGTATCTTCCTCAGGTGGAACAAGCACTAGAGGTCACATGGAAGACTAGGTCTGCCACTAAGACAGCCAGACCTCTGCCCACTTCCTCTCGAGGGGGTCGGAACAAGCTTCAGTTTCATAACCGTCAGTCCTTTCGGGGCAAAGGCAGAGGAGTTTTTAACAGAAACCAGACCCCTAAGCCACAGAAGAAAATGCAGCAAAAGGCACAAGGCCCGTGAGCGTCCAGTGCCACCTTCTGAGTTTCTAGCCAAGGTCCCACCTCAGCTGCTCGAGGGGGGCTCTTCCTCGACAGTGGGATGACATCTGACTCAGTTCTACGACCAGTAGAAATCTATAACATCAGACAAATGGGTCCTCAGGATTATCCGCGATGGGTACACTCTCAATCTGTCGGAAACCCCACTGGATCATCCTCCCAAGCGACAGCCCAGGCTGTCTGCGGCACAGTCAGACCTTCTTGCTTCCGAGGTACAAGGCCTTTTGAACAACAGGGCAGTAGAAGTAGTTCCACTGGATCAACGAAACACAGGTTTCTACCCCCATTACTTTCTTGTCCCAAAGAAAACCCGCGGCATGCGCCCTATTCTGTATCTCAGAAAGTTAAACAAATTCCTGCACAAGGAAAAGTTCAAGATGATATCACTCGATACCCTGCTGCCCTTGATTCATCAATACGATTGGCTAGCCTCCCTTGACATGCAGGACACCTACAAGCACATTCTCATACACCCAAATCACCACAAATACCTAAGGTTCATGGCGTTGGGTCAATACTATCAATTCAGAGTCCTGCCCTTTGGGCTGTCCTCGGTGCCTCAAGTTTTTACAAAGTGTGCAGTTCTCGAGGCACATCTAAGGAAAATCGGAATCCAAGTATTCCCGTATCTGGATGACTGGCTTCTAGCAAGTCCCTCCAGGCAAGGAACTCTGGAGGCCGTGGTCACGGCCTTAGACTTCCTCACGTCCATGGGAGTCCTGCTGAACCTCAAGAAGTTACAGTTGCAGCCCTCCCAGAAGCTCCTCTTCATGTGAACTCTTCTGGACACTTCCTGTGTGAAAGCTTTCCTTCCAGAGGACAGAAGGAGTGATATCTTACAGATGGCCTGGTTCATTGGAGAACACTGCTCGGTTCCAGCTGTCTCGATGCAACGGATGCTGGGCCTCATGGCATCCTCAGTGTTCACTGTACCCTTGGTTCATCTTTACATGAGAACCTCTCAGTGGATGCTCAGTACTCCGTGGTCCCTGACCACTGACCCTCAGTCCTTTCTCATCAAGGTGATGGTCACTCACCTGGTGGTCTCAGGAGGACAACCTTCTGGAAGGATATCCCTTCGCCCCTCTGGATCATCAGATCTCCATTACCACAGATGCATCCCTGATGGCTTGGGGAGCTCACAGCCGAGATCTCCACACCCAGGGTACGTGGACTCAGAATGAGTCTCAACTTCACATAAACATCCTGGAAATGAGAGCTGTCCTCTATGCAGTCCAAGCTTTGAAGGACATACTCTGTCACAAGAACATTCTCCTTCAAATGGACAACAAGGCAGTGATGTACTACATCAACAAACAGGGCAGTGCACACTCTTACCCATTATGCAGGGAAACAGTGAGAGTGTGGGAATGGTGCCTGGAGCACAAGGCTCTGATTCAGGCGGTTTACCTGCCAGGAGTACAAAACAAGCTGGCAGACCCGTCTCAGCAGAATGGAGGCAGATCCTCACGAGTGGTCTCTCGACTCAACCGTCATTCAGTCACTCTTCAAAGAGTGGGGAACTCCAGACTGGGACCTTTTTGCGCCCCCACTCAGTTTAAAACTGCCTCTCTTCTGCTCCAGAAATCCAGGACCTGGCGTTTTTTGTCAGGATGCATTCAGGCTGTGGTGGACAAAACACTTTCTACACGCATTTCCTCCTCTTCCCCTAATTCAGAGGGTACTGCTCAAACTGGAGGCTCAGGTAGCAGAATGATTCTCATTGCCCCATTCTGGCCTCATCAGATCTGGTTCCCTCCAATCAACAGACTATCGTAAATCTCCCCGAAACCGCTTCCCCTTCAGATGAACCTTCTGACCCAGGGTCTTACATTGATACATAGATACATAGACAATGTCATCAGATAAGTGCCTATGGCCCACCCAGTCTGCCCATTTGAGTTTGTAAGTTCAGTTTATGCTTTCCTAGAACTCTATTGTCCCTTACCCCTGACCTCCAGAATTCCTTTGTCTATCCCATGTCTTGTATCTGACCATGTCTTGTGGTCAATCCCAACCTGAAGTTGCTTCACCTTCACACTTGGCTCCTGAGGAGATAGAGGAAATAGGTTTAATGTTTCTCGTAGAGTTTCAGATATTCTTTTGGCAGTGCTCAAGCCAGCCACCAGAAAAACCTACACAGCTAAATGGAAGCGTTTCTCTATCTGGTGTGCAAAATCCTCTTGGAATCCTTTTTCCTGCCTACCAAATAAAGTCTTGGACTATTTCTTAGACCTCTCAAACACAGGTCTGCAATACTCCATAGTCAAAGTTCATCTTTGTGCCATTTCAGCATATCATGAGCCGGTACTTTCCATGTCACTGACTGAGCTTCCCGTAGTTAAGCGGTTTCTTAAAGGGATTCTGCATACTGTACTAGACCTCCTATTAGATGTCCAGTTGCAGCCTGGGACATTAACCTTGTGCTGGTGCTAGCCTTGTTTGTAGAGCAGAAAGCAGCTAACTAAAAGAAGCTACCATTTTCTTACTAATTTAACACTTCTATCTCAGCAGGACTCAGTGTCTGTTGAAATTAAACAGACAGATACTTTATTAGAAGTAGAAGGGGTCTTGTTTAGGGTTAAAAAAAAAGGAAAACAAAAAGTCAGTGTGTGTTCTGTGCTGGGAAGGGTACTGTATCAACTTACTTTGCTAAATCAGTAGGAGGAGAGGCAGCTTAATTGGGGGTGTGGCTTAGACAATATAAAAGCAGGTGACTCAAATTACAGCTTCCTGTTGCTAGCCTTTTTTCTTACTAATTGCCATCCATCCCACCCACCCTAAGCCAGTTCTACTTTCATAGCCACTGGATTTGACTGACAATGGGAACTTCCTGTTTGGCAGTAGGACGGGAAGGATCATAGAGAAACATTGGTTTTGTCAACCTTAAAGGAAAAATGTAGCTCGCTGTCCCCCCTAGCTGCTGGTGGTCTGACACTGAGCAAGGAAGAAGGAGGCTACTGAAGAATATAGGAAGTTGCTATCCCAGAACAAGAAGGGTGAGAGTTGTAAGGAGAGGAGAGCATAAGCATACAGAGAAACAGGAGAGGGGACACAAAATAATGGCTGTGGGGCGGCAGTGTTCCGGGAGACATTCTGGAGGCTGCGATGCTGCCCTATTTGTAGGCACCTCTCTGGTCTGAGGGAGGAGGTTGCCCCGTCTCCAGACTGACCTGGCTAGGATTCGTGAAACCTCCTCCCCTACCCAGGGACCACTAGGGCCAATGTCACTACCTCAAAGGTTGCCAAGAAAGAGGAGAGGCTGGACCAGGGTGGGCTCAGGGAGGGAGAGGGTGGTGGAACAGAGTTGCATCCCTCCAGCTGTACCTCTCCACAAGTCATACGCTCTTTTGGTGGATAGTGGTTCCTCTGTGGAGGCACCTGCAGTGGAGACCAAGGAGGATGCTGGGAACCTTCACAAAGGAGACCCACAGGAGGGTGGCATGGTACCCCACAGGGGAAGGAAACAACTCCTGGTGGGATCATTAGGGGGGTAGAAATGGAGGAGGAAGGAGAGAGGGAGGTAAGGTGCCTGCCTGGCGCCACGGCTTGGAGGGACAGGAAACGAGTCCTCAGGATCACGGGAGCAGCTGCACGAGGGGAGGGAGCTGGATGTCATTGTCCACCTAGGGACAAATGACCTGGCTAGGAATGGGATCAGAGCAGTGCAAGAGGAGTTTGTAGAGTTGGGTAGGGCCTTAGACAAGTAGTGCATACGGTAACCTTCTCGGAGGTACTGTCTGTCTATGGCAAGGGTGATGCTAGGGTACTTCTCACCAGGGAATTCAATGAATGGTTGACTAACTGGTGTGGAGCTCAGGGTTTTGGCTTCATTGGGGACTGGGGAGCCACCTGGAGGGATACAGACCTATACTGGCGCGATGGTCTGCATCTATCCAGGGGGGAACTAGGATCCTAGGTGAAAGGTTTAAATGCTTCATTGGCAAGCATTTAAACTAGCTGGGGGGGGCACTGAAAAGGAGCAGGGAAATCCCAGCCTCCCTTCGCAAAACACGATGAATTAGTGAGTTAACGCCAAGGTAGAGAAGTCATTAGGGAGCAGGACAGAGGTAAGTGTAAAAAAGGCAAAGGCAGTAAGGACAGGAATGTGGCTAAAAGGGGTAAGGCCATCAAAAGTGGAGGGTGACGATACCAATGCCCGTAGTCTGTGTAACAAGCTCCCTGAACTAGTGACCTTGATGGAAGAGGGTTGCCTGAATATTGTGGCAGTCACAGAAACATGGTACACAGAGAACCATGACTGGGATGTCAGCATACCAGGATACACAATCTACAGGAGGGACAGGGAGGGTAAAAGAGGAGGAGGAGTAGCTCTCTATGTAAAGGAAGGAATCAAAGCAACAGAACTAAAGTGTAAACAGGGAGCAAATGAGGCACTCTGGGTCACCCTGGAGACAGGAAATGGCACCACAATCCACATGGGGGTTGTATACAGACCCCCATCTCAGGGGGAGGGAATGGACAAGGAAATGATAGAAGGCATCTTTAGAATGGCAGAAAAAGGGGAGATATTGTTGATGGGGGACCTGATTATGCCAGATGTTAACTGGAGCACCTGTGCTGCAGGCACATCCAAGAGCAGGGTCATTCTTGATGCCCTACAAGGGGCATGCCTCAGACAGCTAGTATTGGAACCCGCTCAGGAGGGAGCGATCTTAGATCTTCCTGGACATAAAGTCTCCACCACTCATTCACACTGATGGGATGTACACCGGAGGCGCTAGGACCCAGCGGGAGCAAACTTTTTGCAGGAGGGTCGGCACCAGAGATGGAACTGCGAGGAGCAGCGCTGCGAGCCTCAGCTCGTGCGGCAGTGACTTTCTCGGCGTCGACCCTCCAACCGCCTCAGTTACTTTTTTCCCGCCATCGAGTGTGCTTCAGTGATGACGTCGCTCACCCGCTGGGAGTCAAACTTCAAACTAGCAGCATAGGTTTCAGTTTATTATTTTGTAGTATTTTTCGAATAAAGTACCACTTATAATAATTTATTCTTATTAAAGAAAGAAGTCTCAGCCTACATTGACGGAGTCGACCTAGAGCGGGTCAGGTGACGGTGGGGAGATTTCGTATGAAAGCTGTTCAGTCAGCCGGGCTGGGTCCGGTCCGCCGCCTTCTCCAGAGGGTGGGGGTTTGACAGTGGATGGTCCAGTGCCCGAGGGGAGGGGCGGTCCCCCCGGAAGCATAAAAGAAAACGGTCGCATTCTCGGCACCATTCGGCCTCTAGCTCATCTTCGACCTGTAGGTCAAAAAAGAGAAGGCATCACTCGAGGTCGCCCTCTGATATGTCTGCATGTTGATGGTTGGTCATTGGGGTCAGTTACCAGTCTCCTCGTTCGGAGTCACCAGTTTCTGGTTCTGGTCATCGGCCTCTTCGACATCGGAGCCCTTCCCCACCTTCTAGTAGGGCTTCCAATGAACAGTTTCATCAGTGGGCTGCTCTGATGGAACAATGGGCTCGGAGGTTGGTCCAGCTGCCTGGCTCGGTCACTCTGGGGCCCTTTGGCTCTTCGGGGCATCAGGCAGGGCGATTGGGCCTTACTAGTCACGTGGCACCCTCTTCAGTGCCGTCGACTCCGTGCTCAGGTGTTTTCCCCCCTCACATGGCTGCGGCGCAGGGGGCCACACCGATGCCTCTATCTCCTGGTATTCTTCCTCCTCTTCCTTTAGATCCTAATTTTTTTCAAGGCCCTAGGTTGGTTTCGGCGGCGTCGGTGGGTCGCTTGACGCCGATTCCGGCGCCGTCCTCGGCACTGTCCTCAGCGCCGTTGAGTTTTTCAGTGCCATGTGGCCTTTCAACACCGTCTTCGCCGTCGTGTGGCTTTTAGGTGCCGTGTTCTTCGGCGCCGTCTGCTTTGTCGGCACTGTGCGGCCTTTCAGCGCCGTGTTGTTCTTCTTAGGCGCCGAGGCCTGGCTTTTCATCTGCCAATCTTCAGGGCTTCTCCTCTCCAAATTCTTTCCCTTCCTCTTTTCCTACTGATTTTTATTCCTTTTCTGTCAATACAGTCCCTCGTGGGCTGTCAGAAGATGATATTGAGCCTGACCCAGACCTTAGGCTGGGTGATGATGTGGAAGGAGCAGGATCTAATCCTGCTGCAGAGCCTGTGGTCAAGGACCTGTCATTTAAGTCTCTGTTGAAAAACTTGAATTTCACTCTTTCTCTCCAGACTATGGACATCGATCCTGGGAAGCTTTTAAGACTCCAATACCTTCATGTTCCGGACATCCCTATGGATTTAACTCCTCCGGTACAACCCTCATTTGAGATGCTTTCTCAAATGGTGTGGAATAACCCTGCTCTCATTCCTTCTGTGGCTAAGTCCATAGATAGGAAGTATGCTGCTACCAAGGATCGACCAATTTTGGCCTCACAAGCCTTTGCGGACCCTATTGTAGTCTTGGCAGAGAATGATAAGGTCGTCCTTCCTCAGACTACTACAGCTCAACCTATAAACAAAGAATCTCGTAAGATAGACACTTTAGATAAGAGAGTCTTTGCTGCATCCACTCTGGGTATGCGTAATGCCAGCTACCAGGGCGATTTCTCTCAATACGAGTATATACTTTGGCATTCACTCAAACAAATGGTTGAAGCTCTACTGGAGTCGGACACTAATTCAGAGCTTCTTCAAACCATAACCAGGGGTATCGAGTCCAACACCCAGTAGGTTAAAGCAGCTATGGACACGTTCGATACTGCCTCCCGAGCTTGTGGCGGCAGGTATTTGTACCCGCCGTCATTCCTGGCTGTGCACTTCCGGCTTCACGAATGATGCCCAGCAACAGGTCATGGCATTGCCTTTTGACAGCATGTATCTCTTCGTTCCTCAAGTAGAACAAACGCTAGAGGCCACACAAAAGACCAGATTGGCCATCAAATTGGCTCGACCTGCTCAGGCCCCTTCTCGGGGGAGGGTGTTAATAAGTGCCAGTTTCACAACAGTCAGTTCTTTCGAGGCAAAGGTAGAGGGGGTTTTGATAAAAGCCAAGCCTCTCAGCCTCAAAAGAAAATGCAACAGAAAGCACAAGGGCCCAAAGCGCCCAGTGCCGCCTTCTGAGTTTCTGGCCCAAGTCCCACCTCAGCTGCCCAAGGGGGATACGTTCTTAGCGGTGGGAGATCATCTGACTCAGTTCTACAACCAGTGGAAGTCTATAATTTAGGACAAATGGGTCCTCCAGATAATCCGCGAGGGATATTCCCTCAATCTTTCAGAAAATCCTCTGGATTGTTCCCTCAAATGATAACCAAAACTGTCAGCCCTTCAGTCGGAACTTCTCGCCCCCAAGATACAAGGCCTTCTGAACAACAGGGCAGTAGAAGTAGTTCCGCTGGTTCAACGGAACACAGGGTTCTACTCCCTTTACTTTCTAGTTCCAAAGAAAACCGGGAGCATGCGCCCCATTTTGGCCCTCAGAAAATTGAACAACTTTCTTCCCAAAGGGAAATTCATAATAATATCACTAGGAACCCTGTTACCTTTGCTTCATCAGCATGACTGGTTAGCCTCCCTGGACATGCATGATGCTTACCAACATATTCCTGTTCACCCAAGGCATCACAAATACCTGGGGTTCATGGCTTTGGGACAACATTATCAGTTCAGAGTCCTGCACTTTGGGCTATCCTCAGCACTGCGAATTTTTACAAAGTGTTGTGCAGTTCTCGCAGCACACCTCAGAAAGATCGGAATACAAGTATTCCCATATCTGGATGACTGACTTCTAGCAAGCCCTTCCAGGCAAGGAACTCTTGATGCCATAGCCACGGCCTCAGACTTTCTCACGTCCATGGGAGTCCTGCTAAATCTCAAGAAGTTGCAGTTGCAGCCCTCCCAAAAGTCCCTTTTCATAGGAACTCTTCTAGACACGTCCTGTGTGAAAGCTTTTCTACCGGAGGACAGAAGGAGCGATATCCTACAGATGGCCCGATACATCAGAAAAAACAGCTCGGTTCAAGCTATCTCGATGCAAAGGATGGTGGGTCTTATGGCATCCTCGGTGTTCACTGTACTCCTAGCATGCCTCCACATGAGAACCTCTCAGTGGATGCTCAGTACTCAATGGTCCCCAACCACTTACACTCAGTCCTTTCTCATCAAGGTGACAGAACCTCTGAAGAGGTCACTCACCTGGTGGTTGCAAGAGGACAATCTTCTGGAAGGGTATCCCTTTGCTCCCCTGGATCATCAGATTTCCATTACCACAGACGCGTCCCTGATGGGGTGAGGAGCTCACTGTCAGAACCTCCACACCCAAGGTACATGGACTCAGGACGAGTCCCAGCTTCACATACATGTCTTAGAAATGAGAGCCATCCTTAATGCAATCTGGGCTCTGAAGGACATTCTGTCACAAGAACATTCTCCTTCAAACGGACAACAAAGCAATGATGTATTATATCAACAAGCAGGGCTGTGCTCACTCTTACCCTTTATGCGGGGAAGCAATGAGAGTGTGAGAATGGTGCTTGGAGCACAAGGCTCTAATCCAAGCAGTCTACCTGCCAGGAGTGCAGAACGAACTGGCAGACCTTCTCAGCAGAACAGAGACAGATCCTCACGAATGGTCTCGTGACTCAACTGTAGTTCAGTCACTATTCGCAGAGTGGGGAACTCCAGACCTGGACCTTTTTGCATCCCCACTCAACACAAAACTGCCTCTCTTCTGCTCCAGAAATCCAGGGCCTGGCATTTTCTGTCAGGATGTGTTCAGGCTGCAGTGGACAAAACGCTTTCTATATGCCTTTCTGCCTCTTCCTCTAATTCAGAGGGTACTTCTCAAGTTTCAAGTCCCAGGGGGACAAAATGATCCTCATTGCTCCCTTCTGGCCTTGACAAATATGGTTTCCATTATTCAACAGTATGTCGAAAACCCTTCCGAAAGCGCTTCCCCTTCAGACGAACCTTCTGACTCAGGGGCCGGTGGTCCATCCCAATCTGAGATCACTTCACCTTCACACTTGGCTCCTGAAGAGATAAGAGGTGAACTGGTTCAATGTCTCTCGCAGAGTTTGATATTCTTCTGGCTGCATGCAAGCCAGCCACTAGAAAAACTTACACAGCCAAATGGAAGTGTTTTTCTGTCTGGTGTGCAAAATCCTCTTTGAATCCTTTTTTCTGCCCACCCAACAAAGTTCTGGAGTATCTTTTAGACCTCTCAAATTCAGGTCTACAATACTCTACAGTCAAAGTTCACCTTTGTGCCATTTCAACTTATCATGAGCCAGTACTTTCCTTGTCTCTGGCCAAGTTACCTGTGGTTAAGAGGTTTCTTAAGGGAATTCTGCATACCAGACCTCCTATCAGACGTCCAGTCGCAGCCTGGGACATTAATCTTGTACTGGACATGCTCACTCGAAAGCCTTTCGAGCATCTAGCTACCTGTGAGCTGAAATTTCTTACTTGGAAAACGGCCTTCCTGGTGGCCATTACCTCGGCCCGCAGGACCCTCCATATACTGTGTTTCATAGAGCCAAAGTAGTCCTTAGGACCCATCCTAAGTTTCTCCCTAAGGTTGTTTCAGAATTCCATCTAAACCAACCTTTGGTTCTTCCTACCTACTTTGCGAACTTCCAAAATGAAGGAGAACGTACCCTTCATTCTTTGGACGTTCTTTGGACGTCAAAAGAACTGTGCATTTCTATTTAGATAGAACAAAAGAAATTTGCAAAGCTCCACAACTGTTTGTTTCCTTCAGCGAGACCCGGCTGGGTCAACCTGTCGCTATCAGATGCATTTCTGCATGACTAGTAGCATGCCTTCACCACTGTTATTCCATGGAGCGGATTTAGCTGGAGGGCAGAGTGCACACTCACTCTACTAGAGCATTCGCGGCATTCCTGGTGGAAATCTGCGACATGCCCATTGCAGATATTTACAATGCAGCTACCTGGAGCTCAGTGCATACCTTCGTCAAGCACTATGTCCTGGATGTCCATGCCAGGCGACATCTGTCATTTGGCAGGACAACCCTTAATGGACTTCTGTCCTAAATTTGTGAGCTCTTGGTCTCTCCTGCCGCCCTCTCGGGGGATTATTAGCTTGGTACTTTCCCATCAGTGTGAATGAGTGGTGGAGACTTTCTGTCCAGGAAGATATGGAAATTACGTACCTACCGTAGTTCTTGATCTTCTTGGATGAAGACTCCACCACTCATTCACACGCCCACGCACCATCCCCCAAGCTCACATCTGTTGTTGGTCTTCACTCCTTCAATCTTTAGGCTGTGAAGACTTCTTTCTTGACCCTTCTTATACTACAGGTCTTCCGGACTATCTTATGTCCGTTTTTTGTTAGGCTATCCTTCTAGGTTAGTTACGCTGCACCTTCTTGGGGAAAAAGGTACTGAGGCGGTGGAGGTCGACTTGAGATAGTCATTACCCCGCACGAGCTTGGGCTCCATGGCACCGCTCCTCGCGGCTCCATCTCTAGCGCAAACCTTCCTCAAAAAGTTTGCTCCTGTTGGGGCCTAGCTTCTCTGGCGTAGATCCCATCAGTGTGAATGAGTGGTGGAGACTTCATCCAAGAAGATCAAGAATTACGGCAGGTACGTATTTTCCATATCTGGTACTCTCAAATGGGGACGGAGAAAGAATCTCAGATTTTGAAGTGGGTAGCCATCTGGGAACAAGTGACCACCAAACAGTGTGGTTCACGATAAACATAGCCATACAATCAAGCCATACAAAAGCAAGAATATTGGACTTTAGGAGGGCTGACTTTGGGAAAATGAGAGAGTGCCTCAGAAAAGTACTAGCAAACAGGCAAGAAGGAGGGGTGGAGGAACAATGGGGAGTAATCAAAACAGCCATAACACCTTTGTGTAAAACAAATCAACAAAACACAACGAAGGAAAAAGCCGCTATGGTTCACAAAAGAGATGGCAGGAAAGGTTAAGGAGAAAAGGATAGCATTCAAGAAATATAAGGAAACACAGAAGGAGCAGGACAGAGAACTTTATCAGTTAAAGCAGAAAGAGGCTGGGAAGGCAGTCAGAATAGCAAAGGCCCAAACCAAGGAAAAGATGGCCAACTCTGTTAAGAAGGGGGATAAGACCTTTTATAGGTACATTAGGGAGCGAAGAAAGACCAAAGGAGGGATACTGAGGCTTTATAAAGGCGAGGAGTGGGTAAGGGTGACAGTGAAAAAGCAGGGATATTGAACGAATATTTCTGCTCAGTATTCACAAAGGAAAAGGAGGGGGAGGTACCTAAACCAAACAAGAGAAACACTGTGAAGACGGGGGCCGATACCAGTCCATTTACAGAAAAAAGGGTTCTGAAAGAACTAATAAAATTGAAGGTGGGCAAAGCAATGGTGCCTGATGGGATTCACCCAAGAATTCTAAAAGAACTAAGGGCAAAACTACTGACACCGCTGACTACTCTCTTTAACAAATCATGGGAGGATGGGGTGGTACCTGAGGACTGGAGGAGGGTGGATGTGATTCCTCTTCACAAAAGTGGGAGCAGGACAGAGGCAGGAAACTACAGACCAGTTAGTTTGACCTCAGTGGTAGGGAAAATGATGGAATCACTTCTGAAGGAAAGAATTGTTGAGTACCTAGAGGCCAGTGGGGCACAGGACCCAAGGCAGCATGGATTCCCGATGGGAAGGTCATGTCAGACGAATCTAATAGATTTCTTTGACTGGGTGACAAAAGTAGTAGACTAGGAAGGGGCTGTGGACATGGCCTACCTAGATTTTAGCAAGGCATTTGATACAGTCCCACACAAAGATTAATACACAAGTTAGCCAGCCTTGAGTGGGTCCCAAGGTGGTAGCCTGATAAAAAATTGGCTAGACAACAGGACGCAAAGGGTAGTAGTAAATGGAGTCCACAGTGAAGAAAGTAGGGTTACTAGTGGGTATTGCAGGGTTCAGTACTGGGACCGGTCCTTTAATGTCTTTGTAAGTGACATTGCAGAGGAACTGAAGGAAAAGTATGTCTCTGCAGATGACACAAAGATCTGCAACAGAGTTGATACACAAGATGGAGTGGAAAGGATGAGAATGGACTTGGCAAGGTTGGAGGAATGGTAAAATGTATGGCAGCTCAGATTCAATGCAAAGAAGTGCAAGGTAATGCACCTGGGAAACAAAAACCCAGGGGAAGAGTACACAATGGGGGATGAGATACTGACAACAGTAAAAATGAAAAGGGACCTAGGGGTAATTATATCAGATGATCTAAAGTTGGGCAAGCAATGTGAGAAGGCAGTAAGGAAGGCTGGGGGGATACTGGGATGCATAGGGAGAGGCATCAGTAGTAGAAAACAAGAAGTTGTTATCCCTTTGTACAGACGGTTGGTGAGACCACATCTGGAGTACTGTGTGCAGTTCTGGAGACCCCATCTCCGCAAAGACATAGACGGAGTGGAGGCTGTCCAGAGGAGGGCACCCAAAATGGTGCAGGGTCTGCACCAGAAGACATACGAAGAAAGACTAAAGGAGCTTAATATGTATATCCTTGAGGAACGAAAGGAAGAGAGGGGACATGATAGAAACTTTCAAGTACCTCAAGGGAATCAACAAAGTCCAAGAGGGTAGCATCTTTCAGAAAAAGATATGTGCAAGAACAAGGTGGCACAATTTGAAGATAGAGGGGGGACGGCTCAGAGGTAATGTGAGGAAGTAGTTTTCACAGAGAGGGTTGTGGATGCATGGAACAGCCTCCCTGAGGAGGTCATGGAGTCAAGAACAGTGGGGAAATTCAAGAATATATGGGACAGACATAAGGCAGTCCTAGTGGGGGGTAGGAGGAAGTAAGCTGTTGGTTAACTAGGATCTGCAGCTTATCTGTTAGGTAGGAAAATGGGCAGACTAGGTGGGCCAAGCGGTCCTTATCTGCCGTCAAATTCTATGTTTCTGGACATGCTCACTCATAAACCTTTCGAGCCTCTAGCTACTTGCGAGTTGAAATTCCTCACTTGGAAAACAGCCTTCCTGGTGGCCATTACTTCTGCTCGTAGGGTTTCTGAAATACACGCCTTGGTCACAGACCCCCCGTATAGTGTATTTCACAAGGACAAAGTAGCTCTTAGGACTCATCCTAAGTTCCTGCCTAAGGTTGTCTCAGAATTCCATCTGAATCAACCTTTAGTCCTTCCCACTTCCTTTGCAAACTTCCAGAATGAAGGGGAGCGTACCCTTCATTCCCTGGACATAAAAAGAGCATTGCAGTTCTATCTTGATAGAACAAAGGAAATTCGCAAGGCTCAACAACTGTTTGTTTCCTTCAGCACGACCCGGCTTGGTCAACCTGTTGCTATCAGGTGCACTTCAGCATAGCTGGTGGCATGCCTTTGCCACTGCTATTCTATGGCACAGGCCAAGCTGGAAGGCAGAGTGTACACTCACTCTACCAGAGCAGTCGTGGCAGGAAGATATGGAAATTACATACCTACCGTAATTATTGATCTTCTTGGATGAAGTCTCCACCACTCATTCACACGCCCACCCACCATCCCTCGAGCTCACTTCTCTCTTTCTGGTCTTCACTCCCTCAATGGCTGAGCTGTGAAGACTTTGTTGTTGACCCTTCTTACAGGGGTTATTCGGACTATCTTATGTCCGGTTTTTAGGTTAGTCCTCTCTAGGTTAGTTATGCTGCACCTCCTCAGAAAAAAAGGTACTGAGGAGGTTGGAGGGTTGACACCGAGATGGTGTATACGCACTACTGCACTCCTCGCGCCCCATCTTGGCACCAGCCCTCCTGAAAAGTTTGCCTTCGCTGTCCTAACGCTCTGGCGAACTCCCATCAGTGTGAATGAGTGATGGAAACTTCATCCAAGAAGATCAAGAACTAAGGTAGGAACGTAATTTCCATATTTAAAACCAGATTGTTCTGACAGAACCAATTTTGAATTTTAGTAAATTCACAGCTTAGTGTAGAATTGATTTCTAGAACTGATGTACTATGAGACACCAATGATGCGTCATCTGCATAGTGTATTAAGTTCATCATGTGATACTTGTGAAATGGGGTCAATGAAAAGAGTAAAAAGTAAAGGGCCCGTATGGAGCCCTAAGGGACTCCACACAGGACCCTACGGAATGCAGAAACCCCCCACTGAATTTAACACATTGGAACCTATTGTCAGGGTAATCCCTGAACCAATTGATAGCGTGGGTTACAAGTCCCACATGCTCAAGACGTTCAGTAGGATGGTGTGATCTACTAGATTGAATGCCTTGATAACGTTCCCCAAAAAGGGAGATTTGAAATGGGTCTGTAATTCACCAGTACATCAGGGTCCAAAGAAGGCTTTTTTAGGAGGGGGTTTGACCACAGCCTGTTTCAAGGGAGATGGAAAAACACCCACCATCAAGGAGCCACTGATGATCTGAGCAATCACCAGACCCAGGGATTCATTGCAGCCCTAAAGCATTCAAGTTGGTTGCAGGTCCAGTGTGCAACAGGTGGGACAAAAAGTAGAGATCACCCGGAACACTTCATCCTCTAAAACCAGTCAAAACTCGCTCCAGGTAGGCAGACCTACATTACCAGAAGGTAGGCCACAGCTGACCCATGACAGGCCCCTTGAAGAAATAACAGATCTAATAGAGGACGCTGTGTCTGAGAAGAATTTATCAAGCTGTTCACACTTATCTGCTGAAAAGGCTGTAACAGATCGCAGAGAGACAGGATTGAACAATCTATCTACAGTGTGAAAGAGCTGAGCTGGCTGATTCTCCCTGCAGCACCCGACCTTGACTAGGAATTCTTGTCTTTTTCGTGTTGATTGCCCATTGATACTCACCATAGTGAGTTTTCAGTGCCAATCTGTCCTCCTCAGACCATGACCTTCTCCAAGAATGCTCCAACTTCCATCACTTAGTCTTCAACCAACGCAGCTCAGCACAGTACTATGGTGAACTCTGACAGGACGTCAGGGGATAAACACGGTAAGGTGCCAGGGAGTCTAAGGCAGCCACGAGAACTATATTATAGTGCTACGTGGCCTTCTCAGCCCCCTGAACACAAGCAAACATCATATCCGAGATGTCTAGTCCACCTCCTGGAGTTTGAGAGGATCCAAATTATGCTTTGAACCCTACTGGTCCATCTCAACAAAAGCATTCTTGAAACAGGGGCCCCACAAAAGAACAACCACCGCATGATGATCTGACCAGCTGCATGATGATCTGACCAACTGACTGGATCAACCATTTTTGGAAATATATTTTAGCAGAAAGCTTCAAGCTTGCATAAACATAAAATACAATAGACCAAAATGTACATGGTATGTGATACCCACATACTGTAAGTAGGTTAGAGGCCCACATGCATTACCTACAGCAGTTTACAATTAAACATTATGTTGATGTTCAGTAGCTAAGAAAAAAAAAAAAAACATAGATTTTTTTTTAATTTGCAAGTGCATGGGATCTTGCCGAGACCTACTTGTTGCCCCCTGAGATCACCCCCATATGAAGTAGTTTGCACCACCGGACAAGTCAAAGTGTGTGGGTAGTCCATCCTTAGACAGATGGAGTAAGGAGCCTTTTACTTACATATTAACAGCCTAGAGTGTATCAAGCATTGATTACACCTTGTTCTATGTGCTGTCAAATAAAGCTTCCTGCCCGTGTGCTGTTGGCTGATATCTTTCTATTTTCATACAGAGTAGCAGATTATTTAGCCAATTGGCTGTACTAGGTGGAGTGTCACTAACCCACTGTTGTGCAACCTGTACTCCCCTGACTTCCCAGGTGGTTTGGGTTCAGCTCCCAGTATGAGCTCCAGAGGCAAGTTTGGTAGGACAGTTTTTAGGGACTTTTTGCATTTGATCATGTATGCTGTTCCAGAAGGGAACCACTTTAGAGCACAGAAAGGCCATGGGCACAATGGGGATCTGTCACGGCTGAGTCTATGCAGTTTTAAGGGTAATAGATAGGCTCTGTACAAAAAGTAGAATTATATCCTGTGTAATTTGTTGGATCTGGAGCAGTCAAAGACATGGCAGATGGCAGCTTTCCATGTTGCCTTATCAATGGTAATACCTAGATCCTGCTCTGTCCCCTTTTGCCTTGATTAGAAAAGTATGGCTAGCACCAAGGAACAGTCTGTAAATGCTGGTTAAAACTGATGTGTTGGGGTTTGGTTTGCACAGAGTCTCTTCTATTGGTGATAGCAAGGGAAGCACATTAGCAAGGTATTGTCTGATCTGCAAATAGACAAAGAAATCCCTGGACCGTATGCCACATTGTTCTTTATTTTTAGTGAAAGATTTAAAGAAGCCCCCATAATAAAGATCTCCAACACACTTCACCCCAGCTTTCCCCAACATAGGAGTGCCTGATGTATAAACACATTATAGCCTTCCGGTAAAGCTAGCATGCAGTGCTGCATTTAGAGACATTCCCCTGTCACGTCCAATGCATTGATGAGTACCTCTCCATATTCTGACCAACTGGCAGGTGAATGGATTAGGTATTTAGGGAGTGTTTATTAAATCATGAGGAGATAGGGCCTGTAGTAGTCCACTGATCAAAGATTTCTCCTCCATGCACTGCCAGGCAGGGATGGAGCACGTAGCAGGAGCCTGGAGAAATGCCATTTGTGCTGCCCAGTAACACTATTTGAAGCAGGGAAGCACTAGTCCTCCTTCCTTCAAAGACATTTGTAGTATTCTTCTTTTAATTCTGGCTGACCCCCCCAGCAGAGAAATCTATGCATAATGCCATTAAGTTGTTTAAAGAAGAGCTCTGGGACCCTAACTGGCATATTTTAAAATAGATACATGCACTTGGGGAGGATATTAATTTTCATAGTGTTGATTCTTCCTATGAGACTTATGAGACCGTCCCGTATCTCACAATCCCTGCGTACTTTATCTAAGAACAAGGAGTAGTTTTCTCTATATAGGCGGGTTACTTTATTAGGGGTGTAAATGTCCAAGTATTTTAGGGAATTGACTATTCAAACAACATGAAGTCTTGCTGTATTCTGACTATTGCAGTTAGCTCCAGCCTTTAAACTGCCCCAGAGAACAAAGGGTTAACTTTCTATGCCGTGCATAGAATGCTGAGCTCGAGCTCGGTTGAGGTCTCTGTCTGTTTCCCTTTGAAACTCAACTGTCAGATTCTTTGATCCGCCTCACTGAACAGTCACTCTGGAGATTTCTCCTTTAGCTCGGTTCGAAAGTCGGTTAAAGTCTCGGTTAAGTTGTCGGTTTTAAACCGAATTTATTTCTGCATAGTCTGTTCTGTTTCTGTCTGCGGTACCGTGAGTACTAGATAGGTTTTGTTCTGATTTTCTGTGTGGAAATTGTAAAGTGATCGGTTCAGCTGAACTGATCATTTGTAGTGAATCCTTGTGTTTTACTTTAGTGTGTGGTTAACGGTCCTTATCAGTTCTAAAAAAAAAAAAACATGTTTTGAACGTTTTTTTACAATACCTGTGACACGGTTAGGAACCGATAAGGGAGTCTTGCCTGGCGGTTGCCATAAAAAGGGTAAATTTGGTTAGGTTGGCCATGTCTGAGAAACCCAAGAAAAAAAACGGGCCCACTGGGTTTCAACACTGCAGTGAGTGTGGGGAGGTCTTTGCTAAGGCCGATCCTCACACCACTTGTGTTTATTGTCTGGGGTTTTAACACCTCGATACAAACTGCCAAATTTGTAAAAAATTTCCTAAATCTACCTTTGAAAAGAGATTAGGTAGACTGAGGGAAAAGGAGGCAGAGAAGTTGCTGATCCGGATGGCCAGCCCGGTTTGGTTCCGACCGAACCAGAAGGAGTGCTCTCTGACCAAGACGATACTTCTTCGGGCAAGAGGAGAGCCGATCCTGAGGGGTTGGTTCCTACAAAAAGGAAACACAAAGAAAAATCGACCGGTTTGGAACCAGAGGTTCATGTTCCGACCGCCAAGGAAATAGCCAGAGCGATTCGGATTGTGGAATTGCTTCGCCCGGTTATGGCCGATCCGGCACCTTTTGGCAGGGGTTTGGTTTGGTCAGTTCCCCCGGTTCAAGATTATACCTCTGAAGATTTTTATGAACCGGAGTTTGAGGAGGAGGGGGAGTTTGAACATGATGGTGATGATGGTGAAAGTCTGGATGTGCCTGTGGAACCAGACATCTCCCCAGACAGACCTTCTGGTGTATCCCCTCCTAGGCTTTTTGAGTCCCTTCCCCACTTTCTGTTTTACAGAAAAGTGGCTGAAATCCTCCAGCTTTCTGTGGAGGAGACAATGGAGGATCAAGAGGAGCCTGAATATGTGGAAATGCTGGACATCCCAGAGTCCAGGAGACTGTCTATTCCCCTTCACAAATCCTTTGGGAAGCAGACACAAAAAATCCTAAAGTCTCCCAATTCTGTATCTCCTGTTGACAGAAGGATGGACAAGAGGTACACACTATCCGGCTCAGATACAGAGTTTTTATACCAGCAATGCAGCCATGTTGGGGTAGTGCAGGCTGCTGCCTGTAACAAGGCAAACATTCCCTTGGCTTCACACCCCCCAGAAAAAGACTCCAGGAAGATGGATGCTATGGCAAAGAAGCAGTACATGGCATCTTCCTTGGGACTCAGGCAGGCGAACTACATGGCCTATACAGCCAGGTACCAGAAGTCCAGGTGGGACACTGTACTGGCACTGGCTAAACAGGCCTCCCCCCAGCTGGCCAAGGAGCTGGAGGAGGTGGCTGCTGATGGGACTGAGGCATCGAAGGTACAATTTCATGCTGCTGTGGACTCCAATGATATGTCATCAAGAGTCATGGCTACATCTGTGGCTCTTCGGAGGATGGCTTGGCTCAGATGTACTAGCCTCTCACAGGACACCCAGGCTAAGGCCATGGATTTTCCTGTGGTGGGTAATTATCTGTTTGGGGAGCAGACAGAGAATTACATGAAAATGGATGAGTACAGGACCACATATATGAGTGCTCAGGCCAAGGAGAGGCAAGCAACTCCTCAAAGACAGCAATCTAGGGGCAGGGGCAGGCCTTTTCAAAGGCCTTTTTACCAAGCACAGACCTCTTCTCCCTTTTCACAGAGGGGGTTCTTCAGAGGGAGAGGCAGAAGGGGGATAAGCAGGGCTGCATCCACTCCTCAGCCTACAGCCCCTGCCAAGCAGGCACCCTGATAGGTCTGCCCGGGTCAACTCTTCTATCCCTGTAGGGGGCAGGCTGGCTTACTATGTCCAGGACTGGATGTCTATTACATCAGACAAGTGGGTCCTGGAAGTAGTAAGCCAGGGACTGGTTCTCAGTTTCAAAAAATTTCCAAAGATGAGAACCAGATCTTTTCCACGTGCAGGTCTCTCCGAGACCCTTGCCCTAGAGGCAGAGGTTTCATCTCTTCTGACTTTAAGAGCCATAGAGAGAGTTCCTACCCTACACTGGGGCAAAGGTCTGTACTCCAGATACTTTCTTACCCCAAAAAAGACAGGGGAGTGGCGACCCTTCCTAGATCTAAGATGCCTGAACTAACATCTTTTAAAACCAAACTTCAAGATGGTGACTCTGGGAATATTTCTTCCATCTCTAAGGCCAGGGGACTGGCTAGTCTCCCTGGACCTCAAAGATACCTACTTTCATATTCTCATCAGGTGCTCCCACAAAAAGTACCTCAGGCCATTATCAGTTCAAAGCAATGCCCTTTGGCCTAACATCAGCTCCAAGGGTCTTCACAAAGTCCCTGGCAGTGGTAGTTGCCTTTCTAAGAAGGCAAAAGATTTGCATTTTTCCATACCTGGACGATTGGCTCATGGTGGGTCAGTCTTCAGACCAAGTCAAGTCAGACCTGCAAGTGACTCAGCAAGTTCTCACTTCTCTGGGTTTTCTTCTCAACCTCCCCAAATCAGTTCTAGAACCAGTTCAGCTCCTTACCTTTATAGGGGCAGAGCTGGATACTGTCAAAGCAAGAGCTTTTCTTCCCCGGAAAGGGCAAGAATTCTTATAGAACTGGCATCATCCTTCAGCCTTCAGGTGTTCCGACCAGCAAGGCACTTCCTTCAGCTTTTGGGCCACATGGCAGCTTCTACAGCAGTGGTCCAAGGGGCAAGATTTCAGAGGAGGGACATTCAGTTCCATCTGAGGGCCTTTTGGTCCCAAAGGAAGGACCCTCTTACCAAACTGATTCCAGTGACTCGAACACTGATCCAAGCTCTTCAATGGTGGCAGGATCAAAACAATTTAAGGCAAGGGGTCCCTTTTTGTCACTCAGTCTCATTCGGTGGTCCTTACCATGGATGCTTCTCTTTTGGGGTGGGGAGCTCATCTGGGGGATCTCACAGCCCAAGGACTGTGTTCCCCTCAGGAGTCCCTCCTTCATATCAATCTCCTGGAACTCAGGGCAGTTTTTCTGGCCCTGCAAGCCTTCTCTCAGTTGGTTCAGAACAAGGTGGTTCAGGTCAGAACAGACAACAACACCGCTACCATGTGGTACATCAACAAGCAGGGAGGCACTCGGTCTACGGCCTTGTGCACAGAAGCCATGAAATTGTGGTCCCTGGCTTATTCCCTGTAGACCTGTCTGATAGCAGTCCACCGTCCAGAAAAGGACAATGTGCTGGCAGATGCACTGAGCAGGGTCTTCCAGGGCCATCACAAATGGTCCCTGGACCCTCTGGTTTTGAAAGTGATTTTTTCAAGGTGGGGCACTCCAGAGATAAATCTCTTTGCAGCCCCAGACAATCACCAACTTCCTCTGTTTTGCTGCAGACCCCAGTCTTGGGTTCAGCCCCTCTGGATGCTCTGTTTTTGAACTGGGAAGGGAAATTTCTGTATACCTTCCCTCCCTTTCCTCTACTCTTCAAAGTCCTAGTCAAGATAAGGTCACAACCTTGCAAAGTGATTCTGATTGCTCCAGACAGCCTTGGCACCCCCTGTTGCTGTCTCTAACAGTCCATATTCCCCTGTCTCTTCCCAGGATTTACAACCTGTTAACCTCCTCTCAGGGGAGGATTTGGTACCCCAATCTTCGGTCTCTCAATCTCAAGGCATGGCTCTTGAAGAGTTAGAGTATGCAGATTTGCATCTGTCTCATGGGGTTCTGGATATTCTCAAAGCTTCTCGAAAGCCTTCCACCAGAAAGACTTGTAACTCCAAATGGAAAAGATTCAGCATTTGGTGCTCCAAGATGCATATTCCTCCAGACACTGCTGAATTGTCTATAGTTCTGGATTATATGGTCCATCTTAATGGCCTAGGCTTCAGACCAGCTACTGTCAAGGTACACTTGTCAGCTGTGTCTGCTTTTTTGTCAGTGGGAAAGTCTTCCTCACTATCATCTCATCCTGTGTTCTGTAAATTTTTCAAAGGATTGCTTCATACCAATATTCCCTTTAGGGATCCTGCCCCTGCCTGGGACTTAAATATTTGCATTGCTCAACTTATGCAGCCTCCTTTTGAGCCTATGTCCTCAGCAGAGCTTGAGTACTTGACTTGGAAAACTGTGTTTTTGGTACCCATTACCTCTGCCAGACGTATCAGTGAACTGCAAGCCCTGTCAGTGGAACCTGATTTTATCTCTTTCCATAGAGAGAAAGTGGTCCTTAGAACCAATAGGTGGTTCTTGCCTAAAGTGGTTTCAGACTTCCACTTGAATCAGTCCATGTCTCTCCCTGTCTTCTTCACTGATCATTCTTCCTCAGGAGAGAGGAGGCCACACAGTCTGGATGTTAAAAGAACCCTTAGCTACTACATAGAGCATACCAAGGGTCACAGGTTTGATTGCCTCCAGTTATTCCTCACTTATGGGGAGGTGGGAAAGCTGCAAACCCACCACTAAGAGAACTATTGCCAGGTGGATTGTGTCTTGTATACAATTCTGCTATGAGAAAATAGGAAAGATTCCATCCTCAGGCCTGAAGGCTCACTCTACGAGAGGTACAGCTGCTTCCCTCGCTGCTGTCAGGGATATCCCTTTCCTAGAAATTTGTCAAGCAGCCACCTGGAAAACGGTCCATACGTTTACCAAGCATTACTCTCTGGATATCCAGGCTAGGAGCGATGCTTGGTTTGGCACAGCAGTACTTCAGAGCCTGTTTCCAAAGTAGGTTCTGTCCCTCCTCCATGGAGGTACTGCTTGATAGTCTGCAATAGTCAGAATACAGCAAGACTTCATGTTGTTTGAAGAAAAAATTACTCACCTTAGTAATTATGTTTCTTCTAATGGAGTCTTGCTGTATTGTGACCTCTCTCCCCACCTCCCCTCTCAGAACCTGTTTTTGGGAAGTGGTTGGTCAGGTGTAGTGTTGCACCCCAGAGGTGCCTATTACACACCCTCCTCTTTTTGTTTGGGTGTTTTTTGTTATTGTTATCCTTTATTGGAATGGGTTTTTGGTTTTGGGTTTCCTGACTTGAGTCTTTTTGGGTATCCAAAACTCCTTGCCAGTTGGCTAGTAAGAAATTTTACAATTTCCACATAGGATAGTTAGTGAGTTTTTGCTTGTAAGAATCTGACGGTTGAGTTTCAAAGGGAAACAGACAGAGACCTCAACCGAGCTCGAGCTCAGCATTCTATGCACTGCATAGAAAGTTAACCCTTTGTTCTCAGGGGCAGTTTAAAGGCTGGAGCTAACTGCAATAGTCAGAATACAGCAAGACTCCATTAGAAGAAACATAATTACTAAGGTGAATAATTTTTTCTTTTTGGTTGTAATGAGAGGTTAGATAGCAAGTTGGAGTCTGCCCTACCCAAAGGTATCAGTTCAGTTTTTGTCCAGTTAACTTTATGACTGGCAATCCTCCCGTATTCTGCCAGTATGTCTTGCAGAGTGAGCAAACCCTGTTGAGTGCCTTTAAAGTGTACTAGTAGGTCATCCACAAACAGGGCCACCTTATATGATGAGCCCCCTACCTGTAGGCTCTTCAACCGCTGATCGTGTCTCAATACAGCAGCCAAGAGCTCTAACGCTATCACATACAGGAGTGGAGATGGGGGCAGCCCTGTCACGTACCTCTTGTCAGCTGGAAAGGCTTGGAGAGAGTCCACATGATAGTGTGCACAAGGCTGGTGGTGCTCTGAATAACACAACCGCTACATACATCCAATACCATCACTAAAGTAAAAAGACACTATACATTTGTGGCACTTATGGTGTTCTTTACTTTGAGGTGGTGAGTGCTAGATTTTGGATGTATGTAAAGGCTTAGAGAGTAAACCACTGATCAAAACTAGGGCCAATGGTTGCTTATAAAGGGCCTTGACTGATTGAAACATGTTGTCTCCAATGCCAAAGCTCCTCAAGGCCTCGAATATATACCCCCACTCCACACAGTAGAATGCCTTTTCAGCTTCTTAAGCTTAGGATTGGAGCCCTTTTCCCCCCTTGCTCCTCCCGGTCCAGCACCAGACCACATTGAGCATCTTCCCAACATTATGTTTACTTGTCTACTTTTTACAAAACCTGCTTGGTCCTCATCTCATGTATTATTTTGAGCAAAACTGTCAACAAATGGCTTGCCAGAATATGGGCCACAATTTTGTAGGCTGATGTTAATAGCGAGATCGGCCTGTAGGAGGAGCAGTGTTTAGGGAGAACAACCATGGTAGCAGACCCTATGGAGGGGGGCAATGCTCCAGCCACCAGACATTCATCAGTCGTGACTAAGAGGGGCTCTTGTAGGTCATCCTGAAAGCATTTGAAGAAGTCAATGGGGAAGCCATTTGGGCCAGGGGCCTTCCCCACCTTGAGATGCATAATAGCCTTTCTAACCTCATCTACCTGTATAAGTGCATTAAGCACTCCTGTGCTATCTACTTTTATAGTGGGGAGGGCCACCCTGTCTAAAAAGTCTTTGATTTGGCTGTCTGTGGGGGAGGCTTCAGTAGTATTCAGTGCTTTATAGTACATTCTAGAGATTTCTCCTATCTCTGAATCTGTAAACGCCATCTTCCCCCAGCATATTTTTGATCTTGGCTTAGTTTTTGCCCCTTCCCTGCTCCGTTGTTGCTAGGCTAACCGCTTCCCCCCAGAATCACCTTCAAAGTAATTGACAGCTTGGGTTAGAAGCAGTGCCCACTCAGTCTTGGCACTATGAGCTGTATTATATTCCCACTTTAAGCGTTGAAGGGCATGGTACCGTTCTGAGGTAGGGTGTGCCATATAGGCTTTCTCTGCCTTGGAGATCTGGTTTTCAAGGTCAAATGACTGCTGGTCACGTTTTCATTTTTTATGCACTTTAAATGAAATAATAGCTCCCCTGAGAACCACCTTCAGAGCATCCTATCTCGTAGCTGCAGAGGTTTGCCCAAGTGGATTATTGGTGAAATAATCCACTATCTTCTCTTTTACTGAGAGCTGAAAATACAGATTACTCACCTGTAACAAGAGTTCTAGGAGTGGTATATGTTGTTCATCCACACTTATTGGCAGGTCCCTTGCTGCTTTAAATCTTGCCGGAAGGTCTTCAAGCTGGCTCCTCCCACCCACCCGGGTGGTAAAACTCTCGGCTCTGCCCCATGATACCAGATCTAGCCCACTGGAAGCCAGGTTGCGCGTCGAAGTAGGGGAGGTCAGGTGGGTTGTGTGAATGAACAACATATTCCACTCCTAGAACTCCTGTTACAGGTGAGTAACCTATATTTCTAGGGACGTGGATATGATGTTCAATCCACACTTATTGGCAGACTCCTAGCAGTTCTCCAGGAGGAGGGAGGCAAGGTGCGCACCCCCTACTTAGGGAATAAGGACTGGAGAACTGAAGTCCCAAAACCAGCATCCCGGCGTGACTCAAGGTTGATGTGGTAGTGGGTAATGAAGGTGTGTGCTGACTTCCAGGTAGCAGCCCTGCAGATTTCCTGGATAGGGACGTCCCTGGAAGCAGCAACTGAAGCAGCAGTATGGCGGGTAGAATGAGCTCTTATCCCTTTGGGAGGCTCCATACCCGCCAACCTATAGCAGAGATCTATGCAGGAGGTGACCCACCTGCCTATCGTCCACTTGGCTGCAGGTCTTCCAGGTGCAGCTTCAGCGTAGGTGACAAACAGCTGGCGAACTTCAGCTGTCCGCTTCTTATAATAAGAGAGCGCTCTTCTAGGGTCCAGAGTATGGAGCCTATATTCGGCCTCCGAGGTGTGATTGGGGTAGAACACCGGCAGAGTCAACACCTGGTTAAGATGAAACTCTGACACCACCTTCGGAAGGAATTTCGGGTGGGGTCGCAGGACAGCCTTGTCCCTGTGGAAGACCAGATAAGGAGGCTCGATGGAAAGTGCCTGGAGCTCTCCCATACTTCTGGCTGACGTAATAGCCTCAAAGAAGGCGACCTTCCATGACAGGTGAGAAATATCACGCCTGTGCATCGGTTCGAGTGGCTTGCCCATGAGATTAGCCACTACCAGCAGTAGATCCCACAGAGGTGGAGGTTCTCGCACTGGAGGGGATGTGTGATCAAGGCCTTTGAAAAAGCACCTGACCACCTTCTCCTGCGCCACCGACTGCTTGCTGGCCTGCGCCCGGTAAGCAGAGATGGCTGCCAGGTGCACCTCAAGGGTCGTCGACTGAAGCCCTAGCTGAGAAAGGGACTGCAGGTAGTCCAGAATGCTAGCCAATTAACAGGAGGAAGGGTCCAGCCCCTTGCCCTGACACCAAATGGAGAAATCTCTTAGATTTGAAGGCATAGCATTTTCTGGTCGACTCCTTATGGGATGCCTCAACAACGTTGAGGACCTCGTCGGAAAGACCCAAGGCTTGGAACTCTAGCCGCTCAGGAACCAGGCCGTCAAGTGCAGGGATTGAAGGTCCGGATGGAGTACCTACCCCTTGTTGACTGAGATCAGGTCCGGGCGTGCTGGAAGCCACCTTGGGAGCCTGGAGCTGAGGCCGAGGAGATCTGGATACCAGAACTGGTGGGGCCAGTCTGGGGCTACCAGAATCACCTGTGCCTGGCCCCTCTTCACCTTGAGAAGTACCTTGTGGATCAAGGGGAATGGAGGGAAGGCGTAGAAGAGGCCCGGGGTCCAGGGCCTTGAGAAGGCATCCCCCTGCAGTAAGTCCTGCTGAGGGGGGAGGGCATGAAACAGCCTCAGCTTTGCATTCTCCTTGGAGGCGGTGAGGGGTGCCCCAGTGGGAGAATAGATCTTGTACTATCTCCGGCAGGAGAGACCACTTGTGAGATGCAGCGCCTATCCGGCTTAGGGCATCGGCCAGACTGTTGGAGGTTCCTGCCACATGGATGGCTAGGAGATCCGCCTCCAGGCTGATCACGAGAGACCAAGTGCAGAGAGTCTCCTTGCACCGGGGCAAGGAGTGCGTCCCACCCTGCCAGTTAAGCTAGTACATGGTCGTGGTGTTGTCTGTCTGGACCACTTGACCCCGTACAAACGGAGCGAAGGCGGTGAGGGCTAGTCAGAATGCTCGAAGCTCCAGCAGGTTGATGTGGCCTCGAGACTCCTGAGGGGACCAGAAGCCATGGGCTTTGAGCTCCCCCAGATGGGCACCCCAACCCATCAGAGAGGTGTCGGTCATCAGAGTGACCGTTGGCTCGAGCGGACAAATGGGATACCCTCCTGCAGGTGAGTTGGAACGATCCACCACTAGAGGCTGTTCCACATCTCCTGGGTCATGGTCATTGGCTGGTCCAGAGGACTGGAGCACTGTGACGATTGGCGGGCCAGCCCCCATTGCAGGGGACGCATATGCCAGCGGGCCCAAGGGACCACACTGGTGCAGGCCGCCATGAGGCCCAGAAGGTGCAGGAAGTCCCGGGCAGGGCGCAGTTGCCCAACCAGAAATGATTGGGCAAAGGAGGAAAGGACCTTGGCCCTTTCCACTGGGAGCTGTGCTCTGGCTCGAAGAGAGTCAAGCTCTGCCCCGATGAACTGAATCATCTGCAATGGCACGAGTTCCGACTTGGCCTCGTTGATGAGGAGGCCAACCTGAGAGCAGACCTGGAGGGCCAGATCCCTGGACCGCTCCACCTCCAACTTGGAGGGGGCTGCAATCAGCCAGTTGTCCAGGTAAGGGTACACCCGGACCCCTCGGCGCCGCAGGAATACTGTCACCACTACCATACATTTGGTGAAGACCCTGAGAGCTGGAGAGAGGCCGAAGGGTATGGCCCGGAACTTGTAAAGGTATCCCTCTGCCCTGAAGTGGAGGAATCGCTAGTGAGACGGACGGATTGGGACGTGAAAGAATACGTCCTGAAGGTCCAGAGAACAGAACCACATGCCTCGTTCCAAGGATGGAATGATCTGAGCCAGAGTGACCATCCTGAAGGTGCGAGACCTTAGGAACTTGTTCAGGTCATGTAGGCCGAGAATGGGGCAACAGCCCCGTCCGTTTTGGGACCAGAAAGTACCTGGACACAAACCCTGGGTCTGGAGGTGGTCTGTCACCTCCCTGATCACCTCCTTCTGGAGGCAAGGCAATGTAGTGCAGCGAGCCGACAGAGAGGCTGTGGAACCCGCGCCCCGACAGAGGCGACAGCGATAGGAGGGACTGTTCGAATTCCAGAGGCAGTCTCTGCCTACCACTTCCAACACCCAGTGGTCCATGGTGATATCGGACCAGGCAGAAAGGAAGTGATGAGTTGCCCTCCACAGGGGAACCCGGGGAGGAGTGATGAGGTTGGGGGCAACACCTCTCAACCCGTCACTGGGCAGGCTTGGAGGAAGGGCCGGCCGAGGAGCCGCCTGGGCCTTTTCCTCCTGGCTTCCTGTTGGAGGAGGAAGCAGCAGGCTTGGCTTTGGGGTGCCAAGTACGAGCCTGCTGGCCCTGATGCTGGTGTTGCTGGGTCGAATGTGCCACAGGGGCTGAAGGACGAAAGGGCTTACGCTGCTGCTGGCGGCCTTTGTCCTTCTGGGCAGACGTGACAGAGTCCAAGGTGGTGCTGGACTTCTCGATCCATTGGAGATGACCCTCCACCCCGGGTCCGAACAAGTCAGTACCCAGGAAGGGAACGTCTGCCAGCTTGTGCTGGGTATCAGCCATAAAGATGGAGATCCACAACCAAGCTCTGCGGCGCATGGCCACTGCGGCCACTACTGAACGGGCACATGAATCAGCGATGTCCAATGAAGTTTGGAGCTGCTGTTTAGCTACCGCCCTTCCCTGATCCCGCACCTGCTTGACCGTCATTTGAAGGTCAGCTAGGAGATGAGGAATCACCTCATCCAGGGAGCCCAAAAGGGCGTGTGAAAAGTGTGCCATCAAAACAGCTGAGCTAGCCTGATGAAGGCCTAGGGAGGAAGCAGCATATAACTTCTGCCCCGAGTAGTCCAATTTCTTGGACTCCTTATCGGGCTGTTTGTCCACATCCCGAGCGTTCCTGGAACGCCGAAAAACACTGTTGGTCACTAACCCCTCTGCAGAGGGGTGCTTCCAAGAAACCGGAGAGTGAACCTGTAGGGACAACATACTTTCGAGCCATCCTGGCCGAAGGTGTGGGACAAGATGCTAGCTGCTGCCACAGCTCTAGGCCAGGCCAACAATGGCTTCGGCCACTGGAAAGGCCTCCATAGGGGAATCCCCTTGGTCCAGTATCTCCGTGAGAGGATACTTGGCCCGTTTTGAAATGGGTTCGAGCTTCATCCCAGTGGACTCTGAGATGAGTCGAAGCACTCCTAAAAACGAGGATGGGCTGTTGTCCACCGACTGACCCCCTGTAGACTCCAGGTCAAACAGCCTGGAGAACAAGGAGTCGTCGCCGTCAGACTCTGAGGAGTCTGCGAACAGCTGCCAAGCACCTGAGCCACCCTCCACGTGCCGAGGTCGATCAGGAGTGAAGGTGACCGACAACCTATGGGGCAAACCCTGACCCGACCGAGAATCCTTGGTCGGGGCCCCAGTCTTCAGTTGTGGAGGCAGAGGTTCCACCACAATGGGTGGAGCAGCCGGTTTTGGCCAAACAACCGATGCCGGTTTCAGCTCCTTGACTGCGAGGGGTTGTTTCGGCCGCTCAGGTGACAGCCACTTAATGGCCAGAGAAAGCAACTGAGTCGGCTTATTTCCGGACAATAAGAGCTGCTGCCACATTAAACCCTCGTAGCACCGACGCAACTTGGGCCGGAGCCTATCCTCCGAAGAGGACGTCAAGGGTGAACGGTGCTGCCGTTTCCATGGTGCCAAGACTGCCGACGTCGGTGGGACCGGCTGGACCTGGAAGAGGTCTGAGACCTTTGGGGATTCTGAGGGTGGGTCAGAGAGGGGACGGGGGAAACCTGCTTCTCCCTCAGTTCATGGACCTTAACTGGGGACTCAGGCGCAGGAGGCACAGGCAAGTCCTCGGTTTCCACCGGGGGAACCGGTGAAGTAGGGTTGTCGGCATTACCAGTCAACAAACCGTCCGACGGGTCGAGAAAAATCTCGACTGCATCGACGGGTGTCTCGGCCGTCTGACCTGATGGGGACACCGTGAAGCCAGCGGCCTTAGCCGCAACCTCGACCAGGTCGAAAGTCGACCATCCGGTGAAGGTGATCTCTCCGCTCCCACGAACGTCGATGGTGGGACTTACCTTTGGAGTCCTTCTTTCTGGACCGACTGGAATGTCCTGATGGTCCTTCTCCCTTGGTGGAGTGGGACTGGCAAAGCTCCTTAAAAGAAACTGTATATGAAGAGCCCAAGGAGAGCGGGATAAATACCGCGACTGAGGAAGAAGATGATGCAGCCTGGGCCGCCTCCTCCTCGAGGGCGATCATCTGCTCCAGCTGATCCGCAGAGCCCACCGCTGCGAACACTGCCAAACAGGCCTCCTTTGACTTGACTGGTGGATATCGTTTTTCATGGCGCCCCAAAAGATGTCGAGCAGCACGGTCCTCCAAGACCGAAGCCGAAAAGGATTTGCACAAATCGCAAGCCTGTGAGTCGTGGCCAAGTCCTAGGCATTAAATGAATGTGGAGTGCGGGTCGGTCCGGGACATCTTCTGCCCACAGGGGCACCGACGAAATCCGGGAGTCGATTTGTCCATCACAGCTTTGAGGGAAAAAGAAGACTGAAGTCTTGTAAATTTGAGAATAAGTTTTAGATTAACTGAAGAGTGTGGATCCAGGCCTAAAACACAGAGCGCAAAGGAAGGAATCTGAGCTCCCGGCCAGTAAGGAAGATCTGGCGTCATGGAGTAGAGCCGAGAGTTTTACCACCTGGGTGGGTGGGAGGAGCCAGCTTAAAGACCTTACGGCAAGATTTAAAGCAGCAAGGAACCTGCCAATAAGTGTGGATTGAACAACATATCCACGTCCCTAGAAAATTTCTTTTTCAACCAGAGTAGGATCCAGTCTCCAGCCATGGTGAGTACTAGGGGGACCCATCCCAGCCAGAGAGAGGCACACGGGGGAGTGGTCCATGATAGCCATGGTGCCATGTGTAATGGATTTGACAACTGGGAGCAGTCCTGGAGAGGCAAGGGCAAGGTCTAGATGGGCATAAATTTTTCACAGATTGGGAGTAGCGAGTATACTCCCTGCCCTGTAGGATTAAGGTGCCTCCATGTATATGCAAGTCTGTTATCTTGCATTTAGTTACTTAAAGCTTGAGCACTCTTAGATCTTGGCCCCCACCCTTGAAGTGTGATCCATGATATTATCTAACACACAGTTGAAGTCTCCACATAATATCCAAGGCCCTTCCATACCAGACATTTCCATCAAGAGTCTGAAGTGAGGTGAATCGAGGTTTGGACCATAGATAGATCCAGCCACTATTTTTGTACCTGAATTTAGCTGTATATGTAGCAGTACATAGCAGCCCCCTGATTTGTCTAGGCAAGCCTGGGTAATGGTTCTCGAGAACAGAGGTCTAAGCCATATGGCTGCTGCCCTCGCATTTGAGGTAAAATATGAGCTATACCATTCTGCTTCCCAATTTTTAGCAATATGACTTCCCTCCCTGGTTGTCATGTGGGTCTCCTGGAGACAGATGACATCTGCGTGGAGATCTTTAACCTTCCCCAAGACCTTTTTCCTATTAGTGTGCGTTTTTAAGCCATTGACATTCCACAAGCACATCGTTATATTATCATCCATTATCCCCTCTGTAGGCTATACTGGTGTGCACCATTGCATCATGAACTAGCAAGCAGAAGCTACATTTTGTAGCATGTATTAACAAAAATAACTAGAACTGGAACAATATATTCTCAATACTGGAAGTCCCACCTTCCCGCCCCAGTCACTTAGTGTGGAGGTTCCATACTAGACAAAATTGAGTGTAACATGAAATGGTTACCCTGAAGAAAAGCTCCCTCAGCCCATAAACATCCCTTTAGCCCTGCTGTGAGGGAGGTCCCACACTAGATAAGACTAAGATCTGCAAAAGTAAAACACATATAAGGTAACATACTTTGTTTGTCCTCTCGTGCATAAATCATATGCATCTTCCCTGCAGTTGACTGGTGGTTAGCTATCTGGTTAGACAAGCACCTAAGCATGCATATGTTATGATAGACACAACAACTGGTAACAGCATACCATCTTCTAACCCCAGGAATCACTCATTATGATTAAACTTAATGCAGTCAGCCTCCTGTGTTGAACTACCCGGAGAGATGGAATTTTATGCAAATTATGGAACTCTCGGTTGACTCATGCCACTGTCAAACTGCTGCCCTAGCAACTGCTGCACTCTGAGTGCTTCAGATTCTTTACTCAGCGTGCCTAGTAAGGACGTCCCGGAGAGCTCTCCTTGAACTGTCTGACTAAAGTTTATCTGGAGATAAGTACTCATTTTCAGTTTAATTTTAAATTGCTGCCTTAGAAACATTGTTTAGCATAGTAAATTAGTGTTTTAGTAGTTTATTTATATTCGCGGTTCCCTCACGGTTCCTTGGAACCGAGGGTTCTGCGTCTATTTTAAAGGTTTTTATCTCAATTTATTATTATTTAGAGATATTCAGTGGTCGGTTCCTTGAACCGCTTTAGTTTTGTCTAAATTTAGTAATTTTCTTGGTTCCTTTTTCTTCGGAACCAAATAGCGCTCGGTTCCAGGAACCGCTAGCAGTAGTTATTTTAACGTAATCTCCAGTTCTGAGTTACTTTAAATAACGTTTTTTTGAAGTAATCTTTTTTGCCTAGCTTAAATGTCTGAGGTCCATTTAGATAAACCTAAAAAACGCACAGGGCCCACAGGTTTTAAATGTTGAGTCTTGTGGGCAACTAATAGCAAAAGCAGATAGACATTGTCTCTGTATTTCTTGTTTGGGTATAAGTTACATATTTGCCAATTGTGATATTTGTAAGACCTTTTGCCCAAAAACATTAAAGAAAAGTTCTAAAATTTTGGAAGGGATGGCCTCTACGTCTGGGGATAATTCTGCTTCTTCCTCCTCCCACAGAAAGGATGGAGGTAAAGCCAAGGATCCTGACAGGAGTTCAGATAAATCTGAACAAGGTAAAACAAAAAGGGCTATGGAAACAGGCACTAAGCCTGTTCCATTAAAGAAAAAGTGTTAAGAAAAACATGTCACTGCACCTCCAGCCGAGAAGGCTAAGGAGCTCCCATCAGACAAGCATATTATGCCCTCGGCTGAGGACATTGCTAAGGCACTACAAGTGTTACAAGCCTTACAGGGTGCAATCCCGGTTCCTTCACCTTCTGCCCCGGTTCCTCCTACAGCCACAGCAAGGCAAGAAGTGCTGGAAGTGTTTGGTGAGGAGGAGGAGGATGACTTTGAAGGGAACCTATAGATCCAGAGGTCTCTCCTGAGCAAGAGTTTGGATCTCCTCCTAGGGGTCCTGAGGAATACTCCTCCCACTATGCTTCAAACAACATGAAGTCTTGCTATATTATGACATATGCAGTGAGTCCCAACCTTCGAACTGCTCCGGAGGTGAAAGAGTTAACTTTCCATGCCAGGCATGAAACGCTGAGCTCGAGCTCGGTTGAAACTCTGTCTGTTGTTCTTCAAACTCAAACTGTCAGATTCTTTACCCCGCCACACTAAACAGTCGCTCCGGAGATTTCTCCTTCTGCTCGGTTCATTTTGTCGGTTAAAGTATTGTTTTTCTTGGTTTTCGACCGAAATTAAACTGCAACCAGTCGGTTCAGACTGTCTGTGGTATTTGTGAGTACTAGATAGGTTTTACATTGATTTCTATTCTGTGTGGAACTTGTAAACGGTTTATTGGTTCGGTTTGAACCGATCAGGTTGTTTCAAATATATTAATCTGTCATTTAGAGTGTGGTTACCGGTTCTTATCGGTTCTAAAAAAAACGGATTTTATTACGTTTTTTTCCACGACCCGTGACACGGTTGGGAACCGATAAGGGGGTCTTACCTGGCGGATTGCCATAAACAGGTAAGTTTGGTTAGGACTGGCATTATGTCTGAGAAACCTAATTAAATAAATAAAGAAAAACCAAAAGAAAAACCGGGCCCACTGGGTTTCAACACTGCAGTGTCTATGGGGAAGTCTTTGCCAAGGCTGACCCCCACACCACCTGTGATTATTGTCTGGGGTTTGACCACCTCAGTGCAGACTGCCAGATTTGTAAAAATTTTCCTGCAGCTACCCTGGAAAAGAGAGTTGGTAGGCTCAGGGAAAGGGAGGCCAAAAAGTCCGCTGAACCGGATGGTCAGCCCGTTCGGGTTCCAACCGAACTGGAGGGAGTGCCCTCTGACCAGGGCGAGACTTACTTGCGCAAAAGGAGATCCGACTCCAAGGAGTCGGTTCCAGCAAAAAGGACTAGGAAATCAGCTGGTGTGGAGCCAAAACTTTCCTCTCCAACCGCTGAAGAAATAGCCAAAGCGATTAAAATTGTCCAGTCGCTTTCCCTGGTTCAGACTGAACCAGCACCATCAGGTAAGCGTCCGGTTCGGCCGGTTCCACCGGTTCAAGAGTATGATGTAGAGGAATATTATGAACCGGAGGAGGGGGAAGAGGAGTATGAGGAGAGTGAATGTGGATTTGAAAGTCTGGATGTGCCCATTGACCCGGACATCTCCCCAGACAGACCTTCAGGAGTGTCTCCTCCTAGGCTTTCTGAGTCCCCTTCTCATTTTATGTTTTATAAGAAAGTGGCTGAAACCCTCCAGCTCCCTATGGAGGAAGCTGTGGATTATCAAGAGGAGCCTGACTATGTGGAAATGATGGATATCCCAGAGTCAAGGAGGCTGTCTGTTCCTTTGCATAAATCTTTTGGGAAACAGACAGTTAAAATTTTAAAAACTCCTCACACTATACCTCCTGTCGATAAGAGAATGGACAAGAGGTACACATTGTCAGGCTCTGATACAGAGTTCCTTACACAACAATGCAGCCATGTTGGGGTAGTGCAGGCTGCAGCCTGTGACAAGGCAAATATTCCCTTGGCTTCACACCCCCCTGACAAGGACTCCAGGAGGATTGATGCCATGGCAAAGAACCCGTACATGGCAGCATCCTTGGGACTCAGACAGGCAAATTATATGGCTTATGTTGCCAGATACCAGAAATCCAGATGGGATACTGTTATGGCTCTAGCAAAACAGGTCCCTGGCCAGCTTGCCAAGGAGCTGGAGCAGGTGGCTGCTGATGGTATTGAGGCATCCAAGGTGCAATTCCATGCTGCAGTGGACTCTAATGATGTGTCATCAAGAGTCATGGCTACATCTGTGGCACTTCGCAGAATGGCTTGGCTCAGATGTACTAGCCTGTCACAAGATACCCAGACTAAGGCCATGGATTTTCCTGTTGTGGGTAATTCTTTGTTTGGGGAGCAGACAGAGAATTACATGAAGAAAATGGATGAGTATAGGACCACCTATAGGAGTGCACAGGCCAAGGAAAGGCAGGCCACTCCTCAAAGGCAGCTTTCCAGGGGCAGGCCTTTTCATAGGCCTTTTTACCAAGCCCAGGCCTCCTCTTCCGCTTACGCCCAGAGGGGGTTCTTTAGAGGGAGAGGCAGACGGGGTACAAGCAGGCCTGCTTCCACCCCTCAGCCCAAAGCCCCTGCCAAGCAGGCACCCTGATGGGGTTGCCAGGGCCGATTCTCAACTACCTGTAGGGGGCAGGCTGGCTTACTTTGTCCAGGACTGGAAGTCTCTGACATCAGACAAGTGGGTCCTGGAAGTTGTAAGCCAGAGACTGGTTCTCAGCTTCAAAAAATTTCCAAAGATGAGAACCAGATCTTTTCCACCTGCAAATCCACCAGAGGCACTTGCCCTAGAGGCAGAGGTCTCTGTCCCTCCTGGCTCTCAGAGCTGTGGAAAGGGTTCCACCCCTACACCAGGGCAAAGGGTTGTACTCCAGGTACTTCCTTACCCCAAAAAAGACAGGAGAATGGCAGCCCATCCTGGATCTCAGCTACTTAAACAAGCACCTTTTAAAACCAAAATTCAAAATGGTGACTCTGGGAATTATTCTACCCTCTCTAAGGCCAGGGGACTGGCTAGCGTTCCTGGACCTCAAGGATGCCTACTTCCATATTTTCATCAGAAGCTCCCATCAAAAGTACCTCAGGTTCGAGCTGCCCTCAGGCCATTACCAGTTCAGAGCAATGCCCTTTGGCTTCACCTCTGCTCCAAGGGTATTCACAAAATGCCTGGCAGTAGCAGTTGCTTCCCTAAGAAGGCAAAAAATTGCCATCTTCTCTTATCTGGACGACTGGCTCATAGTAGGCCAGTCTCCAGACCAAGTCAAGTTACATCTGCAGATAACTCAGCAACTGCTCACCTCTCTAGGTTTCCTTCTGAATCTTTCAAAGTCGTTCTAGAGCCTGTCCAGCTCCTCACCTTCATAGGCGAGAGCTGAACACAGAGAAAGCCAGAGCCTTCCTTCCTTTGGACAGGGCAAGGACCCTGGTCTCTCTGGCTTCCTCATTCACCCTGCAGGTCTGTCGACCAGCAAGGCATTTTCTACAGCTCCTGGGGCACATGGCTGCTTCTACAGCAGTAGTGCAGGGAGCAAGATTTCAGATGAGGGACATTCAGTTCTATTTGAGAGCCTTTTGGTCTCAAAGGAAGGACCCTCTAACCAAATTGATCCCAGTAACTTGAACCCTGATCCAGGCCCTACAGTGGTGGCTGGATCAGAGCAATCTGAGACAAGGGGTTCCCTTTGTCACTCAGTCTCACTCCTTAATCTTTACTACAGATGCATCCCTCTTGGGTTGGGGAGCTCACATGGGCGACCTCACTACCCAGGGATTGTGGTCCCCTCAGGAATCTCTGCTTCACATCAATCTGTTGGAACTCAGAGCAGTTTTTCTAGCACTTCAAGTTTTTTCCAATTCTTTTCAGAACAAAGTTGTACAGGTCACAGACAGACAACACCACCACAATGTGGTACATCAACAAGCAAGGGGGCACTCGGTCTACGGCCTTGTGCACCGAAGCAATGAGGTTGTGGTCTCTGGCTTACTCCCTGAACACCTGCCTTACGTCAGTTCACCTCCCAGGCAAGGACAATGTCCTGGCAGATGCTTTCAGCAGGATTGCCCAGGGCCATCACGAATGGTCACTGGACCCCCTGGTCCTGGAGGTGGTATTTGCCAGATGGGGCACCCCGCAGATAGATCTTTTTGCAGCCCCAGACAATCACCAACTTCCCCTTTTTGGCTGCAGGCCCCCAGTGTTGGGCTCAGTCCCTCTGGATGCCTTGGTTCTCAATTGGGAAGGGAAGTTTCTCTATGCTTTCCCCCCTTCCCTCTTCTGTTCAAAGTGCTAGTCAAAATCAGATCTCAACCCTGCAAGATGATCCTGATTGCTCCAGATTGGCCCAGACAGCCCTGGTATCCACTTCTACTGTCCTTAGCAATCCATCTTCCCCTGTGTCTTCCCAGGAATCACAACCTGTTAACCTGTGCTTAGGGGAGGGTTTGGTACCCGAACCTCAAATCTCTCAATCTCAAGGCCTGGCTCTTGAAGAGTTAGAGTTTGCTGATCTACACCTTTCCCAAGGTGTAATGGATATACTAAAGGCTTCTAGGAAGCCTTCCACCAGGGCTACCTATAATTCCAAATGAAGAGGTTTTCCATATGGTGCTCTGGGAAGCATATTTCCCCAGAATCTGCTGATTTACCCACAGTCCTGGATTATATGGTCCATTTAAATACCTTGGGACTGAGACCAGCCACCCTAAAAGTACATTTGGCAGCTGTGTCTGCTTTTATTTCAGCAGCTAAACCCTCTTCTCTTTCAGCTCATCCTGTATTCTCCAAGTTTTTTAAGGGACTGCTTCACACCAACCCTCCATTCAGGGACCCTGCTCCTGCCTGGGATCTTAATGTTTGCATTGCTCAGCTTATGCACCCCCCCTTTGAGCCTTTGTCTTCAGCAGAGCTTAAGTACTTGACTTGGAAGACAGTGTTTCTGGTGGCCATCACTTCTGCCAGACGCATAAGTGAATTACAAGCCTTGTCAGTGGAGCCTGATTTTATCTCCTTTCATAGAGATAAGGTGGTCCTTAGGACTAACAGGAAGTTCTTGCCTAAGGTGGTTTCAGATTTCCACCTTAATCAATCTGTCTCTTCCAGTGTATTTCACTGACCATTCCTCCTCTGGCGAGAGGAGGCTGCACAGCTTAGATGTGAAGAGAGCCCTTAGCTACTACATAGAGCGTACCAAGGGTCACAGGTTTGACTCCCTCCAACTGTTCCTCACTTATGGTGAGGTTGGCAAAGGGAAACCTGCCACTAAAAGATCCATTGCCAGGTGGATTGTCTCTTGTATTCAATTTTGTTATGAAAAACTGTATAAGGTTCCTCCCTCAGGCCTGAGGGCTCACTCTACCAGAGGTACAGCTGCTTCCCTGGCTGCTGCCAGGGACATCCCTATCCTAGAGATATGTCAAGCAGCTACCTGGAAAACAGTTCACACTTTTACAAGCATTACTCCTGGACATCCAGGCTAGGAGTGATGCTCGGTTCTTGCACAGCTGCTTCAGAGCCTATTTCCTAAGTAGGTTCTGTCCCTCCTCCATGGAGGTACTGCTGTGTAGTCTGCATTTGTCATAATATAGCAAGACTTCATGTTGTTTGAAGAAAAAATTACTCACCCTAGTAATGTTGTTTCTTCTAATGGAGTCTTGCTGTATTATGACCTCCCCCCCTCAGAACCTTGTTTTTGGGATGTGGGTGGGCAGTGCAGTGTTGGCACTTAGTAGTTGCCCACCTTGTTGTTTCACCCTTCCTTTTTTGGGGTGACTTGGTGTTGTGTTTTTCATTTTTTGGGTCTCCTGACTTGAGTCTTTGTTTTGGGACCAAAAATGTGTTCTTATGTTTAGTAGCCAGTTGGCTAGTGTAGGTTTACAGCTTCCACACAGGACCTCAGTGAGTTTAGCTCGTAAAGATCTGACGGTTTGAGTTTGAAGAACAACAGACAGAGTTTCAACCGAGCTCGAGCTCAGCGTTCCATGCCTGGCATGGAAAGTTAACTGTTTCACCTCCGGAGCAGTTCGAAGGTTGGGACTCACTGCATATGTCATAATATAGCAAGACTCCATTAGAAGAAACAACATTACTAAGGTAAGTAATTTTTTCTTTTGTTAAGAACATGGTGGAAACCCTGAACTTTCCTCTTCAGGAAACAGAGGAGGATATGGAGGAGGCAGACCTTCCAGAAATGATGGGGTTAACCCCCACGAAACGTATACTTCTGCCCATGCATAAATCTTTAAAGAAGGCTGCAGTGCAGATTTTTGAAACTCCAACCTCTATCCCTGGTGCGGGTAAGGAAGCTGACAAGAAATACCAGCTGGATGGAACTACAGCTTATTTTCTGTTTACGCATCCTGATACTGAGGGAGTAGTCCAAGCGGCTGCCTGTGACACGGCCAGGATCCCATTGGCTACCCATCCACCAGACAAAGATTCAAGAAAAATGGATGCTATGGGAAAGAAAGGGTACGTGGGTGCCTCTTTATTAGTTCGGCGGGCCAGTTACATGGCATTTTCAGTGCAGTACCAAAAAGCTCTATGGAACACTGTTCCAGCTTTGGCTGATAGGGTCCCAGATGAAGTAGCTGTAGACTTGCAAGATACAGCAAGGGCCGCACTTGATGCTACCAGGTACCAATTTCATATGGCAGTGGATGCCAATGATAACTGCATCCAGGCTAATGGCTTTGTCAGTTTCACTCAGGAGGTTTGCATGGCTTAGAGCCACCAACCTGACTTTAGATACCCAGGGCAAAGCAATGGATTTCCCCCTGGAAAACAGCTCCTTGTTTGGGGATAAAACTGAGGCATACACGAAGAAGGTGGAGGAATATAAATCCACCTGTTGGAGCAATTCCAAGGATAGGCCCTTCACCTCTTACAGATCCCAGAGTAGGGGAGGTAGGGGTAGGGGTTATCCCCCCCCCCCACAGACCTTTCTTTCAGGTGCAAACCTCCCAGCCTCAGCAGCAAGCTAGAGGTTATTTTAGAGGAAGGGGCAGTAGAGCCATGAGAAGAGTGGCTCCTGCACAACAGGTTCAGGCACAGCCCGCACAGAACCTCTGATGGGCTAGTGCAGGTCGCATCCCCTATTACAGTTCCACCACTAGGTGGCAGACTGCCTTATTACCTTCACGCTTTGCATTCCATCATCACAGACAAGTGGGTGTTGGAGGTAGTGAGCCAGGGCCTGGCACTCAGTTTAAAATCATTCCCAAAGCTAAGAACAAGAACCTTTGCTCCAGTAGCAGCTGCACACAGGATTCTGTTAGAAGCAGAGGTAAAACATCTGCTGGCAATCAAAGCAATAGAGGTGGTGCCTCTAATAAGCAGGGGAAAAGGTTTTTATTCCAGATACTTCCTCATAAGGAAGAAAAACTGGAATTGGTGGCCTATTTTGGATCCAAGACTTCTGAACAAGCACATTTTGAAACCAAAGTTCAAAATGGTCACTCTTGCCATAATCATTCCTTCTTTGCAAAAGGGAGACTGGCTAGCCTCCCGAGATCTAAGGGATGCTTATTTCCATATTGCCATCAGACCATCTCACAGAAAATTCTTGAGATTTAGGCTGGCTTCAGGCCATTATCAGTTTGCAGCTCTCCCTTTTGGGCTAACCTCGGCACCAAGGGTTTTTACAAAGTGCCTATCAGTGCTGGTAGAGTTTTTGAGAAAACAAGGTATAAGTCTTCCCCTACCTGGATGACTGGTTAATAGTAGGACAGTCTCTGCAGCATGCAGTACAGTCACTGGCACTCACAAAATCCACACTAGAGTCCCTGGGATTTCTGATAAATGAAGAAAAATATCAACAGGTACCACTCCAGGTGCTGGGGTTTATTGGAGCAGAACTAAACACCAGACAGGGCAGAGCCTTCATGCCACAGGACAGGGTGACAAGCATTCTGTAGATTGCAAAATCCTTTGTGTCTGGGAGACCCAAAACAGCCAGAGAATTTCTCAGGTTACTAGGCCACATGACATCTGCCATGGCAGTGGTAATGGGCTCCAGGGTTCAAATGAGAGATATTCAGTTCCATCTCAGACAGTATTGGTCTCAAAGGACGGATCCTATGTCCAAACTGGTTCCAGGCACAGAAAGTTTAGTCCAGGCCTTACAATGGTGGCTGGACGAGCACAACCTCAGGGTGGGTGTGCCTTTTATAAGGGAACAACCTTCAGTAATCCTCACAACAGATGCCTCTCTTCTAGGCTGGGGGGCACACATGTTAGAGCACACAGCAAGTGGCACATGGTCCCCCCAAGAGTCTCTGTTGCACATAAGTTTCTTGGAGCTCAGGGCTGTTTACCTGTCTCTGAAAATATTTGCTCCTTACCTGCAAAACAAGGTGGTGCAAGTCAGAACAGACAACACCACAACCATGTATTACATCAACAAGCAAGGAGGTACCAGGTCACATCTACTGTGCACAGAAGCAGTGAGACTGTGGTCCCTGGTATACTCCATGGGAGTATCCCTGTCAGCCATACACCTTCCAGGGAAGGACAATGTGCTGGCAGACTCTTAAAGCAGGATAAGTTAGGAGCACTACGAGTGGTGCCTGAATACTCAGGTACTCAGTACAATTTTCAGAAAATGGGGCACCCCAGAGGTGGATCTCTTCACCTCCCCAGAAAACCACCAGCTCCCAATGTACTGTTGCAGGCCTCCTCTAAGGGGCACAATCCCCCTGGATGCCTTGGCCCTGGATTGGACGGGGAAATTTCTGTAAGCATTCCCTCCTTTTCCTATGATATTCATGACCCTACTGAAATTGAGGTCCCAACCAGCAAAAATGATACTGGTGGCTCCGGATTGGGCGAGACAGCACTGGTACTCTCTTCTGTGTGTCTGTTAGTGGTTTCCCCAATCCATCTGCCCAGGAGGCACAACCTGTTAACCTCCTCTCAGGGCAGTTCCTGTACCCTAATCTCAAATCACTGAGGCTCAAGGCGTGGCTCTTGAGGACTTAGTTTGCTAACCTTAATCTATCAGAACAGGTGCTGACAGTGCTTAGGGGTTCCAGGAAGCCTTCTACTAAGAAGACATATGCCTCTAAGTGGAAAAGATTTATAATATGGTGTACAGGTAAAGGTTTGAGCCCTTCCCGGGCTGATTTGGCTATTCTTCTAGATTACCTTACACGTTTACATTCCTTAGGTCTGAAGTCTTCCACCCTCAAGGTTCACTTAGCTTCAGTCTCTGCTTACTTGTCAGTTGGTAAGGAGAGGTCTATGGCTTCTCATCCAGTATTTAGAAAATATTTTAAAGGCCTTAATCTTCTGCACATTCCCCTAAGGGAACTGGTTCCGGCCTGGAATCTAAATATTTACATTGCTAAATTCATGGATGCACCATTCGAACATATGGCAACCGTCACTTGGAAAACTGTTTTCCTAGTTGCCATTACTTCAGCCAGAAGGATCAGTGAATTACAAGCCCTGTGCACATATGTGGACTACATCTCATTCCACAGGGACAAGGTGGTCCTTAGGACTAATAGAAAATTCCTTCCCAAGGTGGTATCTGATTTTAACTTGAATCGGTCTCTACCTGTCTTCTTTACAGACAACTCCAGTTCTCCAGAAAGAAGACTTCACTCCCTTGATGTCAAAGGGCTCTTAGCCACTACATTGACAGAACCAAGTCTTACAGGACAAGTCAATCACAGCTCTTTCTCACATATGGTGACGTTGGTAAGGACAGAGCTGCAACAAAACGTACAGTTGCTTGCTGGATAATGGCATGTATACAGTTTTGTTATAGTAAGGTGGGTAAACAGGTACCTCTGGGCCTGAGAGCACACTCCACCAGGGGCACAGCTGCTTCAGTGGCAGCTTCAAGAGAAATTCCGCTACTGGAAAATCTGTAAGCAGCTACATGGAAAACAGTACACACCTTCACAAAGATTACAGCCTGGACTTGCAGTCCAGAGGTGATGCTAGGTTTGGTACAGCAGTACTGCAGAGCCTGTTTCCGAAATAGGTTCTCTGCCCAACCTCCAAAGGTACTGCTTGGTAGTCTGCATTAAGTTTAATCATAATGAGTGATTCCTGGGGTTAGAAGAAAAAATTACTCACCGTAATAATCTTGTTTCTTCAAAGGGATCACTCATTATGATTAAAGACCCTCCCTACCTCCCCTACTAGAACCTATAGAAGGTGCTCTGTATCCCTGCATTAGGGTTTTTTCTTTTCTTCTATGTAGGTTAAGATAGAGACTCACTTTGTTTAACCAGTTGGTGTCCAGGTGGTCTCAAGTTTCTTAGGTTTGTTGGTTAAGGATGTTTTGACCTGAAAGGGCAAAAAATATTATTTTTTAAGGTTGTTAATTTTAGCTAGTGGGTCTTTTACCCAGTTAGGCTCCGTAAGAATCTGAAGCACTCAGAGTGCAGCAGTTGCTAGGGCAGCAGTTTGAAAGTGGTATGAGCCAACTGAGAGTTCCATAATTTGCATAAAATTCCATCTCTCTGTGCAGTTCAACACAGGAGGCTGACTGCATTAAGTTTAATCACAATGAGTGATCTCTTTGAAGAAACAAGATTACTATGGTGAGTATTTTTTTCTTGTGGCCAAATGCCCCATCCCCAAAGAGGTGTTGGGGGCATGGATTGAATACAGCTCCAATTTTATATACTGCAGCAACTGACAATGTATGGCAGCAGGAACCTTGAATATCTGCACATTGTAATTATTTATGGGCTTTCTTAGTACTACAGATTGTAGATATGGATATCAGCTCTAATGTATTGTGGAGAGTGGGGACAAGCTCATCCCCTTCTTATAGTGCTTCAGCTCAGATGGGGAGTCCCCATTTGATTACACCCTTTAGTGCCTGCTGCCTTAGCATCCTAGCTGATTGGGAATGTAGTAATAAAGGCAGGAGGAACATAACCCACAAGGCTCAATCCACCGAAGTGTATCAGCCACCACAGAATCTTGGCAGCCCTCTCCAGCCTGTCTCCTTTCAGGTAGCATCCAGATGGATCCATAAACAGTCATAAGAGATGGGTAATAAAGAAAGCAATATGGAACTTTAGAGAAAGTCAGCAAAACGCTTCATCTGTCTGTCTGTCCCAAGATCTTTGTAAATACATCGCTGGAAGATAATTTGTGAGAGAAAGATCATTGTCCCTTCCATCTTTCCTTTGGTACCTGCGGCCCCAGCCGCAGTCGGGGAGTGGTTGTGGTAGGAGTCAAACGCTGGAACATCTGAGGCATTGCTGACATCAAAGGAAAGCGGGTTGATTATGATTATAGTTATATCTATAAGGCTAAAGCAGGGGCAAAACACAGAGCAAGCATTTCAGGTGAGTAGGCTGCTGCAAAGTAAAACGTTCAGTGCAGCTACTAAATGACGTGTGTGTAACCAAATTCCTGGTTGTCAAATAAAAAACCTTGGTGGTGAATTTGCAACTTGGGCAAAGTTCAGGCCAGTCAGGAAGTGTTGCGATCTGCTTACCTCCATTATAAAAAGGGCCTGAGAAATGGAGCTTTCTGATTGGCTGCAAACATTCTAACAGCCTTATGTTAATCTTTTATTAACATAACCCTTGGTCATGTCTTATTGCTTAAGTAACAGTTGAGTTGTTCTCCTTTGTGGGAGCTCAAAGCGGCTGGTATTATATGATGATACAGGCACTTGGGTTAAATCCCAATACTGACACTGTAGTGTAGCATGAGGGGGTACTGCAATCCTGAGGTGCCCTCTTTTGGATGAGACATTAAACCGAGGTCCCATCTGCCTGTTTTGGTGGTAGTTCAGGTGGATGTTAAAGATCCCATGGCACTTCTTGAAAAGAGTAGGGGCATTTTTTATTGAAAGTTCAATACAAGATATCAGTAAATACATTACAAATCCTAACAATCCAAAACCACCGATTTACCATAAAGGAAAAATACGTCAACAAATACATAAAATACACCGGTGGGGGGGGATTTAAGTAGGCAAAATTTACACTAGGAAATAAACACAGAAACTCCGACAGTACAGGTCTTAAGGGCTCCTTTGTCAAACCTAAAAAAGGAGAAAAGAAAACACAAAAACAGCTCCAGCAATATGCTCACAAGTTTAGAAAAGGAGAAGATTATGCAGGTAACTTCAAGAAAAGAAAACCCTTAGAACAATAAATAATATTCCATCTTATGTTTTTTTTTTTCCTTGTTTTTTATTTTCCTAAAAAAAATATAATACTGAAACCAATAAAAGAAAAATAAAAAGAAATAATATGTACCACGAGGAAAAACCAAAAAGAAGAAGAATCAGCATTTATATAGCGCTTTTCATATATCCAAAGCGCTTTACAAGCAATGCTAGACTGGTAGTGAAGTGACTGAATGTGTAGTGGCGGCCATATCGCACATCATCACCCACACACAGCCTGGATAATTGCATGAACCGGTTTATGGGAAGGGGAATGTTCCCTACTCTTTGCGAAGAGTGCCATGGGTTCTTTTACTTCCACCTGGACACCCACCAGGACAACACCAGGATGGGCAGAAGGGACCTCGGTTTAACGTCTCATCCGAAGGACGGCACACCCCAGCAGTACAGCACCCTCAATACTGCACTCGGATGCCAGCAATTTTTAGGAGCAAGTCCAATCCCGGTGTGGGACGAAAACCCACGACCTTCTGGTCCAGAGGCGGATGTGCTACCAACTGAGCCACGCTGACACAGAAATTACTTAAAACTCAATTCTTTGCCTTCTGTGGACAGGCGAATGGACAAGAGGTATATGTTGTCAGGCCCAGGTAACATAGAAACAGAATTTGAAGGCAGATAAGGACTGCTTGACCCACCTAGTCTGCCCATTTCCCTACCTAACGGATAAGCTGCAGATCCTAGTTAACCAACAGCCTACTTCCTCCTACCCCCCACTAGAATTGCCTTATGTCTGTCCCATGCATTCTTGAATTCCCACACTGTTTTTGACTCTACGACCTCCTCAGAAAGGCTGTTCCATGCATCCACAGCCCTCTCTGTGAAGAAATACTTCCTCACATTACCCCTGAGCTGTCCCCTCTATCTTCAAATTGTCGCCCCTTGTTTTTGTACATCTCTTTTCTGAAAGTTGCTGCCCTCTTGGACTTTGATTCCCTTGAGGTATTTGAAAGTTTCTATCATGTCCTCCTCTCCCTCCTTTCCTCGAGGTTATACATCTTTAGTTCCTTTAGTCTTTCTTCATATGTCTTTGATGCAGACCCTGCATCATTTTGCTGCCTCCTCTGACAGCCTCCACCCTGTCTATGTCTTTGTGGAGATTGGGTCTCCAGAACTGTACACAGTACTCCAGATGTGGTCTTACCAACTGTCTGTACAGAGGGCCAATAACTTCCTGTTTTCTACTGGTGATGCCTCTCCCTATGCATCCCAGTATCCCCCCAGCCCTCCTTACTGCCTTCTCACATTGCTGGCCCACCTTTAGGTAATCTGATATGACTACCCCCAGGTCACTTTCCATTTTTGTTGTTGTCAGTATCTCACCCCCCATTGTGTACTCTTCCCCTGGGTTTTTGTTTCCCAGGTGCATTACTTTGCACTTCTTTGCATTGAATCTAAGCTGCCATACATTTGACCATTCCTCCAACCTTGCCAAGACCCTTTTCATCCTTTTCACCCCACCTTGTGTATCAACCCTGTTGCAGATCTTTGTGTCATCTGCAAAGAGACATACTTTCCCTTCCAGTACCTCTGCAATGTCACTTATAAAGACATTAAAAAGGACTGGCCCCAGTACTGAACCTTGTGGTACCCCACTAGTAACCCTCCTTTCTTCACTGTGGACTCCATTTACTATTACCCACTGTGTCCTGTTGTCCAACCAGTGTTTTACCCAGGCTACCACCCTAGGTCCCACTCCCAGGCTGGCTAATTTGTTTATTAATCTTTTGTGCGGGACTGTGTGAAATGCCATGCTAAAGGCCATGTCCACAGCCCCTCCCTGGTCTACTGCTTTGGTCACCCAGTCAAAGAAATCAATTAGATTTGTCTGACATGACCTTCCCGCTGTGAATCCATGCTGCCTTGGGTCCTGTGCCCCACTGGCCTCTAGGTACTCAACAATTCTTTCCTTTAGAAGTGATTCCATCATTTTCCTTACCACTGAGGTGAAACTAACAGGTCTGTAGTTTCCTGCCTCTGTCTTGCTCCCACTTTTGTGACGGGGAATCGCATCCGCCCTCCTCCAGTCCTCAGGTACCACCATTAGTTCTTCCCTTAGTTCTTTTAAAATTCTGGGGTCAATCCCATCAGGCCCCATTGCTTTATCCACCTTCAGTCTTAAGAGTTCTTTCAGAACCCTTTCTTCTGTGAAAGAACTAATATCAACCCCCCTATCCAGAGTGCCTCTATTGACCGGATTAGGTATTTCCCCTTGCTTTTCCATTGTGAATATTGAGCAGAAGTATTCATTCTGTATCCCTGCTTTTTCACTGTCGCTCTCTGCCCAACTACCTTCCTCTTTGTTCAGCCTCAGTATCCCTGCCTTAGTCTTTCTTTGCTTTCTAATGTACCAATAAAAGGTTTTATCTCCCTTCTTAACCTAGTTGGCTATCTTTTCCTCGGTTTGGGCCTTTGCTATTCTGACTGCCTTACCCGCTTCCTTCTGCTTTAACTGGTACAGTTCTCTGTCCCGCTCCTTCTGTGTTTCCTTATACTTCCTGAATGCTATCTTTTTTTTCCCCTTACCTTCCCTGCCACTTCTTTTGAGAACTATGGTGTTTTTTCCTTTCGTTTTGATTTGTTTATTTGCGTCACACAAAGACTTGTTGCCGCTGTGATGGCGGTTTTTATGTTTCCCCATTGTTGCTCCACCCCACCTTCTTGCCTGTTTGCTAGTGCTTTTCTGAGGCTGTCTCCCATTTTGACAAAATCAGCCCTCCTGAAGTCCAGTACCTTCACTTTTGTGTGGCTTGATGCTACAGCTAAGTTTATCGTGAACCACACTGTTCGGTGGTCGCTTGTTCCCAGATGGCTACCCACTTCAAGATCAGAGATCCTCTCTCCATCCCCATTTGAGAGTACCAGGTCTAAGATTGCCCTCTCCCGAGTGGGTTCCAAAACTAGCTGTCTGAGGCATGTACCCTTTAGGGCATCGAGAATGGCCCTGCTCTTGGATGTGGCTGCAGCAAAGGTGCTCCAGTCAATATCTGGCATATTCAGGTCCCCCATCAGCAATATCTCCCCTTTCAAACAACATGAAGTCTTGCTATATTATGACAATTGCAGTATGACCGCAGGTTAGAACTGCTCCGGAGGTGAAATAGTTAACTTTCCATGCAGGCATGGAACTTAGAGCGCGAGCTCGGTTGAAAACTCTGTCTGTTGTGCTTCAAAGACAAACTGTCAGATTCTTTACTCCGCCTCACTGAACAGTCGCTCCGGAGATTTCTCCTTCTGCTCGGTTCATTTTGTCGGTTTAAAAGTATTATTTTTCGGTTTTTAGCTGAAATTAAACCGCAACCGGTCGGTTCAAGCTCTGTCTGTGGTAATGTAAGTAATAGATAGGTTTTACATTTAGTTTTTCTGTGTGGAACTTGTAATTTGTTATCGGTTCGGTTTGAACCGATCAGGTTGTGTTTAAATCTACTAGTCCTTTTTTTTTTAGAGTGCGGTTCCCGGTTCTTATCGGTTCTAAAAAACTGATTTCATTACGGTTTTTTCCACGACCCGTGACACGGTTGGGAACCGATAAGGGTGTCTTGCTTGGTGGATTGCCATAAGCAGACAGAGTTGGTTAGGCTGGCATTATGTCTGAGAAACCCAAAGAAAACCGGACCCACTGGGTTTCAACACTGTAGTGTTTGTGGGGAAGCTTTGCTAAGGCTGACCCACACACCACATGTGTCTATTGTCTGGGGTTTGACCACCTCAATTCAGACTGCCAGATTTGTCACAATTTCCCTGCTGCCACCATAGATAAGAGAGTTGGTAGGCTCAGGAAAGGGGGGCCAAAAAGTCCGCTGACCCGGATGGCCAGCCCGGTTCAGTACCAACCGAACCGGAGGGAGTGCCCTCTGACCAGGGTGATACTTCCTCGGGCAAACGAAGAGCCGGTTCTGAGGAGCCGGTTCCAGCAAAAAGGACTAGAAAGTCAGCTAGTGTAGAGCCAAAAGTTCTCTCCCCAACTGCTGAGGAAATAGCTAAAGCAATTAAAATTGTCCAGTCTCTCTCTCCGGTTCCGACCGAACTGACACCTTCTGGTAAGCATTCAGTTCGGCCGGTTCCACCGGTTCAAGATTATGATTTTGAGGATTTTTATGAACCGGGGGAGGGGGAAGAGGAATATGAGGAGAGTGAATATGGTTTTGAAGATCTGGATGTGCCCATTGATCCGGACATCTCTCCAGATAGACCCCTAGGGTTCTCCCCAAGACTTTCTGAGTCCCCTTCTCATTTCATGTTTTATAAAAAAAGTTGCTGAAACTCTCCAACTCCCTGTTGAGGAAGCTGTTGATGACCAAGAGGAGCCAGACTATGTAGAAATGATGGATATTCCAGAGTCTAGGAGACTGTCTATTCCTTTGCATAAATCTTTTCGGAAACACAGTAAAAGTTTTAAAAACTCCTCACACTATACCTCCTGTGGATAAAAGGATGGACAAGAGGTATACCTTATCAGGCTCTGACACTGATTTCCTCACTCAGCAATGCAGCCATGTGGGGTAGTGCAGGCTGCCGCCTGTGACAAGGCTAATATTCCCATAGCTTCACCCCAGAAGGACTCCAGGAAGATTGATGCTATGGCAAAGAAACAGTACATGGCAGCATCTTTGGGACTCAGACAAGCAAATTATATGGCTTATTCTGCTGGTACCAGAAATCCAGATGGGATACTGTGCTGGCCCTAAGAAAATAAGTCCCTGACCAGCTTGCCAGGAGCTGGAACAGGTGGCTATGGATGTATTGAGGCATCCAAGGTGCAATTTCATGCTACAGTGGACTCTAATGATGTTTCATCAAGAGTCATGGCTACATCTGTGGCACTTTGCAGGATGGCTTGGCTCAGATGTGCTACCTGTCTCAGGATACCCAGTCTAAGGCCATGGATTTTCCTGATGGAAATTCTCTGTTTGGGGAGCAAACAGAGAATTACATGAAGAAATGGATGAATATAGGACCACCTATAGGAGTGCACAGGCCAAGGAAAGGCAGGCCACTCCTCAAAAGCAGCTTCCTGAGGCAGGGCAGGCCTTTTCATAGGCCTTTTACCAAGCTCCAAGCCTCCTCCGCCTATGCTCAGAGGGGGTTCTTTAGAGGGAGAGGCAGACGGGTCAAGCAGGTCTGCTTCCACCCTCAGCCCAAAGCCCTGCCAAGCAGGCACCCTGATGGGATTGCCAGGCCAATTCTCCTCTACCTGTAGGGGCAGGCTGGCTTACTTTGTCCAGGACTGGATGTCTTTAACATCAGACAAGTGGGTCCTGGAAGTAGTAAGCAGGGACTGGTTCTCAGCTTCAAACAATTTCCAAAGCTGAGAACCAGATCTTTCCACCTGCAACTCCATCAGAGGCACTTGCCCTAGAGGCAGAGGTCTCTACCTCCTGGCTCTCAGAGCTGTGGAAAGGGTTCCTCCTACACCAGGGCAAAGGTTTGTACTCCAGGTACTTCCTTACCCCAAAAAGACAGGAGAATGGCAGCCCATCCTGGATCTCAGATATTTAAACAAGCACCTTTAAAGCCAAAGTTCAGAATGGTGACTCTGGGAATTATCCTACCCTCTCTAAGGCCAGGGGACTGGCTAACTTCCCTGGACCTCAAGGATGCCTACTTCCATATTCCCATCAGAAGCTCCCATCGAAAGTACCTCAGGTTCGAGCTGCCCTCAGGCCACTACCAGTTCAGAGCAATGCCCTTCGGCCTCACTTCTGCCCCAAGGATATTCACCAAGTGCCTGGCAGTAGCAGTTGCCTACCTAAGAAGGCAAAAGATTGCCATCTTTCCTTACCTGGACGATTGGCTCATAGTAGGCCAGTCCCCAGACCAGGTCAAATTACACCTTCAGATAACGCAGCAACTGCTTACCTCTAGGTTTCTTCTGAATCTCTCAAAGTCAGTTCTAGAGCCTGTCCAGCTTCTTACCTTCATAGGCGCAGAACTGAACACACAGGAAGCCAGGCCTTCCTTTCCCTAGACAGGGCAAAGACCCTGGTCTCCCTGGCCTCCTCATTTACCCTGCAGGTCTCCCGGCCAGCAAGGCATTTTCTGCAGCTCCTAGGACACATGGCTGCTTCCACAGCAGTTGTGCAGGGGGCAAGATTTCAGATGAGGGACATCCAGTTCCATTTGAGAGCTTTTTGGTCTCAAAGAAAGGATCCTCTTACCAAGTTGATCCTAGTAACTCGAACCCTGATCCAAGCCCTACAGTGGTGGCAGGATCAGACCAACCTGAGACAAGGGGTTCCTTTTGTCACTCAGTCTCATTCTCTAATCCTTACTACAGATGCGCCCCTCTTGGACTGGGGAGCTCACATGGGCGACCTCACCACCCAGGGTCTGTGGTCTCCCCAGGAATCCCTGCTCCACATCAACCTGTTGGTGCTCAGAGCAGTTTTTCTAGCACTTCAAGTTTTTTCCAAATCTGTTCAGAACAAGAGTATTCAGGTCAGAACAGACAACACCACTACAATGTGGTACATCAACAAGCAAGGGGGCACTCGTTCTACGGCCTTGTGCACCGAAGCGATGAGATTGTGGTCTCTGGTTTACTCCCTGAACACCTCTCTTACGGCAGTTCACCTCCCAGGCAAGGACAATGTCCTGGCAGATGCTCTCAGCAGGATTTCCCAGGGCCACCATGAATGGTCACTGGATCCCCTGGTCTTGGGAGTAGTATTTGCCAGATGGGGCACCCTGCAGATAGATCTTTTGCAGCCCCAGACAATCACCAACTTCCTCTTTTGCTGCAGGCCCCCAGTGTTGGGCTCTCTCCCACTGAATGCCTTAGCCCTCAGTTGGGAGGAGAAGTTTCTCTATGCCTTCCTTCCCTTTCTTCTCCTGTTCAAAGTGCTAGTCAAAATCAGATCCCAATCATGCAAAGTCATTCTGATAGCTCCGGATTGGCAAAACAGCCCTGGTATCCTCTCCTGCTGTCCTTAGCAGTCCATCTTCCCCTGTGCCTTCCCAGGACTCACAATCTGTTAACCTGTGCCCAGGGAAGGGTCTGGTACCGAATCTCAGATCTCTCAATCTCAGGCTTGGTTCTTGAAGAGTTAGAGTTTACTGATTTACACCTTTCCCAAGGTGTATGGATATATTGAAGGCCTCAAGGAAGCCTTCCACCAGGGCTACTTACAATTCCAAATGGAAAAGGTTTTCCATATGGTGCTCGGAAAGCATATTTCCCCAGTTTCTGCTGATCTACCCACAGTCCTGGATTATATGGTCCACCTGAATTCTTTGGGGCTGAGACCAGCTACCCTCAAGGTGCACTTGGCAGCTGTGTCTGCTTTATTTCAGCAGGTAAATCCTCTTCTCTTTCAGCTCATCCTGTATTTTCCAAGTTTTTAGGGGTTGTTTCACACCAACCTCCATTCAGAGATCCTGCCCTGCCTGGGATCTTAATGTTTGCATTGCTCAGCTTATGCAACCCCCTTCGAGCCCTTGTCTTCAGCTGAGCTCAAGTACTTGACTTGGAAAACTGTGTTTCTGGTAGCCATCACCTCTGCCAGACGTATAAGTGAATTACAGCGTTGTCAGTGGAGCAGGAGTTATCTCTTTTCACAGAGATAAGGTGGTACTCGGACTAACAGAAAGTTCCTGCCTAAGGTGGTTTCAGATTTCCACCTTAATCAATCTATTTCTCTTCCAGTGTACTTCACTGACCACTCCTCCTCTGGGGAGAGGAGGCTGCAGCGCCTAGATGTGAAGAGAGCCCTTAGTTACTACATAGAGCGTACCAAGGGTCATAGGTTTGACTCCCACCAACTGTTCCTTACCTATGGCGAAGTTGGTAAAGGGAAGCCAGCCACTAAAAGATCCATTGCCAGGTGGATTGTCTCTTGTATCCAATTCTGCTACGAGAAGTTGGGTAAAGTTCCTCCCTCAGGCCTGAGGGCTCACTCTACCAGAGGTACAGCTGCTTCTCTGGCTGCTGCCAGAGACATTCCTATTCTAAAAATATGTCAAGCAGCTACCTGGAAAACAGTTCACACTTTTACCAAGCATTACTCCCTGGACATCCAAGCTAGGAGTGATGCTCGGTTTGGCACAGCCGTGCTTCAGAGCCTATTTCCTAAGTAGGTTCTGTCCCTCCTCCATGGGGGTACTGCTGTGTAGTCTGCAATTGTCATAATATAGCAAGACTTCATGTTGTTTGAAGAAAAAATACTCACCTTAGTAATGTTGTTTCTTCTAATGGAGTCTTGCATATTATGACCTCCATCCCTGCCTGCCCCTCTCAGAACCCTCTGTTTTGGGATGTGGGTGAGCAGCAGGGTTAGCACTTTTGGACGCTTCACCTTGTTGTTTTTCACCTACCTTTTGGGTGAATTGGTGTTGTGTTTTTTGCATTTTGGGTCTCCTGACTTGAGTCTTTGTTTTAGGCCAAAAATGAGTGTTTATGTTGGTAGCCAGTTGGCTAGTGTAGGTTTACAGCTCACACAGAACCTTAGTGAGTTTTAGCTCGTAAGATCTGACAGTTTGTCTTTGAAGCACAACAGACAGAGTTTTCAACCGAGCTCACGGCCAAGTTCCATGCCTGCATGGAAAGTTAACTATTTCACCTCCGGAGCAGTTCTAACCTGCGGTCATACTGCAATTGTCATAATATAGCAAGACTCCATTAGAAGAAACAACATTACTAAGGTGAGTAATTTTTTCTCCTCTGCCATCCCAAGGATGCCTTCTATCATTTCCTTGTCCATTTCCTCCCCCTGAGATGGGGGTCTGTATACAACCCCTATGCGGATTGTGGTGCCATTTCCAGTCTCCAGGGTGACCCACAGTGCCTCCTCTCCTCCCTGTTTACCCTTTAGTTCTATTGCTTTTATCCCTTCCCTTACATAGAGAGCTACTTCTCCTCCTCCTCTTCCCTCCCTGTCCCTCCTATAGATTGTGTACCTTGGTATGTTGACATCCCAGTCATGGTTCTCTGTGTACCATGTTTCTGTGACAGCCACAATATCCAGGCATCCCTCTTCCATCAAGGCCATCTTTTCAGGGAGCTTTTTACCTAGACTACGAGCATTGGTGCTCATTACCCTCCAAGTTTTTTTTATGGCTTTATTTCTTTTTGCCCCATCCCTGTCCCTACTGCCTTTGTTTTTCTCCATTTACCCCTGCCCTTCTCCCTATTGACTGCTCTATTTTGGTGTTTACCTCACTAATTACCCTGGATTTTTTTTGTGGGGGGTGAGGCTAGGATTTCCCTTCTCCTCTTCAGTGCCTCCCCCCTTGGCTAGTTTAAATGCTTGCCACTGAAGCATTTAAACCTATCACCTAGGATCCTGGTTCCCCTTCAGGATAAATGCAGACCATCGCGCCTGTATAGGCCTGCATCTCTCCAGGTGGAGCCCCAGTCCCCAATGAAGCCACTTGTCTAAGGCCACTCCCCAACTCCACAAACTCCTGTTGCACTGCTCTGATCCCATTCTCAGCCAGATCATTCGTCCCTAGGTGGATAATGACATCCAGCTCCCTCCCCCTTGCTGCTCCCATGATCCTGAGGATTAGTTTCCTGTCCTTCCAAGCCTTGGTGCCAGGCAGGCACCTTACCTCCCTTTCCCCTCCTTCCCCCAGTTCTACCTCCCTAACAATTGAGTCCCCCACCAGGAGTTGTCTCCTTCCCCTGTGGAGTCTTGGGCCATCCTCCTGTGGGTCTCCATTGTGGAGGTTCCCAGCATCCTCATTGCTCTCCACTGCAGGTGCCTCCATAGAGGAACCATGCTTCACCAGAGTGGTGAATGAATTGTGGAGAGGCACAACTGGATGAATGCACCTCTGTTCCACCATCCTCACTCTCCCTGAGCCCACCGTGGTCCAACCACTTCTCTTTCTTGGAAACCTCTGAGGTAGTGGCAGTGGCCTGGGTGGTCCCTGGGTGGGGGAGCAGGTTTCCTGAATCCTTGCTAGGTCAGCATGGAGACGAACAACCTCCTCCCTCAGACCAGAGAGGTGCCTGCAAATAGGGCAGCAATGCAGATTCCAGAATGTCTCCTGAAGACTGCTGCTCCATAGCCAGTGCATTGCACCACTCCCCACGTGTCTATGTTCCTTCCTGTTACAGATGCTTTTTGGTTTTTTGTTCTTGTTTTAGTGTGTACAAGCTTGTGAGTGTCTCTGCCCCCTGTTCAGTGTGCTGTGCCTTTAAGGATATGAACAGGGTTTTGTTGTTAGCAGTTTTGAGGAAGTGATGTCAGAGACCCTGCTATAAAGGAAGTTATATGCTTGGGTTGGGGGAGGGTGGGTGGGAGTAAACCTATTCTGTCCAGAAACAATCACCTACAACTCTTACCATCCACCCCAGGGAATGCCTTCCTTCCTTTCAGACACCTATTGCACAAAGGCTAAGTAGCAGGTCTAGTCACAACTGACTGTAAATATCTCCCAGCTACATTTCCTCCCAGGCAAATTAAAGTTAAAACTAAGAAAAGTCCACACCAAAAACAGAATCAATACTAGTTACTTACACAGGTCCAAAAAGTAATAATTCAGTTCAGTGTAGTCTAGAAAATAACCTCCTTGATTCAAGGAAGCTGTGGCTGCTTTCTCACTCTCCCTGTCTTCAATGTGAGAAGGAGACTGCAACACCTCTGAGACAAAAAAAAACCTTTTCAGCAAAAAAGAAATAAATAAAATAGGGGCAAACAGTAATTTTTCTTAACCTAATGATAAAAAGTCACAAAAATTTAAGCACCACCTGTAATAATTTCACAGAAGATATACCCTGTAAGAAACACTTTGCTACAGAGAAAAATAAAACGGTAATAGAAGATATACCTTGCAAAAGACAATTTGAATCGGAAGATAACAGCAGGTATAGAGTACTTGTACCAGCAATGCAGCCATGTTGGGGTTGTGCAGGCTGTAGCCTGTGATCAAGCTAACATACCCTTGGCTTTACACACACCCAGATAAAGACTCCAGGAAGCTGGATGCCATGGCTAAAAAACAGTACATGGCATCCTCCTTGGGACTCAGGCACGCTAACTACATGGCCTACACTGCCAGATACCAGAAGTCCAGATGGGCTACTGTTCTGGAACTGGCTAAACAGGCTTCCCCCCAGCTGGCCAAGGAGCTGGAGGAGGTGGCTGCTGATGGGATTGAGGCATCTAAGATCCAGTTTCATGCTGCTGTGGACACCAGTGATGTGTCAAGAGTCATGGCTACATCTGTGGTTCTTCAGAGAATGGCTTAGCTCAGATGTACTAGCCTATCCCAGGACACCCAGGCTAAGGCCATGGATTTCCCTGTCATCGAGAATTCTCTGTTTGGGGAGCAGACAGAGAATTATATGAAGAAAATAGATGAATACAGGACCACCTACAGGAGTGCACAGGCCAAGGAAAGGTGGGCAACTCCTTAGAAGCAACAATCTAGGGGCAGGGGCAGGCCCTTTCACAGGCCTTTCTACCAGGCACAGGCCTCCTCTCCTTTTCCTCAGAGGGGGTTCTTTAGAGGGAGAGGCAGAAGGGGGGTGAGCAGGGCTGCATCCTCCTCTCAGTCTAAGGCTTCTGCCAAGCAGACACCCTGATGTGTCAGCCCGGGTCGGACCCCCCCCCCAATTCCTGTAGGAGGCAGGCTGGTTTACTACTTCCAGGACTGGAAATCTGTTACCTCAGACAAGTGGGTCCTGGAGGTAGTAAGCCAGGGACTGGCCCTCAACTTCAAAAAATTTCCAAAGCTGAGAGTCAGGTCTTTTCCACCTGCAAACATCTCCAGAACCATTGCCCTAGAGGCAGAGGTTTTATCTCTGCTGGCTCTCAGAGCCATAGAGAAAGTTCCTCCACTTCACAGGGGCAAAGGTCTGTACTCCAGATACCTCCTTACCCCAAAAAAAACAGGGGAGTGGTGGTCCGTCCTAGATTTAAGATACTTAAACAAGCACCTAGTAAAGCCAAAAATTCAAAATGGTGACTCTGGGAATAATTCTTCCCTCTCTAAGGCCAGGGGACTGGCTAGCCTCCTTGGACCTAAAGGATGCCTATTTTCACATTCACATCAGGTGCTCCCACAGAAAGTACCTCAGGTTCGAACTGCCTTCAGGCCATTATCAGTTCAGAGCAATGCCCTTTGACCGAACATCAGCTCCAAGGGTGTTTACAAAATGTCTAGCAACAGTAGTGGCCTTTCTAAGGAGACAAAACATTTCCATATTCCCATACCTAAACGACTGGCTCATTGTGGGTCAGTCTCCAGACCAAGTCAAGTCAAATTTGCAAGTGACCCAACAAGTGCTCACTTCTCTAGGATTCCTCCTCAGTCTTCCCAAATCAGTTCTCGAGCCAGTGCAACTCTTGACCTTCATAGGGATAGAGTTGGATACTGTCAAAGCAAGAGCCTTTCTCCCTCTGGCAAGGGTAAAGGCCATTCAAACACCATGAAGTCTTGCTATATTATAACCATAGCAGTCAGCCACTGCAGCTGAACTGCCCCGGAGAGGAAGGAGTTAACTCCAGAGGATCTGAGTTCTACGTGAGCGTGAGCTGTGCCAAAAGCTCTGTCTGGCCAGTTTCAAATGAAACTGTCAGATTCTTTACTCCGCTTCACTGAACAGTCGCTCCGGAGATCAGCTCCTTCAGCTCGGGTTCATTCTCGGTTCAGCGGTATTTTTCGTTCATTTGAACCGCAAAAGTATTTATTTTACCGCATTTCGGTTTAAAGCTCTATCTGGTAAACCGTAAGTACAAATTTAAAGTCTGTGTGAAATTCAATTATCGGTTCGGTTTTGAACGATCGGTTCTGTGATTTTAACGTTTTGAAGTGTTTGGTTGGGCTTTTAGAGTGCGGTTCCCGGTTCTTATCGGTTCTAAAAACCTGGTTTTTAAATAGGTTTTTCAAATACCGTGACACGTTTAGGAACCGATAAGGTGTCTTGCCTGGCACTGCCATCAAAAGGGCAAGTTTTTGGATAGGCTGGCATTATGTCTGAGAAACCCAAAAGAAAACCGGCCCACTGCTTTCAACACTGTGATGTCTGTGGGGAAGCCCTTGCCATGGCTGACCCACACACCACTTGTGTCTATTGTCTGGGGCTGACCACCTCCTGTCAGACTGCCAGGTGTGTAAAAATTTCCCTGCAGCCACCCTGGAAAAGAGATTGGGCGGCTCAGGGCGAAGAGCCAAATGTCCGCTGACGGATGGCCAGCCCGGTCCAGCACCCACTGGACCAGAGGGTGCCCTCTGACCAGGCGAGACTTCTCGGGCAAAGAAAGGCTGGTTCAGATGAACCAGTCCCAGTTAAAAGACAAAGAAATCAGTAGGTTTGGAGTCCAAAATTGTCTCTCCAACTGCTGCAGAGATAGCTAAAGCCATTCAGATTGTCCAGTCACTGTCTCAGGGACCTGTCGAACCACCAACAGTTGGTAAAAGGTTGGTTCTGTTCAGTTCCAGTGGTTCAGGAGTATGATGTTGAAGAATTTTATGAACCACAGGAGGAGGAGGAATTTGATCAATATATGTGTGGCTGGGAGGTCTGGACGTGCCCATTGAACGGACATTTCTCCAGACAGACTTTAGAATCTCCTCCTATTCTGTCTGAGTCCCTTCTCATTTTATGTTTTACAAAAGGTTGCGAAACCCTCCAGCTTCCTTTAGAGGAGGCTGTGGATGAGCAAGAGGAGCCTGATTATGTAGAAATGATGGATATACCAGAGTCTAGGAGGTTGTCTGTTCCTTTGCATAACGCATTTAGGAAGCAAACAACAAAGATTTTAAAATCCTCATTCTGTCCCTCCTGTAGATAAAAAAATGGACAGAAGGTATACTTTGTCAGGCTCTGATACAGACTTCCTCACTGAACAAGTGTAGTCATGTAGGTGTGGTACAAGCTGCAGCCTGTGACAGGCTAATATTCCTGGCCTCACATCCTCCTGATAAGGATTCCAGGAAGATTGATGCCATGGCGAAAAAACAGTATATGGCAGCTTCTTTGGGACTCAGGCAGGCAAATTAGTATGGCTGTAGCTAGTGATATCAGAAATCTAGATGGGACACAATATTGTAGTCAGCAGGCAGGCCCATGGCCAGCTGGCTAGTGAGTTGGAACAGGTGGCTGCTGATGGCATTGAAGCCTCTAAAGTTCAATTTCATACTGCTGTTGATGTTAATGATGTCTCCTCGGGTCATGGCCACTTCTGTAGCTTTCCATAGGTTGGCATGGCTCAGATGCACTAATCTGTCCCAGGATACTCAGTCAAAGGCTATGGATTTTTCCTGTGGTGGGAAATTCTCTGTTTGGGGAACAAACAGAAAACTATATGAAAAAGATGGATGAATACAGAACTACCTACAAAGTGCCCAGGCTAAGGAGAGGCATGCCACTCCACAATGGCACGCTCCCAGAGGTAGGGGCAGGCCTTTCCACAGGCCTTTTACCATTTCAAGCCTCCTCTGCTTTTGTGCAGAGGGTTTCTTCAGAGCGAGAGTGAGGCAGGCACAAGTAAACCGTCCCCTCCCTCAGCCTAAGGCTGCTGCAAGCAGAGCACCTGATGGGGTGCCCAGGACCATTCTCCTGTACCAGTGGGGGCAGGTTGGCTTATTCAGCCAGAACTGGCTGTCCTTAACTCGGACAGATGGGTTCTGGAGGTAATAAGCCAGGGTCTAGTTCTCAGCTTCAAACAGTTTCCAAAGATGAGAGCCAGACATTTTCCACCTGCAATCCTTCAGAAGCCTTGCTTTGGAAGCAGAGGTTTCTTCTCTTCTGGACTGCAAAGCAGTGGAAAGGGTCCCTCGTTGCCATCAGGGCAAGGGGCTATATTCAAGATACTTTCTTACCCCAAAAAAGACAGGAGAATGGCGGCCCATTCTAGATTTAAGGTATCTGAACAAGCATCTTTTGAAACCAAAGTTCAAAATGTTGACTCTGGCAATGATATTGCCTTCTCTAAGGCCAGGGGACTGGCTAGCTTCCCTGGACCTCAAGGATGCCTATTTTCATGTTCTGATCAGGCCTTCCCACCGAAAGTACCTCAGGTTCGAACTGCCCTCAGGCCACTACCAGTTCAGGGCAATGCCTTTCAGCCTTACCTCTGCATGAGGGTATTCACAAAATGTCTAGCTGTGGTGGTGGCTCACTTCAGAAGGCAAGGTTGCTGTGTTTCCCTACCTGGGCCGACTGGCTCATTGTGGGTCAGTCTCCAGATCAGGTGAAATCACTTGCAAGTCACCAGCAGCTTCTCACTTCCCTGGGATTCCTGCTAAATTTACCAAAGTCAGTTCTGGAACCAGTTCAGGTCCCTAACTTTCATGGGTGCAGAATTGAACACAAAGTTAGCCAGGGCATTTCTTCCCCGGAAAGGGGTAGACAGACTCATTGCCCTGGCATCCTCCTTTACCTCTGCAGTCTCTCGACCAGCAAGGCATTTTCTGCAACTCCTGGGGCATGGCTGCTTCCACAGCTGTAGTGCAGGGAGCAGATTCCAGATGAGGGACATTCAGTTCCATTTGAGGGCCTATTGGTCTCAAAGGAAGGACCCCCTTTCCAAATTGGTCCCAGTGACTCAAACTCTGATCCTGGCCCTCCACTGGTGGCAGGACCAAGCAATCTAAAACAGGGGTTCCTTCATTTCCATTTCACCTCACCCTCACCACGGATGCCTCCCTGTTAGGGTGGGAGCTCACTTAGGCGACCTGTCCCTCAGGAGTGTGGTCTCCTCAGGAATCTCTGCTCCACATCAATCTTTTGGAACTCAGAGTTGTCTTTTTAGCTCTTCAGGTATTTTCAGTTTCTGTCCAGAACAAAGTGGTTCAAGTCAGGACAGACAACACCACCACAATGTGGTACATCAACAAGCAAGGGGCACTCGGTCATCAGCCTTGTGCACGAAGCAATGAAGTTGTGGTCTCTAGCTGCTCCTGAACACCTCCTGATAGCAGTTCACCTCCCAGGGAAGGACAATGTCTGGCGGATGCCCTCAGGCAGAATTTCTCAGGGCCATCACAGATGGGCTCTGATCCACAGGTGCTGGGGTCCGTCTTTGCCAGATGGGGCACCCTCAGATAGATCTTTTGCAGCCCCAGACAACCACCAACTTCTCTATTTTGTTGCAGGCCTCCAGTGCTGGGCTCAGTCCCCTGGCGCCTTTCTGTTGGACTGAAAGGAAGTTCCTGTATGCCTTTCCCCTTTCCTCTTCTTTTCAGGGTACTAGTGAAAATCAGATCTCAACCCTGCAAAGTGATTCTGATTGCCCCAGATTGGGCCAGACAGCCCTGGTACCCTCTGCTTCTGTCCTTGACAGTCCACCCTGCCCTTAGCCTGCCCAGAGTCCACGACTTGCTGGCCTGTGCACAGGGGAGAGTGTGGTATCTGGACCTCAACTCCCTCCATCTCAAGGCCTGGCTCTTGAGGAGTTAGAATTTCTGGATTACACCTTTCTCAAGGTGTCCTGGATATTTTAAAGGCTTCAAGGAAGCCTTCCCTAGAGCCACTTACAATTCTAAGTGGAAGAGGTTTTCCATCTGGTGCTCTGAGAGGCAGATTATTCCAGAACTGCTGATCTTCCCATTTTATTGGACTATTTGGTCCATTTAAATTCCCTAGGCCTTAGGCCAGCTACCTTGAAGGTTCATCTGGCAGCTGTCTCTGCTTTTTGTGTCAGCAGGAAGCCTGCCTCCTTTCTTCTCACCCTGTGTTTTCCAAGTTTTTAAAGGGTTACTTCATACTAACCCCTTTTAGAACCAGCTCCTGCCTGGGACCTGAATGTTTGCATTGCTTAGTTAATGCAACCTCCCTTTGAGCCTCTGTCCTCAGCAGGCTCAGAGTATCTAACGGAAAACTGTTTTCCTAGTGGCTATCACTTCTGCCAGGCATAGAGTGAATTACAGGCCCTGTCAGTGGAAGAAGATTTTATTTCTTTCCACAGAGATAAGGTAGTCCTCAGGACTAATAGAAAGTTTTTGCCTAAGGTGGTTTCAGATTTCCACCTGAACCAATCCATCTCTCCCAGTATTTTTCACTGAGCATTCTTCCTCAGGTGAGAGGAGACTGCACAGCTTGACGTCAAAAGAGCCTTAGGCTACTATTTGAACGCACTCATGGGTCACAGGTTCGGATCCTCTCAACTCTTCCTTACTTATGGCGAGGTTGGCAAGGAAACCTGCCACTAAGAGGACAATTGCAAGGTGGATTGTCTCTTGTATCCAATTTTGTTACCAAAAACTAGGTAGAGAACCCCCTCAGGACTGAGGGCCCACTCCACCAGGGTACAGCTGCATCTCTAGCGGCTGCTAGAGACATTCCCATTCTGGAAATTTGTCAAGCTGCTACCTGGAAGACAGTTCACACTTTTACAAGCATTATTCCTGGATGTCCAGTCCAGGAGAGATGCTTTTGTTTGGTACAAGCTGTGCTATCTGAGCCTTTTCTAAGTAGGTTCTGACCCTCCATGGAGGTACTGCTGTGTATCTGTTATTGTTATAATATAGCAAGACTTCATGGTGTTTGAAGAAAAATTACTCACCTTAGTAATTGCTTTTCTTCTCCTGGAGTCTTTATTATGACCACCTCCTCCTGCCCCTCTCAGAACTTCTACTTGGGTAGGGGTGGCAAATTAGTGCAAGCACTGTGTCATGCCATTGTAGTTTTTCCTTTACCCTCTTTCTTTTAGGGTTAGGGAACTAGGTTGTTCGTTTAGGTAATATATTGGCCCCTTCCTGGACTTGAGTCTTTGGGGGGTCCTAATGGTGCTTGTCAGGGGAAAACTAATAATAATAATACCATTATTCATTGTTATTATGGTTATTGGTGTTTCTATTGTTGTTTATATTGTTATTACTACTAGTAGGTAGCCATTTGGCTAGTGTGAGTTTTCCACACAGACTTGTTGCTTAGTGTTAGCCGTAAAGATCTGGCCGTTTCATTTTGAAACTGGCAAGATAGAGCTTTAGCACAGCCGGCTGGCTGTAGAACTCCAGATCCCCTCCGAGTTAACTCCTTCCTCCCCGGGGCAGTTCAGCTGCAGTGGCTGACTGCTATGGTTATAATATAGCAAGACTCCATGAGAACAAAAGCAATTACTAAGGTGAGTAATTTTTTCTTATAGAGCTGGCTTCTTCTTTCCACCTTCTGGTGTCTCGACCAGCAAGGCATTTCCTTCAACTCCTAGGCCACATGGCAGCTTCCACTGCAGTGGTCCAAGGGGCCAGGTTTCAGATGAGAGACATCCAGTTCCATTTGAGGGCTTTTTGGTCTCAGAAAAAAGATCTTCTAACCAAACTTATTTCAGTGATTCAGATTCTGATCCAGGCTCTTCAGTGGTGGCTGGATCAGGACAACCACAGGCAAGGGGTTCCAGTCATCACTCAGTCTCATTCTGTGGTTCTAACCATGGATGCTTCTCTTCTGGGGTGGGGAGCTCACCTGGGAGCCCTCACAGCTCAGGGAGTGTGGTCCCCTCAGGAGTCTCTTCTCCACATCAGTCTTCTGGAGCTCAGGGCAGTGTACCTGGCTCTACAAGCCTTTTCAGACTCAGTACAGAACAAGGTGGTTCAGGTCAAGGCAGACAACAACACCACCACCACCATGTGGTACGTCAACAAGCAGAGAGGCACTCTGTCTACGGCCTTGTGCACAGAAGCCATGAAATTATGGTCCCTGGCTTATTCTCTACAGACCTCTCTGGTAGCAGTTCACCTTCCAGGGAAGGACAATGTACTAGCAGATGCATTGAGCAGTATTTCCCAGGGCCATCATGAATGGTCCCTGGATCCCCTAGTGTTAAAAGTAATTTTTTCAAGGTGGGGCACTCCAGAGATAGATCTCTTTGCAGCCCCAGACAATCACCAACTTCCCCTCTTTTGTTGCAGACCCCCTGTCTTGGGTTCAGTCCCCCTGGATGCTCTTAATTCTGGATTGGGAGGGAACATTTCTGTGTGCCGTTCCTCCTTTTCCTCTATTGTTCAAAGTCCTGGTCAAGATGAGGTCACAATCTTGCAAAGAGATACTGATTGCTCCAGACTGGGCCAGACAGCCTTGGTACCCCCTGTTGCTGTCCCTAGCAGTCCATCTTCCCCTATCTCTCCCCAGGAATCACAACCTGTTAACCTCTTCTCAGGGGAGGATTTGGTACCCCAACCTTCGGTCTCATCTCAAGGCATGGCTCTTGAAGAGCTAGAATATGCAAATTTTCCCCTGTCTCAAGGGGTTCTGGACATTCTCAAAGCCTCTCGAAAATTTGCCACCAGAAAAACTTCCAACTCCAAATGGAAAAGATTCAGCATTTGGTGTTCCAATAAGCACATATCCCCAGATACTGCTGGTTTGTCTACAGATCTGGATTACATGGTTCATCTTAATGGCATAGGCCTCAGACCAGCTACCCTCAAAGTACACTTGTCAGTTGTTTCTGCATTTCTGTCAGTGGGAAAGACCTCCTCACTGGCAGCTCACCCTGTTTTCTGTAAATTCTTCAAATGATTGCTTCATACTAATCCCCCCCCCCTTAGGGATCCTTCGCCTGCTTGGGGTCTTAATGTTTGCATTGCTCAGCTTATGCAACCCCCTTTTGACCCATTGTCCTCAGCAGAACTTAAGTACTTGACTTGGAAAACTGTGTTCCTGGTAGCTATTACCTCTGCCAGGCACATCAGTGTATTGCAAGCACTGTCAGTACAGCCTGAGTTTATCTCATTCCACAGATATAAGGTGGTCCTTAGAACTAGCGGGATGTTCTTACCCAAAGTGGTTTCAGATTTTCATCTGAACCAATCCATGTCTCTTCCTGTATTCTTCACTGATCATGGAGAGAGAAGATTATACAGTTTGGATGATAAAAGGGCTCTTAGCTACTACATTGAGCGTACTAAGGCACTTAGGTTCGACTCCTTCCAGTTGTTCCTCACTTATGGTGAAGTGGAGAAAGGTAAACCTGCTACTAAGAAAACTATTGCCAGGTGGATTGTCTCTTTTATACATTTCTGCTATGAAAAGGTATGCAAAATACCCCCTTCAGGCCTGAGGGCTCACTCTACTAGAGGTACAGCTGTTTCTCTAGCTGCTGTCAGAGATATACCCTTATTAGAGATATGCAAAGCAGCCACCTGGAAAACAGTCCATACATTCACCAAGCATTACTCTCTGGATATCCAGGCTAGGAGTGATGCTAGGTTTGGTACAGCAGTACTGCAGAACTTATTCCCAAAATAGGTTTGACTCCCTCCTCCATGGGGGTACTGCTTGGTAGTCTGCATATTGTCAGTATACAGCAAGACTTCATGTTGTTTGAAGAAACAATTACTCACCTTAGTAATTGTGTTTCTTCTAATGAGAGTCTTGCTGTCTTCTGACTTCCCTACCTCCCCTCTCAGAACCTGGTTTTTGGGAAGTGGGCTGGCAGGCGCAGTGTTGCACCTCAGGAGTGTACTTGGCACTTTCCCCTTTTTATACAGGGGCAGTGGGTTATTCATATGTTTTGATAATTATATTTGTTTACTACCTCGTTTTTGTTTTGGATTTCTCGACTTGAGTCTTTTAGGGATCCAAAATACTTGGTTGCCTTTTTGGCTAGTGAATTTTACAATTTCCACATATTGGGGTAGTTAGTGTTAGCTCGTAAGAATCTGATGGTTACATTTCAAAGTGCAGCAGACAGAGGTTTGAATAGAGTTCAAGCTCAATGTTCTATGCTTTGGCATAGAGTTAACTCTTTCCTCTCCAGAGCAGTTCAAGTGCTGGGGCTAACTGCGTATTGTCAGAATATAGCAAGACTCCATTAGAAGAAACACAATTACTAAGGTGAGTAATTGTTTCACCCATCCCTAAAATCATCTGGAGAAATCACACAATTCTTAATCTAACAAAACTCTTCTCCCCTCCTTCCTCCCTCTCTTCCAAATTCTCCCTTCATAACTTCCCCAAATATACATTTCTATATACAAACTGCTGTTCCTTTATACATCGTAACTATAGTCTTACTGGCAAGAGTTATGTGACCTGTAAAACATGAAAGAGCCCCCGCCATTTAGCTTGAGCCCTATATACATGAAACCTCCTTAAATCACAGTTATACACCTCCAGACAGGCTGATTCTACCAATTTGCCAACAGCCAAATATGTAATTCTTTGTTGTTATAGAACATATCTACCATGAGCCTGCCAGAGAGAAAATTTTAAACAAGTAAAAAAAAACTAGCATTCCTGTGTCAAAGGCTGCCAATCTGCCATGAAATTGACTGAGAACCAATTGTGCAGATGTTGAACGTTCTAACCATGGTAATTTCCAGTGGTGTGATAAAAACAGCTACATCTGTGTGGAAAAGACACATTCCAATAAAAAATGCTACGTCGTCTCTTCCGATGCCGCTCTCTCTATATAGGGACAAAGCTGTTCTTCTACAGCTTTATGTTTTAAATTTAATTAAAATTTAAATTGCTACGAAAATTCAGCCTTCCATAAGTACTCAACCACAGATGATCCCACATCCTCAAGGGGATTCTGTGATTATTCAATTGGGCTATTGCCAGGGGAATCTTTACTGGGTTACAAAATTTAAAATCGGGTAGTTGTGGACCTGATATTTGAATAATTTCCAGATATAACTGCTTCCCGGGTACTTGCAGCACTCTTGTTTTTGATATATTCCAATTGTATAATTTTAGTAAAGTGGGTTTAATAAACCCAGGTAATTTAATCTGCGGGACCAGTTTTATAGGTGCATCATGCCACATGCTTAAGAATCCTTGTAAAAAGGTCCTTGTCCATGCTGTCTTCTCATCCTGAGATCCCGGTATTTGTATTCAATTTTTAAGGTTACCTACCCAAAAGAGTGTGTGAAAAAATACAAGTGGATTCATCATACTGACCCCACCTTTTGTTACAGGCAAATAAGTAAAATGTCTCTTAATTGAGTTCAACCTGCTTCCCCATAACATACGGAAGAAAATACTCAATACTTTTGTCTCAAGGGAAAATAGTACGGGATATACCCAGTGGACGTGTAGCAGTAGAGAAACCCAGAATTGTTTTATAATAAAAATTATTTTTTGTTTCGATAAAATCCAGTTTTTCCAAATTTCCACTTTCCATTCACATTTTTGTAGAGCCAACAACCAGTTTGTTTGTGCCGTATCTTCATCTCCTATGTAGAGGCCCAAAATTTTAACAGGATCCTGGGATATTCTGATACCATACACCTCCCTGTCTGCCATAGGTGGTCCTACACAAAGCCCTGCACTTTCACCCAAATTCAAGCAAGCACCTGAAATCTCCCCATATTTATCAACCTCCTGTATCACCAGGTTATCACTGTCTGTGGAACCTAGAAATAAACATAAATCATCTGCATAGGCAGTGACTTTAAGTTCATTCTCCTGATCTGGTAAATTAATCCCACGAATATGGATATTCCCTGCTATATGGCTAATACACGTGTCAAATACCAATGCATATAATAGAGGACTAATTGGACAACCTTGCCGAACTCATACTGTGATGAAAAAAGGTGGAATAGATCGAGCTCCGATAAGCGGTATTACTGATGCCCTCCTATATAGCATTTGAATACCTCTAATAATCCCTTTGGACACTACATAGTGTTCCAGAACTCGCACCAGAAATGTATGGGAAACACTATCGAACGCTTTACTCTGATCCAATGAAATCAACAGATGTGGTATTTTATTTTGAACACAATATGTGTAACAGTCTGTCACCAAAATAAGGTTATCCTGTATTTTCAAGCTAGGGACCCCGCAAGTCTGTGCAGGATGTAACCAGTCTGGTAAGTGGTTCTGTATTCTTTTATGAATCAGTTTCCCCAATATTTTCCAATCCGTATTTGAGGCAAATTGGCTTCCAATTTTCCAACAATAATTTATCTCCTGATTTATAGAGACATTTTAATTTTCCAATGGCAAAATCATTTCTAATTATTTGTCTAGTATTTTATGGTATACAGGAAGCAACATTTCCACCAGTAAATCCTGAAATATTATGTAAAATTCCAAGGGCAGTCCATCATGCCCCAGGGAAACATTTTTCCTCATGTGTTTTAAAACTCCCAACAATTCATCTTTAGTAAAAGCAGTATCAGGCGCTATACGATCAGTACCTCCGCAACCAAGGGTAAACTCTGAAATATAGGAATCCATGTCTCCCCTGGAGCCTACCCTCCTAGAGGATAATGAAGAAAAATACGCCTGTACAATTGACTAAGGCCCTGTGATGTTGTTTTAATGGACCCATCTACATCCTTTAAAGCTGTGGTATGTGAATTTTCAAGTCTAGTTTTACATGTTCGGCAAGGATCTCCAACAGGTGTTTTTGTTGTACCATACTGCATTACTGCCATGAATGTGGCTGCTCGGTCGTATTGATGCATTTTCATCTGTTGCTTTATCTGAGTAATTTGATGACTATAATCATGTGCAGTAGTATTAGTGAGTGAATAAAGATATTGTAATTGCTGCCGTAAAGACAAATATTTTAAGAATTCAGACGTTTTCTGTCTCGCCCCATGTTTTTTAAACCAGTTTTACAGTTCCTTCTTCATATCTGCCCACCAGTCACCAGCAGTATCATACAAGCAGCGCACTGTACCTCTAGCATGTAAAAGGGTTCTAATCTGGGCTTGTACTTTAGGATCCTTTAAGATGGCTACATTCAATCTCCATTCTCTCATACCCTGTGATGGACTGGTTTGAAAATCTACTCTTGATTTAAGTAGACAGTGATCAGAAAATTTAAAAGGAATAACCTGAAAATCCACTAACTGTACATTTGATGACACAAACCAAAAATCTATACGTGTTGCCACCCTTCCTCTAACAAAGGTATTACTAACCTGCGGAGGGGAAACCAATCTAGCAGCATCCTTCATATTTGTCATATTTAAACATTTTACTAGAGCATTCGTATCGTAATACACCTTCCTACCAGTTGCATGTATTCACGGTATATCCAGGGGGAAATTAAAATCACCCCTAGAAACACACCTGTCTGGAGGCGACTAAAAAAGGTTGCAATTTGGAAAACCACTCTACCCGATCAGCTTTACTTTGGGATGCATAAACCGATATCAACCGGCATGCTGTTACATGTAATATACCGTCTGGTATTAATAGGCGGCCAGGTTCAAAGTCAATCAGTTTCTGTAATTTAAACAGTTTCTGTAATTTAAAAGAAATCCCTTGAAATAAAATTCCCACCCTATCAGCTCTTTCTAGCCCAAAAGACCAATAAGACAGTCCCCATCTCCATGTTTTTTTACATTGAGATACGGCTGCCGATGTAGTTAACCATGTTTCCTGTATAAAAATCACATTCAAGGCTTGTTGATTCAAACGGGAAAATATTGCTCTCTATTTCCCACCATTCAACATTCTGCACACGTTTAATGAAGCAAAAGAAACTGGCCCCATAAGATGTTAAGTGTCTGTAAATTTCTTTAAATGTTTTTTTCTTTTTAGTCCATTTTTTCCCCTCCTCGCGTCTCTCACCAAGGGGAAGGGAGTGCGAGGAAAGATCTGCATCCGACCCATCAGTTTCCATGTCTCTCCAGTCCTGCTGCTTACCTAATTCTTCATATCTGTTAGTTGTGCTAACCTCAGAAATTACAGGTGCGTGTAATCTAGCACTTCTTCTGGGAACTATAGTAGTCCATGGTTTGTCCCCAGGAATCGGGGGAGGGGGAGGTGGGGCCATTTCCTGAGAACCCGTTCACTCCATAATGGGTTGTTCCTTCTCCTTTACCAATACAGGATCATAAGGAATGTCATCGTGATCCATAGATGTCTGTACCCTCATGGACCCCTGTTGTGGTAGTACATTAACTTGTTCCTGGAGTGTTACAGTTTCTGGTACCTGATCTTTCGGAACCTCTTCTTGAGTAGTTGTGGCTTGTCCTGTAGTAGATGAGTCATTTGTTTCAGAAGAAGTCGGGGGCGCGGGGGTGATGGAAGACGGGGAGCCTCAGACTGTCCTTCAGCCTTTCTCTGTGCTGCCCTAATGATGGTGTCTTGATTAACTGTATCCTACCTATTATGAGCCACATAAGGATACTTGTAGAACACATGTCCTCTGACATCACATAGGTTACACTTCACAACATTCCTGCACTCTGTACTTATATGATCGTATTCCCCACATAGGATGCATTTCAGTTTATCACAGGAACTGGCTAAGTGAGTGCGATCCCCACATTTATGGCAGGCCTTGGGCTGTCCAACATAAAAATGCACTCCACAATTTTTTCCAATAAAAAAAACTATTTGGAAGATGGATGGAACCTGCTTCAGTTTGTCGGAGTTTCACTGTGACATGCCACCCCCTGTCCAAAAGACTTCTGAGTCTATAATCGGTTCTGGGGCACTTAGAACATCACATCGCTTCTGCAGCCAGTGGTGAATGTCCCCAATATGGATAGTTTCAGTCCTGAACATTATTGTAATTTTCTTTATTATTGGCTTTGTCAAAAGAATTACAAAGAATGAAGTCCACAAAGGGGAGAATTTCCTTTGATAATATAATGTCCAGAATTTATCCAGTCCAAAAGCAGTATGAAAACTCGCATCAAAGTTTTCCTCACCACTAATGTATATCAAAGCATGGACCTCAGATGGTGAAAATCGTAAGGATTCTTTTAACAATTTTTCCCCACATATTCCCTATCTGGGATCACATCCAAACCTCCTTTATAACACAGTCTAACAGCATGTTGGCGTGGTATAGGTGGAGACTTGTCAAAGAGGTCTGAAAACCTAGTAGTTCTAGGTAGAGGTCTAGGTTTTTGCTGTGACTGAGCATCTTGATGTGGATCCTCATTAGCTGTTCCACCTATGTCCGCTAGTCCTGAATCTATGTGTGGGTGCTCGTTTTGTTTCTCTGTCTCCAGGTTTTTGGCCTGCTTTTCGGCCTGGTCTTTAATATCCATAGTTTCTTTATCTCTCATTTTTTCCCCAGTTTCTGGTGTTTCCTGCATCGTGCTTAACGTCCTTGTTTGTGGGTTAGTAGGTGACTGACCGCCCCCATTCTCATGTTTCTCCTCCCCTGCTCCCAAATTAAACTTTTGGTTTGCCTCGTTCAATGGCATGGTCCCTACCATATTTTCAACAGTCTTCTCTATCACCACAGGTTCATTTGCACAGGCCAACCCAGATTCTACTGACACCCCTATGGTGTCCTGACTAGTTTGTTGCTTTTCACCCTCCTACTCAGTATTTATATCAGTCATAGGACTATGTAGCACTTCAATATACGGTCCCCAGGTGGCTGCGGGATCTTGTGAAAAATGAATAATTGGGTCACTGACCCACTTACCGGCCTCATCCCTTCACCATAAGGCTTGTTCCAGGGCCCAGTCAGGCATTCATACCTCCGGAGGAACTTCAGGTGAACCTACACCAAAAACCTCCCTTACGCTATCTCTTGCCATCTGCTGCCCTACTGCAGTACTAGGGGTGCCAGCCGCAGACTCTCTTTATTTTTAATTTTTTTGCAATTTTTCCTTTAGTCGTATCTGCCGTGCTTCTTTTGAGGCTTGTTCCCTCTGTCTCCTTGTTTGCACAGATTTATTTCCACTTTTTATCTGCATCTCTATGCCGTTACTCCCCGGAGGTCACTCCCCATCAGGTTGCTGCTCTTCAATGGCCATTGAGAATTCCTCTGAATCGGTGTCTAAGACTTCCTCACTTTGTTCCATCACAAGTGGGGCCTGGATGTTACTATGTTGCATTTGCAATTTACCATTATGCTTCTTCGTTGCATTCTCCTCGATTTCCATCTCCATGGCATGCTCCATTTTTCCCGTTTCTACAACTTGCTGCATCAATATGCTCTCCTGGTTATCCGTGGCTGGGAGGGAGAGCAACTCTCCAGCCGGCAGCACCTCCACCTCCTCTGCAACATCAGGAACCTCTATCTTGGATTCTGGGCCAACAGCGCCCTCTACCAAGAGTAGGGGAATTTCCCCAATGCCCTGGCCAAATTTCCCCGCATTTACTAAAAATACTACCAACTGCTTAATCTGGTTCAAGGTCAGTTGGCATTCATCTGTATCTCCCTCTCCTGGGTCATGCCTGAAAATAGGCAGAATTTGTCTAGTGCACTTACCCGGTCAACAAAAATGAACGAAATAAATAAATGATTGTGCCATTATTCAAGCTGCCTCAAGCTGCAATAGCTAATCCCCTTGGGCAGCTTCAAACATTTACTTACTAGCAAGTTACATGACTCCTGTACTTGTCGCTGTTTATAGCCTGGCATTAATAGAAGGCTGACACCGCACTCTCCTGTATGAGTGACCCTCTCCTCCCTATGCTGCCTTAATCTACACCCACCCCTTCCAGCCTTCTGGCCTCTGTCTCTATTTTCCTCCAACCCTTCCCAGTGTTGTCACCTCCCACTTAACCTGTCTACTGCTCTCCATGCCTTACCACTCCCTCTCTTCCATATACTATTGTTTACCTGAACATCGCTATCCTGATCTCCTCTCTTTACTGAATCCTGCCTTTCCTGGTAGAATCCTGGTCTGCTTGTAGCCCTACTACCTATTGTCAGTACTTTTTACCCTGATACTGACTGTCGAGAGATTTAAGTCAGAATTTAACACTTATTTTTTTCAGATGGCCTTCCCAGATGATTTTAATAAATTTACATATCTGTAATTTTACCAGTTTGTATGTTTTATAGTTCACTTGTAAAGTGCCTTGATTTCAAGAAAGGCGCTATATAAATAAAGTTTGCTTTGCTTACTGTTTTTATCAGCCACAGTGACCTGAATCTGCACATACGCTGTCTACGTAAATACTTTCCTCCCTCGGGATTCTCCCTGTACGCATGTGTATGTATGCCTATATATTTACCTGCGTATATAAAATGTATTTTTTTTGGGGTGGGGGGTTGCTGATTTTTGCTTATTACTGTGTTTTTTTGTGTTGCAACTATATTTGCTCTTTGTGTATATTGTATTGTAAGTGCATTGCACATCATTGCCTCAGGACCTTTTTGTAAATGAGCCTGCTCGATGGAGTTATTTACTGCTAATAAACTTTGACTTGTCTTATCCAAGGAGCATTCCTCCATGTAGAATTAGTTTGCACATTCGTGCAGGCATGAGGCATGTAGTGGGCATGTGAAATCCTCCCCAGTGACTAATTGTGACATTTACTATGTTGATTTTGCCCAAATGACAGTTTGTGGATTGCTACCTTTTCTATGCTGGGTCTGCCCACAAAGACACATATGTGCATAGGACTACACTAATTTCCATGCAGTAGCCATGTTGTTTTGTCTGATTTTTATCATGATGTTGGTTGTCCGATAGCCACATGGACCCCCAAACACAATAGGAGTCTCAGGGAGTCTGGCCGACCCCACATAGCCCAGTCTCAGTCCCAGTTGCCAGCCCCACATGCCAAAAGAAATATTAATCACCTTGCAAGATTTGAATCTTCAATAGAGTTTCTATGCCACAGCGTATCACCACATGAATTAAAACCCAAATCAGATATTAAGAGTATAGTCATATTGAGCCTTAGTTTTACCACAAGAAACTAAAGGGTAGATCAGCCCCCTGCACGATGCCGCCGTAGATCAATTATATATTAATGTATTTATTTATTTTAAAGTTTAACCAGGAAATACATACTGAGCTTATAACAGCTCATTTCCAGATGTGTCCTGGTGGTGAGGGGAGAAGGAGATATCTAGACAATATAATTACTAAAATACAAGAAGGCAAATACAAAAATATAGGAATACAATTGGAATCTTAACTATAGGAGGCAATTTAGTAATGAAATGCAATACGTAAAATAAACAATCTATAAATGTAGGAAGGGAAACCGTATGTACAGTGCACAAACTAGAGAAGAGGGGTAGAATACAACAACCAGAAGCAAGTAATGAGGGTGACAAAGATGAAGGGGTCATAGACAATTGCAGAGAGGAGAATAAAAGTCATAGAGAAGAGACTAAGGAGGAAGGAGAAGAAGCAGAACAAATAGGAAGGGGAAGCAAGGACCAAAGTTTAGGAAAGCGGTAAGAAAAAGCAGATTGACTGACAGTAGATTTTCTAGAAGGACGAGAGAGAGTGAGAATGGGAAGTAGTGTTATGGAGAGGGTAGGAGGAAGAAGGATGAGGGGATAGTAAGGATATGAGATATGAGGGAAGGATGCCGAACCAGAATTTGGATAAAAAAAGACACAATGGGAAAGGCACCTAGCATCCATAGAGGGGAGAGAAAGGGCTGAGTAAAGAGAACAGTGGTGAGTATGGGGTGAGCAGTGTAAAGCAAATGACGGAAGGAATTAAAAGGGGATCCAGTCTGGCAAGGGAGGATTTAGGCGCATTACTGTAGACAAAGGCACCATAGTCAAAGATAGGAAGGATAATTTCTAATATGAATTCTTAGCGGGCAAAGAGTGGAATATTCGCTTTATTCCTGTACAGAGTATCGAGCTTAGGGTGAAGCTTGTAGTGAATTGCATCAGTATACACGGAGAAGTCGAGATGCTGATCAAGGCAGACCCCGAGGTACTTAAAGGAGGAGGCATCTTCAGTCATAGCCATACCTCTCAACTGTCCCTGATTTTCAGGGACGTCCCTGATTTTGCCTCAAAATTTTACTCTGTCCCTCCTAAAAATTGTGTTTCTGTGGCCAAACAGTGGAGGTTGGAAGCATAAAATAATGTCAAACATTAAAGCTAAAGAGTTGTTCTTTCTTAGAAAATGCATTTTGCACTAAGCCCCATATTCTACCAGCTTCCTGAGTGGATATCATCAAGTTTTAAGATGTGTCCCTGATTTTGGTCCTTTGTCCCTGATTTTTTTAAGCCTTGTCCCTGATTTATGAGGCAGGAGGTTGAGAGGTATGGTCATAGCACCACCAAGGGTATTAAATAGAGGAAGAGAAGTAAATTTGGCAAGCCTTTGATGGGTACCAAAGGCCATTGACACTGTTTTTTTTTACATTAAGGGACAGCTGGTTAAACTTAAACCAGTGCTGGATGTTGTCAAAATTCAGCTGTAGACTAAGGTCCTGGGGAGAGGAACCTGATGCAAAAAGAACTGTCTCATCAACGTACATTTGGATGGATACAAATGAACATAGAGGGAAGGTCATTAAGGAAAATGGAAGAAAAGAATTGGACCCAGGGCAGGCACCTGAGCTAATGGGAAGTAAGGGTGAGATGGATGTTCCGATCTAGACAGCTTGAGACTGGTCTTTAATGTAAGAACAAAACCAGCTTACTGAAGAATCGGAGAGGCCTGCAGCTTTTAGTTTGTCCAGAAGGAGGGGATGGGCCACAGTGTCGAAAGCTTTGGTGAGATCAACATAAATGCCAGAAGTAACCAGACCTTGATCCATACCTGTGAGCATAGAGTCAGCGAGCTGAAGAAGGGAGGTGGAAGTGGAGTGGAATTTCCTAAAACCAGACTGGAAGGGAGTGAAAAATGAGGAGGTGTAGAGAAAGGGAGTGAGCTGAGACAGAACAATGTGTTCCTATAACCTAGCCAGGATAAGAAGGAGAGATATAGGGCAGAAGTTAACATGAAAAGAGTGATCACCACCTTTATGTATAGGTATTATAGCCTATTTTCAGACAGCTGGAACGGTAGCTGCAGAGAAGGAGAGATTTAGAAGTAAAGTAATGGGCAGAGCAGTGGCAAGTGCCGAGAGGAGAAGTTTAGGGTCAAGGCCATCAGGACTACCTCCCTTCAGTAGATTAAAGCCAAGTAGAGCCTTTAGAGAAACAGGGGGAGTGATAGGAGAAAAAGAAAACAGACGGGGAGAGGAAGGCAGAGAGAGGGATGGAGGGGGTTTGGGGAATTAGGGACAAGAGAAAGGGTGCATGTAGTAAAGTTGGAGTTAAAAGAAGTAGCAACATCAGAAGGTTCAGAGATGAGGGAGTTACCAACCTTAAGAATAGGAGGGGGAGACTGGACTGAAGGGTATAAAGGGAATGGATAACCTTTCAGAACATGGAGAGATTATTAATGTTGCTTTGGAACATGGAAGCAAAATACTCAGACTTTGCAAGTCTATTGACTTTGGTACAGGCATTGCAGAAGTGTCTATAGTAGGCCAAAGAAGAAGAATGGGCACCAGAGATTTGAAAAGTACACCAAGCAAGGTCTCAGGAGTGCAGACAAGTAACTCAGCAGATATCCAGGGAAGATGCGAACCCCGCACTCTTGTTTTTTTCAGGAGTACATGTCTATCCCGTACAGTCAGGAATTTAGACAAAGTATTGCAGGGCAGAATTTATATTACAGCCTGTAGAGATGGGGTACCAATCAATGGACCAAAGATCAGGTAGGAGGGAGGTTAAGTCAAGTGACTTAAAAGACCTGAGCAATATGTAAGTCCCCCTCCCTGTCTAGGGGTATTTATATGTTAAGGTACATGGGGAAGGGGTGCACATTACAGCCAGAAACCTAGTCCAGAGAATATAAGAGATGAAATGCTCTGTACCCGATTCCACAGTGTTGCGGTGATTGAGTGGCTCAGTCAGGGTGCTTTCCTTGTTGGAAGGGGTGCAGCCAGCAGTCTCGGGGGGAAACTTGTTAGCAGCAAATTAATCAAATAGGCATTCATTCACCTTAGTTGCAAAGCAGAATTAAGTAACTGTCCAGGCTGAAAAAATTATTTAAACCCTTCAGGATTTATTTTGTAGCAGTTTCTAAATTAAATTTGATTAAAGGCTCAAGCCACAAACATCATCAGCTCCATGAAGTGTTGGGGAGCATTTGATTACAGTTTTCACAGAAATCAGTGGCCAGAGCCACAGTGCATTACTTTCACAGCAGGAGGACACACAGTCCATGATTCTCCTCCTTGGAACAGGTGAGCTCCAAAATTTAGGGGTGATGGCAGCAACTCGAGATTGATTTTCCCCAGACTTTTAAAACCACTCACTCCATTCCCCATGATGCAACCAAGACAACAAGTTAGATGCATGGGCAGCCTCTATCACTGACAGATCTCTCTTTTCCTCAGGGCACTTTACAGCTTTCTTACTGACTGCTGCACGCCTGTTGCAGGCACCCATGATACAGACCCAATAAGGGAAAAACTGCACTCGCTGTCCCACACCACTTCCTGCAACATTGTGGGGCTATATCTGGGCTTTCACTTCACTGATGGCACTCTCCGGTGGACATGGGACATTAGGCTATGGAGCCCTGAGCTGCCACCCTGAGCCTCCCATAGTCCGGCCCCTCACTCTCCGTGCTGCAGCCTACCTTGACGGCCACCGGCACCTTCTGAACTTATTGGCCCCCTTGCCTGTCTATCCCATTGCTGAGGGTCACAGAGACAGACCTCCTGCCAGCCCTTGGCTCTTCATCCTCAGCATAGGGAACCCATGGATCACTTGGGGCACGGACAGCACCTCAATCTCCTTAGCTCACATAGTTTCTCCAAGTGGTACTGGCTTTCCCTCTGGGAAGGGGAGTGCCAGGTGGGCAATCATCCTGCCCTGGGCTGATTGCACCAGGAAGGATACTTGCATCCACTACACGATGGGGATGGGAAGAGAGGACCCAATCTAGCAACGAGTGGTTTGAGGATTTGACATTTAAATGAGTGGGTTCCAAAATCATTTGGGTCAGCTGCAGTGATTTAACATTACGTGAGAATTTATTTGCATTGGGGGGAGAGTCAATGTAAATTAGTCACCAAGTATAAGTAGCTCACTACTCAAGGAGTTAAAATAGATAGAGGAAAGAAGCTGAGTAACTGAAGCAGAGAATATATCTCGGCAGCAGTAAACACCTGCAGTAAAGATGGGAATAGAGAAGGGAAGAGAGTTTAAGGAGGATCATCTCATGGGAAGAGGGGGAGGAGGCAGAAAGAACAGTTATACACTGGAGCCTAGTGGATATGTAAACTGCCACTCCACTATCTCTTGAAGAGCGATCTTGCCTGACTAGGGTATAGCCAGGTATAGTTACATCTGAATTGTGGATCTTAGAGGAGAGTCAGGTTTCAGATAAAACTAGAACATCCATCTGATGATTAAGCATTATGGTGGTAACAGGTCGATTTTTGTGAAGAGGCTACGGATGTTTAAGTGAGACACCCGCAAACCTTTGATCACAGCAATGTTTTAATCCTCCCCGCCTGATATGTAGTTTATCGTATTTTTCTGTTTCTCCCTGTAACCCAGCCGCCTACTTCGGATGTGCACAGGCATGTGGAGGCATGCGCACGCCACATCTCGAGGTACCCAGTCACTTCGTGTTACCCTGGCTGCGTACGCTGACCACCGGGCCTCCACCTGGTGGCAGCGGGACTATGGGAGGGGTGGAGACCACCCCCAGAGAGGAGAACTGACTTCCGGCTGCTCAATCCTGCTCCAACCTTCCCCCCCCCATGCCAGCTCCCCAATGACCTGAGTCCATTCCTGAACCCAGGTCACCGGCGTGGTGCGAGGTAAGATGTCCAGTGCCTCAGCCCTCAGCACCACTGGGCTGGCCTATGTTTTAATCTTTTAAAGGTGAGTTGCATTACTTTACTTTGCACACTCACTGTGTCAGCACAGTGGAATGGGAAGGAGACCTTCCCTCCCCTGCAGCTACCTCTACATTAACATATTGCTCAACATCCTGGGGTTTCTTAAATATTTGAGGAGGGCAGCCAGGTTTAGTGATCCACAGTTTAGCTAGGTACAATAGAGTGAAGTCCCATCCACAGTGGTATAGGTTTGTCTTGACTCCTGTGAACTTCTGCCATTGGAGCTGGAGATTTTTGCTGTAGTCTTGAAAAATGAACACTCGACCTCCATCCAAGGCGGTCAGTCCCTCGGCTTGCGCTGCCCGGAGCACCTTCTCTTTTTCAGGGAACCCGAGGTATTTGATCAAATAATGCCTTGGTTTGTCCCCTGGCTTGGGCTTAAGTCCTGTATGGAGGGTTCGCTGAATCTCTTAGTTCACTGCTGCTGGTTCCAGCCCCAGCTTTTCCATGAGCCATTTTTGTATTGCTTTGCCACCCTCCTTCCCCTCCAAGCCTTCTGGTAGCCCAATAATGCAAATATTTGATCATCTGGCTGGGTGTTCCTGGTCCTCCAAATGGGCGTTTAGTTTTTCAGTTTGGTCCTTCAAAAATTATTTCTCTCTGGCTAGGTCCATAAATGCATCCTTGAGATCACAGATCCACTGGTGGGATTCATCCTGTCTGGAGCTGTGTATGGCCAAAGTCTTTGCTAGCCCAGCTTGAATGAGGGCTACCTGGGCAGTAAGATTTTCAAAGCCGGTTCTGACTTTACTCTGCAGATTGGTAATTAAGACAGGTGGAGTTGCTATTGCAGGATCCTGAGAGCCCTGTTTCTGAGCAGTCTCTGAGGCCAGTAGTTGAGATGTGGTGTGAACCTTTGCCAGAGCCATTGCTGGTTTCCCTGTCCCTTCAAATTGAAGGGTAGTCTGCTTGTTTGTCAATTTTTGCATTGCCATTGTATTGTATTGCTGCTCAATGCTGTTTCTTAAAAGTAAGGAGCCTTGTATTTCTCTAAATTCAGCATTTAATTCAGGTGCTTGCAGGAGCCCAGCTAATGTGTGTCCGCCATGCTTTCCAACCAGGCCACCTTCCTATAGGTTTTTATGTCCCTGTGCTCCCTCCTATCCAGAATGCACTAATGTCAAGACCCGATGAGAAGATCAGGTCCCAACTGTGGCCATGTTGATGCATTTCAGAGGCAACCACCTGTGCTAGTCCAAGTGAGGGCATCAGCTGGAGGAGGAGTTGTTCAAAATGCAAGGATTCATTGTCGACCCAGATGTTGGAGTGCTTCAGCACTAACAGTCTGGGGGGTATCTAACACCTGTTCAACTATGAAGTCTGCTAATTCCTGCAGAAATAATTCCCATAGCTTGGAGAATGGTACATGAGAATGATACTGCCACCAACACCTGGAGGGAATCTAACTAGCACATATTCAAAAGACCTGAAAGCTCCCATGGGGAGTGCAGTGAGTCCCAAAGTGGATTTAAAACAAATGGACACCCTGCCCCTCTGCAATCCCTTCTTGGGCAGTACACCACACAGTAACCTGGCAGGTCTGTTGCCTCCAGAACAGGTCCAGAATCTTCACACAGCCAGTTCTCTGTGATGGAAACAAGGTCAGCTGAATAATTCATGATGAACCCCTTCATCACTGCTTTTTTATTCCTCAGAAACCTTGCATTACAAAGAACAGCCCAAAGGGGAGGAGTAGAGCTGGCTTGACAGATTACTTCCTGCTCGATGACATTTGGCAGGACCCTGGTGAAAGCAACCAGACAGAGTGGGCCCCGCTCCAGAATCCATATCTTTCCAGGGTGTCTCCTGAATCTTAACACCCCAGTCCCCCCCACAATCATCAAACCCAGGATCTGTACTGCATGCATTGCCCCCACCCTCAAGTGATCCTCAGTCCCCTTCAACAGTTGAGAACCTCCGCAGGGAGGACTACAGGGGTTCCTGCAAAAGGTCTGAACTGTCTAAGGCAATCACCAGCATAGATGAGCCTATCTGTTCTCAAGTCTTTACACATGCTACCCCAGCAAGCCTAAAACAATAGAAATATACAGCACCCAACCCACCAATTTAAATTAATAAAGCCCAACCCCACAGCAATGATGTTCCAAAACAAACTCATAAAATATATTGCACACCCACTAAGCAGACACTCCAAACACTCACACAGGTAGTTTCAGTTTTTGTTTATTTTTTATACTGGAAAGGCATGTGAGCAAAATTGGCTGTTTTCACAAACATCCAGTTGTACACAGACAACAAAAACATAAAGGTTATACAAGACTGCACAATACAGACTGGGTCAATATAATAATATCAAGGGTATACAAAGCGTGATCAAATAAATACGTTGCAGCAGCAAACATAGTAGGCAGTCGTAGGTGTGTGTAAGCTGAATATGCCTAAGGTAATCGGGGATGGGAGCATATACAGGTTTGGGAACTAGCCTCGTAAACCTTCAGCTTGTACTTGAAAGAGGCCAACGAGGTACACCAAACTAAGGAAGGGGGCAGGCTATGGAGTTGTTCCACACTCTCGTAGGAGAGGGTGCATTGACCCTGGGTAGTCCAACAAGACAGGAGAGCAACGTAGTGGGGGGGTGGACCGTCTGGTGTTCCTTGTGTAGGCCAACCTTGGGAAAATGGAAACTATGCTGTTTGGTAAGAGTTCCCTGGCGATTTTGTAGAAGAAGGCCAGGATTTTGTTGTCCAGCCTGTCCTCTAACGGAGGCCAGTTGGAGGATTTGTAAAGGTCACAGTGGTGGGTCAGTCTAAAAAGGTCAGAGACAAACCAGCTGATGTTGTGGTAGGTGGTCCTCGGCCTAAAGAAGTTTCTTTGGGAGAGGGAGGGATAGTAGATCAAGGCGCCATAGTCAAAGATGGGGAGCAAGAAGCTGTTGGCAAGCTAAATTAAAACAGTCATTCCAGACACCACCCAAACCACACTCAGCCAGTCACACAACCAAAACCCAGCAAGTTAACAATTTTTAACAAACCACACAAAAGGACCCAATTAGTAAAATGAAAGAAAAATGCTCCAGTTTCCAGGTTGAGGTGAAGAAACACCCTATCTGGGGTAAGGGTATAAATTCACTTTCAGATAATGGGGGAGTAGATTTGGAAATGATGTCAGTGTGCAGTACAGTAGACATGGAGCTGCAGTCTTCAAGGATACCTGGAGGCTGAGGTGCTGCCCCATCTGTGTGTACCTCTCTGGACTAAGGGGGAGATCTCTAGACTCCAAACTGAGTTGGCTAGTATTCAGGGGTCATCTTCCCCCACACAGGGGTCATCAGATCTACCACCATTGCCCCAGTGGGTGCCTAGAAGGAGGGCCTACTGGACTGTGGTGGGTTCCAAGAGGGTGAGATAGGGTAAGGGCTCATATTTCTCAGCCAGTGCCACCGCAGAACTCATTCACTGCCCTGGCAGGATGGGACTGCTGAGGCGAGGCACCCATGGTAGTGGCAAGGGAGAATGTCTTCACAGCAGAGGCCCCAAGGTGGGAGGAAGAGGACACCAGTGGAAGAGGAAGCAACTTCTGATGGGCACTCAATCATCAGGAAGGTAGTTTTGGGAACATCATGGGAGAAAGGGAGGTGAGGTGCCTAACTGGCACCGCGCATGGAGGGATGGGGAGTGGATCCTTAGGATCGCTATGGCGGCAGAGCAGTAGGGGGAGCTTGCTGTCATTATCCATCTGGGGACAAATGACCTTGCACGGAATACAGCTGAAGTGGTGCAAGATAGGTTTAGGAAGCAGGGGAGGGGCATGAAGCAGGTAGTATGCACAGTGGCCTTCACTGAGGTGCTACCTGTGCAAGGCTGGGGAGAGGAGCGGGAACATCACACTTGTCTTCAACACCTGGATGAAGTTATGGTGCAAGAAGGAGGGGGTTGGCTACATTGAGGACTTTGGTCCTACCTGAAGGGATAAAGGCCTGTACAAATTGAATGGCTTCCATCCAGGAGGGGAACAGCAGTCCTGGGTGGAAGGTTTAAATACTACTTCAGTGGGCATTTAAACTAGCCAAGGAGGAAAGCATAAAAACAAGGGAGGCAGTGGATGCCCTCCCCCATCAGATAAGGGAGCAGCAGTGGAGAAACACCCAGGGGAAATAAATTCCAAGGGGCAGTGGAGAGTAGGGGCAAGGTGGGGGAGGTGGAACTAAGACTGAGAACAATACTAACGAGGATGGGCAGAGGGAGGATAAAAAGGTGAAGAACAGTACCAGTGGGAAGAAATGGGTGAAGGATGAACTTAGGAAGGGGGGTAAAGCAGATGCAGGGAGGAACAAGAGCCATGTGCGCCAATGCGAGGAGCCAGGAAACAAAATTCCTGACCTTGAGGCTACCATTATTTATTTATTTTATTTATTTTTTGATAACCGGGTAGGTGCGCTAGACACGAAAGTGACTATTTTCAGGCACGACCCGGGAGGTCAACAACATAGAGAGATACTGTAAGTTACATAGAATACAGTGTCAGGAGATGTGCAATACATCGCAAACATAAAGTGAGACAAAGTTAGGACAAATAAAGGTACAAGGCACGAATGGTGTAAAAATTATACAATTGGAGATAAGTGCCCAAGTGTGGATTATCATAGTAATAACACAAGATATCAGGTACAGAAAGAAGAAATATACCAACGACGGCATCATTACAACATACTGAAAGTGAAAGGGTGTTGATTTGGAAGGTGGCAGGGAGAGAGGTAAAATTGGGATAGGTTTAAGGGAGGCTGAAGGAGCAGGGTGCCATCTCACACCATAGAAGGTGTTACCAAGGGCAGCCAGGGCAGAGTAAATCTAGACCTACTGAGTGTTGAAGCAGGTACATTGAGCACAATTAGTAAGGAGGGAGCAGTGCCTTTTCTTAAACGTGGCATGATTAGGTGCAAGGCGGACATCTAGGGGCAGCGAGTTCCAGTAGGAGGGACCTGTATGCGAGAAACCTGATTTCTTTGTAGTTCTACATCTGGGAATGCAAATCAAGGAAAGGCATTACAGATCGGAGACCGTAGGGAGAGATAGGGGTGAGGGATCAGCAGGAGGCTAGGTAGGTGGGCATACAGATCAAGTACACTGTCCAGCAGGTTCCCAAGAGAAGGAGACGCTAGCAATAGGAGAAGGCCAATTTAGGTCAGAGTACAGCAAGCAGTGATGTTTTAATCTGGAGGAAGCAGAGGCGAAGCGGCATATATTGTTGTAGGTAGTGTCCCACCTATGAAGATTAGCTTTAGACATATTTGTATAGATTACGGATCCGTAAGAAAGTGATGGAAGAAGGATTCCTCTAGCAATGGCAGTCCTAGCAGTGGGGTTAAGAATATAGCTTGTTTTGTAGGCTAAGCCCAGTTTGGCATTTACAGCCTTACAGGTGGAGGTAATCTGGGCATCATAGGTGAGGGATTCATCAAGTAAGACACCCAGATATTTAAAAGAAGTTACCATCTCCAATGGGGAGCTGTCAGCCCAGGTGACCTGGAAAGATTTACGGTGCTGTTTTAATTTAATAGAGGATCCGAAGAGCATGGCCTTAGTCTTTCCAACGTTTAGAACAAGCTTATTTTTGGTGATCCAGGATTGAATTTTTTGTAGGTCCATAGAGAGCTTGTGATTAATAGAGTGGATATTATCTGAGCTTGTATAAAGGACAAGGTCATCGGCATAAAGCAACGATGAACAGGAGGATACCACTTGAGGAATGTTGTTAATAAAAATCGAGAAAAACAGGGGTCCGAGGATAGAACCCTGAGGTACACCAATATTGATGATTGCTTTTTCTGAGGTGGCAGACTTGAATTTCACAGTTTGATACCTGTTTGATAGGTAGCTATGGAACCAATTTACAACTTTGGGCGAGAAACCCAGGGAGTGGAGATTGGTAAGCAGAAGAGGGTGGTTAACTAGATCGAAGGCTTTTGTCAGATCGATAAAAACTGCACCAGTTAGATGACCCTGGTCCATAGCTTGGAAGAATATCATTTGTCAGCTGTAGTAGAGCAGTTTGAGTACTATGGCCTTTTCTAAAGCCATGTTGGTTAGAGTGCAGGAGGTTATACTTTGTAAGGTGTTCTGAGATCTGAGCTGAGATGAGCTTCTCAAGGACTTTATTTAATGTTGACACTATTGCTATTGGTCTATAGTTGGCTATATCTTTTTTGTCACCTTTTTTGAATACCGGCGTGATTCTAGCTAGTTTCCATACCTCGGGCACCATGCCTTCACTCAGGGACAGGTTGAATATACAGGCCAGAGGTCCTGAGATGAAAGGTGCCGCAAGCTTGAGGAGTCTAGGTTCAAGGCGGTCCGACCCAATTACAGAGGCGTATGTGGTTCTGTTGGCCATAATAGAATCATGGTGCACCAACAACCACAGCCAGGAGTTGGCCATACCAGGTCACAACATCTTTCAAAGGGATAGGGCAGGGAGAAAAGGGAGGGGGGTTTATATGTAAAGGAAGGTATAAAGGCCATGGAAATACAAGGATGCAGTGGGGATGAAGGTTGAGTTGGCTTACAAATGGGGTGCAAGGCCTTTATAGGCATGGGGGTGGTGTACATGCCACCAACATGGGGGAGGATTGAACAGGGTTCTGTGGAGACTATAGGCAAAATGACAAGCAAAGGGGAGGTAGTAATTATAGATGACTTAAATCTGTCAGTTATGGACTAGAACATCATGGTCACAGCTACACACAGGAGCAGGGTCATCCTAGTCTCCTGCAAGGGGCGTTTCTCAGGCAGCTAGTTACAGATCCCACTGGAGATGGTGCAGTGCAGGATCTGGAACTTATGAACAGGAACAGCTTTGCAAATGTTAGTGTGTACCCCTCTGGGTATGAGCAATCGTCGTACAGTGTGGTTTGGCATAAGGATTTGGTAGGAGAAAAAAAGCACACTAGGACCAGGGGCCTGGACTTCAGGACAGCAGATTTTAAAGAAATGAGACTGCCTTAAGAAATACCTTTAAATGGGGAGGGATAGCTGGTGGGGGTGGAGGTACAATGGACTACAATAAAGGGGGGAATAACAAAGGTAATGGCAAGCTGTATAAAGGTAATAAACAAGGGTTATAGGAGAAAGAGACCATTGGGGTTCTCAGGGGAGGTGACTAAGGTGGTAAGGGAGAAAAAAAAACAGCTTTCACGAAGTACAGAGAGACCCAAACAGAGGAAGACAGGGAGGTATATCTAGTGAAACAAAGGGGTATAGAAAGCAGGGTAAGGAGTCTGACAGCAAAGGCTCAAACTGAGGAAAGGGCCACCTCAGAGGTTAAGAATGAGGATAAGAATTTCTTCAGGTATGTGAGCGAATAGAGGAAGGCAAGGGTGATATAGTGAAGATCAGGAGACCAGGAGTGGGGGACTGTGCAAAGGAAGAGCAAGAAAAAGTTAAAATTTTGAAAGAATACTTCTGTTCAATCTTCACAGTGGAAGGGGGGATGGACCAACACAAATTAATGGGCACTGGGGGAAGGGGGAGTGGACACAAGTCCATTTACGGAAGAGAGAGTCTGCCAGGAGTTAGAAGCCCTAAAGGAAAACAAGGAGATTAGGCTGGATGGGATTCACCCATGTGTATTTTTCTTTCCCCATTGAGCTTTTTCTCCCATGGGCAGCTACTGGCAGGCTGATTCAGTCATATTCCCCACCTCCTCCATGTGGCACCCACCACTGCAAGTCACTGCGCCTGAGTATTCCTCCATGGATTGCTCCCCATGACAGGGCCAGGAAGGGGAAGGCTGTCTCTCCCCCCCCCCCGCCACCTGGAGACTGTTATCCAGAACCAGGAGTGGGTGTTGGATGACGATGTGGGAAAGGGGGTAGGCAGGGCTTCATTAAGCTGGTGCCCACCGTTTTCCATTTTCTTCCTTCCCCTCACCTTGGTGGCACATGAGCATGTGTGCATGGAGGTGCACACATGCTATGGAACTGCAGTCCCCCCCTACTATGTTGCTTATACTCTGGTGCTGCGACCCAGTCTCCACCAGATGGCAGCAATGGAGCAGGACAGTTTTCTTCCCCACCATAGGAGAGGAGAGCAGTCCCTTGGATGCTCAATCCTCTTCTTCCCTCCCCCCATCCGACCCCTGGTGCCCTGCGCTTGTTTCCCAGCCCGGGTCACCGGCATGAGAACAGGTAAGGCGCACTAAGCACCCCAGTCCTCTTCACCACAGGGCCGGCACCCAAGGGTGCTTAAGGAACTGAACACAGTGCTAGTTGCCCCCTGGCAACACTATTTAGCACCTCATTGGAGATGGGTGGTTCCAGAGGAATGGAGGAGGGCGATTGTGGTCCCTCTGCACAAGAGCGGCAGCAGGGAGGGAGCCAGCAGTTACGGACCAGTCAGTCTCACATCAGTGATGAGGAAGTTAATGGAGTCCCTACTGAAGGAGAGACTGATGGAGTACCTAGAGGCATTTGGGCTGCAGGACCACCAGCAGCACAGCTTCACCAGGGGGGTGGTGGGGTCATGTCAAACAGATCTCATAGATTTTTTTAACTAGGTAACTAGGGAGGTAGATCAGGGGAGGGCAGTGAATGTGGCCTACCTCAGCTTCACTAAGGCCTTTTACACTGTACCACACATGAGGCTGGTAAAGAAACTTGGTAGTGTTGGGGTAGGGGTGAAGGTGGTGAGCTGGGTATCTAACTGGTTAAAAGATAGGAGACCGAGGGCAGTGGTAAATGATAGTCAGAGGCAGGAGAGTGAGCATTGGAGTGCCACGGGGATTGGTACAGGGCCCTGTCCTCTTCAGTGTCTTCAAAAGTGACACTCATAAGGAACTGGAGGGGAAGATGTCTCTTTGCAGATTACTCAAAATCTGCAACAGGGTGGACACCAAGGAGGTGTTGGAGAAAATGCAAAGGGATCTGGGGAAGCTTGAGAAGTGGTCTAAGGACTGGCAGATGGATTTTAGTGCCAAAAAGTGCAAAGTTATGCACCTAGGGAGGGGAAACCCAGGGGCTGTAAATAATACTTAGCCCAGTTTCAGTTGTTATTTGCACGTACTAATGTCACTTTTGTCATCTCTGTATAGCTATATGTATAATCTCGAGTACTGTCTGACTTGATCTGTATTCTAACCTACCTGTACCATATACTATTACCTGTACTATATACTGTGTATTATATAATCTCATCTTATTTTATGTATGTATTCTCCCTGGTCATGCCTGAAAATAGTAAACTTTGGCTAGCGCACCTAACCCGGTTAACAAAAAACTAAATAAAATAAACAAGATGGGAGGGGGGACTTACAGTTAGCAAGCAAGAGAGGGACCTTGGGGTGTTCATATCTGATCTCAAGGTGATAGAGTAGTGCGATAGGGCAGTAGGCAAGGCGAGCCAGATGCTGGAGTGCATAGTGAGGGGGATCTCTTGCAGGAAAAGGGAGGTGGTGTTGCCTCTATATCATTCACTTGTGAGATCCTACCTAGAGTAGTATGTCCAGTTCTGGAAGCCATACCCCTGCAAGGATGTCAACAGGGTGGAAGCAGTCCAGAGGAGGGCTGCTAAAATAAGGCAGAGGTTGCATGAGAAACCAGAGTGTCTGTGGGAGCTCAACATGTACTCCCTGGAGGAGATGAGTGAGAGGGGACATGATTGAGACCAATAAGTATGTTATAGGGGTGAACAAGGTACAGGAGGGGGAGTCTCTTTCATAGGAGGAAGAGCACCAGAACATGGGGGCACGCTATAAAGCTTGGGGTGGTGTAAGTGGGATGTGAGAAAATACTTCTTCACAGAGAGGGTGGTTTACACCTAGAACAACCTGGCAGAAGAGGTGGTAGGGGTGAAGACAGTGGGAGCTTCAAATATGCATGGGATAATAAATGGAAGTAAGAGAGGAGGGAGAGACACCTGTGGCCAGATAGAGTCCAGGGTGCAATGTTAGGCAGGGAAAATAGTCAACTCGATGGGCTTACCGGTCCTATTCTGCCAACACAGTCTATGTTTCTACAGCAAAACAGTTGTCAATAGTGCTGTAGCCCTGACCCTGTTCTGCCTTTTCCTCTCCAAAAATCTGTTCTCTATCAAGCCAGATCTTTAAATTTTCCATAAGAAACATACCAAACGTCTTTGTTTGATCAGACTTAATGGGTCTATAGTTTGCAGGATCTTATTTCGCCCCCATTTTAAAATGAGAGACCACAATATTGCCCTTCCAGCCTAAAGGCATTTGTTTATTTTCTGATACTTTCTTGAAAAGCTTAGTGCAAACTAGGACCTACCATGTAAGATTTGAAGCATATACTTCTAGGGGGAGGTAGTCTTCTCCCACTGCCTTTCCTTTAAACTGCCTCAATAAAATAGTTTCACAAGATCTTCAGAAATCAGCAAGTCTAAGGGCTTTATCATGATGGGACAGCTTCTGTCAAAGGCACCTGTGGGGACCGCTCTGACGATGGTGCCAGCAGGACTACATCCATCAATAAAGTTCCTGAGGGGCTCAAAGAAGGCTGTGGTACCTTGGATACCTAATACAAGCTTTTTTTCAGGTAGGGATTCTGGTCTTGCAGAGGTTGAAACTTTCTGTTTCACCACTATATCAGTGGCATTTTTTTGAATTTTCGCCCTTTAGAGAGCAGGGATCTAAATAGCTGATGGGGGGGGGGGAGCTTCGCTGACTCGCTGAGCGGTCCAACTCCCAATGGGTCCAGTGGCTCTCTGTCAATGAGGAGGATTGTGACTGAACTCCCAACACTCTGGTGGCTTTCTGTTGATGCGGAAGATTCCGGCTAGGTAACAAACTTTGTTGGGGACTGCATTGTCCATTTATGTAGTGACTTTGGTGCACCGCTGTTTTCTGACCACGACTTCTTTGTCGATGCTGGTGGCAGATCTGGTTACTTGGCATGCACGGGTAGCATTCTTGTCCATTTTCTCAAGACAACACACTAAAACTTTTTGCCTGTGCCTCCATGTAGCCTGTTTAAAACAGTGCCAGATGTTGCAGGTTTTTATGTCACGGGATAGGCACAAACAACAAGTGTTCAACTCATGGTGTCCTCATGGTAAATCAGGTTTTCTCAGAGACACTGACAAAAAAAGTGCTTTACTTGTGAATTACATACCACAGTTGATTCCTGAAACAACAACTACAAGAAAATAAATTTAGATAATGAATACTTGGCGACAAAAAAAACAGCTTCAACTGGTCTGATGTGCACTCTCTCAATGGTGGCAGAAAAAGAACTAAAGTCATTGTGGCCCACCGACTTGAAACATACAATTTGACGGCAGATAAGGACCGCTTGGCCCACCCAGTCTGCCCATTTCTCTACCTAATTGATAAGCTGCAGATCCTGGTTAACCAACAGCCTACTTCTTCCTACTCCCACCCCCTAGAATTGCCTTATGACTGTCCCATGCATGCTTGAATTCCACCACTGTTTTTGACTCCACAACCGCTTCTCTGAAGGCCGCTCCACGCATCTATAACCCTCTGTGAAAAAAATACTACCTACATTACCTCTAAGCTGCCCCCATCTTCAAATTGTGCCCCTTGTTCTGCACACCCTTTTTTCTGAAAGATGCTACCCTCTTGGACTTTGTTGATTCCCTTGAGGTACTTGAAAGTTTCTATCATGTCCCCCCTCTCCACTATACATATTAAGCTCCTTAAGTCTCTCTTCATATGTGTTCCAGTGCAGACCCTGCACCATTTTAGTTGCTCTCCTCTGGACTACCTCCACCCTGCCTGTGTCTTCGCGGAGATTGGGCCTCCCGAACTGCACGCAGTACTCCAGATGGGGACTCACCAGCTGTCTGTACAGAGGGATAACAACTTCCTGTTTTCTACTGGTGATGCCTCTCCCTATACATCCCAGTATCCCCCCCAGCCCTCCTTAGTGCCCTCTCACATTGCTTGCCCACCTTTAGGTCATCTGATATGATTACCCCCAGGTCCCTTTCCATTTTTGTTGTTGCTAGTATCTCACCCCCATTATGTATTCTTCCCCTGGGTTTTTGTTTCCCAGGTGCATTACCTTGCACTTCTTAGCATTGAATCTAAGCTGCCATACATCTGACCATTCCTCCAACCTTGCCAAGTCCCTTCTCATTCTTTCTACCCCACCTTGTGTATCAACTTTGTTGAAGATCTTTGTGTCGTCTGCAAAGAGACATACTTTTCCTTCCAGTCCCTCTGCAATGTCGCTTATAAAGACATTGAAGAGGACCAGTCCTAATACTATACCCTGCGGTACCCCACTAGTAACACCCCTTTCTTCAGAGTGGACTCCATTTACTATTACCCTCTGTGTCCTGTTCTCCAGCCAATTCTTTGCCCAGGCTACCATCTTTGGACCCACTCCGAGGCTGGCTAACTTGTATATTAATCTTTTGTGTGGGACTGTGTCAAATGCCTTGCTAAAGTCTAGGTAGGCCATGTCCACAGCTCCTCCCTGATCTACTACTTTGGTCATCTAGTCAAAAAAATCTATTAGATTAATCTGACATGACCTTCCCGCTGTGAATCCATGCTGCCTTGGGTCCTGTGCCCCTCTGGCCTCTAGGTACTCGACAGTTCTTTCCTTTAGAAGTGATTTCATCATTTTCCCTATCACTGAAGTTAAACCAACAGGTCTGTAGTTTCCTGCTTCAAACAACATGAAGTCTTGCTGTATTCTGACATATGCGGTGATCCCCTGCCTTTGAACTGCCCCAGAGAACAAAGAGTTAACTTTCTATGCAGAGCATGGAATGCTGAGCTCGAGCTCGGTTGGAGTCTTTGTCTGGAGTGTTTCAAACTCAAACCATCAGATTCTTTACTCCGCCTCACTGAACGGTTGCTCCGGAGTTTTCTCCTTCAGCTCGATTCGAAAGTCTGTTGAAGTCTCAGTTTTCGTCGGTTTTTAAACCGGAAAAGTTATCCACATAGTTGGTTCAGTCTCTGTCTGTGGTACCGTGAGTACTAGATAGGAATTGTTCTGTTTTCTGTGTGGAACTTGTAAAAGTGCAGGTCAGTTCGGCTGAACCAACCATTTGATAATGAAATTTTGTGTTTTACTTAGTGCGTGGATAACAGTTCTTATCGGTTCTAAAAAGAAAACGTTTTTTACTACGTTTTTTTCCAATACGCATGACACGGTTAGGAACTCATAAGGGTGTCTTGCCTGGCAGTTGCCATAAAAAGGGTAAAGTGGTTAGGTTGGCCAAGTCTCAGAAAACCAAAAATAAAACTGGGCCCACTGGGTTTCAACACTGCAGTGAGTGTGGGGAGGTCTTTGCTAAGGCCGATCCCCACACCACCTGTGTTTATTGTCTGGGGTTTGACCACCTAGATTCAGACTGCCAAATATGTAAACATTTTCCTAAGTCTATCCTGGAGAAGAGATTAGGTAGACTTGGGAAAAAGGAGGCAGAGAAGTCCGCTGACCTGGATGGCCAGCCCGGTTTGGTTCTGGCCGAACTGGAAGGAGTGCCCTCTGACCAAGGCGATACTTCTTCGGCCAAAAGGAGAGCCGACTCCAAGAGATCGGTTCAGACAAAAAGAAAGCACAAAGAAAAATTGTGCAGTTCGGATCCAGAGGTTCATGTTCCGACTGCCGAAGAGATAGCTAAAGCTATTCGGATTGTGGAATCGCTTGCCCGGTTCCTACCGATCCAGCACCTTCTGGCAGGGGTTCAGTTTGGTTGGTTCCCACGGTTCAAGATTATACCCTTGAAGATTTTTATGAACCGGAGTTCGAAGAGGAAGGGAATTTGAGGATGATGATGGTGAAAGTGAGGGTCTGGATGTGCCTGTGGAACCGGACATCTCCCCAGACAGACCTTCAGGTGTTTCCCCTCCTAGGCTTTCTGAGTCCTCTTCTCACTTTATGTTCTACAGAAAGGTGGCTGAAACCTTCCAGCATCCTATGGAGGAGGCATTGGAGGATCAAGAGGAGCCTGATTATGTAGAAATGATGGACATCCCAGAGTCCAGGAGACTGTCTGTTCCCCTCCACAAATCCTTTGGGAAACAGAAACAAAAAATTCTAAAGTCTCCTAACACTATACCTCCTGTAGATAGAAGAATGGACAAGAGGTATACACTTTCAGGCTCAGACACGGAGTTCTTGTACCAGCAATGCAGCCATGTTGGGGTAGTGCAGGCTGCTGCCTGTGACAAGGCAAATATTCCCTTGGCTTCACACCCCCAAGACAAGGACTCCAGGAAGATTGATTCCATGGCAAAGAAACAGTACATGGCATCTTCTTTGGGACTCAGGCAGGCGAATTATATGGTCTATACAGCCAGATTACCAGAAGTCCAGGTGGGACACTGTACTGGTACTGGCTAAACAGGCTTCCCCCCCAGCTGGCCAAGGAGCTGGAGGAAGTGGCTGCGGATGGGATTGAGGCATCTAAGGTACAGTTTCATGCTGCTGTGGACTCCAATGATGTGTCATCAAGACTCATGGCTACATCTGTGGCTCTTCGGAGAATGGCTTGGCTCAGATGTACTAGCCTCTCACAGGATACCCAGGCTAGGGCCATGGATTTTCCTGTAGTGGATAATTCTCTGTTTTGGGAGCAGACAGAGAATTACATGAAGAAGATGGAGGAATATAGGACCACTTATAGGAGTGCTTAGGCCAAGGAGAGGCAGGCAACTCCTCAAAGGCAGCCTTCCAGGGGCAGGGGCAGACCTTTTCATAGGCCTTTTTACCAAGCCCAGGCCTCCTCTTCAGCTTATGCCCAGAGGGGGTTCTTTAGAGGCAGAGGCAGACGGGCTACAAGCAGACCTGCTTCCACCCCTCAGCCTAAAGCCCCTGCCAAGCAGGCACCCTGATGGGGTGGCCAGGGCCGATTCTCCACTCATCGGTAGGCAGGCTGGCTTACTTTGTCCAGGACTGGAAGTCTGTAACATCAGACAAGTGGGTCCTGGAAGTAGTAAGTCAGGGACTGGTTCTCAGCTTCAAAAAATTTCCAAAGATGAGAACCAGGTCCTTTCCACCTGCAATCCATCAGAGGCACTTGCCCTAGAGACAGAAGTTTCTACCCTCCTGGCTCTCAGAGCTGTGGAAAGGGTTCCACCCCACACCAGGGCAAAGGGTTGTACTCCAGGTACTTCCTTACCCCAAAAAAGACAGGAGAATGGTGGCCCATCCTAGATCTCAGATACCTAAACAAGCACCTTTTAAAACCAAAATTCAAAATGGTGAGTCTGGGAATTATTTTACCCTCTCTAAGTCCAGGGGACTGGCTAGCATTCCTGGACCTCAAGGATGCCTATTTCCATGTTCTTATCAGAAGCTCCCATCGAAAGTACCTCAGATTCGAACTGCCCTCAGGCCATTACCAGTTCAGAGCAATGCCCTTCGGCCTCACCTCTGCCCCGAGGGTATTCACAAAATGCCTGGCAGTAGCAGTTGCCCACTTAAGAAGGCAAAAGATTGCCATCTTTCCTTACCTGGACGACTGGCTCATAGTAGGCCAGTCTCCAGATCAAGTCAAATTATATCTTCAGGTAACTCAGTAACTGCTCACATCTCTAGGTTTCCTTCTCAATCTTCCAAAGTCAGTTCTAGAGCCTGTCCAGCTTCTCACCTTCATAGGTGCAGAACTGAACACAAAAGAGGCCAGAGCCTTCCTCTGGAAAGAGCAAGGACCCTGGTCTCTCTCTGGCCTCCTCACCCTGCAGGTCTCTCGACCAGCAAGGCATTTTCTGCAGCTCCTGGGGCACATGGCTGCTTCTACAGCAGTAGTGCAGGGAGCAAGATTTCAGATAAGGGACATCCAGTTCCATTTGAGAGCCTTTTGGTCTCAAAGGAGAGACCCTCTAACCAAATTGATCCCAGTGACTCGAACCCTGATCCAAGCCCTTCTGTGGTGGCAGGACCAGAGCAATCTGAGACAGGGGGTCCCCTTCGCCCCTCAGTCTCACTCCTTAGTCCTTACTACAGATGCATCCTCTTGGGGTGGAGCTCACATGGCGACCTCACTACCCAGGGATTGTGGTCCCTCAGGAATCTCTGTTCCACATCAATCTGTTGGAACTCAGAGCAGTTTTTCTAGCACTTCAAGTTTTCCAAATCTGTTCAGAACAAAGTTATTCAGGTCAGAACAGACAATACCACCACAATGTGGTACATCAATAAGCAAGGGGGCACTCGGTCTACGGCCTTGTGCACCGAAGCAATGAAGTTGTGGTCTCTGGCTTACTCTCTAAACACCTTCTTTATTGCAGTTCACCTCCCAGGCAAGGACAATGTCCTGGCAGATGCTTTCAACAGGATTTCCCAGAGCCATCACGAATGGTCACTGGATCCCCTAGTACTGGAGGTAGTATTTGCCAGATGGGGCACCCCGCAGATAGATCTTTTTGCAGCCCCAGACAATCACCAGCTTCCCCTTTTTCGCTGCAGGCCCCAAGTGTTGGGCTCAGTCCCTCTGGATGCCTTCCTTCTCATTTGGGAAGGGAAGTTTCTTTATGCTTTTCCCCCCTTCCCTCTTCTGTTCAAGGTGCTAGTCAAAATCAGATCTCAACCCTGCAAGATAATCCTGATTGCTCCAGATTGGGCCAGACAGCCCTGATACCCACTCCTTATTTCCTTAGCAGTCCACCTTCCCCTGTGTCTTCCCAGGAGTCACAATCTGTTAACATGTGCTCTGGGGAGAGTTTGGTACCCAAACCTCAAATCTCTCAGTCTCAAGGCCTGGCTCTTGAAGAGTTAGAGTTTGCTGACCTACACCTCTCCCAAGGTGTATTGGATATCTTGAAGGCTTCTAGGAAGCCTTGTTTGTTTGTTTGTTTGTTTGTTTATTCGCTTAACGGGTAAGCACACTGGAAACAAGTTCCTTTTACAGGTGCGACCCACATATATTGCATACAGACAATACATAATCAAACATACATATACAATGCAGCAAATTGCAGACAACAATGTCTTTGTTACGTATAAAATTCATAAAAAAAAAAAATTCATAAAAAACAGTTACAAGCCTTCCACCAGGGCTGCTTATAATTCCAAATGGAAGAGATTTTCCATATGGTGCTCTGGCAAGCATATTTCCCCAGAATCTGCTGACTTACCCACAGTCCTAGATTATATGGTGCATTTGAATACTTTGGGGCTCAGACCAGCTACCCTAAAAGTGCACCTGGAAGCCGTGTCTGCTTTCTTATCAGCAGGTAAACCCTCTTCTCTTTCAGCTCATCCTGTATTCTCCAAGTTTTTCAAGGGGTTGCTTCACACCAACCCTCCATTCAGGGACCCTGCCCCTGCCTGGGATCTTAATATTTGCATTGCCCAGCTTATGCAACCCCCTTTTGAGCCCTTGTCTTCAGCAGAGCTTAAGTACTTGACTTGGAAAACTGTGTTTTTGGTAGCCATCACTTCTGCCAGGCGCATAAGTGAATTACAAGCATTGTCAGTGGAGCCTGATTTTATCTCCTTTCATAGAGATAAGGTGGTCCTCAGGACCAACAAAGTTCTTGCCTAGGTGGTTACAGACTTCCACCTTAATCAATCTATGTCTCTCCCTGTGTACTTCACTGACCATTCCTTCTCTGGCAAGAGGAGACTGCACAGTTTAGATGTCAAAAGAGCCCTTAGTTACTACATAGAACGTACCAAGGATCACAGGTTTGACTCCCCCCAACTGTTCCTCACTTATGGTGAGGCTGGTAAAGGGAAACCTGCCACTAAAAGATCCATTGCCAGGTGGATTGTCTCTTGTATCCAATTTTGCTATGAAAAACTGGGTAAGGTTCCTCCCTCAGGCCTGAGGGCTCACTCTACCAGTGGTACAGCTGTGTCTCTGGCTGCTGCCAGGGACATCCCTATCCTAGAGATATGTCAAGCAGCTACCTGGAAAACAGTTCACACTTTTACCAAGCATTACTCCCTGGACATCCAGGCTAGGAGTGATGCTCGGTTTGGCACAGCTGTGCTTCAGAGCCTATTTCCTAAGTAGGTTCTGTCCCTCCTCCATGAAGGTACTGCTGTGTAGTCTGCATATGTCATAATATAGCAAGACTTCATGTTTGAAGAAAAAATTACTCACCTTAGTAATGTTGTTTCTTCTAATGGAGTCTTGCTATATTATGACCTCCCCCCTGCCTACCCCTCTCAGAACCTTGTTTTTGGGATGTGGGTGGGCAGTGCAGTGTTGGCACTTAGTAGATGCCCACCTTGTTTTTTCACCCCTCCCTTTTGGGGTGATTGGGTGTTGTGTTGTTCATTTTTGGGTCCCCTGACTTGAGTCTTTGTTTTGGACCAAAAAATGTGTTCTTATATTTAGTAGCCAGTTGGCTAGTGTAGATTTACAGCTTCCACACAGAACCTTAGTGAGTTTTGCTCGTAAAGATCTGACAGTTTGAGTTTGAAGAACAACAGACAGAGTTTTCAACCGAGCTCGTGCTCAGAGTTCCATGCCTGACATGGAAAGTTAACTCTTTCACCTCCGGAGCAGTTCGAAGGTTGGGACTCACTGCATATGTCATAATATAGCAAGACTCCATTAGAAGAAACAACATTACTAAGGTGAGTAATTTTTTCTTTCTTTTGTATCAGGATTTTTCAGAAATAGCTGGTTGTGTAGGAGCGGGCACATCCCCTGTTATTTTTGCTGTATATGGAAGTAGCATTACGTGCTTGCTCTGTTTAAGTAAATAATTTCTTTTTTTAAAGCTGATTTTGATTTGGACAACAGAGCGAGCGCCGTATAACCTAGCAAGTGACATCTGTGTGACTGAGCCGACCGCTGAGAACTTACTTTTGGTTTTGCAGTCGGCTTCAGAGATCGCAGTCCAGTTTGGAGAGCAGTGCAAGATTTAATTTTGACAGTTTGCAGTTAAAAAAGGTGTCTGTTTTTCTTGCCATTACTGAAGTAACTTGCTGTAGCTTGTAACAGTGGAAGATGCAGGAGGCACATTTGGTATATTTAATGGATGGAGAGTGTTGGTGAAGAAAGCCGTTTTCTTTTTAGCACGCGGGATGCTCAGTGAATCCCGGCAGGCTGTTGGGACAGTGGACACTTGAAGCGACAGTTTTTATTTTTTACATCATGGAGCAGAGAATAAAGTTTGCTTTCTTAATTATTTACAGTGATTCTATGTACGTTGAGCTTGGTTATGGGGGGGCATAACAGTGATTGGTTTTATTCAGAGAGCCTGCCATTTCCCCGCTGTGAGCTGTGCCAGCCTGTGCTTTTGTTTAGGGTTGGCACAGCTCACTGATTTGCTGCTGTAGTGGGGCTCGGGAGTTGAGGGTAGTGCCGGTTGGCTACAATATCTTCTGATAAGGACACGGCTCAGAAGATGTTGTAGCCAATCAGGTTACAGGATTTCTTGAGCCCATTTTATAAGAACTGTGAAAGCTACTTTCTGTGCAGTATTCCATTGTGATGTACCCAACTAGGCAAGATATCACGATATAATGAATACATAATGAGTCGCAGTGGAATAACATTGAGGATAATGTATGGGTTTGGATTAGTAACCACGCTGTAATCGATTTGAGAGGTTACCATGACAACTGTAAACCTCGAGAGCAGCTCAGCTCGAGAGATTTACAAATTTGTCATGATAACCTCAAGAAGTGGTTTCAGTGAGGTTACAAATCAAAATCCTACATTAGCTTTATAGTGTGGGTCAGAAGACATAGGTTCACCCCCATCAAACATCGTAGCATCCATTCACATATTATGGCTTACCTACTGAAGTCAGAAAAGCAGTCATTTATGATTGTCTCCAAACGTTTATTGCAAAACACGCAAACAAATTAACCACTTGCTTAAATTGACTAAAATCTTAAATATCAACACGAAAAGAAACTCAACACAACAACAGCTGTTTTAAAAGAAATCCATTTGGAAAGATCCGGTTGGTCAGTTGACACCATGTGGTGTCTGGTTGCAGAGCGTGCTGGGAGACATCTGGGCGTTGTCTTCACGAACATCGAGAGGGCCCAGCAGCAAGAATCAGGATTGATATTCCGCACAAAAACTTGCAGGTAACTAGAATTGGGGGTAGAAAAATAAAAAATATCACATAAAATGCAACAGTACTTGGAACATTTTGGAAAGAAAATAACAGTAGAAGCACCTTACTTGTTATTCCTTGTCGGAAGAGGAGTCAGAAATCACTGCCAGTCTTCGTTTCTAAAAAAGGAATACTAATCACTGCTACCATTCCGTTTTGTAAACCCATCGCTATGACATACTTAAGAGAGATTTACAGCTGACATCATTACAAGGAAATTATCTGTTTGATTTTTAATTGTAACAAGCCTCTCCCATACATTATAGAATTATCTCCACTAGGAAGTGGTAAGACCCATAACTCACAAGTGTTGAAGCCACGAGTTAGTTATGACTGTCTTGCTGCTCATGTGTGGAGATAAATGTATAATGTTTGGGTAGCCCTTATTACCCACTGAAAATAAGTTGTTTACAACCTTGTAATCCCACTGTTGTGATGTCAGAACCGTATAAACCTCTCTTATCTATGTCATAGCAGTGAGTTTACAAAATGGAATGCCAGTGCAATTCAGTATTCTACACACCCAGAATGTGATAGTGTCAGTATAGTATTCAAATAACATTCCAGTTGTCTCAGTTTACTGTTACTGAGTCTAGTAATTGCTATTTCTTATAGAGATTTTAACTCTGGTGCTATTTTGGCCCGCTTTCATTCAGTCCATGAATCCTAGTAAACAGTTTTCCTACGTAGTCATGTGGCTGTATTGCAGATTCATTAATAAGGTAAGGCTAAATTACCTGTGTTTGGGGGGTAAATTCTCATGTCGATTCCCATACACTATAAATGACAATGCCTGATGTACAGGTGATAACCATGGTGTAATCATCTCTCGTTGTTGCTAGGGCAATGATGAACCTCTTGAGCTACGCTCTCGAGGTATACTGATGGCCTAGCAACCACTTGAGGTGATTACACCATAGTTATCACCCGTACATCAGGCATTATCTTTTGTTATTCTACTGCAGCCCATTATGTAATTTATATATACCACACTATTTGTAATGCTTTCATTATTGTTTTCACCTTGCCTTAGCTTAAAACTCTTCCTTTCCATTGTAAACTATCTAGCCCATTGTTCTTCATGCTCATTTTCCAGATTCTAAGAAGAAATAACATATTCTAAGTGAAATAAATTGTGTTGTAAAGTGAAATGAATTGTGCTCTGAATGAAAAACCAATGTTTATCTCAAATAACATGATCTATTTATGCAGTTTATTCACCACTGGTGTGGTGTATAGCATGGTATCTTATGAGTTGGGTATATGACTTTTTATCTTGCCATTTGTATCTGCACTGATGTTGTACAGTATTAGACATTTATTGCCATTGATCTCAGTGGCTTCTTGGCTTGGAATATGTTGGGTTAAAAAGGTAACACAACTGCTCCAACTTTATGAATGTGGTATCGCTATAAAATGACTATTCTTTCTACAGAACCCACACAGTTTGATCTTATCTGCTATTGTGGCCTAAATCTGAAGCTATCGGTTTTTATGCAGGCTCTTGGGTTACAGTACAGTTTTGTTTATAAGGGATCCCTGATGGTTCATTGTTTTGTTTACTGTTTCCATGACTACCAAACCCAGAGAAGTTCCTCTTAAGGTAAGGTTTAGAAGGGGAGTATAACAACTTATATAACTTCTAAAATTGTTATTATTGCAAGTCCCAAATAAGGTTTTTTACAAGGTGACATCTGTACAGTATCATCAACCTGCATGATGGCATCTTTATTCATATATTTTTTTTGCTGGTTGTTTTTACACTGCAGAGTAAATATGGAAAGTACAGTAGTAAAGTAGATAATCACAAGCACTGTATTTTAAAATAACCCCTTGACATAATTATACAAAAAGTAAGTCATGCTTATGAAAGGCAGCGACTATTTGAAGGCTTTCAAACTATCTGATAAGGTTAAAATGAATTCACTGGACTTTGTAAATATAGTAAATTAGCCCCGCAGTGTAAGAGCATTTTAGAGTTCTGTTTTCTCCTGCTTGGAATTTGACTGCCATGAACTTGCAGCTTGGATTCATTGTGCATGTATCTTGCAACCTCCCACTTCATGATGCCCCCCCACATACCTCTTGTACCATTCCCCCTCCTCTCCCTGTGATATACCCTTCCTACCTTTTCCTCTCATACCTTCCCCCCACCTCCCCCTGATCAGGTTTCCCTCAGCTGTTTACCCATGGACCCTCTCACCTACACCTTGCAGCAGTCTCCTCCTCCACACCCTCTTAGCCTAATTCTCTTGATGAATGTACTGGTTTCAGTTGATGTAACTACAAGATTTTACCCTCTAGGAATGACAGTGCTGTATAGCTGCTACCTGTATATCGACTACCTATACTTAATAGCACTTTTTACATTTTAACTATCTGCCCTGGTGTCTGTTCCCCGAGACTGTAGTACCTGCTGCCCAGACTTCTGTCTGTCCTAATGTGTTGTGGTTAGTCCTTGCTAGATGTATTGCTGACAATGCTGTAAGCTGCTAATGTCTCTCCTACTCATGTACTGTTTGTTTTTGCTGACAGGGATCCTTTGTAAAAGAGCTGTTAGCTCAAAGGTTGTAATTTTGATTTCTAATAGATAAAACCTTTTGTGGGTATGGGCAAGGCCTCGGGGAATTCCACCGGTAGAGTCTGGCTTGACTTCTTTGGAATCCAGGAGATCTATAAGGAAAGGGAGGATTTATGCAGCTTGTCACAGGAGGGGGAAGTACATGAAACAAAAGGAAGATGAAGTAGAAAGATACTTTAGAAAAAAACTCAGTTGGTCTTCAGTGGACACACATGTGTTGTTGACACCAGGCAGCACACCATGACTGAAAACTATGAATTGTGGTGTGTGATTTAGGGCTAGATAGCAGCACAGAACAAAGTGACTTTACAGTTTTCACTTACTTTTACCTCTGCTATGTTTAATTGATTTGGAAAAAGGCCCCCCTCCCCCCAAAGGGATTATTTTTGATATTGTGACAATTTGTTTATTGCAGGAAAGACTGCTTCGAGATGAGAAAAACACCCGACATTCAAGCAGTGTCATCCAGCTAGCAGCTTTGAAGGAGCAAGAAAGAGGACTGGAACTGGAACGCGCACATTTAGAAAGGGTAACTGAGGAGGAGAAACAGAAGGTTCTTTCTGCGATGGAACAGGTACCTGTAAACTGTTCAGTCTCTCTGCATGTATCTGTTTCTTCCAACTACAGCAGCTGTTAGGTGGTCCTTGTGTTGCGCAGCTGACGTGCTGTAAAAAAAAACTGTGATGTGGCCTTTCAAAGAGGGACTTGTGTGTGCTCTGACAGGCAAATTTATTGAACCAAAATAACCCAAAATATACCAAATAATCTGTTGCCTTTTCTACACTCTAGAAGTAGTTGAGTTGTGTGAAAAACATTTTTTTTTTCAGGGGTGACAATCCTCTAGCTACTGTGCTCTGTCGGGGGGGAGGGGGTGTCAGACATACTGTAGTCAATCATCTGCTGCACTGGAGCTATTTTCCTTGTTTCAACCAGCCCCTTGAACAGTCGCACACAAGGATCTCCGTGCACGTACATGCATATTGGCGTGTTATCTGCGAGCCCAGCAGATGTCTCCCCACCACCATGCCTCTGCTGCGTTACACCTGTGGTGCAGCAGAGAAACTGACCCTCCCTCCCTAAAGAAGAGGAGAGACCCTGGGATGCTCAATCATCCTGGCCCTCTGGCGGCCTGAGCTCTTTCCCAAACTTGGGTCACTGGCATCACCAGTGGTACTGCTACCACAGAAGTGATAGGCCAACCTGAAGGAAAACTAAATGGCTTGTGGTGTCAATAATACATTTTAAGTGTTTGCATGAGGGACTGCCGGATAGCCCAGGGGTAGCACATTGTGCTGCTGTGCCAGCAACCCCTGTTTGGAAGTGGACCTGGGATTTTGTCGATCAGGCAGCAAGCTTGGGGGGGGGGGGAGAGTGAGCATTGCCCAAGGCAGTGCATCCCGGCCTGTGGAAGGTTGGGAGACTGTTATGCTGCTGCAGTGACCCCTGCTGGGGGTCTAGGGAGCTTCTTCCTTCATCAGGGCACATTGCATGTGCGTAAGACTGCCTACTGAGTAGTATGCTGCATGGGGAAGAAAGAGAGGATCAGGGGTCATAATAAGGGCAAACAAACCTGTTGCTGTCTAGGTGACTGTTGCTGGCACTCACTGGCCCCTCTCCATGTTGGCCCCATTGAGGCACTAGTGTTTGAGGGTGGGAGTTTTCCTGGCTTCAACCTGACCAGCATGGTTGAGAAAATCGGCAATGTGGGCGGAGGGCAAACAAAGAGATTGCACTCTGGTCTAGAGTAGTTCTACAGTGCAAACATCAAACAGGCAACAAAAGGCACCAGAACTCACTGTCCCCCACCAGCATGTCCCAGACAGAACAGTCTGTATCAGAGCAAAGAGATCTACTGTATGCCAAAACTTATTTCTATACTCCTGACACATGCATGATACAGTATGTGCAGACAGTGCAGATATACAGCTCTCTACTACCACCCAGCGCTCCACTGCAGTTTCACATCTGGAATGGTGCCCGTCTAGGGTTCCTTTGATAAAGCACAGTCCCAGGGCAATCTATACTTAATCTCAGTATGGCACTGGGCTCTTAAAGGCTAAACCAGAGTTATTAATACATTACATGCTCTACCCTGTAGCTGATCCCTAGTTCTGACATTGGTCACTGGAGATTCTGGGACGTGCCCCTAGAGCCTTGGTTTGTAAATGTAGGGCGGGAAGAATGGCAGGATCAACTAGCTAAAACTAGATAACAAAAAGAGGTAAAATGTTACTTTCTTTGCAGAAAGCCTAATCGGGCTGCCCCACAACAGGATGTGAGGCAAGTCCTGACTGACAGTTCCCTTTAAGATTTCTTTTGCACCACTTGAAATGTGAGACCTCTTCGAGGGGGGCAATCCCAGATTTTAAGTATGGGGGAAGTGCAGAGCCTAGTGAGGTTTTGTCTCATGCCAGAGAACGTGGACACAGTCTTTTTTGTCATTCAGCACCAGCTGGTTAAAGCAGAGCCAGCATTGGATGTTGTTGAAATCACACTGTAGCAAGGATGCTAAATCAGAAACTGAGGCACCAATGGTGTGAAGAACTGTGCCATCAGTGTACCTATGCATGCTGAATGCAACACACACTAAAGGGAGTTTATTATGGAAGATGGAGATGAGGTTGCATCCCAGAATGTAGGCCTGTCGACTCCAGAGTTCATAGGGAGGGGTTTGGATAAGGTGTCTCTTGCTTAAACCTATTGGTGTCAGCCAGTGAGATACTTTAGGAGCAGAACCAGTTGTCAGTAGGGTTAGTTAGTCCCACTTTCCTCAACTTATCCAGAAAAGAGGGATAAACACAATATCGAAGGCTTTGCCAAGGACAATGAAAATGGCAGCAGATCCCTGGGGTGGAAGGATCACTACCCTTGTGAAGGGGAGGACCTTAACCTGTTTCCCTGCATGGTGGACAGACTGGAGAGGGAAGGAGAAATTCAGGAGGGTAGTGAATGGTGGTGGGGGGGGTGGAAGAATGGCAGGAGCAGAGTGTTAACAGGAGTTTGGAGTCACTGCCATTGGGGCTGTTACCCTTAGAGGGATTAACTGAGGAGAGGGCAGAGGGTGATGAAGGGAAAGATGAGACAGAATTAGAAGGAAAAGGAGGGAGGGGAAGAGAGGGGTGGGGAAGAGCAGTGGCGGAGCCAGGTTTGGGAGCCAGGCGGGCCATTCAGTCAATCATGGGCTCCACAGTGGGCACTAAAGAACTAAAGAGTCCCCCACCACCACTGGGGAAGAGGGAGCAGAAAGGGATAGGAGAGGTGGAGGAAGGTGAAAGAGAGCTCAGGTTGTAAAGATGTGACTAAGGACAGTGGGTGGTGGAGACAGGGCAGCTCTTGAGCTTCAGGGTGGGAGCGGATGGTTGAGTTGGGGAAGGGGTCCAAAATGACATGGATGACCTGCTAGAATTTGTTGGGGAGTTAAGGTTTTTCTGGAGGATGGATGTAAAGTACTGTAGCTGGTCTTTGCTTCTCTGGTAGCCTTAGTGCTGGCATTGCAGAGCTGTTTGTACCTGCTCAGGTCCTTGGTGGGGGAGGGTACTGAAGGACTTCTAAAGGTGCCAGGCAGGGTCATGTTCCCTGAAGAGGGCAAAGAGCTCTACAGAGATCCAGGGAAGTTGGAACCTGTGGACACGTGACTTCCTAAGTGTGGAATGTTTGCCCCCAAATAGCATAGAATTTAGAGCTGAAGAGGGAGAGGGCATAATCCATAGTGGCTGTAATGAAGGGGGAACCAATCAACCTTCTGAAGGTATCTAGAAGGGAAGGCAAGATCTTACTTTGAGTTGGAGCTCTTACAGCAGGCTACGTCATAAGAACTATGACACCAGGCACTAGGGCCACACGGAAATATCTCTAGCTGACAGTGCCCCCCTGATGTCCCGCCCCTGACGTCGGCTAATGGTATAAATGGGGAGGTCCCCAGCCCCACCTCGGTTCTTTTCCCACCATCGACCCCTGTACATTGGCTCCATGGATGCCTCCCACTACCAGTTGACTGCCATTTTCACATTTCAGCATTTTCTGATTTTTTTTTTTCTTACTTTTCAGTGTATTGCATGTCTTCGCCATTGTCTACTTCAGGGTGTCGGAAGTCAAAGTGTACCTGCAGGAAACCGATATAGACAGCAATTCAACCTGCTTGATTTGCCTGGGCCCCCAACCACGACTCTGAGGCCTGCCCGCATTGCCATAGTTTCAACCACCAGACCTGCATCCGTCATCGGAAGACACTCAAGACCCATCTCCTCGAGCAACAGTTGGCCACCATGCAGAGGACCCCATCCAGCTCCTCTTCCTCTTCAGTCCAAGGGATTTTGCTATCTTCTTCCCACAGAGACAAGAAGGCCAGTGGGAAGCATCAACATAAGGAGAAACCCACGTCGGAGTTGCGCTCCAGGTCCCCACACATGAAGGCAGCTTCTTCAAGTCCTCTCTCCCGTGGTAGATCAGATTCTGCCCCTCTGGCTACTTTAACTCCTTAAGGGCTGCTGTTGATGAAGCCCCCCATCCTTGTTCTGACGCCCGGTGGGGGGTCTTCGGGGCAAGGGTCTTCATTGGCCCATTCCCTGAGTCTTGGGCCTTTTCAGCATTCTGCCGGGTCTAAGCCAGGGACTCAAGCTGACTCCTTTCAGGGCAGTGTCTATGGCTGGAGCATCATCGAACCGGACATCAGGGTCTGGTGACAAAAGCAGGCATCAAGAGCAGGACCTCCAGGCTGGAGTCCACTCCTCTCCACACTGGATGCCGGTTGGTTCTTCCGACAGCCAACGTAAGACTCAGATGCCCTCGACCTCTAGCTCTCTGGGGTCGAACCAGGTAATACTTCCTCTGACATCACCCAAACTTCAGCAGACACTGGCCCCTCCAAAGCCGGCACCCAAGAAACAGTCATCAGCTGACCCAGCGCTCCCTGACCAGCTGTTCGACAGCCTGACAACAGGCAATCTGATGCCTTATACCTGAGAACCAGATAATGGATGCCCAATACCCTGCTGCCTGAAGGATTTCAGCTGAACACGCTCGAGTCCCCTGACCTGATGACAAGAGGAACAGCACCAGTGGGACTGCAACCAGGGGCACCCAGCATACCCCCCCCCCCGTCCAGGTCTTCCTCCAGACACTGGCACCACTCACACGGTCACCAGCCACGGTGCTCGTTCTCCACGCCCCTTCTTCAGATTCTTCCGGAAGGAGCTCGTCCTTATCCTACAGATCCTCACAGGGCTTTACCTGTCCCCCTCTTCGGCCTGATACTCACAGAGAATCCCCCCAGTCATCCCCGGATGACTCCACCTTCATGGGTGTCATGTGTCACATTCAGTTCCTCAACCAGTGGGATACTGAGGATATGGACCTGGAGAGGTGCTGGCCAACCCAGTTTCTAGACATGAGTGACCCCAAACCATTGGTGGTCCTCCCGTTAGTGGCTCCTTTTCAAAACATCACCAGGCTAGCCTGGAAACACCCTTCTGCCTCTGCTATCACGAAGAAGGCGGACCGTCTTTATAGAACCTCCAAGAATGAGCCATTCTTAAGGGAACAGCCACTGGCTGATTCAGTGGTTCTAACGGCTGCCCACGGCAGGTCTAAGCAACCTCTGCACATGAGCTCCCAGCCACCGGACAAGGAATCAAAGAGGCTGGACCAGTTCGGTCGTAAGATTTATTCCTCAGCCACATGTACCATCAGATCGTAAACCTCTTGGCACATATGGTACAGTACCAGAAGAGTTCTGTGGAAGAAGGCTCTGAAGTTGGATCAGGCCCAACCTGATTCCTCACAAAAGACAGAACTGTCAGATATTCTACGATCTGGCCTGGATATAGGAAAACATGTTTTATGGTCCTCCTATGATTCAGCAGACACTGGTGCCAGGGCTGCCGCTACTGGCATCTGTCTGAGTAGATACTCCTGGCTCAGAGTTTCTGGGTTCTGCAGGATCTCCAGGAGGCTATCATGGATGCTCCTTTCCAAGGGTCTGTTCTTTTTGGAAAGGATACCAAAAAGATCATATCAGGTCTGTAGGACTCTAACAAAGCAGTCCAGTCAGTCTACAAAATGTATAAATCAGAACTACCTCCTGCCTGGTGAAAGCCTTTAAAACAACATGAAGTCTTGCTGTATTCTGACTATTGCAGTTAGGTCCTGCCTTTCAACTGCCCCAGAGAACAAAGGGTTAACTTTTCTATGCCTTGCATAGAATGTTCATCACGAGCTCGGTTGAAGCCCCCCCCCCCGTCTGTTGTTTAAACTGCAACCGTCAGATTCTTTACTCCACCTCACTGAACAGTCGCTCCGGAGATTTCTCCTGCTGCTCGGTTCAAAAGTCGGTTGAAGTGTCGGTTTTCGGTCAGTTTCTACCGAATTGTTGTTTCCGCATAGTCAGTTCAAGTCTCTGTCTGTGGTACCGTGAGTACTAGATAGGTTTTTGTACTATTTTCTGTGTGGAACTTGTAAACTGTGGATCGGTTCAGCTGAACCAGTCAATTTGAGGTAAAAACTTGTGCTTTACTTTAGTGTGTGGTTACCGGTCTGTATCGGTTCTAAAAAAAATGGATTTTAATTACATTTTTTTCCAAGACCCGTGACATGGTCAGGAACCAATAGGGGAGTCTTGCCTGGTGGATTGCCGAAAAAAAGGTATGTTTTTGGTTAGGTTGGCCATGTCTGAGAAACCCTAGAAACAAAAACGGGCCCACTGGGTTTCAGCACTGTAGTGTGTGTGGGGAAGTCTTTGCTAAGGCTGATCCCTACACCACCTGTGTTTATTGGCTGGGGTCTGACCACCTCGATTCAGACTACCAAATTTGCAAGAATTTTCCCAAATCTACCCTGGAAAAGAGATTAGGTAGACTGAGGAAAAGGGAGGCAGATAAGTCCGCTGACCCGGATGGCCAGCCCAGTTTGGTTCCGACCGAACCAGAAGGAGTGCCCTCTGACCAGGGCAATACTTCTTCAGGCAAAAGGAGAGCCAATTCCGAGGAGTCAGTTCCGACAAAAGGAAAAAGAAAAGACAGATCGACCGGTTCAGACCCGGAATCTCATACTGTGGCCGCCGATGAGATAGCCAAGGCGATTAGGATTGTGCAGTCGCTTAGTTCGGTTCCGACCGAACCGGCACCATCTGGCAGGGGCTCGGTTCAGTCGGTTCCCCCAGTTCCGGATTACACTTTGGAAGAATTTTATGAACCAGAGTTTGAGGAGGAGGGAGAGTGTGAGGATGATTATGGTGATGGTGAAAGTCTGGATGTGCCTATTGACCTGGACAGCTCCCCAGACAGACCTTCAGGTGTTTCTCCTCCTATGCTTTCTGAGTCCCCTTCACACTACATGTTCTACAGAAAGGTGGCTGATACCCTCCAGCTTCCTGTGGAGGAAGCAGTAGAGGATCAGGAAGAGCGTGATTATGTTGAGATGATGGACATCCTAGAGTGCAGGAGACTGTCTCTTACCCTCCACAAATCCTTTGGGAAACTGACACAAAAAATACTTAAGCCTCCTAATTCTATACCTCCTGTGGACAGACGAATGGACAAGAGGTACACTGTCTCAGGCTCAGACACGGAGTTCCTTTTTCAGCAATGCAGCCGTGTTGGGGTTGTACAGGCTGCTGTCTGTGATAAGGCAAACATTCACTTGGCATCACACCCGCCAGACAAGGACTCCAGGAAGATTGATGCAGTGGCAAAGAAACAATACATGGCAGCATCTTTGGGACTCAGGCAGGCTAACTATATGGCCTATACAGCCAGATACCAGAAGTCCAGGTGGGACACTGTACTGGCACTGGCTAAACAGGCCCCAGCCCAGCTAGCCAAGGAGCTGGAGCAGGTGGCTGCAGATGGGACTGAGGCATCGAAAGTACAGTTTCATGCTGCTGTGGACTCCAGTGATGTATCATCAAGAGTCATGGCTACATCTGTGGCTCTTCGGAGAATGGCTTGGCTCAGATGTACTAGCCTCTCACAGGATACCCAGGCTAAGGCCATGGATTTTCCTGTAATTGGTAATTCTCTGTTTGGGGAGCAGACAGAGAATTACATGAAGAAAATGGACGAATACAGGACCACTTACAGGAATGCTCAGGCCAAAGAAAGGCAAGCAACTCCTCAAAGGCAGCAATCCAGGGGCAGGGGCAGGCCTTTCCAAAGGCCATTTTACCAAGCTCAGGCCTCCTCTTCTTCCTTTTGCAGAGGGGGTTCTTTAGAGAGAGAGGCAGAAGGGGGATGAGCAGGCCTGCATCCACCCCTCAGCCTAAAGCCCCTGCTAAGCAGACACCCTGATGGGTCTGCCCAGGTTGATTCTCCTATACCTGTAGGGGGCAGGCTGGCTTACTTTGTCCAGGACTGGATGTCTCTTATATCAGACAAGTGGGTCCTGGAAGTAGTAAGCCAGGGACTGGTTCTCAGCTTCAAAAAATTTCCCAAGATGAGAGCCAGATCTTTTCCACCTGCAAATCTCTGAGACCCTTGCCCTAGAGGTAGAGGTTTCTTCTCTCTTAGCTCTCAGAGCCATAGAGAGGTTCCCACCCTACACAGGGGCAAAGGATTGTACTCCAGGTACTTCCTAACCCCCAAAAAGACAGGAGAGTGGCGATCTATCCTGGACCTAAGATATCTGAACAAGCATCTTTTAAAGCCAAAGTTCAAAATGGTAACTCTGGGAATTACCCTTCCCTCTCTAAGCCCAGGGGATTGGCTAGCCTCCCTGGACCTCAAAGATGCCTTCTTTCACATTCCCATCAGGTGCTCTCACAGAAAGTACCTCAGGTTCTAGTTGCTCTCAGGCCACTATCAATTCAGAGCAATGCCCTTTGGCCTAACGTCAGCCCCAAGTGTCTTCACAAAGTGCCTGGCAGTAGTTGTTGCCTTCCTAAGAAGAAAAAAGATCTCCATTTTCCCATATTTGGATGACTGGCTCATAGTAGGTCAGTCTCCAGATCAAGTCAAGTCACATCTGCAAGTGACCCAGCAAGTGCTCACTTCCTTAGGATTCCTTCTTAACCTTCCAAAGTCAGTTCTCGAACCAGTGCAGCTCCTCACCTTCATAGGTGCAGAACTGGATACAGTAAAGGCAAGAGCCTTCCTTCCCCTGGAAAGGCAAGGACCCTTATGGAACTGGCCTCTTCATTCACCCTTCAGATGTCTCAACCAGCAAGGTATTTACTTCAGCTACTGGGCCCCATGGCAGCCTTCACAGCAATGGTCCAGGGAGCATGATTCCAAATGAGGGACATTCAGTTCCACTTAAGAGCCTTTTGGTCCCAAAGAAAGGATTCCCTTACCAAACTAATCCCAGTGACTCGAACCCTGATCCAAGCCTTGCAATGGTGGCAGGATCAGGACAATTTGAGACCAGGGGTTCCATTCGTCGCTCAGTCTCATTCAGTGATACTCACCATAGATGCTTCCCTGCTGGGCTGGGGAGCCCATTTGGGGGATCTTACCACCCAAGGACTGTGGTCACCTCAGGAATCTCTATTTCCCATCAATGTTTGGAACTCAGAGCAGTGTTTCTGGCACTGCAAGCTTTTTCCAAATCTGTACAGAACAAGGAGGTTCAGGTCAGAACAGACAACACTACCATCATGTGGTACATCAACAAGCAAGGAGGCATTTGGTCTACGGCCTTGTGCACAGAAGCAATGAAGTTGTGGTCCCTGGCCTATTCAATGCAAACCTCTCTGATAGCAGTTCACCTCCCAGGGAAGGGCAATGTCCTAGCAGATGTACTGAGCAGAATAGCCATCACGAATGGGCCCTGGATCCTCTGGTTTTGAAAGTAATTTTCTCGAGATGGGGCACCCCAGAGATGGATCATTTTGCAGCCCCAGACAGTCACCAACTTCCTTTCTTTTGTTGCAGACCCCCAGTCTTGGGCTTAGTCCCCCTGGATGCTCTGATTCTGAACTGGGAAGGGAAATTTCTGTATGCTTTTCCCCTCTTCCCTCTCCTGTTCAAAGTGTTAGTCAAGATAAGGTCACAACCATGCAAAGTGATTCTGATTGCTCCAGACTGGGCCAGACAGCCATCGTATCCCTTATTGTTGTCCCGAACAGTCCACCTTCCCCTGTCTCTTCCCAGGAATTACAACCTGTTAACATCCTCTCAGGGGAGGATTTGGTACCCGAATCTTCAGTCTCTCAATCTCACGGCTTGGCTCTTGAAAAGTTAGTGTGTGCAGATCTGCATCTTTCCCAGGGGGTTCTGGATATCCTTAAGGCTTCTCGAAAGCCTTCAACCAGAAAGACTTACAACTCCAAATGGAAAAGATTCAGCATTTGGTGTTCTAAGAAGAATATTTTTCCAGACTCTGCTGAATTGCCTACAGTTCTGGATTATATGGTCCATCTTAATGGTCTAGGTCTCAGACCAGCTACCCTCAAGGTACACTTGGCAGCTGTTTCTGCTTTCCTGTCAGTAGGCAAGTCTTCTTCTCTGTCATCCCATCCTGTATTCTGTAAGTTTTTCAAGGGATTGCTTCACACCAGTCCCCCCCTTTAGGGACGCTGCTCCTGTTTGGGACCTTAATGTTTGCATTGCTCAGCTTATGCAACCACCTTTTGAGCCTTTGTCCTCAGCAGAGCTTATGTACTTGACTTGGAAAACTATGTTTTTGGTAGCCATTACCTCTGCCAGGCATATCAGTGAATTGCAAGCCCTGTCAGTGGAATCCAATTCCATCTCTTTTCACAGAGATAAAGTGGTCCTTAGAACTAACAGAAAGTTCTTACCTAAGGTGGTTTCAGATTTCCACGTCATCCAGTCTGTATCTCTCCCTGTTTTCTTCACTGACCATTCCTCCTCAGGAGAGAGGAGGCTACACAGTTTGGATGTTAAAAGAGCCCTTAGCTTCTACATAGAGCGTACCAAGGGTCACAGGTTTGAATCCCTCCAGTTCCTCACTTATGGAGAAGTTGGTAAAGGCAAACCTGCCACTAAGAGATCTATTGCCAGGTGGATTGTTTCTTGTATACAGTTCTGCTATGAAAAGCTGGGTAGAACTCCACCTTCAGGTCTGAGGGCTTATTCCACAAGAGGTACAGCTGCTTCCCTGGCTGCTGCCAGGGATATTCCTCTCTTAGAAATTTGTCAAGCAGCCACCTGGAAAACAGTCCATACTTTCACCAAGCATTCATTACTCTCTGGATATCCAGGCTAGGAGTGATGCTCGGTTCAGCACAGCAGTACTTCAGAGCCTATTCCCAAAGTAGGTTCTGTCCCTCCCCCATGGAGGTACTGCTTGGTAGTCTGCACTTGTCAGAATACAGCAAGACTTCTAGTTGTTTGAAGAAAAAATTACTCACCTTAGTAATTATGTTTCTTCTATTGGAGTCTTGCTGTATTTGACTCTTCCTCCTGCCTCCCTCTCAGAACCTGTTTTGGGAAGTGGGTGGGCAGGTGCAGTGTTGCACCTCAGGGGTGCTCTTTTTACACTCTCTTCTTATGTGGGTGTTTATTTTGTTATATTCCTGTTTGGTTTGGGTTTTGAGTTTTGGGTTTCCTGACATGAGTCTTCTTTCGGTAGTCCAAAACTTTTTGTTACCCGGTGGCTATTAAACATTTTTTTTTCAGTTTCCACATAGAATACTATTAGACTGTTGCTCGTAAGAATCTGACGGTTGGCATTCAAAGGGAAACAGACAGAGACATCAACCGAGCTCAAGCTCAGCACTGTATGCTCTGCATAGAAGGGTTAACCCTTTGTTCTCTGGGGCAGTTTAAAGGCTGGGGCTAACTGCACTTGTCAGAATACAGCAAGACTCCAATAGAAGAAACATAATTACTAAGGTGAGTAATTTTTTCTTCTCTAGAAATATAGAAACAGAATTTGATGGCAGGTAACGACCACTTGGCCTATCCAGTCTGCCCAGTTCTCCCTACCTATACTATTACTGCACACCATGCCTGATCTACAGCTCCTTCTCCCTCTACACCTTCCTTTCCATTATTATTCCCAAGTACTTATCCCATGTATTTTTGAACCCCACCACTGTTTTTGCTCCCTACTTGGAATAGCATCCACTGGAAGGCTGTTCCAAGAATCCAACACTCTTTCTGTGAAGAAGTACTTCCCTCACATCTCTCCTGAATCTGCCTCCCTCCAGCTTCATAGTGTGTCCCCTTGTTCTCGAGCGTCTTTCTTTCTGAAAAATACTTTCCTAGTGTACCTTATTTACCCCTGTGAGGTATTAAAAGGTCTCTATCATATCCCAACCTCCTCTGTTCCAGAGTATACATATTGAGGTCAGTTAGTATCTCCTCTTAGGGCTTTTGATGCAGACCCTGCACCATTTTAGTTGCCCTCCTGTGGACCGACTCTACTCTGTCCTTTCGGAGATGTGGTCTCCAGAACTGGACACACTACTCTAGGTGGGGTCTTACCAGTGATCTATACAGAGGCAACACAACCTCCTTTTTTCTGCTGGTGATACCCTTCCCTTTGCACCTCAGCAACCCACTAGCCCTCCCTACTGCCTTGTCGCACTGCCTGTCCGTCTTTAGGTCATCTGATATGATTACCCTCAGGTCTCTTTCCTGCTTGGTGGTCATCAGTACCAGTCCACCTGTTTTGTACTCCACCCTTAGGTTTCTGTGCTCTAAGTGTGTAATTTTCCACTTTTTCACATTGAAGCCTAGTTTCCATATCCTTGAGCACTCCAGTAGTTTTCTCATATCTTTGCTTATCCTTTCCACACACACCCAGAGTGTCCACCCTATTGCAGATTTTGGTGTCATCTGCAAAGGGGCAGAACTTCCCTTCCATCTCTCCTACAATGTCACTTATAAAGACATTAAAAAGGACCAGTCCCAGCACTGACCCCTGAGGCACCCCACTGGTCACCCTCCCTTCCTTGGAGGGAACTCCGTTTACCACCACCCTGTCACCTATCCCCTAACCAGTTTCTTATCCAGTTTACCTCCTTTGGACCCACTCCTAAGCTACCCAGTATGCTTACTAGTCTCCTATGTGGAAAGGTGTTGAAAGCCTTACTGAAGTCTAAGGTAGGCCATGTCCACCACTCCACCCTGATCTAAATTCTTTGTCACCCAGTCAGATAAATGTATCAGATTCATTTGACAGGACTTCCCCCTGTGAAACCATAGTGCCTCGGGTCTTGTAAGTGTAACCCACTGGACTCAAGATATTCCTTAATCCTTTCCTTCAGCAGTGATTCCATTAACTTTTCCACCACTGATGTCAGGCTGACTGGCTTATAATTGTGCCAGCCTTCTCCCTGCTACCACTTTCGTATAGTAGGACTACATCCAGTCCTCCAGAACCACTCCCACTTCCAGTGAGCTGTTAAATAGAATGGTCAGAGGTGCAGCCAGTATCTCCCTGAGCTCCATCAATACCCCTGGATGTACCCCATCTGGCCTCATTCCTTTGTCCACCTTCAGATTAGCAAGCCCCTTCAGGACTATTACTTCGAAAAAAAAGGACTAGTGTCCACCTCCCTCCATCCAAAGCTTTTCACTTTTTTGTGGCCCTTCCCCTCTTCCTTCTTCCTCTGTGAACACTGAACAAAAATATTTGTTCAGGATGTCTGCCTTTTCCTGTTCCCCCTCTGCATAGTCCCCCCCCCCCTTTCCCTTTTTGACCGTGCAATCCCACCCCTGGTCTGCCTCTTTTCACTTACTTATCTAAAAATGTCTGTCCCTTTTCATTTACCTCCTGGGCTATTCTCTCTTCAAGTTTGCGCTTGTATGCTCCTTACTGCTTGCCCTGCATCCCTCTGTTTCCCCTGATACACCTCTATATCCTTCTCCCTCTGTGTCTCCTTATACCTTCAGAATGCTACTCTTTTAACCCCATGAATCACTCATTATGGTCAGACCTAATGCAGTCAGACTCCTGTGTTGAACTGCCCAGAGAGATGGAATTTTATGTAAATTATGGTGGTACTCAGTTGGTTCATGCCACTTTCAAACTGCTGCCGTAGCAACTGCTGCACTCTGAGTGCTTCAGATTCTTTACTCCGCCTGCCTAGTAAGGACGTCCCGGAGAGCTCTCCTTGAACTGTCTCTGACTAAAGTTTATCTGTAGATAAGGACTCATTTTCAGTTTAATTTTAAATTGCTGCCTTAGAAACATTGTTTAGTATAGTAAATTAGTGTTTTAGTAGTTTTTTATTTATATTCGCGGTTCCGTCACGGTTCCTTGGAACCGAGGGTTTCACGTTTATTTTAAAGATTTCTTATCTCAATTTATTATTTAGAGTGATTTAGTGATTGGTTCCCTGAACCACTTTAGTTTTGTCTAAATTTAGTAATTTTCTCAGTTCCATTTTTTTCAGGAACGGAATAGCGCTTGGTTCCAGGAACCGCTAGCAGTAGTTATTTTAAAGTACTCTCCAGTTCCAAGTTGCTTTAAATAACGGTGTTTTGAAGTAATCTTTTTTGCCTAGCTTAAATGTCAGAGATCCATTTGGATAAACCCAAAAAATGCACAGGACCCACAGGTTTTAAATGTTGTGACTCTTGTGGGCAACTTATAGCAAAAGCAGACAGACATTCTCTCTGTATTTCTTGTGTAGGTATAAGTCACATGTTTGCCAGTTGTGGTATTTGTAAGACCTTTTGCCCAAAAACATTAAAGAAAAGGTCTAAAATTTTGGAAGAGATGGCTTCTGCTTCTGGGGATAATTCTGCTTCTTCCTCCTCCCACGAAAAGGATGGAGGTAAAGCCAATGATCCTGACAGGAGTTCAGATAAATCTGAACAAGTTAAAACAAAAAGGGCTGTGGAAACAAGCACTGAACCTGTTCCATTAAAGAAAAAGTGTAAAGAAAAACATGTCACTGCACTTTTGGCCGAGAAGGCTAAGGAGCTCCCGGCAGACAAGCATATTATGCCCTCGGCTGAGGACATTGCTAAGGCATTACAAGTATTACAAGCCCTACAGGGTGCAATCCCGGTTCCTACACCAACTGCCCCAGTTCCTCCTACAGCTCCAGCAAGGCAAGAAGTGCTGGAAGTGTTTGGGGAGGAGGAGGAGGATGATTTTGAAGGGGAACCTATAGATCCAGAGGTTTCTCCTGATCAAGAGTTTGGATCTCCTCCCAGGGGTCCTGAGGAATACTCCTCCCACTATGCTTTTGTTAAGAACATGGTGGAAACCCTGAACCTTCCTCTTCTGGAAACAGAGGAGGATGTGGAGGAGGCAGACTTTCTAGAAGTGATGGGGTTAACCCCCATGAAATGTTTACTTCAGACAACATGAAATCTTGCTGTATTCTAACTATTGCAGTGACAACCTTTGAACTGCCCTAGAGAAGAAAGAGTTAACTTTCCATGCAGGGCGTGGAACGCTGAGCTCGAGCTCGACTGAAGCCTCTGTCTGCTGTTGTTTAAACTCCAACCGTCAGATTCTTTACTCCGCCTCACTGAACAGTCGCTCCAGGGATTTTTCCTTTGCTCGGTTCAAAAAAGTCAGTTAAAGTGTTGTTTTTTGGCTCGCTTTCTACCGAATTTCTGCTAGTGAACCTGTCGGTTTAAGTCTCTGTCTGTGGTACCGCAAGTACTAGGTAGATTTTGCATTTAGTTTCTGTGTGGAACTTGTAAACATTGGATCGGTTCGGTCTGAACTGATCGGTTCCCCTGGTTCCGGATTATACTTTAGAAAAATGTTATGAACCGGAGGAGGAGGGGGGAGAGTATGAGGATAATGATGATGGTGAGGATGAAAGTCTGGATGTGCCTATTGTGACGGACATCTCCCCAGACAGACCTTCAGGTGTTTCTCCTCCTAGCCTTTCTGAGTCCCCTTCCCACTTTATGTTTTACAAGAAAGTGTCTGAAACCCTCCAGCTTCCTATGGAAGAAGCAGTAGAGGATCAGGAGGAGCCTAATTTTGTAGACATGATGGATATCCCAGAGTTCAGGAGACTGTCTATTCCCCTCCATAAATCTTTTGGGAAACAGACATTTAAAATTTTAAAAACTCCTAATTCCGTACCTCCTGTGGACGGAAGAAGGGACAAGAAGTATACCCTTTCAGGCTCGGACACGGAGTTCCTTTTCCAGCAATGCAGCCATGTTGGGGTAGTGCAGGCTGCTGCCTGTGATAAGGCAAATATTCCCTTGGCGTCACACCCCCCAGATAAGGACTCCAGGAGGATTGATGCCATGGCAAAGAAGCAGTACATGGCAGCATCTTTGGGACTCAGGCAGGCTAACTATATGGCCTACATAGCTAGATACCAGAAGTCCAGGTGGGACACAGTGCTGGCTCTGGCTAAACAGGCCCCTGACCAGCTTGCCAAGGAGCTGGAGCAGGTGGCTGCAGATGGGATTGAGGCATCCAAGGTGCAATTTCATGCTGCTGTGTACTCCAATGATGTTTCATCTAGAGTCATGGCTACATCTGTGGCCCTTCGGAGGATGGCTTGGCTCAGATGTACTAGCCTATCACAGGATACCCAGGCTAAGGCCATGGATTTCCCTGTCATTGGTAATTCTCTGTTTAGGGAGCAGACAGAGAACTACACGAAGAAGATGGACAAGTACAGAACCGCCTACAGGAGTGCTCAGGCCAAAGAAAGGCAAGCCACTCCCCAGAGACAGCATTCCAGGGGCAGGGGCAGGCTCTTTCAAAGGCCCTTTTACCAAGCCCAGGCCTCCTTTTCTGCTTATGCTCAGAGGGGGTTCTTCAGAGGGAGAGGCAGATGGGGAATGATCAGGCCTGCTTCCACCCCTCAGCCTAAAGCCCCTGCCAAGCGGACACCCTGATGGGTCTGCCCGGGCTGATTCTCCAATACCTGTAGGGGGCAGGCTGGCTTACTTTCTCCAGGACTGGAAGTCTTTAACATCAGACAAGTGGGTCCTGGAAATAATAAGCCAGGGACTGGTTCTCAGCTTCAGAAAGTTTCCCAAGATGAGAACCAGATCCTTTCCACCTGCAAATCCATCAGAGACCCTTGCCCTAGAGGCAGAGGTTTCTTCCCTCCTGGCTCTCAGAGCCATAGGAAGGGTTCCTCCCTACACAGGGGCAAAGGATTGTACTCCAGGTACTTCCTAACCCCCAAAAAGACAGAAGAATGGCGGCCCATCCTGGATCTAAGATATCTGAACAAGCACCTTTTAAAACCAAAATTCAAAATGGTGACTCTTGGAATAATTCTGTCCTCTCTAAGGCCAGGGGACTGGCTAGCTTCCCTGGACCTCAAAGTTGCCTATTTTCACATTCCCATCAGGTGCTCCCACAGAAAAGTACCTCAGGATCAAGTTGCCCTCAGCCACTAACAATTCAGAGCAATGCCCTTTGGCCTAACATCAGCCCCAAGGGTGTTCACAAAGTACCTGGCAGTAGTGGTTGCTTTCCTAAAGAGAAAAAATATCTCCTTCTTTCCATACATGGACGACTGGCTCATAGTGGGTCAGTCTCCAGACCAAGTCAAGTCACATCTTCAAATAACTCCTCAAGTGCTCACTTCCTTAGGATTCCTCCTCAACCTTCCAAAGTCAGTTCTCGAGCCAGTACAGCTCTTCACCTTTATAGGGGCAGAGCTGGATACAATAAGAGCAAAAGCCTTCCTTCCCCTAGACAGGGCAAGGACCCTTATAGAACTGGCCTCTTCATTCACCCTTCAGGTGTCTCGACCAGCAAGGCACTTCTTGCAGCTCCTGGGCCACATGGCAGCCTCTACAGCAGTGGTCCAGGGGTCAAGATTCCAGATGAGGGACATTCAGTTCCACTTAAGAGCCTTCTGGTCCCAAAGAAAGGATTCCCTTACCAAACTAGTCTCAGTGAGTCGAGCCCTGATCCGGGCTTTGCAATGGTGCCGGAATCAGGACAATTTAAGACAGGGAGTTCCTTTTGTCACTCAGTCTCATTCAGTAATACTCACCACAGATGCCTCCCTGCTGGGCTGGGGAGCCCACTTGGGGGATCTTACCTTCCAAGGGCTGTGGTCACCTCAAGAATCTCTGCTTCACATCAATCTCTTGGAACTCAGAGCAGTGTTTCTGGCACTGCAAGCTTTTTCCAAATCTGTACAGAACAAGCTGGTCCAGATCAGAACAGACAATACCACCACAATGTGGTACATCAACAAGCAAGGAGGCACTCGGTCTATGGCCTTGTGCACAGAAGCAATGAAGTTGTGGTCTCTGGCCTAATCCCTGCAAACCTCTCTGATAGCAGTTCACCTACCAGGGAAGGACAATGTCCTAGCAGATGCTCTCAGCAGGATATCTCGGGGCCATCACGAATGGACCCTAGATCCCCTAGTTTTGGAAGTGATTTTCTCCAGATGGGGCACTCCACAGATAGAACTTTTTGCAGCCCCAGACAATCACCAGCTTCCTCTTTTTTGTTGCAAACCCCCAGTCTTGGGCTCAGTCCCCCTGGATGGTCTGGTTCTGAATTGGGAAGGGAAGTTCCTCTGTGCTTTTCCCCCTTCCCTCTCCTGTTCAAAGTGCTAGTTAAGATCAGGTCTCAATCATGCAAAGTGATTCTGATTGCTCCAGACTGGGCCAGACAGCCCTGGTACCCACTGTTGCTGTCCTTAGCAGTCCATCTTTCCCTGTCTCTTCCCAGGAATTACAACCTGTTGACATCCTCTCAGGGAAGGATTTGGTATCCGAACCTCAAATCTCTCAATCTCAAGGCCTGGCTCTTCAAGAGTTAGAGTTTGCTGATCTGCACCTCTCTCAGGGGGTTCTGGATATCCTTAAGGCTTCTCGAAAGCCTTCCACCAGAAAGACTTACAACTTCAAATGGAAAAGGTTCACTATTTGGTGCTCTAATAAGCATATTTCTCCAGACTCTGCTGGGTTACCTACAGTCCTGGACTATATGGTTCATCTTAGTGGCTTGGGACTTAGACCAGCTACACTTAAAGTGCATCTAGTAGCTGTTCCTGCCTTCTTGTCAGTAGGCAAGCCCTCTCCTCTGTCAGCCCATCCTGTGTTTTGTAAGTTCTTCAAGGGATTGCTGCATACCAATCCCCCTTTTAGGGACCCTGCTCCTGCTTGGGACCTTAATGTTTGCATTGCTCAGCTTATGCAACCACCCTTTGAGCCTTTGTCCTCTGCAGAGCTTAAGTACTTGACTTGGAAAACTGTATTTTTGGTAGCCATTACCTCTGCCAGGCGTATCAGTGAATTGCAAGCCCTGTCAGTGGAGCCTGATTTCATCTATTTCCATAGAGATAAAGTGGTCCTAAGAACTAACAGGAAGTTTTTGCCTAAGGTGGTTTCAGATTTCCACCTTAATCAGTCTGTGTCTCTCCCTGTTTTCTTCACTGACCATTCCTCCTCTGGAGAGAGGAGGTTGCACAGCCTGGACGTAAAAAGGGCCCTTAGCAACTACATAGAGCGCACCAAGGGTTACAGGTTTGAGTCCCTCCAGTTGTTCCTCACTTATGGAGAGGTCGGTAAGGGCAAACCTGCCACTAAAAGATCTATTGCCAGGTGGATTGTATCTTGTATACAATTCTGCTATGAAAAACTGGGTACAACCCCACCCTCAGGCCTGAGGGCTCACTCGACTAGAGGTACAGCTGCTGCCAGGGATATTCCTCTCTTAGAAATTTGTCAAGCAGCCACCTGGAAAGCAGTCCATACATTCACCAAGCATTACTCTCTGGATATCCAGGCTAGGAGTGATGCTCGGTTTGGCACAGCAGTACTTCAGAGCCTATTCCCAAAGTAGGTTCTGTCCCTCCTCCATGGAGGTACTGCTTAGTAGTCTACAGTAGTCAGAATACAGCAAGACTTCATGTTGTTTGAAGAAAAATTACTCAACTTAGTAATGTTGTTTCTTCTAATAGAGTCTTGCTGTATTCTGACCTCCCCCCTGCCTCCCCTCTCAGAACCTGGTTTTTGGGATGTGGGTGGGCAGGAGCAGTGTTGGCACCCTAGAGGTGCCCCTTTCTCACCCTCCTTTATTTTGGGTGTGTGTGTGTTGTGTTTGGTTTTTCGGGTTTCCTGACTTGAGTATTTGCTTTGAAACCAAAAAAAAAACTTTTTTTTAATAAATTTAGTTGCCAGTTGGCTAGTGTGAGTCTTACAGTGTCCACACAGCAGAACTTCTAGTGAATATTGCTCATACAGATCTGATGGTTGGAGTTTAAACAACAGCAGACAGAGGCTTCAACCAAGCTCGAGCTCAGCATTCCATGCCCTGCATGGAAAGTTAACTCTTTGTTCTCTGGGGCAATTCAAAGGTTGGCAATCACTGCAATAGCCAGAATACAGCAAGATTCCATTAGAAGAAACAACATTACTAAGGTGAGTATTTTTTTCTTCTGCTCATGCATAAATCTTTAAAGAAAGCAGCAGTGCAGATTTTTAAAACTCCAACCTCTATTCCTGGTGTGAATAAGAAAGCTGACAAGAAATACCAGCTGGACAGAACTACAGCTGATTTTCTATTTACACATCCTGATCCTGAGGGAGTAGTCCAAGCTGCTGCCTGTGACAAGGCCAGTATCCCATTGGCTACCTATCCACCAGACAAAGATTCAAGAAAAATGGATGCTATGGGAAAGAAAGGGTACATGGCTGCCTCTTTATTAGTTCGGCAGGCCAGTTACATGGCATTTTCAGTGCAGTATCAAAAAGCTCTATGGAACACTGTTCTAGCTTTGGCTGATAGGGTCCCAGATGAAGTGGCTGTAGGCTTACAAGATACAGCAAGGGATGCACTTGATGCTACCAGGTACCAGTTTCATATGGCAGTGGATGCCAGTGATACTGCATCCAGGTTAATGGCTTTATAAGTTTCACTCAGAAGGTTTGCACGGCTTAGAGCCACCAACCTAACCTTAGACACCCAGGCCAAAGCAATGGATTTCCCCCTGGAGAGCAACTCCTTTGGGGATAAAACTGAGGCATACATTAAAAAGGTGGAGGAATATGAATCCACCTATTGGAGCAATTTCAAGGATAGGCCCTTCACCTCTTATAGATCCCAAAGTAGGGGAGGTAGGGGCAGGGTTTTTTACCCCAGACCTTTCTTTCAGGCACAAGCCTCCCAGCCTCAGCAGCAGGCTAGAGGTTATTTTAGAGGAAGGGGCAGGAGAGCCATGAGAAGAGCAGCTCCTGCACCACAGGTTCAGGCACAGCCTGCACAGAATCCCTGACGAGCTAGTGCAGGTCACATCCCCTATTACAGAGCCACCAGTAGGTGGCAGACTGACTCATTACCTTCACACTTAGCAGTACATCACCACAGACAAGTGGGTGTTGGAGGTAGTGAGCCAGGGCTTGGCACTCAGTTTCAAATCCTTCCCAAAGCTGAGAACAAGAACCTTTGCTCTGGCAATGGCTGCACACAGGATTTTGTTGGAAGCAGAGGTGAAACATCTGCTAGCAATCAAAGCAGTAGAGGTAGTGTCTCTAATAAGCAGGAGAAAAGGTTTTTATTCTGATACTTCCTCATAAGGAAGAAAAACGGGGATTGGTGTTCTATTTTGGATCCAAGACTTCTGAACAAGCACATTTTGAAACCAAAGTTCAAAATGGTCACTCTTGCCATAATCATTCCTTCCTTGCAAAAGGGAGACAGGCTAGCCTCCTTAGATCTAAGGGATGATTATTTCCACGTTCCTATCAGACCTTCTCACAGAAAATTCTTGAGATTCAGGCTGGCTTCAGGCCATTATCAGTTTGCAACTCTCCCCTTTGGGCTAACTTTGGCACCAAGGGTTTTTACAAAGTGCCTATCAGTGGTGGTAGAGTTTTAATAGTAGGACAGTCACTGGCACTCATAAAATCCACACTAGAGTCTCTGGAATTTCTGATAAACGAAGAAAAATCTCAACAGACACCACTCCAGGTGCTGGAGTTTATTGGAGCAGAACTAAATACCAGACAGGGTAGAGCCCTCCTTCCACAGGACAGGGCAACAAACATTCTGCAGATTGCAAAATCCTTTGTCTCTGGGAGACCCAGAACAGCCAGAGAATTTCTCAGGTTACTAGGCCACATGGCATCTGCCACGGCAGTGGTTATGGGCTCCAGATTTCAAATGAGAGATATTCAGTTCCATCTCAGACAGTATTGGTCTCAAAGGATGGATCCTATGTCCAAACTGGTTCCAGTCACAGAAAGTTTAGTCCATACCTTACAGTGGTGGCTGGATGAGCACAACCTCAGGGTGGGTGTGCCTTTTATAAGGGAACAACCTTCAGTAATCCTCACAACAGATGCTTCTTCTAGGCTGGGGACACACATGTTAGAGAGCACACAGCAAGAGCACATGGTCCCCAGGAGTCTCTGTTGCACATAAATCTCTTGGAGCTCAGGGCTGTTTACCTGGCTTTGAAAAATTTGCTCCTTACCTGCAAAACAGGGTGGTGCAAGTCAGAACAGGCAACACCACAACCATGTATTACATCAACAAGCAAGGAGGTACCAGGTCACATCTACTGTGCACAGAAGCAATGAGACTGTGGTCCCTAGTATACTCCATGGGAGTATCCCTGTCAGCCATACACCATCCAGGGAAGGACAGAGTTCTGGCAGACTCTTTAAGCAGGATAAGTCAGGACCACCACGAGTAGTGATTGAATACTCAGGTACTCAGTACAATTTTCAGAAAATGGGGCACTCCAGAAGTGGATCTCTTCGCCTCCCCAAAAAAACACCAGGTTCCAATGTACTGTTGCAGGCCTCCTCTAAGGGGCACAATCCCCCTGGATGCCTTGGTCCTGGATTGGACAGGGAAATTTCTGTATGCATTCCCTCTTTTCCCTATGATATTCAGGACCCTACTGAAATTGAGGTCCCAACATAAAAACATGATACTGGTGGCTCGGTTAGAGGAGACAACACTGGTACTCTCTTCTGCTGTCTCTTTCAGTGGTTTCCCCAGTCCATGTGCCGAGGAGGCACAACCTGTTAACCTCCTCTCAGGGCAGGATCCTGTATCCCAATCTCAAATCACTGAGGCTCAAGGCGTGGCTCTTGAGGACTTAGAGTTTGCTAACCTTAATCTATCAGAACAGGTGCTGACAGTGCTTAGGGGTTCCAGGAAGCCTTCTACTAAGAACACATATGCCTCTAAGTGGAAACGATTTACAATATGGTGTACAGGTAAAGGCTTGAGCCCTTTCCGGGCTGATTTGGCTCTTCTTCTAGATTACCTTACACATTTACATTCCTTAGGCCTGAGGCCTTTCACCCTCAAGGTTCACTTAGCTTCAGTCTGTGCTTACCTGTTCGTTGGTTAGGAGAGTTCTATGGCTTCTCATCCAGTATTTAGAAAATATTTTAAAGGCCTTAATCTTCTGCACCGTCTCCTAAGGGAACTGGTTCCGGCCTGGAATCTAAATATTTGCATTGCTAAACTCATGGATGCACCATTCGAACCTATGGCAACTGCAGATTTGAAGTATGTCACTTGGAAAACTGTTTTCCTGGTTGCCATTACTTCAGCCAGAAGCATCAGTGAATTAAAAGCCCTGTGCACAGATGTGGACTACATCTCATTCCACAGGGACAAGGTGGTCCTTAGGACTAATAGAAAATTGCTTCCCAAGGTGGTGTCTGATTTTAACTTGAATCAGTCTCTACCTGTCTTCTTTACAGACAACTCCAGTTCTCCAGAAAGAAGACTTCATTCCCTTGATGTCAAAAGGGCTCCCAGCTACTACACTGACAGAACCAAATCTTACAGGACAAGTCAATCACAGCTCTTTCTCACATATGGTGAAGTTGGTAAGGGCAGAGCTGCATCAAAATGTACGGTTGCTCGCTGTGTAGTGGCATGTATACACTTTATTATAGTAAGGTGGAGTAGCGGGTACCTCTGGGTCTGAGAGCACACTCCACCAGGGGCACAGCTGCTTCACTGGCAGCTTCAAGAGAAATTCCGCTACTGGAAATCTGTAAAGCAGCTACATGGAAAACAGTACACACCTTCACAAAGCATTACAGCTTGGACTTGCAATCCAGAGGTAATGCTAGGTTTGGTACAGCAGTACTACAGAGCTTGTTTCTGAAATAGGTTCTCTGCCCAACCTCCAAAGGCACTGCTTGGTAGTCTGCATTAAGTTTAATCATAATGAGTGATTCCTGGGGTTAGAAGAAAAAAATTACTCACCGTAGTAATCTCGTTTCTTCAAAGGGATCACTCATTATTATTAAAGACCCTCCCTACCTCCCCTACTAGAACCTATAGAAGTTGCTCTCCATCCCTGCATTAGGTTTTCTTTCTCCTATATAGGTTAAGATAGAGACTCACTTTGTTTAGCCAGTTGGTGTCCAGGTGGTCTCAGATTTCTTAGGTTTGTTGGTTAAGGATGTTTTGACCTGAAAGGGCAAAAAATATTATTTTTAAGGTTTGTTAATTTTTAGCTAGTGGGTCTTTTACCCAGTTAGGCTCCATAAGAATCTGAAGCACTCGAGTGAAGTAGTTGCTAGGGCAGCAGTTTAAAAGTGGCATGAGCCAACTGAGAGTTCCATAATGTACATGCAATTCCATCTCTCCAGGCAGTTCAACACAGGAGGCTGACTGCATTAAGTTTAATCATAATGAATTATCCCTTTGAAGAAACAAGATTACTATGGTGAGTATTTTTTTCTTTTAGCCTTTACCTGTTCAGCCACCTCTTTAGAGAACCATAATGGTCTCTTTTTCCTCTTGCTTGTGCTTACTTGTTTCACGCAGAGGTTTGTTGCCTTTACTGTGCTCCCTTCTATCTCTGCCCACTGTTCCTCCACCCTACCCAGGCCACCCCCCCCCCCCCACCAGGTCATCCCTGAGGCATTCACCCATTATTTATAAAATCTGCACTGCTGAAGTCCAGGACCCTCGCCCTTGTGTGGTTCTGTTCTGCAGCCATCCTTATATTGAACCATACTGTACGATGATCACTGGTCTCCAGGTGGCCTCCCACCTTGACATCTGCAATACTGTCTCTGTTGGTGAGTATGAAGTCCAGTATTGCCCCATCATGAGTGGGTTCACTGACTAGTTGCCTGAGGAACGCCCCCTGCATGGAGTCCAGGATGTCCCTGCTTCCAGCAAAAGCCGCTGCTGGGAGGCTCCAGTCTACATCTGGCAGGTTGAAGTCCTCCACCAGCAGCACCTCCCCCTTTTCTACCATCTTGCTAATAGCTTCTACCAGTACCTTATCTAATTCATCCCCCTGTGCTTAGAGGTCTGCAGATCACTCCAGTGCGAATAGTGGCACATTACCTGTTTCTAGGGTGACCCACAGTACCTCTGCCTCCCTCTGTATTCCCTGTATCTCCATCACTTTTCTGCTGTCCCTCGCATGAAGCACCACACCCCTCCTTTCCTTCCCACCCAGTCCTTCCTGATCAGAGTATAGCCTGATATGGCCATGTCCCAGTCATGATTTTAAGTGCACCACAACTCTGTAATGGCCACAGTATCCATGATGGCCTCTAGGTCTGGAATCTTATTTTGTAGACTTCTAGTATTTGCACACATGGCCTTCCTGATTTTGTTTCCACTCTGCTTGTTGCCCCTCTTTTTTCATTTTGGCCCTCCCTCCTTCCCCCTCTCTTTTTAATGCTACCATTCCTTCCCCCTTTACCTCTACCACCCTGCTTCCTTTATTACTTTGCACTCTGGGGGATTCCTCTGCCTTCGGGTTCTCCTTAGTCTCTACTTCGTCCTGTGGGGGGGGGGGCAGTTTCTGCTTCCCTGATTCCTTCTGCCACCCCACTTGGCTAGTTTAAATGTTAATCTAGCTGGGAGGGCTGAGCATCTGCCACCATGGGGAACATACATGCTGCTTCTGAAACAGCCAGTAGGGGTGGCACCCTTGCCTCTGAAAGGGGTACATTCACTTGCAGCCCCTGATTCAAACATGAAGTCTTGCTGTATTCTGACTATTGCAGTTAGCCCCAGCCTTTAAACTGCCCCAGAGAACAAAGGGTTAACTTTCTATGCAGAGCATAGAATGCTGAGCTCCAGCTCGGTTGAGGTCTCTATCTGGAGTCCTTTGAAATCCAACCGTCAGATTATTTACTTCACCTCACTGAACAGTCACTTCGGAGATTTCTCCTTCAGCTCGGTTTGAAAGTCGGTTAGTCTCGGTTAAGTTGTCGGTTTTTACCAAATTTATTTCTGCATAGTCGGTTCAGTCTCTGTCTGTGGTACCGTGAGTACTAGATAGGTTTTGTTCTGTTTCTGTGTGGAAATTGTAAAGTGTTAGATTGGTTTGGCTGAACCGATCATTTGTATTGAATCCTTGTGTCTTACTTTAGAATGTGGTTACTAGTTCTTATTGGTTCTAAAAAAAAAAGTGTTTTGAATGTTTTTTTTCAACACACGTGGCACGGTTAGGAACCGATAAGGGAGTCTTGCCTGGTGGTTGCCGTAAAAAGGGTAAGTTTGGTTAGGTTGGCCATGTCTGAGAAACCCAAGAAAAAAACTGGGCCCACTGGGTTTCAACACTGCAGTGAGAGTGGGGAGGTCTTTGCTAAGGCCGACCCCCACACCACCTGTGTTTATTGTCTGGGGTTTGAACACCTCGATTCAGACTGCCAAATTTGTAAACATTTTCCTAAATCTACCCTTGAAAAGAGACTAGGTAGACTGAGGGAAAACGAGGCCGAGAAGTCCGCTGACCCGGATGGCCAGCCGGGTTCGGTTCTGACTGAACCAGAATGAGTGCCCTCTGACCAGGGCGATACTTCTTCGGGCAAGAGGAGAGCTGATCCTGAGGAGTCTGTTCCTACAAAAAGAAACGCAAAGAAAAATCAAACGGTTCGGATCCAGAGGTTCATGTTCCGACCGTCAAGGAAATAGCCAGAGCAATTCAAATTGTGGAATCACTTCGCCCGGTTCCAACTGATCCGGCAGCTTTTCGCAGGGGTTCGGTTCGGTCAGTTCCCCCAGTTCAAGATTATACCCCTGAAGATTTTTATGAACCGGAGTTTGTGGAGGAGGAGGAGTTTGAAGGTGATGGTGATGATGATGAAAGTCTGGATGTGCCTGTGGAACCGGACATCTCCCCAGACAGTCCTTCTGATGAATCCCCTCCTAGGCTTTCTGAGTCCCCTTCCCATTTTTTGTTTTACAGAAAGGTAGCTGATACCCTCCAGCTTCCTATGGAGGAGGCAATGGAGGATCAGGAGGAGCCTGATTATGTGGAAATGATGGACATCCCAGAGTTCAGGAGACTGTCTATTCCCCTTCACAAATCCTTTGGGAAACCGACACAAAAAATCCTGAAGTCGCCCAATTCTATAACCTCTGTTACAGAAGGATGGACAAGAGGTACACACTATCAGGCTCAGATACAGAGTTTTTATACCAGCAATGCAGCCATGTTGGGGTAGTGCAGGCTGCTGCCTGTGACAAGGCATACATTCCCTTGGCTTCACATCCCCCAGATAAAGACTCCAGGAAGATTGATGCCATGGCAAAAAAACAGTACATGGCATCTTCCTGGGGACCCAGGCAGGCAAATTATATGGCCTATATATCCAGGTACCAAAAGTCCAGGTGGGACACTGTACTGGCACTAGCTAAACAGGCCTCTCCCTAGCTAGCCAAGGAGCTGGTGGCAGTGGCTTCAGATGGGATTGAGGCATCAAAAGTTCAGTTTCTTGCTGCTGTGGACTCCAATGATGTGTCATCAAGAGTCATGGCTACATCTGTGGCTCTTTGGAGAATGTCTTGGCTCAGATGTACTAGCCTTTCGCAGGATACCCAGGCTAAGGCCATGGATTTTCCTGTAGTGGGTAATTCTCTGTTTGGGGAGCAGACAGAGAATTACATGAAGATAATGGATGAGTACAGGACCACTTATAGGAGTGCTCAGGCCAAAGAGAGGCAGGCAGCTCCTCAAAGGCAGCAGTCTAGGGGCAGGGGCAGGCCTTTACATAGGCCTTTCTACCAGCCACAGGCCTCTTCTTCCTTTTCACAGAGGGGGTTCTTCAGAGGAAGAGGCAGAAGGGGGATGAGCAGGGCTGCATCCACTCCTCAGCCTAAGGCACCTGCCAAGCAGACACCCTGATGGGCCTACCCGGGTCGACTCTCCTATTCCAGTGGGGAGCAGGCTGACTTACTTTGTCCAGGACTAGATGTCTATTACATCAGACAAGTGGGTCCTGGAAGTAGTAAGCCAGGGGCTGGTTCTCAGCTTCAAAAAATTTCCGAAGATGAGAGCCAGATCTTTTCCACCTGCAGGTCTCTCAGAAACACTTGCCCTAGAGGCAGAGGTCTCATCTCTGCTGGCTTTAAGAGCCATAGAGAGAGTACCTACCCTACATTGGGGCAAAGGTCTGTACTCCAGGTGCTTCCTTACCTCAGAAAAGACAGGAGAGTTGCAACCCATCCTAGACCTTAGATACCTGAACAAACATCTTTTAAAACCAAAGTTCAGGATGGTAACTCTGGGAATAATCCTTCCCTCTCTAAGGCCAGGGGACTGGCTAGCCTCCCTGGACCTCAAGGATACCTATTTTCACATACCCATCAGGTGCTCCAACAGAAAGTACCTCAGGTTCGAGTTGCCCTCAGGCCACTATCAGTTCAGAGCAATGCCTGGCCTGACACCCAAGGGTCTCTGGCAAAGTGCATAAGTAGTAGTTGCCTTCTGAGGAGGCAAAAGATTTCCATTTTCCCATATCTGGACGACTGGCTTATAGTGGGCCAGTCCCCAGATCAAGTCAAGTCAGATCTGCAAATGATCCAGCAAGTGCTTACTTCTCTAGGATTTCTTCTCAACCTTTCCAAGTCCGTTCTCGAGCCCGTGCAGCTCCTTAACATTATAGGGGCAGAGCTGGATACTGTCAAAGCAAGAGCCTTTCTTCCCCTGGAAAGGGAAAGAGTTCTTATAGAACTGGCTTCTTCCTTCAGCCTTCAGGTGTCTCGACCTGCATGGCATTTCCTCCAGCTCTTGGGCCACATGGCAGCCTCTACAGCAATGGTCCAAGGGGCAAGATTCCAGATGAGGGACATTCAGTTCCATCTGAGGGCCTTTTGGTCCCAAAAGAAGGATTTCCTTACCAAACTGATCCCAGTAACCCAGACCCTGATCCAAGCCCTTCAGTGGTGGCAGGATCAGGACAATTTAAGGCAAGCGGTCCCATTTGCCACTCAGTCTCATTCAGTGGTCCTTACCATGGATGCTTCCCTCCTGGGCTGGGGAGCCCATCTGGGGGCCCCTCACTGCCCAGGAACTGTGGTCCCCTCAGGAATCTCGTCTCCATTTCAGTCTCCTGGAACTCAGGGCATTTTTTCTGGCCTTGCAAGCTTTCTCTCGGTCAGTACCGAACAACGTGGTTCAAGTCAGAACAGACACCACCACCACCACCATGTGGTACATCAACAAGCAAGGAGGCACACGGTCTACGGCCTTGTGCACAGAAGCCATGAAGTTGTGGTCCCTGGCTTATTCCCTGCAAACCTCTCTGATAGCAGTCCACCTTCCAGGGAAGAACAATGTGCTAGCAGATGCACTGAGCAGGATTTCACAGGGCCATCATGAATGGTCCCTGGACCTTCTGGTCTTAAGGTGATTTTTTTCAAGGTGGGGCACTCCAGAGATAGATCTCTTTGCAGCCCCAGACAATCACCAATGTCCTCTCTTTTTTGTTGCAGACCCCAGTCTTGGGCACAGTCCCTCTAGATGCTCTGATTCTGAACTGGGAAGGAAAATTTCTGTATGCTTTCCTTCCCTTCCTCTACTGTTCAAAGTTTTAGTCAAGATAAAGTCACAACCCTGCAAAGAGAATCTGATTGCTCCAGATTGGGCCAGACAACCTTGGTACCCTATTGACTGTCCTTAGCAGTCCATCTTCCCTGTCTTTTTCCCAGGAATTACAACCTGGTAACCTCCTCTCAGGGGAGGATTTGGTACCCCAATCTTCAGTCTCTCAATCTCAAGGCATGGCTCTTGAAGAGTTAGAGTATGCAGATTTGCACCTGTCTCAGGGTGTTCTGGACATCCTCAAAGCCTCTCGAAAGCCCGCCACTAGAAAGACCTATAACTCCAAATATAAGAGATTCAGCATTTAGTGTTCCAAGCAGCATATTTCCCCAGACACTGCTGAATTGCCTACAGTTATGGATTATATGGTCCATCTTAATGGCCTAGGCCTCAGACCAGCTACTCTTAAAGTACACTTGGCAGCTGTCTCTGCTTTTCTGTCAGTGGGGAAGTCTTCCTCACTGTCATCTCATCCTGTGTTCTGTAAATTTTTCAAAGGATTGCTTCGTACTAATCCTTCATTCAGAGACCCTGCCCCTGCCTGGGATTTAAATGTTTGTATTGCTCAATTAATGCAACCTCCCTTTGAGCCTATGTCCTCAGTAGAGCTTAAGTACTTGACTTGGAAAACTGTGTTTTTAATAGCCATTACCTCTGCCAGACGTATCAGTGAACTGCAAGCCCTGTCAGTGGAACCTGATTTTATCTCCTTTCATAGGAATAAAGTGACCCTTAGAACCAATAGAAGGTTCTTGCCCAAAGTGGTTTCAGACTTCCATTTAAACCAGTCTATGTCTCTTCCTGTTTTCTTCACTGATCATTCCTCTTCAGGAGAGAGGAGGCTACACAGCTTAGATGTTAAAAGGGCCCTTAGCTACTACATAGAGCGTACCAACGGTCACAGGTTTGACTCCCTCCAGCTGTTGCTCACTTATGGAGAAGTGGGGAAGGGCAAACCTGCCACCAAGAGAACTATTGCCAGGTGGATTGTATCTTGTATACAATTCTGCTGTGAGAAACTAGGAAAAATTTCACCCTCAGGCATGAGGGCTCACTCCACCAGAGGTACAGCTGTTTCCCTGGCTGCTGCCAGGGATATTCCTCTCTTAGAAATTTGTCAAGCAGCCACCTGGAAAACAGTCCATACCTTTACCAAGCATTACTCTCTGGGTATCCAGGCTAGGAGTGATGCTCAGTTCAGCACAGCAGTACTTCAGAGCCTATTCCCAAAGTAGGTTCTGTCCCTCCTCCATGGAGGTATTGCTTGGTAGTCTGCAATAGTCAGAATACAGCAATACTTCATGTTGTTCGAAGAAAAAATTACTCACCTTAGTAATTATGTTTCTTCTAATGGAGTCTTGCTGTATTCTGACCTCTCTCCCTGCCTACCCTCTCAGAACCTGTTTTTGGGAAGTGGGTGGGAAGGTGCAGTGTTGCATCTCAGGGGTGTTCCTTTTACACCCTCTTCGTTTGGTTTGGGTGTTTGTTTTAGCTTTATTCTTAATTGGATTGGTTTTTTGTTTGGGGTTTCCTGACTTGAGTCTTCCTTTGGGGATCCAAAGCTTTTTGTTGCCAGCTGGCTAGTAAAAATTTTACAATTTCCACATAGAATAGTTAGTGAGTTTTTGCTTGTAAGAATCTGACGCAGAGACAGCGCTAGATAGGGCAAAAAGGGAAAAAGTTGCAGCTTGCCCAGAAATGACCCACTTTCCACAGGACAGCGGGTCCAAAGTGGTGCACCTGTCTCTAACAATAGCTTATAGATGGAAAACTAAACAACAGAAAAGTATTTTCACGCAACAAATTTAAGCTTCTGTACTAATGAAATTTCTACTTACGATTAGGTTTGGACCCAGTTGTTTCTCATTTTGACCCAAATTTTTTACACCTATGGGTCTAATTTGACCCATGTTTTAAAACCCCTAGCGCTGTCACTGATCTGACGGTTGTATTTCAAAGGGCTTCAGACAGAGATCTCAACCGAGCTCGAGCTCAGCATTCTATGCTCTGCATAGAAAGTTAACCCTTTGTTCTCCGGGGCAGTTTAAAGGCTGGGGCCAACTGCAATAGTCAGAATACAGCAAGACTCCATTAGAAGAAACATGATTACTAAGGTGAGTAATTTTTTGTTTGTGCTTTTAGTGCAAAGAAAATGTTTTTACAGTACTTTCTTTGGTGCCTCAGAATTCTGTTTTATCTCCTTGATCCCCCACTCTAGCATCTTCTACCCAGGGCTGCTCTGGTGGCATCCCAGAATCCTCCATGGCTGATGTTAGTGACGGGGATGAGCTGTTAAAGGTTTAGTTAGGTGAAATGCTTTGTTGAGCTTTTAAGCAGTCCCATTCACCAGTTAGCAGTCCCATGCCAGTTGTGAGGCTATGTATCAGTCATGCTACCTGTTCTGTACCTCATGATTACCACAGGACCACTGACTAGTGGAACAGAACATCTTTTTTTATCTTGACCCTTCCTGAGCCCGTCCATCTGATCAGTGAGTTCTTAGCTCCATCCAGGATTGTGAACCAAGGAGTAATAGCTGTCATACTTGGCCTAAGACTGGCTTTTCTTTTGTCTCTGTTGGTGCGCTTTGACCCTCCTGCCTCCCTAGTGGCAAGAGATACAGCCACACTAAAGCCTTGCACATTTGTTGTGTGATCAGGCTAGCCTGTCACTCACAATGGAGCTAAATTACCAGCCAACCTCAAGGGGGAGCACTGTAAACACTGACCCTTGGTTCATGGCTTTTAAAAGCTTAGTAAAGCTTTCGGCCTAATTGAATCTCCCACAGCTGACACCAGTTGCGAACATCAGCCATGGGGTATTCTGAGGTGCCAGTGTAGGTAGAACATATCAGGGCAGGAGGATGGCAGTATCTTGTTTACTTTTGTTTATGTTTTTAAAATGAGGAGAGAAAATCCTGCGTCCTGATTGGTTTTAGCCGTGCATTAGAAGTGTCTTATGCACAGTTAAAACAAGTGCTTTCATCCAGGACACAGGATAGAAAACAGATCCTTGGGCAAATAACATTTCTGAAAGTTTTCAGCTGCCGTTTGTCTTGCCTGCTTAGTGACAGTAGTTTCACAAGCTGCAAGTCGCATGCCCCCCCACCACCACCACCACTACTACTGTCCTCTCTCACTTGAATGACTGCTGCATAGTTAATGACGAGACATACAGCTCTTGTTTTTTTTTCTTATATTTATTATTTTACTCACATTGAGGGCATCGACAAGTGTGGCTCCACTTAATTCATAGTGGCTTTAATGTCATGCACATCTTCAGAATCTTGATACCCCCAGTCTCACAAAAGTAATGGCAGGTAAATGAAACCAAAAACAAAAAAAATATAAAGCAAATAAACACAGCAACTCTGCAAGTTAGAATATCTCAATCCACAGCCATAGCTATTCCGCTCCTCATTTCCTCCTGGCTGCTGGCTCCGCTTTTTAGTCTGCTCCACTGGCACTTGCTATAATCTACCTATGCTCTGAGGAGCTATTCCCTAATCACCCTCCAAGTTCCGAAGGTCAAAACTCGTTTTGGCAGAGCTGCTCTAAGTTTCTCCTTACCTGCCTTGTGGAATGGCTTACAAAAAAACTTGGAGCTGAACTGCCCTATTAGCCTAAACATCTTCAAGTCACTGTACAGCTGCTACGTGAAAGAATCTTGCAAATGCTTTCCGTACCGTTAGCTCACTACTCTACAACTCCCATAGCCATCCTGTCTCACGCCTTGTCCCTGCCCCTGCCTCTCACTCTCCCCCAATTAATATTCCTGCTTCATTCAACTATCCATGTCCACTCCAGCCTGGCTTGTCTCACTCCTTCCCAAGAAGTGTGCCTCTTATCTACCACTCCTCCGTCATTATCATAATACTCTAGTACACCACAGCCATTGTCATTATCTGTGGTTTAAGGCCACCTTTTCCCCCTAGTTTACGGAAACATCTCCTTCCTCTTCGGTATCTCTGCAACCAGCCTCCCCACATATGGCCTCTTCTCCCCGTTAAGTGAAAATGACGGCTGCACCCATAAATTAACTTTCTGCTGTTAAGCCTTTACGGTTATGTTTGGCTGTATAAATGCATATTTATTTGTACTTGTATAATATAGCAGTTTTGTTCCACCATGCTAATATACTGTATATATTTTTTCCCTCCTTGTACATTATTGCATTATGTATACTTGTTACTGCTCTGTACTTTGTCGTCGCTATGACCAGGTCCACCTTGCAAATGAGCCTTGCTCAGTGGTGCCTGCCTGGATAAATAAAGATTTTGATTGATTGTTTGACTTTAATTATCAATCAATCAAACAAAAAAAGAAACAGAAATACATACAAAGCATGTTACAACTCTAAAAGCCAAATGTAAATAAACTTTAGTAAAACAAAGCACTACTCAGTGAGTATGGGGGGGGGGGTGGTTGCATGGTAACCTTGACAGCCAACTTTAGGACTGGTGGCCACAGTAGGATAAAAGTCCTAATGCTAAAAAAACAAAAAGCAAGCGGAGGAACTATTTTACAACAAAACACACTGAATATTTAATTCTTTTTCAATATAAACATAAAAATGTTAATTTCTACTTGAATGCAAAATACACTGCCCCCTTTTATAAGCGCAATAAGACACTCTGGGGGTGTGCATTAGACATTTGTAATGTACGGTCAGGGTCTGTAGGCACTCCGCCTATGACCTCGTACCTCACTACACTCCTGGCCATGTGTTAGAAATGTCTGATGCATACACACCATGTCTTATTTCTTACTTATTAATGGGAGCTAATGCAACCATTGAGCCAAAGCTCATCTACAGTAGCCTCCCATGTACAAGCATGACAGAATTCTGAAGCACCAAAATAAACAAAACAGTTCTGTGCAGTACAAGTTCAAATGTGGGGCTGGTGTTCCCCTTTTACTCCCAGAGTTCCATTCCTGGGGAGAGGCTTTTCTTTTTTTGTTATAATAAACTTATGGAGCTGACCGGGCAGCTTGTTTAGCCCTGTCCCCAGGTGCTGTCAGCCAGCCTGCTGCTTCTGTCCATCTGGGGTTGTGTCCCCTGCAGACTTCCCACTGGGGCAGGGCCAAGATAGGAAGGGTTGTTCTCTCCCCCCCCCAACCAGTGACTGTCCTCTAGAGTGGCAGGGTGGGCCAAGGCAACTCGGGCGTGCCTTCATGAAGTCTGGTCCCCCTTCCATTTTCCTCCATGTTTTTTTTCCCTCCCCAAGGCTACTGCAAACATGGAGGATGCATGCATGTGGAGGCACGCATGTGCTCCTAAACCGCCATCCCCATTCCACCCACCCGGCTTTCCGCCAGCTACCTGAGCATCGGCGCTACCAACAGGCCTCCACCTGGAGGCAGCCAAAAGCCAGAATGGCTCACCGCCCCAACCTGGGAGAGGAGAGCTGCCAGATGGCTGCTTGATCCTCTCCCAGCCCTTCCCTCCCAGTCAACCCCTAGCAACCCAAGCTTGTTCCCAAACTCTGGTCACTGACGGGAAAGATAAGGTGCATTACAGAACCTCAGCCCTCTGCACCACCAAGCTGGCCACAGGAAGAGACATTTTGTAATGCACATCATAAGTGCAGCCCCTGAATTGGCCTGTGTGGGTGTCACCCTCACCTCCTAAGTGTCAGTGCAAATCAGATTTTCATTATGGATAAAGCTTTGTTTCTGTGGTTTATAAATACATGATGCCATACATGTTGAATCTCTCCATAGCTGCATCGTCTAGAGCAAGAAAGGAGTTCAGCACAGGTACACGGATTAACACTTCAGAGCCAGACAGCAGATTTGGAGGACCGATACGCTGTTTTACAGTTGGAAAATTCACAGTTCCGCACAGAAAAAAACCATCTAGTGGAGCATGTATCTCAGTTACACAAACAGGTACTATACAATGATTCAGTTTCCCAATCCACCACCACTCAAAATGTGTTGTTGGCAGGTGGCCTGTCAGTCACCATCTGCAGCATTCACTCCCAACTTAGCCTACAATATCCCATGGCTGGCACACATTTATGCTATGATCGTATGACTCTTACATATTGAGACAGATCAATAACAGTACTATATAGATCAGCCAGATCTTCCCTTGTCAGTCTTCACCATTCATTACTGCTGGGTGTAAGCCTGAAGCACGCACCCGTTATGGGAGTTTTTTTTTGTTTTTTTGGAGGGAAGAGCCGGCGTCAGTGGTGCTGCCCACGAGGGCGATGCACCATGTGGTATGCGAGGGGCGGCCATTAGGTGCCGCAGACTCCTCCATCCCAGTTCTGTTTCTCCCGCTGTTGAGGCTGCACCTGCTGCGCGAGTTCAGTTCTAGTGTACGCCATTAGGCCTAGTTTGTCAATGCCGTTCTTCGACGACAACTCCTCATCCCGGTTCTCTATCCCAACGCCATTAGTGGCCAGTAAATTTGTTCCCATTTTTTTGTTTAACGGAGTCGGGATCTTTTGCTGTGTTTTGCTTTATTTCACATCCTGTCTGGTTCGGGAGCTAAGCATAAATCGAAAGCGGGCCACGCCCCTATGCGTCTGTGCTCCTGTGGCTGACATTTTTCCGTTTCGGACCAGCATGATGTCTGTCTGCGGTGCCTGGGACCTAACCATGAAATAGATAGATGCGACACCTGTTTTTCCATGGATCACCGTGTTCTGGAAATCCGCACGTTTAAAGTTGGCAGGGCTCTGATGACTTTCGAAGGACGACGTCACGCACGGGCCTCCCAGGCCAGGTCTTTAGACCCTTTTTCCGGGTCCCCTCCCAGATCAATACTGTCTGGTGAGGAGGACTCCTCCTCATCTTCAAACCTTGCCAAGGAGGAGGCTTCTTTTACGGTGTCAGAGGAGAAGCGCAGCCCCTCCCGGGGTTGTGTCGTTGATGCCGCCTCAGCAGTCAGCTCTCCTGAAGTACAGGCTCCCCCAGTGTCGCAACCCATGGTTGCTGGGTCCAGCACTGATGGACCCTTGACGCTGCTTCGTAGTGCCATTTTGGATTCTGGTGATGTTCGTGGCACTGGTGATCGGGGTGTGGCATCAGTTTGGTTCTCGGCACCACTTGCGGCACCAGTGCCCCGTGCAACTCTGCCGGTGGTGTCATTTCAGGTTGCACCACCGGGAGCCCAACCAGAGTCGTGGGTGGGTCTGCTTTGGGTTCCAGGGCTGTGGGCGGTGTGGTGGAGATGACTGGCACCACTGGGGATGCCGGCGCCATTTGTGGTACCATCTCTCGGTGTTCTCGGGGTGGCCTGTATCGATGTCCTGCTGGTCGACTCCTCTTTGGAGGGTGTCGACTCAGATGTGGACCCAGACTGACTGCCCGATTCTTTGGAATCGGAGATCTCTGTGAGACGCGGTGTCAGGCGGCCCAGCACCCCCATCCCTGAGTCTCTGGAGCAGTTTACCTCCAAGGACCCCTCAGCCAGGGTTAGTCTGGGGTCCATTGAGGAGGATAGCTCTGGGGTTGGGGAGGGGGTTGTCTCCCCTGAAGGGGTGGCGGCAGCTGCCAGTCTTGGTGCTGCTGTGCCCTCCCGGGAGGGGATTGGAGACCCCTGCATCAGCGGCCTCCCTTGGAAGGCCTCTGCATCAGGGGACTCCTTCACTGGGGTTGAGGAGAAGGGCGTCCTTGGAGTCTGAGGGGTTGAGGGGTCGGGGCCAGGGCTCGGCGGCACTCTTCTGCCACTCTAGGGGGTGCAGGGAGGAGCCCTAGTGGTGAGCCCCGACTCTTCTTCTCGAGTTCCGGGGTCCCATCCAGTGGTGCTGCCGAGGGTTGCCCTTCTGGACTCATGCAACCCCAGGTGCATCACAGGGGAGATTCCCCGTTTGGGCTCTTCCGGAGTTCGCATCCCCAGGGTTCCTGATCTCAGGGATCCCTCTAGCTCGGGCACCATTCCCTGGATTCCAGAGCCCTGGCAGAGGACAGACATTTCCTTGAACCTGCCCTTCTTCCATTCCTCTACAGCCACCCCCCCAGGCCACGTGGGTCCTACGGGGCCTTTATCCTGGGAGACGTTCAGAGGCACTGCAGCGGCCTTCCCATAATACATTAGGTACATGCATGAATGGGTCTTTCACCTGTCCCCACCGCTGCAGGAGTCTTCTGGACATTTGAGTTTCACATCCTCCTCAGAGGGAGAGGAACCTACCATTTACCTCTCTTCCGATGCAGATTTCACTAAGTATCAGCACTTCCTATCGAGGATGGTTCGGGATCTCCGTATTTCTTTTGTCAGACGGGACAATACCGAGCAAGAGATGCACGAATTCCTCAATGAATTCAGTGCCCAACACCTGGTGGTGCCATCCTGGCCTATTCCCTTCCAGAAAGCGTCTATCTGCACCTGGCAGTCTCCGGCCGACCCTTTCCCAGCCCCGGCAGACTGCAGGAGGAGGTATTGTGCTCCACTGGAGTCTCTAGAATCTCTTCCTCACCCTCATTCGGGCTTGATATTCCGAGAGACTCCTTCTGGGCATCGGTGCCTGGCACACGACTGATCACCGAACTCGGATTCCCTACAGTTCGACCAGTGGGGGCAAAGAGTTTTCTCTTCTTCTCATGCGATGCTATGCATTGCATCATATCAGGCACACCTAGCTGCCTACAACAGGCACTTGTGGTCAAAGCTGGCTCAGGTGTTAACATTGATGCCTGATTCAGAGCAATCTCGATAAGCCATTGCCCTCTCCATCATAGGCCTGGAACTGGCAAGGCACCAAGCAAGGACAATTTTTTTTCCTTTTAGTTTTTGTTGACCGGGTAAGTGCACTAGGCAAATCCTGCCTATTTTCAGGCACGACCCGGGGGAGGGGGATACAGATGAATGCCAACTGACCTTGAATGAGATTAAGATGTTGGTGGTATTTTTAGTGAATGACAGAAGTTTGGTCAGGATACCAGGGAAATTTCCCCTACTCTTTTCGATAAGTGCCATGGGATCTTTAACATCCACCTGAACTACCACCAATCCAGGCAGATGAAACCTTGGTTTAACGTCTCATCCGAAGGACGGCACCTCAGAAGTGCAGCACCCCTCTCATGCTGCACTACAGTGTCAGTACTGGGATATTAACCCAAGTGCCAGATGTGGGAACTGAACCCACAGCCCTCTGATCTCCTGGCCTCAGAGGCGAGTGTGCAACCTACTGAGCCACTGACACTGGAGACATCTTATGATGCCAGTGAGGTGGCTTCCAGGCTTACGGGGACAGCAATCTGCATTAGATGGACGGCTTGGCTTCATCTATCGAGGTTGTCACCCCTGGCCTGGCGTAGGATGACCCACTCTGCTTTCCGAGGGATCTGCTTTTTCCCCACCGGTGCTAGGAGGCTTCTGCAGGAGCTTTCTCCATCCCCTTGTCTTCAGGAGAAACCTCCTAGCTCTTCTCGGCCTTAGACTTCCAGTCTAGTATGGCCAGGGTTTCCTCCTCCTGTTTTCCACGAGCAGGAGGCTGAGGGTCCTGTTTCCTCAGGGCTGTGCTAGACACCCTTCAGGGGGCTTGGTACTCACCCAGCAGTAATGAATGGTGAAGATTGACAAGGGAAGATATGGAAGTGCATGCCTACCATAATTATTGATCTTCTCTTGTATCTTCACCATTCATTACTGAATCCCATCCACTCCCCTCATGGGCCTCATTTCTTGGGCGTCTCCCACCCTGCTTGCCCCCGTGGAGGCCATTCAGGGCTGAATCCTTGGTTCCTTAGGACCTCCTGTTCTTCTGTAAAAGAACAGTGAAGGATTTGAAGAAGGAGGAGCGCGTGTGGAGCTTCATCCTGTCCATCTGAGGGAACTCTTTCTGATTTTCCTGGAAGGTGTTCCCTTCGGGGACTTTACTTTCAGGCCAGATTAGTTCAATCACCAGCCTACAGGGCTAGTTTCTGAGATGGTCCTCTAACCCTCGGTCTTCGGACCTAGTTGCTGTCCCTGAATCTTGCCTTGTGAATTCCAGACCCGGGGCTAGTCAATGGCTGTTCTAGCCCGATTTGAAAATCTTCATCTTGAACTGGTAGTCTGGTTCCATTTGGCCCTGCCTTCTTCAGGGAGTCAGACAGAGTTCCCTTCTTTGTCTCTGTCCATCTTGCCAAAGACGTTTCCCTTTCTTAGGGCTTCCCAACCCCCCCAGTACAAACACATGTCTGTGTGCTAGTGGGGTCTTTTCCCTATACCTAGTTGGGGTGCTTCCTCTCCGGAACAGATTTTTTGCCTTGGCAATCTGTGAGCTCTCAACTTGAGTGATGGGTAATAGGATAGAGGAATGTGTAGGGAAATGTGCTTCTCTCATATCAAGCTGTGCAGAAGGTTCGACTGAACCATCTAAACCAGTTTTGTCTAAAGGGATCCTTGCTCCCTTGCTTTTAATTTCTGAGCTAATAAGCTTCAAGGAAATTTCACTCAAAATTCATAGCAGAATTTTTCCCTCCTCCCAATAGCCTTTTTTCTTCTTCCTCTTGTAACCCCGCTGCAAATGGGGGTTCCCAAAAGTCTTCCAGGAGTTTGCCCGAATGCTCCAAGTCTGAGCGGTGTTCGGCGTCTGAGCTGTTTAAATGTGGTTCCAAGTGAGTGCTATTTGAGCCTCTACGTACTGTCTCTTTAAGAGCTGTCTGCTTGCAGACTTAATTAGTTTGTATGGGGGGGACTGTGTGTTCTAATGCCAGAATCCCACCCGGGCTGCTGTCAATTCACTCTGTTTCTGCCATTGCTACATGTGCAGAGGGAGCCTTGTTGAAAGCTATAACTGTTTGCCAGAAATCATTTAGAGTGACTGAGAAAATGTAGTTTGTCTAACCTGTCTTCATTTCAGCACGAACTGTTTCAGTGTAGCTTTTTCATTTTGGTTCTGAGTAGCTGACTTGGACCAATCAGGATGATAGGGAGACCCTAAAATGGAGCCTGTGGACGAATCGGAACTTGGACTCAATTTTTAGCCAGCCACAAAGGGATTGTATGGGCAGTGACTCTGGGACATGTAGTTTTAACCTTGGCACCTTTTTCCACCAACAGATGGAGTCTTATTGTGAGTGACAGCCGAACCAGCCAACAGAATGGTGTGGAGCTAAAGGAAATGCACTGCTCTGTGACTGGAAAGATTAGATCAGTTGTGACTGTGAAGAGAGAAGGAGCTTTGTGCTTCTGCGGTGTATAGTTTCACGCGGGAAGCGCGTGTGAGGCCCTGAGTTTCGGTCTGCAGCCTTTGTGAGTGCCAGTTTGGACTGAATCTGAGTTGTGAGGAGAAAGAAGCACTAGAAGTGTGGAAACCAGACTCTCCTTGTAGAAGACTGGAGAAATTGCTGAATCACACTCGGTCTGTCAGGAACTGAAGCTGCTGTGTGTGCTCCCGAGTATTTTGCAGTAAGTGCAATCGGGATCGAGGAGCAACCTACCTGGTATAGTACTTTCCTTTTACATATGAATGTGCGTAGTGCTTGTGGGGAATCGCTATTTCCAAACCCCTGTGCTGTGTGTTGAAGCTGGAAGCAAGCCCCAGCTTGTCTCGGACTAAATCCATTTGCTATAAACTGCAGTGGGGTCTAGTCACAAGGACCTTGTCTCCATGCCCTGTTGTTTCTGACAATCCAGAGAATATCCACCATCCGGTTCTCAGCTTGGGTATCGTGAGTACAAATCAGGGTATTCCCCTGCAACCTGTTTTCAATCACAAGTGTGTCATCTAATTCTTGTTGTTTCACTGCTTCATGGACTGAGTCATCCGGCTCCGGATTACAATTGGGTGTTGTGCATATATTTTCTTCTACAGGGCCCTATCCATCTGCAGCTGCCGGCCAACACCGGGCAACGGACCTGGCTAGCCGCCCCCCCCCAACCTGGGTACCCAGAGTGTGACTTTTCAGACCCTGTATGTGTGCACAAGTACTGTGATTTAATGCCACCAATTAACCTGATTTCCCCTTCCCGTGTTATTGTCCCCTAAATAAATTAGATCTATTGTTGTTATACTATACACTGTCTGTGATGTTTGTACTTATGGAACCAGTATTGTATTTCGCTGTGTATGTTGTTTAACCTTATTTTACAGGGGGTCCTCAGAGATGTGCTGCAGAATCAGTCTCAAGGGTAAGTGGTACCTTATGAGTGAACAGTGTGTATATGTGGGGTATTGAGACTGTAACTTCTGTATACTGTGTGAGCCACTAGAGGGAATAAAAGGGGGTCTCAGTGTCCCAGAGGGCTGTGACCAAGCTAGTTTAACCACTACAAACCCTGACCTCTGGGTGGAGGCACCTGCCATTGGACCTAGGCCCCTCAACCTGTTAGTAGCCAAGCAGGCAGGGGTAGTAGCCCTTGGGGTAGCGCCACCTAGGGATTACACTCTTCCTTCTTTCTTCCTCTCCCTTATCTGTTCCTCCCTCAGAGCTACCCAAGGAGTGAGGTCCTGTAGTCCCTTAGGATAGGGTTCTCCTCTTTCCTGTCCTCTTTTTGGCTTATTCCTTTTTCAGTTTGTTTCCTTTCTTTTATCTATCCCTTTGGCTCTCTTGCCTCACTCTTATTCTTGTAATTATTTTTATTTTGCCTCTCTGGTTTACAGAACTGGGATGGAGGAGGAGTCTGCAGCACCTAACGGCCACCCCTAGTGCACCATGCAGTGCTTCACCATCGCAGGTGGCACCATCGGCACCGGCTCCTCCCTCCAAAACCAAAAAAACTCCCGTAGCGGGTGCGCACTTCTGGCTTACACCCAGCAGTAATGAATGGTGAAAATACTAGACAAGATCAATAATTACAGTAGGTACGTAATTTCCATTTTCTCCTGATGCTGACTCTGGACTAGATACTGATGAGCAGAAATATCTACCTGCATGGCTGAATGGATTCATAACAGGTTAAGGAGCTTTTTAGTTTCACCTCTAGGTCACTGGTTCAAGTTGTCAGTAGAGACAAAAGCCATTCAAACAACATGAAGTCTTGCTGTATTCTGACAATTGCAGTGATTCCCAACCTTTGAACTGCCCCAGAGAACTGAGAGTTAACTTTCCATGGAGGGCATGGAACACTGAGCTCGAGCTCGGTTGAAGACTCTGTCTGGAGTGTTTTGAATTTAAACCGTCAGATTCTTTACTCCGCCTCACTGAACGGTCACTCCGGAGATTTCTCCTTCAGCTCGGTTCGAAAGTCGGTTAAAATTTTCAGTTTTTCATCAGTTTTAAACCAAAAAAAGTATCTGCATAGTCAGTTCAGTCTTTGTCTGTGGTGCCGTGAGTACTAGATAGGAATTGTTCTGTTCTGTTTTTTTGTGTGGAACTTGTAAAAGTGCAGTCAGTTCAGCTGAACCGGCCATTTGATTGTGAATTTTGTTGGTATACTTTGTGTGTGGTCACCGGTTCTAAAAAAAATGTGTTTTTAACTGTTTTTTTCCAATACCCATGGCGCGGTTAGGAACCAATAAGGGAGTCTTGCCTGGCGGTTGCCGAAAAAGGGGTAAGTTTGGTTAGGTTGGCCATGTCTGAGAAACCCAAGAAAAAAACAGAGTCCACTGGGTTTCAACACTGCAGTGAGTGTGGGGAGGTCTTTGCAAGGCCGATCCCCACACCACCTGTGTTTATTGTCTGGGGTCTGACCACCTCGATTCAGACTGCCAAATATGTAAAATCTTTTCCAGATCTACCCTTGAGAAGAGATTAGGTAGATTGAGGGAAAAGGAGGCCGAGAAGTCCGCTGATCCGGATGGCCAGCCCGGTTCAGTTTCGACCGAGCCAGAAGGATTGCCCTCTGACCAGGGCAATACTTCTTCGGGCAAAAGGAGAGCCGATTCTGAGGGATCGGTTCCGACAGAAAGAAAGCGCAAAGATAAATCGACCGGTTCGGATCCAGAGGTTCATGTTCTGACCACTGAAGAGATAGCCAGGGCGATTCAGATTGTGGAATCGCTCCGTCCGGTTCCGACCGATCCGGCTCATTCTGGCAGGGGTTCGGTTTCGATGGTTCCCCCGGTTCAAGAGTATACCCTTGAAGATTTTTATGAACCAGAATTTGAAGAGGAAGGGGAATTTGAGGATTATGTTACAAGAAAAAGTCTGGATGTGCCTGTGGAACCGGACATCTCCCCAGATAGACCTTCAGGTGTTTCCCCTCCTAGGCTTTCTGAGTCCCCTTCTCACTTTATGTTTTACAGAAAGGTGGCTGAAACTCTCCAGCTTCCTATGGAGGAGGCTGTGGAAGACCAAGAGGAGCCTGACTATGTAGAGATGATGGATATCCCAGAGTCCAGGAGACTGTCTATTCCCCTCCATAAATCTTTTGGGAAACAGACACTAAAAATCTTAAAGTCTTCTAACACTGTACGTCCTGTGGATAGAAGAATGGACAAGAGGTATACACTTTCAGGCTCAGACACGAAGTTCTTATATCAACAATGCAGCCATGTTGGGGTAGTGCAGGCTGCTGCCTGTGACAAGGCAAATATTCCCTTGGCTTCACACCCCCCTGACAAGGACTCCAGGAAGATTGATGCCATGGCAAAGAAGCAGTACATGTCATCTTCTTTGGGACTCAGGCAGGCAAATTACATGGCCTATACAGCCAGGTATCAGAAGTCCAGGTGGCACACTGTACTGGTACTGGCTAAACAGGCCTCCCCCCAGCTAGCCAAAGAGCTGGAGGCGGTGGCTGCAGATGGGATTGAGGCATCTAAGGTTCAATTTCATGCTGATGTGGACTCCAATGATGTGTCATCAGGAGTCATGGCTACATCTGTGGCTCTTCGGAGGATGACTTGGCTCAGATGTACTAGCCTCTCACAGGATACCCAGGCTAAGGCCATGGATTTCAGTGTAGTGGGTAATTCTCTGTTTGGGGAGCAAACAGAGAATTATATGAAGAAAATGGATGAGTAGAGGACCACTTATAGGAGTGCTCAGGCCAAGGAAAGGCAGGCAACTCCTCAAAGGCAGTAGTCTAGGGCAGGGGCAGGCCTTTTCAAAGGCCTTTTAACCAAGCACAGGCCTCTTCTTCCTTTTCACAGAGGGGGTTCTTCAGAGGGAGAGGCAGAAGGGGGATGAGCAGGCCTGCATCCACCCCTCAGTCTAAAACCCCTGCCAAGCAGACACCCTGATGGGTCTGCCCGGGTCAACTCTCCTATTCCAGTAGGGGGCAGGCTGACTTACTTTGTCCAGGACTGGATGTCTATTACATCAGACAAGTGGGTCCTGGAAGTAGTAAGCCAGGGACTGGTTCTCAGTTTCAAAAAATTTCCAAAGATGAGAGCCAGATCTTTTTAACCTGCAAATCTTTCGGAAACCCTTGCCCTAGAGGCAGAGGTTTCTTCTCTCCTAGCTTTAAGAGGTATAGAAAGAATACCTACCCTACACTGGAGCAAAGGACTGTACTCAAGATACTTCCTGAACCCCAAAAAGACAGGGGAGTGGCCACCCATCCTAGACCTAAGATATCTGAACAAACAGCTTTTAAAACCAAAGTTCAAGATGATAACTCTGGGAATGATCCTTCCCTCTCTAAGGCCAGGGGTCTGGCTAGCCTCCCTGGACCTCAAAGATGCCTATTTTCACATTCCCATCTGGTGCTCCCACAGAAAGTACCTCAGGTTCAAGTTGCCCTCAGGCCACTATCAGTTCAGAGCAATGCCCTTTTGCCTAACCTCCGCTCCAAGGGTTTTCACAAAGTGCCTGGCAGTAGTAGTTGCCTTTCTAAGAAGGCAAAAGATTTCCATATTTCCTTATCTGGACGATTGGCTATTAGTGGGTCAGTCTCCAGACCAAGTCAAGTCTCACCTGCAAGTGACCCAGCAAGTGCTCACTTCCCTAGGATTTCTTCTCAACCTTCCCAAGTCAGTTCTTGAACAGTCCAGCTCCTTACCTTTATAGGGGCAGAACTGGACACACTCAGAGCAAGAGCCTTTCTTCCTCTAGAAAGGGCAAGGGCTCTTATGGAACTAGCTTCTTCCTTCAGCCTTCAGGTATCTTGACCAGCAAGGCATTTCCTCCAGCTCTTGGGCCACATGGCAGCTCAACAGCAGTGGTCCAAGGGGCAAGATTCCAGATGAGGGATATTCAGTTCCACCTGAGAGCTTTCTGGTCTCGGAGAAAGGACTCCCTTACCAAACTGATCCCAGTGACTCCGACCTTGATCCAGGCCCTCCAGTGATGGCAGGATCAGGACAATTTAAGGCAAGGTGTTCCTTTTGTTGCTCAGCCTTGTTCAGTGGTCCTCACCACGGATGCTTCTCTTCTGGGCTGGGGAGCCCACCTGGGGTCCCTCACTGCCCAGGGCCTGTGGTCCCCCCAAGAATCCCTTCTCCACATCAGTCTTCTAGAGCTCAGGGCAGTTTTTCTAGCTCTAAAAGCATTCTCACAATCAGTTCAGAACAAGGTGGTTCAAGTCAGAACAGACAACATTACCACCATGTGGTACATCAACAAGCAGGGAGGCACTCTGTCCATGGCCTTGTGCATGGAAGCCATGCAGTTGTGGTCCCTGGCTTATTCCCTGCAAGCCTCTCTTGTAGCAGTTCACCGTCCAGGCAAGGACAATGTGCTAGCAGGTGCACTGAGCAGGATTTTTCTGGGCCATCACAAATGGTCCCTGGACCCTCAGGTGTTGAAAGTGATTTTTTCAAGGTGGGGCACTCCAGAGATAAATCTCTTTGCAGCCCCAGACAATCACCAGCTCCCTCTCTTTTGTTGCAGACCTCCAGTCTTGGGCTCAGTCCCTCTGGACGCCCAGATCCTGAATTGGGAAGGGAAGTTTCTATATGCCTTTCCCCCTTCCCACTCCTGTTCAAAGTTTTGGTAAAAATAAGGTCTCAACCTTACAAGGTGATTCTGATTGCTCCAGATTAGGCCAGACAGCCCTGGTACCCACTGTTACTGTCCCTAGCAGTCCATCTTCCCCTGTCTCTTCCCAGGAATTACAACCTGTTAACATCCTCTCAGGGGAGGATTTGGTACCCCAGTCTTCAGTCTCTCAATCTCAAAGCATGGTTCTTGAAGAGTTAGAGTTTGCAGATCTGCATCTTTCCCATGGGGTTCTGGACATCCTCAAGGCTTCTCAGAAGCCCTCCACCAGAAAGACTTACAACTCCAAATGGAAAAGATTCGACATTTGGTGTTCTAAGAAGAATATTTCTCCAGACACTGCTGAATTACCTACAGTTCTGGATTATATAGTCCATCTTAATGGCCTAGGCCTCAGACCAGCTACTCTCAAAGTACACTTGTCAGCTGTTTCTGCATTTTTGTCTGTGGGGAAGCCTTCCTCACTATCTTCCCATCCTGTGTTCTGTACATTATTTAAAGAATTGTTTCACACCAATCCCCCTTTTAGAGACCCTGCTCCTACCTGAGATTTGAATGTTTGCATTGCTCAGCTTATGCAACCCCCCTTTGAGCCTATGTCTTCAGCAGAGCTTAAGTACTTGACTTGGAAAATTGTGTTCTTGGTAGCCATTACCTCTGCCAGGTGTATCAGTGAATTGCAAGCTCTGTCAGTGGAACCAGATTTTATCTCCTTTCATAGGGATAAAGTGGTCCTTAGAACCAATAGAAGGTTCTTGCTCAAAGTGGTTTCAGACTTCCATTTAAACCAGTCTTTGTCTCTCCCTGTTTTCTTCACTGATCATTCTTCCTCAGGAGAGAGGAGGCTACACAGTTTAGATGTCAAAAGAGCCGTTAATTATTACATGGAGCGTACCAAGGGTGACAGGTTTGACTCCCTCCAGTAGTTCCTCACTTGTGGAGAAGTGGGAAAGGGCAAACCTGCCACCAAAAGATCTATTGCCAGGTGCATTGTGTCTTGTATATAATTCTGCTATGAGAAACTGGGAAAAACTCCACCCTGAGGCCTGAGGGCTCATTCCACCAGAGGTACAGCTGCTTCCTGGCTGCGCCAGATATCCTCTCTTAGAAATTTGTCAAGCAGCCACCTGGAAAACAGTCCATATCTTTGCATTCTCTCTGGATATCCAGGCTAGGAGTGATGCTTGGTTTGGCACAACAGTACTTCAGAGCCTATTCCCAAAGTAGGTTCGTCCTCCTTAGGTACTGCTTGGTAGTCTGCAGTTATCAGAATACAGCAAGACTTCATGTTGTTTGAAGAAAAAAATGACTCACCTTAGTAATTATATTTCTTCTAATGGAGTCTTGCTGTATTCTGACCTCCCACCCTGCCACCCCTCTCAGAACCTGTTTTTGGTAAGTGGATGGGCAGGTGCAGTGGGGTGTTTTTTGTTTGCACCCTCCTCCTTTTTTGTTTGGGTGCTTAATTATTATTGTTATTTTTAGTACATTGGGTTTTGTTTTTGGGTTTCCTGGCTTGAGTCTTCCTTGGGAATCCAAAACTTTTTTCAGCCAGTTGGTTAGTAGAATTTTTACAGTTTCCACATAGAATTTTTAGTTTAGTTGGGCTCGTAAGAATCTGATGGTTTAAGTTCAAAACACTCCAGACAGAGACTTCAACCGAGCTCGAGCTCAGCGTTCCATGCCCTGCATGGAAAGTTAACTCTTAGTTCTCCGGGGCAGTTCAAAGGTTGGGAATCATTGCAATTGTCAGAATACAGCAAGACTCCATTAGAAGAAATATAATTACTACGGTGAGTAATTTTTTCCTATCACCTCTGGACTCTTCAGTAGCCTATGTGAAATGGGTTATGCTGGTCTCAGTCCATTTCCCAGTGGGTAGGTATCCACATCAAAAAAACACCAGCACAATTTGCACTAATTGGCACCCTTGCTGGCAGTCTCACATGAGAGGCCAAGGATTAAATGTTGGCAGTCTTCATGAAATGTGTTCATACTTAATGCTTTAAAGTAATTTACACGGTCTGCCTGCTTTATTTTACTTGCTGTTACAGCAGGGCATCTTAAGTAATTTTCCTACAGTCTGCTGTTTTTCCTACCAATTGGTAGCAAGTAGCGACCTGATTTATTAATTTTACCCATGATATTGTTGCAAATCAGTACTTCTAAAAACAGCAGCTGTGATTCTAGTGTTAAACGAAATAGATGTAATAAGTTGTTTCCCCCTCCCCATTTTGCCACTCCTTCCCTTTCTTGTCCAGCCCGCCCTTCTTACCTGCTTTTAATTTTTGATTTTTTTTTCTCTCCCTTGTTCCACAGTTGTCGGCTCCCCCTGAGGGTGGTCGTGAGGGATAGCCGTCAGCCTGTTTCTCCATAAGCAGCTTATCTGCTACTGCCAGTAGTGGCCGCTGTAACAATAGACAACATAGAAACATAGAATTTGACAGCAGATAAGAACCGCTTGGCCCACCCAGTCTGCCCATTTTCTTACCTAATGGATAAGCTGCAGATCCTAGTTAACCAGCAGCCTACTTCTTTCTACCCCCACCCCCTAGAATTGCCTTATGACTGTCCCATGCATGTTGAATTCAACCACTGTTTTTGACTCCACAGCCTCCTCCGGAAGGCCGTTACATGCATCCACAACCCTCTCTGTGAAAAAATACTTCCTTACATTACCTCTGAGCTACCCCCATCTTGAAATTGTGCCCCTTGTTCTTGCACACCTCTTTTTTTGAAAGATGCTACCATCTTGGACTTTGTTGAGTCCCTTGAGGTACTCGAAAGTTTCTATCATGTATTCTATCATGTATTTCTATCAAGGTATTTTCACCCTGCATGTCAGACTACCATGTTGCCGGGTATAGTAGTAATCTCTGTTTTGGACCCCCCTGGTGTCACTCCCCCCATCCACACACCCGAACTCCAGAAATGTCTGCTGACACCCATTACCCTGGCTACTTCTGCACCTCCCTAGGCCACCACTCGTACAGGCCAACTTCCTGCAAGTCAGCTCCACTACAGACAGATGGGTCCCACCATTCTTACACTGTCCTTTCATGCAAGATTGATATTTCTGAAATTCCCTGCACATGCCTCCTCACCGGCTACCAAACCCTCTCCCACCTCTCCGCAAGCTACTGTGGGCCCAGTCCAGCACAAAACTTATGGTCAGCCTCCTACTTCTGTTGTCTAGGAACATTGAGCAAAATCCAGGCCCAACCCCTACCCCAGATCAAACCCCCATCCCTCATTTAAAACTCCCTAATGGCCTAAAACTCGTACACTTAAACATTTATAGCCTCCTACACCAACTAACATTACTACAACCACTTGCCCTATTCTTATGCCCTGACATCTTGATTATCTCAGGGACCTGGCTAAAGCCTCACATTAAGGACGCAGAAGTCGCCATTCCTGGTTACACTGTCATCTGCCATGACCGCCCTGGGAGCAAACGTGGAGGCGGTGTAACCATGTACATTGCGTCCGCATTTAAATTCACCCAAGTCTCGTTACCTGCACCTGCGCAGTCTATTGATGCCTTATTGCTGAAACTAATGCTTCTCCACACCGTACCCATATTCACTGCTGGATCTTACTGCTCACCGGATGCTACCACACCAGACATCCTAGTTCACATCGGCAACCTAAAATCCCAGGTAGAGGGGGGCGAACTTTACATCCTCTGGGATCTGAACTGGAACTGGCTCTTCAGTGCCAGCTCTAAACTACATAACAAAGTAATTGCCCTCAAGCTGTCCCAAATGATCTGAGCCCACACGTCTGAACCCCTTGAACATTCTCTCCTTGGTTGGTCCCTCACCTCCCACCCACAACGTATACTAGCCTCTGGCCTGTTACCAGACTCACTTAGTGATCATCACATGATATTCTCCGTAAGAAAAATCTTCAGGCCAAAGGCCCCTCCCCCTAAAACCCTCCTGACCAGGTCCTATAAATCCTTGGGCCATGCCACACTATTAAACAAACTTGTCAACACTGACTGGTCTTGCATCCCTTGGGCAACCTCCATCAACTCTGTCCAGGAATTTTTCAAGACCAGGTTCCTTGCTGTCTGGGACCACTATGCCACTCTCAGACAATCCAGGTGTGTGGTGCTCGCCTACCCTGGATCTCAACTGACATCGTGGCCCATCTCCAAGCTCATGATCTGGCCTGGAAAACATACAAAGTCTCTGGCCTACCCTCAGATCATCTGCAGTATCGGGCTTTACGCAAAGCCTGCACGTGTCTAATCAGGCGGGCTAAAGCCAGCTAGTTCAAATCTTCCTTCTACACAAACCTAAATCAAACAGCAAAGTTCTGGAAGGTGCTAAAATCTTTAGCCTCCAACCCCTGCTTGAGACATAGGTGGCTCCACTGTCACAGATCCGCTTGCAGTGGCTTCTGAATTCAACTAGTACTTCACAAGCTGCACTGCATCGCTGCTGTCTGCCCTCTCACCTGCCCCCAGATCCACCCAATCCTTTTCCAACCCTGCACATGCCCCCTCCTCCTTATTCCGCCTGGTTACCTCAGAAGAAGTATTACACGCGTTGCTTGCCCTAAACCCAGCCAAAGGTAAGTGCCCCACTGGCCTAGACTCAAAAATGTTGTACCTGTCTGCTCCTGCCATCGCCTATCCTCTGGCCGCACTACTCAATCTCTCTTTCTTTCTAGTCTCCATCCCATCCAAATGGAAGCATGCCACTGTCATCCCACTTTCGAAAGGTGGCGACCCATTAATCCTTGGAAACCACTGTCTTATCTCCCCATACTGGCTAAGCTGCAGGAACACCTTGTCCTGTCTCAACTCTCCTCCTTCCTTGACTCTACATACTTTTTCACACCTTACCAGTCTGGTTTTAGGAAAACCCACTCCACTGCAATGTCCCTGTTGAGGCTCACCGATTCCATCCACATTGGTATGGACAATGGTCACATCACCTCAGCAATCTTTGCCGACCTGGCAAAAGCGTTCGACACTGTCTCCCACCAACTCCTCCTGGCCAGACTCACACTAGTAGGACTATCCAGCGAGGCACTAAACTGGTTCCAGTTCTTTCTGATTGGTAGATCCCAGTCGGTCTGAATCGGTAACTCCATCTCAGCCCTCCTCACTGTCACTACTGGCGTGCCCCAGGGCTCTGTTCTCTGGCTGCTGTTGTTCTCTATATTTCTAAATGACTTGCTCTCTACCTGCCCTCACACATCCATTCACATGTACGCAGACGATACAGTGCTGTAGATGTCCAGCCCCACTACCACTGATGTGATGACCAGACTTCAGCTGGACTTCAACAATGTTCAGCACTGGTTTCACGCAAATCAGCTCTCACTCAGTGCCAAGAAAACGATCTCTATGACCTTTGGCACTAGGCAGAGACTCTCACAGCTTACCTCTACCCCAACTTTCCACACCCCAGACGAGTCTCCCCTGGAGGACTGCTTCTCCTTCAGATATCGCAGGGTTTGCCTTGACCAGCACCTCGACTTTTCTGTACATATCGATGCCATCCTAAAAATGCTGCACCCCAGGCTGGGTGCTCTATGCCGTAATCGTGGATGCACCCCGCTGTTGGCCCGCCATGCCATTGTACAGAAAATGATCGTACCCATTTTTGACTACGGAGATGTAGTCTGCAATGCGGCACCCAAGTCCACCCTAGCCAGACTGGACCCACTATCCCACTCATTCTGTCGCTTCGCTCTTGAGTGTCCTCCTCCCACCCACCACTGTGTCCTCTACCAGTCCCTGGACTTCTCCTCCTTCCAGTCCCGTAGGTTTACCCACTAAGCTAGCATCATGGCCAGAACTGTACATAGTCCCTTCCACCTACCTCACATCAGTGCTCTCTGCCCCTACCAATCCAGCATATTCACTGAGAAACAATGATAGTAGGCTTCTAGCGGTACCACGCATGTCCACCACCGCCAATCAACAACCTTTTAATTATCGCGTGCCTGCTGTATGGAACTCCCTCCCCAGGGGAGTTAGATGTGCTTCTTCACCCCAGCACCGCAACTACCTCCTCAAAGCTCATTTTGCCTCCCCCTGCACCTGCAAGTAATTTACGTGGACCACCCAGAGTCCAGTTCATTCCCCTCATTCTAATTGTGCCAATATTGTGTGCTGTCCCAAGTTCTGTAGGACTTGTGTATCGCAGCTTAAGTTCCACATGATGTGCACCTTCCTGCTGCTGCATGGTACCGCACTGTAACTTATATTGTGCTGTTGTTGTTATTGGACTAGTGTAACCCCACTTGTTTTGTATTGTCTACTTCTCTAGCCAGTATTTTTTATGTTTCTTGGATTTTTTTGATATTTTGATGATTTTAATGTTTTTTCCTGTAATAGACTTATAGAATGGCTATGTACCCGTTTCCCCCCTCCCCCAGGATGCATATGGAATCGAGCAGTAGTCTGCTCAGTATGCTTTTCTGGTAAAACTTATAAATAAATAAATGGACATGGCATCTAAACTAACCTCTCACCTGTGTTGTGATCCCTCCGTGAGGCACATTGGCAGAGCGTTGTTGGGTAGTTTGCATTGTAATCATCTGAGCTATATATGTCATGTGGATAAACGGAGCGTTTCAATTTCCAGTGTTGCAAATCCAGCATCTGAAGGCTTTTTCTGATCCATTTTGCTTCAACATTGTCAAGAACTATGATTCTAAAATATGCCCCTTTGTTATTTAGAACGTATTTAGCTGTCCTTTAGACTTACTCCCTCCCCCCAACAATTTTTCCCATGTCTCGTTATCCATGGCTGCTCCTTCCTTTGGCCAGGTGGGCAAGTGGCTACCTGTGCCACCTCTTGGACAACCAAGGACAAGTAACGTTGAAAAAATATTTCCCAAGCTGCAGAATCCCACACTGGGGCAGGGCACTTTGCAGAGGTGAGGTACTTGCCTTTTGGGGAGGAAGAGTGTGGGCCACACAGCACTGGTGCATAAAAATACTTATTTTTTAAAGGAGTAGTACACCCAGAATTTGCAAAAAAGATAGGTTGTGCAGAATGTTTTGATTTGTGTGTGAAGTCCTAGTGTGTCCTTCCCTCTGTCTGCGATTAGGAGTTTTTCCTAAATTAGCCTGCTAGCTTTATGGTAGTTTTTCAACCCCTGAGGATCTCCATCAGAGCCAGATTTATTGCTTTTCTTGCTCCTACAATGCATCCTGTCTCATGTGACAGTGATATAGCAGTGGCAGAGGGTGACTATGAAAAGGCAGAGATACTGAAGGAATACTTTTGCTCAGTATTCACAAAAGAAGAAGAGGGGGTGGTACCTAAACCAAACAGTAGAAGCACTCTGGATGGGGGGGGTCGATGCCAGTCCATTCACAGAAGGAAAGGGTCCTGAAAGAACTCCTAAAACTCAAGGTGGACAAAGCAGTGGGGCTTAATGGGATTCATCCCAGAATTCTAAAAGAATTAAGGAGAGACCTAGTGACACCACTGACTACCCTTTTTAACATATCATGGGAGGATAGTGTAGTACCTGAGGACTGGAGGGGGGGCAGATGTGATTCCTCAGGGAGAGGTTGTGGATATGGCCTACCTAGATCTAGGCATTTGACACAGTCCCACACAAAAGATTAATAAACAAGTTAGCCAGCCTGGGAGTAGGTCCCTGGGTGGTAGCGTGGGTAACAAACTGACTGGACAACAGGACCCAGAAGGTAATAGTGAACCGAGTACACTCTGAAAAAAGGGGAGTTACTAGTGGAGTACCACAGGATTCAGTACTGGGACCGGTCCTCTTTGATGTCTTTATAGGAGACATTGCAGAGGGTCTGGAAGGAAAAATATGCCACGACACAAAGATCTGCAACAGGGTTGATACACGGGGTGGAAAGGATGAAAAGGGACTTGGCAAGACTGGAGGAATGGTCAGAAATATGGCAGCTTAGATTCGGTACAAAAAAGTGCAAAGTAATGCACCTGGGAAACAAAAACCCAGGGGAAGAGTACACTGTGTGGGGGGTTACTAACAACAACACAAATGGAAAGTGACCTAGAGTAGATGTATCAGATGACCTTAAGGTAGATACGCAATGTGAGAAGGCTGTAAGGAGGGCTGGGGGGATACTAGGATGTATAGGGAGAGGCATCACCAGTAGAAAACAGGAAGTTGTTATCACTCTGTACAGACAGTTGGTGAGACCCCATCTGTAGTACTGTGTGCAGTTCTGGAGACCCCATCTCCGCAAAGACATACACAGATTGGAGGCTGTCCAGAGGAGGGCAACTAAAATGGTGCAGGGTCTGCAACATAAAAGTGCTTAATATGTATACCATTGAGGAAAGGAGGGAGAGGGGGGACATGATAAAAACTTTCAAGTACCTCAAGGGAATCAACAAAGTCTAAGATTGGAGCATTTTTCAGAAAAAGAGATGTGCAAGAACAAGGGGGCACAATTTGAAGATAGAGGGGGTACAGCTCAGGGGCAACATGAGGAAGTATTTTTTTTTTCACGGAGATGGTGGTGGACGCATGGAACCACCTTTCTGAGGAGGTCGTGGGGTCAAAAACAGTGGGGGAATTCAAGAATGCATGGGACAGACATAAGGCAATTATAGTGAGGGGTAGGAGGAAGTAGGCTATTGGGTAACTAGAATCTGCAGTTTATCCAATAGGTAGGGAAATGGGCAGACTAGGTGGGCCAAGCGGTCCTTATCTACCATCAAAGTCTGTGTTTCTATGACCATAGATTTAGCTGCAAGCACTGCTTTAGAATTAGTTCACAACAGCAGAGCTGTATAACTTTTCAGTGTGCACAAATGGCTACATGTACAGTTCAGCAGATACTTGAGAGCTGAGTGGGGTTTCTGTAAGAAAATCTTCTATACAACTCTAATTCAATAGTTTTGTTTTCTGTGTGTGTCAGGTCTAGCTAGCAGAGAAAAAAACCTACTCCATTAGCTCTCAAGTATCTGCTGAACTGCACACGTAGTCATTTGTGCACACTGGATAAGAAAGTTACACAGCTCTACTGTTGCGAAATAATTCTAAAGCAGTGCTTGCAGCTGAATGTATGGTCTCTGCTACATCACTGTCACATGAGACAGGATGCATTGTAGGTACAAGAAAAGGAATCGCTCTGGCTCCGATGGAGATCCCCAGGGGTCGTAAAACTACCATAAAGCTAGCAGGCTAATTTAGGAAAAACTCCTAATAGACAGAGGGAAGGACACACTAGGACTTCACATACAAATCAAAACATTAAAACATTCTGCACAACATGTTTTTGCAAATTCTAGGTGTACTACTCCTTTAATTAATTTGTTTTTCATGTACATACATTTTGTCCTTGCTGAATGCAGCCTCCCTCAGTGTCCATCACTAGCTTAATGGCTTTCGTTTTTTATAGTTCACACAGGGATGCTCAATTTGTGTTGGGCAGCAGTCTTGAAAAAGACCCATCTGTCAAACCTCAATTAAAAGGTTTTAATTAAATTTTTCCCACCCACTCCCACACGCTACAGCCTCCTCTGCTCATACCATTGATGACAAATACTCCAGGTAGTTCATGATGTCCTCTTTGACTAGTGTCTCCATCAGTTTACCCACAATAGAGGTAAGGCTGACAGGTCCGTAGTTATGAAGTTGCTCATTGCACCCCTTCCCCCCCCAAAGAAGCAGGACTTCATCTGCTACCCTCCAGTCTTTTGGAACTACCCCTGTCTGAACTGAGCTATTGAATAGCCTTATCAGGAGTTCAGTTAATTCCGCTGCCAATTCCTTGAGCACCTACAGATGTGTTCCCTCTGGCCACGGGGCATTTTCTATCCTTAGGGCTGCTAGCCCTTTCTGAACCCTTTCACTGGTAAATATTTGCTGCCTCATCTCAGGATCCACCTTACAGCTGGATTAAAGGAGAACTGCGCTGGACCCGCAAGTAATTTTTCCCTCTAGAGGCTGGTTTATAAGTACTGGTTCAAATCCTGTTATTGTTCCATCTACATAGACCTTTTAGTAACCTCAGTGGATATTTCTGCTCTACGCTCTGTTGTTAAGTACCATTTTAGAAGTGTATGTTCAAACCACATGAAATCTTGCTGTATTCTGACTATTGCAGTTAGCCCCAGCCTTTAAACTGCCCCGGAGAACAAAGGGTTGACTTTCTATGCAGAGCATAGAATGCTGAGTTCGAGCTTGGTTGAGGTCTCTGTCTGGAGCCCTTTGAAATCCAAGTGTCAGATTCCTTACTCCGCCTCACTGAACAATCGCTCCGGAAATTTCTCCTTCAGCTCGGTTTGAAAGTCAGTTAAAGTCTCGATTAAGTTGTCAGTTTTTACTGAAATTATTTCCGCGTAGTCGGTTCAGTCTCTGTCTGTAGTACCATGAGTGCTAGATGGGTTTTGTTCTGTTTTTCTGTGTGGAAATTGTAAAGTGTTAGATCGGTTCGGCTGAACCGATCATTTGTATTGAATCCTTGAGTTTTATTTTAGAGTGTGGTTACCGGTTCTTATCGGTTCTAAAAAAAAAAACATGTTTTGAACGTTTTTTTCCAACACCCGTGACACGGTTAGGAACCGATAAGGGAGTCTTGCCTGGTGGTTGCCATAAAAAGGGTAAGTTTGGTTAGGTTGGCCATGTCTGAGAAACCCAAGAAAAAAACCGGGCCCACTGGGTTTCAACACTGTAGTGAGTGTGGGGAGGTATTTTCTAAGGCCGACCCCCACACCACCTGTGTTTATTGTCTGGGGTTTGAACACCTCGATTCAGACTGCCAAATTTGTAAAAATATTCCTAAATCTGCTTTTGAAAAGAGACTAGGTAGAGACTAGGTAGACTGAGGGAAAAGGAGGTTGAGAAGTCCGCTGACCCAGATGGTCAGCCCGGTTCGGTTCCGACCGTACCAGAAGGAGTGCTCTCTGACCAGAGCGATACTACTTTGGGCAAGAGGAGAGCCGATCCTGAGGGGTCGGTTCCCACAGAAAGGAAACGCAAAGAAAAATCGACCTTGTTTGGATCCAGAGGTTCATGTTCCGACTGCCAAGGAAATACAGTGGCGTGAAAAAGTATTTGCCCCCTTCCTGATTTTCTCTATTATTGCATATTTGTCACACTGGATGTTTTCAGGTCTTTAGAGAAAATGTAATATTAGATAAAGGGAACCTGAGTGAACAAATAACACTTGTTTTTTTTTTTTTTCATTTCACCTATTTAATGAAAAAAGTTAACCAACAACAACTGGCACTGTGTGAAAAAGTAATTGCCCCTTACATAATAACTGGTTACTACATTTAGCTGCAATGACTGCAGCCAAACACTTCCTATAATTCAATATCAGTCTTTCACATCGCTGTGGAGGAATTTTAACTCACTCTTCCTTGCAGAACTGCTTTAATTCAGTAACATTTGTGGTTTTCGAGCATGAACTGCTCGCTTCAGGTTCTGCCACAGCATCTCTATTGGGTTTAAGTCTGGACTTTGACTAGGCCACTCCAAAACTTTAATTTTACTTCTTTTAGCCATTCTGATGTGGACTTGCTTTTGTTATGGATCATTGTCTTGCTACATGACCCAACCACGCTTCAGCTTCAGCTGACGGAAGGATGACCGGACATTCTCCTTAAGAATTTTCTGGTACAGAGCAGAATTCATGGTTCCTTTAATTTTGGCAAGTCATCCAGGTCCTTAGCAGCAAAGCATCTCCACACCATCACACTACCACCACCATGTTTGACTGTTGGTATGGTGTTCTTACTGTGGAATGCTGTGTTGCTTTCACGGGACATTATGGGATCCATGTCATCCAAAAGTTCCACTTTGGACTCATCTGTCCATAGAACATTTTCCCAAAAGCTTGTGGATCATCCAGGTGCTTTTGGCAAATGTGAGACAAGCATTTATGTTCTTCTTGGTTAGCAGTGGTTTCCGCTTTGCTACCTCTACATGAAGCCCATTTTTGCCTGTAGTCTCTTCTGCTTGTGGAGTCATGAACACTGACCTTAGCTGAGGCAAGAGAAGCCTGCAGTTCTTTGGATGTTGTTTTAGGATCCTTTGAGACTTCCTGGATGATTTCAGCTCGCCCTTGGAGTAATTTTGGCAGGCTGCCCACCCTGGGAAGATTCACTACTGTTCCAAGTGTTCTCCATTTGGAGATTATGGCTCTCACTGTGGTTCGATGGAGTCCCAGAGCCTTAGAAATAGCTTTGTAACCCTTTCCAGACTGATAGAGGCAACACATTTTTCTGATCTTTTCAGGAACTTCCTTTGATCATGGCATAATGTGCTGGTTGAATCTTTGTGCTGGCAACGTGACTCTGATGGTAAGGGTCAAAATAAGTGAGGTTTATATTGAGCAGGGCTGGCTGTAATCAAGCCTGGCTGTGTTCAATCAGCTGACTCTAATTATCCTTTTAATTGGGTTGATTTAACTAGGGGCAATTACTTTTCACACAGTGCCAGTTGGTGTTGGTTAACTTTTTTCATTAAATAAATAGTAAAAAAAAAAAGTGTTATTTGTTCACTCAGGTTCCCTTTATCTAATATTATATTTTGTCTAAAGACCTGAAAACATCCAGTGTGACAAATATGCAATAATAGAGAAAATCAGGAAGGGGCAAATACTTTTCACGCCACTGTAGCCAGAGCTTATCTGCTGTGGAATCATCATTGGTTCGACCGACCGGCACCTTTGTGGGTTCGTTGGTTCCACTGGTTCAAGATTATACCCCTGAAGATTTTTATGAACTGGAGTTTGTGGAGGAGGGGGAGTTTGAAGATGATGGTGGTGATGATGAAAGTCTGGTTGTGCCTGTGTAACCGGATATCTCCCCAGACAGCAGTCTAGGGGCAGGAGCAGGCCTTTTCATAGGCCTTTCTACCAGCCACTAGCCTCTTCTTCCTTTTCATGGAGGGGGTTCTTCAGCGGTAGAGGCAGAAGGGGGATGAGCAGGGCTGCATCCACTCCTCACCCTAAGGCCCCTGCCAAGCAGACACCCTGATGAGCCTGCCCAGGTCGACTCTCCTATTCCAGTAGGGGGCAGGCTGACTTACTTTGTCCAGGACTGGATGTCTATTACATCAGACAAGTGGGTCTTGGAAGTAGTAGGCCAGGGACTGGTTCTCAGCTTCAAAAAATTTCTGAAGATGAGAGCCAGATCTTTTCCACCTGCAGGTCTCTCGGAAACCCTTGCCCTAGAGGCAGAGGTTTCATCTCTGCTGGCTTTAAGAGCCATAGGTACTCTCTCTGTGGCTTTAAGAGCCATAAAGAGAGTACCTACCCTACACTGGGGCACAGGTCTGTACTCCAGGTTCTTCCTTACCCCAAAAAAGACAGGGGAGTGGCGACCCATCCTAGACCTAAGATACCTAAACAAACATCTTTTAAAACCAAAGTTCAAGATGGTAACTCTGGGAATAATCCTTTCCTCTCTAAGGCTAGGGGACTGGCTAGACTCCCTGGACCTCAAAGATGCCTATTTTCACATTCCCATCAGCTGCTCCCACAGAAAGTACCTCAGGTTCGAGTTGCCCTCAGGCCACTATCAGTTCAGAGCAATGCCCTTTGGCCTAACTTCAGCCCCAAGGGTCTTCACAAAGTGCCTGGCAGTAGTAGTTGCCTTTCTAAGGAGGCAAAAGATTGCCATTTTTCCATATCTGGACAACTGGCTCATAGTGGCCAGTCCCCAGACCAAGTCAAGTCAGACCTACAAGTGACCCAGCAAGTGCTTACTTCTCTAGGATTTCTTCTCAACCTTCCCAAGTCAGTTCTCGAGCCAGTGCAGCTCCTTACCTTTATAGGCACAGAGCTGGATACTGTCAAAGCAAGAGCCTTTCTTTCCCTGGAAAGGGCAAGAGTTCTTATAGAACTGGCTTCTTCCTTCAGCCTTCGGGTGTCTCGACCAGCTCTTGGGCCACAAAGCAGCCTCTACAGCAGTGGTCCAAGTGGCAAGATTCCAGATGAGGGACATTCAGTTCCGTCTCAGGGCTTTTTGGTCCCAAAAGAAGGACTCCCTTACCAAACTGATCCCAGTGACCCGGACCCTGATCCAAACCCTTCAGTGGTGGCAGGATCAGGACAATCTAAAGCAAGGGGTCCCATTTGCCTCTCACTCATTCAGTGGTCCTTTCCACGGATGCTTCCCTCCTGGGCTGGGGAGCCCATCTGGGGGCTCTCACTGCCCAGGGACTGTGGTCGCCTCAGGAATCTCTTCTCCATATCAATCTCCTGGAACTCGGGGCAGTTTTTCTGGCCCTGCAAGCTTAATCTCAGTCAGTGCAGAACAAAGTGGTTCAAGTCAGAACAGACACCACCACCACCATGTGGTACATCAACAAGCAGGGAGGCAAGCAGTCTATGGCCTTGTGCACAGAAGCCATGAAGTTGTGGTCCCTGGCTTATTCCCTGCAAACCTCTCTGATAGTAGTCCGCCTTCCGGGGAAGGACAATGTGCTAGCAGATGCACTGAGCAGGATTTCACAGGGCCATCATGAATGGTCCCTGGACCCTCAGGTCTTGAAGGTGATTTTTTTCAAGGTGGGGCACTCCAGAGATAGATCTCTTTGCAGCCCCAGACAATCGCCAACTTCCTCTCTTTTGTTGCAGACCCCCAGTCTTGGGCACAGTCTCTCTGGATGCTCTGATTCTGAACTGGGAAGGAAAATTTCTGTATGCTTTCCTTCCCTTTCCTCTACTGTTCAAAGTTTTAGTCAAGATAAAGTCACAACCTTGCAAAGTGATTCTGATTGCTCCAGATTGGGCCAGACAGCCTTTGTACCCCCTGTTACTGTCCTTAGCAGTCCATCTTCCCATGTCTATTCCCAGGAATTGCAACCTGTTAACCTCCTCTCAGGGGAGGATTTGGTACCCCAATCTTCAGTCTCTCAATCTCAAGGCATGGCTCTTGAAGAGTTAGAGTATTTGCATCTGTCTCAGGGGGTTCTGGACATCCTCAAAGCCTCTCGAAAGCCCGCCACTAGAAAGACCTATAACTCCAAATGGAAGAGATTCAGCATGTGGTGTTCTAAGCAGCATATTTCCCCAGACACTGCTGAATTGTCTACAGTTCTGGATTATATGGTCCATCTTAATGGCCTAGGCCTCAGACCAGCTACTCTCAAAGTACACTTGTCAGCTGTCTCCGCTTTTCTGTCAGTGGGGAAGTCTTCCTCACTATCATCTCATCCTGTGTTCTGTAAATTTTTCAAAGGATTGCTTCATACCAATCCTCCATTCAGAGATCCTGCCCCTGCCTGGGATTTAAATGTTTGTATTGCTCAATTGATGCAACCCCCCTTTGAGCCTATGTCCTCAGTAGAGCTTAAGTACTTGACTTGGAAAACTGTTTTCTTGGTAGCCATTACCTCTGCCAGACGTATCAGTGAACTGCAAGCCCTGTCAGTGGAACCTGATTTTATCTCCTTTCATAGGGATAAAGTGGTCCTTAGAACCAATAGAAGGTTCTTGCCCAAAGTGGTTTCAGATTTTCACCTGAACCAGTCTGTCTCTTCCTGTTTTCTTCACTGATCATTCCTCTTCAGGAGAGAGGAGGCTACACAGTTTAAATGTTAAAAGGGCCCTTAGCTACTATATAGAGCATACCAAGGGTCACAGGTTTGATTCCCTCCAGCTGTTCCTCACTTATGGAGAAGTGGGAAAGGGCAAACCTGCCACCAAGAGAACTATTGCCAGGTGGATTGTATGTTGTATACAATTCTGCTATGAGAAACTAGGAAAAATTCTACCTTCAGGCCTGAGGGCACACTCCACCAGAGGTACAGCTGCTTCCCTGGCTACTGCCAGGGATATTCCTCTCTTAGAAATTGTCAAGCAGCCACCTGGAAAACGGTCCATACCTTTACCAAGCATTACTCTCTGAATATACAGGCTAGGAGTGATGCTTGGTACAGCACAGCAGTACTTCAGAGCCTGTTTCCAAAGTAGGTTCTGTCCCTCCTCCATGGAGGTACTGCTTGGTAGTCTGCACTTGTCAGAATACAGCAAGACGTCATGTTGTTTGAAGAAAAAATTACTCACCTTAGTAATTATGTTTCTTCTAATGGAGTCTTGCTGTATTCTGACCTCCCTCCCTGCCTCCCCTCTCAGAACCTGTTTTTGGGAAGTGGGTGGGCAGGTGCAGTGTTGCATCTCAGGGGTGCTCCTTTTACACCCTCTTCATTTTGTTTGGGTGTTTCTTATCTTTATTCTTATTTGGATTGGTTTTGGGTTTTGGGTTTCCTGACTTGAGTCTTCCTTTGGGGATCCAAAACTTTTTGTTGCCAGTTGGCTAGTAAAAATTTTACAATTTCCACAAAATAGTTAGTGAGTTTTTGCTCGTAAAAATCTGATGGTTGGATTTCAAAGGGCTCCAGACAGAGACCTCAACCAAGCTCAAGCTCAGCATTCTATGCTCTGCATAGAAAGTCAACCCTTTGTTCTCTGGGGCAGTTTAAAGGCTGAGGCTAACTGCAATAGTCAGAACACAGCAAGACTCCATTAGAAGAAACATAATTACTAAGGTGAGTAATTTTTTCATGTAGTTTATGTCCCAAACAACCGCAGAGTTCTGAAATAGAACAAAGGTGCATTGTGCCAACAACAGAAGAGTAAAACAGGGACATAAACTACATCATGCAGTTCTAAAATGGTTCTTACAAGCAGCACAGAAATCAGAAACAACCACTAGTATAACTAAAAAGTCTGATAGCTAGAGAAATAACTGAATTTGAATGAGCATTTTAAAAGCAGCATCTGTTGTGAAAAATGAAGTATAGATTCAGTGCAGTTCTCCTTTAATGCCACGCTCTGGCAGAAGTAGTCATTAAGAACAGCTGTGTTCTTTCCGATTCCGTCCCTTTCAATTACCCCACCTTCCTCTGTTAGCCTAACAATTCCTCCTCCCTTCTTTCTTTTTTCCCTAATATATTTAAAGAACTGTTTTTTCCCTCCCTTGACCCCTCTGCAATACACAGTTTTGTCTGCTTTTGCTTCTCTGACTGCCCTCTTGGTTTCCCTGTTTCTTGTTTGGTACTCCCCCCATTCTTCTTCCAATTGTTGTTCCTTGTACCTGATGAAGGCCTTCTTTTTGGCTCTTAGTACTTTCCTGACTTTTCCAGAGAACCCTACTGGTCTCTTGTACCTGCTTCTTTTAATTAACAGTGTCATGCAAGACTTTGTTGCCTCAAGAATGGCCCCCTTGGTTGCCCCCATCTTTTCTCCACACCCCTGATGCTCTCCATTCCAACTAACTTGTCCAAGACCAGCTCCCTCATCTGCTTGAAGTCTGCCCTTCTGAAATCTATGACTTCAGCTTCTGATGAGGGCTTACTTGTCCCAAGAGCCTGGTCAAACCATATAGAGTTATAGTCATTGGAACCTTGTGGCTCCCGTGCCCTCACTTCTCCTACCATTTCTGAGTTGGTGAGCACCACATCAAAATTGACAGCCTGCCTAGTGAGTTTCTTAACTAACTGCACCAGCAGGCAGTCCTGCAATGTATCAGTAAGGCCTGACTTCTAGAAGCTCTGGCAGCTGGAATGACCCAGTCAGTATCTGGCAGGTTTATGTCTGCAACCACCACTACTCCCCCCACACACTTTTGAAAATCACCTTTCTAGTTCTGTCCCTAGGTTCTTATCTCTCTCTCGCCTCTGTCCTGGAGTCTATTAAATCACCTCCATATGTTATTGTTTGCCTGAGGATGATGGGTGCTGAACCCACAGTGATTCTATATTTCCATTACCTCCCCTGATGTTTCCATCCGCTGCTGCCTCTGTGCCTTCCCTGACATAAAGGGCTACGCCTCTGCCTTTACCTTTTCCTCTGTTATAGACATGGTGCAGCCTGGGACTTTCAGGTCCCAGTCATTATTCTGTATAGCCTAAGTTTCTATGATGGCTGCTAGATCCATCTTGGTATCTGCCACCATTGCCTGGCACTCAATGATGTTATTCCCCAAACTCCTGTCACTTAGGCAGGTCCCTTTCCATCTTTCTCCTGATCCCTTCTTCCTTCTCCCATATTCTTCATTATTCTCCTTTAACATTTTATTTTCATGCTGAATGCAGGCTTTGTGAGCCTTCCCACACTAGCCTCTTGCCCTAACCTAATTTTTTTTTGTTGTAATTCTGTTTTGTGCCTTGACTCAGCGTGGTGGATGTACCTCCTCTTCAGAGCCCAGACCCTGCACCTGGCATCCCCCCCCCCACCAGGCCGCCCAGACTGGGATGCCTGCAGCTTGCCCCCTGAAGTTTGGCTCCCTGAGAGGAGGGAAAGAGATCTACTTGAGGCCGTAGCCAAGGCTTATGCCTTGGGCATCATTCAGGTGGAGGTCCGGGGGCTTCATGGTGCAGCTGGTCCAGGGTTTTTTCTTGTAAGTTGCCCTGGAGGCACAGATGTGCAGTAACATCACTGCAGGTCAGGCGTGCTTTTGCTCCCTACCTACAGACATCAGCTGTTGCCTCCCCCCGAAGAGTGGCCCTGGGTGTTGCACACCCAGCCTCCACTGGGTATTGCTGATATGCCGGGAAGCCATAACTCTACCTCCCCCCCAGGAGGAGGTAAGTTGTTCGTGAAACACTCATCCTACCTCCCCTCAGCCAACCCTCTAACACACCATACTTATTCCCGAACGCCAGTCATCAGCACCGCAGGCAGTAGCACTACTGCTGCACCGGCGAGCCAGCTCTCCTAACCTAAGCTGAACTTAAACCTTACTGTTACCCACCTTACTACTACTAGTCCTCTGGTCATGGGGAGCCCTAGCTAGATTCCCCACCCTGTCTCCCTTCTCAGTGATTCCCTTGTCTCCATCTTCCCCACAGTCAGTTTAACTGTCCAGTGTAGATGTCAAACATCTGCCCCAGAGCACAGGCCCCCTCTCTCGTCAAGTGAAGGCCATCACCCTTGAAGAGCCTCCTGTCCCACAACCCCCCCAATCACTCAGAAAGTGGTACCCCTCCTTCTGAAACTATTCCTTCAACTACCAATTAAACTCTTCAGTCTCTTCCGTTCTTAATCTGTCATTCCCATTTCCCCTGTTCCACTCAGGGATGACCTAGGAAAAGGCCAGGGAAGCAGAAAGCATCTTGAATCTGTCGCCAGCCACTTTAAAGCTCTGACTCACTGCCTCCACGGGTTAGTTTGCCAGATTGTTGGTACCCAAATGTACCAACACCCCCTGCTCCCCCTGCCACTTCTTCCTCATCTTCTTTATCCTGTCTATATCATGGATGGCTGATGCACCAGGAAGGCAACTGACCATTTCACTCCCCTTCCCTGCACCTGCCACCCTCTCCACACCTCTAATTACTGAGTCCCCAGTCACTGAGATTCTTCTTGCTGACTTCCTCCTGTTCACCCCCTCAGGTGTCGCCACCAAGTCCTGCCCATTTTCCCCAACTGACTCAACATCACCCCCTTCAATGGAGTCAGGTACCTGAGTCTTCCAGAGCAAAGTGATTTGCCATCTGGATGGTGTGAGATTGGTCGAACACCTTATGGCTGCCCCTCACACCCTTCCCCCCGCCCCTGAACCAGTGAGCCTCTGTGGTGTGGACCCCAGCTGAGCTAGTTCTGCAGCTGAGATATCTCAACTATTGCTGCTACCAGTTGAGCATGAAGCTCAGCAAAGGTCCCACAGATGGGGCAATGCACCCTTCTCCAGAACATAACCCAGGAGAAGAGCACCCCACAGTCCCCATACCTGACTATCTCTCTGCTGTACTTCATCTCCATATTGATCCTATGGTAAACCCCAGAGGGTTGTCAATAGCTTGATTTGCTCGGCTTAATATCCTTAGACTAGAACAAAAAAGGCCTACCTTGTATATGGAGTTCTGTTACATATGTACCTCCGACACCCAGAGTCAGACTGGCCCACCAGAATACCTGGAAATTTCCAGGTGGGCCTCCTCTGTTGGATACCTGGTTACTTTCTGAACTCTGAGAATTATTGGTTTTATCATGTTTTTTTTTTTTTTTTTTTAGTGGGCCCTGTAAGTAACATGTAAGATGAAAACACAGAGCTAGTATATGATACTGAAGTAGAATACTGATATGAGTGTGTCACCCTGGGCCTTCCCATATTGATTTTCCAGGTGAGCCCCTGTATCAGCTTTCCCGGTGGAGGCCCTGTATTCCAGTCTGACCCTGCCTACACCTCCCTTACTTACTCCCTTGACCTTGGTTAATTCCTATGAAATATTTGTATAATATACATAAATATACAAAAATGGGTAAATACATATTTTACTGGTATCATCCAAATGTAACAGCAAATCTCAGTATTCACAAATAGACTGCTTGTTGCACAGTTTCTTTTCATTTTCAAATGTGCTTCGGTTCTTGCTGCCTACAATAAAATCATAGTAGTACCAGAACTAATGTCACAAATAAAAACAATTAAAGTCAGTCTGTATTATTATAAGAGGGAGTGTCTCAGTGAGCTCTGTACTGCCAGTCAGGAGTCCGAGCACCTTAAGACTGAGGTAAGTGCATTCAGACTGTGGTAAATGCATTCATACACTGTAAGAGCTTGAAAGTTATTTTGCTTAGAATTTCTGGTTTACATGAACAAAGTATGCCTGGCCTATGTAACCATAGCAGAAGCGTCTAAAAGTGATTCCTGACTGGAATCTAAACTGTTTGACATATTTTGCCCTGAGCAACCCCAACCCCCTTATCTTTTTGTCATATGTCATGTAGAAGTTCTAGTGACACCTTGTGTGCTGTTTCCCTAATATTTTAATAGTGACACTGGGGCCTCATATTCAGATGGCTTGGGGTGCAATTTAAACCCTCAGCACTCACAAATAGCATATTAGATAGCATTAACCAGTACTGTACAATAGCCCAGACGCACAGGTAAAGTCGAACATGCGGGGTGGTAATTTACATATTAGGGCAGACTAGATGGGCCTAGCAGTCCTTTTCTGCCCACAAATTCTGTGTTTCTATGTGTGTATGGCCAGCCATACTCAGGCACAGTACTGTGCTGAGTGCAGAAGGCTTGTCATTTGCCATTTGTGACTCCAAATTGGCACCAGGGAACTCAGAACCAGGATAGACAGTGAATGAGAGAGAACTGCATGTATGTGGTGGTGGGGGAGGGTGCAGCATAAAGGGAGTGGGAGATTGTACTATGAGAAATTGGAAAAGATCATTTATTCCTTCCTCTTACTTTCCACGTACCCTTTATAGTACTCTGCAGTCAAAACCAATGGGATATTCCCTGTCGATCCTAAAGGCTGATGCATGATCCAATCAGATTTGAGCTGGCCATGGGCCAACCTCTTTGTCTCATCCAATTAGCTCCAGTTTACTAAGTGCATCTAGAGAGGTTGGTCGTGATCCAAGTTTTCTCCCAACAACCAACAAATTACAACTCAACTATCTCAGGTACAGCAACTTTACTATCAGATCACTAACAAAATGCCTGGTAGCTAGATAGTGTCTTTACTCTTAACATGGGAAACTACTGTCATTTATCTCTGTATATTTTTTATGAGACGTGCCTATAAAACATAGAGGAGTTAGATATTTAAGTAAACAAAATGAATTCAAGCAAAATTCTGGGACTGTCTTGTACAGGGATCCCTCCTGTAGAGTTCCCTTCCCCACGAGAGGCTCACTCCAGCTGCACCAAATGCAGTCTGGCAGTTCTGGAGATCAGGCAAGCTCCTGTAGGAGTGGCACACCACCCCTGGTAAATGGAAGGTGAGCAGGGTCCCTTAGCATGTGCAGTCTCTAGAAGCGTCTGCACAGCACGGCAAGATGAACAAGAAATAAGCCCAATGCACTGTGTTACAGTGGCTGGGGACCTCCAGTAGCCCCCTCAGCCACAACAATGCCTTGGAGGATGAATTCTGTGCAGTTATTCATAAACAAGGTCATTACCTTAAACCCACATGCTAGCGTTGATCATCTGCTGCTTTCCTGATCCTGGAACAGTTTCTCCTCCTCGTGGCTGCCAAAGGAGCGACTGCTCCGCTTACCGAGTGACTCGTGACCATATTAAACAAGGGTCTTCAGGTTAAGGCCCTGCTAATCCTCAGCACATGGTAAAGAATTCTTTGTCTTGGTGGACACAGCAGAAGAACAACTTCTTCATCCACCGAGACTCTCAGCAGCCATGTCGTCTGCATCTCTTCCTCCGTGCTTCTCTAGCAGCCACTGTAGTCTCATGAGATTCAGGACTGCAGTGGGAGTATGCAAGACTTGCAGATCTCATGGGCAAATCCCACAAGACTATGTGGCCGTCTTGCCTAGGACCCAACACATAAAACAAATAGGGCTGTCCCAAATCTCTCCCTAACATTGCGAGATTTTGGTGGCCATCTTGCCTGGGGGCCGGCACCATGTGTATTAAAGGAATGAATGGGAGCAATTAAAACAAAGCAGTTCGCTCACTGCAAACACACTGGGCACACATTCACGCTTTCCAGATCCAAAATATCTAGCATTAAAGGACCAAATCAACACCAAAAAATGGAAGATATTTATATTTAAAAAAAAAAAAAAAGTGGACATACTTAATGGAGAGCCCATACCTCATACAGTTTTTTCTGTCCAAATCCCACAGATCGACAGAAAAAATCAGAGTCATGAGGAAATACAAAGAATGTGGAGTAATTTTCCCAGTCAGATGAAGGAGACACTACCTGCGCAGTCTGCGTTATAATGGAGAACAGGGGCTCCAGAAACACAGAAGAGCTAAACTCGGACAGAGGAAGCCCCTCTCCTCCATTGGCTCCACTGGCCCTAGACGTCAGCCAAGCACAGCTCCTGCTCCAAATGCTCAAAACCTTTAAAGCCTGCAATCGGGTACCAATCCCAAGGAGAACTATTCAGGACACAGCAAGAGGTGAACCCTCCCACAAAAGAAGAGAGGACACAGACAGCACCACAACTGAGACTCCAACTGAGCCCAAGGAGGAAATACTAGACAAATCAAAGAGGATGTGCCATGGAGAGAATATTGAAAAACTGATCAGGGTGGTGAGGGCAGCACTTCGAATTGCGGAGGAGCCCGAGCAAGCATCCACTTCGGAGGACCCACTGTTATCATTGGGCCAACCAGATAAGGAGGTACACTTCCCATCCTGTAAAACTATCGAAACTGTTCTCACAAAGGAGTACGATGCTCCAGAACAGACCAGGTTACCAGAGAAGAATATGATCAATAACTTGTTCCCTCTCTCCAAGTCAAGGAGAGAGGCTTGGGGAAAAGCACCAAAGGCGGATCAACCAGTATCCAAGCTTTCAAAATGCACAATACCTATTGAAAGCATTGCAGCACTGAAGGAGCCCATGGACAAAAAGATGGAGGAGCACCTCAGAAAAATACATGAGGTATCTGAGATGGTACGAGCCACAGACACTGCAATCTTCACAAGAAGAGCACTTCTCCAGTGACTGAGTCCCTGACCGAGTCCATTCCAGAGGACCCTCCACAAGCATATGAGGCAGAATGCGCTCTGCAGGTGATCAAATATATTATGGATGCCTCCTCTGATATATTGAGATTTGGATCCAGAACCGTGGTACTGGCAGGGCCAGTCACGCACTCTGGCTGAAGTTATGGCAGGCAGACAATGAGTCAAAGAGCGCCCTAATGAAATTGCCCTTCAAGGAAGGAACCTTATTTGGCAAATGCCTCACCTCCTACGTAAAAAGCAGATCGGGGCCGGCCCAGTGGCGCTGAGGGTTGAGGCGCTGGGCACCACATCTCGCTCCACACTGGCGACCCGGGTTCAGGAGCAGACTCAGGTCGCTGGTGGGTCGGCCGGGGGGGGGGAGATAGGCTGGAGCATCCCATGACAGCTCGCCTACTCCGGGGAAGGTTGAGGCCACAGCCCGCACACTTGCCTGACTCCGAGCGGAGGCTCGGAGTACTGCAAGCCCCTAATGGTAGGGGATGGGCGGCCACTATACAGCATAATGTTGGCACCTTGCACCTTGACATCAGGGGTCTCGCGCTGTAGGGGAGGGAGAAAGCGGAAAAATAGCCTGCCATCGCCAGGAAGACAGAGCTCTGGAGATGTGCCCTCAATATGCTTTCACCCGCCTGATGGCACCGGACCAAGGAAACATAAGATATGAGATAAAAGGGGCTCTGCCCCATCCCCGCTTGTGGGGTAAGCCGTAGCTCCATGAGGTTCCTGGGGTCATTCGGGTAGGGTGGATGGCAGAGGGATGTCTGCCTAGCAGCTCCCGATGGGTCGGGATGGTAGGCTGGGACAAGTGGAATAAATAGAGATTTAAAAAAAAAAAAAAAAAGGCAGATCGGGGTGGGAGGCTGGGAACAAGCTCAAGGTGGGACAAGGACGTCTGCCTGCCCTCGGACATGCCCTTTCATCAAAAGTCCAAACATTTTAAGCCTGGGATGCAAAATTACAACCCACAAAACCCCAGGCAATGGAACCAGAGACCCAAGTTCCAACATAAGGCATATGGGAACAAAACATGAAACAACTCTTAACAAGCCCTATGGCAACGGAGGTTACAAACCCAACTTCAAGAATCAGAGAAAGAAGCAATGAAGTTACACGGGCCCAAGCAAATAACACCTCAATTTGGCCAGCCCGGTGGCTCTGAGGGTTGAAGTGCTTGATGCCACACCTTGTGCTATGCTGGCAACCCAGGTTTGGGAACGGACTTGGGCTGCCAGAGTTTGGCAGGGGGAGAGGACTGAACATCCGGCAGACTGCTCTCTCACCTCTCCCATGAGTGGGTTCTTTGGCTGCATTGCTCCTGAGTAGCTCCCAGAGATCGTTGGCACAGAGAGCATCACTCTAAGAGGTGGGAGCTGTGGCAGACATCAACACGTCTGTGTATATCCACGCTCCAGGGGAAAACTCTGCAGAAAACTCTGGTCCCTGGGATAGGCAACGGCAGCCTCCAGTGCCCCGCTACCACACACCCAATGCCGGACTCATCCCACCAGCTCTCCCTATCCCTCACCCTGCCTTGGGTCTGGTGCACTTGATTGAGGATAGAGCACCAGGGTTAGATGGTGGCCTCACCTCGGGGGGGGGGGTTCAGAGCTTGGGTGTCCCTTGGACTGAGGCAGGTGGGAAGTCTTGGTCCCTGATTTCCCATAGGGCAAGCACCAGATGGGTGTTAGAGCAGTAGGGGTCGAGAGGGGCCTGCCTAAGACAGTTACCAGGCCCAGTGAAAAGAAAGTTCACACAAAAAAAAAATGTATATATCACCCCCCCAATTGCAGAGAGACTACAGGGATTTGTGTCTCAGTGGGCCCTCACGACGTCAGACAGATGGGTGAGGGAGGTTATTATGAGGGGGTACGCAATCGAACTCAAATGCAAATCAGTACCGCAAAGAACATTTATATCACCTACCCCAAAATGCCCTGAGAAAAACTGAGCCATAGATCTCGCAGTAAAAGACTTGTTACAAAATGGGGCTATTTCTCTAGTTACGAGAGAGGAAAAGAACTCCGGAATCTACTCCTTATTCTTTGTGGTCACAAAGAAGCCAGGGGGAATGCGCCCAGTCCTGAACCTTCTGTCCCTCTCACTCTAACTAACTTTCATTTATTGCTAACAAACCCCGGAAACTCCCAGTCTAAGCAACACTGCCCATCCCCTCCCCACTGCCTGGCTCAAGCAACACAACTTACTTCCTCCCTACTCGCTGGACCTCCTGCTCCACTGTGCCTAAAGCAGCTCTCCTGATTTTCTGGCCTGGCTCACAGAGGCTCCAAAGCCCCATTGCTCAGCCCATTTGCCCCTCTGTTACCAAACCTTTTCTCTCCTGACTCAGGATATCATCTGCAAGGCCAGTCACCTCCAAATAAGCATGTAGTCATGCTCAACCATGCTCATGTTGGTTTCTCTAACCTCCCTGCTACTGGCAACTGATATCTGCACATCAGTTCTGGCAGCAGACCAGCAAAAGCTGTGCCCCTCACCTACCACATATGATAATCCGGACACCCCAGTTTGTGTATGGGCATGAAGTCACCCTCATGAGTGAATTCCTCTTAGCCCTACTGTCTGATTATGAATGCCAACTGCTCAGCCTATTTATACACTCACTCACCCTCCAACTCCCCCACTCGCACCCACCAAACTGCCCTCTCCTCGCTCTTATTCTCCTTTCTGGAGATATAGAACCCAACCCTGGCCCCATTAACACCCACATTGACCATACAGACACCATCTGGACAAAGCCTGCCATCTAAAAATTGCCCACATGAATGTCTGCAGCCTCCCATCGAAGCTCCCCGAACTCGAGGCATGGGTAGCCCTGCACAGACCACGGGTGTTAGGTCTCTCTGAAACCTGGCTTAAACCCTACCACCTGGAATCCCACTTTCAACTGCAAGGATACTCCCTCCTATGCCAGGACAGACCTTGCAGAAAGAGGGGTGGAGATGTAGCACTATATGTGCAAGAACACATCACTGCCACCGTCGTCAGCTGCTCCACCCCCACCTCAACAAGTGAATGGCTCCTTGCTGAATTAACCCTGGGTGCATTCAAAAAACTTCACATCGGCTGCTGCTATAACCCCCCCCAACAGGAGGCATCCCAGCATTATCCAGCTTCTTGGATGGCATGGGGCACATAGCACCCGCAAGAGATCTGGTCGCAACTGGAGATTTCAACCTCAATTGGTTGGAGGCCACCCCAGTGCTAAACTATGCAAACCTACTGAAGGCACATAACCTGGAACAACTTATCTCCACCCCCACAAGGCACAGTGCTTGCAGACTCAACCACTCCCTCATTGATTGGGTCACCACTAACCGAATAGACTTAATCCTCCAAGCAGGCACAATGTCTGACTCTATCAGTGACCACACACCAACCTATACTATACTATCCACCAAGTCAAACCGCCCCCCCCAAACTACTGTCCTTCTAAAGGTTTGACTGCCAAGATCCAAAGCCAGCCCTCAGAGATGTTAGGGGGCTAAACTGGTCTGCCCTCTGCCAACACAGCAACATCTCTGATGCGGTCAAGTTCTTTACCTCCACCCTCTCTCGCATACAGGACACCTACTTCCCTCTCACAACCAGAAGGGTAAGGGGTGGCTCCACCTGCTGGCTTTCCAGAGAACTCCTGGCATTAATGAAAGTCTGGGACAGCAAATGGAGGGCATAAAAAGCATCCCCTTCCCCCCAACTCTGGAGTACCTACTGGCAGCTGCGAAGATCCTGCAAACAGACTGCCAAGTCGCTCAAGTGCCAATTTTCCCTAAATCAACAAAGAAACAATGTTGATAACCTGCACACTTTCTGGGCTACCATTGAATCTCTTTTAAACCCCAAGAATAATAGGCAGATAACACAACTCGCATGCCCCGCTGGTTCCGTCTCGGGCCCCACCGAAGTTGCAAAAGCTTTCAACTTAAAATTCATCGACCTATCACCCTGTCTTAGCAAGCCACCTGGCCTCCCCTGTCCCTGCCCAGAACCTTCAGCCAGACAACTCCCCCTCCTCCTGAACCACCACACTGCCACCACCCTTCCATTTTAGGGCTGTTAGCCAAACCGACACCATCAAACTGCTAAAATCTCTACAGACTAAAGGAAGTCCTAGCAGTGATGGATTGTACCCTGCTTTCCTAAGACTCATCTCACTTGCAGTTGTTAATCCCCTCACTTACATCTTCAATCTTGCCCTCACCACAGCTACTGTACCCGACTCCAGGAAGCATGCCAGTGTTGTACCAATTTTCAAAGCTGGTGATCCCCTCTCTCTGGACAATTACAGGCCCCTCTCCCTCCTCCCCCACCTGAGCAAACCGCTTGAAAAAATCATGCTTGCTTAGCTATCAGAGCACCTGGAAAAACACAACCTCCTATGTCCCCTTCAACATGTCTTCCGCAAGCAACACATAGTACCTCGTCTGCACTGGCCATCTTCACCAGCCATGTACTGAGGAACATGGACCAGGGCAAACCCACAGGTGCGGTCTTCATTGATCTGTCAAAAGCATTTGTCCTGGTCGATCATCACCACCTCCACTCAACCCTGTTACTGTTTGGCTGCTCCCCCGGACCTGCTGCTTGGTTCCGCAGCTATCTGTCAAACAGGTCTCTGTCAGTTATCATTGGCAAAGCATCCTCTGCTCCCCTCCCCATACACATCGGGGTCCCCAAGGGCTCATTCCTTGGACCTTTGCTCTTCTCCATGTTCATTAATACACTCCTTAGGGACAGTCTTAGTTGTAATGCTTTTCTCTATGCCGACAAGCTAGTCATCTATCACAGTGACAAATCAATTGACTCCCATCTCCTCTGCCCTCACACAGAACTACATCTCTATCCACCAATGGTTCCTCTCCAACAAGCTCCTAGTCAATGAAAAAAAGAGTAAATCAATGCTGTTCGGCTCTAAACCCTTCCTAGCCAAGGCTGCCAAAACCAATTCCTCCCTCCTGGTACTCACCCCAGCTGGCCCTCCCTTTGAAAATGTCACCTCATTTAAATACTTAGGAGTTACCCTTGACGCCTCCCTCTGTTTCTCTGAACATGTCAGTCATACCGCAAGAAGGATACACCAAAAGCTAGGCGCTGCATACTGACACAAACATTACCGGTCTGCTGAAGCATGCCTTGCCATCACACATGGAGAGCCTACTACCCCTCCTTGATTACTGCACCCAGTATACTCACACCTATCCTCTACCCTGCAATCATGACTAAACACAACCTACAACTCTGTATGTCGATTTGTTCTTCTGGCTTCTTTTCGTTCTCATCACTGCTCTCTTTACTAGAACCTAGGGTGGCTCCTGCTACAAGGTCGCTTAAAGTAATGCTGTGGGCTGTCTGGTGAACAACTCACTCCAAAACCAACACCTGAACCCTTCTCACCCCTTCTGACAGTCTCGAGGAATCTTAGGGCTTCCTCAGTCCTCCCACTAGAAGTACCCCACACAACCACTACCATGGGAAACCAAGCTTTCTCGATTGCAGCTCCTTCCCTATGGAACAAGCTCCCATTATCCGTTTACTTCTCTGCCACCCACCATTCTTTTAAACAAAACCTGAAAGCCTGGCTCCTTGTGACTGCAAACTGTCACTGTCATTGCACCATGCAAAGATGGTAGAGCCTACATTTCCTGAATGATTGTCTGGAAACAAGCAGCACTTACTTCCACTCCCTCGTCTTTCCCTCAATTCCTCATGTCTGTCATACCTACACCACCCTCAGGACTACCCCAACCCCTTGTTCCCCTACCCCACCCCCAACCCATACCCTATAACCCTCTAGCCGTACCCTTCCCCCCACCTCCTCTGTCTCTGATCCTAAAACATACTATGAAAGTGTTGAAAGTTTGTCTGATTTTACCCTGTGCATTGTCTTTCCTAACCCCCCTTACCCGTAACACCCCCAGGCCTAGACAAATCCCTTACCTCCTCTCGATCTCCTATTTCTATCCCAAATGTTTCTATTGAAAGTGTTGAATTGTGTGAAACTGCACAGCGTATTGCTGCAACAACTGTATGCAACCTGAACCACTGTAATTGATGCTGTTATGGTATATTTGTATACTGTTATTGTATGTAACCTGTACCATTTATTTTGTTTGCTTTGTCTTTGCTCATTTACATAATTTCCTGTACAACATGGTTACCAATGTATACTTCTCTTTGCCACCACAAGCTGGGTGTGCATTGTACTGTATCTTGTATGTACTATTTGTATCTGTGCTGTTTTGCCACCTTGTGGCCCAGGTCATGACTGAAAACAGTCCTCTGGATCAGTGCACCTACCCAGTTACCAAAGGCATAAAAAAATAAATAAATTCATAGTGTACAAGAAATTTAAAATAGAGACACTATGCTCCACCCTACTAGCCATTCAACCAGAAGATTACCTCACGTTCATAGACCTGAATGATGCGTACCTACACATCCCAATACGTCAGGTAAACCAGAAATACTTCTGGTTCACCATAAAGGGGGAACACTACCAATACACCCGCCTGCCCTTTGGCCTGGCCTCAGCCCCCTGGGTCAGCCCCATGGGTATTCATCAAGACACTGGTCATAGCAGCCCACCTGCGAAGAAAGGAAGTACATGTCATCCCTTACCTGGACAACTGGCTACTCCGTGCGAGAATGGTAGAGCAGGCACAACACAGACCTGGCTGTGCAGCGTCTTCAGGAACATGGATGGGTCATCAATTGGGAAAAGAGCCAACTAACCTCATCTCAGTCCCTTTCCTACTTGGGGGTGAGGATAGACACACGAAACGATCGAGTAACACCCACAGAGGACAAGGTAAACAACATCTGTCTACAAGTCAGCAGAATCGTACAAAAACCAAACAGGGCAGTGTGGGATTACCTCCAAATCCTGTGGTTTGTGGCCGCAACAGACATGGTCCCATGGGCCAGACTGCACATGCAACTACTACAGAAATATCTGATAGAGACTTGGGACCAGACATCCCAGAACTTCCAATTTCAGGTAACACCCCTACCAAGATTCTAACAGGATTACGGTGGTGGACATATAAGGTGAATCTAATGCAAGGTCGGACATTGTCCCAACCAAGAACAGTAGTCACAACAGACATGAGTCTGATGGGCCTTGGGGCAATTTACAAGAATCATGTCATGCAGGAATTATGGTCCCCAAGGGAAACACTGCTACCAATAAATGTCCTGGAGATGAGGGCAGACCCCTCCAGAGAAGGCAGCGGACTGGACCCAGCCCGGCTGGCTGAACAGCTTTCATTCGAAGTCTCCCTACCGTCACCTGACCCGATCATGGTCGATTCCGTCAATGTAGGCTGAGACTTCTTTCTTTAATAAGAATAAATTATTGAACTTTATTAGAAAAATACTACAAAATAATAAACTGAAAACTATGCTGCTAGTTTGAAGTTTGACTCCCGGCAGGCGAGCGTCGTCGTCACAGAAGCGCACTTGACGGCGGGAAGAAAAGGAACTGAGGCAGTTGGAGGGTCGATGCTGAGATAGTCATTGCCGCACGACGAGCACAGGCTCGCGGTGCCACTTCTCGCGGCTCCATCTCTGGTGCCGGCCCTCCTGCAAAAAAAGTTTGCTCCCACTGGGTCTTAGTGCCTCCGGCATACTCCCATTAGTGTGAATGAGTGGTGGAGACTTCATCCAAGAAGATTAAGAATTACGGTAGGTACGTAATTTCCATTTTTCAGAACCTTGGGATGCTCTCGGGAGCCGTCTGCGGCACCGAGGGCTCTGTCAGCGCCGTCCATGGCACCGGGGGCTCTGTCTGCACCATCCACAGTGCCGAGGGCTCTGTCAGTGCCATGGCCTTTGTCAGCACCATGTGCTGGGCTGTTTCTGATAGCACCAACTTCCTTGGGTTCGGCGCCGTGTTCTTCATCGGCGCCGATGCTTTGTGCGACGCCATACAGCCTCCAGGGCTTTTTGACTCAGATTCTTTCCTCTTCTAATTTCCATTCTGATTTTCACTCCTTTCCTATCCATACAGTCCCCCCTGGACTGTCAGGAGATGATTTTGAGCCTGATCTAGATCATTGTCTGGGTGATGATGTTGAAGGAGCAGGAGTTAATCCTGCTGCAGAGCCTGTGGTCGAAGACCTTTCCTTTAAGTCTCTGCTGAAAAATTTAAATTCCTCTTTTTCTCTCCAGACTACAGAAATCGATCCTGGGACGCTTTTAAGACTCCAATACCTACATGTCCCGGAGATCCTTATGGATTTAACTCCTCTGGTATAACCATCTTTGGAGACCCTTTCTCAGATGGTATGGAACAACCCTGCTCTCATCCCTTCCGTGGCTAAGTCCATAGATAAGGAAGTACACTGCTCCCAAGGATTGACCCATATTGGCCTCACAAGCTTTTGCTGATCCCATTGTAGTCATAGCAGAGAATAAGGTCATCCTCCCTCAGGCATCCTCAGCCCGGCCTATCAATAAAGAATCTCGTAAGATAGACACCTTAGGTAAGAGAGTCTTTGCTGCCTTCACCCTGGGTATGCGTATTGCCAGCTACCAGGGCTATTTTTCTCAATATGAATATGTCCTTTGGCATTCACTCAAGCAAATTGTGGAATCTCTGCCTGAGTTGGAAACTAATTCAGAGCTACTTCACACCATAACCAGGGGCATAGAGTCCAATAACCAACAGGTTAAAGCTGCAATGGGCACTTTCGATACTGTTTCTCGAGTAGCGGCGGCGGGCATTTGTACCCGTCGCCACTCCTGGCTGCATACTCCGGGCTTCACGACTGATGCCCAGCAGCAGGTCATGGCCTTACCCTTCGACGGTATGTATCTGTTCAGACCCCAGGTGGAACAAGCTCTGGAAGACACACAGAAGACTAGGTCAGCCATTAAGATAGCTCGACCCGCACCCACCCCCTCTCGGGGGAGGGGGGGTGCCAATAAAAGTCAATTTCACAACCGTCAGTCCTTTCGGGACAAAGGCAGGGGGGCTTTAACAAAAGCCACACCCCGTAGCCACAAAAGAAAATGCAGCAGAAGGCACAAGCTCCCAAAGCGCCCAGTGCCACTTTCTGAGTTCTCAGCCCAGGTCCCACCTCAACTGCCCGAGGGGGACTCTTCCTCAGCAGTGGGAGGACATCTGACTCAGTTCAACGACCGGTGGAAGTCTATAACATCAGACAAATGGGTCCTCCAGATAATCTGCAAGGGGTATTCATTCAATCTTTCAGAACCCCCCCCCCCCCAAGATCATCCCCCAAATGACAGCCCAGACTGTTGGCAGTACAGTCAGACCTTCTTGCTTCCGTGGTGCAAGGCGTTCTGAACAACAGGGCAGTAGAAGTAGTTCCATTGGACCAACAAAACACAGGTTTCTACTCCCGTTACTTTATAGTTCCGAAGAAAACTGGAGGCATGCACCCCATTGTAGATCTCAGAAAGTTAAACAAATTCCTTCACAAGGAAAAGTTCAAGATGATATCACTAGGTACCCTTCTAACTTTGATTCATCAACACGATTGGCTAGCTTCCCTGGACATGCAGGATGCCTACCAACACATTCTTATACACCCAAAGCACCACAAATACCTGAGGTTTGTAGCGTTGGGTCAACATTATCAATTCAGAGTCCTGCCCTTCGGGCTATCCTTGGCGCCGCGAGATTACAAAGTGTTGCGCAATTCTCGCAGCACATCTCAGGAAAATCAGAATTCAAGTGTTTCCATACCAGGATGACTGGCTTCTAGCAAGCTCTTCCAGGTAGGGAACTCTGGACGCTGTAGCCAAAGCTTCAGACTTCCTCATGTCCATGGGAGTCCTGCTAAATCACAGCAAATCACAGTTGCAGCCCTCCCAGAAACTCCTTTTCATAGGAACTCTTCTGGATACCTTCTGCACGAAAGCTTTTCTTCCAGAGGACAGAAGGAGCGATATCATACAGATGGCCCAGTACATCCGAGAAAACAGCTCGGTTTCAGCTATTTCGAAGCAGCAGATGTTGGGTCTCATGGCATCCTAGGTGTTCACTGTACCTCTAGCTCATCTCCACATGAGAACCTCTCAGTGGATGCTCAGTACTCAGTGGTCCCCAACCACTTACCCTAAGTCCTTTCCCATCAAGGTTACAGAACCTCTAAAGAGGTCACTCACCTGGTGGTCGCAGGAGAACAACCTTCTGGAAGGGTATCCCTTTGCTCCTCTGGATCATGAGATCTCCATTACCACTGATGTGTCCCTGATGGGGTGGGGAGCTCACTGCCAGAAACTCCACACCCAGGGTACGTGGACTCAGAATGAGTCCTGGCTCCACATAAACATCCTGGAAATACGAGCCGCCTCTATGCAGTCTGGGCCTTGAAGGACATACTCTGTCACAAGAACATTCTCCTTCAAATGGACAACAAAGCAGTGATGTATTACATCAACAAACAGGGCGGTGCACACTCTTACCCATTATGCAGGGAAGCTATGAGAGTGTGGGAATGGTGCCTGGAGCACAAGGCTCTAATCTACGCGGTTTACCTACCAGCCATGCAGAACTAACTGGCAGACCATCTCAGCAGGATGGAGACAGATCCTCACGAGTGATCTCTCAACTCAACCATTACTCAGTCACGTTTCAAAGAGTGGGGAACTCCAGACCTGGACCTTTTTGCATCCCCATTCAATGCAAAACTGCCTCTCCTCTGCTCCAGAAATCCAGGACCTGGCATTTTCTGTCAGGATGCGTTCAGGCTGCAGTGGACAAAATGCTTTTATATGCTTTTCCTCCTCTTACTCTAATTCAGAGTGTGCTTCTCAAATTCGAGTCTCAGGGAGACAGAATGATTCTCATTGCTCCCTTCTGGCCTTGACAGATATGGTTCCCACTGCTCAACAGTCTGTCAGCAACCATCCTGAAGGCACTTCCCTTTCAGATGAACCTTCTGACCCAGGGGTCTGTGGTCCATCCCAATCTGAAGGCACTTCACCTTCACGCTTGGCTCATAAGGAGATAGAGGTGAATAGGTTCAATGTTTCCCGTAGGGTTTCAGATATTCTCTTGGCTACACGTAAACCAGCCACTAGAAAAACCTACACAGCCAAATGGAAGCGTTTCTTTCTCTGGTGTGCAAAATCCTCTTCGAACCCTTTTTCCTGCCCACCAAACAAAGTCTTGGAGTACCTTTTCGACCTCTCAGATTCAGGTCTGCAGTATTCTACTGTCAAAGTTCATCTCTGTGCCATTTCAGCTTATCATGAGCCAGTACATTCCTTGTCTCTGGCTCAGTTGCCTGTAGTTAAGAGGTTTCTTAAGGGCATTCTGCATACCAGACCTCCTATCAGATGTCGAGTCGCAGCCTGGGACATTAACCTTGTGTTAGACATGCTCACTCGGAAACCTTTCGAGCCTCTAGCTACCTGCGAGTTGAAGTTCCTCACTTGGAAAACGGCCTTCCTGGTGGCCATTACTTCGGCCCTTAGAGTTTCTGAAATACATGCTCTGGTCACAGACCCCCCCATACACTGTATTTCACAAGGACAAAGTAGTTCTTAGGACTCACCCTAAGTTTCTTCCCAAGGTTGTCTCAGAATATCATTTAAACCAACTTTTAGTCCTAACCACCTACTTTGCTAACTTCCAGAATGAAGGGGAACATACCCTGCATTCTTTGGATGTTAAGAGAGCACTGCAGTTCTATCTGGATAGAACAAAAGAAATTTGCAAGGCTCAACAACTGTTTGTTTCCTTCAGCAAGACCCGGCTGGGTCAACCTGTCGCTATTAGGTGCATTTCAGCGTGGCTGGAATCATGCCTCCGCCACTGCTATTCTATGGCACAGGTTAAGCTAGAAGGCAGAGTGCACGCTCACTCTACTAGAGCAGTCATGGCATCTCTGGCGGAAATCCACAACATGCCCATTGCAGACAATTTGCAATGTGGCTACATGGAGCTCAGTGCATACTTTTGTTAAGCACTATGCTTTAGATGTACATGCCAGATGACATCTGTCGTTTGATAGGACTATTCTTAACTTACTTCTATCCTAAGTATGTGAGCTTTTAGTTTCTCCTGCCGCCCGTCTCAGGTTTGTTAGCTCGGTACTCTCCCATTAGTGTGAATGAATGGTGGAGACTTCATCCAAGAAGATCAAGAATTACGGTAGGTACATAATTTCTCTTTTTCCTTGCACTGGGATTCTTACAACCCCTAATAACCAAGCAGGCAATCCTGGTGAGATACGACAGTCAGGTTACCATGGCATACCTGAACAAACGGAGTTGCATGCAGCAAGGCCATGATATCAGAATCATTGAAAGTGCTACATTGGGCAGAATGACACCTGCTATCAATCACATCTATATACTTATGTATAGAAAGCCAACACAGAAGCAGATTGGCTGAGCAGGGTAACCCTAAATCGGTTGGAATGGAAACTCAACGAAAGAGCATTCTGGAGGATTCAAAACAGGTGGGGGCCACTTCAGATAGACCTCATGGCCACAAGGGACAACAATCGGCTACCAAAATTGCATTCCAGATTGAAGGACCCAAAGGTGCAGGAGGTGGACACCCTATTGGCACAATGGACATTCCACATGGCATATGTGTTCCCACCATTCACAATGATGCACAAAATCCTTCACAAGATTCGAATTACAGGAGCAACAGTTGTGATGGTAGCACCGGACTGGCCCAGGAGACCGTGGTACTCCCCGATTCAGACAATGACAATAGACTCATCAATGCCTCTACTGCAGTGACCGGACCTGCTGAGCCAAGGCCCAATTTTCTACCCCAATCCTTCATCTCTCAAACTCATAGCCTGGTTACTGAGAGGGAAAGACTGCTGAATCTGGGTTACCACCCCAGAGTGGTAGACCGGCTTATGCAGTCATGGAGACAATCTACCAACATAATGTACCATAGACATTGGCAAATTTTCAGTAAATGGTGCTTGGAGAAGGGGACGTACTACTCGGTGGCTGGGCTGCCTTAGATTCCTGATTTTCTAAATGATGGAGAAAGTAAAGGTCTTAGCCCCTCTTCCGTCAAAGTACGAGCATTGGCAATATCATCCATCAGGGGCCCATTACCAGGGATAGGCCCCATGGGACGCATCCAGATGTAATTTGACTTCTGAGAGCAGTTACAATATCTATGCCTAGGGTCAAACAGAAGTGCACCTCATGGCAACTAAACATTGTACTAGGGGCCACTATTCCAACAAGACTTACTCTATTGGTTGACATTGAAAACTGCATTTTTAGTAGCGATATGCTCAGCTAGAAGAATAGGAGAACTCCAGGCATTATCCTGCAGGGAACCATTTCTAGCATTTCACAATGACGGGGTCACCCTGAGAGCAGTACCCTCTTTCATTCAAAAGGTGACCAGTCCATTCCACTTAGAACAGGAAGTCCAACTGCCCATCCTGCATATGGGACAGGACGACACAACAGGGTTCAAACAACATGAAGTCTTGCTGTATTCTGACTATTGCAGTTAGCCCCAGCCTTCAAACTGCCCCGGAGAACAAAGGGTTAACTTTCTACGCAGAGCATAGAATGCCGAGCTCGAGCTCGGTTGAGGTCTCTGTCTGGAGCCCTTTAAAATCCAACCATCAGATTCTTTACTCCGCCTCACTGAACAGTTGCTCCGGAGATTTCTCCTTCAGCTCGGTTCGAAAGTCAGTTAAAGTCTCGGTTAAGTTGTCGGTTTTTACCGAATTTATTTCCACATAGTCGGTTCATTCTCTGTCTGTGGTACCGTAAGTACTAGATAGGTTTTGTTCTGTTTTTCTGTGTGGAAATTGTAAAGTGTTAGATTGGTTCGGCTGAACTGATCATTTGTAGTCAATCCTTGTGTTTTTCTTTAGAGTGTGGTTACCGGTCCTTATCGGTTCTAAAAAATGTGTTTTGAACGTTTTATTCGAACACCTGTGACACGGTTAGGAACCGATAAGGGAGTCTTGCCTGGCGGTTGCCATAAAAAGGGTAAGTTTGGTTAGGTTGGCCATGTCTGAGAAACCCAAGAAAAAAAAACGTGCCCACTGGGTTTCAACACTGCAGTGAGTGTGGGGAGGTCTTTGCTAAGGCCGACCCCCACACCACCTGTGTTTATTGTCTGGGGTTTGATCACCTCGATACAGACTGCCAAATTTATAAAAATGTTCCTAAATCTACCTTTGAAAAGAGATTAGGTAGACTGAGGGAAAAGGAGGCCAAGAAGTCCGCTGACACGGATGGCCAGCCCGGTTTGGTTCCAAACCAGAAGGAGTGCCCTCTGACCAGGGCGATACTTCTTCGGGCAAGAGGAGAGCTGATCCTAAGGGATCGGGTTCTACAAAATGGAAACGCAAAGAAAAATCGCCCGGTTCGGATCCAGAGGTTCATGTTCGGATCACGAACAAATAACCAAAGCGATTCAAATTGTGGAATCGCTTCGCCCGGTTCCGACCAATCTGGCATCTTTTCACAGGGGTTCGGTTCAGTCGGTTCCCCCAGTTCAAGATTATACCCCTGAAAATTTTTATGAGCAGGAGGGGGAGTTTGAAGATGATGGTGAAAGTCTGGATGTGCCTGTGGAACCGGACTCTCTCCAGACATACCTTCTGGTGTATCCCCTCCTAGGCTTTCTGAGTCCCCTTCACGTATTCTGTTTTACAGAAAAGTGGCTGAAACTCTCCAGCTTCCTATGCAGGAAGCAATGGAGGATCAGGAGGAGCCTGATTATGTGGAAATGATGGACATCCCAGAGTCCAGGAGACTGTCTATTCCCCTTCACAAATCCTTTGGGAAACAGACACAAAAAATCCTGAAGTGTCCCAATTCTGTACCTCCTGTTGACAGAAGGATGGACAAGAGGTACACGCTATCAGGCTCAGATACAGAGTTTTTATACCAGCAATGCAGCCATGTTGGGGTAGTGCAGGCTGCTGCCTGTGACAAGGCAAACATTCACTTGGCTTCACACCCACCAGATAAAGACTCCAGGAAGATTGATGCCATGGCAAAAAAACAGTACATGACATCTTCCTTGGGACTCAGGCAGGTGAATTATATGACCTATACAGCCAGGTACCAGAAGTCCAGGTGGGACACTATACTGGCACTGGCTAAACAGGCCTCCCCCCAACTAGCCAAGGAGCTGGAGGAGGTGGCTGCAGATGGGACTGAGGCATCAAAAGTACAGTTTCATGCTGCTGCGGACTCCAATGATGTGTCATCAAGAATCATGGCTACATCTGTGGCTCTTCGGAGAATGGCTTGGCTCAGATGTATTAGCCTCTCACAGAACAGCTGAGGACATACCTCCAAAAACCAATGACATTCGCAAATCGGATAGACTGTTTGTTTTAACCACAGGGAAGAAAGCTGGTCAGGCAGCCTCAAAGGACACCATATCTAGATGGCTGAAGTGGACCATAGCTGAATCATACAGGGAGGCAGGTCAAGAACCTCCTGCTGGTATCAGGGCACATTCCACCAGAGTGATGGCTACATCTTGGGCAGAAAGAGGACAAGTATCGATAGCCGACATTTGCTCGGCAGCCACATGGTCATCAATCCATACCTTTACCAATTACTATTGCTTGGATGTGGCATCCGCAGACAGAGCCTCGTTCGGTAGGGCAGTGTTAAGAGGGGGAACCCAACTGAGATAATACGATCTGCCTTATTCCACTCAAACAAATGATGACTACACTACTTCTAAGGTCCCATTGGTTTTGATTGCGGAGTACTACTATAAAGGGTACGAGATACATTGGTATTTACTCACCTGATAAAGGTGATTATTTCAGTACCCTTTATTTATTTATTTAAGAGTTTAACCAGGCAGGCGTACTGAGTGGAGTACCACTCGTTTCCAGAGTTTATAGTACTCTGCAGTCCCAACCAGGATGGCAGATGGTCAACATGGGGAAATGATTGATGTAGCCAGTTTCCAGGAACCCATAGGGCCTAACAGAGTGTTTTTTGATACAACAATGTCCGATAACAATGCCTGATAACAATTCTGTTTACTTATAACTGTAGCTAAGACTAAGTCAACACAATGCCTTTTTTTTTTTTATACAGCTTTTTATCCTCCACCAAGCCCTGGCAGGGGCTTTGGCCCTCTGAGAAGGGACTCTCCCTCAGGTCCCGCCACACCGCCCTTAGTCAACCTTGGAATTCCCCCATGGCGAGGCTGGAAGGTGGTGCCCCCTTCCCAGGAACCCAATCCAGAAGCCAGGGTCAGCCCTCAGCACGGCAGACCATCATGGAGCCCTGCCAGGCTCCTTTTTCCTCCTTGTTTTTTGTCCCATCCCCCCCCCCATCAACGTAACCACATTGGAGCACGCTTCCTGACCTGTGTTGCCCTCCAGTTACCACCAGAGGGCAATCAGCGAGCAGGATGACGTGTGACCCTCCCCCCGAGAGAAGAGAGCAGTCCTCCAGACGCTCGATCCTCTCTCTCCCTCTTGCTGACCCCCGGTGGCCCGGGCTCGTTCCTGAACCTGGGCCATCTGCGTGGCGTGAGGTATGGCATTCAGTGCCTCAACCCTCGTGCCACTGGGACAGCTATAACACAATGCCTTTTTAAAGAGGACCTTCACCGATGGTCCAAAAAAATTATTTTTGCAGTCATTTTATGCAGTAATGTACTTCAAATGTGTGCATGTGTTAGTTTTGTCAAAGGTTTACTCATCTTTCCATATTTTGAATTTTTTTTTAGCCCTGCTGCACTTGCCTTTCAAACAACATGAAGTCTTGCTGTATTATGACAATTGCAGTGATTCCCAACCTTTGAACTGCCCTGGAGAACTAAGGGTTAACTTTCCATGCAGGGCATGGAACGCTGCGCTCGAGCTCGGTTGAAGTCTCTGTCTGGAGTGTTTTGAACTCAAACCGTCAGATTCTTTACTCCACCTCACTGAACGGTCGCTCCAGAGATTTCTCCTTCAGCTCGGTTTCAAGTCGGTTAAAGTTTTCAGGTTTTCGTTGGTTTTCACCCAAAAAAAGTATCCGCATAGTCGGTTCAGTCTCTGTCTGTGGTGCCATGAGTACTGGATAGGAATTGTTCTATATTTCTGTGTGGAACTTGTAAAAGTGTGGTCAGTTCGGCTGAACTGACCATTTGATTGTGAATTTTGCTATATTTAGTGTGTGGTTACCGGTTTTTATCGGTTCTAAAAAACGTGTTTTAACCGCTTTTTCCAATACCCGTGACACGGTTAGGAACCGATAAGGGAGTCTTGCCTGGTGGTTGCGAAAAAAGGGTAAGTTTGGTTAGGTTGGCCATGTCTGAGAAACTCAAGAAAAAACCCGGGCCCACTGGGTTTCAACACTGCAGTGAGTGTGGGGAGGTCTTTGCCAAGGCTGATCCCCACACCACCTGTGTTTATTGTCTGGGGTTTGACCACCTCAATTCAGACTGCCAAATATGTAAAAAATGTTCCCAGATCTACCCTTGAGAAGAGATTAGGTAGACTGACGGAAAAGGAGGCGGAGAAGTCCGCTGACCCAGATGGCCAGCCCGGTTCAGTTTCAACCGAACCAGAAGGAGTGCCCTCTGACCAGGGCTATACTTCTTCGGGCAAAAGGAGAGCCGATTCTGAGGTATCAGTTCTGACAAAGAGAAAGTGCAAAGATAAATTGACCGGTTCGGATCCAGAGGTTCATGTTCCGACCGCCGAAGAGATAGCCAGGGCAATTCAGATTGTGGAATCGCTCCGTCCGGTTCCAGCCGATCCGGCTCCTTCTGGCAGGGGTTCGGTTCGGTTGATTCCCCCGGTTCAAGAGTATATATACCCTTGAAGATTTTTATGAACCGGAGTTTGAAGAGGAAGGGGATTTTGAGGATTATGATGTAAGTGAAGGTCTGGATGTGCCTGTGGATCCGGACATCTCCCCAGACAGACCATCAGGTGTTTCCCCTCCTAGGCTTTCTGAGTTCCCTTCCCACTTTATGTTTTACAGGAAAGTGGCTGAAACCCTCCAGCTTCCTATGCAGGAGGCTGTGGAAGATCAGGAAGAGTCTGAATATGTAGACATGATGGATATCCCAGAGTCCAGGAGACTGTCTATTCCCCTCCATAAATCTTTTGGGAAACAGACACAAAAAATCTTAGTCTCCTAACACTATACCTCCTGTGGATAGAAGAATGGACAAGAGGTATATGCTCTCAGGCTCAGACATGGAGTTCTTATATCAGCAATGCAGCCATGTTGGGGTAGTGCAGGCTGCTGCCTGTCACAAGGCAAATATTCCCTTGGCTTCACACCCCCCTGACAAGGACTCCAGGAAGATTGATGCCATGGCAAAGAAGTAGTACGTGGCATCTTCTTTGGGACTCAGGCAGGTGAATTACATGGCCTATACAGCCAGGTACCACCAGAAGTCCAGGTGGGACACTGTACTGGCACTGGCTAAACAGGCCTCCCAGCTAGCCAAGGAGCTGGAGGCTATGGCTGCAGATGGGATTGAGGCATCTAAGGTTCAGTTTCATGCTGCTGTGGACTCTAATGATGTCTCATCAAGAGTCATGGCTACATCTGTGGCTCTTGGAGGATGGCTTGGCTCAGATGTACTAGCCTGTCTAGGACACCCAGGCTAAGGCTATGGATTTTCCTGTAGTGGGTAATTCTCTGTTTGGGAGCAGACAGAGAATTACATGAAGAAAATGGATGAATGTGGGACCACTTACAAGAGTGCTCCAGCGCAGTGAGAGGCAGGCAACTCCTCAAAGGCAGCAGTCCAGGGGCAGCAGGCCTTTCAAAGGCCTTACTGTAAGCACAGGCCCTTCTTCCTTTTCACAGAGGGGGTTCTTCAGATGGAGAGGCAGAAGGGGGATGAGCAGGCCTGCATCCACCCCTCAGCCTAAAGCCCCTGCCAAGCATACACCCTGATGGGTCTGCCCCGGTCAACTCTCCTATTACAGTAGGGCAGGCTGGCTTACTTTGTCCAGGACTGGATGTCTATTACATCAGACAAGTGGGTCCTGGAAGTAGTAAGCCAGGGACTGGTTCTTAGCTTCAAAAAATTTCCAAAGATGAGAGCCAGATCTTTTCCACCTGCAAATCTTTCGGAAACCCTTGCCCTAGAGGCAGAGGTTTCTTCTCTCCTAACTTTAAGAGCCGTAGAGAGAGTACCTACCCTACACTGGGGCAAAGGACTGTACTCCAGATACTTCCTGACCCCCAAAAAGACAGGGGAGTGGCAACCCATCCTGGTCCTAAGATATCTGAACAAACATCTTTTAAAACCAAAGTTCAAGATGATAACTCTGGGAAAAATCCTTCCCTCTCTAAGGCCAGGGGACTGGCTAGCCTCCCTGGACCTCAAAGATGCCTACTCACATTCCCATCAGGTGCTCCCACAGAAAGTACCTCAGGTTCTGAGTTGCCCTCAAGCCACTATCAGTTCAGAGCAATGCCCTTTGGCCTAACCTCAGCTCCAAGGGTTTTCACAAAGTGCCTGGCAGTAGTAGTTGCCTTTCTGAGAAGGCAAAAGATTTCCATATTTCCTTATTTGGACGATTGGCTATTAGTGGGTCAGTCTCCAGACCAAGTCAAGTCTCACCTGCAAATGACCCAGCAAGTGCTCACTTCCCTAGGATTTCTTCTCAGTCTTCCCAAGTCAGTTTTCGAACCAGTCCAGCTCCTTACCTTCATAGGGGCAGAACTGGACACACTCGGAGTAAGAGCCTTTCTTCCTCTAGAAAGGGCAAGGGCTCTTATGGAACTAGCTTCTTCCTTCAGCCTTCAGGTATCTCGACCAGCAAGGCATTTCCTTCAGCTCTTGGGCCACATGGCAGCTTCAACAGCAGTGGTCCAAGGGGCAAGATTCCAGATGAGGGATATTCAGTTCCACCTGAGAGCTTTCTGGTCTCAGAGAAAAGAATCCCTTACCAAACTGATTCCAGTGACTCCGACCTTGATCCAGGCTCTCTAGTGGTGGCAGGATCAGGACAATTTAAGGCAAGGTGTTCCTTTTGTTGCTCAGCCTTGTTCAGTGGTCCTTACCACGGATGCTTCTCTTCTGGGCTGGGGAGCCCACCTGGGGTCCCTTACTGCCCAGGGCCTGTGGTCCCCCCAAGAATCCCTTCTCCACATCAATCTTCTAGAGCTCAGGGCAGTTTTTCTAGCTCTAAAAGCGTTCTCTCAGTCAGTTCAGAACAAGGTGGTTCAAGTCAGAACAGACAACAATACTACCATGTGGTACATCAACAAGCAGGGAGGCACTCGGTCCATGGCCTTGTGCACAGAAGCCATGAAGTTGTGGTCCCTGGCTTATTCCCTGGAAGCCTCTCTTGTAGCAGTTCACCTTCCAGGCAAGGACAGTGTGCTAGCAGATGCACTGAGCAGGATTTCTCAGGGCCATCACGAATGATCCCTGGACCCTCAGGTGTTGAAAGTGATTTTTTCAAGATGGGGCACTCCAGAGATAGATCTCTTTGCAGCCCCAGACAATCACCAACTCCTCTCTTTGTTGCAGACCTCCAGTCTTGGGCTCAGTCCCCCTGGACGCCCTGATTCTGAATTGGGAAGGGAAGTTTCTGTATGCCTTTCCCCCCTTCCCACTCCTGTACAAAGTTTTAGTCAAAATAAGGTCTCAACCTTGCAAGGTGATTCTGGTTGCTCTAGATTGGGCCAGACAGCCCTGGTACCACCTGTTGCTGTCCCTAGCAGTCCATCTTCCCCTGTCTCTTCCCAGGAATTACAACCTGTTAACATCCTCTCGGGGGAGGATTTGGTACCCCAATTTTCAGTCTCTCAATCTCAAGGCGTGGCTCTTGAAGAGTTAGTGTTTGTAGATCTGCATCTTTCCCAAGGGGTTCTGGACATCCTCAAGGCTTCTCAGAAGCCCTCCACCAGAAAGACTTACAACTCCAAATGGAAAAGATTCAGCATTTGGTGTTCTAAGAAGAATACTTCTCCAGACACTGCTGAATTGCCTACGGTTCTGATTATATGGTCCTTCTTAATGGCCTAGGCATCAGACCAGCTACTCTCAAGGTACACTTGTCAGCTGTTTCTGCATTTTTGTCTGTGGGGAAGCCTTCCTCACTATCTTCCCATCTGGTGTTCTGTAAATTTTTTAAAGGATTGTTTCACACCAATCCCCTTTTTAGAGACCCTGCCCCTGCCTGGGATTTGAATGTTTGCATTGTTCAGTTTATGCAACCCCCTTTGAGACTGTCTTCAGCAGAGCTTAAGTACTTGACTTGGAAAACTGTGCTCTTGGCAGCCATTACCTCTGCCAGCGTATCAGTGAATTGCAAGCCCTGTCAGTGGAACCTGATTTTATCTCCTTTCATAGGGATAAAGTGGTCCTTAGAAACAATAGAAGGTTCTTACCCAAAGTGGTTTCAGACTTCCATTTAAACCAGTCTGCGTCTCTCCCTGTTTTCTTCACTGATCATTCTTCCTCAGGAGAGAGGAAGCTGCACTGTTTAGATGTCAAAAGAGCCCTTAGTTACTACATAGAGCGTACCAAGGGTCACAGGTTTGACTTCCTCCAGTTGTTCCTCACTTATGGAGAAGTGGGAAAGGGCAAACCTGCCACCAAAAGATCTGTTGCCAGGTGGATTGTGTCTTGTATACAATTCTACTGGGAAAAACTCCACCCTCAAGCCTGAGGGCTCACTCCACAAGAGGTACAGCTGCTTCCCTGGCTGTGGCCAGGGATATCCCTCTCCTAGAGATTTGTCAAGCAGCCACCTGGAAAACAGTCCATACCTTTACTAAGCATTACTCTCTGGATATCCAGGCTAGGAGTGATGCTCGGTTTGGCACAGCAGTACTTCAGAGCCTATTCCTAAGGTAGGTTGTGTCCCTCCTCCTTGGAGGTACTGCTTGGTAGTCTGCAATTGTCAGAATACAGCAAGACTTCATGTTGTTTAAAGAAAAAAATATTCACCTTAGTAATTATATTTCTTCTAATGGAGTCTTGCTGTATTCTGACCTCCTTCCCTCCCTGCCTCCCCTCTCAGAACCTGTTTTTGGGAAGTGGGTGGGCAGGTGCAGTGTTGTACCCCAGGGGTGTATTTGCTGGTACCCTCCTCCCTTTTGTTTGGGTGCTTGTTTATTGTTGTTATTTTTGAGTACATTGGGTTTAGTTTTTGGGTTTCCTGACTTGAGTCTTCCTTGGGAATCCAAAACTTTTCTGCCAGTTAGCTAGTAGAATTTTTACAATTTCCACATAGAATTTTTAGTTTAGTTGGGCTCGTAAGAATCTGACGGTTTGGGTTCAAAACACTCCAGACAGAGACTTCAACTGAGCTCGAGCTCAGCATTCTATGCCCTGCATGGAAAGTTAACCCTTAGTTTTCCGGGGCAGTTCAAAGGTTGGGAATCACTGCAATTGTCAGAATACAGCAAGACTCCATTAGAAGAAATATAATTACTAAGGCGAGTAATTTTTTCTTGCTGTTCAACTGCTGGACTGCTGGCTCCCTGTTGATGTCATTGTATGGCATAGGAGTGAATCACACTATGCTGTACAATGTCATTACAGCAATTTCACTGGGGAAAACTTCCATAACTTGGTGTGCATACTACAGCAGTAGTGCTGAATTAGTCCATGGATTTTTAATGATTTTTGAAACTCCTATTGAGAATTGTGAAATCTTTTGTTAGGTATTTTTTTGTTGTTTAGTAGTGTGTTTACTGCTACCAGAAGAGACTGTGGTCGGTTTTAACATTGTTTTACTAACCCAAGACCTAGTGCAAATTGACAAAGGCTAGAGCCGCTTACTCTCCACTTGTCCATCTTGAATAGTGTAGGTTTTCCTTGGCTGAAAATGAAGTTAAAATGCCCCTATAGTAGTAGTCTCTAGTCCTTATGCTACTCTCTCGCAGTATTCCAGATGACCCAGTGTGATTGACTGCAGTTATCTGGTAATTCAAGGACAAAAGCATCAAAGGGAGTTATCATTCGCACTCCACTGTTAGGCTATTCAGATAGTGTCTAGGGTGTGATCAAGGGTACCTCTCAGTTTTTTGAATGTGTCTGTGTCTGACAATTTGTCCCACATTATTTTTTTTTTTTTAATTTTAAGAAGTGATCAGAATTACAACCCTTTGAGTCAAGGACTTGTTTACAAAGGCTCCTCGTCAGGAAGACAAATAAATTAATAGCAAGCAACAGAAAACAAAGTAAATGAGCTCAAATAAAAGCAAACAGTCAAAATTAAGGGCTGGTTACAAAGGCCCCACGTCAAGGTAAATTAGCAATAATAAACAGACAAAAACAATAATATGGGCTATAATGAGTCAAATGAAGAGCAGAGTCAAACATAGGCAGACTGAGAGGAGTAAAGGCAGGGGAAAACTCAGCCAGGGCAGTCACAATGGCAGGAGGAGAGGAGGTTGTTCTTGAGAGTAGTTTCAGAAGGCCCCAGTCTTGGTAGGGACTGGGAGGCGATAGCAACAGCAGGGAATTGTACCAGGGTGGGGCACGGTAACGGAATAATCTCTATGCAAGGGAGGTCCTAACTCTGGGGACTTGCAGAGGGGAGTGGACAGCACTGCGGGTAGAGAGGGAGGAGGCAGATAGGCTTATGATAGAAGACAGACCAGGGGGAGTCAGACCTGCAATGATTTTTTTGGTCAAGAGGCAAGATTGATAGATATGCCTTTCCTCCCGATTAAGGAAGTTAGAGAGGAAATACAGTGTGCAAGTATGGGTAAGATGTGGGGAACCTGTAAGCAGCCAGCAAGCCTTATTGAGGGATAGCTTAATTTTGTGCAGAGCAGTCTTGTCAGCGGCACCATAAATAAGCAGACCATAATCCATGAGGGACAGTACCGAGGATGAGATGGCCAGCCTTAGTGCTTCAGTGGGGAGACAGTCACAATGGCGATACAGTAGACCTATCCTAAAGTTCATGGTGGAGCAAAGAGAGCAGATGTAGTCATGAAAGGATAGGGAGGGATCAAAGAGAACGCAAAGATATTTGAAGGAGGAGGTTTGTTCAAGGGTGAAGAGGGTGCTAGATAAAACTCGGAGTGGGTAATCTTTACGTTTAAGTAAGTTCAAAACCAGCCTGTGGTCAGAGAACCAACATTCAGCCTGGGTGAAGGAGTCCTGCAGGGAGTTTTGTAGGAGGACAGAGTCAGCATGTGAGTCAGACAGGACAGCATCGTCCGCATAAAGTAGAAGGCTTCCATTGCAAGCAGAGGGGATAGAATTCAGATAGAGGCTGAAAACCAAGGGCCCTAGGATGGAGCCCTGGGGAACACCGGAACGAACCTGTCTGGGGGAAGGCAGGAGACGGTAAACCAAATTTTGACACACTGGGTGCGGGAGAAAAGATAGCTGGAGAACCAATGCAACACACCCTACGAGAGGCGGTGGGGTTGGAGAGAAGAGAGAAGAAGGTAGTGGTGGACAGTGTCGAAAGCTTTCGACAAGTCAATGAAGACAGAGCCAGCAACATGACGTTTGTCAAGAGCAGTGTGAAGGAAATTGGAGAATTCAGTAAGGGCGGTAGTGGTGCTGTGTGCACCACGAAAACCATGTTGTTCATGGTAGGGAGGTAATAGGTGGAGAGGTAGTTGGAGAGCTGATCGGCCATGATTTTTTCCAAAGCCTTGGGGGGGGGGGGGAGGATGGAGATCGGACGATAGCTGCTGGTGGAGGTCTGGTCATCAGATTTATGAAGAGGGGTGATCACTGCTGTTTTCCAGGCAAGGGGGAAATGGCTGAAGCAGAGGGAGCGGTTCAGCAATTTGGTACGGGGGCTGAGGACCCTTTAAAGCAGTTTGGTGTCAAGGGAGTCACTGCTGTGACCTGTGCCCTTAAGTGATCTGAGCAGGTAAGGCCTTGCTTCATGAGGGAAGAGGGCTTTGAAGTAGAATGGGGATGAGCAACTGGATCGGAGGAGAGGGGTGGGACTGGGTCAAAAAATTTTGAGGGAGGACAGCCAAGAGATCAGAGAAGGAACTATTTAAGCAGTCAGCAGTAGCTATAGGATCAGTAGACAAGGTGCCGTTAACAAAGAGATGGTCAGGAGGGAGTCACAGCCTTGCTATTAAGTTCCTTGATATTGTTCCAGAAATTACGGGATGAGCCCCAGGAGGAGGCGGTGGGACCTGTAGCATTCAGCCTTGGCTTTACAGATAGCCCAGGTACATTTATTTCTAGAGGTACGGTAAGCTTGGCTGTCCGCAGTCCTACCGGATTCAACAGCCCTGTGCCAAAGGTTGTCTCTGTGGCGCATGAAACCAAGCAGAGATGGAGTGACCCAGGGAGATTCACGGTCCTTGGAGACAGCTTTGGAAAGGGGAGCAAAGGTGTCGCAGGCCTTGTTGAAAACTTGGATAAAACAGGGAAGGGCGGAGTTAATGTCAGGGGCACGATCAATGGGGGACCAATCACAATCAGCAAGATACTCTTTTAGTTGGGCAAGTTTACCAGGGCATAAGAGACGATGAGCGGACAGTTTGGGTGGATACTTAGGCATCATGCACGACCAGGAGAAAGCGATAGGGGAGTGATCACGGAGCACAGCGAGGTTGGAGATCTTGTGGGGTTTGTTAGATAGAACAAGATCCAGTAAGGAAGAGATTCTAGTGACCTGGTTAGATCTGGTGGGCAGAGTAACAAGTTGAGTAAGATCTAGGGCAGCAGCGGCATCCCTGGCCTGGGAGGTGGAGTCAGCAAGCCAGTTAATGCTTAGGTCGCCAAGTAAGATTTGCTCCATCTTGGGGGGCAAGGAGGTAAGATGATCAAGGAGGGATTGGAAGGCAAGGTGTTAGTGCCTAGGAGGAATGTAGGATGCAGTAAGATATAAAGGGGCTCTAGAGAGGTCAGTGGTAAGTTTGAGGGAGGTGGCTTGAGCACCGTGACTGAGCTGAGGGTTGGGGAGGGTGTGCCCTTGGATTGAGTTGCAAAGGTATATGGCACAACCCCCGCCACACTTAGAGATCTGGTCCTCCCTAAAAAGTGAATACCCAGGGAGGGCAACAGCAGCATCGGAGGTGACCTTGGTAAGCCAGGTTTCAACAATGGCCAAGATATCAGGCTGATGTAGCGCAGTCCAACCCTGTAAGTCAGGGAATTTCTTTAGCAAATTGCATATGTTCATGGATGTAAAGTGCAGCGAATGGGGCACCGGAGTGTGAGGGGGTTTAATAGAAGGGGGCCCAGGAGTAGGGTGAGCATTTCCAGAGAGCATGAGGAGGAGAGCAAGGACCCTTAGAGTGACTAGGTATTGCATGCAGCGGGAAGGGGAGGCGCAAGAGGAGAGGGTTGCCGAGGTAGTGACAGGGATAGGAAGGGAGCGAGCACAGGGAAGGCAAGGAGGGTGGGCACGGGGGCAGTGACAGAGGTTGGGGTGGTAAGAAGGTAGGGGGTGGGGAGGCCAGGAGGGAACAGAGTAGGTGAGATGATGGAGAAGGGGGGGAAAGGAGAATTAGGTATAGAGAGGTGTTAGAGGGGAGAGAAGAGTTAGGACGGAGAGGGAGGGGGTTATGGCTAGAGAGATTGCTTGGAGGATGAAGGCGGATTAATGAGAGTAGGAGGAGCAGAGCAAGAAAGAGGTAGAGGGAGGCGATGTGAGAGAGAGGAGCATAAGACACCATGATAGCTATGGGAGGAAGCAATACAAGGGGAACAAATGAGATGAAAACAGTAGGTCTGACCAGATGGTACAGTGGAAAGGTCACCAACTGTGGTGCAAATGGTCGACGGTTTGGATCCCGGCTGGGAGAAAGTGACAGGGCAAGATAGAAGAGCAAGGAAGTAAGGGTGAGGGAGTAGGAAAAGGGGGCAGAAAGCAGGAAAAAAGGTAGAAATAGTGACTCCTAGAGGTCAAAAAAGGAAGAGCACCTTAGGTGAGGACAGAGAGTGGAGGTGGGAGTGGAAAGAGAGGAGAGTAAGTAGTAAGGGAGGCAGTGAGAGAGAGAGAGAAGACAAAACAGAGAGGCTGGACAGAGCGGAGTGACTGAGAAGAGCAGGAACCAGCAATACCACCCTCAAGTGGAGGAACGGTATAACCTGCAAATGGCAAAGTAGGGACTTACATGTGACCAGGGGAGGTCCTTAAATTAAGGGATGGCCCTGGGTGGGCGGGGCAGTCAACATGTGACCAGGGGAGGTCCTTAAATTAAGGGATGGCCCTGGGTGGGCGGGGCAGTCAATGCGTAGCATCGACAGGCTAACACCCGTCACAAAGGAGCTCTTCCCGGAGGCTGCTGAATTACCTTTAGGGCTCCACAGTCCTGCTGTGCTCCCCAGGTGATGTTCTCTTCTGTGCTGTGTACTGCCTGTGTGTCCTTGGGGAGTGGGGTCCTGTAGCCTTTAGGGCTCCATGGTCCCGCTCTGCTTCCCAGATGATGTGATGTGTACGGACTGTATTATTAAGACCAGTGCCTCTCATTTCCCTACATTTTGTGCCTGTATCCAACATTTCAGTGCCAAAATACTATGAGGTATACAGGGAGGCATTACTTAGTACAGCTTACAAATGCATTAAACACAGATGAAAAAACTTGACAGTGAGCTGTCTCAGTTTACAGCAACTGTCTAATCATTGTGCTTTCCTTCTGAGGCATGAAATAAATCCACTTTATAAAATGAGATACTAGGCATTCATTAACCACTGGAGTTGGCATATTGTATTGATAATGGGGTGTCTTGGTGAAGGGAAAACCATGCTGAACATAGTATGTACACAAAGTTATGGAAGTTTTCCCTAGTGAAACCACTGCATCTTCATTGTACAACGCATTGTGATTCACTCCTTCTCCATACAGTGATGTCACCAGCACAGCCCAGGATCTGCAGCAACACCAGGCTTAGTGTAGAAGCTCTGGTGCACAACACAGTTTTTAGCAGTTCGGAATGCAAAAACGAATTGCAGAGAACATTGCAGAAATACAAAATATGAATCAATGCAGGAAGGGGAATTTTATACATGAATGTTAGAATGACTGGGGAAGGTCCTCTTTAAACCTAGTAATAAAAAGTAACCAAGGTGTTTTACCACAGAGTGAGGTGTGATTATGTGAATTTAACATAAGTTACTTGGCGCTACCAGGTACTAACTAGAGGATTTCTCGCTCTCTTGGAGTTTTTTCTCCGTTTTCTCCTCTTTTTAATTGCTAAGGAAGTATCGTACTGGAGCTAATAGGATGAGACAAAGGGTTGGCCAATGGCCAGCTCGAATTTGATTGAATCATGCATCAGCGTATAGGATGGACGTGGAATATCCCATTGGTTTTGACTGGGGAGTACTATAAAGGGTGCTCAAAAAACTCGCCTTTACTAGGTTTGTAAATACCATTACACTATCCTGCTATTTCATCCTCTCAGTCCCTTGTCTCTTGCTGGTTTCACTTTTCCCCAGTGTGTGGGACTTTCACTCCTGGAACAGAATCTGCTGTGGTTACTATACAGGTAAATGTTAACATTTCTCACACTGTTTCAGTATTGTTTATTGTTATGTTTTGTTAACCTACAGCACACCCCATGCCCCAGGAGGCATCTGGAAACCAGCTGTATCAGCTCAGCATGCTAGTCCTGAAGAAAAATAACATTGATAGATTAATAAGGTTTTGATACAGCTGGAGCTTTGAATAGGGATACTGATAAGACAGTGGCTGTGTGAGAGTGAGTGAGTGAGTGTGTGTGTGTGTGTGTGTGTGTGTGTCTTAGGATTCATTGTGAGAAGTGTGGCTGGAATGTGTTGTGTATTGCCACTGATGGCCAGTAAACTATGCAGCTGGTTGCCTAATACAACACATTAGGGGCTCTATGTACAGGCTGTGCACCCAGCGGACCATAATGGGCGACCTGGTGCATTGCCTAGGCAGGGGTTGTATGTTGTGACCACCGTTTTACAACTCAAGGCTTCAATAATGGCCCTGTTGGGCCAGGCACATACGCACAGAGACAAACCAGCCCTCATTATGCATGAGCTTGAACAGACCAGCATGGTTTCACATGTGTGTAAAGGGCATCTAATGTGCTCTGGGACTGAGCTTAATAGGAGACTGTATAAGGAAATATGTTCAATCATTTGTGGTGCCATAGAAAATGGGCTTGAAAAATAAAGCATGCTGATTGGCTAAAAGCCTACTCAGCCATGTATTTATTTTTCAACAATGCCCGCTAAATAGCAAGTCCACTTTGGGGTGCCCCATTACTTAGGGTATCCTGGGTCCACCCGATTTTGAAACTTGACTGCCGCCATTTTTTCTGGCTCGCTAAGCAAGCCTTGAACTAGCTATCCACTCGATCTCCCCTTTTTACCGTGAAAGTCCCAGTTAATAAGTAAGCAATAAAGATTTAAAATAAATTAAACACTTTTTTTTTTTTTTTTTTTTAAATTGCAGCCATGCTCCAAGTGTCACAGAAACAGCACTCGCCACAGCTCTGCAACCTTGCATGAAAGGACCGGTATGTTGTTAGGTTTCTGTATCGCAGATGGACGTCCATCTGTGGTACAGAAACCTAAGAAAGTACTGCTCCTCTCACTAAGCATACCGCCTTCAGTTCTTTCCGACACAGAGCTCACCCAGTCAGCAAGCCGCCCTCCTGCCTCCCTCCAGTCATCACTCTAGTGCAGTAACAGAACTCGGAAAATGACTTCAAAACTACAAGTAGCTAGAAAGAAGAAAAGAAAAACTGACTGGGTGGGAACAGTAACAGCAACTCTGAGGTAAGCAGGCAGAAGAGACACAGCAAGCAGCTAGCTGGGTTTCAAACTTCCTGTTTTTCCACTCCAGTTGCGATCCCAATAAAAAAAGGGGATGATAACAACTTCAGGGTACCTTTTCGGGGGTTATTACCAAAGCCCTAAAACACAGGGTTCATTTTTTTTACCGGTGTTTCTGTGTGTGTAGGGGATCTTTGCATAATCATGTGAGAAACAGAAAGTGAGAAAAATAGCAAGTCTTAACAGCAGTGGCGCCCTCTACTGGCATAACATCGCCAGGGTTCCTACCAGACCGAGTGGTCAGGTAGCTAGAGGGGCTTCACTGTCCACCAAACTCCTGAAGGCAGTGCTCAGTAATGCCAGATCGGTCAGAAACAAGACCGCAATTGTAGCAGACTTGATTTCTTTAGCCGATCTGTCTTGCATTACGGAGACCTGGATCGGTGATGATGCTGGCCCAGTTTAAGAGGCCACCGTCTCGCCCGAGTATACCGTAGTGCACTGCCCCAAAGTGGAATGCAGTAACCATCTGCTTTAGATCCGAGCTTGGCTTCACCCTGCAACCAGTGAGAACACCACGTTCATTTGAGTGTGTGGCCGTCCCGAGTGCAGGATGCTGGATTCTCCTTATTTATCGCCCTTCAGGGGTTGTGGGAGATTTCCTGCAGGAAGTGGCCAATTTTATTGTCGGTGAAACATTTGAGGCCTCCAGATGCTTAGTGCTGGGGGACTTCAATGTTTGGGCCGACGACGAATCTTCTCGGCTTGCTTACAACTTCCTCCAGATGATGTCATCTCTGGGTTTTGCGCAAGGAGTTTCCTCCGTGACCCATCAGGGCGGCCACATGTTGGACCTGGTGTTCTCACTGGGGCTTTAGATTAATAGTCCCAGGATTGATTGGGTCATTTGGTCGGATCATTGCACATAGAAACATAAACTTCGATGGCAGATAAGGACCGCTTTGGCCCACCTAGTCTGACCATTTCTCTACCTACAGGATAAGCTGCAGATCAGGCACATAGAGGTCCACTGGACCACCAGGGATATAGGAGGGGGGCTTATTCTCTACACAAATGCCGGTGATCGGGCACATAGAGGTCCACTGGACCACCAGGGATATTGGACGGGGGGGGGTTCTTCTACATGAATGCCCGCGATCAGGCACATAGAGGTCCACTGGACCACCAGGGATATTGGACAGGGGGGATTTCACTACAGGGATGCCCATGATGGGGCATGCATGGGGGGTGCCGCCAGGTGCGGCAGGAACTCGGGTGGCCACCCACATGTGGCAGCTGCCGTGTTGCGCTCTGCAATGCAGCAGCTCACCTGTGGGTGGCCATCACTTGTTCCTTTTTTTTTTTTTGGCTTAACTTTGTGCAGGCACAGGTGTGCGATGCATGACTCTGCACATCCCGGCTGAATATCGGACCATGCAGGTTATGCATGGGCACGCCCCACCTGTGCCGCCCACATTACTGATGCGTTCGGCGCATCAGAGTTGTGCGGTAGCACTTTTCCTTTGAATATTGCACTGGGCACATCAGTGGGTTGTGTATGGTGCAACACTGTTGCGTCATGCGCAACCCATTTGAATATCTGGGCCCGTGTGTATAATTTGATGGATTGGATATTTGTGTGGTTATATGGTTGTGTGTATTGGATGTTGATAAATGCATATGATTGATGGTTATATTGTGGTAGTGAGATAGTACAATTTGCTTATTTTGTTTGGCTATTCATTGACTGTTCAATTAAGATGTGTTGGAAGGGTTCTAAGATGGTCAGGCGTTATTCCCCAACTCTGCTTTGGGATCTCCGCCCTTTTCATTGTCCCCCTTTAGTGGCTGATGTCTATAGAAGATGTCGTGCATTGGGGATAGTGAGGAGACGTTTGAGGGGTGTATGGACTGGGCAGAGTGGGAGAATGGAGAGGGGTGGTCAGATAGAGACAGTGGGGACTAGGAGGCGCCCTGGGGTGAAATCGGATCAGGAGAGGGGTTCTTCTTGCCTGATTCCCATACCCAAGGGCTCCACAAATTGTGGGCAGATATTGCGATCCTCCTTGAAAACCCATCCAACCCGGGCAGCGTTGTGTAATGCCAGGTTAGTTAGGAACAAGACCGCTATTATAGCTGATCTTGTTGCAACATCTGACCTGGCATGCATCACCGAGACCTGGCTAGATGAGAATGCAGGCCCTATATTGGCATCTGCTACTCCGGCTGGGTTCTTGGTGATACACCACCCGAGGTTGGATTGTAGGGGCGGGGGTGTAGCTATTTTCTTTAAAACAGAGCTGGGTCTTGTGGATGTACCAGTGGGTTGCACTAGATCCTTTGAGTGTATCCTGGGAACAGGTATAGGGTTCAGGATTCTCCTTATCTACCATCCACCCGGTGATGGTGGAGAATTCCTGAAGGAGTTTGCGGACTTCATTGTTGATGTGGCATTGGAGTCACCCAGGTGGTTAATACTGGATAACTTCAGTGCATGGGTCGATGATGAACTCTCGCACTTTGGGAATAACCTCCTCCAACTTATGACTACGTTGGGCCTTACACAGATAGTTGCCTCTGCTACCCACATAGGGGGTCACTCATTGGACCTAGTGTTTTTCCTAGAGATGGAGATTATGCTGTTGGGGGTGGAACCAAATGCCTGGACGGACCATCACACCATAAGATTCAGCCTCGGGGCACCCCCAAATAGGTCTGCCCCTACGGAGATGGTCCAGTATTGCCCTTTGAGGGGAATTACCCCAGAGGGCTTATCGGTGGTGCTGGACCTATCGGGTGTTTCAAGTGAGTGCATGAGTCCAGGGGACCTCGTACTTGCCTATAATAAGGCAGTGGGTGATGCCCTGGATCCAACTGCTCCTGTTTGTGTTCACTCACTCACTCAGCGCCCAAGAGCCCCTTGGTTTGTTGGGTCCTTGAAGGAGCTGAGGAGAGTGGGACAAAGGCTAGAGAGGGCTTGGCGGAAATCCGGCCTGGATGCTGACAGGCTTAGATTGATGGACCATTATGTTGTCTGTCAATCAGCAGTCACCCATAAGAAGGCAGAGTTCCTGTCCGGGGAGATTGCTGCTGCTCGGAACCGACCTGCTCAACTCTTTCAGATTATCGACAGACTGTGCAATCCACTCTGTCTGCAGTCTGGATGAGATTTTTCACAAAGTGTGATGAGCTTGCTCGGTTCTTCGTAGATAAGATTGCCAGCATCAGGTCAGGCATCGGCCCAGCTCCCTCTTTAAGGGATTGCGGAGATCGGCGGGAGGAAACGAACACCCGTGCTACCTGGTTTGGCTTTAGTAGGCCGGAATTCATGGATATTGTGAGGATTGTTCAGACTGTACGACCAACCAGCTGTAGTTTGGATCCGGACCCTATGCCACTATTATTAGGTTGCGTAGATGTTATCTGCCTGATTCTTGCTGAAATTGTCTGGAAGTCTTTGGAGCAGGGGCTCTCTTCTGATCCCCTAAAGGAGATGGTCATTCAACCACTCCTTAAAATATCCTCCTTGAATCCAGACTGCCCGGCAAACTTCAGACCTATCTCTAACCTGCCCTTTGTGGGTAAGGTTATTGAAAAGGTGGTTGCACTACAGCTAGATGACCATCTTATGAATCACAATGTCTATGATACTCTCCAGTCAGGGTTTAGGAAAAGACAGCATCGAGACCGCTCTTGTCTGGGTTTTAAATGACCTCTTAATTGCGATAGATCGAAAGGGTCGTACTATCCTAGTCCTTTTTGATCTCTCTGCGGCATTTGATACTGTGGATAATGGTGTGCTTTTGGAGCGCCTGTGGTTTTATTGTGGACTGTCTGGTACAGTTCTACATTGGTTTCGATCTTTCGTCACAGGCCGGACACAGAGGGTTGTCACCGGAACCTATTCCTCTGATGCCATCTCTCTGTCTTGTGGGGTGCCGCAGGGCTCCATTTTGGCACCCATGTTGTTCACAGTTTACATGCTGCCTTTAGGAGACATCATTAGGCGATGCCGGCTGGGTCTCCGCTGCTATGCAAATGATACCCAGCTGTATCTGTCCTTTACTTCCGGACAGGATGATGCGATCTCTGTGCTTAACAGCTGTCTATCTGAAATCAAAGACAGGATGAGTGCTAGCTGTCTGAGGTTAAATCCGGATAACACCGAGGTGTTGGTTGTGGACCTGGGTTGCCTTGAGGCGGGTCGTAGGGCTGGGGTTCTGTCAGACTTATGGCTTGTTGGTTCCCAGCTCTCGACCTCATACCAGGTGCGTAATCTGCGCGTTACTATTGATGATGGTTTGACCCTGAAATCACAGGTGTCTGCTGTTGTCAAGTCTTCCTTTTATCATCTTAGGAATATCGCCCAGGTGAAACACCTGGTTCCTCTGGCTGACCTTCCTACTTTGGTCCATGCCTTCGTAACCACCCGCCTTGATTACTGCAATGCTCTGTACCTAGGGCTACTGGGGGTTGATATCCGCCACTTGCAGCTAGTGCAGAACGCAGTGGCCAGGCTTTTGATGGGGACATCAAGAACTAGTCATATTATATGTGCTGCATGGAGTGCACTGGCTGCAGGTTCAGTGGCGGATCACCTTCAAGGTCGGATTACTGACCTATAAAGCCCTACATGAGCAGGGACCACAATATCTGCAAGATCTCCTTACTCCCTACTGCCCCTCCCATTAACTCCGATCTGCCGACGAGGGATTGCTAGAGATTCCCAAGGTTCGTTTGAAGACATCTGGGGTATGTGCATTTTCGTATGCTGCCCCTGCCCTGTGGAATTCTCTACTTCATCGGATATGAGAATGCCTGACCATCGAGAGTTTTAAATCAGAGCTCAAAACATTTTTGTTTCATAAAGCGTATGGAGAATGATTTTATTATTGTTTATTTAACTATTGTTGTTTTAAATGTTCAGTTTTTAAATTCTGTACAGCGCTTTGGTTTTTGAAAAGCGCTTACAAAATAACATTTTACTTACTTACTTTTTACAGCATCCCCATGCCCTCCCTACTGCCTTCTCACATTGCTTGCTAACCTTAAGGTTATCCAATATGATTACCCCCAGATCCCTTTCCATTTTTGTTGTTGTTACTACCTCCTCCCATTGTGTAATCTTCCTCTGGGTTTTTGTTTCTCAGGTGCATTATTTTGCACTTCTTTGCATTGAATCCAAGCTGCCATACTTCTGACCATTCCTCCAACCTTGCCAAGTCCCTTCTCATCCTGTCAGTGCCTCCTTGTATATCAACCCTGTTGCAGATCTTTGTGTCATCTGCAAAGAGGCATACATTTCCTTCCAGTCCCTCTGCAATGTCACTTATAAAGACATTAAAAAGGACTGCACCAAGTACTGAGCCCTGCGGTACCCCACTAGTAACCCCTCTTTCTTTGGAGTGGACTCCATTTACAATTACCTTATCTGTCCTGTTGTCCAGCCAATGTTTCACCCAGGCTACCACCCTGACCCACTCCCAGGCTGGTTAATTTGACTATTAATCTTTTGTGTGGGACTGTATCGAATGCCTTGCTGAAGTCTAGGTAGACCATGTCCAGAGCCCCTCCCTGGTCTACTACTTTGGTCACCCAGTCAAAGAAATCAATTCGATTCGTCTGACATGACCTTCCCGCTATGAACCCATGCTGCCTTGGGTCCTGTGCCCCACTGACCTCAGGTACTCAGCAGTTCTTTCCTTCAGAAGTGATTCCATCACTTTCCCTACCACAGAGATCAAACTGGCAGGTCTGTAGTTTCCTGCCAGGAGGGTTTTTTGGTAGTGGCTGATCTATCTACTGTGGACAGTGCATGTGTTGGGGGGTGGGGGTGCACAGCTGTTGATGCCTATAATAAGGTATTGCAGGTGCGCTGGACTCCCTCACACCAGTCTGTGTACAATCCAGGTCTTCTCACCTGAGGTCCCCTTGGTTTGATGGGGAGCTCAAGGTGATGAAGAGCTTGGGTCGGAGATTAGAGCGCTGCTGGCGGAAGTCCGCCCTGGAGGTGGACAAACTGGCCCTGCATGTGCACTATGGTGCATACTAGGGGCAGTCAACCGTAAGAAGGCAGAGTTCCTGTCCAGCGAGATTGCTGCTAAGAGGAACCAACCAACCATGCTCTTTCAGACAGCGGACAGGCTTCTCCATCCTTCCTGTCTACAGCCGAAGGTAGCCTCTTCAGATGTACTGTGTGAGGAGTTTACTCGGTTCTTCTCTGACAGGGTGTCTGCCATCAGGCAGGGGGTTCTGCTAGTTTGGCCAACAGTGGTCACCATGGGCATCTGGATCCGCCTGGTTGTGGTGAGTTTAGACTAGTGGAGGTGGCTGAGATCACTGAGATTGCTTCCAAGCTCCAGCACACCTTTTGTAAACTGGACCCGGTGCCAACTCATTTCTTAATGGGATGTGTTGACTCAGTTGGCCCCGTGTTTGCCCTGATTGTCCAGTGTTCCTTGTCAGAGGGGGTCTTTCCCGATGTCTTGAAGGAGGCATTGATGAGACCCCTTCTGAAAAAAAAAAACCATCTTTGGACCCTGTCGTCAAGGCAAATTACTGTCCCATCTCCAATCTTCCGGTTTTTGGTAAGATTGTGGAGAAGGTGGTGGAGCATCAGCTTGAGGAGCATCTTGTGGTCCATGATTTATACAAGTCACTCCAGTCTGGGTTTCATGTGAGGCATAGCACTGAAACTGCACTAGTTCAGGTGCATAATGACCTCCTTAGGGCTAAAGATCGAGGGGAGAGAACAATTCTTGTTATCCTCGATCTTTCTTCAGCATTTGATATGGTGGACCATCAAGTGTTACTTGACCACCTAAGGGATTTTTGTGGACTCGATGGCACTGTCATCTGCTGGTTTGAGTCTTTTCTATCTAACAGGAGGCAGAGGGTTGTGATGGGGAATTTCTCCTCCTCCCCTGCTCTCCTGTCGTGCGGAGTTCCCCAGGGTTTGGTCTTGTCGCTGATGTTGTTCACCGTGTACATGCTGCCCCTGGGAGAGATCATTAGGAAGTACAGTCTGGGTTTTCATTGCTATGCTGATGACACCCAGCTGTATTTTTCCTTTGCCCCTGGAACATCTTGTACAGTGGAAGTGCTTAACAGCTGCCTCACTGAGATCAATGACTGGATGGCCTCCAGCTGGTTGCGACTGAACCCCACTAAGACGGAGGTACAGGTGGTGGAGTCAAGCAGAGGGTGTGATAGGTTGGCCTTTGGTGCAGAGACAGGGCTTTTTCTTGGCTCTGTACTATTGAAGGCCTCCTCTAGGGTGCATGACCTGGGCATTATTCTTGACAGCAGATTGTCACTTGAGTTTGAGGTGGCGTCCGTTGTCCATTCCAGTTTTTACCACCTGAAGACTATCGCTAGGATAAAGCCCGTAGTTCTGCCACTGGACCTCCCCATTTTGGTACATGCCTTCGTGACCTCCAGGCTTGACTACTGTAGTGCGCTGTATCTCAGGGTCTCTGGGGGTACCCTGCACCAACTGCAGCTGGTGCAGAATGCAGCAGCTAGGTTGTTGACAGGAATGTCTACTGTTATAACACTCTGGTGCTGAGTCTACTGCACTGGCTGCCGGTTAGGAGGACGGTCCTCTTTAAGGTGGGCTTGCTGACCTTTAAGGCCCTACATGGCCTGGGACCTGGTTACCTGAAGGACCTTCTCACACCTGCTGTCTCGGTCCACCCCCTCCGCTCCTCTTTTAGGAGCCTCCTTGCGATTCCCAGGATGAGGTTAAGAACAGCTGGCGACAGAGCATTCAGTGTCGCTGCTCCCGTCCTTTGGAATTCGCTTTCTCCAGCTGTTAGGGAGGCCCCTTCTGTTGAGGTATTCAAGGCCCACCTCAAGGCCTTCCTATATAATCAGGCTTTCCCAACTGTATGTTACACCCCTAACCTGACTCCAGAATTTTATGTCTAAGTTAATTTGTGGCTTCCCTTGAGCCTGTTGCTGGTGTTGAAGGTATTATTTTAATCTCTGTAATGATCTGTACTCATGTTTGTTAGTGTGTTATTTATTTATTCATATTATTTTGTATGAGTATGGAACTTTTTAATATGTGCGCGCCCAGAGCCTCCGGGATGGGTGTCTTTGAATAAAATGTGCCTTGCCTTGCCACTACTTTACAACAAAACTGGCTTCATTTCTTTTTACTTGCTTTTAATTATTTTTTTTTAATATTTTATATAACTGTTGCCTATAGCCATTTTTTGAGTGCAATACATTTCTTTAGGTGGGCGTTGACACAATGGACCTCCAGGCTGGCAAGGCCCTCCACCTGCAGTGTTGGGCCTTATTATGCCCCTGGGCAGTCCATTATATCCCAATAACACCCACCCTATTGGGTATTATTGCTCACTTATTTGATCTATAAGTGTTATGGTACGATTAGCCAATAAAATTGTCTTGAACACTGATTATACCTCCAAAGTTTTAAGTCAGTAAAATAAACAGTCCCAGAATCATTCTGCAGCTTCAGACATGGAAATGTTAGTAATTCAGTAAAGCCCCCCACGGAAATGATTACTGAAAATGGCAATATAAAAAAGTCTAAAGCAATGTTTTCTATTTGAATGAGAAATCCAGGAATAAGAGTTGTTTTTAAACTGTTTTATTTGAAAATGTGCAGATTGCAGAGAAAGAAGATGAAATCCGTCTCATGAAAGGGCACATTCACACTCTGTCCTTTGACCTCAGCAGCCTTAGGTCTCAGCTGGAGAGTGATCACGTGTTGCAGTCTGAAAAATGGAAGGAGTTCTCCAGCATTGCAAATGGCATGAAACAGATTGCAGGAACAATGAGTACCAGATAAAGACCAGTGGTGCAGCTCTTCTTTTCGTGTGGATCTTATCATTACATGAAATTCACAGTTCTGTCGTCGTTAACAAAAATAAGTAATCCAGAAATTCCGTGACAAAATCAATTGCCTGTTATTCACACTATGACTTTTCTCATATCCAAATCTGAGTGAGCTTAAAGGGTGCAGAAGGTCATTTTAGTACATTTAAAGCAGCAGATATTGATACTACAAATTGAAAAAGCCAGTTTAGAATATATAATAATATACAATGATAGCAATTCATCCTGTAATTTTATTTCATTCCTAAGGCAAGACACTTTTTTTTCAAAATGTTAAAAGCTCCTGTTTACTTGCCAGTGCCCAGGCTGGGGGTAGTCAACGTGAACATGCACTTCTATCACCTACATGTATTTCAGAGTCAGAGAGAGACCTCAGGGAAGGGGATACTTGAAAACTGTTGGGGGCTGCCATCTTTACTGTGGATTAATACTAATTAAAACTACTTTTTTTTTTTGTGGTCAGGAAAGGCACGCTAAGCCAAGGCTCTTTAATGCCTAATGATCAGGCCTCTGTAACCACTGAATATGTGTATTGTCTTATTGTCCACCCTGACATGGAACCTGTGTAAAAGAGCTCACGCTCAAAGGTCTTTCCGAAATACTAATTAAATAAAATAAAAAATAAAAGGTGTGTCCTGGGAGCACAGGGGAGTTATGTGACTTGCTCACAGTCACACAGTATGCAAGTGCTGACTGTAGGATTTAAACCCAGCTCTTCAGATTTGCAGCTCAGTGCTCTTAAACACTATGCTGTTTTTTTTTTTATTTTCTGTTTTTCCCCCGCCCCTACCCAGCACTGTCATCCGGCTACCTGCTCTGGCTGCCTCTTCTCACCGGAGACCTCCCATGCAGTCCTGACTTACCCCCCAGATGGAGACATGATGGGGGGGGGGACTCCCCCTTTTAGCCCTTCCCTAGAGAAGTCAAGTCTGCATCAAGGTCTCTGTGGTGGTACTGCAGCCACGGGCAGGTGAGGACCCACTATCGGGCCCTTACATCGGTGTCGTGCCGGGAGAGGCATTTTTCTGATGTACACTCTCCCCAGTGTGATGTGCCACATGACACCATGGCTTGCACCAGCATCCATCACACTCCCATTACTGTTGTGGAAATCGGGCCATGATACCTCTAGTTGTCGCCAGAGGTCAGGCCGCCCCTGAGCTGGTGTGCCCCCCCCTCCCCCCGGAGGAGCTGAGCGATCCATGGGACACGCAAAATCCTCTCGGCCGGCCCCTCTCTGGCTCCTGGGTCCGCTCCCGAACCTGGGTCGCCAGTGTTGCAAGCAGAAATCCAACCACTGCGCCAACAGTCCGGCCTACTATGCTATTGTTAAATGGACAAGTAGCACTGCAGTAGAGAATCTAAGGATGTCAGGAATACTTAGGAGTACTTGGATGTTACAAAATGGAATTGGGAAAAATGTCCCCTGATAACATGAGCTGCTGCTTTAAAGAAACTTGTGCTCATCTGATGGGGGAGGAATCTCTCATATGATGGACATTTACTTCTATTCAAATTATGGCAATCTATTAGTTTGTCATTGGGCTGTGTTCAGGTTTTTTTTTTTATTGTCTTTTGATTCAGATTCAAGAATGCCTTTTACAAGTATTCATCTACTTCAGGATTTGGGTCAGCAGAAATTATGTTGGGAAGTGATTAGGGGCTGGCTCATAACCATCATCAGTCATGGGTGTAAAAAGACAAGCTCCATGTACTCCATGATGTACAGTTTTGTTTTGGGGGGCAATAACAAGGCTCCACACTGCTGTCATTGTTCCATGAAACCCAACACAGAACCAGCTGATTCTGTCTGTAATTTCATTCCTGTGGCCAAAGAGTAGAAGGGTTCTCCACCGAGATTGTCTTTGCATTCCAGGGACAGGCTCTGGGTGATATGTGGGTTGCTCACAGAGCAATGCATGGCAACTGTAATTACCAGTGCATGAGTGGGGGACAACAGTCAGTGTCATGCTGTACAAAATATGTGTTTATTGTGCCAGACGGAGCAACAAATATGGTCCTGGTGTACACATTTTTATTGTCTGGTTTACACCACTGTCATCAGTCGTCATTCATTGTTAAGAGGGCTGTTAAGCACCTGAAACGGAGGTCTGATCACTAAAATTGATCTAAAAGGATCATAAATAGAGACCAGTGTTTTTCTCAAATAAGAAATTCATGGTATAAAAGAAATAAAACTAAAACACATGAAAAAAAAGTAAAAAATTGCTTGTTTTTTTTTTTTGTGCAAAAGCTAAGTAAATGCTTGCAGCAGTTGTTGTGTACGCTCTGTTGTTACCACAGAGACAGTCCGCAAGGAAGCAGCAGCGCAATTGTCTGATTCACAAAACTCTTTCAAGACCATTGCATAATGCTGCTTAATACAATGTAGTATACTAGGAATTTGATTTCTAATGTGTTTAAGGTCATTTTGACATATTTTATTAATGTAAATGTGATAACAAGAAATAAAACTACATTTTCAATGAATAAAAAGAAATAACACGCAATTCCAGAAAAAAAGTAATAAAAAATAAGAATTTCACAAGGCTCCCTCTGTACAGACAGTTGGTGAGACCCCATCTGGAGTACTGTGTCCAGTTCTGGAGACCCCATCTCCGCAAAGACATAGAGTGGAGGCTGTCCAGAGGAGGGCAACCAAAATGATGCAGGGTCTGCACCAGAAGACATACGAAGAAAGACTAAAGGAGCTTAATATGTATACCCTTGAGGAAAGAAGGGAGAGAGGGGACATGATAGAAACTTTCAGGTACCTCAAGGAATCAACAAAGTCCAACAGGGTAGCATCTTTCAGAAAAAGAGATGTGCAAGAACAAGGGGCACAATTTGAAGATAGAGGGGATGGCTCGGAGGTAATGTGAGGAAGTATTTTTCACGGAGAGGGTTGAGGATGCATGGAACAGCCTCCCTGAGGAGGTCGTGGAGTCAAGAACAGTGGGGGAATTCAAGAATGCATGGGACAGACATAAGGCAGTCCTAGTGGGGGGTAGGAGGAAGTAAGCTGTTGGTTAACTAGGATCTGCAGCTTATCTGTTAGGTAGGAAAATGGGCAGACTAGGTGGGCCAAGCGGTCCTTCAAACAGCATGAAGTCTTGCTATATTATGACAATTGCAGTTTGACCCAACCTTCGAACTGCTCCGGAGGTGAAAGAGTTAAGTTCCATGCAAGGCATGGAATCTTGAGCGCGAGCTCGGTTGAAAACTCTTGTCTGTTTTGCTTCAAACCTAAACTGTCAGATTCTTTACTCCGCCTCACTGAATGGTCGCTCCGGAGATTTCTCCTACTGCTCAGTTCATTTGTCGGTTTTAAAGTGTATAATTTCGGTTTCAAACCGCATTTGTTTTTAAAATAAAACCGCAACCGGTCGGTTCAAGCTCTGTCTGTGGTATCGTAAGTAATTCAAAGTTTTTACTTTTATTCTGTGTGGAAATTGTAAACAATATTATCGGTTCAGTCCTGAACTGATCAGGTTGGTTTAAAATTGCTTTAAATTGCTTTAGAAGTGCGGTTCCCAGTTCTTATCGGTTCTAAAAAACCGGATTTCATTACGGTTTTTTCCACGACCCGTGACACGGTTTGGAACCGATAAGGGTGTCTTGCTTGGCTAAGGGCCGTTAACGGGCAAGTTTTCTGGTTAGGCTGACATTATGTCTGAGAAACCCAAAAGAAAAACCCGGCCCACTGGGTTTCAACACTGTGATGTCTGTGGGGAAGCTTTTGCTAAGGCTGACCCACACACCACATGTGTCTATTGTCTGGGGTTTGACCACCTCAATTCAGACTGCCAGATTTGTGTGAATTTCCCTGCAGTTACCCGGGATAAGAGAGTTGGTAGGCTCAGGGAAAAGGAGGCTAAGAAGTCCATTGACCCGGATAACCAGCCCGGTTCGGTGCCAACCGAACCAGAGGGAGTGCCCTCTAACCAGGGCGAGTCTTCCTCGGGCAAAAGGAGAGCTGACTCGGACGAGTCGGTTCCAGTTAAAAGGACTAGGAAGTCAGCAGGTCTGGAGGCAAAAATCCCTTCTCCAACTGCTGCAGAGATAGCCAAAGCGATCAAAATTGTCTAGTCACTGGTTCCGACCGAACCGGCACCATCAGGCAAGCTGTCGGTTCCACCGGTTCAGGAGTATGATATAGAGGATTTTATGAACCGGGGGAGATTATGAAGAGAGTGAATGTGATTTTGACTGTCTGGTTGTGCCCATTGAACCGGACATTTCTCCAGACATACCTATGGAAGTTTCTCCTCCAGGCTTTCTGACCCCTTCTCATTTTATTTTCTATAAGAAAGTGGCTGAAACCCTCCAGCTTCCTATGGAAGAAGCTGTGGATGACCAAGAAGAGCCTGACTGTGGAAATGATGGATATCCCAGAGTCTAGAAGACTGTCTATTCCTATGCACAAATCCTTCAGGAAACAGACAGTAAAAATTTTAAAAGCCCCCCATTCTGTACTTCCTGTGGACAAGAAAATGGACAGGAGGTACACTTTGTAAGGCTCTGACACGGAGTTCCTCTCACAACAATGCAGCCATGTTGGGGTTGTGCAGGCCGCAGCCTGTGATAAGGCAAATATTCCTTTGGCTTCACACCCCCCGGACAAGGACTCCAGGAGGAATGATGCCATGGCAAAGAAGCAGTACATGGCAGCATCTTTGGGATTCAGACAGGCAAATTATATGGCTTATGTTGCAAGATATCAGAAATCCAGATGGGATACTATTATGGTTTCTAGCAAAGCAGGTCCCTGAACAACTTGCCAGGGAGCTGGAGCAGGTGGCTGCTAATGGTATTGAGGCATCCAAGGTGCAATTCCATGCTGCAGTGGACTCTAATGATGTATCTTCCAGAGTCATGGCTACATCTGTGGCCTTTGAGAATGGCTTGGCTCAGATGTATTAGCCTGTCACAGGATACCCAGGCTAAGGCCATGGATTTTCCTGTGGTGGATAACTCTCTGTTTGGAGAGCAGACAGAGAATTATATGAAGAAAATGGATGAGTACAGGACCACCTATAGGAGTGCACAGGCCAAGGAAAGGCAGGCCACTCCTCAAAGGCAGCTTTCCAGGGGCAGGCCTTTTCATAGGCCTTTTTACCAAGCCCAGGCCTCCTCTTCAGCCTATGCCCAGAGGGGCTTCTTCAGAGGAAGAGGCAGACGGAGTACGAGCAGGCCTGCTACCACCCCTCAGCCTAAAGCTCCTGCCAAGCAGGCACCCTGATGGGATGCCCAGGGCCGATTCTCCACTACCTGTAGGGGGCAGGCTGGCTTACTTCGTCCAGGACTGGAAGTCTTTAACATCAGACAAGTGGGTCCTGAAAGTGGTAAGCCAGGGACTGGTTCTCAGCTTCAAAAAATTTCCAAAGATGAGAGCCAGATCCTTCCACCTGCAAATCCTTCAGAGGCTCTCACCTTAGAAACAGAAGTTTCAACCCTCTTGGCTCTCAGAGCTGTGGAGAGGGTTCCTCCCCTACACCAGGGCAAAGGATTGTATTCCAGGTACTTCCTTACCCCAAAAAAGACAGGAGAATGGCGGCCCATCCTGGATCTCAGGTACCTAAACAAGCACCTTTTAAAACCAAAATTAAAAATGGTGACTTTGGGAATTATTTTACCCTCTCTAAGGCCAGGGACTGGCTAGCCCCTGGACCTCAAGGATGCCTACTTCCATGTCCTCATCAGAAGCTCCCACCAAAGTACTCAGATTCGAACTACCCTCAGACCATTACCAGTTCAGATCAATGCCCTTCAGTCTCACTTCTGCCCCAAGGGTATTCACAAATGCCTGGCAGTAGTTGCTCATTTAAGAAGGCAAAAGATTGCCATCTTTCCTTACCTGGACGACTGGCTCATAGTAGGCCAGTCTCCAGAACAAGTCAAATTACACCTTCAAGTCACCCAGCAGCTGCTCACATCTCTAGGTTTCCTTCTCAATCTTCCAAAGTCAGTTCTACAGCCTGTTCAGCTTCTCACCTTCATAGGCGCAGAACTGAACACACAACAGGCCAGAGCCTTCCTTCCTTCCTTTAGAAAGGGCAAAGACCCTGGTTTCTCTGGCCTCCTCCTTCACTCTGCAGGTGTCTCGTCCAGCAAGGCATTTTCTGCAGCTCCTAGGGCACATGGCTGCTTCCACAGCAGTAGTGCAGGGAGCAAGATTTCAGATGAGGGACATTCAGTTCCATTTGAGAGCCTTCTGGTCTCAAAGGAGAGATCCTCTATCCAAGATGATCCCAGTAACTCGAACCCTGATCCAGGCTCTACAGTGGTGGCGGGATCAGAGCAATCTGAGACAAGGGGTACCTTCATCCCACAGTCTCACTCCTTGACCCTTACTACAGATGCATCCTCTTGGGGTGGGGAGCCCACATGGGCAACCTCACCACTCAGGATTGTGGTCCCCAGGAATCTCTGCTCCACATCAATCTGTTGGAACTCAGAGCAGTTTTTCTAGCACTTCAAGCTTTTTCCACATCTGTTCAGAACAAAGTGGTACAAGTCAGAACAGACAACACCACTACAATGTGGTACATCAACAAGCAAGGGGGCACTCGGTCTACGGCCTTGTGCACCGAAGCAATGAAGTTGTGGTCTCTGGCTTATTCCCTGAACACCTCCCTTGTGGCAGTTCACCTCCCAGGCAAAGACAATGTCCTGGCAGATGCTCTCAGCAGGATTTCACAGGGCCATCACGAATGGTCTCTGGATCCCCTTATCCTGGAGGTGGTGTTTGCCAGGTGGGGCACTCCTCAGATAGATCTTTTTGCAGCCCCAGACAATCACCAACTTCCTCTTTTTTGCTGCAGGCCCCCAGTGTTGGGCTCAGTCCCTCTGGACGCCTTCCTTCTCAATTGGGAAGGGAAGTTTCTCTATGCATTCTCCCCTTCCCTCTCCTGTTCAAGGTGCTAGTCAAGATCAGATCTCAGCCTTGCAAGATGATCCTGATTGCCCCAGATTGGGCCAGACAGCCCTGGTATCCACTACTCCTGTCCCTAGAAGTCCACCTTCCCCTGTGCCTTCCCAGGAATCACAATCTGTTAGCCTGTGCACAGGGGAGGGTTTGGTATCCGAATCTCAAATCTCTCAACCTCAAGGCCTGGCTCTTGAAGAGTTAGAGTTTGCTGACTTACATCTTTCTCAGGGTGTACTTAATGTTTTGAAGGCTTCAAGGAAGCCTCTACCAGGGCTACTTGTAACCCAAATGGAAGAGGTTTCCATATGGTGCTCTGGTAAGAGTATTTCCGAGTCTGCCGCCTGCCCACAGTTCTGGATTATATGGTGCATTTAAATGCTTTGGGGCTGAGACCAGCTACCCTAAAAGTGCACCTGGCAGCAGTCTCTGCTTTCTTATCAGCAGGTAAATCCTCTTCTCTCTCAGCTCATCCGGTTTTCTCCAAGTTTTTCAAGGGGTTGCTTCACATCAACCCTCCATTCAGGGCCCTGCCCCTGCTTGGGATCTTAATGTTTGCATTGCCCAGCTTATGCAACCTCATTTTGAACCCATGTCTTCAGCAGAGCTTAAGTACTTGACTTGGAAGACTGTGTTTTTGGTAGCTATCACTTCTGCTAGGCGCATAAGTGAACTACAAGCATTGTCAGTGGAACCTGATTTTATCTCCTTTCATAGGGATAAAGTGGTCCTCAGGACTAATAGAAAGTTCCTGCCTAAGGTTGTCTCGGACTTTCACCTGAATCAATCTATGTCTCTTCCTGTGTATTTCACTGACCATTCTTCCTCTGGTGAGAGGAGATTGCACAGTTTAGATGTCAAAAGAGCTCTTAGCTACTACATAGAGTGTACCAGGCAGGTTTGATTCCCTTCAGCTGTTTCTCACTTATGGTGAGGTAGAAGGAAACCTGCCACTAAAAGATCTATTGCCAGGTGGATCGTTTCTTGTATCCAATTTTGTTATCTAAAACTGGGTAAGGTTCCCCCTTCAGGCCTGAGGGCTCACTCTACCAGAGGTACAGCTGCGTCCTTGGCTGCTGCCAGGGACATCCCTATCTTAGAGATATGTCAAGCAGCTACTTGGAAAACAGTTCATACTTTCACAAAGCATTACTCCTTGGACATCCAGGCTAGGAGTGATGCTCGGTTTGGCACAGCTGTGCTTCAGAGCCTATTCCCTAAGTAGGTTCTGCCCTCCTCCATGGAGGTACTGCTATGTAGTCTGCAATTGTCATAATATAGCAAGACTTCATGTTGTTTGAAGAAAAAATTACTCACCTTAGTAATGTTGTTTTTCTAATGGAGTCTTGCTATATTATGACCTCCCCCCCTACCTGCCCCTCTCAGAACCTCTTGTTGCTGTTGGGATGTGGGTGGGTAGTGATTTGTTGGCATCTAGTGCTTGCCATTGTTGTTTGTTGTTGTTGAATTTTCATTTTCTTGGTCCTCTGACTTGAGTCTTGTTTTTGGGACCAGAAAATGTGTTAGTGCTTAGTAGCCATTTGGCTAGAGTAGGCTTACAGTTTCCACACAGAACCTTAGTGAGTTTTTGCTCGTAAAGATCTGACAGTTTAGGTTTGAAGCAAAACAGAGTTTTCAACCGAGCTCGCACTCAAGATTCCATGCCTTGCATGGAACTTAACTCTTTCACCTCCGGAGCAGTTCGAAGGTTGGGTCAAACCGCAATTGTCATAATATAGCAAGGCTCCATTAGAAGAAACAACATTACTAAGGTGAGTAATTTTTTCTTATCTGCCGTCAAATTCTATGTTTCTCTAATCATAAATGCAGCTACTGTATGCACTGAAAATTCTTACAGGACAATGCTTAACTACAAAATGTAAGCAATTTTATAATTCAGGTATTGTGCTCAATCAAAAAGAATTGGTGAGGGACCCTTGTGATTCTTTGGAGGGAGAACCCAAAGTATTATGATTGATATGTTGTCAAAATTCCAGTTTTGATCTTTTGTAGACTTACAACACCCCATATATGCAGTTTCTGGTAATGTTTTATCAGCTTTATATACCTACATAACCATAACATGTTTCTTTTCACATAGAATGCCCCAAGCTATAAAAAGTAAATTATTAACTGAACCAGGAATTAAGGAACCTGACAGATGGCAGTACACACCATCATGTATTAGGGGCGGAAAGCTGACATCGAGGTCACTTAGACAGCAGTACGCTGGCATTCCATTATAATTTTAATGTGTCTGATGGTGATAACAATGTTTGTAGTAAAAAGAACAGCTGCTCACCATAACAGTAGCTCTTCAAGAGAATCTCCTCCATTGGGCCACACATTTGAACTGTAAGCCATTGGCGTCAGGACCACTTGGAAATATTAGCCACCTGGGGGCCGCTCACAGTGACATTCAACACCAGCGCCTTGTACCCCTGCATCCATCCCAAAATGTGCATCACTGCACCCCTCCCAGACTTTCAACTTCTACCCTTACACTTCTGCCAGAATTTGTACTTGTACCCCTGCACCCCACACAAAACTTGTACCTGTACCACTGCACCCCTCCCAAAATTTGTACTTGTACCCCACACCCCTCCAAATATTTGTACTTGTACCCCTGCACCCCTACCAAAATTTATACGTGCACCCCTCCTAAAATTAATACTTGTATCCCTGCACCCCTCCCAAGCTTTGCTCTTGTACCCTTACACCCCTCGAAAATGTACTTTTACCGCTACGCCCCTTTCAAAATGTATACTTGTACCCATACACCCCTTCCAAAATTTGTACCTCTACCTTTGTACCACCCCTCCTAAAATTTGTACTTGTACCACTGCACCCCTTTCAAAATTTGTACTTGCAGCCCTGCACCCTTCCCATAATTTGTGTTTGTACCCCTTCAGCCCTCCCAGAATTTGTATTCATACTTGTACCGCTGCACATTTCCCTCCAATTTTTTTTTTAATGTCTTTTTCCCTCCGGTCGCAGCTTGTGTGGCCTCTCTCAGGCATCCTGGCCTGATCCTGCCTACCTGAGTTCTCCCCATCCCGAGCCTCCCCCGCAGCCAGTATGCCTGGCTTGACCCCTCTGGGGCAGGGCCGCCCCTCCTCTTGGGCGCTCTCTTACAGACTGGTCAAGCTGCAGGTGAGGGCCCGGGTGGAGGAACTGGAAGGCTGGGTGGGTGAGAGCTGGTGGTGGGCATGGGGGCCAGGTGCCATCGCCTACCCTGCAGAGCTGGTTGTTTTCCTTGTTCTGTTGTGCTCCTCCCCCCTCCTGAGCATGGCATGCAATGACGCCATGGCACATGGCAACCCTGCCAACGTCTGCCACACTCCCTCACGTCTTTTTGTTCACTTCCTGCAGCGCTCCCGATCTCTACCAGGAGTTGCTGGGACACTAGACAACCCTGTAACCCTCCCCCCCCCGAGAGAGGAGAGCAGTCTTTCGGATGCTCAATCCTCTGCCGACCCCCGGCGCCCGAGCTTGCTCCTGAACTCGGGTCGCCAGCATAGCGCAAGGTGTGGCGTCCCGCACCTCAACCCCCAACGCCTCCAGGCCAGCACATTTCCCCAGATTTTGTAGTTGTATTCCTGCATCCTTCCAAAATTTGACCTTGTTCCACTCCTTGTACCCCTGCACCCTTCCCAAAATTTGTACATGCACCGCAGCACCCCACCCAAAATGTGTACTGCAAACCCCAGGAATCCCTCACTGTGCTTAGCTACTGCAGATCAGCCTGCTGGTTTTAGCTGCCCCAGACAGAGAATTTTATATAAATTAGGGAATCTTGGAATGAAAGTAAAATTTCTGCTGTGTGGTCACGCTCCACTCTGTCCTCTAATGTCAGATTCATTTCTCCGCCTGAGGAAGAAGTAGCTCCAAGGAGCTCTCCTCTTCGGATCATAGTTCTCTTTTATTATTTTATTTACTGTCACTCAGTTTTGTTGGAGTTTTCAAATCTCTGTATTAGCCATTGATTCCTTCTTTTTCTAAACTTACATCGCCAGTCTCCATTTCCTGAGTGGTACCCAGGAACCGGAGGTAGCTTCTTTTTTCCTACCTTGGGAACTGCTTTAAAAGCAAAACATTTGAAGATCCTTTTTATTTTCTCACTGCTCTGTGGTTGGTTTTCAACCCAGTTCCTTTTTCCTGGGACCTGAGATGTAATTGGTGTTGTTCCTTCTAAATTTCTCTTTTTAAACCATTAGCTAGCCGTTTGTTTTTTTATTCAGGAACCAAACTGCAAACTATATTTTTTTGTTTTGTTTTGTTTTTATGAACTGAACTAAATTTGTATTTGCTGTGACTGGCATGTCTGGCAGACCCCAAAAAACAATAGAACCTACAAGCTTCAAAAACTGTAAAAACTGTTTTAACCTCCTGGCTAAGGCAGTCTGCCACGAGTTGTGTTTGAGATGCCTGAGTCCAGATCACCTTTTTACAGTTGTGAGCTTTACATCAAATTGTACCCTAAAACTATTAAAAAAGAGGGCTAAAAAGTGAAAAAAAACCTCATGGCTTTTCAGTCTGCCTCAGTGTCACCAACACACTCAGACGAGGGTTCAGGCCTTTACAGTAAGCAGAAGGATAAGTCTGCTAAAGATGGCTCAGAGTCCAGGGTGTCTGAACAGGGGAACCCTGAAACTAGTAAACCTAAGAGAGCCTCTGAGCAGGTACTGGAGACCAGTACCTGCTAAGAAAAAAAGAAAATCATGTCGCTGATCCTCCTCCTCCTCATGAAGGAAAGGAGTTGTCAGTGGACAGAAGTAAAACGCCCTTGGTAAGGACATAACCAAGGCATGGCAGTTGTTCTAGGCCTTCCAGGTCTTGGGTTCGCTGATGGGCATGCTGGTTCCCCCTCCCCCAGTAGCTACCCTGGTTCCGGAGGTGGGATGGGCAGAATTTATTATGATGAGGAAGAGGAAGAACATGTTGAGCCTGACGGTTCCCCTGAACAAGAAGTTGACTCTCCTCCCCAAGCCCAGTATAACTTCCCCTCACATTATTCTTTTATGAGACAAATGGTCAACACCCTCAACCTCTCCACCCAGGAGACTGCTGAGGATGAAGACAAGGTAGAATTACTGGATATGGTGGGGTTAATCCTGACCAAGAGGTTGCTTCTTCTGGTCCACAAGTCCTTAAAGGAAGCGACCTGCAAGTAGTTGCAAACACCAACCTCCACCACTGGTATGGAAAAGGAATACCAGCTGGGCAAACAGGGTACTGAATACCTTTACTCCCACTGTGATCATGAAGTGGGTAGTACAGGCTGTGGTCTGTCACAAAGCAAAAGTTCCCCTCTCTACCCAGCCCCCAAGATAAGGACTACAGGAAGCTTGATAGCTTGGGGAACATACGAAATTGCCGGCAGATTAGGCCTTAAGGTCTATCACATGTGCTCGAGATACAGCTCACAGTACAGTCATTGCTGCTGTCCCCCTCCCCTTTTTCCTCCCTCCCCCAAGTTTGTACACCCTGAGTTCCCCTACTGGTCACCTCCCTCCCCTCCTGTACCTTGCCCATGTACCTGTCCCATGCCTTCTTAAACCGTCCTATTGATTCCATTGAAATCACCTCCTCAGGTAGCGTGTTCCAAAGCGCCACCACCCTTTCAAACAACATGAAGTCTTGCTGTATTCTGACAATAGCAGTGAGTCCCAACCTTCGAACTGCCCCAGAGATGAAAGAGTTAACTTTCCATGCCAGGCATGGAACGCTGAGCTCGAGCTCGGTTGAGACTCTGTCTGTTGTTGTTTAAACTCAAACCGTCAGATTCTTTACTCCGCCTCACTGAACAGTCGCTCCGGAGATTTCCCCTTCTGCTCGGTTCATTCTAGGGTAATTCTCTGTTTGGGGAGCAGACAGAGAATTACATGTGAAGAAAATGGACTAATATAGGACCACCTATAGGAGTGCACAGGCCAAGGAAAGGCAGGCCACTCCTCAAAGGCAGCATCCCAGGGGCAGGGGCAGGCCTTTTCATAGGCCTTTCTACCAAGCCCAGGCCTCCTCTTCTGCTTATGCCCAAAGGGGGTTCTTTAGAGGAAGAGGCAGACGGGGTACAGGCAAGCCTGCTTCCACCCCTCAGCCCAAAGCCCCTGCCAAACAGGCACCCTGATGGGGTTGCCAGGGCCGATTCTCAACTACCTGTAGGCTGCCTTACTTTGTCCGGGACTGGGAGTCTCTGACATCAGACAAATGGGTCCTGGAAGTAGTAAGCCAGGGACTGGTTCTCAGCTTCAAAAAGTTTCCAAAGATGAGAACCAGATCCTTTCCACCTGCAAATCTCTCAGAGACACTTGCCCTAGAGGCAGAGGTCTCTTCCCTCCTAGCTCTCAGAGCTGTGGAAAGGGTTCCACCCCTACACCAGGGCAAAGGGTTGTACTCCAGGTACTTCCTTACCCCAAAAAAGACAGGAGAATGGCGGCCCATCCTGGATCTCAGATACTTAAACAAGCACCTTTTAAAACCAAAATTCAGAATGGTGACTCTGGGAATTATTCTACCCTCTCTAAGGCCAGGGGACTGGCTAGTGTCCCTGGACCTCAAGGATGCCTACTTCCATATTCTCATCAGAAGCTCTCATCGAAAGTACCTCAGGTTCGAGCTGCCCTCAGGCCATTACCAATTCAGAGCAATGCCCTTTGGTCTGACCTCTGCTCCAAGGGTATTCACAAAATGCCTGGCAGTGGTAGTTGCTTCTCTAAGAAGGCAAAGGATTGCCATCTTCCCTTACCTGGACTACTGGCTCATAGTAGGCCAGTCCCCAGACCAAGTCAGGTTACACTTACAGATAACTCAGCAACTGCTCACCTCTTTGGGTTTCCTTCTGAATCTTTCAAAGTCAGTTCTAGAGCCTGTCCAGCTCCTCACCTTCATAGGCACAGAGCTAGACACAGAAAAGGCCAGAGCTTTCCTTCCCCCTGGACAGGGCAAGGACCCTTGTCTCTCTGGCCTCCTTATTCACCCTGCAGGTGTCTCGACCAGCAAGGCATTTTCTACAGCTCCTGGGGCACATGGCTGCTTCCACAGCAGTAGTGCAGGGAGCAAGATTTCAGATGATGGACATTCAGTTCCATTTGAGAGCCTTCTGGTCTCAAAGGAAGGACCGTCTGACCAAATTGATCCCAGTAACTCGAACCCTGATCCAGGCCCTACAGTGGTGGCAGAATCAGAACAATCTGAGACAGGGAGTTCCCTTTGTCGCTCAGTCTCACTCTTTAATCCTTACTACAGATGCTTCCCTCTTGGGGTGGGGGGCTCACATGGGCGACCTGACCACCCAGGGGTTGTGGTCCCCTCAGGAATCTCTGCTTCACATCAATCTGTTGGAACTCAGAGCAGTATTTCTAGCACTTCAAGCTTTTTCCAAATCTGTTCAGAACAAAGTTATCCAGGTCAGAACAGACAACACCACCACAATGTGGTACATCAACAAGCAAGGAGGCACTTGGTCTATGACCTTGTGCACAGAGGCAATGAAGTTGTGGTCTCTGGCTTACTCCCTGAACACCTCCCTCACGGCAGTTCACCTCCCAGGCAAGGACAATGTCCTGGCAGATGTTCTCAGCAGGATATCCCAGGGCCATCACGAATGGTCACTGGATTCCCTGGTCTTGGAGGTGATATTTTCCAGATGGGGCACCCTGCAGATAGATCTTTTTGCAGCCCCAGACAATCACCAACTTCCCCTTTTTTGCTGCAGGCCCCCAGTGTTGGGCTCAGTCCTCCTGGATGCCTTAGTTCTCAGTTGGGAAGGGAAGTTCCTGTATGCTTTTCCCCCCTTCCCTCTCCTGTTCAAAGTGCTAGTCAAAATCTGATCTCAACCGTGCAAGATGATCCTGATTGCTCCAGACTGGGCCAGACAGCCCTGGTATTCACTCCTACTGTCCTTAGCAGTCCATCTTCCCGTGTCTTCTCAGGAATTACAACCTGTTAACCTGTGCTCAGGGGAAGGTTTGGTACCCGAATCTCAAATCTCTCAATCTCAAGGCCTGGCTCTTGAAGAGTTAGAGTTTGCTGATTTACACCTCTCCCAAGGTGCAATGGATATTCTGAAGGCTTCTAGGAAACCTTCCACCAGGGCTACTTATAATTCCAAATGGAAAAGATTTTCCATATGGTGCTCTGGGAAGCATATTTCCCCAGAGTCTGCTGATCTGCCCACAGTCCTTGATTATATGGTTACTTGGTTACTTTGTTACTTGGTTAGAGGGACAAAAGAAGGCAGAAGCCCATAGATATTGTCCTCCACATAGGTGGATCATTATTAATGGTTCCTATCTAGTTAACCATTTATCCAATTTAAGTTTAAAGGTGATAAAGGAAGGGGCGTCTATAATATCCTGGGGAAGTGTGTTCCATAGTCTCGGGGTTCTTATTGAAAAGAAGTTTTGTCTTTTATTGGTTTTACATTTGGCTATATCTAACTGTTTATTATTCAGTCTGGATCCGATTTTCCTAGTCGCAAAAGAGATACCGCATTGCCTCATTAAGGTCGGGTTTTGAATAATCTTGAAGAGTTGAAGTACGTCCCCTCGTGATCTTCTCAATTTGAGTGAGTGCAACCCCATTTTATGTAATCTGGTTTTGTAGTCTACCTGTGCCGAGTGGGGAATAGTTTTAGTGACTCGTCTCTGTATCCTCTCCAGCCTGTCCACATCCCCACAGAGGTAAGGACTCCAGAACGGGGAGCCATAATCAAGATAAGGTCTGATATGTGATCTGTATAGCGGAATAATACACTGCTCTGTTCTGGAAACAAAAGTACCGTTGATTTTGCGAAGAAGTGAATTTGTTTGATTTGCTATTTTATTGCAATGTGAAACTTGTGTCAGTTTATTACTGACTAGAATCCCTAAATCTTTTTCTAAGCAAGAAGCCTTAATAATGCTGTTGTTCAATGTATATATTTGTTGGGGGTTATTTTTCCCAAAGTGCATGACAGCACATTTGGCTGTATTGAACTCCATTTTATTGATGAGGGCCCAGTGCTCAATAGATGAGAGGTCATTAAGTAAAATTTGTCTATTTGCAGCATTGTTAACAGCACCACCAAGTTTGGTATCGTTGGCACATTTTATGAGGATATTGGAGGAATGAATTTTCATATCGCTAAAGAAGATATTAAATAAGGTGGGTCCCAGGACAGAGCCCTGGGGAACCCCGCTTGTAACCCATCCCATATCTAATAGAGTGCCATTTACCCTCACCCTCTGTGATCTATTCGTTAACCAACTTTTTATCCATAACACAAGAATTGCAGAAAATCCTAGTTGAATAAGTTTGGAAATAAGAATGCTATGAGACACTTTGTCGAAGGCCTTGCTGTAGTCCAGTAGGATAACATCGGAAGGAATGTTAAACTCTAAGTTGGAACTAATAGGGTTGTAGAAAGTCAATAAATTAGTGGTGCATGACAGACCAGATCTGAATCCATGTTGAGTAATATCTGTAAGATTTAGGGATAATATTTCCTTATCCAAAAGTGATTTTGATAATTTTTTCAAGTAGTTTACAGGGAATAGAAGTTAAACTGATGGGACAGTAGTTATTAACTAATGAATAGGAACCGTGCTTATGTATAGGGGTGACTATTGCTGTTTGCCAGTCAGGAGGGACTACAGATTCATGAAGTGATTCATTAAAGATGATTGTTAGCGGAAAGTAATTATTTTTTTGGTGCCCAGGAGGAATTTTGGGCATATACCATCCGGACCAGGACTAGTGGATTTCTTTAGAGCTCGGAGTAGGTTATAGATGTCTTTCTGTTGAACTAATTGCTCGTTGGTATTTATGGGTGATATGGCTATTTCGGGTTGTAGGGAGTCTTGATTAAATACTGATGTAAAGTAGTTGTTTAGTGTAGATGCTACAACAAGATCAGAGTTTATTATTTTATTATTGAGCATAAGGGGGCCAATTGTTTTATTATTCCCTTTTTTACTATTTAGGTAAGCATATAGAGATTTATGTGTATCTTTTGTATGTGCTGTACGGAATTCAAGATTTCTTTTTGCTGCTAGTATTGATTTTTTAAGTAGTCTTACTGATTCTCTGTACTGTATTATTAACTTGTTGTTATTACTTGTAGGTGATTTATTTTTTAGACGTACGAATAGTTTGCGTTTCTGCCGTATTTGCTTTTTAATGGATGCGTTGAACCATGGGGGAATTTTTCCCTTGCAGTTGTGGGTACGTTTGTTGGGGACATATTTGTGTTCGACTGAGGATATTTGTGATTTTAAAAAGTCCCACGCCTCAATGGTGTTAAGGGGAGTTAAGATGTTTATCCAATCGATATTGCTTAGGTGTTCATTTATTTTTTGAAAGTCTGCCCTTTCATAATGTTTGATTGTTTTTTTGATAGGTACTGAACAACGAGGTAAGGTTATGGAAAAGAATATTGATTTATGGTCGCTATTACCAAGGGGATCAGATGTATACAGATTATTTACGGAAACATCTTGGCTAGCTATAACAAGATCTAAAATATTATTACTCCGAGTAGGTTCTTTAACTAGTTGGTACAGACTCAAGTCAATAATAGTTGTGAGAAAGTTGTTTTCGATGTTGTTGGAACCCATTAAAGTATCCCAGTTAATAGTTGGGAAGTTGAAATCTCCTAAGAGGAGGACTGAACCCTTACTAGAGAACTGGGAAATATCTTCTGTTAATTTAAGATTTTGAATACTGTCAAGTGAGGGGGAGCGATAACAAGTGCCAACCAGGATTTGGGGGAGACCATTGGGTTGGATATACACCCATACGCTCTCTGAATTTTGTTCGATAGGAGATTGGTATGAAGGGATGCTATCCTTAACATAGAGACTGACTCCACCCCCTGATTTTGTGTCAGGCCTATTTTTAAAGTAATGTTTATAGCCCGAGATCTCAGATGACCAATTTCTATAGGAGTTACCCCAAGTTTCAGTGACAGCAATCAATGACAGATCTAGAAGGTGGGCTTTTAATTCCAATTCAGCTTTTTTAGCAATATTTAGGGATTGTGCATTAAGGGATAAAATGTTTAGATGTGAGTTAGCGGGTTGAGACCCATTTTCAAGAGTTTAAATGGGAATTAATGTGGGAGACAATCTTCTTCCCAAGTATGGCACTTCCTCTTCTACTGAGGTGTAAGCCGTCCCAACAGAAGAGGGAAGGGTTGAGGTGAAAATCCTCCCAGTGGGTTAGACAAGGGATACTTTGTCTGAGGCACCATTTCCTCAACCATTCATTTATGTTTTTAACTTTAGAGTTAATAGTGTCACTTGCTCTTGGGATAGGTAGTATTTCCGAGAGACAGATGTCACAGCCCCTACCAACCAATAGGTTGCAGAGGGAAACAAAGTCCTGTTTTATGCCCTGCAAGGGTTGCTTAGTAATGTCATTTGTTCCCACGTGAACAACAACTAATGGGTTTTTTCCTGCGGACTTTAGGATAGGTTTAAGCATTGCTGTGATATCAAAAATCCTGGCACCCCAGTAGCTTGAGCTAGTACGATGTTCCTTGTCCGGGTTGCAAACAGTGCGGTCAATGTATTTCGTTATGGAATCTCCAAGTATATAGACTTCCTTGTGATTGTTTAATGTGTCTAAGGGGCAAGGGGGATGTAGGGGGGTGTGATGGGGCTGCGTCGGTTAAGTTATTGGGCAATTTATGACGCATGGGGCTATTCTCAGTAATTTTACTGAGTTTGGGACTGATTACTACAGATTCATCAATGAAGTTAGTCAGGTGCTCAAATGAGTTGTGTGTGGAAATTGCATATGGGACGGGGGGGATAAGTCATTAGCTACTAACTTGGGTTTGGATTTAGGTTTATTTGTTAACCAGAAGTTTGTTTTATCAGTTGTAAACTGTTGATGGATTGAAGTAGTGGGAGTTGAGGTGGAGGTGGGTTGTTCAAACATTGGAATATGGGTGACATTTAGTCGGGGCTTCAGGTTGATATCTTCGCCTGTTTTTGCTGTGATCGGGATGTTAGCCTCCACCACATTTGCTGTGATTGAGGTGTTAGCCTCCACTAGTATTGACATTTGGTCAATATATAGTCCTCTAAAGCTCTAATCTCAGGATTTACAGATGATTTGGGTTGAAGTCTATCAATTTCGTTTTGTAACTCATTAACTAAACTGCACTTATCACACTTAAAGTCAACGGTGTATTTACCCAGGGCATACATTTTACAGGTGATGCAACATTTATTTGCCTTTTTCATGGTAGCACTGTGAATTAATCAGTCAAATACAGAATCTTATAACTCACAATAAATTACTAGTATTACCTTATTGTTCCCTTAGTCCACGATGGACCACGATAGACGCGCATAAAGGCATAGGTATTCTCTTGTAGCGACCACAAGCGCCCGCCCGCCCGCTAGAGCTGCTGTTTCAAGGGCGAACCGGAAGTGCTATTGCGTCTTATTCGGTTTCATGATAGCTCCAATAGTGTTTTAAAAAGACTGGAAAGCCTTTACAAAGCTGTTCTACAGGTAGCTTTTCAAAAAAAAGCCCAGTCAATTAGGAGAAACACTGGTTCCTTGAATTATTTACTGGGGGCAGGGGTCCATTTAAATAGCTTGGGGCTGAGACCAGATACACTGAAGGTGCACCTGGCAGCTGTTTCTGCTTTTATTTCAGCAGGTAAGCCCTCTTCTCTTTCAGCTCACCCTGTATTCTCCAAATTTTTCAAGGGATTGCTTCACACCAACCCCCCATTCAGGGACCCTGCCCCTGCTTGGGACCTTAATGTTTGCATTGCATAGCTTATGCAACCCCCTTTTGAGCCTTTGTCTTCAGCAGAGCTTAAGTACTTGACTTGGAAAACTGTGTTTCTGGTAGCCATCACTTCTGCCAGATGCATAAGTGAATTACAAGCTTTGTCAGTGGAGCCTGATTTTATCTCCTTTCATAGAGATAAGGTGGTCCTCAGGACTAACAGGAAGTTCTTGCCTAAGGTGGTTTCAGATTAATCAATCTATGTCTCTTCCTGTGTACTTCACTGACCATTCCTCCTCTGGCGAGAGGAGGCTGCACAGTTTAGATGTGAAAAGAGCCCTTAGCTACTACATAGAGCGTACCAAGGGTCACAGGTTTGACTCCCTCCAACTGTTCCTCACTTATGGCGAGGTTGGCAAAGGGAAACCTGCCACTAAAAGATCCATTGCCAGGTGGATTGTCTCTTGTGTCCAATTTTGTTATGAAAAACTGGGTAAAGTTCCACCCTCAGGCCTGAGGGCTCACTTTACCAGAGGTACAGCTGCTTCCCTGATTGCTGCCAGGGACATCCCTATTCTAGAGATATGTCAAGCAGCTACCTGGAAAACAGTTCACACGTTTACCAAGCATTACTCCCTGGATATCCAGGCTAGGAGTGATGCTCAGTTTGGCACAGCTGTGCTTCAGAGCCTATTCCCTAAGTAGGTTCTGTCCCTCCTCCATCGAGGTACTGCTTTGTAGTCTGCTATTGTCAGAATACAGCAAGACTTCATGTTGTTTGAAGAAAAAAATACTCACCTTAGTAATGTTGTTTCTTCTAATGGAGTCTTGCTGTATTCTGACTCCTCTCTCAGAACCTCTGTTTTTGGGATGTGGGTGGGCAGTGCAGTGTTGGCACTCAGTAGGTGCCCACCTTGTTGTTTTCACCCCCTTTTTTGGGGTGAGTGGGTGTTGTGTTTTTCATTTTTTGGGTCTCCTGACTTGAGTCTTTGTTTTGGGACCAAAAAATGTGTTTTATGTTTAGTAGCCAGTTGGCTAGTGTAGGTTTACAGCTTCCACACAAGACCTTAGTGAGTTTAGCTCGTAAAGATCTGACGGTTTGAGTTTAAACAACAACAGACAGAGTGTCAACCGAGCTCGAGCTCAGCATTCCATGCCTGGCATGGAAAGTTAACTCTTTCATCTCCGGGGCAGTTCGAAGGTTGGGAATCTCTGCTATTGTCAGAATACAGCAAGACTCCATTAGAAGAAACAACATTACTAAGGTGAGTAATTTTTTCTTCCATAAAGTAGTGTTTCCTCAGTTCTCTTTTGTACTTCACCCCCACCAGTTTTAGGCTATGACCCCTCATGGTCCCTTCCCCCTTCAGTCTGAACAAACCCTCAGTGTTTACTCTGTTGATGCCCTTCAAGTATTTGCAGGTCTTGATCATATCCCTTCTGTACCTTCTGTCTTCCAAGGAGTGTATGTTCAGCTCTATGAGTCTCTCCACATAGGGCTTCTCCCCCATTCTCTGGATCATCTTAGATGTCCTCCTCTGGACTCTCTCCAGCAGCATGATGTCCTTCTGCGAGTAAGGATGCCAGAACTGCACACAGTACTCCCAAGTGCGACCTCACTAAGGATTTGTACAGTGGCAGGATAACCTCCTCCCTCCTCGAAGTGATCCCCCTAGCAGTACACCCCAGCATTCGGTTTGCCTTTGCTACTTGTTTGCTGCACTGATCTGAGTGATTCATTTTGCCAGTGATCACCACTCCTAGATATTTTTCCTCCTCTGAGACTGTCAGCTGTTCCCCCTCCAAATGCTAGCTGTACCCTGGGTTCCTAGCCCCCAAATGCAGTACACTACACTTCAGAGCATTATAACCCAGCTGTCATGTGTCTGACCACTGTTCAAGTCTCTCCAGTTCTTCCTGGAGAGTCCTCCACCCCTCCTCACTGTCCACCACCGCTCCCAGCTTGGAGTTCAGGCTCATTTTACTCATAACTCCTTCCGCAATGTCTGCAATGAAAGCATTAAATAACAGTGGACCAAGTACAGATCCTTGTGGGACCCAACTAATAACTCTTCTGGGTGTCAAAAGCTCCCCCCACCACTCTCTGTTGCCTGTTGTTTAACCAGTTTCCAATCCACTTCATCATCTTTACCCCCACCCCCAGGTTCCTCAGCTTGCCCAGCAGTCTCCCATGCAGCACTGAGTCAAATGCCTTGCTGAAGTTCAGGTACAAGACCCGGCCAACCTCCATCCAGAGACTTTGTAACCCAATCAAAAAATTCGACCAGGTTAGTCTGACAAGATCTCCCCATGGACGAATCTGTGTTGCCAGACATCTTGAAGGCCATTTACTTACAGAAACTCCACCAGTCTTTCCTTCAAGATGGTTTGCAATAGTGTCCCCACTATTGACGTCAGGCTGACCGGCCTGTAATTTCCCTGCTCACCCCCTAGGATCACTCTTATGGAGGGGCATAACGTGTACCATCCTTCAGTGCAGTGGTACACATCCCAATAAGAGAGAGGAATGGAATAATTTCATCAGAAGTGCTGCCAGAACATCCGCCAGTTCCTTCAGGACTCTGGGGTGGATCTTATCCGGGCCCGGGGCCTTGTCTGTCGTCAAGGACTTAAGGCCCTCCCACACCCTCTTCACCGGGATCTCTCCATCTGTTAGTGTCTCCCCATTCCCAACCCCGCCTTATCTCCCACCTGTGGAATTGGCCCATCCTTTTCCCTTGTAAAGACTGAGCAGAAGTACTCATTTAGTACCTCAGCCTGCTCAACTCCCTCCTCTGCCCGCCCACCTTCCTTTTTTACCCTGGTGATTTGACCCCTACACTTCTCTCCCTGATGTAGCTAAAAATTCCTTCTCCCCCTCCCTGATCATCTGTGCCAACTTTAGTTGTTTTTATGCCTTTGCTGCCCTTACCACCCTGCTCACCTCCCTCCCTGTCCTCCTCTCCACAAGTTCTCTTTTACTTTCAGAATGCTAGCCTTTTCTCCCTTACACTCTCCTGCACCTCCTTGGTCCACCAACTAGGTTTCCTTGTTTTTGCTTTCTTGCACTGGGTCCATGTGCATGTTTTTATGGCCTCTAACAGGCCAAACCTCAGTATTACCCACCTGCATTCCATGTCCATGTCTGGACGGATCTTCTCTAGGTGCCCCTCACAGATGGTTGTCATCCTCCCAAAATCTGCTCCCCTAAAGTCCACTACCTTCATAATTGTGTAAATTCCTCCCCTCCCAAGGTCCAGGGAGAACCGTACTGTAGAGTGGTCGCTCCCGGCCAGCAGGCCCTCTACTACCACATCTTTTACCTCATCACTATCTACCAGAACCAGGTCCAAGATGCTTCCTTCTCTGGTTGGCTCTATCACCAGTTGTGACAGGAATGCATCTTGGAATGCGTCCGGTATCCTTTGTTCTTTAGCAGTAGCTGATGACATAGTGCACCAGTTCACCACTGTCCTGCCCCTGCCACAGTGGTTTATTAGGTTATCCACCAGTTCCCTGTCATGTTCCTCAGACTGTGTTGGTGGTCTATAGACTACACCCAGATTGACCCTCTTGCCCTTAGTATCATTTGAGGTGACCCACAACATCTCCACGTTCCCATTCTCACCCTGTTTCCTGCTGCACTCTATCCCCTCCCTTACAAATAACGCTACGCTACCTCCCTTGCCAATTTTCCTGTCCCCCCTAAACATTTTGTACCCTGGTATTATTCCCAGTTGTGATACTTTAATTGCAGCCACCCCCCAACCAATGTCTGTAACTCTGGTACCTTGTTACCCAGGCTCCTCACATTTGTGGAGACCACCTTCCAACCAACCCCTTATCCTTCTTAGCCTTCCTTTTCCCGAACTACACACCCCCACGAGTACTTCTCATCCTCCAAAGTTCCAATTGAGGGAAGAGGCGCTGGCCCTCCCAAACTTTGCGTTTCTACCTGCCCTGTAAGTCTAATCTCCCCCGCCCCACTAGTTTAACTCATACTTGCTAGCAATAAACTACCCCAGCTTCTTTCTTAGAACTTATTTTCCCTCCTTACTCAGATGTAGTCTGTCCATGGTGAATAGATCCTTGTTATCCCATGTTACCTCCCAGTCTCCCACCAGTCCAAACCCCATATCGGGGCACCCTTCTCCAAACCAGTCATTAAAGTCCCTTATCCTCTACTTTCTGTCCGTGCTTGCCCTCAGCACTGGCAGGACTTTGGAAAATGCCACAGTATTCCCTTCAGTTTTACATATTCTGGCCAGTTCCCTAAATCTTGCCTGTACCTCCTGCACACTATTTCCTTCCAAGTCATTTGTGCCAAGGTGCACCACTGTGTGGGGGTTCCCCCCATGCTTCCTCACTATAGAGTGGACTATGTGCTTGGCCCTGTGTGCAGGCATGCCAGGCATGCACTGTACCTTGATAGAGCTCCTTTCCCTTTTCCTCCACTTGATGCTCTTAACTATGGAATCTCCCAGTGTGATAGACTGGCTACCTTCTTTTTGCCTGCTCACTATGGTTTCCTCTCCATTCAGCTCATTGTCATGTTCATCCATCTCTCTCTCCTCCAACCTTGCCCCCCCCCCCTTCAGGTTCCTCATGTTCTACTCTCCCCTCAGGACAACGTCCATCCTCTTTGCTGAGATGTTCTGCATTTCTCCTTATTGCCAATTACAGTACTACCCCCAAGTGAACTCCTTATCCCCTCCCTGTTACCCCACCCCTCCTCCCTTATTGTCACTCCCCTTGGTCTCCCTGCCCTATCATCCCTCCTCCATCCTTCTCCTTCCCCTGACAACCATCACTAGTTTTCCCTGCCATGGCCCCGATTTATCTTTTCTATCCCTCCTTTGTCACCTCTCACCCTCATCATTTCCCCTCAGTTCTTCCCTTTTCCCACCCTCAATGCCCCTCTCCCCACTATGTGTAACATCAGTACTCCCTGCCCCTCATGATTTCCGTGTCCTTTAAATTTTGTGAAGGTGTATACCTATTCATCAGGTTAACCTGCCTCCATTTACAAACTTGTTTCCCACACTATCCCTGTCCATTACTGTTTCTTGTAGTTCCCTGTGCAGTACCACCCTGCTCCACCCTCCTCTCCCTACCCACCTTCTGCCATCCTCTGTTCCTCCAGCAGCTCCATCTGTTTCCCGCTCCTGTATTCTCTACATACCTTGCGCTCATCCAGTCATCCCGTCTCCATCAATTTGTAACCCCTATGCTGTATCCCCTTCCCTTACCTCCTCCCATGACCTGCCTCTCCACCTTCATCCTCAGCCAATAAATTTCAGATTCTAGGTGCATCAGTCTCATACATATTGGGCAAAACCCCCATTCTTCACAGCGTGTCCATGTAAACTGCTGCTATGCATCCATTACAACCGACTATCCTCCTTGGTCCCATTCTCTCCCCAAGAGCACACAGACCCTGCCCTGCATCCTCCACATCTGCCCTGATAACCCATTTTAGAATGTAGCTTAGCTTTGCTGCCCTTTGCCTTTGAATCATGCTCCTATAGCAAGGTTTCTTTCTGGTCTCCCTTTCCTGCCCCTTCCCTGTCCACTATTAACTTAGCCCCAGTGGCTAATCTTATTTATTTATTGAATAGAATCAGAATTACAATCCTTTCAGTCATAGACTCTTTTTCAAAGGCTCCGCATCAAATAAAAATAAGAAGTACAAAGAAAACACAGAAATAAAGATATACATTCAATGATAATGAAATAATAAAAATACACATTCAGCAATAATGAAATACAAGGTCATACAGTCCTGGCTTAAGCATAGTTTGCAGGTTACATCAGCTGGGAGTACAAGTAAGGTCCGGGGTCAGAGATTAGACAGGATACAGTTACGTAGGATCGTGAGGGTCCCAGAGTCGTAGAATCTAGACAGGGGGATTGAGAACCAAGGGGAGACATAGATTAGGTTCTTTGGTAACATAAGTCCCTGGTATGAGGTTCAGAGAGGGTGGATAGAAATGTGTGTGGTGGGGGGTTTAATTACAGACACAGGTTGTAGAGTCTAGGAGTAGGGTTTTGAGACCAGTTTTGCATTGGTTGAGACTTTGGGCCAAGGAGAGGGAGGATGGTAGGCTGTTTAGCCACAGTGGGGCACAATAGTGGAAGGTTCTTTGTCCAAGAGAAGTTCTGCAGTGAGGGACTAGCAGAGTGGGGTTTGTTGAGTGCCTTTGTGCCCTCATATGGGGGCTGTGTGAATAAGCGGGTGGAGGCCGATTGGGGTTAGCTTAAGTTGTATCCTTTTGGCAAGGAGGCAGGTATAGTACTTAAGCCAGCCTTGGAAATTTAGCCAGTCAGTAAGTTTATAAAGCTTGCATGTCTGAGTTAACCTGTCACATCCCATGACTAGTTGGCAAGCTTTGTTGAGGGGTGAGGTTAATGCTACGTAGGGCAGTTTGGTCAGTTGACCCATAAATGACTATTCCGTAGTCCACCAGGGACAGGATAGATGAGGACACAATGAGATGCATGGCCTGGGGGGGTAGGCAGTGCTTATATATTTCCGAATTGTAGCGCTCAAAAACCACAGCCAAATGACAATTTCAATACAACCAGTTGTCCTTTATTCCACCCAATGTGAGAACCCTCAGCGCCTCGGCTGAGTGCCTTAACACACTCCTGAAGGCACTCCAGCCGAGGCGCTAGGGTTTCACACATTGTGGAATAAAGGACAACTGGTTGTATTGAAATTGTCATTTGGCTGTGGTTTTTGAGCGCTACAACTCGGAGATATATTGGAGTTTTTGAGGACATTCCTTAGTAGTGAACTCCTCTTAAGCGTGAGCACAGGTATTTTGCCTTTTGGAACTGTGTAGGCAGTGCTTATGCCTGTAAAGGATCCCCAGGCGAGTGTTAATAGAGGAGGAGACATTATGTATGTGAGAGTGGTAGGACAGGGAGGTGTCTAAGGTGACTCCAAGGCATATGAAGCATGAGACCTGCTCCAGAGTTGAGCCATGGGTGTCCATTACAATTAGTGGAGTGTGACAGTGGGCGAAGATCATGGACTTAGTTTTCTTGTAGTTGATTATAAGACGGTGATCAGTAAACCAGGCTTCTGTCTCCCTAAAGAAGCCCTGCAGAGCAGTTTGAAAAGAATTTGGATGTGGGTGCTTCCAATGTTTTGTTTTTTGATAAGCAGTACCCTTAAGAATATCCTAGACTGAGCCGGCCCAGTGGCGCTGAGGGTTTAGGTGCTGGATGCCACACCAGCAACCCAAGTTCGGGAGTAGACTCGAGTCATCAGGTCTCGGCAGGGGAGGAGAGGATTGAGAATCCCGAGGACTGCTCTCCTCTCCTGGGGTGGGTTTCGGGGATGCACCACTCTGTAGCAGTGCCTGGTGGAGATCAGGGGCACCACAGCAGCATGCTGCTTGCAGAGGGTGAGGTGACAGTGGACGTCAGCTTAGGGTCCGCCCTTGGTGCAGACGTCATTGCACATCCACACCTCGGGGGACATAAACCAAGGTGGAAAAGCCCCGGTGTCTTGGGAGGCAATGGTGGGGCTCAAGTGGCTGAGCCCACATGCCCAATGCCAGCCCCAATCCTGACTTGACTTCCCGTGGTCCTACCTCTCCCATTTGGGGTCACAGGAGGGGAAGATCCAGCAACCAATTCCTCAATCAGGGGAAGAGCACGGCGGGTGGTAGAGGTAACACCAAGTGAGTCCCCGCCGGAGAGATGCCCAAGATACTGGTGCCCAGAGTGAAATAGTTCAAAAAAAAAAAAACTAAATGTCCTACATTTGATGTAACCCTCTGTGTTTTTCCTCTGTTAGGCTCTATTAGGGGGGAAAAAAGGTCTACACCTCAGCATCATTGCTCCTGAGACAAATGGCCTACATGGCTTATACTTAGGCTTGCCAGGATTTGATTTTTATTTTTTACATTTTCGACCGAAAATATTGATTTTTGTTTTAAACCCTTAGTCCCGTTTTTTTTTTCCCCCAGTTGGAAGCTGGCACTGATGCACACTGTAATTCAGGTTTTTTATGCAAATTTTTGATTTATTTTGCTGTATAAAAAGTTTAAAAGCACATGACAAAGTAGTCATAAACTTCAAATGTAAATGATAAAAATACAAGGAAGATAGCAGTACACTGCACTACACCGCAGAAGATAGAATTAGCTAAAAAAAAAAATCCACACCAGCAGTTTCATACAGCAAAAAAAGAGCAGTTTCTGTGACTGAGCTATATAAACTGTATAAATTGATCATATGTAGACGGGGTTAGCAACAGCAGTTCAAACAGTAATACACAGTGGACGCACTCTGAGCTACAGTTTGTAAGGCAAGCTTGTACTGCAGGCTTGTCACAGCAATTCACATCAAAATCACAGCTTTGTCACGGGGACTGCTCTGAGTGGGCATGTTGTGTTAGGTAGCAATGCAGTAGACAGGATTAGCAACAGCAGTTCAGATTCATTGCAGTACACAGGGTTAGCTAAAACAATTGCACAGTAGTTTCATACAGCAAAAGTTCTGTTTCTGTAACTGTCAGAACTATACAAACCTGACAATGTGATATTTGTGGACAAGTTATTCTTTTTTGCTATCAGACAATTCTGTATTGCCAAAGCACTCAAAGGTAGATGTACTGTCCTTATTATGATACAAGGGGCAGGATTCTCAAAAGGGATGCGCCAGCACATCCCTGACTTGCGCTGTAGTGCGATTCTGGAAGGGGTGGATGCGCCAGCGCATTCCCCGATGTGCCAACACAGCGCAGATGCACCACATACTGTCCATAATGATGTGCGCCGTATCTGGAGGGGCTGTGAAGGGGGCGTGCCCATGCATATGGCACGCAGCCCCATTCACAGCCCAACTTGGAGGCGCATTCTTGGGGCAAGTCCGGAGACGTGCCTCCCAAAGATAAATCTACTTCAAGTAGACTTAAGTGGGTGGCCACCCATAGGCAGGCTGCCATACTGCAGACGGCAGCCTGCCCACCCTGGCAGTCCAGCCCCCTTCCTGCCCATAGCACTGATCCCCTGATACATTCCACCATTGTTCCCTAGTGGTATAGTGGTTCCCCCTCCCTGCCTGTAGGACCGATCCCTTGAAAAATAATGGCCAGTATGTTCCCTGATGGTATGGTGGTACCCCCTCCCATCCCTGCCCCGACACGCATTGTGAAGCGTGATGTCTGAAATAACCCTGGTGGTCAGTGGTCACCCCACCCACTCAGGCACCCCACCCCAGCCCGCTCCCCGTCCAGCATGGGTAGAGGCCAGTGGGCAGCACAACCCACCTGCACCGCCACGGCTGTCAGCCGACTGTGCTGTCCGTGAATGGCAGGGGACTGTAAGTGCACTGGTATACCTTGTCGACCAATGGGCTTGCAGCATGTACTGTACGCAGTCATTCACAACTTTGTGAATGACAATGAACAGTACATGCTGCAAGCCCATTGGTCAACAAGGTATACCAGTGCACTTATAGTCATACAGTACGCTGTCATTCACAGACAGCACTGTCAGCGGGCAGCCGTGGTGGTGTATGGGTGGGTTGTGCTGTCCGCCGGCCTTCTACCCATGCTGGGACAGGAGAGCGGGCTGGGGTGAGGTGTGCATGAGTAGGTGGGGGGAACCACTGGACTACCAGGGTTATTTCAGACATCACGTTTTGCAATGCAGTCCGGGTTGGGGGGCGTACCATTATACCACCACGGAACATAACGGTGGAATTTATCAGGGGATCAGTGCTACGGGCAGGGAGGGGTGACCCTATACCACCAGGGAACATAAGAGTGGATTTTATCAGGGGATCAGTGCTGTGGGCAGGGTGGGGGTACCACTATACCACCAGGGAACCTTATGGGGCTATATTCTACAGGATCGCTGATACGGGCAAGGAGGGGAAAACACTATACCACTAGGAAACAAAATGATGATTATTTTTAAGGGCTCGGTGATGCGGGGGGGGGCCATTAGACTACCTGGGGTGTTGAGTTGTGGCTGTACTGACGGCCTTGCAGGGTGCCTGGCACATTCCACTGGGTGCATCTCTGCAGTACTCCTGCAAATGGGGCCATAATGACATGTAAATGGTCCCATTGCACCTTGCATGCCTAATCGCCCCATTTGCATGTTAATAGCTATAAATGGAAGATTTTGGCGCAGCTCATCAGGAGATGCGCTGCCCCATTGTATTCTCAGCCAACCAGGGGGTTGCACCGACACATCCAGGGCTGGGTGCAACTGGTATTCACAGTGGGGATGCACCAGGGGCATTCCCCAGCGCATCTTCTGTGAATACCACAGTTGGCGCTCGCCGCATCTCATTTGCACCAGGGCATCCAAAGTGCACAAGTACTTTGAGAATCCTGCCCTGAATGTTTAGCTGCCCAAGCCGTTCATCTGATAGGCACATGTGGCATTTGTCTTGCACATTTCTAAAGAGACTGAAAGATCTTCCAACAGACACAGAAGTGACAGACACTGCTAGTGTACATAATGCCACAAAGGACATGACAGGCAATTTCTGTGTTTGACTTTTCCAATATTCAAGGGCTGTAATGCTGGCATCAGATGGCACTTCACTCACCATGTACACATCAAAGTCCTGCTTGAATTTTTCTGTCTTGCAATTAAAAAGAGACGCATGAAGTTTCGTAGTCTTTAGCATTCTGTGATATTTGATACTTTAAAAATGTGTTGAACACTTGACAGTTTGCAAACAGAGAGCAGGAACCACATAGGCGGTGGACTGGGGGGTCAGGAAGGTCAGCCAACCCACTTCTCTTTTAGAATCGGGGGTCAGGAAGTACATTTTGACCCCCACTTTAAAACATCACTTCACATAGTTCCTTGCCTGGTGGTGACTGAACTGATACGGCATGGCACAGACACACTACTGTGACAGACAGGTTTCCCTAACTTTCCTGCCCCCCCAACCCCAGACACTGATTTATCTGCACTCAGTTGTTCAGAGCCATATAGTCTCTTCTGTGAAAGTGCTGTCCTCTTCCCCATGTCTGGTGCCACTACAAAGGATTCACTGATCTTTTACATTCCTCCCCTGACCATAACTGTATGCAGTCTGCCTCTTTTATAACCCCCTTCCCCCACTGAGCGAACCCATCAGTGAGCCCCCAGGTGCCTGCTGTGCAGCCGCACCATTTCCAAATCCGCAGTCACACTGCCATTGCCAATAGTAATTAAGCCAACAATCACACAACCGGCTTGTTGACAGTGCATGGACTCCCCCGGCCCTCTGTCCAGCCTCAAGCAGATGTCATGCAAGTAAGTCACTCAGTTAATTGACATGGGGAGGTGACAGACTGGCAGCAGGATTGCACCTGACCAATCACTGGTGCTGCGTGCTTCGTTCTGTTTTCAAATCCTGCTACCAGTGCCAACAAGTTTCCCAGCCTCAGTCCCTATATAAGAAGTAGCTGTTCTCTGGCCTGTCTTCACTAATTTTGGCAACCTAGACTGAACCACCTGGCAACTGACTGATTCATCATCGTGATCACGACAGCACAGCAGAAGGCACTGGCACCAAACACGGAATGATCCTCCTGAGTCCTAACCCTGTCCTGGACCCAGCTTTGACACATTTTGCACAGGCTGCAACCTGCAAGAAATGTGGCGAGCTGACCTAAAGCCCTGGATAATTCCGAATCCAATCCATCCAGGTAGGGCAGCAGGCCGGGTGTACTCATATAGCAGTAGCAGGCCTAGCTTGTCTGTGGTACTTGCGGTTTAAATTTTGGCAGTCAGTCTAGGCTAGACAACATTTGCATATGGTATATGTAATGTTCCTAAAATGCTGGAGGTTACCAAGCAAGGAAGTTCTAGAGGTTGTAAAATGGTAGGAAGGAGGGCTTTGAAGAAGGTTCTGCCTGGATAGGGTGGGCTACATCTGAAATATGAAGGCACGGTGAAGTAAAGAGTGAGTGTGATGTTTATAATATGTAGGGAAGGGTGGGAACAATATGTTTTTTTATGTGGAAAGAGTGCTTTAAACTTTTTTCAGGTGTTTTTTAATGCCTGAGTGGTGGATGAATGTATTAGATCTAACTGAATAGTATTCCAGGGACCTGAGTTCCATTCCTTGTTAGGCCACATTATTTATTTTCCATTACAATTTATGACCGAAAAATAAACGCGAAAAAAAAAAAAAAAAAAATGGCGGCAACAATAGAACAAGTATTGTGAAAAACAGTTCTTTTGAATCTTGTACAGCATTTGGTTTAATTAATATGCTTGGATCAATTTGGTTGGAAATTTCTCCATGGGAGCATGTGATGCATTTGAAACAGCAGATCGGCTGGCCTGGCTGAGAAGCTTTACTGTAGCCTGGTGGGTCATAGAAACAGATTAACTGTTCCTAGATATACAGAAAGCATGGCTGGTTGTAGCAGAAAAAAAAATCCAACATATGGCACGTGCAGATCAAGTCTGGAAACAAATTTCATTTATAAACAGTCACTTGAAAAGAGAAGTTTGAAATAATGTTGGATGCAGTTTAAAAACAAAAAAAAGGTCTATGCCATAAAAATACCCTTTTGGTTGTAAATAGAAAGCCAGAATTTTTTCTTTGAAAAAGACCTGGGGGCGGGAGGAGAATCACATACTGGGTTAGTGTTGCCAACCTTTCCAGTATGAGTTTGACCAGTTTGCTAAACAGAACAAATGCTGCTGTTACTTTGGGCAGGTGGCTGGCTTTTAGACTGATGTTGCCTTGGTGTGTACTGGGGTGGGGGAGCCTTTACAGCTAGCCAGATGCTGGCCTCTTTAAAGAAGGTTTGCTCATTGCCACTTACGCAGTACAAGGTTTAAAAGTATTTACTCTTGAAGGAACGTGCTTACTGCTGGATTCCTATAGTCCAGTTTTGTTTAAAACAAAAACATTTGGAGTTTCACTACAAAAGGTTGGATCAAACTTTGTTGACATAGGAAGAAACCTATCACATTTGTTTCTCTATAAACAGTGTTTTTTTTTTTATATATATGAAACAGAGGTACCATATCAAGTTTGTGCTGTCTGGCACAGCTAAAATGAAACTTTGGATGGCCATTCTAGTGGATTTCAGTAAAAGTTATAAAGTTCAATGCAGAATTCCTTTTGGGAGGATTTTCACCCAAAAAGATTCTGTTGAAAGCATTCAAACATTTGTCCCCGTGAAGTTGTAATCGTTAATTTATGTGGAGTCTGAGGTTATGTGCAGAAAGGGTACTCTAAGTCCTCTAAATGCACTTAAAATAATGAATACAATTCCACGGGGACACATTTTGTAATGTTTTCAGCAGAATTCATTAGGGAAAATCCTCCTGAAACAAATTCTGCATCGGACTTTATAACCTTTTAGAGAACTCTAAGTAGAAGTGCCATCCAAAATTCCATTTTAGCTGTTGCAGACAGTGCTGACTTGATGTGTATGCCAAAACAGAGACGCTCAAAAAGAGAGAGGGAATGTGCAAAGCGTAGGCAGTGGCACTCAAGAAGAGAACACTACTTTGAGCACATTGATCTTCGCAAATCAAATGATATCCCAGTTGGTCTGTAAAACCAAGATCTTATCTGTGTCAGTCTCCACCATTAATCTCTGGTGGCTTCTAGCTGGAGCAACAGGACCCTGTGGGAGCATTTTTTTTGGGGGGGGGGGGCGGTGTGGGGTTGGTGCTGCACTTGAGCTGACGTACTCTGTGGTGCTTGAAGGATGGCCAGTAAACAGCGTTGACTCCTCCCTCACCGCAGTTCTGCTTCTCCCGCTGTCGAGTGAACATGACCTTGTGAGAGCAATTTTGACGATGACATTGCGGCCTAGTCCATTCTTTTTTTTTTGTAAAATATTTTTATTGTGAATACAGACAGCTTACAGTACAGCCAAATGGACAAAAAAGCGAAGTGTACTATACATATATCTGAGCCTCAGTATTATACAGTTCATATTAAAAGCAGAGATCTTACATGAGTTGCCAACAATAGTGCATACATCACAGGCAATACAGGAGGAGTGAGATACACAGATCTTAGTACTAACTCTACTATAGTAGGGTGACTGATGGTCATAAGTGAAATTTGACCCATAATAAATTAACATTTAACAAACATTAGTCAGGAATAATACCCCCCTCAACTGCTACCAACCACGGTTCCCAGATTGCCCAGAATTGTAATGCTTTGCCTTGGGCAATGAGTTGTGCTTGCTCGAGTATCATGCAAGAGTTGACATTTTGTACCCAACGTGTGAGTGATGGTGGGGTTGAAGACATCCAGACCTGTGCAATAGTTCTCCTAGCATTAATTAGTGCAATTAACCAGAGGGGGTTAGATGATCTGCAGTTTGGATGGGAGGGATTCGCACCCAGCAGCAGTTCCACTGGCGATTTAGATGGGGCACAGCCCAATACTTGGGTCATGATATTGTAAACCAGGTGCCAGAAGAGGACTACCCTGGGACAGGTCAGCGCCAAGTGTAAAAAGTCTGTCTCATCTGTTGTGCATTTGGGACATTCTGATGACCTAGTGTCATCTATCTTATGGAGCCACTTAGGGGTCACATATGCCCTGTGTAGAAAGTATAGCTGAATTTGCCACAACTTGTTACTCCATGAGCAGTGCAAGTAATGGATGCAGGCCAGGCCCCCACGTCTTATGGTCAATCGGCAATGTTAGGTCCACACTCCACTTTTCTTGACTGGAGTTCCGTACAAGTGATTGGGAACTATGGAGGGCTTGATAATGGGTAGTCGGTGGTTTTGCTGCTGGCTGAGGACGGAATAACTCCTCTTCAATAGGAGAGGGGTCTATCCATTGATTAGCAGTGGTGAGATTAATTCCACACCACTGACAAATAGTCAAGTAAAGAAAGAAATCTTCTGGAAGTAAGTTCCATTGGGCAGAGATTTGTACAAAATTTTTCATCAGACCACCTTCATATAATTGGTTAATTGCTATAAGACCCTTTTTCCTCCATACTCACAGTCTCTGCACCATCCTGGTGATACAGTTCCCTCCCAAGTGCATGACACTGAGAATACTAAGGTTAGGAAAATTGCCCCCTACATACTCAATCTGTTCATGGGTCCAACACCAAATGGAAAGGGTTGTAGCGGTAAAGGGGTTATGCAGTCATACTGTACCCAGTTCTCTTAAATTTCCAACCAATGTATAATTTCGGAGATTGCCCACTAGCATGTCTTCCTCTAGGCCTATCCATGGGCAGTCATTACCCATGTTACCAGTAGGTATAAAAGCCAATTGGGCCGCCCAGTAATAAAATTTAAAATTAAGCAACCCCACTCCCCCCGCTCCAGGCTTTTTTTTTTGGAAGGGTGGCACGTGGAATTTTAGCACGACCTCCCTGCCATAAGAATTTGTGCATGGTGGCTTCCAATTGCTTGAACTGGAGTTGCGGTATTCTAATGGGGAGGGTTTGATAGAAGTATAAAAGCCTGGGCAGTATTGTCATTTTAATGACTCCAACTGTACCAAGCAAAGAAATGGGCAAACTAACCCACCTCTCACAGTCTTCAGCAACCTCAATCAGCAGGGGTTTCAGATTTAATTTATATAGATCCCCAGAGGAAGCTGAGATTTGTATCCCCAAGTAATGTAGTTTCTGAACTAGCTGGAGCCTGCCCAGCTGGGCAATAAGCTGTGCTCGGTCCAGGAGTCCCACTGGCAGCAGCTCACTTTTTGACCAGTTAACCTTATGCCCCGATATATCTCCAAAGGCTCGCATTAGTTCATGGACTGCTGGCAGGTCCTTAGCTGGATTCTGCAGGTATAGCAATTGGTCATCTGCATACATTGCAATTTTATGTTCCCTGCCCCCCCCAAAAAAAAAACCTTATCCCTGTGTGTGTGCCCTTAGAGCAGCCCCCAGGGGCTCTAGTGATAGTACATATAGCAGAGGAAGGGAGAGCGGACAACCTTGCCGCGTTCCCCTGCCCAACTGAAAGGAACTTGACAACTCACCTCCAACCAAGCCTTGTGCCAGAGGGCCTTGGTATAATGCCCAAACCCAGGCGCAAAAAGAAGGGCCCACTCCCAACTTGCCCTGGGTGTTAAACAGATACCCCCACTCCACACAGTCAAAGGCCTTCTCAGCTTCCAGAGCCACCACTGCAGCTCCATGTGACCTCTTGGCTCACGCCCACTGAAATATAATGTTGAGGGTGAGCCTGATGTTATGCTTACCCAGCTGGTCTTTAACAAAACCAGACTGGTCCGGGTGCACAATGTCCGGAAACACTACCTCCAGTCTAGTTGCAAGTGCTTTTGCCAAAATTTTATAATCTGCAGTAAGTAGAGAAATCGGTCTGTATGAGGAGCACAGGGCGAGGTCTTTACCTGGCTTGGGCAGGACTGCGATAGTTGCAGACCATGTGGATGGGGGCAGCACTCATTTCAGTAGGCCTTCCTCAAGGGCATCAAATAAGGGGTCCACAAGGTGGCTTTCAAAGGTTTTATAAAAGTCTATAGGAAGGCCATCGGGCCCCGGGGCTTTCCCACTCTTTAAAGACTTCAAAGCAGCCCGAATCTCTGATTTAGTCAGGAGTGAGTCCAGCTTCCCAGCCTCCACTGTGCTAATCCTATTTAGGGGAATCCTCTGGAAAAAGTGATCATAGTCTTCCTGAGAGGGGTTACATTCGGAAGTGTAGAGGGATTTGTAAAAGGAGCCAAAGGTGTCACCTCTTGCCCTAATGCCCTGCACTAGATTCCCATGCTCATCTTGAATTTGACTAATTGATTTTGCAGACTCTTTTCTTTTCAATTGCCAAGCTAAGTATTTCCCAGCTCTATCCCCATCGAAATAATGTCCCGCATTGGATAAGAGGATGGCCCTTTCCAATTGCATACTGGACAGGGTGTTAAATTTCCATTTTAATTTTTGAACAGTCACATACAGAGCAGCTGTGGGGTTCAGCATATGTGTTTGCTCACAGGTTGCAATTTTATTTCTAAGAAATTTCAATTCCTTGACAGCTGTATGCTTGGCATGTGAGACAAAAGAGATGGACTGCCCTCTCACGAAGGCCTTCAAGGCCTCCCAATGTGCACAGTGGGGAAGTGTCACCCCAGCAGTTGAATTCCAGGAATTCCTGTAGGCTGGCCCCCATGAATGAAATATATTCCTGACTTCTCAGGAGGAGAGGGTCCAGTTTCCAAGCTCTTGGGCCCGGGGGAGTACCAGCGCTCCGAATAGTAATATAATGGCGCATATGGTCTGATATTAAAATTGGCAGGTAACCCGCTTCCCCCACATGTGCTGTATGAGTACTGGATAGCAACAGCCTGTCTGTGTGAGCACAGGAGTTGTGTGCATGAGAATAAAAAAAACTATATTCCTGCCCCGAGGGGAAAAGATGGCGCCAGGCATCAGTTAAGTCAAAATCAACTTGCAAGGCCTCAAGAGCTTTGGCATTGTGGGACTTAGGCACCGTGGTTTTATTAGAATGGTCTAGGATTGTGTCTATGACACAGTTATAGTCCCCACCCAATATCCACGGGCCCTCACAGCAGGACATATCCGGTGCTAGTTTCTGGAAAAAGCCCGGGCATTCCACATTTGGAGCATATATTTAACCTACAAGAAATACTGTTTTACTCAGAATCTCAACCTTTGCCAGTGTGTAATGGCCATACTGGTCTACTAGCCTGTCCAGTATTTGTATTGGTGAACCCCTAGGGACCCAGATGGAAGCACCCTGAGCCTTAGAAGAAAAGGCAGAGGATACCCAATTACCTCCCAAAAAATCAGCTGTTTTCTGCTACTCCATATAAGAGAAGTGGGTCTCCTGCAGTAGGACAATCAACCCCTACATCTACAGATCTCCATCATAACCCTCTTCCACTTTATAATAGACTTGAGGCCATTAATGTTCCAGGACAGACGGCAAGTATCATCCCCCATCATGAAACAACCTTCTAGAGCTAGTTTTCTTATTGGCATGTAACATATAAGCATCCACATTCTTTTCCCCAAGTACCCCAGGACCCCCCAACCAGGAGACTGTACCGTTTCCCTAAACAAACCCCAACATTTAACAAAACTTGTAGGGCCAGCAACGGCACTTTCGAAAGAGACCCCAACCCAGCGTACACCTGAGACAGCAGATTAAGGTATGTCCAAGCCAGTGCCTCCCCTTCTCTCACAAGGACAAAAGGCAATGTGCTAGAAGCCCCTTTAGCCTGATCCCACCCACCTCCCGAAAACATGAATCACCCCCCAAAGCTTCAAGAACATTTCCCTGCAACAGTCCAAATGGGACTGAGACACCCCCACGAGTAAAAACCCGCCAGAATTCCCACATACACATTAGCGTAACAAAATCTCCTGCCCATATTGCTAGCCATGAGTAGAAGGGGGGAGCAATGGCCCAAGCGCTGAAGGAAAAAGACTCCATAACAAGCCGAACATTAGGTAACAATAACACTGCAAAACATTCAACTCAATAAAGAAACAGTGCACTCCAAATGGCTGTTTAATTCAATGACTGTAACTGTTGTAAGTACATGGATAAAGTTATCCTTAAAGAACAGTTTAAAGGGCCCGGAGTTGTAGCATCCAGAGCATGGCTACCAAGTTAATATCTCGGGCACCAGATGTAGCTGAAGGCAGTGTACCCCAAAGAGACAGGGCAAGGACCTGCTAATATTGGTTCCACAAGGCACGGTCGGGTGGAGAACTCCTGCTCATGGAGAGAGTTCAATGTGATCTAGGAACCACTTAAGGCAAGGGGGGGGGTGGAGAGACAGTCCAACATCACCCTATGTGAATTATACACAGTAATGCCCTTGGGTCATAGCAGGGGATTGAAATAGTATTCCTGAGAACTTCTAGCTAAATATCACACCAAGTTGAAGGTTCAGATATAAAGGTTCCTAGAGCAGACAAACAGCCAGTACGGGAGATGCCAGTGAAAAGTAACTGTGGGGCATCCCAGCGTCCTCTCAGCCCCATTGCTACAGGTGCAAGAGTCTCCCTCTGTTCTGACCCCTGCCAAGAAAAAAGCTCACAAAGGATAGCCATTCTCTAGTCCCCATTTAATTCAGATGAATTGAGGTGATATCTCCCACTGATACCTGAGTCCCCAGACTCGGTCGGGGGTACAAAATGGTGCTGCAACTCCATCTACAAGGCTCAAGTAGGTCCAAACAGCATAGCAAATTTCACCGAGACCTCAGTAGCCCTCAAGGAAGAAATAAGAGTCCCAGGAACATTTTAAAGGAAGAGCACTAGTAAGAAATCTAGCAAAACAAAGTTATCTGTACAAGCAACCACAGGAGTAGTAGTGATTTAAGTACAACTCACTCAGCATTAGCCCGCGCTCTATCCCTCTTGGTCTCCTCCTCCTTGAGCCATTTCTCTGCTGTTTTGTGGCAGGTGAAAAATCGAGGGCTCTGCCCCGGCCTGTCGACCCGCAGATGTGCTGGATATGCTAGTGAGAATTTCCAGCCTAGCTTGTATAATTTGCTTTTCACTGGGTTGAACCATTGTCGCTTTGTTTGAAGCTCCCTGCTAAAGTCCTGGTACACATATACAGTTGAATTCTCAGCTTTTATAGGTCCAACCTCCTTGGCCTTTTGTAGCATTGTTTCTTTATCCTGGAATCTCAAGTATTTGATTAGACAATGTTGGGGGCACTCCTCTGGATTAGGCGGTGGGCCTCCTCCGAGAGGCCTAGCTGCTTTACAAGCCATCGATGGATTTCCAGGTTGGGATTATGCCCCTCCAACCCCACAGACAGCCCAATAATATGAATATTAGATCTCCAGGAATGATTCTCTTGATCATCTAGGTGTTCCCGGACTTCAGCAATCGTAGACAGCAGCCCGTTCCTTTCGTCTGAGAACCCCGCGTAGGAGTTCTCCATTTTACTGACTCTCCGCTCCAGTTCACAAATTTGTGAAATGTGGGTGGTGGTAGTTTCTGTCAGGCTGGTTACCACCAATTGGAGGTGAGTAAATTGAGTACAGTATTCAGATTGTTGAAGCGTGTCTTCATGTCCCGCTGCATCTGCAGTAGTGTGTCAGAGACCCCAGCCAGTGATTTTGTGAGCTCCATCATGCTGTCCTCTATCTGCGTGCCTTCTAAGCTAGTGCCTGGAGAGGGAGGCCCGGAACCGCGTGTATCACTCTCACTTTTCCTGGGAGATATTCGAGCCCCAAACTGCAGTTTAGCTTGCTTATTTTTCTATTTGCCTAAAGCCATCTGCTCAGAGATAATAGAGTGCCAAAGGAGCAACCCACAGTCAGTTATTCAGCCAGAAATACAATTTTAAGACCATTGTCCCAGGGAGCTGAGTTAGCAAGCGTCCTTCATGCTTGCAAGCTAGTCACCCCCCCCCCCCCGGCCTAGTCCATTCTGACCTAGTTCTGTGGGAGCCATTAGCATTCTCTGCACCATTTATCTTTCGAATCAGTAAGACCTTTCCTTTTCTTTCAGCTCCAAGACCTTTTGCTGTGTTTTGTTTAATTTTCCATCTGATCATGTCTCGTCCAGGGGACAAGAAGAAACCTTCAAAGGTGGGCCAGCCTCCTATGTGGTGGTGTCCCTGTGGCCAGCAGTATTCCATCTCAGACCAGCATGATTGTTGCCTGACCTGCCTGGGCCCCAACCATGACATGGACCGTGGCGACGCCTGTTTCTCCATGCACTGCAGAGTTTTGAAAAGCTGGACGTTTAAAGTCGACTGCATGCCGCTGACTTTTGGAGGACAGCCGTGCACTAGAGACACCAAATGCAGGTCCCTTGACCCATCCTGCAGGCCCCTTCCTGGTTCTTTATAGGCCACAGAGGAGGGGACTTCCACTTTTTCTAGCCTCGCCACGATGGAGGCCTCTGTTATGGTGCCAGATGCCTGATCTGTCTCTTCCGGGGGTTGGGCCAGAAGCACCATCCTGGTAATCACCTCCTTAGAGGTGAAGACTCTCCCGGTGTCTCAGCCTGTGTCTGCCAGGCCCAGCCCGGTGGTTTCCTCGGCGCCACCCTGGATCTTGGAGTCATTTGCGGCTCCGGTGATTAGGGCAGTACCAAGGGTGGTGCTGGGCCAGCTCGCAGTGCTGCTTGTGGCACCAGGAGTAGGAGGGCCCCCGGGGGGTTGGCCCTCTGGAGGTCCTCTGAATCCACTTCTCTTTGGAGGAGGAGGAGGATGATTCAGAGGTGGATCCAGACTGGCTACTCGACTCTTCGGAGTATCAGGGCTCCCCTCTCTACAGCACCCCTGCACCCGACCAACCCTTCCCTCCTTCGGAGCCAGTGGTTCTAGCTGGCACCGGCCTCAAAGCCACTTGCAGTGTTGAGAAGCCTTCTAGAGCCGGGGACAGCACCAGGGGACTTGCCGGAGCCAGTAGGGCCACCAAACTAGGAGGCGGCGAGTCCCCTGTTCTGGGTGTCCAGGCTGGACCCACTTCTGGGGCCGCTCAGACATCTGGAGCTAGGGCAAGGGCTGCCTCACTGGCTGCCCTTTGGAGGCTGGTAGGTGATGTGGAGCCACCTCGGTTGGTTCTGAGCAAGAGGTCCCTCTCGGAGTCTATGGGGTTGAGGAAATGAGGCCAGGAGTGGTGCCCATCCCTAGCAGCCCACAAGGGTTCGGGAAGGAGCCACAGTGCTGGGCCTGTCTTCTCCCCTTAGGTCTCCCCAAGGGGGGGCTCTTGTTGCATGAGACTAGGGTCCACCCTTCTGGACCCACGCAGCCCTGGTCGCCTCATGGGGAAATCCCCTTCAGGGCTTAGTCCTGATCATTTTAGGATGGTTGAACTGGTGACTGTCTCGACCAATGGATCCTTCTGGAGTTCTGGATTGTATGTACAGTCCCTTAGCCCTGGCAGAGAGCATCCTCCTTCCCAGAGGCGTTTGGCCTCTTTATCTCTGCCTTCACCATCCCTTCTCCTGGGCCACTCTGGTCCTACAGGGCCTCTGACCTGGGAGCAGTTCAGAGCCACGGCTGCTGATTTTCCAGTATATGTCAGATTCATGGATGAACAGGTTTTTCACAATTCACCCCTGCAGCAGCCAGACTCTGACTCCTCTGACTCGTCAGCCTCCTCGTCTTCCTCACCTGAGGAAGAGAATCCCTCCATCCACCTGTCCTCAGACGCTGACCAGACCTCCTGTCAGCATTTCCTTTCGAGGCTGGTCAACTAGCTCCATATTTCACAGTTGGCAAGATGCAATCCTGAGTGGCTGATGCATGCTTTTCTCCGTGAATACAGTGCGAACCACCTGGTGGTGCCTTCCTGGCCTTCCCCCTTTCAAGAGGCATCATACTGCACCTGGCAGTGTCCATCAATTCCCTCCCCAGCCCTGATGGACTGCCAGCACAGGTAATGCCCCAGGGATCTCCAGGAACCCTGTCTCACCCCTCTTCAGGCGTGACGCTCCTGGATACTCCCTCCAGGCATAGAAGCCCGAGGGACAACTGACCCCCAGATGTGGACTCTGCAAAGTTCGACTACTGGGGGAGGAGAATCTTCTCAGTGCGCCTCTCCCTTTCTATTGCAGCACATCAGGCCCATCATGCTGCCTATAACAGGCACCTATGATCCATGCTAGGACAAGTCCTGGCATTTATGCCTGATTCGGAGGCAATCAGGCAAGCCATTGCCCTCTCCGCATGTGGCCTGGAGCTTGTGAGGCACCAAGCAAGGGCATCGTATGATGCCAATGAGGTGGCATCCAGGCTAGCAGGGACAGCGATCTGCGTTAGGCAGATGGCATGGCTTCGCCTTTCCCGGTTATCACCCGTGGCCCAACATAGGGTGATCGCCTCCTCTTTCCAGGGAACCCACCTTTTTCCCTGCAGAGTGAGGCGGGAACTTCAGGGGCAATTTCCATCTCCTAGGCAGAGGGAGACCCCACCTCACCGTGACCAGTCCCAGGCCTAACTAGGCCTGTGAGGGTCTCCCCCCCTCCTGTGTTTCCCCCCACAGTAGGCTGAGGGATGTCTCTCCCTCAGTGAGGTAACAGGTGCCTTTTAGGGGGCTTGGTAATCACCCACCAGTGATAAATGGTGAAGATTGATACAATAAGATATGAAAATTATGTACCTACCACAATTCTTGATCTTTCTGCGTATTGTCACCATACATCACTGCTTCCCTCCCACCTTCCCCTGTTGGGCCTCGGACTCTGGACTGTACCTCCTACCCTGCCTTCTTCCCTTTAGGGTGAGGTGAGACTGTCCATTTGGTACCTCAGGTGGTCCTGATCCTCAAGGAAGGATCCCACCCTATGTGGGGTGGCAGGTGAGCTGCTTTTTATGAGGGGGCTTCCTGGAGCTCTCTTCCTGGGGCCTGGATGGAGGTCTCTCCTAGAAGTCCTAGATCTGCTGGGATCTGGGGGCCCCCATCCCTTGGTTGGGGCATCAGGAGGTCTTCACCTGGGTTATGGGGTTTGGAAGGGCTCTGGTGATCCCCTGTCTTCTTTCTTACCACTCCTATCAGTAGTAGCAGAGTTTCGGTGATTTACCTCTTCCTTCGCTCTCCTCCTTTCCAGTGTAAAGGATGGGGGGAGTTCTTCTGGGACCTTCACGGAGGGATAGGTTGAACTCTATCCTATTGCAGTACTGTCCTGCCATTGTATTTTGAAAATGGGGGTAGGAGACCCCTCGACTCCTCAGTCTTGAGTGTAGGAGGAAAGGCCTGGGCTAGTAACCTTATCTGCTTGTCTCAACTCTGCCTCCTTCCCTGGAGGTAGAGTACTCCTTTTCTGAATGTGTTTTTGATTGCCTAAGAGAGAGTATCCCCTTAAAGTAAGCCCTCTGGGTGCTCATTTTCCCTTGGCCCTTTTTCCCTCCTGTGAGGAGTCAAGGGGTCTCCTCCTTTCCTTCTTCTTCTCCTCTTTCTTTGTTTCCTGTCCTTTCTTGTCTATGCTCACATGCCCAGAGGATGGGACCCTATGTTCCACACTCGGTGTCTGTCCTCTTCCTTCAGCTTTTACCTCCTTCAGTTTATATCTTTCCTTTTTAGCTATCCTTGGGCTCTCTTGCCCACCCTCTTCTTTTCCCATCTCCTTTTTCATATTACTATCCGCTTCACAGAACTGAGGTGAGGGAGGAGCCGACACCATTTACTTGCCATCCCTCAAGCGCCACGTAGTACTTCGGCCTCAAGGGTGGTGCCAACCCAACACTGGCTCCTTCCCCCCCCAAAAAAAATTCTCCCGTGGGGTACTGTTCCTCCAGCAAGAACCCACCAGTGATAAATGGTGAAGATACACAGAAAGATCAAGAATTACAGTAGGTACATAATTTTCATTTCTAACCCCAGGAATTCTTCAGTATTCTTAACTCTTGCAGTCAGCCTGTAGAATTGGACTGCCCGGAGAATGGAACTTATGTAAATGATGGAATACATCATTGGCTCATGCCATCATTTCAAATGCTGCCCTCACTAACTACTGCATTCTGTAATGCCAGATTTCATTGTCTGCCTGCTCAGAAAAGACATCCCGAAGAGCTCTCTTCTGAAGAATCGCTTACCATCAAACCTTAAGTAGAAAAAAGTTGTATTTTTTCATCTGCTGCCTTCACTTTCTATTCTTAATTAAATTTAGTGTTAAAGTTGGTTTCTTTTTTTATATATATATATATAGCTTTGTTATCCCTCTGGAGCCATGGCAGGCAGCTTTGGCCCTCCGGATGGAGGGACTCTTTGTCCGGTCCCACTGCACCCACACTCAGCAGCCCTGGTAGCTTCCTGTGGATTACCCCCACAGCAGGGTCAGGAAGGAGGTAGCCAACTTCACCTCTCCCCCCCCGAAGACCCAATCCAGAAGCTGGGACCGTCGGATCATTACTGAGACTGACAGGCTCTTTTCATCCATTTTCTCCTGTCCTCCCTTCCTACCAATGTAAGGACATTGGAGCATGCCTCCCAAGCCATACTACCCTCCAGCCACTGCCAGAGGGCAGTCAGCAAGCGGGACAAGTCTCCCTCCCCCCAAGAGAGGAGAGCAGTCCTCCGTACACTCAATCCTCTCTCCCCCCTGCCAACCCCCAGCACCCCTGGCTCATTCCTGAACCTGGGTCACCAGCATGGCGCGAGGTGTAGTGACCAGTGCCTCAACCTCTAGTGCCAGCGGATCGGCCTTATTTAAGTTAGTTTCTGTAGTTTTTTCTTTTCATTTGTGGTTCCTTATCAGTTCCCCGTGACTGACAAAGAACTGGGGGGTTTTACCCTTCCTCTTCTTTTTTTTTACTTGTTAGTTAGTGGAGTCCTTGTATTTAATTTCTTTTTAGTTTATGGTTTCTCTCAGTTGAAGAAACCGACCGTTTTCTACCTAACGGTTGCTCTGAACCATCACTGGTCAGGAGTACTGCTATTTTTGGGGTGGAAATCAGAAAGAAACCGTTATTTCAGGGTTCAGTAACTATGTCAGAGAAACCCAAAAAGAAAACAGGACCCACTGGTTTTAAAAATTGCCTTGAGTAGCCAGCCCGGTGGCGCTGAGGTGCTAGATGCCACACCTCGTGCCACGCCAACGACCTGCATTCAGGAATGAGTGTGGGTTGGCAGGGAGGAGATGGATCAAGCATCTGACAGACAGCTGTCCATCTCCGGGGAGGGTAACCTGCGGTTGGCGCATGTCTGACCCCTGGCTAGGCTGGGGCTCAGCGCTACACTGCCACAAGACAAGTGGGGCGGGAGCACGGCAGCTGCTTGGTGGGGCCACACTTGTTATTGCACTCCTGGTGCCATCAGGGAGAAGGAAACGAGAAAAGACTGTGGTGGCTGATCGTTGAAACTTGTTTGCCATTTCCATTGTGCTCCGTCTCTGGAGATAATGCCCTGAAACTGGACCCTGTCGGCGGGTGGGTTTCCCCACTGCCACCCCATGGAGGGGTAAGCCATGGGGGTTACAGGGGTGAGGGCCTGAAGGAATGGAGGTGATGGATGGCAGCTGGACGAGGGCCGACCTGGGCCGGGGTGGTGCACAACTAAGCAAAAAAAATAAAATAAAAAATTGCCTTGAGTGTGGTGAAGTGTTCGCAAAAGCAGACAAACACGGCCTGTGTTTATTTTGTCTAGGCAAAGCTCACTTCACAGCAGATTGTAAAATCTGCAAGACTTCTCCTGAAAAAGCTAAGGTCAAAAGATTTAAAAAGAAAATATCTTCTCGTCAGTTCTAGAGGGATCTGAACAACCCACAACTCCAGTTACCTCAAAAAAAGATAAAAATGGGATCTGAACTGACCACTAAGAAAGGGGAAACCTCAAAACCTAAAAGAGCTGGTGATACAGTTGCTAAACTGGCTCCAGTAAAGACGAAAGCCAAAACAAAACATTCTGAACCTCCAGCTGAAATGCCCAAGGAGACTTCAGTAGTCAGTCCAGCAATGCCATCTTCTTTTTTCTTTCTATATAGATTTTTATGGTATCTGTAAGTTTTTCTCCCACTTCCCCACCCAAGGCACGCATGCATACTGTGGCACTAGCTCAGCCCCTTCCACCCACCTGTAACAGTACCACAACTCCTGCCTTCGCTATCCAGACCCCCACCCAGTGGGAGCGGAACTACGGGGTGGAGGAGACGACTCACCCCTACCACCCCTGGGAGAGGAAAGCAGCTTGCTGGCTTGCTCAATCCTGCTCCTCCCTCTCCCCCCCCCCCCATGCGCCAGCACCCTGATGACCCAAGTTCATTCCCAAACCCAGGTCACCGGCATAGCACAAGGCAAGGTGTCCATCGGGCCGGCTGCAGTGCCATCTTCTGAATCCATTGTTCAAGCTTTAAAGGTTTTACAGACACAACAGGTTTCAAATCCACTTTTAGTGTTGGCTCCATCAATTCCAGTCTCAGTTCCACCTTTGGTTCCACCTTTGGTTCCGCAACCGGTACAACACTCGAACCTTGGCTTGGTTCAACCTTCTCAGGACCAAGGTTTTGAAATATATGAGGAGGAGGAAGAGAGTGAGGGAGAGCCCACTGAACCATAGGTCTCCCCCGATCCTGAATTTGACTCCCTTCCAAGGTCTTCAGAGGACTATTCCTCAAGTTACACTTTTGTCAGACAGATGGTGGATGCCCTAGATTTGACCACCAACAAGACTGTTGATGAGGATTTCTTACAGATGATGGGCATAGCACCTTTCAAAAGGCTGCTGTTGCCAATATATAAGTCCTTGATAAAAACAGGTTCTTAAAATGATGCAGACTCCAAATTCTATCCCACAAGTCATTTAAAAGGCTGACAAAGTGCCAACTGGATAGGTTGGGCTGAATTTGTTTTTTCAGACCTGACCACGAAGGTGTGGTTCAGACTGTGGCCTGTGATAGAGCCAGAGTACCCCTAGCATCACATCCCCCAGACAAAGATTCTAGAAAAATTGGTAGCATGGGGAAAAAGGGATACCTAGCTGCTTCCCTTGCATAAGGCTAGTTATATGGCTTATGTAGCCAAGTATCAGAAGACCTTATGGCAATCAGTCTTCGCAATGGTGGATAAAGCTCCACCAGGACTTGCAGTTGACTTGGCAGAGACTGCTAAATGTAGACTGGAGGCTACCAAGTACCAGTTCCACATGGCAGTGGATGCAAATGATACAGCAGCTTGCTGGATGTCTCTCTCTCTGTCCCTAAGATGCTTTGCATGGCTAAGGGCAACTAATTTGTCCCAGCACACCCAAGTTAAGTCAGTGAACTTCCCCCGTGAGAATAATTATTTGGGGGCAAAATGGAGGCGTACATGAAGAAGGTGGATGAATACAAATCTGCCTATGGAAGTCATTCCACAAAGGAGAAACCCTCTACCTCATATAGAGGTAGTGGGAGAGTGACCAATGGTAGGCCTTTGTACCAGGCCCAGGCAATGCCCCAGTACAAGCAGCAGCAAACTGACTACTTTAGGGGTAGGAGCAGAAGGGGCTCAAAGCATGGTGGACAAGTCACACAAGCTCCACCACAACAAAAGCAGAACCTCTGACATGTTTGCCCAGGTCGCCTCCCCATTCCCAATTGGGGGCAGGCTTTCTCACAACCATCAGGTTTGAAAGACATCACCACCGACAGGTGGGTCCTGGAGGTAGTGAGTCAAGTCCTAGCCCTAAATGTCAAATCATACCCAAAGTTAAGGTTCAGGGTTTTCAAACCTGCAACCAGCTCAGAAAGGAAACTTCTGGAGGCAGAAGTAAAAACCCTTCTACAGGTAAAAGCAGTAGAACCAGTTCCACCAACACAAAGGGGAAAAGGGTTCTACTCCAGGTACTTCCTGACTCTAAGGAAAAATGGGGAGTTGTGACCCGTTCTAGATGTAAGGTTACTAAACAAACATATCACAAAACCAAAGTTCCAGATGGTAACTCTGGCAATGATCCTACCAACTCTACAGAAGGGAGATTGGCTGGCTTCTCTGGACTCAAAGGATGCTTACTTCCACATCCCCATAAAGGAGTCACACAGAAAGTATCTTGGATTCAGACTACCAACAGGGCATTACCAGTTCTCAGCATTGCCCTTCAGCCTAACTTCTGCTCCCAGGGCATTCATAAAATGCCTGGCAGTAGTGGTGGCAGACTTAAGAAAACAGGGTGTCACAGTATTTCCATACCTGCATGACTGGCTAGTCATAGGAAACTCACCTCAACAGGTAAGAGCATGCTTATAGGTGGCTCAGGGGTTATTCGAGACACTGGGATTTCTAATAAACACCAAAAAGTCTGTCTTGGAACCAACCCAGGTACTAAACTTCTTAGGTTCAGAGTTGGATATCTTCAAGGGAAGGGCCTTTCTTTCCTTGGAAAGAGCAGACAACATAGTGCAACTTGCATGGACCTTCAAGGTAAACTCTCCAAGACCAGCATAAGACTTCTTACAGCTTCTGGGCCACATGGCTGTGGCAACAGGCATAGTCATGGGTTCCAGGTTTTAGATGAGGAATATTCAGTTCCACCTCAGAGCACATTGGTGCCAGAGAAGGGATTCTCTGGTAAAGCTGGTGCTAGTCCCCAGAACCCTACTTCAAGCGTAGCAGTGGTGACAAGACAGGCACAACCTAAGAGTCCCCTTCCAACAGGAACCACCTTCTTTGGTACTCACAACAGATGCATCCCTACTAGGATAGGGTGCACATCTACAGGAGCACACACTGCACAGCACCTGGTCCCCAGCAGAATCTCTCCTGCATATAAACCTGCTGGTATTAAGAGCAGTCCTACTGGCACTACAGTCTTTCACATCCCTGATGCAGGGAAAGGTGGTACAGGTCAGAACAGACAATACCACCGCCATGTATTACATAAACAAGCAAGGGGAAACAAGGTCAAATCCACTGTGCACAGAGGTAATGAAGCTGTGGAGCCTAGCATACTCTCTACCGACTTCGTTAGTGGCAATTCACCTGCCAGGAAAGGACAATACCTTAGCAGATGCCCTCAGCAGAATCAACCAAAACCACCACAAGTGGTCACTAAACAGACAAGTGTTAGAGGTGGTGTTTCACAGATGGAGCACCCCAGAGATAGACCTACAGTATTTGCCTCATAGGACAACCACCAGTTGCCAGAATTCTGCTGCAGGCCTCCAGAAAGAGGACAGTGTCCCTGGATACCCTAGCACTAGATTGGTCAGGAAAGAAGCTGTATGCTTTTCCTTCATTCCCTCTAATCCTCAGGGTACTGATCAAGCTCGGGTCTCAAACTGCCATGATGATCCAGATGGCTCCAGACTGGGCCAAACGACCATGATACTCGCTACTGCTGACTCTCTCTCTCTCCTCGTATTCACCTCCCTCATATACACAACCTACTGACCTCTTCCCAGGGGAGGATTCTGTACCTGAAACTCAGGTCACTCAGGCTCAAGGCCTGGCTCCTGAAGACCTAGAGTATGTTGGTCTACAGCTTTCTGAGAGTGTCCTCAATGTTTTGAGAGGATCTAGGAAACATTCCACCAAGAAAACATATGCTTCTAAATGTAAGAGGTTTTCTCTGTGGTGCAACACTCACAGCATAGTACCTGCCCAGGCAGGCTTGCCAGCTTTTCTGGATTATCTCACACATTTGAATTCCCTGGGCCTGCAACCCACTACTCTTTAAGTCCATTTAGCCTCAGTTTCAGCCTATATCTCAGCTGGAAAAGGGGTCTTTATGGCATCAAATCCCATTTTCAAAAAATTCTTTAAAGGGTTGGCACATCTGCACCCTACACATAGGGACCCAGTGCCTTCATGGGATCCTAATGTTTGTATTGCCAAGCCCATGGAGCCCCCATTTGAGCCTATGGCTACAGCACATTTGAAATATGTGACCTGGAAAACTGTTTTCCTGGTGGCCATTACCTCAGCCAGGCGCAGGGCCGTGTTCGTGGGCCTCACCAAGGCTTTCAATTTGGTTAATCATGGTCTTCTACTTTCTACATTTACAAAGTTAGGGATATCTACAGAGGTCACAGATTGGCTCGGGAGTTACGTGAGCAACCATACTCAGGAAATAAAAATTAATGGACAACTTGCACTTCCTGCTGCTGTTTCACTGGGTGTTCCACAGGTTCTATTTTGGGTCCACTTTTGTCTAGCCTTTTTCTTAATACTCTTCCTCTTGTGTGCACAAAATCACAAATTTTCTTATATGCTCATGATGCAGTGGTTCTCACGAGTGGGTCTCATTTTGGGGAGGTACAGAATATTTTGGCAGATGACTTTTTAGAGGTTCAGAACTGGTTTAAAACACACAGGTTGGTTCTTAATGAAAAAAACAAATCTATAGTGTTTGCTAATTCAAGAAAAAAATTGATCTCTGATCTTTCTTTATCAATTTATACCATTACAGGCACGGACATTGAACAAGTTAAACAATTTAAATACTTAGGCCTCTCAATTGATGAGGGTCTAACTTACGAGCCACAGTTTATTAATATGACAAAGGTAATACATCAGAGATTTGGGGCATTATACAAATTATCACCATTATTAACTACCTCAACCCAGCAGTTACTAGCTCAAAGCTTCTTAGTACCTTTAATTGATTATGGACTGCTCTACTTCTTAGCAGGGGTGGGTTTACTATCTAAAGTTAGTGTGCTCCTCAACTCGATTGCTAGGTTCGCTACTCAATTGCCATGTAGGACACATCACTGCAACCTGCTTGAACAGGCAGGCTGGCTTTCCCTTGAATGAAGATATGAACTTCAGATAGGTTTATTGGCTAAAAAAGTGACACTCAATAAGGTGCCTGTCTCCCTATTATCAGTTTTTAAGAAGCAGAATACTTCTGTCACTACTCGATCATCAGCTTTTCATTTTTTTTCCTATTCTGAGAATGCATACTACAATGAACCAAAAGACAATATCTTATTTTCTCCCATTCTTTTTTTATCGTATTTCTGTTTATCCTCCTTGGTGGAGCACCCCCCACGATCTCCAGCCGCTGGCACCTGCACCCCCGGACCTGGTTGTATATGCAGGCCACATGAACCCACACACACACAGGGCTGGCCTTTCATCACTCTGCACCCTGGTTAGGTGCCCCTCTCAGGTCCAGGGGTGTAGGGCATGGCCATCAGCTGAGGAGATCACCCTCTTCAATTGTCTGCCATTGCTTTTGTCCCCTTTGGGAGCTGGATGTGCAATGGCGTCAGAGCACGTAGTGCTGATGCCTGCTGCGCTACCCCCCCATGTTACACATGTCACTGCAGTGTGGCTGGCCTCCGCCGCTGCTACAGAGTGGTGCACTACCCCTGCCCCCCCCAGAGGAAGGAGAACAGTCATCGGACGCTTGATCCTTCCTCTCCCCTGCCAGCCCCCGGTGACCTGAGTCCATTCCTGATCCCGGACCACCGGTGTGACACGAGGTGTGGCGTCCAGTGCCTCAACCCTCAGTGCCACTAGGCCGGCCCTCCCATTCTTTAACTCTTTGCAACTAGTATTCGACTGTATCAATGTTTCACTTCCTCTGTTAGACACAAGCTGAAAGAGTACCTCTTCACTGAATGCAAATGTTTTGTTTAACTGCCCTACAAATGAGTTTTTATGCTTGTAATGTATTTATATATTGTTGTTTTGTTTTTATTTTGTATTGTATTGTTGTTATTTGTGTACTGGTCACCCATGAAAACGGGTCATCTAGCCCATGGTCTTATCAGTATAAATAAATAAAACAAACAAACATTAGCGAGCTCCAGGCTTTATGCACAGATTTAAACTACATCTCATTCCACAGGGATAAGGTGGTGTTAAGAACAAACAGGAAGTTTCTACCAAAGGTGGTTATCTGACTTCCATCTGATCCGGTCAGTCACTCTACCAGTTTACTTTACTGAACATTCCAGTTCAGGGGAGAGAAGGATGCATCGCCTGGATGTGAAAAGGGCATTGAGCTACTACATCACCCACACCACACCCCACAGACAGGACAGACAGCAACTTTTCCTCACTTATGGGGACGTGGGAAAAGGGAAGCCAGCAATGAAAAAGAATTTCACGCTGGATAGTACAGTGTATTCAGTTTTGTTACAGCAAGGCTGGTAAAGAGCCCCCAGTAGGCCTCAGGGCCCACTCCACAAAGGGCACAGTAGCAACAATTGCAGTTGCCAGAGATGTTCCTTTACTGGAAATATGTGAAGCAGCTACCTGGAGAACAGTGCACACTTTCACAGAGCACTGTTGCCTGGACACTCAGTCTAGGAGTGATGCCAGGTTTGGCATAGCAGTTCTGCAAAGCCTATTCCCAAAATAGGTTCTGTGCCCACTTCCAAAGGTACTGTTTCGTAATCTGCAAGAGTTAAGAATATTGAAGAATTCCTGGGGTTAGAAGAAAAAATTACTCATCATAGTAATCTTGTTTCTTCCAAGGTGTTCTTCAATATTATTAACTCAGGCTCCCTACTTCATCTTCTAGAACTTATCACCTCTGCATAACAGCTGGGTGTCTGGGTTAATGGATTCATACCATGTTGTGTTAAGAAAAGGGCTTTTGAATCCAGACAGGTTCTGTTCCCCCATTTTGAGGTCTAGTTGAACTGTTAGTGACTCTGTTGGGGATTTTTTTAGCTGTTTTAACATTTGATATATGAGAGAGAGGGAGAGAGATACATAATTACAAAGGTTAGTTAGGGGTTCTTACTCTACTGGCTGTTCATGAAATCTGGCGTTTTAGAACGCAGCAGTTAGTGAGGGCAGGATTTAAAATGGTGGCATGAGCCAATGATATGTTCCATCATTTACATATGTTCTATTCTTTGGATAGTACAATTCTACAGGCTGACTGCAAGAGTTAATAATATTGAAGGATACCTTAGAGAAACCAGAATTACTAAGGTGAGTATTTTTTTTGTACCATGCATGTAAAGCAGAATAAAAGTTGTAAAACCAGATTTAGCATTTAGTATGGGAGTAATGGGACACACTCTCTAGATATTTACATGACATCTCAAACTGATCAAACATTTACAGGGTAAAAAGGAGCCACATGTGTGCAAGCTAAATTTGTATGCTCATTTTATCAACATGATGCAATGTACTGTAATTAATAAGTTTACTTAATGTATAACACACAATACCATGATACATTTTTACAGTTTCTTTAATTAAAATATTACATTTTCATTGGGTGGATTTTGTTTCCCTATTTAGAGTTAATATTTTGTTTCAAAAAGGTTCAGTGCTGGCCCGGTGGCACTGAAGGTTGAGGCGCTGTGCGCCACACCTCGCGCTACACCAGCAACCCGGGTTCAGGAACAACCTGGGATCATCAGGGTGCCGGCATGTGGGGGAGGGTGGAGCAGGATCGAGCATGCCGATGGGCAGCTGTCCTCTCCCAAGGGTGGTGAGGGTGCACCCTCGGGTGGGTTGGTGCCCCCCATAGTTCCGCTCCCACCGGGTGGAGGTCCGGTGGGTAGTGTAGGCAGAGAGGGAGTGGCAAAAAGCAGTTACGGGAGGTGGAAGGGGCTGAGCTGGCACCATGGAGTGCGTAGCGTGCCTCCACATGCTCGCACGGCCGTGTGCCAGGGCCTCGGGGGTAAGGGAGAAAACAGGTAAAATACCTATGTGTCCCTGTCACCAGTTGGTGGGAGGAGGAGACAGGAACCAAACAGCTCTATATAAAAAAAAAAAAAAAAAAAGGTTCAAAGCTGTTATTTATAGCCCTTACTTTGAGAATACTGTGTCTGGATGGAGCAGCTCTGCCTAATAACCTGAATTGTTTAACATATACACCAGCAGGCTAAATGTACTCTTTGTCCAGGGCTTTCTCACCAGTGGTTGATTCTCATCTAAATCATTGAAACTAACCAGTGAAAGAGTGACAAGCAACCAGTTTAGCACCTTCTTAAAATAACTGAAAAAGTAATTGGATATGTTGCTTTCTCTCAGGACATTGACTTTAACCTAATAAGGTTTTTAAATAAACTCAGCAATAGACTGTTTAGTTACCTTTGAGCTGTAGCACTAGAGTTAAATTTAATAATCATTCACAGTATTAGTTAACTTGGTGAATTAAGTTCTGAGCATGAAATTGTTAGTACTGGTATGAGCATGGGATGTATGCATGGTTACAGAAAACGTTAAGGAAATATTGTATCATAGATTCCCAAAAGGGAATTTCCTATATCTTAAAAAAAGGGATTAAAAATATAATACTGAAAAACCAATGGCTATCCTTTCAAACCCCAGGAAATCTTACTGTATTCTGACAAATACAGTATAGTCTTACCATTGGACTGCCTCGGAGCCAAAATGGTTAATAGAACCTATGCTAACAGTGGAATGTTGGGCTTCAGCTAGGTTTTCAAACCACTGTCCCTGGTTGCACTTCCTGCAACCGTCAGATTCTTTTACTCTACTTGCCTCAGTAAAACATCTCCAGAGCGCTTTCCTTCACTTATTTGAAGAAGTTTATTTTTTTCTCGGTTTGTCGAAGTCCACTTAGTTATTTTGATTTTTAAAGCACTGTCCTTGGTTCACAGGTAGACTTAGTCTAGATTAGTGTTCATCAGGTAAGTTCTTTTCGGTTCCTTATCGGTTTTTCTCAACCAAGAAGGAACCAGTAGTTTCCTATATTTTCTGAGGTGAATCTCAGTAATTGTCTTCTATTCTGACTGTTAAGGTAAGTTGGTTATTATTTAGAAAAATGTTACCGGGGTAACTCTCGGTTGTTCATTTTTTTACCAACAAAAAAAAAAAGTGTTTTGGGGATAAGTGTCACAGGCCAAGAAACGAACGGTCCACACAGGTTTCCAACATTGTGTTGAGTGTGGGGAACTGTTCACTAAAGCAGATCCTCATCTGATTTGTGTATTTTGCTTGGGGTTTGACCACCTCAAAGAGGACTGAGATATTTGCAAAAACTTCCTTCAGTCGACACTTGAGAGGTGACTTGAACGACTGCAGGAGATGATGTCTGAGAAAGCCGCTGACCCAGCTATAGACAAACTGGTGGCCAGCCATAAAGAACTGGAGGAACAACTCTCTTACAAGGGTGATAGTTCTTTGGGTAAAAAATGGCCCGCGGATACTGCCGCTGAACCGGCAACTGCAGGGAAAAGAAAGAAAAATAAGAAACATACAGCGCACGAACCACAACCAAAAAAAGACACCGGTTCCAACTGCTGAGGAGATAGCGAATGCTATAAGAATTATCCAGTTGCTTCAACCAAGTACCCCGGTTCCAGTTGACAAGTGGTCGCGTACACAAACCTCCGGTTCTTTCTCTGTTCTGAGTTCATTGGAACAAGGGATAACACTTTTTGAAGATGAGGATGAGGACTATGGAGAGCCAATTGAACTGGATATCTCTCCTGATCCCTACCGTCCTGATTCCCCTGACAAGGGGACTGAGGACTGTACATCCTACTTTGCTTTTATAAAGCAAGTGGCTCAATCCCTGGACCTCCCTATTCAGGAGTCCACCGATGAGGAGGAAGAACAGGACTATATGGAGATGATGGACGTTCCAGTCTCTAAATGGCTGTTACTGCCCATCCATAAGTCCTTGAGGTGAACAAGGTCTTACAGACTCCCACTTCTGTGCCACCTGTGGATAGAAAGGTGGACAAGAAATACTGGGTGGCTAAGGGTGGAGCAGAGTTTCTCTTTGGGCACCCAAGCCATGAAGGGGTGGTGCAGGCTGCAGCTTGTGATAAGGTTGGCATTCTTTTGGCATCACATCCACTGGAAAAGGATTCCAGAAAAATGGATTCTATAGCCAAGAAGGTTTATCTGGGATCCTCTCTGATTATTAGGCAAGCATCCCATATGGCCTGTGTTGCCAGATAACAGAGAACACTATGGAATACTGTTATGGAGATAAAATCTGTCCCAGCCCCTAGGGCAGCTGATCTGTAAGAAGCTGTGAAAAGGAGTATAGAGGCATCAAAAGCCCAGTTCAGGATGGCTGCAAACAATAATGACACTGCTGCCAGACAAATGGCTTCTTCTGTGGATTTGCTTGGCTCAGAACCACCAATATGACCCAAGACACACAGTCCAAGGCCCTTGATTTCCCATGTGAGCCTTTATCTCTGTTCGGGGAGCAAACAGAGGCTGATATGAAGAAAATAGATGACTACAAAACAGGGTTCTATGTTAAAATCATGAAAATGTAACCATGACTGAATTAATAGTGAGCGCATCTTGGCTAATCCAAATATAGCGCCTGCACAAAAGTGCTCTTTTAAGTATAGCGATCATGTAAAAATAGCACTATAATCTGAACGCTGGCATCAGAGCAACTGACCTACTGATAGCGGGAGGATGTATGTGAGCTCTTCAGACAGCACTGATAAAAGTGCTCAGTGAACATTTTTGAATTTATAACAGTCTGAATTGAACTGACTGCCGAACGAGAGATATGGAACAAGCACATGGGTTACCTTATGGTCTGTTGCGGCGTTCATATTTTTGGGAAGGGCATTCCCATGATGCACTCTGAAAGCAGCACGGCACTTGAGCTCTACTCCCAAGCAGGATTTAAAAACATTGTAAAACTACCTTCCAGTAATCACTCTGCACTTCCGTACCTGGCATTTACATCACAGAGGAATGAGATTGTCGAGTAGTGCACAGCAAAAGGAAGTGGTGCAACAAATAAGATTACCCCTAATGCTTCCTATTTTATGTTTACCATAGTAACCAGTGCAGCATGTAAAACATACCCCAAATATCAAAATCGTGAATTTTTTAATTAAAAAAAAACAAAACTGGCAGACTTGGAACTGGAAGTTGCATGCCAGTCCTCTCAAATAGTCATAGGTCATTCTCTTCCCATACTCAGAAACAATTCCTGTGATGCGTTAGTTAAGGTCTTTGTACTTTCTCTTTGTGCCTGCAGTCGCTGCACCTGAGATTAGTTGCTCCAACTTCAGCTTAGTCAGTCTGTTTGTCTCACAGGCAATCAATCAATCTCTAGATAATGGGATGGTATGCTCCGAGGTGGGAGTTAAAGCCCCTGTGCCATCCCTTCACTGCATTGTTAGTGCGTGATAGGCCATGAGTGATAGCTGCATGACAATTCCACTGAGGCACTGGAAATGTTGGATGTCTCCTGCCTGACCTACCTCTTGGCCTTCCCAGCCATGTGTCCTCAAAATAATCAAGGACTGGCTGAAGTATTTCTTCATAGACAACGAAAAATTAAATTTCTCTTAGCTCCTCAGAGGCCTTCACAACATCACTTGGGGGAACAAAGGCCAATGCCAACAGCATCCTTAGGTGCAGAGCAAAATCTGGATCATTACAGTACATCCTTTCCACTTCAGTGCATGTCTGTATCTTGCGCCACACAGCCTGCGCAAAGTGAAAAAAACAGCGCCTCACGTGTGTGTGAAAAAAACATTTATAAATGCCTTCCATGATGCCTTTTCAAAGTCCATTATGGCATTAGCAGGATTCATACCTTCGCAGTGTTTGAAGCTGAGAAAATACTTGCTCATGTGAGACAGATTTCCTAGAACACATTAGTACATAGACAGCAGAGATAACAGCTCCAGAGCGCAACGCATGAACTGTGTACAGTTGGTTGAAAAGTGAGGGGCAAGATTTGAATGTTCCATCTAACATCCAGTCCTCACTGTCCCTCAAATGTCTCAAATTTCCCTCTGTTGCAAAAATCAGTATCCTATCCTTTTCCTTACTACTGTCATACATAAGGAACCTCTCCCCAGACTCCAGTACAGAAAACTCATTGGGGATAATGAGGTTCTTGACAACAGATGGTGTAGCAGAGGACAACCCCTTTCAATTTCATGTATACACTGCATTGTGCGCTTCATGAGGCATATGCCTGGCAGCCTACTACTGACCCTTCGAACTATAGGCCGATTGCCCTGTTGTCCACGGTGTCGAAGGTAATGGAAAAACTGGTACAAAACCAGTTAAGTGGTTATTTGGAGAAATACCACTTACTTTCGGATTCGCAATCAGGTTTCCGAAAAGGGCATTCCACGGACACAGCGCTTACCGACCTAATAGATCTGGTCTCCTCTCAGCTTTGGGGGGTGGAGGTGGGTGGGCGCAGTGTGCGTGGACCTGTCCAAAGCCTTCGACACTGTGGACCACAGGGTTTTGCTCCAGAGGTTGGAGGGATTGGGCCTAGACTGTGAAACACTTGGATGGTTTTCTTCCTACTTATTTGAAAGAACACAACTGGTTCAGCTTGATAATGTAACCTCAAAACAGCTTAAAGTTGTTAGATGGGTACCACAGGGGTCCATTTTGGTCCCGACCCTTTTTTTTGATTTACATTAATTATTTGGTAAAAGTAGCTATTAACATCAAAACTAAATTATACGTAGATGATACTGTTTTACTAGCGTGTGGTACAAATATTAATGAGATAGAAAAAGGACTTCAGGAAGATTTCACAGGGTTAAAAAAATGGTTAGTAAATTCAAAATTAGTATTAAACAGTAAAAAAACAAAAACTCTTCTTTTTCAATACAGAAGGATAGAATAAATTATAAACAGGATTTGAATATAAAAACATTAAGACAGGAAACATTACAGCAGGTTTCTTTTTATAAATACTTAGGAGTTTGGGTTGACCAGGGACTGAAATTTGATATATATATATATAGAAGAATTGGTGGGTAAAGTAAATAGAAAACTAGGGGCTTTACGAAGAAATAGGTTTTGTACAGATATTAGTACACGGAAATCAATAGTAAATCAGTTAGTAATTCCTATAATAGATAATGGTAGTCATATATATGGAAAGGCCTCAGGCTTTCTCTTAAGAAAGCTTGAGGTTACTTATAATAATTTAGCCAGATTCATTTTACAATGTGATTATAAAACCCACCATTGTAATTTGTATTTGACACTGGATTGGTTAACACTTGAAAACAGGCGAAAAATGATAAGGGCTCTATATACGTGTAGATTACAAATGACAGGAGAACCAAAATATCTTAGGGTAAAATAGAGGAGAAAAATGTTAAGCATACATATAAATTAAGAGATAATGGGGCGACTCCCTATAAACCTAGGGTAAAAAATCGTTTTACTAAAATGACATTTAAAGCTGAATATGCCTCAAACAGTCAACTGTTGAATGATATAAAAAGTAAATCAGGCTATGAACCATCTCTGATTACCAAGTTTCTGACAGAGGAATTGAAAGTTAGATGTATGTGCAATGGATGAATAAGAAATCTCTTGGATTTTTAATTGGTATTTCATGTTGTGAAATGAGTTGTACAAGTCTTGTTGGAATATAAGTATATTTATTATACATTTGTAAGGTCTTAGAGATTGAAAGTGATGTTTGTATTGTATTTGAACAATTTTAAAGTCCTATTATCAAGACCATCTTGAAAAAATGCTTTGGCCTAAGATGTGAAGAAAGAATTTATCCTGAGTAAAAATAAATCTTTTAGTAGTACTACTACTTACTGATTCAGGGGCAGTGGTAGCGCACTTGACTATGACCTGAGAAGTAGTTTCCACTGTTGTGCATGCACGGTCACGAAAAACGTAATAATAACGTGATAGTCATGAATAACCTTCCTAGCTCCTACTTCTCCAGCGTCTGCAACATGCTTGTGCTGTTTTATTACTGAAGAAACTCTGTCTGCCACAGTGTGTATTCTGGCAAGGTATCTGAATTTATGTGCATCTGCACACCTCCAGTACATCTTTTCTATATTAACCTTATCTTTTCTATACAGGTAGCCATTATAAAGCACTAGAGGCTTACCTTTCTGGCGGGTCACAAATTCTAGTGCCATAGCGTATAAAACCTCCTCCTCCTCCTCAGCAAGTCAACAGCAACTCTGCAGCAATTCAGGAACTCCACAACTAAGGAGGCAGTGATTACTGGCCTCTTAAATAGTGGAGAAACAGGCTGACACTAATTGCACACAGGTGTCAAACAGGTTGCTAGGCAGAAAGAATACAGCAGGACAGCTTATCTTGTAGCATAACGGGAACAGGGCGTTTACATAGGAACAGAGGAAAGATGTACTGATAATGTCTGTCTAATGTCTGTGTAAGTCTAAGTCTAATCACTTTTCACTGTATTTGCTATTTAGCTATTATGACTCCACACGAGGAGCCATTTTTGTAACTCGCTATTATTTGCTGTTCACTATTGTGGTTTTCGCTATTACTGATTTGCTAATTAGGAGTTGCTGTTATTGCAGCTTACCCAAAACAGCCTACAGAAGTGCTGCTGCCAAGGAAAAGGCATCTACATCCCAGAAGCATCAAGCTAGGGGGAGTAGAGGTAGGGGAGACAATAGGCCATTTTTTCAGTCTCAAGCTTTTCCCCAGTACCAACCGCAAAAGGGTTATATGGCAGGGGCAGGAGAGGCACCAACCATACTAGCTCCAGCAGCACAAGCCAAGCAGACACCCTGAGGTGTCTGCTTGAGTCACCTCCCCAAACCCAGTAGGGGGCAGGCTGGCCCACTACAGCCAAGAATGGCAGTCCATCACCACAGACAAGTGGGTCTTGGAGGTAGTGGGCTAAGGCCTTGCTCTCAGCTTCAGGTTCATGCCAAAGCTGAGGGCAAGGGTCTTCAGACCCTCTTTCCCATCAGAAACATTACTGTTGGAGGAGGAAGTATTGACACTTCTGTCTCAAATGGCAATAGAGCCAGTTTCTCAGGCACAAAGAGGAAAGGGCCTCTATTCAAGATACTTCCTCTCTACAAAGAAAACTTGGGAGTGGCGACCCATACTGGATCTCAGGCACCTAAACAAACATTTGTTAACCAGAGTTCAAGATGGTGACTCTGGCAACAATCCTCCCAACCCTAAGACAAGGGGATTGGCTTGCATCTCTAAACCTAAAGGGTGCTTACTTCCACATCCCCATCAGGCAGTCCTACAGAAAGTATCTCAGATTCAGGCTGCCACTAGACCATTACCAATTCAAGGCAATGCCTTTTGGACTTACTTCTGCTCCAATGGTGTTCATAAAATGCTTAGCTGTGGTTGTGGCACACCTAAGGAGGCAGGGAGTGTCAGTGTTCCCTTACCTGGATGACTGGCTAGTCATAGGTCAATCCCCTCAACAAGTAAGGGAGTCCTTGACACTCACACAAGATATCCTACAGTCACTAGGGTTCCTAGTCATCCTGAGAAAATCTGTATTGGAGCCAGTACAGCTCCTGGAATTCATAGGAGCTGAGCTGGACACTGTGAGAGGAAAGGCTTTTCTTCCACAGGCAAGAATGGACAGCCTGATACAATTGGCACGTACCTTCATACTGCACAGCCTAAGGCCTGCAAGGCACTTCCTACAATTGCTGGGTCACATGGCATCTTCCACAGCAACCGTGTCAGGGGCAAGGTTCCAAATGAGAGAGATTCAATTTCACCTCAAGTTGCACTGGCATCAGAAAAGAGACTCACTGTCAAAGCTGGTGACAGTCACAGGAACACTCCTGCAGGCACTTCAGTGGTGGCTGGAAAAAGACAGTCTCAGGGTATACCATTCTTGCAGGTAAACCCTTCCTTAGTGCTAACCACGGATGCCTCTCTCCTGGGATGGGGGGGCACATCTGGAGGAGCACACTGATCATGGCACATGGCTCGAGCAGGAATCACTGTTGCACATAAACCTGCTAGAGCTTAGAGCAGTCTTCCTGGGACTCCATTCCTTCACCAGTATGCTACAGGGAAAGGTGGCACAGGTCAGGACAGACAACACAACCACTATATACTACATAAACAAGAAAGGAGGCACAAGGTCAACCCCCCTGTGCACAGAGGCCATGAAAATTTGGAGCCTGGCATACTCTCTGGGAATTTCTCTCTCAGCAGTCCATCTACCAGGGAGGGGCAATGTCCTGGCAGATGCTCTCAGCAGAATCAATCAGAACCACCACGAGTGGTCCCTGAACAAGCAGGTGTTACAGACTGCATTCAAAAGGTGGGGCACTCCAGAGGTAGACCTCTTTGCAGCCCCAGACACCTGTCAGCTCCCCCAGTTTTGCTGCAGGCCCCCAGTGAGGGGCTCAGTCCCACTGGATGCACTACTGTTGGATTGGACAGGGAAATTCCTGTATGTCTTCCCTCCATTTCCACTGTAGCTAAGAGTCTTTAACAAGTTCAGATCCCAGCTGGCAACAATGATCCTCATTGCTCCAGACTGGGCCAGGCAGCCCTGGTACTCCCTGATTCTGGCACTATCAGTGGCCAAACCGATCAACCTCCCCAGGAAACACAACTTGCTGACTTCCTCCCAGGGCAGGATCCTATACCCCAACCTTCAGTCTCTCAGACTCAAGGCCTGACTCTTGAGGACCTAGAGTATGCTGACTTACATCTCTCAGAAGGGGTCATGAAGGTCCTCAGGGTTTCTAGAAAGCCCTCCACTAGGAAGACCTACACATCCAAGTGGAAAAGGTTCTCCATTTGGTGCCAGAGTAAAGATATAGACCACACTCAGGCAGGCTTGCCAGTGGTCCTGGATTACCTGCCCACCTTCATTCCCTTGGTCTAAGACCACCCACTCTGAAAGTGCACTAGGCAACTGTCCCTGCTTACTTATCAACAGGCAAGGCATCATCTCTGGCTTCAAACCCAGTAATCAGAAAATTCTTCAAGGGGCTGCTGCATTTGCATCCCCCACACAGGAATCCCACCCCAGTGTGGGATCTCAACATATGTATTACACAGCTCATGCAGCCACTTTTTGAGCCTATGTTCCCAGCATATCTCAAGTATGTAACCTGGAAAACGGTGTTCCTGGTAGCAATTACTTCTGCCTGAAGGATTAGTGAGCTTCAGGCTTTATCCATTGAGATTGATTACATTGCAATCCATAGGGACAAAATTGTCCTCAGGACTAACAAAAAATTTCTCCCTAAGGTGGTATCTGACTTTCACCTTAATCAGTTCATTACACTGCCAGTCTTTTTCACTGACCATTCCACTTCAGGGGAACGTAGACTGCATAGCCTAGATGTTAAGAGAGCTATCAGCTATTACTGGACCACACAAAGGGTCACAGGGGGAATAGTACCCAACTCTTATTGGCCTACGGGGAAGTGGGAAAGGGTAAAACAGCCAATAAAAGGTCCATCGCAAGGTGGATTGTGGCCTGTATCCAGTTTTGCTATGGCAGAGTGGGCAAACAGCCTCCAACGGGTCTCAGGGCCCACTATACTAGAGGAACAGCCACTTCCATAGCAACCTCAAGAGACATTCACCTGCTGGAAATCTATAAAGCAGCTACCTGGAAAACTGTTCACACATTCACCAAGCACTACTGCTTGGATACCCAGGCTAGAAGTGATGCCAGGTTTGGCACAGCAGTGCTGCAGAGCCTGTTTCCTAAATAGGTTCTCTGCCCACCTCCAAAGGTACTGCTTGGGTAGTCTGCATTTGTCAGAATACAGTAAGATTTCCTGGGGCTTGAAGAAAACATTACTTACCATAGTAATCTTGTTTCTTCCAAGAGAATCTTACTATATTTTGAGCTCCCATCCTTCCTCCCCTACTAGAACCTAGAGGGCACTACATGTCAGCTGTCCATATCCTATAGCAAACCTGTTGGTGTACCTATTAATTTTTTGGGTATCTGTGACTTGAGTCTTAGAGATGCCCTTGCTGTTGAAAAGGGGTTTGTCCCAAAAAGGGAGTTAAATTTGTTATATTAGAATAGATAGGTCAGTTTGTTTTTAGCTTCTGCATGGTTCGTGAGAATCTAACAGTTGCAGGAAGTGCAACCAGGGACAGTGGTTTGAAAACAGAATGCAACCAGGGACAGTGGTTTGAAAACAGAGCTCGAGCCTAACATTCCACTATTAGCATAGGTTCTATTAACCATTTTGGCTCTGGGGCAGTCCTATGGTGAGACTCCCTTGGAAGAAACAAGATTACTATGGTAAGTAATGTTTTCTTTCCTTTCTAGGCTGAGAAATTTGGTGACAATTTAGTCTTTTTCTAAATTACTGTTAGATTTTAGTTGGACTATAATCATCTTAGACACCGACAGAAAACAGCCTGCTCTTTCTTATGTACATGCTGGCTCACACCATGCCTATGTTTTCAAACAATGCTGCTGGTGATGCAGATTCAGAAGAACATTTATTGTAAAATATGTTTTGTGCCATAAAGAGATAGGTAGCCAAGAACAAGCAGATAGACTGTTTCCTACTTTTGCAACTTGTCCGTGGGGGATGGTCTTAAAAAATATTTTCTAAATAACGCTTTGGATAACTTTACATTGATTCCTAACTTACTCCAGGCTAAGCAACATACTTGTGTGGCTTAAGGGTATATTATGCAATCTTTTAATTTTTTTTATTTTTTTGAGTTTATCCTCTGAATTTAATAAAGTAAAGCCTGATATATTTTTTTTGGTGGGGTGAGTCAGGGTTTTAAATTCTTGGAAAGCTTTTTTTATTATTTATTTCAAACCGGCTTCAACAACCAGCATACATCAAACGTATGAACAAAAAAAAAAAACAAATAACAGGGTAGCTTCAATTATTGGTGCTGTCAATACCTTGCTTTGCATTACTCAAGTCAAGACATCAAAACACACACGGAGAATTTCACTTAAAATTATTGCAAGCCCCCAAAACAAGATGATTAAAAAAGAAATTAGTTAACTGCTCTTACAGTAAACGTGTGTGTGTGGAGGGGGAGGCTTTAAACTTTGAAAAAGCTTTGGGTTGTCATGGTCATAAATATTTCATGTAGATAAATGAAGTCTTCTACTTTTGGGGGTCAGTCTCCCATTACTGTAGAGTTTATGGTTTAGAAAATAATCCAAAAAGTATAGAAACAAGGCTTGCTAGAAAAAAAGTAATAATATAGGAGGACTTAAGACCTCCTATACCTTTATGGTAACCTTACCCGGTTACCTAAGACTTAAGACTCTTTCACAATACCTATATCAGCCTAAGCACACCATCAGGATTGGAACCTTTTTGCCAATTTATCAACAATATAACATTTTTCAAATTTGTAATTGGGGATTCTAGTATCAGATTTTGTGACACCCATATCTGTGGTAGAAATAAGGAACAGACAATGGTCTTATGCTACCCTGGTGACCGAATAAGTGATATTGCAAAATGTCTTCCTACAATTAATATCCCGTGAAACTCTACTGTAATCTTCCATGTTGGAATCAATGACATAGGGAAAGAACATGAAAAGGACATGTGTCATGAATTAACAGAACTACATAGAAACATAGACTTTGACGGCAGATAAGGACTGCTTGGCCAACCTAGTCTGCCCATTTCCCTACCTATTGGATAAGCTGCAGATTCTAGTTAACCAACAGCCAATTTCTTCCTACTGGGGGCATCACTAAAGAGTAAGGGGCATAGAGTCATTATTTCTAACATCTTACCAATCCCAAGAGTGTGTAAAATGAAAAATTTAACTATTGAAATGATAATTGCGTGTTTGATTAATCTATGCAGGGAGAAAGAGCTTGAACTTGTTGATAACTAGTCCACATTCAGTAATAAAAGAGACTTATACAGGAAGGACAGACTTCTTTTAAATAAAAAAGGGGCTCAATTGCTGGCATTAAATATTAATAAAGTTATGTGAACTGGTGATTTAAGCTAATAAAGGGGGGAGGGTGATATTAGTAATGTGCACATTAAACCCTCAAGCAGGGGAAGACATTGTAAACATGAACTGAGAATATTAACTTTCTTATTTTTTTTTGCATAATTTATTACGGTTTCGTAAAACAACATACGCTGTACATTTAAACATACAGTGCACCTACTGTTAACAGCCAATAGTAGATATTAAAGAAATTGATGCATGTCATACAAAAAATAAAATGTATAACAGAAACAATACAATCCTGTTATCAAAATAATTTTTCTTAGCCAAGCCTATAACTTAATTTAAAATATAACATAATTTATACTTAAATTCTAGAGACCCAGGTTCAGAGAGGGACCAGTGAACCATTATAACCCACTCTTCCTCGCTCACCCACCCCACACCGGCAGGGAGGCCCCTCTCCAGAGGCCTGAGCCCCCCAAACCCGTATGGGTTAAATAATGAGTGAGCCAGGACATCCACAGAGCATGTAGTCCTGGGGTGACCCATGTTATGTCTGCAATCCCTCCCTAAGTGCCCAGCCTCACCCGGTGGGAGGGATGCCAAAAATGGTTTCCACACCGTTAGGAAGCGATCGGACTTATTTTTAACTATATATGTTAGGCATTTCAATGCAAGGATCTGGATACACAGGGCTCTCCACTGCTGGATCATAGGTGTCACAGCCATCACCCAGGTATTCAGAATACAGTGCCTGGCCAGTACCAACATCACCCTAACCCACCTGGGGTAGGGAATCCATTCCCCTGGGTCAGCATCATCCACTCCAAACAGTAGGAACACTGGTGTATTGTCAACCTACTTCCCCCAAATCCTCCCAACCTCCTGTGAAATCCTCTCCCAGACACCCTGCAGCATTGTACATGACCAGAAATAGTGAAAATTGGTCCCAAGTTCTATGTTACACCTTCCACATATGGGGGAAACAGCAGGATTAAATGTATGTACCATACTTGGGGGACAGTAAAGTCTGTGGACAAATTTATAAAAGGACTCCCAGTATTTATTACCTATAACAATCACCTTATGAAATTTCAGGATCAGATTCCAATTCTGATCCAAGATTCCCCCCTCCCAAGAGCCCTATCCCATAGTCCCCTAGTTTTGGCTGTATAATCTGGGAGCTGCCGCCTTTCCAATTGGGCTGCCCTTCTTATTAATCCCACAGTCTCATTCCTGGTATGGAGAACCAGGTGCTCCACACTCAGCAGCAGGGAATCCTCCTGCCTTCCCCTGTCTAATTTCTTAACATAATCTCTAGCCTGCCAAAAGCAGAGCACATGTGTCCCCAGAATCCCCCTGCCATCTTTTAGCTCCTCCAATGAAAGCATACGTCCACCTTTCCACAAATCCAGAGCAAAACTAATCCCCCTGGACTCCCACAGCTTAAAGCCTGTATCCTCCAACCCCACCTGGAAACCAGGATTCCCCACCAGGGGGAGCAACTGGGTCTCCTCCTGTCCCACCTTCATCCACCGCAAAATCCGCTCCCACCCTTTCAACACTGATACCACCAAAGAGTTCTCCAGCCCTATCATGCTGTATGCTTTCCGGCTCCCTTGCCCCAAATGCATCGACAACCTGAGCAGCACTTCCTCCTCCTCCAGATCCACCCATCCCGCTGCTTGGGGTCTATTAACCCAGTCCTCTACATACCTATATTGCATGGCCAAAGAATAATCCTGCAAATTAGGCAAATTCAACCCTCCTCTATTCCCATCCGCCTGTAGCCTATGTATGCTCAAATATTAACTTTCAAAGCGAGAAGCATAAATAATAAAATGGATGACTTACTAGCTACTTTAGACACTAGTCCAGTTGATGTAATAGCTGTTACAGAGACATAGAGGAGAGATAACGGAACATGGGGCAAAAACATCAAAGGTTTAACACTGTATGAAAATAATAGATTGCACAAAAAGGGCGGTGGAGTTGCATTATAAATAAAAAAAACAAAATAACTTCCACTGACATAACTAGCAAAATCAAAATTGATAATAGATTTTAATCAATAAGAACCACACGGGGACTTTGCTCGAACATGTTCCTGAGTTTAAATATCTCGGCATCACCTTGGACAGTTCCCTTTCTTACATGTGGCTCATTGGCAATGTAGCTAAGGCCGCCAACATACAGATCGGCCTGCTTCACAAGCACAAACAGTGCATGACCACTGATGCCCTTAGATTGGCTATCTACAGCTCTGTCACCTCCATTGTCGACTACGGTCTGGTCATCTATGGCTCTGCTTCCCCTTACTGCCTTCCGGCGGATATCGGTGACACTCAACAAAGCCTGTAGGCTTCTAATGGGTGCTGCCTGCCTAACACACACCTGTGACCTGTACGCCCAGGCCGGATGGCTACCACTCCTTAGTAGAATACAATACCAGACCTGCTGTTAACCAAAAAAGTTCTCCTCGGGCTCATGCCATCAGGAGTGGCTAGGCTCCTTACTGCCAACAGCAGTACCCAGCTTACATGCAGTGCTCAATATCAAACTTTCCAGGTCCCCCCGATGCCAGACCACAATGGGTCAGAGGTCGTTCATGCAGGAGTGTAGCCAGACAATATAAAAATGTACACCAGAACCGTGTTTGCTGCCCTATTTCGCACATTAAATACAACTTTTGTACCTCATGACACTGGTCACTGCCCCCTCATGCATGGGTAAATACAGATGCCGTGCATTGCTCCCAGTTAAGACATGAACATACCAGCCCAGAGCCTGTAAGACTGTATGATCCTTAGGATGCAAAGGCAGTATCAGGGACCAATCCTTCTAGTTTAATTATATAAAGGTTCTGCTGGTTCTGTGTTTTGTTTTCATGGACAAAGGAAGCAGTTCAGAGCCTATTTTTTATTTATTTTTATTTTATTTTAGTCTTTGGTAAGCGGGTAAGGCCTACTAGGCACAAGTGCCTGTTTTCAGGGGTGACCTGGGAGCACTGGGTGGTTAAGTGGCTTGCTCAGAGTCACACAGTATGCAAGTGGAGGTTGTGAGAATCAAACTCAGGTCTGGTCTGCTGGATGTACCAAGCTTGTTCACACCATGACCACTGATGCCCTTAGACTGGCCATCTACAGCTCTGTCACGTCCATCGTTGACTACAGTCTAGTCATCTATGGCTCTGCTTCCCCTGCTGCCCCCTCTTAAATAAAATTGTACACCATGGAGTACATGGAGTATGCCTGCTTACACCCATGTATTCATGCACAGGGCTCCTCAGTGATACAATAGCCTTAACAAAGAAACATTTACAACTGTGATGCTTGGTCCCTTTAAAAGGCAACTTCCGACTATTCCTCACCTCTACCACTCAATGTGACTGCCTCTCCTAAGTAACTGCCTCCTTATTCTACCCTAGTCTAAGGTGACCTATAACCTTCCTTAATGCTCCACACTTTTGGCTCCAGCTTCCCCCACTCTCACCCTACACCCCCTGCCTCACCCACCCCCTCCCCTCTCTAATGGCACTTTCAGATATGGGGCCCTCCAGCCCATCCACCTCACACTTTTGCCACCACCTCTACCCTCTGACAATGGGCCTTTAGCCTGCCTAATTTTTCCCAGACTCCCTCCTACCCTATACTAACTATATACTGTTCACCCTGAAACTTGTCAGAAGCTGGCTTATGTTGTCTCTCTCCATTTTTTGGCTGTATAATTAATGCTTAGTCTTCTATGTGTTTTATGACTGTAACCATTGTTGACCTTTGTATGTATGTTACTCTACATCCTTTGACATGGAACCTTTGTAAATAAGCAGTTCCTGTTCAAAGGTATTTGTAATCCTAGAGTTTAATAAAATAAAATAAAAATAAATAAATCAATGGGGGGTGTTACTAAGGCCATGGTAACTGGAAGCATATATCACCCTCCGCATACTGTTATTGATGTTACCAGGCAAGTAATGACAGAGATTCATAAAGAAGGGGAGCGGGATGAAAGTGTCACTATGGGTAACTTTAATATCAATGGTATAAAGTGGTTGAAAAATTCCTCCAACTCTAGTATGGATACACTTCTCCTTGATACTTGTAATGAAGTCAATTTAACCCAATATGTAAAGAATCATACAAGGGGTCAGGAAATCATGGACCTGGTATTAGCCTCTGCTGTCATCATTATTAAAGACTGTTATAGGCCCCCCAATTGCAAATAGTGACCATAAAACAATAAGGTTTACAGCAAACTACACATATATCCTAGGAAGAGCTGTACCACAATATATCTCTTTAACAAAACCAATCAAGAGAGAATTACAAATACTCTGAAAGAAATTTCATGGGAAGAAATATTAAAGAACAAAATGACAGATGAAATGTGGAAAATAATTAAAGATGTTATCCACGTGACAGCAAAGGAGAATATCCCTCTGATTGAAAAAGTGAGGAACCAAAAAAGGCCTAAGTGGATGAACAAAAAAATTAAACAGCTTGTCACAAAAAAAATCAACTATATAAGAAATATGTACAAACCAGTACTAACTCCTCATTAGAGGCTTTTAAAAGGATACAAAAACAGTGTAAGTCTAGAATTAGGCAGGCAAAAAGGAACATGGAAAAGAATTTAGCTGTAAATGCAAAGTAACATGCCCCGCAACCTTGAACCCTGCAGGAAGGATACTGTCACGCAAGAACAACGACGAATTCCACTAGTGCTTCCTTTCCATCAGAGCACGCCTTCTCTTCACAGGATCATCACCAGTAACGTTCCCATTTTGCAGACTGACCCTAACATTGGTGCTTCCTTTACAGAACCACCTATTGCCTCCTACCGCTGGCCACCTAACCTGTGGAATCTCCTGGTTAAAAGTAGCCTACCTACTTCTAACAGTTCCTCCCTACCAGGTACCAAACCTTGCAACAGGACTCGCTGCTACACCTGCAAATTTATTTCCAGTGTGACTGGAATTCGAGGGCCTAGTAGGTGTTTTTCACATCGCCAAAGAGTTGTCATGCACCTCTACTAATGTGGTGGATTGTATTCTTTGCAGGAAGTGTACAGCTATTTACATCGGAGAAACTGGTAGGCACCTTGCTGACCGTTTCAGGGAACATTACAGAGCGGTCAGGAATGGTGACACTGCTAAACCGTTGTATCCCACTTTATCTCCAGGGACCACAGTGTCAATGACCTTTCTGTTTGTGTCCTTCGGCAGGGCTTCTGGGATTCTGACTGTAGAAAAAACATGGAAGCCAAGCTGATCATCCGCCTTGGCTCCCAGCAGCCCTCTGGTTTAAATGATAGACTTATTTTCCACTAACATATTTCAGCCACCCCTTATTTTCCCTAAATTCTGTTTGTATCTGTACACATTTAATTTCTTTTTCATTTTCACCATAAGTCTCCATCTCTGTGTTCTCCCCACATATTTGTCATCTTTCGGCCTTCTTACTAGGCCCTGTTAATTAGTCCCCACCTGGGGACTTCTCTAGCGCTTTCAATCCTATTATGCTTTATCTTTCCCATCACCACCTTCGTTTCACAGCTTCTCTCTTAATCTTGTCATTTATCACTTCTTCTCCCTGAGCTTCCCCTTTTTTCTTTCTCTATATATATATCCCTGATTTTACCTCCCCTCTACACTAACTTTGTTTTTTTTTTCTCTTTTAGATATTTCCTGAAGAAGACCTAAGGTCAAAACGTAGATTTTTAACTCTATTTTCCATTTTCAGCATGCATTTAATATAACAATTTGTTTTGCTTTTAGACCACATGCTGACTCAGCGCCTTGTTTTTTCACAAAATATAAACAATTCTATTCATACATCAACTTGCTCAAAACATCATCTAATGAAGTGGGTCCTATCAATCATGATTCCACAATTATTACAGATAATAAACAGATGGCAGAAGCATTCAATCAATATTTTTGCTGTGTGTATAAAGAAGGGAGGGAAGAAGTAAAAGAGACTACTCAGATCCCGAGGGTGAGATAAATATAACTAAAGAGGAATATTTGGTGAAAATAAAAAAGTTGAATAAAAACTCATCTCCAGGGCTGGACAAAATATCAGCAAGATTACTGCAGGTGATGTCAGAACATTTACTATTACCACTGAAACTCTTGTTTGAGCAATCTATTAAGACAGCAGAAGTCCCATATGATTGGAAGCTGACCCATATAGTACTAATATTTAAAAAGGGGAATAGGGAATTGATGCAAAACTGTTGTTCGATTAGCTTGACTAGTGTCACAGGAAAACTGCTTGAAAGTATAATAAGGGATAGAATATTACTATCTGTTAATTAGTTTGATTAATTAGTTAATTAGATTTTTTTATGTTTTTAATTTGGACTGTTTTTATTATAGTTGTAAAGCGCCTTGATGTTGAAAGGCTCTATATTAAATAAAGTTATCATTTTTATTACTAATCAGATTGATTATAACCAGCATGGGTTTATTAAGGGAAGGAGCTGCACTACAAATCTGCTGGCTTTCTACGAAAAGATTAGTCAACATCTGGATAATAACATCCCTTGTGACGACATTTAGATTTTGCTAAAGCCGTTGATCTGACTCCACATTGGCCTACTATTGAAACACTGCAGTTTCATAAAATAGAAAGACAGAACTTTAATTAATTGAGTCGTAGAGTGGCTGACTAGCAGAAGACAGAGTGTTGTGGTAAATGGTCATGTTTCAGAGGTAGGAAGTATTTTAAGAAGTGTCCTGCAGGGGTCGGTGTTGAGCCCGGTCCTCTTTTATATTTTTATTTCAGATATGACCTCACAGCTTCACTCCTGGTCTATCAAGTATGCAGATGATATAGAAATAGGTGCTCCATGTAGGAACATGACTGGATCATTAACAATACAGGAAGATCTAAATAAAGTTGTACAGTGGACTAGAAAAATGGGATATGGTATTAAATCAGTAATAAGTGCAAGGTAATGCATTTGCCAGATGCCAGAATTGATAACTGGTATAGTACAACAGTTGAAAATTCTCCAGCCTTTGTTTGAGTTGTGCATTTGGCTATTACTTGGCAATAAACAATTAACAATAATGTCCATGGTTTAAATTTTTTATCTGTTGGGTTTCTTCCTATCTACTGTCTCCTTCTTTATTATTTAGACAAAGTTTACCACAAAAGATATATTGAGTTGATGAGAGCTGGTTCTGTTAAACATACAGTACTCCATGCATGATTGCAAACACTGCACACAGCTCACAGGGTAGGCAGTCCAGAAACATGAATTCTAGTGTGGAAAACACACATCAGAAGTCTTTATTCAGATCTCTCTCGCTGAGACACTGTGGAGGCATTGCGACTATTCAGTTAATGTGATGCACACAGCAGCCGTGCCAATATCAAATAACTTGTGTAAACTACATTATCTCCCCCACCCTTTCCCCTCATCATGATACAGAAACAAGTCAATAATTAACTCATTCAGGCCTAGAGATGTCTGTAGGCGGTGTCTGAAAGCATAGCCACTCAGGACAATAACACCTGTGGACGTACTCAACTGACTTTCACTCAGGTCTAGAAACATCTGAGGGAAGTCAGCAGTTGTTACCTAACTATTAAACAAACATAATTGCTTAGCATTGAAAGCATAGCACCGTTAGAAAGGTAATTTTGCTCTGAACAATTTTGCTGCAGATACTTTGTGTCTATCATGTATACTTTAGGAGTTATTCATATTTGTTTAAGGTATGGTGTGCATGGCTAACATTTGTCTCTCAAGCTTCACCTAAGCACCTTGAATAAGTCTGAAAAAAAAACAGTTGTTTGGTATTTCAGCTACTATAAAATAAAAACTAAATGGATTACAAATGATTGCATAGTACCATTAGAAAGGTTATTTTGTGCTGAACAATTTTGCCACTGATATTTTGTGTCTACCACATATACTTTAGGGAGTTATTTGCATTTGTTTAAGGTATGGTGTGCATGGCTTACATTTGTCTCTCATGCGTCACCTAAGCACTTTGAAAAAAATCAGAAAAAAATCAGTTGTTTGGTATTTCAGCTAGTATAAAATAAAAACTAAATTGATTACAACTGGTTGCAAGGCACCACTGGAAAGGTAACGTTGTGCTGAACAACTTTGCCACTCATACTTTGTGTGTAGCACTTATGGTTCAAGAGGTAGTCACATTTGTTTGTGGCATGCTGATTGTGGCTTGATTTTGCTTGGAAAGGCCCAGGATGCAGTGCTAAGAGTATACAGGGCACAAGTGGTGGAAATCTCAAAGAGCTTTTGTGGTGTGAATGAGTTAACTGTAGATACTGTTGGCACCCAAAATGCATTTTACTGCATTTGTTAGGGCAGCAACATTTCCCTTATCCTTTATGTTTTGATCTTACTTATTATTATTCTTTATGCATTTGCCTGGAGAATTATCTGGCCTCTTTAGGGTCCATACCACATAAATATATCACAAATGACACCCCTGTTGGCAGACTCTAATAAGAAGCCAAGATCTGACTGTGCATGAAGTTTGAGTAACCCTCTTGGACTCCTCTACGAGGAAAATTGCTATGCAAGCTAATGGTGACCCATGACAGTCTTTGTAAGATGTACTTGGCTGTGAAGAAAGGAAAACAACATTCAAAATACCAATTTTACACACCATGAACATTTTAAATGTATTTTAAATGTCATTCAGGATGAAATAGTATAACCATAAAATTTATGTCAGGATAACATCAGGGAATGCAAGCCCTTGCATGTGGTACTGATGAGTCCTATGTAGCTGAACAGGCAGACTTATTACTGAGCATCAAATGACAGAATTTGAAGTAGTTCTATAATGTGACATAAAGGGCAACATCCAAAAATTACTAAAGCTATAAATATGCTAAGAGTTCACATTGCAATAGACAGCAGGATATTAAAGTGAACAAATGTTATGTTTGCATCAAAACGGAGAACATAGACACAACAACATATAGGAGGTAGCACTGATTCGCAAGCATGCATATCTATTTTTTTATACCATGAGATGTTGTAAAAGCAACCAGTATTCCTCTTGAGTGGGTCAACAACATTCACCTTTTTTTCAAACAACATGAAGTCTTGCTATATTATGACAACTGCAGTGAGTCCCCATCTTCGAACTGCCCCGGAGGTGAAATAGTTAACTTTCCATGCAAGCATGGAACTCTGAGCGCGAGCTCGGTTAGAAGGCTCTGTCTGCTGATCTTCAAACATAAACTGTCAGATTCTTTACTCCGCCTCACTGAACAGTCGCTCCGGAGATTTCTCCTGCTTCTCGGTTCATTTTGTCGGTTTAAAAGTGTTTTTTTATCGGTTTTCAACTGAAATTATACCGCAACCAGTCGGTTCAAGCTCTGTTTGTGGTAATGTAAGTAATAGGTTTTACATTCGTTTCTCTGTGTGGAACTTGTAAACATTTATTGGTTCGGTTGAACCGATCAGATTGTGTTTTTAAAATTTGCTAGTCCTTTTTTTAGAGTGCGGTTCCCGGTTCTTATCGGTTCTAAAAAAAATGGATTTCATTATGGTTTTTTCCACGACCCGTGACACGGTTGGGAACCGATAAGAGGGTCTTGCTTGGTGGATTGCCATAAACGGGCAAGTTTGGTTAGGCTGGCATTATGTCTGAGAAACCCAAAAGAAAAACCGGGCCCACTGGGTTTCAACACTGTAGTGTCTGTGGGGAAGCCTTTGCTAAGGCTGACCCACACACCACTTGTGTTTATTGTCTGGGGTTTGAGAAGGACTCCAGGAAGATTGATGCTATGGCAAAGAAACAGTACATGGCAGCATCCTTGGGACTCAGACAGGCAAATTATATGGCTTATGCTGCTAGATACCAGAAATCCAGATGGGATACTGTGCTGGCTCTAGCAAAACAAGTCCCTGACCAGCTTGCCAGAGAGCTGGAACAGGTGGCTAGAGATGGTATTGAGGCATCTAAGGTGCAATTTCATGCTGCAGTAGACTCTAATGATGTGTCATCAAGAGTCATGGCTACATCTGTGGCACTTCGCAGAATGGCTTGGCTCAGATGTACTACCCTGTCACAGGATACCCAGTCTAAGGCCATGGATTTTCCTGTTGTGGGCAATTCTCTGTTTGAGGAGCAAACAGAGAATTACATGAAGAAAATGGATGAATACAGGACCACCTATAGGAGTGCACAGGCCAAGGAAAGGCAGGTCACTCCTCAGAAGCAGCTTCCCAAGGGCAGGGGCATGCCTTTTCATAGGCCTTCTTACCAATCCCACGCCTCCTCTTCTGCTTACGCCCAGAGGGGGTTCTTTAGAGGGAGAGGCAGACGGGGTTCAAGCAGGCCTGCTCCCACCCCTCAACCTAAAGCTCCTGCCAAGCAGGCACCCTGATGGGGTAGCCAGGGCCGATTCTTCTCTACCTGTAGGGGGGCAGGCTGGCTTACTTTGTCCAGGACTGGAAGTCTCTAACGTCAGACAAGTGGGTCCTGGAGTAGTAAGCCAGGGACTGGTTCTCAGCTTCAAAAAATTTCCAAAGATGAGAACCAGATCTTTTCCACCTGCATCTCCATCAGAGGCACTCGCCCTAGAGGCAGAGGTCTCTTCCCTCCTAGCTCTCAGAGCCGTGGAAAGGGTTCCACCCCTACACCAGGGCAAAGGTTTGTACTCCAGGTACTTCCTTACCCCAAAAAAGACAGGAGAATGGCGGCCCATCCTGGATCTCAGATACTTAAACAAGCACCTTTTAAAACCAAAGTTCAAAATGGTGACCCTGGGAATCATTTTACCCTCTCTAAGGCCAGGGGACTGGCTAGCGTCCCTGGACCTCAAGGATGCCTACTTCCATATTCTCATCAGAAGCTCCCATCAAAAGTACCTCAGGTTCGAGCTGCCCCTCAGGCCATTACCAGTTCAGAGCAATGCCCTTTGGCCTCACCTCTGCTCCAAGGGTATTCACCAAATGCCTGGCAGTAGCAGTTGCATGCCTAAGAAGGCAAAACATTGCCATCTTTCTATACCTGGATGATTGGCTCATAATAGACCAGTCCCCAGAACAGGTCAGCTTACACCTTCGGGTAACTCAGCAACTGCTTACCTCCCCTAGGTTTCCTTCTGAATCTCTCAAAGTCAGTTCTAGAGCCTGTCCAGCTCCTAACCTTCATAGGCGCAGAACTAAACACACAGGAAGCCAGGGCCTTCCTCCCTCTGGACAGGGCAAAGACCCTAGTCTCCCTGGCCTCCTCATTCACCCTGCAGGTCTCTCGACCAGCAAGGCATTTTCTGCAGCTTCTAGGACACATGGCTGTTTCCACAGCAGTAGTGCAAGGAGCAAGATTTCAGATGAGGGACATCCGGTTCCATTTGAGAGCTTTTTGGTCTCAAAGAAAGGATCCTCTTACCAAGTTGATCCCAGTAACTCGAACCCTGATCCAAGCCCTACAGTGGTGGCAGGATCAGAACAATCTGAGACAAGGAGTTCCTTTTGTCATTCAGTCTCACTCCTTAATCCTTACTACGGATGCATCCCTCTTGGGGTGGGGGGCTCACATGGGCGGCCTCACTGCCCAGGGACTGTGGTCCCCCCAAGAAACTCTGCTCCACATCAACCTGTTGGAGCTCAGAGCAGTTTTTCTAGCACTTCAAACTTTCTCCAAATCTGTTCAGAACAAAATTGTACAGGTCAGAACAGACAACACCACTACAATGTGGTACATCAACAAGCAAGGCGGCGCTCGGTCTACAGCCTTGTGCACTGAAGCCATGAAGTTGTGGTCTCTGGCTTACTCCCTGAACACCTCCCTTATGGCAGTTCACCTCCCAGGCAAGGACAATGTCCTGGCAGATGCTCTCAGCAGAATTTCTCAGGGCCATCACGAGTGGTCCCTGGATCCCCTGGTTCTGGGAGTGGTATTTGCCAGATGGGGCACCCCGCAGATAGATCTTTTTGCAGCCCCAGACAATCACCAACTTCCCCTCTTTTGCTGCAGGCCCCCGGTCTTGGGCTCAGTCCCTCTGGATGCCTTAGCCCTCAGTTGGGAAGGGAAGTTTCTCTATGCCTTCCCTCCCTTTCCTCTCCTGTTCAAAGTGCTAGTCAAAATCAGATCCCAATCCTGCACTGTCATTCTGATTGCCCCGGATTGGGCCAGACAACCCTGGTATCCACTCCTGCTGTCCTTAGCAGTCCATCCTCCCCTGTGTCTTCCCAGGAATCACAATCTGTTAACCTGTGCCCAGGGAAGGGTTTGGTATCCGAATCTCAAATCTCTCAATCTCAAGGCCTGGTTCTTGAAGAGTTAGAGTTTGCTGACTTACACCTCTCACAAGGCGTAATGGATATATTAAAGGCTTCTGGGAAGCCTTCCACCAGGGCTACTTACAACTCCAAATGGAAAAGGTTTTCCATATGGTGCTCAGAAAGGCATATTTCCCCAGACTCTGCTGATTTACCCACAGTCCTGGATTATTTGGTCCATCTGAACACTTTGGGGCTGAGACCAGCTACCCTGAAAGTGCATTTGGCAGCTGTGTCTGCTTTTATTTCGGCTAGTAAATCCTCTTCTTTTTCAACTCACCCTGTATTTTCCAAGTTTTTTAAGGGATTGCTTCACACCAATCCTCCATTCAGGGATCCTGCCCCTGCCTGGGATCTTAATGTTTGTATTGCTCAGCTTATGCAACCCCCCTTTGAGCCTTTGTCTTCAGCTGAGCTTAAGTACTTGACTTGGAAAACTGTGTTTCTAGTAGCCATCACCTCTGCCAAACGCGTAAGTGAATTACAAGCTTTGTCAGTAGAGCCGGATTTTATCTTCTTTCACAGAGATAAGGTAGTCCTCCGGACTAACAGAAAGTTTCTGCCTAAGGTGGTTTCAGATTTCCACCTTAATCAATCTATATCTCTTCCAGTGTACTTCACTGACCATTCTTCCTCTGGTGAGAGGAGGCTGCACAGCCTAGATGTGAAGAGAGCCCTTAGTTACTACATAGAGCGTACCAAGGGTCACAGGTTTGACTCCCTCCAACTGTTCCTCACTTATGGTGAGGTTGGTAAAGGAAAGCCTGCCACTAAAAGATCCATTGCCAGGTGGATTGTCTCTTGTATCCAATTCTGTTACAAAAAACTGGGTAAGGTTCCTCCCTCAGGCCTGAGGGCTCACTCTACCAGAGGTACAGCTGCTTCTCTGGCTGCTGCCAGAGACATCCCTATTCTAGAGATATGCCAAGCAGCTACTTGGAAAACAGTTCACACTTTTACCAAGCATTACTCCCTGGACATCCAGGCTCGGAGTGATGCTCGTTTGTACAGCTGTCCTTCAGAGCCTATTCCCTAAGTAGGTTCTGTCCCTCCTCCATGGGGGTACTGCTGTGTAGTCTGCAATTGTCATAATGTAGCAAGACTTCATGTTGTTTGAAGAAAAAGTACTCATCTTAGTAATGTTGTTTCTTCTAATGGAGTCTTGCTATATTATGACCTCCCTCCCTGCCTGCCCCTCTCAGAACCTCTGTTTTGGGATGTGGGTGGGCATTACAGGGTTGGCACTTTCTTTTGCCACTTTGTTGTTTCACCCTTCCTTTGGGGTGAATTTGTGTTGTATTTTTCATTTCTTTTGGGTCTCATGACTTTGAGTCTTTCTTGGAGACCAAGAAGTGTGTTTATGTTAGTAGCCAGTCGGCTAGTGTAGGTTTACAGCTTCCACACAGAGCCTTAGTGAGTTTTTGCTCGTAAAGATCTGACAGTTTATGTTTGAAGATCAGCAGACAGAGCCTTCTAACCGAGCTCGCGCTCAGAGTTCCATGCTTGCATGGAAAGTTAACTATTTCACCTCCGGGGCAGTTTGAAGATGGGGACTCACTGCAATTGTCATAATATAGCAAGACTCCATTAGAAGAAACAACATTACTAAGGTGAGTAATTTTTTCTTTTCAACTTTCTGTCACTCCAGCCATGGTAGGGAATGTACCCCACGCCCCCTTCTCAGCACTTTCCCATGCTGCCCGGTCTGGGATGACCATGACTCACCCCTTAAGGAGGGGCTCCTCATAAGGAGAGACCAACATCACCCTTGAGTCCCAGCCAAGTCTTATACTGGCATAGTTTTGGCTTGGGGAGCAGCTAAGGAGCCTTACCATCATGCTGCCATGTGAGTGGGTTTTTCCTTTGGAGCTCCTCAAAGGCTCAGGCATGCAGTGGCATCTGAGGCAAGCCTCATGTGCTCCCATGTGTGTGTATGCCAATGCCTGCCGAGCCCCAAACCCCCTTGTGCACAGGGTGTCAGATGCTCCGACTCCTAGCCACCACTAGGACTCAGAATATTGCCAAAAGCCCTGATCTTCCCAGCCCAGAGGAGGAGAGCTGTCCTCCAGATGTCTATCTTTCTTCCCCAGGCTGATCCTCCAGCACTCCAGGCCCATTCCCAAACTTGAGCCATCAGTGCCGCAAGCAGTAGTGATACCGCTTGCGCCAGTGGGTCAGCCAACATTCACCTTTCCAAAGGAAATAATAATTGGATTTGTTACAATAGAGTTGGATGTTGGGGCAGTGTGATGCAGGTCATGTTCGAAACATGGTAATGTATGGAACTATCAGTGAGCATTTTTATAATTACTGGTGATTTTTAAAATATCTGGATAACCAGATCTTAAAATTGTGTTACAACCATCTGGTTGTTATTTTGCTTTACAAATGGGCAGTTGTGCCAGCCCGGTGGTGCTGAGGCCTGAGGCGCTGGTCACCTTACCTCATGCTATGCCAGCAACCCATGTTCGGGGATGAGCACAGGCCGCCAGGGGTTGGCAGGGGAGGAGAAGGATTGAGCATCCGATGGACTGCTCTCCTTCTCCGGGAAGGGGGGACACCAGTTGTCTGTGCATGATCAGCCCCTAGCGGAGGCTGGGGCTGGCACACTGATGCTTGATGTGTGAGAAACGAGGCAGGCGCTTGGAACATGGTGTGCAGACGCGTGCGCACTGTCTCCTGTGGCGCCATTGCACGCCTCATCTCAGGGAGAAACAGAGAAAAGGTGTCCGGGCACAACAGAATGAAGCTGGTGGTCCCTGCAGGTGCCACCCCCGCAAATGGCAGTGGCCTCCAGCACCGGATTTGTGCGTTCAGCGGGTCGAGGGTTCCCACCGCCCCACCATGGGGGGTGTAGCTTTGGGGAAGCTGGTAAGGTTACTGCAAGCGGGGGACAGGGCTGGGGGACCGGTGAGATGAATAGCCGCTCATCCAGGGGGGTGTATAAAAAGACTAACTGCAAAAAAAAAACTGGCCAGTTGCAATCATCAGTTGTCAATCACTCTCACATAGACGCAAGCACTAACCAAACAACTGCCTCTTTCACTTTCTCAGGCATATAAACCCACACTGATTAAAAATGATGACCAGTAATTATAAAAAATAAAACATGGGTGGGTGTGTGTAGAACCAGAATTTTACACACACACACACACCCTCGGTGTGGGATGCTTGTATAAACCCCTTGAGTTTTGCTTTCAATGCAGTTTTGTAAGGAAGATTTTATGTGTGTACGATGCCTTCATAAACCACTCAAGCTTCACTCTCTGGGTTTATGAGGCATCTCACACCTCGAGTGTGCATAAAATCATTATACACACTTCCCCATAAATTTTTCTATATTGAACAGAGGCAACAGAAAAAGAGCACAAATTATGAGAGGTAAAAAAAAGACAGGAATGACAGATGAAGGGTATAGGCAGAGTGCAGATTATCAATTGCAGTACAAAGAAAAACAGTCATAAGAGTCAGTTACGCTCATGAGGAGATTGCAGATTGCAAATAATCAGGAAACCAGCAGTAACTCTAACGAAAGGCAAAAAAAAAAATCTTTACTTTCATTTATCATCTACATCATTCATAGGTTGTATCATATAATACTAACTTCAACTTCACAACTTACAATGCACCCGACAGAAACAACACTCAAGACCCCCTGCTGACTGAAAAAGGTTAAACAAAAAAAAATCATCATTTCCCACATCTGTTTACTCAGTGGGTTTACTATGTGGTTGGTTTTTATACAACCAGAGGCAGATTCTTGAAAAGGTGGTCCTGGTCAGAAACATAGACTTTGACGGCAGATGAGGACCGCTTGGCCCACCCAGTCTGCCCATTTCCCTACCTACTGGATAAGCTGCAGATCCTAGTTTTACCAACAGCCTACTTTCTCCTACCTCCCACTAGAATTGCCTTATGTCTGTCTCATGCATTCTTAAATTCCCCCACTGTTTTTGACCCCATAACCTCCTCAAGAAGGCAGTTCCATGCATCCACCACCCTCTCCATGAAAAAATACTTCCTCACATTGCCCCTGAGTCATCCACCCTCTCACTTCAGATTGTGCCCCCTTGTTCTTGCACATCTCTTTTTCTGAAAGATGCTACCCTCTTGGACTTTGTTGATTCCCTTGAGGTACTTGAAAGTTTCTATCATGTCCCCCCTCTCACTCCTTTCCTCAAGGATATACATACTACGTTCTTTTAGTCTCTCTTCTTATGCAGACCCTGTACCATTTTAGTTGCCCTCCTCTAGACTGCCTCCATCCTGTCTATGTCCTTGTGGAGATGGGGTCTCCAGACTAGCATGCAGTACTCCAGATGGGGTCTCACCAGCTGTCTGTACAGAGGGATAACAACCTCCTATTTTCTACTGGTGATGCCTCTCCCTATGCATCCCAGTATCCCCCAAGCCCTCCTTACTGCCTTCTCATATTGCTTGCCTACCTTTAGGTCATTGGCTATGACTACCCCCTAGGTCCCTTTCCATTTTTGTTGTCGTTAATAACCCCCCCCCCCATTGTGTACTCTTCCCTTGGGTTTTTGTTTCCCATGTGTATTACTTTGCACTTATTTGCACTGAATCTAAGCTGCCATACTTTTGACCATTCCTCCAACCTTGCCAAGTCCCTTCTCATCCTTTCCACCCCCCTTGTGTATTAACCCTGTTGCAGATCTTTGTGTTGTCTGCAGAGAGGCATACTTTTCCTTCCAGTCCCTCCACAATGTCACCTATAAAGACGTTAAAGAGGACCGGTCCCAGTATTGAACCCTGCGGTACCCCGCTAGTAACCCCCCTTTCTTCGGAGTGGACTCTGTTTTTCTTATTACCTTCTAAGTCCTGTTGTCCAGACAATTTTTTACCCAGGTTACCACCATGGGACCCACTTGTTTATTAATCTTTTGTGTGGGACTGTGTCAAATGCCTTGCTAAAGTCTAGGTAGGCCACATCCACAGCCCCTCCCTGGTCTACTACTTTGGTCACCCAGTCAAAGAAACCTATTAGATTCATCTGACATGACCTTCTCGCTGTGAATCCACGCTGCCTTGGGTCCTGTGTCCTGCTGGCCTCTAGGTACTCAACAATTCTTTCTTTCAGAAGTGATTCCATCATTTTCCCTACAACTGAGGCCAAACTAACAGGCCTGTAGTTTCCTGCCTCTGCCTTGCTCCCACTTTTGTGAAGGAGAATCACATCCACCCTCCTCCAGTCCTCAGGTACCACCCCCTCCTCCCATGATTTGTTAAAAAGGGTAGTCAGTGGTGTCACTAGTTCTCCCCTTAGTTCTTTTAGAATTCTGGGGTGAATCCCATCAGGCCCCATTGCTTTGTCTACTTTCAGTTTTAGGAGTTCTTTCAGGACTCTTTCTTCTGTGAATGGACTGGTATTGACCCCCCTATCCAGTGTGCTTCTATTATTTGGTTTAGGTACCTCCCTCTCCTCTTCTTTTGTGAATACTGAGCAGACATATTCGTTCAATATCTCGCTTTTATCACTGTCACCCTCTGCTCCCCCCTCCCCTTTATTAAGCCTCACTATCCCTCCCCTGGTCTTTCTTCACTCCCTAATGTACCTATAAAAGGTTTTATCCCCCTTCTTAACTGAGTTGGCCATCTTTTCCTCAGTTTGGGCCTTTGCTTTTCTAACTGCCTTCCCCGCTTCCTTCTGCTTTAACTGGTACAGTTCTCTGTCCTGTTCCTTCTGTGTTTCCTTATACTTCCTGAATGCTGTCTTTTCCCTGACCTTCCCACCACCTCTTTTGGGAACCATAGTGTTTTTTCCTTTGTTTTGTTTTGTTTATTTGCTTCACACAAAGGCTTGTTGCCTCCGTGATGGCAGCTTTGATTTTTCCCCATTGTTACTCCACCCCACCTTCTTGCCCGTTTGCTAGTGCTTTTCTGAGGCACTCCCCCATTTTACCAAAGTCAGCCCTCCTAATGTCCAGTACCCTCACCTTTGTGTGACTTGACTCTATGACTGTGTTTATCATGAACCACACTGTTTGGTGGTCGCTTGTTCCCAGATGGCTACCCACTTCTAAATCTGAGATCCTCTCTCCATCTCCATTTGAGAGTACCAGGTCTAAGATTGCTCCTTCCTGAGTGGGTTCCAGCACTAGCTGTCTGAGGTATCGAGAATTACCTTGCTCTTGGATGTGGCTGCAGCAAAGGTGCTCCAGTTAACATCTGGCATATTCAGGTTCCCCATCAATAATATCTCTCCCTTTTCTGCTATTCTAAGGATGCCTTCTATCATTTCCATGTCCTCCCCCTGATACGGGGGTCTGTATACAACCCCCGTATGGATTGTGGTGCCATTTCCTGTCTCCAAGGTGACTCACAGTGCCTCCTCTCCTCCCCATTTACCCTTTAGTTCCATTGCTTTGATCCTTTTCCTTACGTAGAGAGCTCCTCCTCCTCCTCTTTTACCCTCCCTGTCCCTCCTGTAGATTGTGTACCTTGGTATGCTGACATCCCAGTCATGGTTCTCTGTGTACTGTGTTTCTGTGACTGACATGATATCCAGGTGTCCCTCTTCTATCAAGGCCACTAGTTCAGGGAGCTTGTTACCCAGACTACATGCATTAGTACTCATCGCCCTTCATTTTTTGATAGCCTTACCCCTTTTTGCCCCATCCCTGTCCTTACTGTTTTTGCCTTTTTCTCCATTAACCCTGTACTGCTCCCTTTTGACTCCTCTACCTTAGTGTTTACCTCACTAATTACCCTGTTTTGTGGGAGGGAGGGGCTGGGATTTCCATGCTTCTTTTCAGTGTCTCCCCCTTGGCTAGTTTAAATGCTTGCCAATGAATCATTTAAACCTGTCACCTAGGATCTTGGTCCCCTCCTGGACAGATGCAGACCATCACACCAGTATAGGCCTGCATCCCTCCAGGTGGACCCCCAGTCCCCAGTGAAGCCAAAACCCTGAGCTCTGCACCAGATTTTCAACCATTCATTGAATCCCATGGTGTGGAGTACCATAGCCTCACCCATACCATAGACAGACAGCACCTCTGAGAAGGTTACCTTGCATGCTACTTGTCTAAGGCCCCTCCCCCAACTCTACAAACTCCTCCTGCACTGCTCTGATCTCATTCCCAGCCAGGTAATTTGTCCCTAGGTGGACAATGACATCCAGCTCCCTCTCCCATGCTGCTGCTCCCACTATCCTGAGGATTCACATCCTGTTCCTCCCAGCCATGGTGCTGGGCAGGAACCTTACCTACCTGTCCCCTCCACCCCCCCCAGTTCTACTCTCCTAATGAATGAGTCCCCCACCAGGAGTTGCTGCCTTCCCCTGTGGGGTTTCATGCCACCCTCCTCTAGGTCTCCTTTGTGGAGGTTCCGAGCATCCTCCTTGGTCTCCACTGTGGGTGCCTCCATAGAGGAACCATGCTCCACCAAAATGGTGTATGAATTGTGGAGAGGTACAACTGGAGGGATGCACCTCTGATCCACCACCCCTCACCTTCCCTAAGCCCACCGTTGTCCAACCACTCCTCTTTCTTGGCAACCTCTGAGGCAGTGGCAGTGGCCCTAGGTGGGGAGGAGGTTTCCCAAATTCTTGCCAGGTCAGCCTGGAGATGGCAACCTCCTCCCTCAGACCAGAGAGGTGTCTGCAAATAGGGCAACATCACAGCTTCCAGAATGTCTCCTGAAAGACTGCTGCCCCACAGCCTTTGCATTGCACCACTCCCCACATGTCGCTGTCCCTTCCTGTTTAGTTTTTTTTCTCTTGTTAGCGTGTGTGAGCGTGTGCATGCATCTACCTCCATGCAGTGTGCTGGGCTGTTAAGGTTATGACAGGTGTATGTCCTTTGCCCTTTTGGGGAAGTGATGTCAGAACCTCATGTATAAAGGAAATCATGTTGGCGTAGGGTGAGGGGGTGGGGAAAAGGGGCAGGGTGGGTGGGACCAGCCTGTGCCCTCCAGAAACAATCAGCTACAGCTCTGACCCACCACCTCGGTTAGTATTTTCCTTTTCAGCAAGACAACCTGCACAACAATTTAAAAAAAAAATACCCTGCAAAAAACAATTTCAATCAGAGAAAAAGCAGTAAACTGTACAACCTGTAAGCACAAAACAAAATAGTAACACAACAGTAATTCTGCTTAGCCAAAATAAGCCTTAATGTTTCTCCTTGTTCTATTAATGTTGCTCCTTGCTCTGGCCTTTCAAGCAAACTTTAGAAGAAAAGAGCTCAGGTGAAGCTAGGTGCTTTATGCCAGCAAACCTAGTCTTCACTGAATGAGTTATCGTGCGTTTGTGTGTCTGCAGACAGTCCAGTGCTCCTTCTTTAAATTGTTTTGTTTCCTAATGCCAGCCATTCATTAAACTGTGAATGCATGTTTTTTTTTTTTTGTGGGATAGGGTGCTGGCTTCAGATAAATAACTGTTATTGCTTGGGCTTCTCTGTTCAAAAGGTCCTCAGAAAACGTCAGGACTGTCTTCTACTATGGATGAGTTTATTTATTTATTTTTTAATTATTCTATTCTTCCTCTGGGAGCCTGGCAGGTGGCTCCAGCATCCCCCGGACTCTGGACCCACCGTTCCCCTCCCAGTGATCCCCCACAGGTTACACCCCCCCATGACAGGGCTGATGCGAGGGGCATCAACTTTCCCCTTCCCCAGACACCACATCTAGATTCTGAGGGGCCAGGACAGGCACTAGTTGGGCCATGACGGAGCCTGCCAGCTTCATTTTCCTCCTCAGTTTTTCTCCCTCCCACCTCCCTGCCGACGTCATACATCGGCAACTTGCCTTCCAACCCATATCACCCTCCAGCCACCACTAGAGGGTGATCAACGAGTGGGACAGCAGTCCCTCCCTCCCCAAGAGAGGAGAGCAGTCCTCTGGATGCTTGATCCTCTCTCTCTCTCCCCCTGCTGACCTCCAGTGCCCCAGGCTCATTCCTGAACTCAGGTCGCCGGCCTAGTACGAGGTATGGCATCCAGTGTATCAACCCTCAGCACCACTGGGCCGGGCTAGGAATTATTTCAGGTAGGAGTGCTTCTTCCAGAGCTTGATTCATGGAGGGCTGCTTTCATTGGAGATATTGGCCTCTTATCATTATTTGATTTACAATGCCCTGACAGAAGTGTTTGAAATTGTTATATTTATTATACTCCCTGGCACTAGTGGCATGATATTTAATTATAGTACACTATTTGGAGCTGCCTATTTTATTTATGAAAATAAATGTTGCTGTGCTTGGCACACATTCCACCTGGCTGGCTGTCAATAAAGTAAATCAAATTAGAAAAGAGATTTATTAATGTTTCCATGATGACGTTTGTGTGCCCATCCTATTTAGATTGAGAAGGCTCCCCCATCTCAACTCCCATAGTGAAGTAAAAGGCATCAAGCGTGGCTAACCTCCCACAACATAGTGTCACTACCAATGGTGCATGCAAGCATGCCACAGCTCAAGCTCCACTCCATTTGCTGTCAATGCAATGGCGACAACAAACAACAAAAGTGTGTGGCTGCTCTCACACCACTTGGCATGCAACTCTGAGAGTCACTCTAGACTGGGAGGGAGGGAGTCAGAAGGAGGACATTCTTAGTCTTCGAGGCAATGTCAATAATTTGGGAAAGAAAGAGGCCCAGGATAATGCTGGAAGTGGGTTAGGGGATGGTCCCAAGGAAAATGTGGTGGGAGTCAAAGAGGTATTTGGAGATACAGAGGATTTGCTAGTAATGCTACTGAATAGCATGTCATAATGACTTGCTGTTCTGTCTGACTGAGCTACATAGCCCGTGAAACACAGCAGTAGTACAGCATCCAATAGGGATAGCATGTCTACTATTTGTGTTCTACAATTCACTAAAAGCAACCCAAACAATCCATTTGTTAAAAACGTTTTCCAGGAAAGCATGTCCATGGACTCCCTAGAATTGTCATTTTATTTCCCCCTCATGCACAGAGTTACAGTCATACCTCTGAACCTCTCAGTATTAAAAATCGTAAAACACTGGCCATCAAAATTCATAGCAAATGGCCAGAATGTATAGCACTTTCTTATTTAAAACAATAATATGTCTACAAATAGTGGACCCCAAATATTTAATGTTAAGTAATGTTTTATCAAGTTAGTTCAATGATTTAATAGTTTGTGTGTCCAGAAATAGCGCTAACATTATTAAGAACATCAGTAAACCTTTGCAGAGCAAGGCTAAATTTGAGTGTAAAAATCATAGCGCTATGCAAAATTCATAGCAGTTGAGAGGTATGGTTACAGTTCTTCTTGTGAACACTTTCAACACTTCAAAGAAAGCTCAGCAACAGTACTTCTCTACCCCTCCAGTACCAGCAGTATCCCCTTGTTTAAACAAGCCGCTTCCACTAGTCTCTCACTTCCTGCCTGCTCACCAGACAGTCAGTACCAGCAGTGACTATCAGTGGTGATTATTGCTGCAGCTGCCAGCACCATACCGAGTGAGTTCTCAGAGCTAGTAGCCCACAGGCACATTGGCAGACCCTGACAAAGGTGACATGAAGTTGGGCAGCTTACATTGAAGTGGGTGGCAACATCAAAGGGAGAGACAACACTGCCCCTTGTAGTTTAACTGCACTGTTTCAAAACACATGCAGAGTTGGAAATGTTTTGTATTAAAAAAAAATTATAATAAATATAAAAATATGCCTAGCTTCACAAATTAAAGTTAACCATATCCTTCAATTCCTAGTACAGAAAAAGTAGGCTAGGGTGGTATAGGACAGGCTAAAAAAAACTATAAATTGTGCACTTTCCCCTCTGATATTTTACCTCCAGAGTTCCTGACCAGATAGATTATTGGAGTCCTAGAAGGCTATCTAATAGGAAGTAATTTAAATGCAACATGCAAACAAACATAGCTATGAGCTATAATCAGTGTCAGTAGCTCAGCAGGTAGCACACTCACCTCTGAGGCTGGAAGATCAGAAGGCTATGGGTTCCATCCCCACACCAGGCACTTGGGTTACATTCCAATACTGACACTGTAGTGTCAGTGAGGGGGGTGCTGCACTCCTGAGGTGCCACCTTTCAGATGAGATGTTAAACCGAGGTCCCATCTGCCTGTTCTGGTGGTTGTTCAGGTGGACGATAAAGATTCCACAGCACATCTCGAAAAGAGCAAGGGAATTGCCCTGGTGCCCTGGCCAAATTTCCCCCAATTGACTATAAATACCACCAACAGCTTAATCTGGTTCAAGGTCAGTTGACATTTATCTGTATCCCCCTCACCCGGGTCATGCCTGAAAATAGGCAGAATTTGTCTAGTGCACTTACCCGGTTAACAAAAACTAAATAAGTACACATATCACATTTTAAATAGGATTTTGCAAAGTAGCAGATTAATAGCCATTTTAAATTACTGTTCCTTTTTAGGATGGAACTGGCAGTAATATAGGTGCAACTATCAAACCTTAAATATCACCACCATCCCTTACTAACTTCAAAATCCACTCAAATCATCAATAAATGATACCCAGGATGGTGTTGTAATCTGCTAATCTGGATTCCTACACATTGGTTGATTGGGGGGGGTCTTGTTCTTATATTAGATCTCTTCTCACTGCTGTATTAATCAGTTAATTGGATATTTATTTATTTTATTTATTTATTTCAGTACTCGGAAAACCATTTGAGCTCAGAGCTCTTTACATAGGTTCCATGTCAGGACATTTCAGTACAACAGATAGGTGAAATTATACAAAGGATTACAGAAATACAAAGGTAAACAAACAGGATTACTTATCAAACACAGTACTGGTCACAGGAAAACGGACAATTTACAGTGTTCAGTGGTGACACCAGTCAGTTGTCAGCAAACAAGATGTTGTTTGGAGCGTTACAAAGTGCTAAAGAAAAAAAGAAAAAAGGGGGGCAAGGGAAGGAGACCAAGTGCAATGTGTAAAAGGAGAGTGTAATATCAGTGTAGTGATAGGGATCGAAGGGAGGTGACTAGATTGGGGGCAGAGGGAGAGGGTGCTAGGTGTGTGGGTGGAGCAGCAGGGCCTGCTCAGGGGAGAGAGGGAAGGGTTGAGAGGGCAGGGAATGGAAGTAGTGATGGGGGGGTGGAAAGGTGGTGCTAGTGATGGCAGGCACATCGAGATTTGTGTATCATAAGGAGCTCGAAGTTTGTTTTGAAAGTACCCAGTGTGGGCAGGTGCGCAATGTTCTCCTGGAGGGAGCTGAACCACAGCGGTGCACGGTAAGTAAAGGACCTTTGTGCTTGAGATGTTCGACATTTCGGAGTTAGGAAGGACTGGTGTTTGGAGTTACGGGTGTGCCATGGATTATTGCTGGGAACCAGAAGTTGTTGGACTCCTGGTGGTAGCTGAACAAGGCAGATCTTTTTGGCCAGGAGGCAGGATTGATATTTTAGTCAGCCACTGAGCGTGAGCTAGTGAGCCCTGGCATAGAGATCACAGGTGTGAGTCAGTCGGTGCGCACCTAAGGTGAGCCGGCAGGCTATGTTTAGTGCAGTTTTTATGCACTGGAGAGCAGTATCTGTGGCAGAACCATATATAGGCAGCCCATAGTCCACCAGAGAACCCACAGAACTGTAAACAACTATGCTGAGGGCTTCAGGGGAGAGGCTATGCTTGTGACGATAAAGTAGCCCTATGCACTTGTTGATAGCTCTGGCTGTGTTGTCAATGTGGAGAGTATAGGAGAGCGAGTTGTCAGTAGTGATACCAAGGTATTTAAAGTGTTGAACAAGTTCAAGTGAAATCCCACTACTATTGCATACTGATAGTGAGTAGTTTTTGTGTTTGTTTAGAGAGCTGGAAAACAGCATGGTTTTTATTTTCTTGTAGGTCATTATCAATTTCTGATCTTTTAACCACGTCTCTACATTGGTAAAGTGACTCTGTAGTTGCTGCTCAATGGCACTGGGGTCTGAGCCATTTGAGAAGACAACCACATCATCTGTATAAAGGAGGATGCAGCCTTGACTGGCTTGGGGGAGGCAATTCAAGAATAAGCTGAATAGGAGGGGACCCAGTATTGACCCCTGCGGAATGCCTGAGCAGGCAGGTTTGCTGTCTGAGAGGACAATACCTATCCTGACTTGCTGGGAGCGGCAGTGCAGGTAACTGTGGAACCATGCAACTGCCTCAGCGACCAGGCCTGTAGCAGTGAATTGGTCAACTAGGTGGGCATGATTGACTGTATCGATGGCCTTTGTTAGATCAATATAGATTGCCCCAGCAAGCTGTCCAAGATCGAAAGATTTATGGATGAAGCCCGTGAATTCCAGGAGGGCTGTAGTGGTGCTGTGCCCTGCCCTAAAGCCATGCTGCTCAGGGCATAGGAGCTTATGTTTGTCCAGGTATTCGACAAGTTGGTCCGTGATGATTTGTTCCAGGGCCTTAGAGAGTTTTGGAAGTATACAGATAGGCCTACAGTTCTCGGGCATGGTTCAATCCCTGCTCTTGTACACAGGGGTAACTACTGCGACTTTCTATTTTTGAGGGAATACTGTGATAGGTTGAGGATATGGGTAAGGGAAGACAGGATTTCTTCCAGAGAGAGCGAGATTAGTTTCAGATCAAGGTTGTCTCCACTGTATCTCCCCTTACCGAGCACCTTACACAGGTATTTCCTGGCTTCCCTGATAGTAATAGTCTTGAAGCGAAAAGGGGGATGCACTGAGGTCTGTGAAGGAGCAGCAGGGTTGGTGAGGGAGAAGAAGTTGGTAGGGAGGACATTACAGAGGTCAGTAAAAGCAAGGTTGAAGGTGCAGGCTATAGATTTGGGATCAAGGATGGGGGATCCAGCAATGCTGAGCATGGTGGGAGCCGTTTTGGGCTCACGGCTGGTGGCCTCTTTTAGGTTTGCCCAGAATTTACGACTATCATTCCAGTTCTTGGCTAGGGCCTCCTTGCAGTATAAGTTTTTGGCTATTCAGATGGTCCTGGTACAGTTATTCCTGGCCTGTTTGTAATTCAGGATGTTGGACAGCTTCCCTGTGGCCCTGGCTACATGCCAGAGATGGTCTCTATTTTTCATAAGTTCAAGGGTGTCTGGGCTCATCCAGGGGTTGAAATGGCCTTTGATTTTACGCTTTTTGAAGGGTGCATGAGTGTCTCAGATCATACTGAATAGGAGGATGAAACGGTCAAGTGCGCTATCAGCGTCAGAAGCCCCAAACACTGTTGACCAGCCAGCGTTGAGGAGATCAGCTTTAAAGTGGCCCATGTGACCAGCCTGACCCTGTTGGTGACTGTTCTTGGAGGGGGTTTGGTGAAATTATTAGCCCAACTGAACATGACAGGGGAGTGGTCACTGATGTTGCCCGGGAGGACAGAGGCGCTGGAAATAAGCTCAGGTCAGTTCATGAGTACCCAGTCAAGCAGAGTACTAGTGCCCATTCTGTAATTGGTCCTAGTGGGGGCTTCAATGAGCTGTGTAAAGTGGACAGCCTGAATTGCATCTCTGAAGTGGTTAGCTTCAGGGGCAAGCCAATTAATATTGAAATCACCAAGAAGTATAACCTCGGAGCTTAGGTTCAGGCTTCCAAGGCAGTCTATGATGGCTTGAAGACCTTGGGCCGAGTTCTTTGGTGGGATGTAGACTGATAACAATGTAATTGTTTTGTTATGGGCCCCAAGAAGGACCTTAATGGCAAGGGCCTGGGAGAACAGCCTTAGGCTGGGAAAATTTAGGACTATGCCCCGTTAGCTATCCTTAAGGTAGAGTGCACAGCCACTACCTCTTTTAGATACTCAGTCTTGGCTAAAAATCGTGTAACCCGGTAGATTGATGGCACCATCGGGGATCCTGGGAGAGAGCCATGTCTCGACAAATGACAGCACATCAGGATTATGGAGGCTACCCAGGCTTGTAGATTGTCAAGCTTTGCTGCCAGGTTGTGGATGTTTAGGGATGCAAAGGTTAACGTGCCTAGTTTCTGGGCAATCGTACCCTGATTTTGAGGGGGGCCCAGATTGGGGTGGATGTTGCCTGAGAGAAGTAGCAACAGGAGGGCTAGTCTAAGCAAGTAACTTTTAAAGTATTTGGTGTTAGCTTTGTGCTGCTTTCTTTTTTTATTTTATTTTATTTATTTGAGTCTAGGATTACAAAGTACCTTTGAGCCGAGGCTCTTTTACAAAGGTTCCATGTCAGTAGGAACAGGCAATACAGGCATCAGAATTACAGTATAAAACAATCAGTAACAACTATAGTAATAACATATTGGTTACAAGTAGGTTACATGAAGCACTAGGAGGCGTAAAAAAACAGGATGGGGAAGAAAGGGAGGAGAGGACATGGGGCGGGGGGGGTGAGACAGGGTATGGCAGCCTACAGGGCTTTGTCAAGGCAGAACAGTGGAGAGTGCAATTGTTGGGCATTGGAATAATGAAGTGCTAGGTGTGGGGTCAACACAGGCAGCAAAGATTAAGGGCACGGTGATAGGAGAATTGCTTAGACAGGGCAATCACAGGTGCTTGAGGCAACAAGGGAGAGACGGAGTTTAGTCTTGAAAGCGCCCAGAGTTGGTGAGGCAGAGATGTCACTGGTAAGACTATTGAGCCAGCTGGGTGCCCTGTATGCAAATGACCTTTGCCCTTGGGTTGTACGACAATGGGGGATTTGCAGGAATTGTGGTTTTGAGCTCCTTGTGTTGCAGTTGTTAATTCTGGTCTTGAGAAGGGAGCAGACCCTTGGGGGAGCATTGTCCATCATTATTTTCTTGGCTGTGATGCATGTTTGGTACTTTATTTGGTTGTTGAGATGCAGCCATCCAGTTAGAGAGTAGAGGTCACAGGTGTGGGTGAGACGGTGTGTTCCAGTGATGAGACGACAGGCTTTATTTAGAGAGGTAGCAACACATTTGAGTGTGGAGGCAGTGGCAGAGCCATAAACAATGAAACCATAGTCAATAACACTCACAATGAAGCTTTGGATGGCAACAGACAATGCTTCAGGGGTCATATGTTTCTGGTGATGGAACAGTAGGCCCAGCCTGGTGTTTGCCACCTTCGCGACATTATTAATATGGGCAGCATAGGAGAGTTTGGAGTCAAGGGTGATGCCAAGGTATTTGAAGGTATCAACTTGATCAAGAGTGACTTCTTGTTTGGTATTTATGGAGAGGTGATACTGTTTGTTTTTGTTGTGGGAGCTACTGAAAATCATGGTCTTAGTTTTTTTCTGGTCTAATATCAGTTTGTGCTTTAAGAACCAGTTTTCGACTGATGTGAAACCCCTTTCGAGGTTTCCTTGCAGCTGTTCTGGACCATGGTGGAAGGCAAGGATAACTGCATCATCTGCGTAGAGTATGATTCGTTCTGGGCAGGAATCCGGCAGTGTGTTCAGGAATAGGCTAAAGAGGAGGGGGCCCAGTATTGACCCTTGTGGAACACCAGAGCAGGCTGATCTGGCATCAGAGAGTGCATCAGCTATTTTTACTCTTTGGGACCGGTTGCCTAGGTAGCTTTTGAACCAGTTCACTGAGTCGGGTGAGAGCCCTGCCTTCCGGAGTTGGACAAGCAGGAGACGGTGGTTAACGGTATCAAAGGCCTTTGTTAGATCAATGAAAGCAGCCCCCATTTGTTAACCATTGTCCAGTGAGTGGTGAATGACGCCAGTGAATTCAAGTAGTGCCGTGGAAGTACTGTGACCCTTTCCAAAACCTTGCTGTTGCCTGCACAGGATGTTGTGCTTGTCCAGGAATTCAGTAAGCTGATCTGCCACAATACATTCCAGGGCCTTGGAGAGTGGCAGTAGGATGGAGATTGGATGGAAATTTTCATGGGCAGTTTTGACACCACTTTTGTGTATAGGGGTCACAGTGGCAGATTTCCATTTGTCTGGGAACTGGCTGAGGCTGAGGGAGAGGTTAAAAATCCTGGTCAGAGGCCTGAGAACTTCTTCAAGGGTGAGGAACAGGAGTTTGAGGTCAACTGAGTCGTTGCTGGATCTGGACTTGGTAATAGCTTTGGTAGCATAGCTGCGGACCAGGTACATCTTGAGCGATTTAAAGCAGAAGGGAGGGTAGCTAGTGGAGGCAGAGGAGATTGGGGGCATTGAAGTGTCCTCCTCTTTGAAAAAATCAGGGGGAAGTACAGAACTGAGGTCAGTGAAGGCAGCACTGAATGTGTCAGCAATGATTTTCGGGTCAAGTGTGGTATCACCATTTATGCAGAGCATGGATGGGGGGGGGATTTAAGACTGCTTCCCGGTGACTTCTTTTCTATTGTTCCAGAAGTCTCTTCCATTTCCCCAGGAATTTGTGAGAGCGCTCTTGAAATAGGCAGATTTCGTTTGCCAGATGGTTTTTGGTGCAGTCATTTCGTGGACGTTTATAGTTAGAGATGTCTATTTGCCTCCCAGTGTTTCTAACTAGCTTCTAAAGATGATCCCTTGCCTTTAATTGCCTTAGTAGATCTCCTGAGAGCCAGGGGTTACAGAGGGCTTTTACTTTTCACTTTTTAAGAGGTGCGAATTTGTTGCAGGCTTCATTAAAGATTTTGATAAAGTAGTCCAGGGCAATGTCGACATTTGTTGCAGTGAAGATTGGTGACCAGTCCAGTTGGAGGAGGTGGGTTTTGAGGTAAGTTAGCTGGCCACGAGGTAAGACTCTGCTGGGTATGGTTTTTGGGGGAGGTTTGCTGAATTTATTGGATCAGGAGCAGCTGACAGGGCAGTGGTCACTGATTGAATTAGTGAGGACAGTGGTGTTGGAAATCTGGGCGGGTTGGCTGGTAGGCTGGTAAGGATCCAGTCCAGTAGGATGCTGGTGCCTGTTTTATAGTTTTTCCTGGTTGGGGAGTCGACCACCTGTGTGAGGTTTGCCACTGCTATAGAATCCCTGTGAGCTGCTGCCTCAGCAGCAGGCTAATTTATATTATTGAGTTTATTCTGATGGCATGCTTATCAGAGAGCAAGGGCAGACTGAGCAGGAGTGTGGTCGGAGGAAGCCATGGCTGGGCACGCTGAGTTCTGGACCAGGCATGCCAGGCTGTGATGTCAGGCCTGCAAGTGGCAGGTAGGTAGGAGTCAAGCACTGATATATAGTGCTGTAAGTACTGCCATAAGTATGCTCAGTGATAAGGAGGGTAGGCAGTTTAGGGTCATTGTGTGGTTGCCCTGAGAGCATACAGAGAGTGGTCAGAAGAATATAAAAAGGCCTTAATCTGGTTACTGAAGTCATGATTGGTATGGGAGAAAGTCTAAGATTAATACTACTCTAGAAAAATGCAAGGACCAAAGGGCTGATAAAGATAAGGCAGCAGCAATGTTTGTTAAATTTGAGCACAAGAGAGGATCACTCCTTTAAGAAGTTGCAGGAAAGGAGAGCTCCTTTAAGAAGTTGCTGTAATTGACTAGTATGAGGCCTCAGGAGGTGAGGATCACTGGGGAAGTGTATTTAATAAAGGAGGGAGGCGGAGTGGGGGGGGGGGGGAAACTGTCCAGAGAGTAGTACAGCAAGGCAGTGGCCGAGCTGTGATTTGAAAAAGGTGCCTTGGGCGCTTGCTTGCTCAATGGGGCTCTGCAGCATCCAATCGGGAAGCGGCCACAGTCCCCATGAGCCAATCCAGTTATGGGAACCGAAGCCTGGCAGCTCCGAGCTAGGAGCTGACTGATTGTACCTGCTTTCCTTGGTCAGGGGGTGGTGGGCTGGATGCGAGATCCAATCGCCGGCAGGTAACAGCGCCGGGGCCGCACGGCTGAAGTGGAGAGCCTGATTTGGGCTTGTGGCTAAAAAAGAGCAGGAAAAAAAAAGGCGGGCTGTTAGTTAAAACAAACCAAGACAAAGCTCAAGTAAATTGGTGGGAGGGCCTTGGACAATTTAGTGCTCAGGGCAGAAGTAGGTGCAAATAGTGGGAGAGAAAAGTTTCCTGCAGAGAGGTCTGGTCAAAGGTGCCAGGTGGGAATTTAGCAAAACAAAGGCTGGTTCAGGAGGTTGATGGGGGGGCCCTTGAATGTGACCAGGGAGAGCTGGAAGGAGACGTGTGGTGGTGAGGGCTCAGGGTAGTCTGGAATGGGTAGAGAAGATGGCCAAAAATGCCAGGCAATATTTACAGAATATGCTGGTTCAGGGTGGGGGGGGGTGTCAAGGAGAGAGTATCAGGGGTCCAGTAGCTGGCAGAGAAACAGTGTGGGGAACAGCAAAAAAAAAAAATGCAAAAGGGAAAAATCAAGTGAAAGAGGAGAACAAAGAAGGCAGGAGAAATGAGAGCAACTGTAATGGGAAAAGTGTGTCAGAAAAACAGCAGGCAGTAGGCAGTTGTTCAAACTATCCTACAATATTGAGCAATTAGTTCAGCAGTAAAAATTCAGTAGTACAAGCAGTAAGCTATATAGAAGTCAAGCAGTCAGTTAAGGTTCCCTACAACTCTGCTATACTCTGGAAGGCAATTCCTACATATACAGTGCAATAGTTTAAAGGTAAAATGTTTAAACAGTAAAAATATTCAGCAGTACAAGCCATAAGCTATACAGAACTCAGGCCTAGCTAGTACAGCAGGCTAAACAGCAGAAAATTCCAAAAAGAAAAACAAATAATTTCCAGAGTAGCAGTAAATTCAGCAAAAAACTGTCCAGAGAGTAGTACAGCAAGGTAGTGGCCGAGCTGTGTTTTGAAAAAGGTGCCTTGGGTGCTTGCTTTCTCAATGGGGATCTGCAGTATCCAATTGGGAAGTGGCTGCAGTCCCCAGGAGCCAGCCCAATTATGGGGATTGAAGCCTAGCTCTTACATCGACAATGTTCTTTATACAAAAAAAAAAAAAGTAAATCATTATAATGCACTGTCTTTATTACTGATTGGACTGAAAGTTTGCCTGTGTTGCCTGCACTGAACTATCATACAGCTTTGGACCCAAACAACCATTCTTCCCCTTTCTGCCCTCCTCCCCTCGATTTCCTGTTATGTTGAATTAAGGTATTGATGTAGGCAAAGTGACTATATTGCTCTTTTGCGTGTTTGGTTATTTCCTACTGCAGTGTGCAATCACGTGAACATTATGCCTAAACTAACAATTTGTCTTATACCAGATATTGCTCATTTAACATTAAAATCCCAAATGAAGGGTGGTGCAAAGTGCATTACACAACATAGCAAATTGCAAGGCAAGCAAGGTAAGTACAGGTTCACAGCAGGAGTGTAGCCAGGAATTTCTGAGCTGCACACCAAGTGGACATACTGCTACCAACCCACCCCCAATTAGGGTGAGTTACCCGTTCCCCACTGTCCATGCCATCTCAGATGCTAGCGTCATTTTCTGTGTTTTATGCCAGCACACCACCATCTCACCACCAACAGGTGTCAGACTAACAGACTGGCTTTTGGTTACAATATTGCATTGTGACAAGTCTCTGCACCTCATCAGTTGGCCAGTCCACAGAGGTCCATTCACACACACACACACACACACCATGTTCAGTAGAGGGTAATTGGCCTGAACAAGGGGCAGGAACAGTGCGAAATAGACAAGTCCCATTGAATGAGAGAGTCGAAGGAACTGGAAGGAATAAGTTCATAAAGCAATGCAGCCAGCTAGATAAATACCCCAGGGTTCTATCTAAGAACTAAGCGGAGACTACAGATCAGCCAGCATCACCTCAGTAGTGGGAAGATCATGGAAGCACTACCAGAGATTGGTGGAACATCTGTTGGCAACTGACTACAGGACCCAAGGCAGCACAGTTTCACCAGGGGATGTCATGTCAAACCATCCTCATTTGAACTTTTAACTGGGTGAAAAGAGTAACTCAGGGGATGGCAGTGGGCGTGGCCTATCTGGACTTCAGCAAGGCCTTTCAACACTGCCACATAGGCCATTAAACAAACTGTGAATGGACCTCTGTGGGACTAGTTACCTTGATGAGGTACCAAGCCTTGTCACAATGCAATACTGTAACCAAAAGCCAGACTGAGTCTGCCATCTGTTGGTGTGGTGGCATGCATAGATGCGAGTGTGTGAAAGAGACCTCTGTGGGACTGGGAATATGGGAGTAGACAGGACAGATGTGTGGTGGGTAAGTAACTGGAAAGGTGGCAGGACAGAGGGTGGTGGTAAATGGCAGTTGCTCCACTGAGAAAAGAGTGAGCAGTGGGGCATGTGAGGGATCAGTGCTGGGACTGGTCCCATTCTACAGGACCTGGAAGGACAAATTTACTGGTTCGCTGATGGCAAAGCTGTGTAACACAGTTGACACACCAGAGGGTATAGACTAGTGCAGAAACTTGAATGGTCAGGAGTTTGGCAGTTAATGCAAAGCAAAGTGCAAGATAATGCATATGATGCACACAAAAACCCAGGAACATATTGGGGGTGGTGAGGATATAGCATACATGAAGCAGGAAAGGGATGACCTCAAGGTAGGGGGGAAACAGTGGAACAAGGCAGCAGGTAAAGCAAACAGGATGCTGGTATGCATAAGCAGGGGCAGCAACAGCTGGCAAAGGGAGGTCATAATTCCACTACAGAAGACACTAGTTAGGGCCGACCTGGAATACAGTGTACAATTCTGGAGACCATACCTACGTAAGGACATAGGGTAGAGAAGATTCAGAGGAGAACAAAGATAGATGGATTGCATCACAAGTCCTATGTGGACAGGTGGTAGGACTTATGCACTTCTGGAGGAGAAGAGGGGGACAGATGGGATATGATAGAGACATACAAGTATCTTACAGGGAGAGCAGGGTGCAGGAACACACTATTTACAGCGCAAGAGCTGGTCCAGGACTAGAGGGCATGGTATGAATCTGGAGGGAAGACGATTCAAAGGAAATGCAAGGAAGATTTTCTTCACAGAAGTGGTGGACAAGTGGAACACCCTGTCAGGGGAAGTAGTGGGGGCTGAAACAATCACAGGATTTAGGAATGCATGGGATAGACAAGGGAATTCATGAGGTCAGGGGCAAGGAGTAACAGACTGCTAGGGGAAACAACCCAATGGCAACACAACTATTCACTTGCAACAATCACACAGGAGTGCTGTGTGCATATTTATGTAACTCATTCAAACAGAGGAGTGAGAAAGTGCCTCAGCTGGGACTTGAACCCACAGTAGAAGGGTTCAACTCCTACAAGCTGCACCTGCATGCTAACTGCCTCTGACTGAGCCACATAATAAACATTCACAGAACTGTGAGGTGATGCCTCCTCACAAGCACTGTAGACATATCAGCCCTCATCCTGTTCCTAGAACAGGGGAAAAAAGTAGCATGTAAAAGCAACTGTAAGTAATTTGTGTGTAAAAAACAAACAAAAAAACAGCAAAAGTAAACTGTACCCTGCCCCCCCCCAAAGATAGTGTGCAGTTTAAAATCTACAGTAACTGGCCAAATATACAGACTGCACACTACAGAGCAACAACAAATAAATACAGAAAGCCTGAATCCCCATTTGAATCCACAAGTGAAAATGATCACACCCACACACAGCCAAGTCGTCACGGTAAAAGCAGTATGGCATCCAAAGTATTTAACACAGAAATACCCTGGAATGCCCAAAAGATGCTACCTTTGTCTCAATTAACAAAACACAAAACAACTGAAACAATACTTTGACTGCCCCAAAAGTCAATATTGCATTTCATGTGAATCTCACCTGAATTAGACATACCATAAATATTGTGAAGTTGGAGCAGAAAAAACACGTGTAAATAAAAGAATGCAAACGACCCAAACCACCCATTAAAATAAACTGGTACCAAGCATACATTTTTGTTTTACCACAGCTCAGTCAAACCAACAAGCACAGTTTAAGGTCCCAAAAACAGCATGACTACTATACAGTATAAAAGAAACACTGCCTGTTTGTTTGCAGCCAAGATCCCAGTCCCAGTGTCCACTCGTTTACTCACCCTCAGTCAGTCCTCACCTGCTGCAGTGCTCACTCAACTGCTGCGACCCTCGCCTCACTCAGCTAGTCTCTCGCCACTCTGTGAGCCACAGTTAGTTTCCCACTTCTGGGCTGGTGACTGGCGTGCAGGGCAGGTGCAGCAAAGTTCCCTCGGCTAACTGGCAGGCAGACTTGAGCTGCACTGCGGACAGTCCAGGTACTAGTCTGGCAGTGTGGCACTCAGCAGTGGGCCGTGGCACAGATTCTATTCCTTCACTCCCGCCACCCTCAACTTCCTAAAAACTGTACAACCGCAGCCATGAGCGCACGAACAATTATTTTAGCCAGCTCTCAGAAGTCAGCGTCCTCTACACAGCCTCAGAATGGGAAAACAGCAGAGGGACTGAGAGTGATTTACAGGCAGCTCTTTACTCTTCCCACAGACCGAACCAGCTTTCTCCCTAAGTTCCTCGGCCTTTTGAGTCTCGTCGTCCCGGTCCAAGTTTACCGACTGCTGTGCCGCCTACCTGCTACAATGACCAACGAACCGAGCTGTTCAACCAACAACAGAGTGAATGTCTTCCAGTCCAGACTCCCGAAGCACTCACTGCATAGTCAGTCCAAGCTTCCACCAAGTTAGTTCCCTCCGTCTTCCGGCTCCAGCTATGTGTTTAACTTCCGAAACTCCAAACCGTAAATGGACTTATGGACAAAGTTCCTTCCAGCCCAGGGACCACCAGGAAAAGAACAGACCAAATGTTAGTTTCCAGGGCATTTGAAGAGCCAGTGCAATCCTCCCCCTTGCTAGGCACGCCTCCTTTGTTTGCGAGCGGACCTGATTGAGACAGGGCAAACTATATCTCAATCCGGTCCGATGTGGCACGTCAGAGGTTTAGACCCCAACCCCCACCCCCAAAAAAAAGTTGAAACCGACTGAGGGACTAAAAGCGTGCAAAAATAAAACCCACCCAAACAAAGGAATGCTGGCACGCCAGCTGGCTTCTGCTACCCACCCGCTGATGTTTAACATGCCATGGCGTGTCTGGCGTATCGGTAGCTACGCCCTTGGTTCTCAGAAACTTAAATACTTTAGGGAAGGGGACTGTACATCATTAGAGCTGCATAAGCAAAATATACTTTCCTCCCCACAATGATCCATACTGCACTTTCAGGTCATGTTATCAACACTTGTAGAACCACAGCATGTCCACCGGCCCCTTTCTAAATGTACAATCTGCTCTTCACTCAGTACCCAGCTGAACAATCTGCACCTCTGTACCACCTGGTAATGTAGTGTCTCACTGGGCATCCCGGAAGTTTTCTTCTGTAGGCCATTTCTAAAGGGGTTTCTAGCACCTGTTCTTGGAACACAAATATCCTTAAAAGTGCAATGTAAGAAATTATTTATATTCACTTCTCAATCTGAACATTGACTGTGGTGTTTTCATTAAATGAACCAGTACTTGAGCATTAAGGCATGATCAGGGGCTGGGTTACCACCAGTTAATCTAACCGGGGGTGGGGGAGGATCATGAGCAGTGAGGCAAAACATAGCAGAGTGTCCTAGGCCTCGATTAACAAAGATAATCCAACTCCTGCAGTGTCTTAAAGGGGAACATTTAGGAGCAGTGCCATCATAGATTGAAATCCCTGCCTCAGCTGAAGCAATTAGAATTAGTTGTTCTCAACACTTTAGAACATGAATAACAAGTTTTCTCAGATGCCATCATCAGTCCCACACACCAGCAGTACTAAAACATAGGAGTGCAAGCTGAGCCTCCTTCGACACTCAGCTGCTGTAAATGAACTTGTATGTGCTGCCTAAAAAGAGTGGGCGGGATTTTCAAAGGCCCGACGCAAGCTGCAACAATGGCAGCTTGCGCGGTGTAGTGCACCGGGACCCTGTGCCCAAATTTCTATCTTACAGGGTCCCGGCGCCCTGGCTCTGATGGCTTGCGGCAAAGGGCTGCTCATGCTGATGTGGTGCACCACCTGGAATGCCGCAATGGCTATGGGGAGTCCGCAGCACCCACAGACAGGGGATGGCAACCGGGCACTGCCCCCCAACACCACTGCGCCACCAGCACTGTAACACTCTCTGTTACTCTGGTAGGCTAGTGCCCCCCCCGTGGTACCCATTGCAGGACTCCCATTCCCCTCCGTACCCCGGTCCGGCGACTGGCACAGCCCTCCACATGCCACCACGGCTGGCCCGAATGGGCAGTCTGTGTGCGTACTGTATACTGTAAACAGTACCGCACTGATGGCTCATCGGCGGCCGACCTCAGTGGCGTAATGAAATATGCCGGTCCCAGATGAGGTATGGGAGGAGTGGGAATGCTGAGATGGGGTATGAGAGGTTGGCAGAGATGCACAGATGTGGGTGTCGGGGACCATGACGGGGGGTGAAGGGGGACCACCAGGGATCGCCCACCGGGGACGGATCGGGGTGGGCCACATGGTGGCACATACAGGACGACGCCCCAGGAGCCGTCTAAGTCCCCTTTGACCTTCCCCTCGCTGGTCTAAGGGTACTTGGCACTTGATTCCTGCAGCGGTCTTTCAAATTTCGAATCCGAGGGCTGCAGCAGTCTAGGTTTGCCTCAAGTCCCCAGCGCCATGCTACAGCCACTTTCATGACACAAGGCTGGCGCTAGCACACTTTGTTGCAGGCAGCCTGCTGAGTGATGCAGGCTGCCTTTCAAATTCACACTTGGCGCAGCCCTTGCATCAGACCTGTTTGACGCAAGCACCTTGTGTCAATCTCAGGCCTTTGAAAATCCGGCCCAGTAACTCTCATTCAAACTGCCTTACAAAACAAAAAAACACACATGAGACAGCGTTACATATAATAAAGACACAGAATGTTTGGTTGAAACACATGCTTATTGTTGTATTATATGTAATTAAAAAAAACTTAAGTGTTAAGAACTCGCAGGTTATGAACACCTGGTTAGTGTGGTGACATCATACGGCATTTGAACTTCATTTTCATGTCAATGATGTCACCACACTAACTCAGTGTTGAGAACCAGCTTGTTCTTAACACTTAGTTATTCACAGTGGGCCAGATTTTCAAAGCCCCGGCGCAAGCTGCGACAATGGCAGCTTGCGCCGAGTGCAGTGCACCCGGGACCCTGCGCCCAAATTTCTATTTAACAGAGTGCCGGTGTCTAAGTCCAGCAACTTGCGGCAAAGGGGGTGCTGCGCCTGATGTATGGCACACCCACCTGGAATGCCGCAACAGCTGCAGGGAGTCTGCAGCACCCACAGACAGGGGCTGGCAACCGGGCACTGCCCCCCCAACTCCACCGCGCCACCAGCACCGGCGCAGCAACACTCCCCAGTATCCTGGTGGGCTAGTGCCCCCCATGGTACCCATCTCAGCACTCCCACCACCCCTCCCGTACCCCGATCCAGCAAACGGCACAGCCCTCCACAGGCCACCCCAGCTGACCGCTGAATGGGCAGTCTGTGCGTGTACTGTATACTGTATACAGTACATGCACTGATGGCTCATTCGGCAGCTGGCCATGGTGGCATGTGGAGGGCTATGCCAGTCACCGGATTGGGGTATAGGAGGGAAGTAGGAGTGCTCAGATGGGTACCATGGGGGGTTGGCAGGACACATGGACGTTGGATTCGGGGACCATGACAGGGTGGGGGGACCACCGGACCACCAGAGATCGCCCACCGGGGATGGATGGGGTGGGCCACACAGTGGCACATACAAGATGACCCCCCAGGAGCCATCTAAGTCCCCTTAGACCTGCCCCACGCTGGTCTAAGGGTACTTGGCACTTGGTTCCTGGGGGGGGGTCTTTCAAATTCCGGATCTGAGGGCTGCAGCAGTCTGGGTCTGCCACAAACCCCCAGTGCCATGCCGCAGCCACTTTCATGGCACAAGGCTGGTGCTAACACACATTGGTGCAGGCAGCCTGCTGGGTGACACAGGCTGCCTTCAAAATTGCACTTGGTGCAGCGTGCTCTTGAGTCAGACCTGTCCGACACATGCACCTTGCGTCAATCTAAGGCCTTTGAAAATCTGGCCATGTGTCACACAGGCTGAAGTTCTGACTGATGTATTTAAAGATAACTTTCAGGTCTCAAACAATCCACTGGTCCTGGGACCTGCTGATGTTCGTTTTTCCTCCTGGGCCACTAAAAATAAGTTATTTCTTGACCTGTGGATCAGTGGAGATGAGTAATCACTGGATCTGGAAACTGAACTCTGATTTCGAAGAACATGAATTTCTGTTCTGAGTCTAAGACACATCAGTTCCATATACAAGGGTAACATTCTATAAAATGTGTGCTTACATCACTTGGTTTGTTTCATTCTAGTGCAATGTAAATATTTTTAGGCTTTAGGATGGACTAGTGAGTGGATTCTTGGGCTATTAAATCTTTTCAAAGACTAGTCCTGGACTAGTCATCAGTAAGAAAAATCTTCAACCCCTGGCTTCACCCTGTGTGACATCACGTGGTAGGACCAATATACCGTAGGAAAGATTAAGTCCCCAATACCTGTGGACTACTGGGGGGTACTGGCAAGCCCTTAATAGTATCATTGCACTAAAATGCTTTTATTTTTTTAAATATTTAACAGTTAAAAGTCTAATTTTTCTGTTGTACATTGGGGTTTCCAGATGATAACCTAACCTTTTTTAATGCTGTCAGCTGATAAGAATGCTGCATTTCCAATCTTTGTCTTTTAATCCCCTCCTTTTTCGAGCTCCCAGACCAGCACTTGTCGCTCCACATCTGCTAGTGCGTTAAACCAATTCTTTGTCGATGGTACATCTCTCTTTCGACATCCATTAACCTGCCAATATCTCTGTTAACTTACAGGAATTTCAGTCTCTTCCCCCATCTCTGAGCTGGATGTTCTCAGAGAACTAGCTTCCCTGAATGTTCTCTCTAGTGGGGGCTCAAATGGTCTATCATCTAGACTCCTAGCCTTAGGTGCTCCTACCTTGGCCACCCATCACTCACATCTTCAATCAATCCTTGACCACAGGCTCCTTCCCTTCAAGATGGAAACATGCTCTGGTTGTTCCACTCCATAAAGGAAGTGCCACTGATGCCCTGACAAACTACTGTCCCATATCTCAACTCTCCAAATTACTCGAAAGGCTGGTCTGTAAGCAACTAATTACTTTTTTTTTTGGTTTTTACATTTGCTGTACTTTTTGTCTCCCCAGGACTGGCCCTCATTGGCCCAAGCAACTAATTACTTTGACAAATCAGGTTTTATCACTCCATTCCAATTGGGCTTCCACCTTTCCCATTCCACTTCTACCTCCCTACTCAGAATTACTGACTATATCCAATCACATATGGACGCTAGCCAGGGGACAGGTGCAATCTTCATTGATTTGGCCAAGGCATTCGATACAATTAATCATATGCTGCTCTTAGCTAAACTGCATCCCCTTGTGTCTCTGTCACTTCTTTAAGTCGGTTCAAATCATACTTTTCGGAACCCAATCCGATAAATTAGGAATGTCAGTCTCCCCTTAGCTGTCTATCTCATGAGAAGTCCCTGGGGAGACAGTCTAGGCAACCTCCTTTTCTCAATATTCATAAACAAACTCCCCAACTCCAAAACTGCCTGTAAATTCCAAATGCATGCTGGTGATACCATCATTTTCTCCTCTGATCACTCCATCTCTGACACAGAACAGTCACTTTAGTCTGACTTTACGTACAAAAATGGTTCCTCTCAAATCAGCAAGCAATGAATCATAAGAAAACTGTTACTATGCTTTTTGGCACACCCACTGGTTGAGATCGACACCCTACACTCTTAAGCTACCCTCCTCATCTGGTGACCCCATTGTTTCCATAACCTCTGATAAATACTTTGGCGTGATCCTAACCAAGACTATTTTTGCCAGGTTTGGGGCCCTCTATAGTGTAAAAAAATTGCCTCCTCGGGTTAAATCCTATTCTGCCCATGTCTGGAGATGGGTCCTACCCAAGCATATTTTTTTTATCAGCAGTGTATGTGGTCAACCTTAGGGCATTTACATTCTTACCTTTGTATCTGTGATATCTGTATGTGTTACAACTCTGTTTTTGTGGTAAAGCTTAAGATGTGTTATTAGTGCCCTCTAAGGCCTTTTTATACATTTTGTACTTGTGGCTCTGTATATATATGCTGTCTGTGTGGTTCACTTCTACTGGAATGCTTTGTACTGTGTTTTCTTGATGATCCTATCTCCCCAACCCCCAAAGTTGCAGCTGGAAATGAACCCATCTGGACTCTGTTTCCTCACCTGGTAAAATATGTTATAAGTAAATAAAATAAATAAATTACAGTGTAATTTGAAAAATAGAAGATGCAAAATTAATGTTAAAATACTATTACTGAAGCCATTAGAAGTTCATTTTAAATGCCATAACTGATGCATGTTAATTTGAAAGGACAACCTTTGGAGGATGCATACAATTAGGGCCACTAAGCAGACAATTCTATTTTACAAAATCTTAAAATCCTCCCCAACCCCCAAATTGAGTGCATGTCAGCATGTCTGGCACTTTAAATATGGCATAAAATGGGGGATGGGGGGTAACACAAATTTGTTCCCAAGTGTGGATGTAAATGTGGTACAAACAGTTGAAAAATGACTCTAAGTGGTATTTAAAATGGAAAATGTTGTTTTTAATCCTGTTTTTTTCCATTCTTGCAGAAAAAGGGTGGCCCTGTATACAAGGTATTCTTCCTCAACAGGGTCATATATAGGTTCTGCAGTTAAAAAAAAATCTAGGGGCACTGATAAGACGTACTTCACCTTGGCTCCACAAAACGGACTACTTCAAACATAAAATTCTATCTTTAAAGCAGCAGTGCAACAATATGGTGAACATTTTGACCTATACTTTTTTATGCTATTTTAGATTGCCACTTACCTTCTGACTTGTATGTTACCCTTCTTTTCACAATTTGTGTCTGCTTTAGTACATTTTCTCATGTCTGAAATAATAAAAGGAGCACTCCTTTTAATATGGCTCAGACCAGGTTTTCATCAGTATTTGCAGCTGTTTTTAACAAATATTGTTCTGTAAGGTCAGAGAACACTGTCTGCTGCATAATTGTTAATTTTAGTCATAACAGAAGTGATATATAAACAACAGATGGACAAAACCAGCTGAAAATATTGATGAAGACCTGGTCCACACTGTATTAAAAGGAGCACTCCTTTTATTGTTTCAGACATGAAAAAAAGTACTAAAGTAGACTCAAATAGTGGAAAGAAGGGTATCACACAAGTCAGGAGGTAAGTGGCAATGTAAAATAACATAAACAAATATAGGTCAACATTTTCATCAGATTGTTGCACTGCTGCTTTAATTACTTTTCCAGCTTTAAGCAGACATTATTATATTGAGCTTCTTTCCAGGATTCTTTCGGTACCAAACAGTAACAATGGTTTGGCAGAATAAAGGTAGAGGAGCTGGAGGGAAAAATCCACAACTGCCTGGAGAACAGTAGGGGGCCTCTGCATCAGCGGTATCTACATCAACAGCTCCTCTGTGGCAGGCACTGGAGCATTCGATAAAGGCCATAGACACAAAGGTGGAAACTATTCTCAAAAGAATGGGCAAACAAGATCTAAAAATAGATGGCACTACAAAAACAGCAGCTACAGTGGAGGTCCATGCCATGAAAGCCCTATCCATCGCAAGCAAACTGGTGCAGGAAAACTCATAGATCCCTTACCATCTTGATGCCCTAGAAAATGCACATCGAGCAGCGAATGTCAGATTAGTGGGACTACCAGAAGAGAGTGAAGGGGACGATTTGCTGGAATTCTTATGTAATTACAAATGGATAAGGAGGCCACAGCTCTACAGATGGTGAAGGTCTGCTGGATTACATACAGATCGGCAGCCAGACAACAGGAGTTACCACGGACAGTGCTTTGTGTCACAGCAGGAGTGGTAACATGGGATGCAACGTTAAAGGCAGCATGAAACTCCACGGGCCTGAATTATGATGGTCACACACTATATCTCTTTCCTGATATCGGTAGAAAAAGTTTGACACTGCCAGGGCACGTCTTGAGGAGCCTAGGAATGATGCACTCACTGTTGATGCCAGCCCGGCTCCGAATACAGTACAGGGGCCATACCTTTCAATTTACCGACCCCTTGGAAGTGGAAAGATGGATCGAACAGACTGAGAAAGAATTCAAGCCTACAAAGGGAACTGCCACTGCAAATGAAGAGTTGGATGACAGAACCTGAGACAGGCAAGCTTGGAGAGAGGTTTGATCCTTTCTGAGAGCAAAGATTGAGACGTTGGGTGGGAAGGCTGCAATGCAGATGAGGGTTTGTTGTTTGATCACTGCTTGTTGTTAATGACAATATAGGTGGATACAGAAGAAAATGTTCCTAGCTTTATTTTACAAGATCATTAGATTGGGACTCAAAGGTGAAAAACGATCCATCCGAATTATGTCATCTATGTGTACTTTTCTTATTATCCTAACCACCTTATAAAAATGGCAGACTACACATGGTGGTACAGTAGCTAGACTTTGCTACATGGTCTAAGCATTGGGAACATTTGCTCTGGACTCGTACCTTCCCTGATGGGTGAGCTGCCCAGCTTGGTATATCTTAAGGTTCTAAAGCAGTTTATTAGTTGTAATTGCCTTAATCATTCGTTTTGATGGCAGAATATAAAAAGTTAGGTTGCAAATAATAACATCTTGTGCTGTATGTAAAATGTTTAACCAGCAGGTTTTATTGAAGAGTCTATTGTGGGAGGGGGGAGCAGTACTTCCCATGTTAGGAGACTTAAATAATGCTAAGCTTAGGATCACAGCAACTGTGTTTGGTTGAATAAAAAAGTATTTGGGAAACAAGATTGTCAATAGATATGATCCCCATAATCTTGCAAGCTGCAGCATATTTTGTTTGTACTCTGTAAGCTTGTCTGTATTTACCCACGGAGATATACCCCCCATTCCCTTAAGCATAACTGTTCAGACTGTATTAAGTAACTGTTCCATTGGATGGCTCCTTACCCAGTGCTTCTAAGTGTCTGTATTGCTGTTGTTTTTATTGAAAACAATAAAATATAAGTTTAAAAAAAATATCTAAATGAACGATTGATTTCTATACATCTAAGAACAAGATAACAATGGAGCTTGAATGCCCACACATGCCACTTCACTCTAGTCATTTCCCAGCAATTGGGTCTAGTTGTCAATACAAAGGTACACATTTCTTTCCTCAGTGCAGAGGTTTAGTTGCACAACTGGGAAGCTAGTGGAGTAATGTGTGGGCAGCAAAGCTCAGTTTCTGCCCTATACCCAGGTTTATGGGAGCCAGCTTTCATTGCTGTATTTTTGCACTTAAGTACTGCAGATTGATCTGGGTCAAGGACAGTGCTGTGGTGAGGGCAGTATATGGTGGTGGGGGGGAGGGGCAGCGTTGTATGCCCAACCAGCTACAGTAACTGATTAGGGAAATATAACTTCCTCCATTCATGTTATCAACTAAGAATTTACAAAACAGTCTTTCTATTATCAATAGGAATATATACTCAGGAAACATTTGGTCTAGATCTAGATTCTTTACCTTTTGGTGAATCTTTAACAGATGCCTGCTCTGATACCACACTCTCTTGACCAATTACTATTTGCTTAATAATTAAAGATGCTTCTAGTTTTGTGACCTGCTGCCTAACCAAAGTTATCTCTTCATGTGAGAGAATTAGAATGCTCAAGAATTTTCATGTTAAACCGCATGTTGTATCATCCCCTCATGTTCCCCTCACGCCATGATCGTAACACACAGATGCATTTTTCTCATCCAGGAAAGGATTGTTACATACAGGGGAATGCATAGTATTATCAGTAGATGGATGACTTAACGGGGATTCTTCTAAAAACACAGCAACTTTTTCCTTATGGAAATGAGGAATTAAAGTTTAAGACCCTGTATTGTGTTATGTGAAGACTCAACAACTGATCCACTGCTCCTGTGCCCTTCCACTGAATCTCCGCTCCCGCTCTCACCCTTCCTCCTGCTCCCCCATGCTCCCCTCGGTGCGTAAGCACTTTACCCATACCACAGTACTCCCACGGCCCTTCAGACTGGAGTAGGCTGCTCGTCTTCTAAGCACATCACAAGACTGATGCCCTCCCCGGTCTCAGATTTCACCCTCCCACCTGTTTGATGATCTTATATTTAGTGACTTGCCTGCTCTTCACTCTCTCCATTTTTTCTTCGCAGCCTTGGGCCACTGTCGGATTCCTCAAAGGGGCCAAGAGGGCATTTGCTTTCAGCCCTGCCCTTAAGGCTCCCATGGATCGCTCACCCCTGCAGGAACCCCAAGGTATGACCACTGAGCTCGCTGCATTCAGTGTCCTCCACCATAAGTCCTGCTCCACTTGGACTGTGCTCTGCCTTTGTTTTACAGTCAGCAGACCTGATCTGATTGTTTTTTCTCCTACTGCTCTGTCCGGGGCTTAAGGGGCAGAGCAATTTGGAGACCTAGACAAATACAAACCCTCCATCCCTCAACACAATAATCGCAGCCCTGCCCCTCCATCTTCCCTCACTCAACCACACCATTCCCCACTTTCTATTTTCACTATCTTCATCCCTCTCAAGTAACAAAATACATAAGAAGGAATCACCCAAAGCCCAGGCTTGGTGCCGACACAATCGACTACATCATCTTCAAAATCATATGCGAACACATGGCTATTCCCTTCACTAACATCCTTAATCATTCACTCCACACAGGGTCTTTCCCCCATAAATGGAAAGTCACCACAATCAAACCCCTCCACAAAACTGGCTCCAAAACTGAAGTTAGCAACTTCAGACCTATCTCTCTGTTAGTTCCCCTCTCCAAAATTCTTGAAAAACTCTTGCTCAAACTATGGAATTTCTAGAACAATATCATCTCCCAACAGATTCACAACATGGTTTCAGGCCAGGCCACAACACCGAGATCGCCCTCGTAAAACTCACCAGCTACATCAACAAGGCCATCAACGAAGGTCTCTACAAGGGCATTGTTTTTGTAGACCTCACCAAGGCCTTCAATCTCGTTGACCACCACATACTCCTCCAAACTCTCTCCCAACTCCACTTCTCACATGAAGTCATCAATTGGTTCCAGAACTACCTCATCGATAGATCCCATTCCACCATAATTGATGGTCAATATTCCAGTATCCATCATATCAAATACGTCATTCCCCAGGGCTCCATTCTCGATCCCCTGCTTTTCTCCCTGGCCATTAATTCCTTCCTCTCCGTCTGTGCTCACACCAAACTAATTCTTTACACTGATAACGCAGCTCTTTTCTGCAAAGATAGGTGCCCCACCTCCCTCCTCAGCAGACTACAGCACGATTTCAGCCGCCTGCACTCCTAGTTCTCTACTCACGGTCTGGTCCTAAACACCAAAAGGACAAAGTCCATGATCTTCTTTGGCCCAAGGAAAATCTCTGATTTTGTGTTTACACTCAGTGATAATGATGGCAACCCCATTAAAAGAGTCAGTGAATTTAAATACCTTGGCATCTACCTGGACTCCCACCTCTCCTGCGAGCATCACATCACCCAACTTATTAATAAAATCCACCAAAGACTGGGTATGCTCTATAGGATTAAGCAATTCCTCATCTCAAAACTTGAGCACTTGTAGCTAACAGTTTCCTCCTCCCCCTCCTCGACTATGGTTCTGTCATCTACTCCTATACCTCATCTCTTAAGATGATCAGTATGCTAAACACCACCTACCATTACATCATCAGGTTCATCACTGGACTCCTGAAAAGCACCCATCACTGCCACCTCTACCAGGCTGCTAACTGGCTCTCCCTCGAAGACAGAATAAACTCCAAAATCCTGATTTTCTTCTATAAAGTTCTGCACAGCCTCCTTCCCCACAGCATCACCTCCTTCCTCCAGAAGCCAATGGGGACCCGTACCACCAGATCCTCCTCCATCTGTCCTTCCCTGTTCCATTCTACCAAACCACCCATGGACTTCACTCCCGCTCCACCAGAGGGACCAGACTCTTCAACTCTATCCCATCCTCACTCACCCATTGTACCTTGCTTGGAGCCTTCAAACATAACATCAAGCACTATCTCCTCTGAAAATCTAACTGTTCCTGTCTCTGACTCTCCTCCTCTCAGCCTCCCCTGTAATTTATTTCTCTGTTAAAGCTTGTGTAAAGTATCCATTTTAAACATTATTTTTTACTTGTACTCTGTTATACTACTGACTAATGTATGTATCTCCACCAACTGGACACTTGTGAAAATGGGCAGTACTGCTCACATGCCTTCCAGTATAAAAAATAAAAATGAAATGAAACAATTGTAAGGGATATACGGACATTTTCAGTTGGTGCATAAGGAGCTAACTGATCAAATTGCCTGATTGCAGAGTCAAATTCTTCAGAGTTTAGCCTCTCACTTTGTTCAGTAATATTGTCACTGGGTATATTCTCCGAGCTACTACCCATTAAATCATCAATATCAAGATTCAGGGATTTAGTAAGTGAAGCTGATAATTGAATTTAGGAGGGTGCTTCACTAATCATTACCCCATTCTTTTCATGGGGAAAGGGCTTCAGTATTGGGTCATTTGGTAACAAAGTTCCATTTGACTCTTCTCTTCTGCCACATTATTCCATGACAACCACTTGTTAATTTAGGAGCATCTACTCTAAGATTAGTATCCTCTCCCAAAATGTATTAACCTATTGGACAAATTATAGCAACTGAAAGAAGAAAATGGTCACCTTCAGGATGAGGCAGTACTTCTATGTCTCTAATGACAGACAAACCTGCAATAGTTGTTCTCCTGTAGAATGGGCTGTAGACAAGCAAGGCAGAGTTGTAATGACCATTGGCACCCTACATAACACTCTCGTTACACTTGTAAGTATATATCTCCCTCTCAGATCAGATGCCTGACAGATCAGTGACAAAATCTTGACATGCACAGGGGAGGAGACCTCAATATCATGATCTGCACCTTGATTCCACTAATCCAACTCCTACTAGACAACCACTAAGTTCTGGAAACAACGTATAGCACAAATGGCTGGGTGGACATCTGGTGCACACTTTACCCTACACAGAAGGACTACACCCATTATTCCCTGCCACATGCAACCTATAACTAGATAGACCAATATTATTCACCAGAAGAGCATATCAATAAAATCATAAATTGTTACATTGGGCAAATTCAACTATTGGACCATGCTCCCCTCTATTTAGACATTCAACTAGGGGAAAAAGAGAGAAAAAACGTATATTGGCACCTCAACACGATCCATCTCCAGGACCCAGAATTTATTCAATTAATCAAGGATAGAATTCCACAAATTATACTAGACAATACAAGTACAGGCATTTCACCAAGACTTCTATGGGATATTGTAAAAATAGTACTTAAAGGAGATATAGTAGCATACACGACCAAGAAGAAAAGGATAAGAGAGGAGAACTATGCTAGACTTATACAACAACTGACTACAGTGCATACAGAGCATAAGGAAGGTAGTTTAGGTATTCTCCCACCCTACACTGATACAGAGAGAGATACATACTCTACAGATGGAAAAGATAGAATCAGCCCTCACATATTTGAAGCTAAAATATTATGAGGGTGGCCCAAAAGCCACTAGGCTATTAGCCCATAAACTTCGAAAGCAGCAATCCCTGGCACTTAAACTTAAACTCTATGACAGCAGGACACAACGGTTAATGCATAAATTCAGTGACATTCTAAATGTGCTTAAACAGTATTACAAACATTTATACTCCACAGCAGATTATTGTGCTGACCCCAGTCACATACTGTACTTGCATTTTTTCTAACATTACACCTGCCAAAAGTTACAGAAGCAGTAGTATAACACCTGATAGCTCCTATCTCAGATGGCGAAATTGAGGAAGCACCATCCAAATGTAAAACAAATAAAATCCCTGGCCCAGATAGATACATGACAGAGTTCTACAAGAAATGTAAAGACAGGACACTGTCTTTACATGGCCAAACCTTTCACCATGCACAAGAAACTGGAACGATCCCCGATTCTTGGAGATACGCCACTATGTCAGCAATATAAAAACTTAATAAAGACCCTACCCGGCCAGATTCCTATTGGTCAATATCTGTACTTAAAACAGACTGTAAACTCTTTGCATCCATACTAGCTTGAAGATTAAAAATGATACTTCCCACATTAATTAATAAAGACTAGACAGGATTTGTATGGACCACGCAAATGCAGGACAATTTTTTTTTTTTAATTGCACCTCGTATAGAATATGACAACCAAAAATCAGCCTTCTCATATCCTTAGTTTAGATGCTGAGAAGGCTTTTGATAGGATGGCATCACCATTTCTATAGTATACCCTTACTCAACTCGGTTTTCCCCCTGAATTATGTAGCACTATAGAAGCCATGTACACCAACCCCATAGCTAGTGTGAAGGCAAATGCACACTACTCTCAAACTTTCACTCTGCCTAGAGGAACCCACCAGGGCTTCCCCTTCCCCTCTTTTATTTGTACTGTACATAGAACCCCTAGCGGAAGCCATCCACACACATCTGGATATAACAGGTGTCATGATAGGACACACACATTATAAGCTAGCCTTATATGCAGATGACTTACTTATCTACCTGATAGACCCAGAAACCTTGCTTGATCCATCATGGCACACACTAGAGGCCTTTGGCACAGTAGTGGGCTGTAAGATCAAGCAAAATAAAACAGAAACACTGGCAATAAATTATACTGCATCCGAACCGATTATACACCGTTACCCTTCAGCTGGGAGCTTACCGCCTTTAAATACCAGGGAGTTAAAATTTCAGGAGACTTGAGACACATTTAATCCCTGAACTACTCACCTATCATGAGACAAATCCAACAAAACTTACAAGCCTGGGATTTCCTCCCTTTAGAGCTTAACCAAAGAAGAGTGGTGATACGAATGAACATACTACCAAAATTACTATATTTTTTCCAAACCCTCCTCATCTCAGTTCATATAGAGGACTTCACAGGTTGGAATAAATCAGTGTCAAAATTTATGTGGCAGGGCAAGAAACGGAGTGAAATTTAAGAATTTACAACTACAGACAAGCCCACTTAAATGCATACAGTTTAAATGCAATCCAGCTTAAAGTTTAACAAATATTTTTTCAGTTCCCAGATTCCTTACCTATACATGCTCCGTATTTCAGCTCACTTAAATGCATTGTTGCTGTCCATTTAGTAGCAATTATTCTAGGCTGAGAACTGCGCTGCTGTTGTCCTTCCTCATTCTCACTCGGGCTTCACTCTACAACAGTCTACTCTGGTCAGCTAGCCATTATCATCTAGTTGCAGTTAGTTGTAATGCTAATGTGAGTGATTAACTTACTATGCATAGACCTCAGACACGGCTCTATTGACAAGCTTATTAGACACGACTCTACTGACAAGCTTATTAGACACGACTCTACCTAACTGCAGTCAGTTCAATGCTAACGTGATTACCTGCCTAAAAATAGACCTCAGCCACAGCTCAGCTCCACTCATTAGCATTCAGCAATACCTTTCACATTTTGTTCTGTTCACTTCCTTTCCTTTTCTCGACTGACATGGAGACACAGAGGAAGAAAAAGAGCAGTTTCTTGCAAAATAAGCGAAAGCTTTTACTCTGTTGACTGTCTTCCTGTCACATGCCATGTGCCTAAAATAATGAAAGGTTGTACTCTTTTAAATACGCTACAATAACAAAGCTGAAGTAAGTCTTTCTAAAGTTTAAAAGGCACAAGTATAACTTAACTCACAAAGAAACCTGCCTGCAACAGCACCTCACTCCCGCATCTTCCTCCGACTCACTCCACATACAAAATGACTACCCGCACTACATTAGATCCCAAAGATCATATAATTGCATAGCCCACTTAAACAAATAAACCATGGTGGACCAGAGGGTATGTGTTTCATCATGTTTGACTATACCTCAATACAAAGAAGGGCTAGTCCTACCTAATCGTTGTGTCGGGAATCACCATCTCCAGTTATGTGTATATAATTTTGATGTAAATATATGTTTTTGAATTCTGCTTGTGTAACATGGCAGTCAGCACAAGGCATCCTGGGACATTAGATTTTTGAAAATGTACTGTTCTCTCTAAGTGGAAGGAAACCGTTAACTTCAAAGAAACTAACACATGCCTAACAAACCTGTGTGGAAATCATAAAAGTCATACTCTCAGAGAGTTGGTGCTTTGAAGTGAAAATATTGCCCTTTTGTGAGGTGACCGGAGGGAGAATGCTTCCTAGTCAGTCTCTGTCAAAAATCTCACGATGTTGAGAGGTGGTTCCCAGACTGTTTTCCTGAGAGATGAGAGGGATATTGTAACCCGTCATAAAAACCATGCTGTAATGAGAAGAAGAGATTGTCTTGTTATAATTAAACATATTGCTATATTTGCATGTTACAAATTAATTACAAGACTAAAAGTGACCTTGTGCTGTGACATCACAAGGAGGGTGGGACTTTAACTTGAATATTGCCAAGCTGGATGGAGGGACGGACACACTTTTGTTCTGAACTTGGAAGGGACACTCTTTTCTGGACTTCTAAGAGTCATCTTGGTATTTTGGACACTTCTGCCAAGATAGGTAACGTTAGCCTAAACCATCTGCTAACTGAAAGACTGAGGTAGCAATTAATTATTCAGTGCAAGGTGCTTTGGTTATAACTGACCATTTATTTTCTGACTGTACCCTTACTGTATATGTATTCTGTGTTTTGGTATTGTAGTTACTATTTTTAATTTTAGTAAACTTTGTTTTTCTTTAAAACGCTGTGTGAGACATGCTTATTTGGGTGTGAATGGCGGAACAGTCTTAATATTCTAACACAGCTGTTAAATGCTTATTGTGTCACCTTATGCAGCCATGCTAACAAGGATCTGTGTAAAGATCCAGCATGGTAAGAAAATACCAACATCTCAATTCAGTCGGCAGGGGGTTGCGAACCAGATTAGTTGTATGCCCACTGGGTCAAGTATTGCGCTGCTTTCCTCAAAGAGACTGTGTTATTTGGACCTGTTGCCTGGGTGTGCTAGCTAAAAAGGGTTCATAACTGACCCCAGGACTCAAGACTGGTAGTTGCTTGGACCCAAAACAAACAGGAGGGTGTCCTTGTTTGTCCCCGTTCATGAATTACACTTAAAGGTTAGGCACTGTGGTAGCAGAGGGCTTGACACCAGAAGTGGGTTTGTGACAATTGTTACCTCTATTACCAAGCTGCACAGCTACAGACTACCCTATATTGACTGGCCCCCAACTATGAAAGCCACTGGAAATCCATAGAACTTTAACAAGAATACTTGCAGTCCTCTGATTGGATCCTCTTACATACCTCACAATACCACACCCTGAAGAACAGGAGTACCCCTATACTTATTCCACATTAGACAACTGAGCAAAAGCACTTTTTTTTTTTTGCAACTCTTTTTTCAGCTCCCAGTTCAGGTGGGGGATTTACCCCCAATCAGTGCTCGGACCTCACACCCACCATCCCCCCAGGGTGCCCAGACTGAGGAGGCCCACACATTGCCCCCTGTGGCAGGGTTCCCCCGGGGGAAGGGGGAGAGACTGAGATCAACCAGAGGCCCCAGGCAAGGCTTGCACCTGGGGTGTCATTTGGGCGGAGGTCTTGAGGTATTTCCCAATCTTCCTGGACTCAAGTCTCCACCACTCATTCACACTAGTGGGATAGCACCAGAGGTGCTGACACCAAACGGGAGACAAAAATTTTCTGAAGGGTCGGCGCCGAGACAGGACCACACATGCCCGGCACCATGAGACTAGCTCACACCTGTGTAGGCTATCTTGGCGTTGACCCTCCAACCGCCTCAGTTCCTTTTCTCCCGCTGTCGAGTGCGCTTGGATGTCAACATCGCTTGTCTGCTAGAGTCAAAGTTTTCGTCTAAATGACAGCAGCTTTTAGCCATTTAGTATTCATTTAACTTAACATTTTTAGTAGAATTTTCTTATTTTATGAAGAAGAAAAAGAAGATTATGAAGAAGAAAAAGAAATTCTCACCTGCCATAAATGGAGTCATCCTTAGACGGTAGCGGTGATGGTAGGAAGACTTCATTTGGAAGTTGTTTTGGCAGAGGGTCTGTGTCCGGTCCACTACCCTTTGCTAAAGGGAGGTCCGACTATGGACAGTCCTGTGCTCGGGGGAGAGGACAGTCCACCGAAGCAGAAATCTGGCAGTTCCGGGGATCCAGCTCCGCTTAACCTCGAGATCTTCTTCCTCATTGAGGGAAGAAGAATCAGTGCCTCTCGAGGTTGCCCTCTGGTACATCTGTATGGGGATTGTCAGTCAGGAGTGGCAATAGGCCTGAACTGACTTTGGTGGGTTCCCCTTGGCCCCACTCTTAAGAGCCGCGTTCTTCAACTCTGGATTCCATCTCTGTCCTCGATGGAGTTCCGGTGAGCAGTTTCATCTCTGGGCTGCTCCTATGGAGCAGGGGGTTCTACTTCTGTCCAGTTTTCCTGGCCAGTGTTCCTGATTTTGGGGCCTCCAGGCCTCAGAGCCGCTGGACCATGGCTGGGTATATTGGATCAGGATGTGCGAGGTGCCTTCTTGGTGCCTTCGCCATCGTGTCAACCCCTCATGTCTACCCCTCTCCCTTTTTCTATGCAGGGGCTGGCACGGGCACCACCTTTTCCTTCTCCCCTTCTCCTCAGGATTTCTCCATTGGCATTCTCCATGGTGGTGTTAGTTCTGATGCCACAGGTCCGGTGCCACTGGAATTGGCATCGGTGCCATAGGTGGCACAGATGGTGTTTGTGTCAGTGCCATGGGGTGGCACCATTGCTACTGTGCAATGCCATGGGTGATGTTGGTGCCTAGTGGTGCCATTGGTTCCTGGCATCATGGGCACCCCCGGGTGTCTTGCAGTGCTGAGTGCCCACAGGCACCGCCGCGAACCTGTGGGTGCCATGGCTGGTGCTGAGCACCTGCGGGTGCCACGAGTGATGCCGCAGGCACCTGTGGGTGCAATGGGTGATGGGGTGCCTGTGGGTGCTGCAACGGGTGCAATGGCTGCCAAGGGTGCCTGCGGGTACCACCGTGGATGCCCTCGGGTGTCGACCAGGATGGCATAGGCACTGCTTGGTGCCCTCGAGTGATGCTGGTGCCATGGGGGGTGCCAGTTGATGCTGTCCAGCAGAACTAGTGGTGTTTTTTTCCTTCTGCAGAGCTCTTCTTCTTCCACGGAACTTGTGGCAAGATGTTTTCCGTAGAATGAAGTCCTGTTCTGCGGATTATTTTTCCGCAGATCTTAGTGAGTGGCTGTCTGAGTGGGATCTTGTGACATCCAATGGTTTCCCACTGATGGAACTCTACTCTGCTGTTCTGCCAGTGGAATCCCTCATTCCACTCAGCATTTTCTCAGCTCCTTATGTGGTACCGAGCTCCTCGACACCCTTCCTGGTGGCGGAGTCTCTAGTGGCTCTGACCTAGACCTCCATTTAGAGGTCCTTCTGGGGTAGAAGTGCATCTGGATGAGTCTCTCCCTGTCCTACTTGTCAGTGTTACAGTGGATGACTCATTTTATAGACTGGAGGACAAGCCTTCTCTATCACCAGAGTCCATGATGGAAGATCTTTTCAGTTATTCCTCAGAGATGGGGTCCACTATAGTATTTCAAACTGCATCCATGGACCAAATGCTTCCGTGTCTAGACTCTTTTCAGTTGTCAGGACAATTTTACTCTGTGGAACATTCTAATTCAATGGTCGGGAGCCATTCAGGCTCTTCCACTCCTTTGATGAGGGTATTTAGCCCCCTTGTGATACTGCCCCTTTGGTGGCTCCATCGGCAACAGGTGGTTAACATCTTTTCAGCTGTGATTATTGGTCCAGTCACTATTCCAATTATGGACACTCAGACTCCTCCTGCCCCTCAGATGGACGACATCTTCGTCATTTTTGTATCAGGCAATCCATGCGAGATAGCAGCCTGAAAGCCTTGTCAGGCTCAGACTAATGGAAAAAAAAGAGAGAAAATCATCACAGCACATGGTCTAGCCTGAAATTACCCGATACCATCCTTTTGGATCCGGCCAGGTTCCACCTCAGTCTTGAGGTGGTCTTCTCTAAACTACAGTAAAGAGTACCTGACTTCTCCTATCACTAGGGGAAGTCCGTTTCAGTGGAGGTATGGGTCATCTCATTTCTCCAAGAAAGGTTTCTTTTATTCAGAGATATTCCCTAGGCCTAGGTAGCTGCCCAGTCTGTTGGTTCCCCCCCTTTTTTTTTTTTAAATCAGGCTTTCTTCTCTTGATCAGAGCCTCAGAGCAACAGAAGTGACTCCACAGCAAATCGGAACTCAGGTTCCTAATCCTTGCTTGCTTCAAGTTCACAGACGGCATGCTCCTTTCTTGACCATAGGTCAAGTAAGTATTTTTTCAGGGATCACTTCTTGATATTCACACCTTCAGTTCCGTGCACTGGTTCCATGCCAGTCGCTCACGAAGTTGCCCACTTCGAGTGGGTGATGAAACTGTGATGTTTGTTTTTCATCAGCAAGCAAACTAGAGTCCTTTCTTACTCCCTTCAGGAAGGCCAGAGTGAGTCATGCCTCACCACGTTGAGTCACTTCTGCCATTATTCAGTCACTTTCAATGAATGGGTTAGCCCGAACTTGGTCCTGCTGTGTCTCCCCTTGATGCAGATCTGCCTCTATTTGCCTTAGAAATCCAGACCCTGTTTTTTCTGTTGGAATATTTTTCCAAAGTGGACATGTCCTGCTGTACACTTTCCCTCTCTTCCCTTAGTTCAGAGACTGCTACTACAGATGTAGGCACACAAGGGCAGAATGATTCTTTTTTTTGGAATGTGAATTGGGTAGGATCTGGTTCTACTAGACCACCACAAGAGGCTTCTAAGTCGTGCTTTGGCCTTCCATCAGGAAGGTTTCAGTGACTAAGTGGAAACCATTCTCCTTGATGAGCTAACCCCACCTGGACCTCCTTTTGCTCATAAAGTAAGGGGTTCAAGTGCTCCTGGACCTGTTGTTCATAGGTCAGCCATACTTGGTAGTGGGGGTTTCCATCTGCGATTTTCGGTCTACCCTGACCCAGTTGACTTTACTTCCGGCTTTTTCAGTTCCTGAAGTCCTTTACTTTAGATTAGTACATGTCTTTGACACTATTAGTTTTTCTCCTAGACCAAATTGTGAGGCCGGGTTCTCACCGCTCTCCTACAGTGATTGCTACCTCCTGGCAGAGTTTCATTTTGTGTCCATTGCAGTCTTCTGCAAAGTGGTGGGTTAGAACTCAAGCACTTATCTTGTAAACACTATGTTCTAGATGCTCTTTTCAATATAGCTCTTTTTATTAGCAGGACAGTCCTTGGCCATCCTTTCTGAGTGAGCCCTATCTCCTACCACCCTACTCAGGGTTGTTGGTTTTAGCTCGGTACTCTCCCACTAGTGTGAATGAGTGATGGAGACTTGAGTCCAGGATGATATGGAAATTACGTACTTACTGTAATTGTTGATCTTCTTGGACACAGTCTCCATCACTCATTCACATGCCCACCCATCATCCCCTGGGCTCACTCGTTTTCTATCCGTGTCTTCACAATCCTATGGTTCAGGCTGTGAAGACATGGTTCTTTGACCCTTCTTGCAAGGGCCATCTGGGTCTTCTCAGGCCCAGAAAGTCAGGATAAGTTGTTTTCATTACTTACGCTGCACCTCCCGGTTGAAAATGTAGTGAGGTGGTTGGAGGGTCGATGCCTAGATAGCCTACACAGGCGTGAGCTAGTCTCATGGTGCCGACCCTTCAGAAAATTTTTGGCTCCCATTTGGTCCTAGCACCTCTGGTGCTATCCCACTAGTGTGAATGAGTGATGGAGACTGTGACCAAGAAGATCAACAATTATGGTAAGTACGTAATTTCCATTTAGTTTCCCTGGAAGCATGGACATGCAATGACTTCAGCACAGGTCAGGCGCACTCCCGCACCCGACCTACAGACGCCTGTCATCACCTCCCACTGAAGCATGGCCATGACTATTACACACCCAGCCTCCACTGGGTGTCTCTGTCTTGTCAGGAAACGGTGTCTATGGGCTGCTCACCTTACCCCCCCCCCATGGCCGACTCTGATGTACCACGTTCACTCACGAACACGGGTCATCAGTGTCACAGGCAGTAGCACTACCACTGTGATGGCATGCCAGCTGTCACAATGCTGAATTTCCATCATCCAAAATGGACTCAGGATACTGCATGTGGAAGAGGCTAGGACTAGAACATTTCTAGCAATGTATGGAAGGCAGGCAGTTCTTACCTTTTGACATATTTAAAGCAAAATATAATCTCAGGCTTAGTGATTGTTACATATATTTACAAGTCCAACATTAGACACAGGCTCAGTCTAGAAATGCTCAGGATACCAACACTCCCCCAACCTCATTACTACAAATTATTCAACAGGTAGAGATGGATGTCCTACCAGATCACCTTATCTCACTCATATCGGTCATTATGTGATCAACAAGACACTCACACAGATGACCTTCAGACTAACTGGTCCCAGAAGCTAAACACACCAATCTTAAATTAACTTAGGACCATGGCAGAGGAGAAATCGAGAAAAGCCACATATTTCCCTGCACTGCAGGAGTTTTTGTGGAAATGCCAAATAAGATACTTTAAAACACCAGTCATACAAGCAAAATATAAGCTACAAATCACTGCAGTCTGCTGGAGGAAGTTCGGAGAAAGCATGGTGCACTATACACATATATTATGGTCCTGTCCCAAACTCCAGCCCTTCTGGACTGCCGTTCAAAACGCTATTAATGACATACTCCATGTATCCCTCCCTTTTGAGGGAAAAATACATATCTGTCTTAGCATTTCCTGCTACCCTTAAAGCACCACACTCAGATATTTACTCTGAATCTTGATCACGATGGCGTGTAAAGCAATAACTAAAATTAGGCTTCAGGTTCCACCCTCTACAATACTGAACCAGCATAAATAAATTAACCAAGTATGCCATGGAAAACAGCCATGCACAGCCTTAATGATCAACAGACTTTATTCTTGACAAAATGGACCCCTAGATCCAGTACATTATGGAGGTAAATGACACTTTCATTCCATAAAGATCTGCAGTAATGACATGAGCTTCCCCCTCCTCTCTGTGGACTCCTGAAACAAATTTAAAATCAGATTGAAAAATATATTAATATATAGAAAACTTCAGTTCAGCCAACACTATTTTTTTTTTTACAAAAACTCACAGTGGATACCTTGCTTCATTGTCCTCTCCACCTTTTTGTAAAGTAACCCGGCCCCCCAAATCCAAGTTTTTCTACCCTAACCCAGAGTATTTCCTAGTTACTCTCTTATAAAAATTGGTTAACTGAATTACATATCTGAATATGATTACCATAATCTGACAAATTGGATTATGCTAGCGTGCTGTTCTATGAGACTGACTGGATTTAAAATATGAAGACTAATTTTATTTTACCTAAAATGAACATGAATAGAAATACTTGTTTTGTCCTTTTTAGGTTTCAGAGATGTATAGATGCTTTTTATGATTAATAAAGGTATGAAAAGTGAAGAGTGTTGTAACTGCATGGAACGGAAATCAACTCCGGCCAGGATTTAATGATTGTAATGTATGACTGTTGAAAACTTCATAAAAAATTCTAAACAAAAAAGGAAAAAAAAAATAGTTGTCATCCAATAGTCTAGTAGTGTTGTACAATTATGTGAAAAAATGTAAAGTTACCATCGCTATCTGAAGGGACTCCACCAATGATTCCTTCAAGACCATGTTTGTCAATTCAATCTATAAGAATTTCTCCTTGTGAGTTACATACTGCATCTTTTGATTTTTCTGAACTTGCTGGATCTATAATTCTTCAAGCCACCCTGGAATTAGGTTGGCCTCTTCTCCTGACTTACAGGATCCCCTTATACCTATCCCATGCATCTTAAATCCTGTAATTGTTGTTGCCCCTACCACCACCTCCAGCAGGCAGTTCCATTTGTCCATCTGTATACAGATTGATAAAAGGGAGGACTCACTAACCAAAATTAAACAGATATTCACTCTTTTTATATAAAAATTCACAGTATTTTATTTTTCGTTACAGTGTTAGAAAAACATTTCAGACAAAATCCTTCATCAGTGTGAACACTGCATCTAGATAAGTAAATAAAATAAATATTTTAAATTGTGTAATAAGGCCTTTCTAAAGTAAAAATAAATTTAAATAATCAAGTTATTCTTACCAAATAAATAACAGCCTGCTGTGTTATTTTCAATATGTAGCTATATTTTATATATAAAAGAATCATATGTATATTTTAGTATCTAGGCTCATATAAATGAAGTCATTTTTAAACAAATATACTCAGCAAAATAACCACAACTTAAAGTACAAGACTTTTTTATACAAAATAGTTCAGTCCATTCTTACTTTATAATCTTTTGCTGCCGGTACCTATTCCTTTTATATTTGTATTCTTTCTGGCATAATCTAGCAAGAAAACAAATCAGGTTTATGCTTCAGCAGGTTTCAAAGTCTTAAAAACCACAGTTTTCAAAGTTTGTTGAACCTTTTTCCAATTCATTAAATACTTCACCGGAACCTTTATATCCCATGTATACATATAAACTAACTTATTAGAAAGCCACATTTGTAACCATATTAACTAAAAAGTACCTTGGCAGTGCTTAAAACTTTCTTCTGCCTTGTAATCCATTTGCAACAAAAATGTAAAATGGCCATTTCAGTCATATACTTAATACCATCCAACTTCAAAATAAAGAAGACTTTGTAGAGCATTTTATACTTTCAACAATCTTTAGATAGCTAGAAACTGTTCTAACTTCCTTGTTTAAAAGGATTTTTGTAATCTGATGTGGCAGCTCGACCTCCTGCTTTCTCGCAATGGAGGTGCCACATCTGTGTTGAGCATTTCTTTATGTAGGTGAATTGGGCATCCTGGCAACCTAGAGCGGTCACATGACCAAATCCTGTCATGTGCTGCTCACTGCTGCCCTGGGTGCCTGACCTGTGGAACAGCACACTGAAAAAGAACGGTGACACCTACAAGTCTGTTTAGATTATTTCAGTTCTTTCTTGAAAACACCCATATTCTCATTTGCTTTAGTTACTTTATTCATTTGTGGTTATGTTTATGCATCATGGACATTGCACCATTCAGGAATCCACAAACCAGTGTCATAACCGGAATCTTTTAACATGGAGGTCACCGGGGGGTCATAGTTTGGCATTCCTCTTAGTTGGGGGTTTCTTATAGTCAGCATCACGAGAGGTACTGCTGTGTTGGCAGGCCAGCTAAATACTACCTATTCAGTATAAACTGCCTAGTAATATTTTACATTTCATGTAAACCGTGGAATAATACTCCGCAGTTTATGTAAACCGCGGAATAATATTCTGCAGTTCATATAAACCGTGGAATAATATTAGGGGCCTAGCAGGTTCTTAGCTGACACTATTATGGTGGAGCGTGGTAATTTTATATTTGGTTAATAAAGCCTGACATTGCTGTCTCCGTCGAGTGCTGGTGTTTACTTTTCCTAGTTGTAAGAATTTACACCGAGCACCTTCCAGTGAGCGAGAGAGCTGTTTTGCTTCAGTGACGGAATGATATTCCACAGTTCACATAAACCACAGACTAATATTCCACAGTACATGTAAACCATGGAATAATATTCCATGGATTTTCTATGGTTTACATTAAATTCTGTGGCAATCTCCTTGGCCATGGAATCATGGAAAAATCGGGCCTTGTTACAGACTCCTTCACCACTGATTGTTTCTCACAGCTCCAAGATATACCTATGCAGATCTTTGTGTCAGAGCAGAATGGATTTAAAGCCTCACCGTTGAAAGCGTGTCCATTTTTTTTCAGTAGAAGAAAATGGGAAAACTATAGTTTTTATTTACAATAAAAACATCAAAGCAACCTACTGTCTGTGTCATTTATTTATGTATTTGTTGGGGGCTGGGACGGGTATAACCTTCTCAATTAGCAGGCTGAGACACTGACTGTACATATGTCTAGAGAGATGAGACTGTGCTCTTTAAAACAGGGTCTCACATTATACACACATTTGAGATTCAATGAATTAGTGCTTGTAAACGGTTGCCCATATTGGCTACATGGGGATAGTAATACTAAAATGGACAACAAGAAATAGCAGTGCAAAAAATGTCCTTTTCATTTAATTTCATAAATTCAGACTGTGCTTAGTATGGATCCGGAATGGAAGAGAAATAGTCTCCTAAATGCATCTCCTCTTTCATATCACACTGACTCACTCACTACATTGTAAAAATACATTTTACAACCCCCACTGAGCTTGACAATACCCAGCATAGTCACTGTAAACCATACCTAGGGTACATGACACCACATGCAATTACATATGCATCCATCAAAGATCCCATTGCTAAGTACTGCTTTAAGAAGCTGTCCAACTCTGAATACCACATTGCCATAATAGTATTAAATGATGTACTTTTGGAGTTGGCAGAGTTGTCTAAGATGTTTCAGAAAGTGGTCTAACAACAGTTGAAGCTGTACAGCTTGCTAGGGCAACAATAAAAAAAGATCAGAAGCCAGTACCTGGGTGAAACTGTCTACTGGAGCCAATCAGTAAAACTGATTTTGGCTAATTGCACAGCTGGAGTAAGCACAGCAGAAATTTTGCAATTCACTGGCCTGTTATGTAACCATCTGGACAGCTGATTTCCTGCAGGTGAACTTTCTGACTGATCTGCCTTTGATTTTGCAGCAATGCCACATTGCAGCTTTGAGTTTGGCTTATCAAATATTGGGAGACTGTATAGCAAATATCATGACTATTTATTTTCATCAGTGGACCAGGGAGAAATTGTTAGCCAGCACAATGACTTCAGATTTATAGTTGCTGAAAAAATAAAGGGAGGAACATTAAAATCCTTTACTGACATGATCCACTTTGCTTTGACTAATGTGCAGTACAGCATGGTGGCTAAACTTATTGATGTATGTGCTACATTCCAAGCTAAACAAGAAGCTATCATGCATAGAGGTTCCTACACAGTCTTATCCTTCTCTAGAAGAGATTCTCCATAGGGAGGTGCAGAGTGAGAAGGATATGATAGCACAGAGAAAAATCTTGGGAGTGATAGAGGATCGTGTACTGAAGCAGAGAGAAGTATGGCTAAGTAGGACCATAACTATCTTTGGGTAGAAGGTTTCACTCAAGGATTCTCATAGGAAAGTTAGGGAAGATTTGTTGCTGCTCTTGGAAAGAGCATTAGGATTTTATATCTCCAGAAACATGGTGGAGTCCATAAAGTTATGTGGAGATTCTGAGTCCACAACACAAATTGATATTACATTTAAAAATCCTCATAAAGCTAGCAGCTTGCTGTCTCCGGCCAGCAAGCTGGATTGTTTGGGAATACATTTAGTTAACACGTTAGACTTGGGTGAAGTCTTTTCATGGTTTAAACAGACTAAGGATAGTCCAAAATCAATCTTAGAGGCAGATAAACCCCTGATTGATTTTGGAATCCTAATTGACCCTAATACCTACTCGCCACTGACAGTTATTGATTAAGCCTGACAAATGCAGCCTGTAGATAATATCAAAAAATGAACTCTGAATGCCAGCTGGATTTGGATAAGGGAGCTGGGAATTGAAATGTGGATGCCCTTTCTGTACTTCCATGGAATACTGAAGGCATCAATCTTAAAATAATTGACCATGAAGTAGTGAGATTTCTGGATAATTTTGATATTATTGGACAGCAAGAAACATGGTGTATAGAAAATGTAACTCCCAAATTGACTGGATAGTCTGTCTTTACTCTGCCAGCAACTAAAGATAAAAAGTTTGGAAGGTTGAAAGGGGGTATTTCCTTTTTTATCAAAACTTTGCTAAATTTTCAGTCTGTAATGATTAGCAAGGGACTAGAGAAGATCATTCTCTGCAATATATACTTTCCCCCTCGCAATAAAGCAACTGACCTTTTCATACAGGATCTGAAAATAGCACTTGACGAATTGTCAAATAAAAGTATACCTTGTCTTATAATTATTTTGGGAGACTTTAATACCAGAATTCCTTCTCATTTTTTGGATGATGTATATTGAGATATGATCCATACAATATATATAATTAATCCAAATATCTCATATACTAGGACTGCTCAGGATCTAAAATCTAACCTCAGAGGTAGGGAATTGTGAAGGGGCTTGGCCAGTAGAAATTTCTGTATTTTAAATGGGAGAACTCTGGAAGATCTAGTTGGATCCTTAATGTATAGAGGACCTACTGGATCTTCAACCCCTGATCAGGTTTGGACCAATTTGGATGCAGTAAAGCTGATCCAAAAGTTAGAGATCATGGATAGATTGGAATCAGCACACTGATATTGTAATTAATATCAAATGCCCTTTTGGAACTTTAAGGAGTGAGGCACAACAGGAAGAGAGTCTGGGAAGTCATAAACAAGAGAAGGATTGGATGGGAGCAGATTCATTAAGCTAGTTTCAAAGAAATTCTTAGTACAGGAGTCTTAGGTGATATTCACGAGTTGGTCCTGGACAAAAGTAAGGCCTTTAATATTTTGGAGAATTGGGACACTATTCATTCTTTACTTGGACCTAGATGTAAAACAACGTATCATCCTAGGTCCCTTTATAAAAAGTCTTAGTTTAATTCGGTATGCCTACAGGCAAAGAAAGAGTCTGGAGGAAAATTATGACAGCGTAAGAAAAGAAATAAGTCTGCAGCAGATTTTAAATTGCTAAAGAGTAAAAGAGAAAAATATAGGAAAATTCTCGAACGGGAGACACATAAACATACTCAGGGACTTTGGGAAAAACTGAGGCAGGCTGTTTTGGATAGGGGGTGGAAGGTGATTTTGGAATATTGTTGCCCAAGGATATAACAGAGCTGCCAATAGGATTGAAACCTATATTACACCTGAAGTTTGGGCAACTCATTTCTCCAAGCTCTATTATTCTCATGAAGAGCAGGAGACACCTGATGCTTTCAAAATACAGGAGAATGAAATTTTTCCAAGAACTATCTTGATCACAGAGGATGAAATCCAGATGGCACTGATTGGCCTTAAGGCAAATAAAGCACCAGGTCTCCTAGGTGATCTCTATAAGGTTTTTATCAACTGATGGATTCCTTTTCTTCTTTTGCTGTTTAATGGCCTGGTTTAGGGTACTCTTACCCTGCCAGTTGGGCAGGTAGTGTTATATTCCCAATTTTTGAAAAAGAGGATCCGAATGACCCAAGGATGTATAGGCCTATTAGTTTGATAGATGTTCCACAGAAGATTTTCTCTAGGATACATTTGGGCAGATTGCTGTCATGGGTAAAGGACAACTCAGTATTGAATGAGGCACAGAACAGAATGGTTTCTGGAAGGACTGTTCTACAGTACAACATTTTTATGTGCTTCAGCATCTGATCTGGAAGTGTACTAAAGTGAGAAAAAAAAATTATATTGCTGTTTTGTGGATTTCTCCTTGGCCTTCAACAGGACTAGTAGAAAAATCCTTTGGGCTACATTAAGGGATCAGAAGTTGGAGGCCTCACTTCTTGATGTTATTAATAGACTCTATGAAAATATGTGGGCAAGAGTCCAATATAATCAATATGGTCATCTAACTGATAGATTTGAGACAAATGTTGGGGCAGACAGGTGTACTGTATTTTGGCCCCCACTCCATTTAACATATACATTAATACAGTCTTGGATCAGCTAGGTAACCCAGATTTACGTACTCCAAAAATTAATGATCAAAGGATTGAATGTTTAGCATATGCAAACAATTTAGTCTTGCTCTCCACTTCAGTCCTAGGTCTTAAAAGAAAATTGTCTCACTTAGAATCTGTCTGTTCTCAAAGGAAACTAAAAGTTAATCTCGGCAAGACCAACATTGTAGTTTTTGGCTCTCAGACAATGAATATGGTAGGCTTTAGACTAAACAGTAACCATATAGACACTGTTAAGTGTTATGACTATTTAGGTGCTCATTTTGCCTATAGCCTGTCTTGGACCAAACATTTGGAGGCTATTCAATTTAAAATGCGATCTTCTGTAAATGTCCTAAAAATATTTAACGGCAAGAAGGGGAAGTCATTGGTGAGTGGGGTATTAAGAGTTGTTAATGCCAAAATTAGAATGAGCATGTTATGTGCCTCTGAAATCTGGGATTATACTAAGGTTAGAAAATTAGAAATAATTCTGCATTAGCTATACAGAGACATCTTAATATTTTTAAATGGAATGCCAAGCTGCATTCTTGCCTTGGAGGTAGGACAACATTCCTTGACTTCTCTCATCTGTGAATGACATATTCTCTTTCTGCTGAAACTTTTTGTTTTGCCCCAACAAAGATATCCCAGAATGTGTGTAGTGGAAGCCATCAAATTGGACAGCATGGGATATGTACATTTCTTTATTCAACTTATTAAGGAAACAATAATGTTGGCCAGATCGGGCCACCTCTTATATAAAATTTACACAAGACCATTTCAGGAGATTAGGCAGGATGTCAAATTGAGGATTATTGACTTAAGACATCAATTCTTTCTATGTTCAACTCTCCAAGCTTAAGTTATATGGATTTTATAAAAAAGTAAAGATTTCATGGGTATATAAGCCATATCTTTTTTTTAACCTGCCTAAACAAAGAAGAATCTATACAAGATTCAGAAATGAAAACTATCATGCTCAATGCATTCATTTCAGACAAAAGAGAGGGTTACTTCCTCCATATTGTAAAAGTGGAGTGGGGACTATAGATGATCACAAACATGTGGCACTCTTGTGTCCTAGGTATGAATCAACTAGGAAAAAACTGCTGGGTGGATTGTTAGGGGGATCTCAGCCTCCCCCGGAGGATCATTTGGAATAATTGTTTAGTATGAAAGAGAAGAACATGGTAGAAATCTTTGCAAGATTTTTAATCTCAACTCATTTGTAAAGTTTATTAGGGGGCTTGAAGTCCTGTGGAGTTTTTTTTATGTGAAAAGGTACTCTGTTAAATTGAATTGCACTGTAGAGCTATTTAAGTTACTTGTTGATTTATTTATTGTCTATTTATATTTACTATGTATTTTGTCCTTATTTTAGTATGTTGTAACTGTTTTATGCTGAACGATAAATTGTACTACTACTATTATTACTACATTCCAAGCTTCTAGTGTTGACTGTGAAAGAGGCTTCAGCCTCATGAACTGCATTAAGAGCAAACAAACTGCTTGGAAGAAAGCCATTTAGATATGCTGATGTGAACAAAATTGTTTTTAACATCTGATTGAAAAATGGATCTTAATAAAATATGTCCACTGGATGAATGGGAAAGACAGGAGAGAAAAACAGTAAATGATGATTTCTTAGCAATTCATCATCAGCAGCACCCCTTTTAGATGCATGCAAGACTCTTTAAAATGTATATAATTTACATGTTTCCAGTTCATACTGTTATGGCACACAATACACATCCAAGCTTCAGACCGTGTCAGAATGTATATTTATACTTTGCATTGAGTATTTGAGTGTTTGGTTATGTTTTCTACTGTTTACTGACAATAAAATATATCACTTGTTTGGGCCATGCAATTTGCGCACATGAATAATTTTTTTGCACAAAGTGCCACACACACATATCAGTCACCCACCCAAAGAGACTAAAAATTAGAGGGAATATTGACCATGAGAGATAAGGTCTCCTTACACTGAAAGCAGAAAGATGCTGGCTGAGCTAAGCTCAGTAAGATCGCAACCACAGAGTTCTTGGCCGCTGGAGAGCCAGTAAAAGAAGTTTACTTGAAAATCTAAAAGTTTACTTGAAAGTCTAATTTTGGGTGAACTTGAAGAGAAAAAAGGGCAATGGAAAACATAAAACATATGCTCTGGGACAATCCATTCCTAAGACAGAGTGACCACTGCTTCCGTCTGTTAAAACTGAAAACAGCTGAAAACTTGGAATCTGAGCACTGTGGCTGGAGGCAAACAGACGAATCTGATGCCGACCGGACTGTTGCAATTAAGCTCGAACAACTCAGTTTCAACCTTCACTGTCTAACCAACCAGAGAGAATTTCCAGCACTGACATCCTCCTGGATGCTGTTAGTGACCACTCCCCTGATCTCTGCTTCTGGTCAAACAGGTGCCCTAAGCCTCCGGCCAAAACAGTTTTGCACCGGGTCCTGAAGAAAGGGCAGTGGGAAAACCTCCAGGATCATCTTCTAAACTGTGACTGGTCTATTGACACTGCACATAACATCAACCAAGCACTGAAGTATTTCATCACCAGATTCAATCATGCCTGTGACATCTACGCCCTTATCAAAAAACGGAAGATGAAGGGGGCTAATAATCCTTGGATTACCCCTTCCTTTCTAAACCAGATGGCCTTCAGGGACAATCTTTGGCATTGTGCCACCGGCAAACAGGTTGACCTTCAACTGTACAAAGCAGCTAGGAATGCCTGTACCTGCGAAATCTGTCTAGCTAAAATCCAGCACTTTAAGGATGAGCTCTCAAACTCCTGGGGCGATGGCAGGAGGTTCTGGGATAACCTTAAAGATCTGATGGGCACTCAGTGCAAATCCTCGCCCACTATTATTGAAGTTGAGGGCAAGACCGTCCAAGACCCCAAGCACATTGCTGATACCTTAAACAATGCCTTCACTGACTTTGGTGGCATTCTCCCCCCTGACTTTTTTGATACACCAACCTGCATAGCAAAGGACAATAATGCCCGCCCCTCCCAAGGCCCCCCACATTTCATTTCAGGAGAGTCACCTTAACTAGGCTACAAAATACGTAGGTTGGGTCCTAGGCAAAACTAGATCCAGTGGTGACTCACTTGATCTGAAACTCCTTCATCTAACCCTGAATACAGTCCTACTATCCCTCTCTAAACTGCTGAACCTATCACTCTGCCTTGGGCAGTTTACACCTATCCACAAGAGTGGTGACCGAACTCATCCCTCTAACTATTGCCCTATTTCCATTCTTCCTCCCCTCTCTAAAGCCTTTGAATGCATTGTCTCAGATCAGCTTACAGAATACCTCGAGAAATATCAACTACAGTGCTCGCAACAGCATGGATTTAGGAAGGCACATAGCACCACCACTGTGCTACTTGAATACACTGGCTTTATACACAGTGCTTTGGACCAGGGTCCCCTAGTGGGGGCAATGTATATCGACCTCACAAAAGCATTTTATATGGTCAGTCACACCCTATTACTTAACTCACTCCACACCGTGGGACTCTCAGCTGAGGTAATGGGTTGGTTTGAGAGCTACCTTGGTGGCCAATCCCAGAAGGTCAAAATAAGTAATGCGCTCTCCAACAGCCGCCATGTGCAATCTGGAGTCCTGCAAGGATCGATCCTAGGTCCCCTGCTCTTTAATCTATTCCTCAGCACCTCCCTTAGGCTTGCTTGTCTAACCTACTTTTCTATGTGGATGAAACCATCATTTTCTCAAGTCACCCTGACCCCCTCCGCCTTGAACAACAACTACTGGACAGCTTCTCTGCTGTTGAGAAATGGTTCTCTGACCACAAACTCCTTCTTAATTACAAAAATAACCCCAAATCTCTGCTTTTCACCAGTCCTCACAACAGGAACAAACTACGCCAGTTGACAGTCTTTAACAATCTTTTCTCACCCGTTGAACAGTTCCAGCAGTTCAAATACCTTGGTATAACCCTAGATACCTCCATGTCGTTTGTCACCCACATGGACCATTTAGCTAAGGCAGTACATATGAACATACGAACATATGAAATTTGCCAGCAGAGCAAAGGTCTAAAGGTCTATCAAGTCTGCTTGAATGTGCAGCTAGCACCCCTTCTTCTGCAGCTGCCCCTCCCTTCCACCCTTCCTTCACTGACCCTCCCTTGTCCTGTTCCATCCCCTTTGAAGCAGTCCACTGTTCTACTGGATACCACTTCTGCAGGTAACGCATTCCACCCAGCCACTACCCTCTCTGTAAAAAAGTGTCTCCTCATCTCCCTCCTGAACCTTCCTCCCTCCAGTCTCATGTCATGCCCCTGGTGCCCCTTCCCTCCCTTACTTTGAACAACCCCTCTGTACCTGTCTTGTTTATTCCTTTCATGTACTTAAAGGTTTCAGTCATGTCCCCCCCTGTCCCTCCTCTTCTCCAGCGAGTACATGCTCAACTCCCTCAGCCTCCTCTGGTATGATAAGTCCCCCAGCCCCTTGATCATCTTTGTCGCCCTGGGCTGCACCCCCTCCAGTAACTTAATGTCCCTCTTCAGATACGGGTGCCAGTACTGCACGTAGTACTCCAGGTGCAGTCTAACTAATGACCTATACAGTGGCAGAATCACCTCCTCCCTCCTCGAGGATATACCGCTTGCAATACAACCCAGCATTTTGTTGGGATTTGCAGCTGCTGTCCTACATTGTCTCGAGTTGTTCATTGACCCTGTAAATGAGCACCCCCAGATCCTTCTCCTCCTCTGTCTGGGCTAGCTGCACTCCCCCAGCTGGTAACTTCTCCTTGGGTTCTTCATCCCAAAATGCAGCACCTTGTACTTTTTGGCATTAAACTCCAGTTGCCAGGTGTCTGACCAGGTTTCAAGCTTTGCCAGATCATCCTGAAACCCCTGCCATCCCCCTAGGTCATCCATCACCGCTACTACCTTGGTATCATCAGCAAACACACTGATCTTGCTCGTGATGTCCAATGATGTGTCTGAAAAGAATATCTTAAACGACACTGGTCCCAACACCGGGCCCTGTGGAACACCGCTCGTCACTACCCTTGGGTGTGAGAGCTCCCCACCCACCAACCTCTGTTGCCTTCCCTGAAGCCAGTTTCCTACCCATCTCACCAGCTTTGCACCCGCCCCTGTTCCTTCAAACTTACTTCCCAGCCTTCCATGTGGCACTGAGTCGAATGCCTTACTGAAGTCCAGATACAGGACATCCACTGCATGGCCCCTGTCCAGTTGTCTGGTTACCCAGTCATAGAACTCCACCAGGTTGGTTTGGCAGGATCTGCCCCGTATGAAGCCATGCTGTCTGCTGTCCTGTAGTCCTTTGGCCTCTAGGAGGGCCACCAGCCTCTCCTTCAAGATAGTCTACATTAGCTTTCCCACGATGGATGTGAGGCTCACTGGTCATTAGTTTCCCGGTTCATCCTTGGGGCCACTCTTGTGGAGGGGCACCACATGAGCCATCCTCCAGTCCTGAGGTACACACCCCGAATGTAGTGAGGCATTAAATAGGTCTGCCAAAGGTCCTGCAAGGACCTCTGCCAGCTCCTTCAGTACCCTGGAGTGGATACCATGTGGGCCTGGCGTCTTGTCCACCCTCAGTGCCTTCAAACCCTCTGAACTCTGCCCTCCATGATTTCCCCATCTGTCACCCCTTCCCCCCCATTTCTGCCATTCTTACCCCTTGGGTGTCTCCCCCTTCTTCTCCTTAGTAAATACCGAGCAGAAGTACTCATTTAGTGCTTCTGCCTTATCGCACCCTGCTTCCACCCAACCCCCCTCCTTCCTAATCCTTACTATGTGGTCACTTGACTCCTTTTCTCCCTGATGTACCTAAAGAAGTCCTTCTCCCCCTTCTTAATGCCTTGTGCCAGCCTGAGTTCCGTAGATGCCTTGGCTCCCCTTACTGCCCTTGTCACCTCCTTCGATTCCGTCAAGTACTCCTCCCTGTCCTCCCCCTTCCCTGCTTTCTTGTACCTCATAAAGGCAGCTCTTTTCCTCCTTAGCTTTTCCATGACCTCCTTGCTCAACCAGTTTGGTTTCTTAGCCCTAGCCTTCTTGCTCTGGGCCTTGCAGCAGCTTTTGGTTGCCTCCACTATCCCTAGCTTTATGAGCTCCCACCTCTGGTTAGTGTCCATACTAGATTGAATTCTGGCCAGGTACCCTTTTACCACTTCCCCCATCCTCCCAAAGTCGGTCTTCCTGAAGTCCAGCACTCTTATGTCAGATTCCACTCCTTCCTTGCCCATATCCAATGTGAGCCATACTGAGTGGTGGTCACTCCCTGACAGCGGTTCCTCCACTGTAAGTTCTCTCACAAAGTCCCCATTTTCCAGCACAAGGTCAAGGGTATTCCCTAACCTGGTTGGTTCACTGACCATTTGCAGCAGGAAGCTGTCCAGGAAGGCATCCAACAGTACCTGCTCCCTTCTGTTTCTGGTTGTTGGGGTACTCCAGTCCACTCCCGGCATGTTGAAGTCCCCCACAATCACCACACTACCCTTCTCGGAGGTCCTCCTGATCTGTCCTGCTAGTTCCCTGTCTAACTCCTCCATCTGAGATAGCGGCCTGTACACCACTCCTATTCTGAGAATCCTATTCTTGGAATCCTGGATTTGCATCCAAAGGACTCCGTATTACCTGCCTCCCCTTCCTCCCTTACACACTTCAGTCCTTCCTTCACAATTACATATAGTGCCACACCCCCTTCTTTCCCAATCACCCTGTCCCTACGAAATAACCTGTACCCTGGTACAGACAGGTCCCAGTTATTGAATTGGGTGGCCCATGTTTCTGTGATGGCTGCAATGTCCATTTTTCCCTCTGTCATGAGCACATGTAACTCTGCAGTTTCCTCCCAAGGCTCCTAGCATTAAAGGTAACCACCTTCCACCCTCCCCCCCCCCATCCTGCCCTCCTTTACTAGCATCACCAATAGTACTTGCCATTTGTCCTTTGTCACTGTTGTGGGGGGTAAGCTCATATGGTTTCTCAACCTGTGGTCTGTGCATGTCTCTTGCCCAGTTGCCACCCCCCACTCCTAGTTTAAATTCCCAACTTCCTCTATGTACTCCTCCATCCTCTGTTTCAACATTTTCTTTCCCTCCTCACTCAAGTGTAATCTGTCCTTGGTATAGAGACTACTGTCCTCCTAGGTCCCTCTCCACCTCCCCAACAGCCCATACCCTTTAGCACAACACCAGGATTGGGCTCTTATATAGGCATAGGCACTGTCTCACACCCCAATGCCCTCTGTATAGCAATCAACAGTTCAATATTCTCCTTAATTGACTACGGGCTAATTATTTATGGTACTGCCATGGATACCATGCTTAAAAGAATCAGCATAGCCCTTAATATAACCTGCAGACTAGCTACTGGGGCATATAGTCTCACTCATACTTGTAAGCTGTATGCTCGATCTAACTGGCTAGACCTTAAGGGCCGTATAAAGTATCAGACCCGTTTGTGAAAAAAATCCATCTTGGTCTAACTCCTCCAGTCTTCCTAAAGCTTCTTAACCAGATAACAAACCCTCACCACACCCGTGGAATGTCTAACCTGGCCTAACAAGTCCCATTCTGTCACACCTCCATAGCACAGTGCTCCTTCAAGTACAGGGCACCAAGCTGGTTAAATGACCTCCCACCATCACTCTGCGACCAGTCCAAGTTCGTCCCCTTTAAGTACAAACTTCACCAGCACATTGCAACACAGTGCAGGTGTGACTGTCTCACCTAAGCTATCCCACCTCCAATTTATCATGAAACTGCCCCCCCCTTGGACCTTTATTCCTCCTCCATTACCATTCCCAGTGATCTAAGCTTCCCTATTCTGTCTGTTTTATCCCCACTTCCCATACTCCCCCCTCCGCTCCTATTCTACCTCCCCTTCTGTCATGACATAGCCTTTGCCTGGCTGCATTGCTTTTATTCTGGATTCTCCTTAAGTTTGCACTTCATTTTGTCTATCATGCACTGTTAACTACCTGTTTTTATGTTTGCTTGCACGCATGTGCAAGAAACATAGTGCCATCATCCGAGTTTTCGGAGGTGTGTCACCCCCTCTTCCAATTCAGTCAGTGTGTTGGCAGGCGCGGCCCCAGTCCGCCAATGCATGCTGGAGCTGTCTATGACATCAGATATCACCTGCTCATGTGCAGCGCCCCCTACACATACACACACACCAAACACACTTGCATGTCATTACTCCCCCCCACACACACACTCTATAGCCGGCAGGGGTGCCCAATCCCCGTCGGCTGTGCTGCGCTCCCCAAAGCCATCCAAATGCCATGCTGGGTGCCACCCCAGCATGGCAGCGCAATGGTATAATAGCAGGGTTGCCCAATCCCCGTCGGCTCCACTGTCTCTCCCAGTACAGGGTGCCACGCTGGGGGCCCACCCCAGCGTGGCAACTAGCGATATGGCCGATGGGGATGCCCAATCCCCAGTTGGCTCCACGCCCCAACCAGTCATCCTTGTGCCACGCTGAGCCCACCCAGCGTGGCAAAGCGTCCAGCGTCGCCATGTTAAAAAAAAAAACCTGTAAAAAAGAACAGTCCCATGCAGTCTTCCTGCCCCCACAACCTGCACCACCCATAGCACCCTGCCTCCCCACACACCTCACTCCATACTTACCTCCGGACCTCGGCGCGGCGATCTTGGTGGACCGGGAACATGTCTGCACTCTTCAAAGCCGACCGCGAACTGAGGAAATGCCGGTAAGCTGTATAAAGGGATAGATAGGGTTTTTTCAACTTTGTTGCATATCTCAGGCATTTTTTGGAATTTTTGCACCAAATTTTCAACATGGGGTTTTTGGGACCCCTTCTCATGAGTGATGTCACTGTCATGGCATTATTCGGGCCCGAAGGGTGATTTCGCAGTCACTGCACGAAATCATCTTTTGGGCCTGACTAACGAAACAACACTGCCAGTGTTCATAAGGTGGGCTCTCAAAGAAGCGAATTTTGAAAATTTGGTGGAAAAATTCAAAAATGACTATTTCTGACGTCGTTACGCAGTTCCTCATGCGGCTTGTAAGTTGTAATTTTCAATATTTTACTCCAGATTTTCAACATTGCCATTTTACCACACCTTCTTATGAGTATTACAGCTGTCATTTTTCACATGTCACCCAAAATGTGTTTCCGCCCATGTAGCGCACAATGGCGCAGTCGGTGTGTGAAATCAATGTACGGGACAAATTAAGAAAATCACAGTGACACTGTTCATGAGCAGAGGTCTTAAAATGGCTATGTTGAAAATTTGGTGAAAAAATTCCTAAAAATGACTGTTTTACGAGCGTGCATTGCGCAGTTCCTACGCACGTCGTAAGTTGTGAATTTTCAATATTTTCACTCCAGATTTTCAACATTGCCATTTTACCACACCTCCTTATGAGCAGTACAGCTGTCATTTTACATCTTGCCCAAAATGTGTTTCCGCCCATGTAGCGCACAATGGCGCAGTCGATATCTGAGAAATCAATGTATGGACACATTAAGAAAATCACAGTGACACTGTTCATGAGCAGAGGTCTTAAATGGCTGTGTTGAAAATTTGGTGAAACTTAAAATGACTGTTTTATTTAGCGTATGTTATGCAGTTCCTATGCATGCTCGTATTTATGTATTTTTAATATTTTTACCCAGATTTTCAATATTGCCATTTTATTACACTTCCTTATGAACAGTACAGCTGCCATTTTCATATGTCACCCAAAATGTGTTTTCGCACATGTAGCGCACAATGGTGCTGTTGGTGTACGAAAGCAATGTTTGGGACAGATTAAGAAAATCACAGTTACACTGTTCATGAGCAGAGGTCTTAAAATGGCTATGTTGAAAATTTGGTGACAAAAGTCCATGAAATGACTGTGTTACGAGTGAGCATTGCGCAGTTTCCATGCACCCTCGTAAGTTCATGACTTTGTAATATTTTCAGTCCAGATTTTCACCAGTGACATTTTTCCACGCTTCCTTATGAACAGTACAGCTGTCATTTTTCACAACATGGCCGAAGTGTGTTTTCACACTTTCAGCCCAGAGATGCGTGGCGCTGTGGGAAATCATTGTTCAGGACAGATAAAGAAATTCGCAGTGACACTGTTCATGATCGGAGGCACCAAAATGCCTGAGTTGACAATCTGCTGTAAAAAATCCCCAACCTAATTATATTACGGGTGTGCGTTGCACAGTTTCTATGTACGCTCGTGACTTCACCATTTTTTTAAATATTTTTACTGCAAATTTGCAACATTGCCATTTTTTACACCTCCCCATGAACAGTACAGCTGTCATTTTTTACATCCTGTTCGGAATGTTTTTGCACCTGTGGTGCTAAATGCCGTAGTCGTTGTGCATAAGCAGCTTTCGGTTAACAAACTGATATTCCCCCTGTTCATGAGGTGGGGTCACAAAAAAACATGTTGAAAATTTGGAGTGAAAATACCAACGAATGCCTGAGGTATTGGGGTTTCCAACCATAGCCAACCCTGTAGAGAATGACAGGTATCAGGGTGTGACTTGGGATTCTTGCCTGTAATGCTCATACCATTCCACACCCTGCAGCCAGTGAGAGAGGCATCGGGGTATGCCTTGGACTCTTCGGCCCCAAAGTTCACCCCATTCTCCTATATCGCACCCATCTCACCATATTTTCTGATGGAATGGGATGCGCATAAAGTAAGAACCCCAAGGCACACCGTGACACTTGTCAGTGTCTGCAGGGTGGGGTGTGGTGAAATGGCATGGCCGTTATGCCTGGACGACCCAAACGCACACCCCAATGCCTGTCACTCTCTGCAGGGTGGTGGTGGGGTTGGCTTCAGTTCAATACTTCACTGCCATTCCTATTACGCAGCTCTGTAACTTCTACACTACCACTGCCAATGCCAGCAAGCAAACATTCGACATTGACAAATGCTTGTTTGTAACTTACTATGTAACTGTGTTTGTCTTTTACCTGATGTGGAACCTTTGTAAAAGAGCCTCTAGCTCAAAGGCATTGTAATATGAGAAATAAATAAATAAATAAATTAAATAAACTCCCTGGTGAAAACATTTTCATGGCTTAGCCAGACTGCACAAATGTTCAATTCTTCTACCAAGTGTACTACTGACAGGTAAAAAAACATTTTTTTTTAAATCTGTAGCAGATTGAACTGGATTAGAACTAGAAATACTGCCCTCATTTCCCGAACATTATATGGAGATGCTGTTCCTGAAAGGAGCAGGTCCCCCGAGTGGGTAGATGGTTCATGACTGCTCGAAAAAGTGCAGACTGGCATCTGTTGTAGAAACAATACTGGAAGGGGTTCGAAAAGGGAAGCCCTACACTTTCACTCACCAACTCCAGGATTGTCATGGCTGAGGGGAGAGGAAGACTGTGGTCTAGATAATCTTCTGATGTCGGATCCCAGGCCGAAAGTCATCCCAATTGGGAACTAGATCTATTGGTGCTGCCACGTGGCACTGCCTGCATAGCAGTCCGAAGAGCTGAGGCTGATGACTGAGTTCTGCATCACTGGACGTTCGTGAATAGAGCATCTTGTCTGGAAGATGAGAAGGAGACCTTCCCTAGTTTCATGCTGAGGACTGCCTCCAGGTGATCCAAGGTCTATGATGGTTCAAGAGAGCTCTCCTCTGAGGTCACCACTCAGCCGTGGTACTCAAGCATCCCCAGAATTCTGCCCCGTGGAGGCAACCCTGGATGCAGTAGCAAGGCCAAAGTAAAGTGCCTTGTACTGGAATGCCAGACCAGTATCAAGAACATGACATACTTCTGGTGAGACTGATGGATGGGATGTTCAACTCCCTACCCATGTGAAGGTGGGTGCCCATGAGAACTATTGGAGTTCTGAAATCCCCTGGCTGAACAGCTCTGGAGATTGAGCTCAGGACTCCGCCTGAACATTGCAGGGTGCACAAACTTATTGAGGTGCTCCCGATGCAAAATGGGTTTAAAAAAAATATATTTTTTTTTAAATTACAAGTTACCTTGCAAAAGGATCTTGACCTTGTTCGCTTGGCGAGAAAGGCGCTATTGCTCCGATTTGAGCAAAGTGTGTCATGGAGTCTGATGCTACCTGCATACTTATAGAATGTCTGGAGAACAGGAAACACAAAAGATGTCCCTTTGAGAGGACTGTTGAAAGACCATTGCCTAGCCGAGGACTAGAATTTCCAAAATCCCCTGCGTCCTGTGCTGTTTCGTGCCCATTCTGGGAAAGAAATCTTATGGACTTCCATCTAGAGAAAAGAAAAAGGGCAAGGATTGGACCTCACTGTGAGATATTGGGCTTTGGGCTGGTGCCGTTGCATGGTGTCTGACCAGGGCCCCTCTAGGATGCTGTTGCTTTGACAAGGAATGAGCCCTTCTTGTCCTGGAGCCTTTAAAATGGCATCTAGGCTGAAACCGAGCAACAGACCTTCCTCAAAGGAAGGGAAAACAGCTTAGATCTGAAGCTTGACAACAGCCCAATGCCCAAGCCATACGACCTGCATGGCTGGCACAACATAATAGAATGAAAAGCTGACATGTGCAAATTCTCCACTGTAAAATCACATAGAAGTGGAGACCATTGTCGCTAACTGCAACATGCTCACTGCTTCCACGGTAGGGGGGAATGAAGCTGCCCAGAGAAGTGACCCACAAGTTAAAAAGGCCCTGGCAACTGCAAAGGATGCTTAGAAAATGCACAGGTTGTGCCGATAAGGCAAAACCCTCCTACATACAGCATCCACTAATTTGTCGCATGAATCTGTAAATGCCACAGGCCCTGATAGGAATATTGGTACTTGACTGAACTATAGAGAGCCTTGTCTACCAGTGGTGGAGCTTCCCATGTACAAAACTGTTTTTTTTAAATGGAAAAAAAGCCATGTCTTCAGATCTGCAGGGTGCTTTTTCTGATCCACACCAGCTCATTCTGCTCAATAAATGGATCACATTAATAAAAACAATGATATATCCACTGTCTCCCTGCACTGAGTCTCCCTGTGCTGTAAGGAGCTGCAAGCCACAGCAATTAAAAGACAAGGACTTGTTGTTAACCAGGAGAGGAATTGGATCCTTCACAGGGCTCCATCCACTTTCCTTCCTATTCCTCCTCCACAGAGGGGACACCCTCTTTTTATAGAGGAACTATTTTGTTATCTTATTTTAATTTTTTATTTATTAAAGGTCAGGAGCGTCCCCAAAGATCCACAAAATTCTCTACCTGACTTTCAAATAGTCAGGGGCGGAATCTGCCTACACATCTGTCTCCGCAGCCTGAGCTGCGACGCACCTGGACTTGCCTGTGTGGGCCCCACCTGACCTGAGGGGCTTGGTATGGGGTCGGATGTAACTTCTGTGATGCCCTGTGGGACATCAGGGCTCACAAACACACCGAGGAGCAACGAAAGTGAGAAGTTTTGCAATTCTGCTTGCCACTGCCAACTAAAGATCCAGATGTCCACCTCCCCAGCGGAGAGGACCGGCTGTGGGGAACACTTAAGAAAACTGTGATGGACAAAATAGGAGGGTAATAATAACCCACAGGGGAGGGCCTCACCACCCTTTGCAGGTCTTATACATACATATATATTTTCTAATTAATGGTCTCTGATAAGTCATGGTGCCAATATGACAATCTTGCTTATAATAACTGGCTTTCTCTTTTTCCCATAGGGAAACCCGTGGCATAATTTGCCGTAACAAAGGAGTGTTAATTATGGCAAACACACTCCGGGTTTCCCTCACTCTGCACATGCACTCACCGCGGCTCTTCCGTATAGACCACTCGCTGCCTTGTCTTGACCTGGAGACTACCACCACTCGGACTCGGAAGGAAATTATTTAAAAACAAAAAAAACAAAAATAAAAATCAACTCCCAACTACCAAGAGAAAATGACAGGCAGGTGACCAAAATAAACATTTTAATAAATAAACAAAGGCAACAGAGAACCGCGCTGAAACCTAACCAGACCATGGTCGCACATGAATATTTCTTACTTTACATAATTGCTGTGGCGAAAAAGGGAAACCCAGCAATTATATAAAATAAAATACGGGGTGGTATGTGCAACGAGAAGTTTACACACAACTTCGGTGTTAGATTTTTCACAAACCCTTCGAGCTTCGCTCTCAGGGTTTAGGTAGCATCTAACACTTTGGGTGTGTACAAACTTCTCATTACACACACCACTTCATACTTTATTCTATATGTTACAGTACAGTGACAGAACTAGAAAAATGACTAGTTTGCTTGTGCTGAGATATTCTATGTGGCACTGTCACGCTAAACATGCGTGCACGTGCACTTGCGTGAACAGGAGCACAACTGCGTAACATAAAAACAGGAATTTGCACCAAAAAATGCACTTGCTTGAGTTAACCACACAACATGCATGCACTGTCATGCAGCTGCAGCAATTTTTTTTTTTTATTACTCCCTTCTCCTCGCAGCTCTCCCCCTCTTTGGGAGACACCTACAGCCTTTTCGGCCCTTGCTCACCTACCTGGTGACCTGTGCAGTCTGTCCCCCATGGAGCCATGGTTATACCCCCCAGGCAGGTACAGAGCAGGGGCCTTTACACCCCGAGACATCTGTGTTTCGTCGGAACGCTGTCTCCGAGCCGGTAGGGACATTAAAGTTCGGGGCCTGGTGCTCCGTCTACTGGGGGGCTGCACGTTTTTTTCTGGTTTTCTCTCAGTGTGCCATGTCCCTGGATGTCAAGGCGCTGAAGTGCCGACATCTGGCACGTTGCCCCTCTGTTAAGCGTCGGACTTGCTGTATACCTCAGGTCTCCACCCAGGGCCAGACAAGAGCCGATCTCTGGCACCTCCCTCCCCCCAGAGAGGACGAGCAGTCCCTAGGATGCTCAAGTCCTCTCCCACGGTTGGCCCTCCAGCTCCCGGGCTCGTTCCCAAACCGGGTCGCTGGCCCATAGTGGAAATACAACCGCTGCTGACAGGCCAGTCTGGATGCGTCAATTTTAACATGCAGTATAAGAATGGAGTGTGCGTAAAAAAGCACACTTGTGCGTTCTTCAATACACAACTTGCTTGCTCTCTCTCTCTCTCTCACTCACGCAGCTGCGACAATATTAAACACACTTTGCGTGCTGACAGTAGCACGAGAGAAATAATCATGCAAAAACTAACCAGAGAAGCAGCATGCACCCAACTGCCGAAAAACAGCCTGGTGGCAGCAGCTCGAACATTTAGAGGGCTAAGGAAAAGGGAGGTACTCCAAGCCCTCTGAACATCACAGTTGTAAAACAACACTGAATAAAATACAAAACAAACATTGATTTTTCTTTTTAAAACATCAACACAACCTAACAGCTGGGGGCGGACCCCCCCAGTAGACCCAGACCTACCCTGCCCCAGCGTAAAGACAAAAAGTAACTACCTACAGCACCTTTTTTTTTGTTTAGAAAAAACGGAGACCATTAAAATACCCTAGAAGGCATATGTGGCTCCCAGTCCACAAATGGAGATGGGTGAAGCAGGTTAGTCAATTGAAAAGCTGCAGCTTAACAGGCACAATTTTAATTTAGGGGTGCTCCCTGAAAGCAGGCAGCCCCAACCTGCAGTGCAGAATTGTAGCCCCAACATAAATCTTGAAGGTCTTGAGAAAAGATAAAAAGTAGCTCTGTCCCCTTCAAATGGCACAGCTGAACTGGGGAGTTGGTGCTACTTTGAATCCTCATATGCCCAACATTCTAAAGCTTGTGCTGTGCCATTGTACCTGGTGGGGGTGCACTATACCCAGTTGTTATGACTTCCCATTGACAATGTGCAACACTACAGAAACTGTGATAATGCTTCATCCTGGTGTGCTTTACTGTATCTCCTCATACAAATGCCAGAAGCTGCTGCCTGGCAGAAGCATCAGATACACCATAAGCCAAGTACTGCAAATGTTTGCCAATCTCAGCACCAGCAGACAATGTTTTTAGCAGATTAGTCTTGGCAGAGGTATCAGGCAAAGCCTTCCACAGGCTGTTGTGATGTTTGATCATGTGGGTCTAGTAGTTTGCAATATTAAGGTCCAATGATGCTGAGGCGTAAGTATGTTTGCACATCACATCCAGCCTCCTGGATTCCTCATCAGGAGGCAAAGTACTCATATGTCTAGGGACTCTAGACCTACCATGAGCCGCCACGACGACCACAGTCAGTTTCTGGCCGGTTAGCATAATAAGGCTTAGCAGATGGTGCAGGATACTGCTCGCAGGGAGCTTGGTCTGTACCATGCAGCCAAAGTAACATTCCCTAATGCAGGATATATAGGTGGAATGATAATGGAGGGGGCAGTAGGGCACCTCCAAAAATTCCATGAGATTCCTTTTAGTGGAATCTTCCTCTTCCATGTCAAAGCCCATGGCAGAATGCATTTGCTACATCGTGGCTTGAAAAGACGGGCCCTCAGGAGGAGATCTTGGGGTAAAAATCACCAGGTTCTCACTACAGGATGAGACGGTAGAGCCTGAGTGAGGGGGACCCTCCAGAAATTGTTCACCCTCATATTCCTGCATCCTCCACTAATTGCATGAGGTCAGGATTATATTCCATATCGTTATTGTCAGCACAATCGATGATGGGAGACACAGAATGGACTAGTGATGCCGGCGGCATCTGAAAGGCAGGAATCTGTGGCGTGCTACTGGAACGCTTTGACAGGGGCTGATTACCAGAAGTCCCTGTCTGTGGAATAACTGCCTGCACTGGCAAACCTGGCAGAATGCATTGAATCATTTCAGAAAACGATGCTAGCATAACCTGTTAGTCCTTGGTGCCCTGCAAAGGGTCCAGGACTACCTGTGTCAATGAGCCTTGGTCAGACAACGATGGTGTCATACTGTCCATAGTAGGTACACCAGCACCTAAGCCAAGCACCAACCTTGGTGTCTCAACAACGGGGGCTGTAGTCAATACCGCAGGAGCAGGTGTTGATAAAGTTTTACTTGTCTCAATGCTGGGTGGGACTTCACGGGCAAAGCAGATCTGTCTTTTTCTCTGTGCTTATGTTAGGACAATGAGGAGGCCCATGATGACGATCATTCCTTGTCCTTATCCTTATCCTTAGACTTCAGTGGTCACTTTTGGCTGACAGTGAGGGAGAAGCACATCTTGAACCTTTTTCCTTCTCCATGGCTTTCAATGTCTTTAAAGAGCACCTTTCCCATATTTTTTTTTCCTGTGCCTGCAAAATGAACAGGAGTCTCACTTACCTGAATGGGAGTTCCTCTGTAACAGTTTTAACATTTTCTGTTAAGCCCCCTAAGGAAGGGAAGGGATCGTATTTTGCCCAGGGGAGGGAAGCTAGCAGCTCGATCTTTTCCACTTCCTGATTTCCGTCGCCATCCTTGCACTTCCGTGTTTTGTGATGTCATTATATGCCTAGCGTGGGTACGTGCTCCTTGCAAGTATATGGAGCGTCATTTTAAAAGTTATTTTTATGATTTTAACCCGACTTGATAGTACAAATCGGAGCTAGTATTCAAGTAACAAGGCTCTTGTTTTCTTAGCTTTCTTAAGGTATCGCCACGTAGCCTGATTGAAGTGCTGGCAAATCTCACAAGTCCTCACATTGTGAAACAAGCCTAAACAGCACACATGAACTGCATGTGCCTTCTCTTTATAAATCTTATCTCCGCACTTACAATACTGAAATAAAGGCTCTTTCGACTTTAGAGGCATACAGAGATGATAGAACACTAATAAAAGGAAAAATGACAAATGGCAATGGCTAAGTTGACATTTTCTTCAGCAGGTCCAACAAGGATGATCGGTGGCAGAAGAACGAAGACAGAAGTGATGGGGCTGCCGACATTTACATACGCTTGTAACATGGCATAAAAAAGAAAAACGAAATGAAGCACTCAGATAGGTGCAAACACACCATGTGGTACAGTAGAAACCATGGTCTAAGTAAGCAATAAGACACTCCAGGGTGTGTGTTAGACACTTTAACACACGGCTAGGAGGCGTAGTGAGGCACGAGGCCACCGGCCGAGTGCGTCCAGCCTCCTAGCCGTGTGTTAAAGTGTCTAACACACAGACCCTGGAGTGGCTTATTGCACTTATGAAATGGCTATCAAAAATACAGATGTATGTGATGGCTACAATGTATAGTATTTAAAAGTGAAAAGTTTAATGTTGGTCTTCATTTTTAATAAAATAGTTCCTCCGCCTACTGTTTCTTTTTGACTTAAGGAATTTTGTCCTATAAAGGCTTCTGTAGTTTACATGTGGTTTTCATGGCAGTATTCACCCCCCCCCCCAAGTTAGCAATCGATCTGAACAGCCACTCAGCTGGTGGGCCATGAGAGAGTTAGTGGCTGTACTTTGTTAAAATGAATAATCGGCAGTCACTTCTGATTAAAATAGAGAGAGAGCGAGCGGGCTGGGAGACAGATTGCAACACTTTGCGTTTTTTTTTCCCCAGGACAGAGATTGTGGCAGTACTTTGTTAAATGAATCATCGCCTGTAATAATCAGCAGTCGCTTCTGATTAAAATGGAGAGCGAGGGGGCTGAGAGAGAGAGAGAGATCACGTTTTGATTGGGATGGAGAGCAAGTGCGGGCTGGGAGACAGATCGCAGCACTTTGTGTTTTTTTTCCCTTTGCTACGTTCTGCATGGATTTAAAAACAGAAACATTAAAAGACCAAGCCCAACTAAACAGGAGGTCAGGTGTATTTATTTTATTTTTATACAGTTAGGCTGGCACCACTTATGCGAGAAACAAGATGGCTACATTTTCATTTCTCAAGGTTCTGAGTGGGCAGCTTCACCCATATCAATGCCCGCTTGGCACAGCCTGATCCCTCTCCCATGGTGTTAGACATATTAGCACACTCCTAGCAGCCAATCAGAATGCTGCTTTTCTACCACCCATTTCATAATACCACAGTAGATCATGGTTTGTATTGTAATACCTTGGCAATCCACTGCAGATAAAAAGCAGTATACAAGTAAAAGCAATATGCAAATAGCTTGCAGTGTGTAGTTGTCCCAAGTTGCATTTACTAAGAATTTTCTTGGCACAGGATATTTGATTTTTTCAAGACTGTTCTATATTGTGACAACAACAGAAGTTCATGAGTCACTAAAGATTGTACATTTAAACTCCACATATACTGTTAATTATGCTGCAGCAATATTTCTGTAGAAGTGAACAGTTACATACTGTTACCATCCCTTCTGATCTACTGCTTTCTAAGCAACTGTGGGTGCAATGCATTGTGGATGACTGAATAATATTATCTGGCCTAGCCTTGTCTTGGTGAATACACAGTGGTAAAGATAAGCATGCAGCTTCTATAACCCAAAGCAAAAATAACAGACACTGAGACAAACAAAGCAAAATTAAAGAGAGAGGGTACCTCAGTGGGTGAAAAGAAAAATAAATTGAGAGAAACAAAAAGAAATCAAAAAAACAGACTAACAATAGTAGTCAAAACAAGTATTTGAAAGATGAAAGCAGTAAACGTTATGTTGTTCTATGTCCTGCTGAGTTAGGCAGTTTAGAGCGAAAAAAAGTGAAAATAATATTCTGCAAAATAGTAGTTGTTCAATAAAGTGTTTTTCAGATTGGCTCAGTTCAGTACATTTGGAAAAAAGGTGCTTGTGCTACTAGGATTGTGTGACAGCCACCTATTGGTCTGCAAAGGAACTGGAGAAAGAAAACTAAAATGTACCATAGCACACTCCCATCATGCAGTGCAGCCCACATCTTCTAATACATAGAGAGGAAAATCAAAGCACCTAGAATAGAAAGTGTATTGCAAGTTTTTGAAAAGTTGTAAAATATGTTTTGATGTTAGAAAACTTAAAGCTTGTAATGAAAGTTATTTTAACAAAAGTGAAATAGTAGCCACAATATTTCCAATAGGTGTGTTCCAATTGTTTTCAAGTATATGTACATCGTGTTTAATAGCTCAATTTATAGTATTCTGAAAGTAAATCAGTGTGATTATACTCATTTATTCTAAGACTATTAGTTATACAGTCATTGCCATGTTACAAGCAGATTAAGCTACTCGAAAGGATGGGTCTACAGTGGAATTAATCCATGGTTGGTTGGACCCACTCGGCCTTCGGCCTCGTGGTCCAACCCCCCCAACCATGGATTAATACCACAGTAGACCCATGCTTTCTCATGGCTTAATCCTTACATAGACAATACATGTCATTGTGGATGCTGACGGCTTATAGTTCCAAAGGTGTGGCCTAATGGAAGAGATATCCTTGAAGGTTTGTAACTTCAACGACTGAAACAGATAAAGGTTTCCTTGATCAGACAAGCGGTTGATGGTGAGAAAAAAATGGAGGTGGTATGGGGTAGTCCATATTATACAGGTGGCGCTGACGTGAGTTAATGTAGGCAGTCCCAGATAGGCAGAAGTTTCCTAGTGGTCTGGACATCAAAAGCTTACAGTGTCAAAAGTGGGGCTCTATGCATGGAGAGGTTTTTGAATAAGATCAAACAGTATCTTCCCGCTAGTTTCTTTTAGGCAGAAAAAACAATTACGATTGTTGCTGCTGTCCCTTCACAATGGCACAGAGAGACTAATCAGTTGGAGGCTGTGGAAATAGTCACCTATTACCACAGTTCTAACTATTAGTCAATTCACATCCACACTTTGAGCATGCTCAGTTAAAAGTTATCAGTCACCAGAATGTCCTCAAACTAGCTCCTCCCATCATCTGTGGTACCATTCTCTGGCTCTGCCCCAACTGTCATTAGATCTGTATTGCTGGAACAGGAATCTGAAAAAGTCTTGCCAGGGGAGGTTGTGTGGGTTGTGTGGATATGAACGGAATACCTTCAGCAAGACCTTTGTGTGGGGGTGAAGGACACCTTGTCCTAGTGGAAAACCGTGTATGGAGATGCAACAGAAAGCACCTAGTTTTCACTCTCCATCTGGCAGAGGGGACAGTGCTCAAAAATGTGTTTTTTCACAAGTGCGACACCTCACACTTGTCCAATGGGGTCAAATGGTTTACTCATCAGCCAAGACATCACCAATAGTAAGACCCATGGTGATAGAGGTTCTCGCACTGGAGGGGACAGCAGCTCCAGGCCTTTGAAAAAGTGTCCATCCACTTTCTCCTGGACCACCATTGGCATACCAACCTGTGCCTGGTATGCAAAAATGTGGCCAGGTGCACCATCGGGGACATGGCTGAAAACCCTGACTGATAAATGAACTAATAGTAATTGAGGACCCACACAATGGATCAGGTGTGGGGATCTGCTTCCTGCCCAACACACCAGTAAACAAACCGTGGCCACTTACAAGAGTAAGTCTAACACAGAAATACAGAATCTTGACAGCAGAAGGAGACCAAAGGTCCATCCAGTCTGGGAGTCTGAGTCAACTCCTTCTGGAAGGCCTCCAGGTTTTGGATGACAGTCTCACACAGACCCAGAGCCTAACCTCTAGCCTCTCAGAAACCAGGCAGACAAGTTCAGGGACTGCTGATCTACATGTTTGATCATCCCTCCTGATCTCATCAGCAGGTCCAGAAGCAGAAGAAACAGACACAGGAGCCTGCTGCTGAGGAGGAGATCCTAGTATCAGAACTGGCACGGTCAGTCCAGAGCAATCAGGATCAGGTCTACCCTGTCCGTGCATCCCTTGAGTATGCTGTGGCTCAAGGGAAACTTAGTACAGGCAAGCAGATGGCCTGGGACCCAGGGCCGGAAGACATCCCCCTCCCACCACACATCAGCATTCCCATCTCAGGCCGGGGTGGGTATAGGCCAGCCTCAGTTTTCTGTTCTCTTCAGAGAGCAAACAAGTACACCAGAGGTACACCCCACTGGGTGAACAGATGTGATACCGCTTCCTGGTGCAGAGATCACTGGTGAGACATATTGCCCACACTGTGGAGAGCGTCTGCCTGCTGGTTGATCAACCCTGCAATGTGGATTGTGAACAGATATGCTTACAAGCAGGTACCAAAGATACCAAAGCCTCCTGATATAGTGGAATGAAGTATGTTTAACCCTGCTTGTTCAGGTAGAACATGGGGGTCGTGATGTCAGTGTTGATTTGCATGACCTGACCTCCAATCAATGGAGCAAACTCCATCAGTGCCACGCATACTGCCTAGAGCTCTAGCAGGTTAATGTGTATCTGGGTCTCGTATGTCAACCAGAATCTGTGCACCCTAATTTTGCAGGTGAGAACCCCACCCCACCACAACATACCCATCATCTAGAAACTACTTCACCTGGGACAAATGGGATGCCCTCTGAAAGGTGAGGGGGGATAACAGCCAGCAATCACCTGCACCTGCATTGGCTGGATAAACCCAACCGGCTGGTTCAGGTTGTCATGATACTACTGGTGCCCTAATTCCCATTTATGGGGCACATATGCTCAAATCCCGGTAGAAATGCTAGCAAGGTACCCAATGTAATGGAACTGCGATAATATTAAATATCTTGGTGTGAGGCTTGGTAAGAGCCCAACTGACTCATTTAAGGATAATAACCCCCCCCCCCCACTGCTGCAGCAGATACAGGCTGATTTACAGAGGTGGAATCTGTTGCCTCTGCCATTCCACTCCAGGCTTCAAACACTTAAAACAAATGTGCTCCCAAGGCTCCTCTATTTATTTCAGGCTGTTCCCTGCCTGGTCCCTCAGAAAGAGATGGCAAATTGGCAGAGAAGAGTGATGACGTTTCTATGGGCACATGCTCGCCCCAGAGTTTCAAAAACAACTTATTCCTCCCTAAGCAAGAGAGGGGGGAGGGCATGTCCTAATACAGGATTATTGGCTGGCAGCACAAATGAAAGTGGCCCTCTAGTGGGTGCACCCTAAATATAAGGCCCACTGGAAACAGATAGAACTTACACAAATGAGTACAAAACCCTTGCAGGCTATTTTATTTAACCCCCCTCTCAGATAGATCTGGATGCATATTCCTTCATATCAGTATGTACCACACTCTGGGGGTGGATCATGGGCACTAAAAGGGGCCTAATAGGGGACACTGTTGAGCTTGAGCAACGAACAGCAAATTTTTACAGCTCTTCATAACTTGGAGGGGAATCTGCCTTAATCCTCCATTGGAAAGCCTTATTTTGTATTTTCGACCTCACCACTGTAAAGACCGTCCCAGAAAACACAAAGATGGGCAACCTTAAAAAGGATAAATTCTCCGGTGGAGCAGGAAAAAGTAAGGGAACTGGAGGACTCGGGAGACCTGAAGACACCATTGCTGCCAGAGAGAGGCCTGACTCGAGAGAGACTATCACTACTCTGGGTCACAAACTTCAGATCCTTATTGTATCTATGTCCACCCTAAACCAAAAGATGGATGATTTTAATGGCTGGGTCATAATTTTAGAGTCGGCAGTAGAAGGCATTAAAGGGGAAATCCGCGATGTGCGTAAGCAGGCCAATGCATCTGCAGGTGCGACTACGCTTATGATTAAGGAAAACCAGAACCTCAGGGCACAGCTGGAGGCCCTAGAAAATCAGGACCGTGCAGCAAGCGTTCAGATTGTAGGCCTTCCTGAGGGCTTGGAAGGCAGTCATCTAACCTTACACATCCAGGATTGGCTAACTGAAAAACCAACATCAGAATCCTCAGACGGTGTTTGGGAGGTGAAGAAAGCTTATAGAGTGACTCTGCAAGGTCGGTCACAGAATTCAGAAGAGCCGCGAACTCTAATGTTGTGACCTCAGGTGTAGCAGCTCGAAATAAAATTTTATGATGTGCCTGTAGATCAGCTCCCCTGTTTCAAGACGACCCCCCAGGTACGCATTTTTCCGGATATTAGTTACACCACCCGGCAACATTGAAAAAAGTTTGAAGGAGTTGCACGCACCCTGAGAGGATTGGGAGTACCACATACCATAATTTTCCCTGCCAGGCTTCGGGTGGTACACAACAGTAAAGTCTACCTGTTTTCGGATACTGTGGAGGCTGGCAACTGGGCTGATCGGAGGGCGGCTGAATCGGGCAGAAGAACCAAAGGAATTGACAATGAGGACAATGAGACAACATCCTGAAGGCTATTTTATGGACAGAGCTCATTACTTTGTGGTAACTTTGTTATAAAATGCCCCCATGTTATTGTTTGATTTACATTAATTACACTCTAGCTCAATCGTTAATACAGAGGGACAGGACTTCATAGTCTCCTCTTTGCCTATAATTGTAAATTTAAACCTGATTTGAGCTGCTCGTGATGTTTTAGTACTTGCTGGGGGCTGCAAGTTTTGTTTAACTGCTTTCCCATGTTTTGAGTCAGGATTAAGAAAAATGGCTATGTTTACCCTAATCCCTGTTAATGTTGTGCACTAAGAGATTACAAAAATGCTATAGTTTATAGAGACATTTCTCTTTTGCATTTAGGTAGATACATGGCACCACTAGCCCCTCTAGTAGGGGCATGGCTGATTCTTGGACTAAGATTGCTGGACAATTTATTTACATCAGATACTGCCATGTAACTCATGGGTTCTTTATTCAGCACATATTGAGTATCTTTTATCACACTGGATTATAATTTGTCTAGGAATCCCCCTCATGCTTTATCAATATATGGTAGATGCAAAGAGCTCCTTTGATTAAGGGAAATGTGCTATTCCCAATGATGTTTTTTCTAATGTAATGGACTGTCTGCTATATGTGCAATGTTTGTTATGAACATGACAAAATGAAAAAATAAAGTAAAAAAAAAAGGGCCTAACGGCCAAAACTATGTGGAAGTTTAGATGGTGGTGTTTAGAGGAAAACTTTTTGCTGGCTGCCCAACACTCATGGTTTCAGAGGCAGATGGGGCGCTGTGTGCTTCCTGGCAGCTGATTCTGGGGAATGATGTTATCCCATTCAAGGTAGCTAGAACTAAAGTTTCATGGGCCCCCACAAACTGCCTATACTATTACCAAATTAGAGACTACATACATGGTAAATTACGTCAGGCAGTAGGCTGGGAGGATAATAGACCCTTTCCTTCAGCTTCCGAAATGCTGTGGGGGGGAGGTACACATGGGAAAGGAGCCATTGCTATGTTATACTGAAATACAATCGCAGATAAGGCCCATAATATACAAATTACACATAAAATGTGGGAACAGGAGTTAGATGTGGTACTGAATTCCTTTTCATGGAAAAAGTTGTTTAGAAACTGTTGGAAAACCACATCGTCACCAGGCTGGCGGGAGTATGCCTAGAAGGTTAGAATTAGATATTTCTATACACCTAATAAATTAGTAAAGATGGGCACCCTATCAAATGCGGCCTGTTGGAAACATTGTGGTAACCTGGAGGCTGGCCAGGCACACATATTATGGAATTGCCCAACAATTAAGAGTTTTTGGGACCAGATACGACAGCATCTTGTGGAATTATTTGGAATAACTACAGAGGTGGGCCCGAGCACCTGATACTAGGGCTATGCCCGATAGAAATGAAGGGAAAGGAGTGTCAATATTTATGGGCAGTCCTTATAGCTGCCTTGAAGGCAGGTACCAAAAGGTGGCTCCAGCAGACCGCACCAGTGATAGTGGACTGGTTAGAAGTTATGGCTCAGATCTATAACATGGAACAAATAACTTTTGCAGTGAACCACAGAAAATATTTGTTCATAAACAAATGGATTAGATGAAAACTATATAAGGATAAGATAAAGTGATTTTTCCTTTTGTTCCCTCCCCCACCCTCTTATCCCAGTACTCCTAGCAGATACTTTTAAAGTAATATGGATTTCTCTTTGCACTGTATTTGTTATTTGTTATCTCCCTAGTTGTTCTAACTTTGTTCTTGGTTTTTGCCTTAATCTCTCTTTTTTTTTTTTTCATGTTACATTTCATATGGTCCCTCCTTAGTTGAAGACAATAGTGAAGTCTGAAATTTAAAACCTTAATGAGTTTATGTGGGTTTATAACCAGATGTACTTGTTTTAAAATTTTTGTAATTGCTTGTAACAATGAACAATTGTTTTATGATAAATGATTGAATAAACAAGTATAAAAGAAGGGGCACATATGACAGTAGGCACAACGGATCATGACAGTCATAGAGGCCTTGAAACCAAAAAGTCAGAGGAAGTCACAGACCGGGCGCTACTGCCCAACCTGACCTTAGCAGGCAAAGGAAGAAAGATTCTATACGTTGTCTGAGGGTAAGTGGCCTCTGGCTTGGACAGAGTCCAGTGGTCTCTGGCTTGCACAGGGTCTAACTCCGCTCCAGTGAAGAGGATCACCTGATTTGGTACCAGCCCAGACTAGGCCCCCCACCCCACAAATCATGGAATGTCTGGATGACCAGATACCTGGACAGTTCCACATCCATCATGGCATTTCCTGTGACTGGCCAACTGTAATGGTAAAGTAAAGAAACACCTTGAAACCCTGACACTGGAGAAAAGCCACCACAACCGACAGGCACTCTACATACACTCTGGATGAGTTAGTGGATCCAGTTACCAAACTCTAACAAATCCCTCGCTCTTGCGAAATTCCCAGCTAGCTGGAAGTTAGCTCTGGTTACCCCTGTGCTAAAAAGTGGGGATCGGTCCAACACTGCCAACTATAGGCAGATCTCAATCCTCTTCCCTCCTCTCTGAGGTGTTTGAAAGGAGTGTGGTGGATCAGATCACCGAGTACCTCCTGAAGTATGGTCTCCAGTCCCCACAGCAGCATGGATTCCGTAAGTGACATAACACAGCTACTGCCTTAGTAGAATTCACAGACTACATTCACAAGACCTTGTATGGGGTAATTTAGTGGGATCTATTTTCATAGATCTCACTATAGCCTTTGATACCATCAACCACCCTGTCTTGCTTGATCAACTGCTGCACCTGGGGCTTTCCTCTGAAGCAGTCCTCTGGTTTCAGGACTACTTATCCTTCAGAGTCCAGAGTGTCAAAATTGGGACAGCAATATCTTTCACTAGGGAAATTGTACTTGTTGTCTTCCAAGGGTCCATATTGGGCCTGCTCCTTTTTAGTTTATTTATAAACAGACTTCCTGAAGCCTGCAAGAGCAAAATCATTCTCTACGCTGATGATGCTGTCATCCTGAGTTACAGCATGCAGTTACTTCGCTTGCAGGATGAGCTTCAGTGCTCATTCAACAGCCTGGAGGATTGGTTCCACAACAAGAAGCTGCTTCTGAACTAAAGGAAGATGAAGACAATGCTTATATCCAGCTCTCAGCACAAGGAAACTCTTTCAGCCCTAACCATCACTAATAACAAAGCAGCCCCCTGGAGCAGGTACATTCTTTCAAGTACCTTGATGTTATCATCGATGACACCCTCTCCTTTGTGCAGCACATTGACCAGGTCATGAAAGTTGTAAATACTAAACTGGGCATGCTGTATAGGCATAGGCAATATCTCACGCCTGCCGCTCTTCGTCTCACTATCTCCTCCTCCATTCTGTCAGTCATCGATTATGGACTCGTGGTGTACAGGGCTACCTCTGACACTGTGCTCATATGTGTTGCTACGGCCCTCAACAAGGCATGTAGGCTGGCTCTTGGTGTTGACAATCTTGCCCACACATGCTCCCTATATAAGCAAACCAATTGGCTCAATCTTTCCAACAGGATAAAATACCAGACATATCTATTGGGCAAGAAGTCACTTCCGGGTAAAGCGCTTCCCTGTCTCAGTGAATTGCTGCTTACTAGTACATAAGGATACATGACCAGGGATCAGGCTCGGGGCACTCTGGTTGCCTCTTTCAGAAAACTTCACTAGGCTAGCAGCCCTTTGCTTACAGGGCTCCTTTATGGCTAAATGGGATCCCTGCTCACTTACTACACAATAACAGCCTCCCCTCCTTTAAGGCAGAGTTGAAGCAGCACCTTACTGTCAATGGCACCTGTAGATGCAGGTAATTGGTGTGCTATCAATCTCTAACTACTCCCCTACTACCATGGTTGCCCACTGGTGTGCCCGGAACCATTTCCCTCCTGCCCATCATTCCTTCTATACCCCTTAGTGGGTGGGTTTCTTACCTGCCTATCATTTCAATTGTCCTATCAGTTGATGAGTGTGGCCTAGACAGTCTCTCTTCTGGCCTGCACTCTTCTCTGCCTTGCACTTACTAGAACCCTGTCTCCTGGTGGATCAGCCTGGTCCTAGCTGCCCCCCCCTCCCATTTTGCCTCCCCTGCTTCCATTGCTTATACCTAAAACAAGCCCGTTTCTGGGCTGCTGCTCCCCCTGTCCTTGTGTTTCCCCAATGCTCTCATGCAACATCTGCTGGCTAATGTAATAAAATATCTCTGATTGCTACCTGATGTGGTACTCGTGTACCTATATTATGACTACTGTGATCTATCTATCTATTACCAATTGTGTACCACCAGTGAATGCCTGTAACACTGGTTGCTTTTTAATCTAAGCATTATGTACTGTACTGTTTGTTTGCTGTGATGTATTGCTCTCTTGACAAGGTGCCTTTGTAGATGAGTCTATGACTCAAAGGTCTGTAAACTGATGATCTAATAAATAAATAAATAAATAAATACTTCAGTCACTCGCTGCTGCATTAAGCTAAAGTTCCCTTGAATGTGATTTTTTGTTAACTGAGCATAATATTGTAGCAATCTTACACTGTCTAAGCACTGTTGTAGTTCTGCTGCACTTTTTATTTTATGTGATGTTTCTCCCAGTAATGATATTGCCTAGGTAATATATTTCCATAAACTTGACGTGGAACCTTTGAAAAAGAGCATTTGCTCAAAGGTATTTTTCCAAACAATGAAATAAATAAAATAAATAAATAAAACTCTGGAAGTTGACGACTGACTGAAGGGCATCGTCACCCTGAACTGGTACATTTTATTTATTTATTTTAGTTTTTGTTGACCAGGTAAGTGCACTAGACAAATCCTGCCTATTTTCAGGCACGACCCGGGGGAGGGGGATACAGATGAATGCCAGCTGACCTTGAACCAGATTAAGGTGTTGGTGGTATTTTTCTTGAATGGAGGAAACTTGGCCATTGCACCGGGGAAATTCCCCTGCTCTTTTTCGAGAAGTGCCATGGGATCTTTAACATCCACCTGACCTGCCACCAGAACAGGCAGATGGGACCTCGGTTTAATGTCTCATCTAAAAGACGGTACCTCAGGAGTGCAGCACCCCCCTCATGCTGCACTACAGTGTCAGTATTGGGATATTAACCCAAGTGCCTGGTGTGGGGATAGAACCCACAGCCTACTGATCTCCCGGCCTCAGAGGCGAGTGTGCTACCTGATGAGTCACTGACACTACATGGTTCCATCCACGCGAAAGCTGACAAACCATTGAAGAGGTATGGATCACAATGTAAAAATATGTGTCCCAGAGATATAGAAAACTATGCCCCACGCTCCAATAATGGTATTATCTGGTTGTGGGTGACCATACAGAACTTTCACTTGCATATAAACTTGTTCAGGGCATGCAGGTCAAGAATGGGATGCTAACCCCTTGTCAGTTTGGGCACTAAAAATAATGAGACAGGAAACCCTGTAATGTTAGGCGGCCAGGGCAGATCAATTGCATAGCGCTGTACGAGCAAAGCAAATTCACACAGCAGTGTGTACAAAATGTCAGCAGACACCACATACATAAACAATGCTTTGAGAAGTCATGAATAGTTACAGAGTCTTGAACTCCAGAGAAAGTCCTGACCCAACAACTTCCAGGATCAACTTGCTCAACATAATGATGGACTACTCTGGTAGAAATGAGAGAGCTGACCCCCAACCAGGAGCTGTAACAGGATCAATGAGGATAGAGGAATGACACCCCTCAGCCCACATCTTTTTACTCTTGGGGGGGTATAGAAAGCACCACCGCCCACCCACTGTTTCGTGACCTAAACTGCCAGACTTGCCAGACAATTTTCCGCCCTGGTGCTTGGGTTTAGATGACTGCTTGGACTGCTGTTCTGAAGTCACAGAATCTAGGGTGACATTGGACCTTTCAATGCAGGTGAGATGATTCTCCACCTCTGGACCAAAGAAGCCGGTGCCCAAAAAGGGCAAATCCACCAGTTTATGCTGGATCTCTGGAGTGAACAGAGACCCACAGCCAGGCCCATCAGCACATTGGTACTGCTACTGCCACTGCATAGGCAGAGCTATCGGCCAAGTCCAGTGCTGTCTGCTACTGATGCTTGGAATGATACAAGCCCAGGAAGCAGAGAACATGTGCCTCAGACTGACTTACTGCAAGAAGTAGAGGAATCATGTCAGTGAATTTATTGAAAAGTTCATGGCCAAATCTGGCCTTCTAAGCCACATAGATGGCCTGCCAAATCTCCAAGGAGGCAGTGGTGTAGACTTGATAACCAAGGAAGTCCTGTTTCTTGGGACTCCTTGTTAGGTGGCTTCTCTCACTTGGTACCTTTGCCTTGCAGAAGACTGCTTCACCCACAAGGCCCTCTGAGGATGGGTGTTCCAAAAACCTGGATAACACACCCACAGGAAAGTACAGTTATGTAAGAACTTACCATAACAGTAGATCTGCAAGAGGATCTCTTGCAGCAGGCCACACCTACAGTGTGTAACTACCACTGTCAGGCACTAGGACCATCCAGAAACATTTCTAGCTAGCAGTCTGTCAGGGGCTGCCCACTCCGATGTCACCCTCTGACATCGGCCAACCCTATAAGAGTGGGCGACCCCTGTTCCTCCTCAGTTCTCCCACTGGAGACCAGAGCAAAGTGCCCCCTGCTGAGGAACCGAGGAGGTACCAAAGGTTCCCACCAACATGGAAGCATGAAGGGGTACACAGGCAACAGAAAGGACTACCAGGTCCAGGAGGAAGGAGGGAGGGACGGCATGGCCTGCTGCAAGAGATCCTCGCACAGATCTACTGTTACAGTATGTTTTTAAGTAACTGTACTATCTGATGTCAGGGGTATCTCTTATAGCAGGCCACACCTATGGAACAAGTCCCAAGCAGTTCTGACATCAGAATAGCCAGTCTGGGTGGTAGGAGCCAAGAGCCTAAAAAAGTAGGCCCTGAAGAATGGCTAGGCTGAAATTGGCCCTGCACCTAGAGGCAATGTCCAGACTATTGTGCTTAGTAAAGGTGTGGATAGAGATCCAAGTAGCCGCTGCACAAATCTCTGCATCTGAGACATTCCTGAAACAGGCAGCTGAAGCAGACATACCCCTAGTGGAATGACCCTTAAAGGTAATAGGAAACAGTTTTTAGACCTCTAGATGCCCTCTAATCCTTTTTTTGGCTACCCACTATTCTGATATGTTTTTGACCTTTCTTGTTAAATTAATAATCTAATTTTGTTGCCTTTGTAACTACCTTGAATCCCTCTGTGCTCAGCAGTTGCTGCTGTCTGTTTACATACTGCCTGAACATTCTATGACAACAGAAACGCACACTCCAGGCCATTCAGATGAACTGCATGGAATGGGAGATCTTACTTCGAGGGGGCACTCTTGCAGCAGGTTACACCAAAAGGACTGAAGCCAGCAGGTGCCAGGACCCCACGAGAATCTTCTAGCTAGCAGTCTACAGCGGTGGACCCCCCCCCCCAATGTTGACCTGCCTCCGACGTCAGACAATGGCATAAAAGGGGTGATCCCCTAGCCCTACCCCAGTTCTTTTCCTGCCATCAAACCGCACTCTTGGCTCCACGGACACCTTCTGCTCAAGTCAACTGCCATTACTCTCATTTCCAGCACTTTACTATTTTCAGTTTTATTTCACTTTTAATATTTTTTCCTCTGCATGTCTTCTTCTCAGTCTTCCTCCATCGAACAGTGCCAATTCAAGTGTGCCTGCAGCAAGCAAACTCCTTCTAAAATGGACATTCATCCTGCCTCTTCTATCTGGGTGAAGACCACAACACTGAGTCCTACCAGCATTGCTCAAAGTTCAACAGCAGGACCAGGATTTACTGCCAGAAAGCCCTCAAGTTCTTCTTGCTAGAAAGACAATTTGCTGCCGTGCAGAAGGAGATCCAGGTTAAAAGTTCTTCATCTTCCCCCTCTGGGGCCTCAACTTCTTTGGTTCACCATGAGGAGAAGTCGTCCGGGAAGCACCACCATAAGGAGAAGCACAAGGACAAGTCGGATTCCGGCTCCCAGTCCCCACACAAGTTGGACACCAGGGACAAACCCTTTTTGGGGGAACAACCCCTGGTGGATTCTATGGTGATTACGGCTGCTCACGATAGGTCTAAGTGACCTCAGCATCTGAGCACCCAACCTCCCGACTGGGAATCGAAGCAACTGGACCAGCTCGGCAAGAAGGTGTATGCCTCTGCCACTTGTACTATCCGCTCCCTGAATTTTCGGACTCATATGGTACAATATCAGAACGCCCTCTGAGATCATGGCATGGAGCTTGCTCAGGCCCAGCCTGATGTCACCCAGAAGGTGGAGCTGCTCAACCTTTTGAAGTCTGGGTCGGACGTTGGCACACACATCCTGTGTTCTTCTTATGACTCTGTCGACATGGCCTCCAGGGCTGCGGCTACAGGTGCCTACATAAGAAGACATTCCTGGCTCCGGGTCTCGGGTTTCTCTCCAGATGTCCAGGCAGACCTTATGGACACCCCCTTCAAGGGCCCAGTCCTTTTTGGAGAGGAGTCCAAGAAGCTCATTGCTCATCTTCAGGATTCAAGCAAAGCTATCAGGTTAGTGCACAACATGTACTGGTCAAACCAAAGGCAATTCAAGTGCTAATCCTTTTGTTGCTCCTCTGGACAACAGCTCCAAGAACAGCAGCCACAGCGAGTCACCTTCAAACGAAAGGCCACCTCTCAGACCCCAGGAGGAGCAGCTCCCAGAGCTGCCAAACCCTCCCAGGCTGCTCTGCCTACCCCACATGCCTCTACATGACTCCTTGCCCAAACCCCTGACCCCAGCCAAATCTCTGGGGGAGGTCATGGAGGGGGTAATTTCTCCCTCTATCTAGAGGGATGGTGCAGGATAAAGCACAATTACGTAAGAACTTACCATAACAGTAGATCTTCGAGGTGAGTTCTTGAAGTAGGCTATTACCATTAGGACTTTGCCGCCAGGCACTAGGACCCCACAGCAAACTTCTAGCCAGCAGCCTCCAGCGGGGACTGCCCCTGATGCCGGCTCCACCCCGTCAGCTGTTGTTATATCAGGGGGCGGTCCCCAGCCCCACCTCAGTATGCCCACTGAAGATCCGGTGAAAGGACCAGCAGGTGGACAGGAAGGGAGCATGCCATAGAAAGAGATATACAGAACTCACCAAGAGGAAGGAGGGAGGAAAAGTAGAGCCTGCTGCAAGAGCTCCTCTCAAAGATCTACTGTTATGGTAAGTTCTTACGTAATTGTGCTATCTTACTTTGAGTGGGAGTTCTTGCTGCAGGCTGTTACCATTAGGACTGAGTCCCAAGCAATCCTAAGAAAGGGAGAAAGGTAAGTCTGGGAGGAGGCTGGAAGCACTGTAGCCCTAAGGAGACAGTTAAGACAAAAGGCCTTGGAGGACCGCAAGGCCGAAACCTGCCCTTCTCCTAGAGGCAATATCCAGGCTGTAGTGCTTAATGAAAGTATGCACTGAGCTCCAGGTAGCTGCTGCAAAAATGTCTCCAATGGAGACGTTACATAAAAAGGCAAACAAAGTAGCCACTCCCCTGGTAGAATGACCCCTAACCAGGCCCGGTAGGGGTTTGTTATACTTGTTGTAACAGAAAACAATACAGTTGACCAGCCACTTGGAAAGTGTCTGCTTAGATACAGAGGTGCCTTTGCAGCGTGGTGCAAAGGCCACAAACAATTGCTCCATTTTAAGGTGTGGGTAAGGTAGTAGCGTAACCCCCTGTGGATGTCCAAGGTATGCAGGATTGCTTCCCATCTGTTTGAGTGATCTGGATAGTAAACAGGAAGGTTGATGTCCTGGTTTAACATAAGCTCGGACACCACCTTTGGCAAAAACTTTAGTTTCTTCTCAAGGACACCCTGTCCTTATGGAAAATTAACTAAGGCTCCTTACACATCAGGGCCTGAAGCTCGGAAACTCTCCAGGCTGAAGTAACTGCAACTAAAAACAAAACTTTCCAAGAAAGGAAGAGCAGCTCACATTCTGTGGCAGGCTCAAATGGGGGAAGAGTTAACTTCTCCAGCATAAAAAGGAGATCCCAGGGTGGAACCAGATCTCTGATGGGAAGCTTGATATGCAATATGCCCCACAAAAACATATGGGACACGTCCAGTTGCACAAGGGTTTTCCCTTCCAGAGGTACATGATAAGCAGAGATTGCAGAAAGATGTACCTTTATGGAAGAGTAACTCAGGCCTTGATTCGATAAGAAGAGAAGGTACTCTAGATTCGAGTTCACTGGACAGGTAAGTGGGTCCAAGCGATGGGATGAAGCCCATAAGCAAAACCGTTTCAATTTCATGGCATTAGTGGATCTAGTTGAGGGCTTTCTTGCTGCCATGAGAATGTCTGCCACTTCCTGGGAAACCCCATACCTAGTTCTGGCTAAGTCTGCAGGAGCCAGGCATGAAGATGCAGGGATCTGAGGTCTGGATGGACCAGCATCCCCTGATCCTGAGACAGCAAGTGCGAGCTCAGTGGCAGCTGTATCAGAGGCTCTACTGCCAGCTGCTGAAGTAGTGGGAACCAAATCTGCAGAGGCCACAAAGGAGCGATGATGATCATCTCTGCTCCTTCTGGCTGAAGCTTCAGCAGAACCCTCTGAATAATAGGAAAGGGAGGGAAGGCATACAGAAATCTCCCTGTCCAACAGAGGGACAAAGTGTCTCACCAGAAAACACCAAGCGTGGGCTCTAGCAAGCAGAAACTGGGCAGTTTGGCATTGAGTGGAGACGCAAAGAGGTCCAACTCTGGGTGGCCCCACCTGTCAAAAAGCTGATCTGCTACAGACTGGAGGAGCTCCCACTTGTGAGCCTTGATCTGAGATCAGTTTAGACTGTTGGCCAAGACGTTTTGGATGCCTGGAACGTGAACAGTGGTGCGGTCCAAGTGATGTTCTAGTGCTCAATACCAGACCCTCATTGCCTCCCTGCAAAGGGAGTATGAGTGTGTGCCCCCCTTGCTTGTTGATGTAAAACACCACCGATGAGATGTCCATCTGGATAAGAAGAGGGCCTGGCAACAGGTCCATCTGAAATGCCCTCAAGGTGTTCAGGACCGCTTGCATCTCTAGAACATTGATATGGAGTAGTTGCTCATCTGGAGACAATATCCCCTGGGTCTGTTTGTCTCCCAGATGAGCACCCCAACCAAGACCAGAGGCATCTGTAGCGATAATCCATCTCAGTGGTTCCTGTCAGAAAGGGATCCCTCATACCAGGTTGGAGGGGTCTAGCCACCAGGAAAGGGTCCTTCTGACAGGGTCGGAGAGTCTGACCAGTTGGTCTAGGTCATCTGACCTTTGGTCCCACTGCACCCTGAGCATTCATTGTGGGACTGTCTTATGCAGGCGGGCCAGAGAAACTGTGGGAATGGCCGCCACCATGTGCCCCAGAAGTCTGAGGAATGTCCTGGCTGGGACCTGAGGAGCCATGTCTACTGTTCTGGCTAAGCTCCTCAGGTGATCCCCCCCTTTCCTGAGGGAGGAAGGCCATGCCCTGGCCTGAATGGTATCCATGACCACTCCAATAAAGAAGAGTTGGTGGCTGAGCTCTGGGGATGACTTTGAGAGATTCAAGGTGATCCCCAACTCTCGGAAGAGAGTAAAGGTGTCTCCGAGAGTGCAAAGTAGTTGAGCTCTGCATGGTGCTGCCAGGAGCCAGTCATCAAGGTAGGGAAAGATGTAATGGCTTTGGCATCTGAGAGCTGCAGCCACCACTGCTAGATACTTGGTGAAGACTCGAGGAGTGGAGGGGAGGCCAAACGGTAAGGCTTGAAACTGGTAATGTTTTCCCTGGAAGTGGAACCTCAGGAACTTCCGATGGGGAGGAAAGACCCTTATGTACAGACAGGCATCATGCATATCCATGGACCAGATTGAGTCCCTTTGATGCAAGAGGGGAATGGGGCCTGGGAAAGTAACCATCCTGAACCTTTTGTAAGCTATAAAGAGATTCAGTGAGCTGAGGTCCAGAATGGGCCAAAGGTGTCTTGTCTTTTTTGGGACCATAAAAAAGTGAGAATAAAGGCCCCGGCCCTGTTGTTCCGGGGGGACTGGCTCTATTGTCTGCTTCTGCAATAAGGCTTGAATCTCTCCTTCAATCAAGGGAATGTGCGAAGAAGGATAATGGGAGGATATTGGTGGCGTACTCGGAGGGATCTGAATGAACTCAAGACTATGTCCTCTCCTTACGAGGTCCAAGACCCAGTTGTCCGATGTGATGCTGCTCCAACCCTTCACCTAAAGGAAGAAGTGACCCCATACTGCCTCCCCATCACCTCCACTTGGGGGGGGGGCGGTAAGGAGTGATTGGGTAGACCCGGTGGTGGGCAGAGGGGGCTGGGAGGACTTAGGGCCTGTCGAGGCGGAGCTCCCAGAAGTCTGGGCTGGTGCCTTTCTCTTGAAGCCACCCTTCTGCTGAAACTGGCCGGGGGTATTCTGCCCTGAGGTTTTATGAAATGGCCATCCGTGAAAAGGCTTCTGTTCCTTACATCTTTTGGATGGACCAGATTGACTTTGAGGAGTCTTGGAGATGAGAGATGAGTTTCTCGGTCTCCCCCCAAAAGAGAATGGAACCCTGGGATGGGAGGTCCAGCATCCTAGACTGCAGATCCTGGGAGAATCCTGAGACTCTAAGCCAGACATGGCGCCTAAGGCAAATGCCGGATGCTGCTGCCCTAGAGGCCATATCTGCAGTGTCGTATGAGGCCCTCAGAACGTGAGTGCCTACAGTACATCCAAATCCGACTTTAAGATGTCCAGGAGTTCGATCTTTTGTGCGGAGTCTGGCAAGGCCAGAGCAACCTCGAATCCCATCTGCTACAATGCATTCTAGTACTGCATCATATGCGTAAGGAAATTCAGGGACCGGATAGAGCAGGTGGAGGCAGAATAGACTTTCTTGCCCACCTGATCTTAATATCTAGACTCCACGTTAGGAGGCTGAGAACTAAGGTGCTTCGGCTGTTTTGACTTGTCATGGGCAGCTGTGATCACCATGGAGTCTGCCTGAGGGTGTTCCGCCAGAAAGGGCTCATCATTTGGTGCCTTGTACTGCCTGTCTGATTTTGTCAAGACTGCTGGAGTAGTGGAAGGTTGCTTCCAAGTGATCCACGTAAGATCCTGGAAAGTATCCACAAGAGGAGGGACAACCAAGGGTTTTGGCTCCTTCTGTCTCAGGTAATTTGCTATTCTCCAGTGCTCAGGATCCAGATCCTCCATCTCCCACCTGTTGGAGGGCTGGATATGCCTTGTGATGTCCATGAATGTGGGACCATCAGGAGATGACCTAGGGGTGTCCTTCTCATCCTGGGACACCGGCCTCTCTCTTGAAAGGGAACGGTCAGAACCTGAGCTGGGCTCTGAACCGTGGCCCATAGAAGAGCAGGAAACTGATCCTGAGGAGGATCTGTGCTCCTCAAGGGAACACCGCCTACTGGGGGACCGAAAGTTACAGGAACAGCGGCAGGAGTGGGACCGGTGATGGCTGGTCGAGCACCAATGAGAGCTATCAGACCGATGTCAGCTTGATGACCACCCTCGGCAATGGGAGTGACGGCAGTCAGTACTAAGCGACCGAGAGTGATGTCAGTGTTGCCTCTATTTGTGTAAAGTCCGCCCACGGGAGTCTGTGGAGCTGCATGAGTGAGACTTTGTTCTAGGCTTAGGGGAAGATGGCTTAGACATGGGGCAGAAGGTTTCCCAGCTGAGCTTTAGTCATTTTCCTTAGCCGGAGCAGGTTCTGGGTCTGGCTGCGGTGGAATAACATGCTTTTTGACCAGCCCCCACCAGATCTGGAACAGTTTAGTCAGGTCTTCTTTTTTGAACTGTGCAGCGGCCAACCCCCCTGGAGGCAGAGGTCTCTCTGGCATGGGAGGAGCGATAGGAGATGAGGGAAGGTCCAGCAGGTCCTTAGGTGAGGGAGTGGACTGATCCCCCTGGTCCTCCAGTGTGGACTCCCTGTGGATTGGCAAATGTTCAGGTACCGAGGAGGCCTTGCCCGATGGACGCTCCTTTTCCTGGACTGACGATGGCCTGGAGCCGGCTGGCTTGGAGGCGATGTTGGTTTAGAAGCTGCGGCCAATGCTGCTGAGGATTGGTGAGCCATGACCGGTCGAGAGACTGACTCCTGATCCCTAGTATCAGAGGCCTTGCCCAGTGTACCAGAGGGGGCCATCGTCAGGACCTTGCATGGTGGGACTGAAGTCCCCGCGGATAAAGTAGAAGTCCCAACCTCTGTGGTGGAGAATGTCTGCAAGGGAACAGCCTTCACCTTCAGGGAAGTTTGGGCTATAGGAGAACCGGAGCCCTGCTTGCCATTCCCCGAAGTCAGTGTTTTGGCAGGAATAGAAGCCTCTTGCCACCTTGTACAGTGTTGAGAGTGGTGGGAAGAATGGTCGGACTCTCCCGAGGAGGGCTTCTTTCAGTGTGGGGACTGGGAGTGTGAATGCCCCTTGGACTGATCCCTGTCCTTTTCTTGGGACTTCCATTCAGAGTCCTCCTTCTTATCCTTATATTGAGGCCAAGAAGAAAAAGAAGAGGATTTCCCTGCATCACAGCCACCTGCTGCTCTAGAAGATGGGCTTTGAATGCCTTCAGGTGGCGAATCCTAGTCCAGCCAGTAAAGCCTCTGCACATGAGTAGGCCTTGGTGTTGTGGTCGGGCCCAGACAGAAGATGCAGGCCTCATGTTTATCCTTCACCGATATCTGGAGACCACAGGCACACTTCATCTTCTTCTCTGTGGAAGACATGGACAATGGTGAAGATGACATACAGCAATCGAAGAGATGAAAAGCGGACTTTTCGACTGAGGAAATGGGTGAAAACTGTAGGAGACTAACACTAGTTCTTCCAAAAGTCTACGGAAGAGCCAATGGCAACAGGTCTGCGGCAGGAAAAGAACCGAGGTGGGGCTGGGGACCATCCCCCAATATACCATCAGTCAATGGGGCAGAGCTGGCGTCGGGGCAGTCCCCACTGGAGACTGCTAGCTAAAAGTTTGCCATGGGGTCCTAATGCCTGGTGACATAGCCCTAGTGGTCATAGCCTGCTGCAAGAGCTCCCACTCAAAGTAAGATCATCAGATCCTGCAATTGATCGAGAAGGGACATACTCCAGAATTCCTAGAGTTGCCACCGAACAACCCTCCCCTTCTCTCCAGCTATTTCCCATTACACGCCGCCCTAATCCAGGAGGAAATCCAGGCACTTCTGCACAAGTGGGCCATAGAACCAGTTCCAGTGGGCCAAAGAGGGAAGGGCTTTGATTCCCACTTTTTCTTGGATCCCAGGAAAACAGAGGATTTGTACCCCATCCTGGATCTCAGCAATCCGAACAAGTATTTGGAGTACAAGCAATTTGGGATAGTTACCCTTCCAGGCCTGATTCCCCTTCTCCATCATAGGGACTGGCATTGCTCTCTGGACATGCAGGATGCATACCTCCACATCCTGATCTCCTGGCCCACACAGAAGGTTTCTGTAGTTCCTTTTTTTAGGGAAACCATTACCAGTTCCAAGCTCTGCCATTTGGCCTTTCCTCGGCTCTTTGGGTCTTTACAAAGTACCTCTCGGTGGTGGAAGCAGCTTTAAGGAGAAAAGGTCATTATATCTTCCCATACGTGGACGACTGTCTTCTCATAGCTTCCACCAGGGAGCAGCTGTTGAACACCATGGAAGACACCTTTACTCTGTTCCGCGACCTTGGAACACCCTAAACCTCCTGAAGTCATCCCCTTGGCCGAGCCAATGGCTCCAGTTCATCGAGGCGGTCCTGGACACAATCCAAGGCAAGGCTTTTCTGCCTCCAGACAGCATGGAATGCCTCCAAGCTCATGCCAGGGTGGTATCCTCATCTCGGCTGGTTCCAGCCAGGGTTGTCCTCAGGCTTTTAGGGCACATGGCAGTAGCTATTGCCACTGTTCTGTTGGCATGGCTACACATGAGGGTGATCCAATGGACACTGCAAATCCATCAGTGCACAAACAACTTGGACCAACCCGTGAGAGTCACAGAACCAATTTGGCAGACTCTCCAATGGTGGCTAGATCCCAACCTTTCTGGGGGAATTCCATTCCAAAGGATGCCTCCACTCCAGTTTCTGACTATGGATGCTTCAGGCCAAGGCTGGGCAGCTCACCTTGCAGGCCACCAGACTCCGTGCACATGGTCTGCTCTGGAGAAAACCCTCCACATCAATGTCTTGGAGATGAGGGCGATCTTCTATGCTCTGCAAGCTTTACAGCCAGAGCTACCTCCGGGACACCTTCTTATCTAGATGGACAATGTCGGTGGTCTTTTACATAAACCAGCAAGTGGGGACTCACTCATTTCCCCTCTGCAGGAAAGCCATGAGTGTATGGTACTGGGCCATCAAGCACCAACTGGAACTCTCTGCAGTGCATGTTCCTTGGCCGACAGCCTAAGCTGCTCCCGGTGCAAGGCTCATGAGTGGGAGCATCTGCAATCAGTAGTGAGGGACCTATTAAAAAGATGTGATTGATCCGAGCTGGACTTCTTCACATCCCCACCCAACACCAAACTGCCCACTTTCTGCTCACTAGAGATCCAGGGCCTGGTGTTTTCTGGTGAGATGCACTGTCCCTTTGCTGGACAGAGAGATTCCTTTATGCCTTTCCTTCCTTCCTTCTATTCCAGAGAGTCCTTCTCAAGTTGCAGTCAGAGGGAGTGGACATGATCCTGGTAGCTTTCTTCTGGCCTCGGCAGATTTGGTTCCTTCTACTCCAACAGCTGGCAGTGGAACCTCTGCTTCCTCTACCCCTGAGCTCGCACTTGCTCTCCAAGGAGAGAGAGACTCTAGTCCATCCGGACCTCAAGTCATTGCACCTGCACGCATGACTCCTGCAGACTTAGCTGTTACCAGTTCAGGATTTCCCCTAGAGTAGCAGATGTCCTAGTAGCCACCAGAAAGCCTTCTACTAGGGCCACCTATGCTATGAAGTGGAAGCAGTTTTGCATCTCGGCCTCCCACTTACCATCTTGATCCCTTTATCTGTCCAGTAAATTCTGTTCTCGAGTACCTCCTTTCCCTGTCTGTCTCGGGTTTGAGCTATTCTTCCATTAAGGTGCATTTGTCCACTGTTTCTGCATATCATGCACTGGTACAGGACAAGACCCTCGCCCAGTTGGATCCGGGATCCTGTTCCTCCATGGGATCTTTCGTTCATTTTGGAAAAATGTACTTTGCCTCCCTTCGAGCCAGCCATAGACTGTGAGCTGCACTTTCTGTCGTGGAAAGCATTCTTTTTGGTTGCTGTTATTTCTGCTCTGAGGATTCCCAAGCTTCAGGCTCTGATGTATAAAGAGCCCTATTTAGCCTTCCACAAGGACAGGGTGTCCTTGAAGACCAATCCTAAGTTTCTGCTAAAGGTGGTGTCCGAGTTTACCCTTAATCAGGATATCCATTTTCCTGTTTACTACCCAGAGCATTCTAATCGAGAGGAGGCTCTACTTCATACACTGGATGTCCACCGGGTTATTCGGTATTATTTAACTCGCACCCGGGATATCAGGAAATTTGATCAGTTGTTTGTTTCATTCGTCCCGAAGACTCAAGGGGCACCTGTCTCTAAGCAGACTCTGTCGAAGTGGTTGGTTCACTGCATTGTTTATTGTTATCAGAAGTATGACAAGCCTTTACCAGGATCGGTGAAAGGTCATTTCACCAGGGGAGTCGCTGCCTACTTCGCTTCCTTTCAAAACATATCAGCAGTAGATATTTGCACAGTTGCCACATGGAGTTTGGGCCATACTTTCATTAAACACTACAGTTTGGACATTGCTTCTAGGCACAGAATAGGCTTCGGCCTTGCGGCCCTATAGGGCCTACTTTCGTAAAGATTCCAGTTTCCTGTTTCCTCCACCTGCATGTCAAGGTTTGTCCTTGTACTGCTTGGGACTTGGTCCTTATGGTGTAACCTGCTGCAAGAGCTCCCCCTCAAAGTAAGATAGTACAGTTACACAAGAACTTACCATAACAGTAGATCTTCGAGTGGAACTCTTGCAGCAGGTGCTGCTTTCCCTCCCTCCTTCCACCTGGTATCTGCTTCTACATGCTCATCTACCCTTTTTGTTATAAGTTTGAAGAACCTTCTCAGTTCTCATAATTTTTTCACCTGTGCCAGGGTCTCCTACGGGAAAACTGGGGTAGGGCTGGGGGACCACCCCTTTTATACCACTGGCTGACATCGGAGGTGGGCCATCATGGGTAGTCCCCCACTGTAGACTGCTAGCTAGAAGTTTTCCGTGGGGTCCTGGCACCTGCCGGCTTCAGTCCTTATGATGTAACTTGCTGCAAGAGCTCCTCTTGAAGATCTACTGTTATGGTAAGTTCTTACGTAACTGTACTTTTCTGATGTCATAGAATGTCTTAGAAATATGAAAATCAAGAGCAGCAGCTGGTGAGGAGAGTAGAACTCAATGCAGATCTGAAGGCACCCCAAAGTTAGATTATTTATCAAAAATCATCAAAGCATATCCGAATACATAACTTGTATGGAAAGAAAGATGGAAGGGCAGTTAACTAGGTAAAAATCATTTCCTATCTCCTTTAACATCTCCAGGAAGTTCCTTGCATACTTTCTGTAACAGAACATAATGCAGTTGGCCAACCATTTGGACAAACACTGCTTAGAAACAGGAGCGCCCTCTTTCCCGGGGCAAAAGAAACAAAACTGTTTGGACTTCCTGCAGTCCCTGGTACGGTGTATTCATAGTAACGCAAAATTCTATGCACATCTAAAGTGTGGAGCAATGCTTTCCCTGGATTGGCATGCTCTGGAAGATAAACAGGCAGGTGGATGGATTGTTTCAGGGTAAATTCAGACACCACATTAGGAAGAAACTTAGGGTTAGTATGCAAAGACACCCTGTCTTTGTGGAACATCAAATAAGGTTGCTCAGACATGAGTGCCTGTAGCTCGGAAATCCTTCGAGCAGAAGTAATGTCAACTAAACACAACGCTTTCCATGACAGAAAACGTTGCTTGCAAGTCACAGTAGGCTCAAAAGGAGCCAAAGTAAAGTTTTTCCAACACAAAATTCAGTCCTATGAAGGGACAGAATTGTGGATAGGAGGCTTCAGGTGAAGAATGCCTCTCAAAAAAGTATATGACACTTCCAACTGTGCCATTGTATTGCCATCAATGGGCACATGGAAAGCAGAGATGGCAGACAAGTGCATTTTAAGACAGGAGTATCCCAGACCCAACTCTGAAAGGGACAGCAGGTACTCCAAAATCTGATTCACAAGACATCTGAAAGGGCCCAGCTGGCGTGAAGCAGCCCACAGTGTAAATAGCTTCCACTTCATAGAATAAGTGGCTGTAGTGAAAGACTTTTTAGCCACCACCAGGCTATCAACCACTTCAGGAGATGCCCCAAACTGGGCTAGGGCTATATCTTCTGGAGCCAGGTGTGAAGGTGAAGGAACTTGAGGTTCAGATGGACCAGGGTGCCCCGGTTTTGGGACAGCAAGCCAGTGCACAGAGGAAGAGGTACTGGAGGTTCCACCGCTAGGTGCTGGAGTAAGGGGGAACCAAATCTGACGAGGCCAAAAGACGACGATGAGGATCATCATAGTCCCTTCCATCTGAAGCTTAATTACCTCCCTCTGAAGCAGCAGGGAGGGAAGGCACATAGAAAAACAGGTTACTCACCTATAATAGTAGTTCTAGGAGTGGTATATGATGTACATCCACACTTCTAGCAGGATTCCTTTCCCTTTAAGAACTGGCCGGAAGGTCTTCAAGCTGTCTCCTCCCACCCACCCAGGTAGTAACTCCCTTGACCACCCCATGACATTAAATCTTACCTGCTAGAAGCAAGATACAGTGTGCCACTTGCCAAGGGAGGTTGGGTAGGTTGTGTGGATGTACACCATATACCACTCCTAGAACTACTGTTACAGGCGAGTAACCATTTTTTCTAGGGCGTGGATATGGTGTACTTATCCACACTTCTAGCAGATTCCTAGCAGTTCTCCAGGAGAAGGGGGTAAGGCACACAAACCCTATTTAGGAAAGAGAGACTGGAGAACCGAGGACACAAAAACCATCATCCCAGCATGACACAAGGTAGATGTGGTAATGGGAGATGAAGGTGTGTGTGTCATAGCAGCCCTGCAGATTTCCTGGATAGGGATATCCCTAGAAGCAGCCACCGAGGCAGCGGTATGATGGGTGGAATCTGCCTTTAGCCATACCCAATAACCTGTACAGAGGTCATTGCAGAATACAATCCACCTGCCAGTCGTCCACTCAGCTGCTGGTCTCACAGGTCCAGCTTCAGCGTAGGTGATAACTAGCTGGTGAACCTCTTCCTGAACTCCAGCTGTGTGCTCCTTATAATAGGAAAGCACTCACCAGAGGTCCAATGTATGGAACCTGTGCTCAGTCTCCGATGTGTGGTTGGTGAAAAACACTGGGAGATTCATCACCTGGTTAAGCTGGAACTCTGACACAACCTTAGGGAGGAACTTCGGGTTGGGGCAGACAACCTTGTCCCTGTGGAAGACCAAATAAGAAGACTCCACCAAGGGCACCTGGAGCCTACTGATCCTTCTGGCAGATGTAATAGCCACCAAGAAGGTGGTTTTCCATGACAGGTGTGACATTTCACACCTGTGCGTCAGTTTGAATGGCTTGCCCATGAGCTTTGCCAACACCAGCAACAAGTCTAAAGGTGGTGGTGGTTCATGCACTGGAGGGGAAATGTGGTCAAGGCCTTTAAAAAAGCACCAGACCACCTTCTTCTGTGCCACCGACGGCTGACCAGCCCAAGCATGGTAGGCAGAGATGACTGCCAGGTGCACCTTAAGGGTTGTTGACCGAGAGCCAGACTGGGAGAGGGACCAAAGATAGTCAAGAATGCTAGCCACCAGACAAGATAAACAGTCCAGACCCTTACCTTGGCACCAAATGGAGAACCTCTTCCATTTGAAGGCAAAGTATTTTCTGGTCGACTCCTTCCGAGATGCCTTGACTACAGTGAGGACATCGTCGGAGAGACCCAAAGCCTGGAACTCTAGCCGCTCAGGAACCAGGATGTCAGGTGCAGGGATTGAAGGTTCAGATGGAGAATCTTCCCCTGACTATAGAAGAGAAGGTCTGGGCATAGAGGTAGACACCTCAGGGGCTTTCTGCTGAGGAGATCAGGATACCAGAACTGGCATAGCCAGTCCGGAGCCACCAGGATCATCCATACCTTGTCCCTCCTCACCTTGAGCAACACGTTATGGATCAAAGGAAATGTAGGGAAGGCATAGAGGAGGCTCAGGGTCCAGGGCCTTGAGAAGGCACCCCCCTGCAGCATTCCCTGCTGAAGGGGGTGGGCACAAAACAGCCTCAGCTTTGCATACTCCCTGGAAGCAAACAGGTCCACCAGAGGGGTGCCCCACTGGGAGAACAGGTTGTGTACAACCTCTGGGTGGAAAGACAACTCGTGAGACACTTCGCCCACATGGCTGGGAGCATCTGCCAGCTGGCTGGACACACCGGCCACATGGATGGCCAGGAGATTGGCCTCCAAGCTGTGCATGAGGGTCCACACATGGAGAGCTTCCCTGCACAGAGGAAGGGAGTGCATCCTGCCTCACTTGTTGAGGTAATACATGGTCGTGGTGTAGTCTATCTGGACCTGGACCACATGACCCCGAATGTGTGGAGCAAAAGCAGTCAGTGCCAGCTGAACCGCCCTGAGCTCCAGCAGATTGATGTGGCACCAGGACTCCTCAGGGCTTCAGAGCCCATAAGCTCTGTGTTCCCCCAGGTGGGCACCCCAACCCATAAGAAATGCATCGGTCATCAGGATGACCATTGGTTCTGGGTGGACAAATGGGATGCCTTTCTGCAGATGTTCTGGGACTAACCACCAGTGAAGGGTGTCCCACATCAGCTGGGTCACAGTGACCAGCTGGTTGAAGTGGCCCTTGTGCTGAGACCATTGGCACACCAGCTCCCATTGCAGAGTGCATTCTCCAGTGAGCCCAATGGACCACGCTGGTACAAGCCACCATGTATCCCAGGAGGCACAGGAAGTCCCAAGCAGGGTGCAACTGCCCAACCTGAAATTATTAGGTAAAGGAGGAGAGAGCCTCAGTCCTGTCCACTGGGAGCCGAGCCTTGGCTCTGCAAGAGTCAAGTTCTGCCCTGGTGAAACTGATCACCTGCAAGGGTATGAGCTGTGACTTGGCCTTATTAACCAGGAGGACAAAAGAGATGCAGGTCTAGAGGGCCAGGTTCCGGGACCTCTCCACCTCCTGCCTGGAGGGACCCACAATCAGCCAGTTGTCCAAGTAAGGGTAAACCCAGACTCCTTGGCACCTCAGGTAAGCTGCTGCCACTGTGATGCACTTGGTGAAGACCCTGGGGGCTAAGGACTAGCTGAATGGCGTGGCTCGGAACTCGTAGATGATCTCCTCTGCCCAGAACTGGCAGTGGGATGGATGGATTGGGATGTGTAAGAAAGCATCCTGAAGATCCAGGGAGCAAAACCACACGCTCTGCTCAAGAGATGGTATGATCTGAGACAGAGTGACCATCCTGAAGGTGCACACCCTGAGAAACTTGTTCAGGTCATGCAGATCTAAGATGGGGAGCCGGTCCCCATCCATTTTGGCACCAGGAAGTACCTGAAGGCAAACCCTGGGTGTTCCAGAGGGTTCAAGTCAGGAGCCACAACCTCTTGCGAAGGTCCAACAGAAAATCAGTGGACACTATGCCCTCCCGTGGGGTGCGGGCTAGGCAGGGTGGGTACACCTTGAACTCTAGAGGCAGACCCTGACCGACCATCTCAAGAACCCACCTGCCCATAACAGCGGACCAGGCAGAAAGGAAGTGGCAGAGCTGGCCCCCCACAGGAGGACCCAGGGGAGGTATGATGGGCATGAAGGAGGCACCCCTCGTCCCATAAATGGGCAGGCGTGGAGGGACCGGCTGAGGGGCTGCTGGGACCTTGGCCTCCAGGCTTACAGGCGAACGTGGTCACAGACTTCGGTCATGGTCACCAGGCCTGCTCCTGCTGCCTTGCTTGGGGCTGGGCTGGTTGGGCTGCAGGGGCACAGAGAGGCCCAAAAGGGCTTTTTCTTTTGCTACTTAGAGCTCTTGGGATCCCTCTGGGTGGATGTCACCGAGTCTAAGGTGGCATTGAACTTTTTGATGCAGGTGAGGTGCCCCTCAACTCCAGGCCTGAACAAGTTGGTACCCATGAGGGGCACATCTGCCAGCTTGTGCTGGGTATCCATCATGAAGGTTGAGATCTGCAGCTAAGCCCTACGGTGCATGGTCACCGTGGCCACCATGGACTGGGCGCATAAGTCACTGGTGTACAAGACCACCTGGAGCTGTTGCTTGGCTACTGCACGGCCTTGGTCCCGGACCTGCTTGACCATAGTCTAATGAGGAAGAACCCCATCAAGCCAAAAGGGCATAGGAGAAGTGGGCCTTCAAAAGGGCCAAACTCACTTGCCAAAGGCCGAGAGAGGAGGCAGCATAAACTTTCTTGGCCAAATGGTCCAATTTCTTGGATTCCTTATTGGGTGGCTTGTCAACATCCCCCACGTTGCCCGAGTGCCTGAACACAGAGTCAGCCCCAAACCCTCAGCTGAGGGATGCTCCATGAACCCCAAAAGGGAACCAATAGGGAACGCATACCTGTGGGCCATCTGGGCCTAATGGTGCAGCGCATGAGGCTGGATGCTGGCGTGACACACGGTCAATGTGGTAATGGGAGATAAAGGTGTGTGTTGACTTTCAGGTAGCAACCCTGCAGATCTCCTGGATAGGGATTATCCCTGGAAGTGGCCACTGTGGCAGTGGTATGAGCCCTAAGCCCAAAGGGAGGCTCCCTACCAGCCAACCTATAGCAGAGGTCGATGCAGGAGACTATCCACCTGCCAGTTGTCTGCTTAGCTGCCAGTCTGCCAGGTGTAGCTTCAGTGTAGGTGACAAAGACTTGGCAAACCTCTCCCCGAACTCCAGATGTGCGCTCCTTATAGTATGTGCTCGCCTCAGGTCCAATGAATGGAGCCTGTGCTTGGCCTGTGAGGTTGGGCTGGTAAAGTATATCAGAAGATTTATCACCTGGTTAAGGTGATACTCAAAAACAACATTCGGGAGGAACTTCAGGTTGGGGAGGAGGACAACCTTGTCCTTGTGGACCAGGTAATGAGACTTCACTAAAAGCACCTGGAGCTCACAAATCCTTCTGGCAGAGGAGATAGTCACCAAGAAGGCGGTTCCACCACCACCAACAACTTGGCTGAATAGGGATATTAAGGGATTTTATATCTGTGGCAACTGCACACATTGCAACAGTGGTATTAAAAGTAAATGGAATGATAAGGTTTATGAAATTAGGGATTTCATTACCTGTAGCACTGACTTTGTTGTATATTGTATTGTTTGCCCTTGTTCTCAAGTAGCTAGAAAGCTGAAAGGTCTTGTAAATGTTTAGAAGGGGGATCTCCGTTTAATTCCTTTCATCTCGGGGATTTCTTTTAACCAGGCCACTTAGGGTGACGTCATTAGTGATGTATATATGCAATGTGCATTCACTCTTCGGCCCGGCCCCTTCTTTTTTAAGTGAAGAACAAGTGTACTTGTAAAGTCGGCATTCTGTGTAATGGTGGGTCATTTGAAATGTGAATGTCTTGTGAGCTGTAAAAGCTGGATGGTGCAGTTCATCTCAGGGCCATTTCTTGCCGCATCAGACTGAATCATAACCTTGAATTATTTTCGAAGGTAAAACATCTTGCTCACCAAATTATCTTCTGATTTCAAAGGTTTTCTATATAAGGATCAGACTGTGTTAATTTTCAGTTATAGTAATATAGCCCACTTGTTTAAAATTTGTTTTGGTTTATGAAAAATCACATTAGATTCATTGGACTAATGAAGTTCACAATGAATGCTGAAACTCGGAAGTTTATTAGTTCATGTGATTATTCAATTATGCAGAGGGTAAACATGAATTAAGCTAGTTGGTAAAATGTTTTATAATTCTTCAGTACTTTCTTTCTAAGCTATAAAGCCATGGTAGACTCATATGTTATTTAAAATAATTTTTCTGGTATGTCATAGGGCATTTAAAATTAGGAAAACTGAATACGTTAGAACTGAATATGTTTTCAAGGAACTAATAAGGTAGCTATAACTATATTTGAATCTACATAATGAGTTGTTCACATTCATTATTCTGTTGTTAAAGAAAGCCTTTCATTGTAAAAAATGTTTATATGGTATTTTATGCTTTTCTTAGAGCCCCTTATGCGAATACAAGCAGCACATATATCCCTACCCTCATTCTTTGGATACTATTATGAATTAATAAGGTTGGTTCCATGTTTTTACAAGAGATTAATTTAGGAAGTGTACATTGATTATTTAACAATTAGAACTGGCAGTGTGAATTCATTATAAGTTTTATTTCTGTTTTAGAAATAATAATGCAATGGAAATAATTTGGAGTATGCTCATTGTCTGAAGAAGGAACAATTAGTTCTGAAACGTTATAATAAATAATTTAAAGAGTAACTGATTGAACTCTTCAAGAATAAAATAATTCAGAATGAAAAGCCTTTTGGATTCAGAGGAATTTTTTCATTGATAAGAAGGTTGAGTGAGATACTGTTTGTTGTTTGGACTTTTATCATTCTTTTTTCTCACTCCCCTCCTTCTTTTTCTCATTGTACCTTCCATAAGCTTTGGACCTAATTTATAAGGAATGCTGGAACACACCAGTCAAAGTTGTTGTTTTTACAAACAACCACATCAATTGGCTATTTCAAGGGCCAACCACTCTAAGTGAGAAGAAATACTTTCTCTTCAGTGTATTAAATTACTTACTGGTGATTTTCAATGGATTACCTCTTATTTTCTGTGTATAGTCTTTAAATTCAATACCCAGTTCACACATAAGGTATGGATCATTGACTACACTGAACATAAGAAGGAGGTCTCCCTTATCCTTCTAGTCTCCAGAGGCATATGCTTCAGGAACTCCTGTCTCTCATCATAGGGTTTATTTTTTAGCCCAGTGATGGTTTTTGTGTACTCCCTTTGTACTTTTTCAATTAACTTAAATCGGATATCTTATAAGGGCACCATACTTGAGATGCTTATTCAAGATGGGGCCTGACGTACGCTCTATACAGAGGCATTAGCACAGCAGAATTTTTTTAGATAATATTGCACTTAAATTGATCAGATCATAGATACATAGATACCTAGACAGTGTCGGCAGATAAGGGCCTATGGCCCACCCAGTCTGCCCATTTGAGCTTGTAAGTTCAGTTTATGTTTCCCTAGAAGTCTGTTGCCCCTTACCCCTGACCTCCAGAATTCCTTTATGTCTATCCCATGCACTCTTAAATCCCGTGATTGTTTCAGCCCCCACCACTTCCTCTGGCAGGGTGTTCCACTTGTCCACCACCTTCGCTCTGTGAAGAAATTCTTCCTCATGTTTCCTCTGAATCGTCCCTCCTCCAACTTCATCCCATGCCCCTAGTCCTGGAACAGCTTTTTCGCTTAAAAATAGTGTATTCCTGCACCCTGTTCCTCCCTGTAAGATACTTGTATGTCTCTATCATATCCCCTCTCTCCCTCCTCTCCTCCAGGGAGTACATGTTAAGTTCCTTCAACCTGTCTTCATAGGACTTGTGATGCAATCCATTCACCGTCTTTGTTGCCCTCCTGTGAACCTTCTCTACCCTGTCTATGTCCTTACGTAGGTATGGTCTCCAGAACTGTACACTGTACTCCAGGTGGGGCCTCACTAGTGTCTTGTATAGTGGAATTATGACCTCCCTTTTCCTGCTGGTGATGCCTCTGCCTATACTTCCCAGCATCCTATTTGCTTTACCTGCTGCCTTGTCACACTGTTTCCCTACCTTGAGGTCATCAGAGATGATAACCCCAAGATCCCTTTTCCTGCTTGGGCATACTATATCCTCACCCCCAACTGATATATTGTGCCAGGGTTTTGTGCCCTATATGCATTATCTTGCACTTCTTTGCATTGAATTTCAACTGCCAAACCCCTGACCATTCTTCAAGTTTCTGCAGGTCCTTCTCATTCTGTCTACACCCTCTGGTGTGTCTACTCTGTTACAGAGCTTTGTGTCATCAGCTAACAGTGAAATTCTGCCTTCTAGGTCCCAGCAATGTCACTGATGAAGATGTTGAATAGGACCGGTCCCAGCACTGATCCCTGTGGTACCCCACTGGTCACTCTTCCCTCTGTGGAGTGACAGCCATTTACCACCACCCTCTGTGTCCTGCCACCCAGCCAGTTATCTACCCACCACCTACTGTCCTGCCCACACCCATATTCCCCAGTTTGTGTAATAGTCTTCTATGTGGCACAGTGTCAAAGGCCTTGCTGAAGTCCAGATAGGCCATGTCCACTGCCCTCCCTGATCCACCCTCCTAGTCACCCAGTCAAAAATTCAAGGAGGTTGGTATGACATGACCTCCCCTGGTGAAACCATGCTGCCTTGGGGCTGTAGTCCATTGACAACCAGATGTTCCACCAATCTCTCCTTCAGTAGTGCTTCCATGATCTTCCCACTACCAAGGTGAGGCTGACTGGTCTGTAGTTCCTGCTTCCTCTTTGTTCCCACTTTTGTATAAGGGGACTACATCTGTTGTCCTCCAGTCTTTGGGTCACTCCCTGTTTCCAGTGATCAGCTAAACAGGATAGCCAGAGGTTCAGCCACCACCTCTTAGTTCTTTAAGAATCCTGGGGTGCACCCCATCTGGCCCCATTGCTTTATCAACTCTATTACTCCAGTTCCTTCAGGACCCTTTCTTGTGTAAAGGGACTTGTGTCCATTTCTGCACCATTCTCACCCTTGTACTCCCTTCAGACCCATTACCTTCCTCTTCCTCAGTAAAGACTGAGCAGAAATACCTGTTCAATATGTCAGCTTTACTGTTGTCATCCTCCACGTGGCCCCCATCCTCCCCCTTCAGTCTCATTATCCCTCCCTTTGTCTTTCTTTGTTCTCTTATGTACCTGTAAAAGGTTTTGTCCCCTCTACCCACTGATTTTGCAATGTGTTCTTCTGTCTGAGCTTTGGCTTCCTTACTGACCTCCCTGCCTCCCTTTGCTTCTCCTGGTACTTCTCCTATCCTTTTCTGCCTGTGTCTTTGTATTGCCTGAATGCAATCTTTTGGCTTTCACTTTCTTTGCTACCTCTTTGGAAAACCATAATGGTCTCCTCTTCCTTTTCCTCTTGCTAACCTGCTTAATGCATAATTCTGTTGTTCTTGTAATCCCCATTTTAAATACTGCCCACTGTTCCTCAACCCCTGATTCCTGTCCCATGTCCCTTAATGCCTCTTTCAAGTATCTCCCCATTTTCCCAAAGTCTGCTCCCCTAAAATCCAGGATACGTGTTTTTGTGTGGTTTGGTTCTGCTCTTTCTGTGATTTCAAACCACAATGACTGGTGGTCACTGTTCCCCAGGTGCTCCCCCACTGTTACCCCCATCACACTGTCCCTGTTTGTGAGCACAAGGTCCAGTATTGCCTTCTGCTGAGTTGGTTCCATGACCAGTTGCTTGAGGAAGGCACCCTGAAAGGAGTCCAGGATAAATCTGCTCCTAGTTGATGCTGCTGCTGGGATGCTCCAGTCCACGTCTGGAATATTGAAGTCTCCAACCAGTACTACCTCACTCTTGTATGCCATCCTTTGGATGGCTAGCATCAGCTCCCTATCTGTTTCTTCCTCCTGGGCTGGTGGTCTATAGACCACACCTGTGCGGATGGCTGTTTCCTTTCCAGCTTAACCCACAGTATCTCTCCCCCATTTTGTTCCTCCTGGATCTCTGTGGCCCTTATGTCATTTTTCACATACAGTGCCACTCCTCCTCCCTTCCTGCCTGCTCTGTCTCTTCTGAATATGTTGTATCCAGGTATGGCCATCTCCCAGTCGTGGTTATCATTACACCAGGTTTCAGTGATGGCCACAATGTCCAGGGCGGTTGCTTTTATAAACTGCTGCATTTACTTGCTGTCTACTAAATCAAATAATCTGAGATTTGTACTCGTAGATCTTCCTAACTATTGGTTGTAAGTAAAGTTTTTCTATTCAAAGTGTAAGGCTTATTTGAATCGTTTTTCCCCTAAGTGCATTACCTTACATTTTTCCTCATTCAGCCGCATGCCCCATTTGTTTACCCATATAGAGAATTTCAGTACATCTCTCTAAAGATCTTCAATTTGTTGTAATGCATTCCATGAGCCACCTATTTTAACATCATCAGCATATTTAATCAAGTGGTTTAAGACCTCTTTCAACACAACAGATATAAATATCTGAAACAGAGAGGGGCCCAGGATGGAGCCCTGTGGAACGCCACTGGTAATCCATCCTAGGTCCGACTTGTTGCCATTGACTACAACACACTGAGATCTGCCCATCAGCCATTCTCCTATACATTTTACAACAGTGCTATTGATATTACAGCTCTTGATTTTTTTCCATTAGTGCCCAATGAGGCATAAGGTGAAAAGCCTTGCTAAAATCAAGGAATATGGCATCAAGGATTTTTTTTTATACAACAAACTACTGTTGTTCTTATAAAAGCACAACAGGTTAGTCATAGTACCATGTGCTTTTTTAAAATCCATGTTGTTCAACATCTCTTGCTTCAATTATGGAGGCAGTATAATGCAGTGGGTTAAGGCTCTGAGCTGCAGATCTGGAGACCTGGGTTTGAATCCCACAGCCGCCTAGGTGCATACTGTGTGATCCTGAGCAAGTCATTTAACTTCCTTGTGCTCCCAGACCACATCTGGAAACAAGCTTTGGTTTAGTGTGCAACTCCTGGTCAAACAATGTTCCCTTTCCCTGATATTAATTATATCCCTCAACAGGCTTTCTGATACCTTACACGCAGTAGTTGTGAGGCTGATAGGCCTATAATTACTCCAGCCATGTTTTGATCCCTTTTTATGTATAGGGACAACATAAGCAAGTTTCCAGTCCAGGGGTACGATAACGGTATTAATACACTTTTCAAACAAAATTTTTAACAGATATACTAAATAATCAGCCCTCATGTACAACATGCATCCCAAAATTCCATATGGACCTGAAGGGGTTTTGCCAAGTAATTTGGCCTTTATCTCATCCAGGGAAAAGGAGACATAAGGGGTGCCATGATGTGCAGAACAAGTAGGTATGTCTTTATGTGGACCAAATACATTACAGAAATTTTTATTAAAGGGGAAACTCCTATTAGCTGACGAAGTGCAGCAGCTGCACAAATGCTCATTATGACTTTTTATGTAAAGGAGTAGTTTTGATACCAGCTTGGCCATAACTTGTAGTTTTAAGATCCCGACATCCATAATGTTCCTGGGCGCCCACGGCCATCTCGCGGCTGGGCAGCATCCGCCACGTGGGTTATGCTAATGAGGGATACTACCAATTCAGCCACTGGTTGGTATCCCTCATTAGCATAACCCAAGTGGATGAAGCCACCTGGTTGTGCGAGATGGCCGCGGGCAACTCCGGTGACATTATGGACAGCATGGATCTTTAAAACTAGATGTTACAGCCAAGCAGGTAAATAAACCTTTCTTTTAACACTAAGAGCCCTAATTGGGTGTTTGTGCAGCAGCTGCTGCATTTTGGCAGCTGATAGGAGTTTCCCTTTAAAAATATTGGCCATATTAACATTGTCACTGACCAACTCTCCATTATTCATAATGGGATCAACCTGGCAAGTAGGTTTCTTTAAAGAATTAATGTATGAATAGAAAACTGTATACTGTTCTTAGCATTCTTATTGCGTAAGGCTAGTTGCTTTTTGTATTCTTTTTTTAGCCTTTCTGATTTCTTGCTTACAAAGCTTCTGTAGTGATGCAAGATTATCTTTGGCAGTGTTAGTTTTCATTTGGATGTATTCCTTATAAGCTTTATTCCTTTTTAATAAGCTTTTTTTATTCATCCACTTAGGGTGAATCTTTTTGGTACAGTATTTTTGTTTGGTAGGGATGTATTTATTACTAAGAGTAAGGACTGCATTTTTAATATGTGCCTAGACATAATTCACATGTTTATTAGCCAATGCATGCTTCCAGTTCATTTCTGTAAGTGACTGCATAAGATCTACAGTATATAGTTTGCTTTTCCACAAAGGAAGACAGTGGTACACCCATTATTTGTCAAAGCTTCCTTAGAGGTGCTAAATTCAATACTATTATGGTCGCTACTGCACAGAGGTGAGGAGGTGTTACAAGCCTTAACCAAGATGGTATCAGAGCACAGTACTAAATCCAAAATTATTTTTTTTTAACTCTATTTATCCCACCTTCCTACCTCAGTGTCCATTCCTTCGGACTGTTCATACCCTCCGGACCACTGCTCCAGGATCTGCCCCTAGAGTGCTTCTTTCCTCCCTCCTATCCTACACAGTGGGGTCTGTCCCGGAATTGGTGGTCTTGGGTGGAGCAGTCGTCATCTCGGACCACTGAGGGGATTATCAGTTTTCTGTGCTCCCCTCAGCCCCGCCCCTGGGACACGGCACAGGGGCGTCGTCCAGAGGCGACATGCTAACGCCGCGCTCTCTCAAGCGCCCGACAACGTCCCCTCCCGACTCTGTTGAACAAGCCACCAGCCCCCCAGAGCCTGTGTTCCCACCGGCTTTCAGGATGTCGGGCATATTGCACCCCGGTCTCCCTGAGGGAGAGAGATATCCGCTGGGATGCTCAATCCTCCCTCTCCCGGCCGACCCGACTAAATCCAAAATTCTATCACGTCTAGTTGGTGCAGTGACATACAGTTTCAAATGTAAACAATGACATATTGACATAAATTTTCTTCCATTAGAACTGAATGCTGACTGATCTTCCCAGTTTATTTCACCCGTATTGAAGTCCCCCATGATAATAAGATCCCCCAATTCCCTGACTATTTCAGAGAGCATTGCACTATAAATGTCTTCTGGGCAGTCTTGGGGGCAATAACACACACCTACATACAATGGATCAACCTGATTTAATAATTTCATCCAACTGTTTCAGTATGTACAGAATGTGTTGTTGTCAGTTGCCTCCACAGACATGATTTTATCTGCCATTATTGCAACACCACCGTACCTAGATTGCAACGATACACATTATAGCCATGCATCTTAAAGTTCCATGCAGCTTTCCTGTCCCACCATGTTTCAATAATGGCAGTAATGGTTAGATTAGATAGTGCAATGCAAGCTTTCAATTCATCAGATGTCTTATTGAGGCCTCGAGCATTAAGTAACATGAAACAAAGGTCATTCTGAATTATTTTCATTTGTGTCACGTTTGACACATGTTCAGACTTAAAGGTAGAGACAGCACAAGTTCCTCCCGTGGCTTTTAGTTTAAAGATTGTTCAGTGAAGCAATGTTCTAAAGTAACCCCCAGAGTTTTAACCCCAATTGTATTAAAGGACAAGTAAACAAGCTTTTTACATATTTTTTTTTAAATGACTCCATAGGCTTATAAAGGAGAGGCAGTTGTTTACATTTATACTGAAACTGCATTTATTAAAATAGGAGAAATGCAATTTCATAGCATTTAAACATTTTAAACACAGCCTCTCCTGATTCAAAAATCCTGCTCTGAGAATCCTAAAATAACTGCCTTGATGATGTCAATGAAGTGAGAGATGCCAGCTGTGTAGATGTATTCTAGCTTCTCTAACTGTACTTAAATGACAGACCTCAGCCCCTGACTCGGGCTTGCTCCCATGTGGTGCGGCTCTCCTAGCCCGCCCACCCAGATCACCACCTCAGCAGCCCTCGGAGGATCCATCCCAGCAGGGTAAGCACACAGCACAGACCGGGGAAGTCGAGAGCAGCCGTGATTGGTTGCTTGCTGTGAGCAGGAACCCCTGATTGGACTACCGCCTTGTGCCTCAACTCCTGATAGGTCTTTCCTCCTCTGTGCTTCTCAGGGCTTAACGCCCATTCATTTCAGTGGGAAAAAGCTAACATTTTTCAATGAATTGGGGAAATGTGTTTGTTTTAGCTGCTTGTGTGCATTTTGAAAATGTTTTAAAGCCAATTTACTGCTCACTACTGGTTAGCCATGTGTGTTTAAATTTAGAATCTGTATAGCTAATTCTTAGTACTGCTTACAATTCCTGCTGTACTTGGGAGACATCTCTAAACTCTGACTACTCTAAACTCTCTTTTCGCCGCTCTGACACTGCTCTCCTTCCCCCCCAATCTCATTTAATTTCACCTGCCTCCCATCGCTTTCTCCTTCCCCTAGTTGCTAGACCCCTCGACCCTTTTGGTGCCAGGCTAATTGATTTTGGACCTGTCTGTCCCTGGCCACCCTCCCTCCCCATAATAATCCCTCTTCTCTCTGCCACTCTACGGCATTTGACTCTCATGCCCACCGATTAGTGCCCTGCATCACTCCCTTTTGTCCCTCGCCTCCCTATAAGCTAACAGATCTCTCTCCTTTCCCCCCCTTAGACCTCAACCCCTGACTCGGGCTTGCTCCCGTGCGGCATGGCTCTCCTAGCCTGCCTGCCCAGACGGCCACCTCAGCAGCCCTCGGAGGATCCATCCCAGCAGGGTAAGCGCACAACACAGACCGGGGAAGCCGAGAGCAGCCGTGATTGGTTGCTTGCTCTGAGCAGGAACCCCTGATTGGACTACCGCCTTGTGCCTCAACTCCTGATAGGTCTTTCCTTCTCTCTGCTTCTCAGGGCTTAGTGCCCATTCATTTCAGTGGTATAAAGCCGAAATTGTTCGCCTGGCCCCCTCCTGCCTTTATTAAATGGACCCTAACTCTGCCCCTCCTCTCTCTGATCCCTCCCTGCCCCTATCCCATTGGTCCCTCCTAGGTTGCAGTTGTCCTGACTCTGCCCTCCCTCCTCCTTTACACCTCCCCCTCCACTGTCTCTTCAACTCTTTTCTTTCACATTCTGGGCTTTACAAAGGCTTACTTGAAATCTCTCTCTAGTCATGCATATTTTCATTGATGCGCTGTTTGCTCTTACTATCCTCGCCTCACTACCTCACCTCTCCTACCTCCCTGGAGGCTGCCACTCCTCTCCCCCCGACCTACCAGCTAGACATCCAATATCGCCACCTAGGTACCTCGCACTATGAGCACCACTCTCCCTCAAGGACATCTGGCATCTTTAACTGGCTGCACTGCAACTCCCACAGATTCAGGCAATGGTCACTCCTATATCCCTCATCTCACATGATGTTGCTCTGGGGCAAGCACCAGCGACGCCGGACCAGTAACAACAAACCACTAATACAGAATCTCACCTGCAAGAAACTCCGTCTGTGCACCCTGAAGATCCTTCTCCTTCTCCTTCTGTTAGCAGGAGATCTGCACCCTAACCCAGGCCCCTCTACTACCACCAATGCTGGCAGCACAAAATCGACTGGGGGCCTAATCATTGCCACTATTAACATCTGTAGCCTGATCCCTAAGCTCGACGCCATCCAAGTCTTTGTAAACCAGCACAGCCCTGATATTCTAGCAATTGTTGAAACATGGCTGTCGCCAAAAATCCCAGACTCAGTGATTGCACTGCCAGGATATAACGTCTACAGACTTGACCGAGTATCCAAAAGAGGTGGTGGTTGCGCAATCTACACTAAAGACTGTCTTATTGGTTGCCCCATCTCTACTCCACTCCATGACTCCACTGCTCAGATCTTACCTATTAAATTACTTTAAGGTGCACACAACAAAACCTTCACAATAATCACAGTCTACATCCCCCCCAAAGACCAAGGGAAGAGCCTCAAAACTGTTCTGGACTTCATCAATTTCCAACCAGTAGGTGCAGAGATAATTACGTTAGGTGATTTCAATATCAATTGGCTCTCATGAGATGCTGCTTTATCTCAGATAGCCATATCATCAGCAAACCTCTCACAAATGGTTCTCTCCACCACCGGAAAGAACTATAAAACAGGCACTGCTACCTTAATGGACTGGGTCCTTACCAGTCATCCCTCTCATATCACCAGCACCTCTGTCCTTCCTGATTCACTAAGCGACCACTCACCCATTATATGTGAATGGTCAAATAAATTCCATAAGCCCCCATCCAAAGTCATCACTAGCAGAGTGCTCCCATGTGGCCAGCTAAGACACCTGAAATCCTACCTCAGTCGGCTTGATTGGTCTCCCATTTTCCTCTCAACAGATGTTAACACAACTCTTGACCTCTTTATCTCCTCCTTCAACGCGACTTGTGACACCTATGCCCCCCTTAAAAAACAGAAAGGCAGAGCGCTCTGCAACCCATGGCTAACTGGAGAGCTACTTGTCCAGTTAAAAGCTTGTGACCACCTTTGGGCCCAAGCTAGAGAGTCTGGAGCACAGCATGACATACAGAACTACAAATGTGCCCGCAATAACTGCACTAAATCCATCCGACTACTGAAAAGTACCTACTACAAAGAAGCCCTCCCCAGCTCCTGGGGAAAGGGGTTGGACTTCTGGAAGAATATCAAAGAAGTTACAGGGAAACCAACTAAATCCACCCCTACCATGCTAAAGCTTAATGAGGTCATCACCCTTGAGCCTCTGATCATCGCGAACACCTTTAATGATGCATTTACCTATCTCAGCAGTGTCCTCCCCCGGATTTCTTCCTTGACACTACCCATGCAATCACTGATGACTCTCCTACAACTCTCCCACCCTTCCACTTCAAAGAAATTAACCTCCGCAATACCCGAACACACATCACCAAAGCAATTTCAAAGTCAAGATCCAGTGGAGACTCACTGAATCTAAAACTCCTAACCCTCACTATGGATGAGGTTCTAGTCCCACTCACACACATTCTCAATCTTTCCCTTAGCACTGGTCAGTTCCCTGACAAATGGAAAGCGGCTACTGTTACTCCAGTCCACAAAAACGGGGACAAGACCTGCCATGCGAACTATCGACCGATTTCTATACTACCACCACTCTCCAAGGCACTCAAACGCATAGTATCCAACCAACTTACGAACTACCTTGACAAACACAATCTCTTATGCCCACAACAACATGGCTTCAGAAAAGGTCATAGCACCTCCTCTGCACTACTGGAGTTCACTGGAGCACTTGACGGCACATTGGACATGGGTCACTTAACCGGTGCAGTATTTGTAGATCTGACCAAGGCCTTTGATACAGTCCACCATCAGCTGCTGATCCAACAACTCCAGCTTTTAGGTCTCTCTCCTGACACCGTCTCATGGTTCAACAGTTATCTGCAAAACAGATTCCAACAAGTCAAAATTGCTGGAACACTCTTGGACTTCAGACGGGTCCAATCTGGTGTCCCTCAGGGGTCCATCCTGGGCCCATTACTCTTCAGCCTCTTTCTTAACATGCCCCCGAATCCTGCACTGAACAGATTATTCTCTATGTTGATGACGCTGTTATGTTCTCCTCCCAGAAGGACCCTGTGCTCCTGCAGACCAATCTTCAGCAAGGCTTTGCCGCAGTGGAAAACTGGTTCATTCATCATAAACTTGTCCTCAATCACAAAAAACCAAAGTAATGCTCTTTCACAGCTCTCAAAACAGGCATAGATCTCACCCCCTATCTATCTCTACCAGCAATGGCAACACCCTTGAGCAAGTACAGTTGTTCAAATACCTAGGGTTATCCCTGGACTCAAATTTCTCCTATGGGGCACACATTGACAATGTTGCCAAATCAGCTAATATGCACCTAGGCCTACTTTACCGGCATAGGCAACATCTTACTGCAGAAGCACTGAAGATTGCCATCCAAAACTCGGTGGTCTCCATCATTGATTACGGTCTTCTAATTTATGGCTCTGCCTCTGCCACTGCCCTGAAATGAATCTTAACCTCACTTAACAAAGCCTGCAGGCTCATCACTGGTGCCCATCGTCTCACTCATACATGTGATCTGTATGCCCGATCTGGCTGGCTTTAACTTTCAAATCGCATAAAATACCAAACCTGCATTACAGCAAAGAAAGTAACCATGGGCCTCGCTCCACTGGAAGTCCAAGCACTACTCAGTTCTAGGCTAAAGCCACGTAACACCAGGAGCTCCGACTACCAACTCCTTCAGGTTCCCTGACATCGCACCTCACTGGGCCAAAGATCCTTTGCCTTCAGAGCACCAAGCTGGTTAAATGCGCTCGATCCTGACATCTCCTCCACTACCACCATTGGCTCCTTCAAACAACTCCGCTACCACCTTACCAACTCTAGTACCTGTGAGTGCTACATATAACCTCCTTAGCCCCCTCGTTCTTGCCACCTCCTACTATCACCTACTACATCAGCCCCCTTCCTTCTCCTCTGTTGTCACTCTTTTAATTCTGCTTTCTTTTCAACACTCCTGATTCTCCTACCTTCACCCCCCGTTTCCTCTGATCCCTCTATGATTGTACCCTTCTGTTAACTAGTTTCAGCCTACTCCCAATTTGATGACAATGCCCTTTGGCTGCTATTTCTGCCCCCACCCCCCCATTCCTCTTACTTAACTTCACCTTCCACCCACCCTCCTACTTATCCCTCTGTTACTTGGTGTTTCCTAAGTATACATTCGAAGTATTCTAGCAATTTATTGAACTGCCATTGTAACCTATTTATTGCTTTTTTTGCTCCTGTTCCTGTAACTTTTAATATGTTTGTTCTCTGACGCAGAACCTTTGTAAAAGAGCCTGGCTCAAAGGTACTTGTAATCCTAGTTGTAATAAAAAAAAAAAAAAATGCAAATAACATTAAAACGAAAAATGATAGTGTCACAAATCCACTCAGCAGGTCAGGCCCTCTACTTCCAAAGTGCCAACCTCTGAGCGCAGTCTTGTGAAGAGTGTAACAGACAAGGTAACCTTCTTGTCTGTTTTTGTGAGTTCGGATCAACATTTGGTCTCCAGTTCCGGAGGGATTCAAACTGTTAACCTCTTGTTAGCATACCCAATGCACAGGCTTAGATATATCTGTCTTCAGGGGGCCAGATATCTTTGCCTACAGGCACCCAACTAGGTATACAGAGAGGAACCCTTTAAAACTTTAATAAAGACCTCAGATTTAATGCTTCTCTTTCCAGTTTGATACCACCATTCAAGCTTATGTCTATTGTCTGCTTTAACCATGGACTTTTCTTACAAAATAAAAAGAAGTCAAAGACAGACCAAGTAAGGTCCAAAAAGAATTTTACTAAAGTAGTTAAAAATAGGTGAAACACAAAATACAGAACTCTTATATCAAAAGACATACAAATCTTTTAAAAAGAAGCAAGGTTTAAACAGTGCAAATTCCTACTTCAGTACTTAGTCTCTAAGTACTTGTTTAAGTGCCCCCCAAGATGTTTCATGGTCAGAGTCCAGGTCAGAATGTGTCTGTAAAACAGAATTATTCCTTAAACAACTGTATTGGCCAACCCCTTTTTGGTGAGGTCGGCTAGCTCCTTCTCTGTCAGATTATATTTAAAAATATATATATCTTATACAACCACAGGATGTATTTTCAAAGTATTCCATTCTGCAATCCTCTGCATAACTTGTGTGTCAAATGACATCTCTTTGATCCATGCTGCATTCTCCTCACACAGGCTTCATATGAGCATTTACAACCTCACACCCCTGCGTAATAACCTGTTTTTTTTTCTTCAACGTCATAAACCTTTTTTTATGATTTTCCTCTTAACAAAGTTAACTTAACAACTCTGCAATTAGCTCCTGGTCTGCCATGTAACACATTGCCCCTAAAATCTGTTTGAGTATAATCTCACATGTTGTCTCAGCATTTCTCTTGGCCTGCATCTGTCAGCTGAAATCTGGGGGGAGTGAGCGAGGTCATTCCTAGAGCATTTTATTTTTCATCAGAGATAGTCATTAATACATTTTATGTAAAAAAAATATTATACAGCACTCAGAACTGGCTGTCTATATCACACTCCTCCCCACCTAGACTGAATTTGGGGGATCTATCCCCTACATGGGATGAGCTTCCCAAATCAGTACACACCTCATAGACCCTAGACAGTCCATCTGAGTTCTGGTTCTTCGTTCCAGCCCTATGTATGATTTTTAGATCATACCCTTATAAAGCAAGACTCCATCTTAGTAGTCTGCCATTGTTCTTCCCCATCTGCGTCAGCCAAACCAAGGGGGTGTGGTCAGTCTGCACCACAAAATGCTGCCCATACAAGTATGGCTCTAACTTTTTTAGGGCCCACACTACGGCAAGACACTCCTTTTCCACCGTGGAGTATGCTTGCTCCCTGGGAAGCAGCTTTCTGCTCAGGTACACAACTGGGCGAACTGTCCCTTGGCTAGACGTCTGGCTCAGTACTGCCCCAATACCCACGTCTGAGGCGTCTGTCTGAACTATAAAGGTTTTGCTATAGTCCGGACTTGTCAAAACAGGAGCACTGCACAGTGCCTCCTTCAGTCTGGTAAAGGCTTTCTCACAGGCTGGGCCCCAGGTAATTTTCTTTGGCATTTTTTTCTTTGTCAGGTCAGATAGGGGAGTAGCCAGGGCACTGTAATTGGGTACAAATTTCCTGTAGTACCCTGCTGTCCCTAGAAAGTTCCTGACCTGCTTCTGGGTTTCTGGTCTGGGCCATGTCTGGATCACCTCTATCTTTATCTGGTTAGGACGGAGCTGTCCCCGGCCTACCACATGCCCGAGGTATGCCACTTCCCCCATGGCCACCTGGCACTTCTCGGCTTTGACAGTGAGCCTGGCTCTCTGTATCCTGCCCAGCACTTCCCTAAGGTGGGATAGGTGTTCCTCCCAGCTGGTACTAAAGATGGCAATGTCATCCAGGTATGCCACAAAGTACTCCTCAGCACCATTCAACACCTGGTTCACCAACCTTTGGAAAGTGGCCGGGGCGTTCTTCATTCTGAAAGGCATTACTTTGAATTCAGATAAGCCTATTGAGGTGATGAAGGCTGACCTCTCCCTAGCTCTGTCTGTCAAGTCTACCTGTCAATACACCTTGGTCAGGTCAATAGTCGTGAGGTAGTTCGCCCCTCCCAACTTGTCCAGGAGTTCGTCCGTCTGGGGCATCAGGTGGGCGTCAGACTTTGCGACTGCATTCAGTCCATGATAGTCCACACAGAAAAGAGCTGAGCCACCTGGCTTGGGCACAAGGACTCCGGGTGAGGCCCAGGGGCTGTGGGATCTCTGGATTACCTCTAAATCCAGCATCTCCTCCACTTCCCTCCTAATGTCCTTTTGGACAGCCTCTGACACCCGATATGCTGTCTGCCAAATAGGCATCTGTGTCCCTGTCTCCACATTGTGTGTTGCTAAGGGGGTTAGTCCAGGCTTGGCGCTAAACAAGGGGGCAAAGTCTGCCAAAACCTCCTTCACTTTCTGGATCTGGTCCAGGGCCAGCTGGGGAGACAATTTAACTGCCTCCACAGAGGACTCCCACTTACTGTCTTCCAGCAAATCCAGAAGAGGGTCTCCTTCATCCATCCCCTCCCCATGACTACACACTGCGAACACCATGTCAGCCCTATTTGTATATGGCTTCATCATGTTGACATGGTACATCCTTTCTGTCTGCCTACGGTCAGGTAACTCCACAATGTAGTTCACATCATTTACCTTCCTAACCACTTTGTACGGTCCTGCCCACTCAGCTTGCAGCTTGTCTTTCCGGACCAGAATAAGGACCATGACTTCCTGACCCACCATGTACGAGCAAGCTCTGGCTTTGCAGTCATACCATACTTTTTGTTTCTGTTGGGCAGCTACTAGGTTGCTCTGGGCTGTCCCCATAAGCTCCTTCAGCCTTTTCCTAAACCTTAGGACTTAATCCACAATGGGAGTGCCCTGGGTGGCGTGCTTGCCTTCCCAGTCCTCCTGGATCAAGTCTAGGGGCCCATGTACCCAGCGTCCATACAAGAGTTCGAAGGGGGAAAATCCTGTCGACTCTTGGAGCACCTCCATGTATGCAAACAACAGGTGGAGAAGGTATTTCTCTCAGTCCCTCCCATGCTGTTCAGCAAACGCTCAGAGCATTGACTTTCGGGTACCATTGAATCGTTCCACAAGCCCATTAACTTGTGGGTGATACGGTGTCGTGCATCTCTGCACCACCCCACACTTCTTCCATAAACATTTCATCAGGTCTGACATGAAGGAACCCCCTCGATCGGTGATTACCTCCTGCGGAAACCCAACACAGGAGAAAATCCCAAGTAAGGCATCTGCCACTTTGTCTGTCCTCAGACAGGATAGGGTGACTGCCTGTGGGTACCGGGTGGCATAATCCACCACAGTCAGGATGAATCTCTTTCCTGAGGAGCTGGGGGTATTTAAAGGCCCCACAATATCCATTCCCACCCTCTGGAATGTCTCCTTCACTATGGGCAAGGGGATCAGGGCGGCTTGGGCTTTCTTGCCCGCCTTCCCTATTTCTTGGCACCGGTGACAAGACTTGCAATACTCCTTCACCTGCTGGGTAAAGTTAGGCCAGTAGAAATTCTGGGTTAACCGCTGCATAGTTCGTGCGATTCCCAGATGACCAGACAAGGGAATATCATGGGCAACCTTAAGCAACTGCTCATGATATCCTTGGGGAACGACAAGCTGCCTGCCTAGCATCCCTCCCTCTGTCTGTACTGCCTGTGTATACATAAGTCCATTTTCCCAATAAACCTTATGTCTGCCGTCACCTCCCTGTGTGCCCTCTGAGTCTGCCCAAGCCCTCAGCTTCTCTAAACTAGGGTGATTCCTCTGAGCAGCTGCAAACCCCTCACACAGTCCCAAGGCATGGGACAGGTCCCCTTCAGTCGCTAAACCAGGGTCCCTAGCACTAGTATCAGGGCCCTCAGGATCGCTGTCAATCCTAACCCTCTGACACGGGGTCACCCCTCCCTCTTCGGAGTAACCCTCTGTAGCTGTGTGGTTACTTGCTACTAGGGAAATTTCTACCCCCTTTTTATTAGTCTCCCCATCTGGAGACACAGGCTGGGGAACCAGCCTCTCAGCGATTTTCACACTGGTTTCTGTGGGGTTCAGGGAACTACTATTTTCCCTTGCCACTGGGCTATGGGTAACGCACATACCATCCCCTGCTGGAGATTGTTACCCAAAATCACATCTACTGCTAATGTGTTGGCTACAGCCACCTGTTGCACAGTTCCACCTGTTTCACCCCAGTCCAGGAGAACACTAGTGAGTGGCAATGTTTTCTCTTCACCAGTAAACCCTTGTACAGTTATGTATTTATTGGGTATAAGCTGACCAGGCTGTACCAGATCCCCCTTTACCAATGTCAGGGATGCCCCTGTGTCCCTTAACCCCTGTGTCTGTACCCCATTTACTATGACTGTGTGTCCCTGAGAGCATGCCAGTGAACACGAGGGAACACATACACCCAAACAACCCACTTCTTTTCTAGCACCCTGTTGTGTATTTTGGCTTGCCTTTTTGGGGCACTGTCTGGCAATATGCCCAGTTTCCTTACACAACCAACAGGCATTTTTTACTTCAGAGAAATCTTTTTGTTGAAACCTGGGACTAACTGGTTCCGGTGGAGGCAGTGAGGGTTTTAGCTGCCCTGAAGGCGTGTTTTTCCCTTTCTGCGCTACCTCGTCCACCCCATTCACTCTCAGAGCAGGTCTGCTTTTGGCATAGTGGTCCAAGAGTTCAGCAGCCTCTTGCACTGTTTTTGGATCTCGGTCCTCTAGCCTGATTTTTAGCTCTGCTGGGCATGCCCAATAAAACTGTTCTAATAAAATCACATTTTCAATTTTATCAACAGAATTTGCCTCAATTCTTTCCCACCAATGTTTTAAAAACTGACGTTGTTTCATGGCTAGCTCCTCATAGCTCATATCAGGGCCTCTCCTGAGCTTACGGAATTTATCTCTGTATGTTTCAGCAGTTAATTCAAACTTTTTTAACAGTGCAGCTTTTAGCTTTCTGTAATCATTGCTGTCTTCATTGTCCATTTGACTCAATGCATCCTGAGCTTTCCCGGGAAGCAGCAGGGATAGCTGGAAGCTCCAGGACTCTCTAGGAATTTTAGCCTGAATACAAACTTTTTCAAAAGAATTTAAAAAAGCGTCCCTATCTTCCCCTTCCTTAAACTCAGCTATTAATTTGGAGTTCAATTTGTAACCCAGTCTTGCAGTCCCAGTTAAACCCAAGCCACTTACCTGCTCTGGTGCTGCTGGTCGGAGTCGTATCTTCTCCAGTTCGTGTTGCCACTGGCACTCCTCTCTCTTCTCCTCTGCAGCTCTGCATTCTCACTCTGCCTCCCAGTCTGCCTCTCTACATTCTCGCTCTGCCTTCTCTTCTGCCTCTCTGCGTTCTCACTCTGCCTTCTCTTCTGTAGCTTGCTGGCGCTCATGCTCCTCACAATCTGCCTCCCTCTGTTGTCGCTCTGCCTCATGGTCTGCCTCTCTGCATTCTCACTCTGCCTCCAGTTCCATCCTATGCAACTCAATTTGCAGTTTGAGTACTTCTGGATTCAGGATACTGGTGACCATCCCCTGCTGCCGTGGCCCTTCACTGACAGTGGCCCTGCTGTCCTTTTTAGTCACAGCCAGTGACTCACTGCTCTGGGTATCTGCTACCATCAGGGCCTCTATGAGGTTTTGCTTTTTGGCTGTCACCTCGAACGGGACTCCCCTGTCCCAGCACAACTGCTTCAAGTAATCTGCAGTGTGCCTGCTGTAGTCAGAAGCCATCTTCTTCTTCCCTGACTACGGCTACTGTGACTGCACTTTAGGGAAAACAAATAAAATGGGTAGGAACTCGACTGTATGCCAAGTGATATATAGTTCTGTTTCCTATTTTTTTTTTAGTTATTACTTTCTCTCCTCCTTACTGCTGGCTTGCATCAGGAGGGTGTCCCCAGCCCTGTCCCCTGGCATCCACCAACTGACGCTGACCTGGCCCCAGGGCTTACCCCCCCGATGGGGTCAGTGGGGAATCGAACTCCCCCACCGAGGACCGGATTAGGTGGCCAGCGCCGTGGCTAGCTGGGGGTGGAGCCTGGGAGGTGCTCTCTGCCATCCTGCAAGGCAATACTTTTCTCCTGTTCTCCCAGGAGTCAGGACTATGCCATGATGTCAGCGGAGTGGAGCGCGCACATGTCCATGCGCGCTCCCTCCAGACGTCTGGCCCAACTCCTCCCCTACTTGTGGAGTGGCGCCCTGCCTTCAGCCTCCACCGGGGGGTGAACAAGTGCCAACCACCTAGAACCCCCCTCCCCAGAGCAGGAGAGCAGTCCATCGGATGCTCAATCCTTCTCCTCCCCTGCCGACCCCCAACAGCCCGTGCTCATTCCCGAACATGGGTCGCCAGTGTAGCACAAGGTAAGGCACTAGCGCCTCAGCCCTCAGTGCCACCAGGCCAGTGTTCTGTTTCCTTTTTAAAATAAAACTCTGTTTTTTTCCTTTCTTTGTAAGAGAGCTTATGGTCTCAGCTGACACAGAACAATAAAGCTTGCGATACAAAATTTATGCCACCGCTGCCAACCAATCTGTCACAAACCCACTCAGCAGGTCAGGCCCTCTACTCCCAAAGTGCCAACCTCTGAGTGCAGTCTTGTGAACAGTGCAACAGACAAGGTAACCCTCTTGTCTGTTTTTGTGAGTTCGGATCAATCTTTGGTCTCCAGTTCTGGAGGGATTCAAACTGTTAACCTCTTGTTAGCATACCAATGCACAGGCTCAGATATATCTGTCTTCAGGGGGCCAGATATCTTTGCCTACGGGCACCCAACTAGGTATACAGAGATGAACCCTTTGATACTTTAATAAAGACCTCAGATTTAATGCTTCTCTTTCCAGTTTGATACCACCATTCAAGCTTATGTCTATTGCCCGCTATAACAATGGACTTTTCTTACAAAATAAAAAGAAGTCAAAGACAGACCAAGTAAGTTCTAAAAAGAATTTTACTAAAGTAGTTAAAAATAGGTGAAACACAAAATACAGAACTCTTATATCAAAAGACATACAAATCTTTTAAAAAGAAACAAGGTTTAAACAGTGCAAATTCCTGCTTCGGTACTTAGTCTCTAAATACTTGCTTAAGCGCTCTTCAAGATGTTTCATGGTCAGAGTCCAGGTCAGAATGAGTCTGTAAAACAGAATTATTCCTTAAACAACTGTGTTGGCCAACCCCTTTTTGGTGAGGTCATCTAGCTCCTCCTCTGTCAGATTATATTTAAAAAAATATATATCTTATACAACCATAGGATGTATTTTCAAAGTATTCCATTCTGCAATCCTCAGCATAACTCATGTGTGTCAAATTACATCTCTTTGATCCATGCTGCATTCTCCTCACACAGGCTTCATATGAGCATTTACAACCTCACACCCCTGCGTAATAACCTGTTTTTTTTCTTCAACATCATAAACCTTTTTTATGATTTCCACTTAACAAAGTTAACTTAACAACTCTGTAATTAGCTCCTGGTCTGCCATGTAACACATTGTCTCTAAAATCTGTTTGAGTATAATCTCACATGCTGTCTCAGCATTTCTCTTGGCCTGAATCTGTCAGCTGAAATCTGGGGTGGGGGGGTCAGTGAGGTCATTCCTAGAGCATTTGATTTTTCATCAGAGATAGTCATTAATACATTTTATATAAAAAAAAAATATTATACAGTACTCAGAACTGGCTGTCTACGTCACAGATAGTATGGTACTTTGAGCACGTATGTTGTTCAGTACAAAAATATCTACACAATAAGAGGTCATTTATAGATACCTTTTTTTAAAATTGGCAAAAAAAGCAGAAAATTCAGTTTTTTTGTAATTTTAACAACAAACAGATGTAAATAACTCTAAAACAAAAAATAATAGCTTGGTACGGTGAGCATAAAAAGTTGCTCATCACAAAAATATCTGCAAACTTAGTGATGTTTCATTTATAGATACCTCATGTTTTTTTTATAATTCGCAAAACACAGCAGAAAATTCAATTGTTTTGTCACTTTGGCAACAAACAAATGTAAATAATTTTTAAACAAAAATGATAGCATGGTACTGCCAGCACAAAAGTTGTTCAGCACAAAAATATCTACAAACTGAGTGGTGTTTCATTTATAGACACCTTTTTTTATAATTAGAAAAACTGCAGAAAATTCCATTTTCTTTTTCACTTTTTGCAACAAACAAATGCAAATAACTTTAAAATGAAATATGATAGCATGGTACTTTGAGCACAAATGTTGTTCAGCACAAAAATATCTGCCACATAAGAGGTGTTTCATGTGTAGATACCTTTTATATTTTTTATAATCAGCAAAAAATTGCAGAAAATTCAATATGTTTTTCACTTTTTTGGAGGTATGGCATAAATAAATTATGCTACCTCCCTACTGGAAATATTGTTCAAAATCTGGCCCATTAAGCGTACAACAGTTTTGCGAACTCCCTCACCCCCACTCCCATTCAAAAGGCAGGAGGTGGGAGATATTTGAAAAGCAAATTGCAGTTTGGTTAATTGGAAAAGGCACAAGAACAAAAAATATCAACAGTATTCCAAGTAGGGAGGTAGCATATTCCATTTATGCCATACCTCCAAAAAAAGAGGAAAAATGATTTTCCTGACAATTTTTGCTAATTATAAAAAAAAATCTAAAATGCATCTATAAATGAAACACCACTCAATTGGCAGATGGTTGCAAAAAGTGAAAAAAAAATATTTTTTTCTGTTGTTTTTTGCTAATTATAAAATAACTAAAATGTATCTATAAGTGAAACACCACTCATTTTTTAGATATTTTTGTGCTGAACAACTTTTATGCTCACAGTACCAGACTATCATTTTTCATTTTAAAGTTATTCACATTTGAATACAGTTAGTAGAGCAAGAATACAGCTACCTGTAGACAGCTGGTATCTCTCACTTCATTGACATCATCAAGGCAGCAATTTTAGGATTCTCAGAGTAGGATTTTTGAATCAGGAGTGGCTGTGTTTAAAATTTTCAAATGCTATGAAACTACATTTCTCCTACTTTAATAAATGCCGTTTCAGTATTAATGTAAACAAAAGCCTCTTTACAAACCCATGGAGTAATTAAAAAAAAATGTGTAAAAAGCTTATTTACTTGTCCTTTAATTAAGATGCTGACCATCTTTAGAAGAAAGTTCATATTTGTTAGCAAGTTTCCCAATTATCTATGAAATAGATGTTATTGCTTATCTTAAGTATTGTTTTATTTTCTCTGGATGAGCTCTTGGAATGGGAAGGATGCCTGAAATCACAATGTTGTGCCCTTTAGAGTTGACTCTCATGCCTAGGTTTAGAACTTCTGCCCAAGAACTTTTTCATGGCTCTTCCTATCAACATCTGAGATTTTAGCTCCTGCACACAAGTTACAGCTGATACCTAGCACAAGCTACAGACATAGCCATCAGTGTGTTTAACAACAGAATCACCAATCACAATAATGAAGTTAAGTTGCTGACTATACTGTGTTCTACTGGGTAGACCATGAGTAATCCACAATATCTGGAGATGAACCCCAGACCAGCCATGGTGTCCGGAGCACAAACCTCTGCCTCATTTTGGAGGAGCTGGGAGATATCCTCCTGAAGGGTAGACAGCATGTCCATGGACACCACATCCTCCTGTGGGGTAAGGGCCCAGCAGGACAGGAGAGCCTCAGACTCCAGAGGCAGATCCTGGCTGACCACTTCAAGCACTCACCTGTCTGAGGTAATAATGGACCAGGTGGAAGAAAAAAGAAAGAGCCGGCCCCCACGAGAGATCCTGGGGTGGACAGGGTGGACTGAAGGAAGGCACCCCAACCCATCACTGAGCAGGCTTAGTGGCAGGACTAGCCGAGGAAGCAGCTGACCCTCTCCTGCCAGAATTCTTGGCAGACAAAGAAGCCTGCCTCGGTCAAGGCCACCGGGCCTACTGTTGCTCTGCTGGGGGTCGAGGTGTCCAGGCCACAGAAGTGGAGTAGGACTGAAACTGAAGGGCTTTTTATTAGTTTTCTGGTCCTTAACATCCTTCTGGGTGGATGTGATGGAATCCAGGGTGGCACTGGATTTCTCAATGCGAGTGAGATGGTCATCTGCACCAGATCTGAACATGTCTGTGCCCAAAAAGGGAATGTCCACCAGCTTATGCAAGGTATCGGTTGTGAAAGTTGAAATTTTCAACCACGCCCAGTGGCACATAGCCACTGGTGAGACAACTGACCTGGCACAGGAGTCGCCAATGTCCAGGGCCATCTGGAGCTGCTGTTTAGCAACAGCACAGCTTTGATCATGATGCAGCTTGACTTGCAGCTGCAGGTCAGCCGGGAGCCAAGGGATAACCTGATCCAGGGTACCCAATAATGCATGGGAAAAGCTGGCCATCATAATAGCTGAACTAACCTGCTGAAGACCTAGGGGTGAGGCCGCACAGACCTTTTTGGCCATGTGGTCCAACTTCTTGGACTCCTTGTTGGGGGTTTGTCAATGTCCCTATTACCCGTGCACTGGAAATTGGGTCAGTGACCGACCTCTTGGCCGAAGAGTGGTCAGTGAATGTGGACAAAAACCCAGATGACACCGTGTATTTTCAGACCATACAGGCTGAAGATGAAGAGCAGGAGGTAGGATGCTGCCACAGTTCCAGAGCAGGACCAAGAATGGCCTCCACTAGAGGGAAGGTGACCACAGGGGAGTCATCCCTGTCAAAGATCTCTGTCAAGTGGTACTTAGCCTGCTTCTGGACAGGCTCCAGCGGGATCCCCAGTGATTCAGAAATCAAGTGGAACAAGGCCCCAAAGGAGGTAGGCCCCTGCTCTGTGGAGAGATTCTCCCCTGGACTCGTGATCAAAGCCCGGGGTCTAGTAAGAATGCATCCAGGAGCCCTCAGAGTCTGAGGACTCCTCAAACACCAGCTGAGCTCCCATATTCCTGCTGAATTTGCAAGGCCCATCAGTGTGAGTTACAGTGACTAACAGCCAATGAGGAAGCCCAGTGGCCAAGCGCGCAGTCTTAGGAGGAGCCCCATCCTTTGGATGCGGAGGCAGTGGTTCCATTTGAATGGGCAGAGAGGTTGGTGTCAGCCAGACTGGCAGGGCTGGCTCAGGCCAAAGGTGCAGTGGCCATGGGAGTGCCAGAGTGGGCTGTGGCATGGGCAGCTGCTTGTGGCCAGTGCCTAGGGAGCCACCTTGGCCTGCCCAGTGGTTGGGGTCTGCCTACCCAGATCCCTTAGAGCCCTACCCTTCTCCTGTTGCTGGCTTTATTCCTGTCTCAGTTAATATCCTTTCCTTTTTCTGTCCCTAGGGCTCCATTGCCCCACCCTCCTCCCTCCCATTGTTCTCTATGTCTGTTTTCCTCTGGTGAACAGAACTGAGGTGGTTGGAGGGGCCAGCATCAGTTACTGGCCAACCTGTGAGCAAGTCAGACTGTTGTCACGTGAATTCCTCATAACGGTGCCACATTGTATGGCGAAGCCGGTTCACCCCGAGGAGCAAGAGGACGAGGAGTATCGGTGGCATCTCTTTGTTGAGTGTCAAGAGCAGGATCATTGGTCACATCAGCAAGTTGGACTCTGGGGGTGATTTTGCCTTGGCAATGATACCCAGAAGGGGTATCCAGGAGCTCCACTCCTAAAGAGGGGTAAGGCATAGCACCTGGAAACCCCAGGGCTGTGCAATACATGTGCCAGGGGCCAGAGAGGGGGCAGAGGGATGTTGCCAGGCCCGATGCAATGCCTCTGTGAAGGGACAAGTCCAAGGAGGGATGATAAAGTTTTCGGCGCTGAACTCCCCAAGGAAAGTGTGCATCACATGGCCAGGATTGCAACTTGCAAAATCGGAGAGATGGAGCTTCTCAAGCGCCCTCGACAGGAATCACTAATAATGGATGATATCAGCATCTGAGGACAAGTGGACAGAGGGATTCTCTTCCTTGGGGAAGGAAGAAGAGGAGGCTGAGGAGCCCAATTCAGAGTCAGGGATGGCTGGAGGCTCAGGTCTAAATATGACCTCATCCAGGGCTCTACGATAGTAAGGGAAGGCAGCCACAGATACTCTGAATTGTTCTCAGGTCATTGGCCCTGAAGAGCCACAGAGGCCTGGGAGTGGAGGAGGAGGAGGAGGCAGAGGACCAGACGACAGAGGAGAAGTCTGGCAATCCAGAGCAGAACTTCTGTTAGGGCTACGAGACAGTGCTGGGGACCTCTCTGAGGGGGGTGGGATGGCTGTGCAACTCACCCACTGCAGGACGCCCAACCAGGCAGCTAAAGTGGTACCCATTAGAGAGGATCCCACAATGGGGTGATCAGAGCCAGTCTGTCCCTTGCCGGCTGCCCTGGCACCACCTGTCGCAGACCCTACCGGTTCCGGAAAGAAGAGAAGGGTTAGCACTGTAGCTCATCCCAGAGCCACAAGCTGCCCTGGAAGAGTGCCTATACGCCAACCTCGACCTCCCTACCCCCATCTCACCAAATATGGACCTGCTCTTCAGTAGGCCTCTAGTAACAGAGAGAAGGGGCTCTGAGACTACTCTAGCACCAGAAACAGTGCCAGAATCCATTTAGGAACCCGGCCTGGCACCAGAATACTATTTGGTACTGAACACGGCACCGGAACCAGACCCGGCACCGGGGTATGCGCTGGAACCTAACCCAGCACCAATGTCCTCCCCAGCACCGGAATCAGCTGCAACAGTGTTCCCAGCACTACAAGTGGCACTGGAGGCCACAGAGGAGACGGCCCCAAGGGTGGATGCAGAAACAGCAGCAGCTGACCTCGTAGTACCAGAGACCAAACGGCTGGCTGTAGGAGAGTGACAGGTGGGAGTTGGGCAGCCAATCGGGGTCATCCCAGTCCTCCTCCTACAAAGAGGAAGAGATCAAGGAGACTGCCAAAAGGCCACCCCCGAAACTCTCCCTCTCCTGGTACTGTGGATGGCACAGGAAGGGGACCCAGTGCCAACACCGGCACCGCCTCTCTCACCAGCACCAAGGGAGGTGTCAGGAGCTGATATGGCACCAGCAGATGGCTCAGACCAAGCGACGAGGCAATGGACCATGAGGGGTGCTCAGCCAAACCCCTGGAGGCCGACTGTCCACCCGACCCCTTGTGTAGTCCTCCTGCCTCAGCGAGACTAGAATCAGAGGAGGTCTGCTCCCCCTCGGTATGTATAGTACTGGAGGGAGACCTGGGAAGAAAGGCCCAAAGTCTTGATGTCCCAGGACCGATGCCACTCTCCAAAGGTGGGAGGATCCCAACCCACCTTCAGCGGGTGCACAACTAGAGGACCCAGAGGTCTATGGAGAAGCAGGCGTCGCAGTTGTCCATGTCATGTGACAGACCCAGGCAGGTTCAGCAATGATTATGGTGGTTCATCATGGTCATCGGCCTGCCACAGGGGCACTTTCGCATAGGGGCATGCCCCACCTTTGATTTTGAAGACCCCAAACCAGACATAATCGTGCATAGAAAAACAAAATAAAACACAGGAATATACTCAGTGCCATAAAACTAGACAGAAAGGAATAAAAAATGCTTTTTTCAGATTTCCTGTGTCGCAGGAGGAGTGAGCGGCAGCAGAACTACGCAGAAGAAAAATTGTAATCAGCTTCAGCTTCCCACATATGATGTACCTCAATGGAGGGAAAAGAAAAACTGAGGTGACGGAGGGGCCGGAGTCAGTTACTGGCCAACCCACAAGTACCACAAGGGCAGTGTCGACCTCGATGTTGGCCCCTACTTCAGAGAAAAGGCTGAAAAGCTTAAAGCTGTAAGCTTCCCATAGGGGTCTGGCACCTCTGGCTGGATCCACCAGTAATGAATCATGAAAACTGATCTCAGGAAGATCTACAGTTACAGGTGAGTAACCTTCATCTCTAGGGACATGGATATGGTTTACTTATCCACACTTCTGGCAGACTCCTAGCAGTTCTCAGGGAGGAGGTGGCAAAGCTCACACTCCTATTCAGCAAACAGAGACTAGAGAATTGAGGACCCAAAAAGCAGCATCCCAGCGTGACTCTAGGTTGATGCTGTAATGGGAGATGAAGGTGTGTACCGACTTCCAGGTAGCCACCCTACTGATCTCCTGTATAGTAGTATCCCTGGAAGCAGCCACCGAGGAAGTGGTACATCTGGTGGAATAAGCCCAAAGCCCTGTGGGATGCTTCCCACTAGTCAACCTATAACAGAGGTTGATACAGGAGGTAATCTACCTGCCAATCATCCTCTTAGCTGCCAATCTGCCAGATGTGGCTTCAGCGTAAGTTACAAAGAGCTGATGAGCCTCACCCTGAACTCCAGCTGTGCACCCCTTATAGTAAGCGAGCACCCTCCTCAGAGCCAAAGTATGGAGCCTTAGGTCAGCCGCCAAAGGGTTAGTAAAATGGACTAGGAGGTTTATCACCTGGTTAAGGTGAAACTCTGAGACTACCTTCAGAAGGAACTTTGGGTGGGGGTGAAGGACTACCCTGTCCTTATGGAAGACTAGGTAAGGAGACTCCACCGAGAGCATCTGCAGCTCAGCCACCAAGAGAGAAGTTTTCCATGATAGGTGTGACATCTCACACCTGTGTATAGGTTCTAAAGGCTTGCCAATAAGCACTGCCACAATCTGCAACAAGTCCCAAGGTGGTTGTGGCTCACACACAAGCAGGTTCAAGTGGTCTAGGCCTTTGAAGACACACCTGGTCACCTTCTCCTGTGCTACCTTCAGCACATCAGCCCACACCCAGTATGCACAGATGGCTGCCAGGTGCACCTTAAAGGTCAATCTCAGCCCCAACTGGGTGAGGGACCAAAGGTAATCCAAAGTTCTAGCCAAGAGGCAGGCAAGGGGATCAGGCTCACCACCCTAAGACTAGATGGAAAATATTTTCCACTTGAAGGCATAGCACTGACGAGTCAAATTTTTTGGGGAAGTCTCCACAACATGGAGCACATGTTCCAAAAGACACAGAGCCTGGAACTCTAGCCACTTAAGAACCAAGCTGTGAGGTGCACAGACTGAAGATCTGGGACAGGATCATTCTCCACTGACACGTCAGCAGGTCTGGGTGCAGATACAACTGCCACAGAGGCCTGCTGCTGAGACTGAAGAGATCTGGGTAGCGGAACTGGTGAGGCCAGTCCAGGGCGATAAGGATCATCCACACCTTGTCCCTCTGCATGCTGACCATTACCTTGTGGATCAAAGTAAAGAGAGGGATGGTGTGCACCAGGCCTGGGGTTCCAGGCCATGCAAAGGCATCCCCCAGCAGTGTCCCAAACTGAGGGAGACAGGGACAAACAGCCTCAGCTTGGCATTCTCCCAGGAGGCAAAGAGGTCCACCAGAGGAGTTCCCCACAGGGACAACAGGTGATTCACCACCTCCTGATGCTGTAACCACTCATGCAACATCTCGTCCACCCGACAAAGGGTGTCTGTCAGTTGACTGTGTGCTCCTGCAACATGGATTGCCAGAAGATCTCCACCCAAGCTGTGGACAAGGGTCCAGGTGTGGAGGGCCTCTTGATGAAGTGGAAGGGAATGTGTGCTGCCCTGTTCAGGCAGAACATGGTCATGATGTTGTGTGCCTGAATTGCACGACCTGATCACAGACAAGAGAAGTGAATTCCATCAGAGCTAAACGTGCTGCACGGAGCTCCATCAGGTTGATGTGGTGATGCGACTCCCTGTTAGTCCAGAACCCATGGGCTCTGCAGTCTCCCAGGTGCACTCCCCATCCTACCAGAGACACATCTGTTGTAAGGGTGACAGCTGTGTGTGAACAAAGGGGACTCCTTCCAGAAGATCGGGGATAAGCCACCGCTAGATGGTATCTCACACTGGCTGGGTCACTGTGACCAGCTGGTTCAGGTGACCTAGGTGCTGGAACCACTGCTGGCATAGCTCCCATTGTAGGTGCCACATCCACCAGCAAGCCCATCTGACCATGCTAGTGCAGGATGCATGTACCCAAGCAGCCTCAGGAAATCGTAGGCGGGGCATGACCATCCAATCTTAAATGATCAGGCAAAGGAGGTAAGATCCAATGGCTTGTCCACAGGGAGGCAGGCCTTGGCACGGAGGAAGTCTAGTTCTGCCCCAATCACGTGTATCACATGCAAGGGTATCAGTTCGGACCTGGCTGCATTGACCAAAAGGCCCAAGTCTCTGCAGATCTGGAGGCCAAGTTCCTGGATTGCTCCATGGCCTCTTTGGACAACCTGGCAATCAGCCAGTCATTCTGACCCACAGGTGCAGCAGGAATGTTGCTACCACTCCCATGCACTTGGTGAAGACCCTGGGTACTGAGAAGATGCTGAAAGACATGACCTGGAACTGATAAAGCACCGCCTCTTCGAGGAACCAGAGGTACTGCCAGTGGGATGGACGGACTGTGGAAGAAAGTGTCCTGGAGGTCCAGGGAGCAGAACCACATGCCTTCCTCTAGAGATGCAATAACCTGGTTCAGTGTGACTATCCTGAAACTGCACTTCCTTAGGAACTAATTGAAGGTGTGAAGATCCAGTTCAGGGCACTAGCTCCTCCCCCCCAGTCCATTTCTGGACCAGGAAGTACCTAGACACCAATCTCTGACTTGCCATGGAGTCTGGGACACAGGCTATAGCTCCTTTTGCAAGGAACTGAGCTATGTCCTCCCTGAGGATGGACAACATGTCCTGCAACACCACAGAGTCTCTGTGAGCATGGGGTTGGTAAGTCGGGAAAGCCTTGGAAGTCGAAAGGCAATCCTCTGGCTACCTGGAGGATCATTTGTCTGAGGTACTTACAGATCAATGATGCCAGAAGTGGTGTGGCCAAACCCCCACTGGAAGCTGAGGCAGGGATTCGATGGGCCAGAGGTGAACACCCCCTGATATCACTGGGCAGCTTTAGAGGAGGCACCAGTCCCTGCTGTTGGAGGGGCATCACTACCACTACCCCCGCCCTTTTTGGATTCCTGTATGGGGACCTTGGTCTTGGGGCACCAAGCTTAAAAACTGCCCCTGCTGGGGCTGCTGCTGCCTAGGCTGCTGTGATGGAAACGGCCAAAACTGAAAAGGTTTCTCTTTCTGTTTCTGCCCTTTCTGGTCCTTCTGGGAGGAAGTCACAGAATCTAGGGTGGCACTTTCTCAATCCTGGTAAGCTGTCCTTCCATCACAGGGCCAAAGACATCAGTGCCCAAGAAGGGAACATTGGCCAACTTGTAGAGTGTGTGCCATAAAGGTGGAGATCCTCAGCCAGGCCCTGCAATGCATCATGACAGCACTGCCATAACATAGGTGCAGAAATCACCCATGTCCAAGGTGGTATGGAGCTGGTGTTTGGTCAGCGCTTGACCCTGGTCTCAGTCCATTTTTACAGCAAGTAGGTAAGGGAGGGGGCATTATCCAGCACTCCCATTTGAGAGTGACCAAAATGGGCCATCATCAGCATGCAACTCATCTGATGGAGACCAAGGGAGAATGCAGCATATACCTTTTTTGCTGCATGGTCAAGCTTCTTGGACTCCTTGTCCGGGGGGGGGCCTTGTTCATGTCCCCGGTGTTACTGGACTTCCAAAACATGGAATCACTGACCAGGCCCTCAGCCATGGAGTGGCTTGAAAATCTAGATGAGCCAGTGTGGACCATGTACTTGCAGACCCTATGGGCTGAGGATAAGGGGTAGGAAGCTGGGTGCTGCGAAAGTGCCAGCACCAGGCCTAGAATGGCCCCTGCCACAGCAAAGGCAACCCCCAGGGACTCATCCCTATCCAGGATGTCAGTGAAAATGTATGTGGCCCTTTTCTGGACTGGCTCCAAGAGAACTCCCATGGACTCCGACATAAACTGAAGAGCCCAGAACGACACCGGCACATGGCCGGTGGTCAGTTCCTCGACCAATTCATGGTCAAACATATGAGTCCTCGAGGATGGACTCATCTGAGTATGTATGGACTCATCTGAGGACTCATCGAAGATGGCCCTTGACCTCTAGCTGCCTTGCACCATCCTGGAGTCATCCAAGTGGGAGATTTCCACAGACAACCAACCTGGCAAGCAGGTAGCCTGACAGAAATCCTTAGACGGGACTCCCACAAAGGCTACGGTGGTGGCAGTTCCATCTGAAAGAATAACAAGATGTGTGTTGGTGACAGCTGTCTCTGTAGGACTTGCATGGGCATGACTGGTGACAACCAGTCGATCACAGGAGTTGGGGACAGAGCCCTACCCTACTCCACCAAGGCCCACTGTTGCCAGAGGAATTCCTCATAGAGCTGTCACAGGCACTGGTAGAGACTCTTGTCATCTGAAGATGAACAGGAAAAGGAGCATCTATGATGATGTCTCCTGGTCGAGCAGGATCAAAAGTATGAGGAACCCCTTGACTGTCAACCCAGAGGCCAATGTCAAGAAGATGCAGCCAAAGGTACAGTGTACATCACCTGCACTGATTTCGACTACTCAACCCAAGAGAGAGGCTTTTCCTGGAAGGAGATGGCCGGTGGTGCCATCTGCTTACTCCAGGTCCTCCTGAGTGAGGCCCACAAGGACCAGGGTCCTAGAGGTCAAGTCATCCTCAACCTCTTTCAACAACGGGCCAACCAAGATGAGAAAAATCTCAACCACCTGTTTGATCTGTGTTGAGGCCAACAAGTCAGACCGGGTTCACCATGGAGCTAGCGGCTCATCCCTTGACCAAAAAAGGCTCATTGAAGCCAAGGTCATTGAGAAGCCTCAAACGATTAGGGAAGTCACAGAAGTGGGAACAGCGCCCCCTTTCCCGGTCCCAAAAGTGACTGCAGGATTTCTTAGCCTTCTTTCCATGGCAGGCAAGACTCTCTCTGAGAGTCTGGAGGGCCCAGTACATTTCACAAAATTCACCCATGAAGGGCTCTCCAATACTGGCCCAAAGTGGGAGCAGTGCCGAGACCACCGCCTCCTCCATTACTGCTAACTGGGCTGCGGACCCCACACCTGCAGGGACCACCTTGCAAGCTGCCTTGGTCTTCACTTTGGGGTCCCGACTGGCCAGCAGACCAAGAAGGTGGCAAGCCTGGCAATCTTCCAGGGATGAGGGTAACATCACTTGACACAAGCTTCGTGCAGCGACATTGTATGATTCCACTAGGCAGTAGATACATAACATATACAGATCCATCCAAGACATCTTCTGGTTGCATTGGATGCACTTCTTAAAGATGGGAGCCAGCTTGGAGTCCTCAAGTTCTATGGACTGTTGACAATGAGAGGGAAACTGAAGAATAAACACAAAGCAGCACTCTACCAAACAATTTAACAAAGACAAGTTTCCCAATGGTGCACTTAGGCCTATACCGCACAGAGCAGCAAAGGTGGAGACCTGATTCTTCCAGTGAAAAGGAAGATTTGACATCACAAGATGGAGCCAAGGGATATATCACTCGGGTAGTGGGATGAGCTTTGCTTAAAGATGTTCTGGCAAATCAGCTCTTAAGAAAGAACTGTTATAAGTATGGATGGGTGAACCATAACCACTTCCATAGAACAGCCTCAGTTTGGCGTTCTCCCAGGATGCAAACAATTGCTGAGGGTGGGCCCCACAAGAAGAAAAGGTGGTTCACCACCTTCTGATTCAGAGATCAATCGTGCAACCTCTCTCCTACCCCACTGAGAGCATCTGCCAGCTGATTGTTGTCTCTCGTAACATGAATCCCCAGGAAACCAGCACCTAAGCTGGGCATGAAGGTTCTGCTGTGCAGTGCCTCCCAACACAAAAGAAGGGCATGTGTGCTGCCCTGGCCAGGTAAAACATGGCCGTGGTGTTGTCCCTATGGATCTGAATGACCTGACCCTTGACTAGCATAGCAAATTCTATCAGAGCCAAGCGCATTGCACAGAGCTCCACCAGGTTTATGTGGTGACGGGACTCTGTGGGTGACCAGAACCCGTAGGCCGTGTGGTCTCCCAAGAGTACTCTACACCCTACCAGAGCCAAGTCTGTTGCCAACATGACAGTCAGCTTTGGGTAGACAAATGAGATTCCTTCCTCCATATGTTCCAGGACCAGCCACCACTGAATGACATCCGACATCGGCTGGGTCACTGGGAGCGGCTGGTCCAAGTAACTTAGGCACTGGGACCACTGATGGCCCCGCTCCCACTGAAAGTGGCGTATTCACCAGCAGGCCCAACAGACCACTCTGGTGCAGGATGCCATGTACCCCAGCATCCATAGGAAATCCCAGGCAGAGGACAAGAGCTCATCCTGAACTGATGGGGCAAAGGAGGCAAGATTCTGTACCTGGTCCACCAGGAGGCAGGCCTTGGCCCACAGGGAGTCTAATTCTGCTTCAATGAATTTGATCACCTTCTTTGGTACCAGTTCGAACTTGTCTGGGTTGATCAACATGCCCAAGTCTCTGCAGTTCTAGACAGCCAGGTCTGTGGATCTAGCTACGGCCTCCCTGGATGGACTGGCTACCAACTAGTCATCCAGGCAGGAGTATACCCTGACCCCTAGGTGCCGCAGGTGCGCCACCACCACTGCCATGCACTTGGGAAGATCCTTGTAGCCGAGGATAGGCCGAATGGCATGACTTGGAAATGGTAGAGGACAACTTCTGCTCAGAAATGGAGATCCTGGCAGTGGGACCTGTGGACAGAAATGTGGAAGAACGCATCCCAGAAGCCCTGGGAGCAAATCCACATGTTCTGCTCTAGGGATGATATAATTTTGCTCAGAGTGACCATCCTGAACTTGCGCTTCCACACGTACTGGTTGAGGTAAAACAGTTATGAAAGAACTTATCATAGCAGTAGATTTTTTTTTTATTTATATTTTATTCTCCTCCAGGCATGCCAGAGGCAGTATCTCTACCCCGTACCACCAGTTCACGAGCCCAACCACCACCCAACCAACCCCAAGGTCCCCCCACATATTACCCCCTGTGGTGGGGCCAAGAAGGGAGCTCCCCTCCAATCCAAATCTGGGGAAGGTGGTGGCGGAGGACCAGCAAGATGCGAGGGTCAAGGTGTCATGGAGTCCCTGGCTGCCATTTTTCCTTCTTTCTTGTCCTCCCTCCCTTCCGTTTAGCATGAGGGCGCCCGCACGCTACACCGGCTGCTAGCCCTCCTCTGCATCATCCTCCCAGCCCCCACCAGAGGGCGATCGACAGACGGGATGACAATCCCTCTCCCAAAGAGAGGAGAGGAGAGCAGTCCTCCAGATGCTCAATTCTCTTTTGCCCCTGCTGATCCCCAGTGGCCCGGGCTCATTCCTGAACCCGGGTCACCAGTGTGGCGCAAAGTGTGGCATCCAGCGCCTCAACCTCCAGTGCCACTGGGCTGGCTTCATAACAGTAGATCTTTGAGAGAATCTCTTGTACCAGGTTCTCTCCTACCACAGATTTCAAAGGTTTTTTGAGAATTATCTCTAATCAACTGAGGGAATTCTTAGACTTGAATAAAAAGATGTCTGTTTATCAATCTGGTTTTCGGTCTTTACACAGCACTCAAACTGCATTGGTTAAAGTAATCCATGATTTGCAGCTGAGTCTGGACAGGAGAGCAATGGTTGGAGCTATGTTTATAGATCTTTCCAAAACTTTTGATACTTGAAACCACCAAGTCCTCCTGTCCAGGCTCAGCTGGATCGGTTTGCCCTCTCAGGCTGTTAATTGGTTTTCTTCCTATCTAAATGCAAGAAAGCAATTTGTAGAAATTGGTCCCTTTAAGTCTAAATTAATGAACATGTCTTCTGGCATTCCGCAAGGGTCAATTTTGGGGCCCCTGTTATTTAATATTTATATTAACAAGTTTAAAATTGATGCCCCTGATATTAGAGACCATCTATATGCGGATACCATAATATTACACTGAAGGCCAAACTTTGGACCAAATTGAATCTAAATTACAGTCAGCATTTGATCATGCCCAGGAATTTTTTACTAAGCATTGTTTAACTTTAAACCCTAAAAAAAACTCAGGTCCTTTTGTTTAGAAAAAAAACAGTCTAAAGTAACGAACCCATATTTGACTATTCGAACCTTAGATGGTATTGATATAAAGGAGGTAGCCCAGTATATGTACCTATGGTTATGGTTAGGCTGTAACCTGAGCTGGTCCTTTCATATAGAAAATATGCTCGTGGGAATGAATAGGAAGTTGGGGGCTCTTTATAGATTCAAAACCTTTTTGACCAGAGATGTCTGATTAAATGTAGTTAACTCTTTATCAATGCCTGTATTAGACTACGGGAACATCCTTTATGGTGGAGCTTCCAGCACCTTGCTGAATGGAGTGGATTTAATGTTCCACAGAATGGCACGTTTAGTGTTGGAGGTACCCTACAGAACCCATAGATGTATATTAGTTAATAATCTGAATTGGTCTAAACCTTGTTTACGTAGGAATTTATATCTTCTCAAATTTATGTATAAAATTCGGACATCTGAGGCCCCTACTTACATCCTTGAGTTGATCCCAAAGAGGTGTGTGAAAGATAATTTGAGGTCAGCTTTGGGGGTACAATATTTTACTGTTAGATATAATCTGAATATTGGCAGGCCTTCTGTTTCTCACAGGGGAGCTGCACTGTGGAACAACATTCCGTTAGGTTTCCGTGGAATTAATCAAATGACATCTCTCATATCTGAACAACTGGTGCCTGAACTGGTCTAATAGTATTTCTCTTTGTAATGAATGTGATGCTGGCTGATTCTCACTGTTTGTATGTTTGACATTTTATACTGTACTATTTATAGATTATTGATTTGTGTATTTTTTTTATACTGTAACTGATGCTTGTTGCCTTAAAACCTGGGACTTCACTGAAAATGAGCTATGCTCAATTGAATGTTTTTTCCCTTATTCTGATGAATAAAAAAAGATTTACTACTACTACTACTACTACTACTACTACTACAGGTTCACCTTAGGAACTTCAGCAGTCAGGCACCAGGACCACTCAGAAGCTTTTTCACAAGCAGTCTAATTAGGGGGCCGCCCACTGCAACATTACTATGTCGATGTCCCCCTATGTAGCCGTGGGAGGCCCCAGGCCCTCCTTAATTCTCTGCTGAAGACCATCCCACAAGGGTGGACCCCCCGGCGCCACCAGAAGGTGCGTGAGGAGCTGAAGGTCACAATCCTAGAGAACCAGGAAAACGAAGAAAAGAGGGGTGAGGAGGGAGGGATGGCATGATCTGCTGCAAGAGATTCTCTCAAAGATCTAATGTTAAGGTAACTTCTTATGTAATTGTTCTATTTTCTCAAGCACATCTCTTGCAGCAGGTCACACCTTAGGAATGAGTCCTAAGCAGTATTGCAGGAGAGAGTAGAAAGGGAGGCAAGCAAAAAAAAAACCAAAAGGTAAGCTAAGAGAGAAGGCCCTGCAACACAGTCAGGCTGAAGTTGACACAAAGTCAAGAGGTAATTTAATTAACGTTTAATTGAAATTAAAAGAAAAGTTGCAGAAGCAGTAACTCTATCACTCATCTGTGACAAGACCACAGATGCTCAGGACAGATACATTCTAAATATTATTGCAACACCCTGTCTCACTTACATATCTGGTGCTGAAAATAACAGTGAGCTTGAACCTCTACTTCTTGACAGTGTTGTACTTGAGGCCACAAATTTTAAAACAGTATCTCAGGCTGGGTACTCAAGTGTTTGCAGGATTTAGAGGTGCCATATACAAAAATGTATTCTTTCATTACGGACAACGCCATGTATATGTACAAATGTTGCAGACAAAGTTTCAAACATGTGCTACTTAATTCAGTTCACGTAACATGTTGTGCTCATCTGCTAAACTTATTGGGGGCGCAACTACAGTGCTGTGAACGATCTTGTCATTGCCCTAAAAAAAAGCTTTCACAGCATGTCCAGCGTGCAAAGCTTGTTTCAAACAGTTTTTAAATGCAAAGGGACTTAGAACTGCACTGCCACCAATGCCTGTCATTACCAGGTGGAACACCTGGTTTTATGTTGTGTTTTACCACGCTGAGCATTTACCAGAGTATGTTGAATATTTTGAGACAGAAAGCTCTGCATGTGAGGAGGTAATCAATTTGTCAGTAAACAAAGCTGTCATGCACGATGTTCAAATAGTTGCCAGCAATGCCCCCCCAGTACAAATGTTGAAAAAATATGAGGGGGACGAAGTGAAGGCACACGTTGTATTTGATGAACTGACAGACTTTGCTGTTTTTCTACAGATTAAATCAGAGGGAACAGATCACCCAGCTACCAAAAAAACCCTTTCTGCATGTGCTCAAAAAATGACTGACTATATAAGTAGCAGCAGACGATTCTATCAGCCAGCATCTAAGTTCTTCAAAGCTGTGCACATATTTAACCCTATTCAGCTAGCTATTCTTGCAGTGACTGAGCAAGAAGTCCTGGAAAACATCCCAGCCTTTGATGACAACATAATGGCACAAGCGGAATTACGGATCTACATAACAGAAGTACAAAGCCAAGCACTCTAAATGCACGAACGCTCAGTAATGCAATTCTGGTGGGACATTAAAGAACGCTTCCCATGTTTGAGCACAATTGCAATTAGTTGTCTTAGTGTGCCAGTGCATAGCGTTAGTGTAGAAAGATCTTTTTGAAAATATTCAGCTTTGCTCAGCTCCACAAGGTGCAGCATTAAACCAAATAACTTGAAAGTATACTCTATGCTACAGCAGAATAAAATTAAATACTGTTTGTACTGCACTAAATCTATGCTAATGCACTTCTATACTGTACGTTGTTCTGCGTTTACATGTGTCTCTGTGTGTGTTTTAAATGTGTGTAAAAAAATACTCTTTTTATTAGAATTTGGTGTCAAATAAAGTATTTTAAAACTGAAAAACAAATTTGGTGCCTTCCATGAAAAATGTCATTTTTGGCCCATCGGAGGCTGTGAAAAAGCCATGAAAAACTTTTAGCCCTAGTCATAGGTGTAACTAGTCAATGGAAGGTTTATTTTTAAGAATGTTAACTTCTCAACATTTTCTGGTAGTAGCCTAGATCGTGTTTCTGTTACCATATTTCCTGCACAGCTAAAGAGTCGCTCAGAATATGCACTGGTTGGGGGACAGACCATGTACTCTTCAAGGCTACCTGCACAAGTGCAGGCCATACAGGCTCCTTGCTTTGCCAGTACTTAATGGGATCTTCATTCCATTCAATACCTTTTTCCGCTAAATAACAGTCAACCATGGCCTGGGCAGAAGCAGTGAAAATGCAGAAGAAGGGCTGATTTTTCCAGGACAACAGCATCCAAGTGACCCTAAAGATGACTGCTGGGTATAGAACAAATGACAGCAGCTGACTGTTTTGTAGCCTGACTGAGAGAGAGAGCCGTGAAGGTGCAGGAGGAATGGATGAGGGGGCTGTATCCGTTGTCATGATTTTTTTCAAAAGCAAGTCTACTTCTTGAATGATTTTCTCTTTGCAGTTTTGGAACACATTTGGGTCATACTGTGAGAGGTGTTTCATATTGTACAATGGGTCTAGTATTGTTGCAATAATGTAATGTTCTGCCGTGAGCATTTCATCAAGTTTCTCATCATCTCCAACTCTTTTTAATCATTCTATGTACTATAGCTTTTTTTATTCTGAGTGACAAATCCCTTTCAGTTGCACTAGACTCTCCCATCTGAAACTGGCTTCTTGTACCTTCCAGCTCATCCCTGATTGCATTCAGCTGAAATCTAAGAATCATTATTAATGGGATTATTTGGTTGAGTGTGGCACTGCTGAACTCACTTCCCTAGTAATTTTTTCAAAGGGTTGTAGTATCTTGATGAGAAGTTCTAAAACAGACCATTGCTGAGGAGTAATGTACAAATCAGCATCTCCTATGCTGTTCTCTAGTGTATACCATCTTTTTTTTATTTATTTATTCAAGTCTAGGATTACAAATACATTTGAGCCAAGGCTGTTTTACAAAGGTTCCACGTCATAGGAAATAGACATACAGTGGTAGGAATGATTACAACAATAGTCAAACAATATGGCACTGTAGTTATAGGATAGACAAAATAACATTTTAAGGCATGGTACTAGATGTTCAGACAAGATCAGATAACCTGCAGCAAGGGCGAGGTTAGATGAAGGGAAACAGAGGTAAAGAAGACAGAGAAGGGAGGGGTAAAGGAGGACAAACAACTATGCAGCCATAGGCGGCTATCAAACGCAACAGGGTATAAGTGCTGGCGACAAGGGGGTGGGAAGAGGGGGAGGAAGGCAGGTGAAGGTTGGGATGTCGAGAGAAATAAGAGCATCAGAGGGGTAATGGTGCAGCCAGATGGGAGTCAAGAGAGGCAGAGGAGACCCCAGGGACATGTCAGCTACAGTCATGGGGGGCAGTCACAGGAGCTAGAGGCAGTAAGATGCGACCGTAGTCTAGACTTAAAAGTGCCAAGTGAAGGGGCAGTAGAGATGGCAGGGTTGAGGCTGTTCAGCCAAAGGAGAGCTTTGTAAGCAAAAGAACTTGACCCTGGGAGGTGTGACAGTGGGGAACTTGCAGGAGTTGACATTTTGACCCCCTGGTGGCCTGCATGCTATTCCTGTTATTTTGTAGCAGGGCTGTGACCCCCGGAGGTGCAAGGCCAAGGCTGATTTTCTTGACCATTGTGCAGGTCAGGTACTTTATATGATTTGAGAGCTGTAGCCAGCCAGTTTTAAAGTACAGATCGCAGGTGTAGGTGAGAAGGTGTGCACCAGAGATGAGCCGACAAGACTTATTGAGGGCGGTTGAGATACGTCTGAGGGTAGTCGCTGTGTCGGAGCCATAAATTATGAGACCATAGTCACTAATCGAGACCGCGGAACTCTGTATGGCAATCTTCAAGGCTTCTGGGGTGAGATGTTGTCTGTGTTTGTAGAGGAGACCAATTCTGGTGTTCGCCGCCTTTGCCACAGAGTCGACATGGGCACCGTAAGAGAGTTAGGGGTTCAACAGTATCCCCAGGTATTTGAAGTGTGGGACCTGATCCAGGGGCTTCCCATGCGATGTGATGATAGTCAAGGGGTGAAGCTTGTGCCAACTGTGGGAGTTGCAGAATAGCATGGACTGTCTTTCTGTGGTTAAGGACAAGTTTATGCCTAGAAAACCACGACTCAACAGTACTGAAGGCAAGTTGGAGATTCTGTTGTAAGGCCATGTGATCCTTGTGAGAGGAAAAAACAACAGCATCATCTGTGTATAAGATGATATTCTCAGTGCAGGACTGTGGTAGAGAGTTTAAAAAGAGACTGAAGAGGAGTGGGCTCAGGATTGACCCTTGTGGGACACCCGATCGAAATGGTAAGGTGTCAGAGTGGGCATTGGCAATTTTCACCTTTTGTGAGCAGTTTTCAAGGTAGCTTTTGAACCAAGAGGCCATGTCAGGGGAGAGACCAATGTTCCAAAGTTGGTCAACCAACAGCTGGTGGTGGACAGTATCGAACGCCTTGGAGAGGTCTATGAAAACCACCCCGGTAAGCATGCCCTTATCGAGGGATTTATGTACTGCCCCAGTGAATTCAGCAGAGCAGAGGAGGAGCTGTGACCCTTTCTGAAACTGTGCTGTTGAGTGCACAGTAAGTTGGTCAGCTACAATTTGTTCAAGTGCCTTGGAGAGGGAAGGCAGAATCGAGATCGGGCGATAGTTTGAGTGGCTAGTCTTGTAATCTTACAGCCTTTTTTACTCCAGCAATATTTGGAACATGTATAAGGTAGAGTTCCACCTCATTGCAACATCCTGGATGAGTGTATTAGGAGGCAGTCCGTGCTCTTCTTGTATGGCCCTGGCAAGCGTGCTTTGCAGGAGTGGCTGAAATGTGTGCATATTCTTTTTGCCACATGTGTGAGAGCCTTTATATCTCTGTCCTCCACCATAAATGCATGCACAATCAAATCTGGCAGTGGACAAAGCCCCCATCAGACAATGCTTTCTTTATGTTTGAACCATTATCAGCCGCTATAAAACCTACAGAAAGCCCTTGTGATGTAAGCCAGTACTGTACCTCTCGATTAAGCTCATCCAGGATGTTGGAAGGTGTGCGATCCTGTGTGATATACTGGATGCGAAGGGAAGCCAGTTTCAGAGGGGAATTGTCAGTGTCACAACAGGGAGTAGATGATACCCAATGTGCAGTCAGTGACATAATTGGTTCTGGCTGGCAGCTTGTCCATGTGTCAGTAGTCTGATGGACAACCCCAGCAACTGCATCTTTTAAAGCATTTTTCAGTTTAGCTCTTACTAAATCATACATCTATGGTATTGCAACAGTCAAGAAATATTTCCTTGATGGAATATTGTATTGTGGTGACAGGTGATTCAAAAGCCCTTTGAAACCTATGTGCTCCACAATTCTGTAAGGCTGTAAGTCCAGTGCCATCATCTCTGAAATTAGTTTTGTTATAGCAATTGCCTCAGGATGACTACACTGATACTTAGCTTTATGTTCAATTGTCTCTGAAATCATGAGCTGTCTTCTAGCAGTTGAAGTTTTCAGATGGCCAACATTAGGGGGGCTGGATGGTGAGAAGGGCAAAAGGGAACTGTTTGTAATACTTATTCTAGAAGAAGGCTGAGAAGGAGTTGACAGTACAACTGAAGTAGCAGGTCTGCTGCTGCTATCACGTGATATAACAGGTGCAGCAGGTGTAGTCTGACTTAACTCGGCCTGCATGTTGTTGTTGTCTTTCTCTCCGACCAAAAAATCATGCCTGAGACATAATGAGTGACATCTCTCTAAATGTCTTTTTAATGCTGAGGTACCCAAAGCACCTTTTTTGCTCCCTTTGCTGATGGTCTTTTTACATATAGAGCAGACTGCTTGTAACCCACTATTGACAGCCAGAGAAAAGACAGACCATACATAAGATGTCACTTTTTTTGTTTTATTGCCAGGCATACCATACGTTCTCCTTTGTCACTTTCACTATATTGTTCTTTCTCAACACTGGGAAGCTGCTCATCATGGTCTTTTTCTCTTTCACCATTATCATCATCCAACAGCTCCTCCAGGCCACTAACAGAAGCTAAATCTGAATGCACTGCCCCCTCATCTTGTTCCTCCTGTGCCTGCACCACTCTGTTCATGCCCAAACTGTCCATCTCATCATCCAAGTCCAAATCATCACATTCATCCTGCGTCTGTGCAGCTGCCACCTCTACCTCCTCATTCAGGCTTTCCATTTGTTTCCGCTTTTCTCCCTCCTTGTCTACGTCCTCCATTTCATAATCATTACTCTCATCAGAGCTAGATTTCCACCCTCCTGTTTCATTTACATCTGTACTGGTACTACAATGGTTCACATAGGTACCATATCTTGGCTTGCCACTCCTTGTGTTGCCGACTACTCCTTTAGTTTTAATTAAGGTAGTTTTGACCTTTCCCGTCTGTTTGGACAGCACTGTGGAAGAACCACTACTGCTACTTGATGAAGTCCCAGCAACTGGTCTTTTATCAGTTAGACTGTGCAGTGTTGTTTGTGGCATATGTTTCCCAATACTTTTCTCCATTTTGGCCTCAGTCTCACCCTGTCTGGTGCACATTTCCGTTTTTTTTTTTTTATTATTACACACACACACACACACACACACACACACGTACACACAAATGCTTTTTCCAGTATGTGTTTTCTTTTTATTTAGTCCTTTTAGTTGTTCCCAAGTTCCTCAGCCCACTGGTACAGGCTCGGCTTCTCAGCCACACTCCCTCTTCAACCACAATAGCTAGGTTACATTTTTTTAAATGGCACACAGAAGAAAAAATTACTCACCATAGTAATCTTGATTCTTCCAATGTATTCTGCTATATTTACGACTTTATGCAGTCTGCCTCCTAAGGAGAGCTGCCCGGAGAACTGGAACTATATACAAATGATAAAACTATCATAGGCTCATGACACATATTCAAACTGTTGCTCTTATCTGCTACAATGTTCCATCAACGTATCAGATTTCTAAGGAGCCTACAAGGCACCCTATACTAAGACTTATCTACTTCTACCTATGTAACATAACACAATTTAAGCTGTCTATGATAACATGGAAATATATATATATTTATATATATATATATATATATATATATATAACATGCAATGATAAAAAACACCCCTTTGAATGCCAGAATTATTATGTCCTGCCAGGGGTATAAAACATATATGCCAGTGTTTGGGACTGCTCTGGTTCTGGAAGGGGAGGCAGGAAGGGAGAGTTATGAATATAGAAGAATACATTGGAAGAAACAAGATTAGTATGGTAATTTTTTCTTCTAACCCCAGGTATCATTCTATATTCATAACTGTATGTGGGCTTCAAAGCAGTACCTTTGGAGGTGGGCAGAGAACCTATTTAGGAAAAAGGCTCTGCAGGACTGTTGTGCCAAACCTGGCATCACTTCTGGACTATGTGTCCAAACTAAAGTGTTTAGTAAAAGTGTGTACTGTTCTCCAGGTGGCTGCTTTACAGATCACCACTAATGGAATATCTCTTAATGCTGCTATAGTAGCAACTGTGCCTCTAGTCGAATGGACCCTCAGGCCTGCTGGGGGTTGCTTGCCCACTTTTGAGTAACAGAACTGAATGCATTGGACTATCCAGTGAAAGATTGACCTCTTAAAAGCTGGGGTACCTTTACCCACATCCCCATAGGTGAGAAACAGCTGTTGCCTATCATGTCGATGATCCCTGGTGTGGGTCAAATAGTAACTTAATGCCCTTTTGACATCCAGACTATGGAGTCTGTACTCACCTGAACTAGTATGTTCAGTGAAGAAAACTGGCAATGTTATGGATTGATTTAAGTGAAAATCAGAGACAACCTTGGGGAGATATCTCCTGTTTGTTCTAAACACCACTTTATCATTATGGAAGGAGAGCTAATCTTTCTCCACACATAGTGCCTGTAGCTCATGTATCCTTCTAGCAGAAGTGATTGCAACCAGAAACACAGTTTTCCATGTGACATATTGTAAATGATCAGAAGACATAGGCTCAAAAAGGGGTTTCATAAGTTGAGCAATGCATATGTTTTAAATACCACACTGGGACTGGTTCCCTGACAGGTGACTTCATGTGTCACAGACCTTTGAAGAACATTTTGAAAATTGGATTAGCTGCTATGGAAACATTTTTCCCCAGCAGAAATGTAGGCAGAGACTGATGCTAAATGTACTTTCAGGGATGTATATTTCAACCCCTGAGAATGCAGATATGTGAGATATTCCAGGATTACTGGGACTCCTGCCAGAGCAGGTGAAATTTCCCTGGAATCATACCAGATAGAGAACATTTTCCTTTTTAATGAATAGGTTTTCTTAGTGGAAGGTTTTCTATATCCTTTCAGGATATCCAGAACAGCTTGAGAGAGATTCAGGTTTGCATATTTTAAATCCCTTGAGACATGGATAGCAGCAGGGGTACCAGGGCTGTCTGGCCCAGTCTGGTGCTATTAGGATCATTGATGCAGGTTGTGATCTGAGCTTGATCAGGGCTCGTAAGATGAGTGGGAAGGGAGGGAAAGCATACAGACTTCTCCCTGACCAGTCCACAGCCAGAGCATCCACTGGGATCGTACCCTTGGCTGGTGGCCCACAACAGAATAGGGGCAGGAGGTGGTTCTCCTGGGAGGCAGAGAGGTCCACTTCTGGTGTGCCCCACCTTCTGAACACTGAGTCCAGTACTTGTTTTTTTATGGACAATTTGTAGTGTGCCTGGTTGATTCTGCTTAGAGCATCTGCCAGAGTGTTGTCCTTTCCTGGTACATGAATGGCCTGTAGAGAGGCCTACAGAGAGTAAACCAGATTCCATACTTTCATGGCCTCTGTGCACAGAAGGTCTGACCTTGTTCCCCCCTGCTTGTTTATGTAGTACATTGTTGTGGTGTTGTCTCTTCTGACTTGCACCACTTTGCCTTCTATCAGATGAGCAAATGCTTTTAGGGCTAGAAACACTGCTCGAAGCTCCAGCAGGTTTATATGCAGGAGTGACTCTGCATTTGACCAGGTCCCATAGGTAGTGTGCTCTCCCACGTGAGTACCCCATCCTAACAGAGAGTCATCTGTTGTAAGGGTAACTGATGGGTTTTCTTTTTGGAAGGGTACTTCCCTGAGATTGTCTGCTTCCTTCCATCACTGTAGTGCCTGAAGCAGAGTTTTTGTTACAGGAATCAGTTTTGTCATTTTGTCTTTCCTCTGGCACCAATGTGCTTTGAGATGAAACTGTATATCTCTCATTTGATATCTTGCTCCCAGGACTGTGCCTTTTGCTGTGGCCATATGTCCCAAGAATTGCCTTGCTGGATGTGGCTCGTTCAGTTTGAATGCGATGGCCAGCTGCAGGATGCTTTCCACCCTGTCCTGAGGGAGAAAAGCTCTTCCCTGTAATGTGTTTAGTTCTGCTCCTATAAAGTGCAGGACTTGTACTGGAGTGAGAATGGATTTTTCCTGATTTATCAGGAATCCTAGAGATTATAGCAGGTTTAGTGTTACCTTTAGGTGATCTTGCACCTGCTGTGGTGATTTTCTCATGACTAGCCAGTCGTCGAGCTAAGGGAAGACTTATATTCCCAGTCTTCTTAGGTATGCCACTACTACTGCCAGGCACTTTGTGGACACCCTGGGTGCTGAGGTGAGGCTGAAAGACAGAGCTGAGAACTAGTAGTGACCTGATGGAAGTCTGAACCTGAGCTACTTCCTGTGAGACTCTTTTACTGGGATGTTGAAGTAGGCATCCTTTAGATCCAGAGATGCCAGCCAATCTCCCTGCTGATAACTGGCAAAATCAGAGCCAGTGTGACCATTTTGAGCTTTGGTTTTATGAGATAGCTGTTCAAGAGTCTGAGCTCTAGAAAAGGCCGCCACTCCCCATTTTTCTTTTTGGTGAGGAAATACCTTGAGTAAAGGCCTCTTCTTTTCTGGTGGTTTGGTATACTCCACTGCTTTAATGTGGAGTAAGCTGTGAACCTCTTTTTCCAAGAATATTTTCTCTATGAGAGAAGATGGTTTGAAAACCCTTGACTTTCGGGGAGGAAAAGAATTGAAGCTCAGGGACAAACCCTGACTTACTAATTCCAGGACCCACTTGTCTATGGTGATGAACTGCCAAGCCTAGAAAAAGTAAGCCAGTCTGCCCCATACTAGTAGTGGGGAGGTGGCCTTGACTGTTAAGTCAGGGGTTTTGTTTTGTCTGGGGCTGAGCTTGGGTAGTTTGGGAGCCTCTTCTGGAGCCCCTTCTACCCCTGGTCAGGAAATACCCAGTCTGCTGTGGGTATGGTTGGAACTGTGGGACAACCTGGGCGTGATAAAATGATCTACCATAGGCTGTCCTTCCTCTGCCTCCCCTTCCATAAGGCCTATATAAGAAAGAAAAAGGAGGCCTGTCTCTGGAGGAATTACTTTTGTAAGTGGCCTTATACTCATCATCTTTTTCGTGTATGCTTCGGTTTGTTTACTGAATAAAGAGTAATCCTCCACAGGGAAATCCATGGCCTTAGCCTGGATATCCTGTGTTAAATTGGTAGCCCTGAGACATGCCAACCTTCTGAGGGCTACAGTCAGAGCCATCCACCTGACAGTGCTGTCCTTGGCATCTGCTGCCATTTAAAACTGGTACTTTGCTGCTTCCAGTCCAAACCTTGCTGTCTCAGGCAGGTCATCAGAGAGAGGTGAAGAAGCCTTCTCTGACATTGCCAGTACAGATTGCCATAGTGATTTTTGATACTGTGCAGAGTAAGCCCGATAGTTAGCCTGCCTTACTCCCAGAGAAGCAGCTAAGTAACCTTTTTTAGACATACTATTTTTCGAGAGTCGTTCTCAGGTGGGTGAGAGGATAAGAGGACCCTCACCTTCTCACAGGCTGCCTGCTGGACTACACCCTGATGATCAGGATGAGAATAGAGGAGTTCAGCACCCTGTCTGTCCAGTTGGTATTTCTTGTCCGCCTTCTTATCCAGTGGTGGAACAGTGTTTGGAGCCTACAAGAGTTTAAACAAGTTTTTTTAAAGAACTTGTTTATTGGGAGAAGAATCTTCTTAGTGGGTGTTAACCCCATCATCTCCATATATCCAGCCTCTTCTTCATCCTCTATGACCTCTGTAGTAACCAGGTCAAGAGCATCAACTATTTTCCTTACAAAGGAAAAATGAGAGGAAAAATCCTCTGGCCTTGGAGGAGAATCGAATTCCTGCTCTGGTGAGATTTCTGGCTCTATGGGCTCACCTTCATCAGTTTCTGGCTCATCATGCTCCTCATATTCAATTTTTTGAGGTGGGAGTTCAGACGGAACAACCGGGGTTTGAACTGGTGGAGGTAGGGGCGGTGCAGGTATAAGACTCTGCAGAGCCTGTATGACCTTCATGGCCTGGGCAATCTCCTCGGCTGATGGCAGGCTGTGAGGCACAGATGAAACCCCTCTAAGTTTTTCCTGGGGTTCAACGTGCTTGGTCTTTTTGGTTTTCTTGGGAGGGGCCTGGAGAATTAGCCAGATCACCTTTCCTTTTGTCAGTACTTGCATCACACTTATTAGGGGTGTTCAGTGAAGAGACAGCGGTTTCACCCACAGATTTGGAAGGAGTGGGCTGGTTAGAGCCTGTGGCACCCTTATCCAGTCTCTTGTGTAATCTTTCCATCCTTTTTTCAACAGTTTTCTGGGGAAAAGACTTGTAGATTTCACAATCTGCTGAGAAATGATCAGTCTCCAGGCAGACCACACACATATCATGCTTGTCTGCCCTAGCAAAAAAACATTCCCACACCTTATACAGTTTTTAAAACCTGGGGGTCCAGTCTTTTCTTGGGTTTTTCAGACATTTCCATTTCAGGAGAAAAAAAAAAAAACAACCGCAATAAAGATTACACTTTATAATGTATTTAAAAGTTTGTTTGTTTTTTTTTGTGGTCAGTTCAGGAACCAGTAAAGGTTCCGATAATGAACCGAAGATTCAGTAAACCGGACTGGTTAAGTGGTTCGTAGGAACCGGGTTAGCGGTTCTCAGAAACCGGGTGAGAGGTTTCAAAACAAATTTAATTTTAAAAGTAAATAGCCTAAAAAGTAATTTTGAATAATGGAAATATAGGATAAAAGATTCTGCAAAGGCTATAAAGCCCCAGTTCCCCAACAGTTATTCCAAACCATGAGGAACCGAGAAATAAATCTAAAATTACGTAAATAAAACTAAACTACATATGAAGAAAAATTAAGTAAATAAAGGCACCAGTAAGAATAAAATATAAGAAGACTTATATTCTGTGAGGAACCACACAAGGAACGGCTGATTTGGGAAGTCTCCTGGGTATCTTAACTTGTCAGGTGGAGAAAAAATCTACGTTGATAGAATGTTGCAGCAGATAAGGGCAGCAGTTTGAATATGTGTCACAAGCCAATGATAGTTCTATCATTTGTATATAGTTCCAGTTCTACTTTACTTAGGAGGCAGACTGCATACAGTTATGAATATAGAAGAATACCTGGGCCAAAAAATGTTTTTTTGTAGATATTTTCTTTTTATTTAGTCCTGTCAGTTGTTCCCAAGTTCCTCGGCCCACTGGTACAGGCTTGGCCTCACAGCCACACTCCCCCTTCCACCACAATAGCTAGTTTTTTTTTTGTTTTTTTTTTATTACATACAAGCAAATATTTCTCGACTGTTGCAATACCACAGAATGATGTATGTATTTAGTCCTGTCAGTTGTTTCCAAGTTCCTCTGCCCACTCAGTACAGGCTCAGCCTCACAGCCACACTCCCCCTTCCAGCACAGTACTAGCTAGATTTTTTTTTTCTGGAATTACACACCAAAAATGCTTTTTCCTGTATGCATTTTCTTTCAAAATAGTGCTTTCAGTTGTTCCCAAGTTCCTCTGCCCACTCAAGACAGGTATGGCCTCACTGCTAAACTCTCCCTTCCAGCACTGTACATACACACAAAAACATTATTTTTCCTTAAAGGGAAACACTGGAAAAGACACAGCTTTCCTCAGACACTACAGAAACTCTCAGTTAGTGCTTTCAGACAGTAACAACTTTATTTACTGATTTAGAACAGTTACCCACAACTTCCACTTCCTCTTACTGGCAGCAGCCATTTCATGAGCAGCAGTGAGCTTCCTGAGCTCACTGTATGCTAATATGCCTGTTTGACCTCAGCTATTGGTTGGTAGGACATGTTAGCATAAAGTGAGCTCAGGAAGCACTCTGCTACTCATGAAATGGTGGCTGCCAGCAACAGAAAGTGAAAGTTGAAGGCCACTGCTTAAATCACTAAAAAATCAATTAGAGTAATTAAAAAAAAATGTTACTATCTGAAAGTACTAATCAGAAATTTTTGTAGTGCCTGGGTAAAGCTGTGCCTTTTCCATTGTTTCCCTTTAATGTAGTTTTATTTAGTCCTCAATTTTTCAAAGTTTCTCTGTCCACTCTAGGGCCAGGTCCAGAGCAGGCTTGCTCTCACAGCCACACACCACTTCACTCACACCCCTGTACAGTAGCTACATTTTTTTAATTTTCCAATTTAAAGAAAAATATTTTAATAGTTCTGCTGCTTCTGACTGACTATGGCTACTAGTCCTAGCAGTATAACAGTAAATTACAGTTCCTCCAGCCTCCCACAGTCCACAGTCCAGGCACAGTCAAACACCCTGAAATTTAATTCACTTCTTTTTTTCTTTCTTTTTTTTTCTTATTCTGCAATATAGTGCAGCTGTCTGACAGTGTGGCCCCCCCACCAGGAACCTTTACATGCCTTGTCCCCTGACCCCGCCCTACCCACCACCAGCCAGTATCTTTAATCCCTTCCCCCATTTAAGATTCCGCTATGCCCCCTCTTTTTACTTTTTACTAATTTTTTATAGCCACCAAAAGAAATGCTCCAGCTCCTTTGATGATCACAAACTGTGACAAGACAATTCAATTTCTTAAACTGCTTGCTGCTCAGTCTCAGACCAAGACAGACAACACAAATGACTTCTCCCAATGCAAGGTAGCTCCGAAATGGTGCCTTTCACAAACGCGCCGACCAAACTACAGACCCTTCCAGATCCGCCCATCCACCACAGCGACCAATTGCCAGGTCTGATAGGCAGTACCCTACAGCCATAGGCTGCTTAGCCTGTCAGTCTGTCTGGACTTGGCCAGTTGAGTTTCTCTCTCCACCCTTGTACTCGTTCATGAGCGGGTGCTCATCTCCTGCTGCCTGCACCTTGCCTGCTCATATGAGCGCGAGCATTCAGGAGCCACATGACCTGCAATGTGGCCATCAGGTGACTGCCGGCTGGCCAGGATCTGGAGGATCGTGGCGTGCCATCTATCACAGGCTACAGGAAGTAAAAAAAAAAAATGCACTAAAACTGTGCTTTTAAAACACATTGAGGCCGATGGACACAGACTCAATACGTTTACCCCATTGACTCTGATATATCTGGGTCCATTGGACCGCATTGGATTGGGGTGGTTCTGATTTTTGGCGGGTCAGTCCACCCACCCCTATGAAGGACACTTGGGTATGGAAAAATGTAAACGCAGAGGCAGCCAGGTAGTATACTGGCTAGGAATCTCAAAAGAAACAGAAAACAAAGTATTGGCCCACCAGACATGTCAGAAATACAGGCCCGCTTTGCAGAATGAACCATTAATCTCAGGTTCAAAAAACGCAACTGTATGGGAAAGAGTGGGTGTTGATTTTTTACCCCAGAAGGCAGAGAGTACCTGGCTGTATCTGACGCATTTTCCTGTTACCCCTAAGTTATTAACTTAAAAACAACATCAAACCAAGTGATAAAGGAACTGAAAGTAATCTTTGCTAAATTTGGGATACCACAGATCCTAAGAACAGACAATGGGCCCCAGTTTACAAGTACAGAACTTTTGTACACTCCTATGGCTTCAGTCATGTCACTTCCAGCCCCACCTACCCTCAAAAAAATGGACTGGCAGAGTCAGAAATCAAAGTCATAAAGACACTCCTAAAAAAGCATTTGTCAATGCCAAATGTTTGCTTGCTGGCATTGTCATTGGTAGTATAGAAGTTACAGAGCTGCATAATAGGAATGGCAGTGAAGTATTGAACTGAAGCCAACCCCAACACCACCCTGCAGAGAGTGACAGGCATTGGGGTGTGCCTTTGGGTCGTCAGGCATAACGCCCATGCCATTTCACCACACCCTACCCCGCAGACACAGACAAGTGTCACGGTGTGCCTTGGGGTCTTTGGCTCTTATACGCACCCCATTCCATCAGGAAATACTGTGAGATGGGTGCGGTATAGGAGAATGGGGGTGAACTTTGGGGCCAAAGAGTCCAAGGCATACCCTCGATGCCTCTCACTGGCTGCAGGGTATGGAATCGTATGAGCATTACAGGCAAGAATCCCAAGTCACACCCCTGATGCCTGTCATTCTCTACAGGGTGGGGCGTTATGGTTGGAAACCCTAACACCTCAGGCGTTCGTTGGTATTTTCACTCCACATTTTCAACATGTTTTTTTTGTGACCCCCACCTCATGAACAGTGGCAATATCAGTTTGTTAGCCGAAAGCTGCTTATGCACAGTGACTACGTCATTTAGCACCACAGGTGCAAAACACATTCTTGAACAGGATGTGAAAATGACAGCTGTACTGTTCATGGGGAGGTGTAAAATGGCAATGTTGCAAATCTGCAGTAAAAATATAAAAAACTGAAGTCACGAGCATGCATAGAAACTGTGCAACACACACCCGTAATGTAATTAGTTTGGGGATTTTTTTAAGGCAGATTGTCAACACAGGCATTTTGGGACCTCCGATCATGAACAGTGTCACTGTGATTTTCTTTATCTGTTCCGAACAATGATTTCCCACAGCGATCACGCATCTCACGCTGAAAGTGTGAAACACATTTTGACCATGTTGTGAAAATGACAGCTGTACTGTTCATAAGGAAGTGTGGAAAAATGCCACTGGTGAAAATCTGGACTGAAAATATTACAAAGTCATGAACTTACGGTGCATGGAAACTGCGCATGCTCACTCATAACAGATCATTTATGGACTTTTGTCACCAAATTTTCAACATAGCCATTTTAAGACCTCTGCTCATGAACAGTGTAACTGTAATTTTCTTAATCTGTCCCAAACATTGCTTTCTTTACACCACTGCACCATTGTGCGCTACATGTGTGAAACACATTTTGGGCAACATGTGAAAATGGCAGCTGTACTGTTCATAAGGAAGTGTAATAAAATGGCAATGTTGAAAATCTGGAGCGAAAATATTGAAAATTCTCAAACTGACGAGCGTGCGTAGGAACTGCGCAATGCACGCTTGTAAAACAGTCATTTTTAGGAATTTGTTCACCAAATTTTCAACATAGCCATTTTAAGACCTCTGCTCATTAACAGTGTCACTGTGATTTTCTTAATTTTTCCCATACATTGATTTTGCATGCCGACTGCGCCATTGTGTGCTACATGGGCGGAAATACGTTTTGGGCAAGCTGTGAAAATGACAGCTATACTGCTCATAAGGGTGTGGTAAAATGGCAATGTTGAAAATCTGGAGTAAAATACTGAAAATTCACCAACTTCTGACGTCTGCGTAGGAACTGCATAACACATGCTAAATAAGGCAGTCACACAAATTTTTCCACAAATTTTTCAAAATAGGCTTTTGAGAGCCCTCCTTATGAACAGTGGCAGTGTCATTTTGTTACTCAGTCCCAAAAGGTGATTTCATGAGTGACTGCTAAATCACCTCAGGCCCGATTAACGCCATGACAGTGAGAGATTCATGAGAAGGGGTCCCAAAACCCCATGTTGAAAATTTGGTGTAAAAATTCCAAAATGCCTGAGATATGCAGCAAAGTTGAAAAACCCTATCTATCCCATTATACAGCTTACCGGCATTTCCTCAGTTCGCGGTCGGCTTTGAAGAATGCAGACATGTTCCCGTCCACCAAAGATCACGCTACCGGAGTCTGGAGGTAAGTATGGGGTGAGGGGGTGTGGAGGCAGGGTGCGCAGTGGGTGGGCACGGGTGGGGGCAGAGACAGCGAGGACCATTTTGTGTTTCAGGGTTTTGTTTTAAAAAGGATGATGACACAGGACATTTGCCACGCTGGGGTGGGTTCCCAGCGTGGCACAAGAGCAACTGTTTGGGAGGCGTGGAGCTGGCGGGGGATTGGGCACCCCGTCGGCGATAGCATCTGTTGCCGCGCTGCGGTGGGCTCCCAGAGTGGCACCCTGTACTCTCTGGGGAGACAGTGGGCCGACAGGGGATTGGGCACCCCATCAGCTATACGATGTGTAACCATGCTGGGTGGGCACCCAGCGTGGTGATTTGAACTCTGTTTGGGGAGCACAGCACAGCCGGCGGGGATTGGGCACCCCGGCCGCTATACAGTGTGTGCGAAGTAGCACACAGCATGCGTGCGTGTGTGTGTGTGTGTGTGTGTGTGTGTGTGTGTGTGTGTGTAGGGGGAGCGCATGAGCAGGCGATATCTTATCGCTGCTCACTGAAGCGTAGCTCCCCTTTTCAACTGTACTCCACTGCATTTTCGACTGCTGTCATAGACAGCTCCAGTAGCCATTGGATAACTGCGGCCGCGCCTGCAAACACACTGACTGAATTGGAAGAGGGCTGTCACACCTCCGAAAACTCGGATGATGGCACTTGTTTCTTGCACATGTCTGCAAGCAAACATAAAAAGGGCGTGGAGGACAAAACAGACCCTTCTATTGCATTACTGAATTAAAGAGCCACACCACTAGCATGTGGCAAGTCCCCAGCAGAACTGCTATTGGGACGTCAGCTTCGAACCCGTTTGCCAGGCATTAAAGTGGAAGGTCACACCGAAAATGACACAGTCATGAAAGAAGGGGCAAGACAATTCAGGAAACAACGTGAAAACTTTAACAAAACTGCAAAGGAGTACAGAAAGCTACACACTGGTGAAAATGTCTGGGTAAGAAGTGAGGGATGCTGGGGAGAACTGGCAGTGGTCCAGAGGCTAATGGCACCAAGATCATACCTAGTACTTACTGGAAGTGGTCAGCTGTTAAGACAGAATAGGAGACACTTAATGCCAGTGCCAACAGGACAAGCTCCTGCAAAACTTGGGACAGTTTCTATGGAGTCAGAGTGCATTCCTCAAGAACACAGAAACAGTGCAGGGCAACAGGATATGGGAAGCAAACAACCCATAATGCAGAACTCGAACCAAGAACCAAACCTGCCAGCTCCACACATTGAGCCACCAGACTCACTGGCCAAAGTACCAGACGAGATGGAATCAAGCACCGCTACACAAATGCACACTGAGACTAGTACTCAAGGGGTCTCCCAGCATGCAGGCAGGTCGAGGTTTGGAATGCTAATTAAACAGCCGCAAAGACTTATTGAGACTTGTTAACAGCCCACTGCTAAATACCTATCTGTTATATACTTATAGACATGTAAACCTATTTACAGTGCATGAATAATATAGCCTACAAGTGAGGAGATAGTGCATGCCACTAGATAAGACATAGTTATAAGATTTCACAATAACCTCAGGTTAGAATGTACTGTTAACTCTTCAGTGTTTTTTTTCCTTTTTAGAAAACGGAATGTCCTGTGAGTTAAGAGCGTGACCTTGATGCATGCTTTCTACAGGAAGGAGACAGATATACTCCCTAGATCAAGCCTGGAGTTCGAGCTGGAGACTACACAAGATGCAGGCTGAAAAGACTGTCTTATGCTGAATGGCTTCTGATTAATCTTGTACACCACTATTACTATAATAAAGATTACTACCTTTTAGCAAGTCTGTGTGCCTGAGTTACAAACAAGACACCCTCCATCTGGGCTTGATCAGTACTCTCTGCATCAGGGGAAAGGGAGGGAAGTCATACAGAAAGAGAACAGTTATGCAAGAACTTACTGTAACAGCAGATCTTCCAGGGGATCTCAGTCATCGGGTTACACCACAGGAATCTTCACCGTTGGAGATGGGGATTCCACACAGAAGATTTTCAGCAGTACAACTGGGGCCACCCTCGCCGCTGACGTCCGCCGACATCAGCAACCCTAAATAGGTATGGTCGGCCCCACTCCCTCCTCAGTTCTTCCCCTCCATAGATGAAGGGAGCAAGGCTAAAGCCCTGGGGAACAGGGGAGAGACCAAAGGACCTGGCTCTAGATAGAAATGATGGAATACAGCAGATAGCCAGGTCCTGAACAGCAGCCCCAAAGAAGGGGGACGGTGGGAGGGAAATCAGACCTGATGACTAAGATCCTCTCAAAGATCTACTGTCATGGTAAGTTCTTATGTGACTGTTCTATCTTCTCGGGGTATCTCAGCTATCAGGTTACACTATAGTAACGAGTACCAAGCAATGACAAGTACAAAAAAAAAAAAAAAGAAACAGACAGTCTGGGAGGCTGGAACTCCATAAATTTAAGACAGGCATCCCTGTAGCACAGCCCTGCCAAATCCTGCAGGGCCCTGAAAGCAATGTCCAGACTGTAATGCTTGGTAACAGTGTGGACTGTGAAACAAGCCACAGAGGTAGCCATACCTCTGGTGGAATGAGCTTGGACAGCACCAGGCAATTCTTTGCTGTACTTGTAACAGCACACAATGCAATTTGTCAACCATTTGGATAAACATTGCTTAGAAACTGAAGTGCCCTCTCTACCTGGAGTGAAAGAAACAAACTGTTTGAACTTTCTAGACTCCTTAGTCTGAAGCAGATAATATTTAAAGTTCTGCGCACATCTAGTGTATGGAGCAGTGTTTCCCCTGGATTGGCACATTGAGGAAAATAAACAGGAAGGTGGATAGACAGTGTAAACTCTGAAACCACCTTAGGCAAAAACTTAGGATTTGTGTTCAAAGACACCCTGTCTTTGTGAAAAATCAAATAAGGGTCCTCGCACCAGTGGGCCTGAAGCTCTGAAATTCTTTGAGCAGAAGTAATTGCAAAGTATAGTTATGTAAGAACTTACCGTAACAGTAGATCTTCGAGAAGAGCTCTTCCAGCAGGTAATAATCATTAAGACTATGCTGCCAGGCACCAGGACACTACAGAAAAATTCTAGCTAGTAGTCCAAGACAGGGGACCGCACCTGACGTCAGCTCCACCCCCCAACATCATCCTCAGTATATAGGAGGAGGTCCCCCGGTACCGCCTCAGTTCATCCACAGGAGACCCGGCTAGCATGAAGGATAGGACAAACTGAGGAAGCGTTGTCATCCCGATAGGGACATACAGAAAGAAGCACTGGGAGAAAAAGCATACCCACTACAACAGCTCTTCTCAAAGATCTACTGTTACGGTAATTTCTTACGTAACTGTACTATCTCACCTCGAGAAAGGGCTCTTGCAGCAGGTAGTAACCATTAGGACTGAGTCCCAAGCAGTACCACAATAGCACCAGGTCAAACGGGCAGCGGACATAAAATTGCCCCTATGAGAGCAATCCCTGGAGGACTGCCAGGCCAAAACCTGCCCTCCTTCTGGAAGCAATGTCCAAACTGTAGTGCTGGACAAAGGTGCTTACCGAACTTCAGGTAGCTGCGGCACAGAAATCTGCTACTGACTCATTTTTGGGAGACGTGAAAGAAGTCACTATCCCTCTGGTCGAATGACCTCTCATTGGGACTGGAATGGGTTTGCCACACTCATCATGGCAGAACACAATGCAGTTCACTAGCCACTTGAACTTGGTCTATTTGGTGACTGGTGCCCCAAACATCCGGTTGGGCAAAGGACACAAACAATTGGTCTGACTTCCTTATGGACTGTGTGCAGTCAACATGATACCCAACGGTTCTATGTACATCTAAAGAATGCAACAATACCTCCCCTTTGTTAGAGCGTTCAGGTAGTAAATAGGTAGGTTAATGTCTTGGTTGAGAGTTAACTCTGACACTACCTTCGGGAGAAACTTAGGGTTTGTGTGAAGGGACACCCTGTCCCTATGAAAAAACAAATATGGCTCCTTATACACAAGAGCTTGGAGCTCAGAAATCCTCTGGGCTGAGATAGTAGCAACTAAAAATAATGTTTTCTATAAGAGATAGTGAAGATCGCAATTCGCGGCTGGCTCAAAGGAGGGCAATGTTAACTTCTCCAGCATAAACAGCAGATCCCATGCCAGAACTGGGTCCCAAATGGGAGGTTTGATGTGCAGGATACCTTGCAGGAAGGTACATGACAGATCCACCTGCGCCAAGGTCTTGCTATCCACCAGTACATGATAGGCTGAGATGGCCGAGAGATATACTTTTATGGATAGTAGTTGAGACTCAAATCAGATAGTAGTTGAGACTCGAATCAGACAGAGATAAGAGATACTCCAGGACTCCATTCACCTCACATGAGAACGGGTCTGTGTCATGGGCAGCAGCCCACAAGCTGAACCGCTTCCACTTCATGGCATATGTGACCCTAGTAGATGGTTATATTGTGTCCACTATCACCTTGGCTACCTCTCAGACATCTCATACCTGCTCCTGGCTAAGTCTGCAGGAGCCATGCATGGAGATGCAGAGACTTAAGGTTGGGGTGAATTAGAGAGCCCTGCTATTGGGATAACAACCAAAAGGACAGATGAAGTGGAACTGGGGGTTCTACTGCCAGCTGCTGTAGAAGTGGGAACCAAATCTGTCTGGGCCAGAACGACGCTACCAGAATCATGGTTGCTGGTTCTGATTGTAGCTTGAAAAGAACTCACTGCAGAAGGGGGAAGGGAGGGAAGGCATAGAGAAACCTCCCAGTCCAAGAGAGGAACAATGCATCCCACCAAAAAACACTATGCGCTGGCTCTAGTGAGCAGAAATTGGTCCGTTTGGCATTGAGTGGGGATGAGAAGAGGTCTAGCTCTGGAGTCTCCCATCTTATGACTAGGTCGTCTACTACTTCTTGTAGTTCCAAATCATGAGCTTGGGATTGTGAGTGACTGAGGCTGTCTGCAAAGGTGTTTTGAAGACCTGGGACATGTACCACAAACAGTTCCAGGCTGTGATCTACTGCCCAGTACCAGACCCTCATGGGTTCTCTGCATAGGGGATATGAATGCGTGCCGCCCTGCTTGTTGAGGTAGAAAACCATGGACATGTTGTCTATCTGGACTAGAAATGGGCCTGGACGGAGGTCGGCCTGGAATGCCTGTAAAGCATATAGCACAGCCCTTATCTCCAGAATGTTTATATGCAGAGTTCTGTCTGAGGCCAAGACCCCCTGGTCTGATTGCTCCCAAAGTGGGCACCCCATCCTATGCCCAAAGTATCTGTGGTGATAACATGATGAGGGGAGAGGTTCCTCAAAGGGGCCCCTATCACCAAGCAGGAGGGAATCAGCCACCATAGCAGGGTTTGGTGTACTGCCTTGGCTATTCTGACCCTCTGGTTGAGACTGTCGCTTTGCTGGTCCCACTGCACCCTGAGGTTCCATTGCAGAATCCTCATGTGCAGGCAAGCGAGAGGCACAGTCACTATGGCAGTGGCCATATAACCCAAGAGTTGTAGTACCGTTCTGGCTGGAGCCTGGTCCACAGAGAGTAATCTCTGAGCCAGCACCTGAAGGTGATCTGCCCTGTCTGATGGGAGAAAGGCTCTCTCCTGAACCGTATCCAAGATGGCTCTAATGAATTGGAGTCTACAGGATGGCCAAGGGGTTGATTTTGGGAGATTTAGGGTTATCCCAAGATCCTGGAAATCTTGAAGGTACACTCCAGGGTCAGACACAGCTGTTCTCTGGATGGGGCCACTAGTAGCCAGTCGTCATGGTAGGGGTAGATGTAATGACCCTGCCTCCTGAGAGCTGCCACTACTACCGCCAGGCACTTGGTGAATACCTGAGGTGCCAAGGACAGGCCAAATGGCAGTGCCCTGAACTGGTAGTGCTCTCCTTCGAATGTGAACCTGAGATACTTCCTGCATGATGGCAGGATCTTTATGTGCATGTATGCATCCTGCATGTCCAGGGAGCAGAGCCAATCTCCTTGGTACAGCATGGGAAGCAATCTCTGGAGTGTTACCATCCTGAACCTTTTGTACACTATAAAGACGTTCAGTTGACTGAGGTCCAAGATGGGATGAAGGTTCCCTGTCTTCTTCAGAACTAGGAAGAAGCGAGAGTAGTAAGCCTTGCCCCTCTAGGATTCCAGTACTACTTGAATTGCTCACTTTGACAGGAGGGCCTGTACCGTCACCCGAATGAGGCTTGCGTAGGATGGAGGAGTTGAATACATGGGCTGGTGGGTTGTTCAGGGGTAGTTGAGAATACTCCAGGGCATAGCTCCTGTCTATGAGTTGCAGCACCTATTGATCTGTTGTGATGTTCTCCCAACCTGCGAGGTAAAGGGAGAACCGCCCTCCCACTGCCTCCCCTATCGACTCTGTTGGAGGAGTGGGCAGGCAAGAAGTCAGGCGGAGGATGGGGGAGTGGGGAGGGGAGCTCTGGACTGCTTAGCTGTTCGTGGTCCCGGAGTTCCTGGTGTCTGAGGGGGTGCTTTTCTCTTGAACCCGCCTCATTGTTGCTGTCTCTTTGTTTGCTGTCTTTGGTGCCTCTGAAAGGGCCGGCGCCTGGGGAGATACGGTTCTGACTTGTACATCTTGTGTACTTCGGAGACAGACTTCCCAGAGTCCTGTAGGCCAGTGCTGATCTTCTCAGCCTCTTGGCCAAAGGGCACAGGGCCCTGGAATGGCAGGTCCAAGATAGTGTCTTGCAGGTCCTGTTGGAACCCAGACACTCGAAGCTACGAGAGTCGTCTGAAGCATACTCCTGAGGCTGTGGCTCTGGCTCTGGCTGCTCTATCTGCCGCATCATACGAGCATCTGAGAACTTTTGCCCACATCTGCCCTGGATTGTAGAACTGCCAGAAGCTCTGACTTATTGTCAGAATCTGGCTGTGTCTTAGCTAGGACCATAGCCTTCTGCCAGAGGCACTTCAGGTACATGACCACATGTGCTAAGAAATTGAGAGACCTGATAGTACAGGTAGAAGAGATGTACACCTTCATACCAAACTGGTCAAGCTTTTTTTATTCCTTATCTGGTGGCTGGGAGCTGGTATGCTTAGGCTGTTGTGACCAGCTGGGAGCCGCAGTAAGGATTATGGAGTCTGTCTTGGGCTGTTCACCGAGGTGGGGCTCATTTCTGGGGGCCCTGTATAGGCGATTAGCCTTTTTGGGCACCACAGAAGTAGTCAAAGGATGCTTCCATGCCAGCTTTGTCACATCCTGGAATGACTCCACCAACAGGGGAATGACTAGTGGTTTTGAAACACTAGCTCCCAAAAATTTAGCCAAGCGTCTCCTTTCTGGGTCCAGTTCCTCTGTTTCCCACTGGTTGAGGAACTGAGTATGCCTCATAACCTCAAGGAAGGTGGGATCATCAGGTGGAGACCTGGGTGAATCCTTCCTCGAATCTGGTGAAGGCAGAGGGAGGTCATCCTCAGAAGAGTCATAAGGTGAGAAGGAATCACTGTAGTGACTCGACAGCTCGGAGTGATGGTCAGTGGACCTACTCAGATGTCGGGAGCGACATCCATTTGACCGGCCCCGCCCTCAGGAGCGGCAGTCACCAGACCTACTCCGCCTGCGGGAGGAAGACCTTGAGGATGGGTGATGTCTGGGTCTCTGATGTCCATCAGAACCCTGGTCCGAGCCACCTGGAGTTGGGCAGTCTGGCATATGGGGTGGCAATGGAGTCATGCAGGGAGGCGTAGGCTGTGGCTGCAGAATAGCCGCTGCCACCCCTGAGGTTCCGGTTCGGGTAGTAGGTCACCATTGATGGTGTTCCACCAACTGGAAAAGAGTGGTCCTACTTCCATCAAGGGGACCATTGAGTCTGACAGCTGGTCTGACATCTGGTTAGTTGATCCCGAAGGGGTTGGGGCCGGGCCTGGTGTCTGAAGGGTTTCCCGGCTCCCGACTGCCAATGGGCAAATCACCTAGCATCTGGTCCTCCATCTGAGTGTCAGATGCTTTGCCCTTGTCTGATGACAGGATGTCAAGCCCTGCGGTCGTAGGCTTAGTGGGGCCAGACATCAGATTGGCAGTCGTCAGGTCCTCTGGTGTAGTCCCATGCTGTTCTAGCGAGGCTGACGGCTTGGAGACTGACGTCTGGTCTGATTCCAGAGTGATAGAGACAGACAATGCTGGAGGCTGTCATTGGTCCGATGGGATGGTTGACAAAAGTTTCGGTGCAGAGGGCGCTTCCTTGGCATGCTCGTGACCCTGGAGCCTGTTATGGTCATCAGCCTTGGCTAATGAACCGAAGGATGAGGCTTTACCAATGGCAGAGCAAGAACGGACACCCATCGAAGTAGAAGTAACAGAGGCCAAGGGCCCTAGACCCTAGTATCTGTTGGTGAGGTCTGATGGCCAGAGACAGTGAAAAAGAGAGCCTGGAAAGGCCCTTGCTCTGAACCTCCACCTGACGCCTGGGTTGAGGTGGAGGATTTAGCGGTCAAAAGCCCTGGGAGGACTAGTGACCCCGGGGGAGCAGAATCCAACCTCCACCCGGAGGCTTTGGTGCCCTTGTGCAGGGAACTGGACCATGAGTCTGACCTGGACCAATCCTTGTCTGTCCTATGATGCTTCCCCAAGTACTTTTCCTCATTGAGGGAGGCATCGTAGGTGGAGGACTAAGAAGAGCTGTGCCCAGAGTGAGACTTTTGCATTGTGGCCACTTGTTGTTCCAGCAGGTGAGCCTTGAGCATCTTCGGGCGGTGAATGAAGGTGCACTTGTCAAAGCTGAGAGAGTGCGGGCAGTCCAACATGTGCTGCAGTCCCAGGCAGCAAGCTGAATGGCAGTCTTTGGCCAGAATTTGCCGCACGCACATTTTGTCTTACGCCGCAGTATAGAAGTGGAAGACTCGGCAGCATAAAGAGGTGATCAAAAAGTTGAACTGTGTGGAGGATCCATAAAAAATGGCGGTTGACAGAAGCAGGAGGCGTCCATGGAGCTGAAATGCAGGGTCGATGGTGGAAAAAGAACTGAGGTGTTGCCGGGGGACCGCCTCCTATATACTGAGGATAATATTGGGGGTGGTCCCTCATGTTGGACTGCTACGTAGAATTTTTCCGTGGGGTCCTGGTACCTGTTGGCATAGTCCTAACAGTTATTACCTGCAACAAGAGCTCAATCTCAAAGTAAGATCAAAAAATTAGCACTTTCCAAGAAAGAAAGCGCAAGTCACAGTTGTCTCAAAAGGAGACAGGATCAACTTCTCCAAATTAAAATTTAAGTCCCAAGCCGGGACAGGGGAATGGATTGGAGGTTTCTGATGCATGATACCTCTAAGGAAGATATGGAAAACATCCAGCTGAGCAATCATACGGTCACCCATAGGCTCATGAAAGGCAGAAATAGTTGAGAGGTGAACCTGGAGGGAGGAATACTGGAGGTCTGAGTTGGACAAAGAAATCAGGTAGTCCAGGACATGCTTCACAGAACAGGTGAAAGAGTCTAGGGAATGCTTGGCAGCCCAGATGGCAAACCGCTTCCACTTCACGGCATATGTGGCATGGGTGGAAGGCTTGCGGGTGGCCACCAGGACATCAGCCACCCTGTTAGACACTGAACCTGGTGATGGCTACGTCTTTAGGAGCCACGCATGCACATAGATGGACCTGAGGCTGGGATGGACCAGGGTCACCTGATCCTGGATCAGCAGATTCCTGCAAAAGGGCAGAGGTTCCTCTGCCAGCTGCTGAAGCAGAGGGAACCATATCTGGCAAGGCCAGAATGGAGCTACCAGAATCATGCTGGCCCCTCCATTTGTAGCTTGAACAGCACCCTCTGTATTAGTAGAAATGGAGAGAATGGATACAGAAATCTCCTGCTCCATGAAAGAGACACTATGTCTCACCAGAAAACTCCAGGCCCTGGATCTAGCAAGCAGAAATTGGACAGTTTGCATTGAGTGGGGATGCAAAATGGTCCAACTCTGGATGACCCCATCTGTCAAACAGATCTTCTGCTATGGATGAGAGAAGCTCCCATTCATGCACGCTGAGCTGGGTTCTGCTGAGACTGTCCACCAGGGTGTTTAAGATGTCTGGCAAGTGGACTGCCGAGAGTGTCAGATTGTGCTCCAGTGCCCAATACCACACTCTCATAGCCTCCCTGCAAAGTGGGTACCAGTGAGTCCTACCCTACTTGTTGATGTAGTAGACGACATTCAGGTTGTCTGACTGCACCAGCAGCTGGTCTGCAGACAGATGCTCCTGAAAAGCCTGCAAAGTATAGAGCACCGCTCTGCTCTCATCTCCAGGACATTGATATGCAGGGCAGCTTCCCACTGGGACCAGGAGCCCTGGGTTTGGAACTGTCCTAAGTGAGCTCCCCAACCTAGCCCCGAAGCATCCGTGGCTAAAATTGTATGTGGGGAGGAGATCTGAAAGGGAACCCCCCCTTGAAGAAGGTTCGAGGGGTCCACTGACCACTGCAGCACCTTACAAACTGGGGTGGAGACCAGGACATGGTCTAACTCAACCATATACTGGTCCCATTGCACTCTAAGGGTCCACTGAATGGTATGCATGTGAAATCTGGCCAGTGGAATGATGGGTATGGCCACAGCCATTAGACCCAATAGCCTGAGGTACAGTCTGGCAGGAATGTACTGACTCTTGGCAACTTCTTGAGCCTGGGTCATAATGTATTCCACCCCATTTTGGGATAGAAAGGCCTTCCCCTGTTTGGAGTCCAGAACCGCCTGATGTACTGCAGTCTTTATTATGGTACTAGAACAGACTTGGGCAGGTTGACCGTTATGCCCAGAGAGTGAAAGAGCTGGAGAGTGCGCTCCAGAGTCATCAAGAGCTGCTCCCTGGATGGGATCTTGAGAAGCCAATCATTCAGATAAGGGAAGACATACAGTCCCCTCTCTTCTGAGAGCCAATGCTAAGCATTTTGTAACGACATGCAATGCAAAGGATAAACCAAAGGACTGCACTTTGAACTGGTAATGCTTGCACTGAAAGGCAAAGCGGAGAAACCTCCTGTGAGGAGGAAAGACCGAAATGTGCAGGTAAGCGTCTGGCATGTCCAGTGAACAGAACCAGTCCCCGGTTTTGAGAAGGGGCATGAGGCCTGGCAAAGTTACCATCTGGAACTTTTTGTACTGGACAAAGAGACTGAGGTCCTTCAGATCTAAAATGGGTCTCAGATCTTCGGTCTTTTTGGGGACCAGGAAGAACCTGGAATAAAAAACCCTGGTTTCTCTGCCACCTTGGCACCAGTTCTATTGCCTGCTTGCACAGAATAGACTATTTCCTCCTGGAGAACAGACAAGTGAACTCGGGGATAGTTGGAGGGTGTAGGATGGGTCTCTGGAAGATGCTGGATGAGCTCCAGGGTGTGGCCCTGTTTTTATGATCTGCAGGATCCATGCATCTGAAATGATGGTTCTCCATTGATTCAGATGGAAGGAGAACCGACCTGTGACTGCCACCTCCTGGGTCTGGGCCAGAGGAAGGGGGTCTGGCAAGGAGTCAAGCTGAGGAGAGACCAGCTGTGGAGGCTGGCCCATCATTTCCAGGATGCTTGGCCACCACTCCAGCATTGGAGAGGCGGGCAAGGAGGCCTGGGATCTGTGCTTGTCCTGTGTGTGGGGGCCCAAGCCTGACCTATTCGCCTGTCTACAAAAAGTAGGCCGCCCCTTTACCATGGGGCTGAGTGTGGTAGAGAGAATGCACAGAATTCATGGTTGTGCCAGTGGTTTGCATATCATTGATGAGGTCCTGAATATCAGGGCTGAAGAGCTTGGTGACATTTAAAGGGGCGTCATGCACCTGGTTTTGCACATTGGCTGCAGATCCAGAGCCACAAGCCAGGAGTGCCTGCGAAGGCATATGCCTGTGTCAGCTGCTCTGGCCACTGTGACGGCCATGTCATACAGGGCCCTGAGATGTTTACTGACATCTTCTGCAGTCTGAAAACATTGGAGCAATTCCTGCTTTTGGGAACCACCTGGAAGGACCTGAGCAGCAGCTTTGCCCTTCCTTTAATTTAATTAGTATTTTGGAAAGACCTTTGATCGTGAGCTCTTTTACAAAGGTTCCACGTCAGGGTGGACAATAAGACAATACACATATTCAGTGGTTACAGAGGCCTGATCATTAGGCATTTACATGAGAATTAGACAAATAGGAGAAAACAGAGTAGTTGTAATAAAATACTAAGCTATTTCTAACTGGTTTCCCTAGGTAGCATACCCCTGGAAACCTCCAAATCCATTGATAGACTAAGGCAGAGTAACTGCATAGGGTTTAACACTATCCCAGATGACGAGAGGCTGGGTGACAGTGAAACAAGGGGGACTGGGTTTGAACCTACCGCAAAGAGCGAGAGGTGGGGGGATAGTGAAATGGGGGGGGGCTGTGATGGGGAGCAGCTCCAGAGAGCTTTGTCGAGTAGGGTGTGTGCGTGGGGGGGTTAGGGAGGGTTAGTACCAAGAGCGTTTAAAGAGGACTGATAGCTTACTTAAGCCATTGGCTAGGCTGGAATGGAGGCAGGGTTCTCTAGGCAGCCCTGATGGATGCTACCTTGGGGGTAGGCCTGTCTGTCAAGTGAGGCCTGAGAAGCAGGTGCATTTTGAGCTAGACATTAGGCGCTCTTTGAGGCCTGCTTTGAATTGAGACAGGCTGTTTGTTTGTAATTTCATTGGGAGTTCATTTATCCAGAGGGGGGCCCGATAGGAGAAAGCGTGCTGCCCTAGTGAGGTTTGGTGGAATGGTATGGACAGTGCTCCTTTCTTCCTCCCTCTGTTGATGTGTGATGAGTGAGAAGCCTCAAGCAGGTTTCCTATACAGGGTGGGTTTTTTCCAAGGAGTGCCTTCTTTCCCAGGAGGCAAGTTTGGTATTTGACCCTGTCTTTTAGGTTAAGCCAGTTTGTATGCTCATACAGGGTGCAAGTATGAGTGTTGTGATCTGTGCACAGGGTGAGGCAGCATGCCTTACTGAGTGCAATTTGGACCCTTTTGAGTACTGTATCAGTATCAGCTCCATAGACTACCAGCCCATAGCCTATCATGGAGAGTATGGAGCTGGAGACTGAGATTTGGAGCGCTTCCGGGGTAAAGGATTTCTTATGCCTATAGAGGACCCTGATCTTTGTGTCTACCACTCTGACAAGGGAGTCTACGTGGTGCGTATAAGTGAGAAAGTCATCAATGGTGACTCCAAGGTACTTGAACAAGTGCAGCTGCTCAATCTGCTCATCAGCCTTATTGGTGATTACGAGGGGAGCATGCCTGCGTTTGTTGTAGAGGCTGGATTGTAGCATGGCCTTGGTTTTCTTGTAATTTAGCAGAAGCTTTTGCCTACTGAACTAGTCCTCGAGTTTATTGAAAGAGTTCCGTAGTTCTGTTTGTAGGGCAACCTGAGAGGTGTTACTGCTCAGCAGCATGGCATCGTCCGCATACAGAATAAGTTTGGTGTCACAGGCTATGGGTAGGTCATTTACAAAGAGGCTGAAAAGCAGGGACCCTAGAATTGATCCTTGAAGGACTCCTAGGAGTATATCTCTGGAGCTGGATAACGTCTGCCTGATTTTGACTTGCTGGCTCCTGTGTGTTAGGTAGTCATTGAACCAATTCAGGGCATTAGGTGCCACACCCAATCTTTGGAGCTGGAGTACTAGTAGAAGGTGGTTGGTGGTGTTGAAGGCTTTGGTGAGGTCAATGAGGATGGACCCCACCCAATTTGCCTTCATCCAACGCCTTGTGCGCATAGTCAGTGTATTCCAGAAGTGTTGTGGTGGTACTGTGTTTTTGCCTGAAACCATGTTGGTTTGGGCAGAGCAGATTGTACTTATTGAGGTATTCTGTGAGTTGACTTGCCACGATTTTTCCCAAAGCTTTGGATAGTGGGGAGAGGATAGATATTGGCCTATAGTTTGACACCAGCGCCTTGTCACCATTCTTATACACTGGAGTTACCAGGGCTTGCTTCCATACCTCCAGAAATTGAGCTAGAGCCAAGGATTTATTAAATAGCATTGTTATGGGCATGATAAGAACATCAAGGGTGAGAGATAGTAACTTCATGTCTAGCCCGTCACTCCCCAATCTGGTTTTGTCAAGGACTTTCCTGACCATCGTTAGGGCCTCCTTCACCATCACCTTCTTAAAGTGGAAGGCTGGGTGGTTAGTTATGGGCAGGTTGGCGCAACCTTGGTCCTCCATAGGCAGGTAATCTGGAGGCATCACTGAGGACAGGTCTGTAAAGGCCTGGTTAAAGGCATCAGCAATGGCTAGCGGATCTGAGGAGGATGAGTTATGAATGTTGAGCATCTTAGGGTGCTGCTTTTGATCTTTACCAAGGATGTTCTTGATGTTGTCCCAAAATCTCTTTCCATCTCCCCATGCGTTGTTAAGCTGAGTCTTATGGAACTCAACTTTTGCAAGCCTGATAAGTTTGGTGCACCAATTTCTAGCCATTTTTAGCACTGTAGGTCATGCTTGCTACCTGAGTTTAAGTTTTTTTTCCCAGAGGCAGTCCCTCTCCTTTAAGAGAGAGTGGAGCTTGCCATCAATCCAGCCGTTTACCTCCCCCTGAATTTTCCATTTTGTGCATGGTGCATAGATATCACAGATGGAATTGAAGCCCTCAGTGAAAAAACTAAGGGTCTGGTCCAGCGTAGGTGCCTTGTTCATGGGAGACCAGTTGCAGGCAGACAGGGCCAATTTGAGGGATCCAAGTTTGCCTTTCCGCGGAACCCTGCTCTCGATGATACGGGTGCGCTGTTGGTAAGTTTAGTGGTCCATATAAAGGAGATCGGGGAGTGGTCACTCAGCACGTCCAGGAGAACCCTGAGTTTGGAGAATCGAGTCATGAGCTAGCTAAGACCCAGTCAATGAGGGTGCTGGTACCAGCCTTGTAGTTCTGCCTGGTGGGGTGAATTACGAGTTGCATGAGATTGTGGGAGGTGATTAGGTCTCTGGAGGGTGTTGCCTCCTTACATAACCAGTTAATATTAAAGTCACCGGTCAAGATGAGTTCTGAGCCCTTTTTTGAGTGCGTTAATTTCTTCCATAACAAGAGGAAGGCCTTCTTTGGCTTTTTTGGTGGGCAGGTAGGTTGTGGCGATGGTAAGCGTCTTGCCTTTTAGGCCAACTTGTATTTTTACCACTAGTAGCTCATAATCCTCCACAACTTTGGAGATGTGGAGGATGGAGCAACTCAGTGAGTTTCTGGCATATAAGAGGCAGCCTATGCCTTTCCTGCCTATTCTATCAAGTCGAAACGCTTGGAATCCTTTGATGGCCACATCACCATCTTTGATCCTACCCGACAGCTAGGTTTCAGTTAGGCAGAGTATATCAGGGGCATGGATGGTCATCCAAGCCTGGAGCTGGTCGAATTTGGCAGTTAAGCTGCAGATGTTTAGCGATGCTATCTGTAGGTCATTCACTGTATGGACCCCCCCCGCTCCTCAGGGTTGATGGTCCAGGGTTTAGGCGAACATTGCCAGAGAGTAGCAGTAGCAGAAAGATAACCTTTCTGGCAGATAGGGTGATGTTTATCTTCCCTCGTGTCTTCCGTCACCTGCGCTTCAGGTGGGGGAGGTGTCTATATGCCTGTGTTAAATTAGGGGGAAGCTAACTGTTAAGGTTACGGTTTGGGAGGTTGGCTTGGCGATAACTGTGTATGGGAGGTGTGGGAGGATAAAGAGCCTATCGTTGCCGGAAGTGGTAGTGGCCATGTGTATGCTCTTCTTCCAGCTTGCACCCAGTGAGGATTCAGAGTGGGAAGGTAGGGGTCCGAATTCGTACATGGAGCCAGCAATGCCAAAAGAGGTAGTGAGGAGTAGTAGTAAGTGGCTGCACCCCATGATAGTTTGTTTGGTATTGCTGGCCTGCTTTAACTGCTAGCTGGTTTATAGTTGAAAGGGTATATAGTCGAATTAGGGTTAGGTTCCTAACAATAGGGCAGGTTAGAGCAGTAATTGAGAGGAGTTAACTGGAGTGGCTGGAGAAAAAGTTGAGAGCAAATGTGCGACCCTGTGGGTGAGACCGCTTTAAAAAGGGGCGGTAAGAAAGTGGGTCAAGTCAGGTATTGAAGACAGGGAGGCCAATGGCATAAGAATGTATAGCAGTGGAGTGACCAATCAGCTACTAGGCTGAGGAAAGGGGTGGAGTAAAGGTCTATTTAATACTGTGAGGAGGTGTGGGAGAGGAGGTGGGAGAGGGGGGTGGGCAAAAAAATTCAGTCCAGAACACAGCACAGAAAGAGATTTCCCTGAGATCAGGAAGCGCCAGGCATTGGAAAATCAGCCAAGGAGCAGAATTGCCAATCAGTGCCTGGCTCCTCCACTGGCCATCCAGTCAAAACAGCGGCATTCAAAACCACGAGTTTCTGAGGTCTGGTAAGTACCTGAATCTGTCCGGGGTCAGTCAGGTGGTCTGTTAGCTGTGGCCTGCTCGGAGAGAGCCAGGGCCACAGGAACAGCTTGGGAAGCCCGCAGATGGGCTATCTGTGGAACAAGGAGGGAACTACAGAGGATTAAATACAGCTAGAGTACAATAGCAAGCTCAGTGGGGGGCAGGCAATGGGAAAGGACAAAGAATGAGATAAAGAGGTGGCAAATGCAGGGTAATTATTTAGAGATAGAAGAGGAGTTAATGGGGGGGTCTGTGCTTTGGCACCAGAACATCTGAGGACAGCAGCAGCAGGAGGAGTGTAAGAGAAGGGTTTGTAGGTAAGGCAGAGAAGAAATTAAGCTGTTTAGAGAGACAACATTACAAGTGGGGCAGAGTGACCAGTGTGGGGAAGGGGACAGTTTGTTAGTAGGACAGAAATAGAAAACTGCAGCAATCTTGCTCAGTAGCTAGGTCTAAGCAGTCAGATATCAGCTATTATACAATACAGTTTGTCCAGCATTAGTCATACAGCAGCAAGTAACACCGAGAGGCTAGACTAGTGGCTTGTAATAGACTAGCTAAACTGGCAGGTAAAGTAAGACCAATTGATGCATAACATATGTAGATTACATTAACAAAAATTCAGTCCAGAACACAGCGCAGAGATTTCCCTGAGATCAGGAAGCACCAGGTGTTGGAAAATCAGTCAAGGAGCAGAACTCTGGAATTTAACCATATGTAACAAATAGCTTACAATCCTTAGGCCCAAGGTAGAGGAGGCGCAAACTCTTTTACCCCAGAGGTCAGTCCTATGGGATTCCTCGTCTAGCAGAAGGAAACTAAGGTGCTCAGGTGCCTTAGATCTGTCATGGGCTGCCTTGATGACCAAAGAGTCAATTTTCAGCCTGGGCAGCAAAATAAGGGAGGCCCTGAGGGGCACTGTACAGCTTGTCTGCCCTACGTGGCATAGCTGGCATGTCTGGCCTGTGCCAGGCTGCCATAGTGGCATTCTTTAGGGCTGGCAGCATAGGAGAAATAATCTTAGTGGGAGATTAGGGAACCTCCTGGAAGTCCACCATGTCTTTTTTGGTGATGACCTCCTCTTGAGTCTGGAAACCCATAGTGGCAGACAATTGGTTCATGACAATGAAGAAGGTAGCATCCTCAGGAGGAGATCTTGGGGTATGTTTGACTGAGTCCTCACAGACTGAAGAGGCAGTGGACCTACCAGAGATGAGGATTTCTTCCTTTTCCTCCTCATCCTCAACATCATCGGGGAGGATGAGCTCAAGATGGTACTCCTCTTCGACGATGACCTTCCTCATCTGGGTCTGGCATTGGAGTGGTCGTAGGTGTCCTACGGGGAGCCTCCTATGGTCAACGATCAGGTGTCAATGGAGCTGCTGTCAACAGTGCCAGCGATGAATGCCTATTGAAGGCACTGAATTGCTGAACTAGTACACTGGTGAACTTTAGTACTTCAGTCAGATCCATAGTCATCTACGGGGGGGGGAGGTTGATGGCATTGAAGCCAATGACCCTCCATCCTGAGAGCTGACGAGCCTGTAGCCCTCAGAGAGGAAGGGGCAGATCTCGACAAAGCAGCCTTCGACCCACAGGTAGACAGCCAGTGACCTGAGAATTGGGTGGCGAAGCTGTTGGTATGGGCCTGGTAGGGACAGAGACCTGGACAGCTGGTCTCTTCAACGGGACAGCAGTCATCGACGAAGAGCCCCCCCAAAGGAGAGGCCAACAGGGAACAGGACGTATGCCAGGGGAGCAGTCATGATCCCAGACTTTTCTGTGACTTTTCCCCGAGGACTTGTCTCAGGCCTTGAAGGCCTGGGAGCTCATCAATCCGATTGGTGACTGAGTGGCCGGGGCCCCGGAGGACCCCTGCCTGGAGCTGGCTACCTGCTGGTACATCAGGAATTTTTTGAGAGCCTTCTTGCATCGCCTAAGGGTTGTCTGGTTAAACTTCTGGCAGAGCTCGCAGTTGGAGGTGTTGTGGTCAGGCCCAAGACAGTAGGCACAAATGGAGTGTTCATCTGTAGAAGCAGTCTTCTACCCACAGCGGCAGTGCCGGAAAAGAGAAGAAGACGGGTCAACTCTCAACATAAACAAAAAAAGAAAAATCTCTAAAGTAGATTTTGGTAAGTACAAGAAGAAAAAATGGTGCAAAACACTGCGACTAATCTTCCGCAGAGACTGTGCTTGCAAGTTGATGGTGGGAAAGAACTGAGGAGGGACTGGGGTTGCCCACGCCAGTACAGGGTTCCTGACATCAGTGGATGTCGATGGCGTGGGCGGCCCCAGTTGTACTGCTAAAAATTTTCCATGTGGATTCCCAGTCTTCGATGGCTAAGGTTCCTATGGTGTAACCTGATGACTGAGATACCCCAGAAAAACTCCCTTTCCAAGAGAGGGACAATTCATCTTGCCAGAAAACTCCAAGCCCTGGATTGAGCAAGCAGAAAAGTGGCAGTTTTGCATTGTGTGGGGATGCAAAAAGGTCCAAATCTGGACACCCCACCTGTCAAAAAGGTCCTTGGCAACCAAGGTCAGCAGTTTCCATTCATGCATTCTGGACTGTGTCCAGCTTAGCTTGTCTGCTAGGACATTTTGGATGCCTAGAACATGTACAACTGACAGCTAAAGGCTGTGGTCCAGAGTCCAGTACCAAGCTTTCATTGCCTCCCTGCATAGGGGTAAGAGTTGGAGCCCCCAGTTGTTGATGCAGTACACTACACCAGCATTGTCCATCTGCACCAGTAGGGGGCCCAAGGATAGCTGGGACTGGAAAGTCTGCAAACCATACTGGACCACTCGCATCTCAAGGACACTGATGTCTAGTGAGGCCTCGAGAGAAGACTACATCCCACGAGTCTGGAACAGAGCCAAATGGTCATCCCAGCCCATTTCTGAAGCATCCGAGATTAGGATTTGATGAGGAGGGGGGATGAGGAAAGGAACCCTGGCTAGTAAGTTGCGGGTTCCATCCACCTTTGAAGGACTTTCTTGATGGGGGAGGAGACCAGGACCAGCTGCTCCAGGTAGTTGGTCCGCTGATCCCACTGCACCCTCAAGGTCCACTGAGGGATGTGCATATGTAGCTGTGCCAGAGAAACCATTGCAGTGGCTGTGGCCATCAGCCCCAGCAGCCTGACATACGTCTGAGCTGTGACATGCTGGCTGTAAGAATTCCCGGGCTTGCGCAATGAGGTGTTCTGCCTGTTCTGGGAGCAGAAAAGGCAGAGGACTGAGCTGTATCCAGGATGGCACCAATGTATTGAAGATGCTGGCTTAGTGTCAAGACTGAGTTGGCCAGGTTGACCATAACCTCCAGCTGGTGAAAAAGCTGCAGAGTGTGCTCCTGGGTTACAAGCAATTGCTCCCAGGACAGGACCTTGAACAGCCAGTCGTCCAGTTAGAGGAAGACATAGAAGCCCTCCTTCCTGAGGGCCACGCCCACCACTGCAAGGCATTTGGTAAAGACCTGAAGAGCTGAGGTTAGCCAAAAGGGAGAACCCTGGACTGGTAGTGCTCCCCTAGGAATAGGAATCTGAGGTATTTCCTGTGGAAAGGACACACTCTGATATGCAGATAGGAGTCCTGCATATCCAGGGAGCAGATCCAGTCACCCTCCCCAAGCAGGGATAGCAGGCCAGGGAGGTTAACCATTTGGAACTTTTGTACTGGATGAAGTGATTCAAGTTGCGCAAGTCCAGGATAGACATCAGGTACCTGGTGGACTTGGGAACAAGGAAGAAATGGCAGTAGAATCTCTTGTTTTTCTGTGCTACAGGGAAGTACAGTTTCGTAAGTACTTACTGTAACAGTAGATCTTTGAGAGGAGCTCTTGCAGCAGGTTCCACCATAAGGACTGAAGCTGGTAGGTGCCAGGACCCCACGGAAAACTTCTAGCTAGCTAGTCTATAGTGGGGGACCACCCCCTGATGTCAGCCCGCCCCCGATGTCGCCTATAGTATAAAAGGGGCAGTTCCCCAGCACCACCTCAGTTTTCCCACTGGAGACCCCGGCAAACAGAAGAAATAGAGAACCAAGGCATTCCTCTGAAACCGAGGAAAAACTGAAAATGATGGAGAAGCAGTCACCAGGGGATGGTGGGAGAGAAAGCAACACCTGCTGCAAGAGCTCCTCTTGAAGATCTACTGTTACAGTAAGTTCTTAAGTAACTGTACTGTCTCACTTTGAGGGGGCTCCTGCAGCAGATTACACTGTAAGGACAGAGCCCCAAGCAGTGAGAGGACTGACCCTGGTCAGCTGGGAGGAGGTAGCGCTCAGAGAAAAGCTCTCAAGAGAGCAGGCCCTGCAGGACAGCCAGTCCAAAACCTGCCCTGCGCCTAGAGACAATGTCCAGACCGTAATGCTGGATGAAAGTGTGGCCCAAACTCTAAGTGGCTGCTGCACAGATGTCAGCAATGGACACATTTCTGAAAGATGCAAACGAAGCAGCTATACCCCTGGTAGAATGACCTTTAACCAGGCCTGGTAAAGGCTTGTCAGATTTGCAGTAGCAATAAACAGTGCAATTAACTAACCATTTGGATAAGCACAGTTTAGACAGTGAAGCCCCTTCTCTTCTCAGGGCGAAAGGAACAAACTGGTCAGTTCTGATGATGGCTCAGGTACAGTCCAAATAATAAAGCACCTGGTGGACATCCACAGTATATTGTAAGGCCTTCCTTGAGTTAGAATACTCTGGGTAATACACAGAAAGGTGAATGACCTGATTCAGAGTAAACTCGGACACCACCTTAGGAAAGAACTCAGGACTGGTTCTCAAGGGCACCCTGTCCTTGTGAAAAACTAAATAAGGCTCTTTACACATCAGAGCCTGGAGCTCAGAAATCCATCAAGCAGAAGTAATAGCAACTAAAAATAACGCTTTCCACAACAGAAAGCGAAGCTTGCAACATGCGGCAGGCTCAAAGGGAGGCAAGAAAAAATTACTTACCATAGTAATCTTGTTTCTTCCCGGTGATACTCAGGTACTCATAACTGTCTGCAGTAAGCCTTCTAGGCAGGACTGCCCGGAGAGAATAGAACACATGCAAATTATGGAATTCTTTGCATGAGAGAACTTTTCAAATGCTGCCTCTACTAACTGCCAGTGTTCTAAACCTCCTCAGATTTTGTAGGAGCCTGGAAAGGCAGGCCCAAGAGGGTATAATACTATAATTATAATGATTAATATGATTAGGATTTGAAAAATCCAAAAACTGGTAAACCACAAACCTCCAACTGGAAGAAACAGAATTAAGAAATACCAGGAAAAAATGCCAGAAATACCCAAAAAGAGGTACAAATGGACCATGTTTACTAAAACCATAACTAGATGCAGAGACTATGCATTTGAAGGGGTATACTGTGTTCTGGTAGCACCAGCATGCGGAGAGCGGAGGCTGAAGTTCTGGAAGGGGAGGTAGGATGGGAAGTTATGAATACCCGAGTATCACTGGAAAGAAACAAGATTACTATGGTCATTTTTTTCTTCTAACCCCAGTAATACTCAGGTATTCATAACTTTCTGCAGACTACAAAGCAGTACCACTGGAGGTGGGCACATAACTTATTTTGGAAACAGGCTTTGCAGGACTGCTGTGCCAAACCTAGCATCACTCCTAGACAGAATATCTAGGTTGTAGTGCGTTGTAAAGGTGTGTACTGTTTTCCAGGTAGCTGCTTTACAGATATCTACTAGTGGAACACATCTGGCAGCTGCTAAGGTAGCAGCTGTTCCTCTCATGGAGTGAGCCCTCAATCCTGTTGGGGGCTCCCTACCAGCCTTAGTGTAACAGAATTGGATACACTGAACTATCTACCGAGAAATGGACCTTTTTGACGCTGGATTACCTTTCCCACATCCCCGTAAGTCAGGAACAGCTGTTTTCTGTCCTGCTTATGGTCCTTGGTAGCTGTCATGTAGTAGCTGAGAGCTCTCGACATCCAGACTGTGAAGTCTTCTTTCAACAGAGGTGGAATTCTCAGTGAAAAAGACAGGTAGGATAATGGATTGGTTAAGGTGAAAATCCAAAACCACCTAGGGGAGGAATTTTCTATTTGTTCTTAGGACTACCTTATCTCTATGGAATGAAATATAGTCCTGATCAATACAGAGAGTCCGGATTTCACTGATTCTTCTTGCAGAAGTCATAGCCACTAGGAAAACTGTTTTCCATGTAACATATTTCAGGTGAGCTTTAGCCATGGGTTCAAAAGGAGGGCCCATGAGCTTAGCTATACACACAATGAGATCCCATGCTGGCATCCATTCCCTGTGAGGGGGATGCAAATGGGCTAGTCCCTTAAAGAAGCTCTTAAAAATAGACTCTGAGGCTATTGTTACCTTTGCTCCAGCAGAAAGATAAGCAGAAACTGCTGCAAGGTGGACTTTTAAAGAACAGGGCTGTAGTCCCAGGGACTGTAAGTGAGAGAGGTAGTCAAGAACAGCTGGTACTCCAGCTTGTACTGGTACCAAACCTCTAGTTGAACACCAGATCAAAAATCTTTTCCATTTGGAAGAGTAGGTTTTCTTAGTGGAGGATTTCCTGTAACCCCTCAGGATGTTTAACACTGCTTCAGAGAGGTGTAGATAAGCATATTCTAGTTCCTCAAGAGCCAGGCCTTGAGATTAAGAGACTTGAGGTTCAGGTACAGCATAGTTCCCTGACTGGAGGTCAGCAGGTTGTGCCTCCGAGGGAGGTATATTGGTTTGGCTACAGACATGGAGAGTAGTAGAGAGTACCATGGCTGCCTGGGCCAATCTGGAGCTATCAAGATTAGAGATGCTGAGTGGGATCTGAGCTTGAGCAATACCCTGAACACCAGGGGAAAGGGAGGGAAGGCATACAGGTACCTTCCTGACCAATCCAGAGCCAGGGCATCTAGAGGAAGTGTACCCCGATCTGGTGGTCTACAACAGTACTGTGGCAGGTGGTGGTTCTGGTGGGATACGAACGAGTCTATCGCCAGAGTGCCCAACCTCCTGAAAATCACTTGCATCACGTGCCTGTTCAGGGTCCATTCGTGATGGGCCTGATTGATTTGACTTAAGGCATCTGCCAGGAGTATTTGTCCTTTCCAGGCAGATGGATTGCCTGCAGGGATACTCCCAAGAAGCAAGCCAAGGCCTAAATCTTCATGGCTTCTGTGCAGAGGAGGCCTGACCTGGTGCCTCCCTGCCTGTTTTTGTAGTACATTGTGGTGGTATTGTCTGTTCTGACTTGTGCCACCTTCCCTTGCACCATTGCTGAAAAAGCTTTTAGAGCCAGCAACACAGCTCTGAGTTCTAGCAAATTTACGTGCTGAAGGGACTCTGCAGCTGACCAGGTGCCATGGGTTGTGTGATCCCCTAGATGGGCACCCCAGCCCAGAAGGGATGCATCTGTTGTGAGACCAACTGAAAAGGAACCCCTTATCTTAGGTTGGATTCCTCTTTTCACCACTGAAGAGCTTGTAATAAAGTCCTTGTTACTGGAATGGGCTTTGAGAAAGGGTCTTTTCTTTGACTCCAATGAGCCCTGAGGTGAAACTGGATGTCTCTCATTTGGAACCTGGAACTGAGCACTGTGCCTGTAGACACAGCCATATGGCCCAGTAGCTGCAGAAACTGCCTTGCAGTCTTGGGTTTGTGCAAGCTGAACGAATTTGAAATCAGCTGGAGACTTCTGACCTTGTCCAGAGGCAGATAGGTCCTGCGTTGCAAGGTATTGATCTCTGCCCCTATGATCTACAGGATTTGTGCAAGAATGAGGACTGATTTCTTGTGATTGATTAGGAATCCTAGGGACTCCAAGAGCTCTTTGGTGATCTGTAGATACTGTCTGACTTGGTCTGGTGATTTCCCTACCACCAGTCAGTCATCCAGATATGGGAAAACTGTGACTCCCTGCCTTCGAAGGTGCGCCACTACTGCTGCTAGGCACTTTGTGAACACCCTTGGGGCTGAAGAAAGGTCAAAAGGCAGGGTTGAAAACTGGTAATGGCCTGAAGGGAGTCTGAACATGAGACACTTTCTTTAGGACTCCCTTATGGGGATATGGAAATAGGCATCTTAAGTCCAGTGATGCCAACCAATCTCCCTTTTGGAGTGCTGGCAGAATCAATGCCAAAGTTACCATTTTGAACTTTAGTTTCCTTAGATGCTTGTTTAAAGCTCTGAGATCCAGTATAGGCTGCCACTCCCCATTTTTCTTTGTGGTAAGGAAGTATCTGGAATAGAAACCCTTTCCTCTCAGGGGGGTTGGAACAGGCTCTACTGCCTTTAGTAGTAACAGGTTTCGAACCTCTGCCTCTAGCAGTGTCTTTTCTGTTAGGGAGGGTGAGCTGAAGACCCTGTTTTTTGAGTAGGAAGGGATTTGAAGTCCAGAGACAGACTCAGACCCACCACCTCCGGGACTCATTTGTCTGTGGTGATGTTCAGCCAATCCTGGAGAAAGTGGGACAAGTCTGCCTCCGACAGGGAGGCAGGAGGTGGCCTGTGTCTTGGGGTCTGTTTTGTTTGGGGCCGAGGCTGGGCCTGGGACCCTTGCCTAGAGCCCCTTCTAATCCTTCCCCTGAAGTATCCCTGCTGTGGATACTGCTGGTACTGGAGTACTGCCACTGGCTAAAAGAAGGGCCTGGTGTGAAAGGACCTGCCCTGAACTCCCCTTCCATAAGGCCTGGTGGATGGAGAAGCTCTCTCTTTTGCAGAGTTGCTTCTATAAATGGCCTTGTACTGATCCACCTTTTTCATGTAAGCAACCGTGGATTCCCCAGAAAGAGAATTAACTTCTAAGGGGAAATCCAGTGCCTTAGACTGAGTGTCCTGAGTAAGATTTGTGGCCCTGAGCCAAGCAAATCTCCTCTGTGCCACTGTATTAGCCATCCATCTGGCTGCAGTATCATTTGTATCAGCAGCCATCTGGAACGGATACTTAGCCTCCTCTAACCCAAACCTGGCAGTTTCAGCCAGGTCATCTGACAAGGGCAAGGGGACTTTCTGGGCCATGGCCAAAACTGACTGCCAAAGTGATTTTTGGTACTGGGCAGCATAGGCCTGAAAATTGGCTTGGCGGATAGCCAGAAAGGCCGACAGGTACCCCTTTTTGGCCATGTTATCAGTTTTCCTAAAGTCCTTATCTGGAGGATGGGAGGAAAGAGGAACCCTAGCCTTGTCACAGGAAGCTTGCTGTTCAACCCCCTGGTGGTTAGGATGGGAGAAGAGGAAGTCTGCTCCCTCCCTGTCCATTTGATACTTTTTATCCATCTTCTTGTCAAGGGAAGGAATGGAGTTAGGTGTCTGAAGGAGTTTTAAAGCATCCTTCTTGAAAAATGTGTTTACAGGAAGGAGGAGAGTTTTTGTGAGGGTCATCCCCATCATCTCCATCTATTCCACGTCTTTCTCATCCTCAATGTGTTCAGTAGTGGTGATGTCCGGTGCATTAGCCATCTTCCGAACAAATGTAAAATGAGAGTAGTAGTCCTCAGAAGTCCCTGGGGGAGAACCAAAATCCTGCTCAGAGGACACCTCAGGTTCTATAGGTTCCCTATCATCCTCCTCAAAATCACCACAGTCTTCTTCTTCAGGAAAAGAAGATTTTGCAGTACTGCCAGCCCGGGGAGCCGGAGAAGGGGCAGGAGGCTGCTGAGGAGGAATAATGGTTTGCAAGGCCTGGATAATTTTGAAAGCCTGGGCAATCTCCTGAGCCGAAGGCATAGTCAGGTCAGACACAGAAGTCCCCGGTTTGGAAGGCGGGGGTTCAGTGTTCTTTAATTTTTTGGTCTTTTTTGAGGGAACGGGAGAGTCAGCTGATTCATTGATCCTCTTTGTGCCCTTTTTATCCGTCTCGTGGCAAAGGCAACTACAGACGTGGTTTCAACCACAGTAACAGAGGGTATCTGCTGGTCAGAGCTAGAGGGACTCTTAGGCTAAGGAAGTTTCTTTTTAAGCCTTTCAAGGCGTTTTTCAAATTCTGGGAATGTCTTACAAATATCACATTCTGCATTTAAATGGTTGTAACCAAGACAGGCCACACACAAACTGTGCTTGTCTGCCTTTGCAAACACTTCCCCACACTGTACACAGTTTTGAAACTGGGCTCACCAGTTCTCTTTTAAGGTTTCTCTGACATAATGTCCAAAAAGGAGAAAAAATAGCAACTGCTAAATAAAAAACTCTATGTTTTGAAAAATAAAGCAAGCGGTTTCGGTCGGTTTCCAGAACCAGGAAGGTACCGGGGAAACTGAACTGACAGGAAAAAACTAACCTGGATTAGCAGTTGATAACCGAAGTTATCAGTTATAAAATATCGATTTAAATTTGAAAACTAAGGGTTTTTTAATCAGAAAACCCCGATTAACAACAAAACTAACCTGGTTCCCCCACAGTTATACCAAACCGAGAGGAACTGGGAAAAACTGGTAAACTAAGCTAAAGATTTAACAATGAAATACAATTAGTAGAAGGCAGCAAATGAAAACAAAATATACTTAAATGAATATATTTGAAGTTTTCTTCACGCAGGAGAAAGTTAGACGAACGGTACTCCAAGTGACCAGACTTTTCAGGTGGAGAGAAAAATCTGAGGAGGTTTAGAACACTGGCAGTTAGTAGAGGCAGCATTTGAAAAATTCTCACTTGCAAAGAATTCCATCATTTGCATGTGTTCTATTCTCTCCAGGAGATCCTGCCTAGAAGGCTTACTGCAGAAAATTATGAATACTGGGGTTAGAAAGTAAGCTTCTCTAAAATAAACAAAAGGTCCCATGGAGGGACAGAGTCCTGTATGGGAGGTTTTTAGATGCAGAATACCCTGCACAAATGTGCGGGATAGGTCAAGTTGGGCAAGGGTCTTGCACATGACTGGTGCGTGGTATGCTGAGATGGCTGAAAGATGCACCTTAATGGATGAATAACTCAGGCCTGAGTTAGATAAGGAAAGGAGATACTCCAAGATGAGATTCTCCGGACAAGTAAAGGGATTCAGTTGATAAGCACTGGTCCATATGCAGACCAGCTTCCACTTCATAGCATAAGTAGATCTAGTGGAAGGCTTTCTGGCTGGTACTAGAACCTCTGCAACCTGGGGGGGGCCCCGAAATGGGCAACTGCTAACTCTGCAGGAGTCATGCATGAAGGTGCAGAGACTTTAGATCCAGATGGACCAGGGTGCCCTGCTCCTGTAACGGCAGGTCAGAGCACAAAGGCAGGGGAATCGGGGGTTCCACTGCAAGTTGCTGAAGAAGTGGAAACCAAATCTGCCATGGCCAGAAGGGAGAAACACAGAAACATAGACTGACGGCAGATAAGGACTACTTGGCCAACCAAGTCTGCCTATTTCCCTACCTATTGGATAAACTGCAGATCCTAGTTAACCAACAGCCTACTTTCTCCTACCCCCCACTACAATTGTCTTGTCTGTCCCATGCATTCTTGAATTTCCCCACTGTTTTTGACCCCACAACCTCCTCAGGAAGGCCGTTCAATGCATCCACCACCCTCTCTGTGAAAAAAGACTTCCTCATGTTGCCTCTGAGCCGTCCCCCCAGTTTTCAAATTGTGCCCCTTGTTCTTGCATCTCTTTTTTCTGAACGATGCTACCCTCTTGGACTTTGTTGATTCCCTTGAGGTACTTGAAAGTTTCTATCATGTCCCCCCTCTCCCTACTTTCCTCGAGGTTATACATATTAAGCTTCTTTAGTCTCTCTTCATATGACTTCTGGTGCAGACCCTGCACCATTTTAGTAGCCCTCCTCTGGACTGCCTCCATCCTGTCTATGTCCTTGCGGAGATGGGGTCTACAAAACTGCATGCAGTACTCCAGATGGTGTCTCACCAACTGTCTGTACAGAGGGATGACAACATCCTGTTTTCCATTGATGATGCCTCTCCCTATGCATCCCAGTATCCCCCCCAGCCCTCCTTACTACCTTCTCACATTGCCTGCCTACCTTTAGGTAATCTGATATGACCATCCCCATGTCCCTTTCCATTGTTATTGTTAGTACCCCCACCCCATTGTGTACTCTTCCACTGGGTTTTTGTTTCCCAGGTGCATTACTTTGCACTTCTTTGCATTGAATCTAAGCTGCCATACTTTTGACCATTCCTCCAACCCTGCAGAGTCCCATCTCATCCTTTCCATTCCCCCTTGTGTATCAACCCTGTGGCAGATCTTTGTGTCATCTACAAAGAGGCATACTTTTCCTTCCAGTCCCTCTGCAATATCACTTATAAAGACATTAAAGAGGACTTGCCCCAATACTGAAACCTGCGGTACCCCGCTAGTATCTGCTGGGAGCCATCAGAACCATCTCCGCCCCTTCTCAGTGCAACTTGAGCAGGACTCTGCAGCAGTGGAAAGGGAGGGGAAGGCATACAGAAGCTTTCCTGTCCAAGAGAGGGACAACACGTCTCGCCAGAAAACATCTGGCCCTGGATCTAGCAAGCAGGAACTGGGCAGTTTTCCATTGGAAGGGAACCCAAATAGGTCCAGCTCTGGGTGACCCCACCTGTTGAAGAGATCTTCGACCACTGCGGGAAGAAGTTCCGATTCATGAACCTTGGTCTGGGAATGGCTTAATAGCATCAGCCAAGGTGTTTTGAATGCCTGGAACATGCACAGTAGTCAGGTTCAGGTGATGCTGTACAACCCAATACCATACACTTATGGCCTCTCTGCAGAGGGGGTAAGAATGCAAGCCCCCTTACTTTATATAATAGACCACGGACATGTTGTCCGACTGGATCAAAAGAGGACCCAGGAGTAGATGCATCCTAAAGGCTTGGAGAGCACACAGTATCGCTCGCATCTCCAAACCGTTGATGTGGAGATGTTCCAATGGGTACCAAGTCTCTCCCCCCCCGCCTGAGTCTGATAGTCTGCCAGATGGACACCCCAGCCCTGGCCTGATGTGTATGTGGTCAGAACTTGCTGAAGTGGCTATGACCAGAAGTGAACTCCGTTGGAAAGGTTGAAGGGATTCAGCCACCACGTCATGGTCTGTCGGACCGAGCTGGATACTGACACTGGGAGGTCCAAGCCGTCTGATTGCTGGTCTCACTGGACCCGGAGGTTCCACTAGGCCACCCTCATGTGAAGGTGAGCCAGGGGTACTCTCACAATGGTTGCTGCCATGTGTCCCAGCAGTCTTAGAACCGTTCTGGCTGGGACTTGTCAAGACTATGAGACCAGTTGAGCCAGAATTTGAAGGCATTATGCACTGTCTGGAGAAAGAAAGGTCTTGCCTTGCTTGCTGTCTAGGATCACCCTATGTACTGCAGTCTTTGACGTGGCCATGGGGATGATTTTGGAAGGTTGAGTGTTATCCCGAGATTCCGAAATGGAAAAAGTGGCCTCCATGGTTCGGAGCAATTTCTGCTTCGATCAGTCAATCTTTATTTTACCAGTCGAAAACATCGTTGAAAGTCAGTCTCATTTACAAGATGGACCTGGACGGTTTAGATACGTCAAGAGATCAATAACAGTTGTTACAATAGTTATTTACATAGCAACAAGGAAAATGACGAGGACATCTTTTGTTACGGCAAGCTTCTGCCTGGTCCGCCTGCCATGCCTTGTTCATGGGTCTCCAGGGGGTGAACTGAGGTGGGGCTGGCAGGTGAACCAGGCAGAAGATTGTCATAACAAAAGATGCAATGCAGCTCACCAGGCAGAAGGAGAGTGGGAAAGCAGCGCCTGCTGCAAGAGCTTCCCTCAAAGATCTTTTGTTATGGTAAGTTCTTACGTAACTGTACTATCTTACTTTGAGTGGGAGCTCTTGCAGTAGGCTATTATAATTAGAACTGAATCCCAAGCAGTCCTTGAAAAAGGAAAAGGAACCAGGAGACAGCTGAAAGCATCAGTGCTAACAGGGCACTTCAAGAAAGGAGGCCCTGAAGGACCGCTAGGTCAAAACCAGCCCTTCGCCTGGAAGCAATGTCCAGACTGTAATGCTTAATGAAGGTATGCACTGAGCTCCAGGTAGCCGCTTGCACAGATGTCTCCAATGAAAAAATTACTTACCATAGTAATCTTGTTTCTTCAAAGGGATCACTCATTATGATTAAACTGATGTAGTCAGCCTCCTGGGCTGAACTGCCCAGAGAGATGGAATTATATGCAAATGATGGAACTCTCAATTGGCTCATGCCAATTTCAAACTACTGCCCTAGCAACTGCTGCACTCTGCTTCAGATTCTTACAAAGCCTAACTGGGTATAAGACCCACTAGTTAAAAACTAAAATCTTTATAAAATAATTTTTGTCCTCTCAGGTCAAAAACATCCTTAAGAAACAAACTTTGGACTTCCAGTGATGTCACCGACCCGAATGGAGGTCTGATTCTAGCTCTCCACATCCACCCAGCATATAACCTACTAATTCAACCAACACGAGCATAACATTTTCTACCATTATGTTGCCAAAGAAAGCAGAGGGCATTAAATTGCTGAAACACCGAGTAGAAATAACCCAAAGACATCCAGATGATCGCAGATTACCAGAGCAAACTAACTGTGCTAACGGGAGCTCTTCTCCACACAGTGAGCAGGCCTCAGAAAACGATACCGATACAGAGAGGGAGACACTAACCAGATCAAGATTTGAAGCAATTACCCATGAAATGCACCAATTTCGCTCCGAAAATCAAGCGGAATTTAAGAATTGAAATGCCAAACTTACAGCCGTGGAGACCCGCATGCAAGAAGTGAAGGATCAGGTCTCCAACTCCGAGGATACAGTGGTTCGCTTGAAACTGGCCGTAGATTTCCTGCTAGAGCAGCAAAAGCTGTTAAATGACAAATGCCAGGATCTGGAATCACGCTCCCACCGAGATAATATGAGGATACACGGACTTCCAGAGGGCTCAGAAGTTGGGCAGATGGTAGACTTCATTACAGATCTGCTCAAACATGTGGTTCCCCTCCCAGAGGTTTTCAAATTCTGTCTGGAAAGAGTTCATCGTGCACTCACCCCCCCGACCATCGGACCCAAAAGCAAGACTGCATTCAGTGGTGGTGAAATTCTCCAGCATCCGAGATAAAGAAACAGTACTGAGAGCAGCGTGGGCAGCAAAGAAAATTGAGTATAATGGCACAAGACTTCTGTTTGACCAGGACTACCCCCATGAAATTTTGAAAAGGTGCTTGGAATATGGTGACATCCTGAGAGTGCTTAGGGTTAAACAGATCCGTTTTTTTACCCCATACCCAGCACGCCTAAAAATCATGTGGAATGCTGGTGCTGAAACATATGATTCACCACAGGAAGCTAGGACAGGGATGCAAACCCACAGTATTGAAGTAACAGCCTCCCGCCAAGAGCAAGGAAGATCTTTTGAGCAAAGCCAGAGACCTTACAGGGAGATCAGAGCTGGAACACACACAGGAGCAACAAAGCTAATCGCAAGACCTATGCGGACATCCATAAACAGCTGCAAGAGTCGGGGAAGAAACAAGATGGAGCTGGCCCTGCTACTCAGACTGAGACCTGAATTCTGACGCCAGAAAACAACAAACTGAAGCCCTAATTTCTACATGGGCTTTCTGGGCCAGCATATTTGAGTAGGTACTGTTCTCCATGGCCACACACCCCATCAGACATTGATGAAAGAGTGGTAAAATCATGAATTGTGAGACAGTTTTGCTAATCCCCATCAGGTTAAGAGGAGGAGGAAGGGACTGAGGGGACATTTTAATGGTATTTTATGCCTGGATTAGAGGGAATTCCTGTTTAGATGGTTTTACAGTTGGTTTAATAATGTTCTAGTGCCTTTGAACCTTTTATATTTTAATCAGTAGAATAACCACACTTTAGTAGAAAGCACGCAGAAAAATGTTGGCTTAGAATAACTCTAAAAGGTTAAAATGAGATATGACCGGGTGGAGGGGGGTTTGGAGAATTTTTTCCATCAAATGTGGACACTCCAGGGGGGAGTCTATACAGGTATTACCTCGTTGATGAGGGTTTTGACGTTGTTAGCCCTGTGGGTCTTTCTGTGGTTCAGAATCCACAGAATGGAGGACCTAATGGATTTTTCTATTACCCCTCTTCCGGACTGCACTTCCCAAGACATCCTGGTGCAGTCACTTAAGGGGCAGACAGTAATGCCCTCTTGGTTTGGAAGTCACCTAAAGTTGTATAGAGTTTTAGAACCAGAGATTAGGGGTTTATGTTTTACAAAGTTTATTCCTCTGGGACTTCAATATTATATGTGGTTTACTGTATGGGTCAAAAACACCTATAGGGGACAAGCTGTTGGGAGTGAATTTCAATATGGAAACAGCATGGATGTGGAGGAGGGTCAGAGATGGGGGGGGGATTTCCAAAGAAGGAAGATAGAAGTGGACACTCACATAGAGGAGAGGGGGAGAGTGACGCGGAAGTGGGAGATTTTTATAAAGGTCAAACAGAATGGTGGTTCAAGTTACTTAAAACAAAGAGAGTTCTCCTCCCTGATTAAACATGGTGTCTGAGATGAGGCTTACCATATCCTCTCAAAATGTAAATGGACTAAACCATCCAGTTAAAAGGTATAAGGTTTTATCTCTATTAAAGAGGCAACAGCCAACCTTTATATTATTACAAGAAACACATCTTAATAGTGAGGAACATCAAAAATTAAGAAAATTTGGATTTGAACATGTCATTGCCTCCTCCTATAGAGAAGGGAAATTAAGAGGGGTAGCTGTTTTGATTCCTCGCTCTGCGTCATTCCAGTTAGTCTCTTCTTACACTGACAAAGAGGGTAGACTGGCAATAGTAGTGGGGAAACATCAGGGAACTATGCTAACTTTGGCCAGTTTATACCTGCCACCAGGGACGGATGTTGATACAGCTCAGAGATTGCTGGAAAAAATAACGGAACAACAAAAAGGGGTTTTGATCGTGGGAGGGGACTATAATATGGTTTAAATTAAAAGGACACCACCAACCCTAACCCCCCCCCCCCCGAGATGGACAGCAGTACAAAAATTCACACAAAGATATTTTAAGGAGCTGGGGTGGGTAGATATATGGAGGGCTTTAAACCCAACCAAACAAGAATATACACACTACTCAACTCCGCATAAGATATATACTCGAATAGATTTATGTCACATCTCAAAAACATCTCAAAAGAGCACATACGCCTCCTTAGAAAAAGTGAAATCTTACCATTTGCACCCTCAGATCATTCCCAGTACCTATTTTCCCTCAACTGGACCGGAGGGAAAATGCCCACACTGTGGAGGTTTGATAACTACTTACTTAATGGAAAAGAGTTTAAAGAATTAATCGAGACTAGGATACCTCAGGTCCTACAGGAGAATGGCTCACCAGAGGTGAGCCCCTCAATGTTATGGGACACATTAAAAACTGTGCTAAGGGCGGTAATATTAGTTATGCCATTAGGCATAAGAAGCAGCAGGCTGAACAGCTCGACAAACTACAGAAACAATTTAAGGAACTACAGATACAGCATATGTCAGGAGACACCACTGTGCTCCCCCTAGTGGAGGCCACTAGACAAAAAATTCAACAGATATTGCATATTAAAACAGAACAGGCCTTACAATGTATAAGGCAAAGGTATTATGAGGGAGGACCTCGGGCCACCCACATATTAGCCCACAGGTTAAGGAAACATATAGTGCAAAATACAATTACACAAATTCATTCTTCCCCAAAAAGAAAAATTTTAAAGCAACCAACTGAAATTCTAGACGCATTTAAGACCCACTATACCTCCCTTTATACCCCAGAAACCCCATATCAGCCTCAATTGGGAGCACAGTTCCTGGCTGGATTAAGGTTTCCTCAGGTCACCCAGACTGAGATGGAGTGACTTACAGCTTTGGTCACAAGAGCAGAATGGGAAGAGGCAATAAAGCATTTAAAGATGGTGAAATCACCCAGCCCGGATGGGTATTCAGGCGAATTTTACAAGCAATTTAAGGACTTACTCATCCCTTCTTTAGAGAGAATTTCCCAGAGGATCTTGGAGGGTGAACACGTCCCACCAACATGGGAATTCTCAATAATCTCGAGCATACTTAAACCAGGGAAGGATCCTGGTCAGTGTGGCTCTTATCATCCCATATCGGTGCTGAACATCGATTATAAGATGTTTACATATATTATAACTTAAAGGTTAGAAATAATTATGCCCAAACTAATTGCCCTAGATCAATGTGGTTTTATTATGCAGAGGCAAACACAGGATAATGTGAAGCGAACACTCCATCTTTTACACCACACTGCCCGGTCGAGATCCCCTTTTTTGTTATTAAGCCTGGACGCGGAGAAGGCTGTCAACCGGGTAGCGTGGCCATTCCTGTTAGAGACCCTCAACACATTTGGATTCTCCGAAAAGTTTCAACAATTAATAAAGGCTCTATATAAACAGCCTAAAGCTTATGTTAAGATTAATGGGAACATTGCCCCACCGATACAGTTACATAGGGGAATGAGACAGGGATGCCTGCCGTCCCCCCTTTTATTTGCATTATACCTTGAACCCCTGGCCCAGGCTCTGTGTCAAACGGAGGATGTGAAGGGGAATAAAAGTGGGGGGAGAGCATCATAAGCTTGCTGTCTATGCAGACAATTTGTTAATATACCTCATATCCCCCAAACAGTCTCTATCACACCTATGGTCTGTGTTACAAAAATTTGGGAAGGCAGCAGGGTATAGAGTCAATAAGAGTATAGAGTCAGTAAGACAGAGGTTATCCAAGTAAACTATTCTCCCACTACCATAACAAAACAGAGATTCCCATTCAGGTGGAATGTCCCGCACCTGAAGTATTTAGGGATACAGCTAGCACTGGAGCCTGAACTAATATACCACCTTAACTATGACCAGTTGCTGACCCAGGTAACATTAGATTTGGAACGATGGGGTCCCATTGCCATTAATACAGAGAGCAGAAGCTATAAGAATCAACATACTGCCAAGGCTTTTGTACCTTGTGCAGTGCCTACCCATTACACCCCCACCATCCTTCTTTAAAAAAATAAATAGAAGGATCTCCAGATACTGTATATATGGAACTCACATCCACATAGGGTGAAATACCAGACACTGCAGCTTTCCTCTAGGGAGGGGGTCTAGCTTTGCCATGTCTGTATAAATATTATTTAGCTTCACAACTCAGAGTAATCTTCCTGTAGCTCAATAGAAATTATGAAGCAAAATGGTGTGAGCTGGAAAAAAGGGAGGCAGATCTATTTAATCTTGACAAAATCCTCCTGAGTCAGCCACCAATTCCAGTAGACCAAATCACAGATAACCCATATACAAAAAATACACTGGCCTGTTGGCAGACATTGTGGGCCTCCAAACAGACTGCCCCGTGTAAACATTTACTTTACTCCCTTCCAAATGTGCAGGCCTTTCAGACAGCCAGGTTAGATCATGGCTTTAACACCTGGACAAGATTGGGGATACAAATACTATTGTAATTCTTCCATAAAGGGGAAATAATGACATTTGAGGAAATGGCCGGTGTGTATGGCCTGCTCCCTAGGGATAGATTTAGACATATGCAGGCAGTGGCATACATTAAGACACTTCCCGTATTCTTGATACCAGGGAAGGAGAATCCATCCTTTCTGGAAATCTTTAAAAAGGCCTTACATAGAAACATAGAAACACAGATTTTGACAGCAGATAAGTACCGCTTGGCCCACCCAGTCTGCCCAATTCCCTACCTAATGGATAAGCTGCAGATCCTAGTTAACCAGCAGCCTACTTCTTCCTACCCCAACCCCCCTAGAATTGCCTTATGACTGTCCCATGCATGCTTGAATTCCACCACTGTTTTTGACTCCACAACCTCCTCCGGAAGGCCGTTCCATGCATCCACAACCCTCTCTGTGAAAAAATACTGCCTTGCAAGGAATAGCCCCACTGCAGCACATGATCGCATATTTATATGAGGCTCTTTTACAACTTTATAAACATAATCTTAACACGGTTAAGTTATCCTGGGAAAAAGACCTGGGGTTGCAGCTGAACACCATTGAGTGGACCGCTTTCCTTAAATATCTGAGAGTGAGCACAGGATCATATCAATGGAAAGAGTTCGCTTGGAAAAATACGACAAGATTTTTTAAAACCCCGTCGATCCAAGCAAAATATAACCCAGTTCAGACATCTGCATGCTGGAGAGGCTGTGGACAGGACCCAGCCACTCACGGTCTTATTTTTTGGTCCTGTAAGATTATTAAACCTTTCATAAATGATTTGGAGACTGCTATGGGGGACTTGATGGGGTCTACGATTCAGTTAACAGAGAAATTATACTTTTTCTATAACCTAGAAAGACGGCAAAGAAATATGCCCAACAGAAAACTAATACAAGTATGCCTACTCACTGCTAAGAAAGCAATAACCAAGAAATGTTTAGATCAAAGGCCCCCTTTGATCAGGGAATGGCAAGACCTGATGTTCCAAATATATAAGATGGAAAAACTCACAGCCACAGTAAATTGATGCATTGAAAAATCTGAAACACAATGGAGAAGGTGGGTGATATACATCATGACATACAGAGATGACTTTGTACCATAAAGGAATGGAGACCTCAAGGGCTTGTGGGGGGGGGGGGGGCAACTATCATTCCCAGACTATCGGGTGAACTAGAGTGCACATGGAAAGTAAGGGTTCAGAGCAAAGAGAGAGCCCTTAGGGAGATAATCACAATTTATATGAGAATCTCCACTTAAAGTCTAAGGAACAGAATATCCTTCACTAAATGGAATCAATTCTTTTTCCTCTATATTCAAATGTACTGCACTTTCTGAATCGATTATCAGAAATAATTGACCCAATGTATTGTTTTATGTTATACCATGTACTTGTATGTTTGTTTTTGTCTGTATGATTGAAAAATGGAAAATAAAGAGTTTTAAAAAAGAAGAAACAAACCTAAAAAACTTGAATCCACAAGGAAACCAACTGATTAAACAAAAGCGAATCTCTAACTTAACCTATATAGAAAAAATTCCCTAATGCAGGGATGCAGAACAACCTTTATAGGTTCTAGTAGGGCGGGTGCTTTAATCATAATGAGTGATCCTTTTGAAGAAACAAGATTACTATGTTGAGTAATTTTTTATTCTAACCCCAGGAATCACTAATTATGATTAAACTGATGCAGACTACCAAGCAGTACCTTTGGAGGTTGGGCAGAGAATCTATTTTGAAAACAAGTTCTGCAGCACTGCTGTACCAAACCAGGCATCACTTCTGCATTGTATATCCAGGCTGTAATACTTTGTAAAGGTGTGTACTGTTTTCCATGTAGCCACTTTGCAGATTTCCAGTAGTGGAATTTCTCTTGAAGCTGCCACTGAAGCAGCTGTGCCCCTGGTGGAGTGTGCCTTCAGGCCCAGGGGCACCTGTTTACCCACATTACTATAACAAAACTGTATACATGCCACTATCCAGTGAGCAACTGTATGTTTTGTGGCAGGTCTGCCCTTACCTACTTCACCATAGGTAAGAAAGAGCTGTGTTTAACTTGACCTGTAAGACTTGGTTCTGTCAATATAGTGGCTGAGTGCCCTTTTGACATCAAGGGAGTGAAGCCTCCTTTCTGGAGAACTGGAGTTCTCTGTAAAAAAGACAGGTAGAGTGATGGACTGATTTAAGTGGAAATCAGATACCACTTTGGGAAGGAATTTTCTATTGGTCCTGAGGACCGCTTTATCCCTGTGAAAAGAGATGTAGTCCACATCTGTGCACAAGGCTTGTAATTCACTGATCCTTCTGGCTGAAGTAATAGCAACCAGAAACACAGTTTTCCAAGTGATATACTTCAAATCTGCAGTTGCCATGGGCTCAATTGGTGCATCCATGAGCATGGCAATGCAGATATTCAGATTCCAGGCTGGGACCGGTTCTCTCAGCGGAGGGTGCCGAAGGTTGAGATCTTTAAAGTATTTCCTGGCTTCCAGTTCCACCACGGAGCAGTTCACAGCCTAAGCTCCGACCTCTAACCCGCCTCAGGCACTAAAATAACACATCCAGCTAAAAGTAAGTTCAAAATGTCAAAAGAAGGTCATAAGAAAGATAAGGGTACCTTGTCCACAAAACAAACTCCCTCAAAGAAGCGAGATGCCGCTGGATCGTTGACTCATCTGCAACACTGGAGCAGGAGCCACTCATTGAGCAGCACTCGTGGATCTGATTATGACACAGACGGGGAGGCCGCCTTGCTATCTCAGACCCACTATGAGACCCTACTCAGAGAAATTCGGGACTCATGTCTGGAAACCAGAAGAGAATTCCAAACCCTATACCAGCACCTGTCTAAAATAGATAGGAGGGTCACTGAAGCTGAGGGCTGAATCTCTGGCCTAGAAGACATCACCATGCAGCTTGGCAAAGTGATAGAGGCCCTCCTGCACCAGTCTATTTCACTGCAAGCAAAGTGTACAGACTTGGAGGATCGCTTGCATAGAAGAAACCTAAGGTTATAGGGGCTGGCAGAAGGATCCGAGGAACCCCCGATGATGACTTTTTTGGAGAATCTACTAAGAAATGTCCTAGATCTCCCTCAGAGCTACATGTTATCAGTCGAGCGGGCCCACAGATCCCTTGGCCCCAAACCAGTGGACCCCACTGCTAGACCGTGTTCCATTACATTTAAACTAAGCAGCTTTAAAACAAAAGAAAACCTGCTAAGGAGAGCCTGGGCCAAAAAATCACTGACTTACCTCTCCTCATGAATTTCCTTAGACCACGACTATTCGCCTGAAGTCCTACAAGCCCGAAAGAGGTACATTCCCTTGCTAAACCACTGAGAGAAAAGGGGATAAAAATCCAAACTCCATTTCCAGCAAAGCTGCGTATACACTGGCAGGATGGAGTGCAAACATACTCTACCCCTCAGAAGGTTTTGGAGGAAATGCAGAAGAGAGGTATAAGTGTACCAGCTATGGACACGGAACGCATTCTACAGCAGCGATCTCTCCCTCTGGCTTGGAATGAGGTGACACAGCGGCGAAGAGCCATTTCCCCCCTGAGAGCAGTACAGGAAGTTCTGGATCGAGTACACTCATCGAAGAAAGCTACACTGCAAGACCCCTTGCAATTCTCAATCAGGTGAAGGCAAATTCAGAATTTCAGGTCGATTCTCTGATTTCCATGATGGGAAATGCCCGAATGCTTTGGTAAGAACTCGACAGCCTTTCTTTCAGGCATATCGCGAAACCATATCCAAGACTGAAACCCAAAATCTACTGTAGTAAATAAAAGACTCAAATTGCTGATTTTACTCGGGATCTGTAAAAGACGACAGGACAGGAGTAACAGGATCGGTCAAGCCACGTTAAAATCTGATGTAAATTTCATGCATATTGTAAGTATAGTAACATATGACCTTCAAGTGAACAATGGATGTAGGTGTATGCTAGGATTTTAGAAAGTCATAGAAAGGATCCTGTTGCCCGTGGCGAGGTGGGGGTTGTTTCTATGGGCTGCATACTCCATCTGTTTGCATTACACTCACGTGGCAAAGTGCACTTATGCAATTCTCTCTTCATGGAGTCTTTTGGTAAAGAGGACTTGGTATATCGAGTTATCTAACTTTTCACAGCCCCTAACTTCCATTGGCAGGGAGTGGCATGGGGTCCCCAGATTGCGGTCCCCCAACCTTGGAAGCTCACCCCTTGTATTCTATAGTTTCCCTAAGGGAAGTGTTGTGTTGTGTTTCTTATTCCTTTCCTCCTCCCTTTCTCCTGGTTGCTGAACTTGTCCTGTTGACAAAAGAGAGGAGAAAGGAATTTTGTTATTACTTATACTAAAAAGTTATACATGTATTGTTTGATGTTTGTTATTCTAACTTCTGATTTAATTAGTACTTACTTGGTTATGCTCAAGGATCTACATATAATAAACATAATAGAGAGGGAAGATAGATCTGATCTTAAAGAAATAATGAAAGATTACACCATGTGTTTTAAAAACCTGCAGAATGATGGATAAACCAACTATATTCTGTTCCTACAATGTGAACAGCCTAACAAGCCTTGTCAAGAGGAGCAAAGTACTGGGGTTTCTTAAAAACATGTAGGAGGCAGTATGGCGCAGTGGGTTAAGGCTCTGAGCTGCAAATCTGGAGATCTGGGTTTGAATCCCACAGCCCCCTAGGTGCATACTGTGTGACCCTGAGCAAGTCACTTAACTTCCTTGTGCTCCCAGGTTGCACCTGCAAACAAGCTTTCAGCTTAGTGTGTCTCACCTGGTAAAATAATTGGTTAAAAAAAAAAAAAACAAATAAGGCCAACTTTATGATGTTACAGGAGATGAATCCCTCAGCACAAGAACATAATAAACTGGCTAAGTTTGGGTTCAGCTCTACTGCATGTGCCTCATATGGGAAGGGACATAGGCGTGGCATAGATGTATTGGTCCCCGCTAGGACACCCTTCACACAAATTGACAAATTAGTGGATAGAGATGGGAGACATGCTTTTCTTAAGGGAAGGCTACATAATAAAATGCTAACTCTGGCCTCCGTATATGTATCCCCTGGGTCCGATTTCTCAATATATCGTTCCATCCTTCTAAAACTACAAGAATGGACAGAAGGAGAACTTATTGTGGGTGGTGACTTAAATATCACACTAAATCCAACATTGGACTCCACTACCAATATCCTAAAAAAAGACCGTAACTTAGCTAAAAAACTTTCCACCCTCCTTTCGGAGTTGGGATATGTGGATATATGGAGATCCATGCATAAGTTTCAAAAAAACGACACATATTTCTCTCCCCCTCCATAATACTCATTCCAGATTAGACTATTTTCTAGTCCCCAAGGAGGTAACATGGCAAGTAAAGGACTCCTGGTTTGGTACTAGATTGCTGTCTTCCTAAAAATGTTCCTGGGGGACTTTGCCAAACATACATTTTGGAGACCTAATGTCTCCCTGCTGCAGGACCAGGAGGTGGCAAAATCCATAGAAAAGGCTATAGACCAGGCGATAACAGACAATAGTTCCTCAGAGGTCTCCCCTGCACTTCTCTGGGACGCAGTAAAGGCATTTCTACGAGGGAAGCTTATCTCCATCTCGGCCCATAAGAAAAAACAAAGAGAGGCCAGACAAATGGCTTTGAAAATGGAGATTCCGTCTCTGGAGTTCCAACTCCAAATTAAATATCATCCCTCCCTCAATAAACGATTATTGCAAGCAAAAAAAGAATTAAATAAAATTCTTGACTATCACGTGGAGCAGAAGATTCTCTACTTGAAACAAAGATATTACGAGGGAAGTCCTAGATCGTAGAGACTATTGACCTCTCATATAAGAGCCCAGAGGGCACAGGCCTTTATTTCCACCCTAAAACATCCACTAAATGAGGAGCAGCTTCAGTGTACCCCAGACATTGTTGAAGCCTTCCATACCTACTATACTCAACTCTATGAAGAACTGCAACCACCCCCAGGAGAATCTAAAATAACTGAATTCCTCGAAAGTATTACCCTGCCCAAGGTCCCCCCACCCTTAAGCCCCAATTGATAGCCCCAATCACCAACCTACAATTAAATAAAGAAATGTCTAATTTAAAGGCTGCAAAATGTCCTGGCACCGATGGATTTCCATCAGAATTCTATAAACATTTTAAAGAAAAGTAAACTCCCATATTGCTTCAGGTATTCAATTTTGCCATGTAAGATTCTGGAAGTCTTCCAGAATCTTGGGATCATGCAATCATATCTGTCATACACAAACCAGGTAAGAACCCCACCCTATGCCCCTCCTATCGACCCATATCAATACTTAACACTGATTATAAAATGTTTATGTCCGTCCTAACAAGGAGCTTACAATAAATTATACCGAAACTGGTCCATATGGACCAAGTAGGATTTATACCCACCCGCCAGGCACAGGATAATTTACATCAGACCACCCACATAATAGACTACCTCAATACAACCTCCCTCCCAGCTACCTTATTAAGCTTAGATGCCGAAAAGGCCTTTGCTAAGGTCTCATGGCCTTTTTTAAAGACAGTGTTACAGAAATTTGGTATCCCCTTACAGTTCATAAATACAATATTTTAAGTTTACAAAATGCCTAAGGGATTTATTAGAGCAAACAGCCACATCTCACCCTCATTTTCCCTAAGTAGGAGCACGTGACAGGGATGCCCGATGTCCCCGATTCTATTCGCATTATACCTAGATCTGCTGGCACAAGGATTAAGAGAGAACTCTGACATCCTAGGGGTCTCTGTTAATGGAACTGACCAGAAGTTGGCACTTTATGCTGATGATAATCTGCTTTTTATAACAAAACCAGAAACCTCTATCCCTAATCTGTTTACATTTATCCACCAGTTTTCAAAACTGTCAGGCTACTCATTGAACACAAACAAAACTGAAGTATTATGCTTCAATTTCCAGCCTTCTGTTTCACTGAGTGCCAACTATCCCCTGAAATGGAACTTGCCACATAGAAAATATCTAGGGCTGAAGCTTGCAAACAAAAATTCCCTCCTATTTTCACTAAATTATCCTCCCCTAGTGCAGCAAATTATAAGAGATATGCAGAGGTGGTCTCTTCTACCCCTACCTCTACACTCTAGAATACAAGCCATTAAAATTAATATTCTACCTAGATTTCTTTTTCTATTTCAGTGTGTCCCATGCTTAGTTTCGAAAGCGACCTTAGATAAGTGGCAAAAACTCCTGCTAAAATATGTTTTATGTATTTTTGTATTTTTAAATTTTTTTGTTTGTGTGTATTGTTATGTATGTTTAAGTATGTTTTGTAACTTGTCCTGGTGAAAATGGGCAGCTTTTGTTCATCCTGCTTACGAGTATCTTACAAGTATAAAAAAATAAAAATGAAATGAAATGAAATTAATTCCAAGTAGCTGCAGCACAAATATCTGCCAAGGAGATATTTTTTAGTGCCTCAAAGGAGGAGGCCACTGTTCTGGTACTGTGGCCCCTGACTGTTCCTGTAGATGGTATGTTATGATGCTGGTAGAAAAAAGTAATGCATTAAACCAGCCAAAGGGCTAGTGACTGTTTGGAAACAGGAGTCCCTAACATTCGCTTGGCAAATGAGATGAACAACTGGTCCAACTGTCTGGAGGAGCGAGTCCTGTGGAGGTAAAACTCAAAATTCTGTCAACATCCAAGGTGTGCAACAGTGCTTCACCTCGGTTAACAAATTCCGAATAATAAACCAGAAGATTGATGTCCTGGTTAAGAGTCAGCATGGACACCACCTTTGGCATGAACTTAGGGTTCGTGTGCAGGGTCACCCTGTCCCTGTGGAAAACTATGTAAGGTTCCTTACACATCAAGGTCTGGAGCACAGAAACCCTTTGAGTGGAGGTAATGGCTACCAAAAGGAGGGTCCTTCCATGAGAGGAAGTACAGCTCGCAAGAGGCTGCTGGCTCAAAGGGAGGAAGGGTGAGTTTTTCCAGGACAAAAAGTAAGCCCCAAGGAGGAATAATGTCTCCCCTGGGAGGTCTGATATGTAAGACCCCTCATATAAATGTCTTACAGACATTGAGCTGTGCCAGTGTTTTATCTCCGACAGGATCATGATATGCAGAAACCACACACATGTGTACCTTAATGGATGAATAGCTCAGTCCTAAATTCAGAAGGTGACAGAGATATTCTAGCACATGCCTAGCTAGGCAACCCAAGGGATTTAGGGCTTGGGCCTTAGCCCACAGACTGAAGCATTTCCATTTCAGATCATAGGTGGCCCTGGTGGAAGGCTTCCTCACTGCAACCAAGATCTCAGCCACCCTGCTTGATACTCCTAGTCTCTCTTCCTCTAAGACTGCAGGAGCCACATGTGCAGGTGAAGAGACTGAAGAACAGGATGGACGAGTATCCCCTGCTCTTGTGAGAACAAGTGGGTGGAGAGTGGCAACTGAACTGGAGGCTCCAGTGACAGTTGCTGGAGAAACAGATACCAGATCTGATGGGGCCATAGAGGAGCCACCAGAATCATTCTGGCTCCCTCTGACTGTAACTTGAGCAGTACTCTCTGAATAAGGGAAAAAGAAGGAAAGGCATACAGGAACATCCCTGTACAAGAGAGGGACAATGCTTCTCACCAAAAAACACCAGGCCCTGGAATGAGTGAGCAAAAATTTTGCAGTTTGGCGTTGCACGGGGATGCAAATGGGTCCAACTCTGGATGGCCCCAGCAACCAAACAGGTTGTCTGTGACATCTTGGAGTAGTTCCAACTCATGATTCAGGGAGGTAGAGCGGCTGAGACTGTTGGTGAGAATGTTCTGAACCCCAGGCAGATGAACTAAGATGAGATCCAGCTGATGTTCTGCTGTCTAATCCCACACTCTCATGGCCTCCCTGCAAAGGGGGTACGAATGAGTCCCCCTTTGTTTGTTGATGTAGAAGACCACTGGTGTGTTGTCTGTCTACACCAGGAGAGGACCCAGCGAGAGCTGGTCTCTGAATGTGATAAGTGCATTCAGCACGGCTCTCATTTCCAGATTACATGTAGAGAGCTCTCTATGGCAGACCAAGACATCCGGGTCCTGTGATCCCCTAAATGAGCCCCCCAACCGGGCAGAGAGGCATCTGTGGTTAAAGTCTGGAGAGGAGTGAGTCTCCGGAATGGAACTCCTCCTACTAGACTGTCGTGATAGAGCCACCATTCGAGGGAACAATGTACTGCCCGAGACATCTGGATTTGGAGATCAAGATCATCCACTGATTGGTCCCACTGGACCCTGAGATGTCATTCGAGGGTCCTCATATGTAGTCTGGCTAAGGGTACTGTGGCTATGGCAGCTGCCATATGGCCTAGGGCAGGGGAAGAAGGAGCCTTCTGAAGCCTGCTGGCCAAACCGGAAGGCAGTCTTGCCCTGCCTGGAAGCAGAATGGCTCTTCCCTGTCTGTTGTCCAGAACAGCCCCTGTGAACTGCAGTCTTTGTGTCAGCCAAGGGTGTGACTTTGGCCAGTTTACTGTGATCCCTAGGGAGGAAAATAGAGCCCATGTCTCGTAAGGCGATTAGAAGCTCCTTCTCTGACCGAGTGGAGGGGAGCCAATCGTCCAGGTAAGGGTAGATGAAGAGGCCTCTCCTGCAGAGGGCCACTGCTACCACCGCTAGACATTTGGTGAAAACCCTGGGGGGGAAGAAAGGCCAAAAGAAGTACCCAGAATTGGTAGTGCTTATCCTGGAAGTTGAAGCACAGAAACTTTCTGTGAGACTTCAGGACCTTGATATGCATGTAGGTGTCCTACATATCTAGGGAGCACAGCCAGTCCCCTTGCTAGAGTAAGGGGAAAGAGACCTGCCAGAGTGACCATCCAAAAACCTCTGGTATTTTACAGAGAGATTGAGCTGGCTCAGATCCAGAATTGGACTAAGGTCTCCCATTTTCTTCGGGACCAGGAAGAAACGGGAGTAGTAACCCTTTCCCTTCTGGACCTGTGGAACCTTTTGGATGGCTTTTTTTCTAGGAACTATTGAATCTCCACTTCTAGAAGAAGACTGTGTTCCAGTGGACAAAGGGCCGGGGGGGGGTTGTCCGGTGGGATAGAGATGAACTCTATCGTGTACCCTTTTTGAATGGTATCTAGTATCCATTAGTCCTCAGTGATACTGGACCATTCGAGTGGGTAAAGCACAAACTGCCCTCCTACCATCTCGCTCTGCCTGTCACTGAAAGGAGGAGGGGGCAGAGGGAGTCAGGTTGAGTGGGTGGAAGGGACCTGGGAACCTTGAGGGGCAGGGTGACCCTGTCTCTTGAACACCTTACTGTGGGACTGTTTACACCCCTGTCCTTGCCCTTTGCGAAAAGGGCACTGGCGGGGTTCCTGAGACTGGGATTTATACATGCAGTGCACATTGGCCACCGCTTTCCCTGACTCCTGAAGTTGCTTAATCATTTGTTAACTTCCAGGCTGAACAGAACGGGACCCTGAAAAGGGGAATCCAGAATGGACTCTTGTAGGTCTGGTTGGAAGCCCATGAGCCAAAGCCAAGACTGCCATCTCATACAGACCCCTGAGGAGGCTGTTCTGGAGGCCATATTCACGGCGTCGTAAGAACACCTGAGGGCGTGTTTGTCTACATCTAAACCCAACTGGGCACATGCTAGAATTTCCTGTTTCGAGTCGGAGTCTGGCATAGCTTCAATGAGGTCCACTGTCTTCCTCCACAGCAACTACTGGTAGGTAATCATGTGGGCCATGAAGTTCAAAGACCTGATGACAGCAGGAACATCTGCCAGAACTAGACACATAGTGGATTCCCTGCAGGGTAAGGGCCTCTAACAACTGGTACAACAACCCACAAGAGACACGGCTATCCTGGATCTAGTACTGACTAACGAGGAAAGGATCACAGATCTCCAGGTAGAAGGTCACCTGGGAGCCAGTGACTATCACATAGTATGGTTCAATTTGCCCACTAAAACTAAATCATTCCATTCCAAGGCAAAAATATGGGACTTCAGAAGAGCTGACTTTGATAAGATGGTCAACAGAGTTAAGCTAGGCCTGGCAAAAAGAAATACAGCTGAGGGGGTACAGGCAAAGTGGGCAAGCATTAAGGATGCAATATTTGAAGCAACACCCTACTGTGTTAAAAGAGAAAAGAAAGTGCAAAAGAAGGAGGAAAGCACTTTGGTTATCAAAAACAGTAGCTGAAAAGGTCACAGCCAAAAGGCTGGCCTTCAGGAAATATAAGGGAACGCAATGGGATGAAGATAGGGAGGCATACCAAACTTCCCTAAGGGAAGGCAGTAAGACAGGCAAAGGTCCAAACCAAGGAAACACTACTGGGAGACTTCAGTACCTGGCTATGTATTGTTCAGAAGAGACCGAGGTGCAAAGGGGGGAGTGGTCCTGTATGTTAATGAAAATATCAAAGCTACAGAAATTCAGAATACACATAAGGAGCCAGAAGAACTGTGGGTCACCCTGGAAACAGGAAATGGGACAGCCATAAGAACTGGGTTGTCTACAGGCCCCCAGACCAGAGGGAGGACATAGACACATTACTGTTAGAAGATATACAAAACATGACAGCTAAAGGGGAGGTTCTGATAATGGGAGACTTCAACATGCCAGATACAGATTGGTCAATACCAGCAGGAACATCTGCCAGAACTAGACTCATAGTGGATTCCTGCAGGAGGGCCTCAAACAACTGGTACAGCAACCCACAAGAGACAGGGCTATCCTAGATCTAGTACTGACTAACAAAGAAGGGATCACAGATCTCCAGGTAGAAGGTCACCTGGGGCCAGTGACCATCACATGGTATGGTTCAATTTGGCTACTACATCTAAATCATCCCATTCCAAGGCAAAATATGGGACTTCAGAGGAGCTGACTTTGATAAGATGGCCAACAGAGTTAAGCTAGCCCTGGCAAAAAGAAACACAGGTGAGGGTACAGGCAAAGTGGGCAAGCATTAAGGATGCAATACTTGAAGCAACATCCCATTGTGTTAGACAGAAAAGGAAGTGCAAAGAAGAAGGAAACCACTTGGTTCTCAAATACAGTAGCAGAAAAGGTCAGAGCCAAAAGGCTGGCCTTCAGGAAATATAAGGAACACAGCGGATGAAGATAGGGAGGCATACCAAACTGCCCTAAGGGAAGCAGGTAAGGCAGTAAGGCAGGCAAAGTCCCAAACTGAGGAAACACTAGCACGAACAGTAAAAGAAGGTGACAAGACTTTCTATAGATACATTAGTGAAAGGAGAAAGTCCAGAGGGTATGCTAAGCTTAATGGAGAAAAGGGAGCATGTGAGGAGGAGGACCCTGTAAAGGCATCTATCCTAAATAGATACTTTTGCTCAGTATTTACTGAAGAGAAGGTAGGGCAGGGCCCACAGCTCAGCATCATGGACACAGGGGAGAGGAGTGTACTACTCCCTTCACAAAAGAAGGGTCCTACAAGAGCTTGCTAAGCTCAGGGTGGATAAGGCAATGGGACCTGATGGCATACATCCCAGGGTACTTAAGGAGCTAAAGGAGGAACTAGCAGAGCCATTAGCAGAATTGTTTAGTGAGTCTCTGAGCACAGGAGAGGTCCCAGAAGACTGGAGAAGGGCTCATGTGATCCCGTTCCACAAGAGTGGTAGCAGGGAGGAGGCGGGACTACAGACCGGTCAGTCTTACTCAGTAGTGGGCAAGATTATGGAGGCTCCTTAAGGAAAGGATAGTGCAACACCTGGAATCCATAGGGCACAGGATCCAAGACAGCATGGGTTTACAAAAGGAAGGTCCTGTCAAACTAATTTCATAGATTTCTTTGACTGGGTAACCAGAGTGGTGGACCAAGGGGAGCAGTTGATGTCACCTACCTTGACTTCAGCAAAGCTTTTGACACTGTTCCACATAGAAGATTGATAAATAAGCTGGGTAGGCTCGGGTGCGGTCGAAGTTGGTCAACTGGGTGGCAAACTGGTTGACGGGCAGAAAACAAGAGTGGTGGTAAATGGTATACAGTCAGAAGAGATGCAAGTCACAAATGGGGTACCTCAGGGATCAGTCCTGGGGCCAGTCCTCTTCAACATCTTCATTAGTGACCTTGCAGATGGACTAGAGGGTAAGGCTTGTCTGTTTGCAGATGACACCAAGATCTGCAACAGAGTAGATGATCCAGATGGGGTGGGCAGAATGAGAAGAGATCTGGATAAACTAGCAGAATGGTCAGAAGAGTGGCAACTGGGATTTAATGCAAAGAAGTGCAAAATCATGCACATAGGGAAGAGAACCCTGAAGCCACCTATAGGCTGGGAGGGAGTTGCTAGCAGTCACAAAGGAAGAAAGAGACTTGGGCATCATCATCACTGATGACCTAAAATCATCCAAGCAGACCTCTAAAGCAGTAGATAAGGCTAGGGGGTGTTAGATGTATTAGTAGGGTATCACAAGTCGTAAGAGGGAGGTAATAATCCTCTGTACAAGACACTGGTTAGGCCCCATCTGGAGTACTGCGTGCAGTTGGAGCCACACCTTCACAAGGACATTAACCAAATTGAGGCAGTCCAGAGAAGGGCAACCAAAATGGTGCAGGACTGCATCAGAAGACATATGAGGACAGATTAACGGAGCTCAATATGTATACCCTTGAGCAAAGGAGGAGAGAGTGATATGATCGAGGCATTCAAACACCTTAAGGGCATAAACAAGGTGAAAGAGTCTAACATGTTTAAATATAAGAAAATAGCAGGACAAGAGGACACAGCATGAGATTAGAGGAGGCCGATTAAGGGGAATGTGGAAATTCTTTTTCACAGAAAGGGTGGTGGATGCATGGAATGGCTTACCACAAAAGTGGTGGCTATGAATACAGTGCAGGGCTTCAAACAGGCATGGGATAGGCATAAGGGAGCAATACAAATGACTATGAATAGATAGGCCACTGACAGAGCAAAGGCCGATGGCACATTTATAAGGTAGAAAAAGAAATGGGCAGACTGGATGGGCCTTGCAGTCCTTATCTGCCGTCAACTTCTATGTTTCTATGTTACACTAGCACAAACAGTAAAAGAAGGTGACAAGACTTTCTATAGCTACACTAGTGAAAGGAGAAAGTCCAGAGGGGGTACTGCTGAGATCAAAGGGGATAAGGGGGCATGTGAGGAGGAGGACCACGTAAAAGCATTGATCCTAAATAGATACTTCTGCTCAGTATTTATTGAAGAGAAGGTAGGGCAGGGCCCACAGCTCAGCACCATGGACATGGGGGAGGGAGGTGTGCACTAGTCCCTTCACAAAAGACAGGTCCTACAAGAGCTCCATAAGCTCAGGGTGGACAAGGCAATGGGACCCAGGGTACTAAAGAAGCTAAGGGTGGAACTAACAGAGCCATTAGCAGAACTGTTTAGTGAGTCTCTGAGTACAGGAGAGGTCCCAGAACACTGGAGAAGGGCTTGTGATCCTACTCCACAGCAGTGGTAGCAGGGAGGAGGCAGGGAACTACGGACCTGTCAGTCTTACCTCAGTAGTGGGCAAGATTATGGAGGCAGTCCTTAAGGAAAGGATAGTGCAACACCTGGAATCCATAGGAGCACAGGATCCAAGACAGCATGGGCTTACAACAGAAAGGTCCTGTCAAACTAATCTCATAGATTTCTTTGACTGGTTAACCAGAGTGGTAGACCAAGGGGGAGCAGTTGATGTCACCTACCTTGACTTCAGCAAAGCTTTTGATACTGTTCCACATAGAAGATTGATTAATAAGCTGGGTAGGCCCAGGGTGAGTCAGAAGTTGGTCAACTGGGTGGCAAACTGGTTGACGGGCAGAAAACAGAGAGTGGTGGTAAATGGTATACAGTCAGAAGAGATGCAAGTCACAAGTGGGGTACCTCAGGGATCAGTCCTGAGGCCAGTCCTCTTCAATATCTTCATCAGCAACATTGCAGGTGGACTGAAGGGTAAGGTTTGTCTGTTTGCAGATGACACCAAGATCTGCAACAGAGTAGATGATCCAGATGGGGTGGGCAGAATGAGATGAGATCTGGATAAACTGGCAAAATGGTTGGAAGAGTGGCAACTGGGGTTTAAAGCAAAGAAGTGCAAGATCATACACATAGAAAAGAGAAACCCTGAAGCCACCTATAGGCTGGGAGGGGAGTTGCTGGCAGTCACAAGGGAAGAAAGAGACTTGGGCATCATCATCACAGATGACCTGAAATCATCCAAGCAGAGCACTAAAGCAGTAGGTAAGGCTGGGGGGATGTTGGGGTGTATTAGTAAGGGTATCACAAGTCATAAGAAGGAGGTAATAATCCCTCTTTACAAGACACTGGTTAGACCCCATCTGGAGCACTGTGTGCAGTACTAGAGGCCACACCTTCTCAAGGACATTAACCAAATTGAGGCAGTCCAGAGAAGGGCAACCAAAATGGTGCAGGGACTGCATCAGAAAACATATGAGGACAGATTAACGGAGCTCAATATGTATACCCTAGAAGATCGAAACATTCAAAGACCTTAACAGCATTAACAAGGTGAAAGAGTCTAATGTGTTTCAATATAAGAAAAATAGCAGGACAAGAGGACACAGCATGAGATTAGAGGGAGGTCGATTAAGAGGTAATGTGAGGAAGTTCTTTTTAACAGAAAGGGTGGTGGATGCATGGAATGGCCTACCTCAGGAAGTGGTGGATATGAATACAGTGCAGGGCTTCAAACAGGCATGGGATAGGCTAAGGGAGCAATACAGATGAGTATGAATAGATAGGCCATTGACAGAGCAAAGGTCGATGGCACATTCATAAGGTAGAAAAAAAAATGGGCAGACTGGATGGGCCTTGTGGTCCTTATCTGCTGTCAACTTCTATGTTTCTATGTGTATATTTCTATGGGCTCAATGGCTGAGGAGAAGACTTTTCGGCCCCAACCGTCTAACATTTTTAGAGATGGGATCCGGATGTTGAGAACTCAAATGCTTTGGCTGAGACCCTCTGCCATGGACAGCTGTGAGGACCAACGAATTGGCCTTTGGTTGTTCAGCCAGAAAAGGTTTGGACTTTGGAGGCTTATAAAGTCTGTTCACCTTCCTTGGGACTGCTGGAATGAAGGACAGCGTACACCAGGTGAGGCGTGTTATGTCCTGAAATGGTTCCACGAACAGTGGAATCACTAAAGGTTTGGGTTCCTTCTCTCCGAGGAACTTGGCCAGCTGCTTGTTCTCTGGGTCCACATCCTCCATGTCCCATTTGTCTATAGCCTGGATGTGCCTCATAATGTCCAAAAATGAGGGGTCATCTGGGGGGGGGACCACGGGGAATCTTTAGGTCCCGGGGAGGGAAGGAGGACAGAATTCCCCATCTGAGTAACGCTCTGAATCCAAGTCGCCTTCATCAAAGAAGGACGTGACAGGAGGGGAAGAAGGAGATGCAGATGAGAGTAATTTCCTATCTTCTCCTTAGGGTCCAGACATGGGTGCTCATCATCACTCCCCTGAGGCCCTGGAGTGGGCGGGGGACCCATGGGTGGCGGAGGAGGGACAGTGTCTGGGAGTCTATACAAAAGATCCCCTTTAACTGTATTCCACCATATAGTGAACAGACTTCCAATGTGTGCTACTGGGACGACTGCAGGGGCCGGCACCAGGTCTGAGGGGCTGGGCATCGGGTCTTTAGGTGCGGGTGTCTGGGGTTCTGGCTGGGCAGGCATCAGGTCCAGGATCCTGGCGTCAGTAGGCCAACGAATGGCAGTGCCTTCATCTGTAGGTCTGGCATCCAGTGTGACTTTGTCAGGCGTCTGGTCCCTCGACCGCCCCATGTCAGGCATCGGGGAGCGGGTCAACGGAGTAGGTGACCGGCTAGGCATGCACTAGTCTGGTGGAGGGCGTACCTTTGCCGGAGGGGGAGGCCTTCCAAGCCCTGGCAGCCTCTTCCCTACCTGAGGGTTCTTCCGAGCACTTGTGTTTTTCAAAAGAACTGGGCCTGTCCTGAGCCCTGGACAGACTTTCCTGGGTCGACCCAGAGGGTTTTAAGGGTCGCTGAGCCAGGAAAGAGTGATGGTGTCCCAATGAGGCTGACTCCCAATGTTTGCTCTGAGAGGAGGCGGGAGCGGACTTAGACGTGCGGGAAGGTTTGGACGGCTGGACGGAGGATGGGGAAGACAAGGCCTGCTTGGTTGGTGACTTAGGGTGGGATACAGACCTGCCCTGATCCTTATCCTTGTTGTGATGCTTCCCCCCAGATGACCTATCTTTGGGTGGGGAATCCCAGGTGAGAGAGGATGAGCTGGCTCCTGATCCTTGCTGCATGGCCACAAGCTTCTTTTCTAGCAGGAAGGTCTTGAGTACATGGGCCCTTCTGGCGCTCGACTTCTGGTTGAACTTTTGACAATGTATGAAGGCATCAGGCTGGTGTTCCAGGTCTAGGGAGAGGAGGCAGGCCACGTGGCCATCTTTGGCCGGGATCTGCTTCCCGCACACACACTTTGACTTTTGCCACAGTGGGGAGGGCGATGGCATAAACGAGGCATTGAAAAAAAGGATTTTGAAGAATTAAACACACTTCTGACGTTTGATGGCTGTCAACTGCTAAGGAAGGCATCTGAGCAGCCAAACTCCGCAGGTCAACTGCAGAAAAAGAACTGGGATGGCGCCAGGGGATCGCCCCCTTTATACCACGTCTGACGTCGGGCGTAGTCGATGTCGGGGGCAGTCCCCTGCCTCAGACTGCTAGCTACAAATTTTCCATGGGGTCCTTACCCCTGCTGGCTTCAGTCCTAATGGTATTACCTGCTGCAAGAGCTCCACCCTCAAAGACAGATCCAAATCTGCCGAAAGCATAATGGGGCGATGAGGATCATCTCTGCTCCTTCGGCCTGTAATTTCAGAAGAACCCTCTGAACTATTGGGAGGGGTCGGAAGGTGTACAGAAACCTCCCTTTCCAACAGAGAGACAATGCATCTGGCCAGAAAACACCAGGTGCAGGCTCTTGCGAGCATAATCTGGGCAGTTTGGCATTGAGTGGAGATGTAAAGAGGCCCAACTCTGCATGGCCCCACCTGTCAAACAGTTAGTCTGCTACTGACTGATGGAGCTCCCACTCATGAGCCTTGGACCATGACCGGCTTTGGCTGTTGGCCAAGATGTTTTGGATGCCTGGAACATGCACAGCCCTGAGATCTAGGTGGTGTTCCAGTGCCCAATATCAGAATCTCATCGCCTCCTTGCATAGGGGGTAGGAATGCGTGCCCCCTTGCTTGTTGACGTAGAACACTACCAATGTGTTGTCCATCTGGATGAGAAGAGAGCCTTGTTAAAGGTCTGCTTGAAACACCCACAAGGCATTCAGGACGGTTCGCATTTCTAGAATGTTGATGTGGAGCTGTTGCTCATCTGAAGACCATATCCCCCAAGTCTGATTGTCTCCCAGATGAGTGCCCCAGCCGAGACAGGATGCATCTGTTGTAAGGGTCTGTCTCGGGGGCTGCTGCCGAAAGGGGACTCCTCGTTTCAGGTTGGAGGGGACCAACCACCAAGAAAGGGTTTTTCTTACTGGGTTGGTAATCCTGACCAGCTGGTCTAGATCATCTGACCTCTGGTCCCACTGCACCCTGAGCATCCACTGGGGGACTCTCATGTGGCGGCGGGCCAAGGGGACTGTAGGAATGGCCGCCACCATGTGCCCCAAAAGTCTGAGGAAAGTCCTAGCTGGGACCTGCGGGGCCATAGATACCATTCAGCTACTGCCCATAGACAATCCCCCATCCTGTGGGAGGAAGGCCATGCCCTGAACTGTGTCGGGGACTACTCCTATGAACAGGAGTCATTGACTGGGCTCTGGGGAAGACTGGAAGATTCAGGGTGATCCCCAGTTCTCGGAAGAGACTAAAGGTGCCTTCGAGAGTGCACAATAGTTGCGCTCTGGGTGGTGCTGCCAGGAGCCCATCATCTAGGTAGGGGAAGACATAATGGCCCTTGCATCTGAGAGCTGCAGCCACCACTGCTAGGCATCTGATGAAGACTCGAGGAGCGGAGGAGAGACAGAACAGTAAGGCCCAGAACTGATAATGCCTCCCTTGGAAGTGGAACCACAGAAACATCCAGAGGGAAGGGAAGACCTTCATGTGCATGTATACGTCCTGCATGTCCAGGGAGCAGGGTCAATCCCCCTGGTGCAAGATGGGAATGAGGCCTGGCAGAGTACTCATCCTGAACCTTTTGTATCCTATATAAAGATTTAGGGAGCTGAGGTCCAGGATGAGATGAAGATCCTCGGTCTTCTTTGTGACCAGGAAGAAGTGGGAGTAGTAACCTCTTCCCCGCTGTTCCAGGGGAACAGGCTGTATCACCAGTTTTTGCAAGATGGTATGTATTTCTCCCTGTATTACAGGAAGGTGCAAACGAGGATAATGGGAGGACTTTGGTGGTTCTTCTGGAGGAATCTGAGTGAACTCTAATGTATGTCCTTTCCTTATTAGGTCTAAAACCCAGAGGTCTGATGTAATGTTGCTCCACCCCTCTTGGTAGAGGGAGAAGTGACCCCCTACTGCCTCCCCCATGACCTCAGCTGGAGGAGGGGGGGCTGCGAGTGAGTCATTGGGTAGCTCCAGGAGTCAGCAGAGAGGGCTGGGAGGACTTGGGGCTTCTAGAGGTAGAGATCTCAGGGGCTTGGGTTGTGGCTTTCCTCTTAAAGCCACATCTCTGTGGAAATTGTCCATGGTTGTTCTGCCCTGAGGTCTTGCGAAAAGGCCGTTTGCGAAATAGCTTCTGGTCTCCCTTACATAGCTTGCAGACGGACCAGATAGACTTCCCAGATTCTTGGAGGCAAGAGATAAGTTTCTCCATCTCCTCCCTGAAGAAGACGGAATCCTGGAACGGGAGGTCCCAGATTCCAGACAGCAGATCCTGTAAGAATCCTAAGACTGAAAGTCAGGCATGGCATCTAAGGCAAACACCGGAAGCCACTGCACTCTATGCTGTATCTGCGGTATTGTATGAGGCCCTCAGGACTTGAGTGTCTACGTCCAAACTGGATTTTAAAATTTCCAGGAGCTCAGTCTTTTAGGCAGAGTCTGGCAAAGCCTGAGCTACTTTCATGCCCTTCTCCCACACTGCATTTTGGTACTGGACCATATGCGTGAGGAAGTTAAAAGAGCGAAAGGAACAGGTGGAGGCAGAATAGACCTTCTTTCCCACCTGATCCAGGTACCTGGACTCTACGTCGGGAGGCTGGGAGCTAAGGTGTTTAGGCTGCTTAGACTTATCATGCGCAGCTGTAATCACCATGGAGTCCATCTGAGGGTGTTCCACCAGGAAAGGCTCCTCCCTCAGGGCTCTGTACAGCCTATCCAACTTCTTAGGGACTGCCAGGGTGGTAGAGGGATGCTTTCAAGTAATCCTGGTAAGGTCTTGGAAGGTATCCTCAAGAGGAAGGACCACTAGAGGCTTTGGCTCCTTCTGCCTCAGGTAGTTTGCCAATCTCTGGCATTCTGGATCCAAATCCTCTGTCTCCCATCCATTAGAAGACTGGATATATCTCATGACGTCCATTAAAGTAGGATCATCAGGAGGGGGCCTTGGAGTGTCTTTCTCATTGAGGGACACTCTTTCCCTGGAGAGGGAACAGTCAGATCCAGAGGAGCTGGGATGCAAACCATTACCCTCTGAATGGTGTGAGGCCAATCTTCAGTGGAAGCAAGAACGGCTTCCATCTTCTGACCATCACCTACTATAAGACTGGCAATGGCTAAAGGACCGATGGCTAGTGGCCTGACGTTGGCTGACCAAGCGACTGTGGTGGCTGCCAGACCTGTGTCAGCTGGTGCACCATCTCCTGCTCGGGGAACGACGGTGGCTGGTAGAGTGAGAGTGTTGTTGGTGCCGGCATTCCCTATTTTTTGACCAGCCACAGATATACGTAAACTGGATTTTGATATGGGGAATGTCTAGATGGAGGGGAAGAAGACTTTTCACCCTTGCCCTCAGGTTTTTCCGGAGCCGGGCAGGGTCAACCGTGACAAAATATGTACTGTTTGACTTTGCCCCGCAAAAGTGAAAAAGCTCAGTGAGCTCTTCTTTATTAAACTGTGCCATGGCCAAATCCGCAGGAAGGCTGGGTTTGTCCAGCAAGTGGGGATGTGTGGGTGAGGGTGTCAAATCAGGGAGGTCCCTAGGTGAGAACTCATCTGTTATGTCTTCTGGAGTGAATGCCCTTTGTACCGGTGAACGGTTGGTACCCATCACCACTTTCACTGGCGTCCGGTCAGAGTCCTGTGCCTTTGGCAGTATAGAGCCCTCGGGCTTGTCTGTCGTCAGTTTTGGTGTCGCTGGTAGGGTCTTGGAAGGCCGGTGAGCCGACGTTGGCTTCGAGCCTGGGCTCCTGTTCCTTCTGTGATTAGTCCTTACCTGGAGCCCCGGGTACGAGCAGCGTCAGTGGCTCAGCAGGTAGCACTCTGAGGCCGGGAGATCAGAAGGCTGTGGGTTCTATCCCCACACCAGGCACTTGTATTAATATCCCAGTACTGATACTGTTGTGCAGCATGAGGGAATGCTGCACTACTGATGTGCCATCTTTCAGATGAGATGTTAAAACGAGGTCTCATCTACCAGTTCAGGTGGATGTTAAAGATCCCATGGCACTTCTCGAAAAGAGTAAGGGAATCTTTTATTCATAACTTAAACAAATACATACAGAAAATAATACTTCAGACAAATCCATAAGAAATGAAAATTAGAAACACAAATAGTTATTGCATCATACAGTAGCCTCATAGTCCTCAAAATAAAACTTAACAGCAGTATTAAACCAAACAAAACAAAGAAAATTCAATAAGAAAAATAAAAGTATTTCAACCATACTTCCTGCAGTCCCTTTCTAAAGGGAAGAAAACCGTATCTTGTACAACAAAGAAAAACATTTGTGCATACTGATCCCCACCAAAATATATGATACATATCTGTCCTTTTACTTATCCCTTCCCCCCACCCCAGCAAGTTGGGTAGATAGTGTTATTGTCTCATTAAAACAAACCCAGTGTTAATTGTACACAAAATAATATTCAAACCCTAAAAGAAAAAAATTATAGAAAACAAAAAATATTACAGTCATATCTCTTCTGATATGTTTCACACTAAAGTCATATAGAAACCAAAATCTCAAAACTTCTAACAAAATGACTATTCCCTTTGTTTCCACAAAGGAGTACAGGAATCTGAAATTAAACCATACATAATCAATATATTGTCATATTAGTTTGTGGACACCTAGAAATGAATAGTGCAGCTTACAAGATCTTGAAATTAAGACATAAGCCTCACACCTGATCAAAATGTTCCCAATACTGTAACCAAACATCATGACTAAAATGCAAGCATTCAGAGTACCTATATTGTCACAAATCAGTAAGTAACATATAAAAAAGATCTGTTACAGGGATTACATTTTGTTGAAGAACCAAACGACACCGGCTTATCCTGATCCAATATAAAAAATGAACCATAATCATACGTAAAGTACTATGATCAAAATTTACTGCATGAGGGATAATCCCATAAAACAGTAAATCTAGGTCCAGGGTAATTGTACATCCCATTTCCAGCTATCCTTTACCACATCCCAAAAATACAAAACATAGGGACAGAAAAAGTATAAATGGTCCATAGTTTCTATCTTCAACACATAAGTCACCCTTGGACAATACCATACATGTAACTGTTTATGTTTCTGATTTCCCTTAACGTTAATTTTCCATGAATCCTAACCAGGCCGTATCCCACATTTTGTCGGGAATCTTACCATCTGTTGTCTATGCTGAAATAGAGTTCTGATTTTTGACTGAAAATCCCGCAAAGGGTAGTCCATAAAACAATACAACAAAACCTCTGAATACAGCAGTTTCCTGGGTATTTTCTGTACTGTCCTGTAACGAATCTTCCATTTCTTAATAATGTCACAAATTCCCGCCCACATACTAATTAAACGTGGACAATGTTTATTCTTATGGATAAACTTATCTTCCTGCCATTCAAACAAAATTCCTTGAAGAATTGGAAGCCCCCAATGTGCCCACAAATGAGCGCTCCCCTTTATCAAAGGAAGTAAATTATTATATAGAAAAACAGTAAAAAAAATAGGCTCGGATTTACCATTTTTACCCCATCCTCTTTAATATCCTTATGTAAAATATTTTGTTTTATGAGGTTAAGTCGGCTACCCCAGAAACAAGACAAAAAAAAAACAAGCCAACACTTTCATTTCTACTCTTTTGGGAATGGGAATGGGAAAAATTGAACTAAGAAACAAAAAGACCGGAATCAAAAACGAGTTAATTAAATAAATTATTTTTTCTTTGAAGTCTTCCAAAGCGTTCCAGCGAGCCACTTGTTCAGTTACCACCAGTAAGGATCTGTCCCAATTAACCCTCTGCATCATCACCTCCAAAATAAAGCCCTAACATTTTACAAGGGGTTTTAGCTACCGGGATGCCTGCTACTACCTCTAACGGCTGTGAAAACCCTTTTAGATTCAGACACTTAGTTTTCTCAAGATTAAGTTTAGCCCAATCGTATCACCTACAGCACGTAAAAGGTCATAAGCTATTTGAAGAGATCTCAAATTCTGAGCCAATAAACAAAGGTCGTCGGCATAAGCAATAATCTTAAGATTCTGTGAGACGGCTGCTCCAAGACCCAAAATTAAAGGAGATCTCTGGAGAAGTCGTATCACTGGGTCAATGTTAAATACATATAGTAGAGGGCTCAGGGGACAACCCTGATGCACTCCTTTCCTAATCCCACATTTTGGTCCCAATCTACCATTCGCATAGGGCCGTACATAAGCAAGAACATAACATAATTGTAACCAATGTATAAAAAGATCCGGAATCCTGTAAGCACTCAAACATTGCCACAAAAAGGAATGAGAGACCCCATCAAATGCCTTTGCTTGGTTTAAACTCTCTATAAAACCCCCCTTTCTGCTCATCCATCATCCTGCTTACATCTCTGGTTGTTAATTCCCTTAACAGTAATAGGGCATCTGTAGTACGCCTCCCATGGACTGAACAGAATTGTGCAGAACAAATCAAATCTTCCAGAACTGAAGCCAATCTATTCCCTAATAGTTTGGTAAATATTTTAAAATCCACATTCAGCAACATTATGGGACGCCAGTTTGAAATGTTCAAATTTAGTCCTGATTTAGATAAAAAAATGAAAAGACCCTCATACATCTTTGTGGGTAAACACTGATCTATCAGAAAAAAATTATAAATTACTAATAATTCTATCAGTGTAATCTCCCAAAGAACTGTATTAAAATCTCCTGGAAGGCCATCTGAACTGGGAGAAACAGTTTCAGAGGCCTTGAATTACCTTTTGTAATTCCAATGCTGAAAGGGGATTATCTAGGAGTCCATTTGTTCTGGGGTTAAATCTTGGAAGGTGTGCCGCTTGTAACAATAGTGGTGTAAATGAAGAATCTGGCACCAATGTCCCAAAAGTATTAATAATATGATTCTCCAATATACTCATAATACCCTCATTATCCTCAATAAGCAAACCCTTTGCAGAAAGCAGTCTGGTAAAACCTTTCCTTTCCTTCCTTTTTTGACTATCTAAAAAAGGATTTGTGCGTTCTGCTTTCCCATGCAGCTTTAGCTACCAGACGTAAATGCTGGCATATATGTCTACCAACCTCCGCACTTACCCCATACTGCACTTCTGCCTTGTCTCCCTGTCAAACCTAGTCCCTTAGTCAGTGACTGTCACCCATGTATAGTTAGCACAATCCAGGTCTAAACCTTACTCCTTGTTCTCCATTCGCTTCTAAACCTTTCCTATACTGTTTCCCTACTTCATGTACCCCCTTAAATACAAGGCAGTTTAAAGCCCTGTAAGCAATGTGTAACTCTAATTTGAGTCAAGGCAACTAATGTAAGTAATGGATGTATGTAATCAATGTATGTAATGTTACTCTCAATTCATGACTCCAATGTGTAACTCAATGCTATGCATCATGTACTCTCTACTCTCTCTCTGCCTCCCCTCCCGGACGCTGTGGTGAGAGAGCATCTTGTTGCTCAGTGTGCCTTTCCTGGTGAAACATTTCAGTAAATAAATAAATGTGTACCAAATGACTGCTCTTTTTGTAGGGAAAGAAGTCTATCATACTGGTATTTAGACATTTCAAGTTTCAAGGTCCCAGTTTCCTCTGTGTATTGTCTGGACAATAAACCTTGTAAATCACTTTGAAGCTCCAAGTATCTGGCATGGGAGGTGGAGGCACGAGTACCCGCCCAATACTGAAGGAACCATATTAAACATTGTTTCAAATCCTCCCACCACTGACTAGTCTCCCCCTCATATAAAAAGAGAGTTGTGCATTTAGCCTGAATAATGGAAGCCAATTCTTGCTTAATATCTGGATCAGTCAACAAAGAAGCATTTAGTCTCCAGAAGCCAGGCCCCGTTTCCCTCGGTGGTGGTAATGCAATCTGCACTTCAATAAGCGTATGATCAGATGTTTCTATAGGCAATTTAAATGTCCGAAAAACAAAGTGTGTTTAAAAAAAAATGCAATCAATCCAGGAAGAAAGTGTTCCTTTATAATAAGTAGGACAAACTCTTCGCTTCCCACTAACATGGGCATCCTTTAAACCAGCCTGTCCCACTATTTTTGAAAGGAAGGTTTTGTCACAGTATTGCTTCCCATCTAGGTTATGCTGCTGAAAGTTGACATTAAAATCCCATCCCCCAAAAATCTGCCTGCTAATATGCAGAAAAGGTTGAACCTTTGTCAATAGTTCAATATGGAGGGCTTTGGATTACGGACCATAGATATTCAACAATCTACATCGGAAGAATATATTTCAATATCCAATAAAAATGCCGACCAGGCTCTATATCTACTAGCCAAAATCTTGAACATTTGGGGTAGAAATACAGATTCCACCCACAACAGGCCTCAGTACCCATCAACCAATATGAAGACCCCCAACTACACTCCTGGAAGCCCTGGTAATCTCTTCAATGGTATGGAGTCACGTATCCTGTAAAAAAAAACAAAAAAACAAGACTTCAAAATGCATCTGATGTAGAATAGCAAAAGTAGTAGAATGTTTTACAGGTGATTTTACACTGTTAACATTCAGGCTTGCAAGCCACAGCTGGGTAGGCTCGTGGTGGGGGGGTTATATTCACACTTGATCTGGTAATCCATTTGTGAGGCTCTTGGGATGAAGGTCACTCAGGCTGAGACCCCAAATCGCCTCCGTTTCCATAGGGTGTTCTAAATCCACCCTATTTCCCCATGTTGAGAAAGTGGCAAAACGGTTGGAAAGGGGTAATGGGGAGAAAGTTATATCAGTTAGTGCCCACTTAGGTCTTACATGCCCTGGAGAAGGGAAAGAAAGGGCGAGAGTTACCATTTCTGAAGACTCTTGTGAATCGAGGACCCGGTTCCCTATATCCGGAAACTCTTCAATAATAATGTTGGGTGGGGTGCAAGATTCCTTCTGAGGCCAATTCAAAAAGATTGATAAAGCAGTGCGGGGGGGGGTGGATTCCTGGGCTATAACCTTGGAAGAACTCTGTGGTGGATCAGGAAGTGGTTCTCCGAGCAGAAGTACAGCCAAGACTTGTACTTTCTGAGGAAACCTTTCTCTCTCTGTGCATGAGGTGCTAAAGGCCTTTCCACTGATGGTGATCTGGGCCTAGATGGCAGAGCTCTAGCCCTGTGCCAGCCCCGCCCCTACCCGGTTGTCTGGTATGTGAGGTATATTCTGTATCATTCTCCTGTGCCCGACGAAAGGAGCGTCTGGCTTAGGATAGCAAATAATCCTGATCTGAGGCACCGTCTGAATTGTGAGCAGCCATGGACAGTCACGAAAAGCATGTTCATCATCCCACAAAGATTACAACTTAGAGGGGCTATACACTGTGCTGCTGTGTGGCCAATAACCCCACACTGGAACCATTTGATCTTATCACAGTCTGTGTTTAAGTGGGACAATGACCCACAGCAATAGCAGCTTTTGGGCTGACCTGCATAAAACAGAATACCTTCATCTCCCCCCACCCCTGCAAAAAAAAAAAGAGCTTGGCAAATATTGCATGCCCTGGTCAGTTTGTTTTAACTGAATCCGGAATGTCCAACCCCCCCATCTAGAAACCACTGCCATCCATGATTGGATTAGGATGGCCAAAAATAGTACAAGCGTTCTCCATCCAGAAGGTCATATACGTTAATGTCAATACCTTCCTTACAAAAAGCAATTTAACTGTTTTAATTGTAGGCTTGGTAATGGAAAGGCCAGAAAGTCCTTCAATCTTCAGCCTCCTTAACATTATAATATAACCTCCAGAATTTATCCAGTGATGCCACTGTACAGAAACTTACATCATAACAGCGGTCCCCTGGAGAGTGAATAAATGCATATACCTCCACTGAGGTAAAACCCATAGAGTCTGAGTAATGTTTTACCCACCCAAAGTCTATCTGGTGTAATAGGGGCCAAACCTTTGTACCTTAGATGGACTACAAACCATCCTTAAGCCACTGCAGCAGGTGTATGAAACAAACCTTCAAAAGATTTAGGGCATTGGTTTCCCGACTGTGGGTCAGGTACCCCCGCTCCCCTGTGTGCCTCCACCCTAGTCCCCATTCACTATACCTGTTTGTCTTGAACTCGACTCCATCTCGAGACCTTCAGCTTCTCCAGAAAGATCAGAGTGGTTGGAAACCATTGATTGTTTCCTAGGCAAACCAACATCAGGCAAGTCCTTTACCGTAGGAGCCGCGTCTGGCGCAGCAGCTATCTCCGCTGCCACATCTTCACCCCATGCAGCTGCAACTGTACGAATTTGGGACTTAACTTGGTGTGGAGACTTTACTTGCTCCACAGGTACCGCGTTTGTTTCTTTCACATCCAAAACTGAATAGTCCGGGAACCCAGAATAGGTATAGATGGATCAGGGACCCATTGATTATTTGGGTAGAGCCATCCTGCTTGTTGTAGCACACATCCCAGGGTCCAATCCAACAGAGTGCCACTAAAGATTATCTCATCCTCAGGAGGGACTAATGATAGGTTCTTGTCAGCTTTTTCCAAAGGTAGTCCTTGAAGAGATTCTGGGCCAGAGCCTTCTGGCAAGATGTTTGCTCGCTGCTTGCACAGGGCTAGCCATTGACCATTTCCTTTTCTTTTTTTCTTCCTCCAATTTGTTTTTACTAGTCAAGAATTCCTGTTCTGCTGCTGACAACACAGCCAGCAACTGCTGCTATTTTGCATCCAACTCTTTTTGCAACAATGCCTCATCAGCCGAAAGGTCTTCTTCCATTGATATGCAAGGTAAAATACCCATAGCTCCAGGTTCAGCATTAGGCATGGGGTTATTCAAAGCAGGACCCATGCCCACCGGTACATCCAGCAATTATTCTTGAGCTCCAACAGCAGTACCTTCCCCTTCCAAGATTTGATCTGGACTGAGGTCCTCCATCCCTCCTGCAGTGCTACAGCACCCCCAGCAGGAAGAGCAGGGGGAATTTCCCCAGTGCCCTGACCAAATTTCTCCCCATTCACTAAAAATACCACCAACAGCTTAATCTGGTTCAAGGTCAGTTGGCATTCATCTGTATCCACCTCCCCTGGGTCATGCCTGAAAATAGGCAGAATTTGTCTAGTACACTTACCGGTCAACAAAAATGAAATAAATTAATTAATAAATAGATGCAGCTTTCTTCAGTGGAGCTGAGGCAGGCGTCAAAGGGAAGCGAAGTCCCAACTCCCAAGGTGGAGGGTGTCCTAGCGGCATAGCCTTCACCTTGCGGTGATGGGCATCGGTACCAAGACCAGGCCCTGACTATCCTTATCTGATGCCGGTGCCTTGGCATGGATGGTAGTCTCCCACTTTTCTTCCGAGTGTCTTGAGTGGTGGGAGCGATCTGAGCCGCCTGATCCAGAGGAGGAGGCCTTTTATGGGAGGCGAGAACATGGTAGAGACTGGCTCTGGTCCTTTTCACTGGACTTATGGTAGTCAGACTTCCCCTTGTGCTTCAACAAAGAAGACTTCTCCCTGGGAGAGCAGTGCATCACGGGCACTTGTTTTTTGGGCAGATGGGCCTTAAGCACCTTTAAGTGGTGGATCCTAGTCCTGCTTGTAAAGCCGAAGCAGATCTGGCAATTCTGTACATTGTGGCCCGGCCCGAGGCAAAAGACACAGGCCTTGTGAGAGTCTTTTGCCGGTATCTGGCGGCCATAGGAACACTTTGACCTCCTCTGTCCAGATGAGGAAACCAACGATGGTGAAGTACATAGAACGGTGAGAAGAATGGGAAACAGACTTTGAGAAAAAATTAGAAAGTTTTGCTGAACTACTAGTAAAGCGTGTTCTAAAGGAAACCGAAGAACCGATGGAAGCAGGTCTGCGGCAGGAAAAGACTGAGGAGGGGCTGGGGACCGCCCCCCTGATATACCACTGGCTGACATCGGGGCAAAGCTGACGTTGAGGGTGGCTCCTGCGGGGTACTGCTAGTTAAAGGTTTTCAATGGATCCTAGTGCCTGTGGCATAGTCCTAATTGTAATAGCCTGCTGCAAGTGCTCCCACTAAAAGTAAGATCAGTTGATACAATTGGTATTTACATAGCAACAAGGAAAATGATATGGGTGAGGGTTCAGAGAAGGTGTGGTAGAACAGTAAAAAGTCTCTCAACAAGATATTATTCACAATATATACATAAAAATACACAAGATGCAACAGGTGAGTAACTAAAAGCTAGGCAGGTAATTAAGCACAGTTTAGCTGGAGGAAGGGTAGAGGTAAGGGATACAAAAATGTGGGACAACGGCTGTCATTGGAAACATTTACAGGACTCATTGAAGGTGCATGCAACCAGAGTTTTAAAGGTGGCCAATTTGACAGAGACTGATATTTTTAAAGTTTTTGGAGGTTGTTCCACAGGACAGGAAGGGCATGGCTTATGGAGACCCTACCAAAGCGTGTTCTGACTCTAGGGATGATAAGGAGATGTAGGAAAGACTCCTGAGAGGTAGTTACCCTCAGTACAAGCAGGAAGACAATCTGAAATGTGCGGGGCAGCTTGTTGATAAAAAAAAAAAATCTGTCAGTCAGGTAACAGCATTTTTGGCGTCTGAGTTTGGTGATGACCAGCCTAGTTTAGAGTACAAAAACAGTGATGAGTGAAATAAGGGCTCCAGTGATAGATCAAAGTGCTCGGTGGTAGAGAGTGTCGAGTTTAGCTATAGCTGCACTGGGATCTTGACCATAAAGGAAGTCAGCGTAGTCTAATAGATGTAGAAAGTAGGCTGGACCAATCTAATTTTGGCTTCTTGGGTAAGAAAATGCTTGATCGGAAAAACAGACCAAGCCTTTGTTTTAATTTGTTTGCTAATTCTTCAATGTGGTCAAAAAGGACAATTTATGGTCAACCCAGAACCCCATGTATTTGAATTTGGCCACATATTCAAAGACTCCCAAAAGGGTAGTGATTTGAGGTACAGGGCAGAGATTGGATGCATGGACCAAGGGTGAGAAAGTATAGCCTTTGTTATTTTGGCATTTAACAGGAGTTTCAGATGCAGGAGGTTTTGCTGCAGAAGGTTAAACTCAATTATAAATCCATGCAAGCCAGTTCTGGGGTAGGTCTAGCTATGTAAGAACAGTGTCATCAGCAAAAGGTGAATATTTGCTGATTTAATGCGGATCTGATATTGTTGATGTATAATGAAAATAATAGTGGACCTAAAATGGACCCTGAGGCACTCCTCCCAGGAGAGGTTTCTGGGGAGAGAATTCCCCTTCTGCTTTGACTTGCTGATGGCGCCTAGTTAGGGAACTGGTAAACAGTCTCAGCGCAGTGGAATCTAGGCCAATGGTCTGAAGAGTGTGCAGTAGCAATACATGGTCCACCATATCAAAAGCCTTGCTAAGGTTAAGGAACAAGGCACATACATAATGTTTAGTATCCAAGTCCTTTAACCAATCATTAGACATCTTAGCAAGAGCAGATACTGTACTATGGCACGGTCTGAACCCTGATTGTTCAGGGTTAAGCAGATTATACATCTCCAAATGCTTTCTAAGTTGGAAATTTATACTTTTTTCAGCATTTTGGATAGAATAGGAAAAAGGGATATGGGTCAATAGTTGTTTAAGTCGCTAGGGTCACCAGATTTCAATAGTGGGATGACATGGGCGGTTTTCCAAACAGATGGAAGGACACCCTGCGTAAGAGATAAATTGAAAAGGTGTGTGGTAAGGGCAGACAACACATGATACCCCAGCCTTAGTAAGTAAAGGTTGATGTAGTCGGCACCTACACATTTCTTGGTGTCCAGTTCAAGGAGAAGATTTTCCTCTTCCTTTAAGGAGACCAGCTGGAAGGAGAAGAAAGCATTGTGCGTAGTGGAGGCCAGGGCAATGCTAGAAGTGTCCGGAGCACAAAGCTGCGCTCAAAGATTGTAGACAGGGGAAGAATCAAATGCCAAACTGGCAGTAGCAAGTGGTTGTTAAGAAGATCTAAGACAGTATGGTTATTAGTGGTGTAGGAGCCACCCATTGAAATTTTTGCAGGGAGGGAACTTGTTGGGGTATGCCCTTTAATGTCTTTCAAGGTCTTCCAAAACTTTGCAGAGCAGTTGGAGGCAGAGATAGGAGCTGTCAGAAGCGAGTCATCTTGGTAAGTGAAGACATAATGGCCATCCCTCCTTAAGGCAGCTGTCACTACTGAGAGGCATTTTGTAATGACTCGTGCCGCTGAGGACAGGCTAATGAGCAGGACCAGAAACTGGTAATCGTTTCCTTGGAAGTGGAAGCGCAGGAAGCTCCTGTGGGGAGGAAACACCAAGATGTGAAGGTAAGTGTCCTGCATTTCCAAGAAAGCAGAGCCAATCTCCTTAATGAAATAAGGGTAAAGGTCAGGAAGAGTGACCATCCTGAACCTTTTATACTCTATAAATTTGTTCAGATGGCTGAGGTCCAGAATGGGGTGCAGATCTCCCATTTTCTTTGGAACTAGGAAGAAATGTGAGTAGAATCCCTTCCCATGTTATGCTAGCGGAATGGGTTTGATGGCCTGTTTTCATAGAAGTGCTTGTGTCTCATCTTGGATTAAGTCAAGATGGGCCTGGGGGTAATGGCAGGGAGCTGGAGGATTGTCGGAGGAAGCTCCAACAATTTTAGGGTATGTCCTTATTCCACTAACTGGAGGACCCACTGGTCTGAGGTTATTCTGCCCAACCCTCAGAGAAGTAACACCTCACCACCTACCTAGGGATTCTGCTGGAGGAAGGAGGGTTGGGTAAGGAGTCAGGCAGAGGAGCCAGAGACAAGCACACCACAGGAGCTTTTTTTTTGTAGGAGGGAGGAACCGGCTGTCAGTTGCGCTCATGAGCTCGACACATTGCATAGCGCTTGCAGGTTGGCCAGTAGCGGCTGTTGGCTCCTCCTCCACCTCAGTTCTGCACACCAGAAAGACCAAGGAAAAAGGTGACAGAGAAAAACAAGGGTGGGGCAAGGAGATCCAAGAGACAGCAAAAGGAAAGGATGTAAACTGAAAAGAAATAGGCTGACCAGAGGACAGAGGAGGACCTCGGAGGTTATGGGCTGAAAAGGCCCCATTTCCTGGATAGCCAGAAGGGCAGGAAAGGGAAGGAAGGAAGAAGAAGAGAAAGGGGGAGGGGAGGAGAGAGAGAGAGAAAGAGAGAGAAATTAAGGGGCTATGAAGGAGAGGGGGGGACCAATACCCATCCAGGACACAGAGCTTGCAAGAGCAGATCTTCCAGGAGGCAACAGCCCAACTTGGGAAAATTCTGAGGAGAACTCAGGAAAATCTTGATAAGATGGAGAAGGTCCCCCCTCAAACTCCTAGGAGGATTTCCCACCCCTCCCCCATTACTATTACCAGGAGAACCCACAGGGTTCCGGGGAGAGAGGGGATCCCAACTATTAATGTGTCCCTCCCCGAAGGGGAAGGTGAAAGCAGAGGAATAGAATAACAAAGGTGGGGCAGAAGGGAGTTCCAGTCAGCCCCAGATCCCCCCATCCTGGGGGACCCAAGGGTTGCCACTCCCCAAGGGGGTTAGTCAACTCCAGAGATCAGACCCAGGATAAGGGGGAAGGGCCCACCAGAAGTCCCTGCATTAGCCCAGACAGAGGTCCTACTCGCCATCCTCTGAAAACCTCTCAGAAGTCTCCAAGGGAGGCCACAAGGAGAAGAGGAAGGGGGAAGACCCCAAAATGGATCTCAGTGGAGGAGGGCGAGTAGGAAGTGGGCATGGTCCGGGGACTGAGGCCTTGTGAGGGGAAGGTGGGTGGGATTCAGTGATGAATGGTGACGATACACAGGAAGATCAAGAATTGCAGTAGGTACGTAATTTTCATATCTTCCCTGTGTCAATCTTCACCATTCATCACTGGTGGGTGAGTACCAAGCCCCCCCGAAGGGGGCCCAGTAAATCCCTGCAAGAATAGCATCCCTCAGGCCCCCCAGTGGGGAAACATGGGGGGGGCCTCCACTGGCTAGTTAGGCCTGGGACTGATCAGGGCGAGGCGGGGTCCCCCATCCCTTGGGGGAAGAAAGGTGACCCTGTAGTTCCCATCTTGCCCTGCAAGTAAAGAGATGGTCCCCCAGAAGGAGGAGGCCAGTAATCTACACCGGGCCAAGGGTGACAACCTCAAAAGGTGAAAGCCATGCCGTCCGCCCAATGCAGATCACTGTCCCTGCAAGTCATGAAGTGACTTCATTGGCGTCGTAAGATGCCTGACTGGTGCTCCTGCCAGCTCCAGACCTATAACAGAGAGGGCTATGGCTTTCTGGGAAGCCTCCGAATTGGGCAGCAATGCTAGTGCCTGGCCCAGCGTCACCCACAGATGCCTGTTATAGGCAGCGTAGTGCACCTGATGTGAAACAATAGATAGTATAATCCGCATAGAGGAGAAACTCTCTGCCCCAGATGATAGAACTCCACAGAGTCAGGATCTGGGGTCTGTTGAATACTGGACCTCTATACCTGGTAGGGTGTCTAGATGCATCAATCCCAAAGTGGGATGAGGTAGAGAAACCTGGTGACCCCTGGGGTACACAATACCATCTCCGGAAGTCCTTGGGGGCTGGAACTGTGGCATACAGAAGCTGCCAGGTGCTGTACAACAACTCCTAGAAGGGAATTGGCCAGGATGGGACCACCAAATGGTGTGCCCCGAACTCGCCCAAGAAGGCTTGCATCAAACGTTTGGTATTTTGATGGGCTAAATAGGTGATATGCAAGTCCCTGACCAGCCTCGCTAGGAAGCTCTGATACTGGTTTTGATCAGCATAAGAGAATACGTGGATGGAAGACTCCTCTTCCTCAGTGGAGGAAGATGAGGAGGCTGAAGAACTTGCAGAGTCAGACTCTGGCTGTGCAGGGGAACCAGTTGAAAGACCTGTTTGTCCATAGCCCTAACTACTGGCGGACATCAACAGCCGGGATCTGAACTGTTCCCAGGTCAAAGGCCCAAAGAACCAACATGGCCTGGGAGAGGAGAAGCTGGACGCAAAGGCACTGGCGAGCTTGTCACTGTACATGACGTGCCTTTGCCAGGGCTTGAAGACCTTACTGGCAATTCTGGCATAACAGGGAACCAGAAGTCTGCAGTCACCGTCCTGTCGAGAAAAGTAATGCGGTCAGGACGGAGCCCTGTAGGGGAAGCTTTCCTATGAGGAGATTGGGCCGCATGGATCCAGAAGATCGATCCCCAACCCCACCCAATAAAGACTGCCTCAAAGGGGATGAGGGAGAGAACCTGGGCTCATCACTGTGGTTCAACCCCGCAGACTCCGAGGAAGACCTCTTCCTTTTACCCTTTGCCAAAGAACCCCCCAATTCCGCAGACTTCCCAAGGAGTCACAGGAGGAGAGTCAGTCCTGACCTTGACAGAGAGGATGGCACTGGGGATGGCAGATGACCTCTCCCCAAAGCCTGGACCACTGCCATGTAGACCAGGACCGCCAGCCCACCTGCCCCATTGAGCATGCCACCGGCTCGAGAGTCGGCGCAGGCTGCAGTCACTGGGGGTGCCGGGGAGGCACAATACTGCTAGGACATGAAGAACCCTCTGATTCCAAGGAGTCAGGCTGCCAAGTCCAGCTCAGCCTCCGAATCATCTGGTTCTGAAGAGGAGATGAATCCAGAAGAACTCCAGACTGGTGGCCTGGGGCTCTCCCACCCGTGGCATCGCCCGATCACCAGAGCCACAAACATCCCGGGATCCAAGGTGGCAGCAAGGAATGCCCCACACCGGGACCCGGTGAGCTGTGAGCCCTGACAACAGGGGGGGTCTGCACCAAGAGGTGATTGCCAGAGCAGTGCTCCTGGCCTGGCCCTGAGTGCAGCCAGACCAGACCTCCAGCACTGCAGTAGAGACCTCCTCCATGGCAAGGCTAGAGGAGGAGGCCCCTTCTTCACCAGACCATGCATGTCCGGGAAGGGACCCGGAGGAAGGGCCGTGGGTCCTAAGCTTGGACTGACGAGAGTGAAGCCACCCCCCTGAAAGTCGATGAAGCCCTGATTTTTAGTGCACGGTGCTCCAGAATGTGGTGGTCCATAGAGAAGCAGGTGTCCATGTTGTGCTGGGGTCCAAGGCAGACAAACATCATGCCAATCGGCAATGGAGATTTGCTGGCAGAAGGGACACAGATGTATAGGAGGCTGGCCCATTTTCTTGGAATGTTTCTTGTCCGAGGACCAGGCATTATGTGACAGTAACTAAACACAAAAAAGCGGTAAGACTTGACACCGCTAATAAAGGAAAGATCTTACCAGTAAGTTGATAAACAGTGCCAGTAGGCAACAGAACCGGTGAGTCTAACAGTGTTGATTGAAGCTTCGTCGACGAGAGGATAGCCCGGTGGCGACTCCGAGGCTTGAAGGCTTCAGCCATTGGACTAGGCGTGGAGTAAATGCAAGCTGCAGGACAGGTGCTGTCTCTATGGCAGGAGAAGCAGAACTGAGGTGGAGGAGGAGCCAACGGTCGTTACTGGCCAACCTGTGAGCACCACGCAATGTGTCGGCCTTGTGGGTGGCGCCGATGGTGTCAGTTCCTCCCTTCTACAAAAAAAAAGCTCCCGTGGGATGGGATGTCTCCAGCCAATCACCCACCAGTGATGAATGGTGAAGACTGATACAGGGAAGATCAGCTTGTAGAATCCCTTCCCATGTTGTACTGGTGGAATGGGTTTGATGGCCTGTTTTCAAAGTGCTTGTATCTCATCTTGGATCAAGTCAAGATGGGCCTGGGGGTAATGGGAGGGAGCTGGAGGATTGTCCGGAGGAATCTCTAATAATTCTAGGGTATATCCTTGTTCCATTAACTGGAGGACTCACTGGTCTGAGGTTATTCTGCCCAGCACTCTCTGTAAAGAGAGAAGTGAACCCCCCACTGCCACCCCCAGGGATTATGCTGGAGGAGAGTTGGAGTAAGGAGTCAGGCAGAGGAGCTGGGGACAAGTAATGCAGCCTGGGAGGTACTAGGAGCTCTGGGCACTGAACCACCTGTGACTTGGGAAGTAGCCTTTCTCGTAAAGGCACCTCTAGGTTGCTGCTAGGAGTTGCGATGAAAAGGCTGTCACTGGGAAGACTTAGGCTGAGACCTACAAAGGGTATGAACTGATCGGTCAGTCTTACTCAACTCTTCGATTTCAGTGATTGTATTTTGAGAATCCTCACCAAACAAGATGGGGACTCTAAAGGGGGCATCCAGGATCTTATACTGGATGTACGGGACAAACCCGGAAACCCTTAGCTACGAGTGGCGGCATAGGCAAATGCCTTTAGCCGTGGCTGTACTTGCGGAGTCTGCAGAATCATAGGAGGCCCAGAGGACATGGGTCCCTGTGACAGGGTTGAACAGGACCCTGTCCCAGTTGTTATGGAGAGTTTGAATGCAGGGGTCTATTCTGTTCTTTCCTTTCCTGTCCTATCTCTTGTCTGTCTGGCTGTGCAACCAAATTTTCACCCTGACAGTCTCTTAATTTCAAAATGACCCAGAACTGGCCTGTTTACAGCATCTCGGAGAGTTTGCAAACCAGCTTCTCAGGTTAACCCCTTGAGTTCCAAAAAGTTTTCTGCAATCATTTCAACAGCATAACTATATACAGTTTTAAACAAACACATCCCAGTATCAGTGACATTTCCACATAAAGATTTACATATATTTTTATATCCCCCAGATATGCAAGGGGGAAGAAAAGACAGAACAGCAAGTGAAGGTGGCGATATAGTGAGAGGTGAAGAATTGCGAAACTGTCAGAAGTGATCAGTCCCTAGGTCTCAAGAAAATCTGGTTACACTACCAGACGAAGGAGAGACAGAAAAGGAGAGGATTGAACAGACCCTTGTGTTTAAACTCTTTCTGCATAACAAATAGGGTTGAATAAGACCCTGCCCTGTCACATACCCCCAAAGAGAACCTCTTTTACAAAACAGGTTTCCAAAACATTTTTAAATTCCCATCTAACATTAGCTTATAACCTTTACATTTCAGTGCATATGCAGCATAGCAAACAATGAAGTTTAAACTCACACATTTTTTTTTTCCAACCTTCGGAATTCTCAATTCTTGATCCATATCTTGACAGAAAAGAAAAAAATTAATCACCATAGTAATCTTGTTTCTTCAAAGGGATCACTCATTATGATTAAACTTATGCAGTTAGCTTCCTGTGCTGGACTGCCCGGAGATATGGAATTATATGCAAATGATGGAACTCTCAATTGGCTCATGCTAATTTCAAACTGCTGCCCTAGCAACTGCTGCACTCTGAGTGCTTCAGATTCTCACATAACCTAAACTGGGTATAAGACCCACTAGCTAAAATAATATTTCTATAAAATAATTATACTCTTAGGTCAAAAAAAAACCCCTAAAAAACTTGAGACCACAAGGGAACCAACTGGTTAACAACAAAAAAAGTGAGTCTCTAACCTGACCTATATGGAAAAAACACCCTAAAACAGGGATGCAGAGCAACTTTCATAGGTTCTAGTAGGGGAGGCAGGGTGGGTGCTTTAATCATAATGAGTGATCCCTTTGAAGAAACAAGATTACTGTGGTGAGTAATTTTTTCTTCTAACCCCAGGAATCACTGATTATGATTAAACTGATGCAGACTACCAAGCAGTACTGTTGGAGGTTGGGCAGAAAACCTATTTAGGAAACAGGTTCTGCAGCACTGCTGTACCAAATCTGGCATCACTTCTGGATTGTAGATCCAGGCTGTAATGCATTGTGACAGTGAGTACTGTTTTCCATGTAACTGCTTTGCAGATTTTCAGTAGTGAATTTCTCTTGAAGCTGCCACTGAAGCATCTGTGCCTCTAGTGGAATGTGCCCTCAGACCCAGGGGCGCCTGTTCTACTTATGAAAAACAAAACTGTATACATGTCACTATCCAGCGAGCAATTTGACGTTTTGTGGCAGGTCTGCCTACCTACTTCACCATAGGTAAGAAAGAGCTGTGTTTAACTTGACCTGCAAGACTTGATTCTGTCAATATAGTGGCTGGAGTGCCCTTTTGACGCCAAAGGAGTGAAACTTACTTTCTGGAGAACTGGAGTTCTCTGTAAAAAAGACATGTAAAGTGATGGACTGATTTAAATGGGAATCAGGCACCACTTTGGGAAATAATTTTCTATTGGTCCTGAGAACCACTTTATCCCTGTGGAATGAGATATAGTCTGCATCTGTGCACAGGGCCTGTAACTATCTGATCCTTCTGGCTGAAGTAATAGCAACCTGAAAATGAAAATTACGCACCTACCGTAATTCCTGATCTTTCTGTGTCTCTTCACCATTCATCACATTTGGGTATGGCTGGAGGTCATGACACTGCGGGAGCTCTTTTTTTTTTTTTTTTGATAGGTGGAGTTGATGCACCGATGGCACTGCCCTTGAGGCCGATGCATGGTGCTCATGGGTTAGCCATTAGGTGTTGTCGACCCTGCCCTCCCACCAGTTCTGACTCGCTGTAGAGTAAGAAAGAATTGGGAGGGGGAACAAGGAAGTCCAAGATACAGACAAAGGAAAAGATATATAAACTAAAAGGAGAAATAAATGACTGAGAGGACAGATAGGAGATTGAGAAAAACTAAGGGGACTGAGAAGAGGCCCCAATCTCTGGAGTCAGAAAAGGGAAGGAAGGAGGGAGGGAAAAACAAGAAGTAGGAGGTGGGATGCATACCCTGGATTCATTGACTGTTCCCAAACTGGATTAAGAGCTGCGAAGGAGTAGCCAGAAGGCTGTATTGCCAGAATTTAAGGCACAGAATCACTGGCATCTAACTCCAGCAGAAGAAGAAGAGCTATCCTGGGACAGAAGAGGACAGGATCCAGGTTGCCCCAAAAAACAAATAATTGGATAGGGGAGAAAAAAAAAGATTCCCTAATTAAAAATGAGGGATGAGTCCCTAAGGACAAGGACGGAAGAGGATAGAGGGAGAGAGAGAAGAGAGCAGCCACCAACTCCCAAGCCAAAGGGGTGGAGCCAAAGCATTGAGGAGTAAACACCCCTTCCCCCAACCAGAAGGTAAAAATCCTTTGTGTGCCCAAGGTCACCCCCGCTCCTGACCAGCAGAAAGGAAGGGGGGGGGAGGAGGGCACACAGAGGAAGGGGGACCCAGATATTGAGGCCCCAGGGGGATGGAAGGTAGGATTTGTGATGAATGGTGAAGATACACAGAAAGATCAGGAATTATGGTGAGTACGTAATTTCCATATCTTACCTGTGTCAATCTTCATTCATCACATTAGTGAAATACTGCCCTGGGACTAAGTCCCTAGCTCCCAGTGGGGAAAACGGAGAGGGAGAGCCTTTATGGGCCTGGCGAGGCCCGAGTCTGGGAAGAGTGAGGCAGGGACCCCGAATGACAGGAGGTCGCCCACAGCAGACACCGCTCACCTGTGGGAGAAAGGGGTTTCACCCGATACGCAGAGAAACCACCTCACACTAGGCCAAGGGTGACTACCGGAAAGACATAGCCATGCTGTCCACCTAGTGCAGATCACTGTCCCTACAACCCTGGAAGCTCCTCGTTGGTGTCATAAGATGCCCTCACTTGGTGCCTTGTTAGCTCCTGGCCATGTGCAGAGAGTGCAATGGCTTGTCTGGTTACCTCTGAATCAGGCAAAAGGCTAGAGTTGACCTAACCTGGACCACAGAAAACTATCATAGGTAGCATAGTGGACCTGATGAGCAGAAATTGAAAGTAGCAACCATGCGAGTAGAAGGCCTCCTCCCAGAAGTCAACATCCGTAGAATCTTGATCTGGGGCCAGTCACAGCAGAGGGTGCGAAGCCCATCAGGTGTCCAGCTGTATCAGTCCTGACTGAGGACGAGGCATATGACCTGGAGACTTGGGGGCACAATACCTCTGGCTCAGAACCCTAGGGACCTGGGACTCGGAAAGGGCCTTTGCCAGAACAGCAATGACACCTCCTAGAATAGAACAAGCCAGGTGAGCACCACAAGGGTGGCCACACTGAAATTGCCTAGGAAGGCACACATCGAATGCTCCGGATTGCGCTGAGTGGGTGGGGTGACACATAGGTCTTCCATCATCATCATGAGGAAACGCTGATACTCAGCGAGATCAGCAGCAGGGGAGATGTGGATGGAAGGCTTCTCTCCTCCAGAAAAGGAGGATGAGGAAGCAGAAGACCTCAGAGATCCAGAGGTTGGCTGCTCAGGGGGAGCGTGGAACACCCGCTTGTCCATGGCCCTGACGTAAGCAGAGAAGTGAGCAGCCGCACCCCTGAATTGTTCCCAAGAGAGAAGTCCTGTAGGGCTATGAATGCCTGGGAGAGCAGGAGATGGTGATAGAGGAATGGGGGCTAAGTCCACAACAGAAGGGGACCGTCCTCTGTTCGGCAAGAGAGCGCACTAAGAGCCTCAAGGGAAGGAGGAATTCCGGAGAGCCCAACAGCTGACAGCTGATCAACCACGCTGCCATGCCCTGAAGAATCCCCCTTGTGAGGTGACCGGGACCATGCAAACCCAGAAGAACGGTCCCTTCCCTCCAAAGACTAGGGCCCTCTCAAGGAGACTGAGAAGGAAGGGTGGGGGTCCGCCTGCGACTCCTCCCCAATCCGGGTGGGTCCCAGAAGAAAAATTACTCACCTTAGTAATGTTGTTTCTTCTAATGGAGTCTTGCTATATTATGACATATGCAGTTTGTCCCAGCCTTAGAACTGCTCCAGGTGAAAGAGTTAACTTCCATGCCAGGCATGGAACTTGAAACTCGAGCTCAGTTGAAAATTCTATCTGTTGTTCTTCAAACTTAAACTGTCAGATCTTTATGAGCAAAAACTCATTAAGATTCTGTGTGGAAATAATAAACCTACACAAGCCAACTGGCTACTAATTAAATAAACACATTTTTGGTGCCACAAAGAAGACTCAAGTCAGGAACCCAAAAAATGACAACCTATAAAGATCACCCGAAAGGAGGGTGAAAAACAAGGTGGGCATCAAAAAGTGCAATGCTTGCCCTGCCCACCCACATCCCAAGAGTAGGGTTCTGAGAGGGGCAGGCGGGGAGGTCATAATATAGCAAGACTCCATTAGAAAAACAACATTACTAAGGTGAGTAATTTTTCTTCAAACAACATGAAGTCTTGCTATATTATGACTATATACTGAACTACACAACAGTACCTCCATGGAGGAGGACAGAACCTACTTGGAAATAGGCTCTGAAGCACAGCTGTGCCAAAACGAGCATCACTCCTAGCCTGGATGTCCAGGGAGTAATGCTTAGTAAAAGTGTGCACCGTTTTCCAGGTAGCTGCTTGACATATCCCTAGGATAGAGATGTCCCTGGCAGCAGCCAGAGATGCAGCTGTACCTCTGGTGGTGTGAGCCCTCAGGCCTGAGGGAGGAACTTTACCCAGTTTTTCATAGCAGAATTGGACACAAGAGATGATCCACCTGGCAATGGATCTTTTAGTGGCAGGTTTCCCTTTGCCAACCTCACCATAAGTGAGGAACGGTTGGAGGGAGTTAAACCTGTGACCTTTGGTACGATCTATGTAGTAGCTAAGTGATCTTTTGACATCCTAAACTGTGCAACCTCCTCTCACCAGAAGAGGAATGGCCAGTGAAGTACACAGGGAGATATAGATTGATTAAGGTGGAAATCTGAGACCACCTTAGGCAAGAACTTTTGTTAGTCCTGAGGCCTACCTTATCTCTGTGAAAGGAGATAAAATCAGGCTCCACTGACAATGCTTGTAACTCACTTATGCGCCTGGCAGAGTGATGGCTACCAAAACAGTTTTCCAAATCAAGTACTTGAGCTCTGCTGAGGACAAGGGCTCAAAGGGTGTTGCATAAGCTGGGCAATGCAAATATTAAGATCCCAGGCAGGGGAAGGATGCCTAAATGGGGGGTTGGTGTGAAGCAACCCTTTGAAAAACTTGGAGAATACGGATGAGCTGAAAGAGAAGAGGGCTTGCCTGCTGACAAGAAAGCAGACACGGCTGCCAAGCGCACTTTTAGGATAGCTGGTCTCAGCCCTAAAGTATTTAAATGAACCATATAATCCAGGACTGTGGGTAAGTCAGCAGATTCTGGGGAAATATGCTTCCCAGAGCACCATATGGAAAAATCTCTTCCATTTGGAATTCTAAGTAGCCCTGGCGGAAGGCTTCCTAGAAGCCTTCAGAATATCCAATACACCTCGGGAAAGGTGTAGGTCAGCAAATTCTAACTCTTCAAGAGCCAGGCCTTAAGATTGAGAGATTTGAGGTTGGTGACCCAAACCCTCTCTGAGCACAGGATAACAGATTGTGATTCCTGGGAGACACAGGGACGGTGGACTGCTAAGAACATAAGGAGTGGGTACCAGGGCTGTCTGGCCCAGTCTGGAACAATCAGAAACATTTTGCAGGATTGAGACCTGATTTTAATTAGCACTTTGAACAGGAGAGGAAGAGGCGGAAAGGTATAGAAACTTCCTTCCAACTGAGAAGGAAGGCACCCAGGGGACTTGAGCCCAACACTGGGGCCTGCAACAAAAAGAGGAAGTTGGTGATTGTCTGGGGCTGCAAAAGATCTATCTGGGGTGTGCCCACCTGGCAATACCACCTCCAGAACTAGGGGATCCAGAGCCCATTCGTGATGGCCTTGGAAATCCTGCTGAGAGCATCTGCCAGGACATTGCCCTTGCCTGGGAGGTGAACTACTACAAGGGAGGTGTTCAGGGGTAAGCCAGAGACCACAACCCGTTGCTTGATTGCACAAAAGCCGTGAGACCGAGTGGCCCTTGCTTGTTGATGTACCACACTGTGGTGGTATTGTCTGTTCTGACTTGAATAACCTTGTTCTGAACAGATTTGGAAAAACTTGAAGTGCTAGAAAAACTGCTCTGAGTTCCAACAGATTGATGTGGAGCAGAGATTCCTGAGGGGACCCCAATCCCTGGGTGGTGAGTGCGCCCATGTGAGCTCCCACCCAATAGGGATGCATCTGTAGTAAGGATTAAGGAGTGAGACTGAGGGGTAGGGGCCCCTGTCTCAAATGGCCTAGTCCTGCCACCACTGAAGGGCCTGGATCAGAGTTCGAGTCACTGGAATTAATTTGGTTAGAGGGTCCTTTCTTTGAGACCAAAGGCTCTCAAATGGAACTGGATGTCCCTCATCTGAAATCTGGCTTCCTGCACTCTGCTGTCGAAGTAGTCATGTGTCCCAGGAGCTGTAGAAAGTGCCTTGCTGGTCGGGAGACCGCAGGGTGAAGGAGGAGGCCAGAGAAATCAGGGTGCCCCTTTCCAGAGGAAGGAAGGCTCTGGCTTCTTTGTGTTCAGTTCTGCACCTATGAAGGTGAGAAGCTGGACAGGCTCTAGGACTGACTTTGGAAGATTGAGAAGGAAGCCTAGAGAAGTTAGCAGTTGCTGAGTTACTTGAAGGTGTAACCTGACTTGGTCTGTGGACTGGCCTACTATGAGCCAGTCATCCAAGTAATGAAAGATGGCAATTTTTTGCCTTCTTAAGAGGGCAACTGCTACTGCCAGGCATTTTGTGAATACCCTTGGGGCAGATGTAAGGCCGAAGGACATTGCTCTGAACTGGTAATGATCTGAGGGCAGTTCGAAGCTGAGGTATTTTCAATGGGAGCTTCTGAAGAGAACATGAAAATAGGCATCCTTGAGGTCCAGGGACACTAGCCAGACCCCTGGCCTTAAAGAGGGTAAATTAATTCCCAGAGTCACCATTTTGAATTTTGGTTTTAAAAGGTGTTTGTTTAGATACCTGAGATCCAGGATGGGCCGCCATTCTCCTGTCTTTCTTTTGGGGTAAGGAAGCACCTGGAGTACAATCCTTTGCCCTGGTGTAGGGGTGGAACCCTTTCCACAGCTCTGAGAGCCAGAAGGGGAGAGACTTCTGCCTCCAGGGCAAGAGCCTCTGAAGGATTTGCAGGTGGAGAGGATCCGATTCTCATCTTTGGAAATTTTTGAAGCTGAGAACCAGTCCCTGGCTTACTACTTCCAGGACCCACTTGTCTGGCGTTAGAGACTCCCAGTCCTGGACAAAGTAAGCAGCCTGCCCAGGTAGTGGAGGAGAATCGGCTCTGGGCACCCCATCAGGGTGCCTGTTTGGCAGGGGCTTTAGGCTGAGGGGTGGAAGCAGGCCTGCCTGCACCCTGTCTGCCTCTCCCTCTAAAGAACCCCTTCTGTGCAAAAGCTGAAGAGGAATCCTGGGCTTGGTAAAAAGGCCTATGAAAAGGCCTACTCCTGCCCCTGGGAGGCTGCCTTTGGAAAGTGACTTGCCTTTCCTTGGCCTGTGCACTCCTATAGGTGGTCCTATATTCATCCATTTTCTTCATGTAATTCTCTGTTTGTTCCCCAAACGAGAGTTGCCTACAGGAAATCCATGGCCTTAGTCTGGGTATCCTGTGACAGGCTAGTACATCTGAGCCAAGCCATACTATGGAGAGCCACAGATGTAGCCATGACTCTGGATGATACTTCATTAGAGTCCACTGCAGCATGGAATTGCACCTTGGATGCCTCAATACCATCAGGGGCCATCTGCTCCAGTTCTTCTGCCAGCTGGCCAGGAACCTGCTTTGCTAGAGCTAAAACAGTATCTCATCTGGATTTATGATATCTAGCAACATAAGTCATATAACTAGCCTGTCTAGTCCTAAAGAAGCTGCCATGTACTGTTTCTTTGCCATGGCATCTATCTTTCTGGAGTCCTTGTCAGGGGGGTGAGAGGCTAAGGGAACATTTGCCTTGTCACAGGCTGCAGCCTGCACCACCCCTACGTGGCTGCATTGTTGTGTAAGGAACTCCTTAACAGAGCCTGATAATGCATACCTTTTGTCCATTCTTTTATCAACAGGAGGTATGGTGTGAGGAGCTTTTAAAATCTTTACTGTCTGTTTCCAAAAAGATTTATGCAGAGGAATAGACAGTCTCCTAGACTCTGGGATATCCATCATTTCTACAAAATCAGGCTCCTTCTGATCATCCACAGCTTCCTCCATAGGGAGCTGGAGGGTTTCAGCCACTTTTTTTTTTTTTTAAAACATGAAGTGAGAAGGGGACTCAGAAAGCCTAGGGGGAGACACTCCTGAAGGTCTGTCTGGAGAGATGTCCGGTTCAATGGGCACATCCAGACTTTCAAAACCACATTCACTCTCCTCATACTCCTCTTCCCCCTCCTCTGGTTCATAAAATTCCCTTAAATAATACTCCTGAACCGGAGGAACCGACCGAACCGAGCGCTTACCTGATGATGCCGGTTCGGTCGGAACCGGAACTGAACAATTTTAATATTTAGCTATTTCTTTAGCCGTTTGGAGAAATTTTGACTCACACCAGCTGATTTTCTAGATTTCTTTGTTGGAACCGACTCCTCAGAGTCAGCTCTCCTTTGCCGAGGAAGTATCGCCTGGTCAGAAGGCACTCCCTCCGGTTCGGTTGAAACCGAACTGCGCTGGCCATCGGGTCAGCGGACTTTATAGTCTCCGTTCCTGAGTCTAACTCTCTTATCCAGGGTAGCTGCAGGAAACCCATGCAAATCTGGCAGTCTGAATTGAGGTGGTCAACCCCAGATAATAAACACATGTGGTGTGGGGGTCAGCCTTAGCAAAGGCTTCCCCACATGCAACACAGTGCTGAAACCCAGTGGGCCCGGTTTTTCTTTTGGGTTTCTCAGACATAGTGCCAGCCTAACCAAAAACTTGCCCTTTTACGGCAATCTGCCAAGCAAGACTCCCTTATCGGTTCCCAACCGTGTCACGGGTCGGGGAAAAAAACGTAATTAAATCTGTTTTTTTTAGAACCGACAAGAACCGGGAACCGCACTTCTAAAAGACTGTAATGTAATAGAAGTAACTTGATCGGTTCAAACCGAACCGATAAAAATGTTTACAAGTTCCACAGAAAAATAAATGTAAAACCTATCTAGTACTTACAATACCACAGATAGAGCTTGAACCGACCGGTTGCGGTTTAATTTCGGTTAAAAAACCGAAAACTTTTATACTTTAACCGACAAAATGAACCATGCAGAAGGAGGAATCTCCGGCGACTGTTCAGTGAGGTGGAGTAAAGAATCTGACAGTTTAAGTTTGAAGAACAACAGATAGAATTTTCAACCGAGCTCAGGCTCTAAGTTCCATGCCTGGCATGGAAGTTAACTCTTTCACCTCCGGAGCAGTTCTAAGGCTGGGACAAACTGCATATGTCATAATATAGAAAGACTTCATGTTGTTTGAAAAGGGTCGCTGCATTGAACCCTGACCCCTCAGAATATGAAAGAGCCCTCCTCCTCACAAACACCAGCCTAGGCAGCTGACAACCCTGGTCAGTCCCCGAGGGGACCACCCAGGGAGTAGCACCCTCCCCTCCTGAGGGTGCTCTGGTCAGCCCTAAAGTTGGGTAATCTAGGCACACCACCTGAGGGGGCATGAAACCCTCCAAGCCCAGGCTGCAAGGCAATAGTGGCCTGAACCACCGCCTGCTGGCCAGCACCCCTGACACCAGACTTGGGGGCTACCACCCTCTCCTCAGAGGGAGGCTGGCTCCAGCCAGCTGAAGTAACCACCAGGGTGTCCACATGGGCTGCCAACTCTAAAGAGTCAGACAGCAAGTCCGAACCAGACTCAGAGTCCACCTCCGAAGAGATAGATACCAAGGTCCAGTACCAGACTATACGCGGACACCCGCTCCTGTCTGGACCAAGAGAGGCACCATTCCGGGTGTCCACAAGACAGCCAGCACTGAACTCCCCATGGCACGAAATGGTGTCTGAAGAGACAGTACCGACAGCGCAGCAGACTGGAGTCAAAATCCATACAGCGCCATCCCATCCACAGTGCCACAAATGGCACTGGAGTCAGGATAGCGCTGACAGCTCTCTCAAGTGCTACACCTCCCATGTGCCATGTCCTCACTCGGTGCAGCAAACAGCACCGAAGCAAGACATGGCACCATCTCAACCTCAGAGCTGGAGCGGTGCCAAGATGAGAAATGGTCAAAGATGGCTGTAGAACTTCCCACGGCATCATCCAGTCTATCGGTGCTGTGAACAGCATCGACAGCAGAGATGAAAGTGAGCAGCGGACCGGGTAAGCGACCACGGAAGCACAGGGCCCACGGCACTATAGCACAAACGCACCAACAGACAGCGCCGAGGATGGTGCCTGTCGAGAGGTTCAATTCATGAAGACAGCAGGAATCACAAAATATTGTATAAAACACCCTGAGGTGCTATTTTATTGCCAGGTTTGTACAGATGGCATTTTCAGATGTAAACTTTTGTCAGGTTACTATAAGAAAAACAATAAAAAGTATGGGCTGGGAGTTTAGCTAGACCACCTCTCACCAGAACACTGCAGTTGGACCTTACAATGCCCTCTAGAGACCAGGAACTGAACCCATCGCATGGTATGGTCACCCTGCCAATACCCCCTGGGTTTCTGCAAGTTCCTCTGCAGTCTGAGTATCTGCCCACTCAGGCCTCTGCAGCTTCTCACCAGTCTGAGTCCTCTCCCTTTGGTAAATTCCAAGTGAGCAGCTTCTAGCATCCAGGTAGCCCAAACTTGACCTTTGGAGGTCCAGGGCCAATCCCAGGCCACAGTGATTCCTCCTTGCTTTTAGGCTTTACAGGACTTTCAACCTGAGCTCCACCTTAAGCTTGCCTCACCTTCACCTTTGGGAAACCAGGATCTCAGTACTTCAACACTGCATGTCTCTCTCAGGTTTGGCTGCTTCTCTGGCTCCACACTGCTTCTCCCTGAGGTTCCTCTCTGCTCCTCAGCCCAAAGTAAATCTAAATTGTAAGTTACCTGAGCATCTCTTATATAGAGCTCAGGTATCACATGATTTAATCAGTCATGTTCTATTAAACAATTAAAGGAATACTAAATTTATAATTCACACAACTGCATTATTTTCAAAGAAATATACAGGATACATATATAGGGGCAATTGTTACACAATGCTAAGCCCCTTACAAAAGCATAAACATAACATGCAAACAAATATCCTTTTCAGAAATTTCATCCCTTTAAACTAATCACTTTCTGGCAGGACAAGACCCAAGCCTTCCCTATATACTAATGCAATTAAGGGCCAGCCCTTCCCTAAGGGAACATCTTTCTAAAATGGCTGCAGCTGCTGAGATAGCAGCAGCAGAAACACAGACCCAGGAGCTTCTGAACTCCCAGCTTCCAGGTACAAACTACCTTTAAAAAGCATAGATTCTTCTAGAGATGAACTCAACCTTTAACTGTTATCCTGCATGTACTTTTATAATTTATACATCTCTTTTTTTAAAGCTATCAAATGCTTCCTTATATCATATTTTGTTTCACATAAATATAGTCTCAACTGTTTCCTAAAATCAGCAGCAGCCTGCAAACAGAAAACTATTTAGCACAGGTATATTTGCCTAGATTTACTGCTCAGCACTTTGTTACACTTGTTTGGGGGGGGGGGGAGGTTGCATCCTCCCATTACATAGGCAAACTGCCATGCTCAGTGTTTCTACAGCAAGGGGAACTTTTATTCATTTATTAGCTGGCAGATTACACCCCTTGGGCAGCTTCTTTTACTCTTATTTAAAAGCAAAGCCCTCATGTAATACTTCTTATGGTGATCTCTATATACCAGCATGTCACATTCTTTTAACTTTTCAACAACTTTTCAACAAAGGCTAGCCTGCATTAAATAAGCTAAACTTTCCAATGGGTTTATGATGTTTTATAATAGTCTGACTAGTTTATTTTATTCTTTCTTTTTAAGGAGGACTTGCCTAGCCTCATTAAGTAGCACTAGAAACCCAAACCCCTTCTCACTATATGGACATTGAAAACAAGAAATATCATGATGGGAAGCCACCCAGCATGATATAAAGGAAGAAAAGGATAGTTAAGAACAGAAGTACTACTGCAGTAGCTTTTCTTTTACTTAGAAGGAAGAAGGAAAATGTCCATACAACAAAAGAAGGGGCTCACTACCACACACCTGCACCAAGGTATCTTTGTGCAAGTTCAGCAAAAGCCAGATATTTCAAGAGACACTTTCACAATAATCTCAACAAGCCTGCCTCTTCCTGGCATGTTATCCACTACTTCATTGACTCTCTATCACTACAGTTTTCTACTGGGGTAGGGTCACCCACCCTATCACAGTGCCGACCCAGGCTTTCCAGCCGAAGAAGTACACTGCAGGGAGCCTTGCACCTAAAAGGGCAATTACCAGAGTGGTGCCTCCCTGCCTCGCTCCCAGGGGAATTGATCGGCCTCCTGCACCGCAGAAGAGGCTTCTACCATGGCGAGGCTACAAGAAGTGGAAGCCCTCCCTCTGTGGTCCATACAGAACCAGGAGGGGACCCCAAGGAAAGGCCAAGAGACTGTGGCTTGGCCCGATGAGTGCGTGCCCATCCTCCGAAAGTCGGGAGCTCGTCCAGCTTTCCACGCATGCTGTTCAGGACACGATGATCCATACAGAAACAGGCATCACATGAATGCATGTTGTGAAGCGGGCCAAGGCACATAAGACAACGATCATGCTGGCCGGTAATGGAGTACTTGAGACAGCATGGGCACCGACGTATAGGAGGCCACCCCACTTTCAGTGAATTTATGCCCTCTGACCTAGACATGATCGATGGAAAAACAATGCAAAAAACAGACTTGACGTCACTGAAAATAATAAAGTAACAGTCTAACCAAACAGCGGCATCAAGTAGGGCGAAACAGAACCGGCAGGTATAACTTGGCATCAAAGGACATGAAGACTATGCCCATAGTTGGTTGGAGCTCCTCACGAGGTGCGATCTCTATGGCGGGAGATGAAGAACTGGTGGGAGGGCGGGGTCGACGACACCTAACAGCCAACCCATGAGCACCATGCAGTGCATCAGCCTCGAGGACGGTGCTGGTGCATCAACTCCACCCATTCCCCCCAAAAAAAGAAAAAGAGCTCCCGCGGAGTCGTGACCTCTGACCATACCCAAGTGTGATGAATGGTGAAGACTGACACAGATAAGATCAGTTTTCTAAGTGATATACTACAAATCTGCAGTTGCCTTGGGTTCAAATGGAGCATCCATGAGTTTGGCAATGTAGATATTCAGATTCCAGGCCGAAACAGGTTCCCTCAAGAGAGGGTACAAGAGGTTAAGGCTTTTAAAATACTTCCTGAAGATTGGATGAGAAGCCATGGATCTCTCTCTCTTTACCAGCTGACAGATAAGCTGAGACTGAAACCAAATGAACCTTGAGGGTCGAAGGCTTCAGGCCTAAAGAATGCAAGTGTGTTGGGTAATCCAAGAGAATGGCTAGATCAGCCCTGGATGGGTCAACGCCCCTACCTGTACACCATATGTAAAACCTCTTCCACTTAGCAGAATATGTCTTCTTAGTGGAAGGGTTCCTGGAACCCCTAAGTACTGTCAGCACCTGTTCTGACAGTTTAAGATTAGCATACTCTAAGTCCTCAAGAGCCAAGCCTTGAGCCTCAGTGATCTGAGGTTGGGGTACAGTATCCTGCCCTGAGAGGATGTCAGCAGGTTGTGCCTCCTAGGCAGATGAATTGGAGAAACTACTAATAGAGTCAACAGAAATGAATACCAGTGTTGTCTCGCCCAATCTAGTGCCACCAGTATCATTGTCGCCAGTTGGCACCTCAGTTTCAGCAGGGTCCTGAATATCAGTGGAAAAGGAGGGAAGGCATACAGGAACTTCCCCATCCAAACCAGTGCCAATGCATCCAGGGTAGTGTGCCCCTGAGGAGGCCTGCAACAGTATACTGGTGACTGGTGATTTCCTACAGAGGCGAAGAGATCTATCTCTGGAGTGCCCCATCATCTGAAAATTGAACTATTTAGATTCAGGCACCACTCATGGTGGTCCTGACTTATCCTGCTGAGGGAGTCTGCCAGCACATTGTTCTTCCCTGGAAGATGTATGGCTGATAGGGACACCTTCATGGAGTATGCCAGGGACCACAGCCCCATTGCTTCTGTGCACAGTGGGGCTGACCTGGTTCTCCTGTTTGTTGATGTAGTACATAGTAGTGGTGTTGTCTGTTCCGACCTGCTCCACTTTGTTTTGAAGATGTGGTGCAAATGCCTGAAGGGCTAGGTACACACTCTGAATTTCAGTAGATTTATTTGCAACAGGGATTCTTGAGGAGACCATATGCCACTTGCTGTGTAATCCAACATGTGTGCTCCCCAACCCAGAAGGGATGCATCTGTTGTAAGAATTAAGGAAGGTTGTTCCTTTGTGAAAGGCACACCTACCCGAAGGTTGTGCTCATCTAACCACCACTGAAGTGCCTGTAACAGGCTGTGGGTGACTGGAACCAGTTTGGACAGAGGGTCTGTCCTCTGCGACCAGTATTGTCTCGGGTGAAACTGGATGTCCCTCATTTGAAATCTGGAACAGAGTACCACTGTGGTGGCAGCTGCCATGTGACCCAGAAGCCTGAGGAATTCTCTGGCTGGTTTGGGTTTTCCTGGCACAAATGAGTTTGCAATCTGTAGAATGCTGTTTACCCTGTCCTGTGGCAGAAAAGCTCTGCCCAGACTGGTATTTCGCTCTGCACCAATGAATTTGAGTACCTGAAGTGGTGTTTGCTGAGACTTCTGCTCATTTATGAGAAAACCCAGGGACTCCAGAGTAGACTTTGTTAGTGCTAAGGCCTGTTCTGTAGTTGCAGAGATGGGCCCACTATTTGCCAGTCGTCTAGGTAGGGAAAAGACTGACACCCTTTGTTTTCTCAGAAACTCCACTACCACGGCCAAACACTTTGTGAAAGCCCTTTGGGCAGAAGTTAGGCCAAAAGGAAGTGCTGCAAACTGATAATGGCCTGAGGCCAGTCTGAATCTCAAGTACTTTCTGTGAGCAGGTCTGATAGGGATGTGAAAATAAGCATCCTTTAGATCTAGGGAGGCTAGCCAGTCTCCCTTTTGTAAAGTAGGAATGATTATTGCAAGAGTGACCATTTTGAATTTTGGCTTCAGAATGTGTCTGTTTAGAAGTCTTAGATCCAGGATAGGTCGCCAATCCCCATTTTTCTTTCTTGTGAGGAAGTATCTGGAGTAGAAGCCTTTGCCCCTCTGATTTAGGGGCACTGGCTCCATTGCCTTGATTGCCAGCAGGTGTTGTACTTCTGCTTCCAGTAAAATCCTGTCTGCAAATATAACTGGTGCAAATGTTCTTGCTCTCAGCTTGGGGAGAGATTTGAAGCCGAGTGCCAGACCCTGGCTCACCACTTCCAGGATCTACTTGTCTGTGGTAATGGTATGCCAATCCTGGAGTAGTGAGCCAGACTGCCACCACTGGTGGATCTACTACAGGAGATGTGACCTGCACCAGCCCATCAGGAGTTCTGAGTAGGCTGTGCCTGAATCCTAGGGTAGGGAGAAGCTCTTCTCCATAGCTCCCCTGCCCTTCCTCGAAAAATATCTTTTTAGGCTATTGTTGCAGCTGAGAGGCCTGAGCCTGGAAAAATGGTCCGGCATAGGATCCCCTACCCCTGCCTCTCCTAGTTTGGACCCTATAGGACGTGGAAGGCCTATCCTTAGAATTACTTCTATAGGTGGCCTTGTATTCTTCTACTTTCTTCATATAGGCCTCTGTTTTGTCACCAAATAATGAGTTTTTCTCACATGGGAAATCCATCGCATTGGCCTGGGTGTCCAACGTCAGGTTTGTGGCCCTGAGCCATGCAAATCTCCTAAGGGAGACAGATAGTGCCATTAATCTGGCTGCAGAATCATTAGTGTCCACAGCCATGTGGAACTGGTATTTTGTGGCATCTAGTGCAGCTTTTGCTGTATCTTGTAGGTCAATTGCCACCTCACTGGGCACTCTGTCAGCCAGGGCTAACACTGTATTCCAGAGTGTCTTCTGGTATTGCACTGCATAAGCTATGTAGTTGGCCTGTCTAAGTATCAGTGAGGCAGCCATGTATCCTTTTTTCACCCTTTGCATCCATCTTTGGGGAATCCTTGTCAGGAGGATGGGTAGCCAGAGGAATTTTGGCTTTATGCGCAGGCAGCCTGCACCACCCCAAGATCAGGGTGGCTGAACAGAAAATCAGCTGTTGTCCTATCAAGCTGATATTTCTTATCAGCTTTTTTGTCAACTCCTGGAATGGAATTGGGAGTTTGAAATATTTGTAATGCTGCCTTTTTCAAGGACTTATGCATAGGCAGTAACAAACGGTTTGTGGGGGCTAGCCCCAACATCTCTAAAAATTCTGCTTCCTCCACATCCTCCGCTGTCTCCTGCAGAGGGAGGATGAGTGTCTCCACCATGCTTTTAACAAAAGCAGAATGTGATGTATAATCCTTGGGACCCCTGGGGGGGGGAACTGAACTCTTGTTCTGGAGAAACCTCAGGATCTATCAGTTCCTCATCAAAATCATCATCCTCCTCCTCACCAAAGGAGGCATGCGGTTCCTGAGGAGCTGGAACTGGCACAGGAACCGGAGCAATCGGTATGGGAACTGGGACTGCAGGCTGCAGTGCTTGCAAGACCTGTAAGGCCTTAGCAATGTCCTCAGCTGAGGGCATACCAGTTTTGTCTGCTGGGAGCTCCTTAGCCTTCTCAGCTGGAGGTGCAACGACATGCTTTTCCTTACATTTTTTCTTAAGTGGAACAGGTTCAGCCCCTGACTCTACTGACCTTTTTGACTTACCCTGCTCAACCTTATCTGATCCTTTGTCAGGATCCTTAGCTTTAACTCCATCCTGTTTTGTGCCAGAGGTGGAGGAACCGCTTTCCCCAGTAGTAGCAGAAGCAGAGGCCATTTCTTCCAATATTTTGGACCTTTTCTTAAGAGTTTTAGGGCAAAATGTTTTACAAATGTCACAATTTACAAAAACATGGTTGGTACCGGACAAAAACACAAAAGAATGTCTGTCTGCTTTTGCTATAATCTGACCACAAGACTCACAATATTTGAAACCAGTGGGTCCTGTACATTTTTTAGGCTTGACAACAGGAGCCTCTGACATTGAGCAGGAATCGCTAAAGTAACTAAAACAAAATTATCGGTTCCTTAGAACCGAATATTTTAAATATAAACAACTGCTAATAGTTCTGGGAACCAAACACAACTCGGTTCCTGACAGTAAAGTGAACCGAAAAATTTACAAATTTTGATAAAATTAAAACAGATATAGATGTCAAGGAACTGACCGCAAGAAATAAATGTCACTAAATTGAGGTAAAAACCTCACTAGAAATAGTGGAACCCTTGGTTCCAAGGAACCGTAAAGGAACCGCTAGTTACACAAAATATTCACGCAAATTATAAAATAAAATAAAACTAAGGCAGCAATTTGAAATATAAATTAAAAACAATACTTATTGACCAGATAAATGGATTTTGAAGAGGTTGAAGGAGGCTCTCTGGGACATCTTCACTAGGCAAGGCAGTAAAGAATCTGAAGCACTCAGAGTGCAGTAGTTGCTAAGGCAGCAGTTTGAAATTGGCATGAGCCAATTGAGAGTTCTATCATTTGCATATAATTCTACCTCTCTGGGCAGTGCAACACAGGAGGCTGACTGTATCAGTTTAATCATAATGAGTGATTCCTGGGATTAGAATCAGTATTGATATTCTCTTTCCCAGATTTGTGCATCATTTTAAGTTTAAATGGCTGTAGTGCCAGGTACCACTGTGTGATTCTAGGATGTTTATCCTTCATTTGGTTAAGCCAACAGAGAGGATTGTGATCTGTTACCAGTACAAAGTCAGCTCGTAGTAAGTAAAACTTAAGGAACTCCATGGCCCACTTTGCTGCAAGGCATTCCTTTTCAATGGTGGAGTACCTCTTCTCTCTGTCACGCAGTTTCCTACTTATGTATAGAATAGGATGTTCTTTCCCATCTATATACTGACTCAAGACTGCACCCAGACCTACCTCTGATGCATCAGTCTATAACAGAAACAGTTTCTCAAAGTCTGGGCTTCTTAAAACAGGGCTGAACATAATGTAGCCTTAATAGCCCAATAAGCACTGTCACACTCTGGGGTCCATTTCACATTATTCAGGAACTGTTTCTTTGTGAGTTCAGTGAGGGGAGTAGCTAACTCGACAAAGCTGGGAAGAAATATCCAATAACCAGCCAGCCCTAAAAATGATCTGACATGTTTCTTGGTTTTGGGGAAAGGGCTGTTAGCTACAGCTTCCATCTTGGAAACCTCTGGCTTGACTTTTCCATTTCCCAAAACACAGCCCAAGTATCTGGTTTCCTGCATGCCCAAGGTACACTTGGTGGGATTAATTGTCAGACCTGCTTTTTTTGATCGATTGGATAACTGCTCGCAAGTGTTCCAGTTGGCTTTTTCAGTCTGGACTGTACACCATGACATCATGCCCGGTACGCAGCACAATAACCAGTGTGAGGGGACAAAATTATATCCATGTACCGCTGGAATGTAGGAGGTGCGCCAGGTAAACCAAATGGCATGGTGGTGAACTGAGAGATTCCTATAGGAGTGGCAAATGCAGTTCTGTCTCTGGATTCTTTAGCTGGGGGGGATTTGCCAGTAACCCTTGGTGAGATCGAGGATACTGATAAACTTAGCACTCCCCAGTCTGTCCACCAAATCATCTATTCTGGGCATAGGATAACTCAAATTCTGACACTTGATTAAGCTTCCTAAAATCAAGGCATATTCTCATACCCCCTTCTTTTTTGTGTACAATCATCATTGGTGATGACCAAGCACTTCTCGACTCTTCTATGATACCCAGTTCTTTCATTTTTTTATTTCCTTAACCACGTCAGCACTTAACCACTCTGGTAATCTGTATGTCTTTTGTCTAATAGGGCGAGCATTCCTTGTCACTATTATGTGCTCGACCTGGTACTGTGGTAAAAGAATGGTTAAAAGTCTTTAGCAAGTTATTAATTTCTGCAGTTTGTTCAGAGATTAAGGGAACATTCACCTTTACAGCATCAGCAGTTACAGTTTGTTCCAGTCTATCATAAGCTACATCAATATCTTCTTTATCAGTTTCTGGTAAAACCAGCGAAACAGCTTTTGCCGTTTTTTTTAACCCATTTCTTGAGGAGGTTAGCATGGTATATCTTGGTGAGATTTTCTTAGCAATCTCATAGTTAACTGTGCCAGTACATTTAAGCACTTTATAAAGCCCTTGCCCGTCATTAACAGTTTATTTTCTGTAGTGGTAACAGTAGCAAGGCGTTTGCACCTGGCTTAAAAACGTTCTTCTACCCCATGGCCATAATACACCTGCTGGTTTTGGGCCTCTTCCTGATTACTATGGGTGATTTCAACATATTTTGCCAGCTTCTTTCTCAGGGCACACATATTACATGTAACAGACTGTTTCTGACACGAGTTACCTTCCCATGTTTCCTTTATTACATCTAGTGGCCCTCTAGGTTGTCTACCATACAGTATTTCAAATGGTGAAAAACCTGTTGATGCCTGTGGCACTTCTCTGTAAGCAAAAAGCAGCTACAGTAAGTATTGGTCCCAGCCTTTCCCTTCCCCTTTTACAAACCTTTTTAATATGCGTTTTAGGGTTTGAGTAAAATGCTCAACAAGACCATCAGTCTGAGGGTGATAAAAGGAAGTTCTTAAGGCAGTGAAACCTAGTAGTTGGTATAGCTTCTTCAGTAATGCAGCACCAAAATAACTACCCTGATCAGTAATAATCTCTTTTGGTATGCCCACCCTGCTGAAAATTTTGGCAAGCTCTGCTGCCTTTTTGAGACTTCGACAGTACGCACTGGAACTGCTTCTAGGTATTGAGTAGCATAGTCATGAACTACCAAAATGAATCGATTACCTTTTTACTTTTGTCAAGGGCCAACCACATCCATTGCAATTCTCTCAAAAAGCACATCTATCAAGGGTAGGGGCACCTTGTCTTTTTTAGTCACTGGGGCTGCTTTCTGACACTCAGCACAATAACTGCAATAGGTAGTAACATCTTCATGAATTCCAGGCCAGTAAAATCTTGAATTCCCCCAGTTTTTGACTCCACGACCTCCTCAGGAAGGCTGTTCCATGCATCCACAACCCTCTCCATGAAAAAATACTTCCTCACATTACCAATGAGCCGTCCCCCCTCTATCTTCAAATTGTGCCCCCTTGTTCTTGCACATCTCTTTTTCTGAAAGATGCTACCCTCTTGGACTTTGTTGATTCCCTTGAGGTACTTGAAAGTTTCTATCATGTCCCCCCTCTCCCTCCTTTCCTTGAGGTTATACATATTAAGCTCCTTTAGTCTCTCTTCATATGTCTTTTGGTGCAGACCCTGCACCATTCTGGTTGCCCTCCTCTGGACAGCTTCCATCCTGTCTATGTCTTTGCATAGGTGGGGTCTCCAGAATTGCACACAGTACTCCAGATGGGGTCTCAACAACTGTCTGTACAGAGGAATAACAACTTCCTGTTTTCTACTGGTGATGTCTCTCCTATGCATCCCAGTATCCCCCAACCCTCCTTACTGCCTTCTCATCATTTGCCTCACCTTTAGGTCATCTGATATAACTATCCCCAGGTCCCTTTCCATTTCTGTTGTATCTTGCCCCCATTGTGTACTCTTCCCCCGGGTTTTTGTTTCCCAGGGGTATTACTTTGCACTTCTTTGTGTTGAATCCAAGCTGCAATACATTTGACCATTCCTCCAACCTTGCCAAGTCCCTTTTCATCCTTTCCACCCCACCTTGTGTAGCAACCCTGTTGCAGATCTTTGTCTCGTCTGCAAAGAGACATGCTTTTCTTTCCAGTCTCTCTGCAATGTCACTTATAGAGACACTGAAAAGGACTGGACTCAGTACTGAACCCTGCGATACCCCACTAGTAACCCTCCTTTCTTCACTGTGGACTCCGTTTACTATCACCCTCTGCATTCTGTTGTTCAGCCAATGTTTCACCCAGGTAACCACCCTGAGACCCACTCTCAGGCTGGCTAATTTGTTTATTAATCTTTTGTGTGGGACTGTGTCAAATGCCTTGCTAAAGTCTAGGTAGGCCATATCCACAGCCCCTCCCTGGTCTACTGCTTTGGTCAACTAGTCAAAGAAATCGATTAGATTAATCTGACATGACCTTCCCGCTGTGAATCCATGCTGCCTTGGGTTCTGTGCCCCACTGGCCTCTAGGTACTCAACAATTCTTTCCTTCAGAAGTGATTCTATCATTTTCCCTACCACTGAGGTCAAAATGACAGGTCTGTAGTTTCCTGCCTCTGTCTTGCTCCCACTTTTGTGAAGAATCACATCCGCCCTCAGGTACCACACCATCCTCCCATGATTTGTTAAAAAGGGTAGTCAGTGGTGTTACTAGTTCTCCCCTTAGTTTTTGGTGAATCCTATCAGGCCCCATTGCTTTGTCCACCTTCAGTTTTAGTTCTTTCACAACCCTTTCTTCTGTTAAAGGACTGATATCAACCCCGCTATCCATAGTGCTTCTACTGACTGGATTAGGTACCTCCCCCTCCTCTTCTTTTGTGAATACTGAGCAGAAGTATTCATTCAGTATCCCTACTTTTTCATTGTCCTCTCCCACCCACCCTACTCTTTATTCAGCCTCAGTATCCCTCCTTTGTCTTTCTTCACTCCTAATGTGCCTATAAAAGGTTTTATCCCTTCTTAACCAAGCTGGCTATCTTTTCCTTGGTTTGGGCCTTTGCTATTCTGACTGCCTTCCCACTTCCTTCTGCTTTAACTGGTACAGTTCTCTGTCCTGCTCCTTCTGTGTTTCCATATACTTCCTGAATGCTATCTTTTTCTCCCTAACCTTCCCCAACTCCTTTGAAAACCATAGTGGTTTCTTTCATTTTGCTTCACACAAAGGCTTGTTGTTGTTGCCTCTGTGATGGCAGTTTTGATATTTCTCCATTGTTGATCCACCCCTCCTCCTTACCTGTTTGTTAGTGCTTTTCTGATACACTCTCCCATTTTTGACAAAATCTGCTTTCCTGAAGTCCAGTACCTTCACTTTTGTATGGCTTGACTGTACAGCTGAGTTTATCATGAACCACGCTGTTTGGTGGTCACTTGTTCCCAGATGGCTACCCACTTCTAGATCTGAGCTCCTCTCCATCTGCATTTGAGAGTACCAGGTCTAAGACTGCTCCCTCCTGAGTGGGTTCCAACACTAGCTGTCTGAGGCATGCCCCCTGTAGGGCATCGAGAATGGCCCTGCTCCTGAATATGGCTGCAGTAAAGGTGCTCTAGTTAACATCTGCAATATCTCCCCTTTGTCTGCCATCCTAAGGATGCCTTCTATCATTTCCTTGTCCATTTCCTCTCTGAGACGGGGGTCTGTATACACCCCCTGTGCAGATTGTGGTACCATTTCCAGTCTCCAGGGTGACCCACAGTGCCTCCTCTCCTCCATGTGTACCCTTTAGTTCCATTGCTTTGATCCCTTACCTTACACAGAGAGCTACTCCTCCTCTTCCACCCTTCCTGTCCCTCCTGTAGATTGTGTACCCTGGTATGTTGACAAACCAGTCATGGTTCTTTGTGTACCATGTTTCTGTGACTGCTATGATTTCCTGGCATCCCTCTTCCATCAATGCCACCAGTCCAGGGAGCTTGTTACCTAGACTACGGGCATTAGTACTCATTACCCTCCATTTTTTTGATGGCCTTGTCCCATACCTGTCCTTACTGCCTTTGTCTTTTTCTCCATTTACCCCTGCTCTTCTCCCTATCGACTTCTCTATCTTGGTGTTTACCTGATTTTTTGGGGAGGAAGGTGCTTGGATTTCCCTTCTTTTTGGTGCCCCCCCCCGGCTAGTTTAAACGCTTGCCAATGAAGCAGTTAAACCTATCACCTAGGACCTTGGTTCCCCTCCTGGATGGATGCAGACCATTACACCAGTATAGGCCTGCATCCCTCCAGGTGGACCCCCAGTCCACAATGAAGCCAAAACCCTGAACTCTGCACCAGTTTTTCAACCACTGACTGACTCTCATGGTGTGGAGCACCCTAGCCTCACCCATGTCATAGACAGGCAGCATCCTCAAGAAGGTTACCATGCATGCTAGGTGTAACAACTCAGATTTATACTTTTGTGGTATAATCAATTGTTCTATCTGGTTCTGTGTCTGAGGTTTAACTCAAACTCTGTACAGTAGCCCATTACATTTTTTAAACATGGGTTCACCCTGTTTTGGTCACACCCTCAACTGCTTAAAATAATCCTGGGGAGAAACATTGTTTGCTTGTTCTGAAAGAAAATCACAATCAGTGTGCTGGCCCGGTGGTGCTGAGGTGCTGGATGCCACACTGGCGACCCAGGTTCGGGAACAAGCCCGAGTCGGTGAGGAGGCAGAGGATTGAGCATCTGGAGGACAGCTCTCCTCTCCCAGTAAGGAGGGGGATTCATGCTTAGCACTTGACTGGCCTCTGGTGGAAGTTGGAGGTACGGCAAGTGCAGAGGACACAGCAAGGGATGGGAGTGGTGATGTCGGCGGTGACACCATGATGTTAGGGTACATGCCACTCCCCAAGAAAAAGGGAAAATGCTCTCCAGTCTCTGGGAAGACAGAGGACTGGAGCAGACCCCTCATTGCTTGCATCTGCCCAGCCTTCCAGTTCCCAAAGAGACCTGAATTGTTCAGTGTATAGCAGCCCCACCTCGTCCCCGCCCGGGGGGGAAGAATCGTGGTTCCGTGGGGTGAACAGAAAGGTACAGGTAAGGTGGGAGCAGACTCCACTGGTGCTCCTGAAGAAGCGGAGCTTGGAGAGGTGGGGGCAGATAAAGTAAAATTTTTAAAAAAAAATCACAATCGATGATCAGTTCAGTTTCATATGTTAACCCCTTATGTCCATCAGTTTTTTGTTGCCACTGTTTCTTCAGGCATCGTCTTTCTTTCCTGGACTTCTGGATCTTGAGCTGTGCTCAAACAAGTCCAAATCAAAATCAGCGAAAGGAAAAAAAGTCCCCATCTGAGATTTTCTTTGCCTCAGCTCTTGTCACCACAGCTGCTTCAAGCACATCAAGATTTACTCCCTCTTTGATTAACTCAGTAAATTCTGGAAAGTAATTTCCAGTAACAACAGGTACTACCCCCACTTTCATTAGGTGTGACACACCCTTAATATTCAGAGCCACTTGGGTGGGATAGAATCGAGTATCTCTGTGAATGCAGATGACACTAGTACCTGGTCCCTTTGGACACAGTTTTCCCAGCACTTCAATATGCACTAGGGTCTGTCTGCTTTCCAAATCCAAGTCCTTTCACAGTTTTATCTCCCACCTTCAAATCTTAAGTACTTGCACCAATTTGCTAAGGACAAATCTGCTCCAGTATCACTATTCTTACTGTGACAATTTCTTACAATATGACCTGGCTTATTACAGTTATAGCAAATAGTCTTTGCGTGCAGATTTATTACCACACAAGAGTTATCAGACTTCAGAGTTTAAATGGGAAAGTGTCTTACGGTGTTGCTGTTACTTCCTGCAGTGGCATCTGTCTGGCCATTTAGTAGTCTTCAGCAAAGAAGCTGCCTTTCCCCACTTTCTGGTTGGTGTTCTTTTACCCAAAGCTGCGTTTGTAGGTAGGATGTTGATGAATTGCTCCACTGCAAATGTTTTGATGATTTCTGGAAGTGTTTTGCCCTCTGGTTAGAGCCATTTGATAAGTTTTTGAGTCGGGTGAAGGCTTCTAGAGGATTGTGAATTGAGTTGTTCTTCAAAAACTGAAATCTCTGCCTGCAGGTCTCTCCTGAGATGTCATACCTTTTCAGGATTTCGCTATTCACCAGGTCATAGTTTTCTGACTGTGCAGTGTCCATACTGCTGTAAGCAAGTTGGGCTTTCCCTGTCAGGTAAGGTACCAGTCCGATTGCCAATTGCTGCTTTGGCGCTGGCAGGCTCTGCAACCCTTTCAAAAGTTGTCAGGTATGCTTCGATATAGAAACATAGAAACTTAGAAGTTGACGGCAGATAAGGACCGCAAGGCTCCATCCAGTCTGCCCATTTTTTCTACCTTATAAATGTGCCATCGGCCTTTGCTCTGTCAGTGACCTATCTATTCATAGTCATTTGTATTGCTCCCTATGCCTATCCATGCCTGTTTGAAGCCCTGCACTGTATTCATAGCCACCACTTCTTGTGGTAAGCCATTCCATGCATCTACCACCCTTTCTGTGAAAAATTTCCTCACATTCCCCTTAATGGCCTCCCTCTAATCTCATGCTGTGTCCTCTTGTCCTGCTATTTTTCTTATATTTAAACATGTTAGACTCTTTCACCTTGTTTATGCCCTTAAGGTGTTTAAATGTCTCGATCATATCACCTCTCTCCTCCTTTGCTCAAGGGTATACATATTGAGCTCCGTTAATCTGTCCTCATATGTCTTCTGATGCAGTCCCTGCACCATTTTGGTTGCCCTTCTCTGGACTGCCTCAATTTGGTTAATGTCCTTGTGAAGGTGTGGCCTCCAATACTGCCGCAGTACTCCAGATGGGGCCTAACCAATGTCTTGTACAGAGGTTATTACCTCCCTCTTACGACTTGTGATATCCCTACTAATACACCTAACACCCCCTAGCTTTACCTACTGCTTTAGAGGTCTGCTTGGATGATTTTAGGTCATCAGTGATGATGATGCCCAAGTCTCTTTCTTCCTTTGTGACTGCTAGCAACTCCCTCCCAGCCTATAAGTGGCTTCAGGGTTTCTCTTCCCTATGTGCATGATTTTGCACTTCTTTGCATTAAATCCCAGTTGCCACTCTTCTGACCATTCTGCTAGTTTATCCAGATCTCTTCTCATTCTGCCCACCCCATCTGGATCATCTACTCTGTTGCAGATCTTGGTGTCATCTGCAAACAGACAAGCCTTACCCTCTAGTCCATCTGCAAGGTCACTAATGAAGATGTTGAATAGGACTGGCCCCAGGACTGATCCCTGAGGTACCCACTTGTGACTTGCATCTCTTCTGACTGTATACCATTTACTACCACTCTCTGTTTTCTGCCAGTCAACCAGTTTGCCACCCAGTTGACCAACTTCTGACCACCCGAGCCTACCTAGCTTATTTATCAATCTTCTATGTGGAACAGTGTCAAAAGCTTTGCTGAAGTCAAGGTAGCGACATCAACTGCTCCCCTTGGTCCACCACTCTGGTTACCCAGTCAAAGAAATCTATGAGATTAGTTTGACAGGACCTTCTTTTGTAAACCCATGCTGTCTTGGATCCTGTGCCCCTATGGTTCCAGGTGTTGCACTATCCTTTCCTTAAGGAGTGCCTCCATAATCTTGCCCACTACTGAGGTAAGACTGACCGGTCTGTAGTTCCCGCCTCCTCCTCCCTACCACTCTTGTGGAGTGGGATCACATGAGCCCTTCTCCAGTCTTCTGGGACCTCTCCTGTGCTCAGAGACTCACTAAACAATTCTGCTAATGGCTCTGCTCGTTCCTCCTTTAGCTCCTAAGTACCCTGGGATGTATGCCATCAGGTCCCATTGCCTTATCCACCCTGAGCTTAGCAAGCTCTTGTAGGACCCTTTCTTTTGTGAAGGGAGTAGTGCTCACCTCCCTCCCCTGTGTCCATGATGCTGAGCTGTGGGCCTCGCCCTACCTTCTCTTCAGTAAATACTGAGCAAAAGTATCTATTTAGGATAGATGCCTTTAAAGGGTCCTCCTCCTCACATGCTCCCTTTTCTCCATTAAGCTTAGCAATACCCCCTCTGGACTTTCTCCTTTCACTAATGTATCTATAGAAAGTCTTGTCACCTTCTTTTACTGTTGTGCTAGTGTTTCCTCAGTTTGGGACTTTGCCTGCCTTACTGCCTTACCTGCTTCCCTTAGGGCAGTTTGGTATGCCTCCCTATCTTCATCCCGCTGTGTTCCTTTATATTTTCTGAAGGCCAGCCTTTTGGCTCTGACCTTTTCTGCTACTGTATTTGAGAACCAAAGTGGTTTCCGTCTTCTTTTGCACTTCGCTTTCGTCCTAACACAATGGGATGTTGCTTCAAGTATTGTATCCTTAATGCTTGCCCACTTTGCCTGTACCTCCTCACCTGTGTTTCTTTTGCCAGGGCTAGCTTAACTCTGTTGGCCATCTTATCAAAGTCAGCTCCTCTGAAGTCCCATATTTTGCCTTGGAATGGGATGATTTAGATGTAGTAGCCAAATTGAACCATACCATGTGATGGTCACTGGCCCCCAGGTGACCTTCTACCTGGAGATCTGTGATCCCTTCTTTGTTAGTCAGTACTAGATCTAGGATAGCCCTGTCTCTTGTGGGTTGCTGTACCAGTTGTTTGAGGCCCTCCCCTGCAGGGAATCCACTATGAGTCTAGTTCTGGCAGATGTTCCTGCTGGTAATCCAATCTGTATCTGGCATGTTGAAGTCTCCCATTATCAGAACCTCCCTTTAGCTGTCATGTTTTGTATATCTTCTAACAGTAATGTGTCTATGTCCTCCCTGGTCTGGGGGCCTGTAGACAACCCCAGTTCTTATGGCTGTCCCATTTCCTGTTTCCAGGGTGACCCACAGTTCTTCTGGCTCCTTATGTGTATTCTGAATTTCTGTAGCTTTGATATTTTCATTAACATACAGGCCCTCCTCCCCCTTTTGCACCTCGGTCTCTTCTGAACAATACATAGCCAGGTACTGAAGTCTCCCAAGTGTGGTTACTGGTAAACCACGTCTCACTAATTGCTACTATGTCCAGTTTAGCCTCTGACATTATTGCCTGCAGGTCTGGGATCTTATTTCCCAGGCTGTGAGCATTTGTGTACATGATTTTCCATTGGCCAGATTTTGAAGTGTTAGTTGTTGGGTGAAGTTTGGCATTACCCCTGTGCATCGTGTGGGAGACAAACCTTTTTCTTACCTGGTGATGCAAATGAGCAGCAAACACGCTGAATTCCTGTTTGACCACTAGCTGAGGGGAGGGTGTTCTTCCCATTCGGACGTGTGGGTGCTGCCCCCTCTCCCATTGCTAGTTTAAATATTCTGCAAAGACGTCAAACTTCTGCCCCAATGCACTGACTCCTCTTTAGTCAGATGCAGTCCATCAAATTAAAGAACTTTCGCTCCCAGAACTGTTGCCAGTTCCCTACAAATCTGTGTCCTTTTCCTGGCACCAGTCCTTGAGCCACGTGTTTAGCTCCCCTATCTCCGCTTCTCGACCTTCCGTCCATCTGCTCCCTTCTCCCAGACTGGCAGGATCTCAGAGAAGGAGATGCCGACGAAATAGATGATAGTTTGTCACCCAGCCTAGTCAGGTGTTCCTTGGTCTCCAACTGACTGGCTGGCGGATCATTAGTCCCTATGTGTACTAGGACATCAATGTTTTCTCCTGCTTTGTGAACAATTTTAGCAATGCGGTCAGTGTCTCTCATGCTGATGTACCTGGAGACATCTGACCATCACCCCTGGCTGGAGATGGGTATCAACTCCCATCATGGAGTCTCCTATGAACAGAAGTTTTTTGGATTTCCTTTGTGCTTGTTTAGTTTTGGTTCCTGATTTGGGTGAGTATTGTTGTGCTAGCTCCTGTGCGCAGTGTCCTGCTCTGCAGTGTCTTCTGCCTCTTTATTTGATTTCAGAGATAGAGGCAGATACCTGTTTGTAGTGTTTATATGGTTTTGGAGGTAATGTGTTGGAGAGGAGAGAGTGATGGGGCACCTGATTTGCTCCTCCTAACCACCTGCCAACCTCCTGGACCAACTACCCTCTCTGCGGTCAGGTTTTTCTGTTGGATGCTGGGGAAATGGCGGGTGGTTCCTATAATGTATTTCCTCTTCAATATGAAATTTGAGGCGTGCAATCTCTGCCCATGCTGCCTGGAGCTGAGACCTAAGATCTCAAAGGCCCAGCATGTAGGACAGTGTCCTAAATCCTGTAAGACTGTCCTTCTGAAAATTGTTCCACAGTACCTGCAGTTAATGAAATCCATTCCAAATAAGTTGCTGGGTTTGTAACCTAGTCAGAGTAATTAGAAGGAAAAAAATGCAAGTAATGGTTTAATTGTGCTTTGTTTAACTTGTTATAACAAGTTAAATTACTAGTGCCCTGTAAATGAGATCACCTTGTGGAGGCCCCACTGATCCGCCCTTCCTGCTCTGCCACAGGAAATGTCACAACTGTGGTACCCTATAAAAGGAGTGTAGCTGGGGTGGTTGGGGATGGGTGGGTGGCTGGCCCTTCCCCTGCCTAAAAAGAAGAACCACGGACGAAAGAACAAGGAGGTAAGAGCAGAAACAATCAGTCAACAACAAATGCAGTAACCCTGAAAGCTTATCCTAATGTTAGATAAAACTGTAAAACCTGTAAAGCAACACCTGTAATAATTTCAGAGAAGATATACCCTGTAAGAAACACTTTGCTCCAGAGAAAAATAAAGCAGTAACAGAAGATATACCTTGCAAAAGACAATTTGAATCAGAAGATTACAGCAGTAATCTGTTAGCACACACCTGTAGGCACACCTTGTAATAATGCAGAAGAAGGTATACCAGCAACAACAATTTGAATCAGAGAAAAAATAAAGCAATGAAATGTTAGCAACAAACAGTAGCAATCCCTGTGAGTAAAAAATAAAAACACCACCACACAGTAAATCTGCTTAGCCAAACTAAGTCTTAATCCTTCTCCCTTGCTCTGGTAAGTTTCTCTACTCTGCCTTTCAAGCAGTCTTAGAAGGAAAGAGCTCAGGTGAAGCTAGGTGCCTTGGCCAGCAAACCAAGTCTTCTACCTCCAAGATATCAACTAACCTGACTTTTTAACCCTTCTTTCTGTTGGAAATTACTGACAGTTTGCCAGCTCCACCCCCACATACACACCTAATCCTTTGGAAGAGCTGTGGGAGGAAAAGCAATTAGCTCCTTCAATGTGAGAAGGAGACTGAAACACCTCTGAGACAACAAACCTTTTCAACAAACAAGAATAAAATAAAACACAGTGTCAAACAGTAATTTTGCTTAGCCCAATGATAAAAAGTCACAAAAATGTAAGCTCCACCTGTAATACAGTAATTTCAGAGAAGATATACCCTGTAAGAAACACTTTGCTCCAGAGAAAAATAAAGCAGTAACAGAAGATATACCTTGCAAAAGACAATTTGGATCAGAAGATTACAGCAGTAATCTGTTAGCACACACCTGTAGGCACACCTACATCATCCGAGGGGCACAGCTTTGTAAATTTCAGATCTTTTAAGCTGTTGGTGTTTTGTTGCTCTGCTGGACCTATACCAGATCCACCAGCTTTGACAACTTGCAAGGCATCCAGCCATCGCTGCATCTCTTCTCTTCTTTGCTGCTCCTGTCGCTGCATCTCTTCTCTTTCTTGAGTTGTTGCATTTCTTCTTTCCTCTGTGCCTCTAAACATTGAATCTTTTCCTCTCTGTTGAATCTCCTCTCTTCTCTGTTTGTTGTACAGCCCACCATTTGAAAAAGGCAGTCAGTCTTTCAGGTTCTGTCACTGCCTGTTCTTTTTTTTTTTTTTTTCATCCCTGTTGCTGGCTGTATAGTCTCAGTTTAGACTTCTGTCTCTGCTAGTTTGACTGCCATTCTTCTGGTAATCACTCCAGGAATTGTTCCTGCAGAATCCATACATTTCTTCTACGCTTCCCTGGTACCAGGTCTAGTACCCATGCACAAAACTCCTGGCTTAAGAGCATGCACAGTGTACATCCCACTCTGACATGACCTGCTGTCGAGGCACAGGTCAGGAAGCATAGGAAAACCACAAGCAGTTTCAAAATTCACAATGAGAGTTTTATTATTAGTAATAACAGCAAAATAAAAAAATAAAATTTGTTCAGCGTAACTATTTACAAAAGCAGTACAAACAGAAAACAGATTCCTTCTTCTGAGTGTTTCTTCTCAATTCCAAGTTTCAGCCTCTGTCTCTCTCTTGCACAAACATTGCTGCTCTTTTTATAAGTCTGTGCCCTGGGAAACTCATTAAGAAAACAGCATGCTTCTCACACAATGTTCTTGTAAGTTTCCAATGTTCTTGCAGGTGCAGCAAAAAGAACATAGGGACCCAGAACTGGCCTCTTGTTTACAGCATCTCAGAGAGTTTGCAAACCAGCTTCTCAGGTTAACCCCTTGAGTTCCAAATAGCTTTCTGCAATCATTTCAACAATATAACTATATACAGTTTTAAACAAAGGGATCCCAGTATCAGTGACATTTCTACATAAAGATTCGCATAGATTGTGCAAGGGGGAAGAAAAGACAGAACAGCAAGTGAAGGCAGAGAGACAGCAAGAGGCAGAGAACTGCAAAACCATCAGAGTGATCAGTTCCTACATCTCACAAGAAAATTTGATTGTGCAACCAGACAGAGACAAGACAGAAAAGGAGAGGATAGAACAGACCCTTGCATTTAAACTCTTTCTGCATTACAAATGGGACAGGGCCTTATTCAACCCTGTCACGCCTACATAATTAAGGACCTGGATAGTTAGGGTGGAGGGAGCGAAGACCCGTTTCCCCATCAAGTCCAGTTTCTTGGACTCCTTATCGGGAGGAAGGAAACTGAGATGCAGGGGTCATTTAGAGCAGTCGTGAGCTGCACTGATGACTACTGAGTCTGCCTGTGGGGGCCCTGGAGAGAAAAGGCCACCCCGAGGGGGCCTGGTATAGCTTGTCTGCCTTCTTGGTCATAGGGGGAACAAGGTATGGTCTATACCAGTTGACTAGGAATGTAATGTAAAATTTATTTATATAAGGCACCCTTCCTGAGCTCAGGGCAACCTTACAATAATCATCACAATAATAAATCCACACACATTAAAAAACACACATAAACATATATCAAGTGACATGAAAATGCTTGATGAAACAAAAGGTTTTAAAGTTTTTTAAAACTTTCTACAGTCAGGCTATCTACGTATCTCTGAGGTAGAGAATTCCACAGGGTAGGTGCTATAAAGGCAAATGACCTCCCTCCAGATGTTTTCAGGGTTACCCTGGGAATCTCTAACAATCCCTCGTCAGAGGATCAGAGTGAGTGGGAGGGACAATAAGAAGACAGGAGTTCTTTCAGGTAGTGGGGTCCCAACTCATGTAGGGCCTTGTAGGTCAGCAACACGGCCTTGAAGGTAATCCACCACTGCACAGGCAGCCAATGCAGATCTCGCAGCACAGGTGTTATATGACTGGATCTACGGACCCCATCAACAACCTGTCCACCGTGTTCTGCACTAGCTGCAAGTGAGATATCCACCCAGGCATTGCAATAATCAAAGCGACTGGTAACTAAGGCGTGGACCCAAGTAGGAAGATCTTCAGGTGGAACCAGGTGCTTCACCCAGGCTATAGTCCTTAGGTGAAAAAGAAAGACTTGACTACAGCTGACACCTGCACCCTCAGGGTCAAGCCCTCATCAAATATAATCCCCAGGTTACGCACCTGGTTGGAGGCCATAAGAGGGTCCCCAAATATAAACCTGAGGGCTTCCCCACCCATGCCCCTAACATCCTAACCCCAGGGTCCCCACCAATACCTCTGTCTTACCTGAGTTCAACTGAAGTCAGCTGGTATTCTTCAATCCTGAATCTCCAGTAGGCAGTTGTTAAACACTATAACTGAGTCAGACTCCATTCTGGTACAAAAGACATGTAGAGCTGAGACTCATCAGCATAGCAATGAAAACTCAGCCCATACTGTCTTATAATGTCCCCAATGGGAGCACGTACACCGTGAATAACATAGGGACAACACTGAACCATGTGCAACTCCACAGGGTAGACAGCGAGGGCCGAGGAGTAAATTCCCGATACCACTCTCTGAGACCTCCCCCAGAAATGAAAACCAACTGTGGACTGCCCCCCCTCAATCCACAGAAAAACCACAGGCATTCGAGCATCACCCCATGATCCACAGTGTCAAATGCTGCTGAGAGATCAAGGAGAACCAAGATAGATTGGGCTCTCCGATCTCTTGCCAACAGGAGGTCATTTAGCACCCGAACAAGGTCTGTCTCAGTACTATGCCATTTCCTGAAGCTGGATTGGAGAGGATCTTAGATATTGCGGCTGGTGAAATGATCCTCAAGCTGCAAAGCAACCACCTTCTCGATACGCATCAATGATGGAGGGTATGACGAGGGGTGGAGACTGACAGCACAAGTAGTGTGCCAAGTTTCTCTGAGAAGCATCCTGTTCTGCAGAGTCAAAACCCATGGCTGCCTGCAGCTGGTGCATGACTGCCATGAAAGAGGGTCATCAGGAGGGAAGTGAGGGACATAGCTGGAGGAGTCATCCACTGTGGAGGTGCTGGAGGAGGGTAAGAGACAGGGCCTGGATGTCGGCGGTGACAGCTGTCGACAGAGCAAGGAGGTGGCACCTGAGAAAATAAAGGCCCTGACAGCGCCAAGGAAGGTAGAAGGGATGGGGCAGGCTGGGGAACCAGCTGAGGGGCCCGCATCCCCAAAGTTGTAGGAAGGGCACCGACGGGCCAGAACCACCGCCAACTAGAAATGCACATTGCCAGCCATAAGGCTACTGAGTAGTATGCCCTGACTGAGCTCCCCTTGAGAGGGGGCATTCAGCAGGGGTGGACAGGTAGGTGGGGGCAAAGGAAGACACCCCAACAAAGAAAACCCATCACTGACAGAGCCAACAAGTCATACTGAGTCCCCACCTGTGGCATATAGGGTGAAGGAGGCAGTGGGGATTGTTAGCAGGAGCTGAGAAGGGTCTGGTGACAAACTACAGCTGGACTGGGCTGCCCCAGTGGTGAGGGCTGCTAGGACCTGCCCTGTAGTGAGAAGGGCAGGAGAGGCAGTGGAGAGCATCAACAAGTAAGAAGACCCAGAGGCGGTCGGTGTAGAGTGCAGTAACCAGAACCATTCATGGGAGGGATGGCCCTTCTCCTGGTGGCAGTGCTTCCCAAACAAAGACTTGTCCCAGGCTTTGCCAGAGAGGGACTTAGAAGACAGGGCCAGGGAAGCAGAGGAGCCCCTGGCCTGGAGCTTCTTCTCTAAGATGGCCACCTTCTGCTCCATGAGGTACACCGCTTAAGCTCCTTCAAACGGTATCGATGGGTGGCCTGTTTGAAACCACTGCAAATGTTGCAGGCTTGGATGTCGTGGCCAGTCCTGAGGCAATGGACACAGAAGTTGTGGAGATCCTTGTTGAATATTTTCTATGCGTAGCTGCAGCTACAAAAAGTGAGTGAGAACTGGACACGAAGGAAGGAAACTAGATTTAACTAAAGTGAAGAGATGGCAGTCAACTGAGCGACAGTGCTCTGCAAGTCTGATGCGATGGTGGGAAAAGAGCGAAGGCAGGCCTGGGGCGCCCATGGCTGTATGGGGGATGTCAACATAGTAATATCGCATGGACAGTCCCAGTTGTACTGCTGGAGAAAATGCTTCAGTGTGGTTCTAGTGCCTGATCCTGAAGTTCCTAAGGTGTGACCTGCTACAAGAAATATCCTCGAAGATCATGTAGATCCAACATAGGGTGCCAGTACTTCATCTATTTTTGTTACCAGGAAGTACCTGGGCATGAACCCTGACTGGCTAGGGTTTCCAGGACATGGACTATAGACTCTTCCAAGGAGCTGAGCAGTGTCCTCCCTGAAGGCAGACAGTGTCCCAAGACAACTCGGACATTTCAGGTGCATGGAGGTGGTAGGACAGGAGAGCCACAAAATCTAGAGACCTTCTTCTGCCCATTATGTCCAACACCCACTTATCTACTGTGACATCAGACCAACATGGCAAGCAGTGACATGGCCAGCCTCCTATGGGGAGAGCAGTCAGGGAGAGGACAGGTGGAGGGATGACAACCAACATGTCACTGGGTGGCTTTTGCAGGTGCACCAGCGGCTGCTGCTAGAGGCACCTCTATCCCTGCCCTCCCTTCTTGGTACCCTGGTCCCGGACTTCTGCTTGGGGTGCCAGGCCTGAAACTCCCCTGCTGGGACTGCTGTCAGGGAGGCTGTGACTGAAAGGATCTGACCTAGAAAGCTTGTTTCTTTAGCTTCTTTTTCTGGTCCTTCTGGGATGAAGACACAGAGCCAAGGGTGGCATCTGACTTCTCAGTCCTAGTGAAACACCCTCCCACCCTGGGCCCATAGAGACTGGTGCTCAGGAAAGGGACATCGGCCAACTTACGTTGGGTATCTGCTGTGAAAGTGGACAACTGCAGCCAAGCCCTGTGATGCATGGAGACAGCCACTGCCACACACACAGGCACAAGAGTCACTCATGTCCAAGGCTGTCTGGAGCTGGCATCTAGCCACTGATTGACCGTGGTTTCTGATGAGCTTTATAGCCACCTGCTGTTCCAGATGGAAGTGTGGGAGGATCACAGCAAAGATTCCCATGAGGAATTACCATAATTAGCCATCGTGACAGCATAATTAGCCTGATGGAGACCCAAAGTAGCCGTAACTACAACTTTTTTGTGGTGTGGTCAGTCTTGCAGGACTCCTTGTCCAGAAGCTTGTCCACAGTCCCCTTAGGTGTTCAATTTTACTCTGTCCTTTTTCCTTTTTTTTCTGACTATCCTTTCTTTTCTCTATCAGGGTGGCCAACCTGATATCTATTTTCTTTTCTTTTCAATACCCTATTTGTTAAAATGCCCATGTTCCCATTTAAAAGCAGCTCCTGAAATATATAACTGATGCCTTAAAGAAAGAGCAGTGGTCCCCTGCTGCGGCAAGCAGTATGTTGAATTTGGTCCCAGCTGTGCGATCACAATATGCGCACATTCGCACTATCGCACATTCGTGCTGGTGATCGTATGCACGATCGTGAAGAAAAACACGGGGAGAATAAGGAAATGATTGTTTAACCATCAGGAGTGGTTTCTTACAAAGAGGACATAGCTCTGAAGTGGAAAAATTGATGCAGAGTTCCAAAGAATGTACAAAATCTGCTCGTTTCATGCTCCTGTGTCTTGCAGCGAGTGTGTAGACTGAGCTAACTCAGTCGGGGAAACACAGAAAAACACTCCCTTAGAAAGAAATGAAGGGAGTTTAAGCATATAAAGCCCTATGATGCCCATATAAAGAAATGCTGTGTTGCTGTCAAACAAAACAGGGCTGAAAATGAAATGGAGCTGACGGCTGAAAGCTTTCAACAACAGCTGTTTGCAAAAGCTAAGTATGGTGCAGAAAAGTTGTTTCTCAAATAAAAAGAAAGTATTTGTATAAATTACAAGCAGTTATTGTTTCTAGCTATAAAGAAATGTATGCCCTGGAAACTTGTCTTCTGTTTTGTATGTTTTCTTTAAAAAGGTTTATTTCTCTTAAAAAGCAGTAGGTTCCTAGTGCTTGCAAGAGTAAACAGATAAGAGCGTACCCTTTTCTGCTTACATTTTCAAGCCTAGTGATACCTACTGAATATTTTCCTTCTGGTTTAAAATATTACAATAAGCCAGAAATTAAAGAAAAAGGGTCATTACCTAGTGATGTTTCCAGAGGTCCTGCTATAGGGCTGGCAGCCCCTGACTGACTGTATTTATGGGAGAAGCAGTCAGTGACATCACAGTAGGAGAGGAATCAGCTCCCAAGTGTGATGTCATGCCCCTATAATTAAGGTTTTATTTAGCCTTTTCTTCAGAATAGAGACTCCTTAAGAGCCTGTATGGTGGGCATAGAGAATAGCATTAAGCTAGGCAGGCAAGGACATTGTTTTATGAAATGTAGAGGTTTAAAATTAAGTGTCCCTACTAATTGATGTTGTCACCTGACCGCTGATGTCATGACAGGCTGCCATAAAAGGATGTCCATCAGAGGGCTAGAGATAGGAGAGAGAGTATGGAAGATGGTCAGTTGCTTTCTGATCAGAGACTGAGCAAGAGCTAAGAAGAGCTGAGTGTGGAGGTTTACACACGGTCAAGAAGGAAGATCTCAGGAATTCTTTTGATTTTGATGCTTAATGGAAGAAGAATGATGTCCTGATGATTTGCATTGGTGTGAAGAATTAACATCCTCTTATTTTCCTTTTTGTAAATATCCTTTATTTTCTTTATTTTGCTTTTTGGACAATAAATTGACAAATGCAGAATATTCATTTTTTATGCACTATGTTACAGTTGTCTGTCTAAATTTGTTATAAAGAATCCTGCTACCACAACCCTTGGCCATTGTTCACCACAAACCTCCTAGGAATCCTCAACTCATGGTAATCCTTACTGACTACCAGCCTAGAAAGCAAGCAATGGCTGGCCCCCTTGGTTGGAGCACTGACTAGAGGCTGTCGGAATGGCAGCTCTACCTTAACTGCCAGACAGACAAGTTTGGGGAGCAGTTGTTGAACCTGGAGCAGCAGGGCAACCACTGGCGATTGCAAGGAACCCAAGGTCCTTGGTGTAGAGCCCTGCCTCATGATGGCCCACTACTGTTATAAAATTCATAGCACCAACACATTTTCTGCTGGTGCCTCTCCACACCTGAAGATGTGGAGGACAAAGTGTGTGTCAATGGCAGCACTTCCCAGTCGAGTGGCGAGTGTGAATGCCTTGACTGCTGACCACCCAATAGACAGGTGAAGGGTCTTCTTGTGATTAGCTATAGATAACACACTGACCCACACTCACCAAAAATTGAGTCAAAGACCCGACCCCTGGTGGAGGCTGGTTCATGGAAGGGTTAGCCAGGGTCACCGATCGACCCACATCCTCCTGAGTGAGGTCCGGGAGCACCAGGGTCTGCGAGGCAGACTCCTTGGCCTCATCTGACAACTGGTCAACCGGGTCAAGAAATACCTCGACGGCTTGGTTGGCCAAAGAGGTCAGTGCAAACTCCACAGCATCACCTGACAACTAGTCAACCAGATCAAGAAATATTTTGATGGCACCAAAGAGTCTCCAACCTCCCGAATGGCCCCTGGTTAAGGTGCTCAACAGCTGTTGAGCAGTTGGAGGAGTTGAGGGATGGGGAGAACTGTGCTCATTCTCTCTCCCATAACCTGTTACAGCGGTGAGAAGATTTTGTTCTTTTGGTCTTGGACCGAGAGCCATGGAGGACAGGGTTCTCCCCAACAGTCTGGAGGGACCTAAACTTATCATGGAGCTGGTCCATGTAAGGTCCCTCCGATGCTGGCCTGGGTGGAAAAAGCACCAAGACTGAAGAGGTGCCTGCTGTGGCAGCCGCTGCTTCTGCCTCAAAGGACACAAGTTGAGCAGCAGACCCGACCACAGCCAAGACCATTTTGCAACCCTTAGGGAAATGCTTCAGATCCCTTTTGAAAAAATCCTGACCCATCACGAGAGGGAGCTTCCTGTGCTCGAGGACTTAGGCAGCATTGAAAGACAGTGGCTGCACTGGCCACATTATGTCATCCATCCAGGCAGTACACGTATGTGTCGTGCAGATTGGTGACCGACATCTTCTGGCAGCACCGAATGCAGAATTTAATTCCAGGTTTGTTGTGTTCCATCATTGATCCAGACACAGAGTCGAAAGGTGGGGGGGAGATCTATCCCACCCGGGTGGTGGTGGAGGGGGGAAAATATCTCCCCCGGGTGGTGTGAGGAACCTAGCTTAAAGACGTTCCGGCCCATCGTCGCATTACAGTGCAACTGCCAGATGGTGGATAAGAAAAAATTACTCACCTTAGTAATTGCTTTTCTTCTCATGGAGTCTTGCTATATTAGGACCTTTGCAGTATGCCCATGGCTTTTGACTGCCCCGGAGATGAAATAGTTAACTCAGAGTAATCTGGAGTTCCACAGCTAGAGGCGCTATTGAAAGCTCTATCTGGTTGTTTGAACCCAAACTGTCAGGTTCTTTACGAGGCTAAGCTAACATAGCAAGTCTGTGTGGAAAAGCCTTACACTAGCCATTGGCTACCTACTAACAGTAGAACCACAAAAACACAACAACAATAATGAAAACAGTATTACGTATTATTGTTAGGGGAACCCCTGACAATCACTACTAAGGCCCCCTCTGCCCAAAGACTCAAGTCCAGAGAGGGACCCAGCTACCAATTAACGAAAAACAGAAACTATCTAGTTCCTAACCCAAGAAAGAAAAAGAGGGGAGAACTAGAAGCTAAAAAGGCATGACACAGTGATTGCACTAATTTGCCAACCCCATACCCAAGTAGGGATTCTGAGAGGGGTAGGAGGGAGGGTTGTCCTAATATAGCAAGACTCCATGAGAAGAAAAGCAATTACTAAGGTGAGTAATTTTTTCTTCAAACACCATGAAGTCTTGCTTATATTAGGACCTTTGCAGAGTATACAGCAGTACCTCCATGGAGGAGGGTCAGAACCTACTTAGGAAATAGGCTCTGAAGCACAGCTGTGCCAAGCGAGCACTCTCTCCTGGACTGGACGTCCAGGAATAATGCTTAGTAAAAGTGTGGACTGACTTCCAGGTAGCAGCTTGACAGATTTCCAAATGGGAATATCTCTAGCAGCCGCTAGAGATGCAGCTGTACCCCAGGAATGAGCCCTCAGGCCTGAGGCGGCTCCTTACCCAGTTTTTGACAACAGAACTGGATACAAGAGACAATCCACCCAGCAATTGTCCTCCTAGTAGCAGGTCTCCCTTACCCACATCTCCATAGGTAAGGAAGAGCTGGAGGGATTCAACCTGTGACCCTTGGTACGCTCCAAATAGTAGCTAAGGGCTCTTTTACGTCAAACTGTGCAACCTTCTCTCACCAGAAGAGGATTGCACAGTAAAAAATACTGGAAGAGATGACTGGTTAAGATGAAAATCTGAAACCACCTTAGGTAAAAACTTTCTGTTAGTCCTGAGGATCACTTTATCTCTGTGGAAAGAAATGAAATCCTCTTCCACTGACAAGGCCTGTAATTCACTTATACGCCTAGCAGAAGTGATAGCCACTAGAAAAACAGTTTTCCAAGTTAGAACTTAAGATCTGCTGAAACCAGAGGCTCAAAGGAGGTTGCATTTGCTGGGCAATGCAAACATTCAAGTCCCATGCAGGGGTTGGTTCCAAAGGGAGGGTTAGTATGGAGTAACCCTTTGAAAACTTGGAAAACACAGGGTGAGAAGAAAGGAAACTGGTTTCCCTACTGAAATAAAAACAGAAACAGCTGCCAAATGAACCTTTAAGGTAGCTGGTTTGAGGCCTAAGGAATTTAAGTGGACCAGATAGTCCAACAAAATAGGCAGGTCAGCTGATTCTGGGGTGATTTGCCTCTCAGAACACCAAATGAGAATCTCTTCCATTTAGAATTATAAGTGGCTCTAGTGGAAGGCTTCCTAGAGGCCTTCAAAATATCAAGACACCTTGAGAAGGTGTAAATGAGCAAATTCTAACTCCTCAAGAGCCAGGCCTTGAGGTGGAGGAGTTGAGATCCGGATCACACCTCCCTGCGCACAGGTCAGCAGGTCGTGAGTCCTGGGCAAGGTCAGGGAGGCAAAATGAGAGGGACAGAAGAAGCGGGTACCAAGGCTGCCTGGCCCAGTCTGGAGCAATCAGAATCACTCTGTAAGGCTGAGTTCTGATTTTACCAAAACCCTGAAGAGGAGAGGAACGGAGGAAAGCATAGAGGAACTTTCCTCCCAATTCAGCTGAAAAGCATCCAGGGGACTGACCCCAGAACTGGGGCCTGCAGCAAAACAGGGAAGTTGGTGGTTGTCTGGGGCTGCGAAGAGATCTATCTGAGGGTGCCCCAGCTGGCAAAAGACCGACCCCAGCACTTGAGGTTCAGAACCCATTCGTGATGGCCCTGAGAAATCCTGCTGAGGGCGTCCGCTGGGTTATTGTCCTTCCCTGGGAGGTGAACCGCTATCAGAGAGGTGTTCAGGGAGTAGGCCAGAGACCACAACTTCATTGCTTGCGTGCACAAGGCTGAAGAGCGAGTGCCCCTTGCTTGTTGATGTACCACATTGTTGTGGTACTGTCTGTCCTGACGAACAACCTTGCTCTGGACAGTTTCGAAAAAACCTGGAGAGCTAGGAAGACAGCTCTGAGCTCCAGTAGGTTGATGTGAAGCAGAGATTCCTGGGGGACCAAACTCCCTGAGTTGAAAGGTCGCCCAGGTGAGCCCCAACCCAACAGGGAGCGTCCGTGGTGAGGGTGAGGAGTGAGGAACAGGAAGGAATGGGGACCCCAGAGGACAGGTTGCTTCGATCCAGCCACCACTGGAGAGCTAGGATCAGAGTCTTGGTCACTGGGACCAATTTGGTAAGGGTCCCTCCTTTGAGACCAATAGGACCTCAAGTGGAACTGAATGTCCCTCATCTGAAATCTCGCTCCTGGCACAACAGCTGTAGAGGCAGCCATGTGCCCCAGGAGTTGTAGAAAGTGCTTTGCCACGAGAGATCTGCATGGTGAAGGAAGATGCCAGGCAATGAGTTTGTCCACTCTTCGGAGGGAGGAATGCCCTAGCTAACTTTGTATTCAGCTCTGCACCTATAAAAGTTAGTACCTGAACTGGTTTAGAACTGACTTTGGAACATTCAACAGGAACCCCAGAAAGGTGAGGAGTTCCTGGGTGATTTGCAAGTGGGATTTTACCTGCTCTGGTGACTGACCCACAATGAGCCAGTCGTCCAGATAGGGAAACACTGCTACTGCTAGTCTTCTTAGGTGGGCCACTACTACAGCTAGACATTTTGTGAAAACTCTTGGAGCAGAAGTGAGTCCGAAGGGCATTGCCCTGAACTGGTAGTGGCCGAGGGCAGTTCGAACCTGAGGTACTTTCGGTGAGAGGCCCTGATTAGAATATGGAGTAGGCGTCCTTGAGGTCCAGGAAGCTAACCAGTCCCTGGCCTCAAGGATGGCAAAATCATTGCTAAAGTTAGCATTTGAACTTTGGTTTTACAAGATGCTTGTTCAGAAATCTTAAATCCAATATGGGCCGCCAGTCTCCTGTCTTTTGGGGTCAGGAAGTACCTTGAGTAAAGACCCTTGCCCTGGTGGCAGGGGGACCTTTCACTGCCTTGCAGTCCAAAGAGAAGAAACCTCCGCTTCTAGTGCTGAGGGTTTCCAAAGACTTGAGGGGAAAGTGCCTGGCTCTCATCTTGGGAAACTGTTTGAAACTGAGAACCAAGCCTTGGCTTACCACCTCCAGAACCCATTTGTCCGAGGTTAGGGACAACCAGTTCTGGCAGAAATAAGTCAGTCTGCCCCCACCGGTACAGGAGAGTCGGCCCCAGACACCCGTCAGGGTGCCTGCTAGCAGGAGCAGCTCTAGGTTGGGGAGAGGAGAGGGCCTGCCTGTGCCCGTCTGCCTCTGCCTCTGAAAAATCCTCTCTCTGCAAAAAGCAGAGGATGCCTGGAATTGGTAAAAAGGCCTATTGAAAGGCCTGCCCCTACCCCTGGGGGCATGCCTATGTTGAGTGGCATGCCTCTCCTTAGCTTGGGCACTTTTGTAAGTAGTTCTGTATTCATCCATCTTTTTCATGTAATTTTCTGTTTGTTCTCCAAACAGAGAATTTCCTATAACAGGAAAATCTATAGCCTTTGACTGGGTATCTTGGGACAGATTAGTGCATCTGAGCCATGCCAACCTCAGAGAGAGCTACAGAAGTGGCCATGACCCTAGAGGAAACATCATTAACATCAACAGCAGCATGAAATTGAACTTTAGAGGCTTCAATGCCATCAGCAGCCACCTGTTCCAACTCACTAGCGGGCCCTGAGCCTGCTTGGCCAACTGCAATATAGTGTCCCATCTAGATTTCTGATATCTAGCCACATATGCCATATAATTAGCTTGTCTGAGTCCCAAAGAAGCTGCCACATACTGTTTCTTCAGCCATGGCATCAATCTTCCTGGAATCCTTATCAGGAGGATGTGAAGCCAGGGGAATATTAGCCTTGTCACAGGCTGCAGCTTGAACAACACCTACATGACTACACTGTTCAGTAAGGAAGTCTGTATTAGGGCCTGACAACGTATACCTTCTGTCCATTTTTTTATCTACAGGAGGGACAGAAAAAGGATTTTTTAAAATCTTAAGAGGTTTGCCTCCTAAATGACTTATGTAAAGGAATAGACAACCTTCTAGCCTCTGGAATATCCATCATTTCCACATAGTCAGGCTCCTCTTGCTCATCCACAGCCTCTTCTAAGGGGAGCTGGAGAGTTTCTGCTACTTTCTTATAAAATCTGAAATGAGAGGGAGACTCAGACAACAAAGGGGGAGATTCAAAGGGTCTGTCTGGAGAAATGTCCGGTTCTATTGGCACTTCCAGACCTTCCCAATCACAATTACAATCATCAAAACCTTCCTCCCCCTCCTGTGGTTCGTAAAAATCCTCAACATCATAATTCTGAACCACTGGACCTGAACGAGACCCCCTTTTTCCAACCAGAGAGGGTTCAACAAGTCCCTGAGACAAAGACTGGACAATCTGTATGGCTTTAGCTATTTCTACAGCAGAAGGAGAAACAAAACTGGACTCCACACTAGCTAATTTCTTTGTCTTTTTGCTTTGACTGGTTCCTCAGGACCAGCCTTTCTTTTCTCGAGGAAGTCTCAGCCCTGGTCAGAGGCACTCCCTCTGGTCCAGGCGTAGCTGGACGGGCTGGCCATCAGGTCAGCGGACTTTTGGCCTCGTTCCCTGAGCCTGCCCAATCTCTTTTCAGGGTGGCTGCAGGGAAATTTTTACACCTGGCAGTCTGACAGGAGGTGGTCAACCCCAGACAATAGACACAAGTGGTGTGTGGGTCAGCCTTGGCAAAGGCTTCCCCACAGACATCACAGTGTTGAAACCCAGTGGGCCCGGTTTTTCTTTTGGGTTTCTCAGACATAATGCCAGCCTAACCAAACTTGTCCTTTTTTCCGGCCTTGCCAGGACAAGACACCCTTATCGGTCCCTAACCGTGTCACGGTATTTGAAAACAATTTTAATGCCAGGTTTTTAGGACCGATAAGAACCGACTCACTCTAAATGCAAAGAAAAAGATTTTTAAACAAACTGATCGGTTCAGAGTGAACCGATAATGAGTTCCACACAGACTAAAAATTATTTACTTACGGTTACCAGATAGAGCTTTGAACCGAAAACCATGGTAATTTTAAACACTTTCTCGGTAAAATGAACCGATTAAAATACTTAAAACCACAAAACGAACCGAAATGAAGGAGCTGGTCTCCGGAGCGTCTGTTCAGTGAAAGCGGAGTAAAGAATCTGACAGTTTGGGTTCAAACAACCCAGATAGAGCTTTCAATAAGCGCCCTCGCGCTGTGGAACTCCAGATTACTCTGGAGTTAACTATTTCATCTTCGGGGCAGTCAAAAGCCATGGGCATACTGCAAAGGTCCTAATATAAGCAAGACTTCATGGTGTTTGAAGTGAACCATAGCCATGCTCCTAAAAATAAGGTTTCTATGCAGTCAAGGTAAGAATACAGATTAGCCTCACATCTTTAACCCACTCAGCCTGCGGTGGCCATTTTGAATAAGGTTAAACACAGAACATTTTCAACTTGTATATGTGCTATTTGATTACAAGGGAGTACAGCCACTGGCAAAATCAAACCCAAAAGACACCTGTTGGCATCAGCATAGTTCACTTATGCTACATTTGAATTACCCAAATTTCAAGCTATTCTGTTATTTACTGTTAAGAACAATTATATGGAAACCAGATGTTTGTTCACTTACAAGGAAGACTTTTAAAGAACTGAAGACACAATCCCCAGCTTGTGATATCAGTCTGTTTACTGGAAATGACTAGGTCACATGCAGGGCATTATGACCAAATCATGAACAAGCTTTAGCTGTATATGAACTGTAAAGCACAAAACACTGATTTTCATCTAAATACCCTTAGTAATGAAAAAAGGATGGCTTGAAAGAAAAAATTACTCACCTTAGTAATCTCATTTCTTCCAGTGTATTCTTCTATATTCATAACTGTGTGCAGTCTGTCTCCTAAGTAGAACTGCCCGAGAGAAATGGAACTATATGCAAATGATAGAACCTATCATTGCTTGAGACACATATTCAAATTGCTGCTCTCATCTACTGCAATGTTCCATCAACGTCTCAGATTTCGATAACAGTCTACAAGGCAGAAATACTATGTACCTATCTAAAACTACCTATGAATGCATAAAGGAACTAACTCCTATAAACCAAATATGCCCCCTAGTGGCTATTTAACAACAACCCAAAACCGATAAGTTTTATCCTGGAAACTCAGGTAACCAAAGAATAAGAGGTAATCCTAACAAAGTTAAAAAGTACTTTTTTAATTTAATTTTTATTAAGTTTTTAAACACACACATTTCTTTTGTACACCATATCTTGTAGTTTTACATTTTATCAGAGAAAAGCACAGAATAAAAATATCAATTGTACATAACATAGGTAGACTTAGTACTATATTGTAATTATATCCAAAGAATAACCATATAGTGAATATATTCTGGCCTTATAATTTGTATTCTTTAGTCTTCAAATAATCTACTAACAATTACTTCACAACTCCAAAATGTCAAGCTCTAGGAAATAAAAAATTCTAAAGCAATATTCTATTGCCTATCCATTTCCCTTCCCCCCCACCCGATGGAGAATTCCCCAACCAACCCCATCCGCAACTATGGTGAAAAATCAGGGTCTACAGAAGCTTGATAAATTGACCACTTCTGCATATAGATTGGTCCTTTATGTTGAATTTTGGAGTTGAGGCCTTCAGTATAATATATCTTTCATAACAGATCTCCAGGACTGTGGAGGTACCTTATCTGTCATCCATCGTCTGGTTAAAGCTTTCTTAGCTGCTAGTAAAAAGACTGGAAGAAGTGTTTTTCACCAAGGTGGAGAGTGATTGGGGTGAATGGCCAACAAGACCAGTTTGGCTGTTAGTTCGATAGTTTCATCTAGGCATTTTGAATTTTCTGCTTGGAGTGATAGCCAGAATGGCATTAGGTATGGACATAACCAAAAGATATGGCCCAGTGAGGCGTGTTGACAGCCACAGTTGCGCCAACACCAACCATACCTCTTGGGTAAGTAATGGCTAAGAATCGCTGGGGCGCGAAAATATCTCATTCGGCATTTCCAAGCAAAATCACGCCATGTAGGACAGGAAGTTATTTTGATAGCCGGGATGGTTGCCTCTAACCAGGCCTTCCAGGAAATCTCAAGATCTAGGTCTTTGTTCCATTCCGTTACAATGGGAATTGTGTTTACTGTCGATCACTCTCTCAAGGCCTTGTATAAATTTCCATTAAGAAGACTCTCCGATCTTTCCTGTATGGCCAACTCAAAAAAAACCTATAGTAATCCAGAAATTGGGGTTGGTAAAAATCGGTTGAATATATGAGTTTCTTAGATATGGCTGCAGACCTGAAATAACGGAACTGGTCCAATTGATGAAGGCTAAATAGAGATTTTAGAGAGTTGAAAGAGCTAATGCCGTGGGGTGACAGAAATTGGTAGAAATGAGATAGTCCCAACCATCTCCATCTTTTGAAAGAAAGGTCAGATGTATTTGGAAGAAATGACATCCTCCAAAATTAATTTACAATTTTCTTATGTAGGACGTACAGTTTTAGTCCATCTCAATCACTTCCATATTTGGTATGTATGGGCTGTTATTTTAGTGGCGCCGGGAGGCAGGGATCGACCTCTGAAGAAAAATATTTTAGATATATCAAGTAATTGATATGAAACTCAAAGGGTCTTCCAGGGGTCAGTCAGTCTCCTGCCAGCCACATCAGTATCGTTTGTAGAAATGCCACTTTAGCGTGCAGAGTAAGGTCTGGAAGAACCACCACCCCTCCCAAGCTAGGGAAAGTTTAAGGACAGACAGTTTAATCCTTGGGTGCCCCTGCCCCCTAATAAAAGGTGGAGATTAATTTATCCCAAGATTTGAAATAAAAGGACGATGGAAAGCTAGGCAGATTCTGTATAAGGTAGAGAAGGCACGGTAAGATATTCATTTGATCTGGCTATTCTCTGATGAAAAAAAAAAATTAAAGGAGCCCATCTAGTCAGAGCTGATTGAATATTAATAGTTAAGGTTCATAATTCACCAGCTCAAAAACTTCCGGATTAAGAAGTAAATTAATACCCAGGTAATTTATTTTTGTGGCATGCCATTTGAAAGGGTATGCCCATTTCACAGGTGTTGGTGGGATGAAGTTATATATCAATATTTCCGTTTTTGAGTCATTTAGGTTAAAGCCTGTGAGTCCTTCGAAACTCTTCAGAATATTCCAGGCTGAGGGGATTGAAGTTTGAGGGAAGGTCAAGGACAGTAAAATATCATCTGCAAATAAGCTAATTTTATATTCACGTTGTGCAATGGGTATACCCTCTATTTCCAAGCCTCTCTTAAGGCCTGGGTCAATGGCTCCATATAAATGTGTGAATAAAACTGGGAAAAGTGGGGCAGCCCTGGCGTGTTCCACGACTCACCTGGATTGGAGTAGAGATGCCTCCATTAACCTAAGGTAGGCCCCAGGTGAGGTGTATAAGTTTTGCAGACAAGCTATAAAAGTGTCCGGAAAGTGAAAGGTCCTCAGGGTGTCCCAAAGAAAGGGCCAGGACACCCTGTCAAATGCCTTCTCAGCATCAAGACTAATAAAAGCTGTAGGAATTCGTCTTTTGATGACATATTCTTGAAAATCAAATTTCTGGATGTTCTCTGATGTGGTGTGACCTTTAATAAATCCTGATTGGTCTGCATTGATAATGTGTGGAAGAAATTGATCTATTCTGCTGGCCCAAATAGTAAATATCTTGTAGTCAAGATTTAGGATGGAAATAGGATGGTACACTGTGGTACTAGTTGGATCTTTGTCAGGTTTCAATATTGGGACTAAGGTGGAATAACTCCATGAGGGTGGGGTGGTGAGTCTTCCTTAGTTATCTTGCTATATAGGGAATGTAGACGTGTGAGGAGAACCAACAAGAATTTACGGTACCACTCCGCTATGAACCCATCAGGGCCTGGACAGCGTGCGGGTTTGAGTTTCCAAATGGTGTCCAAGATCTCAGATTGGGTAATCCATGTCTCTAAAGGACTTGATCTGTGACTTGTTTAGAGTAGGAAGGTTAAGCTGTGTGAGGAAGGAGGTTCTATCCTCTGAAGATGCCCAGATTTCATCTGAATATAACTTTGTGAAAAAGTCTGGGTCATATGGGGCTCTGTATGACCTATCCGTCCGGTTAACATATTTCTAACTTTTAGAATTGTAGAGATATTTTTCTAAAGTGTAGTTTGTAGGCAATTTCTTGGACCCCTGGGGACCCCTCATATGTGGTATGCCTTGGATATATCAGCACCTGTTGGATCTTATTGTCCACAATTTTCTGTAAGGCTCCTTTGGTGTCTCTTATTTTACTAAAGTTCTTGGTCCCCTCTCTATATAGCAGTTGATAATTTAATAATTCTTCAGATAGTTGTTGATATTTTGACTCCTTTCTCTATTTTCTTGGTAATATAAGTTATTTCCCCGAATGGTGGCTTTTAATGCATCCCATAAAATCACTGGGGTGGAATGGGCATTCTCAGCCAGAAACTGAGGGATTCTATTTTGAATCATATCCTGTAATTCCTTTTCTTGTAGTAATAAGGATTCATGCTCCATAAGGTCTTCTTTGGAGTTCTCCCCGTCTAGTTTTAAGATTAAGGGTGGTGATCTGAAAATAACCTCATACCAATAGATATATCCTGTATTTTAAAAGTGTTCACAAGTTGTGAAAAAATAATCAAGTCGGAGTAAGAGTGAAATCTGGGGAATAATATGTATAGCCAGGGATGACTGAAAAGTACAGCCGCAAACATCCAGTATCCCAAGATGACCTAGGATGTGTCTAAATTGTTTAGCTGTCCTATTGAACCTGTGTTTATGGGTGCGGGAACAATTTAGTTGTGGAGAAAGTCATATTAAAGTCCCCACCCACAATTAATTGTCCTTGCAGTGGGAAATAAATATTTGCAGTTCTTGATAATGGGTTGGGGGGGGGAGAGAGATAGGCATTTCCATTAGGGACCTGTTGGCCATACAGGAGACCCTGTAATATTATATGACATATCTGGCTTGGCTATCTATGCAAGATTTAGTAATTTCAAGGGGGGCATCAGATGGGACCAGAATAGCTACCCCTCTTTTTCTACCCCAAGGGTAGGATGAGGCATATACCCCATATAATTTTCCCCAATTCAATTTCTGATGTTCTGGGTCTATAAGATGTGTTTCCTGAAGGGACAGAGATGCTTTTTGTCTCTAATTGTTGCATAACTCGGAGACCATTAATGTTTTGTGAGTATGTCTGTATCAGATTAATTGCCATTGTTAAGGTTGTAATTATTTACTTTTCTTTTTTACTCCTAGGTATGTTGGATATATGAGCCCTCCGATCACTCTCCAGCCCAGGGAGGGCTGGACAAAGAAATTAAGGGTGTTATTCATATGTACAGTTAACTGTTGTTTCAATAAACCCATTTTAAATGTCCTTGTGTGTGTAATTTTATTTGCCCCTTATCCCCAACTTCCCTAAACCAGAAACTTGTACATAAAACTAACCTAAACATTTGGTATCCTAACAAACCCCACTCCCTCTTTCTTAGCTATCCTGAGTTGCTGCAGAAATGTGTATACTTATTACCCCACCCCATTGTCCCTAAACCCTTATTAACTGATCAATAAATGAATATGAACCTATAAAAGGGCATAGAGTGATTTAAACTCTCACTTTAATGTGCCCGGAGGTCACAACTGTAACTTATATACATATTGACTCCCAAGTGGGAAGTGCCTGTTGTAAGCACACTCATGTGGCTCATATCCTTTTGCCCGAGGGATAGGAGAGGAGTTCAGGGTATCGGGTTGCTCACCTGGAGGTTAATCCAAGAGAGCAGAATGAATACCCCGTATGGGAAGCTAGAAAATTTTGTCTCCCTTATCATGGTCCAACATGAGTGTAGGCATCTGAATCTATTTATGAACCTCTTTGCTCCTCTATTATTAATATTGTCAAGAGGCCTTCCAGACATTAATCATCTTATATTTTTGTTTCCACCAATTGTTCAAAATCAATACATCTCTGTGATCCCTCCAAAATCCCAGAGTAGTGATTTGGGAGGTTGCCATCTTAGTATTGGGGTAGGCCCAGTTGTAGTATCCCCCCCCCAGCCATCCCCAAACTCGTCTACAGGTCATGCTAATAGTACACCAATATCATGGCTCCTCCCATGAGGGGACCCACCATTGGACATCTGCTGCTACGTAGTGACCCATAAGGGACGGACCCAAACTAGGCTCCAGCCCACAGGTCAAGGATTTATAGGGTATCAGCATCAAATATTGGGGGCAAAGTATTGGCAAATCCAATAGATAATTAAGTCAAGATACAATACCATCCCCATATTGATCTCCTCCCCCCTGCTTAACATATCTAGAGACATCTTCTCTGTAGTCCCATGAGAATCTCTTGCCCCTTGTTAAACTATAATTGATCGAGCCCAAATCTTTATAGTCGGCAGGCGATGGATAGAAAGTCTCATTTCGTTTTGTCTTGGGCTTCTTCTATAAACTATACAGGCCCAAAAGTTAAATCCAGCGATTTGATAGCTTTCTCAATGTTTTGTCCATTACTAATGATAGTGTGCCACTCTGGACCGTATTCCGGTCCCCCCCCCCCAATCAGCTGACATCCCCCGAACTCTTCCAGGCAGGAGACAAAGAGGATGCACCAGAGGACAGTGGGACTAGGCTCGGCCTGAAGAGGAAGCAATAACCTTAGAAATCAAAACCCCAAGACTGGGTTAACCCCGCCATCTGGGAGATCAGTTCCAAACTGATAAAAAGGAGAAGCGTTTATGTTTTGTTGATTGTCAGAGCCCTATTTAGAGCCCCCGTGGCCCTGTCCTCATTCCCCATCCCCAGCCTCCCATTTAAATCTGCTCAGATAGGGGCCCCAAAATGGTCAAAGAAAAGTACCAGCCTTGACAGTACCTCAGGTGCCCAGGGTAGGGTTTCTGTAGTGCTTCAAACATTGCAGGATCTCAGCAAAAGGCATATTGTCCATTTGTGATCTGTCTGGTGTCACTTGGGTGCCCTGTCCTACACGAGATTTCACTTGTCCAAAGTTTTATTATTCCCCTTGCTGTGTTATCCTCAGCAGGCTCCAGTGCTGTAGGGTACATCTTTTGTCCGGTTGGCAGGAAAACAACAAGTTTAGCCAGATACGGTGTGCGTAATTGTATCTTCTGTATCCAGAGTGCTGGAAATAAGCGGTTGTAATCTCTCCTCTGTTGCTGGGTGTAAGGTGAAAAATCGTTGTCAAATAGTAGCCTGTGCTGACCAAGCATCACCCAACCCTTCTGCCAGGCTTTACGTACAAGGTCTCCTTGGTCTGATAACTGAGCATCACGAATGACATGGCGAGGCCTTGCATCTGGGTGAATTGGTTTTGGGCCGAGTGCCTATGAGCCGCTCTCGTCAAGCTGAAAATTGGGGTCAGGACCACTACTAATTGCAGGAGATAATCTCGTGGAGCTAGCGTATCATTTACCACATCACACTCGAGTTCCAAAGATGCAAATATTTCGCGCAGCTACGGTTTTGGCATCATCCTGGCAGGCAGCTATTGCCAGTTGCTCTGCAGCAAGGATTTTCAAGTTCACCTCCAGATCATCAAGCCTGTCCATCTTTTGGGAAATCTGATGATCAACCTCTGCCACTTTTGTTTGCAGGGAGCCTATCTAGGTCCCAAGATCTGACACGGTCTCACAGACTTTGTTCCTGAACTCAGCGATCACTCTTAATATTGTGTCCGTGTTACCCTCTGAAATTTTTAGAAGAGGCTGTAGCTTTATTCCTGGAGAAGCCCATGTTAGGCTGCAAAGTAAGCTCAGGATCGTCTGAAGCAGAGGTCCTTACCATCCACCAAATCTTCAAGTGTTTGCAAAGCGATTTTAGAGGTTTTGACATTCCAGGATGTATTTCTCTTTATTTGCTGAGTTTTTTTTACTAGATTCTTATATTTTTGGGAGGTTAGAGATCCGATCTGAAGTTATAGGATCGGAGAGCTCAGAGTGAGTTGCTCTTCAGCCCATGCCGGAACCGGAAATCCAAAAGTTAAAAAGTACTTTAATAGAGAGAAGAGACCGGGGGGCACATGATAGAGGTCTTCAGGTACATGAAGAGGGTAAATAGGGGAGGAACAGTCAGGGTGCTTGAAGGAAGGAGGAGGCGGGCCCCTAGAGGGCATGGGTGGAAGCTGGAGGGAAGATTCAGGAGAAAGGAGGAGGTGCTACTTCACTGAGAGGGTGGTGGAGCCATGGAATCGCTGCCTAGGGGCTGGTGGAGGCAGAGACAGTGGAGGGGTTCAAGAGGGGTGGGACAGGTACAGGGGAAGGGTTCTGGAAGCAAAATCCAATGCAGCAAGAATATCCAGAACTGGGAAGGAGAAGCCAGAGGAGGCGAGGGGGCAGCAGGGCAGCAACCAGGGTGGAGCTGACCAAACGAGCAGACACGAAAGACCGTAAGCCTATTCTGCTGGCATTTTAGTATGTTAGTGTGTACATGATTATGGAAATCAAAGATAAACTCAGTAGGCATGCTGAGGCTCTGCTTCTGGTAGGGAGGTAGGTGAGTTATGAATATAGAAGAATACACTGGAAGAAACAAGATTAAGGCAAGAAATTTTTCTTCTAGCCCCATGTATTCTTCTATATTCATAACTATGTCTGAACTTCAAAGCAGTACCTTTGGAGGTAGACAGAGAACCTACTTAGGAAAGAGGCTCTGCAGGACTGCTGTTCCAAATCTGGCATCACTTCTGGACAGTATGTCCAAGCTGTAATGCTTAGTGAAAGTATGTACCGTCCTCCACGTGGCAGCTTTGCATATGTCCAGTAGGGGGACATCCCTTGACGCTGCTATGGAAGCAGCTGTTCCCCTAGTTGAGTGGGCCCTAAGTCCTGATGGGACCTGTCTGCCTGCTTTTTGATAGCAGAACTGTATGCAACTAACTATCCAGCGAGAGACTGACCTCTTGGTAGCTGGTGTACCTTTTGTCACATCCCCATAGGTAAGGATGAAAAAATTACTCACCTATAGTAATCTTATTTCTTTCCAGGGATCCACTAATATTATTACTCTTTGCAGTGCCCCTTTAAATCAACACTGCCCCGAAGCCAAATAGAATGCTATGCTAATTATGGAATGTTTAGCTTGTGCATTCATTTTCAAACTGCCCTATTCTAACTGCCTGGATTCTACCTCAGATTTCTGTAAAGCCTGCAAAGAGGCCATACAATTATATATATTGTGAATAATTATAAGTTAATGGCCAACAGGGCCATAAAAATAGTAATAGGCCAAGAAAGGGCCAACAAAACCGTAAAGAATGAGTCCTCTTTTCTGAGCCAGACGCACTTAGAAAAGAACCTACAATATAGGTATTAGAGAATGTGCCAACAGATGATATACCCATCATACTGAGAGACATCTCAGCTGTACAGAGTATTGTTCTGAGATTCTAGGAGACTAAGGGAGTAATATTAGTGAATCCCATGGAGGAAATAAGATTACCACAGGGAGCAATTTGTTCTTCTAACCCCAGAATCCACTAATATTATTACTCTTGCAGACAAAGTAGCAGTACCACAGGAGGTGGGCAGAACCTATTTATGAAAAGACTCTGCAAAACAGCCCTTCCGAAATTGGCATCACTTCTGGCCTGGGTGTCCAGGCTGTAATGATTAGAAAGGTGTGGACTGATCTCCAGTAGCTGTTTTACAAATCTCCAGAAGAGAACAATGGTGGCAGCTGTGCCCCTTGTGGAATGGGCCCTAAAACCTGAAGGAGGGACCTTGTCCACCTTTCTAGAGGAAAACTGAACACATTGGACTATCCATCGAGATATAGTCCTCTTCGAAGCAGGAGATCCCTTAACCTACTTCCCCATAGGTAAGGAACAATTGTTGCCTGTCCTGCCTATGATCCTTGGTATTAGCTATTTAATAGCTCAATGCTCTCTTCACATCCAGCCTGCGCTCACCAGAACTGGTGTGTGCTATAAAGAATACTGGTAGCAGGGCCCCTAGTACTCTGCGGCAGAATTTTCTGATTTCTGCGGCAGGGGTCCTAGGCTTCTGCGGCAGCATTTTCTGATTTCTGTGGCATGATTTATTCATTTCTGTGGCAGAATGCAGCCCTGCCATTGGCTAAAATATGAAGTGATGTCACTGATGACATCATCTACCAAGCGCAGAGGAGGAGCTTCAGGATAAACAAAATGGGTGCGGGAGCCTGGCACTATGGAAAAACTGTATATTTGAATGAAAATTCACCAAAAACAATGAATTCTGTGGCACTATATAAATTCTGAGGCATGATGCAAATTCTGCAGAAAATTCTGCAACCGCAGAATCGCAGAATTCCAGGGGCCTTGCTGGTAGGATAATAGACTGGTTTAAATGAAAGTCAGAAACTATTTTGGGAAGGAATTTTCTATTAGTTCTCAACACCACCTTGTCATTGTGGAAAGAAATAAAGTCCTTTTCCACACATAGGGCTTGTAACTCACTTATCCTCCTAGCAGAGGTAATTGTCACAAGGAAAACTACCTTCCAGGTGAGGAACTTAAGCTCTGCATTAGCCAAGGGTTCAGATGGCAGGAGCATAAGCTGGGCAATACAAATGTTGAGGTCCCAAGCTGGCACTGGTTTCCTATGAAGGGAAACAGGTGTAGAAGGCCCTTAAGAACCTTCTAAATATGGGGCTCGGGGCTAGTGATATCCCTTTTCCTATAGAGAGATGAGCTGAAAGCGAAGCAAGATGAACTTTTAGAGAATGTTGCAACCCCAGGAAATGCAGATGGAACAAATAATTTAGGAGGGTTGGAATGCCAGCCTGTGCTGGGATTAAGCCCTTTTCTGTACACCAAATAGAAAATCTTTTCCATTTTGAAGCATAAGTTTTCTTAGTAGAAGGCTTTCTATAACTTTTAAGCACTTCTAAAACTGTTTGAGGGTATTGGGAGTCTGAATACTCTATGTCCTCAAGAGCCATGCTTTGAGTCTGAGACCGGGATATACCACCCTGCCTTGGAAGGAAGTCAGCAGATTGTACCTCTGAGGGAGGTAGATCGGTTTGCTCACTGACATTGAGAGTAACAGGGAGTACCAAGGCTGTCTTGAACAGTCTGGTGCTATTAGAATCAGAGGCTGGCTGTGACCTGAGCTTGATGAGTACTCTGAAAATCAGAGGAAAGGCACAAAGGTACTTCCCTGTCCAATTGAGAATTAGGGCATCCATTGGGACCGTTCCCTTCACTGGGGCCCTGCAGCAATAAAGGGGTAAACAGTGATCCTGGTGGGAAGCAGAAAGATCCAGCTCTGGGGTTCCCCGCTGCCTGAATAGAACTTGCACTACTTGACTGTTCAGTGCCCATTCACGATGGGCCTGGTTTATCCTGCTCAAGCATCTGCCAGTGAACTGTCCTTCCCTGGCAGATGAATTGCTTATAGGGAGGCATTTATGGAGTAAATCAGGCTCCATATTTTCAATGCTTCTGTGCATAGTGGGTGGATCTTGTCCCTCATTTGTTGAAGTAGTACATTGTAGTGGTACTGTCTGTTCTGACCTGAACCACTTTTCCCTTTATGAGATGAGTGAAAGCCTGAATGGCTAGGTACACTGCTCTTAACTCTTAAGAGATTTATGTGCAGAAGTGATTCTGAACTGCTCCAGGAGCCGTGAACTCTGTGGTCCCCTAGGTGGGCACCCCATCCTAGCAGGGAGGCATCTGTGAGCACCAAGGAGGAGGGCTCTTGTAGGAAAGTCCTTAGATTGTCTGGATCTGTCCACCACTGGAGGGCCTGTAGAAGAGTTTTTGTTACAGGAATTCGTTTTGAAAGTGGATCTCATCTCTGGGACCAATGGGCCCTGAGGTGAAACTGAATGTCCCTAATTTGGAATCTGGCACCCATGACCGTGGTTGTTGCTGCAGCCATGTTGCCTAGCAGTTGTAAAAACTGAGAAGCTGATTTTGGCCTGCCCAGGACAAATGAGCTTGCCAGAAACTGAATAGCCTGTATCCTTTCCAAGGGTAGGAAGGCCTTGCCCAGAATTGTATTGAGTTCTGCCCCTATGAACTGCAATACTTGGACTGGGGTAAGAATGATTTCTTGACATTTAAAAGAAACCCCAGGGAGGAGAGAACACTTTGAGCCAACAGTAAGTGTTGACACTTGTTGCTGGGATTTTCCCACAATCAGCCAGTCGTCCAGATATGGAACAACTGTGACACAGTTTTCTGAGATGTGCCACTACTACTGCTATGCACTTTGTGAATACCCTTGGTGCAGAGGTAAGGCTGAAAGGAAGTGTTGAGAACTGGTAGTGGCCTGAGGGGAGAGAAAACCTGAGATATCTTCTGTGTGTTTCTCTGACAGGGATGTGAAAGTATGCATCTTTTAAATCCAGATAGGCTAACCAGTCCCCTTTTTGTAGTGTTGGCAGAATTATTGCCAGTGTGACCATTTTGAATTTGGGTTTGACCAAATACTAGTTTAGACGTCTGAGGTCTAGTCTAGGCCGCCACGCTCCAGTCTTTTTTGTTGTTAGGAAATACCTGGAGTAGAACCCTTGCCCTCTCTGATTGGGTGGAACAGGCTTGACTGCTTTTAACAGTAATAAGTTATTTACCTCCTGCTCTAGCAGTTCTCTTTGTGAGGGAGGAACTGATGCAAAACGTTTTACCCTTAGAGGGGGAAGGACTTGAAAACATTTTTGACCAGTCCTGGAGATAGTGGGAAAGTCTTCCCCCTACTGGATGTGGAGAGGCAGCCTGAAGGTAAGAGTCAGGGATTCTGCTTTTGCTGAGGTTGGGCAGCATGGGACCCTCTGCGGGAGCCCCTTCTGTCCCTGGGCCTGTAGAAACCAGTCTGCTGGGGTTGGTAATGCATCTGCAGAGCAGCCTGCACCGAAAGAAAGGTCTTCTAAAAGTAGACCTGCCCTGCCTCCCCTAGAATAAGACATAGAGGAGAAGGTCTGTCCCTGGTGGAATTACCTCTGAAAGCAGTCTTGTATTCATCTACTTTCTTCATGTAGGCTTCAGTTTGTGCACCAAAAGTGAATGGCCCTCAACTGGGAAATCCATTGCTTTGGTTTGAGTGTCCTGGGTGAGGTTAGTAGCCTCAGTCAGGCAAAACTTCTCATGACTATAGTACTAGCTAACCATCTGGCAGCAGTGTCATTTGTATCTGCTGCCATCTGAATTGGTATTTGGAAGCCTCCAAACCCAATTTGGCTCTCTCTGGCAATTCCGAAACAGTGAGAGAGGGATTTGCTTCTGTATTATCCACCACAGACTGCCACAAGGCATTTTGGTAGAGAGCAGCATAGGCCTGATAAGAGGCTTGCCTAATAGCAAGGGATGCTGAGAGGTGCCCCCTCTTAGCCATACTGTCCACCTTTCTGGAGTCTTTTTCAGGTGGATGAGAAGACAAGGGGGGTTTGGCCTTCTCACACGCTGCCTGCTGTACAATGCCCTGATGATCGGGATGGCTGAATATAAACTCAGCACCAGATCTCTCCAGTTGGTACTTTTTGTCATATTTTTTTATCAATAGGTGTGACAGTCTGCGGAGCTTTTAATATTTCATAGATACATATACAGTGTCGGCAGATAAGGGCCTATGGCCCACCCAGTCTGCCCATTTGAGCTTGCAAGTTCAGTTTGTTTTCCTAGAAGTCTGTTGCCCTTACCCCTGACCTCCAGAATTCCTTTATGTCTATCCCATGCATTCTTAAATCCCGTGATTGTTTCAGCCCCACCACTTCCTCTGGCAGGGTGTTCCACTTGTCCACCACCCTGCTCTGTGAAGAAATTCTTTCTCATGTTCCTCTGAATCGTCCTCCTCCAACTTCATCCCATGCCTCTAGTCCTGGAACATCTTTTTCGCTTAAAAATAGTGTTTTCCTGCACCCTGTTCCTCCCTGTAAGATACTTGTATGTCTCTATCATATCCCCTCTCTCCCTCCTCTCCTCCAGGGAGTACATGTTCAGTTCTTTCAACCGGTCTTCATAGGACTTGTGATTCAATCCATGCACCATCTTTGTTGCCCTCCTCTGAACCTTCTCTACCCTGCTTATGTCCTTATGTAGGTATGGTCTCCAGAACTGTACACTGTACTCCAGGTGGGGCCTCACTAGTGTCCTGTATAGCGGAATTATGACCTCCCTTTTCCTGCTGGTGATGCCCCTGCCTATACATCCCAGCATCCTATTTGCTTTACCTGCTGCCTTGTCACACTGTTTCCTCACCTTGAGGTCATCAGAGATGACAACCCCAAGATCCCTTTCCTGCTTGGTGCATGCTATATCCTCACCCCCAACTGATATATTGTGCCAGGGTTTTTGTGCCCCATATGCATTATCTTGCACTTCTTTGCATTGAATTTCAACTGCCAAACCCTGACCATTCTTCAAGTTTCTGCAGGTCCTTCTCATTCTGTCTACACCCTCTGGTGTGTCTACTCTGTTACAGAGCTTTGTGTCATCAGCGAACAGTGAAATTCTGCCTCTAGGTCCTGCGCAATGTCACTGATGAAGATGTTGAATAGGACCGGTCCCAGCACTGATCCCTGTGGTACCCACTGGTCACTCTACCCTCTGTGGAGTGACAGCCATTTACCACCACCCTCTGTGTCCTGCCACCCAGCCAGTTACCTACCCACCACACTACTGTCCTGCCCACCCCCATATTCCCCAGTTTGTGTAATAGTCTTCTATGTGGCACAGTGTCAAAGGCCTTGCTGAAGTCCAGATAGGCCATGTCCACTGCCCTCCCCTGATCCACCTCCCTAGTCACCCAGTCAAAAAATTCAACGAGGTTGGTCTGACATGACCTCCCCCTGGTGAAACCATGCTGCCTTGGGTCCTGTAGTCCATTGACAACCAGATGTTCCACCAATCTCTCCTTCAGTAGTGCTTCCATGATCTTCCCCACTACCGAGGTGAGGCTGACTGGTCTGTAGTTCCCTGCTTCCTCTTTGTTCCCACTTTTGTATAAGGGGACTACATCTGCTGTCCTCCAGTCTTTGGGTACCTCCCCTGTTTCCAGTGATGGGCTAAACAGGATAGCCAGAGGTTCAGCCACCACCTTCTTAGTTCTTTAAGGACCCTGGGGTGCACCCCATCTGGCCCCATTGCTTTATCAACTCTTATTACTTCCAGTTCCTTCAGGACCCTTTCTCGTGTAAAGGGACTTGTGTCCATTTCTGCACCATTTTCACGCCTTGTACTCCCTTCAGACCCATTACCCTCCTCTTCCTCATTAAAGACTGAGCAGAAATACCTGTTCAATATGTCAGCTTTACTGTTGTCATCCTCCACGCGGCCCCCATCCTCCCCCTTCAGTCTCACTATCCCTCCTTTTGTCTTTCTTTTTTCACTTATGTACCTGTAAAAGGTATTGTCCCCTCTACCCACTGCTTTTGCAATGTGCTCTTCTGTCTGAGCTTTGGCTTCCCTTACTGACCTCCCTGCCTCCCTTTGCTTCTCCTGGTACTTCTCCCTATCCCCTTCTGCCTGTGTCTTTTGTATTGCCTGAATGCAGTCTTTTGGCTTTCACTTTTTGCTACCTCTTTGGAAAACCATAATGGTCTCCTCTTCCTTTTCTCTTGCTAACCTGCTTTATGCATAATTCTGTTGTTCTTGTAATCCCCATTTTAAATACTGCCCACTGTTCCTCAACCCCTGATTCCTGTCTCATTCCCTTAATGCCTCTTTCAGGTATCTCCCATTTTCCCAAAGTCTGCCCCCCTAAAATCCAGGATACGTGTTTTTGTGTGGTTTGGTTCTGCTCTTTCTGTGATTTCAAACCACAATGACTGGTGGTCACTGTTTCCCAGGTGCTCCCCACTGTTACCCCATCACACTGTCCCTGTTTGTGAGCACAAGGTCCAGTATTGCCTTCTGCCGAGTTGGTTCCATGACCAGTTGCTTGAGGAAGGCACCCTGAAGGGAGTCCAGGATAAATCTGCTCCTAGTTGATGCTGCTGCTGGGATGCTCCAGTCCACGTCTGGAATATTGAAGTCTCCAACCAGTACTACCTCACTCTTGTCTGCCATCCTTTGGATGGCTAGCATCAGCTCCCTATCTGTTTCTTCCTCCTGGGCTGGTGGTCTATAGACCACACCTGTGCGGATGGCTGTCCCCATTTTCCTTTCCAGCTTAACCCACAGTATCTCTCCCCCATTTTGTTCCTCCTGGATCTCCGTGGCCCTTATGTCATTTTTCACATACAGTGCCAATCCTCCTCCCTTCCTGCTCTGTCTCTTCTGAATATGTTGTAGCCAGGTATGGCCATCTCCCAGTCATGGTTATCATTACACCAGGTTTCAGTGATGGCCACAATGTCCAGGTCAGACTGCACCATGACAGCCTCCAGATCTTCCATCTTGTTGCTAAGGCTCCTGGCATTTGCACACATGGCTTTCCATGATTTGACCTCCCTAGACTGTTTCACTGTTCTACTCCAGCCCCTTCCTTGGTTGTCATTTATCCCTGGTTCTCCTTGCTGTCTGCCCTTCTGCTGAATTTTGCCCCTTTTCTGCTTATCCACCTCTTGGGCACTAATCTCCATCTTTTGCACACTGCTTTGCAGAGATAGCCACTCCTCTGGTTCACTGGTTCCACTGCTAGCTGTGGGGGGTGAGCAAGTAGGTACCCTCCTTGCTGGCCTGCCACCCCCCTTTGCTAGTTTAAATGCTTGTCAATGTAGCATTTAAACTTATCATTGAGTGCTTGATTCCTCCAGGATGGATGCAGGCCGTCAGGCTTGAACAAACCTCCATCCCTCCAGGTGGGTCCCCAGTCACCAATGAATCCAAACCCTTCCTCACAGCACCAGTTCTTCAACCATGAGTTAAAGTTCCTGTGCATGCACTCCTATGCTCTCCCTTGCCTCTCACAGGTAGTACTTCTGAAAAGTGACAGAAGTAGCTACTTGCTTGAGACCCTCCCCAGTTTCCTAAACTCTTCCTGAACTTCCTTTGGCTCCCATTTGCCAGGTCATTAGTACCTAGGTGGATAATGACATCCAGCTCACCCTCCCGTCTTGCCTTCCCAGTGATCCCCAGGATCTTCCTTCCATCCCTCCATGCCGTGGCACCTGGTAGGCACCTCACCTCCCTGTCCTCCCCCTCCTGTGTTCCTAGCTGGATCCCTCTTATGATGGAGTCCCCCACCAGGATTCACTTCCTCCTCCTCTGGGGTCCACTGCTTTCCCCACTGAGGTCACCTCCTTGGCTAACCTCTACATCCTTTCCTTCCACTTCTCTGGGTACCTCTATTTGGTTGTCCTCATTTGCCAGTGTGGCATATGAGTTCTTGAGTGGAATAGGATCTGGGATGTGCCTCTGCCTGACCGCTCTAACCCTCCCTGAGCCCACTGTCATCCAAGTGCTCCTCGTTCTCGGCATCCTTTGAGGCAGTTGCATTGGACTGGGTGGTCCCTGGATAGGGGTGAAGGTACTCCTGACCCAGTTTACTTCCGCTGTGAGTCTGGCTACCTCCTCCCGCAGTCCAGAGAGATGCATGCAGATAGGGCAGCACACCTCAGTGTCCAGAAGGTCTGCCTGAATATGGCTGCCCCACAGCCACTGCATTGCACCACTCCCCACATTATACTGCAATTCCACTACTTGTCTGCTACTGAAGCTCTCCTAGTTCCCTTTTTATTAATTTACTGTCCTAAAAATCCTACCACTGATCCTCAAATTTTTTTTTTTTTTTTTTTTAAGAAAAAGAAACCAATAAATAAATAAATGAACCAAAACACTTGTCGTGCTGAGGGTGGGCTTCTTCCCCCTTATGCTCCTCTTACTTCACATCCCATACTATACCCTGTGTTTAGCTCCTGTCAATCAGATTTAACAGGGCATATAATTAAGAGTTGGGGAGGGGGGAAAAATTTGCAGCAATTAAAGACAGCACAGAATTACACCACCACTATGTTTTAAATTTTCAACAGCCCAAAAACAATTATAAGTAAAGACAACAACGAAAGTATAGTGTCACTAAAAGCCCACAATCTAAGTTTAAAAGAAAAATAGCAATTACCAGTTACTCTAAAGCACTGAATTGAATATGTTTCCTTCCTTCCCTTCTGGCTTCTTCTGAGAAAATAAACTCTACCTGCTACTTCAACTCTGACTAAGCCCCACCTCCAGTTATCACGTAGCTGAGGTCAGAGGCCAGACAATTAACACCCTTCACCCAACTACAGGGCAGTCAGACAAGCCAAGATAAAATTTGCAGCAATTAAAGACAGCACAGAATTACACCACCACTATGTTTTAAATTTTCAACAGCCCAAAAACAATTATAAGTAAAGACAACAAAGAAAGTATAGTGTCACTAAAAGCCCACAATCTAAGTTTAAAAGACAAATAGCAATTACCAGTTACTCTAAAGTACTGAATTGAATATGTTTCCTTCCTTCCCCTTCTGGCTTCTTCTGAGAAAAATTTCCAGAATATCCTTTCTGAAAAATGTACAAAGAGGGAGGAGAAATCGTTTTTGAGGGTGTTAACCCCATTAGTTCCATATATTGAACCTCTTTTTCATCCTGTACCTCTTCAGTTGTATGGGGGTCCAGTGTTTCCACCATTTTCTTAATGAAAGAAAAATGGGAGGAAAAATCCTCTGAAGCCCCGGGGGGGGGGGGCAAAGTCTTGCTCCGGTGACACCTCAGGCTCTATTCCTTCCTCCTCATCATTATAAACCTCACCATCCATAGTGTGAACAGACACCAGAGGGGTGGCAGTAGCTTTATCAAGTGGAGCAGTTACAGGTTGCTGGGCAGGGAGCAGGCCCTACAGCACCTATAACAAAGCCACAGCTTGTGAAATATCATCAGGAGAGGGAGTATGTAATGGCACCTGCGGGTGCTCTTGAGGTGTTTCAGCCGGGGTGTCAGTGTGCTTACTTTTTTTTTTTTTTTTTAAGTCTCTTGGTAGGCACCGGAGAGTCAGCCAGCTGACTGCCTCTCTTACTACAGCCCTCACCCGTATCAGGGGTGGATTTTGAGGTTCTAGAAGACATTGCCACATTTTTCGAGGGGGTGGACTGGTCAGAGCCCAGGGACCCCTCTTCAAGTCTTTTCTTCAGTCTTTCCCTGCGCTTCTCCACAGTTTTTTCAGGGAAAGACTTGCAAATTTCACAATCTTCGCTGAAATGCTTTACACCAAGACAGAGATCATGTTTATCAGCTCTAGCAAATACCTCTGCACATTTAACACAATTCTTAAAACCTGTAGGTCCTGTATTCTTTTAGGTTTATCCGACACTGCAAGAAAACAGGACTCAGAAATCGCTAAAATATGAAGAAGCCAGAAGGGGAAGGAAACATTCATTTCAGTGCTTTACAGTAACTGCTAATTGCTATTTTTCTTTTAAACTTAAGATTGTGGGCTTTTAGTGACACTGTAATTTCTTTGCTGTCTTTACTTAGAATTATTTTTGGGCTGTTGAAAATTTAAAATGTAGTGGTGGTGTATTTCTTTGCTGTCTTTAATTGCTGCAAATTTTCGCACCCCCCAACTCTTAATTATATGTCCTGTTAAGCCTGATTGACAGGTGCTAAACACAGGGATAGTAGGAGTGTGGAGTAGGAGGGTATAAGGGGAAGAAGCCCACCCCAGCACAAGCACTTTAACTCATTTATTTTCTTTTTAGAAGAAAAGTATCTGAGGATCAGAGGCAGGATTTTAGGACAGTTAATTAATAAAAGGGAACTAGGAGAGCTTCAGTAACACACAAGTAGTGGAATAGCAGTGTAATTGCAGTATAATGTGGGGAGTGGAAAGGGCAGTCATATTCAGGCAGATCTTCTGGACACTGAGGTGCTGCCCTATCTGCATCGCATCTCTCTGGACTGTGGGATGAGGCAGCCAGACTCAGTGCGGAAGTAAACTGGGTCAGGAGTACCATCACTCCTATCCAGAGACCACCCAGTGCAATGTCGCTGCCTCAAAGGATGCTGAAAATGAGGAGCACTTGGATGACAGTGGGCTCAGGGAGGGTTGGGCAGTCAGGCATAGGCACATCCCAGATCCTATTCCACTCAAGAACTCATATGCCACACTAGCAAATGGGGACAACCAAACAGAGGTACCCAGAGAAGTGGAAGGAAAGGATGTGGAGGTTAGCCAAGGAGGTAACCTCAGCAGGGAGAGCAGTGGACTCCAGAGGAGGAGGAGGAGGAAGCGAATCCTGGTGGGGGACTCCATCATAAGAGGGATCCATCTAGGAGCACAGGAGGGGGAGGAAAGGGAGGTGAGGTGCCTACCAGGTGCCACGGCATGGAGGAATAGAAGGAAGATCTTGGGGATCACTGGGAGGGTGAGCTGGATGTCATTATCCACCTAGATACTAATGACCTGGCAAATGGGGAGCCAAAGGAAGTTCAGGAAGAGTTTAGGAAATTGGGTAGGTGTCAAGCAAGTAGCTACTTCTGTCACCTTCTCAGAAGTACTACCTGTGAGAGGCAAGGGAGAGCACAGGGTGCATGCACCAGAACTTTAACTCATGGTTGAAGAACTGGTGCTGTGAGGAAGGGTTTGGATTCATTGGTGACTGGGGACCCACCTGGAGGATGGAGGTTTGTGCAAGCCTGATGGCCTGTATCCATCCTGAGGAATCCAAGCACTCAATGATAAGTTTAAATGCTACATTGACAAGCATTTAAACTAGCCAATGGGGTTGGCAGGCCAGCAAGGAGGGTATCTACTTGCTCACCCCCCACAGCAAGCAGTGGAACCAGTGAACTGGAGGAGTGGCTATCTCTACAAAGCAGTGTGCAAAAGATGGAGATTAGCACCCAAAGGGTGGACAGGCAGAAAGAAAAAATTACTCACCTTAGTAATTGTGTTTCTTCTAATGAAGTCTTGCTGTCTTCTGACAATCAGCAGTTAGCTCCAGCCTTTAAACTGCCCTGGAGAGTATAGGGTTAATTTTCTATGCAGTGCATAGAATATTGAGCTCGAGCTCAGTTGAGGTCTCTGTCTGCAGCACTTTGAAACCCAACCGTCAGATTCTTACTAGCAAACACTCACTAACTATACTATGTGGAAATTGTAACATTTTTAATTAGCCAACTGGCAACAGAAAGTTTTGGATTCCCAAAGGAAGACTCAAGTCAGGAAACCCCAAACCAACACCCATCTAAAATAAAGATAATACTACAAAACTGCCCAGATAAAAAGGAGGGTGTGCAAGAAGCACCCCTGGGGTGCAACACTGCACCTGCCCACCCACTTTCCAAAAACCAGGTTCTGAGAGGGGTGGCAGGGAGGAAGGTCAGAACACAGCAAGACTCCATTAGAAGAAACACAATCACTAAGGTGAGTAATTTTTCTTCAAACAACATGACATCTTGCTGTATTCTGACAATCTGCAGACTACCAAGCAGTACCTCCATGGAGGAGGGAGAGAACCTACTTTGGGAATAGGCTCTGAAATACTGCTGTGCCAAACTGAGCATCACTCTTAGCCTGGATATCCAGAGAGTAATGCTTGGTAAAGGTATGGACTGTTTTCCAGGTGGCTGCTTGACAAATTTCTAACAGAGAGATATCCCTGGCAGCAGCCAGGGAAGCAGCTGTACCTCCTGTAGAGTGAGTCCTCAGGCATGAGGGTGGAATTTTTCCCAGTTTCTCATAGCAGAATTGTATACAAGACAATCCATCTAGCAATAGTTCTCTTGGTGGCAGGTTTGCCCTTTCCACTTCCCCATAAGTGAGGAAAGGAAAATTACGTACCTACCGTAATTTTGATCTTCTTGGACGAGTCTCCACCACTCATTCACACTAGTGGGATTAGCGCCGGAGGCACTAAGACCCATCGGGAGCAAACTTTTTGCTGGAGGGTCGGCGCGAGAGGCGCGCGCCGCGAGCAGCGGCTCGAGCGGTAATGACCATCTCGGCGACGACCCTCCAACCGCCTCAGTACCTTTTTACCAAGGAGGTGCAGCCAACTAACGAAAGAGTAAACTCAATATTAAAAACGGACATAAGATAGTCCGTATGACCCGTGTAAGAAGGGTCAAAGAAGTCCTCACGGCCTAAAGATTTGAGGGAGTGAAGACCAATACAGCGGTGAGCTCGGGGGATGGAGGGTGGGCGTGTGAATGAGTGGTGGAGACTCGCCAAGAAGATCAAGAATTACGGTAGGTACGATTTTCCTATCTTCCTGGACATAAGTCTCCACCACTCATTCACACTAGTGGGAGAGTACCAAGCTGATAATCCCCCAAAAGGGCGGCAGGAGAGCCAGAGCTCACGCGTCTAAGATAGAAGCCCATTAAGGATAGTTCTGCCGAATGCGGAATGTCGCCTAGCATGAACATCCAGTGCATAGTGCTTAACGAAGGTATGCACTGAGCTCCAGGTGGCGGCGTTGCATATATCTGCAATTGGAACATTGCGAATTTCCGCTAGGGATGCCGCGACCGCCCTAGTAGAGTGAGCGACACTCTACCTTCTAATTTAACTTGAGCCATGGAATAGCAATGACGAAGGCATGCCACTAACCATGAAGAGATGCATCTAATAGCGACAGGTTGACCCAGCCGGTGTCGCTGAAAGAAACGAACAGTTGCTGAGTTCATGTAACATCCTTGGTTCTATCTAAATAGAACCGCAAGGCTCTCTTAACATCCAAGGAATGAAGAGCTCGCCCCTTCATTTTGGAAATTAGCTAAGTAAGCGGGAAGTACCAGAGGTTGGTTTAGATGGAATTCTGACACAACCTTGGGAAGAAATTTAGGATGAGTACGAGAACTACCTTGTCTTTATGGAATACAGTATACGGAGGGTCCGTAACCAGGGCATGTATCTCAGAGACCCCATGGGCTGAGGTAATGGCCACCAGGAAGGCAGTCTTCCAGGTAAGAAATTTTAGCTCACAGGTAGCTAAGGGTTCGAAAGGCTTCCGAGTGAGCATGTCCAGCACCAGGTTAATGTCCCAGGCTGCAACTGGACGCTTAACAGGGGGTCTGGTATGGAGAACCTTAAGAAATCTCTTCACTATAGGTAACTGAGCCAGAGTTAAGGAAGAAACCGCTCATGGAACGCTGAGATGGCACTAAGGTGAACTTTAACTGTGGAGTACTGAAGACCTAAGTTTGACAGGTCCAAAAGATACTCCAGAACCTTGCCAGGAGGACAGGAAAAGGGATTCCAAGAGGATTTTACACCAGAGAGAAAACGCTCCATTTGAAGCGTACGCTGGGTGGCTGGCTTCCGAGCAGCCAGAAGGATGTCTGAGACTCTACAGAGACGTTGAACCGATTCACTTCTATCTCTTCAGGAGCCAAGCATGAAGGTGAAGTGATTTCAGGTTGGGATGGACCAACTAACCCTGAGTCAAAAGACTGATTTGCAAAGGAAGTGGTCTCGAGAGGCTGCCAACATACTGTTGAGTAGAGGAAACCATAGTTGCCGAGGCCAGGAAGGAGCAATGAGAATCATCTTGGTCCCCTGAGACTCGAACTTGAGGAGTACTCTCTGATTAGAGGAAGCGGTGAAAGGCGTGAAGAAAGCGCTTTGTCCACCGCAGCCTGAACGCATCCTGACAGAAAATGCCAGGCCCTGGATTTCTGGAGCAGAAGAGAGGCAGTTTTATGCTGAGTGGGGATGCAAAAGGTCCAGGTCTGGAGTCCCCACTCTTGAACAGGGACCGAGCTACGGCTGGATCGAGACCACCGTGAGGGTCTGCCTCCGTTCTGCTGAGGTGATCTGCTAGGTCGCTTTGTATACCTGGCAGATAAACCGCTTGAATCAGAGACTTGTGCTCCAAGCACCACTCCCACACCCTCATTGCTTCCCTGCAAAGGGGATAAGAATGAGCACCGCTTGCTTGTTGATGTAATACATCACTGCTTTGTTGTCCGCTTGAAGGAGAATGTTCTTGTGACAAAGGACATCCTTCAGAGCTCGGATTGCATAGAGGACCGCTCTCATCTCCAGGACATTTATGTGGAGATGAGTTTCAACTGAGTCCATACACCTTGAGTGTGGAGGAGAGACAGTGAGCTCCCCATCCCATTAGCGATGCATCTGTGGTGATGGAGATCTGATGATCCGGGGAGCAAAGGGAATCCTTCCAGGAGATTGTTTCTTGAGACCACCAGGTGAGAGACCTTCAAGGGCTCCGCCACCTTGATGGGATAAGACTGGGGTGAGAGGTCGGGACCACTGAGTGGAGAGCATCCATTGGGTGGTTCTCATGTGCAGTCGGGCCAGAGGGACAGTGAAGACCGAGGACGCCATGAGACCCAACATGCGTGTATCGAGAGAGCTGTAACCGATTGGTTCTCCCTGATGTAACGGGCCATCAAGGATGTCGAGTCTTCTGTCCTCTGGAAGGAAAGCCTCTGCTGAAGAGGTGTCTAGAAGGCCCCTATGAAAAGGAGCCTCTGGGAGGGTTGCAGTTGAGATTTTTTCAAATTCAGCAGAACTCCCATGGACGTGAGAAGACGAGAAGTCGTTTGCACGGCTTCCAAAGTCCCCTTGGCCGGAAGGGCTTGCTAGAAGCCAATCGTCCAGGTAGGGAAACACTCGGAGTCCGACTTTCCTGAGATGCGCCGCGAGAACTGCACAACACTTTGTAAAAACTCGCGGCGCCGAGGATAGCCCAAAGGGCAGGACTCTGAACTGATAATGCTGACCCAAAGCTACAAACCTGAGGAATTTGCGGTGGGTCGGGTGGACGGGGATATGCTGGTAAGCATCCTGCATATCCAGAGAGGCCAGCCAGTCGTGCTGATGCAGCAAGGGTAACAGGGTACCTAGGGAAATCATCTTGAATTTCTCCCTGGGAGGAATTTGTTTAACTTTCTGAGGTCTAGAATGGGGCGATCCCCAGATTTCTTTGGAACCAGAAAGTAATGGGAGAACCTGTGTTTCGTAGATGCGGGGCACCAGTTCTATTGCCCTGTTGTTCAGAAGGCCCTGGATCTCCGCGGTGAGGAGGTTCGATTGAGAGGCCGACAACCTGGGTTGTCGCCTGGGAGGACAATTCGGGGTTTCAAGAAATTGAGAGAATAACCTCGCTAATTATCCGAAGGACCCATTTGTCCGAGGTTATGGACTTCACTGGTTGTAGAAGTACATCAGACGACCTCCCACCGGAGGAGAAAGTTCCACCTCGGCAGAGTGGATGGAACTTGGGCCAACGACTCATAAGGTAGCCTGGGAGCTTTAGGCCCCGCGCTTTCTGCCGCGTCTCTTTGAGGTTGGGCAGGTTGGCTTTATGGAAGCTTCCCCTGCCTCTGCCTCGAAAGGACTGACGACTATGAAACTGACGTCTGTTCACATGCCCCCGAGAGGGGGCAGGCGGAGGTCTGGCCAACTTAATGGCCGATCTAGTCTTCTGAGTGGCCTCTAAGGCTTGCTCCACCTGAGGGCCAAAAAGAAAGGAGCCATCAAAAGGCAGCGCCATCACCTGCTGCTGAGCATCATTCGTGAAGCCAGAAGTACGCAGCCAGGAATGGCGCCGAGTACAAATCCCCGCGGCTGCTGAGCGAGAAGCAGTGTCGAAAGCGTCCATGGCGGCTTTGACCTGTTGGTTATTGGACTCAATACCTCTAATAACGGTCAGAAGAAGCTCTGACTTGGAATCCGAATCTGGAAGAGCTTCAACCATTCTTTTCATAGAGTGCCACAGGATATACTCATACTGAGAAAAATAGCCTTGATAACTGGCAATACGCATACTTAGAGTGGAGGCAGCAAAGACTCTCTTACCTAATGTATCAATCTTACGAGACTTTGTTAATAGGTCGAGCTGTAGTAGTTTGAGGAAGAACGACCTTGTCATTCTCTGCCAGGACTACAATAGATCCGCAAAGGCTTGGGATGCCAAATGGGACGATCCTTGGGAGCTGAATACTTTATCAATGGATTTAGCCACTGAGGGAATAAGAGCAGGATTATTCCATACCATTTGAGACAGCGCCTCAAGGAAGGCTGGATCGGAGGAGTCAAACCAGGGATCTCCAAGCATGAAGATACTGGAGTCTTAATATCTTCCCAGGATCGATGTCTGTAGTCTGGAGAGAAAGAGTGATCCCAGGTTCTTCAACAGAGACTTAAAGGACAGGTCCTCGACCACAGGCTCTGTAGCAAAGAAAGATCCTGTTTCTCCACTTCATCACCCAACCGAAGGTCTGGGTCAGGCTCAACATCATCTCCTGATGGTCCAGAAAGGACTGTTTGGACAGGAAAGGAGTGAAAATTAGGAGAGGAGGAAATAGCAGAAAACAAGGAGAGTCCCGTGGCTGCCGGCGCCAGACGGCAAACGGGCTGAAGACGGCATCTAAGGAGGCGACGGCAGTCGAAGAGGCACGCGGGCCTCGAGCGCCGGCGCGCTCGCGACTAGAATGCCGAGTCGGCGCAGCCGACGACGCCACAGATGGCACCGCTGGACGACGCTTTTGGCGATCAAGCGCCTGCTGAACGGCAATTGCCGGACGCATACACCACGCAGGCGCCGGGCTTAACGAACGGCATCACCGGTGGCGCTGTGAGACCTCGGCGCTGACGGCGCTTTAGAAGACCCAGCGGCACCGTAAAACGGCGCCGACAAGCCAACAGACCCTGCCGGTGCCGGAAAAGCCCCAGAACCTGGAAAGCTAGAGAAGGAAAAACCTAGGAGATAGGGCATCTGGTGAGGCCTCGCGCCGCAGCTATGTGAGTGGGGGGAACACTTGTACGGAGTCGCCCTAACGGGCGCCACGCGGTTAGGAAGGTCCAACCACCCTACCTGATCGCCGGAGGGGCCCGAGGGCTCGAGGCAACCGAGCCAGGCAGAAGAACCAACCTCCGGCGCCCATTGCTCCATAAGAGCGCTCCACTGATGAAACTGCTCATCCGGGAGTCCTACCTATAGGCGGGAGGGACTGCGCTGTCGGAGGACTGTTTATTACCGGAAGTTGGCGACCAAGAAGGAGACCGCAACTAGCAACGATAACCGAGCCGACGCTGCAGACATACCAGAGGGCGACTTTCGAGTGATGCCTTCTTTTTGACCTGTGTGTAAGAAGAGTTCGAGGCTGAACGGTGCCGAAATGCGACCGCTTATTTTATGCCGGCTGGGGACCGCCCATCCTCCGGCATCGGACTGACCGCTGTCGGAACCCCCGCTGAGGAGAAGGAGGCTGGCTGACCCAGCCCGCTGACTGAACAGTTTCACACAAGTCTCCCTACCGCACCTGACCTGCTTATGGTCGACTCCGTTCAGTAGGCCGAGACTTCTTAAGAAAATTTAAATATTAGAAAATTTAATCGAAAATAGAATAAAATTGTTTATACTACTTATCGTGATAAAGTTAAAAAACAAACTGAAAACTATGCTTAGTTTGAAGTTTGACTCCGACAGGCTTAGCGACGCGCCACTGAAGCGCACTCGACGGCGGGAAAAAGGAACTGAGGCGTGTTGGAGGGTCGCCGAGATGGTCATTACTGCCGAGCTGCTGTCATGGGCGCCGCAGGTCTCGCGGGCGCCTGCCTCTCGCTACTGACCCTCCAGCAAAGTTTGTTCTCGATGGTCTTAGTGCCTCGGGCGCCAATCCCACTAGTGTGAATGAGTGGTGGAGACTTATGTCCAGGAAGATCGCACTGGAGGGAATCGGAGTCCTGTGACCCTTGGCACGCCTATGTAGTAGCTAAGGGCTCTTTTACATCTAAACTGTGTAGCCTCCTCTCTCCTGAGGAAGAATGATCAGTGAAGAAGACAGGAGAGACACAGACTGATTCAAGTGGAAGTCTGAAACCACTTTGGGCAAGAACCTCCTATTGTTCTAAGGACCACTTTATCTCTATGAAAGAGATAAAATCAGGTTCCACTGACAGGGCTTGCAATTCACTGATACGTCTGGCAGAGGTAATGGCTACCAAAAACACAGTTTTCCAAGTCAAGTACTTAAGCTCTGCTGAGGACATAGGCTCAAAAGGAGGTTGCATAAGTTGAGCAATGCAAACATTTAAGTCCCAGGCAGGGGCAGGATCCCTAAAGGGAGGATTGGTATGAAGCAATCCCTTGAAAAATTTACAGAACACAGGATGAGATGATAGTGAGGAAGACTTCCCCACTGACAGAAAAGCAGAAACAGCTGACAAGTGTACCTTGAGAGTAGCTGGTCTGAGGCCTAGGCCATTAAGATGGACCATATAATCCAGAACTGTAGGCAATTCAGCAGTGTCTGAGAATATGTTCTTGAACACCAAATGCTGAATCTTTCCATTTGAGACCAAATGCTGAATCTTTTCCATTTGGAGTTATAAGTCTTTCTGGTGGCAGGCTTTCGAGAGGCTTTGAGAATATCCAGAACCCCTGAGACAGATGCAAATCTGCATACTCTAACTCTTCAAGAGCCATGCCTTGAGATTGAGAGACCGAAGATTGGGGTACCAAATCCTCCCCTGAGAGGAGGTTAACAGGTTGTAATTCCTGGGAAGAGAACAGGGGAAGATGGACTGCTAGAGACAGCAACAGGGGTACCAAGGCTGGTCTGTCTGGAGCAATCAGAATCACTTTGCAAGGTTGTGACCTTATCTTGACTAGAACCTTGAACAGTAGAAGGAGGAAGGCATACAGAATTTCCCTTCCCAGTTCAAAATCAGAGCATCCAGAGGGACTGAACCCAAGACTGGGGTCTGCAACAAAACAGAGGAAGTTGGTGATTGTCTGGGGCTGCAAGAGATCTATCTCTGGAGTGCCCCACCTTGAAAAAATCACTTTCAACACTAGGGTCCAGGGACCATCGTGATGGCCCTGGGAGATCCTGCTCAGTGCATCTGCTAGCACATTGTCCTTCCCTGGAAGGTGGACTGCTATCAGAGAGGTCTGCAGGAATAAGCCAGGGACCACAATTTCATGGCTTCCGTGCACAAGGCCGTGGACTGAGTGCCTCCCTGCTTGTTGATGTACCACATGGTGGTGGTGTTGTCTGTTCTGACCTGAACCACCTTGTTCTGCACAGACTGAGAGAAAGCTTGCAGGCCAGAAAAACTGCCCTGAGTTCCAGGAGATTGATATGAAGAAGGGATTCCTGAGGGACCACAGTCCCTGGGCTGTGAGAGCCTCAGATGAGCTCCCCCACCAAAGGGAAGCATCCATGGTAAGGACCACCGAATGAGACTGAGTGACAAATGGGACCCCTTGCCTTAAATTGTCCTGATCCTGCCACCATTGAAGAGCTTGGATCAGTGTCCAAGTCACTGGAATCAGTTTGGTAAGAGGATCCTTCTTTGGGACCAAAAGGCCCTCAGATGGAACTGAATGTCCTCATCTGGAATCTTGCCCTTGGACCACTGCTGTAGAAGCTGCCATGTGGCCCAAGAGCTGAAGGAAGTGCCTTGCTGGTCGGGACACCTGAAGGCTGAAGGAAGAAGCAGTTCTATAAGAACTCTTGCCCTTTCCAGGGAAGAAAGGCTCTTGCTTTGACAGTATCTAGCTCTGCCCTATAAAGGTAAGAAGCTGCACTGGTTCGAGGAACTGACTTGGGGAGGTTGAGAAGAAATCCCAGGAAGTGAGCACTTGCTGGGTCACTTGCAGGTCTGACTTGACTTGGTCTGAGACTGACCCACTATGAGCCAGTCGTCCAGATATGGAAAATGGAAATCTTTTGCCTTCTTAAAAGGCCACTACTACTGCCAGGCACTTTGTGAAACCCTTGAGCTGATGTTAGACAAAGGGCATTGCTTTGAACTGATAATGGCCTGAGGGCAACTTGAACCTGAGGTACTTTCTGTGGGAGCACCTGATGGGGATGTGAAAGTAGGCATCTTTGAGGTCCAGGGAAGCTAGCCAGTCCCCTGGCCTCAGAGAGGGAAGAATTATTCCCAGAGTTATCATCTTGAACTTTGGTTTTAAAAGATGTTTGTTCAGGTATCTTAGGTCTAGGATGGGTCACCACTCCTGTCTTTTTGGGGTAAGGAAGTACCTGAGTACAGACCTTTGCCCCAGTGTAGGTAGGAACTCTCTCTATGGCTCTTAAGGCAGAAGAGATGAAACCTCTGCCTCTAGGGCAAGGGTTTCGAGAGACTTGCAGGTGGAAAGATCTGGCTCTCATCTTTGGAAATTTTTGAAGCTGAGAATCAGTCCCTGGCTTACTACTTCCAGGACCCACTTGTCTGAAGTAACAGACATCCAGTCCTGACGAAGTAAGCCAGCCTGCCCCTCACAGGATAGGAGAGTTGACCCGGCAGGCCCATCAGGGTGTCTGCTTGGCAGGGGCCTTAGGCTGAGGAGTGGATGCAGCCCTGCTCATCCCCTTCTGCCTCCCTCTGAAGAACCCCTCTGTGAAAAGGGAGAAGAGGCCTGTGCTTGGTAGAAAGGCCTATGAAAAGGCCTGCCCTGCCCCTAGATTGCTGCCTTTGAGGAGTTGCCTGCCTTCCTTGGCCTGTGCACTCCTATAAGTGGTCCTATATTCCTCCATCTTCTTCATGTAATTCTCTGTCTGCTCCCAAACAGAGAATTACCTTCCACAGGAAATCCATGGCCTTAGCCTGGGTGTCCTGTAGAGGCTAGTACATCTGAGCCAAGCCATTCTCCAAGAGCCACAGATGTAGCCATGACTCTTGATGACACATCATTGGAGTCCCAGCAGCATGAAACTGTACCTTAGATGCCTCAATCCCATCAGCAGCCACCTCCTCCAGCTCCTTGGCCAGCTGGGGAGGCCTGTTTAGCCAGTGCCAGTACAGTGTCCCACCTGGACTTCTGGTACCTGGCTGTATAGGCCATAATTAGCCTGCCTGAGTCCCAAAGAGGATGCCATGTATTGCTTCTTTGCCAAGGCATCCATCCTCCTGGAGTCTTTATCTGGGGTGTGTGAAGCCAAGGGAACATTAGCCCTGTCACAGGCTGCAGCCTGCACTACCCCAACATGGCTGCATTGCTGGTAGAAAAACTCTGTGTCTGAGCCTGATAAAGTATACCTCTTGTCCATTCTTCTATCAACAGGAGGTACAGAATTAGAGACTTAACATTTTTTGTGTCTGTTTCCCAAATGATTTGTGCAGGGAATAGACAGCCTCCTGGACTCTGATGTCCATCATTTCACAAAATCAGGCTCCTCTTGATCCTCTGTAGCTTCCTCCATAGGGAGCTGAGAGTTTCAGCCACTTTCCTGTAGAACAGATAGTGGGAGGGGACTCAGAGAGCCTAGGAGGGAAACACCAGAAGGTCTGTCTGGGGAGATGTCCAGTTCAATGGGCACATCAGACTTTCTGCTCCATCATAGTCATCTTGTTCATAATCCCTCCTCCTCAAATTCCGGTTCATAAAAATCTTCAGAGGCATAATCCTGAACCGGTGGAACCGACCGAACCTGAGCCCTAGCAACGGAGCCGGATCAGACGGAACCGGGCGAAGCGATTCACAATCCGAATCACTCGGCAATCTCATCAGCGGTCGGAACATGAACCTCTGGATCCGAACCGCCGATTTCTTTCCTTTTTTTGGAACCGATCCTCAGGATCGGCTCTCCTCTTGCCCGAGAAGTATCGCCTGGTCAGAGGGCATCCTCCTGGTTCGGTCGGAACGAACCGGCTGGCCATCTGGGTCAGCGGACTTCTCGGCCTCCTTTCCCTAAGTCTACCTAATCTTTTCCAGGGTAGACTTAGGAAAGTTTACAAATTTGGCAGTCTGTATCGAGGTGTTCAAACCCCAGACAACAAACACAGGTGGTGTGGGGATCGGCCTTAGCAAAGACCTCCCCACACTCACTGCAGTGTTGAAACCCAGTGGGCCTGTTTTTTTTTTTGGGTTTCTCAGACATGGCCAACCTAACCAAACTTACCCTTTTTTCAGCAACCGCCAGGCAAGACTCCCTTATCGGTTCCTAACCGTGTCACGGGTATTGGAAAAAAAGTTTTAAAACATTTTTTTTTTTAAACCGATAAGGACCGGTAACCACACACTAAAGAAAAGCACAAGAAATCAAACTAATGGATCGGTTCAGCCGAACCGATCGAACAAGTCTTACAATTTCCACAAAGTAAACAGAAAACTATCTAAGTACTCACGGTACCACAGACAGAGCCTGAACCGACAATGCGAATTAATTTTGGATTTAATCGAATAACCGACACTTTAACCGACTTTGAACCGAGCAGAAGGAGAAATCTACAGAGCGACTGTTCAGTGAGGCGGAGTAAAGAATCTGACGGTTGGGTTTCAAAGTGCTGCAGACAGAGACCTCAACCGAGCTTGAGCTCAACGTTCTATGCACTGCATAGAAAATTAACCCTATACTCTCCGGGGCAGTTTAAAGGCTGGAGCTAACTGTCAGAATACAGCAAGACTTCATGTTGTTTGATAGGGGCAAAATTTAGCAGAAGGGCAGACAGCAAGGAGAACCAGGGATAAAGGACAACCAGAGAAGGGACTGGAGTAGAACAGCTAAACAGTCTAGGGAGGTCAAATCATGGAAAGCCATGTGTGCTAATGCCAGGAGCCTTAGCAACAAGATGGAAGATCTGAGGCTGTCATGGTGCAGTCAGACTCTGACATTGTGGCCATCACTGAAACCTGGTGTAATGATAACCATGACTGGGAGATGGCCATACCTGGCTGCAACATATTCAGAAGAGACAGGGCAGGTAGGAAGGGAGGAGGAGTGGCACTGTATGTGAAAAATGACATAAGGGCCACAGAGATCCAGGAGGAACAAAATGGGGAGAGATACTGTGGGTTAAGCTGGAAGGAAAATGGGGCCAGCTATCCGACAGGTGTGGTCTATAGACCACCAGCCCAGGAGGAAGAAACAGATAGGAGTTGATGCTAGCCATCCAAAGGATGGCAGACAAGGGTGAGGTAGTACTGGTTGGAGACCTCAATATTCCAGACGTGGACTGGAGCATCCCAGCAGCAGCATCAACTAGAGCAGATTTATCCTGGACTCCTTCAGGGTGCCTTCCTCAAGCAACTGGTCATGGAACCAACTCGGCAGAAGGCAATACTGGACCTTGTGCTCACAAACAGGACAGTGTGATGGGGTAACAGTGGGGAGCACCTGGGGAACAGTGACCACCAGTCATTGTGGTTTGAAATCACAGAAAGAGCAGAACCAAACCACACAAAAACACGATCCTGGATTTTAGGGGCAGACTTTGGGAAAACGAGATACTTGAAAGAGGCATAAGGGAATGGGAGGAATGAGTTGAGGAACAGTGGCAGTATTTAAAATGGGGATTACAAGAACAACAGAATATGCATTAAGCAGGTTAGCAAGAGGAAAAGGAAGAGGAGACCATTATGGTTTTCCAAAGAGGTAGCAAAGAAAGTGAAAGCCAAAAGATTGCATTCAGGCAATACAAAAGACACAGGCAGAAGGGGATAGGGAGAAGTACCAGGAGAAGCAAAGGGAGGCAGGAGGTCAGTAAGGGAAGCCAAAGCTCAGACAGAAGAACACATTGCAAAATCAGTGGGTAGAGGGGACAAAACCTTTACAGGTACATAAGTGAAAAAGAAAGCAAAGGGAGGGATAGTGAGACTGAAGGGGAGGATGGGGGTCATGGAGGATGACAACAGTAAAGCTGACATATTGAACAGGTATTTCGCTCAGTCTTTACTGAGGAAGAGGAGGGTAATGGGTCTGAAGGAGTACAAGGTGAGAATGGTGCAGAATGGACACAAGTCCCTTTACACGAGAAAGGGTCCTGAAGGAACTGGAAGTAATAAGAGTTGATAAAGCAATGGGGCCAGATGGGTGCACCCCAGGGTCCTTAAAGAACTAAGAGAGGTGGTGGCTGAACCTCTGGCTATCCTGTTTAGCCGATCACTGGAAACAGGGAGGTACCCAAAGACTGGAGGACAGCAGATGTAGTCCCTTTATACAAAAGTGGGAACAAAGAGGAAGGGAACTACAGACCAGTCAGCCTCACCTCGGTAGTGGGGAAGATCATGGAAGCACTACTGAAGGAGAGATGGTGGAACATCTGGTTGTCAATGGACTACAGGACCCAAGGCAGGGTGTTCACCAGGGGAGGTCATGTCAGACCAACCTCGTTGAATTTTTGACTGGGTGACTAGGAGGTGATCAGGGAGGGCAGTGGACATGGCCTATCTGGACTTCAGCAAGGCCTTTGACACTGTGCCACATAGAAGACTATTACACAAACTGGGGAATATGGGTGTGGGCAGGACAGTAGTGTGGTGGGTAGGTAACTGGCTGGGCGGCAGGACACAGAGGGTGGTGGTAAATGGCTGTCACTCCACAGAGGGAAGAGTGACCAGTGGGGTACCACAGGGATCAGTGCTGGGACCGGTCCTATTCAACATCTTCATCAGTGACATTGCGCAGGACCTAGAAGGCAGAATTTCACTGTTCGCTGATGACACAAAGCTCTGTAACAGAGTAGACACACCAGAGGGTGTAGACAGAATGAGAAGGACCTGCAGAAACTTGAAGAATGGTCAGGGGTTTGGCAGTTGAAATTCAATGCAAAGAAGTGCAAGATAATGCATATGGGGCACAAAACCCTGGCACATATATCAGTTGGGGGTGAGGATATAGCATGCACCAAGCAGGAAAGGGATCTTGGGGTATCATCTCTGATGACCTCAAGGTAGGAAACAGTGTGACAAGGCAGCAGGTAAAGCAAATAGGATGCTGGGATGCATAGGCAGGCATCACCAGCAGGAAAAGGAGGTCATAATTCCACCTATACAAGACACTAGTGAGGCCCCACCTGGAGTACAGTGTACAGTTCTGAGACCTTACCACGTAAGGACATAGACAGGGTAGAGAAGGTTCAGAGGAGGGCAACAAAGATGGTGCATGGATTGCATCACAAGTCCTATGAGGACAGGTTGAAGGAACTTGAACATGTACTCCTGGAGGAGAGGAGGGAGAGGGGATATGATAGAGACATACAAGTATCTTACAGGAGGAACAGGTGCAGGAAGAAAAATTACTCACCTTATATGGAGGCAGTATAGCACAGTGGTCTAAGGCTCTGAGCTGCAAATTTGTGATCATCCAGTAGACTAGACCTTGGGTTTGAATCCCACAGCTTCCACTTGCATACTGTGTGACCCTGATAAGTCACTTAACCTCCTTGTGCTCCCCAGGTTTCTCCTGTGAAAAAAGCTTTCAGCTTAGTGTGCTATACCTGGTTAAACAACTAAATAAATTAGTAATGTTGTTTCTTCTAATGGAGTCTTGTTATATTATGACAATTGCAGTTTGTCCCAGCCTTAGAACTGCTCCGAGGTGAAAGAGTTAACTTCCATGCTATGCATGGAACTTAGAGCGAGCTCGTTAGAAAAGCTCTGTCTGGATAATTTCAAACTAAACTGTCAGATCTTTACGAGCAAAACTCACTAAGGTTCTGTGTGAAGCTGTAACCTACACTAGCCAACTGGCTACTTAAATATTAACACATTTTCCTGGTCCCAACACCAAGACTCAAGTCAGGGGACCAGAAAATAAGATAAGATAAAATAAAACACAACACCCAAACACCCCAAAAAGAAGGGTGGAAAACACAAGATGGGCATCAATAAGTGCTAACACTGGACTGCCCACCCCATCCCTAAAGTAGAAGTTCTGAGAGGGCAGGCTGGGGAGGTATACATATAGCAAGACTCCATTAGAAGAAACAACATTACTAAGGTGAGTAATTTTTTCTTCAAACAACATGAAGTCTTGCTATATTATGACAATTGCAGATTACACAGCAGTACCTCCATGGAGGAGGGACAGAACCCACTTAGGAATAGGCTCTGAAGCACAGTTGTGCTAACCGAGCATCCCTCCTGGCCTGAATGTCCAGGAGTAATGCTTGTGAAAGTGTGTACTGTTTTCCAAGTAGCTGCTTGACATATCTCTAAGATAGGATGTCCCTGGCAGCAGCTAGGACGCAGCTGTACCTCTGGTAGAGTGAGCCCTCAGGCCTGAAGGGGAACCTACCCAGTTTTGATAGCAAAATTGGATACAAGAGACAATCCACCTGGCAATGGATCTCTTAGTGGCAGGTTTCCTTTCCCAACCTCACCATAAGTGAGAAAGAGTTGGAGGAGTCAAACCTGTGACCCTTGGTACGCCTATGTAGTAACTAAGGGCCCTCTAACATCTGTTGTGCAGCCTCCTCTCACCAGAGGAGGAATGGTCAGTGAAGAACACTGGAAGAGAAATAGATTGATTAAGGTGGAAATCTGAAACCACCTTAGGCAAAACTTCCTGTTAGTCCTGAGGACTACCTTATCCCTGTGAAAGGAAATAAAGTCAGTCTCCACTGATAAAGCTTGTAACTCACTTATGCGCCTGGCAGAAGTGATGGCTACTAGAAATACAGTTTTCCAAGTCAATACTTAAGCTCTGTCAAGACAGAGGTTCAAAGGGGTTGCATCAGCTGAGCAATGCAAACATTAAGATCCCAGGCAGGGGCAGGGTCCCTGAATGGTGGATTGGTATGAAGCAATCCCCTGAAAAACTTGGAAAATACAGGGTGAGCAGAGAGAGAAGAGGGCTTCCCTGCTGAAATAAAAGCAGAGACAGCTGCCAAATGCACTTTCAGGGTAGCTGGTCTCAGTCCCAAAGAATTAAGATGGACCATATGTGCAAAACAGTGGGCAAATCAGCAGATTCTGGAAATATGCTTCCCAGAGCACCATATGGAAAACCTTTTCCATTTAGAGTTATAAGTAGCCCTAGTGGAAGGCTTCCTAGAAGCTTTCAAAATTTCGAGAACACCTTGAGAAAGGTGTAGGTCAGCAAACTCTAACTCCTCAACAGCCAGGCCTTGAGGTTGAGGGATTTGAGATTCGGATACCAAACTCTCCCCTGGGCACAGGTTAACAAATTGTGGTTCCTGGGGAGACACAGGGGAAGATGGACTGCTAAGGACAGAAGGAGTGGGTACCAGGGCTGTCTGGCCCAATCTGGAGCAATCAGAATCATCTTGCAGGGCTGAGATCTGATTTTGACTAGCACCTTGAACAGGAGAGGAAGGGGAAGGCATAGAGAAACTTCCCTTCCCAATCGAGGAGGAAGGCATCCAGGGGGACTGAGCCCAACACTGGGGGCCTGCAACAAAAAAGTGGAAGTTGATGATTGTCTGGGGCTGCAAAAAGATCTATCTGAGGGGTGCCCCACCTGGCAAAAACTATCCCCAGTACTCGAGGATCCAGTGACCATTCGTGATGGCCCTGGGAAATCCTGCTGAGAGCATCTGCCAGGACATTGTCCTTGCCTGGGAGGTGAACTGCTATGAGGGAGGTGTTCAGGGAATAAGCCAGAGACCACAACTTCATTGCCTCGGTGCACAAGGCCGAAGACCAAGTGCCCCCTTGTTTGTTGATGTACCACATTGTAGTGGTGTTGTCTGTTCTGACCTGTACCACTTTGTTCTGAACAGATGCAGAAAAACCTGAAGTGCTAGAAAACAGCTCTGAGTTCCAACAGATTGATGTGGGCAGAGATTCCTGAGGGACCACAATCCCTGGGTGGAGAGGTAGCCCATGTGAGCTCCCCATCCCAAAAGGGACGCATCTGTAGTGAGGTCAAGGAGATAGAGGATGAAGGGAACCCTTGTCTCAGATTGCTCTGATCCTGCCACCACTGAAGGGCCTGGATCAGGGTTCGAGTTACTGGGATCAACTTGGATAGGGGATCTCTTCTTTGAGACCAAAGGCTCTCAAATGGAACTGAATGTTCCTCATCTGAAATCTTGCTCCTTGCACTACAGCTGTGGAAGCAGCCATGTGTCCTAGGAGCTGTAAATGCCTTGCCAGTCGAGAGACCTGCAGGGTGAAGGAGGAGGCCAGGGCCACCAGGGTCCTTACCCTTCCTAGGGAAGGAAGGCTCTGGCCTGCTTTGTGTCCAGTTCTGCCTATGAAAGTGAGTACCTGGACAGGTTCTAAAACTGACTTTGAAAGATTGAGAAGAAAGTCTAGAGAGGCAAGCAGCTGCTGGGTAACCTGCAGGTGTGATTTGACCTGGTCTGGAGACTGACCCACAATGAGCCAGTCGTCAGGTAGGGAAAGATGGCAATCTTTGCCTTCTTAAATGAGCAACTGCTACCGCCAGGCATTTTGTGAATACCCTTGGGGCAGAGGTAAGGTCAAGGGCATTGCTCTGAACTGATACTGGCCTGAGGGCAGTTCGAATCTAAGGTACTTTCGTGGGAGCTTCTGATAAGAACATGGAAGTAGGCATGCTTGAGGTCCAGAAGCTAGCCAGTCCCCTGGCCTTAGGGAGGGTAAAATCATTCCCAGAGTCACCATTTTGAATTTTGGTGTTAAAAGGTGCTTGTTCTGATATCTTAGGTCCAGGATGGGCCGCCATTCTCCTGTCTTTTTTGGGGTAAGGAAGTACCTGGAGTACAGTCCCTTGCCCTGGTGTAGGGGAGAAATCCTTTCTACAGCTCTGAAAGCCAGGAGGGTTGAGACTTCTGTTTCCAAAGCAAGAGTCTCTAGAGGATTTGCAGGTGGAAAAGATCTGATTCTCATCTTTGGAAATTTTTTGAAGCTGAGAACCAGACCCTGGCTTACTACTTCCAGGACCCACTTGTCTGAAGTTAAAGACTCCCAGTCCTGGACGAAGTAAGCCAGCCTGCCCCCTACAGATAATGGAGAATCGGCCCTGGGCATCCCATCAGGGTGCCTGTTTGGCAGGGGCTTTAGGCTGAGGGGTGGGAGCAGGCCTGCTCATACCCCGTCTGCCTCTCTCTCTGAAGAACCCCCTCTGAACGTAAGCTGAAGAGGCGGCCTGGGTTTGGTAAAAAGGTCTGTGAAAAGGCCTGCCTCTAACCCTGGGGGTCTGCCTCTGAGGAGTGGCTTGCTGTTCCTTGGCTTGTACACTCCTATAAGTGGTTCTATATTCATCCATTTTCTTCATATAGTTCTCTCTCTGCTCCCCAAACAGAGAATTTCCCACCACAGGAAAATCCATGGCCTTAGCCTGGGTATCCTGTGACAGACTAGTACACCTGAGCCAAGCCAATCTACGAAAAGCCACAGATGTAGCCATGACTCTACAGGATACATCTTTAGAATCCACTGCAGCATGGAATTGCACCTTAGATGCCTCAATACCATCAGCAGCCACCTGTTCCAGCTCCTTGGCAAGCTGGCAAGGGCCTGTTTGGCTAAAGCCATGACAGTATCCCATCTAGATTTCTGGTATCTTGCAACATAGGCTATCTAATTTGCCTGTCTGAGTCCCAAGGACGCTGCCATGTATTGTTTTTTAGCCATGGCATCAATCTTCCTGGAGTCCTTGTCAGGAGGATGTGAAGCCAGGGAATATTAGTCTTATCACAGGCTGCAGCCTGAACTACCCCAACATGGCTGCATTGCTGTGAAAGAAATTATGTATCAGGATCCTGATAAGGTGTACCCCTGTCCATCTTTTTATCCACAGGAGGCACAGAATTAGGAGCTTTTAAAATTGTTATTGTTTGTTTCCTGAAGGATTTATGTAAAGGAATAGACAATCTCCTGGACTCTGGGATATCCATCATCTCCACAAAGTCAGGCTCCTCTTGCTCATCCACAGCTTCCTCCAAAGGGAGCTGGAGGGTTTCAGCAACTTTTTTATAAAACAGAAAATGAGAAGGGGACTCAGAAAGCCTAGGGGGAGACTCTCCTAAAGGTCTGTCTGAGGAGATGTCCGGTTCAATGGGCACATCCAGACTTTCAAAATCACATTCACACTGTTCATAATCATCCTCCCCCTCCTCTGGTTCATAAAACTCCTCTATGTCATATTCTTGAACCAGTGGAACCGGCCGAACCGACCTTTTGCCAGATAGTGGCGGTTCGGACGGAACCGGGGAAAGCGACTGGACAATTTGGATTGCTTTGGCTATCTCTGCAGCAGTTGGAGAAGGAATTTTTGGACTCCACACCTGCTGATTTTCTAGTTCTCTTTGCTGGAACTGGCTCCTTTGAGTCAGCTTTCGTTGCCGAGAGTCTCGCCCTGGTCAGAGGGCACTCCCCCAACCGGACTGGCCATCCAGGTCAGCGAACTTTTGTCTCTCGTCCCCTGGAGCCTACCAACTCTCTTATCTAGGGTAGCTGCAGGGAAATTCTTGCAAATCTGGCAGTCTGCATTGAGGTGGTCAAATCCCAGACAATAAACACATGTGGTGTATGGGTCAGCCTTGGCAAAGGCTTCCCCACAGACACTACAGTGTTGAAACCCAGTGGGCCCGGTTTTTCTTTTGGGTTTCTCAGACATAATGCCAGCCTAACCAAAAACTTGCCCTTTTCTGGCAAATGCCAGGCAAGACACCCTTATCGGTTCCCAACCGTGTCACAGGTCGTGGAAAAAACCGTAATGAAATCCATTTTTTAGAACCGATAAGAACCGGAACCGCACTCTAAATAGCTTTAAATGAATTTAGAAAAAGTTTTAAACAACCTGATCGGTTCAAACCGAACCGATAAACATTTACAAGTTCCACACAGAAATAAACCTGTCTATTACTTACAATACCACAGACAGAGCTTGAACTGATCGGTTTGCGGTTAAAATAATTATAATCGTGGTTGAATTTAACCGAGAAAAACACTTTTAAACAGAGAAATGAACCGAGCAGTAGGAGGAATCTCCAGAGCGACTGTTCAGTGAGGCGGAGTAAAGAATCTGACAGTTTCAGTTTGAAATTATCCAGACAGAGCTTTTCTAACCGAGTCAGGCTTCCACGTTCCATGCATGGCATGGAAGCAAACTCTTTCACCTCCGGAGCAGTTCTAAGGCTGGGACAAACTGCAATTGTCATACTATAGCAAGACTTCATGTTGTTTGAATACACTATTTTTAAGCGAAAAAGATGTTCCAGGACTAGAGGGCATGGGATGAAGTTGGAGGGAGGACTATTCAGAGGAAACGTGAGGAAGAATTTCTTCACAGAATGGGTGGTGGACAAGTGGAACACCTTGCCAGAGGAAGTGGTGGGGCAGAAATAATCACGGATTTAAGAATACATGGGATAGACATAAAGGAATTCTGGAGGTAAGGGGCAACAGACTTCTAGGAAAACAAACAACTTACAAGCTGAAATGGGCAGACTGGGTGGGCCACAGGCCCTTATCTGACGACACTGTCTAAGTATCTATGTATTAAAGATTTAGCGGTCAGTTTGAGTGAAAAAGTGAACGGTTCAGAAACCGACAATTTTTAAACAGAACTGCAGTTCCGATTGGTTCAGGAACCGAGAACCACTATTAGAACAGAACACCTTGGTTCAAAATGAGTAGATTTAAATGTTTTTAAAAGAAAAACACTCAGAAACTTACCTAAAGTCCTTTTGAAATTTTAACAAGCATTCGGCTGCCCTATGCTTCAAAGGAACTGCGAAGTTCCGATAAAAAAACTAAATAACTTACAAATGAGGTAAAATTGCTAAAACTCAGTAAGAATAAGGCAGTAATGAAACATTAAGGCAAAATACTTGTTTCTTTTGTTCTTATGCACAATTTAGACGATTTTGATAGAGAGACTCAGGTGTCTGAACTTTGCAGCGGAGACAGAAAATCTGAGGTATAATCCAGGCAGTTAGAATAGGGCAGTTTGAAAATGAATGCATGAGCTAAACATTCCATAATTAGCATAGCATTCTATTTGATTCTGAGGCAGTGCTGATTTAAAGGGCACTGCAAAGAGTAATAATATTAGTGGATTCCTGGGGTTAGAATAACTGTTTATCCTGCCAGTGATCTTTAGTGTGAGATATGTAATAGCTCAGAGCTCTCTTTACTTCAAGACTGTGGAGTCTACACTCACCTGAAGTAGAATGCTCAGAGAAAAACACTAATAGTGTAATAGACTGATTCAAATGAAAATCTGACACCACCCTGGGGAGGAATTTTCTATTTGTTCTGAGTATCAGTGTCATTGTGAAAAGACAAATAGTCCTTTTCTACACATAGGGCCTGGAGCTCACTTATTCTTCCAGCAGAAGTCATAGCCACTAAAAATAGTTTTCCATGTAACATACTGGAGGTGTGCTGAAGACATGGGTTCAAAAGGTGGCCTCATAAGTTGAGCATTACAAATGTTCAAGTCCCACCCAGGGACAAGTTCCCTAATGGGTGGGTATGTGTGACACATGCCTTTGAAAAACTTCTTGAAAATAGGATCAGCTGCTATAGAAGTGGCTTTACCCACTGAAATGTAAGCAGAAATAGATGCCAAGTGAACACTCAGGGAAGTATGCTTAAGGCCCTGCTCATGCAATAAAGTAAGATACTTGAGGAGAGTTGAAATTCCTGCTGAGGTAGGTTCAATGCTGTGCAGATTGCACCAAGAGAGCAACCTTTTCCATTTAGTTGAAGAGGTTCTTAGTGGAAGGTTTTCTATACCCCTTAAGAATGTGTAAAACTGCTTGGAAGAGATTCAGGTTTGCAAATTCTATGTTTTCAAGAGCCAAGTCCTGAGACAGAGGGAGTGGAGGCTGGGATACCCTATTTTCCCTTGGTGGGAGGTCAATAGGTTGTGCCTCTGAGGAAGACGTATCGGTCTGGATACCAACATGGATAACAGGAGAGGGTACCAATGCTGTCTGGGCCAGTCTGAGGCGATAAGGATCACTGAAGCAGACTGGGACCTGAGCTTGATCAGGACTCTGAGAATAAGAGGGAAGGGAGAGAAAGCACACAGGCTTCTGCCAAACCAATCCAGTACCATGGCATCCCACTGAGATTGTGCCCCTGGCTGGGGGCTTGCAACAAAAAAGTGGTAGTTTTGGTTCTCTGGAGAGGCAAAGAATTCCACTTCTGGGGTACTCCGCCTTCTGAATACTGAATTTGCCACTTGTGTGTCCAAGGACCCTCACTGATTCTGCTGAGGGCATCTGCTAGAATGTTGTTCTTCCCTGGGACATGGACTGCTTGCAGAGTTAATTTTAGAGAGTATGCAAGATCCCCAGTATCATGGCCTCTGAGCAGAGGATCTGATCTTGTACCTCCCTGCTTGTTTATATAGTACATTGTTGTGGTATTGTCTTTCCTGACTTGTACCACCTTGCCTTGCACCAAATGAGCAAAGGCCTGTACAGCTAGAAGTACAGCTTGGAGCTTTAAGAGATTTATGTGCAGAATGGATTCTGCCTCGGACCAAGTTCCATGGATGGTGTGTTCCCCCATGTGGGTGCCCCATCCCAATAGAGAAGCATCTGTTGTAAGAATGAAGGAAGGGTTCTCCTTTTGAAAAGAGACCCCTTGCCTTAAGTTGTCTGAATTTTTCCACCACTGTAAGGCTTGAATAACAGCCTCTGTTACTGGGATGAGTTTTGACAATTTCTCTCTTTTCTGTGACTAATGAGACCTGAGGTGAGACTGCAAGTCTCATTCTGTATCTTGCCCCGATACAGCACCTGTTGGTGCAGCTATATGACCCATAATTTGCAGGTAGTGTCTCGCTGGACATGGCTGGTTTAGTTTGAAAGCAGCAGCCAGGTCAAAAATACTTTGCACCCTGTCCTGAGGGAGGAAAGCTCTTCCCTGAATAGTATCCAGCTCTGCTCCTATGAATTGAAACACCTGAACAGGGGTAAGGACAGACTTTTCCCGATTTATCAGGAATCCCAGGGATTGCATGAGATGCACTGCTGATTGGAAGTGCTCCAAAACCTGTTGTGGGGACTTTCCCACAACCAGCCAATCGTCCAGACAAGGGAAGACTAGAATACCAGACCTTTTTAGATGTGCCACTACTACAGCTAGGCACTTTGTGAATTCCCTTGGGGCTGAGGTCAGACCAAAGGGAAGAGAAGTGAACTAAGAAAAAATGACTTAACATAGTAATCTTCTTTCTTCCCAGTGATGCTCAGACATTCATAACTTTGTGCAGTCATCCTGATGGGTTGGACTGCCTGGAGAGATGGAACACATGCAAATGATGGAATTCTTTGCACGTGAGCATCTTTCAAATACTGCCTCTACCAACTGTAGTGTTCTAAACCCTTCAGATTTGTAAGAAGCCTGGAAGTCAGGCAACATGGAAAAATCCGACATCTAATTAATAAACATTTTTTTAGGATTAGACTAATAAAAACTTGTTACAAAAACCTCCAAGGGAGGAACTATATCTATATATAATAATGATGTTCATCATACACTGAGAAAACTAGTAAGAGAGACGGAAAACTCTGTTAAAATCTATCAAGCATAGAGAAAATGTATCCAGAAGGAATGGCTATGTGGCACTAGCATGCTGAATGCAGAGGCTGAAGTTCTGGAAGGAGGATGGGAGGGAGTTATGAATGTCTGAGCATCACTGGGAAGAAAGAAGATTACTATGGTAGGTAAATTTTCTTCTAACCCCAGTGATGCTCAGACTATCTATAACTTTGTGCAGATCATCAAGCAGTACTCTGGTGGTGGGCAAGAACTTATTTTGAAACAGACTTTGCAGGACTGCTGTGCCAAATTTGGCATCACTTCTGGACAAAATATCTAAATTATAATGCTTTGTAAAGGTGTGTACTGATTTCCAAGTAGCTGCTTTACAAATGTCCAACAATGGCACCTCCCTAGCAGCTGCAATAGTGGCAGCTGTTCCTCTTGTTGAATAAGCCCTGAGCCCAGCTGAGGACACTCTACCTGCTTTAGTGCAGCAGAATTGAATACACTGGACAATCCACCGAGAAATGGATCTTTTTGAGGCTGGTTTGCCCATTCCAACATCCCCATATGTAAGGAAGAAAAAAATTACTCACCTTAGTAATGTTGTTTCTTCTAATGGAGTCTTGCTATATTATGACAATTGCAGTTTGTCCCACCATTAGAACTGCTCCGGAGGTGAAAGAGTTAACTTCCATGCCAGGCATGGATCTCAGAGCGCGAGCTCGGTTAGAGAAGTTCTGTCTGGATAATTTCAAACTGGAACTGTCAGATCTTTACGAGCAAAACTCACTAAGGTTCTGTGTGGAAGCTGTAACCTACACTAGCCAACTGGCTACTTAAATATTGACACATTTTCCTGGTCCCAATACCAAGACTCAAGTCAGGGGACCAGAAAATAAGATAAGATAAAATAAAACACAACAGCCCAACACCCCAAAAAGAAGGGGTGGAAAACATAAATGGGCATAAACAAGTGCTAACACTGGACTGCCCACCCATACCCAAGTAGAAGTTCTGAGAGGGGCAGACTGGGGGGGAGGTCATAATATAGCAAGACTCCATTAGAAGAAACAACATTACTAAGGTGAGTAATTTTTTCTTCAAACAACATGAAGTCTTGCTATATTATGACAATTGCAGACTACACAGCAGTACCTCCATGGAGGAGGGACAGAACCTACTTAGGGAATAGGCTCTGAAGCATGGCTGTGCCAAACCGAGCATCCCTCCTGGTCTGGATATCCAGGGAGTAATGCCTGGTGAAAGTGTGTACCGTTTTCCAAGTAGCTGCTTGACATATCTCTAAGATAGGGATGTCTCTGGCAGCAGCTAGAGACGCAGCTGTACCTCTGGTAGAGTGAGCCCTCAGGCCTGAAGGGGGAACCTTTCCCAGTTTTTGATAACAAAATTGGATACAAGAGACAATCCACCTGGCAATGGATCTCTTAGTGGCAGGTTTCCTCTTTCCCAACCTCACCATAAGTGAGAAAAAGTTGGAGGGATTCGAACCTGTGACCCTTGGTACGCTCTATATAGTAACTTAGGGCCCTCTTAACATCTAAGCTGTGTTAGAAACACAAATAGTTATTGCATCATACAGTAGCCTCATAGTCCTCAAAATAAAACTTAACAGCAGTATTAAACCAAACAAAACAAAGAAAATTCAATAAGAAAAATAAAAGTATTTCAACCATACTTCCTGCAGTCCCTTTCTAAAGGGAAGAAAACCGTATCTTGTACAACAAAGAAAAACATTTGTGCATACTGATCCCCACCAAAATATATGATACATATCTGTCCTTTTACTTATCCCTTCCCCCCACCCCAGCAAGTTGGGTAGATAGTGTTATTGTCTCATTAAAACAAACCCAGTGTTAATTGTACACAAAATAATATTCAAACCCTAAAAAGAAAAAAAAATTATAGAAAACAAAAAAAATATTACAGTCATATCTCTTCTGATATGTTTCACACTAAAGTCATATAGAAACCAAAATCTCAAAACTTCTAACAGAAATGACTATTCCCCTTTGTTTCCCACAAAGGGAGTACAGGAGTCTGAAATTAAACCATACATAATCAATATATTGTCATATTAGTTTGTGGACACCTAGAAATGAATAGTGCAGCTTACAAGATCTTGAAATTAAGACATAAGCCTCACACCTGATCAAAATGTTCCCAATACTGTAACCAAACATCATGACTAAAATGCAAGCATTCAGAGTACCTATATTGTCACAAATCAGTAAGTAACATATAAAAAGATCTGTTACAGGGATTACATTTTGTTGAAGACCAACGACACGCTTATCCTGATCCAATATAAAAATGAACCATAATCATACGTAAAGTACTATGATCAAAATTTACTGCATGAGGGATAATCCCATAAAACAGTAAATCTAGGTCCAGGGTAATTGTACATCCCATTTCCAGCTATCCTTTACCACATCCCAAAAATACAAAACATAGGGACAGAAAAAGTATAAATGGTCCATAGTTTCTATCTTCAACACATAAGTCACCCTTGGACAATACCATACATGTAACTGTTTATGTTTCTGATTTCCCTTAACGTTAATTTTCCCATGAATCCCTAACCAGGCCGTATCCCACATTTTGTCAGGAATCTTACCATCTGTTGTCTATGCTGAAATAGAGTTCTGATTTTTGACTGAAAATCCCTCAAAGGGTAGTCCATAAAACAATACAACAAAACCTCTGAATACAGCAGTTTCCTGGGTATTTTCTGTACTGTCCTGTAACGAATCTTCCATTTCTTAATAATGTCACAAATTCCCGCCCACATACTAATTAAACGTGGACAATGTTTATTCTTATGGATAAACTTATCTTCCTGCCATTCAAACAAAATTCCTTGAAGAATTGGAAGCCCCCAATGTGCCCACAAATGAGCGCTCCCCTTTATCAAAGGAAGTAAATTATTATATAGAAAACAGTAAAAAAATAGGCTCGGATTTACCATTTTTACCCCATCCTCTTTAATATCCTTATGTAAAATATTTTGTTTTATGAGGTTAAGTCGGCTACCCAGAAACAAGACAAAAAAAAAAACAAGTCAACACTTTCATTTCTACTCTTTTGGGAATGGGAATGGGAAAAATTGAACTAAGAAACAAAAAGACCGGAATCAAAAACGAGTTAATTAAATAAATTATTTTTTTCTTTGAAGTCTTCCAAACGTTCCAGCGGGCCACTTGTTCAGTTACCACCAGTAAGGATCTGTCCCAATTAACCCGCTGCATCATCACCTCCAAAATAAAGCCCTAACATTTTACAAGGGGTTTTAGCTACCGGGATGCCTGCTACTACCTCTAACGGCTGTGAAAACCCTTTTAGATTCAGACACTTAGTTTTCTCAAGATTAAGTTTAGCCCAATCGTATCACCTACAGCACGTAAAAGGTCATAAGCTATTTGAAGAGATCTCAAATTCTGAGCCAATAAACAAAGGTCGTCGGCATAAGCAATAATCTTAAGATTCTGTGAGGCGGCTGCTCCAAGACCAAAATTAAAGGAGATCTCTGGAGAAGTCGTATCACTGGGTCAATGTTAAATACATATAGTAGGGCTCAGGGACAACCTGATGCACTCCTTTCTAATCCCACATTTTGGTCCCAATCTACCATTCGCATAGGGCCGTACATAAGCAAGAACATAACATAATTGTAACCAATGTATAAAAAGATCCGGAATCCTGTAAGCACTCAAACATTGCCACAAAAAGGAATGAGAGACCCCATCAAATGCCTTTGCTTGGTTTAAACTCTCTATAAAACCCCCCTTTCTGCTCATCCATCATCCTGCTTACATCTCTGGTTGTTAATTCCCTTAACAGTAATAGGGCATCTGTAGTACGCCTCCCATGGACTGAACAGAATTGTGCAGAACAAATCAAATCTTCCAGAACTGAAGCCAATCTATTCCTAATAGTTTGGTAAATATTTTAAAATCCACATTCAGCAACATTATGGGACGCCAGTTTGAAATGTTCAAATTTAGTCCTGATTTAGATAAAAAAATGAAAAGACCCTCATACATCTTTGTGGGTAAACACTGATCTATCAGAAAAAAATTATAAATTACTAATAATTCTATCAGTGTAATCTCCCAAAGAACTGTATTAAAATCTCCTGGAAGGCCATCTGAACTGGGAGAAACAGTTTCAGAGGCCTTGAATTACCTTTTGTAATTCCAATGCTGAAAAGGGGATTATCTAGGAGTCCATTTGTTCTGGGGTTAAATGCGGAAGGTGTGCCGCTTGTAACAATAGTGGTGTAAATGAAGAATCTGGCACCAATGTCCCAAAAGTATTAATAATATGATTCTCCAATATACTCATAATACCCTCATTATCCTCAATAAGCAAACCCTTTGCAGAAAGCAGTCTGGTAAAACCTTTCCTTTCCTTCCTTTTTGACTATCTAAAAAGGATTTGTGGATTCTGCTTTCCCATGCAGCTTTAGCTACCAGACGTAAATGCTGGCATATATGTCTACCAACCTCCGCACTTACCCCATACTGCACTTCTGCCTTGTCTCCCTGTCAAACCTAGTCCCTTAGTCAGTGACTGTCACCCATGTATAGTTAGCACAATCCAGGTCTAAACCTTACTCCTTGTTCTCCATTCGCTTCTAAACCTTTCCTATACTGTTTCCCTACTTCATGTACCCCCCCTTAAATACAAGGCAGTTTAAAGCCCTGTAAGCAATGTGTAACTCTAATTTGAGTCAAGGCAACTAATGTAAGTAATGGATGTATGTAATCAATGTATGTAATGTTACTCTCAATTCATGACTCCAATGTGTAACTCAATGCTATGCATCATGTACTCTCTACTCTCTCTCTGCACCTCCCCCCCTCCCCCGGACGCACCGTGAGACGAGCATCTTGTTGCTCAGTGTGCCTTTCCTGGTGAAACATTTCAGTAAATAAATAAATGTGTACCAAATGACTGCTCTTTTTGTAGGGAAAGAAGTCTATCATACTGGTATTTAGACATTTCAAGTTTCAAGGTCCCAGTTTCCTCTGTGTATTGTCTGGACAATAAACCTTGTAAATCACTTTGAAGCTCAAGTATCTGGCATGGGAGGTGGAGCACAGTACCCAATACTGAAGGAACCATATTAAACATTGTTTCAAATCCTCCCACCACTGACTAGTCTCCCCCTCATATAAAAAGAGAGTTGTGCATTTAGCCTGAATAATGGAAGCCAATTCTTGCTTAATATCTGGATCAGTCAACAAAGAAGCATTTAGTCTCCAGAAGCCAGGCCCCGTTTCCCTCGGTGGTGGTAATGCAATCTGCACTTCAATAAGCGTATGATCAGATGTTTCTATAGGCAATTTAAATGTCCGAAAAACAAAGTGTGTTTAAAAAAAAATGCAATCAATCCAGGAAGAAAGTGTTCCTTTATAATAAGTAGGACAAACTCTTCGCTTCCCACTAACATGGGCATCCTTTAAACCAGCCTGTCCCACTATTTTTGAAAGGAAGGTTTGTCACAGTATTGCTTCCCATCTAGGTTATGCTGCTGAAAGTTGACATTAAATCCATCCCCAAAAATCTGCCTGCTAATATGCAGAAAAGGTTGAACCTTTGTCAATAGTTCAATATGGAGGGCTTTGGATTGCGGACCATAGATATTCAACAATCTACATCGGAAAGAATATATTTCAATATCCAATAAAAATGCCCGACCAGGCTCTATATCTACTAGCCAAAAATCTTGAACATTTGGGGTAGAAATACAGATTCCAACCCCACAACAGGCCTCAGTACCCATCAACCAATATGAAGACCCCCCAACTACACTCCTGGGAAGCCCTGGTAATCTCTTCAATGGTATGGAGTCTCGTATCCTGTAAAAAAAACCAAAAAAACAAGACTTCAAAATGCATCTGATGTAGAATAGCAAAAGTAGTAGAATGTTTTACAGGTGATTTTACACTGTTAACATTCAGGCTTGCAAGCCACAGCTGGGTAGGCTCGTGGTGGGGGGGTTATATTCACACTTGATCTGGTAATCCATTTGTGAGGCTCTTGGGATGAAGGTCACTCAGGCTGAGACCCCAAATCGCCTCCGTTTCCATAGGTGTTCTAAATCCACCCTATTTCCCCATATTGAGAAAGTGGCAAAGCAGTTTGGAAAGGGGTAATGGGGAGAAAGTTATATCAGTTAGTGCCCACTTAGGTCTTACATGCCCTGGAGAAAGGAAAAGAAGAGGCAGAGTTACCATTTCTGAAGACTCTTGTGAATCGAGACCCGGTTCCCTATATCCGGAAACTCTTCAATAATAATGTTGGGTGGGGTGCAAGATTCCTTCTGAGGCCAATTCAAAAAGATTGATAAAGCAGTGCGGGGGGGGGTGGATTCCTGGGCTATAACCTTGGAAGAACTCTGTGGTGGATCAGGAAGTGGTTCTCCGAGCAGAAGTACAGCCAAGACTTGTACTTTCTGAGGAAACCTTTCTCTCTCTGTGCATGAGGTGCTAAAGGCCTTTCCACTGATGGTGATCTGGGCCTAGATGGCAGAGCTCTAGCCCTGTGCCCAGCCCCCCCCTCTGCCCCTACCCGTGTCTGGTATGTGAGGTATATTCTGTATCATTCTCCTGTGCCCGACGAAAGGAGCGTCTGGCTTGGGATAGCAAATAATCCTGATCTGAGGCACCGTCTGAATTGTGAGCAGCCCATGGACAGTCACGAAAAGCATGTTCATCATCCCCACAAAGATTACAACTTAGAGGGGCTATACACTGTGCTGCTGTGTGGCCAATAACCCCACACTGGAACCATTTGATCTTATCACAGTCTGTGTTTAAGTGGGACAATGACCCACAGCAATAGCAGCTTTTGGGCTGACCTGCATAAAACAGAATACCTTCATCTCCCCCCCCCTGCAAAAAAAGAGCTTGGCAAATATTGCATGCCCTGGTCAGTTTGTTTTAACTGAATCCGGAATGTCCAACCCCCCCATCTAGAAACCACTGCCATCCATGATTGGATTAGGATGGCCAAAAATAGTACAGCGTTTCTCCATCCAGAAGGTCATATCGTTAATGTCAATACCTTCCTTACAAAAAAGCAATTTAACTGTTTTAATTGTAGGCTTGGTAATGGGAAAGGCCAGAAAGTCCTTCCAATCTTCAGCCTCCTTAACATTATAATATAACCTCCAGAATTTATCCAGTGATGCCACTGTACAGAAACTTACATCATAACAGCGGTCCCCTGGAGAGTGAATAAATGCATATACCTCCACTGGGGTAAAACCCATAGAGTCTGAGTAATGTTTTACCCACCCAAAGTCTATCTGGTGTAATAGGGGCCAAACCTTTGTACCTTAGATGGACTACAAACCATCCTTAAGCCACTGCAGCAGGTGTATGAAACAAACCTTCAAAAGATTTAGGGCATTGGTTTCCCGACTGTGGGTCAGGTACCCCCGCTCCCCTGTGTGCCTCCACCCTAGTCCCCATTCACTATACCTGTTTGTCTTGAACTCGACTCCATCTCGAGACCTTCAGCTTCTCCAGAAAGATCAGAGTGGTTGGAAACCATTGATTGTTTCTAGGCAAACCAACATCAGGCAAGTCCTTTACCGTAGGAGCAGCGTCTGGCGCAGCAACTATCTCCGCTGCCACATCTTCACCCCATGCAGCTGCAACTGTACAATTTGGGACTTAACTTGGTGTGGAGACTTTACTTGCTCCACAGGTACCGCGTTTGTTTCTTTCACATCCAAAACTGAATAGTCCGGGAACCCAGAATAGGTATAGATGGATCAGGGACCCATTGATTATTTGGGTAGAGCCATCCTGCTTGTTGTAGCACACATCCCAGGGTCCAATCCAACAGAGTGCCACTAAAGATTATCTCATCCTCAGGAGGGACTAATGATAGGTTCTTGTCAGCTTTTTCCAAAGGTAGTCCTTGAAGAGATTCTGGGCCAGAGCCTTCTGGCAAGATGTTTGCTCGCTGCTTGCACAGGGCTAGCCATTGACCATTTCCTTTTCTTTTTTTCTTCCTCCAATTTGTTTTTACTAGTCAAGAATTCCTGTTCTGCTGCTGACAACACAGCCAGCAACTGCTGCTATTTTGCATCAACTCTTTTGCAACAATGCCTCATCAGCGAAGGTCTTCTTCCATTGATATGCAAGGTAAAATACCCATAGCTCCAGGTTCAGCATTAGGCATGGGGTTATTCAAAGGACCCATGCCCACCGGTACATCCAGCAATTATTCTTGAGCTCCAACAGCAGTACCTTCCCTTCCAAGATTTGATCTGGACTGAGGTCCTCCATCCCTCCTGCAGTGCTACAGCACCCCCAGCAGGAAGAGCAGGGAATTTCCCCAGTGCCTGACCAAATTTCTCCCCATTCACTAAAAATACCACCAACAGCTTAATCTGGTTCAAGGTCAGTTGGCATTCATCTGTATCCACCTCCCCTGGGTCATGCCTGAAAATAGGCAGAATTTGTCTAGTACACTTACCCGGTCAACAAAAATGAAATAAATTAATTAATAAATAGATGCAGCTTTCTTCAGTGGAGCTGAGGCAGACGTCAAAGGGGAAGCCGAAGTCCCAACTCCCAAGGTGGAGGGTGTCCGCAACGGCATAGCCTTCACCTTTGCGGTGGATGGGCATCGGTACCAAGACCAGGCCCTGACTATCCTTATCTGATGCCGGTGCCTTGGCATGGATGGTAGTCTCCCACTTTTCTTCCGAGTGTCTTGAGTGGTGGGAACGATCTGAGCCGCCTGATCCAGAGGAGGAGGCCTTTTTATGGGGAGAGCGGGAACATGGTAGAGACTGGCTCTGGTCCTTTTCACTGGACTTATGGTAGTCAGACTTCCCCTTGTGCTTCAACAAAGAAGACTTCTCCCTGGGAGAGCAGTGCATCACGGGCACTTGTTTTTTGGGCAGATGGGCCTTAAGCACCTTTAAGTGGTGGATCCTAGTCCTGCTTGTAAAACCCGAAGCAGATCTGGCAATTCTGTACATTGTGGCCCGGCCGAGGCAAAAGGCACAGGCCTTGTGAGTCTTTTGCGGTATCTGGCGACCATAGGAACACTGACCTCCTCTGTCCAGATAGGAAACCAACGATGGTGAAGTACATAGAGCGGTGAGAAGAATGGGAAACAGACTTTGAGAAAAAATTAGAAAGTTTTGCTGAACTACTAGTAAAGCGTGTTCTAAAGGAAACCGAAGAACCGATGGAAGCAGGTCTACGCGAGGAAAAGACTGAGGAGGGCTGGGGACCGCCCCTGATATACTACTGGCTGACATCGGGGCAAAGCTGACGTTGAGGGTGGCTCCTGCGGGGTACTGCTAGTTAAAGGTTTTCAATGGATCCTAGTGCCTGTGGCATAGTCCTAATTGTAATAGCCTGCTGCAAGTGCTCCCACTAAAAGTAAGATCAGTTGATACAATTGGTATTTACATAGCAACAAGGAAAATGATATGGGTGAGGGTTCCAGAGAAGGTGTGGTAGAACAGTAAAAAAGTCTCTCAACAAGATATTATTCACAATATATACATAAAAATACACAAGATGCAACAGGTGAGTAACTAAAAGCTAGGCAGGTAATTAAGCACAGTTTAGCTGGAGGAAGGGTAGAGGTAAGGGATACAAAAATGTGGGACAACGGCTGTCATTGGAAACATTTACAGGACTCATTGAAGGTGCATGCAACCAGAGTTTTAAAGGTGGCCAATTTGACAGAGACTGATATTTTTAAAGTTTTTGGAGGTTGTTCCACAGGACAGGAAGGGCATGGCTTATGGAGACCCTACCAAAGCGTGTTCTGACTCTAGGGATGATAAGGGAGATGTAGGAAAGACTCCTGAGAGGGTAGTTACCCTCAGTACAAGCAGGAAGACAATCTGAAATGTACCGGGGCAGCTTGTTGATAAAAAAAAAAAAATCTGTCAGTCCAGGTAACAGCATTTTTTGGCGTCTGAGTTTGAGTGATGACCAGCCTAGTTTAGAGTACAAAAAACAGTGATGAGTGAAATAAGGGCTCCAGTGATAGATCAAAGTGCTCGGTGGTAGAGAGTGTCGAGTTTAGCTATAGCTGCACTGGGATCTTGACCATAAAGGAAGTCAGCGTAGTCTAATAGATGTAGAAAGTAGGCTGGACCAATCTAATTTTGGCTTCTTGGGTAAGAAAATGCTTGATGCGGAAAAACAGACCAAGCCTTTGTTTTAATTTGTTTGCTAATTCTTCAATGTGGTCAAAAAAGGACAATTTATGGTCAACCCAGAACCCCATGTATTTGAATTTGGCCACATATTCCAAAGACTCCCCCAAAAGGGTAGTGATTTGAGGTACAGGGCAGAGATTGGATGCATGGACCAAGGGTGAGAAAAGTATAGCCTTTGTTATTTTGGCATTTAACAGGAGTTTCAGATGCAGGAGGTTTTGCTGCAGAAGGTTAAACTCCAATTATAAGTCCATGCAAGCCAGTTCTGGGGTAGGTCTAGCTATGTAAAGAACAGTGTCATCAGCAAAAAGGTGAATATTTGCTGATTTAATGCCGGATCTGATATTGTTGATGTATAATGAAAATAATAGTGGACCTAAAATGGACCCCTGAGGCACTCCTCCCAGGAGAGGTTTCTGGGGAGAGAATTCCCCTTCTGCTTTGACTTGCTGATGGCGCCTAGTTAGGGAACTGGTAAACAGTCTCAGCGCAGTGGAATCTAGGCCAATGGTCTGAAGAGTGTGCAGTAGCAATACATGGTCCACCATATCAAAAGCCTTGCTAAGGTTAAGGAACAAAGGCACATACATAATGTTTAGTATCCAAGTCCTTTAACCAATCATTAGACATCTTAGCAAGAGCAGATACTGTACTATAGCGCGGTCTGAACCCTGATTGTTCAGGGGTTAAGCAGATATACATCTCCAAATGCTTTCTAAGTTGGAAATTTATACTTTTTTCAGCATTTTGGATAGAATAGGAAAAAGGGATATGGGTCAATAGTTGTTTAAGTCGCTAGGGTCACCAGATTTCAATAGTGGGATGACATGGGCGGTTTTCCAAACAGATGGAAGGACACCCTGCGTAAGAGATAAATTGAAAAGGTGTGTGGTAAGGGCAGACAACACATGATACCCCAGCCTTAGTAAGTAAAGGTTGATGTGGTCGGCACCTACATTTCTTGGTGTCCAGTTCAAGGAGAAGATTTCCTCTTCCTTTAAGGAGACCAGCTGGAAGGAGAAGAAAGCATTGTGAGTGGAGGCCAGGGCAATGCTAGAAGTGTCCGGAGCACAAAGCTGCGCTCAAAGATTGTAGACAGGGAAGAATCAAATGCCAAACTGGCAGTAGCAAGTGGTTGTTAAGAAGATCTAAGACAGTATGGTTATTAGTGGTGTAGAGCCACCCATTGAAATTTTGCAGGAGGGAACTTGTTGGGGTATGCCCTTTAATGTCTTTCAAGGTCTTCCAAAACTTTGCAGAGCAGTTGGAGGCAGAGATAGGAGCTGTCAAGCGAGTCATCTTGGTGAGAGAACATAATGGCCATCCCTCCTTAAGGCAGCTGTCACTACTGAGAGGCATTTTGTAATGACTCGTGCCGCTGAGGACAGGCTAATGAGCAGGACCAGAAACTGGTATCGTTTCCTTGGAAGTGGAAGCGCAGGAAGCTCCTGTGGGGAGGAAACACCAAGATGTGAAGGTAAGTGTCCTGCATTTCCAAGAAGCAGAGCCAATCTCCTTAATGAAATAAGGGTAAAAGGTCAGGAAGAGTGACCATCCTGAACCTTTTATACTCTATAAATTTGTTCAGATGGCTGAGGTCCAGAATGGGGTGCAGATCTCCCATTTTCTTTGGAACTAGGAAGAAATGTGAGTAGAATCCCTTCCCATGTTATGCTAGCGGAATGGGTTTGATGGCCTGTTTTCATAGAAGTGCTTGTGTCTCATCTTGGATTAAGTCAAGATGGGCCTGGGGGTAATGGCAGGGAGCTGGAGGATTGTCCGGAGGAAGCTCCAACAATTTTAGGGTATGTCCTTATTCCACTAACTGGAGGACCCACTGGTCTGAGGTTATTCTGCCCAACCCTCAGAGAGAAGTAACACCCTCACCACCTACCCTAGGGATTCTGCTGGAGGAAGGAGGGGGTTGGGTAAGGAGTCAGGCAGAGGAGCCAGAGACAAGCACACCACAGGAGCTTTTTTTTTTGTAGGAGGGAGGAACCGGCACAATCGGTGCCGCTCATGAGGCCGACACATTGCATAGCGCTTGCAGGTTGGCCAGTAACGGCTGTTGGCTCCTCCTCCACCTCAGTTCTGCACACCAGAAAGACCAAGGAAAAAGGTGACAGAGAAAAACAAGGGTGGGGCAAGGGAATCCAAGAGACAGCAAAAGGAAAGGATGTAAACTGAAAAAGAAATAGGCTGACCAGAGGACAGAGGAGGACCTCGGAGGTTATGGGCTGAAAAGGCCCCATTTCCTGGATGGCCAGAAGGGCAGGAAAGGAAGGGAAGGGAAGAGAAGAGAAAGGGGAGGGAGGAGAGAGAGAGAGAGAGAGAGAGAATTAAGGGCTATGAAGGAGGGGGACCAATGCCCATCCAGGACACAGAGCTTGCAAGAGCAGATCTTCCAGGAGGCAACAGCCCAACTTGGGAAAATTCTGAGGAGAACTCAGGAAAATCTTGATAAGATGGAAGGTCCCCCTCAAACTCCTAGGAGGATTTCCCACCCTCCCCCATTACTATTACCAGGAGAACCCACGGGTTCCAGGAAGAGGATCCCAACTATTAATGTGTCCCTCCCGAGAGAAGGGTAAGCAGAGGAATAGAATAACAAAGGTGGGGCAGAAGGAGTTCCAGTCAGCCCCAGATCCCCCCATCCTGGGGACCCAAGGGTTGCCACTCCCCAGGGGTTAGTCAACTCCAGAGATCAGACCCAGGATAAGGGGAAGGGCCCACCAGAAGTCCCTGCATTAGCCCAGACAGAGGTCCCACTGCCATCCTCTGAAAACCTCTCAGAAGTCTCCAAGGAGGCACAAGGAGAAGAGGAGGGGAAGACCCCAAAATGGATCTCAGTGGAGGAGGCGAGTAGGAAGTGGGCATGGTCAGGGACTGAGGCCTTGTGAGGAAGGTGGGTGGGATTCAGTGATGAATGGTGGCGATACCAGGAAGATCCAAGAATTGCAGTAGGTACGTAATTTTCCTTATCTTCCTGTGTCAATCTTCACCATTCATCACTGATAGTGAATCTAAGCCCCCGAAGGGGAACCCAGTAAATCCTGCAAGAATAGCATCCTCAGGCCCCAGTGGGAAACATGGGGGGGGCCTCCACTGGCTAGTTAGGCCTGGGACTGATCAGGGCGAGGCGGGGTCCCCCATCCCCTGGGGGAAGAAAGGTGACCCTGTAGTTCCCATCTTGCCCTGCAAGTAAAGAGATGGTCCCCCAGAAGGAGGAGGCCAGTAATCTACACCGGGCCAAGGGTGACAACCTCAAAAGGTGAAGCCATGCCGTCCCGCCCAATGCAGATCACTGTCCCTGCAAGTCATGAAGTGACTTCATTGGCGTCGTAAGATGCCCTTGACTGGTGCCTTGCCAGCTCCAGACCTATAACAGAGAGGGCTATGGCTTTCTGGGAAGCCTCCGAATTGGGCAGCAATGCTAGTGCCTGGCCCAGCGTCACCCACAGATGCCTGTTATAGGCAGCGTAGTGCACCTGATGTGAAACAATAGATAGTATAATCCGCATAGAGGAGAAAACTCTCTGCCCCAGATGATAGAACTCCACAGAGTCAGGATCTGGGGGTCTGTTGAATACTGGACCTCTATACCTGGTAGGGGTGTCTAGATGCATCAATCCCAAAGTGGGATGAGGTAGAGAGCCTGGTGACCCCTGGGGTACACAATACCATCTCCGGAAGTCCTTGGGGGCTGGAACTGTGGCATACAGAAGCTGCCAGGTGCTGTACAACAACTCCTAGAAGGGAATTGGCCAGGATGGGACCACCAAATGGTGTGCCCCGAACTCGCCCAAGAAGGCTTGCATCAAACGTTTGGTATTTTGATGGGCTAAATAGGTGATATGCAAGTCCCTGACCAGCCTCGCTAGGAAGCTCTGATACTGGTTTTGATCAGCATAAGAGAATACGTGGATGGAAGACTCCTCTTCCTCAGTGGAGGAAGATGAGGAGGCTGAAGAACTTGCAGAGTCAGACTCTGGCTGTGCAGGGGGAACCAGTTGAAAGACCTGTTTGTCCATAGCCCTAACTTACTGGCGGACATCAACAGCCCGGGATCTGAACTGTTCCCAGGTCAAAGGCCCCAAAGAACCAACATGGCCTGGGAGAGGAGAAGCTGGACGCAAAGGCACTGGCGAGCTTGTCACTGTACATGACGTGCCTTTGCCAGGGCTTGAAGACCTTACTGGCAATTCTGGCATAACAGGGAATCCAGAAGTCTGCAGTCACCGTCCTGTCGAGAAAAGTAATGCGGTCAGGACGGAGCCCTGTAGGGGAAGCTTTCCTATGAGGAGATTGGGCCGCATGGATCCAGAAGATCGATCCCCAACCCCACCCAATAAAAGACTGCCTCACAAGGGATGAGGAGAACCTGGGCTCATCACTGTGGTTCAACCCGCAGACTCCGAGGAAGACCTCTTCCTTTTACCCTTTGCCAAAGAACCCCCCAATTCCGCAGACTTCCCAAGGAGAGTCACAGAGGAGGGGGAGTCAGTCCTGACCTTGACAGAGAGGATGGCACTGGGGATGGCAGATGACCTCTCCCCCAAAGCCTGGACCACTGCACCCGTAGAACCAGGACCGCCAGCCCACACCTGCCCCATTGAGCCGCCATCGGCTCGAGAGTCGGCGCAGGCTGCAGTCACTGGGGGTGCCGGGGAGGCACAATACTGCTAGGACATGAAGAACCCTCTGATTCCAAGGAGTCAGGCTGCCAAGTCCAGCTCAGCCTCCGAATCATCTGGTTCTGAAGAGGAGATGATCCAGAAGAACTCCAGACTGGTGGCCCTGGGGGCTCTCCCACCCGTGGCATCGCCCCGATCACCAGAGCCACAAACATCCCCGGGATCCAAGGTGGTGCCAAGGAATGCCCCACACCGGGACCCGCAGCTGTGAGCCCTGACAACAGGGGGGTCTGCACCTCCGAAGAGGTGATTGCCAGAGCAGTGCTCCTGGCCTGGCCCTGAGTGCAGCCAGACCAGACCTCCAGCACTGCAGTAGAGACCTCCTCCATGGCAAGGCTAGAGGAGGAGGCCCTTCTTCACCAGACCATGCATGTCCGGGAAGGGACCCGGAGGAAGGGCCGTGGGTCCTAAGCTTGGACTGACGAGAGTGAAGCCACCCCCCTGAAAGTCGATGAAGCCCTGATTTTTAGTGCACGGTGCTCCAGAATGTGGTGGTCCATAGAGAAGCAGGTGTCCATGTTGTGCTGGGGTCCAAGGCAGACAAACATCATGCCAATCGGCAATGGAGATTTGCTGGCAGAAGGGACACAGATGTATAGGAGGCTGGCCCATTTTCTTGGAATGTTTCTTGTCCCGAGGACCAGGCATTATGTGACAGTAACTAAACACAAAAAACGGTAAAGACTTGACACCGCTTAATAAAAAGGAAAGATCTTACCAGTAAGTTGATAAACAGTGCCGAGTAGGCAACAGAACCGAGGCGGAGTCTAACAGTGTTGATTGAAGCTCGGCGTCGAGAGGATAGCCCCGAGGAGTGACGACTCCGAGGCTTGAAGGCTTCAGCCATTGGACTAGGCGTAGGAGTAAATGCAAGCTGCAGGACAGGTGCTGTCTCTATGGCAGGAGAAGCAGAACTGAGGTGGAGGAGGAGCCAACGGTCGTTACTGGCCAACCTGTGAGCACCACGCAATGTGTCGGCCTTGTGGGTGGCGCCGATGGTGTCAGTTCCTCCCTTCTACAAAAAAAAAGCTCCCGTGGGATGGGATGTCTCCAGCCAATCACCCACCAGTGATGAATGGTGAAGACTGATACAGGAAGATCAGCTTGTAGAATCCTTCCATGTTGTACTGGTGGAATGGGTTTGATGGCCTGTTTTCAAAGTGCTTGTATCTCATCTTGGATCAAGTCAAGATGGGCCTGGGGGTAATGGGAGGGAGCTGGAGGATTGTCCGGAGGAATCTCTAATAATTCTAGGGTATATCCTTGTTCCATTAACTGGAGGACTCACTGGTCTGAGGTTATTCTGCCCAGCACACTCTCTGTAAGAAGTGAACCCCACTGCCACCCAGGGATTATGCTGGAGGAGAGTTGGAGTAAGGAGTCAGGCAGAGGAGCTGGGGACAAGTAATGCAGCCTGGGAGGTACTAGGAGCTCTGGGCACTGAACCACCTGTGACTTGGGAAGTAGCCTTTCTCGTAAAGGCACCTCTAGGTTGCTGCTAGGAGTTGCGATGAAAAGGCTGTCACTGGGAAGACTTAGGCTGAGACCTACAAAGGGTATGAACTGATCGGTCAGTCTTACTCAACTCTTCGATTTCAGTGATTGTATTTTGAGAATCCTCACCAAACAAGATGGGGACTCTAAAGGGGGCATCCAGGATCTTATACTGGATGTACGGGACAAACCCGGAAACCCTTAGCTACATAGTGTAGGCATAGGCAAATGCCTTTAGTCGTGGCTGTACTAAGTGTGGAGTCTGCAGAATCATAGAGGCCCAGAGGAGGGTCCCTGTGACAGGGTTGAACAGGACCTGTCCCAGTTGTTATGGAGAGTTTGAATGCGGGGTCTATTCTGTTCTTTCCTTTCCTGTCCTATCTCTTGTCTGTCTGGCTGTACAGCAAATTTTCACCCTGACAGTCTCTTAATTTCAAAATGACCCAGAACTGGCCTGTTTACAGCATCTCGGAGAGTTTGCAAACCAGCTTCTCAGGTTAACCCCTTGAGTTCCAAAAAGTTTCTGCAATCATTTCAACAGCATAACTATATACAGTTTTAAACAAACACATCCCAGTATCAGTGACATTTCCACATAAAGATTTACATATATTTTTATATCCCCAGATATGCAAGGGAAGAAAGACAGAACAGCAAGTGAAGGTGGCGATATAGTGAGAGGTGAAGAATTGCGAAACTGTCAGAAGTGATCAGTCCCTAGGTCTCAAGAAAATCTGGTTACACTACCAGACGAAGGAGAGACAGAAAAGGAGAGGATTGAACAGACCCTTGTGTTTAAACTCTTTCTGCATAACAAATAGGGTTGAATAAGACCCTGCCCTGTCACATACCCCCCAAAAGAGGGAACCTCTTTTACAAAAACAGGTTTCCAAAACATTTTTTTAAATTCCCATCTAACATTAGCTTATAACCTTTACATTTCAGTGCATATGCAGCATAGCAAACAATGAAGTTTAAACTCACACATTTTTTTTTTCCAACCTTCGGAATTCTCAATTCTTGATCCATATCTTGACAGAAAAGAAAAAAATTAATCACCATAGTAATCTTGTTTCTTCAAAGGGATCACTCATTATGATTAAACTTATGCAGTTAGCTTCCTGTGCTGGACTGCCCGGAGATATGGAATTATATGCAAATGATGGAACTCTCAATTGGCTCATGCTAATTTCAAACTGCTGCCCTAGCAACTGCTGCACTCTGAGTGCTTCAGATTCTCACATAACCTAAACTGGGTATAAGACCCACTAGCTAAAATAATATTTCTATAAAATAATTATACTCTTAGGTCAAAAAACCCTAAAAACTTGAGACCACAAGGAACCAACTGGTTAACAACAAAAAAGTGAGTCTCTAACCTGACCTATATGGAAAAACACCCTAAAACAGGGATGCAGAGCAACTTTCATAGGTTCTAGTAGGGGAGGCAGGGTGGGTGCTTTAATCATAGTGATCCTTTGAAGAAACAAGATTACTGTGGTGAGTAATTTTTCTTCTAACCCCAGGAATCACTGATTATGATTAAACTGATGCAGACTACCAAGCAGTACTGTTGGAGGTTGGGCAGAAAACCTATTTAGGAAACAGGTTCTGCAGCACTGCTGTACCAAATCTGGCATCACTTCTGGATTGTAGATCCAGGCTGTAATGCATTGTGACAGTGAGTACTGTTTTCCATGTAACTGCTTTGCAGATTTTCAGTAGTGGAATTTCTCTTGAAGCTGCCACTGAAGCATCTGTGCCCCTGGTGGAATGTGCCCTCAGACCCAGGGGCGCCTGTTTACCCACTTTATGAAAAACAAAACTGTATACATGTCACTATCCAGCGAGCAATTGTACGTTTTGTGGCAGGTCTGCCCTTACCTACTTCACCATAGGTAAGAAAGAGCTGTGTTTAACTTGACCTGCAAGACTTGATTCTGTCAATATAGTGGCTGAGTGCCCTTTTGACGTCAAAGGAGTGAAACCTACTTTCTGGAGAACTGGAGTTCTCTGTAAAAAAGACATGTAAAGTGATGGACTGATTTAAATGGGAATCAGGCACCACTTTGGGAAATAATTTTCTATTGGTCCTGAGAACCACTTTATCCCTGTGGAATGAGATATAGTCTGCATCTGTGCACAGGGCCTGTAACTATCTGATCCTTCTGGCTGAAGTAATAGCAACCTGAAAATGAAAATTACGCACCTACAGTAATTCCTGATCTTTCTGTGTCTCTTCACCATTCATCACATTTGGGTATGGCTGGAGGTCATGACACTGCGGGAGCTCTTTTTTTTTTTTTTTTTTTGATAGGTGGAGTTGATGCACCGATGGCACTGCCCTTGAGGCCGATGCATGGTGCTCATGGGTTAGCCATTAGGTGTTGTCGACCCTGCCCTCCCACCAGTTCTGACTCGCTGTAGAGTAAGAAAAGAATTGGGAGGGAACAAGGAAGTCCAAGATACAGACAAAGGAAAAGATATATAAACTAAAAGGAGAAATAAATGACTGAGAGGACAGATAGGAGATTGAGAAAAACTAAGGGGACTGAGAAGAGGCCCCAATCTCTGGAGTCAGAAAAGGGAAGGAAGGAGGAAGGGAAAAACAAGAAGTAGGAGGTGGGATGCATACCTTGGATTCATTGACTGTTCCCAAACTGGATTAAGAGCTGCGAAGGAGTAGCCAGAAGGCTGTATTGCCAGAATTTAAGGCACAGAATCACTGGCATCTAACTCCAGCAGAAGAAGAAGAGGCTATCCTGGGACAGAAGAGGACAGGAATCCAGGGTTGCCCCCCCCAAAAAAACAAATAATTGGATAGGGGAGAAAAAAAAAGATTCCCTAATTAAAAATGAGGGATGAGTCCCTAAGGACAAGGACGGAAGAGGATAGAGGGAGAGAGAGAAGAGAGAGCAGCCACCAACTCCCAAGCCAAAGGGGTGGAGCCAAAGCATTGAGGAGTAAACCACCCTTCCCCCCAACCAGAAGGTAAAAATCCCTTTGTGTGCCCAAGGTCACCCCCGCTCTGACCAGCAGAAAGGAAGGGGAGGAGGGCACACAGAGGAAGGGACAGATATTGGGCCCCAGGGGATGGAAGGTAGGATTTGTGATGAATGGTGAAGATACAGAAAGATCGGGGAATTATGGTGATACGTAGATTTCCATATCTTACCTGTGTCAATCTTACCATTCATCACATTAAGTGATACTGCCCTAGGGACTAAGTCCCTTAGCTCCCAGTGGGGAAAGCGGAGAGGGAGAGCCTTTATGGGCCTGGCGGTGGCCCGAGTCTGGGAAGAGTGAGGCAGGGACCCCGAATGACAGGAGGTCGCCCTGACAGACACCGCCTCACCCTGTGGGAGAAAAGGTGGGTTTCACCGGTACGCAGAGGAAACCACCCTACACTAGGCCAAGGGTGACTACCGGGAAAGACATAGCCATGCTGTCCACCTAGTGCAGATCACTGTCCCTACAACCCTGGAAGCTACCTCGTTGGTGTCATAAGATGCCCTCACTTGGTGCCTTGCTAGCTCCTGGCCATGTGCAGAGAGTGCAATGGCTTGTCTGGTTACCTCTGAATCAGGCAAAAAGGCTAGGAGTTGACCTAACCTGGACCACAGAAAACTATCATAGGTAGCATAGTGGACCTGATGAGCAGAAATTGAAAGTAGCAACCATGCCGAGTAGAAGGCCCTCCTCCCCCAGAAGTCAACATCCGTAGAATCTTGATCTGGGGGCCAGTCACAGCAGAGGGTGCGAAGCCCATCAGGAGTGTCCAGCTGTATCAGTCCTGACTGAGGACGAGGCATATGACCTGGAGACTTGGGGGGGGCACAATACCTCTGGCTCAGAACCCTAGGGACCTGGGACTCCGGAAAAGGGCCTTTGCCAGAACCGCAATGACACCTCCTAGAATAGAACAAGCCAGGTGAGCACCACAAGGGTGGCCACACTGAAATTGCCTAGGAAGGCACACATCGAATGCTCCGGATTGCGCTGAGTGGGTGGGGTGACACATAGGTCTTCCATCATCATCATGAGGAAACGCTGATACTCAGCGAGATCAGCAGCAGGGGAGATGTGGATGGAAGGCTTCTCTCCTCCAGAAAAGGAGGATGAGGAAGCAGAAGACCTCAGAGATCCAGAGGTTGGCTGCTCAGGGGCGTGGAACACCCGCTTGTCCATAGCCCTAGCGTAAGCAGAGAAGTGAGCAGCCGCACCTGAATTGTTCCCAAGAGAGAAGTCCTGTGGGCTATGAATGCCTGGGAGAGCAGGAGATGGTGATAGAGGAATGGGGCTAAGTCCACAACAGAAGGGACCGTCCTCTGTTCGCCAGAGGCGCACTAAGAGCCTCAAGGGAAGGAGGAATTCCGGAGAGCCCAACAGCTGACAGCTGATCAACCACGCTGCCATGCCCTGAAGAATCCCCCTTGTGAGGTGACCGGGACCATGCAAACCCAGAAGAACGGTCCCTTCCCTCCAAAGACTAGGGCCCTCTCAAGGAGACTGAGAAGGAAGGGTGGGGGTCCGCACTGCGACTCCTCCCCAATCCCGGGTGGGTCCCAGAAGAAAAAATTACTCACCTTAGTAATGTTGTTTCTTCTAATGGAGTCTTGCTATATTATGACATATGCAGTTTGTCCCAGCCTTAGAACTGCTCCGGAGGTGAAAGAGTTAACTTCCATGCCAGGCATGGAACTTAGAGCTCGAGCTCAGTTGAAAATTCTATCTGTTGTTCTTCAAACTTAAACTGTCAGATCTTTATGAGCAAAAACTCATTAAGATTCTGTGTGGAAGCTGTAAACCTACACAAGCCAACTGGCTACTTAATTAAATAAACACATTTTTTGGTGCCACAAAGAAGACTCAAGTCAGGAGACCCAAAAAATGACAACCTGTAAAGATCACCCGAAAGGAGGGTGAAAACAAGGTGGGCATCAAAAAGTGCAATGCTGTTCCTGCCCACCCACATCCCAAGAGTAGGGTTCTGAGAGGGGCAGGCGGGGGAGGTCTAATATAGCAAGACTCCATTAGAAAAACAACATTACTAAGGTGAGTAATTTTTCTTCAAACAACATGAAGTCTTGCTATATTATGACTATATCTGAACTACACAGCAGTACCTCCATGGAGGAGGACAGAACCTACTTGGAAATAGGCTCTGAGCACAGCTGTGCCAAAGCGAGCATCACTCTAGCCTGGATGTCCAGGAGTAATGCTTAGTAAAAGTGTGCACCGTTTCCAGGTAGCTGCTTGACATATCCTAGGATAGAGATGTCCCTGGCAGCAGCCAGATGCAGCTGTACCTCTGGTGGTGTGAGCCCTCAGGCCTGAGGAGGAACTTTACCCAGTTTTCATAGCAGAATTGGACACAAGAGATGATCCACCTGGCAATGGATCTTTTAGTGGCAGGTTTCCTTTGCCAACCTCACCATAAGTGAGGAACGTTGGAGGAGTTAAACCTGTGACCTTTGGTACGATCTATGTAGTAGCTAAGTGATCTTTTGACATCTAAACTGTGCAACCTCCTCCCAGAAGAGGAATGGCCAGTGAAGTACACAGGAGAGATATAGATTGATTAAGGTGGAAATCTGAGACCACCTTAGGCAAGAACTTTTGTTAGTCCTGAGGCCTACCTTATCTCTGTGAAAGGAGATAAAATCAGGCTCCACTGACAATGCTTGTAACTCACTTATGCGCCTGGCAGAAGTGATGGCTACCAAAACAGTTTTCCAAATCAAGTACTTGAGCTCTGCTGAGGACAAGGGCTCAAAGGGTGTTGCATAAGCTGGGCAATGCAAATATTAAGATCCCAGGCAGGAAGGATGCCTAAATGGGGGTTGGTGTGAAGCAACCCTTTGAAAAACTTGGAGAATACGGATGAGCTGAAGAGAAGAGGCCTGCTGACAAGAAAGCAGACACGGCTGCCAAGCGCACTTTAGGATAGCTGGTCTCAGCCCTAAAGTATTTAAATGAACCATATAATCCAGGACTGTGGGTAAGTCAGCAGATTCTGGGAAATATGCTTCCCAGAGCACCATATGGAAAAATCTCTTCCATTTGGAATTCTAAATAGCCCTGGCGGAAGGCTTCCTAGAAGCCTTCAGAATATCCAATACACCTCGGGAAAGGTGTAGGTCAGCAAATTCTAACTCTTCAAGAGCCAGGCCTTAAGATTGAGAGATTTGAGGTTCGGGTACCCAAACCCTCTCCTGAGCACAGGATAACAGATTGTGATTCCTGGGAGACACAGGGGACGGTGGACTGCTAAGAACATAAGGAGTGGGTACCAGGGCTGTCTGGCCCAGTCTGGAGCAATCAGAAACATTTTGCAGGATTGAGACCTGATTTTAATTAGCACTTTGAACAGGAGAGGGAAGGGCGGAAAGGTATAGAGAAACTTCCCTTCCCAACTGAGAAGGAAGGCACCCAGGGGGACTTGAGCCCAACACTGGGGGCCTGCAACAAAAAAGAGGAAGTTGGTGATTGTCTGGGGCTGCAAAAAGATCTATCTGGGGTGTGCCCCACCTGGCAATACCACCTCCAGAACTAGGGGATCCAGAGCCCATTCGTGATGGCCTTGGGAAATCCTGCTGAGAGCATCTGCCAGGACATTGCCCTTGCCTGGGAGGTGAACTACTACAAGGGAGGTGTTCAGGGGTAAGCCAGAGACCACAACCCGTTGCTTGATTGCACAAAAGCCGTGAACGGTGGCCCCTTGCTTGTTGATGTACCACACTGTGGTGGTATTGTCTGTTCTGACTTGAATAACCTTGTTCTGAACAGATTTGGAAAAAACTTGAAGTGCTAGAAAAACTGCTCTGAGTTCCAACAGATTGATGTGGAGCAGAGATTCCTGAGGGGACCCCAATCCCTGGGTGGTGAGGTCGCCCATGTGAGCTCCCCACCCCAATAGGGATGCATCTGTAGTAAGGATTAAGGAGTGAGACTGAGGGGTAAGGGGGGCCCCCTGTCTCAAATGGCCCTGGTCCTGCCACCACTGAAGGGCCTGGATCAGAGTTCGAGTCACTGGAATTAATTTGGTTAGAGGGTCCTTTCTTTGAGACCAAAGGGCTCTCAAATGGAACTGGATGTCCCTCATCTGAAATCTGGCTTCCTGCACTACTGCTGTCGAAGTAGTCATGTGTCCCAGGAGCTGTAGAAAGTGCCTTGCTGGTCGAGAGACCCGCAGGGTGAAGGAGGAGGCCAGAGAAATCAGGGTACTTGCCCTTTCCAGAGGAAGGAAGGCTCTGGCTTCTTTTGTGTTCAGTTCTGCACCTATGAAGGTGAGAAGCTGGACAGGCTCTAGGACTGACTTTGGAAGATTGAGAAGGAAGCCTAGAGAAGTTAGCAGTTGCTGAGTTACTTGAAGGTGTAACCTGACTTGGTCTGTGGACTGGCCTACTATGAGCCAGTCATCCAAGTAATGAAAGATGGCAATTTTTTGCCTTCTTAAGAGGGCAACTGCTACTGCCAGGCATTTTGTGAATACCCTTGGGGCAGATGTAAGGCCGAAGGACATTGCTCTGAACTGGTAATGATCTGAGGGCAGTTCGAAGCTGAGGTATTTTCAATGGGAGCTTCTGAAGAGAACATGAAAATAGGCATCCTTGAGGTCCAGGGACACTAGCCAGACCCCTGGCCTTAAAGAGGGTAAATTAATTCCCAGAGTCACCATTTTGAATTTTGGTTTTAAAAGGTGTTTGTTTAGATACCTGAGATCCAGGATGGGCCGCCATTCTCCTGTCTTTCTTTTGGGGTAAGGAAGCACCTGGAGTACAATCCTTTGCCCTGGTGTAGGGGTGGAACCCTTTCCACAGCTCTGAGAGCCAGAAGGAGAGACTTCTGCCTCCAGGGCAAGAGCCTCTGAAGGATTTGCAGGTGGAGGATCCGATTCTCATCTTTGGAAATTTTTGAAGCTGAGAACCAGTCCCTGGCTTACTACTTCCAGGACCCACTTGTCTGGCGTTAGAGACTCCCAGTCCTGGACAAAGTAAGCAGCCTGCCCAGGTAGTGGAGGAGAATCGGCTCTGGGCACCCCATCAGGGTGCCTGTTTGGCAGGGCTTTAGGCTGAGGGGTGGAAGCAGGCCTGCCTGCACCTGTCTGCCTCTCCTCTAAAGAACCCTTCTGTGCAAAAGCTGAAGAGGAATCCTGGGCTTGGTAAAAAGGCCTATGAAAAGGCCTACTCCTGCCCCTGGGAGGCTGCCTTTGGAAAGTGACTTGCCTTTCCTTGGCCTGTGCACTCCTATAGGTGGTCCTATATTCATCCATTTTCTTCATGTAATTCTCTGTTTGTTCCCCAAACGAGAGTTGCCTACAGGAAATCCATGGCCTTAGTCTGGGTATCCTGTGACAGGCTATACATCTGAGCCAAGCCATACTATGGAGAGCCACAGATGTAGCCATGACTCTGGATGATACTTCATTAGAGTCCACTGCAGCATGGAATTGCACCTTGGATGCCTCATACCATCAGGGGCCATCTGCTCCAGTTCTTCTGCCAGCTGGCCAGGAACCTGCTTTGCTGAGAGCTAAAACAGTATCTCATCTGGATTTATGATATCTAGCAACATAAGTCATATAACTAGCCTGTCTGAGTCCTAAAGAAGCTGCCATGTACTGTTTCTTTGCCATGGCATCTATCTTTCTGGAGTCCTTGTCAGGGGGGTGAGAGGCTAAGGGAACATTTGCCTTGTCACAGGCTGCAGCCTGCACCACCCCTACGTGGCTGCATTGTTGTGTAAGGAACTCCTTAACAGAGCCTGATAATGCATACCTTTTGTCCATTCTTTTATCAACAGGAGGTATGGTGTGAGGAGCTTTAAAATCTTTACTGTCTGTTTCCAAAAAGATTTATGCAGAGGAATAGACAGTCTCCTAGACTCTGGGATATCCAGCATTTCTACAAAATCAGGCTCCTTCTGATCATCCACAGCTTCCTCCATAGGGAGCTGGAGGGTTTCAGCCACTTTTTTTTTTTTTTTTAAAACATGAAGTGAGAAGGGGACTCAGAAAGCCTAGGGGGAGACACTCCTGAAGGTCTGTCTGGAGAGATGTCCGGTTCAATGGGCACATCCAGACTTTCAAAACCACATTCACTCTCCTCATACTCCTCTTCCCCCTCCTCTGGTTCATAAAATTCTAAATAATACTCTGAACGGAGGAACCGACCGAACGGCGCTTACCTGATGATGCGGTTCGGTCGAACCGGAACTGAACAATTTTAATACTTTAGCTATTTCTTTAGCGGTTGGAGGGAATTTTGACTCCACACCAGCTGATTTTCTAGATTTCTTTGTTGGAACCGACTCCTCAGAGTCGGCTCTCCTTTGGCCCGAGGAAGTATCGCCCTGGTCAGAAGGCACTCCCTCCGGTTCGGTTGAAACCGAACTGCGCTGGCCATCCGGGTCAGCGGACTTTATGGTCTCCCGTTCCCTGAGTCTACCAACTCTCTTATCCAGGGTAGCTGCAGGAAAACCCATGCAAATCTGGCAGTCTGAATTGAGGTGGTCAACCCCAGATAATAAACACATGTGGTGTGGGGGTCAGCCTTAGCAAAGGCTTCCCCACATGCAACACAGTGCTGAAACCCAGTGGGCCCGGTTTTTCTTTTGGGTTTCTCAGACATAGTGCCAGCCTAACCAAAAACTTGCCCTTTTACGGCAATCTGCCAAGCAAGACTCCCTTATCGGTTCCCAACCGTGTCACGGGTCGGGGAAAAAAACGTAATTAAATCCGTTTTTTTTAGAACCGATAAGAACCGGGAACCGCACTTCTAAAAGACTGTAATGTAATAGAAGTAACTTGATCGGTTCAAACCGAACCGATAAAAATGTTTACAAGTTCCACACAGAAAATAAATGTAAAACCTATCTAGTACTTACAATACCACAGATAGAGCTTGAACCGACCGGTTGCGGTTTAATTTCGGTTAAAAACCGAAAACTTTTATACTTTAACCGACAAAATGAACCATGCAGAAGGAGGAATCTCCGGAGCGACTGTTCAGTGAGGTGGAGTAAAGAATCTGACAGTTTAAGTTTGAAGAACAACAGATAGAATTTTCAACCGAGCTCGAGCTCTAAGTTCCATGCCTGGCATGGAAGTTAACTCTTTCACCTCCGGAGCAGTTCTAAGGCTGGGACAAACTGCATATGTCATAATATAGAAAGACTTCATGTTGTTTGAAAAGGGTCGCTGCATTGAACCCTGACCCCTCAGAATATGAAAGAGCCCTCCTCCTCACAAACACCAGCCTAGGCAGCTGACAACCCTGGTCAGTCCCCGAGGGGACCACCCAGGGAGTAGCACCCCTCCCTCCTGAGGTGCTCTGTCAGCCCTAAAGTTGGGTAATCTAGGCACACCACCTGAGGGGCATGAAACCCTCAAGCCCAGGCTGCAAGGCAATAGTGGCCTGAACCACCGCCTGCTGGCCAGCACCCTGACACCAGACTTGGGGCTACACCCTCTCCTCAGAGGGAGGCTGGCTCCAGCCAGCTGAAGTAACCACCAGGGTGTCCACATGGGCTGCCAACTCTAAAGAGTCAGACAGCAAGTCCGAACCAGACTCAGAGTCCACCTCCGAAGAGATAGATACCAAGGTCCAGTACCAGACTATACGCGGACACCCGCTCCTGTCTGGACCAAGAGAGGCACCATTCCGGGTGTCCACAAGACAGCCAGCACTGAACTCCCCCATGGCACCGCAAATGGTGTCTGAAGAGACAGTACCGACAGCGGCAGCAGAACTGGAGTCAAAATCCGTCACAGCGCCATCCCATCCCACAGTGCCGCAAATGGCACTGGAGTCAGGGATAGCGCTGACAGCTCTCTCAGTGCTACACCTCCCATAGTGCCATGTCCTCACTCGGTGCAGCAAACAGCACCGGAGCAAGACATGGCACCATCTCCAGCCTCAGAGCTGCGAACGGTGCCAAGATGAGAAATGGTCAAAGATGGCGCTGTAGAACTTCCCACGGCACCGCCAGTGCTATCGGTGCTGTGAACAGCATCGACAGCAGAGATGGTGCTGAGCAGCGGACCGGTGCTGACCACGGTGCCATCAGGGCCCACGGCACCAAGGCACAAAACGGCACCAACAGACAGCGTCGAGGATGGTGCCTGTCGCAGGGTTCAATTCATGAAGACAGCAGGAATCACAAAATATTGTATAAAACACCCTGAGGTGCTATTTTATTGCCAGGTTTGTACAGATGGCATTTTCAGATGTAAACTTTTGTCAGGTTACTATAAGAAAAACAATAAAAAGTATGGGCTGGGAGTTTAGCTAGACCACCTCTCACCAGAACACTGCAGTTGGACCTTACAATGCCCTCTAGAGACCAGGAACTGAACCCATCGCATGGTATGGTCACCCTGCCAATACCCCTGGGTTTCTGCAAGTTCCTCTGCAGTCTGAGTATCTGCCCACTCAGGCCTCTGCAGCTTCTCACCAGTCTGAGTCCTCTCCCTTTGGTAAATTCCAAGTGAGCAGCTAGCATCCAGGTAGCCCAAACTTGACCTTTGGAGGTCAGGGCCAATCCCAGGCCACAGTGATTCCTCCTTGCTTTTAGGCTTTACAGGACTTTCAACCTGAGCTCCACCTTAAGCTTGCCTCACCTTCACCTTTGGGAAACCAGGATCTCAGTACTTCAACACTGCATGTCTCTCTCAGGTTTGGCTGCTTCTCTGGCTCCACACTGCTTCTCCCTGAGGTTCCTCTCTGCTCCTCAGCCCAAAGTAAATCTAAATTGTAAGTTACCTGAGCATCTCTTATATAGAGCTCAGGTATCACATGATTTAATCAGTCATGTTCTATTAAACAATTAAAGGAATACTAAATTTATAATTCACACAACTGCATTATTTTCAAAGAAATATACAGGATACATATATAGGGCAATTGTTACACAATGCTAAGCCCCTTACAAAAGCATAAACATAACATGCAAACAAATATCCTTTTCAGAAATTTCATCCCTTTAAACTAATCACTTTCTGGCAGGACAAGACCCAAGCCTTCCCTATATACTAATGCAATTAAGGGCCAGCCCTTCCCTAAGGGAACATCTTTCTAAAATGGCTGCAGCTGCTGAGATAGCAGCAGCAGAAACACAGACCCAGGAGCTTCTGAACTCCCAGCTTCCAGGTACAAACTACCTTTAAAAAGCATAGATTCTTCTAGAGATGAACTCAACCTTTAACTGTTATCCTGCATGTACTTTTATAGTTTATACATCTCTTTTTCTAAAGCTATCAAATGCTTCCTTATATCATGTTTTGTTTCACATAAATATAGTCTCAACTGTTTCCTAAAATCAGCAGCAGCCTGCAAACAGAAAACTATTTAGCACAGGTATATTTGCCTAGATTTACTGCTCAGCACTTTGTTACACTTGTTTGGGGAGGTTGCATCCTCCCATTACATAGGCAAACTGCCATGCTCAGTGTTTCTACAGCAAGGGGAACTTTTATTCATTTATTAGCTGGCAGATTACACCCCTTGGGCAGCTTCTTTTACTCTTATTTAAAAGCAAAGCCCTCATGTAATACTTCTTATGGTGATCTCTATATACCAGCATGTCACATTCTTTTTAACTTTTCAACAACTTTTCAACAAAGGCTAGCCTGCATTAAATAAGCTAAACTTTCCAATGGGTTTATGATGTTTTTATAATAGTCTGACTAGTTTATTTTATTCTTTCTTTTTAAGGAGGACTTGCCTAGCCTCATTCGTAGCACTAGAAACCCAAACCCCTTCTCACTATATGGACATTGAAAAACAAGAAATATCATGATGGGAAGCCACCCCAGCATGATATAAAGGAAGAAAGGGATAGTTAAGAACAGAAGTACTACTGCAGTAGCTTTTCTTTTACTTAGAAGGAAGAAGGAAAATGTCCATACAACAAAAGAAGGGGGGGGGGGGCTCACTACCACACACCTGCACCAAGGTATCTTTGCTGCAAGTTCAGCAAAAGCCAGATATTTCAAGAGACACTTTCACAATAATCTCAACAAGCCTGCCTCTTCCTGGCATGTTATCCACTACTTCATTGACTCTCTATCACTACAGTTTTTCTACTGGGGTAGGGTCACCCACCCTATCACAGTGCCGACCCAGGCTTTCCAGCCCGAAGAAATTACACTGGGGGAGCCTTTGCACCTAAAAAGGGCAATTACCAGAGTGGTGCCTCCCGCCCGCTCCCAAGGGGGAATTGACTGGGCCTCCTGCACCGCAGAAGAGGCTTCTACCATGGCGAGGCTACAAGAAGTGGAAGCCCCCTCCTCTGTGGTCCATACAGAACCAGGAGGGGACCCCAAGGAAAGGCCAAGAGACTGTGGCTTGGCCCGATGAGTGCGTGCCCATCCTCCGAAAGTCGGCGGAGCTCGTCCAGCTTTCCACGCATGCTGTTCAGGACACGATGATCCATACAGAAACAGGCATCACATGAATGCATGTTGTGAAGCGGGCCAAGGCACATAAGACAACGATCATGCTGGCCGGTAATGGAGTACTTGAGACAGCATGGGCACCGACGTATAGGAGGCCACCCCACTTTCAGTGAATTTATGCCCTCTGACCTAGACATGATCGATGGAAAAACAATGCAAAAAACAGACTTGACGTCACTGAAAATAATAAAGTAACAGTCTAACCAAACAGCGGCATCAAGTAGGGCGAAACAGAACCGGCAGGTATAACTTAGCATCAAGGACATGAAGACTATGCCCATAGTTGGTTGGGCTCCTCACGAGTGCGATCTCTATGGCGGAGATGAAGAACTGGTGGGAGGCGGAATTGACGACACCCTAACAGCCAACCCATGAGCACCATGCAGTGCATCAGCCTCGAGGACAGTGCTGGTGCATCAACTCCACCCATTCCCCAAAAGAAAAAGAGCTCCCAGGAGTCGTGACCTCTGACCATACCCAAGTGTGATGAATGGTGAAGACTGACACAGATAAGATCAGTTTCTAAGTGATATACTACAAATCTGCAGTTGCCTTAGGTTCAAATGGAGCATCCATGAGTTTGTAATATAGATATTCAGATTCCAGGCGAAACAGGTTCCCTCAAGAGAGGGTACAAGAGGTTAAGGCTTTTAAAATACTTCCTGAAGATTGGATGAGAAGCCATGGATCTCTCTCTCTTTACCAGCTGACAGATAAGCTGAGACTGAAACCAAATGAACCTTGAGGGTCGAAGGCTTCAGGCCTAAAGAATGCAAGTGTGTTGGGTAATCCAAGAGAATGGCTAGATCAGCCCTGGATGGGTCAACGCCCCTACCTGTACACCATATGTAAAACCTCTTCCACTTAGCAGAATATGTCTTCTTAGTGGAAGGGTTCCTGGAACCCCTAAGTACTGTCAGCACCTGTTCTGACAGTTTAAGATAACTATACTCTAAGTCCTCAAGAGCCAAGCCTTGAGCCTCAGTGATCTGAGGTTGGGGTACAGTATCCTGCCCTGAGAGGATGTCAGCAGGTTGTGCCTCCTAGGCAGATGAATTGGAGAAACTACTAATAGAGTCAACAGAAATGAATACCAGTGTTGTCTCGCCCAATCTAGTGCCACCAGTATCATTGTCGCCAGTTGGCACCTCAGTTTCAGCAGGGTCCTGAATATCAGTGGAAAAGGAGGGAAGGCATACAGGAACTTCCCCATCCAAACCAGTGCCAATGCATCCAGGGGTAGTGTGCCCCTGAGAGGAGGCCTGCAACAGTATACTGGTGACTGGTGATTTCCTACAGAGGCGAAGAGATCTATCTCTGGAGTGCCCCATCATCTGAAAATTGAACTATTTGGGGATTCAGGCACCACTCATGGTGGTCCTGACTTATCCTGCTGAGGGAGTCTGCCAGCACATTGTTCTTCCCTGGAAGATGTATGGCTGATAGGGACACCTTCATGGAGTATGCCAGGGACCACAGCCTCATTGCTTCTGTGCACAGTGGGGCTGACCTGGTTCCTCCCTGTTTGTTGATGTAGTACATAGTAGTGGTGTTGTCTGTTCCGACCTGCTCCACTTTGTTTTGAAGATGTGGTGCAAATGCCTGAAGGGCTAGGTACACCACTCTGAATTCCAGTAGATTTATTTGCAACAGGGATTCTTGAGGAGACCATATGCCACTTGCTGTGTAATCCAACATGTGTGCTCCCCAACCCAGAAGGGATGCATCTGTTGTAAGAATTAAGGAAGGTTGTTCCTTTGTGAAAGGCACACCTACCCGAAGGTTGTGCTCATCTAACCACCACTGAAGTGCCTGTAACAGGCTGTGGGTGACTGGAACCAGTTTGGACAGAGGGTCTGTCCTCTGCGACCAGTATTGTCTCGGGTGAAACTGGATGTCCCTCATTTGAAATCTGGAACAGAGTACCACTGTGGTGGCAGCTGCCATGTGACCCAGAAGCCTGAGGAATTCTCTGGCTGGTTTGGGTTTTCCTGGCACAAATGAGTTTGCAATCTGTAGAATGCTGTTTACCCTGTCCTGTGGCAGAAAAGCTCTGCCCAGACTGGTATTTCGCTCTGCACCAATGAATTTGAGTACCTGAAGTGGTGTTTGCTGAGACTTCTGCTCATTTATGAGAAAACCCAGGGACTCCAGAGTAGACTTTGTTAGTGCTAAGGCCTGTTCTGTAAGTTGCAGAGATGGGCCCACTATTTGCCAGTCGTCTAGGTAGGGAAAGACTGACACCCTTTGTTTTCTCAGAAACTCCACTACCACGGCCAAACACTTTGTGAAAGCCCTTTGGGCAGAAGTTAGGCCAAAAGGAAGTGCTGCAAACTGATAATGGCCTGAGGCCAGTCTGAATCTCAAGTACTTTCTGTGAGCAGGTCTGATAGGGATGTGAAAATAAGCATCCTTTAGATCTAGGGAGGCTAGCCAGTCTCCCTTTTGTAAAATAGGAATGATTATTGCAAGAGTGACCATTTTGAATTTTGGCTTCAGAATGTGTCTGTTTAGAAGTCTTAGATCCAGGATAGGTCGCCAATCCCCATTTTTCTTTCTTGTGAGGAAGTATCTGGAGTAGAAGCCTTTGCCCCTCTGATTTAGGGGCACTGGCTCCATTCCTTGATTGCCAGCAGGTGTTGTACTTCTGCTTCCAGTAAAATCCTGTCTGCAAATATAACTGGTGCAAATGTTCTTGCTCTCAGCTTGGGGAGAGATTTGAAGCCGAGTGCCAGACCCTGGCTCACCACTTCCAGGATCTACTTGTCTGTGGTAATGGTATGCCAATCCTGGAGGTAGTGAGCCAGACTGCCACCCACTGGTGGATCTACTACAGGAGATGTGACCTGCACCAGCCCATCAGGAGTTCTGAGTAGGCTGTGCCTGAATCACAGGGTAGGGAGAAGCTCTTCTCATAGCTCCCCTGCCCCTTCCTCGAAAATATCTTTTAGGCTATTGTTGCAGCTGAGAGGCCTGAGCCTGGAAAAATGGTCCGGCATAGGATCCCCTACCCCTGCCTCTCCTAGTTTGGACCCTATAGGACGTGGAAGGCCTATCCTTAGAATTACTTCTATAGGTGGCCTTGTATTCTTCTACTTTCTTCATATAGGCCTCTGTTTTGTCACCAAATAATGAGTTTTTCTCACATGGGAAATCCATCGCATTGGCCTGGGTGTCCAACGTCAGGTTTGTGGCCCTGAGCCATGCAAATCTCCTAAGGAGACAGATAGTGCCATTAATCTGGCTGCAGAATCATTAGTGTCCACAGCCATGTGGACTGGTATTTTGGCATCTAGTGCAGCTTTGCTGTATCTTGTAGGTCAATTGCCACCTCACTGGGCACTCTGTCAGCCAGGGCTAACACTGTATTCCAGAGTGTCTTCTGGTATTGCACTGCATAAGCTATGTAGTTGGCCTGTCTAAGTATCAGTGAGGCAGCCATGTATCCTTTTTTCACCCTTTGCATCCATCTTTGGGGAATCCTTGTCAGGAGGATGGGTAGCCAGAGGAATTTTGGCTTTGTCGCAGGCAGCAGCCTGCACCACCCCCCCAAGATCAGGGTGGCTGAACAGAAAATCAGCTGTTGTCCTATCAAGCTGATATTTCTTATCAGCTTTTTTGTCAACTCCTGGAATGGAATTGGGAGTTTGAAATATTTGTAATGCTGCCTTTTTCAAGGACTTATGCATAGGCAGTAACAAACGGTTTGTGGGGGCTAGCCCCAACATCTCTAAAAATTCTGCTTCCTCCACATCCTCCGCTGTCTCCTGCAGAGGGAGGATGAGTGTCTCCACCATGCTTTTAACAAAAGCAGAATGTGATGTATAATCCTTGGGACCCCTGGAGGGAACTGAACTCTTGTTCTGGAGAAACCTCAGGATCTATCAGTTCCTCATCAAATCATCATCCTCCTCCTCACCAAAGGAGGCATGCGGTTCCTGAGGAGCTGGAACTGGCACAGGAACGGAGCAATCGGTATGGGAACTGGGACTGCAGGCTGCAGGCTGCAGTGCTTGCAAGACCTGTAAGGCCCTTAGCAATGTCCTCAGCTGAGGGCATACCAGTTTTGTCTGCTGGGAGCTCCTTAGCCTTCTCAGCTGGAGGTGCAACACATGCTTTTCCTTACATTTTTCTTAAGTGGAACAGGTTCAGCCCCTGACTCTACTGACCTTTTGACTTACCCTGCTCAACCTTATCTGATCCTTTGTCAGGATCCTTAGCTTTAACTCCATCCTGTTTTGTGCCAGAGGTGGAGGAACCGCTTTCCCCAGTAGTAGCAGAAGCAGAGGCCATTTCTTCCAATATTTTGGACCTTTTCTTAAGAGTTTTAGGGCAAAATGTTTTACAAATGTCACAATTTACAAAAACATGGTTGGTACCCGGACAAAAAACACAAAAAGAATGTCTGTCTGCTTTTGCTATAATCTGACCACAAGACTCACAATATTTGAAACCAGTGGGTCCTGTACATTTTTTAGGCTTGACAACAGGAGCCTCTGACATTGAGCAGGAATCGCTAAAGTAACTAAAACAAAATTATCGGTTCCTTAGAACCGAATATTTTAAATATAAACAACTGCTAATAGTTCTGGGAACCAAACACAACTCGGTTCCTGACAGTAAAGTGAACCGAAAAATTTACAAATTTTGATAAAATTAAAACAGATATAGATGTCAAGGAACTGGCCGAAGAAATAAATGTCACTAAATTGAGGTAAAACCTCACTAGAAATAGTGGAACCCTTGGTTCCAAGGAACCGTAAAGGAACCGCTAGTTACACAAAATATTCCATAAATTATAAAATAAAATAAAACTAAGGCAGCAATTTGAAATATAAATTAAAAACAATACTTATTGACCAGATAAATGGATTTTGAAGAGGTTGAAGGAGAGCTCTCTGGGACATCTTCACTAGGCAGGCGAAGTAAAGAATCTGAAGCACTCAGAGTGCAGTAGTTGCTAAGGCAGCAGTTTGAAATTGGCATGAGCCAATTGAGAGTTCTATCATTTGCATATAATTCTACCTCTCTGGGCAGTGCAACACAGGAGGCTGACTGTATCAGTTTAATCATAATGAGTGATTCCTGGGATTAGAATCAGTATTGATATTCTCTTTCCCAGATTTGTGCATCATTTAAGTTTAAATGGCTGTAGTGCAGGGTACCACTGTGTGATTCTAGGATGTTTATCCTTCATTTGGTTAAGCCAACAGAGAGGATTGTGATCTGTTACCAGTACAAAGTCAGCTCGTAGTAAGTAAAACTTAAGGAACTCCATGGCCCACTTTGCTGCAAGGCATTCCTTTTCAATGGTGGAGTACCTCTTCTCTCTGTCACGCAGTTTCCTACTTATGTATAGAATAGGATGTTCTTTCCCATCTATATACTGACTCAAGACTGCACCCAGACCTACCTCTGATGCATCAGTCTATAACAGAAACAGTTTCTCAAAGTCTGGGCTTCTTAAAACAGGGGCTGAACATAATGTAGCCTTAATAGCCCAATAAGCACTGTCACACTCTGGGGTCCATTTCACATTATTCAGGAACTGTTTCTTTGTGAGTTCAGTGAGGGGAGTAGCTAACTCGACAAAGCTGGGAAGAAATATCCAATAACCAGCCAGCCCTAAAAATGATCTGACATGTTTCTTGGTTTTGGGGAAAGGGCTGTTAGCTACAGCTTCCATCTTGGAAACCTCTGGCTTGACTTTTCCATTTCCCAAAACACAGCCCAAGTATCTGGTTTCCTGCATGCCCAAAGGTACACTTGGTGGGATTAATTGTCAGACCTGCTTTTTGATCGATTGGATAACTGCTCATAAGTGTTCCAGTTGGCTTTTCAGTCTGGACTGTACACCATGACATCATGCCCGATGCGCAGCACAATAACCAGTGTGAGGGACAAAATTATATCCATGTACCGCAGGAATGTAGGAGGTGCCAGGTAAACCAAATGGCATGGTGGTGAACTTGAGAGATTCCTATAGAGTAGCAAATGCAGTTCTGTTCCTGGATTCTTTAGCTGGGGGATTTGCCAGTAACCCTTGGTGAGATCGAGGATACTGATAAACTTAGCACTCCCAGTCTGTCCACCAAATCATCTATTCTGGGCATGGGATAACTCAAATTCTGACACTTGATTAAGCTTCCTAAAATCAAGGCATATTCTCATACCCCTTCTTTTTGTGTACAATCATCATTGGTGATGACCAAGCACTTCTCGACTCTTCTATGATACCCAGTTCTTTCATTTTTTATTTCTAACCACGTCAGCACTTAACCACTCTGGTAATCTGTATGTCTTTTTGTCTAATAGGCGAGCATTCCTTGTCACTATTATGTGCTCGACCTGGTACTGTGGTAAAGAATGGTTAAAAGTCTTTAGCAAGTTATTAATTTCTGCAGTTTGTTCAGAGATTAAGGGAACATTCACCTTTACAGCATCAGCAGTTACAGTTTGTTCCAGTCTATCATAAGCTACATCAATATCTTCTTTATCAGTTTCTGGTAAAACCAGCGAAACAGCTTTTGGCGTTTTTTTTAACCCATTTCTTGAGGAGGTTAGCATGGTATATCTTGGTGAGATTTTTCTTAGCAATCTCATAGTTAACTGTGCCAGTACATTTAAGCACTTTATAAAGCCCTTGCCACGTCATTAACAGTTTATTTTCTGTAGTGGGTAACAGTAGCAAGACGTTTGCACCTGGCTTAAAAACGTTCTTCTACCCCATGGCCATAATACACCTGCTGGTTTTGGGCCTCTTCCTGATTACTATGGGTGATTTCAACATATTTTGCCAGCTTCTTTCTCAGGGCACACATATTACATGTAACAGACTGTTTCTGACACGAGTTACCTTCCCATGTTTCCTTTATTACATCTAGTGGCCCTCTAGGTTGTCTACCATACAGTGTTTTCAAATGGTGAAAAACCTGTTGATGCCTGTGGCACTTCTCTGTAAAGCAAAAGCAGCTACAGTAAGTATTGGTCCCAGCCTTTCCCTTCCCCTTTACAAACCTTTTAATATCGCTTTAGGGTTTGAGTAAAATGCTCAACAAGACCATCAGTCTGAGGGTGATAAAAGGAAGTTCTTAAGGCAGTGAAACCTAGTAGTTGGTATAGCTTCTTCAGTAATGCAGCACCAAAATAACTACCCTGATCAGTAATAATCTCTTTTGGTATGCCCACCCTGCTGAAAATTTTGGCAAGCTCTGCTGCCTCTTTTGGGACTGCGACAGTACGCACTGGAACTGCTTCTAGGTATTGAGTAGCATAGTCATGAACTACCAAAATGAATCGATTACCCTTTTTACTTTTGTCAAGGGGCCAACCACATCCATTGCAATTCTCTCAAAAAGCACATCTATCAAGGGTAGGGGCACCTTGTCTTTTTTAGTCACTGGGGCTGCTTTCTGACACTCAGCACAATAACTGCAATAGGTAGTAACATCTTCATGAATTCCAGGCCAGTAAAATCTTGAATTCCCCCAGTTTTTGACTCCACGACCTCCTCAGGAAGGCTGTTCCATGCATCCACAACCCTCTCCATGAAAAAATACTTCCTCACATTACCAATGAGCCGTCCCCCCTCTATCTTCAAATTGTGCCCCCTTGTTCTTGCACATCTCTTTTTCTGAAAGATGCTACCCTCTTGGACTTTGTTGATTCCCTTGAGGTACTTGAAAGTTTCTATCATGTCCCCCTCTCCCTCCTTTCCTTGAGGTTATACATATTAAGCTCCTTTAGTCTCTCTTCATATGTCTTTTGGTGCAGACCCTGCACCATTCTGGTTGCCCTCCTCTGGACAGCTTCCATCCTGTCTATGTCTTTGCATAGGTGGGGTCTCCAGAATTGCACACAGTACTCCAGATGGGGTCTCAACAACTGTCTGTACAGAGGAATAACAACTTCCTGTTTTCTACTGGTGATGTCTCTCCCTATGCATCCCAGTATCCCCCCAGCCCTCCTTACTGCCTTCTCATATTGCTTGCCCACCTTTAGGTCATCTGATATAACTATCCCCAGGTCCCTTTCCATTTCTGTTGTATCTTGCCCCCATTGTGTACTCTTCCCCCGGGTTTTTGTTTCCCAGGGGTATTACTTTGCACTTCTTTGTGTTGAATCCAAGCTGCAATACATTTGACCATTCCTCCAACCTTGCCAAGTCCCTTTTCATCCTTTCCACCCCACCTTGTGTAACAACCCTGTTGCAGATCTTTGTCTCGTCTGCAAAGAGACATGCTTTTCTTCCAGTCTCTCTGCAATGTCACTTATAGAGACACTGAAAAGGACTGGACTCAGTACTGAACCCTCGATGCCCCACTAGTAACCCTCCTTTCTTCACTGTGGACTCCGTTACTATCACCCTCTGCATTCTGTTGTTCAGCCAATGTTTCACCCAGGTAACCACCCTGAGACCCACTCTCAGGCTGGCTAATTTGTTTATTAATCTTTTGTGTGGGACTGTGTCAAATGCCTTGCTAAAGTCTAGGTAGGCCATATCCACAGCCCCTCCCTGGTCTACTGCTTTGGTCAACTAGTCAAAGAAATCGATTAGATTAATCTGACATGACCTTCCCGCTGTGAATCCATGCTGCCTTGGGTTCTGTGCCCCACTGGCCTCTAGGTACTCAACAATTCTTTCCTTCAGAAGTGATTCTATCATTTTCCCTACCACTGAGGTCAAAATGACAGGTCTGTAGTTTCCTGCCTCTGTCTTGCTCCCACTTTTGTGAAGAATCACATCCGCCCTCAGGTACCACACCATCCTCCCATGATTTGTTAAAAAGGGTAGTCAGTGGTGTTACTAGTTCTCCCCTTAGTTTTTGGTGAATCCTATCAGGCCCCATTGCTTTGTCCACCTTCAGTTTTAGTTCTTTCACAACCCTTTCTTCTGTTAAAGGACTGATATCAACCCCGCTATCCATAGTGCTTCTACTGACTGGATTAGGTACCTCCCCCTCCTCTTCTTTTGTGAATACTGAGCAGAAGTATTCATTCAGTATCCCTACTTTTTCATTGTCCCTCTCTGCCCACCCACCCTACTCTTTATTCAGCCTCAGTATCCCTCCCTTTGTCTTTCTTCACTCCCTAATGTGCCTATAAAAGGTTTTATCCCCTTCTTAACCAAGCTGGCTATCTTTTCCTTGGTTTGGGCCTTTGCTATTCTGACTGCCTTCCCCACTTCCTTCTGCTTTAACTGGTACAGTTCTCTGTCCTGCTCCTTCTGTGTTTCCATATACTTCCTGAATGCTATCTTTTTCTCCCTAACCTTCCCCAACTCCTTTGAAAACCATAGTGGTTTCTTTCATTTTGCTTCACACAAAGGCTTGTTGTTGTTGCCTCTGTGATGGCAGTTTGATATTTCTCCATTGTTGATCCACCCTCCTCCTTACCTGTTTGTTAGTGCTTTTCTGATACACTCTCCATTTTGACAAAATCTGCTTTCCTGAAGTCCAGTACCTTCACTTTTGTATGGCTTGACTGTACAGCTGAGTTTATCATGAACCACGCTGTTTGGTGGTCACTTGTTCCCAGATGGCTACCCACTTCTAGATCTGAGCTCCTCTCCATCTGCATTTGAGAGTACCAGGTCTAAGACTGCTCCCTCCTGAGTGGGTTCCAACACTAGCTGTCTGAGGCATGCCCCCTGTAGGGCATCGAGAATGGCCTTGCTCCTGAATATGGCTGCAGTAAAGGTGCTCTAGTTAACATCTGCAATATCTCCTTTGTCTGCCATCCTAAGGATGCCTTCTATCATTCCTTGTCCATTTCCTCTCTGAGGACGGGGTCTGTATACACCCCTGTGCAGATTGTAGTACCATTTCCAGTCTCCAGGGTGACCCACAGTGCCTCCTCTCCTCCATGTGTACCCTTTAGTTCCATTGCTTTGATCCTTACCTTACACAGAGCTGCTCCTCCTCTTCCACCCTTCCCTGTCCCTCCTGTAGATTGTGTACCCTGGTATGTTGACAAACCAGTCATGGTTCTTTGTGTACCATGTTTCTGTGACTGCTATGATTTCCTGGCATCCCTCTTCCATCAATGCCACCAGTCCAGGGAGCTTGTTACCTAGACTACGGGCATTAGTACTCATTACCCTCCATTTTTTTGATGGCCTTGTCCCATACCTGTCCTTACTGCCTTTGTCTTTTTCTCCATTTACCCCTGCTCTTCTCCCTATCGACTTCTCTATCTTGGTGTTTACCTGATTTTTGGGAGGAAGGTGCTTGGATTTCCTTCTTTTGGGTGCCCCCCCCCGGCTAGTTTAAACGCTTGCCAATGAAGCAGTTAAACCTATCACCTAGGACCTTGGTTCCCCTCCTGGATGGATGCAGACCATTACACCAGTATAGGCCTGCATCCCTCCAGGTGGACCCCCAGTCCACAATGAAGCCAAAACCCTGAACTCTGCACCAGTTTTTCAACCACTGACTGACTCTCATGGTGTGGAGCACCCTAGCCTCACCCATGTCATAGACAGGCAGCATCCTCAAGAAGGTTACCATGCATGCTAGGTGTAACAACTCAGATTTATACTTTTGTGGTATAATCAATTGTTCTATCTGGTTCTGTGTCTGAGGTTTAACTCAAACTCTGTACAGTAGCCCATTACATTTTTTAAACATGGGTTCACCCTGTTTTGGTCACACCCTCAACTGCTTAAAATAATCCTGGGGAGAAACATTGTTTGCTTGTTCTGAAAGAAAATCACAATCAGTGTGCTGGCCGGTGGTGCTGAGGTGCTGGATGCCACACTGGCGACCCAGGTTGGGAACAAGCCAGTCGGTGAGGAGGCAGAGGATTGAGCATCTGGAGGACAGCTCTCCTCTCCCAGTAAGGAGGGATTCATGCTTAGCACTTGACTGGCCTCTGGTGGAAGTTGGAGGTAAAGCAAGAGTGCAGAGGACACAACAAGGGATGGGAGTGGTGATGTCGGGTGACACCATGATGTTAGGGTACATGCCACTCCCAAGAAAAGGGAAAATGCTCTCCAGTCTCTGGGAAGACAGAGGACTGGAGCAGACCCCTCATTGCTTGCATCTGCCCAGCCTTCCAGTTCCCAAAGAGACCTGGGTGTTCCAGTGTTGCAGCCCTCGTCCCGCCCGAGAGAGAATCGTGGTTCCGTGGGGTGAACAGAAGGTACAGGTAAGGTGGGAGCAGACTCCACTGGTGCTCCTGAAGAAGCGGAGCTTGGAGAGATGGGGGCAGATAAAGTAAAATTTTTAAAAAAAAATCACAATCGATGATCAGTTCAGTTTCATATGTTAACCCCTTATGTCCATCAGTTTTTTGTTGCCACTGTTTCTTCAGGCATCGTCTTTCTTTCCTGGACTTCTGGATCTTGGAGCTGTGCTCAAACAAGTCCAAATCAAAATCAGCGAAAGGAAAAAAAGTCCCCATCTGAGATTTTCTTTGCCTCAGCTCTTGTCACCACAGCTGCTTCAAGCACATCAAGATTTACTCCCTCTTTGATTAACTCAGTAAATTCTGGAAAGTAATTTCCAGTAACAACAGGTACTACCCCCACTTTCATTAGGTGTGACACACCCTTAATATTCAGAGCCACTTGGGTGGGATAGAATCAGTATCTCTTGAATGCAGATGACACTTAGTACCTGGTCCCTTTGGACACAGTTTTCCCAGCACTTCAATATGCACTAGGGTCTGTCTGCTTTCCAAATCCAAGTCCTTTCACAGTTTTATCTCCCACCTTCAAATCTTAAGTACTTGCACCAATTTGCTAAGGACAAATCTGCTCCAGTATCACTATTCTTACTGTGACAATTTCTTACAATATGACCTGGCTTATTACAGTTATAGCAAATAGTCTTTGCGTGCAGATTTGTTACCCACACAAGAGTTATCAGACTTCAGAGTTTAAATGGGAAAGTGTCTTACCGGTGCTTGGCTGTTACTTCACTGCAGTGGCATCTGTCTGGCCATTTAGTAGTCTTCAGCCAAAGAAGCTGCCTTTTCCCCACTTTCTGGTTGGTGTTCTTTTACCCAAAGCTGTACGTTTGTAGGTAGGATGTTGATGAATTGCTCCACTGCAAATGTTTTGATGATTTCTGGAAGTGTTTTGCCCTCTGGTTAGAGCCATTTGATAAGTTTTTGAGTCGGGTGAAGGCTTCTAGAGGATTGTGAATTGAGTTGTTCTTCAAAAACTGAAATCTCTGCCTGCAGGTCTCTCCTGAGATGTCATACCTTTTCAGGATTTCGCTATTCACCAGGTCATAGTTTTCTGACTGTGCAGTGTCCATACTGCTGTAAGCAAGTTGGGCTTTCCCTGTCAGGTAAGGTACCAGTCCGATTGCCAATTGCTGCTTTGGCCGCTGGCAGGCTGCGGCAACCCTTTCAAAAGTTGTCAGGTATGCTTCGATATAGAAACATAGAAACTTAGAAGTTGACGGCAGATAAGGACCGCAAGGCCCATCCAGTCTGCCCATTTCTTTTTCTACCTTATAAATGTGCCATCGGCCTTTGCTCTGTCAGTGACCTATCTATTCATAGTCATTTGTATTGCTCCCTTATGCCTATCCCATGCCTGTTTGAAGCCCTGCACTGTATTCATAGCCACCACTTCTTGTGGTAAGCCATTCCATGCATCTACCACCCTTTCTGTGAAAAGAATTTCCTCACATTCCCCTTAATGGCCTCCCTCTAATCTCATGCTGTGTCCTCTTGTCCTGCTATTTTTCTTATATTTAAACATGTTAGACTCTTTCACCTTGTTTATGCCCTTAAGGTGTTTAAATGTCTCGATCATATCACCCTCTCTCCTCCTTTGCTCAAGGGTATACATATTGAGCTCCGTTAATCTGTCCTCATATGTCTTCTGATGCAGTCCTGCACCATTTTGGTTGCCCTTCTCTGGACTGCCTCAATTTAGTTAATGTCCTTGTGAAGGTGTGGCCTCCAATACTGCACGCAGTACTCAGATGGGGCCTAACCAATGTCTTGTACAGAGGGATTATTACCTCTCTCACGACTTGTGATATCCCTACTAATACACCCTAACACCCCCTAGCTTTACCTACTGCTTTAGAGGTCTGCTTGGATGATTTTAGGTCATCAGTGATGATGATGCCCAAGTCTCTTTCTTCCTTTGTGACTGCTAGCAACTCCTCCCAGCCTATAAGTGGCTTCAGGGTTTCTCTTCCCTATGTGCATGATTTTGCACTTCTTTGCATTAAATCCCAGTTGCCACTCTTCTGACCATTCTGCTAGTTTATCCAGATCTCTTCTCATTCTGCCCACCCCATCTGGATCATCTACTCTGTTGCAGATCTTGGTGTCATCTGCAAACAGACAAGCCTTACCCTCTAGTCCATCTGCAAGGTCACTAATGAAGATGTTGAATGGACTGGCCCAGGACTGATCCCTGAAGTGCCCACTTGTGACTTGCATCTCTTCTGACTGTATACCATTTACTACCACTCTCTGTTTTCTGCCAGTCAACCAGTTTGCCACCCAGTTGACCAACTTCTGACCCACCCCGAGCCTACCTAGCTTATTTATCAATCTTCTATGTGGAACAGTGTCAAAAGCTTTGCTGAAGTCAAGGTAGCGACATCAACTGCTCCCCTTGGTCCACCACTCTGGTTACCCAGTCAAAGAAATCTATGAGATTAGTTTGACAGGACCTTCCTTTGTAAACCCATGCTGTCTTGGATCCTGTCCCCTATGGTTCCAGGTGTTGCACTATCCTTTCCTTAAGGAGTGCCTCCATAATCTTGCCCACTACTGAGGTAAGACTGACCGGTCTGTAGTTCCCGCCTCCTCCTGCTACCACTCTTGTGGAGTGGGATCACATGAGCCCTTCTCCAGTCTTCTGGGACCTCTCCTGTGCTCAGAGACTCACTAAACAATTCTGCTAATGGCTCTGCTGCTCTCCTTTAGCTCCTTAAGTACCCTGGGATGTATGCCATCAGGTCCCATTGCCTTATCCACCCTGAGCTTAGCAAGCTCTTGTAGGACCCTTTCTTTGTGAAGGAGTAGTGCTCACCTCCTCCCCTGTGTCCATGATGCTGAGCTGTGGGCTCGCCTACCTTCTCTTCAGTAAATACTGAGCAAAGTATCTATTTAGGATAGATGCCTTTAAAGGTCCTCCTCCTCACATGCTCCCTTTTCTCCATTAAGCTTAGCAATACCCCTCTGGACTTTCTCCTTTCACTAATGTATCTATAGAAAGTCTTGTCACCTTCTTTACTGTTCGTGCTAGTGTTTCCTCAGTTTGGGACTTTGCCTGCCTTACTGCCTTACCTGCTTCCCTTAGGGCAGTTTGGTATGCCTCCTATCTTCATCCCGCTGTGTTCCCTTATATTTTCTGAAGGCCAGCCTTTTGGCTCTGACCTTTTCTGCTACTGTATTTGAGAACCAAAGTGGTTTCCGCTCTTCTTTTGCACTTCGCTTTCTGTCCAACACAATGGGATGTTGCTTCAAGTATTGTATCCTTAATGCTTGCCCACTTTGCCTGTACCTCCTCACCTGTGTTTCTTTTTGCCAGGGCTAGCTTAACTCTGTTGGCCATCTTATCAAAGTCAGCTCCTCTGAAGTCCCATATTTTTGCCTTGGAATGGGATGATTTAGATGTAGTAGCCAAATTGAACCATACCATGTGATGGTCACTGGCCCCCAGGTGACCTTCTACCTGGAGATCTGTGATCCCTTCTTTGTTAGTCAGTACTAGATCTAGGATAGCCCTGTCTCTTGTGGGTTGCTGTACCAGTTGTTTGAGGCCCTCCCCCTGCAGGGAATCCACTATGAGTCTAGTTCTGGCAGATGTTCCTGCTGGTATTGACCAATCTGTATCTGGCATGTTGAAGTCTCCCATTATCAGAACCTCCCCTTTAGCTGTCATGTTTTGTATATCTTCTAACAGTAATGTGTCTATGTCCTCCCTCTGGTCTGGGGGCCTGTAGACAACCCCAGTTCTTATGGCTGTCCCATTTCCTGTTTCCAGGGTGACCCACAGTTCTTCTGGCTCCTTATGTGTATTCTGAATTTCTGTAGCTTTGATATTTTCATTAACATACAGGGCCACTCCCCCCTTTTTGCACCTCGGTCTCTTCTGAACAATACATAGCCAGGTACTGAAGTCTCCCAAGTGTGGTTACTGGTAAACCACGTCTCACTAATTGCTACTATGTCCAGTTTAGCCTCTGACATTATTGCCTGCAGGTCTGGGATCTTATTTCCCAGGCTGTGAGCATTTGTGTACATGATTTTCCATTGGCCAGATTTTGAAGTGTTAGTTGTTGGGTGAAGTTTGGCATTACCCCTGTGCATCGTATGGGGAGACAAACCTTTTTTCTTACCTGGTGATGCAAATGAACAGCAAACACGCTGAATTCCTGTTTGACCACTAGCTGAGGGGAGGGTGTTCTTCCCATTCGGACGTGTGGGTGCTGCACCCTCTCCCCATTTGCTAGTTTAAATATTCTGCAAAGACGTCAAACTTCTGCCCCAATGCACTGACTCCTCTTTAGTCAGATGCAGTCCATCAAATTTAAAGAACTTTGCTCTCCCAGAACTGTTGCCAGTTCCCTACAAATCTGTGTCCTTTTCCTGGCACCAGTCCTTGAGCCACGTGTTTAGCTCCCCTATCTCCGCTTCTCTGACCTTCCGTCCATCTGCTCCCTTCTCCCAGACTGGCAGGATCTCAGAGAAGGAGATGCCGGACGAAATAGATGATAGTTTGTCACCCAGCCTAGTCAGGTGTTCCTTGGTCTCCACAACTGACTGGCTGGCGAGATCATTAGTCCCTATGTGTACTAGGACATCAATGTTTTCTCCTGCTTTGTGAACAATTTTAGCAATGCGGTCAGTGTCTCTCCATGCTGATGTACCTGGGAGACATCTGACCATCACCCCTGGCTGGAGATGGGTATCAACTCCCGGAATCATGGAGTCTCCTATGAACAGAAGTTTTTTGGATTTCCTTTGTGCTTGTTTAGTTTTGGTTCCTGATTTGGGTGAGTATTGTTGTGCTAGCTCCTGTGCCGCAGTGTCCTGCTCTGCAGTGTCTTCTGCCTCTTTATTTGATTTCAGAGATAGAGGCAGATACCTGTTTGTAGTGTTTATATGGTTTTTGGAGGTAATGTGTTGGAGAGGAGAGAGTGATGGGGCACCTGATTTGTCTCCTCTAACCACCTGCCAACCTCCTGGACCAACTACCCTCTGCGGTCGAGGTTTTTCTGTTGGATGCTGGGGAAATGGCGGGTGGTTCCTATAATGTATTTCCTCTTCAATATGAAATTTGAGGCGGCAATCTCTGCCCATGCTGCCTGGAGCTGAGACCTAAGATCTCAAAGGCCCAGCATGTAGGACAGTGTCCTAAATCCTGTAAGACTGTCCTTCTGAAAATTGTTCCACAGTACCTGCAGTTAATGAAATCCATTCCAAATAAGTTGCTGGGTTTGTAACCTAGTCAGAGTAATTAGAAGAAAAAAAATGCAAGTAATGGTTTAATTGTGCTTTGTTTAACTTGTTATAACAAGTTAAATTACTAGTGCCCTGTAAATGAGATCACCTTGTGGAGGCCCCACTGATCCGCCCCTTCCTGCTCTGCCACAGGAAATGTCACAACTGTGGTACCCTATAAAAGGAGTGTAGCGTGGGGTGGTTGGGGATGGGGGTGGGTGGCTGGGCCCTTCCCCTGCCTAAAAAGAAGAACCACGGACGAAAGAACAAGGAGGTAAGAGCAGAAACAATCAGTCAACAACAAATGCAGTAACCCTGAAAGCTTATCCTAATGTTAGATAAAACTGTAAAACCTGTAAAGCAACACCTGTAATAATTTCAGAGAAGATATACCCTGTAAGAAACACTTTGCTCCAGAGAAAAATAAAGCAGTAACAGAAGATATACCTTGCAAAAGACAATTTGAATCAGAAGATTACAGCAGTAATCTGTTAGCACACACCTGTAGGCACACCTTGTAATAATGCAGAAGAAGGTATACCAGCAACAACAATTTGAATCAGAGAAAAAATAAAGCAATGAAATGTTAGCAACAAACAGTAGCAATCCCTGTGAGTAAAAAATAAAAACACCACCACACAGTAAATCTGCTTAGCCAAACTAAGTCTTAATCCTTCTCCCTTGCTCTGGTAAGTTTCTCTACTCTGCCTTTCAAGCAGTCTTAGAAGGAAAGAGCTCAGGTGAAGCTAGGTGCCTTGGCCAGCAAACCAAGTCTTCTACCTCCAAGATATCAACTAACCTGACTTTTTAACCCTTCTTTCTGTTGGAAATTACTGACAGTTTGCCAGCTCCACCCCTACATACACACCTAATCCTTTGGAAGAGCTGTGGGAGGAAAAGCAATTAGCTCCTTCAATGTGAGAAGGAGACTGAAACACCTCTGAGACAACAAACCTTTTCAACAAACAAGAATAAAATAAAACACAGTGTCAAACAGTAATTTTGCTTAGCCCAATGATAAAAAGTCACAAAAATGTAAGCTCCACCTGTAATACAGTAATTTCAGAGAAGATATACCCTGTAAGAAACACTTTGCTCCAGAGAAAAATAAAGCAGTAACAGAAGATATACCTTGCAAAAGACAATTTGGATCAGAAGATTACAGCAGTAATCTGTTAGCACACACCTGTAGGCACACCTACATCATCCGAGGGGCACAGCTTTGTAAATTTCAGATCTTTTAAGCTGTTGGTGTTTTGTTGCTCTGCTGGACCTATACCAGATCCACCAGCTTTGACAACTTGCAAGGCATCCAGCCATCGCTGCATCTCTTCTCTTCTTTGCTGCTCCTGTCGCTGCATCTCTTCTCTTTCTTGAGTTGTTGCATTTCTTCTTTCCTCTGTGCCTCTAAACATTGAATCTTTTCCTCTCTGTTGAATCTCCTCTCTTCTCTGTTTGTTGTACAGCCCACCATTTGAAAAAGGCAGTCAGTCTTTCAGGTTCTGTCACTGCCTGTTCTTTTTTTTTTTTTTTTCATCCCTGTTGCTGGCTGTATAGTCTCAGTTTAGACTTCTGTCTCTGCTAGTTTGACTGCCATTCTTCTGGTAATCACTCCAGGAATTGTTCCTGCAGAATCCATACATTTCTTCTACGCTTCCCTGGTACCAGGTCTAGTACCCATGCACAAAACTCCTGGCTTAAGAGCATGCACAGTGTACATCCCACTCTGACATGACCTGCTGTCGAGGCACAGGTCAGGAAGCATAGGAAAACCACAAGCAGTTTCAAAATTCACAATGAGAGTTTTATTATTAGTAATAACAGCAAAATAAAAAAATAAAATTTGTTCAGCGTAACTATTTACAAAAGCAGTACAAACAGAAAACAGATTCCTTCTTCTGAGTGTTTCTTCTCAATTCCAAGTTTCAGCCTCTGTCTCTCTCTTGCACAAACATTGCTGCTCTTTTTATAAGTCTGTGCCCTGGGAAACTCATTAAGAAAACAGCATGCTTCTCACACAATGTTCTTGTAAGTTTCAATGTTCTTGCAGGTGCAGCAAAAAGAACATAGGGACCCAGAACTGCCTCTTGTTTACAGCATCTCAGAGAGTTTGCAAACCAGCTTCTCAGGTTAACCCTTGAGTTCCAAATAGCTTTCTGCAATCATTTCAACAATATAACTATATACAGTTTTAAACAAAGGGATCCCAGTATCAGTGACATTTCTACATAAAGATTCGCATAGATTGTGCAAGGGGGAAGAAAAGACAGAACAGCAAGTGAAGGCAGAGAGACAGCAAGAGGCAGAGAACTGCAAAACCATCAGAGTGATCAGTTCCTACATCTCACAAGAAAATTTGATTGTGCAACCAGACAGAGACAAGACAGAAAAGGAGAGGATAGAACAGACCCTTGCATTTAAACTCTTTCTGCATTACAAATGGGACAGGGCCTTATTCAACCCTGTCACGCCTACATAATTAAGGACCTGGATAGTTAGGGTGGAGGGAGCGAAGACCCGTTTCCCCATCAAGTCCAGTTTCTTGGACTCCTTATCGGAGGAAGGAAACTGAGATGCAGGGGTCATTTAGAGCAGTCGTGAGCTGCACTGATGACTACTGAGTCTGCCTGTGGGGGCCCTGGAGAGAAAAGGCCACCCCGAGGGGGCCTGGTATAGCTTGTCTGCCTTCTTGGTCATAGGGGGAACAAGGTATGGTCTATACCAGTTGACTAGGAATGTAATGTAAAATTTATTTATATAAGGCACCCTTCCTGAGCTCAGGGCAACCTTACAATAATCATCACAATAATTTTAAATCCACACACATTAAAAAAACACACATAAACATATATCAAGTGACATGAAAATGCTTGATGAAACAAAAAGGTTTTAAAGGATTTTTTTAAAACTTTCTACAGTCAGGCTATCTCGTATCTGACGAGGTAGAGAATTCCACAGGGTAGGTGCTATAAAGGCAAATGACCTCCCTCCAGATGTTTTCAGGGTTACCCTGGGAATCTCTAACAATCCCTCGTCAGAGGATCAGAGTGAGTGGGAGGGACAATAAGAAGACAGGAGTTCTTTCAGGTAGTGGGGTCCCAACTCATGTAGGGCCTTGTAGGTCAGCAACACGGCCTTGAAGGTAATCCACCACTGCACAGGCAGCCAATGCAGATCTCGCAGCACAGGTGTTATATGACTGGATCTACGGACCCCCATCAACAACCTGTCCACCGTGTTCTGCACTAGCTGCAAGTGGCAGATATCCACCCCCGGGCATTGCAATAATCAAAACGACTGGTAACTAAGGCGTGGACCCAAGTAGGAAGATCTTCAGGTGGAACCAGGTGCTTCACCCAGGCTATAGTCCTTAGGTGAAAAAAGAAAGACTTGACTACAGCTGACACCTGCACCCTCAGGGTCAAGCCCTCATCAAATATAATCCCCAGGTTACGCACCTGGTTGGAGGCCATAAGAGGGTTCCCCCCCAAATATAAACCTGAGGGCTTCCCCACCCATGCCCCTAACATCCTAACCCCAGGGTCCACCACCAATACCTCTGTCTTACCTGAGTTCAACTGAAGTCAGCTGGTATTCTTCCAATCCTGAATCTCCAGTAGGCAGTTGTTAAACACTATAACTGAGTCAGACTCCCATTCTGGTACAAAAGACATGTAGAGCTGAGACTCATCAGCATAGCAATGAAAACTCAGCCCATACTGTCTTATAATGTCCCCCAATGGGAGCACGTACACCGTGAATAACATAGGGGACAACACTGAACCATGTGCAACTCCACAGGGTAGACAGCGAGGGGCCGAGGAGTAAATTCCCCGATACCACTCTCTGAGACCTGCCCCCCAGAAATGATCGAAACCAACTGTGGACTGCCCCCCCTCAATCCACAGAAAAACCACAGGCATTCGAGCATCACCCCATGATCCACAGTGTCAAATGCTGCTGAGAGATCAAGGAGAACCAAGATAGATTGGGCTCTCCGATCTCTTGCCAACAGGAGGTCATTTAGCACCCGAACAAGGTCTGTCTCAGTACTATGCCATTTCCTGAAGCTGGATTGAGAGGATCTTAGATATTGCGGCTGGTGAAATGATCCTCAAGCTGCAAAGCAACCACCTTCTCGATACGCATCAATGATGGAGGGTATGACGAGGGGTGGAGACTGACAGCACAAGTAGTGTGCCAAGTTTCTCTGAGAAGCATCCTGTTCTGCAGAGTCAAAACCCATGGCTGCCTGCAGCTGGTGCATGACTGCCATGAAAGAGGGTCATCAGGAGGGAAGTGAGGGACATAGCTGGAGGAGTCATCCACTGTGGAGGTGCTGGAGGGAGGGGTAAAGAAGAGGGCCTGGATGTCGACGGTGACAGCTGTCGACAGAGCAATGAGAGGTGGCACCTGAGAAAATAAAAAGGCCCCTGACAACGCCCAAGGAAGGTAGAAGGGATGGGGGCAGGCTGGGGAACCAGCTGAGGGGCCCGCATCCCCAAAGTTGTAGGGAAGGGCATCGACGGGCCAGAACGACCGCTCAACTAGAAATGCACATTGCCAGCCATAAGGCTACTGGCAGTATGCCCTGACTGAGCCCTTAGGAGAGGGGGCATTCAGCAGGGGTGGACAGGTAGGTGGGGGCAAAGGAAGACACCCCAACAAAGAAAACCCATCACTGACAGAGCCAACAAGTCATACTGAGTCCCCACCTGTGGCATATAGGGTGAAGGAGGCAGTGGGGATTGTTAGCAGGAGCTGAGAAGGGTCTGGTGACAAACTACAGCTGGACTGGGCTGCCCCAGTGGTGAGGGCTGCTAGGACCTGCCCTGTAGTGAGAAGGGCAGGAGGCAGTGGAGAGCATCAACAAGTAAGAAGACCCAGAGGCGGTCGGTGTAGAGTGCAGTAACCAGAACCATTCATGGGAGGGATGGCCCTTCTCCTGGTGGCAGTGCTTCCCAAACAAAGACTTGTCCCAGGCTTTGCCAGAGAGGGACTTAGAAGACAGGGCCAGGGAAGCAGAGGAGCCCCTGGCCTGGAGCTTCTTCTCTAAGATGGCCACCTTCTGCTCCATGAGGTACACCGCTTAAGCTCCTTCAAACGGTATCGATGGGTGGCCTGTTTGAAACCACTGCAAATGTTGCAGGCTTGGATGTCGTGGCCAGTCCTGAGGCAATGGACACAGAAGTTGTGGAGATCCTTGTTGAATATTTTCTGTACGTAGCTGCAGCTACAAAAAAGTGAGTGAGAACTGGACACGAAGGAAGGGAAACTAGATTTAACTAAAGTGAAGAGATGGCAGTCAACTGAAGCGACAGTGCTCTGCAGAGTCTGATGCGATGGTGGGAAAAGAACGAAGGCAGGCCTGGGGCCGCCCATGGCTGTATAGGGGGATGTCAACATAGTAATATCGCAGTGGACAGTCCCAGTTGTACTGCTTGAGAAAATGCTTCAGTGTGGTTCTAGTGCCTGATCCCTGAAGTTCCTAAGGTGTGACCTGCTACAAGAAATATCCTCGAAGATCATGTAGATCCAACATAGGGTGCCAGTACTTCATCTATTTTTGTTACCAGGAAGTACCTGGGCATGTAACCCTGACTGGCTAGGGTTTCCAGGACATGGACTATAGACTCTTTCGCAAGGAGCTGAGCAGTGTCCTCCCTGAAGGCAGACAGTGTGTCCCAAGACAACTCGGACATTTCAGGTGCATGGAGGTGGTAGGACAGGAGAGCCACAAAATCTAGAGACCTTCTTCTGCCCATTATGTCCAACACCCACTTATCTACTGTGACATCAGACCAACATGGCAAGCAGTGACATGGCCAGCCTCCTATGGGGAGAGCAGTCAGGGAGAGGACAGGTGGAGGGATGACAACCAACATGTCACTGGGTGGCTTTTGCAGGTGCACCAGCGGCTGCTGCTAGAGGGGCACCTCTATCCCTGCCCTCCCTTCTTGGTACCCTGGTCCCCGGACTTCTGCTTGGGGTGCCAGGCCTGAAACTGCCCCTGCTGGGACTGCTGTCAGGGAGGCTGTGACTGAAAGGATCTGACCTAGAAAGCTTGTTTCTTTAGCTTCTTTTTCTGGTCCTTCTGGGATGAAGACACAGAGCCAAGGGTGGCATCTGACTTCTCAGTCCTAGTGAAACACCCTCCCACCCTGGGCCCATAGAGACTGGTGCTCAGGAAAGGGACATCTGCCAACTTACGTTGGGTATCTGCTGTGAAAGTGGACAACTGCAGCCAAGCCCTGTGATGCATGGAGACAGCCACTGCCACACACACAGGCACAAGAGTCACTCATGTCCAAGGCTGTCTGGAGCTGGCATCTAGCCACTGATTGACCGTGGTTTCTGATGAGCTTTATAGCCACCTGCTGTTCCAGATGGAAGTGTGGGAGGATCACAGCAAAGATTCCCATTAGGGAATTACCATAATTAGCCATCGTGACAGCATAATTAGCCTGATGGAGACCCAAAGTAGCCGTAGCATACAACTTTTTTTGTGGTGTGGTCAGTCTTGCAGGACTCCTTGTCCAGAAGCTTGTCCACAGTCCCCTTAGGTGTTCAATTTTACTCTGTCCTTTTTCCTTTTTTTTCTGACTATCCTTTCTTTTCTCTATCAGGGTGGCCAACCTGATATCTATTTTCTTTTCTTTTCAATACCCTATTTGTTAAAATGCCCATGTTCCCATTTAAAAGCAGCTCCTGAAATATATAACTGATGCCTTAAAGAAAGAGCAGTGGTCCCCTGCTGCGGCAAGCAGTATGTTGAATTTGGTCCCAGCTATGCGATCACAATATGCGACATTCGCACTATACGCGACATTCGCGGCAGGATCGAGATGCACGATCGCGGAAGAAAAAAAAACGGGAGAATAAGGAAATGATTGTTTAACCATCAGGAGTGGTTTCTACAAAGAGGACATAGCTCTGAAGTGGAAAAATTGATGCAGAGTTCCAAAGAATGTACAAAATCTGCTACGTTTCATGCTCCTGTGTCTTGCAGCGAGTGTGTAGACTGAGCTAACTCAGTCGGGGAAACACAGAAAAACACTCCCTTAGAAAGAAATGAAGGGAGTTTAAGCATATAAAGCCCTATGATGCCCATATAAAGAAATGCTGTGTTGCTGTCAAACAAAACAGGGCTGAAAATGAAATGGGAGCTGACGGCTGAAAGCTTTCAGCCAACAGCTGTTTTGCAAAGCTAAGTATGGTGCAGAAAAAGTTGTTTCTCAAATAAAAAAGAAAGTATTTGTATAAATTACAAGCAGTTATTGTTTCTAGCTATAAAGAAATGTATGCCCTGGAAACTTGTCTTCTGTTTTGTATGTTTTCTTTAAAAAAGGTTTATTTCTCTTAAAAAAGCAGTAGGTTCCTAGTGCTTGCAAGAGTAAACAGATAAGGAGCGTACCCTTTTCTGCTTACATTTTTCAAGCCTAGTGATACCTACTGAATATTTTCCTTCTGGTTTAAAATATTACAATAAGCCAGAAATTAAAGAAAAAAGGGTCATTACCTAGTGATGTTTCCAGAGGTCCTGCTATAGGGCTGGCAGCCCCTGAACTGACTGTATTTATGGGAGAAGCAGTCAGTGACATCACAGTAGGGGAGGAATCAGCTCCCAAGTGTGATGTCATGCCCCTGTAATTAAGGTTTTATTTAGCCTTTTTCTTCAGAATAGAGACTCCTTAAGAGCCTGTATGGTGGGCATAGAGAATAGCATTAAGCTAGGCAGGCAAGGACATTGTTTTATGAAATGTAGAGGTTTAAAATTAAGTGTCCCTACTAATTGATGTTGTCACCTGACCGCTGATGTCATGACAGGCTGCCATAAAAGGATGTCCATCAGAGGGCTAGAGATAGGGAGAGAGTATGGAAGATGGTCAGTTGCTTTCTGATCAGAGACTGAGCAAGAGCTAAGAAGAGCTGAGTGTGGAGGTTTACACACGGTCAAGAAGGAAGATCTCAGGAATTCTTTTGATTTTGATGCTTAATGGAAGAAGAATGATGTCCTGATGATTTGCATTGGTGTGAAGAATTAACATCCTCTTATTTTCCTTTTTGTAAATATCCTTTATTTTCTTTATTTTGCTTTTTGGACAATAAATTGACAAATGCAGAATATTCATTTTTTATGCACTATGTTACAGTTGTCTGTCTAAATTTGTTATAAAGAATCCTCGCTACCACAACCCTTGGCCATTGTTCACCACAAACCTCCTAGGAATCCTCAACTCATGGTAATCCTTACTGACTACCAGCCTAGAAAGCAAGCAATGGCTGGCCCCCTTGGTTGGAGCACTGACTAGAGGCTGTCGGAATGGCAGCTCTACCTTAACTGCCAGACAGACAAGTTTGGGGAGCAGTTGTTGAACCTGGAGCAACAGGGCAACCACTGGCGATTACAAGGAACCAAGGTCCTTGGTGGTAGAGCCCTGCCTCATGATGGCCCACTACTGTTATAAAATTCATAGCACCAACACATTTTCTGCTGGTGCCTCTCCACACCTGAAGATGTGGAGGACAAAGTGTGTGTCAATGGCAGCACTTCCCAGTCGAGTGGCGAGTGTGAATGCCTTGACTGCTGACCACCCAATAGACAGGTGAAGGGTCTTCTTGTGATTAGCTATAGATAACACACTGACCCACACTCACCAAAAATTGAGTCAAAGACCCGACCCCTGGTGGAGGCTGGTTCATGGAAGGGTTAGCCAGGGTCACCGATCGACCCACATCCTCCTGAGTGAGGTCCGGGAGCACCAGGGTCTGCGAGGCAGACTCCTTGGCCTCATCTGACAACTGGTCAACCGGGTCAAGAAATACCTCGACGGCTTGGTTGGCCAAAGAGGTCAGTGCAAACTCCACAGCATCACCTGACAACTAGTCAACCAGATCAAGAAATATTTTGATGGCACCAAAGAGTCTCCAACCTCCCCGAATGGCCCCCTGGCCAAGGGGTGCTCAACAGCTGTTGAGCAGTTGGAGGAGTTGAGGGATGGGGAGAACTGTGCTCATTCTCTCTCCCATAACCTGTTACAGCGGTGAGAAGATTTTGTTCTTTTGGTCTTGGACCGAGAGCCATGGAGGACAGGGTTCTCCCCAACAGTCTGGAGGGACCTAAACTTATCATGGAGCTGGTCCATGTAAGGTCCCTCCGATGCTGGCCTGGGTGGAAAAAGCACCAAGACTGAAGAGGTGCCTGCTGTGGCAGCCGCTGCTTCTGCCTCAAAGGACACAAGTTGAGCAGCAGACCCGACCACAGCCAAGACCATTTTGCAACCCTTAGGAAATGCTTCAGATCCTTTTGAAAAATCCTGACCCATCACAGAGGGAGCTTCCTGTGCTCGAGGACTTAGGCAGCATTGAAAGACAGTGGCTGCACTGGCCACATTATGTCATCCATCCAGGCAGTACACTTATGTGTTGGGCAGATTGGTGACCGACATCTTCTGGCAGCACCGAATGCAGAATTTAATTCCAGGTTTGTTGTGTTCCATCATTGATCCAGACACAGAGTCGAAAGGTGGGGGAGATCTATCCCACCGGGTGGTGGTGGAGGAAAATATCTCCCAGGTGGTGTGAGGGAACTTAAAGACGCTCCGCCCATCGTCGCATTACAGTGCAACTGCTAGATGGTGGATAAGAAAAAATTACTCACCTTAGTAATTGCTTTTCTTCTCATGGAGTCTTGCTATATTAGGACCTTGCAGTATGCCCATGGCTTTGACTGCCCGGAGATGAAATAGTTAACTCAGAGTAATCTGGAGTTCCACAAGCGAGGGCGCTATTGAAAGCTCTATCTGGGTTGTTTGAACCCAAACTGTCAGGTTCTTTACGAGGCTAAGCTAACATAGCAAGTCTGTGTGGAAAAGCCTTACACTAGCCATTGGCTACCTACTAACAGTAGAACCACAAAAACACAACAACAATAATGAAAACAGTATTACGTATTATTGTTAGGGAAACCCCTGACAATCACTACTAAGGCCCCCTCTGCCCAAAGACTCAAGTCCAGAGAGGGACCCAGCTACCAATTAACGAAAAACAGAAACTATCTAGTTCCTAACCCAAGAAAGAAAAAGAGGGGGGAGAACTAGAAGCTAAAAAGGCATGACACAGTGATTGCACCAATTTGCCAACCCCATACCCAAGTAGGGATTCTGAGAGGGGTAGGAGGGAGGGTTGTCCTAATATAGCAAGACTCCATGAGAAGAAAAGCAATTACTAAGGTGAGTAATTTTTCTTCAAACACCATGAAGTCTTGCTTATATTAGGACCTTTGCAGGTATACCAGCAGTACCTCCATGGAGGGTCAGAACCTACTTAGAAATAGGCTCAGCACAGCGTGCTAAAGCGAGCATCTCTCCTGGACTGGACGTCCAGGAATAATGTTAGTAAAAGTGTGGACTGACTTCCAGGTAGCAGCTTGACAGATTTCCAAAATGGGAATATCTCTAGCAGCCGCTAGAGATGCAGCTGTACCCCTGGTGGAATGAGCCCTCAGGCCTGAGGGCGGCTCCTTACCCAGTTTTTGACAACAGAACTGGATACAAGAGACAATCCACCTAGCAATTGTCCTCCTAGTAGCAGGTCTCCCCTTACCCACATCTCCATAGGTAAGGAAGAGCTGGAGGGATTCGAACCTGTGACCCTTGGTACGTTCCAAATAGTAGCTAAGGGCTCTTTATACGTCCAAACTGTGCAACCTTCTCTCACCAGAAGAGGATTGCACAGTAAAAAATACTGGAAGAGATGACTGGTTAAGATGAAAATCTGAAACCACCTTAGGTAAAAACTTTCTGTTAGTCCTGAGGATCACTTTATCTCTGTGGAAAGAAATGAAATCCTCTTCCACTGACAAGGCCTGTAATTCACTTATACGCCTAGCAGAAGTGATAGCCACTAGAAAAACAGTTTTCCAAGTTAGAACTTAAGATCTGCTGAAACCAGAGGCTCAAAGGAGGTTGCATTTGCTGGGCAATGCAAACATTCAAGTCCCATGCAGGGGTTGGTTCCGAAAGGGAGGGTTAGTATGGAGTAACCCTTTGAAAACTTGGAAAACACAGGGTGAGAAGAAAGGAAACTGGTTTCCCCAGGAAATAAAAACAGAAACAGCTGCCAAATGAACCTTTAAGGTAGCTGGTTTGAGGCCTAAGGAATTTAAGTGGACCAGATAGTCCAACAAAATAGGCAGGTCAGCTGATTCTGGGGTGATTGCCTCTCAGAACACCAAAATGAGAATCTCTTCCATTTAGAATTATAAGTGGCTCTAGTGGAAGGCTTCCTAGAGGCCTTCAAAATATCCAAGACACCTTGAGAAAGTGTAAATGAGCAAATTCTAACTCCTCAAGAGCCAGGCCTTGAGGTGGAGGGAGTTGAGATCCGGATACCACACCTCCCGCGCACAGGTCAGCAGGTCGTGAGTCCTGGGCAAGGTCAGGGAGGCAAAATGAGAGGGACAGAAGAAGCGGGTACCAAGGCTGCCTGGCCTAGTCTGGAGCAATCAGAATCACTCTGTAAGGCTGAGTTCTGATTTTACCAAAACCCTGAAGAGGAGAGGAACGGAGGGAAAGCATAGAGGAACTTTCCCTCCCAATCAGCTGAAAAGCATCCAGGGGACTGACCCAGAACTGGGGCCTGCAGCAAAACAGGGAAGTTGGTGGTTGTCTGGGGCTGCGAAGAGATCTATCTGAGGGGTGCCCCAGCTGGCAAAAGACCGACCCCAGCACTTGAGGTTCAGAACCCATTCGTGATGGCCCTGAGAAATCCTGCTGAGGGCGTCCGCTGGGTTCTTGTCCTTCCCTGGGAGGTGAACCGCTATCAGAGAGGTGTTCAGGAGTAGGCCAGAGACCACAACTTCATTGCTCGGTGCACAAGGCTGAAGAGCGAGTGCCCCTTGCTTGTTGATGTACCACATTGTTGTGGTACTGTCTGTCTGACTTGACAACCTTGCTCTGGACAGTTCCGAAAAAACCTGGAGAGCTAGGAAGACAGCTCTGAGCTCCAGTAGGTTGATGTGAAGCAGAGATTCCTGGGGGACCAAACTCCCTGAGTTGAAAGGTCGCCAGGTGAGCCCCAACCCAACAGGGACGGTCCGTGGTGAGGGTGAGGAGTGAGGAACAGGAAGGAATGGGACCCCAGAGGACAGGTTGCTTCGATCCAGCCACCACTGGAGCTAGGATCAGAGTCTTGGTCACTGGGACCAATTTGGTAAGGGGTCCCTCCTTTGAGACCAATAGGACCTCAAGTGGAACTGAATGTCCCTCATCTGAAATCTCGCTCCTGGCACAACAGCTGTAGAGGCAGCCATGTGCCCCAGGAGTTGTAGAAAGTGCCTTGCTGGTCGAGAGATCTGCATGGTGAAGGAAGATGCCAGGGCAATGGGTTTGTCCACTCTTCGGAGGGAGGAATGCCCTAGCTAACTTTGTATTCAGCTCTGCACCTATAAAGTTAGTACCTGAACTGGTTCGAGAACTGACTTTGGAACATTCAACAGGAACCCCAGAAAGGTGAGGAGTTCCTGGGTGATTTGCAAGTGGGATTTTACCTGCTCTGGTGACTGACCCACAATGAGCCAGTCGTCCAGATAGGGAAACACAGCTACCCCTTGTCTTCTTAGGTGGGCCACTACTACAGCTAGACATTTTGTGAAAACTCTTGGAGCAGAAGTGAGTCCGAAGGGCATTGCCCTGAACTGGTAGTGGCCCGAGGGCAGTTCGAACCTGAGGTACTTTCGGTGAGAGGCCCTGATTAGAATATGGAGTAGGCGTCCTTGAGGTCCAGGGAAGCTAACCAGTCCCTGGCCTCAAGGATGTGCAAAATCATTACTAAAGTTAGCATTTTGAACTTTGGTTTTACAAGATGCTTGTTCAGAAATCTTAATCCAATATGGGCCGCCAGTCTCCTGTCTTTTTGGGGTCAGGAAGTACCTTGAGTAAAGACCCTTGCCCTGGTGGCAAGGGGACCCTTTCCACTGCCTTGCAGTCCAAAAGAAGAAACCTCCGCTTCTAGTGCGAGGGTTTCAAAGACTTGAGGGGAAAGTGCCTGGCTCTCATCTTGGGAAACTGTTTGAAACTGAGAACCAAGCCTTGGCTTACCACCTCCAGAACCCATTTGTCCGAGGTTAGGGACAACCAGTTCTGGCAGAAATAAGTCAGTCTGCCCCCCACCGGTACAGGAGAGTCGGCCCCAGACACCCCGTCAGGGTGCCTGCTTGGCAGGAGCAGCTCTAGGTTGGGGAGAGGGAGAGGGCCTGCCTGTGCCCCGTCTGCCTCTGCCTCTGAAAAATCCTCTCTGCGCAAAAGCAGAGGATGCCTGGAATTGGTAAAAAGGCCTATTGAAAGGCCTGCCCCTACCCCTGGGGGCATGCCTATGTTGAGTGGCATGCCTCTCCTTAGCTTGGGCACTTTTGTAAGTAGTTCTGTATTCATCCATCTTTTTCATGTAATTTTCTGTTTGTTCTCCAAACAGAGAATTTCCTATAACAGGAAAATCTATAGCCTTTGACTGGGTATCTTGGGACAGATTAGTGCATCTGAGCCATGCCAACCTCTGAGAGAGCTACAGAAGTGGCCATGACCCTAGAGGAAACATCATTAACATCAACAGCAGCATGAAATTGAACTTTAGAGGCTTCAATGCCATCAGCAGCCACCTGTTCCAACTCACTAGCCAACGGCCCTGAGCCTGCTTGGCCAACTGCAATATAGTGTCCCATCTAGATTTCTGATATCTAGCCACATATGCCATATAATTAGCTTGTCTGAGTCCCAAGAAGCTGCCACATACTGTTTCTTCGCCATGGCATCAATCTTCCTGGAATCCTTATCAGGAGGATGTGAAGCCAGGGAATATTAACCTTGTCACAGGCTGCAGCTTGAACAACACCTACATGACTACACTGTTCAGTAAGGAAGTCTGTATTAGGGCCTGACAACGTATACCTTCTGTCCATTTTTTATCTACAGGAGGGACAGAAAAAGTTTTTAAAATCTTAAGAGGTTTGCCTCTAAATGACTTATGTAAAGGAATAGACAACCTTCTAGCCTCTGGAATATCCATCATTTCCACATAGTCAGGCTCCTCTTGCTCATCCACAGCCTCTTCTAAGGGGAGCTGGAGAGTTTCTGCTACTTTCTTATAAAATCTGAAATGAGAGGGAGACTCAGACAACAAAGGGGGAGATTCAAAGGGTCTGTCTGGAGAAATGTCCGGTTCTATTGGCACTTCCAGACCTTCCCAATCACAATTACAATCATCAAAACCTTCCTCCCCTCCTGTGGTTCGTAAAAAATCCTCAACATCATAATTCTGAACCACTGGACCTGAACGAGACCCCCTTTTTCCAACCAGAGAGGGTTCAACAAGTCCCTGAGACAAAGACTGGACAATCTGTATGGCTTTAGCTATTTCTACAGCAGAAGGAGAAACAAAACTGGACTCCACACTAGCTAATTTCTTTGTCTTTTTTGCTTTGACTGGTTCCTCAGGACCAGCCTTTCTTTTGCCCGAGGAAGTCTCGCCCTGGTCAGAGGGCACTCCCTCTGGTCCAGGCGTAGCTGGACCGGGCTGGCCATCCGGGTCAGCGGACTTTTTGGCCTCTCGTTCCCTGAGCCTGCCCAATCTCTTTTCCAGGGTGGCTGCAGGGAAATTTTTACACACCTGGCAGTCTGACAGGAGGTGGTCAGCCCCCAGACAATAGACACAAGTGGTGTGTGGGTCAGCCTTGGCAAAGGCTTCCCCACAGACATCACAGTGTTGAAACCCAGTGGGCCCGGTTTTTCTTTTGGGTTTCTCAGACATAATGCCAGCCTAACCAAACTTGTCCTTTTTTCCGGCCTTGCCAGGACAAGACACCCTTATCGGTCCCTAACCGTGTCACGGGTATTTGAAAAAAACAATTTTAATGCCAGGTTTTTTTAGGACCGATAAGAACCGGGTACCTCACTCTAAATGCAAAGAAAAAGATTTTTAAAGCAAACTGATCGGTTCAGAGTGAACCGATAATGAGTTTCCACACAGACTAAAAATTATTTACTTACGGTTACCAGATAGAGCTTTGAACCGAAAACCGCGGTAATTTTAAACACTTTCTCGGTAAAATGAACCGATTAAAATACTTAAAACCGCAAAACGAACCGAACTGAAGGAGCTGGTCTCCGGAGCGTCTGTTCAGCGAAAGCGGAGTAAAGAATCTGACAGTTTGGGTTCAAACAACCCAGATAGAGCTTTCAATAAGCGCCCTCGCGCTGTGGAACTCCAGATTACTCTGGAGTTAACTATTTCATCTTCGGGGCAGTCAAAAGCCATGGGCATACTGCAAAGGTCCTAATATAAGCAAGACTTCATGGTGTTTGAAGTGAACCATAGCCATGCTCCTAAAAATAAGGTTTCTATGCAGTCAAGGTAAGAATACAGATTAGCCTCACATCTTTAACCCACTCAGGCCTGCGGTGGCCATTTTGAATAAGGTTAAACACAGAACATTTTCAACTTGTATATGTGCTATTTGATTACAAGGGAGTACAGCCACTGGCAAAATCAAACCCAAAAGACACCTGTTGGCATCAGCATAGTTCACTTATGCTACATTTGAATTACCCAAATTTCAAGCTATTCTGTTATTTACTGTTAAGAACAATTATATGGAAACCAGATGTTTGTTCACTTACAAGGAAGACTTTTTAAAGAACTGAAGACACAATCCCCAGCTTGTGATATCAGTCTGTTTACGTGGAAATGACTAGGTCACATGCAGGGCATTATGACCAAATCATGAACAAGCTTTAGCTGTATATGAACTGTAAAGCACAAAACACTGATTTTCATCTAAATACCCTTAGTAATGAAAAAAGGATGGCTTGAAAGAAAAAATTACTCACCTTAGTAATCTCATTTCTTCCAGTGTATTCTTCTATATTCATAACTGTGTGCAGTCTGTCTCCTAAGTAGAACTGCCCGGAGAGAAATGGAACTATATGCAAATGATAGAACCTATCATTGCTTGAGACACATATTCAAATTGCTGCTCTCATCTACTGCAATGTTCCATCAACGTCTCAGATTTCGATAACAGTCTACAAGGCAGAAATACTATGTACCTATCTAAAACTACCTATGAATGCATAAAGGAACTAACTCCTATAAACCAAATATGCCCCCTAGTGGCTATTTAACAACAACCCAAAACCGATAAGTTTTATCCTGGAAACTCAGGTAACCAAAGAATAAGAGGTAATCCTAACAAAGTTAAAAAGTACTTTTTTTTAATTTAATTTTTATTAAGTTTTTAAACACACACATTTCTTTTTGTACACCATATCTTGTAGTTTTACATTTTATCAGAGAAAAGCACAGAATAAAAATATCAATTGTACATAACATAGGTAGACTTAGTACTATATTGTAATTATATCCAAAGAATAACCATATAGTGAATATATTCTGGCCTTATAATTTGTATTCTTTAGTCTTCAAATAATCTACGCAACAATTACTTCACAACTCCAAAATGTCAAGCTCTAGGAAATAAAAAAAATTCTGAAGCAATATTCTATTGCCTATCCATTTCCCTTCCCCCCCCCCACCCGATGGAGAATTCCCAAACCAACCCCATCCGCAACTATGGTGAAAAATCAGGGTCTACAGAAGCTTGATAAATTGACCACTTCTGCATATAGATTGGTCCTTTATGTTGAATTTTGGAGTTGAGGCCTTCAGTATAATATATCTTTCATAACAGATCTCCAGGCTAGGACTGTAGGTACCTTATCTGTCATCCATCGTCTGGTTAAAGCTTTCTTAGCTGCTAGTAAAAAGACTGGAAGAAGTGTTTTTCACCAAGGTGGAGAGTGATTGGGGTGAATGGCCAACAAGACCAGTTTGGCTGTTAGTTCGATAGTTTCATCTAGGCATTTTGAATTTTCTGCTTGGAGTGATAGCCAGAATGGCATTAGGTATGGACATAACCAAAAGATATGGCCCAGTGAGGCGTGTTGACAGCCACAGTTGCGCCAACACCAACCATACCTCTTGGGTAAGTAATGGCTAAGAATCGCTGGGGCGCGAAAATATCTCATTCGGCATTTCCAAGCAAAATCACGCCATGTAGGACAGGAAGTTATTTTGATAGCCGGGATGGTTGCCTCTAACCAGGCCTTCCAGGAAATCTCAAGATCTAGGTCTTTGTTCCATTCCGTTACAATGGGAATTGTGTTTACTGTCGATCACTCTCTCAAGGCCTTGTATAAATTTCCATTAAGAAGACTCTCCGATCTTTCCTGTATGGCCAACTCGAAAAAAACCTATAGTAATCCAGAAATTGGGGTTGGTAAAAATCGGTTGAATATATGAGTTTCTTAAGATATGGCTGCAGACCTGAAAATAACGGAACTGGTCCAATTGATGAAGGCTAAATAGAGATTTTAGAGAGTTGAAAGAGCTAATGCCGTGGGGTGACAGAAATTGGTAGAAATGAGATAGTCCCAACCATCTCCATCTTTTGAAAGAAAGGTCAGATGTATTTGGAAGAAATGACATCCTCCAAAATTAATTTACAATTTTCTTATGTAGGACGTACAGTTTTAGTCCATCTCAATCACTTCCATATTTGGTATGTATGGGCTGTTATTTTAGTGAAAGCGCCGGGAGGCAGGGATCGACTCTCTGAAGAGAAAAATATTTTAGATATATCAAGTAATTGATATGAAACTCAAGGGTCTTCCAGGGGGTCAGTCAGTCTCCTGCCAGCCACATCAGTATCGTTTGTAGAAATGCCACTTTAGCGTACAGAGTAAGGTCTGGAAGAACCACCACCCCCTCCCCAAGCTAGGGAAAGTTTAAGGACAGACAGTTTAATCCTTGGGTGCCCCTGCCCCCTAATAAAGGTGGAGATTAATTTATCCCAAGATTTGAAATAAAAGGACGATGGAAAGCTAGGCAGATTCTGTATAAGGTAGAGAAGGCACGGTAAGATATTCATTTTGATCGTGGCTATTCTCTGATGAAAGAAAAAAAATTAAAGGAGCCCATCTAGTCAGAGCTGATTGAATATTAATAGTTAAGGTTCATAATTCACCAGCTCAAAAACTTCCGGATTAAGAAGTAAATTAATACCCAGGTAATTTATTTTTGTGGCATGCCATTTGAAAGGGTATGCCCATTTCACAGGTGTTGGTGGGATGAAGTTATATATCAATATTTCCGTTTTTGAGTCATTTAGGTTAAAGCCTGTGAGTCCTTCGAAACTCTTCAGAATATTCCAGGCTGAGGGGATTGAAGTTTGAGGGAAGGTCAAGGACAGTAAAATATCATCTGCAAATAAGCTAATTTTATATTCACGTTGTGCAATGGGTATGCCCTCTATTTCTGAAGCCTCTCTTAAGGCCTGAGTCAATGGCTCCATATAAATGGTGAATAAAACTGGGAAAAGTGGGGCAGCCCTGGCGTGTTCCACGACTCACCTGGATTGGAGTAGAGATGCCTCCATTAACCCTAAGGTAGGCCCCAGGTGAGGTGTATAAGTTTTGCAGACAAGCTATAAAAGTGTCCGGAAAGTGAAAGGTCCTCAGGGTGTCCCAAAGAAAGGGCCAGGACACCCTGTCAAATGCCTTCTCCGCATCAAGACTAATAAAAGCTGTGGGAATTCGTCTTTTGATGACATATTCTTGCAAAATCAGAATTTTACGGATGTTCTCTGATGTGGTGTGACCTTTAATAAATCCTGATTGGTCTGCATTGATAATGTGTGGAAGAAATTGATCTATTCTGCTGGCCCAAATAGTAAATATCTTGTAGTCAAGATTTAGGATGGAAATAGGATGGTACACTGTGGTACTAGTTGGATCTTTGTCAGGTTTCAATATTGGGACTAAGGTGGAATAACTCCATGAGGGTGGGGGTGGTGAGTCTTCCTTAGTTATCTTGCTATATAGGGAATGTAGACGTGTGAGGAGAACCAACAAGAATTTACGGTACCACTCCGCTATGAACCCATCAGGGCCTGGACAGCGTGCGGGTTTGAGTTTCCAAATGGTGTCCAAGATCTCAGATTGGGTAATCCATGTCTCTAAAGGACTTGATCTGTGACTTGTTTAGAGTAGGAAGGTTAAGCTGTGTGAGGAAGGAGGTTCTATCCTCTGAAGATGCCCCGATTTCATCTGAATATAACTTTGTGAAAAAGTCTGGGTCATATGGGGCTCTGTATGACCTATCCGTCCGGTTAACATATTTCTAACTTTTAGAATTGTAGAGGTATTTTTTTATAAAGTGTAGTTTGTAGGCCAATTTCTTGGACCCCTGGGGGACCCCTCATATGTGGTATGCCTTGGATATATCAGCACCTGTTGGATCTTATTGTCCACAATTTTCTGTAAGGCTCCTTTGGTGTCTCTTATTTTACTAAGAAGTTCTTGGTCCCCCTCTCTATATAGCAGTTGATAATTTAATAATTCTTCAGATAGTTGTTGATATTTTGACTCCCTTTCTCTATTTTTCTTGGTAATATAAGTTATTTCCCCCCGAATGGTGGCTTTTAATGCATCCCATAAAATCACTGGGGGGGGGGTGGAATGGGCATTCTCAGCCAGAAACTGAGGGATTCTATTTTGAATCATATCCTGTAATTCCTTTTCTTGTAGTAATAAGGGATTCATGCTCCATAAGGTCTTCTTTGGAGTTCTCCCCACGTCTAGTTTTAAGATTAAGGGGTGGTGATCTGAAAATAACCTCATACCAATAGATATATCCTGTATTTTTAAAAAGTGTTCACAAGTTGTGAAAAAATAATCAAGTCGGGAGTAAGAGTGAAATCTGGGGGAATAATATGTATAGCCAGGGGATGACTGAAAAGTACAGCGCCAAACATCCAGTATCCCAAGATGACCTAGGATGTGTCTAAATTGTTTAGCTGTCCTATTGAACCTGTGTTTATGGGTGCGGGAACAATTTAGTTGTGGAGAGAGTCATATTAAAGTCCCCACCCACAATTAATTGTCCTTGCAGTGGGAAATAAATATTTGCAGTTCTTGATAATGGGTTGGGGGAGAGAGATTACATTTCCATTAGGGACCTGTTGGCCATACAGGAGACCCTGTAATATTATATGACATATCTGGCTGGCTATCTATGCAAGATTTAGTAATTTCAAGGGGCATCAGATGGGACCAGAATAGCTACCCTCTTTTTCTACCCCAAGGGTAGGATGAGGCATATACCCCATATAATTTCCCCAATTCAATTTCTGATGTTCTGGGTCTATAAGATGTGTTTCCTGAAGGACAGAGATGCTTTTGTCTCTAATTGTTGCATAACTCGGAGACCATTAATGTTTTGTGAGTATGTCTGTATCAGATTAATTGCCATTGTTAAGGTTGTAATTATTTACTTTTCTTTTTACTCCTAGGTATGTTGGATATATGAGCCCTCCGATCACTCTCCAGCCCAGGGAGGGCTGGACAAAGAAATTAAGGGTGTTATTCATATGTACAGTTAACTGTTGTTTCAATAAACCCATTTTAAATGTCCTTGTGTGTGTAATTTTATTTGCCCCTTATCCCCAACTTCCCTAAACCAGAAACTTGTACATAAAACTAACCTAAACATTTGGTATCCTAACAAACCCCACTCCCTCTTTCTTAGCTATCCTGAGTTGCTGCAGAAATGTGTATACTTATTACCCCACCCCATTGTCCCTAAACCCTTATTAACTGATCAATAAATGAATATGAACCTATAAAGGCCCCAGGGCATAGAGTGATTTAAACTCTCACTTTAATGTGCCCGGAGGTCACAACTGTAACTTATATACATATTGACTCCCAAGTGGGAAGTGCCTGTTGTAAGCACACTCATGTGGCTCATATCCTTTTGCCCCGAGGGGATAGGAGAGGAGTTCAGGGGTATCGGGTTGCTCACCTGGAGGTTAATCCAAGAGAGCAGAATGAATACCCCCAGTATGGGAAGCAGAAAATTTTGCTCCCCCCTTATCATGGTCCAACATGAGTGTAGGCATCTGAATCTATTTATGAACCTCTTTGCTCCTCTATTATTAATATTGTCAAGAGGCCTTCCAGACATTAATCATCTTATATTTTTGTTTCCACCAATTGTTCAAAATCAATACATCTCTGTGATCCCTCCAAAATCCCAGAGTAGTGATTTGGGAGGTTGCCATCTTAGTATTGGGGTAGGCCCAGTTGTAGTATCCCCCAGCCATCCCCAAACTCGTCCTACAGGTCATGCTAATAGTACACCAATATCATGGCTCCTCCCATGAGGGACCCACCATTGGACATCTGCTGCTACGTAGGTGACCCATAAGGACGGACCCAAACTAGGCTCCAGCCCACAGGTCAAGGATTTATAGGGTATCAGCATCAAATATGGGGGCAAAGTATTGGCAAAATCCAATAGATAATTAAGTCAAGATACAATACCATCCCCATATTGATCTCCTCCCCTGCTTAACATATCTAGAGACATCTTCTCTGTAGTCCCATGAGAATCTCTTGCCCTTGTTAAACTATAATTGATCGAGCCCAAATCTTTATAGTCGAGAGCATGGATAGAAAGTCTCATTTCGTTTTGTCTTGGGCTTCTTCTATAAACTATACAGGCCCAAAAGTTAAATCCAGCGATTTGATAGCTTTCTCAATGTTTTGTCCATTACTAATGATAGTGTGCCACTCTGGACATATTCCGTCCCCCAATCAGCCGACATCCCGAACTCTTCCAGGCAGGAGACAAAGAGGATGCACCAGAGGACAGTGGGACTAGGCTCGGCCTGAAGAGGAGAGCAATAACCTTAGAAATCAAAACCCCAAGACTGGGTTAACCCCCGCCATCTGGGGAGATCAGTTCCAAACTGATAAAAAGGAGAGAGCGTTTTATGTTTTGTTGATTGTCAGAGCCCTATTTAGAGCCCCCCCCCCGTGGCCCTGTCCTCATTCCCCATCCCCAGCCTCCCATTTAAATCTGCTCAGATAGGGGCCCCAAAATGGTCAAAGAAAAGTACCAGCCTTGACAGTACCTCAGGTGCCCAGGGTAGGGTTTCTGTAGTGCTTCAAACATTGCAGGATCTCAGCAAAAGGCATATTGTCCATTTGTGATCTGTCTGGTGTCACTTGGGTGCCCTGTCCTACACGAGATTTCACTTGTCCAAAGTTTTATTATTCCCCTTGCTGTGTTATCCTCAGCAGGCTCCAGTGCTGTAGGGTACATCTTTTGTCCGGTTGGCAGGAAAACAACAAGTTTAGCCAGATACGGTGTGCGTAATTGTATCTTCTGTATCCAGAGTGCTGGAAATAAACGGTTGTAATCTCTCCTCTGTTGCTGGGTGTAAGGTGAAAAATCGTTGTCAAATAGTAGCCTGTGCTGACCAAGCATCACCCAACCCTTCTGCCAGGCTTTACGTAGCAAGGTCTCCTTGGTCTGATAACTGAGCATGCGAATGACATGAGCGAGGCCTTGCATCTGGGTGAATTGGTTTTGGGCCGAGTGCCCTATGAGCCCGCTCTACGTCAAGCTGAAAATTGGGGTCAAGGACCACTACTAATTGCAGGAGATAATCTGCGTAGGCCAACGTATCATTTACCACATCACACTCCGGGATTCCAAAGATGCAAATATTTCGGCGTGTGCCACGGTTTTTGGCATCATCCTGGCAGGCAGCTATTGCCAGTTGCTCTGCAGCAAGGATTTTCAAGTTCACCTCCAGATCATCAAGCCTGTCCATCTTTTGGGAAATCTGATGATCAACCTCTGCCACTTTTGTTTGCAGGGAGCCTATCTCGGTCCCAAGATCTGACACGGTCTCACAGACTTTGTTCCTGAACTCAGCGATCACTCTTAATATTGTGTCCGTGTTACCCTCTGAGAATTTTTTAGAAGAGGCTGTAGCTTTATTCCTGGAGAAGCCCATGTTAGGCTGCAAAGTAAGCTCAGGATCGTCTGAAGCAGGGTCCTTACCATCCACCAAATCTTCAAGTGTTTGCAAACGATTTTTAGAGGTTTTTGACATTCCAGGATGTATTTCTCTTTATTTGCTGAGTTTTTTTTACTAGATTCTTATATTTTTGGGAGGTTAGAGATCCGATCTGAAGTTATAGGATCGGAGAGCTCAGAGTGAGTTGCTCTTCAGCCCATGCCGGAACCGGAAATCCAAAAGTTAAAAAGTACTTTAATAGAGAGAAGAGACCGGGGGGCACATGATAGAGGTCTTCAGGTACATGAAGAGGGTAAATAGGGGAGGAACAGTCAGGGTGCTTCGAAGGAAGGAGGAGCGGGCCCCTAGAGGGCATGGGTGGAAGCTGGAGGGGGGAAGATTCAGGGAGAAAGGAGGAGGTGCTACTTCACTGAGAGGGTGGTGGAGCCATGGAATGCGCTGCCTAGGGGGCTGGTGGAGGCAGAGACAGTGGAGGGGTTCAAGAGGGGTGGGACAGGTACAGGGAAGGGTTCTGGAAGCAAAATCCAATGCAGCAAGAATATCCAGAACTGGGAAGGAGAAGCCAGAGGAGGCGAGGGGGGCAGCAGGGGCAGCAACCAGGGTGGAGGCTGACCAAACGAGCAGACACGAAAGACCGTTAAGCCTATTCTGCTGGCATTTTAGTATGTTAGTGTGTACATGATTATGGAAATCAAAGATAAACTCAGTAGGCATGCTGAGGCTCTGCTTCTGGTAGGGGAGGCAGGGTAGGTGAGTTATGAATATAGAAGAATACACTGGAAGAAACAAGATTAAGGCAAGAAATTTTTTCTTCTAGCCCCATGTATTCTTCTATATTCATAACTGTATGCAGACTTCAAAGCAGTACCTTTGGAGGTAGACAGAGAACCTACTTAGGAAAGAGGCTCTGCAGGACTGCTGTTCCAAATCTGGCATCACTTCTGGACAGTATGTCCAAGCTGTAATGCTTAGTGAAAGTATGTACCGTCCTCCACGTGGCAGCTTTGCATATGTCCAGTAGGGGGACATCCCTTGACGCTGCTATGGAAGCAGCTGTTCCCCTAGTTGAGTGGGCCCTAAGTCCTGATGGGACCTGTCTGCCTGCTTTTTGATAGCAGAACTGTATGCAACTAACTATCCAGCGAGAGACTGACCTCTTGGTAGCTGGTGTACCTTTTGTCACATCCCCATAGGTAAGGATGAAAAAATTACTCACCTATAGTAATCTTATTTCTTTCCAGGGATCCACTAATATTATTACTCTTTGCAGTGCCCTTTAAATCAACACTGCCCGAAGCCAAATAGAATGCTATGCTAATTATGGAATGTTTAGCTTGTGCATTCATTTTCAAACTGCCCTATTCTAACTGCCTGGATTCTACCTCAGATTTCTGTAAAGCCTGCAAAGAGGCCATACAATTATATATATTGTGAATAATTATAAGTTAATGGCCAACAGGGCCATAAAAAATAGTAATAGGCCAAGAAAGGGCCAACAAAACCGTAAAGAATGAGTCCTCTTTTCTGAGCCAGACGCACCCTTAGAAAAGAACCTACAATATAGGTATTAGAGAATGTGCCAACAGATGATATACCCATCATACTGAGAGACATCTCAGCTGTACAGAGTATTGTTCTGAGATTCTAAGGGGAGGACCCGGGCGGGGAGTAATAATATTAGTGAATCCCATGGAGGAAATAAGATTACTACAGGGAGCAATTTGTTCTTCTAACCCCAGGAATCCACTAATATTATTACTCTTTGCAGACAAAGTAGCAGTACCACAGGAGGTGGGCAGAACCTATTTATGAAAAAGACTCTGCAAAACAGCCCTTCCGAAATTGGCATCACTTCTGGCCTGGGTGTCCAGGCTGTAATGATTAGAAAGGTGTGGACTGATCTCCAGTAGCTGTTTTACAAATCTCCAGAAGAGAACAATGGTGGCAGCTGTGCCCCTTGTGGAATGGGCCCTAAAACCTGAAGGAGGGACCTTGTCCACCTTTCTAGAGGAAAACTGAACACATTGGACTATCCATCGAGATATAGTCCTCTTCGAAGCAGGAGATCCCTTAACCTACTTCCCCATAGGTAAGGAACAATTGTTGCCTGTCCTGCCTATGATCCTTGGTATTAGCTATTTAATAGCTCAATGCTCTCTTCACATCCAGCCTGCGCTCACCAGAACTGGTGTGTGCTATAAAGAATACTGGTAGCAGGGCCCCTAGTACTCTGCGGCAGAATTTTCTGATTTCTGCGGCAGGGGTCCTAGGCTTCTGCGGCAGCATTTTCTGATTTCTGTGGCATGATTTATTCATTTCTGTGGCAGAATGCAGCCCTGCCATTGGCTAAAATATGAAGTGATGTCACTGATGACATCATCTACCAAGCGCAGAGGAGGAGCTTCAGGATAAACAAAATGGGTGCGGGAGCCTGGCACTATGGAAAAACTGTATATTTGAATGAAAATTCACCAAAAACAATGAATTCTGTGGCACTATATAAATTCTGAGGCATGATGCAAATTCTGCAGAAAATTCTGCAACGCAGAATCATCAGAATTCAGGGGCCTTGCTGGTAGGATAATAGACTGGTTTAAATGAAAGTCAGAAACTATTTTGGGAAGGAATTTTCTATTAGTTCTCAACACCACCTTGTCATTGTGGAAAGAAATAAAGTCCTTTTCCACACATAGGGCTTGTAACTCACTTATCCTCCTAGCAGAGGTAATTGTCACAAGGAAAACTACCTTCCAGGTGAGGAACTTAAGCTCTGCATTAGCCAAGGGTTCAGATGGCAGGAGCATAAGCTGGGCAATACAAATGTTGAGGTCCCAAGCTGGCACTGGTTTCCTATGAAGGGGAAACAGGTGTAGAAGGCCCTTAAAGAACCTTCTAAATATGGGGCTCGGGGCTAGTGATATCCCTTTTCCTATAGAGAGATGAGCTGAAAGCGAAGCAAGATGAACTTTTAGAGAATGTTGCAACCCCAGGAAATGCAGATGGAACAAATAATTTAGGAGGGTTGGAATGCCAGCCTGTGCTGGGATTAAGCCCTTTTCTGTACACCAAATAGAAAATCTTTTCCATTTTGAAGCATAAGTTTTCTTAGTAGAAGGCTTTCTATAACTTTTAAGCACTTCTAAAACTGTTTGAGGTATTGGGAGTCTGAATACTCTATGTCCTCAAGAGCCATGCTTTGAGTCTGAGACAGGATATACCACCCTGCCTTGGAAGAGAAGTCAGCAGATTGTACCTCTGAGGGAGGTAGATCGGTTTGCTCACTGACATTGAGAGTAACAGGGAGTACCAAGGCTGTCTTGAACAGTCTGGTGCTATTAGAATCAGAGGCTGGCTGTGACCTGAGCTTGATGAGTACTCTGAAAATCAGAGGAAAGGCACAAAGGTACTTCCCTGTCCAATTGAGAATTAGGGCATCCATTGGGACCGTTCCCTTCACTGGGGCCCTGCAGCAATAAAGGGGTAAACAGTGATCCTGGTGGGAAGCAGAAAGATCCAGCTCTGGGGTTCCCCGCTGCCTGAATAGAACTTGCACTACTTGACTGTTCAGTGCCCATTCACGATGGGCCTGGTTTATCCTGCTCAAAGCATCTGCCAGTGAACTGTCCTTCCCTGGCAGATGAATTGCTTATAGGGAGGCATTTATGGAGTAAATCAGGCTCCATATTTTCAATGCTTCTGTGCATAGTGGGTGGATCTTGTCCCTCATTTGTTGAAGTAGTACATTGTAGTGGTACTGTCTGTTCTGACCTGAACCACTTTTCCCTTTATGAGATGAGTGAAAGCCTGAATGGCTAGGTACACTGCTCTTAACTCTTAAGAGATTTATGTGCAGAAGTGATTCTGAACTGCTCCAGGAGCCGTGAACTCTGTGGTCCCCTAGGTGGGCACCCCATCCTAGCAGGGAGGCATCTGTTGTGAGCACCAAGGAGGAGGGCTCTTGTAGGAAAGTCCCTTAGATTGTCTGGATCTGTCCACCACTGGAGGGCCTGTAGAAGAGTTTTTGTTACAGGAATTCGTTTTGAAAGTGGATCTCATCTCTGGGACCAATGGGCCCTGAGGTGAAACTGAATGTCCCTAATTTGGAATCTGGCACCCATGACCGTGGTTGTTGCTGCAGCCATGTTGCCTAGCAGTTGTAAAAACTGAGAAGCTGATTTTGGCCTGCCCAGGACAAATGAGCTTGCCAGAAACTGAATAGCCTGTATCCTTTCCAAGGGTAGGAAGGCCTTGCCCAGAATTGTATTGAGTTCTGCCCCTATGAACTGCAATACTTGGACTGGGGTAAGAATGATTTCTTGACATTTAAAAGAAACCCCAGGGAGGAGAGAACACTTTGAGCCAACAGTAAGTGTTGACACTTGTTGCTGGGATTTTCCCACAATCAGCCAGTCGTCCAGATATGGAACAACTGTGACACAGTTTTCTGAGATGTGCCACTACTACTGCTATGCACTTTGTGAATACCCTTGGTGCAGAGGTAGGCTGAAAGGAAGTGTTGAGAACTGGTAGTGGCCTGAGGGGAGAGAAAACCTGAGATATCTTCTGTGTGTTTCTCTGACAGGGATGTGAAAGTATGCATCTTTTAAATCCAGATAGGCTAACCAGTCCCCTTTTTGTAGTGTTGGCAGAATTATTGCCAGTGTGACCATTTTGAATTTGGGTTTGACCAAATACTAGTTTAGACGTCTGAGGTCTAGTCTAGGCCGCCACGCTCCAGTCTTTTTTGTTGTTAGGAAATACCTGGAGTAGAACCCTTGCCCTCTCTGATTGGGTGGAACAGGCTGACTGCTTTTAACAGTAATAAGTTATTTACCTCCTGCTCTAGCAGTTCTCTTTGTGAGGAGGAACTGATGCAAAACGTTTACCCTTAGAGGGGAAGGACTTGAAAACATTTTGACCAGTCCTGGAGATATGGGAAAGTCTTCCCCCTACTGGATGTGGAGAGGCAGCCTGAAGGTAAGAGTCAGGGATTCTGCTTTTGCTGAGGTTGGGCAGCATGGGACCCTCTACGGGAGCCCCTTCTGTCCCTGGGCCTGTAGAAACCAGTCTGCTGGGGTTGGTAATGCATCTGCAGAGCAGCCTGCACCGGAAAGAAAGGTCTTCTAAAAGTAGACCTGCCCCTGCCTCCCCTAGAATAAGACATAGAGGGAGAAGGTCTGTCCCTGGTGGAATTACCTCTGAAAGCAGTCTTGTATTCATCTACTTTCTTCATGTAGGCTTCAGTTTGTGCACCAAAAAGTGAATGGCCCTCAACTGGGAAATCCATTGCTTTGGTTTGAGTGTCCTGGGTGAGGTTAGTAGCCCTCAGTCAGGCAAAACTTCTCATGACTATAGTACTAGCTAACCATCTGGCAGCAGTGTCATTTGTATCTGCTGCCATCTGGAATTGGTATTTGGAAGCCTCCAAACCCAATTTGGCTCTCTCTGGCAATTCCGAAACAGTGAGAGAGGGATTTGCTTCTGTATTATCCACCACAGACTGCCACAAGGCATTTTGGTAGAGAGCAGCATAGGCCTGATAAGAGGCTTGCCTAATAGCAAGGGATGCTGAGAGGTGCCCCCTCTTAGCCATACTGTCCACCTTTCTGGAGTCTTTTTCAGGTGGATGAGAAGACAAGGGGGGTTTGGCCTTCTCACACGCTGCCTGCTGTACAATGCCCTGATGATCGGGATGGCTGAATATAAACTCAGCACCAGATCTCTCCAGTTGGTACTTTTTGTCATATTTTTTTATCAATAGGTGTGACAGTCTGCGGAGCTTTTAATATTTCATAGATACATAGACAGTGTCGGCAGATAAGGGCCTATGGCCCACCCAGTCTGCCCATTTGAGCTTGCAAGTTCAGTTTGTTTTCCTAGAAGTCTGTTGCCCCTTACCCCTGACCTCCAGAATTCCTTTATGTCTATCCCATGCATTCTTAAATCCCGTGATTGTTTCAGCCCCCACCACTTCCTCTGGCAGGGTGTTCCACTTGTCCACCACCCGCTCTGTGAAGAAATTCTTTCTCATGTTTCCTCTGAATCGTCCTCCCTCCAACTTCATCCCATGCCTTCTAGTCCTGGAACATCTTTTTCGCTTAAAAATAGTGTTTTCCTGCACCCTGTTCCTCCCTGTAAGATACTTGTATGTCTCTATCATATCCCCTCTCTCCCTCCTCTCCTCCAGGGAGTACATGTTCAGTTCTTTCAACCGGTCTTCATAGGACTTGTGATTCAATCCATGCACCATCTTTGTTGCCCTCCTCTGAACCTTCTCTACCCTGCTTATGTCCTTATGTAGGTATGGTCTCAGAACTGTACACTGTACTCCAGGTGGGAGCCTCACTAGTGTCCTGTATAGCGGAATTATGACCTCCTTTTCCTGCTGGTGATGCCCCTGCCTACATCCCAGCATCCTATTTGCTTTACCTGCTGCCTTGTCACACTGTTTCCCTACCTTGAGGTCATCAGAGATGACAACCCCAAGATCCCTTTCCTGCTTGGTGCATGCTATATCCTCACCCCCCAACTGATATATTGTGCCAGGGTTTTTGTGCCCCATATGCATTATCTTGCACTTCTTTGCATTGAATTTCAACTGCCAAACCCCTGACCATTCTTCAAGTTTCTGCAGGTCGCTTCTCATTCCGTCCACACCCTCTGGTGTGTCTACTCTGTTACAGAGCTTTGTGTCATCAGCGAACAGTGAAATTCTGCCTTCTAGGTCCTCGCAATGTCACTGATGAAGATGTTGAATAGGACTGGTCCCAGCACTGATCCCTTGGTACCCACTGGTCACTCTACCCTCTGTGGGTGACAGCCATTTACCACCACCCTCTGTGTCCTGCCACCCAGCCAGTTACCTACCCACCACACTACTGTCCTGCCCACCCCCATATTCCCAGTTTGTGTAATAGTCTTCTATGTGGCACAGTGTCAAAGGCCTTGCTGAAGTCCAGATAGGCCATGTCCACTGCCCTCCCCTGATCCACCTCCCTAGTCACCCAGTCAAAAAATTCAACGAGGTTGGTCTGACATGACCTCCCCCTGGTGAAACCATGCTGCCTTGGGTCTTGTAGTCCATTGACAACCAGATGTTCCACCAATCTCTCCTTCAGTAGTGCTTCCATGATCTTCCCCACTACCGAGGTGAGGCTGACTGGTCTGTAGTTCCCTGCTTCCTCTTTGTTCCCACTTTTGTATAAGGGGACTACATCTGCTGTCCTCCAGTCTTTGGGTACCTCCCTGTTTCCAGTGATGGGCTAAACAGGATAGCCAGAGGTTCAGCCACCACCTCTCTTAGTTCTTTAAGGACCCTGGGGTGCACCCCATCTGGCCCCATTGCTTTATCAACTCTTATTACTTCCAGTTCCTTCAGGACCCTTTCTCGTGTAAAGGGACGTAGTCCATTTCTGCACCATTTTCACGCCTTGTACCCTTCAGACCCATTACCCTCCTCTTCCTCATTAAACACTGAGCAGAAATACCTGTTCAATATGTCAGCTTTACTGTTGTCATCCTCCACGTGCCCCATCCTCCCCTTCAGTCTCACTATCCCTCCTTTTGTCTTTCTTTTTCACTTATGTACCTGTAAAAGGTATTGTCCCCTCTACCCACTGCTTTTGCAATGTGCTCTTCTGTCTGAGCTTTGGCTTCCTTACTGACCTCCCTGCCTCCTTTGCTTCTCCTGGTATTCTCCCTATCCCTTCTGCCTGTGTCTTTTGTATTCCTAAATGCAGTCTTTTGGCTTTCACTTTCTTGCTACCTCTTTGGAAAACCATAATGGTCTCCTCTTCCTTTTCCTCTTGCTAACCTGCTTTATGCATAATTCTGTTGTTCTTGTAATCCCCATTTTAAATACTGCCCACTGTTCCTCAACCCCTGATTCCTGTCTCATTCCCTTAATGCCTCTTTCAGGTATCTCCCATTTTCCCAAAGTCTGCCCCCTAAAATCAGGATACGTGTTTTTGTGTGGTTTGGTTCTGCTCTTTCTGTGATTTCAAACCACAATGACTGGTGGTCACTGTTTCCCAGGTGCTCCCCACTGTTACCCCATCACACTGTCCCTGTTTGTGAGCACAAGGTCCAGTATTGCTTTCTGCCGAGTTGGTTCCATGACCAGTTGCTTGAGGAAGGCACCCTGAAGAGGAGTCAAGATAAATCTGCTCCTAGTTGATGCTGCTGCTGGGATGCTCCAGTCCACGTCTGGAATATTGAAGTCTCCACCAGTATTACCTCACCCTTGTCTGCCATCCTTTGGATGGCTAGCATCAACTCCTATCTGTTTCTTCCTCCTGGGCTGGTGGTCTATAGACCACCTGTGCAGATAGCTGTCCCCATTTTCCTTTCCAGCTTAACCCACAGTATCTCCCCATTTTGTTCCTCCTGGATCTCCGTGGCCCTTATGTCATTTTTCACATACAGTGCCACTCCTCCTCCCTTCCTGCTCTGTCTCTTCTGAATATGTTGTAGCCAGGTATGGCCATCTCCCAGTCATGGTTATCATTACACCAGGTTTCAGTGATGGCCACAATGTCCAGGTCAGACTGCACCATGACAGCCTCCAGATCTTCCATCTTGTTGCTAAGGCTCCTGGCATTTGCACACATGGCTTTCCATGATTTGACCTCCCTAGACTGTTTCACTGTTCTACTCCAGCCCCTTCCTTGGTTGTCATTTATCCCTGGTTCTCCTTGCTGTCTGCCCTTCTGCTGAATTTTGCCCCTTTTGCTTATCCACCTCTTGGGCACTAATCTCCATCTTTTGCACACTGCTTTGCAGAGATAGCCACTCCTCTGGTTCACTGGTTCCACTGCTAGCTGTGGGGGGTGAGCAAGTAGGTAACCTCCTTGCTGGCCTGCCACCCCCCTTTGCTAGTTTAAATGCTTGTCAATGTAGCATTTAAACTTATCATTGAGTGCTTGGATTCCCCTCCAGGATGGATGCAGGCCGTCAGGCTTGAACAAACCTCCATCCCTCCAGGTGGGTCCCCAGTCACCAATGAATCCAAACCCTTCCTCACAGCACCAGTTCTTCAACCATGAGTTAAAGTTCCTGGTGCATGCACTCCTATGTTCTCCTTGCCTCTCACAGGTAGTACTTCTGAAAAAGTGACAGAAGTAGCTACTTGCTTGAGACCCCTCCCCAGTTTCCTAAACTCTTCCTGAACTTCCTTTGGCTCCCCATTTGCCAGGTCATTAGTACCTAGGTGGATAATGACATCCAGCTCACCCTCCTGTCTTGCCTTCCCAGTGATCCCCAGGATCTTCCTTCCATCCCTCCATGCCGTGGCACCTGGTAGGCACCTCACCTCCCTGTCCTCCCCTCCTGTGTTCCTAGCTGGATCCCTCTTATGATGGAGTCCCCCACCAGGATTCACTTCCTCCTCCTCTGGGGTCCACTGCTTTCCCCACTGAGGTCACCTCCTTGGCTAACCTCTACATCCTTTCCTTCCACTTCTCTGGGTACCTCTATTTGGTTGTCCTCATTTGCCAGTGTGGCATATGAGTTCTTGAGTGGAATAGGATCTGGGATGTGCCTCTGCCTGACCGCTCTAACCCTCCCTGAGCCCACTGTCATCCAAGTGCTCCTCGTTCTCGGCATCCTTTGAGGCAGTTGCATTGGACTGGGTGGTCCCTGGATAGGGGTGAAGGTACTCCTGACCCAGTTTACTTCCGCTGTGAGTCTGGCTACCTCCTCCCGCAGTCCAGAGAGATGCATGCAGATAGGGCAGCACACCTCAGTGTCCAGAAGGTCTGCCTGAATATGGCTGCCCCACAGCCACTGCATTGCACCACTCCCCACATTATACTGCAATTCCACTACTTGTCTGCTACTGAAGCTCTCCTAGTTCCCTTTTATTAATTTACTGTCCTAAAATCCTACCACTGATCCTCAAATTTTTTTTTTTTTTAGAAAAAGAAACCAATAAATAAATAAATGAACCAAAACACTTGTCGTGCTGAGGTGGCTTCTTCCCCTATGCTCCTCTTACTTCACATCCCATACTATACCCTGTGTTTAGCTCCTGTCAATCAGATTTAACAGGGCATATAATTAAGAGTTGGGGGGGGGGGAGAAAATTTGCAGCAATTAAAGACAGCACAGAATTACACCACCACTATGTTTTAAATTTTCAACAGCCCAAAAACAATTATAAGTAAAGACAACAACAAAAGTATAGTGTCACTAAAAGCCCACAATCTAAGTTTAAAAGAAAATAGCAATTACCAGTTACTCTAAAGCACTGAATTGAATATGTTTCCTTCCTTCCCCTTCTGGCTTCTTCTGAGAAAATAAACTCTACCTGCTACTTCAACTCTGACTAAGCCCCACCTCCAGTTATCACGTAGCTGAGGTCAGAGGCCAGACAATTAACACCCTTCACCCAACTACAGGGCAGTCAGACAAGCCAAGATAAAATTTGCAGCAATTAAAGACAGCACAGAATTACACCACCACTATGTTTTAAATTTTCAACAGCCCAAAAACAATTATAAGTAAAGACAACAACGAAAGTATAGTGTCACTAAAAGCCCACAATCTAAGTTTAAAAGACAAATAGCAATTACCAGTTACTCTAAAGTACTGAATTGAATATGTTTCCTTCCTTCCCCTTCTGGCTTCTTCTGAGAAAAATTTCCAGAATATCCTTTCTGAAAAATGTACAAAGAGGGAGGAGAAATCGTTTTTGAGGGTGTTAACCCCATTAGTTCCATATATTGAACCTCTTTTTCATCCTGTACCTCTTCAGTTGTATGGGGTCCAGTGTTTCCACCATTTTCTTAATGAAAGAAAATGGGAGGAAAATCCTCTGAAGCCCAGGGGCAAAGTCTTGCTCCGGTGACACCTCAGGCTCTATTCCTTCCTCCTCATCATTATAAACCTCACCATCCATAGTGTGAACAGACACCAGAGGGGTGGCAGTAGCTTTATCAAGTGGAGCAGTTACAGGTTGCTGGGCAGGGAGCAGGCCCTACAGCACCTATAACAAAGCCACAGCTTGTGAAATATCATCAGGAGAGGGAGTATGTAATGGCACCTGCGGGTGCTCTTGAGGTGTTTCAGCAGGGGTGTCAGTGTATACTTTTTTTTTTTTTAAGTCTCTTGGTAGCACCGGAGAGTCAGCCAGCTGACTGCCTCTCTTACTACAGCCCTCACCGTATCAGGGTGGATTTTGAGGTTCTAGAAGACATTGCCACATTTTTCGAGGGGTGGACTGGTCAGAGCCCAGGGACCCCTCTTCAAGTCTTTCTTCAGTCTTTCCTACGCTTCTCCACAGTTTTCAGGAAAGACTTGCAAATTCACAATCTTCGCTGAAATGCTTTACACCAAGACAGAGATCATGTTTATCAGCTCTAGCAAATACCTCTGCACATTTAACACAATTCTTAAAACCTGTAGGTCCTGTATTCTTTTTAGGTTTATCCGACACTGCAAGAAAACAGGACTCAGAAATCGCTAAAATATGAAGAAGCCAGAAGGGGAAGGAAACATTCATTTCAGTGCTTTACAGTAACTGCTAATTGCTATTTTTCTTTTAAACTTAAGATTGTGGGCTTTTAGTGACACTGTAATTTCTTTGCTGTCTTTACTTAGAATTATTTTTGGGCTGTTGAAAATTTAAAATGTAGTGGTGGTGTATTTCTTTGCTGTCTTTAATTGCTGCAAATTTTCGCACCCCCCAACTCTTAATTATATGTCCTGTTAAGCCTGATTGACAGGTGCTAAACACAGGGGATAGTAGGAGGTGTGGAGTAGGAGGGTATAAGGGGGAAGAAGCCCACCCCCAGCACAAGCACTTTAACTCATTTATTTTCTTTTTTTAGAAGAAAAGTATCTGAGGATCAGAGGCAGGATTTTTAGGACAGTTAATTAATAAAAAGGGAACTAGGAGAGCTTCAGTAACACACAAGTAGTGGAATAGCAGTGTAATTGCAGTATAATGTGGGGGAGTGGTGCGGGGCAGTCATATTCAGGCAGATCTTCTGGACACTGAGGTGCTGCCCTATCTGCATGCATCTCTCTGGACTGTGGGATGAGGCAGCCAGACTCAGTGCGGAAGTAAACTGGGTCAGGAGTACCATCACCCCATCCAGAGACCACCCAGTGCAATGTCGCTGCCTCAAAGGATGCTGAAAATGAGGAGCACTTGGATGACAGTGGGCTCAGGGAGGGTTGGGCAGTCAGGCATAGGCACATCCCAGATCCTATTCCACTCAAGAACTCATATGCCACACTAGCAAATGGGGACAACCAAACAGAGGTACCCAGAGAAGTGGAAGGAAAGGATGTGGAGGTTAGCCAAGGAGGTAACCTCAGCAGGGAGAGCAGTGGACTCCAGAGGAGGAGGAGGAGGAAGCGAATCCTGGTGGGGGACTCCATCATAAGAGGGATCCATCTAGGAGCACAGGAGGGGGAGGAAAGGGAGGTGAGGTGCCTACCAGGTGCCACGGCATGGAGGAATAGAAGGAAGATCTTGGGGATCACTGGGAGGGTGAGCTGGATGTCATTATCCACCTAGATACTAATGACCTGGCAAATGGGGAGCCAAAGGAAGTTCAGGAAGAGTTTAGGAAATTGGGTAGGGGTCTCAAGCAAGTAGCTACTTCTGTCACCTTCTCAGAAGTACTACCTGTGAGAGGCAAGGGAGAGCACAGGGGTGCATGCACCAGGAACTTTAACTCATGGTTGAAGAACTGGTGCTGTGAGGAAGGGTTTGGATTCATTGGTGACTGGGGACCCACCTGGAGGGATGGAGGTTTGTGCAAGCCTGATGGCCTGTATCCATCCTGAAGGGGAATCCAAGCACTCAATGATAAGTTTAAATGCTACATTGACAAGCATTTAAACTAGCCAATGGGGTTGGCAGGCCAGCAAGGAGGGTATCTACTTGCTCACCCCCCACAGCAAGCAGTGGAACCAGTGAACTGGAGGAGTGGCTATCTCTACAAAGCAGTGTGCAAAAGATGGAGATTAGCACCCAAAGGGTGGACAGGCAGAAAGAAAAAATTACTCACCTTAGTAATTGTGTTTCTTCTAATGAAGTCTTGCTGTCTTCTGACAATCAGCAGTTAGCTCCAGCCTTTAAACTGCCCTGGAGAGTATAGGGTTAATTTTCTATGCAGTGCATAGAATATTGAGCTCGAGCTCAGTTGAGGTCTCTGTCTGCAGCACTTTGAACCCAACCGTCAGATTCTTACTAGCAAACACTCACTAACTATACTATGTGGAAATTGTAACATTTTAATTAGCCAACTGGCAACAGAAAGTTTTGATTCCCAAAGGAAGACTCAAGTCAGGAAACCCCAAACCAACACCCATCTAAAATAAAGATAATACTACAAAACTGCCCAGATAAAAAGGAGGGTGTGCAAGAAGCACCCCTGGGTGCAACACTGCACCTGCCCACCCACTTTCCAAAACCAGGTTCTGAGAGGGTGTGGGAGGAAGGTCAGAACACAGCAAGACTCCATTAGAAGAAACACAATCACTAAGGTGAGTAATTTTTTCTTCAAACAACATGACATCTTGCTGTATTCTGACAATCTGCAGACTACCAAGCAGTACCTCCATGGAGGAGGGAGAGAACCTACTTTGGGAATAGGCTCTGAAATACTGCTGTGCCAAACTGAGCATCACTCTTAGCCTGGATATCCAGGGAGTAATGCTTGGTAAAGGTATGGACTGTTTTCCAGGTGGCTGCTTGACAAATTTCTAACAGAGAGATATCCCTGGCAGCAGCCAGGGAAGCAGCTGTACCTCCTGTAGAGTGAGTCCTCAGGCATGAGGGTGGAATTTTTCCCAGTTTCTCATAGCAGAATTGTATACAAGACAATCCATCTAGCAATAGTTCTCTTGGTGGCAGGTTTGCCCTTTCCCACTTCCCCATAAGTGAGGAAAGGAAAATTACGTACCTACCGTAATTCTTGATCTTCTTGGACGAGTCTCCACCACTCATTCACACTAGTGGGATTAGCGCCGGAGGCACTAAGACCCATCGGGAGCAAACTTTTTGCTGGAGGGTCGTCGCGAGAGACGGCGCCGCGAGACACGGCGCAGCGAGCAGCGGCTCGAGCGGTAATGACCATCTCGGCGACGACCCTCCAACCGCCTGCACTTTTTACCAAGGAGGTGCAGCCAAGAACTAACGAAAGAGTAAACTCAATATTAAAAACGGACATAAGATAGTCCTGATGACCCGTGTAAGAAGGGTCAGAAGAAGTCCTCACGGCCTAAAGATTTGAGGGAGTGAAGACCAATACAGCGGTGAGCTCGGGGATGGAGGGTGGGTGTGAATGAGTGGTGGAGACTCGCCAAGAAGATCAAGAATTACGGTAGGTACAATTTTCCTATCTTCCTGGACATAAGTCTCCACCACTCATTCACACTAGTGGGAGAGTACCAAGCTGATAATCCCCAAAAGGGCGGTAGGAGAGCCAGAGCTCACGCTGCCTAAGATAGAAGCCCATTAAGGATAGTTCTGCCAATGCGAATGTACGCCTAGCATGAACATCCAGTGCATAGTGCTTAACGGCTGTATGCACTGAGCTCCAGGTGGCGGCGCGTTGTATATCTGCACTGGGAACATTGCTAATTCCGCTTAGGATGCTGACGCCTCTAGTAGAGTGAGCGACACTCTACCTTCTAATTTAACTTGAGCCATGGAATAGCAATGACGAAGGCATGCCACTAACCATGAAGAGATGCATCTAATAGCTTACAGGTTGACCCAGCCGGTGTCGCTGAAAGAAACGAACAGTTGCTGAGTCATGGAATATCCTTGGTTCTATCTAAATGAACCGTGAAGCTCTCTCTAACATCCAAGGAATGAAGAGCTCGTCCCCTTCATTTTGGAAATTAGCTAAGTAAGCGGGAAGTACCCAGAGGTTGGTTTAGATGGAATTCTGACACAACCTTGGGAAGAAATTTAGGATGAGTACAGAGAACTACCTTGTCTTTATGGAATACAGTATACTGGAGGGTCCGTAACCAGGGCATGTATCTCAGAGACTCCAGTGGCTGAGGTAATGGCCACCAGGAAGGCAGTCTTCCAGGTAAGAATTTTAGCTCACAGGTAGCTAAGGGTTCGAAAGGCTCCGAGTGAGCATGTCCAGTACCAGGTTAATGTCCCAGGCTGCAACTGGACACTTAACAGGGGTCTGGTATGGAGAATCCTTAAGAAATCTCTTCACCATAGGTAACTGGAGCCAGAGTTAAGGAAGAAACCGGCTCATGGAACGCTGAGATGGCACTAAGGTGAACTTTAACTGTGGAGTACTGAAGACCTAAGTTTGACAGGTCAAAAGATACTCCAGAACCTTGCCAGGAGGACAGGAAAAGGGATTCCAAGAGGATTTTGCACACCAGAGAAAAACGTTTCCATTTGGAGCGTCGTTGCCAAGTGGCTAGCTTCCGGCAGCCAGAAGGATGTCTGAGACTCTACGAGAGACGTTGAACCGATTCACTTCTATCTCTTCAGGAGCCAAGCATGAAGGTGAAGTGATTTCAGGTTGGGATGGACCAACGAACCCTGAGTCAAAAGACTGATTTGCAAAGGAAGTGGTCTCGGAGAGGCTGCCAACATACTGTTGAGTAGAGGAAACCATAGTTGCCGAGGCCAGGAAGGAGCAATGAGAATCATCTTGGTCCCCTGAGACTCGAACTTGAGGAGTACTCTCTGGATTAGAGGAAGCGGTGGAAAGAGCGTAAAAAGCGCTTTTGTCCACCGCAGCCTGAACGCATCCTGACAGAAAATGCCAGGCCCTGGATTTCTGGAGCAGAAGAGAGGCAGTTTTACGCTGAGTGGGGATGCAAAGGTCCAGGTCTGAGTCCCCACTCTTTGAACAGGGACCGAGCTACGGCTGGATCGAGACCACTCGTGAGGGTCTGCCTCCGCTCTGCTGAGGTGATCTGCTAGGTCGTTTTGTATACCCGCAGATAAACCGCTTGAATCAGAGACTTGTGCTCCAAGCACCACCCCACACCCTCATTGCTTCCTGCAAGGGATAAGAATGAGCACCGCCTTGCTTGTTGATGTAATGCATCACTGCTTTGTTGTCCGCTTGAAGGAGAATGTTTCTGTGACAGCGACATCCTTCAGAGCTCGGATTGCATAGAGGACCGCCTCCATCTCCAGGACATTTATGTGAGATGAGTTTGAACTGAGTCCATACACCTTGAGTGTGGAGGAGAGACAGTGAGCTCCCCATCCCATTAGCGATGCCTGTGGTGATGGAGATCTGATGATCCGGGGAGCAAAGGGAATCCTTCCAGGAGATTGCTTCTTGAGACCACCAGGTGAGAGACCTTCAAGGGGCTCCGCCACCTTGATGGGATAAGACTGGGGTGAGAGGTCGGGACCACTGAGTGGAGAGCATCCATTGGGTGGTTCTCATGTGCAGTCGGGCCAGAGGGACAGTGAAGACCGAGGACACCATGAGACCCAACATGCGCTGTATCGAGAGAGCTGTAACCGATTGGTTCTCCCTGATGTAACGGGCCATCAAGGATGTCGAGTCTCTGTCCTCTGGAAGGAAAGCCTTGGCTGAAGAGGTGTCTAGAAGCGTCCCTATGAAAGAGGAGCCTCTGGGAGGGTTGCAGTTGAGATTTTTCAAATTCAGCAGAACTCCCATGGACATGAGAAGACGAGAAGTCGCTTGCACGACTTCAAAAGTCCCTGGGACGGAAGGGCTTGCTAGAAGCCAATCGTCCAGGTAAGGAAACACTGTCAAGTCCGAGCTTTCTGAGATGCGCCAAGAGAACTGCACAACACTGTAAAAAACTCTCACATACCGAGGATAGCCCAAAGGGCAGGACTCTGAATCTGATAATGCTGACCAAAGCTACAACCCTGAAGACTGCGGTGGGTCAGATAGGCCGAGATATGCTGGTAAGCATCCTGCATATCAGAGAGGCCAACCAGTCGTGCTGATGCAGCAAAGGAACAGTACCTAGAAATCATCTTGAATTCTCCTGGGGAGAATTTGTTTAACTTTCTAAGGTCTGGGTAGCATCCCCAGATTTCTTTGGGCAGAAAGTAATGAGTAGAACCCTCATTTACATAATCTTGAGGCCACAATTCTATTGCCCTGTTGTTCAGAGGCCTGGATCTCGGTGAGAGGTCTGACTGAAGGCAGACAACCTGGATTGTCGTCTGGGAGGACAATTGAGGGTTTCAAGAAATTGAGAGAATAACCCTCGCGAATTATCAGAAGAACCCATTGTCGAGTGGACTTCCACTGGTTGTAGAAGTACATCAGGCGACCTCCACCAGAGAAAAGTTCCACCTCGGAGAGTGGATGGAACTTGAGCCAGCGACTCATAAGTAGCACTGGAGCTTTGGCCCCTAAGCTTTCTGCGTCTTCTTTTGAGGTTGAGCAGGTTGGCTTTTATGGAGCTTCCCTGCCTCTGCCTCAAAGGACTAGCGACTATCAAACTGGCTCTGTTCACATGCCCGAGGGGACAGGCGAGGTCTGGCCAACAATGGCCGATCTAGTCTTCTGAGTGGCCTCTAAGGCTTGCTCCACCTAAGGGCCAAGAAGACCATCAAACAAGCGCCATCACCTGCTACTGAGCATCATTGTGAAGCCAGAAATCCGCAACCAGGAATGGCCGAGTACAATCCCAGCTGCTGAGGCGAGAAGCGTGTCAGCGTCCATGGCGGCTTTGACCTGGTGGTTATTAGACTCAATACCTCATACGGTCAGAAGAAGCTCGACTTGGAATCCGAATCTGGAGAGCTTCAACCATTCTTTTCATAAGTGCCACAGGATATACTCATACTGAGAAAAATAGCCTTGATAACTGGCAATAACATACTTAGGCAGCAAAGACTCTCTTACCTAATGTATCAATCTTCGAGACTCTTTGTTAATAAATTGAGCTGTAGTTGAGGAAAACGACCTTATCATTCTCTACCAGACTAATAGGATCATAAGCTTGGGATGCAAATGGGATGATCCTTGGGAGCTGAATACTTCCCATCAATAGTTTAGCCACTGGGGAAAGAGCAGGATTATTCCATACCATTTGAGACAGCGTCTCGAGAGGAAGCTGGATGGAGTCAAATCCGCCAAGGGTCTCCGAGCATGAAGATACTGGAGTCTAATATCTTCCAGGATGATGTCTGAAGTCTGGAGAAAGGTCCCAGGTTACTAACAGAGACTTAAGGAAGGTCCTAGACCACAGGCTCTGTAGCAAGATCCTGTTTCTCCACTTCATCCACAACAGAAGGTAGGTCAGAAATCAACAGCATCTCCTGATGGTCAGAAAGGACTGTTTGGACAGGGAAGGAGTGAAAATTAGGAAGGAGGAAATAGCAGAGAAAAACAAGGAGGTCCCAAGGGCTGCCCGGCGCGAGGCGGCAAGCAGGCTGAGCGGCACCGGAGGCACGGTGCCAGAGAGCCCGGACATAGCGCCCCAGGCGCGCGGGCGAGCAGCGCAGGCGCCGCCGCCCGGCGCGCGCGCGGCACCCCAGAGGCAGCGCGATCCGCGCCCATGACGGCACATGAACGACACCACCGAGCAGCGCCGCCCTATCCAGCAGCACCAACGGCCCACGAGACAGCAGGCGCGCGGGACGCCCACAAGACCGCGGCACAGCAGGCATGATGGCCAAGCACAGACCCTGCCAGAAGGTGCGGAAAAGCCCAGGAACACCAGGCTAGAAGAAAAAAAAAACCGGAGATAAGGGCATCGGTGGGGCCCCTGCGCCCGCAGCCGTAGCGAAACACCTAAACGGAGTCGCTGGCACGAAGAGCGCCCACAGCGGACTAAGGAAGGTCCAACCACCCTACCTGATCGCCGGAGGGGCCCGAGGGCTCCGGAGGCAACCGAGCCAGGCAGAAGAACCAACCTCAGAGCCCATTGCTCCATAAGAGCGCTCCACTGATGAAACTGCTCATCCGGGAGTCCTAGCCCATAAGGAGGGAGGGACTCCGAGCGTGCTCGGGGCTGACGATTACCGGGTTAGGCGACTCCGAAGAAGGGGCCGGCAACTAGCAGCGATAACCGGCGTCGGCAGACATACCAGAGGGCGACCTCGGTGATGCCTTCTCTTTTTTGACCTGTGCGAAGAAGAGCTCGAGGCGAGCAGTTGCGAGAAATCGACGACCGTTTATTTTTATGCGGCGAGACCATGCCATCCCCGGGCATCGGACTGACACCTGTCGGAACCCGCTGAGGAGAAGGAGGCTGACCCGGACCCAGCCCGCTGACTGAACAGCTTTCATCTCAAGTCTCCCTACCGCCACCTGACCTGCTCATGGTAACTCCGTCCAGTAGGCGAGACTTCTTCAAGTAAAATTAAATATTGAAAAAATTTAACGAAAATAGAATAAAATTATGGCGATACTACTTATCGTGATAAAGTTACAAAAAACAAACTGAAAACTATCGCTAGTTTGAAGTTTGACTCCGACAGAACAGCGACGCCGCCACTGAAGCACTCGACGGCGGGAAAAAGGAACTGAGGCGGGTTGGAGGTCGCACGAGATGGTCATTACCGCCGAGCTCAGCCAAGCCATGGGCGCCGCGTGTCTCGCGCGCGCCTGCCTCCTACTGACCCTCCAGCAAAAGTTTGCTCCCGATGGGTCTTAGTGCCTCCGGCGCTAATCCCACTAGTGTGAATGAGTGGTGGAGACTTATGTCCAGGAAGATCAACTGGAGGGAATCAAACCTGTGACCCTTGGTACGCTCTATGTAGTAACCAAGGGCTCTTTTAACACCTAAACTGTGTAGCCTCCTCTCTCCTGAGGAAGAATGATCAGTGAAGAAGACAGGGAGACACACAGGCTGATTCAAGTGGAAGTCTGAAACCACTTTAGGCAAGGACCTATTGGTTCTAAGGACCACTTTATCTATATGAAAGGAGATAAAATCAGGTTCCACTGACAGGGCATGCAATTCACCGATACGTCTGGCAGAGGTAATGGCTACCAAAAACACAGTTTTCCAAGTCAAGTACTTAAGCTCTGCTGAGGACACAGGCTCAAAGGAGGTTGCATAAGTTGAGCAATGCAAACATTTAAGTCCCAGGCAGGGCAGGATCCTAAAGGAAGGATTGGTATGAAGCAATCCCTTTGAAAAATGTACAGAACACAGGATAAGATGATAGTGAGGAAGGCTTCCCCACTGACAGAAAAGCAGAAACAGCTAACAAGTGTACCTGGAGAGTAGCTGGTCTGAGGCCTAGGCCATTAAGATGGACCATATAATCCAGAACTGTAGGCAGCTCAGCAGTGTCTGGAGAGATAGGCTTCTTAGAACACCAAATGCTGAATCTTTTCCATTTCGAACACCAAATGTTGAATCTTTTCCATTTGGAGTCATAAGTCTTTCTGGTGGCAGGCTTTCGAGAGGCTTTGAGAATATTCAGAACCCCCGGGACAGGTGCAAATCTGCATACTCTAACTCTTCAAGAGCCATGCCTTGAGATTGAGAGACTGAAGATTGGGGTACCAAATCCTCCCGAGAGGTTAACAGGTTGTAATTCCTGGGAAGAAACAGGGGAAGATGGACTGCTAGAGACAGCAACAGGGGGTAACAAGGCTGTCTGGAGCAATCAGAATCATTTTGCAAGGTTGTGACCTTACCTTGACTAGAACCTTGAATAATAGAGGAAAGGCATACAGAATTTTCCCTTCCCAGTTCAAAATCAGAGCATCCAGAGGGACTGAACCCAAGACTGGGGGTCTGCAACAAAACAGAGGAAGTTGGTGATTGTCTGAAGTTGCAGAGAGATCCATCTCTGGAGTGCCCCACCTTGAAAAAATAATTTTCAACACCAGGGGATCCAGGGACCATTCGTGATGGCCCTGGGAGATCCTGCTCAGTGCATCTGCTAGCACATTATCCTTCCCTGGAAGGTAGACTGCTATTAGAGAGGTCTGCAGGGAATAAGCCAGAGACCACAATTTCATGGCTTCCGTAGACAGAGTGCCTCCCTGCATGTTGATGTACCACATGGTGGTGGTGTCTGTTCTGACCTGAACCACCTTGTTCTGCACAGACAGAGAAAGCTTGCAGGGCCAGAAAAACTGCCCTGAGTTCCAGGAGATTGATATGAAGAAGGGACTGCTGCGGGGACCACAGTCCCTGGGCAGTGAGAGCCCCCAGACAAGCTCCCCACTCCAAAAGGGAAGCATCCATGGTAAGGACCACCGAATGAGTATGAGAGACAAATGGGACCCCTTGCCTTAAATTGTCCTGATCCTGCCACCATTGAAGAGCTTGGATCAGTTTCTGGGTCACTGGAATCAGTTTGGTAAGAGGATCCTTCCTTTGGGACCAAAAGGCCCTCAGATGGAACTGAATGTCCCTCATCTGGAATCTTGCCCCTTGGACCATTGCTGTAGAGGCTGCCATGTGGCCCAAGAGCTGGAGGAATTGCCATGCAGGTCGAGACACCTGAACCCTGAAGGAAGAAGCCAGTTCTATAAGAACTCTTGCCCTTTCCAGGGTAAGAAAGACACTTGCTTTGACAGTATCTAGCTCTGCCCCTATAAAGGTAAGAAGCTGCACTGGTTCGAGAACTAACTTGGGGAGGTTGAGAAGAAATCCCAGGGAAGTGAGCACTTGCTGGGTCACTTACAGGTCTGACTTGACTTGGAGAATGACCCACTATGAGCCAGTCGTCCAGATATGGAAAAATGGAAATCTTTTGCCTTCTTAAAGAGGCCACTACTACTGCCAGGCACTTTGTGAAAACCCTTGGAGCTGATGTTAGGCCAAAGGGCATTGCTTTGAACTGGTAATGGCCTGAGGGCAACTTGGACCCGAGGTACTTTCTGTGGGAGCACCTGATGGGGATGTGAAAGTAGGCATTTTTGAGGTCCAGGAAGGCTAGCCAGTCCCCTGGCCTTAGAGAGGGACAAATTATTCCCAGAGTCACCATCTTGAACCTTGGTTTTAAAAGATGTTTGTTCACGTATCTTAGATCTAGGATGGGTCACCACTGTCCTGTCTTTTTTGGGGTAAGGAAGCACCTGGAGTACAGGCCTTTGCCCCAGTGCAGGGTAGGAACTCTCTCTATGGCTACTAAGGCCAGAAGAGATGAAACCTCTGCCTCTAGGGCAAGGATTTCGGAGAGACTTGCAGGTGGAAAAGATCTGGTTCTCATCTTCGGAAATTTTTTGAAGCAGAGAACCAGTCCATGGCTTACTACTTCCAGGACCCACTTGTCTGAAGTAACAGACATCCAGTCCTAGACGAAGTAAGCCAGCCTGCCCCCCCCCACAGGGATAGGCCAGTGAACCCGGGCAGGTCCATCAGGGTGTCTGCTTGGCAGGGGCCTTAGGCTGAGAAGCGGATGCAGCCCTGCTCATCCCCTTCTGCCTCTCCCTCTGAAGAACCCCCTCTGTGAAAAGGAGAAGAGGCCTGTGCTTGGAAGAAGGCCTATGAAAGGCCTGCCCTAGATTGCTGCCTTTGAGGAATGCCTGCCTCTCTTGGCCTGTGCACTCTATAAGTGGTCCTATATTCCTCCATCTACTTCATGTAATTCTCTGTCTGCTCCCCAAACAGAGAATTACCTTCCACAGGGAAATCCATGGCCTTAGCCTGGGTGTCCTGTGAGAGGCTAGTACATCTGAGCCAAGCCATTCTCCGAAGAGCCACAGATGTAGCCATGACTCTTGGTGACACATCATTGGAGTCCACAGCAGCATGAAACTGTACCTTAGATGCCTCAACCCATCAGCAGCCACCTCCTCCAGTTCCTTGGCCAGCTTGGGGGGAGGCCTGTTTAGCCAGTGCCAGTACAGTGTCCCACCTGGACTTCTCGTACCTGGCTGCACAGGCCATATAAATAGCCTGCCTGAGTCCCAAAGAGGATGCCATGTATTGCTTTTTGGCCAAGGCATCCATCCTCCTGGAGTCTTTATCTGGGGGTGTGTGAAGGCAAGGGAACATTAGCCCTGTCACAGGCTGCAGCCTGCACGACCCCAACATGGCTGCATTACTGGTAGAAAAACTCTGTCTGAGCCTGATAAAGTATACCTCTTGTCCATTCTTCTATCAACAGGAGGTACAGAATTAGGAGACTAACATTTTTTGTATCTGTTTCCCAAATGATTTGTGCAGGGAATAAACAGCCTCCTGGACTCTGGGATGTCCATCATTTCAACAAAATCAGGCTCCTCTTGATCCTCTGTAGCTTCCTCCATAGGCAGCTGGAGAGTTTCAGCCACTTTCCTGTAGAACAAATAGTGGGGAGGGGAGTCAGAGAGCCTAGGAGGGGAAACACTAGAAGGTCTGTCTGGGGAGAGTCCGGTTCAATGGGCACATCCAGACTTTCTGCTCCATCATAGTCATCTTGTTCATAATCCCCCTCCTCAAATTCTGGTTCATAAAAATCTTCAGGGACATAATCCTGAACCGGTGGAACCGACCAAACTGAGCCCCTAGCTAACGAAGCAGGATCAGACGGAACCAGGCAAAGCGATTCAACAATCCGAATCACTCAGGCAATCTCATCAGGGGTTGGAACATGAACCTCCGGATCTGAACCGGCCGACTTGTCTTTAGGTTTCCTTTTAGTAGGAACTGATCCCTCAGGAGCGGCCCTCCTCTTGCCCGAAAAAGTATCGCCCTGGTCAGAGAATACTCCTCCTGGTTCGGTCGGAACTGAACCGGGCTGGCCATCTGGGTCAGCGGACTTCTCGGCCTCCTTTTCCCCAAGTCTACCTAATCTTTTCTCCAGGGTAGACTTAGGAAAGTTTTTACAAATTTGGCAGTCTGTATCAAGGTGTTCAAACCCCAGACAAACACATGTGGTGTGGGGATTGGCCTGAGCAAAGACCTCCCCACACTCACTGCAGTGTTGAAACCCAGTGGGCCTGTTTTTTTTTTCTTGGGTTTCTCAGACATGGCCAACCGAACCAAACTTACCCTTTTTTTCAGCAACCACCAGGCAAGACTTCCTTATCGGTTCCTAACCGTGTCACAGGTATTGGAAAAAAAAAAAAGTGTTTTTTTTTTTTAAACCGATAAGGACCGGTAACCACACACTAAAGAAAAGCACAAGAAATCAAACTAATGGATTGGTTCAGCCGAACCGACTGAACAAGTCTTACAATTTCCACAAAGTAAACAGAAAACTATCTAAGTACTCACGGTACCACAGACAAAGCCTGAACCGACAATGCGTAATTAATTTTGGATTTAAATTCGGAATGAACCGACAACTTTAACCGCCTTTGAACCGAGCAGAAGGAGAAATCTACAGAGTGACTGTTCAGCGAGGTGGAGTAAAGAATCTGACGGTTGGGTTTCAAAGTGCTGCAGACAGAGACCTCAACCGAGCTTGAGCTCAACGTTCTATGCACTGCATAGAAAATTAACCCTATACTCTCCGGGGCAGTTTAAAGGCTGGAGCTAACTGTCAGAATACAGCAAGACTTCATGTTGTTTGATAGGGGCAAAATTCAGCAGAAGGGCAGACAGCAAGGAGAACCAGGGATAAAGGACAACCAGAGAAGGGACTGGAGTAGAACAGCTAAACAGTCTAGGGAGGTCAAATCATGGAAAGCCATGTGTGCTAATGCCAGGAGCCTTAGCAACAAGATGGAAGATCTGGAGGCTGTCATGGTGCAGTCAGACCTGGACATTGTGGCCATCACGGAAACCTGGTGTAATGATAACCATGACTGGGAGATGGCCATACCTGGCTACAACATATTCAGAAGAGACAGGGCAGGTAGGAAGGGAGGAGGAGTGGCACTGTATGTGAAAAATGACATAAGGGCCACAGAGATCCAGGAGGAACAAATGGGGAGAGATACTGTGGGTTAAGCTGGAAAGGAAAATGGGTCCAGCCATCCACACAGGTGTGGTCCTATAGACCAACAGCCCAGGAGGAAGAAACAGATAGGGAGCTGATGCTAGCCATCCAAGGATGGCAGACAACGAGAGAGTAGTACTAGTTGGAGACCTCAATATTCCAGGCGTGGACTGGAGAATCCCAGCAGCAGCATCAACTAGAGCATATTTATCCTGGCTCCCTTCAGGAGCCTTCCTCAAGCAACTGGTCATGGAACCAACTCAGCAGAAGGCAATACTGGACCTTGTGCTCACAAACAGGGACAGTGTGATGGGGGTAACAGTGGGGGAGTACCTGGGGAACAGTTACCACCAGTCATTGTGGTTTGAAATCACAGAAGGAGCAGAACCAAACCAAACAAAAACACGTATCCTGGATTTTAGGGGGGCAGACTTTGGGAAAATGGGGAGATACTTGAGGAACAGTGGGCAGTATTTAAAACAGGGATTACAAGACCAACAGAAAAATGCATTAAGCAGGTTAGCAAGAGGAAAAGGAAGAGGAGACCATTATGGTTTTCCAAAGAGGTAGCAAAGAAAGTGAAAGCCAAAAAGACTGTATTCAGGCAATACAAAAAGACACAAGCAGAAGGGGATAGGGAGAAGTACCAGGAGAAGCAAAGGGAGGCAGGGAGGTCAGTAAGGGAAGCCAAAGCTCAGACAGAAGAACACATTGCAAAATCAGTGGGTAGAGGGGACAAAACCTTTTACAGGTAGAGAAGTGAAAAAAGAAAAGCAAAAGGAAGGATAGTGAAACTGAAGGGGGAAGATGGGGGCTGCGTGGAGGATGACAACAGTAAAGCTGACATATTGAACAGGTATTTCTGCTCAGTCTTTACTGAGGAAGAGGAGGGTAATGGGTCTGAAGGGAGTACAAGGGGTGACAATGGTGCAGAAATGGACACAAGTCCCTTTACACGAGAAAGGGTCCTGAAGGAACAAAGTAATGAGTTGATAAAGCAATGGGGCCAGATGGAGTGCACCCCAGGGTCCTTAAAGAACTAAGAGAAGTGGCGGCTGAGCCTCTGGCAATCCTGTTTAGCCGATCACTGGAAACAGGGGAGGTACCCAAAGACTGGCGGACAGCAGATGTAGTCCCCTTATACAAAAGTGGGAACAAAGAGGAAACGGGGAACTACATGCCAGTCAGCCTCACCTCGGTAGTGGGGAATATCATGGAAGCACTACTGAAGGAGAGACTGGTGGAACATCTAGTTGTCAATGGACTACAGGACCCAAGGCAGCATGGCTTCACCAGGGGGAGGTCATGTCAGACCAACCTCGTTGAATTTTTTGACTGGGTGACTAGGGAGGTGGATCAGGGGAGGGCAGTGGACATGGCCTGTCTGGACTTCAGCAAGGCCTCTGACACTGTGCCACATAGAAGACTATTACACAAACTGGGGAATATGGGTGTGGGCAGGACAGTAGTGCAGTGGGTAGGTAACTGGCTGGGCGGCAGGACACAGAGGGTGGTGGTAAATGGCTGTCACTCCACAGTGGGAAGAGTGACCAGTGGGGTACCACAGGGATTAGTGCTGGGACCGGTCCTATTTAACATCTTCATCAGTGACACTGTGCAGGACCTAGAAGGCAGAATTTCACTGTTTACTGATGATACAAAGCTCTGTAACAGAGTAGACACACCAGAGGGTGTAGACAGAATGAGAAGGGACCTGCAGAAACTTGAAGAATGGTCAGGGGTTTGGCAGGTGAAATTCAATGCAAAGAAGTGCAAGATAATGCATATGGGGCACAAAAACCCTGGCACAATATCAGTTGGGGGGTGAGGATATAGCATGCACCAAGCAGGAAAGGGATGTTCTCCGATGACCTCAAGCTAGGGAAACAGTGTGACAAGGCAGCAGGAAAAGCAAATAGGATGCTGGGATGCATAGGCAGGGGCATCACCAGCAGGAAAAAGGAGGTCATAATTCCACTATACAAGACACTAGTGAGGCCCCACCTGGAGTACAGTGTACAGTTCTGGAGACCTTACCTACGTAAGGACATACGGTAGAGAAGATTCAGAGGAGAGCAACAAAGATGGTACATGGATTGCATCATAAGTCCTATGAGGACAGATTGAAGGAATTGAATATGTACTCCCTGGAGGAGAGGAGGGAGAGAGGGGACATGATGGAGACATACAAGTATCTTACAGGGAGGAACAGGGTGCAGGAAGAAAAAATTACTCACCTTATAAGGAGGCAGTATAGCACAGTGGTCTAAGGCTCTGAGCTGCAAATTTGGTGACATCCAGCAGACCAGACCTGGGTTTGAATCCCACAGCTTCCACTTGCATACTGTGTGACCCTGAGCAAGTCACTTAACCTCCTTGTGCTCCCAGGTCGCTCCTGTGAAAAAGCTTTCAGCTTAGTGTGCTATACCTGGTTAAACAACTAAATAAATTAGTAATGTTGTTTCTTCTAATGGAGTCTTGTTATATTATGACAATTGCAGTTTGTCCCAGCCTTAGAACTGCTCCGGAGGTGAAAGAGTTAACTTACATGCTATGCATGGAACTTAGAGCGCGAGCTCGGTTAGAAAAGCTCTGTCTGGATAATTTCAAACAAACTGTCAGATCTTTACGAGCAAAACTCACTAAGGTTCTGTGTGGAAGCTGTAACCTACACTAGCTAACTGGCTACTTAAGTATTAACACATTTTCCTGGTCCCAACACCAAGACTCAAGTCAGGGGACCAGAAAATAAGATAAGATAAAATAAAACACAACACCCAAACACCCCAAAAAGAAGGGGTGGAAAACACAAGATGGACATCAATAAGTGCCAACACTGGACTGCCCACCCCATCCCTAAAATAGAAGTTCTGAGAGGGGCAGGCTGGGGGGGAGGTCATAATATGGCAAGACTCCATTAGAAGAAACAACATTACTAAGGTGAGTAATTTTTTCTTCAAACATGAAGTCTTGCTATATTATGACAATTGCAGATTACACAGCAGTACCTCCATGGAGGAGGGACAGAACCTACTTAGGAAATAGGCTCTGAAGCACAGCTGTGCCAAATCGAGCATCCCTCCTGGCCTGAATGTCCAAGGAGTAATGCTTAGTGAAAGTATGTACTGTTTTCCAAGTAGCTACTTGACATATCTCTAAGATAGGAATGTCCCTGGCCGCAGCTAGGGACGCAGCTGTACCTCTGGTAGAGTGAGCCCTCAGGCCTGAAGGGGAACCTTACCTGCTTTTGATAGCAAAATGGATACAAGAGACAATCCACCTAGCAATGGATCTCTTTAGTGGCAGGTTTCCTTCCCAACCTCACCATAAGTGAGAAAGAGTTGGAGGAGTCAAACCTGTGACCCTTGTGCACGCTCTATGTAGTAACTAAGGGCCCTCTTAACATCTAAGCTGTGCAGCCTCCTCTCACCAGAGGAGGAATGGTCAGGAGAAGAACACTGGAAGAGAAATAGATTGATTAAGGTGGAAATCTGAAACCACCTTAGGTAAAAACTTCCTGTTAGTCCTGAGGACTACCTTATCCCTGTGAAAGGAAATAAAGTCAGTCTCCACTGATAAAGCTTGCAACTCACTTATCGTCTGGCAGAAGTGATGGCTACTAGAACACAGTTTTCCAAGTCAAGTACTTAAGCTCTGCCAAGACAGAGGTTCAAAGTGGGTTGCATCAGCTGAGCAATGCAAACATTAAGATCCCAGGCAGGAGCAGGGTCCCTGAATGGTGGATTGGTATGAAGCAATCCCCTGAAAAACTTGGAAAATACAGGGTGAGCAGAGAGAGAAGAGGGCTTCCCTGCTGAAATAAAAGCAAAGACAGCTGCCAAATGCACTTTCAGGGTAGCTGGTCTCAGTCCCAAAGAATTAAGATGGACCATATAGTGCAAAACAGTGGGCAAATCAACAGATTCTGGGGAAATATGCTTCCCAGAGCACCACATGGAAAACCTTTTCCATTTAGAGTTATAAGTAGCCCTAGTGGAAGGCTTCCTAGAAGCTTTCAAAATTTCGAGAACACCTTGAGAAAGGTGTAGGTCAAAAACTCTAACTCCTCAACAGCCAGGCCTTGAGGTTGAGGATTTGAGATCTGGATACCAAACTCTCCCCTGGGCACAGGTTAACAAATTGTGGTTCCTGGGGAGACACAGGGGAAGATGGACTGCTAAGGACAGAAGGAGTGGGTACCAGGGCTGTCTGGCCCAATCTGGAGCAATCAGAATCATCTTGCAGGGCTGAGATCTGATTTTGACTAGCACCTTGAACAGGAGAGGGAGGGGAAGGCATAGAGAAACTTCCCTTCAATCGAGGAGGAAGGCATCCAGGGGACTCAGCCCAACACCTGGGGCCTGCAACAAAAAGTGGAAGTTGATGATTGTCTGGGGCTGCAAAAGATCTATCTGAGGGTGCCCCACTGGCAAAAACTATCCCCAGTACTCGAGGATCCAGTGACCATTCGTGATGGCCCTGGGAAATCCTGCTGAGAGCATCTGCCAGGACATTGTCCTTGCCTGGGAGGTGAACTGCTATGAGGGAGGTGTTCAGGGAATAAGCCAGAGACCACAACTTCATTGCCTCGGTGCACAAGGCCGAAGACCAAGTGCCCCCTTGTTTGTTGATGTACCACATTGTGGTGGTGTTGTCTGTTCTGACCTGTACCACTTTGTTCTGTACAGATGCAGAAAAAACCTGAAGTGCTAGAAAAACAGCTCTGAGTTCCAACAGATTGATGTGGAGCAGAGATTCCTGAGGGGACCACAATCCCTGGGTGGAGAGGTAGCCCATGTGAGCTCCCCATCCCAAAAGGGACGCATCTGTAGTAAGGGTCAAGGAGATAGAGGGATGAAGGGAACCCCTTGTCTCAGATTGCTCTGATCCTGCCACCACTGAAGGGCCTGGATCAGGGTTCGAGTTACTGGGATCAACTTGGATAGGGGATCTCTTCTTTGAGACCAAAAGGCTCTCAAATGGAACTGAATGTTCCTCATCTGAAATCTTGCTCCTTGCACTACAGCTGTGGAAGCAGCCATGTGTCCTAGGAGCTGTAGAAAATGCCTTGCCAGTCGAGAGACCTGCAGGGTGAAGGAGGAGGCCAGGGCCACCAGGGTCCTTACCCTTCCTAGGGGAAGGAAGGCTCTGGCCTGCTTTGTGTCCAGTTCTGCGCCTATGAAAGTGAGTACCTGGACAGGTTCTAAAACTGACTTTGAAAGATTGAGAAGAAAGTCTAGAGAGGTAAGCAGCTGCTGGGTAACCTGCAGGTGTGATTTGACCTGGTCTGGAGACTGACCCACAATGAGCCAGTCGTCTAGGTAGGGAAAGATGGCAATCTTTTGCCTTCTTAAATGAGCAACTGCTACCGCCAGGCATTTTGTGAATACCCTTGGGGCAGAGGTAAGGCCGAAGGGCATTGCTCTGAACTGATACTGGCCTGAGGGCAGTTCGAATCTAAGGTACTTTCGGTGGGAGCTTCTGATAAGAACATGGAAGTAGGCATGCTTGAGGTCCAGGGAAGCTAGCCAGTCCCCTGGCCTTAGGGAGGGTAAAATCATTCCCAGAGTCACCATTTTGAATTTTGGTGTTAAAAGGTGCTTGTTCTGATATCTTAGGTCCAGGACGGGCCGCCATTCTCCTGTCTTTTTTGGGCTAAGGAAGTACCTGGAGTACAGTCCCTTGCCCTGGTGTAGGGGAGAAATCCTTTCTACAGCTCTGAAAGCCAGGAGGGTTGAGACTTCTGTTTCCAAAGCAAGAGTCTCTAGAGGATTTGCAGGTGGAAAAGATCTGATTCTCATCTTTGGAAATTTTTTGAAGCTGAGAACCAGACCCTGGCTTACTACTTCCAGGACCCACTTGTCTGAAGTTAAAGACTCCCAGTCCTGGACGAGTAAAGCCAGCCTGCCTACAGATAATGAGAATCGGCCCTGGGCATCCCATCAGGGTGCCTGTTTGTGAGGGCTTTAGGCTGAGGGGTGGGAGCAGGCCTGCTCATACCCGTCTGCCTCTTTCTCTGAAGAACCCCTCTGAGCGTAAGCTGAAGGGCCTGGGATTTGGTAAAAGGTCTGTGAAAGGCCTGCCTCTAACCCTGGGGGTCTGCCTCTGAGGAGTGGCTTGCTGTTCCTTGGCTTGTACACTCCTATAAGTGGTTCTATATTCATCCATTTTCTTCATATAGTTCTCTCTCTGCTCCCCAAACAGAGAATTTCCCACCACAGGAAAATCCATGGCCTTAGCCTGGTATCCTGTGACAGACTAGTACACCTGAGCCAAGCCAATCTACGAAAAGCCACAGATGTAGCCATGACTCTACAGGATACATCTTTAGAATCCACTGCAGCATGGAATTGCACCTTAGATGCCTCAATACCATCAGCAGCCACCTGTTCCAGCTCCTTGGCAAGCTGGCAAGGGCCTGTTTGGCTAAAGCCATGACAGTATCCCATCTAGATTTCTGGTATCTTGCAACATAGGCTATCTAATTTGCCTGTCTGAGTCCGAAGGACGTTGCCATGTATTGTTTTTTTAGCCATGGCATCAATCTTCCTGGAGTCCTTGTCAGGAGGATGTGAAGCCAGGGGAATATTAGCCTTATCACAGGCTGCAGCCTGAACTACCCCAACATGGCTGCATTGCTGTGAAAGAAATTATGTATCAGGACCTGACAAGGTGTACCTCCTGTCCATCTTTTTATCCACAGGAGGCACAGAATTAGGAGCTTTTAAAATTGTTATTGTTTGTTTCCTGAAGGATTTATGTAAAGGAATAGACAATCTCCTGGACTCTGGGATATCCATCATCTCCACAAAGTCAGGCTCCTCTTGCTCATCCACAGCTTCCTCCAAAGGGAGCTGGAGGGTTTCAGCAACTTTTTTATAAAACAGAAAATGAGAAGGGGACTCAGAAAGCCTAGGGGAAGACTCTCCTAAAGGTCTGTCTGAGGAGATGTCCGGTTCAATGGGCACATCCAGACTTTCAAAATCACATTCACACTGTTCATAATCATCCTCCCCCTCCTCTGGTTCATAAAACTCCTCTATGTCATATTCTTGAACCAGTGGAACCGGCCGAACCGACCTTTTGCCAGATAGTGGCGGTTCGGACGGAACCGGGGAAAGCGACTGGACAATTTGGATTGCTTTGGCTATCTCTGCAGCAGTTGGAGAAGGAATTTTGGACTCCACACCTGCTGATTTTCTACTTCTCTTTGCTGGAACTGGCTCCTTTGAGTCAGCTTTTCGTTTGCCCGAGGAAGTCTCGCCCTGGTCAGAGGGCACTCCCTCCGGTTCGGTTGGCACCGAACCGGACTGGCCATCCAGGTCAGCGAACTTTTTGGCCTCTCGTTCCCTGAGCCTACCAACTCTCTTATCTAGGGTAGCTGCAGGGAAATTCTTGAAAATCTGGCAGTCTGCATTGAGGTGGTCAAATCCCAGACAATAAACACATGTGGTGTATGGGTCAGCCTTGGCAAAGGCTTCCCCACAGACACACTACAGTGTTGAAACCAGTGGCCCGGTTTTCTTTGGGTTTCTCAGACATAATGCCAGCCTAACCAAAAACTTGCCCTTTTCTGGCAAATGCCAGGCAAGACACCCTTATCGGTTCCCAACCGTGTCACAGTGTCGGAAAACCATAATGAAATCCATTTTTTAGAACCGATAAGAACCGGGAACCGCACTCTAAATAGCTTTAAATGAATTTAGAAAAAAGTTTTAAAACAACCTGATCGGTTCAAACCGAACCGATAAACATTTACAAGTTCCACACAGAAATAAACCTGTCTATTACTTACAATACCACAGACAGAGCTTGAACTGATCGGTTTGCGGTTAAAATAATTATAATCGTGGTTGAATTTAACCGAGAAAAACACTTTTAAACAGAGAAATGAACCGAGCAGTAGGAGGAATCTCCAGAGCGACTGTTCAGTGAGGCGGAGTAAAGAATCTGACAGTTTCAGTTTGAAATTATCCAGACAGAGCTTTTCTAACCGAGCTCGCGCTCCACGTTCCATGCATGGCATGGAAGCTAACTCTTTCACCTCCGGAGCAGTTCTAAGGCTGGGACAAACTGCAATTGTCATACTATAGCAAGACTTCATGTTGTTTGAATACACTATTTTTAAGCGAAAAAGATGTTCCAGGACTAGAGGGCATGGGATGAAGTTGGAGGGAGGACTATTCAGAGGAAACGTGAGGAAGAATTTCTTCACAGAATGGGTGGTGGACAAGTGGAACACCTTGCCAGAGGAAGTGGTGGGGGCAGAAATAATCACGGGATTTAAGAATACATGGGATAGACATAAAGGAATTCTGGAGGTAAGGGGCAACAGACTTCTAGGAAAACAAACAACTTACAAGCTGAAATGGGCAGACTGGGTGGGCCACAGGCCCTTATCTGACGACACTGTCTAAGTATCTATGTATTAAAGATTTAGCGGTCAGTTTCAGTGAAAAAGTGAACGGTTCAGAAACCGACAATTTTTAAACAGAACTGCAGTTCCGATTGGTTCAGGAACCGAGAACCACTATTAGAACAGAACACCTTGGTTCAAAATGAGTAGATTTAAATGTTTTTAAAAGAAAAACACTCAGAAACTTACCTAAAGTCCTTTTGAAATTTTAACAAGCATTCGGCTGCCCTATGCTTCAAAGGAACTGCGAAGTTCCGATAAAAAAACTAAATAACTTACAAATGAGGTAAAATTGCTAAAACTCAGTAAGAATAAGGCAGTAATGAAACATTAAGGCAAAATACTTGTTTCTTTTGTTCTTATGCACAATTTAGACGATTTTGATAGAGAGATCTCCAGGGTGTCTGAACTTTGCAGCGGAGACAGAAAATCTGAGGTATAATCCAGGCAGTTAGAATAGGGCAGTTTGAAAATGAATGCATGAGCTAAACATTCCATAATTAGCATAGCATTCTATTTGGTTCTGAGGCAGTGCTGATTTAAAGGGGCACTGCAAAGAGTAATAATATTAGTGGATTCCTGGGGTTAGAATAACTGTTTATCCTGCCAGTGATCTTTAGTGTGAGATATGTAATAGCTCAGAGCTCTCTTTACTTCAAGACTGTGGAGTCTACACTCACCTGAAGTAGAATGCTCAGAGAAAAACACTAATAGTGTAATAGACTGATTCAAATGAAAATCTGACACCACCCTGGGGAGGAATTTTCTATTTGTTCTGAGTATCAGTGTCATTGTGAAAAGACAAATAGTCCTTTTCTACACATAGGGCCTGGAGCTCACTTATTCTTCCAGCAGAAGTCATAGCCACTAAAAATAGTTTTCCATGTAACATACTGGAGGTGTGCTGAAGACATGGGTTCAAAAGGTGGCCTCATAAGTTGAGCATTACAAATGTTCAAGTCCCACCCAGGGACAAGTTCCCTAATGGGTGGGTATGTGTGACACATGCCTTTGAAAAACTTCTTGAAAATAGGATCAGCTGCTATAGAAGTGGCTTTACCCACTGAAATGTAAGCAGAAATAGATGCCAAGTGAACACTCAGGGAAGTATGCTTAAGGCCCTGCTCATGCAATAAAGTAAGATACTTGAGGAGAGTTGAAATTCCTGCTGAGGTAGGTTCAATGCTGTGCAGATTGCACCAAGAGAGCAACCTTTTCCATTTAGTTGAAGAGGTTCTTAGTGGAAGGTTTTCTATACCCCTTAAGAATGTGTAAAACTGCTTGGAAGAGATTCAGGTTTGCAAATTCTATGTTTTCAAGAGCCAAGTCCTGAGACAGAGGGAGTGGAGGCTGGGATACCCTATTTTCCCTTGGTGGGAGGTCAATAGGTTGTGCCTCTGAGGAAGACGTATCGGTCTGGATACCAACATGGATAACAGGAGAGGGTACCAATGCTGTCTGGGCCAGTCTGAGGCGATAAGGATCACTGAAGCAGACTGGGACCTGAGCTTGATCAGGACTCTGAGAATAAGAGGGAAGGGAGAGAAAGCACACAGGCTTCTGCCAAACCAATCCAGTACCATGGCATCCCACTGAGATTGTGCCCCTGGCTGGGGGCTTGCAACAAAAAAGTGGTAGTTTTGGTTCTCTGGAGAGGCAAAGAATTCCACTTCTGGGGTACTCCGCCTTCTGAATACTGAATTTGCCACTTGTGTGTCCAAGGACCCTCACTGATTCTGCTGAGGGCATCTGCTAGAATGTTGTTCTTCCCTGGGACATGGACTGCTTGCAGAGTTAATTTTAGAGAGTATGCAAGATCCCCCAGTATCATGGCCTCTGAGCAGAGGATCTGATCTTGTACCTCCCTGCTTGTTTATATAGTACATTGTTGTGGTATTGTCTTTCCTGACTTGTACCACCTTGCCTTGCACCAAATGAGCAAAGGCCTGTACAGCTAGAAGTACAGCTTGGAGCTTTAAGAGATTTATGTGCAGAATGGATTCTGCCTCGGACCAAGTTCCATGGATGGTGTGTTCCCCCATGTGGGTGCCCCATCCCAATAGAGAAGCATCTGTTGTAAGAATGAAGGAAGGGTTCTCCTTTTGAAAAGAGACCCCTTGCCTTAAGTTGTCTGAATTTTTCCACCACTGTAAGGCTTGAATAACAGCCTCTGTTACTGGGATGAGTTTTGACAATTTCTCTCTTTCTGTGACTAATAGAGACCTGAGGTGAGACTGCAAGTCTCATTCTGTATCTTGCTCGATACAGCACCTGTTGGTGCAGCTATATGACCCATAATTTGCAGGTAGTGTCTCGCTGGACATGGCTGGTTTAGTTTGAAAGCAGCAGCCAGGTCAAAAATACTTTGCACCCTGTCCTGAGGGAGGAAAGCTCTTCCCTGAATAGTATCCAGCTCTGCTCCTATGAATTGAAACACCTGAACAGGGGTAAGGACAGACTTTTCCCGATTTATCAGGAATCCCAGGGATTGCATGAGATGCACTGCTGATTGGAAGTGCTCCAAAACCTGTTGTGGGGACTTTCCCACAACCAGCCAATCGTCCAGACAAGGGAAGACTAGAATACCAGACCTTTTTAGATGTGCCACTACTACAGCTAGGCACTTTGTGAATTCCCTTGGGGCTGAGGTCAGACCAAAGGGAAGAGAAGTGAACTAAGAAAAAATGACTTAACATAGTAATCTTCTTTCTTCCCAGTGATGCTCAGACATTCATAACTTTGTGCAGTCATCCTGATGGGTTGGACTGCCTGGAGAGATGGAACACATGCAAATGATGGAATTCTTTGCACGTGAGCATCTTTCAAATACTGCCTCTACCAACTGTAGTGTTCTAAACCCTTCAGATTTGTAAGAAGCCTGGAAGTCAGGCAACATGGAAAAATCCGACATCTAATTAATAAACATTTTTCTTAGGATTAGTCTAATAAAAACTTGCTACAAAAAACCTCCAAGGGAGGAACTATATCTATATATAATAATGATGTTCATCATACACTGAGAAAAACTAGTAAGAGAGACGGAAAACTCTGTTAAAATCTATCAAGCATAGAGAAAATGTATCCAGAAGGAATGGCTATGTGGCACTAGCATGCTGAATGCAGAGGCTGAAGTTCTGGAAGGGGAGGATGGGAGGGAGTTATGAATGTCTGAGCATCACTGGGAAGAAAGAAGATTACTATGGTAGGTAAATTTTTCTTCTAACCCCAGTGATGCTCAGACCATTCATAACTTTGTGCAGACTACCAAGCAGTACCCCCTGGTGGTGGGCACAGAACTTATTTTGGAAACAGACTTTGCAGGACTGCTGTGCCAAATTTGGCATCACTTCTGGACAAAATATCTAAATTATAATGCTTTGTAAAGGTGTGTACTGATTTCCAAGTAGCTGCTTTACAAATGTCCAACAATGGCACCTCCCTAGCAGCTGCAATAGTGGCAGCTGTTCCTCTTGATTGAATAAGCCCTGAGCCCAGCTGAGGACACTCTACCTGCTTTAGTGCAGCAAGTTGAATACACTGGACAATCCACCGAGAAATGGATCTTTTTGAGGCTGGTTTGCCCATTCCAACATCCCCATATGTAAGGAAGAAAAAATTACTCACCTTAGTAATGTTGTTTCTTCTAATGGAGTCTTACTATATTATGACAATTGCAGTTTGTCCCACCATTAGAACTGCTCCGGAGGTGAAAGTTAACTTCCATGCCAGGCATGGATCTCAAGATCGACTCAGTTAGAAGTTCTGTCTGGATAATTTCAAACTGGAACTGTCAGATCTTCTGAGCAAAACTCACTAAGGTTCTGTGTGGAAGCTGTAACCTACACTAGCCAACTGGCTACTTAAATATTGACACATTTTCCTGGTCCCAATACCAAGACTCAAGTCAGGGGACCAGAAAATAAGATAAGATAAAATAAAACACAACAGCCCAACACCCCAAAAAGAAGGGGTGGAAAACATAAAATGGGCATAAACAAGTGCCAACACTGGACTGCCCACCCCATACCCAAGTAGAAGTTCTGAGAGGGGCAGACTGGGGAGGTCATAATATAGCAAGACTCCATTAGAAGAAACAACATTACTAAGGTGAGTAATTTTTTCTTCAAACAACATGAAGTCTTGCTATATTATGACAATTGCAGACTACACAGCAGTACCTCCATGGAGGAGGGACAGAACCTACTTAGGGAATAGGCTCTGAAGCATGGCTGTGCCAAACCGAGCATCCCTCCTGGTCTGGATATCCAGGGAGTAATGCCTGGTGAAAGTGTGTACCGTTTTCCAAGTAGCTGCTTGACATATCTCTAAGATAGGGATGTCTCTGGCAGCAGCTAGAGACGCAGCTGTACCTCTGGTAGAGTGAGCCCTCAGGCCTGAAGGGGGAACCTTTCCCAGTTTTTGATAACAAAATTGGATACAAGAGACAATCCACCTGGCAATGGATCTCTTAGTGGCAGGTTTCCTCTTTCCCAACCTCACCATAAGTGAGAAAAAGTTGGAGGGATTCGAACCTGTGACCCTTGGTACGCTCTATATAGTAACTTAGGGCCCTCTTAACATCTAAGCTGTGCAACCTCCTCTCACCAGAGGAGGAATGGTCAGTGAAGAACACTGGAAGGGAGATAGATTAAGGTGGAAATCTGAAACCACCTTAGGCAAAAACTTCCTGTTAGTCCTAAGGACTACCTTATCCCTGTGAAAGGAAATAAAGTCAGTCTCTACTGACAAAGCTTGTAACTCACTTATGCGCCTGGCAGAAGTGATGGCTACTAGAAAAACAGTTTTCCAAGTCAAATACTTAAGCTCTGCTGAAGACAGAGGTTCAAAGGGGCGTTGCATCAACTAAGCAATGCAAACATTAAGATCCCAGGCAGGGGCCGGGTCCCTGAAAGGTGGATTAGTATGAAGTAATCCTTTGAAAAGCTTGGAAAATACAGGGTGAGTGGAAAGAGAAGGCTTTCCTGCTGAAATAAAAGCAGAGACAGCTGCCAAATGCACTTTCAGGGTAGCTGGTCTCAGACCCAAAGAATTAAGATGGACCATATAGTCCAAAACAATGGGCAAATCAGCAGATTCCAGGGAAATATGCTTCCCAGAACACCATATGGAAAACCTTTTCCATTTAGAGTTATAAGTAGCCCTAGTGGAAGGCTTCCTAGAAGCCTTCAGGATTTCAAGAACATGTTGAGAAAGGTGTAGGTCAGCAAATTCTAACTCCGCAAGAGCCAGGCCTTGAGGTTGAGGGATTTGAGATTCGGATACCAAACTCTCCCCTGGGCACAAGTTAACAGGTTGTGATTCCTGGGGGGAGACAGGGGAAAATGGACTGCTAAGGACAGAAGGAGTGGGTACCAGGGCTGCCTGGCCCAATCTGGAGCAATCAGAATCATCTTGCAGGGCTGGGATCTGATTTTGACTAGCACCTTAAATAGGAGAAGGAAGGGGGGAAAGGCATATAGAAACTTCCCTTCCCAATCTAGGAGAAAGGCATCCAGGGGGACTGAGCCCATCACTGGGGGCCTGCAACAAAACAGTGGAAGTTGGTGATTGTCTGGGGCTGCAAAAGATCAATCTGAGGGTGCCCCATCTGGCAAAACTATCCCCAGTACTGGGGATCCAGTGACCATTCATGATGGCCCTGGGAAATCCTGCTGAGAGCATCTGCCAGGACATTGTCCTTTCCTGGGAGGTGAACTGCTATGAGGGAAGTGTTCAGGAATAAGCCAGAGACCACAACTTCATTGCCTCGGTGCACAAGGCCAAGACCGAGTGCCCCTTGTTTGTTGATGTACCACATTGTAGTGGTGTTGTCTGTTCTGACTTGTACCACTTTGTTCTGAACAGATGCAGAAAACACCTGAAGTGCTAGAAAAACAGCTCTGAGTTCCAGCAGATTGATGTGGAGCAGAGATTCCTGAGGGACCACACTCCCTGGGTGGAGAGGTTCCCATGTGAGCCCCCCATCCCAGAAGGGACGATCTGTAGTAAGGGTCAAGGAGAGAGATAGAGGGATGAAGGGACCCTAGTCTCAGATTGCTCTGATCCTGCCACCACTGAAGGGCCTGGATCAGGGTTCGAGTCACTGGGATCAACTTGGAAGGGGATCTTTCTTTGAGACAAAAGGCTCTCAAGTGGAACTGAATGTCCCTCATCTGAAATCTTGCTCCTTGCACTACAGCTGTGGAAGCAGCCGTGTTCCTAGGAGCTGTAAGAAGTGCCTTGCTGGTTGAGAGACCTGCAGAGTGAAGGAGGAGGCCAGGGCCACTAGGTTCCTTACCCTTTCTAGGGGCAGGAAGGCTCTGGCCTGCTTTGTGTCCAATTCTGCACCTATAAAGGTGAGTACCTGGACAGGTTCCAGAACTGACTTTGGAAGATTGAGAAGAAAGCCCAGAGAGGTGGGCAGCTGCTGGGTAACTTGCAGGTGTGATATGACCTGGTCTGGAGACTGACCTACAATGAGCCAGTCATCTAGGTAGGGAAAGATGGCAATCTTTTGCCTTCTTAAATGAGCAACTGCTACTGCTAGGCATTTTGTGAATACCCTTGGGGCAGAGGTAAGGCCGAAGGGCATTGCTCTGAACTGGTAATGGCCTGAGGGCAGTTCGAATCTGAGGTACTTTCGGTGGGAGCTTCTGATGAGAACATGGAAGTAGGCATCCTTGAGGTCCAGGGAAGCTAGCCAGTCCCCTGGCCTTAGAGAAGGTAAAATCATGGCCAGAGTCACCATTTTGAATTTTGGTTTCAAAAGGTGCTTGTTCAGATATCTTAGGTCCAAAAATGGGCCACCATTCTCCTGTCTTTTTTGGGGTAAGGAAGTACCTGGAGTACAGACCCTTGCCCTGGTGTAGGGGAGAAACCCTTTCTACAGCTCTGAGAGCCAGGAGGATTGAGACTTTTGTTTTTAAGGCAAAGGTCTCTAGAGGGTTTGCAGGTGGAAAAGATCTGATTCTCATCTTTGGAAATTTTTTGAAGCTGAGAACCAGACCCTTGCTTACTACTTCCAGGACCCACTTGTCTGATGTTAAAGACTCCCAGTCCTGAACGAAGTAAGCCAGCCTGCCCCCCTACAGGTAATGGAGAACCCCATTAGGGTGCCTGTTTGGCAGGAGCTTTAGGCCGAGGGGTGGGAGCAGGCCTGCTTGCACCCCGTCTGCCTCTCCCTCTGAAGAACCCCCTCTGAGCATAAGCAGAGGAGGCCTGGGTTTGGTAAAAAGGCCTGTGAAAAGGCCTACCTCTACCCTTGGGGGTCTGCCTCTGAGGAGTGGCTTGCCGCTCCTTGGCTTGTGCACTCCTATAAGTAGTTCTATATTCATCCATTTTCTTCATGTAATTCTCTGTCTGCTCCCCAAACAGAGAATTTCCTACCACAGGAAAATCCTTAGCCTTAGTCTGGGTATCCTGTGACAAACTAGTACACCTGAGCCAAGCCAATCTACGAAAGGCCACAGATGTAGCCATGACTCTAGAGGATACATCATTAGAATCCACAGCAGCATGGAATTGCACCCTGAATGCCTCAATACCGTCAGCAGCCACCTGCTCCAGCTCCTTAGCAAGCTAGCCAGGGGCCTGTTGGCCAAAGCCATGAGTGTGTCCCATCTAGATTTTTGGTATCTTGCCACATAAGCCATGTAATTTGCTTGTCCGAGTCCCAAGGACGCTGCCATGTATTGTTTTTTAGCCATGGCATCAATCTTCCTGGAGTCCTTGTCAGGAGGATGTGAAGCCAGGGGAATATTAGCCTTATCACAGGCTGCAGCCTGAACTACTCCAACATGACTGCATTGCTGTGAAAGAAATTCTGTATCAGGACCTGACAAAGTGTACCTCCTGTCCATCTTTTAGTCCACAGGAGGCACAGAATTAGGAGCTTTTAAAATTTGTATTGTTTGTTTCCTAAATGATTTATGTAAAGGAATAGACAATCTCCTAGACTCTGGGATATCCATCATTTCCACAAAATCGGGTTCCTCTTGCTCATTCACAGCTTCCTCCAATGGGAGCTGGAGGGTTTCAGCAACCTTTTTATAAAACAGAAAGTGAGAAGGGGACTCAGAAAGCGTAGGGGGAAGATTCTAAAGGTCTGTCTGGGGAGATGTCCGGTTCAATGGGCACATCCAGACTCAAAGTCACATTCACACTGTTCATAATCATCCTCCCCCTCCTCTGGTTCCTAAAACTCTTCTATATCATATTCTTGAACCGGTGGAACTGGCCGAACCGACCTTTTGCCAGATAGTGGCGGTTCGGACGGAACCGGAGAAAGTGACTGGACAATTTGTATAGCTTTTGCTATCTCTGCAGCAGTTGGAGAAGGGATTTTAGACTCCACACCTGCTGATTTTCTAGTTTTCTTTGCTGGAACTGGCTCCTCAGAGTCAGCTTTACGTTTGTCCGAGGAAGTCTCGCCCTGGTCAAGGGCACTCCCTCCGGTTCGGTTGGTACCGAACTGGGCTGGCCATCTGGGTCAGCGGACTTTTTGGCCTCTCGTTCCCTGAGCCTGCCAACTCTCTTATCCAGGGTGGCTGCAGGGAAATTCTTGCAAATCTGGCAGTCTGAATTGAGGTGGTCAAACCCCAGACAATATACACATGTGGTGTGTGGGTCAGCCTTGGCAAAGGCTTCCCCACAGACACTACAGTGTTGAAACCCAGTGGGCCCAGTTTTTCTTTTGGGTTTCTCAGACATAATGCCAGCCTAACCAAAAACTTGCCCTTTTAACAGCAGTGCCAGGCAAGACACCCTTATCAGTTCCCAACCGTGTCACGGGTCGTGGAAAAAACCGTAATGAAATCCATTTTTTTTAGAACCGATAAGAACCGGGAACCGCACTCTAAAAGCTTTTAAATGCTTGAATATAAAGTTTTAAAACAACCTGATCGGATCGAACCGATAAACATTTACAAGTTCCACACAGAAATAAACCTGTCTGTTATTTACAATACCACAGACAGAGCTTGAACCGATCAGTTTGCGGTTAAAATAATAATAATCGCGGTTGAATTTAACAGAGAAAATACTGTTTAAACAGAGAAATGAACTGAGCAGTAGGAGAAATCTCCGGAGCGACTGTTCAGTGAGGCAGAGTAAAGAATCTGACAGTTTCAGTTTGAAATTATCCAGACAGAGCTTCTCTAACCGAGCTCGCGCTCTAAGCTCCATGCCTGGCATGGAAGTTAACTCTTTCACCTCCGGAGCAGTTCTAATGGTGGGACAAACTGCAATTGTCATAATATAGCAAGACTTCATGTTGTTTGAAAAGTTGTTTCCTGTCTTGCCTATGGCCTTTAGTAGCTGTCATGTAGTAGCTGATAGCTCTTTTCACATCCAGGCTGTGAAGCCTTCTTTCACCAGAGCTGGCATGATCTGTGAAAAAGACAGGCAAAGTGATTGACTGGTTCAGATGGAAGTCTGAAACCACTTTGGGAAGGAATTGTCTGTTTGTTCTGAGGACTACTTTGTCCCTGTGGAAGGAAATGTAGTCCTGGTCAACACAGAGAGCCTGAAGCTCACTAATTCTTCTTGCTGAAGTAATTGCTACCAGGAAAACTGTTTTCCAGGTAACATACTTTAAATGGGCTGTAGCCATGGGCTCAAAAGGAGCCCGCATCAACCTTGCTATACATACATTAAGATCCCAAGCGAACACTGGTGCCCTGTGAGGGGGGCAAATGCATTAGGCCTTTGAAAAATCTTTTGAAAATAGGATCTGATGCTACAGATACCTTTGTCCTAGCAGACAGGTATGCAGATACTGCTGCAAGGTGAACTCTTAAGGAACTGGGTTGCAGATCTTTTGAATGCAAATGAGTTACTAACATACTAAAATGCCAGCAGAATAGGCCTAACGGTCTTTCGAGTCTGCTCGATTGGTCAGCCCCCACCCTGGGTGCTGACCTTGCTGCCCCCTTCGCCTTCTCTGGCTTCTCCCTTCCCAGTTCTGGATATTCTTGCTGCATTGGATTTTGCTTCCAGAACTCTTCCTTGTACCTGTCCCAGCCCTCTTGAACTCCTCCACCGTCTCTGCCTCCACCAGCCCCTAGGCAGTGCATTCCATGGCTCCACTACCCTCTCAGTGAAGTAGCACCTCCTCTTTCTCCCTTGAATCTTCCCCCCTCCAGCTTCCACCCATGCCCTCTAGTGGCCCCTCCTCCTTCCTTCGAAGCACCCTGACTGTTCCTCCCCTATTTACCCTCTTCATGTACTTGAAGACCTCTATCATGTCCCCCGGTCCCTTTTCTCTTCCAATGTGTACATATTTAGCTCTTCCAGCCTCTCCTCATAGGTCCTGTCCCCCAAGCCCCAAATCATTTTGGTTGCCCTCCTCTGGACCCTCTCCAGGAGTTTAATGTCCCTCTTTAAGTGTGGCCTCCAAAACTGCACACAGTACTCAAGGTGTGGCCTCACCAAGCAGTTATACAGAGGAAGCATCACTTCCCTCCTTCTGGAGGTGATCCCCCTAACGATGCATCCCAGCATCCTGTTGGCCTTGGCTGCTGCCCTCCTACAAGTCCCAGAGTTGTTCATTTTGACATCCACCACCACCTCCAGGTCCCTCTCAGCCATCGAGACTTGTAGCATTCCCCCCCCCCGGGTGTACACTTGGCCCGGGTTTCCCCAGGTGGAGTACCTTGCATTTCCCTGAATTGAACCACAGCTTCCACTTTCTAGACCATCTTTCCAGAGCCTCCAGGTCCCCTGTAGGGCCACCCTCCCTCCTCCCCATCCACCACGCCCCAGTTTTGAGTCATCCGCAGAGACTCATCTCACTCTTGATTCCTGTCCTTATGTCAGAGACGTAGGCATTGAACAGGAGGGGCCCAAGGACTGATCCCTGTGGGACCCCACTAATGACCCTCTTTGGGGATGAGACTATCCCGCCAACTACGACCCTCTGGGTCCGGTCCTGGAGCCAATTGCCTATCCATCTGATCATCTGGTTCCCCACCCCCATTTCTCCCAGATTATCCAACAGGCCCATGTGAGGAACCGAGTCAAATGCCTTGCTGAAGTCTAGAAAGAGGACGTCCACTGGAGTTAGATAATCCAACACCACTGAGACCCCTGCATCATTTGGAGTGAAGTTTCTAGTAGAGCACCAGAAAGAGAATCTTTTCCACTTAGCAGAATAAGTTTTCTTAGTTGAAGGCTTCCTGTAACCTTTCAAGATGTTTAATACAGTTTCAGAAAAGGTTCAAGCCTGCATACTCTAACTCCTCAAGAGTCATGCTTTGAGGTGAAGAGACTTGAGATTTGGGAACAGCAATGTTCCCTGATTGGAGGTTAGAAGATTGTGCCTGAAAGGCAAGCTTATTGGCCTGCTCACTGCCATGGAGAGCAGAAGAGAGTACCATGGCTGCCTGGGCCAATCTGGAGCTATCAATATCAGAGAAGCTGAGAGGGATCTGAGTTTCAGCAGTACCCTGAAAACTAGAGGAAAAGGGAGGAATGCATAGAGAAACTTGCCCGACCAATCCAGTACCAAGGGGTTGTGCCTTGGGCTGATGGCCTGCAACAGTACTGAGGCAACTGGTGGGATGCGAACAAGTCTATCTCTGGAACGTCCCACCTGCTGAAAATTACCTGTACCACCTGCTTGTTCAATGTCCATTCGTGATGGGACTGATTGATCCGACTCAGTGTGTCTGCCAAGATATTGTCCTTTCCTGGCAGATGGATGGCTTGCAGGGATACCTTTAGAGAATATGCCAGAGCCCAAATTCTCATGGCTTCTGTGCATAGGGGACCTGATCTGGTGTCACACTGCTTGTTTATGTAATACATAGTGGTGGTATTGTCTGTTCTGACCTGTACCACCTTGCCCATTACCAGTGTAGAGAAAACTTTTAGTGCCAGCCACACTGCTCCGAGTTCCAGCAGATTTATATGCTGGAGGGACTCTGCTTCTGACCAGGTACACTGAGTTGTGTGCTCCCCCTAGATGGGCACCCCAGCCCAGCAAGGGGTGCATCTGTTGTGAGGACTAGTGAAGGATCCTCCTTCTGGAAGGGGACTCCCTGTCTTAGGTTGGATTCCTTTTTCCACCACAAGAGGGCTTGTAACAGGGGCCTAGTCACTGGAATGAGTTTTGAAAAGGGATCTTTTTTCTGACTCCAATGAGTCCTGAGGTGAAACTGGATGTGCCTCATGTGAAACCTGGAACCCTGCATTATGCCTTTGGATGCAGCCATATGACCCAAGAGCTGCAGAAATTGCCGGACTGTTTTTTGACCGTGCAATCAGAAGGAGTTTGCTATGGTCTGAAGACTTTGCACCCTGTCTAGTGGTAAAAAGGCCCTGGCCTGTAGGGTGCTGATCTCTGCCCCTATGAACTGCAAAAGTCTGTATACAGGTGAAAACAGATTTTTTTATGGTTTACTATGAAACCCAGGGACTCCAAAAGATCATGTGTAAGCCTTAGAGAGGTTGCGACCTGCTCTGGTGATTTGCCCACCACCAGCCAGTCGCCCAGGTATGGAAAGACAGTCACTCCCTGTCTTTTGAAGAAATGCCACCACAGCTGCTAGGCATTTTGTAAACACCCTTGGTGCTGAGGAAAGGCCGATGGGTACGGTTGCAAACTGATAATGACCTGATGGGAGTCTGAATCTGAGATACTTTCTGTAAGATTCCTTTATGGGGATGTGGAAATAAGCGTCCTGTAAGTCTAGAGATGCCAGCCAGTCCCCTTTTTGGATTGTTGGCAGAATCCAAGCCAAAGTGACCATTTTGAAACTTGGCTTTTTTTAGGTGCTTGTTTAAAGCTCTGAGATCCAAAATTGGCCGCCACTCCCCATTTTTCTTTGTTGTTAGGAAGTATCTGGAGTAAAAACCTCTTCCTCTCAGGGTTGTAGGGACTTGTTCCACTGCTTTGAGCTGAAGCAGCTTCTGAACCTCTGCCTCTAGCAACGAAATTTGTGCTGGGGTGGGAAAGTGGAAACCCTGGGGTGTCTTCGAGGAAGAAATTTGAACTGCAGAGACAGACCCTTGCCCACTGCCTCCAATACCCACTTGTCTATGGTGACGGTTGACCAGAGGGGAGAAATGGGACAGTCTGCCTCCAACAGGTAGGGAGGAGGCAGCTTGCATCTCAGGGGTTCTGCTTAGGCTGGGGTTGAGGTTGTGGCTGAGCCCCTCGCCTAGAGCCCCTTCTACCCCTACCCCTTGAGTAACACTATGGGGGTACTGCTGGTATTAAGGCATGGCTACTGGCTGGAAAAAGGGTCTTGATAAAAAGGAACGACTCCTAGCCCCCCTTCCATAGGGCCTAGTGGATGAGGAAGCTCTGTCTCTAGCAGAGTTACTTCTATAAGTAACCTTATATTCATCCACTTTTTTCATATAGGCCACTGTGGACTCCCCAAAAAAGGGCATTTCCCTCTAATGGGAAATCCACTGCCTTTGACTGGGTATCCTGAGTGAGGTTTGTAGCCCTAAGCCAAGCAAACCTCCTCTGAGCACTGTATTAGCCATCCATCTGGCTGCAGTGTCATTCGGGTCAGCAGCCATCTGGAACTGGTACTTGGCCGCCTCTAGCCCAAACCTGGCAGTTTCAGCCAGGTCATCTGACAAGGGTGGGGTGGCCTTCATGGACATTGCCAGTACCGACTGCCACAGGGATTTCTGATACTGGGCAGCATAAGCTTGAAATATGGCCTGTCTCATGGCCAGCGAGGCTGATAAATAGCCCTTTTTGGCCATACTGTCCAATTTTCTGGAGTCCTTGTCCAGTGGGTGTGAGGACAGAGGGACTTTAGCCTTATCACAGACAGCTTGCTGTATTACCCCTTGATGATCAGGGTGGGAAAAAAGGAAGTCCGCTCCCTCCCTGTTGAGCTGGTATTTTTTATCTATTTGCTTGTCAATAGGAGGAATAGAATTTGGGGTTTGGAGGAGCTTCATAGCATCCTTTTTGAAGAATTTATACACTGGGAGGAGGAGGGCCTTTGTGGGTGTTAAACCCATCATATTGAGGTACTCAATCTCCTCCTTATCCTCAACCTGCTCTGTTGTGGCAATATCCAGAGCATGTGACATTTTCCTTACAAAAGAAAACTTGCGAGGAAAAATCCTCAGACACTCTGGGAGGCGAGCCAAATTCCTGCTCAGGGGAAACCTCTGGGGGATAGGTTCGTCCTCCTCGTAAAGCTCAACCTCTTCAAAATAGTGTTGCTCCGGATCAGGGTACAACACAGCAGCAGCAACCTGGGGACCCTGGAAAGGGGCAGGAGGCTGAGGGATAATGCTGTGCAGAGCCTGAATAATTTTAAATGCCTGGGCTATGTCCTGAGCCGATGGCATTACCGGGTGCAGCGCAGAAGTCCCTGGTTTAGCAGGAGAGGGTTCTGCATGTTTAAGCTTCTTTAATTTCTTTGAGGGAACCGGAGAGTCAGCCAGTTCTTTCCCTCTTTTTGCCCCTTTTTCACCCGTATCAGGGGTAGGGGTAGAAGCACTGGTTAATTCAACCACAACAGACTGGGGTGTCAGCTGGTCAGAGCCTGAAAGACCCCTTGGAAACTTTTTATTAAGCCTTTCAAGGCGCTTCTCAACAGTTTTTTCTGGGAATGTTTTACATATATCACATTCCTGGTCCAAATGTTCAAAACCCAGACAAGCCACACATAAGGTGTGCTTGTCTGCCTTGGCACACACATATCCATACTTCAAACATTTTTTTAAAACCAGGCTCCCCGGTTCTATTTTTAGGTTTCTCAGTCATGGTGAAAGATAAAGTGAAAAACCTCCAACCGCTAAATACCAAAGCTAATGCGGTAATTTAAACAGCTTTGCCTTTTTTTTTTTTTGCGGTCGGTTCCTGAACCGATAGAACCGAGAAAGGAGAAGAAAAAATGAACCGGTTCACCGGTTCTGTAACCGATAAAAAGCGGTTACAAATAAAATCTTCTGGGACCAAAGTTTAGTGATAATGAACAGGTTCTTTAATCAGAGAACCGAAACTAAGTTAAAACTAACTCGGATCCCTCATGGTTATACCGAAACACAAGGAACCGAGAAAACAATAGTAACTAACAATTAATAGAGGCAGTAAAAGAAAACTGACTTTTGTTTCTTCTTTCACAGGAAAGAGGGCGTCAGACTCCAAGTGACCAGACTTTCAGGTGGAGAGAAAAATCTGAAGGGTTTAGAACACTGCAGTTGGTAGAGGCAGTATTTGAAAGATGCTCACGTGCAAAGAATTCCATCATTTGCATGCGTTCCATCTCTCCGGGTAGTCCAACCCATCAGGATGACTGCATAAAGTTATGAATGGTCTGAGCATTACTGGGGTTAGAATGGCCTGAACCCGAGATACTTTCTGTGAGATTGCCTTATTGGGATGTGAAAACAGGCATCCTTTAAATCCAAGGCTGCCAGCCAATCCCCTTGTTGGATAACTGGTAGTATGGACAACAGGGTGACCATCTTGAACCTTGGTTTCACTAGAAATTTGTTGAGAGATCTGAGATCCAGAATTGGTCACCAGTCCCAATTTTTCTTTCTGATCAGAAAGTAACCAGAATAGAAACCCCTGCCCCTGAGATGCACTGGTACAGTTTCCACTGCTTTCATGTGGATCAATTTCTGCACCTCTTTCTGCAAGAGTTTGTCCTCCATAAGGGTAGCTGGCTTGAAGACTCTTGATTTCAGAGGGGGAAGGGATTTGAAGCACAGGGACAAACCCTGACTTGCCACCTCCAGAACCCACTTGTCTGTGGTGATAAAAACCCAGATCTGGAGGAAGTAAGTCAGCCTGCCCCCTACTAGCATTGAGAAGGCAACCTGAACCAACTGGTCAGGGGTTTTGTTTTGGGATGCCTGAGCTTGGACAGATTGGGAGCCCCTTCTGGAACCCCTCCTGCCTCTAGATCTGAAGTACCCAGTCTGCTGTGGGTAGGGCTGAAAAGCAGCTTGGCCCTGATAAAAAGGCCTCCCATAAGGGGACCTTCCCCTTCCATAAGGCCTATAAGAAAGGGTAGGCCTGTCCCTGGAGAAGTTACTCTTGTAGGTGGTCTTGTATTCATCCACGTTTTTCATGTACTCCTCAGTGTGTTTACCAAACAGGGAGCTGTTCTCCACAGGAAAATCCATGGCCTTGGTCTGGGTATCCTGGGTGAGATTAGTGGCCGTAAGCCAAGCCAGTCTTTGTAGGGCCACTGACAGAGCCATCTACCTGGCAGCAATGCTGATCATTAGTGTCAGTTGCCATCTGCAACTGACATTTACCAGCTTCCAGACTGAATCTAGCTGTCTCTACCAGGTCGTCAAAGAGGGGCGAGGGGACCTTCTCTGACATAGCCAGTATGGATTGCCACAGTATTTTCTGATACTGTGCTGTGTATGCCTGGTAATTAGCCTGCCTCACACCTAAAGAGGCAGCTATATAACCTTTCTTAGATATACCATCTATTTTTCTGGAATCCTCAGGAAGGTGGGAAGAGAGGGTCCCTCGCTTTTTCCCAGGCTTCCTGTTGGACTATGCCTTGGTGATCTGGGTGGGAGCATAAAAATTCTGCGCCCTCCCTGTCCAACTGGTATTTATCAGACTTCCTATCTATAGGTGGAACAGAGTTAGGAGTCCGTAAAATATTTAACAAGTTTTTTTTAAATAACTTGTTAATTGGCAGATGTACCTTTTTTGTGGGTGCTAACTCCATCTTCTCTAAGTATTTGGCCTCTTCATCATCAACCACTTCAGTGGTAACCAAATCGAAAGCATCCACTATTCATCTCACAAAAGAAAAGTGAGATGAAAAATCCAGGTTGAGGAAGAGAACCGAACTTCTGCTCAGGTGAGATCTCAGGCTCTATGGGCTCATCCTGTTCAGGACCCATCTCACCATAATCTTCACACTCAAGCTCCTGTGGTTCAGAACAGGAGCTGGGGCAGGAGCTTTAGGAGGAGCAGGTTGAACAGGCAGGATCCCCTGTAAAACTTTCATTGCCCGAGCTGTCTCTTCTGCAGATGGCAGGCTGTGCGACAGTAGAAACCCCTTGAGGTGCAGGAGCCTGGGGTTTTAAGTGATTAGTTTTCTTAGATTTCTTGGAGGGGGCCTGAGAGTCAGCCAGACCACTCCCCCTTTTCAACGTGCCATAAACACCCTTATCAGGGGTGGTAACAGTGGATAAAGCAGTTTCACCTGCAGTTTTTGATGGCTGGTTAGAGCCTGATGGACCACTGTCCACTTTTTTCCTTAGCCTTTCCATTCTTTTCTCAATAGTTTTAGGAGAAAAGGATTTACATATGAGACAGTCTGCTGAAAAACAGTCAGGTCCCAAGCCGACTAAACATAAATTGTGTTTGTCAGCTTTAGCAAACACTTCCCCACACCAAGTACAATTTTTAAAACCTGGGGACCAGTCTTTTTCTTTGTTTTTTCTTGTAATTCCATTTCCAGGAGAAAAAACATCAACTGTTTATTAGTATTCACATTTTTTTTTTTTTGTCGGTTCAGGGACCGGTTAAGCATCCGAGAAAGAACCGATAATTTTTCAAATCGAACCGGGTTAGTGGTTCACCAAAACCGGAGTATCTATTCAAAAGAACCGACTGCTCGGTTTCAAAATACAAGTTTTAAATACAGAAAATATATAAAATAATGTTACACTATGGCAAAAAGTGCCAAAATTACTAAGGAAAGCCCGGTTCCTCAGCAGTTCTCCTGAACCGTGACGAATCGAGAAAATATACAATTTTACCGCTAAACTAAATAAAAACTAAAAAGATAGCCAGAACTAATTTAAACAATAAATGAAGGCAGCAGTTCAACTATATACTACGATATACTTACTTCAACTGGAATCAGCACGAACAGTCGAGAGAAAGATCTCCAGGTGTCTGACTTGATAGGCGGAGTGAGAAATCTGAGACACTGATGGAATGCTACAGTAGATGAGGACAGCAGTCTGAATGTGTGTCTCGAGCAATGATAGGCTCTATCATTTGCATATAGTTCCATTTCTCTCCGGGCAGTTCTACTTAGGAGGCAGACTGCATACAGTTATGAATATAGAATACATGGGGTTAGAAGAAACAATTACTCACCAAAGTAATATTACTTCTTCCAGGGTATTCTTTAGCATTATTGACAGGTGCAGTATGCCAGCTAGGTTCAGCTGCCCTGGAGAGGAGAAGTCAATACAAATGAGGAAGGCACTGGCCAATCAGGATACAGATAGAGTAGAGTGCTGCCTGCAGTCAGCCTGAGGGACCTCAGAACGAATTTCGGAGCTGAAAAAGAGCAAAACCTGTGCTCAATAGGGGCAAAAAACTGTTAGCAATAATAAATCACCTAATATAAACCACCATTGTGAAAAAAAGATTATATCACACGAATGAATGAGTCAGCAAATTTGGCTAAATCCCATAACAGAGCCTTTTGACAAGATTTCCAGGGGAGGACGGGTGGGAGTGTCAATAATGCTGAAGAATACCCAGGAAGAAATATTACTTCGTTGAGTAATTGTTTCTTCTCACCCCAGGAATTCTTTAGCATCTATTGACAGGTGCAGACTTCAAAGCGGTATAGTTGGGAGAAGGGCACAGAAACCTAGTTAGGAAAAAAGCTCTGCAGCACCGCCCTGCCAAACTTCACATCCGATCAGGACTGCACATCCAAGCAATAGTGCTTTGTGAAAGTGTGGACAGATTTCCAAGTAGCTGCTCTACACATTGCCAGCAACGGGATATCCTTGGAAGCTGCCACTGAAGCAGCTGATCCCTTGGTAGAGTGAGCTCTGAGCACAAGAGGGGGCTGCCTGCCTGCCTTATTGTAACAGAACCGAATACAAGAAACAATCCAGCAGGAAATGATTTTCTTGGTCACTGGTTTTCCTCTGCCCACCTCACCGAAGGTGAGAAAAAGCAGGGATTGGTCAGTCTCTGAACTGCTTGGTTCAGTCTAAGCAGAAAAAAAGGGTCTCTCTTCACGTCCAGGCTGTGCAGCTTGCGCTCACCTGGAGAGGATTTATCTGAACAGAACTGGCACAGCCAGACTGATGAAGGTGGAATTCAGAAACCACCTTGGGAAGGAACTTCCTATGCGTCCTCAGGACTACATTGTCCTTATGGGAAATGATGTAGTTAGGATCTGTACAAAGGGCCTGCAACTCTGAAATCTGTCTGGCAGAGGTAATGGCCACTAGGAAGATATTCTTCCAAGTTACGTATTTCAAGTCAGTCATAGCCATCGGTTCAAAAGGTGGACCCATAAGCTTGGCTATGCAGAGATTAAGGTCCCAGAGAACAGGTTCTCTTAAAGTGGGATGAAGGTGAAGAAGTCCCTTGAAAAACTTTCTGGAAATGGGTTGACAAACAAAACTTCTCTCTACCTGTAGAAAGGTAGGCCGAAATGGCCGCTAAGTGAACTCTTAGGGAAGATGCAGTTAGGCCTTCTGTCTAAAGGTGAACCAAATAATCCAACAAGGAAGGGGAAGAGGCAGAGGCCTGTAAAGGATCTATGCCCTTGTCCTTGCACCAGAAGGAAAAACGTCTCCACTTGGAGGCGTAGATTTTCCTAGGCCATTCGTAGGATTTTCAGGACTTGCACGGAATACAGAGTCTAGAAATTCTAATTTCTCAAGTACCAAGCTTTGAGGTGAAGAGACTGGATGTTGGGAAACACCACTCCGGTCTGGGGGAAGGGTCAGAAGGCTGAGGCATGAGGGCAGTCTGATGGGTTTCCTGACCGACAGGGAGAGGAGCAGAGAATACCATGGTTGTCTCGCCCAATCGGGAGCCACCAGGATCATGTTGGCCGGTTGCTCCCTTAACTTGAGAAGTACTCTGTATAGCAGTGGAAAGGGAAGGCAAGCATAAAAGAACCTCCCTGTCCAATCTAGGGTCAACGCGTCCACAGGGATGGCCCCCAGAACTGGGAGCCTGCAACAGTACAGAGGTAAAGTACAGTGATGTAAGAACTTAGCTTAACAGTTGATCTTCGAGAGGAGCTATTGCAGCAGGTAATACCATTAGGACTGAAGCCGTCAGGACCCCACGGAAAACTTGTAACTAGCAGTCTGAGGCAGGGGACCGCCCCCGACGTTGGCTCTGTCCGACGTCAGACGTGGTATTAGGGGGCGGTCCCCTGGCGCCACCTCAGTTCTCCCACTGGAGACCCAGCTAGAAACTTGGGATAACTGAGGAGGAATTCCCCTCCATGTTCTGGTGATAAGATACCCAACAAAAACTATCCTGGGGGATGGAGGGTGGGAAAGCCACCTGCTGCAAGAGCTCCTCTCGAAGATCTACTGTTACGGTAAGTTCTTATGTAACTGTAACTGTCTTTGAGGGTGGAGCTCTTGCAGCAGGTAGTAGCATTAGGACCGAGTCCCAAGCAATACCCAAGGATAGGCCCAGGTCTGATAGGGTGGTGGGAAATATGCTGAAAACAGCTAATGAAAAGCATCTATGAGAGAAGGCCCTGTGGGACTACTAGTCTGAAACCAGCTTGCCTCTTGGATGCAATGTCCACGCTGTAGTGCGTGATGAAGGTGTGGACTGAATTCCATGTGGCAGCAGCACAAATGTTGGCTAAGGAGATGTTCCTGAAGGCTGCAAAGGAAGATGCCACTGCTCTGGTGGAATGGCCCCCAATAGTACCAGGAAGAGGTCTGTCATGGTGCTGATAACAGAACGAGCTACACTGTACTAGCCAATGGGCTAGTGTCTGTTTAGAAACAGGAGCTCCCAGCATTCGTGTAGAGAAAAAGAAGAAATGGTCTGACTGTCTTGAGGATCGAGTCCTGTGGAGGTAATACTTCAAAATACGGTGAACATCCAAGGTGTGCAGCAGTGCTTCACCTTGGTTAGTAAATTCCGGATAGTATACCGGAAGGTTGATATCCTGGTTAAAGGTCAGTATGGACACCACCTTCGGTGCAAACTTAGGGTTTGTGCGCAGATTCACCCTGTCCCTGTGAAAGACTATGTAAGGTTCTTTACACATCAGAGCCTGGAGCTCAGAAACCCTTCGAGCAGATGTAACAGCTACCAAGAGAGGGTCTTCCATGAGAGGAAGCGCAGCTCACAAGAAGCTGCCAGTTCAAAGGGAGGAAAGGCGAGTTTCTCCAGTACGAAAAGAAGATCCCATGGGGGAATGATGTCCCTTCTTAGGAGGCCTGATGTGTAAGACCCCTCGAAGGAAAGTTTTGCAGGCATTAAGCTGTGCCAGAGATTTGTCTCCTATCAGGTCATGATATACAGAGAATGCACACATGTGCACCTTGATGGATGAGTAACTCAATCCTAAGTCCAGAAGGTGACGGAGATACTCTAGCACGTGCCTGGCCTGACAACCCAAGGGATTTAAGGCACGGGCTGAAACCCCCAGACAGAAGCGTTTCCATTTCAGAGCATACGTGGTTCTGGTGGAAGGCTTCCTTGCTGCAACCAGAAATTAAGCCACCCTGCTTGACACTCCTAGTCTCTCTTCCACTAGGACTGCAGGAGCCACGCATGCAGGTGAAGAGACTGAAGAGCAGGATGGACTAGGGTTCCCTGTTCTTGTGAGAGCAAGTGAGTGGAGAGGGGCAATTGAACTGGAGGTTCCCACGACAGTTGCTGGAGCAACGGATACCAGATTTGATGAGGCCATAGAGGAGCCACCAGAATCATTCTGGCTCCCTCTGACTGCAATTTGAGCAGTACTCTCTGAATGAGGGGAAAAGGAGGGAAGGCGTACAGGAGCTTCCCTGTCCAAGAGAGGGACAATGTGTCTCGCCAGAAAACACTAGGCCCTGGAACGAGCGAGCAAAAATTGTGCAGTTTGGCGTTGCACGGGGACGCAAAGAGGTCCAACTCTGGATGGCCCCAATGGTCGAAGAGGTCGTCTGCATCTTGGAGCAGTTTCCACTCGTGGTTCTGAGAGAGTGAGACTGCGAGAACGTTCTGAACCCCGGGCAGATGAACTGCAATAAGGTCCAATCTGTGTTCTACTGCCCAGTCCCATATTCTCATGGCCTCCCTGTAAAGGGGGTACGAGTGAGTTCCCCCTTGTTTGTTGATGTAAAAGACTACTAGTGTATTGTCTGTCTGCACCAGAAGAGGACCCATTGAAAGCTGGTCTCTGAATGCTCTCATTTCTAGAACACTGATATGTAGAGAGCCCTCTGTGAGAGAGACCAAGACTCCCAGGTCTTGTGATCCTTTAAATGAGCCCCCCAACCTGACAGTGAGGCATCTGTGGTTAAAGTCTGAAGAGATCAGGGTCTCCGGAAAGGAACTCCTCCCTCTAGACTGTCCTGACAGAGCGACCATTCCAGAGAATGATGAACTACTAGAGAGAGATCCAGATCATCCACCAATTGGTTCCACTGAATGCTGACATGCCACTGAAGAGTCCTCCTATGGAGTCTGACTAAGGGTACTGTGGCAATGGCCGCCACCATGTGTTCCACCAGCTGCAGGACCACCCAAGCAGGGGAGGAGGGGGTTCTTTGAAGCCGGCTTGCCAAACCATGAAGGTGGTCTGCCCTGTCTGGAGGCAGAAAAGCTCTCCCCTGACCGGTGTCCAGGATAGCTCAGATGAATTGCAGCCATTTCGTTGGCCAGGGGCGCGACTTCGGCCAATTTACTGTAATGCCAAGGGAAGAAAACAGAACCTGCGTTTTTCTTAGGGTGATTATGAGCTCCTCCTCAGATTGAGCGGAGAGGAGCCAATCACCCAGGCAGAGGTAGATGAAGAAGCCTCTCCTGCAGAGAGCCACTGCTACCACTGCTAGGCATTTGGTGAAGACCCTGAGGGCTGAGGAAAGGCTGAAGGGTAGAACCCTGATATGCATGTAGGCGTCCTGCACATCTAGGGAGCACAGTCAGTCCCCTTGCTGAAGCCCGGGGACGAGGCTTGCCAGGGTGACCATCCGAAACCTCTGATATCTTACTGAGGGGTTGAGCTGGCTCAGGTCCAGAATAGACGAAAGTCTCCTGTTTTCTTCAGGTCGTGGAAGAAACGGGAGCAATAATCTCTCCCTTTCTGGGCCTGTGGGACCCTCTGAATCGCTCTTTTCTCTAAGAGCTGTTGGATCTCCGCTTCTAGGAGAAGGCTGTGATCTGGTGGACAACAGGACATTGGAGGGGGGCGTTGTCTGGCAGAATAGAGGTGACCTCTACCATGTACCCTTTCCAAATGGTATCCAGAACCCATTGGTCTGCAGTGATACTGGACCATTCGAGTGGGTAAAGCGCAAACCGCCCTCCTATCTTCTCGCTCTGCCTGTCCGCTAGGGGAGGAGGGCGGCAGAGGTATCAGGCAGAGGGGGTAGTGGGGGCCTGGGTCCTAGGAGTTTTGGGCTGCTTGGGGCCCTGGGAACCTTGGGGGGGCAGGTTGCCCGCGCCACTTGAATCCCTTGCCGTGGGACTGCTTGCTCCCCTGTGCCTGCCCTTGACCACTAAGAAAAAGGCACCGGCAGGGTTCTTGAGGCTGGGTTTTGTACATGCAGTGTACATCAGCCCCCGCTCTCCCTTACTCCTGCAGTTTCACCATTTGTTTGACTTCAGGGCTGAACAAAACAGGACCCTGAAAAAGGGAATCCAGGATGGACTCCTGCAAGTTTGGCTGGAATCCCGTAAGTCTGAACCAAGACTGCCATCTCATACAAATTCTGGAGGTGGCTACCCTGGAGGCCATATCTATGGCATTGTAGGAACACCGGAGAGCATGCTTGTCCACATCCAGACCTGACTGAACACAGGCTAGGATCTCTTGTTTGGAATCAGAGTCAGGTAGGGCTTCCACGGGGTCCATAGTCTTACTCCACAGTGACTGTTGAGACATGATCATATGAGCCCATAAAGTTAAACGACCTGATGGCCCCAGCTGACGAGACGACCTTGCAACCCCAGGAATCAAACTTTTTAGAGACTCAGTTGGGAACTCAAATGTGTGGGTTTAGACCTCCTGCCATGAGCAGCTGTGAGGACCAGTGTATTGGCCTTAGGATGTTCTGCTAGGAAAGGATCAGACTTAGGAGGCTTGTAGACTCTGTCTGCTTTCCTAGGGACCACCGGAATGGAAGATGGAGTCTTCCAGGTTAGGCATGCGACATCTTGGAATGGTTCCACAAATGGGATCACTAAGGGTTTGGTTCCTTCTCCCCTAGAAACTTGGTCAGGCGCTTGCGCTCTGGGTCCAGGTCCTCTGTGTCCCACTCATATATGGACTGAGCATGCTGCATGATGTCCAAGAAGGAGGGCTCATCGGAGGGGACCTAGGAGAGTCCTTAGGTTCTGGGTGGGGGAATTCCCCATCTGCAAAATCAGAATTCTCATCTTCTGTGGAGTAAGACTATGGGCCTCGTAGAAGCCCTGCCTGACTCGAATTCCAAACAAGAGATCCTAGCCTGTGCTCAGTCAGGTCTGGATGTGGAGGCAGCTGCCCTGGAGGCCATATCTATGGCATCGTATGAACTTCAGTACCTGGCTACGTACTGTTCAGAAGAGACCGAGGTGCAAAAAGAGGGAGTGGAGTGGCCCTGTATGTCAATGAAAATATCAAAGCTACAGAAATTCAGAATACACATAAGGAGCCAGAAGAACTGTGAGTCTCCCTGGAGACAGGAAATGGGACAGCCATAAGAACTGGGGCTGCCTACAGGCCCCCAGACCAGGGGGAGGACATAGACACATTACTGTTAGATGTACAAAAAGTGACAGCTAAAGGGGAGGTTCTGATAAGAAAAAAATTACTCACCTTAGTAATATTTCTTCTAATGGAGTCTTGCTATATTCTGACAATTGTAGTGATTCCCAACCTTTGAACTGCCCCGGAGAACTAAGGGTTAACTTTCCATGCAGGGCGTGGAACGCTGAGCTCGGCTGAAGTCTCTGTCTGGAGTGTTTTGAACTCAAACCGTCAGGTTCTTACGAGCCCAACTAAACTAAAAATTCTATGTGGAAATTGTAAAAATTCTAGTAGCCAACTGGCTGAAAAGTTTTGGATTACCAAGGAAGACTCAAGTCAGGAAACTCAAAAACTAAACCCAACGTACTTAAAAAAACAACAATAAATAAGCACCCAAACAAAAGGGAGGAGGGTGCCAGCAAATACACCCATGGGGTACAACACTGCACCTGCCCTCCCACTTCCCAGAAATAGGTTCTGAGAGGGGAGGCAGGTGAGAATACAGCAGGACTCCATTAGAAGAAATATAATTACTAAGGTAATTTTTTCCTCAAACAACATGAAGTCTTGGTGTATTCTGACAATTCAGACTACCAAGCAGTACCTCCAAGGAGGAGGGACAGAACCTACTTTGGGAATAAGCTCTGAAGTACTGCTGTGAAACCGAGCATCACTCCTAGCCTGGATATCCAGAGTAATGCTTGGCAAGGTATGGACTGTTTTCCAGGTGGCTGCTTGACAAATTTCTAGGAGAGGGATATCCTGTCCTCGCCAGGGAAGCAGCTGTACCTCTTGTGGAATGAGCCTTCAGGCCTGAGGAGGAGTTTTCCCGTTTTCACAGCAGAATTGTATACAAGACACAATCCACCTGGCAATAGATCTTTTGGTGGCAGGTTTGCCCTTTCCCACTTCTCCATAAGTGAGGAACAACTGGAGGGAGTCAAACCTGTGACCCTTGGTACGCTCTATGTAGTAACTAAGGGCTCTTTTGACATCTAAACTGTGTAGCCTCCTCTCTCCTGAGGAAGAATGATCAGTGAAGAAAACGGAGAGAGACTGGTTTAAATGGAAGTCTGAAACCACTTTGGGCAAGAACCTTCTATTGGTTCTATGGACCACTTTATCCCTGTGAAAGGAGATAAAATTAGATTCCATGGACAGGGCTTGCAATTCAACGATACACCAGGCAGAGGTAATGGCTACCAAGAACACAGTTTTCCAAGTCAAGTACTTAAGATCTGCTTAAGACATAGGCTCAAAGGGGGGTTGCAAAAGCTGAGCAATGCAAACATTCAAATCCCAGGCAGGGGCAGGGTCTCTAAAGGGGGACTGGCATGAAACAATCCTTTAAAAAATTTACAGAACACAGGATGGGAAGATAGTGAGGAAGGCTTCCCCACAGACAAAAATGCAGAAACAGCTGACAAGTGTACCTTGAGAGTAGCTGGTCTGAGGTCTAGGCCATTAAGATGGACCATACAATCCAGAACCGTAGGCAATTCAGCAGTGTCTGGACAAATATTCTTCTTAGAACACCAAATGTTGAATCTTTTTCATTTGGAGTTGTAAGTCTTTCTGGTGGAGGGCTTTCGAGAAGCCCTGAGGATGTCCAGAAACCCTTGGGAAGGATGCAGATCTGCAAACTAACTCTTCAAGAGCCATGCATTGAGATTGAGGGACTGAAGATTGGGGTACCAAATCCTCCCCTGAGAGGATGTTAACAGGTTGCAATTCCTGGGAAGAGACAGGGGAAGATGGACTGCTAGGAACAGCAACAGTGGGTACCAGGGCTGTCTGGCCCAATCTGGAGCAACCAGAATCACTTTGCAAGGTCGAGACCTTATTTTGACTAAAACTTTGCACAGGAGTGGGAAGGGGAGAAAGGCATACAGAAACTTCCCTTCCCAATTCAGAATCAGGGCATCCAGGGGGACTGAGCCCAAGACTGGAGGTCTGCGACAAAAGAGAGGGAGTTGGTGATTGTCTGGGGCTGCAAAGAGATCCATCTCTGGAGTGCCCCACCTTGAAAAAAAAAAAAAATCACTTTCAACACCCGAGGGTACAGGGACCATTCGTGATGGCCCTGAGAAATCCTGCTCAGTGCACCTGCTAGCACATTGTCCTTGCCTGGAGGTGAACTGCTACAAAAAGGCTTGCAGGGAATAAGCCAGGAACCACAATTTCATGGCTTCTGTGCACAGGTCGTGAACTGGGCGCCTCCTGCTGATGTACCACATGGTGAAGTAGTGTTGTCGTTCGAGTTGAACCACCTTGTTCTGAACTGACTGTGAGAGCGCTTAGAGCTAGAAAACTGCACTGAGCTCTAGAAGATTGATGTGGAGAAGGGATTGTTGGGGGGACCACAGGCCCTGGGCAGTGAGGGACCCCAGGTGGGCTCCCCAGCCCAGAAGAGAAGCATCCGTGGTAAGGACCACTGAACAAGGCTGAGCAATAAAAGGAACACCTTGCCTTAAATTGTCCTGATCCTGCCACCACTGGAGGGCCTGGAGCAAGGCCGGAGTCACTGAAATCAGTTTGCTAAGGGAGTCCTTTCTCTGAGGCCAGTAAGCTCTCAGGTGGAACTGAATATCCCTCATCTGGAATCTGGCCCCTTGGACCACTGCTGTTTAAGCTGCCATGTGGCCCAAGAGCTGGAGGAAATGCCTTGCTGGGCGAAATACCTGAAGGCTGAAGGAAGAAGCTAGTTCCATAAGAGCCCTTGCCCTTTCTAGAGGAAGAAAGGCTCTTGCTCCAAGTGTGTCCAGTTCTGCCCCTATAAAGATAAGGAGTTGTACTGGTTTGAGAACTGACCTGGGAAGGTTGAGAAGAAATCCTAGGGAAGTGAGCACTTGCTGGGTCACTTGCAAGTGAGACTTGACTTGATCTGGAGACTGACCCACTAATAGCCAATCGTCCAGATAAGGAAATATGGAAACCTTTTGCCTTCTTAGAAAGGCAACTACTACTGCCAGGCACTTTGTGAAAACACTTGGGGCGGAGGTTAGGCCAAAGGGCATTGCTCTGAACTGATAGTGGCCTGAGGGCAACTCGAACCTGAGGTACTTTCTGTGGGAGCACCTGATGGGAATGTGAAAGTAGGCATCTTTGAGGTCCAAGGAGGCTAGCCAGTCCCATGGCCTTAGAGAGGGAAGGATTATTCCCAGAGTTATCATCTTGAACTTTGGTTTTAAAAGATGTTTGTTCAGATATCTTAGGTCTTGGATGGGTCACCACTCCCCTGTCTTTTTGGGGGTCAGGAATTACCTGGAGTAGTCCTTTGCCCCAGTGTAGGGTAGGTCCTCTTTCTATAGCTCTTAAAGCTAGCAGAGAAGAAACCTCTGCCTCTAGGGCAAGGGTTTCTGAAAGATTTGCAGGTGGAAAAGATCTGGCTCTCATCTTTGGAAATCTTTTGAAGCTGAGAACCAGTCCCTGGCTTACTACTTCCAGGACCCACTTGTCTGATGTAATAGACATCCAGTCCTGGACAAAGTAAGCCAGCCTGCCCCCTACTGGAATAGGAGAGTCGACCTGGGCAGACCCATCAGGGTGTCTGCTTGGCAGAGGCTTTAGGCTGAGGGGTGGATGCAGGCCTGCTCATCCCCCTTCTGCCTCTCCCTCTGAAGAACTCCCTCTGCGAAAAGGAAGAAGAGGCCTGTGCTTGGTAAAAAGGCCTGCCCCTGCCCCTAGACTGCTGCCTTTGAGGAGCTGCCTGCCTTTCCTTGGCCTGAGCACTCCTGTAAGTGGTCCTGTACTCCTCCATTTTCTTCATGTAATTCTCTGTCTGCTCCCCAGAGAATTACCCACTACAGGAAAATCCATATCCTTAGCCTGGGTGTCCTGCGAGAGGCTAGTACATCTGAGCCAGGCCATCCTCCGAAGAGCCACAGATGTAGCCATGACTCTTGATGAAACATCACTGGAGTCCACAGCAGCATGAAATTGTACTTTAGACGCCTCAATCCCATCTGCTCCAACTCATTGGCAAGCTGGTCTGGGGCCTGTTTAGCCAGAGCCAGCAGTGTCCCACCTGAACTTCTGGTATCTAGCTGTGTAGGCCATATAGTTAGCTTGCCTAAGTCCCAAATATCCTGCCATGTACTGTTTCTTTGCCATGGCATCAATCTTGCTGGAGTCCTTGTCTGGGGGGTGTGATGCCAAGGGGATATTTGCCTTATCACAGGCAGCAGCCTGCACTACCCCAACATGGCTGCATTGCTGGGAAAGGAACTCCGTGTCCGAGCCTGAAAGAGTATACCTGTTGTTCATTCGTCTGTCCACAGGAGGTATGGAATTAGGAGTCTTAAGAATTTTGTGTGTCTGTTTCCCAAAGGACTTGTGGAGGGGAACAGACAGTCTCCTGGACTCTGGGATGTCCACCATCTCAACAAAATCAGGCTCCTCCTGATCCTCTACCGCTTCTTCCACAGGAAGCTGGAGGGTCTTAGCCACTTTTTTGTAAAACATATAGCGAGAAGGGGACTCAAAGCCTAGGAGGAGAAACACCTGAAGGTCTGTCTGGGGAGATGTCCGGGTCAACAGGCACATCCAGACTTTCATAATCACCATCATCATCCTCATACTCTCCCTCCTCCGGTTCATAAAATTCTTCCAAAGTGTAATCCGGAACCGGGGGAACCAACTGAACCCCTGCCAGATGGTGCCGGTTCAGTCGGAACCGAAGTAAGCGATTGCACTATCCTTATCACTTTGGCTATCTCATCGGCGGTCAGAGTATGAATTTCTGGGTCCGAACGAGATGATTTATCTTTTCCTTTTTACCGGAACCAACTCCTCAGAATCGGCTCTCCTTTTGCCCAAAGAAGTATCGCCCTGGTCAAAGGGCACTCCTCCTGGTTCGGTCGGAACCAAACCGGGCTGGCCATCCGGGTCAGCGGACTTCTTGGCCTCCCTTTCCCTCAGTCTACCTAATCTCTTTTCCAGGGTAGCTTTGGGAAAATTCTTACAAATTTGGCAGTCTGAATCGAGGTGGTCAAACCCCAGACAATAAACACAGGTGATGTGGGGATCAGCCTTGGCAAAGACTTCCCCACACACACTGCAGTACTGAAACCCAGTGGGCCCGTTTTTTTTTTCTTGGGTTTCTCAGACATGGCCAATCCGAACCAAAACTTACCTTTTTTTCAGCAATCCGCCCGGCAAGACTCCCCTATCGGTTCCTGACCGTGCCACGGGTCTTGGAAAAAAACGTAATAGAATCCGGTTAGTTTAGAACCGATATGGACCGGTTACCACACCAAGTAAATCACAAACTTTTTTTTACCTGAAACTAATCGGTTCAGCCGAACCAATCCACAATTTACAAGTCCCACACAGAAACTACACAGAAAACCTATCTAGTACTCATGGTACCACAGACAGAGACTTGAACCGACTGAGTGGCAACAGCAATTCGGTAGAAATCGAGCGAAAAAATGACACTTCAACCAACTTTTTTGAACCGAGCTAAGGAGAAATCTCCGGAGCGATTGTTCAGTGAGGTGGAGTAAAGAATCTGACTGTTACAGTTAAAACAGCAGCAGACAGGGGCCTCAACCGAGCTCGTGGTGAACATTCCATGCTGGCCATGGAAAGTTTAACTCTCTGTTCTCCGGGGCAGTTGAAAGGCAGGACCTAACTGCATATGTCAGAATACAGCAGGACTTCATGTTGTTTGAATCCATAGGGGCATGGGATACAAGACAGCATGGGTTTACAAAAGGAAGGTCCTGCCAAACTAATCTCATAGATTTCTTTGACTGGGTAACCAAAGTGGTGGACCAAGGGGGAGCAGTTGATGTCACCTACCTAGACTTCAGCAAAGCTTTCGACACAGTTCCACATAGAAGATTAATAAACAAGCTGGGTAGGCTCGGGGTGGGTCAGAAGTTGGTCAACTGGGTGGAAAACCGGTTAACGGGCAGAAAACAGAAAGTGGTGGTAAATGGTATGCAGTCAGAAGAGATGCAAGTCACAAGTGGTGTACCTCAGGGATCAGTCCTGGGGCCAGTCCTCTTCAATATCTTCATCAGTGACATTACAGATGGACTAGAGGGTAAGGCTTGTCTGTTTACAGATGACACCAAGATCTGCAACAGAATAGATGATCCAGATGGGGTGGGCAGAATGAGAAGATATCTGGATAAACTAGTAAAATGATCGGAAGAGTGGCAACTGGGATTTAATGCAAATAAGTGCAAGATCATGCACATAGTGAAGAGAAACCCTGAAGCCACCTATAGGCTGGGAGGGGAGTTGCTGGCAGTCACAAAGGAAGAGAGAGACTTGGGCATCATCATCACCGATGATCTGAAATCATCCAAGCAGACCTCTAAAGCAGTAGGTAAGGCTAGGGGGATGTTAGGGTGTATTAGCAGGGGTATCACAAGTACAAGGTGTTGAGCTCTGCCCCATGAACTGAAGATGTTGGGCAGGCTGAAGATGTGACTTTTGTTCGTTGATAAGAAAGCCCAGAGACTCAAGGGTATGTCTTGTCCAGATCAGGGCCTCCGAAACGGACTGGGACAAGTTGGCCCCGATCAACCAACCAATCATCCAGGTAAGGCTAGACTGAGATTCCCTGTATTCTTAGATGAGCTGCTACCAATGCTAGGCACTTAGTGAAAACCCTGGGAACAGAAATAAGCCCAAAAGGAATGGCTGCAAACCGATAATGGCCTTAGGGCGGCCGGAATCTGAGGAACTTTTTGTGAGTTTGCTTTATTGGTACATGAAAGAAGGCATCCTTCAGATCCAGGGAGACTAACCAGTCCCCTTATTTTAGAGCGTGAATGACCAGAGTCAAGGTTACCATCTTTCGACAGATGTTTGTTCAGGTACATTGGGGTTCAAGAAGAAAAAATTACTCACCTTAGTAATTGCTTTTCTTCTCATGGAGTCTTGCTATATTATAACAATAGCAGTCAGCCACTGCAGCTGAACTGCCCCGGAGAGGAAGGAGTTAACTCCAGAAGATCTGGAGTTCTACAGCGCGAGGGCGCTGTGCCCAAAGCTCTATCTGGCAGTTTCAAATGAAACTGTCAGATCTTTACGAAGCTAACATCAAAGGACGGAAAGTCTGTGTGGAAAAAACTACACTAGCCCATGGCTACCTACTAGTAGTAATAACAACAATATAAAGAACAAAGAAACACTCAGAGCCGTAATAACAAAAATTGATGGTATTATGGTTCGTTTTACCACCCTTGACAAGCACATATGAACCCCCTTCCCAAAGACTCAAGTCCAGGAAGGGGCAATATAAATAACCTAAATGAAACAATCTAGATCCCTAACCCAAAGGAAAAGAGGGTAGGGAAAACTACAATGGCATGACACAGTGCTTGCACCAATTAAGCCACCCTACCCAAGTAGAAGTTCTGAGAGGGGTGCAGGAGGGAGGGTGGTTATAATAATGCAAGACTCCATGAGAAGAAAAGCAATTACTAAGGTAATTTTCTTCAAACACCATGAAGTCTTGCTATATTATAACAATAACAGATTACACAGCAGTACCTCCATGGAGGAGGGTCAGAACCTACTTAGGAAATAGGCTCTGAAGCACAGCTTGTGCCAAACCGAAAGCATCTCTCCTGGACTGGACATCCAGGAATAATGCTTGGTAAAGGTGTGAACTGTCTTCCAGGTAGCAGCTTGACAAATCTCCAGAATGGGGATGTCTCTAGCAGCCGCTAGAGACGCAGCTGTACCCTGGTGGAGTGGGCCCTCAATCCTGAGGGGGTACTCTACCCAGTTTCTGATAACAGAATTGGATACAAGAAACAATCCACCTTGCAATTGTTCTCTTAGTGGCAGGTTTCCTTTGCCAACCTCGCCATAGGTAAGAAAGAGTTGGAGGGATTCAACCTATGACCTCTGGTGCGCTTCTAAATAGTAGCTTAAGGCTCTTTTGACATCCAAGCTGTGCAGTCTCCTCTCACCTGAGGAAGAATGCTCAGTGAAAAATACTGGGAGAGAGATAGATTGATTCAGGTGGAAATCAGAAACCACCTTAGGCAAAAACTTTCTATTAGTCCTAAGGACTACCTTATCTCTGTGGAAAGAGATAAAATCTTCTTCCACTGACAGGGCCTGTAGCTCACTTATGCGTCTGGCAGAGGTGATAGCTACTAGGAAAACGGTTTTCCAAGTTAAATACTTGAGCTCTGCAGAAGACAGAGGCTCAAAGGGGGTTCATTAACTGAGCAATGCAAATATTCAGGTCCCAGGCGGGAGCTGGTTCCCAAAGGAGGGTTAGTAAGGAAGTAACCCTTTAAAAACTTGGAGAACACCGGTGAGAAGAAAGGAGGCAGGCTTCCTGCTGACACAAAAGCAGAGACAGCTGCCAGATGAACCTTCAGGGTAGCTGGTCTAAGGCCTAGGGAATTCAGATGGACCAAATAGTCCAGTAGAATGGGAAGATCAGCAGATTCTGGGATAATCTGCCTCTCAGAGCACCAGATGGAAACCTCTTCCACTTAGAATTATAAGTGGCCTAGTGGAAGAGCTTCCTGAAGCCTTTCAAATATCCATGACACCTTGAGAAAGGTGTAAGTCAGCAAATTCTAGCTCCTCAAGAGCCAAGCCTTGAGGTGGAGGGATTTGAGGTCCGGATACCACACTCTCCCCTGTGCACAGGCCAGTAAGTCGTGGACTCTGGGCAGGCTCAGGGCAGGATGGACTGCCAAGGACAGGAGCAGAGGGTACCAGGGCTGTCTGGCCCAATCTGGGGCAATCAGAATCACTCTGCAAGGTTGAGATCTGATTTTTACTAGTACCCTGAAAAGGAGAGGAAGGGGAAAGGCATACAGGAACTTCCCTTTCCAGTACAACAGAAAGCGTCCAGAGGGACTGAGCCCAGAACTGGAGGCCTGCAACAGAAAGAGGAAGTTGGTGGTTGTCTGGGGCTGCGAAAAGATCTATCTGAGGAGCCCCATCTGCAAAGACAGACCCCAGCACTTGTGGATTCAAGTCCATTCGTGATGGCCCTGAGAAATTCTGCTGAGGCGTCCATGGGTTGTTGTCCTTCCTGGGAGATGAACCGCTATCAGGGAGGTGTTCAGGGAGTAAGCCAGAGACCACAACTTCATTGCTTGATTGCACAAGGCTGAAGACCGAGTGCCCCTTGCTTGTTGATGTACCACATTGTGGTGGTATTGTCTGTCCTGACTTGAACCACTTTGTTCTGGACAGAATCTGAAAACACCAAGAGCTAAAAAGACAGCTCTGAGTTCCAAAAGATTGATGTGGAGCAGAGACTCCTGAGGAGACCATACCCCTGGTGGCAAGGTCGCCCAGGTGAGCCCCACCCTAACAGGGAGGCATCCGTGGTGAGGTGAGGGAGTGAGAAATAGGAATGAAGGAACCCCTGTCTTAAATTGCTCTGGACCTGCCACCAGTGGAGGGCTAGGATCAGAGTTTGAGTAACTGGGACCAACTTGGTAAGGGTCCTTCCTTTGAGACCAATAGGCCCTCAAATGGAACTGAATGTCCCTCATCTGGAATCTTGCTCCCTGCACGACAGCTGTGGAAGCAGCCATGTGCCAGGAGTTGCAGAAAATGCCTTGCTGGTCGAGAGACCCTTGGGGTAAAGGAGGATGCCAGGCGATGAGTCTGTCCACCCTTTCGAGGGAAGAAAAGCCCTGGCTAACCTTGTGTTCAATTCTGCGCCTATGAAAGTTAGGACCTGAACTGGTTCCAGAACTGACTTTGGTAAGTTTAGCAGGAATCCCAGGGAAGTGAGAAGCTGCTAGGTGACTTGCAAGTGGATTTCACCTGACCTGGAGACTGACCCACAATGAGCCAGTCGTCAGGTAGGAAAACACAGCAACCCCTTGCCTTCTTAAGTGAGCCACTACTACAGCGAGACATTTTGTGAATACCCTTGGCCGCAGAGGTAAGGCCGAAGGGCATTGCCCTGAACTGGTAGTGGCCTGAGGGCAGTTCAGACCTGAGGTACTTTCAGTGAGAAGGCCTGATCAGAACATGAAAATAGGCATCCTTGAGGTCCAGGAAGCTAGCCAGTCCCTGGCCTTAGGGAAAGCAATATCATTGCCAGAGTCAACATTTGAACTTTGGTTTCAACAGATGCTTGTTCAAGTATCTTAAATCTAGAATGGGCCGCCATTCTCCTGTCTTTTTTGGGATAAGAAAGTATCTTGAATAAAGCCCCTTGCCCTGATGGCAAGGAGGAACCCTTTCCACTGTTTTGCAGTCCAGCAGAGCAGAAACCTCTGCTTCCAAAGCAAGGGCTTCTGAAGAATTTGCAGGTGGAAAATGCCTGGCTCTCATCTTTGGAAAGTGTTTGAAGCTGAGAACCAGACCCTGGCCTATTACCTCCAGAACCCATCTGTCCGTAGTTGGGGACAGCCAGTTCCGGCTGAAATAGGCCAACCTGCCCCCCACCGGTACAGGAGAATCGGCCCTGGACACCCCATCAGGGTGCCAGCTTAGCAGCAGCCTTAGGCTGAGGGGAGGGGGACGGTCTACTTGTGCCACGTCTACCCCTGCCTCTGAAGAAACCCCTCTGCGAGACAGCAGAGGAGGCTTGAAATTGGTAAAAAGGCCTGGAAAAGGGCCTGCCCCTACCTCTGGGAGCATGCCTTTGTGGCATGGCATGCTTCTCCTTAGCCTGGGCACTTTTGTAGGTAGTTCTGTATTCATCCATCTTTTTCATATAGTTTTCTGTTTGCTCCCCAAAAGAGAATTTCCCACTACAGGAAAATCCATAGCCTTTGACTGGGTATCTTGGGACAGATTAGTGCATCTGAGCCATGCCAACCTCAGGGAAGCTACAGAGTGGCCATGACCCTAGAAGAAACATCATTAACATCAACAGCAGTATGAAATTGAACTTTAGAGGCTTCAATGCCATCAGCAGCCACCTGTTCAACTCACTAGCCAGCTGGCCATGGGCCTGCTTGGCTAACTGCAATCTGTGTCCCACCTAGATTTCTGATATCTAGCTACATAAGCCATATAATTTGCCTGCCTGAGTCCCAAAGAAGCTGCCATATACTGTTTCTTAGCCATGGCATCAATCTTCCTGGAATCCTTATCAGGAGGATGTGAGGCCAGAGGAATATTAGCTTGTCACAGGCTGCAGCTTGTACCACACCTACATGACTACACTGCTCAGTAAGGAAGTCTGTATCCGAGCCTGACAAAGTATACCTTCTGTCCATTTTTTTATCTACAGGAGGGACAGAATGAGGATTTTTTTAAAATCTTTGTTGTTTGCTTCCTAAATGACTTATGCAAAGGAATAGACAACCTCCTAGACTCTGGAATATCCATCATTTCCACATAATCAGGCTCCTCTTGCTCATCCACAGCCTCCTCTAAAGGAAGCTGGAGGGTTTCTGCAACCTTTTTGTAAAAAATAAAGAAAGGAAGGGGACTCAGACAGAATAGGGGGAGATTCTAAAGGTCTGTCTGGAGATGTCCGGTTCAATGGGCACGCCCAGACCCCCAGCCACACACATATTGATCAAATTCCTCCTCCCCTCCTGTGGTTCATAAAAATCCTCAACTTCAAAATCCTGAACCACTGGGACTGAATGAACCAACCTTTACCAGCTGTTGGTGGTTCTACAGATCCCTGAGACAGTGACTGGACAATCTGAATGGCTTTAGCTATCTCTGCAGCAGTTGGAGACACAATTTTGGACTCCAGACCTACTGATTTCCTTGTCTTTTTACTTGGACTGGTTCCTCTGAACCATACTTCCCTTTCCCGAGGAAGTCTCGCCCTGGTCAGAGGGCACTCCCTCTGGTCCAGTGGGTACTGGACCGGGCTGGCCATCCGGGTCAGCGGACTTTTTGGCCTCTCGTTCCCTGAGCCGGCCCAATCTCTTCTCCAGGGTGGCTGCAGGGAAATTTTTACACACCTGGCAGTCTGATAGGAGGTGGTCAGCCCCCAGACAATAAACACAAGTGGTGTGTGGGTCAGCCTTGGCAAAGGCGTCCCCACAGACATCACAGTGTTGAAACCCAGTGGGCCCAGTTTTTCTTTTGGGTTTCTCAGACATAATGCCAGCCTAACCAAAACTTGCCCTTTTGATGGCAGTGCCAGGCAAGACACCCTTATCGGTTCCTAACCGTGTCACGGGTATTTGAAAAAACCGTTATAATTCCGTTTTTTTTAGAACCGATAAGAACCGGGAACCGCACTCTAAAACCCACTGTACACTTTTAAAATGCAGAAAAAAAACCGATCGGTTCAAAACCGAACCGATAATTAATTTTCCACACAGACTTAAATTTTAGTACTTACGGTTACCAGATAGAGCTTTAAAACCGAAATGCGGTAAAAATAATAACTTTTGCCGGTTCAAATGAACCGAAAAATACTCGCTTGAACCGAGAATGAACCGAGCTGAAGGAGCTGATCTCCGGAGCGACTGTTCAGTGAAGCGGAGTAAAGAATCTGACAGTTTCATTTGAAACTGCCAGATAGAGCTTTGGGCACAGCGCCCTCGTGCTGTAGAACTCCAGATCTTCTGGAGTTAACTCCTTCCTCTCCGGGGCAGTTCAGCTGCAGTGGCTGACTGCTATTGTTATAATATAGCAAGACTTCATGGTGTTTGAATAGGTTGCCATTCCATTTTCTTTAAGGTCAGTAAATATCTGGAATAAAGACCCTTTCCCCATTGGGAAAGCGCTACTCGTTACACAGCCCTGGCCCTCAAGAGATTCTTGACCTCCACCTCCAGCAGCAATAGTTCTGCCAGAAAGGAAGGGATTGGGCTTAAGGACCCATGGAGAAGGGGAACTCTTTCTGATGGGATAGGCCCTGCTACACTACCTCCAAAACCCACTTATCTGAAGTGATGCCAACCGTGGAGGTAGTGAGAAAGCCTGCCCCCCCCACTGGGAGAGGCGACCAGCAAAGAGTCAGGAAGACTGCTGTCTACACTGAGTAGAAGTGACAGGAGAGGGATTAGCCCTTCTTTGGCCTCTCCTGCCTCTATCCCTGAAAAAACTCTCATCTGAGAGACATCCATGTGATATGTCACAGGGAAGAAAGTCCTAGGGAAATAACCCCTGCCCCTACCTCCTCTGTGGTGAGCTCTCTGAGAGAGAAGGGGCTTTTCTTTAGCAGAATTACTCTTGCACGTGTGATTGAACTCGTCCATTCTTTTATATAGGCTTCAGTATGGTCCCCAAAGAGTGTTATTCTCAAAGGGACAATCTATCGCCTGGGTTTGGACATCCTGGGTAAGACTAGTAGTTCTCAACCAAGCAAAGCGTCTAAGGGAAATAGTCTGAGCCTTGACCTTCAGGGCTGTTATCTTCTACGGCCATGTGAAACTGGTACTTTGTGGCTTCCACGGCCCGCTTAAGTTTCAGAAACATCCCTGGTCGTAGTGTCCCCCCCCCCATGTTGCACTATGGCCAATATAGTTTTCAATACAGTCCTTTGATGTCTAGCTGCATATGCCATGAAAGAAGACATGCGCAGGAGAGAGGCGGTAGCATAAGTTTGCTTACCCATATTTATTTTTCTTGAGTCTTTCTGGTGGCAGAGCAGATAGTGGCACATTAGCTTTGTCACAAGCTGCTGACTGAACTAGCCCTTTGTGATATGGATGTGTATAAAGAAAATCAGCAGTAGACGTACCGAGCTGGTATTTCTTCTACATTCTTCTGTCCACCCCGGTAGAAGTTGAGGGAGCTTCCAGAACCTTAAAAGTACTTCTTTTCAAAGAATTCTGGATTGGGAGGATGAGCCTCTTAGGAGGGGAAGAAAAAATTACTCACCTAGGGAATCTCTGCTCCACATCAATCTGTTGGAACTCAGAGCTGTTTTTCCTAGCACTTCAGGTTTTTTCTGCATCTGTTCAGAACAAAGTGGTACTGGTCAGACCAGACAACACCACTGCAATGAGGTACATCAACAAACAAGGGGGCACTCGGTCTTCGGCCTTGTGCACCGAGGCAATGAAGTTGTGGTCTCTGGCTTATTCCCTGAACGCCTCCCTCATAGCAGTTCACCTCCCAGGCAAGGACAATGTCCTGTCAGATGCTCTCAGCAGGATTTCCCAGGGCCATCACGAATGGTCACTGGATCCCCTAGTACTGGGGTTAGTTTTTGCCAGGTGGGGCACCCCTCAGATAGATCTTTTTGCAGCCCCAGACGATCACCAACTTCCGCTTTTTGTTGCAGGCCCCAGTGTTGGGCTCAGTCCCCCTGGATGCCTTCCTTCTCGATTGGGAAGGGAAGTTCCTCTATGCCTCCCCCCCCCCCTCTCCTCAAGGTGCTAGTCAAAATCAGATCTCAACCTTGCAAGATTATTCTGATTGCTCCAGATTGGGCCAGACAGCCCTGGTACCCACTCCTTCTGCCCTTCTGTCCATTCGTGATGGGATGCCCAGGGCCGATTCTCCATTACCATGTGAGCTCCCCATCCCAAATGGGACGCATCTGTAGTAAGGGTCAAGGAGTGAGATTGAGGGATGAAAGGAACCCCTTGTCTCAGGTTGCTCTGATCCTGCCACCACTGCAGGGCCTGGATCAGGGTTCGAGTTACTGGGATCAACTTGGACAGGGGATCTCTCCTTTGAGACCAGAAGGCTCTCAAATGGAACTGAATGTCCCTCATCTGAAATCTTGCTCAGGAGGGTGTAGGGGAATATTAGCCTTATCACAGGCTGCAGCCTGCACTACCCCAACATGGCTGCATTGCTGTGAAAGAAACTCTGTATCAGGACCTGACAAAGTGTACCTCCTGTCCATCTTTTTATCCACAGGAGGTACAGAATTAGGAGCTTTTAAAATTTTTATTGTTTGTTTCCTAAAGGATTTATGTAAAGGAAGAAAAAATTACTCACCTTAGTAATTGCTTTTCTTCTCATGGAGTCTTGCTATATTATGACTAATGCAGTTAGCCACTGCACTTGAACTGCCCCGGAGAGGAAAGAGTTAACTCCAGGGAGTCTGGAGTTCTACAGCGCTTATGCCAAAGCTCTATCTGGGCAGTTTCAAATGAAACTGTCGGATCTTTACGAAGCTAATACTAAGCAGCAAGTCTGTGTGGAAAGCTCTACACTAGCCAAATGGCTACCTACTAGTAGAAATAACAATATAAACAATAATAACAATGAATAATAGTATTATTAGTTACCCCCCTGACAAGCACCATTAGAACCCCCCCCTTCCCCCAAAGACTCAAGTCCAGGAAGGGGGCCAATATATACCTAAATAAAATAACCTAGTTCCCTAACCCTAAATAAAAGAAGGTAAGGGAAAAAAAACTACAATGGCATGACACAGTGCTTGCACTAATTTGCCACCCCTACCCAAGTAGAAGTTCTGAGAGGGGCAGGAGGGAGGGTGGTCATAATATAGCAAGACTCCATGAGAAGAAAAGCAATTACTAAGGTGAGTAATTTTTTCTTCAAACACCATGAAGTCTTGCTATATTATGACTAATGCAGATTACACAGCAGTACCTCCATGGAGGAGGGTCAGAACCTACTTAGGAAATAGGCTCTGAGCACAGCAGAGCCAAACGAGCATCTCTCTGGACTGAATATCCAGGAATAATGCTTGGTAAAAGTGTGAACTGTTTCCAAGTAGCAGCTTGACAGATTTCCAGAATAGGAATATCTCTAGCAGCCGCTAGAGATACAGCTGTACCCCTGGTGGAGTGAGCCCTCAGTCCTGAGGGGGTTCTCTACCTAGTTTTTGATAAAATTGGATACAAGAGACAATCCACCTTGCAACTGTCCTCTTAGTGGCAGGTTCCCTTTGCCAACCCCGCCATAGGTAAGGAAGAGTTGGAGGATTCAACCCAGTGACCCTTTGTACGCTCCAAATAGTAGCTTAAGGCTCTTTGACGTCCAAGCTGTGCAGTCTCCTCTCACCTGAGGAAGAATGCTCAGTGAAAAATACTGGAAGAGATATGGATTGGTTCAGGTGGAAATCTGAAACCACTTTAGGCAAAAACTTTCTGTTAGTCCTGAGGACTACCTTATCTCTGTGGAGAGAAAATCTTCTTCCACTGACAGGGCCTGTAGTTCACTTATGCGTCTGGCAGAAGTGATAGCCACTAGGAAAACAGTTTTCCAAGTTAGAAACTTGAGCTGTGCTGAGGACAGAGGCTCAAAGGGAGGTTGCATTAACTGAGCAATGCAAACATTCTGGTCCCAGGCAGGAGCTGGTTCTCGAAAAGGAGGGTTAGTGTGAAGTAACCCCTTAAAAAACTTGGAAAACACAGGGTGAGAAGAAAGGGAAGCAGGCTTCCCTGCTGACACAAAAACAGAGACGGCTGCCAGATGAACCTTTAAGGTAGCTGGCCTAAGGCCTAAGGAATTTAAATGGACCAAATAGTCCAGTAAATGGGCAGATCAGCAGATTCTGGGATAATCTGCTTCTCAGAGCACCAGATGGAAAACCTTTTCCACTTAGAATTGTAAGTGGCCCTAGTGGAAGGTTTCCTTGAAGCCTTATAAATATCCAGAACACCTTGAGAAGGTGTAAGTCAGCAAATTCTAACTCCTCAAGAGCCATGCCTTGAGATGGAGGGATTTGAGGTCCGGATACACACTCTCCCTGTGCATAGGCCAGCAAGTCGTGGACTCTGGGCAAGCTCAGGGCAAGGTGAACTGTCAAGGACAGAAGCAGTGGGTACCAGGGCTGTCTGGCCCAATCTGGGAGCAATCAGAATCACTTTGCAGGGCTGAGATCTGATTTTACTAGTACCCTGAAAGAAGAGGAAAGGGGGAAAGGCATACAGGAACTTCCTTCCAATCCAACTGAAAGGCGCCAGGGGACTGAGCCCAGCACTGGAGGCCTGCAACAAAACAGAGGAAGTTGGTGGTTGTCTGGGGCTGCGAAAAGATCTATCTGAGGGTGCCCCATCTGGCAAGACTGACCCCAGCACCTGAGGATTCAAGAGCCCATTCGTGATGGCCCTGAGAAATCCTGCTGAGGGCATCCGCCAGGATACTGTCCTTCCCTGGAAGGTGAACTGCTATCAGGGAGGTGTTCAGGGGTAAGCCAGAGACCACAACTTCATTGCTCGATGCACAAGGATGATGACCGAGTGCCCCTTGCTTGTTGATGTACCACATTGTTGTGGTGTTGTCTGTCCTGACTTGAACTACTTTGTTCTGGACAGAAGCTGAAAACACCTGAAGAGCTAGAAAGACAGCTCTGAGTTCCAAAAGGTTGATGTGGAGCAGAGATTCCTGGGAGACCACACTCCTGAGTGGACAGGTCGCTCAGTGAGTTCCCACCCTAACAGGGAGGCATCCGTGGTAAGGGTGAGGAGTGGGAGATGGGAATGAAAGGAACCCCTTGTTTTAGATTGCTTTGATCCTGCCACCAGTGTAGAGCCAGGATCAGAGTTTGAGACACTGGAACCAATTTGGAAAGGGGTCCCTCCTTTGAGACCAATAGGCCCTCAAATGGAACTGAATGTCCCTCATCTGGAATCTTGCTCCTTGCACTACCGCTGTGGAAACAGTCATGTGCCCTAGGAGTTGCAGAAAATGCCTTGCTGGTCGAGAAACCCGGAGGTAAAGGAGGATGCCAGGGCAATGAGCCTGTCTACCCTTTCCGAGGGAAGAAATGCCCTGGCTAACTTTGTGTTCAATTCTGCACCTATGAAAGTTAGTACCTGAACTGGTTCCAGAACTGACTTTGGTAAATTCAGCAGGAATCCCAGGGAAGTGAGAAGCTGCTGGGTGACTTGCAAGTGGGATTTTACCTGATCTGGGGACTGACCCACTATGAGCCAGTCGTCCAGGTAGGGAAACACAGCAATCCCTTGCCTTCTTAAATGAGCCACTACCACAGCTAGACATTTTGTGAATACCCTTGGCGCAGAGGTAAGGCCGAAGGGCATTGCCCTGAACTGGTAGTGGCCTGAGGGCAGTTCGAACCTGAGGTACTTTCGGTGAGAAAGCCTGATCAGAACATGAAAATAGGCATCCTTGAGGTCCAGGGAAGCCAGCCAGTCCCCTGGCCTTAGGGAAGGCAAAATCATTGCCAGAGTTAACATTTTGAACTTTGGTTTCAAAAGATGCTTGTTCAGGTACCTTAAATCTAGGATGGGCCGCCATTCTCCTGTCTTTTTTGGGGTAAGAAAGTATCTTGAGTACAGCCCCTTGCCCTGATGGCAAGGAGGACCTTTCTACTGCTTTGCAGTCCGAAGAGAAGAAACCTCTGCTTCCAAAGCAAGGGCTTCTGTAGGATTTGCAGGTGGAAAATGTCTGGCTCTCATCTTTGGAAACTGTTTGAAGCCGAGAACCAGACCCTGGCTTATTACCTCCAGAACCCATCTGTCCGAAGTTAGGGACACCCAGTTCTGGCTGAAATAAACCAACCTGCCCCCCACTGGTACAGGAGAATCGGCCCTGGGCACCCCATCAGAGTGCCTGCTTGGCAGTGCCTAGGCTGAGGGAGGGGACGGTTTACTTGTGTCCGTCTACCTCTGCGAAACCCCTCTGTGCAAGCGCAGAGGAGGCCTGAGATTGGTAAAAGGCCTGTGGAAAGGCCTGCCTCACTCTCTGAAGCGTGCCTCTCTGGAGTGGCATGCCTCTCCTTAGCCTGGGCACTTTTGTAGGTAGTTCTGTATTCATCCATCTTTTCACATAGTTTTCTGTTTGTTCCCCAAACAGAGAATTACCCACTACAGGAAAATCCATGCCTTTGACTGAGTATCTTGGGACAGATTAGTGCATCTGAGCCATGCCAACCTACGGAAAGCTACAGAAGTGGCCATGACCCTAGAGGAAACATCATTAACATCAACAGCAGTATGAAATTGAACTTTAGAGGCTTCAATGCCATCAGCAGCCACCTGTTCCAACTCACTAGCCAGCTGGCCATGTGCCTGCTTGGCTAACTTCTATACTGTGTCCCATCTAGATTTCTGATATCTAGCTACATAAACCATATAATTTGCCTGCCTGAGTCCCAAAGAAGCTGCCATATACTGTTTTTTCGCCATGGCATCAATCCTCCTGGAATCCTTATCAGGAGGATGTGAGGCCAGGGGAATATTAGCCTTGTCACAGGCTGCAGCTTGAACCACACCTACATGACTACACTACTCAGTGAGGAAGTCTGAATCAGAGCCTGACAAAGTATACCTTCTGTCCATTTTTTTATCTACAGGAGGAACAGAATGAGGATTTTTTTAAATCTTTGTTGTTTGCTTCCTAAATGACTTATGCAAAGGAACAGACAACCTCCTAGACTCTGGTATATCCATCATTTCTACGTAATCAGGCTCCTCTTGCTCATCCACAGCCTCCTCTAAAGGAAGCTGGAGGGTTTCTGCAACCTTTTTGTAAAACATAAAATGAGAAGGGGACTCAGAATAGGAGGAGATTCTAAAGGTCTGTCTGGAGAAATGTCCGGTTCAATGGGCACGTCCAGACCCTCCCAGCCACATATATATTGATCAAATTCCTCCTCCCCCTCCTGTGGTTCATAAAATTCTCAACATCATACTCCTGAACCACTGGAAGTGAACAGACCAACCTTTACCAACTGTTGGTGGTTGACAAGACCCTGAGACAGTGACTGGACAATCTGTATGGCTTTAGCTATTTCTGCAGCAGTTGGAGACAATTTTGGACTCCAAACCTACTGATTTGTTGTCTTTTTCACTGGGACTGGTTCCTCTGAACCAGCCTTCCCTTTGCCCGAGGAAGTCTCGCCCTGGTCAGAGGGCACTCCCTCTGGTCCAGTGGGTGCTGGACCGGGCTGGCCATCCGGGTCAGCAGACTTTTTGGCCTCTCGTTCCTAGAGCCGGCCCAATCTCTTTTCCAGGATGGCTGCAGGGAAATTTTTACACACCTGGCAGTCTGACAGGAGGTGGTCAGCCCCCAGACAATAAACACAAGTGGTGTGTGGGTCAGCCTTGGCAAAGGCTTCCCCACAGACATCACAGTGTTGAAACCCAGTGGGCCAGGTTTTTCTTTTGGGTTTCTCAGACATAATGCCAGCCTAACCAAAAACTTGCCCTTTTGATGGCAGTGCCAGGCAAGACACCCTTATCGGTTCCTAACCGTGTCACGGGTATTTGAAAAAACCTAATTTTAAAGCAAGGTTTTTTTAGAACCGATAAGAACCGGGAACCGCACTCTAAAAGCCCAACCAACACTTTAAAACGTTAATTTCAGCAAACCGAACCGACAATTGAATTTCCACACAGACTTTAATTTTTGTACTTACGGTTTACCAGATAGAGCTTTTAACCGAAATGCGGTAAAATACATACTTTTGGCCGGTTCAAATGAACCGAAAATACTCGCTTGAACCGAGAAATGAACCGAGCTGAAGGAGCTGATCTCCGGAGCGACTGTTCAGTGAAGCGGAGTAAAGAATCTGACAGTTTCATTTGAAACTGCCCAGATAGAGCTTTGGCGTAAGCGCTCTCGCGCTGTAGAACTCCAGACTCCCTGGAGTTAACTCTTTCCTCTCAGGGGCAGTTCAAGTGCAGTGGCTAACTGCATTAGTCATAATATAGCAAGACTTCATGGTGTTTGAATAGACAATCTCCTGGACTCCGGGATATCCATCATCTCCACATAGTCAGGCTCCGCTTGCTCATCCACAGCTTCTTCCAAAGGGAGCTGGAGGGTTTCAGCAACTTTTTTATAAAACAGAAAATGAGAAGGGGACTCAGAAAGCCTAGGGGGAGACTCTCCTAAAGGTCTGTCTGGGGAGATGTCCGGTTCAATGGGCACATCCAGACTTTCAAAATCATCCTCCCCCCTCCTCCGGTTCATAAAACTCCTCTATATCATATTCTTGAACTGGTGGAACCGGCCGAACCGACCTTTTACCAGATAGTGGCGGTTCGGACGGAACCGGGGAAAGCGACTGGACAATTTGGATCGCTTAGGCTATCTCTGCAGCAGTTGGAGAAGGAAATTTTGACTCCACACCTGCTAATTTTCTAGTTCTCTTTGCTGGAACTGGCTCCTCTGAGTCAGCTCTTCGTTTGCCCAAGGAAGTCTCGCCCTGGTCAGAGGGCACTCCCTCCGGTTCGGTTGGCACCAAACCGGACTGGCCATCCGGGTCAGCGGACTTTTTGGCCTCTCGTTCCCTGAGCCTGCCAACTCTCTTATCCAGGGTAGCTGCAGGGAAATTCTTGCAAATCTGGCAGTCTGCATTGAGGTGGCCAAACCCCAGACAATAAACACATGTGGTGTGTGGGTCAGCCTTGGCAAAGGCTTCCCCACAGACACTACAGTGTTGAAACCCAGTGGGCCCGGTTTTTCTTTCGGGTTTCTCAGACATAATGCCAGCCTAACCAAAAACTTGCCCTTTTCCGGCAAATGCCAGGCAAGACACCCTTATCGGTTCCCAACCGTGTCACGGGTCGTGAAAAAAACGTAATGAAATCAGTTTTTTTTAGAACCGATAAAAACCGGGAACCGCACTCTAAATGTATTGAAATGATTTTAAAATAAGTTTTAAAAACAACCTGATCGGTTCAAACCGAACCGATAACACATTTACAAGTTCCACACAGAAAGTAAAACCTGTCTATTACTTACGATACCACAGACAGAGCTTGAACCGACCGGTTTGCGGTTAAAATAAATATAATCGCGGTTTATTAACCGAGAAAAAACACTTTTTAACCGAGAAATGAACCGAGCAGTAGGAGGAATCTCCGGAGCGACTGTTCAGTGAGGCGGAGTAAAGAATCTGACAGTTTCAGTTTGAAATTACACAGAGTTTTTCTAACCGAGCTCGCGCTCCAGATTCCATGCCTGGCATGGAAGTTAACTCTTTTACCTCCGGAGCAGTTCTAAGGCTGGGACAAACTGCAATTGTCATAATATAGCAAGACTTCATGTTGTTTGAAATGCCTATCTTCTCCACATAGTCTTACATCTCCTGATCTGTCTCATCCTGGAAAGGCAAATCCAGGTTGTCCATCATCTGTTTTAGAAATGTAAAAAAGGAAGAGACTTCATTTGTAGTAGTATCATCATTCACACCAGCCCCAGGGTGGCCGTCTGGATTAAGAGGGTCTGCCTGAGGCGATTCATCACAATGATCCTCTCCATCAAAATAAAAGCCCCGGGCATAGGGGTCCTCGAGAAGAGGATCACTCTGTCCAGCAGGAGCCAAGAAATTATCGCTCATAGATTGTAAAGTCTGATATAAATGCCAAGCTTTAACCACAATGTTTGCACAGGTCACATTTTTATAAGCTACTGTTGTTTCCAAAGGCCTTTTGGGAGGAGGGGCAGTAGTATCTTTTAGTCTTTTCTGCAGGGGCAGGATCAGGAACTTGCTCCGTACTTCTTTTAGAAGCTTGGCTAGAATGTTTTACTTCTACCAGACACAGTTTCACTGGAGTCCCTAGAGGACTTGTCATTAGTTTTGTAATGAGTTGAGGTACCCCTCTCAGTGCTTTTAGAGGAGGTAGACAGAGGCCATGATAAAGGAAACGCCCAAAAACTAACCAAAATAAAATTTACCTTACTATAGATTTTATATATATATATATATATATATTTTTTTTTTTACAACAGTGGAAAAGAACAGAAACCACCTCCACACCTCTTGCCAACAAAAGCCCACTGCACAGTAAAATAAAAGGTCTCTCCCCAGAAAATGAGGGGATTACCCTTCAATCATAAAACAGATTAGAGAAAAAGAGGGCTTCAGAAATTTTTACGGGTGCACAATGGAAAATTACGTGTGCCCGAAAAACAAATCAATGATTTTAACGCAAAAGTGACAAAAACCACCAATAAATACTGAAAACAAATTAAATAAAAACAACGCAATTTATCGCGGACACGGGTGACTTCAGAAAAAGAGACGCCGAAGCGGGAAAAACACGAAAATATCCCGCGACTGCGCGTAACCCAGTGCAGATGTAGTAAAAATAGATAAAATGAAGAAAATATACAAAATGCCTTGAAAGCAGCACTCAAAAGGAAAGAACATAGCATAGGAAGACCACTGAAGAGTAGAGCTCTGGGGCAGTGTTGCCAGTTCAATGGAGAAAAAGTTCTAAGGTCCCTCATGCTGACTGCAGGCAGCACTATCTATCTGTATCCTGATTGGCCAATGCCTTCCTCATTTGCAATGACTCCTCTCCGGGGCAGCTGAACCCAGCTGGCTTACTGCACCTGTCAATAGATGCTAAAGAATTCCTGGTGTGAAAATTCAAGTTTTTTTTTTGCATGCAGTTCAGTGGAGTTCTATAGATGAAAATGAAAATTACATACCTACCATAATTCGTGATCTTCTCTTGTATCTTCACCACTCATTATTGCTTGGGTGTAAGCCGGACGTGCACCTGCCAGTCCCCGAGAAGTCTGCACTCGGCGCCCGCCCCAAGGGTACGCACCATGTGTTGTGCGAGGGGCAGCCGTTAGGTGCCGCAGACTCCTGCTCCATCCCAGTTCTGTTAGCCGGAAAGGCAAAAAAAAAAAAAAAGGGCAAGAAAAAGATAGCGAAGCAAGCGAGCCAAGAGATAGAAAAAGTAAAGGCTATAAACTGAAAAGGAATAAGCTGGTAGAGGACAGAAAAAGAAGAAAATATCTACCCTAAGGGACCGCAGGGCCTCACTTCTGGGGCGGCTCTAAGGGAGGAATAGATAAAGAAAAAGAGGAAAAGAAGAAGAGAGGGAAGGAAACAAGGGATGTTGGGAGGGAAGAACACTGCCCATTGATATATTAGTTTAAGGCTTAAAAGCTAGGAGCCAAAACAAGGGAGCAAGAATCACCTTGATAGGATAGAAGAGAAGGTTCAACTGAACTGCTTGCACAGATTGGACACACAGGGCAGAATCTGAAACCTCCAGTCATCCCAACCCCTTAAACTCTAGCTGACAGCTCACAAACAGCCGAGGCAGAAATTCTGTTCTGGAAGAGAATGCCCAACCAGAAAGGGAAAGAAGCCCTCTAACACCTTAAGTGCTAACACAGATGTGTGCGGGAAGGGGGTGAGCTCTACAGAGGGCACCCTTTTACAGAAAAGATAAGAGTGCAAACTCAAGACTCCCTGAACGCAAGGCAAGAGTATCAGCTCAAGGTAACTTAAGTGCCAGGACAGCACCAACCAGAAGAAACTGACAGAATAGAAGTTTAAGACCTGCAAGAGGGAACAGGGCAAAAAGAATCAGAGCGATTAGAGGGACGGTCCTTAAACTGTGAATTGAACATGGCCAAGAAAACCAAAAGGTCACCCCTAGGGTTAATCAGAAAGAGTTCCTTCAGGATAGAATAAATTCTACTCGTTCCCCCTTTACCTTGAGGAAAAAGGATCCATTCAGAAAAGGACGGAAAAATCAAGACAGTTTTTTTTTTGCTTAAAGGCCAACAAGGAGGGGAAGGAACGAGCAGGGAGGGTGAGACCCCGAAGTAGGAGGACCTTGAGGGGAAGGTGGGTGGGTATCAGTAATCAAAGAAGATACAAGAGAAGATCAAGAATTACGGTAGGTACGTAATTTTCAAATCTTCCCTTGCCAATCTTCACCATTCATTATTGCTTGGGTGAGTGTCAATCCCCCACCGGGGGGGCCAAGAAAAACCCTGAGGGGGCAAGACCCTCAGCCTCCTGCTGGTGGCAAACAGAAGAGGGAGACCCCGGGCTAATCAGACGAGAAGCCTAAGGTGGAGGAGAACTAGGAGGTGTCCCTCGGAGAGGAGGGGACAGAAGAAGCCCCTGCAGTAGCTTCTTAGCTCTGGTTGAGAAAAGACTGGTCCCCGGAAAGTTGAGCGAATCACCCTACGCCGGGCCAGGGGTGACAATCTTGATAGACGGAGCCATGCCGTCCGCCTAATGCAGATCGCAGTCCCTGCAAGCTACCTCACTGGCGTCATAAGATGCCCTTGCCTGGTGCCTTGCCAGCTCCAGGCCTATAGCAGACAGGGCAATGGCCTGTCTAGATTGCGCCGTGTCAGGCAGTGATGCTAGCATCTGAGATAGCATCGACCATAGATGCCTGTTGTAGGTAGCATGGTGTGTCTGATGAGATGCGATGCGATACACAGCATCGCATGAGAGGAAGAGAACACTCTTCGCCCCAACCGGTCAAACTGTAGAGAATCTGAGTCCGGTGGTCAGTGGTGCACCAGGTGGCGCCGGGAAGGAGTCTCTAAGGACACTAATCCCGAAGGCGGGTTGGGAAGCGAACCTAGGGACTCAGATGGGGCACAATACCTCCTCCTGCAGTCTGCTGGGGCTGGGATAGGGTCGGCTGGAGACTGCCAGGAACGGATAGACGCCTCCTGGAAAGGAATAGGCCAGGATGGCACAGCCAAATGTTGGGCACTGAATTCACTGAGGAATTCACTTATCTCCTGTTTGGTATTGTCTTGCCTAACAAAGGAAGTATGGAGGTCCACAACCATCCTCGAAAGGAAGCACTGATATTCGGTGAAATCAGCGTCGGAAGAGAGATGAGCAGAGGGTTCCTCTCCCTCTGAGGAGGATGGGGAGCTCAAATGCCCAGAGGACTCCTGCGGTGGTGGGGATAGGTGAAACACCCGCTTATGCATACATCTAACATATGAGGGGAAGGCTGCCGCAGTGCCTCTGAATGTCTTCCAGGATAACGGATCTGTAGGACCGACATGGCACAGGAGAGAGTGTGGTGTCTGCAGAGGAATGGGAGGGAATGGGAGTAGGGCACCTACGAAGAGGCAACTGTCCTCTGCTCGGGCTCTGGAATCCGGGGAACGGAGCCCGAACTGGCGGGGTCCCGGATAACAAATCAGGTCGCGGAATGGAACCCTAGGGATGCGAAACTCGTAAGTGACTGGAAGGGGATCCTCCTCTGTGACATACCTGGGACTGCAAGGATCCAGACAGGCAGCCCACAACGCCACCGGAGGGGTCCCTCGAACCTAAGAGGGAGACACAAGGCTCGGCACTACAGCTCCTACCTACACCCTGAGGAGCAGCAGACGAAACTTTACGTGCCTCACCTCGACCCCTCAGACTCAGAAGACGCCCTCCTCTTCGATGTCAGTGACAGAGCCCAATCCCGGAATCTCTGGGGGGAGCTCCCAGAATTCAAGGCCCCTAGTCCATCCTCAGAAGGCGCAGCAGCACCGGAGACAGCAGCTGCTACAGCCCCCTCCCCAACCCCCACGCCGTCCCTTCCCAGAGACTTCAGGCCACCCCCAGCCTGATAGTCCTCAGAAGAAGACCCCTGTGGGGAAAGAGGAATGGGTGTGCTGGGCCACCTGACACCAAGTCCCACCGAAGACTCAGATTCAAAGAATTGGGGAGCTAGCACAGGTCCACGTCTGAATCGTCTGCTTCCAAGGAAGTAACGACCAGCAGGACCTCAATACTGGCCACCCCAGGAGTCTCCCGAGAAACTGCGCCGGGTGCCACTCACGGCACCGATCGGCACCCGCGCGTCACAAACACAGGAGCCTGGCCCCCACTCACCCTTGGCAGCACGACCCGACACTGTGCCGTCCACGGAGTCAACTGGGCCAATGGCACTGCCTCGATCAGCAGCGCCCACGCAGGCGTGCGGGATCTGAGGACAGCGCCCGAAAAGTGGCGCCGGTCCACTCGCGCCGGGCCCGCAACCACGGGCCATGACACTGGGGGAGCCTGCCGAGGTGGTGTTCCCATCGTGGCCCTGGGAGGGACCACGGTGTTCCCCGAACACTGCGAAAGAGGCCTCTTCCTTGGCAAGACTTGAAGATGAGGAGGCCTCCTCCTCTCCAGACGATATAGGCCTGGGCCGGGACCTGGAGGAAGGGTCTGAAGATCTTACCTGGCAGGCCCGAGAGCGACGCCGTCCTCCAAAAGTCGGTGGGGCCTTGCCGATTTTGAATGCGCGGACTTACGAGAACACGGCGGTCCATCGAGAAACAGGCGTCTCATCTATCCATATCATGGTTAGGTCCCAGGCAGCGAAGACAAACATCATGCCGGTCCGTCAAGGAAAAATGCCGACTACAGGAGCACCGACACATGGGGGGCACGGCCCACTTTCGACTTTCGTTTAGCTCCCGAACTGGACATGATGCATACATAAAACACCACAGTAAAGCTCCAGGCGCCGTTGAAAAGAAAATTAACGGACCTACCAGCAGTAGACGACATCGGAAAAAACAGCGGGATGAAGGCATCACAGCGAAGTAGGCCTATGATGCAGACAGAAAACACACGAGCTAGCAGATGCAGCCTCGACGACGGGAGAAATAGAACTGATGGAGGAGGAATTCATGCACCTAACGGCCTACAGATCATGTGGTGCGCCTCTCGGGCGTATACTGCCTCCTCTGAGAAGAAAAAAAAACCTTCCATGGCAGGTGCGTGCCTCCGTTTACACCCAAGCATTAATGAATGGTGAAGATTGACATGGGAAGATCAGTCTTTTGTTGATGCCTGGTCCCCTCTTCTCTTTATACTGCATTCATTCTCTCTTTTGTGATGACCACAATGAAAAACAAACAAAAAGACAGTTGTAGTGTACCAAGTGTATATTTAAATTCACTGTATGCAATCTAACAGCAAATTTGGTCATAATTTATCAAATATACATAAATGATTTTAAGTAGTAAAACAATTCAGTTTTAATAAAGTAAAACATCACAGTTATGAAAAGAAAAGCACATTAAGAAAGTAAAGCTAGATCCAGTTTCTGTGCATGTAGAAATAGCTGTATTTTATATCCTACTTATGGGTCTAACATGGCTTTAATATAGTGACTGTTCTACCAGTTGCAAATTAAAGGGTATGAAAGGGATGGAAAACTTCTGATACACTTTCATTGTTACATATTCACAAAGAGTAAAAGGACATTACTGTTATTGTTTAAAATACTTTCATTCATCCACTGTGCCAAACTAATTTCTACTTTGGACCCCACCAAAATTACACATTATTCATATACAGTATCTGCCTAGAAACATTATGTGAATAAAACGCATTCTTCAGAGCTTTAAAACAATATTAAAGAAAAACAAGTAATCTGTATAGCATTTTATTGTATTGTGTAAAACGTTTTGTTTTGTTTTTCCAATTATTTAACCAGGTGAGACACACTAAGCTGAAAGCTTGTTTACAGGTGCAACCTGGGAGCACAGGGAAGTTAAGTGACTTGCTCAGGGTCACAGTATGCAAAAGTGGGGGCTGTGGAATTCAAACCCAGGTCTCCATATTTGCAGCTCACAGCCTTAAACCACTGAGCTATACTGCCTCCCTAAAACGTGAAGGAGTTTATGTAAGCTACCAAGAGAGTTTCAATGGCACAATAATGATCAGACCTTCAACAGAAAGGAAAGTTACTCACTTAGGTAACATCCGTTTTTTTTCTAGTGGATTACAACACTCAGTCAAACTTGTGCATCATCTCCCTGAGGTGCAGGATACCCTCAAACTCTGAATGAGTCTTTTTCAAAGATGTTCCATCACCGTGCCGGTCTCACGCCTCCCAGCACTCCCAACTGCAGATCTTTGAGTTGCAGAGGACAAGGGACTCAAGACAATTTCATGAAAATGTTTCAATTGTACCAATTTAAATTACAGATTAAAAAGGTTTAATGAGAAAACAGAACAATCATTTAAGCCTTACTAAAAATACATGATTCTGAAGAACAGAATTACCCTATCCTAAAAAGGGGAGGCAGGGAAGGGTAGTTTGACTTGGTTGTTCTAATAATCTATTAGAAGAAAAGATGGTACTATGGAGAATAACTTTTCCTTCTAACCACATGAATTATAACAGCCTAGTCAAACCTGTGCAAACTCCTAGGTTAGATGGTTTTGTGACTGCCTTGGGAACAAATTTCGAAACACAAAAATTGAAGTGTGGACTATGGAACAGCTAGCAGACTTAAAAATGTCTGCCAGTAGCATATTCCTTCTAGCGGCCATTGATACTATACTCCTAAGTGAGTGTGTCTTAATGTTGTCTGGGAGTACTTTCCCTGCCTTGTAGCAGAATTTTATTATGGACACTATGTATCATGTTATGATACACTTAGAGACTTGGGTGTCCCTTTAACATCTCGCGTCTGTAAAACAACTGTTACTGTTCATTATGTCCTCTGTTGTAGACAAAAACTGAGGGCCCTTCTTACACTCAATGTGTGGAGTTTCTCCTCCTCCCTATTGGCAGGTAACAACTTACCAGCAGAGCACAGTAGCAATAATGAAGCATTCAAAAAGCACCCAGACAAGCTGGTCCACCAGCACAACAGTAGCACTACTGGATGCAATGCCAGTGACCAGTGTTCGGGCCTGGGCTGCTGGAGGGCAGGATGGTTGAGTGTCTCATGGATGCTTGCCTCCTCAGGATGGGCAAGATTCTAGTTTCCGCCGCAACACTGTCATCTTTGTGACCATAGGTAGTGGTGCCACACAGCCACTGCACATGAAGGGCAGTTTTGATGTTCTGACGTCTGCGTCAGATGCAAAAATTCCTCATGATGTTCAGGGGAAGGGGAACAAAGACAGAAAATACCTAACCGTCCTGGATGCCATCCACTGCTCTGTTGCAGGTCCTGCACTGCCAATGGAGTCTCTCTCTCTCTCTCCTCGATTGACACTTCAATTCTATTTAAGAGTATGAGGTGGCCCACAGGCTGCCTTTCCCATTGGTGTGGGGGGTCATCCATGGGAGAACACAGGAGAGAGGCAAGTTCCAGACAAACTGGGTAATGGGGCTGGGAAGGATGGAGGGACTGAAGAGGGCTGGTTGGTGGGGGATGAAAAGTACAGTAACCGGGGCGCCCAGACAGCTGGATGGAAAACCAACATAAGGGATTTATTGTAGGAGATGGATATAGCATTGACAAATACGTCAAATTCTATCTCTAAATCCAAAGTAATGTATTATCAAATTTAAGCAGACTTAGGAAATATACTCAAGTGATATTCTAATTCAGATGCAATTCCAACACTACCTTTGAGAGGAACTGCACACTTGGTTCTTAACTCCACTTGTGGAAAATCAAGTAGGAGGGATCAATACTGAGTGCTTGTAATTCACTGAACCTCCTTGTAGAAGTAATAAGTCTTCCCACTGAGGTATAAGGCAGTAATGGCCATAGCTTCAAAGGAGAGAAATAGTTAGGTCCCCAAGTTGGTATAGGTTTCTTTACAGGGGATAGATATGAAAGGCCCTTAAAGAACCTCTCAGCCAGCCCACTGGTGCAGAGGTAGCACTACTGCCTGCAATACTGACAACCCGGGATCGAAAGCAATCTCAGGAGTCAGAGGGCCAGCCCGGGGGCTGGGAGACAATGTTGTCAAAGTTCGATGGACCTCTGGTGGAGGCCAGTGATCTGACAACCAGAGTTAGGCTTGCTGGAGGCGGAGCAGACGTCTGCATACGTGCCCTTGATGTCACTGCATGTCCCACTTCCTGGGGTGGAATACTGGAAAATTGGGCCGTGCAGGATGCCACCCACCTTGCACCGCATGTTCTGCACCACTGACCTATGGCACCACTAGAGACGAATCCCGTCTTCAGACAGGAAGGTGAGCCCCCTCCCACAAGCCTCGGGGCAAGACAGGGCATAACTCGGGCGGTATCCCATCTGACAGGAGGGTGGGCTCCTTCCCGTTGTCCCGCTCTGATGTGCAAGCCAGAGGGTATCTCCAGTTGGATAAATCCTGGGTGGTGGATGACTGGACTGTGTGCAGGGCAGGGCCGGTCCTGAATGAGGAGGAAAAGTAGAGCAAATTAAAAAAATAAACTCTTAGAACACTGTATATGCATACAACATTCCTGCAGAGGCATTAGACTTATCTGCAGAAACAGACGAATACACTTTTACAGAATATCAGTTCGGTCCTTTCTAATCCTCCAAATTTTTTATAGCCTATGTAAGTAAAACGAAGGGATCATAAATCCTCAGTTCGTGGAAATGGCCGCCTGATCCCTTCCCGGCCCTCGATTTAAGAAGGCACCACACTCACGGTCTCACGGTTTGTGATCTATTAGTTTGGAGAGTGGCGGTGCTGTATTGAATGGGTGCCAGTTTAATATTTTAAAGGGCCACAGGAATCAAATCAAAGTCACTGCTTAACTAAGAAGGCTCTTGTTAGCTGAGCTGTGGCTTGGACTCCTGTAGCCCTCTAAAATATAAAAAAAGTATTTAAAAACAGACTCCCATTACTATCAATTCAGGACGCCCCTGTGCAATCCCAACTAATGCATCACAAAACATGCTCAAATCAGGGACCAGGAAGGGGAAGTGAGTGGGTGGGTGGCTGGCTCCTTTGACTAAGGATTTCGATACCCCCTTATTTACGGAAGGTATATAAAATTCTGAGAAATGGACTTTTGAAGTCCTTTAGAGGTAAAGCTGCTACTAGAATACATTGTGGTCATATTGTTAATCTTGAGCTGCAGAACTTGATTCCTAATAGTGAGAAACCCACAGTAGGTAGACAGGTAGGCTCGGCATCACTATCACCACTGCAGACAGGTAACACAAGTTGCTCCCAGTTAAAACTTATCTGCTGATAAAAAAAAAAAAAAAAGCAGTGCAGATACAGGACACCCCACCCTAAAAGACGTCAAATGTTTTCGCACTTGTAACTAGCACTTTCTCACTCAAAGCTCCGTTTGGCATTTTTTCAGGAGGAGTGTCCTGTATCTGCACTGCTGTTTTTTTTTTTAAATCAATAAATTTTAACTGGGAGCAATATGTGTTGCCTGTCTGCAGTGGTGATAGTGATGCCGAACCTACCTGCCTACTGCGAGTAACCTTATTGTTTGGCCCCTTCCTGGTTGTTTTGTAGCCGCTTCTACGCTTTGTTCAATTAATAGTGAGAAAGACTTTAGGGACAGATGCACTGCTCTGAGCTCCAGCAGACTGATGTGTTCCTTTCTCTGTTGCTGGTGTCCAGACCCGCTTTCACTGTCTGATTTGAAATATGCCCCCCTCCCGGAGACAGTGTGGAGTGCTGACTGAAAAGAAATTTCTTTTCATAAGTGCTGCATCTGCTCCAACCACTCCACTCCTATCCCCATTGGAGAAAGATTACAAGCCTTGTCAGCACTGGGATTAGGGCAGTCCGAGGATCCCGAAGTCTCCAGTATTTTTGGTGCTGTAGCCTTGCCAACAGAACAGAGTTTTTGTGGTTGTTAGTCCTAACAGGCTGAGAAAATCCTGCACAGTTCTTACTCCATCATGGAAAGACGTTGCATAGAGTATCAGTGCCTGAACCTTTTCCTGAGGAAGGCACACTCTTGTTTATATTGTGTCTAGTTCTGCTCCCATGAAGTGCATTTTGTGTGGGTTCCAGGTTTGATTTTGCTACATTTAGGCTGAGCCCCAACTTTCTCATTAAGGATATAGTTTGTTCCATTGACTATGCAGCTGGTTCACTAGTTCTGCCATACCCAACAAGTCATCTAAGTATGGATAGAATGTTACTTTATTTCTTCTCAGTACAGCTATTACAGCTAGGCACATAGTATTTTTCAGCAGAAGTCAGTCCAAAAGGCACTACCCCGGCACAGGCAATGATTCTGACCCTAAAGCAGGTACTTTTGGTGGCTTGCTCTTACTGGGATGTGGAAGTAAGCATGCTTCAAATCCAAGGAACGTAGCCAGTCTCCTTGCTGCAGATAAGGAATGACTGTTAAGTAGACTTTTTTTTTTTTTTTTAATAAAATCGGTGCATGTTCAGACATCTAAGGTGGAGACCTGGTAGCCACACTCCTGATTTTTTTCTTCGTTAGGAACTACCTTGCAAAAAAACCTTTTCCCATTTCTGTTGCTGGTACTTTTTCCACAGCACTGATAGAATGCAGTTTTTAAACTTCCAATTTTAATTGATGCATCTTTTCTGATGAAGTTGGTTTGAATGTTTTGAACTTTTGTTTTGGGGTGGTAAAAAACAGACTGAGGCATTCTTTCACAATCTCCAGAATCCATCTGTTACGACAGACTGCCACTGCCAGAGATGGTGGGAGGCATCCCCTCACTGAAGGATGAAATGTGGTGAAGTGAGCTGTGCCTTGTCAGGGGTTAGTGTCTGTCTGTGGTTGTTGAGCTGCAGTTGCTGCTTACCTCCTGCCTTTTCCACCTCTACCTCTTTGTGATCCTCTGGGTATTCTACATTGCTGGTGTTGATACTGCCTGTGATAGTAGCACCCTCCCTTGCCGCCCCTACCACAGGGACTGTAGCAGCCTCTGGACTTCTTTTTCTACCAAGTTTTTAAAAGTAGTTTTGATCAACCTTATTCATGTAACTGTCTGGTCTACAAAGAGATGCATCCTCAAAGAGGAAGCCTATGGTCTTGTTCTATAGATAATGATAATCCTGTGTTTCTTAAACATATATGGTAGACACGGCACTTACCAGGACTCCGACTGCTGTATTTTTAATGTACACAGTCACTTCTAACTTTTACTGCGTCTAGACCAGCTTTTACATGCTGCAGCATCTGTGTTCTCTTGCCAGAAGGCAAACTGTTACTAAATTATCATGTACTCCGCCCTCAGTTATGATGCACTTATGTATAATGCACTGTATTACTTGTATACTCTTATCCTATGTATTATGTACTGTATTAATTTCCTGTAATGTTTCGTACAGTCTTAATTCTGCTCACCGTGTTTGCCATGCATTCTGCCCTCATTTATTATGCACATGCTGTATATAATGTACTGTACTTCTAATATAATCGTATCCTGTGTATAATGTATTGTATTAATCTCCTGTAATTTTTGTGTAACCTCTCTGTAAATCTGATGTGGAGCCTTTGCAAAAGAATTTCTGACTCAAAGGGTTGTAATTCCAAGACTTCAATAAATAAATAAATGGCATCACAGCTTTCTACCATGCTTCCTGGTAATGTGATGTAGCTCATTTGCCTTTTCTTTTTCTGGCTCAAAGCCAAGGTATGTACTCTTGAGAAGGCTTCTTGCAGGCTCTGCTTTAGACTACTCTTTAGGGGAAGATGCTTTTGCAGACATTAGGACAAAGATGTTCTCAACACAGGGGAACACTCCTTGGAGTTGCACAGAGAGGCTACAGTTCATAAAGATTGCCTTGGTGCTGGTCTCTTTTGTGCATCTTAGGACAAACAACTTTGCATAGATCAGTCTGCCAAATTATGACCTGCATCCCAACAATTGTAGCACTCTAGGCAATGACCAAACTTTTGGCATACCCTGCAACCCGTGGGACCAGTTTTCACTTTAGGCTTGCTTCAGCTCCGAATTAAACACGAGACCAGAAACTGGTACCTCAGTAAAAAAAAAAAAAAAAAACACACTCAAGTTGTTAAAAGCCAGTTTTAAAAGACCAGTTGTGAGCTGACCAATATTTCACTTTATTCGACCACAGTTGTCATGAGCCAAAATAAAAGTGGTGTAAAAAGCAGGCACAAGCATTTTCTATAACACAAAAGTAAAAATCTTTAGGACTTAGCCACTGAACAGCAGGGGTACTACCCAGAATGACCAGTCTTCAGCAGAAACTAAAGATCTGATACTGGAATGTTCTGAGGCTCGAGAATAGCACAGTGAGAAAGCATCTTTGAAAAAGAAAAAAAAAACATTCAAAGTTTCATGGCATCATGCACCTCACAAAGGTCACGCACGAGTCTGACAGGCTGTTCCAATTCATGCGGACAGAACGTAGCAGTGAAGCTCCATTTCCAGATCAGAGCATTTAGAGGTGGTTTCAACATAATTCAAATGAAAGTGTCAGTTAGTGTAACATTTAACCCTCATTCTAAAAAGAAAACATGTCGGGACAAAGATACTAAACTTTTAACAAGAAGTAAAAAAAATTACTGATTTGCAATCGATGCAGCACCATAATATGAATCCTTCTCAATGAATACTTTGAATCCAGCCACACACCTATCATAATTTAGTCTTAAACTGATAACATTATAGAATAGGAAAATATACATTTGTTACTCTTTTACCTATATAAAGCTGAAAAATGTTGACTCTCCACGTCTCTTTATACAGTACGTTCATACTGGCCCAACTATGTGCTAACAGTAAAGATTGCACATTATTTACCAGTCTGAGGGCACTACGTTTTGAACTGTCACCATGGTTACAAGTTATGATTCATCTTCGATCACTTATTTGCCAGTTTAACTGAAAGTCATGTTGAAAACTGATACATTAAAGCATAACATTGCAATTGTACAGTTACTATTGTTTTGATAGGAACCACATAGCTCTATCCTATAAATAAAAAATACATTTTTTCTGGTACTGATTGGAGATGCAACGACTGTATTATTCAAACAAAAGGCTGTAAAATGTACAGTCCTGTGCAAATATCTTTCATTGTTAAAAATTTAATTAAACTTTTTTTGCTAAAAGCCTTTGTTTACCGTTTTCACAGCAACACCATCGTCGTGTCCAGTACTGTACCATTACGTTACACACCTTTAGTCCAGTCCAGATAAAATTCCCCCATATCTGTATAATGTCAACTAATTTGGATCTGTACGCTAGATCCCTAATCATCTATAGTTACACAAACATCCCCAGACTGTTCCCACTGAGACTGGTCATTTGGCTCTTCCCCTTCGTCCATCAAGTCTTCATCACCCTCTCCTGCTTCATTCTCCTCATCATCTTCATCCCTTGGGAAATCTAGGTCTTGCACCAGGTCCACACTTTCCCGATTCCCCTGCTGAGATTTATCTGCACAGTCCACACACACTCCATAGCGTCGAGACCCATGTCTGATTCCAACACTGGCTGCCAACATAAAGATCTTCTTACACACCATACATTTGTATTTTTTATCCTTTTTATGTACCTAAACAGAAAACAAAACATAAATAAGAACAATTTTCCCCATCTCACTTTAAAACCTCCATAAAAATTATTTTCCTTTATAAAAAATTTGAAATGTATAAGCTTTGAATGGACCATTAAATTTTGGGTCCTGGACTTCCTACAGAAAAATCTAAGGGGTCTCAGTAAAAGGTTTGAGAGCCCCACAGTGCATACTTGAGTTTCCAGGGGATGACATCAGGTAAGTGTCTGTGCGCCCTAAGATGCCAGCTGTGGGTAAAGCACACAGGTACCACCGCCAAAGAGCCCTTTTAATCTAGGAAAATACGATAACCTGGAGCTACCAGACAAGTCTGATCTAAATTACCCAGTATAGGTAGAAAGCAATCCACTGGCCAGGAGTACTGAAAACCAACAATCAAGGAAAGCAAGTGTAGGAAAACTAGGAGTGGAGTGCACACCTCTGCCTCCAAAGGTTATGCCAATCCCAAACAGAAAAGATTGAAAACAAAAAGAGGTGCACACCAGAAGAGGTTAAAGAATTTACTGATAAAGGAGGAATGTGAAGCTAACTTCCCTACGTATCTATTTTCAGTGTGGAGTAGTCTTCAGAAGACTAAGTACAACAGTTAGCTCCATATTCTTCCTGCATCAAATTCTTCAACCTCCCCTGGTGTGTGCCGCTTTTTTGCTTTCGGGGAAGCATGCATACAATGAGAGGTCAAAAATCCACAGATTTTTATTTCAAAGATATCTTTTCACAAGCAAAGCTTTTTTTTTTTTTTTTTTTTAATAATTTTTCTTCTTTACACTCCTTCTCAACCTGCCCAATCCTCATATCTGGTGCCCCTCTCCCCAAAGCACCATCATCCTCTATCTCTGGGACTTCCTCCATTACCTTCAGTGCCCCAGTTTACCCTGTAGTAGGGCCATTCGGTGCTCCCCAAGCACTGACAGATGTTTACCTCAAATGTAGGCAGGGTGCTCAGTGGGCAGTACAGGGCCTACAGAGGGATGCCTCTTCATCATGTTCTGCCTGATGTTTTATTTCTTTCCAGAGTGCCTCATGGGCGAGGACTGCAGAGGATGCAAACATTATGTTAGTCAGGAGGAGCTCACTCACAGCTTCAGACTGTGCTGCAGCTCAGCTCACAATCCCGCTCCCCTAGCAACCACCCAACAACCATGGCTTGCTTCCGACCCAGGGTTGCCAGACTCACAACAAGATAAGCCTCTATCATAAATGAAGAAAGTCGTGGGCAAAGGCTCAGTGACCACCTTGATGTTCCAGTATGCAAAACTATGCCACAAAAGCTGTTTTCCTACTGCATTTTTGAATTTCATTGCATTTCTTTGATGGCCCAACTGGCCAGTCATCAAAATTTATTTATATATTGCTTTTGGGAACTAGGTAAGTATATTAGGCAAGAAAGTGTCTATTTTCATGAATGTGGGAGGAACAAACAGGTAAACAATGTAAAATAATAACGAATACAGTGACAGATATTTAGCCAGAGCCTTGCTACTACTTTTCTTAGGGCACTCTGCATTTTTAAAATCTGATGGTTCATTTTTCTGGCAAAGCGGTATAGCTGCAGAGTTTTGCTTTACCATTTGAGACACCAGTTCTTGGACTGGAGAAGACTAGGTGCCTCTTTGGAGGTAGTATGGTCAGCCCCCAGGTAGAAACAGCTGACCAAGTCACAAGTAACCCTTCCAGATAAGCCTAGGTAGCATTAGTGGCATTGGCCTGCTGAACCACTGCCCTCTAGTGGCTCAGGGGGAATAAGCAGCAAAGGTCAGAGCCAAAAGGTTGACCTTCAAGAAATATAAGGGAACAAACAGTGGGACAAAGACAGGGAGGCATATCAAACTTCCCCAAGGGAAGCAGGGAAGGCAGTAAGGCAGGCAAAGGCCCAAACCGAGGAAACCTAACATGAATAGTAACAGAAGGGAACAAGACTTTTTATAGATACGTTAGTGAAAGTCCAGAGCGGGTACTGTTAAGATCAAAGGGGATAAGGGGAAGTGTGTGGAGGAGGACCAAAGAAAAGCATCTATCCTATCCTAAATGGATACTTCTGCTCAGTATTTACTGAGAAGGTAGGGTAGGCCCACAGCTCAGCACCATGGACACAGGGAGGGAGGTGTGCACAAATCCCTTAAGAAAAGAAAGGGTCCTAACAAGAGCTCACTAAGCTCAGGATGGACAAGGCAATGGGACCTGATGGCATACATCCTAGGGGACTAAAGGAGCCAAGGGTGGAACTAGTAGAGCCATTAGCAGAACTGTTTAGTGAATATGAGAACAGGAGAGGTCAGGTCCCAGAAGACTGGAGAAGTGGCCATGTGATCTCGCTCCACAATACAGACCAGTCAGTCTTACTTCAGTAGTGTGCAAGATTATGGAAGCACTCCTTACGGAAAGGATAGTGCAACACCTGGAATCCATAGGAGCACAAGACCCAAGACAGCACAGGGTTACAACAGGAAGGTCCTGTCAAACTAATCTCTGATTTCTTTGACTGAGTAACTGGAGTGGTGGACCAAGGGGATGCAGTTGATGTCGTCTACCTTGACTTCAGCAAAACTTTCGATACTGTTGCACATAGAAGATTGATTAATAAGCCGGGTAGGCTCAGGGTGGGTCAGAAGTTGGACAACTGGGTTGCAACCTGGTTGGCGGGCAGAAAACAGAATGGTGGTAAATGGTATACAGTCAGGAGAGATGCAGGTCACAAGTGGGGTACCTCAGGGATCAGTCCTGGGGCCAGTCCTCTTCAATATCTTCATTAGTGACATTGCAGATGGACTAGAGGGTAAGGCTTGTCTGTTTGCAGATGACACCAAGATCTGCAACAGAGTAGATGATCCAGATGGGGTGGGCAGAATGAGAAGCGATCTGGATAAACTAGCAAAATGGTCAGAAGAGTGGCAACTGGGATTTAATGCAAAGAAGTGCAAGATCGCGTACACAGGGAAGAGAAACCCTGAAGCCACCTATAGGCTGGGAGGAGTTGCTGACAGTCACAAAGGAAGAAAGAGACTTGGGCATCATCATCACCGATGACCTGAAATCATCCAAGCAGACCTCTAAAGCAGTAGGTAAGGCTAGGGGGATGTTAGGGTGTATTAGTAGGGGTATCACAAGTCGTAAGAGGGAGGTAATAATCCCTCTTTACAAGACACTGGTTAGTCCCCATCTGGAGTACTGCGTGCAATACTGGAGGCCACACCTTCACAAGGACATTAACCAAATTGAGGCAGTCCAGAGAAAGGCAACCAAAATGGTGCAGGGACTGCATCAGAAGACATATGAGGACAGATTAATGGAGCTCAATATGTATACTCTTGAGCAAAGGCGGGAGAGAGGTGATATGATCCAAACATTCAAACACCTTAAGGGCATTAACAAGGTGAAACAGTAACATGTTTAAATATAAGAAAAACAGCAGGACAAGAGGGCACAGCATGAGATTAGAGGGAGGCCAATTAAGGGGGAATGTGAGGAAATTCTTTTTCACAGAAAGTGGTGGATGCATGGAACAGTCTACCTGAGGAAGTGGTGACTATGAACACAGTGCAGGGCTTCAAACAGGCATGGGATAGGCATAAGGGAGCAATACAGATGAGTATGAACAAATAGGCCACTGACAGAGCAAAGGCCGATGGCACATTTATAAGGTAGAAAAAGAAATGGGCAGACTGGATGGGCCTTGCGGTCCTTATCTGCCGTCAACCTCTATGTTTTACACACTGCTCCTCGGAAGTCAAGCCTAGGCTAAGTGGTCCACGGGCCACTGGGATTATGGCTGCCCCGCTGAGGTGTACTCCTTGGTGGTCATACAAGGGTACCCTGCTCCCGTTCACCACAGTGGTGTGGCGGGGAGGGGGCGCAGATGCCCCTCAGAGGAAAAGCAGAGGTGTCTTGCCACAAGCTGAGGATCAGACTGCAACTGCCTCCAGTATGTGGAGCACGATGTTATAAAGTGCTATCCCTTACAGTAAGGATGGCTATTTATGTAAGGTACCTGTCTGGTCTGATGGATGTTTTTCTTTTCTTGGGGATGTGGGGGGTGGGGGTGCGGTTTACAGAGAGGAAACTGGTTCATTCTCAGCATACCTCCGGGAACTGGCACGTGACATGATATTTTGAATCTGGGACTCCTATGGTTAGAACATTTACTTTATCCCCTGAAAGAGAATGGCAGACACTCTGCTATTAGTTACAGTTGTGGCCAAAAATATTGTCGCCATTGCAGCTTTTTCTAATAATGCACCATTCCTTCCAGAAAATTGTTGAAATTAAAAAATATTTTGGTATCTACATATGTATTTCTTTGGTTTGCAGTGGAATAAAACACAAAAAGCAGAAAAATTTACTAAGTCTTAGCTTTTTCCACACAGAAATCCTTAAATGGCCCGGACAAAATTGGCACCTTTTAGAAGTAGTTAGAAATAATTAGATTTCAAGCAGGTGATTCTCCTTCACTTTGGAACTGAACTCACCTGTGGTGAGTTGCAGGTGCCTGCAATATAAAAATCACTCATTCAACCAGTTTGAATAGAGAAAAGGACTCATTCTCCTGTTTTGTGTCATTGTGTGTACCGCAATGAGCATGGAGAAAAGACAGCCAGCCAAAGAATTGTCTGAGGTCAGACAGAAGATTGTAGCCAAGCATGGACAATATCAAGGCTACAAATCAATCTCCAGAGACCTTGATGTTCCTGTTTCCACCGTACGTAATGTTATCAGGAAGTTTAAGGCCCAAGGCACTGTAGCCAACCTCCCTGGACATGACCGCAAGAGAAAACTTGATCGAAGACTGCAGCGCAGGATTGTTCGAATGGTGGAGAAAGCACTTCGATCAACTGCCAAACAGATTCAAGCTGACCTTCAGACACAAGGTATGACAGTTTCAACTCGCACCATCCGTCGCCAACTCAATGAAAGAGGGTTATACAGTAGGAGGCCCAGGAGGACCCCACTGCCGAGAGAAAGACATAAGAAAGCCCGACTGGGGTTTGTCAAAACACACCTGAACAAGCCAAAATCCTTCTGGGAGAATGTCCTGTGGACAGATGAGACCAAATTATAGCTTTTTGGTAAAGCACATCATCTCTATGTTTACAGAAAACAAAATGAAGCCTTCAAAGAAAAGAACACCTTCCCTACAGTCAAACATGGAGGAGGTTCAGTGATGTTTTTGGGGTTGCTGTGCTGCGTTGGCACTGGGTGCCTTGAACGTGTGCATGGCATCATGAAATCTGGAGATTACCAGGCCATTTTGAGCGCAATGTTGAACCCAGTGTCAGAACGCTGGGTCTCCAAGGTCATGGGTCTTCCAGCAGGACAATGACCCCAAACACACTTAAAAACACCCAGGAATGGTTCAAGACAAGACGCTGGACTGTTCTGAAGTGGCTAGCAATGAGTCCAGATCTAAATCCCATTGAAAGCCTGTGAGAGATCTGAAAACAGCAGTTGGGAGAAGGCACCCTTCAAATCTGGGAGAAATGGAGCAGTTTGCACAAGAAGAGTGGGCCAAACTGCCAGTAGAGAGGTGCAGGAAGCTCATCCATGGCTATAGGAAGGGTTGATTGCAGTTATTTTGACCAAAGGCTGTGCTACCAAATATTAAGTCTAGGGTGTCAATAATTTTGTCAATGCCATTTCTTTTCATTTTCTGATTTAAAAGGATATATTAAATTCTGAATCAAAAACAAAGGTTCTGTAATATTAACAGAGAAATAAAGAATTGTGGAGACCAAATACTGTACTGTTTATTTCAACTTATGTTTAGGGAAATTGTGAGTTATTTGAAAAAGTGCAAGGACGCCAATATTTTTGGCCACGACTGTACATGCGGACTGGAGGTTAATGGAAAACAAAATTATTCACCTCGAAGTTTTGTTTATTAGTGTTGAGCCATATGTGAAATATCATCAGGGAGGTGGGCAGGGAAGGGGGTGTTTGCTGGATAGGTTACGCCCGTATTTTTTTTTTTTTAATGGACTTAATGTGATGTGCAAATTGGGGCCATGAGTGTTTAGTAGTGGTTTTATTCGGCGACACAGCGTTGTCATTTGGGGATACTTTTGGTACTGTCTGGGAGGGGGGTCACAATGCTAATGGTAGCAGGCCAACCTTTAATTAGCAGGAGGCTCCTCGCAGATTGCCCTGGCCTACCTACTTCAATAGGCTTATTCTGGGATCAGTCTCTGACCAGTAGACCGTCGGGCTGAGGAGTGCTGTGGCCCGCTGCAACACATCAGTCCCTCCTACTTCCCATCCCAGGTAGTTCTCTTTGCTATCAGTGGCCCCATCCTTACTTGGAGGGAGGGACAGCCCTGATCACTAAGTGGGATCAGGGCTCCTTAGTGAGCCTCTACCTAGGAAGCTCATCAATGCCTTGGTCAGAGCAAGGCCAGCCCAGCTGGCAAGGGCCTTGTGCTCAGTTTTTTGACTTTACTAGTCCAATTGTGTTTCTTCGATTCTGCATTCTCTTAGAGAGCACCAAGCTGGCAACTCCTGTTGCCATCTCCCAGTTCCCATTCAAAAAGTTTGGATACATGCTTCTTTACAAACAGTTATGGAACAAGACTCTGGAATTTGGCTGGGGGGATGGGGTTGGGTAGTAAGGCTTAATGATGGGTAGAGATACATTATGGTGCTCGTTGAATGTCAATGGGTTAAAGTATCCTGTCAAGTGGGTGAAACTGTTAGGATGTATTGAGAAACAAAAGTCTGAGTCTGTTTACAAGACACCCAACTTGGATAAAAAAGCAGAGCATGCTAAACTGAGGAAGTTTGACTGTAAGGCCATTTGTAGTTCTGAAATGTCAACGGGGTGATGAAGGGGGATGGCCATCCTAGTACTCACCAGACTCCCTTCCAGGAACGCAAGATTATACAAGATAGAAGGGGTCATTTGGTTCTTGTGCAGAGGGTGCTATACCAGGAGAAGTAATCTTAACATGTCTTTATATCCCTTGGAATCTAATTCCTTGAGATCTGGAAATGTCCCCAAAAGTGGGAACAAAGAGGAAGCAGGGAACTACAGACCAGTCAGCCTCACCTCGGTAGTGGGGAAGATCACGGAAGCACTACTGAAGGAGAGATTGGTGGAACATCTGGTTGTCAATGGACTACAGGACCCCAGGCAGCATGGTTTCACCAGGGGGAGGTCATGTCAGACCAACCTCGTTGAATTTTTTGACTGGGTGACTAGGGAGGTGGATCGGGGAGGGCAGTGGACATGGCCTATCTGGACTTCAGCAAGCCTTTGACACTGTGCCACATAGAAGACTATCACACAAACTGGGAATATGGGTGTGGGCAGGACAGTAATGTGGTGGGTAGGTAACTGGCTGGGTGGCAGGACACAGAGGGTGTGGTAAATGGCTGTCACTGCACAGAGGGAAGAGTGACCAGTGGGGTACCACAGGGATCGGTGCTGGGACCGGTCCTATTCAACATCTTCATCAGTGACATTGCGATGACCTAGAATGCAGAATTTCACTGTTCGCTGATGACACAAAGCTCTGTAACAGAGTAGACACACCAGAGTGTAGACAGAATGAGAAGGACCTGCAGAAACTTGAAGAATGGTCAGGGGTTTGGCAGTTGAAATTCAATGCAAAGAAGTGCAAGATAATGCATATGGGGCACAAAAACTCTGCCACAATATATCAGTTGGGGGGTGAGGATATAGCATGCACCAAGCAGAAAAAGGGATCTTGGGGTTATCATCTCTGATCACCTCAAGGTAGGAAACAGTGCGACAAGGCAGCAGGTAAAGCAAGAGGATGCTGGGATGTATAGGCAGGGCATCACCAGCAGGAAAAGGAGGTCATAATTCTGGCTACACAAGACACTAGTGAGGCCCACCTGGAGTACAGTGTACAGTTCTGGAGACCATACCTACATAAGGACATAGACAGGATAGAGAAGGTTCAGAGGAGGGCAACAAAGATGGTGCATGGATTGCATCACAAGTCCTATGAAGACAGGTTGAAGGAACTGAACATGTACTCCTGGAGGAGAGGAGGAGAGAGGGATACGAGAGAGACATACAAGTATCTTACAGGGAGGAACAGGTGAGAAATACACTATTTTAAGCAAAAAGATGTTCCAGGACTAGAGGGCATGGGATGAAGTTGGAGGGAGACGATTCAGAGAAACATGAGGAAGAATTTCTTCACAGAACGGGTGGTGGACAAGTGGAACACCCTGCCAGAGGAAGTGGTGGGGGCTGAAACAATCACGGGATTTAAGAATGCATGGGATAGACAAAGGAATTTTGGAGGTCAGGGGTAAGGGGCAACAGACTTCTAGGAAAACAAACTGAACTTACAAGCTCAAATGGGCAGACTGGGTGGGCCATAGGCCCTTATCTGCCGACACTGTCTATGTATCTATGATGCTGGTTAATACAAAGGGGGTGCTCCTCTTAGCAGGGAACGTTCATTTATTGTGGTCCACTCCTAGCAGGGGACTTTAATTTATTGTGGTCCAACGTCTGGGATACTTCTAACCCTTCTCCACCCATACAACCAGTAGCCCACAAAGTTGGTCTCTTTTCTCGATGCTACTGCTGGATTGACGTCTGGAGCGAGTTGCACCCTAGGACCAGGGACTATACCCCTTCTGCTGTTCATAACGTTTACACTCGTATTGATTATCCAGCAGTAACAGGTGCAGTTTGAACTGGACTGCAAAATCGGACAGATTTTGTTCTCTGACCATGTTCCAGTGTTGACATTTCTGAGATCTGCTAGGAATTAAACATTCAAGTGCCACTGTGTTCTGGGTTATCACTTGCATTCAGGAACTATACCCGTGTCAGCAATAGTACCACATGGGAACTTGTTTGCTGGGGGCCGCGCCGCCCACGGCAACATCATGCGTCAGTGATTATATAAATGTGGCTCTGCCAGAAACTGCTCGGTGGACCGCTGTTTTTTGGGAACCAAGAGATATCTGTGCCTCACAGCAGGTGAGCGAAGGCACTGAACACAGCAGCCATGGAAATTCCCCAGGCAGACTTGGCTGCCAAATTCCCCTACAGCCTATAAAAGGGGGAAGGAGGGAGGGCTGGCATGGCCCAAGGGATGAGATTCTGTCGAAGATCTACTGTTATGTTAAGTAACTGTTTTATCTTCTTCAAGGATATATCTTAGGCCACACCTTTTCAATAAATCCCAAACACTAATTGGGAGTTCAGCTCCTTACCGTATTTCCTATAAAAGAACATAATACAATATGCTAGGCATTTGGACAAGCACTGTTTTGATACAGGGGTGCCCTTTTCCGCAGAGGCGAACAAAACAGAGCTAAGAGAACTTTCTGCAGTCCATGGTGTGAGCAATATAGTATCTTAGGATTACATGTACATCCAAAGTATGGCGCTATGTCACACCCTGATTCGTATGCTCAGGATAATAAACAGGAAGAAAAAATTACTCACCTTAGTAATTATGTTTCTTCTCGTGGAGTCTTGCTGTATTCTGACAAGTGCAGTTAGCCCCAGCCTTTAAACTGCCCCGGAGAACAATGGGTTAACTTTTCTATGCAGGGCATAGAATGTTGATCTCGAGCTCGGATGGCGTCTCTGCCTGTTGTATTTTGAACTGCAACCGTCAGATCTTTACGAAGCAAAAACTCACTAGGTGTTCTGTGTGAAACTGTAAAATTTCTACTAGCCAACTGGCAGAAAATAATCTTTGGGTTCCCAAGGAAGACTCAAGTCAGGAAACCCAACACACAAAAAACAATTAAAATTGAAATAACATATCACCCCATGAGTAACAGAGGGTGTAAGGGGGCACCTCTGGGGTGCCAACACTGCACCTGCCCACCCACATCCCAAAAAATCCAGGTTCTGGACAGGGGAGGAGGTCAGAATACAGCAAGACTCCATTAGAAGAAACATAATTACTAAGGTGAGTAATTCTTTCTTCAAACAACATGAAGTCTTGCTGTATTCTGACAAGTAGACTACTACAGGTACCTCCATGGAGGAGGGACAGAATCTACTTTGGGGAACAGGCTCTGAAGTACTGTTGTGTTAAACCGAGCATCACCCTAGCCTGGATATCCAGAGAGTAATGCTTGGTAAAGGTATGGACTGTTTTCCAGGTGGCTGCTTGACAAATTTCCAAGAGAGGAATATCCTTGGCAGCAGCTGCACCTCTTAGAATGAGCCCTCATGCCTGAGGGTGGAATCTTTCCCAGTTTCTCATAGCAGAATTGTATACAAGACACAATCCACCTGGCAATAGTGCTCTTGGAGGCAGGTTTGCCCTTTCCCGCTTCTCCATAAGTGAGGAACAATTGGAGGGACTCAAACCTGTGACCCTTGGTACGCTCTATGTAGTAGCTAAGGGCTCTTTTAACATCCAAACTGTGTAGCCTCCTCTCCCCTGATGAAGAATGATCAGTGAAGTAGACAGGGAGAGAGAGAGAGACAGACTGATTCAGGTGGAAATCTGAAACCACTTTAGGCAAGAACTTTCTATTAGTTCTAAGACCACTTTATCTCTGTGAAAAGAGATGAAATCAGGTTCCACCGACAGGGCTTGCAATTTACTGATGTGTCTAGCAGAAGTAATGGCTACCAAAAACACAGTTTTCCAAGTCAAGTACTTAAGCTCTGCTGAGGACAAAGGCTGAAAAGGGGGTTGCATAAGCTGAGCAATGCAAACATTAAGATCCCAAGCAGGAGCAGGATCCCTAAAGGGGGGATTGGTATGAAGCAATCCCTTGAAAAACTTACAGAATACAGGGTGGGATGACAGTGAGGAAGACTTACCTACTGACAGGAAATCAGAAACAGCAGACAAGTGTACCCTAACAGTAGCTGGTCTGAGGCCCAGGCTATTAAGATGGACCATATAATCCAGAACTGTAGGCAGTTCAGCAGTATCTGGGGAGATATGCCTTTTGGAACACCAAATGCTGAATCTCTTCCATTTGGAATTACAAGTCTTTCTGGTGGAAGGCTTTAGAGAAGCTTTGAGAATATCCAGAACTCCCTGAGACAGATGCAAATCTGCAAACTCTAACTCTTCAAGAGCCATGCCTTGAGATTGAGAGACTGAAAATTGGGGTACCAAATCCTCCCCTGAGAGGAGGTTAACAGGTTGTAATTCCTGGGAAGATGGACTGCTAGGGACAACAACAAGGGGTACCATGGCTGCCTGGCCCAGTCTGGAGCAATCAGAATCACTTTGCAAGGTTGTGACCTTATCTTGACTAGAACTTTGAACAGGAGGGGGAAAGCGTACAGAAATTTCCCTTCCCAGTTCAGAATCAGAGCATCCAGGGGGACTGAGCCCAAGACTGGGGGTCTGCAACAAGACAGAGGAAGTTGGTGATTGTCTGAGGCTGCAAAAAGATCCATCTCTGGAGTGCCCCATCTTGAAAAATCACCTTCAATACCAGAGGATCCAGGGCCCATTCGTGATGGCCCCGAGATATTCTGCTCAATGCATCTGCTAGGACATTGTCCTTCCCTGGAAGGTGAACTGCTATCAGAGAGGTTTGCAGGGAATAAGCCAGGGACCACAACTTCATTGCTTCTGTGCCAAGGCCGTAGACAGAGTGCCTCCTTGCTTGTTTATGTACCACATGGTGGTAGTGTCTGTTCTGACCTGAACCTTGTTCTGTACTGACTGGGAAAAAGCTTACAGCGCCAGAAACACTGCCCTGAGTTCCAGGAGATTGATGTGTGGAAGAGATTCCTGAGGAGACCACAGTCCCTGGGTGGTGAGGTCCCCAAATGGGCTCCCCAGCCCAGCAGGGAAGCATCTGTTGTCAGGACCACTGAATGAGACTGAGTGGCAAATGGAACCCCTGGCCTCAAATTGTCCTGATCCTGCCACCATTGCAGGGCTTGGAGCAGAGTTCGAGTCACTGGGATTAGTTTGGTAAGGGAATCCTTTCTTTGGGACCAAAAAGCTCTCAAGTGGAACTGAAATGTCCTTCATCTGGAATCCTGCACCTTGGACCACTGCTGTAGAAGCTGCCACGTGGCCCAAGAGCTGAAGGAAATGCCTTGCTGGTCGAGACACCTGAAGGCTGAATGAAGAAGCCAGCTCCATGAAGCTCTTGCCCTTTCCCGGGGAAGGAAGGCTCTTGCTTTTACCGTATCCAGCTCTGCCCCTATGAAGGTGAGGAGCTGCACTGGTTCGAGAACTGACTTTGGTAGGTTGAGAAGAAATCCTAAAGAAGTGAGCACTTGCTGGGTCACTTGCAGGTCTGACGACTTGGTCTGGAGACTGGCCCACTATGAGTCAGTCGTCCAAATATGGAAAAATGGAAATCTTTTGACTTCTTAGGAAGGTAACAACTACTGCCAGGCACTTTGTGAAAACACTTGGAGCTGAGGTTAGGCCAAAGGGCATTGCTTTGAACTGATAGTGGCCTGAGGGCAACTCGAACCTGAGGTACTTTCTGTGGGAGCACCTGATGGGAATGTGAAAATAGGCATCTTTGAGGTCCAGGGAGGCTAGCCAGTCCCCTGGCCTTAGAGAGGGAAGGATATTTCCCAGAGTTATCATCTTGAACTTTGGCTTTAAAATATATTTGTTCAGATATCTTAAGTCCAGGATGGGTCAACACTCTCCTGTCTTTTTGGGGGTCAAGAAGTACCTGGAGTACAGTCCTATGCCCCCAGTGTAGGGTAGGTACTCTCTATAAGAGCTCTCAAAACTAGGAGAGTAGAAACCTCTGCCTCTAGGGCAAGGGTTTCTGAAAGATTTGCAGGTGGAAAAGATCTGGCTCTCATCTTTGGAAATTGTTTGAAGCTGAAAACCAGTCCCTGGCTTACTACTTCCAGGACCCACTTGTCTGATGTAATAGACATCCAGTCCTGGACAAAGTAAGCCAGCCTGCCCCCTACTGGGATAGGAGAGTCGACCCGGGCAGACCCATCAGGGTGTCTGCTTGGCAGGGGCTTTAGGCTGAGGGGTGGATGCAGGCCTGCTCATCCCCCTTCTGCCTCTCCCTCTGAAGAACCCCCTCTGCGAAGAGGAGGCCTGTGCTTGGCAAAACGGCCTATGAAAAGGCCTGCCCCTGCCTCTAGACTGCTGCTTTTCCTTGGCCTGAGCACTCCTGTAAGTGGTCTGTACTCGTCCATTTTCTTCATGTAATTCTCTGTCTGCTCCCCAAACAGAGAATTACCCAATGCAGGAAAATCCATGTCCTTAGCCTAGGTATCCTGTGAGAGGCTAGTACATCTAAGCCAAGCCATTCTCTGAAGAGCTACAGATGTAGCCATGACTCTTGACACATCATTGGAGTCCATAGCAGCATGAAACTGAACTTTTGATGCCTCAATCCCATCTGCCGCCTCCTCCTCCAGCTCCTTGGAAAGCTGGGGGGAAGCCTGTTTAGCCAGTGCCCATACAGTGTCCCACCTAGACTTCTGGTATCTGGCTGTATAGGCCATATAATTTGCCTGCCTGAGTCCCAAGGAAGATGCCATGTACTGCTTTTTTGCCATGGCATCAATCTTCCTGGAGTCCTTGTCTGGGGGGTGAGATGCCAAGGGAATGTTTGACTTATGGCAGGCAGCAGCCGGTACAACCCCAACATGGCTGCACTGCTGATAAAGGAACTCCGTATCTGAGCCTGAAAGTGTATATCTCTTGTGCATTCTTCTATCCACAGGAGGTATGGAATTGGGAGACTTCAGAATTGTTTGTGTCTGTTTCTCCAAAAGATTTGTGGAGGGGAATAGACAGTCTCCTGGACTCTGGGATGTCCAGCATCTCTACTTAGTCAGGCTCCTCCTGATCCTCCACAGGAAGCTGGAGGGTCTCAGCCACCTTTCTGTAAAACAAAGTGGGAAGGGGACCCAGAAAGCCTAGGAGGAGAAACACCTGAAGGTCTGTCTGGGGAGATGTCCGGATCAATAGGCACATTCGGACTTTCACCATCACCATATTCATCTTCCAACTCTCCTTCCTCCTCAAACTCCGGTTCATAAAATTCTTCCAGGGTATAATCGTGAACCGGGAGAACCGACCAAACCGAGCCCCTGCCAAAAGGTGCCAGATCAGTTGGAACCGGGCAAAGAGATTCCACAATATGAATCACTTTGGCTATTTCTTCGACGGTTGGAATATGAGATTCTGGATCTGAACCGGACGATTTTTCTTTATGCTTTTTGCCGAACCGACTCGGATCAGATCTCCTTTGCCTGAAGAAGTATCGCCTGGTCAGAGGGCACTCCTCCTGGTTCGGGTTGGAACTGAATTGGGCTGGCCATCCGGGTCAGCGGACTTCTCGGCCTCCCTTTCCCTCAGTCTATCTAATCTCTTTTCAAGGGTAGAGTTGGGAAAATCTTTACAAATTTGGCAGTCTGAATCAAGGTGACCAAACCCCAGACAAACACAGGTGGTGTGGGGATCGGCCTTAGCAAACCTCCCCACACTCAACTGCAGTGTTGAAACCCAGTGGGCCCGTTTTTTTTCTTGGGTTTCTCAGACCTGGCCAACCTAACCAAACTTACCCTTTTTTCGGCAACCGCCAGACAAGACTCCCCCATCAGTTCCTGACCATGTCACGGGTCTTGGAAAAAAACGTACTAAAACCCCCTTTTTTTTTTTTTTTTTAGAACCAATACGGACCAGTAACCACACACTAAAGTAAGATACAAAAATTACCTGAACGAGAACCGATCCACACTTTTTACAATTTCCACACAGAAAACAGAACAATACCCATCTAGTACTCATGGTACCACAGACAGAGACTTGAACAGACTATGCGGAAACTAAATTTCGGTAGAAAACTGACCGAAAACCGACACTTCAACCGACTTCGAACCGAGCTGCAGGAGAAATCTCCGGAGCGACTGTTCAGCGAGGCGGAGTAAAGAATCTGACAGTTGCAGTTCAAAATACAACAGGCAGAGACACCAACCGAGCTCGAGATCAACATTCTATGCCTTGCATAGAAAAGTTAACCCATTGTTCTCCAGGGCCATTTAAAGGCTGGGGCTAACTGCACTTGTCAGAATACAGCAAGACTTCATGTTTGAAGGTGGATAATTTTAGTGTAAACTCAGAAACCACCTTTGACAAAAACATAAGAGGATTACTATGCAAGGACACCCTGTCTTTGTGGAAAATCAAATAAGGAGACTCGCACATTAGAGCCTGTAGCTCTAAAATCCTTTGAGCCAAAGTCACTGCAAAAAAAAAAAAAAAAAAACAGGTTACTCACCTGTAACAGTAGTTCTAAGAGTGGTATATGTTGTTCATCCACACTGTCTGGCATGTTCTTTCTCTTGAACCGACTTGCTGGAAGGTTTTGAAGCTGGCTCCTCCCACCCACCCGGGTGGTATACCTCTCGGCTCCGCCCCATGACGGCAGATCTTAGCCCGCTGGAAGCTCAGATTGTGTGTCGAAGCTGGGGAGGTTGGGTGGGTCCGTGAGGATGAACATACACCCAGGGTGCGAAATTCCTATACCTTAGGTGCCCAAGGGCATGTACTATTGCCTCAGGACACCTACTGTTGTGTAGTACATGCCCACTTGGGCACCTAAGGTAATTGCGTGGAGCTCCGTTTTTTTTTTTTTTTTTTGCTTCACTTCACTTTTTTTTTCTCTCTCAGGGTTCACTGTCCAGGCGGGGGAGCCATCGGGACGGAGAAGCACCCTGGAGAAGCGCAGGTGCAACAGCGCTAAACCACTAATGCCAAGAAGAGCAGATCACATGCGTGCTCTTCATGGCATCAGCTGACATGCTGAGAGTCCCGACTCCCAAGGAAGAGGGTCGCAAAAGCGCGCCAATGCCATTCTGTCTCTTGGAAGTGCAGACACAGGTCGACTCGTCGTGTGGTAGCGTTGTTGCTGCCTATAGTATAGTACAGTAGTTCGAACTTCCAGTTCCACTTTCTTGTTAAAAAAAAACAAAAAAACAAAAGCTCTTAAGAGCTGCTCAGCCTGCCTGTGTTTTTTGAACCTGAGAGAGCTCTGAGTCTGTGTGGGAGACGGGAGTTAAACGGGGAAGGGGAGCAATTGCAATCGGGATCAATGACGGTCTAAATTATACTAAATGAACCAAAAGCTCTTTTAAGAGCTGTGTATTGTTTACTTTTTTTTTTATTGAACCTGAGTGCATTGTGCGGGATTTAATTGGGGGAGAGGAGCGAGCGAGTTTTTGAGACTGTGACTCGTCGTGAGGTAGTTGCTGCCTTCCTACCCCATTGCAATCGGGATCGACGATCAGTCTAACTTAAACTAAAATAACCAAAAGCTCTTTTAAGGGGCAGAAATTTGAAAACACAGAGGAGAGCATTAAGTTTGGCATCTGAAAGTTGGGGGAGGCGCCGAAATCAGTGGTGACACGTGGAGGGCTGGGGTATCTCAGTGAGACATATTACCTCTGGAAGCACTTTTCTGCACTGCAGACAGTGAAGCAAGCTGAATTTAGCAGTCTAATTGCATAAGATAGACAATAGCTTGCTAGTAGCTACTGCTACCTTAGCTTGTTGTACATAATATTTTGCTGAAATTACAGCAAGAGAGGCAGAAAGTGCAGAGCATATAGAAGTCAGTCGAGACCTTAATTACAGACTTTGCAGGCTGCAACAGTCTGAATTTATCAATATATATTAATCTGAGTTCCTGCCTTCCTCAATACAGTAAAACGCTTTGTTATTATTAGTATTACTAATGCTTGCCCTGCCTATACCTAACCAAACCTTACCAAACTGAAGCTATCTGGCCATCAAATCAAAAGCTATTTATACCTTATGCAGGAAATTAGCATTCTATTTTGGGAAGTTCAAGTCATTAAAAGTTGAGAAAGGGCTACTGTCTGTGAGGGTGCCTTTACTGCCTTTCTCTTAGTTTGAAGGCTAACCTTGAAGCACTGAAGCAGTAAGATAAGACTAAAAACGTTTAGTAGTCTCATCATTATATTTACAGTCTACAGACTCAGTCAAGTTACTGTCTGGGGTGGGGACTTTTGAAAAATCTGTACCAAGACTGCTAGAGCTGTTCAGCTGTTTTAACTAATTATTGCTAAGTAAGCTAAAGCTAACAAGCCACAGCTCTCTCTCTTGTAACAGTTAAACTACTTGTAGCTGAGGTGCCTGGAGTCAATTTTAAACAGGTCTTTTTTTTTTTCTGTGAAGGGTGTTTGCTACAGCTTGCTATACTTGCTGTGTGAACTAAATCACAGAAAAGTAATTAAAGAGCTACTGGTAGCCCAAGTAGCTCAAAGCTAGTTAAAAAGTCAGTTCTATGAGCTACTACAACTTGTAACTTTTTGACCTACCAATCTACTCTGTGGATTGTGGAGTGTTGCTTGCTTCACTAAAATTTAAGAAGGATCTCCTAAAAAAAAATAAATAAATAAAAAATCTATAATCTGTTTTTTTACAAGCTACTCTAAAATCAGAATACTTTATAAAAAAAAATCTGTCTATAGTATAAGCTTTTTACAAGCTATGCTGTTATTCACCATCTAAAATCTGAGTACTATTAAAAAATAATCTGACTATTAAGCTTTTTAAAAGCTATGCTGTCTAGACTGTGGACTATCTAAAATATTTATAAAAAATAATCAGACTAGACAGTCAGGTTTTCTTGTTAAGTTTATTATTATTAAAAAAAAAAAAAGACAAGACACACTTTTCCTTGCTGCATTTATTAATACTGAGTAACACAAAAATTCTCAAAGTCAGTATTCACAAGTTCAGACAGACACCATGAGTCTTTTTAAATTTGGATTTAAGAGAAAGCGTCTTGAAGAGACTGTGGGAGCCGACTCGGATTCCCCAACACCAGGTACTGGTACTAGTACTAGCACTACTACTACAGCTATAACCACACCACCTCCTTGCCCAGACAGTGAAACTGCTGTGATGACCACTGAAGATTTCTCAAGTGCTACTGCTTGTACTGAAAGCCTAGCTAAAGCCCCGAAAGTTAGAAAATTTCAGGAATCGTGGAAAAAGGGCAGGCAGTGGCTTACGTATGACACAGATAAATGTGCCATGTTCTGTACATGGTGTCAGAGTTATGATAAAAGCCAAAGCAAAAATAATTTCAGAACTGGTTGCAGTACTTTAAGGCCCTGGACACACTACAGAACTGTTTTTGAAAACCATTTTTAAAACCAGTTTAGCTAAACCATTTCAGTGCAGCCACACTACTCAGTAACCATTTTTGAAAAGAGTTTAGTGTGGCCACACTGCTAGTGTTAAACCTATTCTCCTTGTAACTATTTTGTGTTAAGTCTAACACACATAACTGTGCTTGCCTGGACACACTGCAGCTATAACTGTTTTAGTTAAACCATTACATCTTAAAACACTTTTACTCCTGGACAGACCTGTAAGTAAAACCATGCTGGCTCCAAAACGTTTTTAAAAATGGTTTTAAGACTAGGTATCTAGCAGGGTTTAAAAACACTTTCGTTAAAACGTTTTAAGGGGCTTCTAGTCTGTCTGCAAACAGTGCTAGGAGGATTTAAACCGTTTTAAGGCACTTAAACCGTTTTAAGTTCCCCAGTGTGTCCAGGGCCTTAGAGTACACATTATCTCAGCACATGAAGTGTCCGTAGCACACAAAAATGCTGAGAGGGTATACATTGCAAATAAAACAAAAGTTGGAGAAAGACCAATAGAGAAATCCATACAATTAATGGAACAAAAAGAAATAGATCAAATTTGTAAATTGTTCTGTACGCATAATATTATTGCTAAGACTGAAAGGCCTTTCAGGGATTTTCCTGGGTTGATAGATTTACAAAGAAGAAATCATGGGATGATGCTATGGGTCACAGTTACAGTAGTGACAAGCAATGCCGTGTCTTCATTCACTATATTGCCCAAGATATTCAAAGCACTACTGCTAGTCTACTACAAGACAATGACTTCTTTTCTTGTTGATTCCTGCACAGATAAAAGTGTGACTGAGGAGGAGGGCATTTATGTACGTGTTTTTGAAAATGGCCTACCTGTAACAAGATTTCTTGCACTAAAACCAGTCAGAGTCCCTAATTCAGAAAGCATTTTAAATACTGTGATTAATGCTTTAGAGGGTGAAGGTGGTTTAAAGGATGGAGGTTGGAAACATAAGCTGATAAGTGTGGCATCTGATGGTGCTGCTGTAATGTTGGGGAGCACTTCAGGTGTCCTTAGTCGAATAAAGCAAGATTTCCAGTGCCCACACCTCATTGACATACACTGCTGTGCACATCGTTCAGAGCTTGCTGTAAAGGATTCTTTCACAGACTGTCCCTTTTACAAGTCATTAGAACAATTTCTGCTGAACATTTACTCGTTTTACCACAGGTCACCAAAAAGTTGGAAAGGCCTACAGGAAACGGGATCCCTTTTAAATATTAAAGTGGTCAAACCAGTTAACACTGGTGGCACTAGGTGTCTTGCACACAGAGAACGGGCCATTTCTGCCCTTAAAAGGAACTGGGCTGCTTTAGTGCCTCACCTCGAACATGTGTCACTGACAAACAAGCAGGATCATGGCCAAAAGCACTAGGAATACTTATAGTGCTTAAAACTTTAAAGTGTGTTATATACATGAACTTTCTGAAAGTGTTTTTTGGTTACTTATCTGCTCTGTCTGTGCTTTCAGCAAGAGGATGCCACTGTTGAAAAAGTTCACAGCAGAGTAGAAAGCACAATTCAGAAACTAAATGGCCTCTCGAATCAAGAAACTCTTCACCGTATAACCCTTACATCTGTAAATGAGAACTTAACTCGGTACAACAGTGTTGACTTAGCTAATGAAACTAGCAGGCACAGATCAGGTTCTCCTTCAGACACTGTAGAAGCCACAATTTCAGAGATCAAAAAAATTCTTCAGAAAACATCACAGCACATTGAATCTCGCTTTCAGTCCTTCACGACTAATAAAGTGCTACTAGCTGCAAGAGCTTTAAATTTTCAGTCCTGGCCAACATCCACAGAGGCACTTTGAACATATGGAGATCAAGCAATTCAAACAATTGTTGATCACTATAAAGTGGTCCTAGAGTCTCGTGGAGTTGATGTTACTTTAGTACTGCTGGAGTGGCTAGACTTAAAAAGCACGACTCCACTTGCTGTCTGTTGAAAGTTGTAAGTCTCTGAAATTGTGGCAGAAAGTGATTCTTATGGATGTGCAGGATCAACAATTTCAAATGTGCTGGCCATTGTCAGAATCATTCTCCTGATTCCTGTTCACACTGCTGCTGCAGAACGAGGCTTCTCTCTGATGGGAAGAATAAAAAATGACTGGAGGGTTGGATTACGCCCAGACACCCTACACGACCTAATGTCTATATCTCTGAATGGACCCCAGCTTAGTGACTATAACCCTGAAGGTGCCATATCACTGTAGTGGAAAAATGGCAAAAGAAGGCCCACTACCAAAGCTTACGGCTCCAGAACACTGTCACTGCATGCTGCTTCTGCCAGCCCTAGTGGTGGTGATGAAAACGAAAGTGCTTGGTCCAGTGAAGATGACGTCTAAAATTATGTAAACTAAGGGACGGCATGTGAGTAGTTTGTTGGGCATGTACATTTTCTTCTTACATGCCCAAGTGGGCATGTACTTTTTTTCACGAATTTCATGCCCTGCATACACACCACTCCTAGAACTAATGTTACAACTGAGTAACAGTTTTTTTTTTTTTTTAAGGATTGTGGATATGTTGTTCTATCCACGCTGTTTGGCAGACTTTAAGCAGTTCTCCGGGAGGAGAGAGGCAAGGCGCACACCCCCTCTGAAATACTTACTTGGGGAACAGAGATTGGAGAACTGAGGCCCCAAAACCAGCATCCCAGCATGACTGTCTAGGTCGATGTGGTAGTGGGTAATGAAGGTGTTTGCGGTCTTCTAGGTGGCAGCCCTACAGATTTCCTGGATAGGGATGTCTCTGGAAGCAGCCACCAATGCAGCGGTATGGCCGGTAGAATTAACTCTTATCCCTCTGGGAGGCTCCTTGCCTGCCAGCCTATAGCAGAGATCAATGCATGATGTAATCCATCTGCCAACTGTCCGCTTTGCTGCAGCTTCAGCATACATAAGTGACAAACCTCTCCTCGAACTTCAGCCATCCGCTCCTTATAATAAGAGCGCTCGTCTCAGGTACAGAGTATGGAGCCTGTGCTCAGCCTCCGAGGTAGAACACACGCAGTCATCACCTGGTTAAGATGGAACTCAGACACCACCTTTGGAAGGAATTTCGACAACCTCGTGGCTGTGGAAGACCAGGTAAGGAGACTCCACCGAGAACGCCTGGAGCTCCCCAGTCCTTCTGGCTGATGTGACAGCCACCAGGAAGGCGGTCTTCCATGACAAATATGATATCTCACACTTGTGCATTGGTTCCAATGGCGTGCCCATGAGCTTTGCCAGTACCAGCAGTAGATCCCACTGAGGTGGAGGTTCACGCACCGAAGGGGATATGTGGTCAAGGCCTTTAAAGAAATGCCAGACCACCTTCTCTTGTGCCACAGTCTGCTGACCAGTGTAAGCAGAGATGGCTGCTAGGTGCACCTTAAGGGTCGTAGACCAAAGACCCCCTTGAGACAGAGACCAAAGATAGTCTAGGATGCTAGCCACCAGACAGGACAAATGGTCCAGGCCCTTACCCCGACACCAAATGGAAAACCTTTTCCATTTGAAGGCACAGGACCTCCTGGTCGACTCCTTCCTGGATGCTTCCACTGCAGTGAGTACATCAGAGAGACCCAAACCTTAGAACTCTAGCCACTCAGGAACCAGGCTGTCAGGTGCAGGGACTGAAGGTCCAGGTGGAATATCTTCCCCCGACTGACAGATAACAGGTCCAGGTGTACTTGAAGATGCCTCGGAGGCCTGGAACTGAGGCTGAGGTGATCTGGATACCAGAACTGGGGCGGCCAATCTGGGGCTACCAGGATCACCTGTGCCCTGTCCCTCCTGACCTTGAGGATCACCTTGTGAACCAAAGGAAGTGGAGGGAAGGCACAGAAGAGGCCTGGGGTCCATGGCCTTGAGAAGGCATCCACCTGCAGTGAGCCCTGCTGAGGGAGTCGGGTATGAAACAGCCTCAGCTTGGTGTTCTCCCTGGAGGCGAACAGATCCACCTGAGGTTTGACAGTGGGAGAACAGGCTGTGAACCATCTTTGGGTGGAGAGACCACTTGTGGGATATCTCGCTCACATGGCTGAGAGCGTCCAACAGTTGATTTGAGGCTCCTGCCACATGGATGGCTAGGAGATTCTCCTCCAGTCAGCTCACGAGGGTCCAGATGCGGAGCGCTTTCCTGCACAGCAGCCGGAAGTGCGTGCCACCCTGTTTAAGGTAGTACATGGTTGTGGTATTATCTGTCTGGACTTGCACCACTTGACCCTAAAGAAGCGGAGCGAAGGCTGACAGTGCCAGTCTGGTCAGAGCTCCAGCACGTTGATATGGTATCTGGATTTCTCGGGGGTCCAGAACCCATGAGCTCTATGGTTCCCCATGTGGACTCCCCAGCCCGTGAGAGGTATCTGTTGTAAGGACGACTGTCGGCTCGGGACGAACGGGATCCCTTCCTGCAAATGATCCAGGACGGTCCACCACTGCAGAGCGTCCCAGAGCTTCTGGGTCACAGTGACCAGCTGGTTGAAATGACCGTGACACAGTCCACTGGCTGGCCAGCTCCCACTGGAGGGGGTGCATATGCCACTGGGCCCATCGGACCATAGTGGTGCATCCCACCATGTAACCCAGAAGGCGCAGAAAGTCCCGGGCAGGGCACAAGTGCCCAACCAGAAATGATCGGGCAAAGGAGAAGAGAACCTATGCCCTGTCCGTCGGAAGCCATGCTCTGGCTTGGAAGAAGTCTTTCTGCCCGAAACGTATCACCTGTGAAGGTAAGAGTTCTGACTTGACCTCGATCAGGAGGCCAAGCTCGTTGCACGTCTGGAGGGCCAGGTCCCAGACCTCTCCACCTCTTGCTTAATGGAACACAACAAAAGCCAGTTGTCGAGATATGGGTAAACTCCGACCCCTTGACGCTGAAGATGGGCCGCCACCACTGCAATGCACTTGGTGAAGACCCCTGGAGCTGATGGACAGGCTGAATGGCATGGCTCAGAACTCAAACTGGGCTCCTGCTGCTCAGAAGCGAAGGAACCTCTGGTGAGACGGACTGATCGGGACATGAAAGAATGCGTCCTGGAGATCGAGAGCGCAAAACATAGCAGTTACGCAAGAACTTACTGTAACAGTAGATCTTCGAGAGAGAGGTTCCTGCAGTAGATCTTCACATATAGGACTGCATGGCAGACTTGTAGACAGCAGTCGTCAGCGGGGACCGCTCCCGACGTCAGGGCGTCATGACGTCAGCCCGACTATAAAAGAGGCGGTCCCGCGCCCACTCTCCAGTTCTTTTCCAACAGAGACCTAACGATGGGTAAGGAGAAAACTGGAGTGAACTCCAAAGACCCTGCTTCCACTCTAGTCCAGCTGGACTAGATAGGATGGAAGAAAAAATTACTCACCTTAGTAATTATGTTTCTTCTAATGGAGTCCTGCTGTAGTCTGACAATCTGCAGTTAGCCCCAGCCTTTAAACTGCCCCGGAGAGCATAAGGTTAATTTTCTAAGCAGTGCATAGAACGTTGAGCTCAAGCTCGGCTGAGGTCTCTATCTGCAGCATTTTGAAACCCAACCACCAGACTCTTACGAGCAAACACTCACTGACTATGTGGAAATTGTAAAAGTTTTTTTTTTAACTAGCCAACTGACAGCAAAAGGTTTTGGATTCCCAAAGGAAGACTCAAGTCAGGAAACCCAAAACCAAAAACCTATCCAAGTAAAAAGGAGGGCGTGCTGAAGACACCCCTGGGGTGCAACACTGCACCTGCCCACCCACTTCCAAAAAACAGGTTCTGAGGGGGGGAGGCAGGAAGGGAGGTCAGCAAGATTCCATTAGAAGAAACACAATTACTAAGGTGAGTAATGTTTTCTTCAAACATGAAGTCTTGCTGTATTCTGACAATCTGCAGACTACCAAGCAGTACCTCCATGGAGGAGGGACAGAATCTACTTTGGGAATAGGCACTGAAGTACTGCTGTGCCAAACTGAGCATCACTCCTAGCCTGGATATCCAGAGAGTAATGCTTGGTAAAGGTATGGACTGTTTTCCAGGTGGCTGCTTGACAAATTTCTAACAGAGGAATATGCCTGGCAGCAGCCAGGGAAGCAGCTGTACCTCTTGTGGAATGAGCCCTCAGAGGCCTGAGGGTGGAATTTTTCCCAGTTTCTCACAGCAGAATTGTATACAAGAAACAATCCACCTGGCAACAGTTCTCCTTGGTGGCAGGTTTGCCCTTTCCCACTTCCCCATAAGTAAGGAACTGGAGGGAATCAAACCTGTGACCCTTGGTGCGCTCTATGTAGTAGCCAAGGGCTCTTTTAACGTTTAAACTGTGTAGCCTCCTCTTCCCTGAGGAAGAATGATCAGTGAAGAAAACAGGGAGAGACAGACTGATTCAAATGGAAGTCTGAAACCACTTTGGGCAAGAACCTCCTATTGGTTCCAAAGACCACTTTATCTCTATGGAATGAGAAAATCAGGTTCCACTGACAGGGCTTGCAATTCACGGATACGTCTGGCAGAGGTAATGGCTACCAAAAACACAGCTTTCCAAGTCAAGTACTTAAGCTCTGCTGAAGACATAGGTTCACATGGGGGTTGCATAAGTTGAGCAATGCAAACATTTAAGTCCCTGGCAGATGCAGAATCCCTAAAGGGAGGATTGGCATGAAGCAATCCTTGAAAACCTGCAGAATACAGGGTAAGATGATAGAGAGGAAGGCTTTCCACTGACAGAAAAGCAGAAACAGCTGACAACTGTATCCTGAAAGTAGCTGGTCTGAGGCCTAGACCATTGAGATGGACCAAATAAACCAGAACTGTAGGCAATTCAGCAGTGTCTGGGGATATATGCTTCTTGGAACACCAAATGCTGAATCTTTTTCATTTGGAGTCATAAGTCTTTCTGGTGGTAGGCTTTCAAGAGGCTTTGAGAATATCCAGAACCCCTTGGGACAGATGCAAATCTGCATACTCCAGCTCTTCAAGAGCCATGCCTTGAGATTGAGGGAGCGAAGACTGGGGTACCAAATCCTCCATTGGGAGGAAGTTAACAGGTTGTAGTTCCTGGGAAGAGACAGGGGAAGATGGACTGCCAGGGACAGTAAGAGGGGGTACCAGGGCTGTCTGGCCCAATCTGGAGCAATCAATCACTTTAACCAGGCATAAACACCATTGAGCAAGCTCATTTTCAAGGTGGTCCTGGGCATAAATACAATACAGTACACTTCATAAGATTACAATTACAGTGGACAACAATGCAAAAAAAAAAAAAACATTGTGAAGGTGACGGACAATATGGGCCTATACATACCGGTCAACATAATCAACATGCAAAGGTACATAATGATAAGTTTTACTGAAATGAGAAGAGACAACAATCCCATATAGTCTCCGCTGAATAAGAGCTCATACCTAAATGATAAAAAATAAGGAGGTATTAAGGAATACGGTAGAAATTGGGGTGAAAGAGTAGGCAGCCAAAAGGGAGGCCAGAATAGGTAAAAGGTAGAGAATAGGCATCACAGAATCAGAATCACTTTGCAGGGTTGTGACCTCACTTTGACCAGAACCTTGAACAGAAGAGGAAAGGCATAGAGAAATTTCCCTTCACAGTTCAACATCAGAGCATCCAGAGGGGCCGAGCCCAAGACTGGGGGTCTGCAACAAAACAGAGGAAGTTGGTGATTGTCTGGGGCTGCAAAGAGATCTATCTTTGGAGAGCCCCTCCTTGAGAAAATCACTTTTAATACCAAAGGGTCCAGGGTCCATTTGTGATGGCCCTGGGAGATCCTGCGCAGTGCATCTGCTAGCACACTGTCCTTCCCTGGAAGGTGGACTGCTATCAGAGAGGTCTGCAGAGAATAAGCCAGGGACCACAATTTCATGGCTTCCGTGGACAGAGTGCCTCCCTGCTTGTTGATTTACCACATGGTGGTGGTGGTGTCTGTTCTGACCAGAGCCACCTTGTTCTGCACTGACTGAGAAAAAGCTTGCAGGGCCAGAAAAACTGCCCTAAGTTCTAGGAGATTGATATGAAGAAAGGATTCCTAAGGGGACCACAGTCCCTGGGCTGTGAGAGCCCCCAGGTGGGCTCCCCACCCCAAAAGGGAAGCATCCGTGGTAAGGACCACCGAATGAAACTGAGTAACAAATGGGATCCCTTGCCTTAAATTGTCCTGATCCTGCCCCCATTGAAGAGCTTGGATCAGGGTCTGCGTCACTGGAATCGGTTTGGTAAAAGGATCCTCCTTTTGGGACCAAAAGGCCCTCAGATAGAACTGAATGTCCCTCACCTGGAATCTTGCCCCTTGGACCACTGCTGCAGAAGCTGCCATGTGGCCCAAGAGTTGAAGGAAATGCCTTGCTGGTCGGGACACCTGAAGGCTGAAGGAGGAAGCCAGTTCTATAAGAACTCTTGCCCTTTCCAGGGGAAGAAAGGCACTTGCTTTGACAGTATCTAGCTCTGCCCCTACAAAGGTAAGAAGCTGCACTGGTTCAAGAACCGACTTGGGGAGGTTGAGAAGAAATCCCAGGGAAGTGAGCACTTGCTGGGTCACTTGCAGGTCTGACTTGACTTGGTCTGGAGACTGACCCACTAGGAGCCAGTCGTCCAGATATGGAAAAATGGAAATCTCTTGCCTTCTTAAAAAGGCAGCTACTACTGCCAAGCACTCTGTGAAAACCCTTGGAGCTGATGTTAAAAAGGGCATTGCTTTAAACTGAAAATGGCCTGAGGGCAACTTGAACCTGAGGTACTTTCTGTGTGAGCACCTGATAGGGATGTGAAAGTAGGCATCTTTGAGGTCCACGGAGGCTAGCCAGTCCCCTGGCCTTAGAGAGGGAAGAATTATTCCCAGAGACACCATCTTGAACCTTGGCTTTAAAAGATGTTTGTTCAGGTATCTTAGAGCTAGGATGGGTCGCCACTCCGATGTCTTTTGTGGGGTAAAGAAGTACCTGGAGTACTGACCTTTGCCCCAGTGTAGGGTAGGAACTCTCTCTATGGCTCTTAAGGCCAGAAGAGATGAAACCTCTGCCTCTAGGGCAAGGGTTTTGGAGAGACCTGCAGGTGGAAAAGATCTGGATCTCATCTTCGGAAATTTTTTGAAACTGAGAACCAGTCCCTGGCTTACTACTTCCAGGACCCACTTGTCTAAAGTAACAGACATCCAGTCCTGGATGAAGTAAGCCAGCCTGCCTCCTACAGGGAAAGGACAGTTGACTCGGGCAGACCCATCAGGGTGTCTGCCTGGCAAGGGCCTTAGGCTGGGCAGTGGATGTATCCCTGCTCATCCCCCTTCTGCCTCTCCCTCTGAAGAACCCCCTCTGTAAGAAGGGAGAAGAGGCCTGTGCTTGGTAGAAAGGCAGATGAAAAGGCCTGCCCCTAAATTGTTGCCTTTGAGGAGTTTCCTGCCTCTCTTTGGCCTGAGCACTCCTGTAAGTGGACCTGTACTCATCCATTTTCTTCATGTAATTATCTGTCTGCTCCCCAAACAAAGAATTACCCACCACAGAAAATCCATGGCCTTAGCCAGGGTGTCCTGTGAGAGGCTAGTACATCTGAGCCAAGCCATCCTCCGAAGAGCCACAGATGTAGCCATGACTCTTGATGACACACCACTGGAGTCCACAGCAGCATGAAATTGTACCTTTGATGCCTCAATCCCATCAGCAGCCACCTCCTCCAGCTCCTTGGCCAGCTGGGGGGGAGGCCTGTTTAGCCAGTGCCAGTACAGTGTCCCACATGGACTTCTGATACCTGGCTGTATAGGCCATATAGTTAGCCTGCCTGAGTCATAAGGAGGATGCCATGTACTGTTTCTTAGCCATGGCATCCATCTTCCTGGAGACTTTGTCTTTGGGGTGGGGGAGGGTGTGAAGCCAAGGGAATATTTGCCTTGTCACAGGCTGTAGCCTGCACTACCCCAACATGGCCTGATGGCCTGTATCCATCCTGGAGGGGAATCCAAGCACTCAATGATAAGTTTAAATGCTACACTGACATGCATTTAAACTAGCCAAGGGGGTGGCAGGCCAGCAAGGAGGGTACCTAACTGCCCACCCCCACCCCAGACAGCTAGCAGTGGAACCAGTGAACCGGAGGAGTGGATATCTCTTCAAAGCCGTATGCAAAAGATGAAGATAAGTGCCCAAGAGGTGGACAGACAGAAAAGGGGCAAAATTCAACAGAAGGGCAGACAGCAAGGAGATCCAGGGATAAAGGACAACCAGGGAAGGGACTGGAGTAGAACAGCTAAGCAGTTTAGGGAGGTCAAATCATGGAAAGCCATGTGTGTCAATGACAAGAGCCTTAGAAACAAAATGGAGGATCTGAAGGCTGTCATGGTGCAGTCAGACCTGGCCACTGTGGCCATCACAAAAACCTGGTGTAATGATAACCATGACTGGGAGATTGCTATACCTGGCTACAACACATTCAGAAGAGACAGGGCAGGTAGGAAGGGAGGAGGAGTGGCACTATATGTAAAAAATGACATAAGGGCCACAGAGATCAGGAAGAACAAGATGGGGGAGAAATACTGTGGGTTAAACGGGAAAGGAAAATGGGGCCAGCCATCCGCACAGGTGTGGTCTATAGACAACCAGTCCAGGAGGAAGAAACAGATAGGGAGCTGATGCTAGCCATTCAAAAGATGGCAGACAAGGGTGAGGTAGTGATGGTTGGAGACCTCAATATTCCAGATGTAGACTGCAGCATCCAAGCAGCAGCAAATTTATCCTGGACTCCCTTCAGGGTGCCTTCCTCAAGCAACTGGTCATGGAACCAACTCGGCAGAAAACAATACTGGACCTTGTGCTCACAAACTGGGACAGTGTGATGGGGTAACAGTGGGGGAGCACCTGGGGAACAGTGACCATCAGTCATTGTGGTTCTAAATCACAGAAGGAGCAGAACCAAACCACACAAACACATATCCTGGATTTTAGGGGGACAGACTTTGGGAAAATGGGGAGATACTTGAAAGAGGCATTAAGGGGAATGGGGCAGGAATCGGGGGTTGAGTAACAGTGGGCAGTATTTAAAATGGGGATTACAAAAACAACAGAATTATGCATTAAGCAGGTTAGCAAGGGGAAAAGGAAGAGGAGGCCATTATGGTTTTCCAAGGAGGTAGCGGAGAAAGTGAAAGCCAAAAAGATTGCATTTAGGTAAGACACAGGCAGAAGGGGATAGGGAGAAGTACCAGGAGAAGCAAAGGGAGGCAGGGAGGTCAGTAAGGGAAACCAAACTCAGACAGAAGAGCACATTGCAAAATAAGTGGGTAGAGGAGACAAAACCTTTTACAGGTACATAAGGGAAAAAAGAAAGGCAAAGGGAGGGATAGTGAGACTGAAGGGGGAGGATGGGGACCACGTAGAGGATGACAACAGTAAAGCTGACATATTGAACAGGTATTTGCTCAGTCTTTACTGAGGAAGAGGAGGGTAATGGGTCTCGAAGGGAGTACAAGGGGTGGGAATGGTGCAGAAATGGACACAAGTCCCTTTACACGAGAAAGGGTCCTGAAGGAACTGGAAGTAAGAGTTGATAAAGCAATGGGGCCAGATCGGGTGCACCCCAGGGTACTTAAAGAGCTAAGAGAGGTGGTGGCTGAACCTCTGGCAATCCTGTTTAGCCAATGACTGGAGGACAGCAGATGTAGTCCCCTTATACAAAAGAGGGAACAAAGAGGAAGTGGGGAACTATAGACCAGTCAGCCTCACCTCGGTAGTGTGGAAGATCATGGAAGAACTACTGAAGGAGAGATTGGTGGAACATCTGGTTGTCAATGGACTACAAGACCCAAGGCAGCATGGTTTCACCAGGGGGAGGTCATGTCAGATCAACCTCGTTGAATTTTGTTGACTGAGTGACTAGGGAGGTGGATTATGGGAGGGCAGTGGACATGGCCTATCTGACTTCAGCAAGGCCTTTGACACTGTGCCACACAGAAGACTATTACACAAACTGGGGAATATGGGTGTGGGCAGGACAGTAGTGCAGTAGGTAGGTAACTGGCTGGGCAGCAGGACAGAGGGTGGTGGTAAATGGCTGTCACTCCACAGAGGGAAGAGTGACCAGTGGGGTACCACAGGGATTCGTGCTGGCACCGTTCCTATTCAACATCATCTTCAGTGACATTGCGCAGGACCTAGAAGGCAGAATTTCCCTGTTTGCTGATGACACAAAGCTCTGTAACAGAGTAGACACACCAGAGTGTGTAGACAGAATGAGAAGGGACCTGCAGAAACTTGAAAAATGGTCAGGGGTTTGACAGCTGAAATTCAACGCAAAGAAGTGCAAGATAATGCATATGGGGCACAAAAACCCTGGCACAATATATCAGTTGGGGGGTGAGGATACAGCATGCACCAAGCAGGAAAGGGATCTTGGGGTTACCTCTGATGATCTCAAGGTAGGGAAACAGTGTGACAAAGCAGCAGGTAAAGCAAATAGGATGCTGGGATGCAGGGGCATCACCAGCAGGAAAAGAGAGGTCACAATTCCACTATACAAGACACGAGTGAGGCCCCACCCGGAGTACAGTGTACCGTTCTGGAGACCTTACTTACGTAAGGACAGACAGGGTAGAGAAGGTTCAGAGAAGGGCAACAAAGATGGTACATGGATTGCATCACAAGTCCTTTGAGGACAGGTTGAAGGAATCGAATATGTACTCCCTGGAGGAGAGGAGGGAGAGAGGGGATATGGTAGACACATACAAGTATCTTACAGGGAGGAACAGGGTGCAGGAAGACACTATTTTTAAACGAAAAAGATGTTCCAGGACTAGAGGGCATGGGATGAAGTTGCAGGGAGGACGATTCAGAGGAAACGTGAGGAAGATTTTCTTCACAGAACGGGTGGTGGACAAGTGGAACATCCTGCCAGAGAAAGTGGTGGGGGCCGAAACAATCGCGGGATTTAAGAATGCATGGGATAGACAAAGAAATTCTGGAGGTCAGGGTTAAGGGACAACAGACTTCTAGGAAAACAAACTGAACTTACAAGCTCAAATGGGCAGACTGGGTGGGCCGTAGGCGCCCTTATCTTCCGACACTGTCTATGTATGTATGTAAACTGGCTGGCCACCTACGTCTCCCTCCACCCACCTGGGGTGGTCAGGAGTGAGGGTAACAGTCTACGTAAGAGGCCCATTCCAGGCAGAGATTCTTTGGCAGGCACCCCCACAGGGGGCTGTTTAGGTGGCAGTTCCACCAAGATTGGTAGAGAGGTCGACTCTGGCCAAACCAGAATGGTACTGACTGGCTCCAAGGGAGGAGGAATTGTGCGGGCCTGCTCTAGAGGAGTTGGCTTCAGCCTGGGAGGCGAAAGCCAAGTAATGGCTGGGATAGAAGCCGGAATCTGCTTTTGACCAGACAAGATCAGCTGTTGCCACATCAAATTTTTGTAGCGTCGATGGAGTTTGAAACACCAAAGGAGCAGGACAGAGCTGTACCAGTTAAGGCAGAAGGAAGCAGGGGAGGGAAGTCAGAAGAGCAAAGGCCCAAACTGAGGAAAAGATAGCCAACTCAGTTAAGAAGGGGGATAAAACCTTTTATAGGTACATCAGCGAGCGTAGAAAGACAAAGGGAGGGATAGTGAGGCTAAATAGAATGAATGGTGGGTGGGCAGAGGGGGAGAGTGAAAAAGCAGGGACACTGAACGAATATTTCTGCTCGGTATTCACAAAAGAGGAGGGGGAAGTGCCTAATCCAATTAACAGAAGCACTCTTGATTTGGGGGGGGGTCGATCCCAGTCCTTTCACAGAAGAAAGGGTTCTGCAAGAACTCCTAAAACTGAAGATGGACAAAGCAATGGGTCCTGATGGAATTCACCCCAGAATTCTAAAAGAATTAAGGGAAGAACTAGTGAAACCACTGGCTACTCTTTTTAATAAATCATGGGAGGATCGTGTGGTACCCGAGGACTGGAGGAAGGCGGATGTGAGTCCCCATCACAAAAGTGGGAGCAAGACAGAGGCAGGAAACTACAGACCTGTCAGTATGACCTCTGTGGTAGGGAAAGTGATGGAGTCACTTCTGAAGGAAAGAATAGTTAAGTACCTAGAGGCCAGTGGGGCACAGGACCCAAGGCAGCATGGGTTCACAGCGGGAAGGTCATGTCAGACAAATCTAATAGATTTCTTTGACTGGATGACCAAAGTAGTAGACCAGGGAGGGGCTGTGGACATGGCCTACCTAGACTTTAGCAAGGCATTTGACACAGTCCCACACAAAAGATTAATAGTCAAATTAACCAGCCTGGGAGGATCCCAGGGTGGTAGCCTGGGTAAAACATTGGCTGCACAACAAGACACAGAAGGTAATTGTAAATGGAGTCCACTCTGAAGAAAGAGGGGTTACTAGTGGGGTACCGCAGGGTTCAGTATTGGGTCCAGTCCTTTTTAATGTCTTCATCAGTGACATTGCAGAGGGACTGGAAGGAAAATACAGGTTACTCACCTGTAACAGGAGTTCTAGGAATGGTATATGTTGTTCATCCACACTCATTGGCAGGTATCCATGCCGCTTTAAATCTTGCCGGAAGGTCTTCAAGCTTGCTCCTCCCACCCACCCGGGTGGTATAACTCTCGGCTTCGCCCCATGACGCCAGATCTGGCCCGCTGGAAGCTCAGGTTGTGCGTCGAAGCCGGGAGGTCGGAGAATGTAGGATGAACAACATATACCATTCCTAGAACTCCTGTTACAGGTGAGTAACCTGTATTTCTAGGGACATGGATATGTGTTCATCCACACTCATTGGCAGACTCCTAGCAGTTCTCCGGGAGGAGGGAGGCAAGACGTGACACCCCCAATACTTACTTGGGAAAGAGAGACTGGAGAACCGAGGCCCCAAAACCAGCATCCCGGCGTGACTCAAGGTCGATGTGGTAATGGGTAATAAGGTGTTTGCTGACTTCCAGGTAGCAGCCCTGCAGATTTCCTGGATAGGGACGCCTCTGGAAGCAGCCACCGCTGTGAGCAGTATGGCGGTAGAATGAGCTCTTATCCCTCTGGGAGGCCCCATGCCCGCCAACTTATAGCAGAGATCTATGCAGGAGGTTACCCACCTGCTTATCGTCCGCTTGGCTGCAGGTCTGCCAGATGCGCTTCAGCGTGAGGTGACAAACAGCTGGCGAACCTCTCCCTCACTTCAGCCGCGCGCCCTTATAATAAGCGAGCGCCTCTAGGGTCCAGAGTATGGAGCCCATTCTGCCTCCGAGGTGTGATTGGGGTAGAACACCGCAGAGTCAACACCTGGTTAAGGTGAACTCCGACACCACCTTCGGGAATTTCGTGGGGAGCGAGGACAACCTTGTCCCTGTGGAAAACCAGGTAAGGAGACTGGGGAAAGCGCCTGGAGCTCTCCCATCCTTCTGGCTGGCGTGATAGCCACCAAGAAGGCGGTCTTCCACGACAGGTGAGAGAGAGCACACCTGTGCATAGGTTGAATGGTATGCCCATGAGCTTTGCCAGTACCAGCAGTAGATCCCACGGAGGTGGGGTTCCCGTGACTGAGGGAAATGTGATCAAGGCCTTTGAAAAAGCGCCAGACCACCTTCTCCTCCTGCCCACTGACTGCTTCCCGCCCGCGCCCTGCAAGCAGAGATGGCTGCCAGGTGCACCCTTAGGGTCGCGACCCAAGCCCTTGACTAGAAAGGGACCAAATAGTCCAAGATGCTTGCCAAGGAACAGGAGGAAGGGTCCAAGCCCTTGTTCTGACACCAAATGGAAAACCTTTTCCATTTGAAGGCATAGCATTTTCTGGTCGACTCTTCGGGACGCCTCAACTACATTGAGGACCTCGTCGGAAAGACCCAAGGCCTGGAACTCTGCGCTCAGGAACCAGGCCGCCAGGTGCAGGGATTGAAGGTCCGGATGGAACACCTTCCCTGATTGACTGAGAGCAGGTCCGGGCGAGCTGGAAGCTGCCGCTGGAGTCCTGGAGCTGAGACTGAGGAGATCTGGTACCAGAACTGGCAGGCCAGTCTGGGGCTATCAGAATCACCTGCCTCTGTCCCTCCTCGCCTTTGAGAAGCACCTTGTGGATCAAGGAAATGGGGGAAAGGCGAGAAGAGGCCCGGGTCCACTGCCTCGAGAAGGCATCCCCTGCAGCGAGCCCTGCTGAGGGGGCGGCATGGAACAGGCTCAGCTTCGTTCTCCTGGAGGCAAACAGGTCCACCTGAGGTTTGCCCCAATGGGAGAACAGATGCTGTACTACCCGGCAGAGAGACCACCTGGGATGCAGCCCCTATCCGCCCAGGGCATCGGCCAGGTGTTGGAGGCTCCTGCCACGTGAATGGCTAGGGAGATCCGCCCAGGCTGCGTGACGAGTGACCAAATGTGGAGAGCTTCTGCATAGAAGCATGGAGCGCGCCCGCCTGGCGGTTTAGATAGTACATGGTCGTGGTATTGTCCGTCTGACTCGGACCACTTGACCCGGAGGAACGGAGCAAAGGCGGTGAGAGCTAGGCGGACCGCCGGAGCTCCAGCAGGTTGATGTGGCATCGGGACTCCGCGGACCAGAGGCCATGAGCCCGTGTTCCCCAGATGGGCACCCCAGCCCATCAGAGAGGCATCGGTCGAGAGAGACCGTCGGCTCGGGCGGACGAAGGATGCCCTCCTGCAAATGATCTGGAACGGTCCACCACTGGAGAGCGCTCCACATCCCCTGTGTCACCGGCACGCTGGTCCAAAGGATCGCAGCTGCCAGACCACTGGGCTGGCCAGTCCCACTGAAGGGGACGCGATGTTCCAGCGGGCCCAACGGACCACGCTTGGTGCAGGCCACCATGAGACCCAGGAGGCGAGGAAGTCCCGGGAGGCAATTGCCCAACCAGAAATGATCGGGCAAAGGAGGAAAGAACCTCGCCCTGTCCGCCGGAGCCGCCTGGCTCGAAGAGAGTCGAGCTGCGCCCGATGAATAGAATCACCTGCTTCGCTCGAGTTCCGACTTGGCCTCGTTGATAAGGAGGCCCAGTTGAGAGCAGACCTGGAGGGCCAGATTTCTGGACCACTCCGCCTCCTTCCTGGAGGGAGCTGCTATCAGCCAGTCGTCCAGGTAAGGGTACACCGGACCCTCGGCTATGAGAACGCTGTCACCACTGCCATGCATTTGGTGAAGACCCTGGGAGCTGGAGACAAGCCAAGGGCATGGCTTGAACTCGAAGAGGATCCTTCCTCGAAGCGGGAATCTCTGGTGAGACTGACGGATAGGGACGGAAAAACGCTGGCCCTGCAAGTCCAGAGAGCAGAACCACGCCTTGCCTCCAAGGATGGTATTATCTGAGCCAGAGTGACCATCCTGAAGGTTCGAGACCTTAGGAACTTGTTTAGGCCGTGGTATCGAGAATGGGCGCCAGCCCCGTCCGCTTCGGAACCAGGAAGTACCTGGACACAAACCCTGGGTCTGAAGGAGGGTCCACCACCTCTCTTATCACCTCCTTCTGGAGGAGGAGAGCTGGCGTCGGCCGACGAGCCGCCAGTGAGGCTGGGGATTCCGGCTCCCAGGGGCGACGGCCTGAAGGGTGGTGCCTGCTCGAATTCCAGAGGCAGGCCTCTTCCCACCACTCTCCAGACCCACCTGTCCGTGGGAACAGCGACCAGGCGGAACGGAAGTGGAGCCGCTCTCCACGGGGGACCTAGGATAAGGTGACGGGAATGGGGCGACACCCCTCAGCCCGTCACTGGGCAGGCTTGAGGAGGACCGCCGAGGACCTCCTGGGCCTTTTCTCCCTGCCTCCTGTTAGAGGAAGCCGGCGGTTTGGTTTGGGATGCTAAGGTCGAGCCTGCTGGCCCTGACGTTGCTGGGCAGGGCGCGCCGGGGCACAGAAGGACGAAGGGCTTAGGGCTGTGTCATGCGGCTTTGTCCTTCTGAGCGGAAGAGACCGAGTCCAAGGTAGTATTGACTTCGATCCTCTGCAGGTGACCTTCCACCCCAGGGCCGAAGAGGTCAGTCCCCAAAAGGACATCCGCCAACTTGTGCTGGGTCCGAGTAAAGGTGGATATCCTCAGCCAAGCCGCCGACGATAGCCACTGCGGCCGCCACCGATCTGGACATGAGTCCCCTAAATCCAAAGCAGTCTGAGCTGTTGTTTGGCCACTGTCCTGCCCTGGTCCCGCACCTGCTTAACCGTAGTTTGCAGATCGGGCGGAAGATGAGGGATGACCTCATCCAGGGAGCCCAACAGGGCATGAGAGAATGTGCCTGAGGATGCACGAACTGGCCTGACGTATACGAGAGAGGACGCAGCATAGACTTTCACCCCGACATAGTCCAATTTCTTGGACCTTGTCAGGAGGTTTGTCCACATCCCTGGCGCCAGCCGGGCGCTACTGAAAACGCTGTCGGGTAACCAACCCTCAGCAGAGGGGTGTTCAAAACCGGACAAGGAACCAGTAGGGACCGTGATACTTCCTGGCCATCCCGGCCGGGCGAGGGCAGGAAGCAGGGCGCTGCCAAAGCTCCAGTGCCGACCCACTATGGCCTCGCCACCGAAAGGCCTCCGTCGAGAATCCCCGGTCCAGAACTCCGTGAGGGATACCTGGCCCGCTTGGAAACGGGTTCGAGCTCCATCCCGTGGACTCCAAGATGAGCCAAGTAGTCCTAGGAAGGACGACGGCTATCGCCCATTGACTGACTCTCCTGAAGACTCCAAGTCCAGTCGCTGGAGAAAAGGAGGAATCATCTTCGACTCGGAAGAGTCCTCAAGAGCTGCCTCTGGCCTGAGCCACCCTTCACCTGCCGAGGTCGATCGGGAGTGAGGGTAACTGACAGCCGAGCGGGTAGACCCTAAGCCGACCGAGAATCCTTGGTCGGAGCCCCAATTGGTGGCTGTGGAGGCGGAGGTTCCACCGAATCGTGGAGCAGCTGGTTTTGGCCGAACAACCGCCTGGGTATAGGCTCCTCTGATAAGTCGAGGGCTGTGTCGGCCGATCCGTGACACACTTAATGGCCGGGAAGGCGACGGGTCGGCTTATTCCGCCAGGAGGAGTTGTTAGAACATAAGGTCTCGCATCGCCGACGCACTTACGCCAAGCCTCCTCATCCGAGGAGGAGGACGAGACGAGCGGCGACGCCGCCACCGCGGTGCCGGAGACCGAGACCGCCTATGATGGTGGGATCGGCTGGACCGCTGGAAGAGGTCCGAGACCGAGTCCCGGAATTTCCGAGGTCGGTGCGGGAGGTGTCGGCCGGAACCGCATCCTTCGCTCGGATGGTGCATCCGAGGGCTCCGGAACCGGAGGCACAGGCGAGCCCATCGGATCTCAACCCTCCCGGGGAACCGGGAGAGGGGAATCCGCCGCTAAAGGCGACAGCCCGTCTAACGGGTCGAGAAAAATCTCGACTTCATCGGTGGGAGTCTCGTCAACTGACCTGGACGGGGACACCGTGAGGCCAGTGGGTCAGCCGAGCGGTCGACCAAGCCGACGGTCGACGGTCTGGGAGGGACCTTCCGCCTCCCAAGAGCGCCGACGGAGGGACTTCACCTTGTCCTCTTTTGGACCGAGAATAAGGTCCCGCTAACGAGGCCCTTCTCCTTTAGTGGAGAGGGACAGACAAAGCCCTTAAAAGAAGCCGCGTAAGAAGAGCCCAGAGAGCGGGGATAAATGCCACGGCCGAGGAAGATCATGCCCGCGTCAGCTCCTCTTCGAGGGCTTACCATCCGCCGAGCTGATCTGCCGAAGCCCGCCGCCCAGGACACCGCCAACCGGGCCTCCTTGACTTCACCGGAGGGAAACGCTTTCCGGGACGGCCCAGATGTAATCGGGCAGCTGTCTTCGAGGACGAGGCCGGTAGCGATGAGCACAGGCCTAAGCCCGCGGGTCGTGGCTCAAGGCCTAAGCAGTAGACACACGTGGAGTGTGGATCCGTCCGAGACATCTTCTGCCCGCATGGCATCTCCGAAACTGGGAGTCGATTTGTCCATCGCAGCGCGAGGGATAGAGACTGAAGTCTTTGCAAAATTTTATTTTTAAATCGCAACGGAGAAATAGGAACCAGTCCCAAACAGAGCGTTAAGGAGGAACCTGAGCTCCAAGCGGCAGAAAGATCTGGCGCCATGGGGCGGAGCCGAGAGTTATACCACCCGGTTGGGTGGGAGGAGCAAGCTTGAAGACCTTCCGGCAAGATTTAAAGCGGCAAGGATACCTGCCAATGAGTGTGGATGAACAACATATCCATGTCCCTAGAAAGTATGCCTTTTTGCAGATGACACAAAGATCTGCAACAGGCCGGCCCGGTGGCGCCGAGGGTTGAGGCGCTGGACGCCACACCTCGTTCCACACCGCCACCCGGTTCGGAGCCGGACTCGGGTAGTCGGGTCGGCCGGGGAGATAGGCTTGAGCGTCCGACGACAGCTTCCGCCTGCCCGGAGGGATTCGGCCACAGCCCGGCATTTGCATGACCCCGAGTGGAGGCTCGAGGAAGTGCAAGCCCCTCTAGGGATTGGCTGGTTGGCCGTTGAGCAGTACGGACGTCGACGCACGCGTCATGATGTCAGGTAGGGTCGCTGACTGCTCGGGAGGGAGAAACGAGAAAGAGCCTGCCTCGTCCGGGAAGATGTGGGACCCAGGACGTGCCCATGATGTGTGCCCGCATCGCCCAGCAGTCCACAAGGCCGACGTAAATGTGTTACAGGGTTAGATCCCCCACCTTGTCCCTACCCGGGGGGTAAACCGCGGCTCCATGGGGACTTGTGGTCGGTGTGGGCAGGGTTCCGGGTAGTGGGATGTCCGTGGGTCATCGCTGAAGGGTCGGAGGAGGCAGGCTGTGAGGAGGATAAAGTGCGATTCCAAAAAAAAAAAAAAAAAAGATCTGCAACAGGCTTGATACACAAGGAGGCGTGGAAAGGGTGAAAAGGGACTTGGCAAGGTTGGAGGAATGGTCAGAAGTATGGCAGCTAGGATTCAATGTAAAGAAGTGCAAATAATGCACCTGGGAAACAAGAACCCAGGGAAGAATACACAATGGGTGGGGAGGTAGTAATAACAACAAAAAGGAAAGGGACCTGGGGTAATCACATCAGATGGCCTTAAGGTTAGCAAGCAATGTGAGAAGGCAGAAGGGAGGGCTGGGGTATACTGGAATGTATAGGAGAGGCATCAGCAGAGAAAACAGGAAGTTGTTATCCCTCTGTACAGACAGTTGGTGAGACCCCATCTAGAACATCAAGGCCCAGTTCTGGAGACCCCATCTCCGCAAGGACATAGACAGGATAGAGGCAGTCCAGAGGAGGATAACTAAAATGGTGCAGGGTCTGCAAGAGAAGCCGTATGAGGAGAGACTAAAGGAGCTTAATATGTATACCCTTGAGGAAAGAAGGGAGAGGTGGGACATGATAGAAACTTTTAAGTACCTCAGTGGAATCAACAAAGTCCAAGAGTGTAGCATCTTTCAGAAAAAGACGTGCAAGAACAAGGAGACACAATTTAAAGATAGAAGTGGGGCAGTTCAGGGGCAATGTGAGGAAGTATTTCACAGAGAGGGTAGTGGATGCATGGAACAGCCTTCCTGAGGAGGTTGTGGGGTCTAAAACTGTGGGAGAATTCAAGAATGTATGGGACAGACATAAGGCAATTCTTGTGGGGGGTAGGAAGAAATAGGCTGTTGGCTAACTAGGATCTGCGGCCTATCATGTAGGTAGGGAAATGGGCAGACTAGATGGGCCAAGCTGTCCTTATCTGCCATCAAAGTCTATGTTTCTATGTTTCCATTGAAGCCTCTCCTCATCCGAGGAGGATGAACAACAGAGTCGGCATTTTGGCCTGTTGGTTGAAGGAGTCAAAGACCTCGAACTCTGGGGTGACCGACTGGGTCGATCAGAAGGCACCTGGGGACACCGGTGGTTCTTCCTGGTCCAGTTCCTCGATGGGGTTCCCAGCGACCCGGGTCTCCTCATCGGGGAGAGGCAGGACTGGGGTCTTGAATAAGGAGCAGTCGGCCTCAACAAGCGACAATGGTTCGACTGAGTCAAGGATGACCTCGACGATCGTCATCCGTCTGAGTCAGCTGGCATGACAGTGGGACTGTGAAACCAGCGGCCAAGGCAGCAACCTCGACCAAAGTCGAGATTGGTGAATCCTGGGACAGACATCTCACAATCCCAGGAGCGTCGCTGGTGAGACGAATATTCTCTTGGTTCCTTGTCCTTTTTATGGGACCGAGAAACATGTGTGCCTGAAGGCCCGTCGCCCTTGGTGGGAAGGGATTAGCACATCTCCCGAAAGGAACCGGAGAAGGCAGAGCCCAAATTGAGCGGAACAAAAAAAAAAAAAGGACTTTGAGGACCGATCCGCAGCCTGAGCCGCCTCTTCCTCAAAAGCCTTCATTTGTTCGAGCGGCTTGTCGCACCTCGCAGTCGCGGAGACCGCCCATCGGGCTTCCTTAGATTTGACTGGTGGGTTCCGTTTCTGCGGTCTGCCCAATTTTAACCATGCGAGATAACTGTCCAGGACGTTCGGGTGGAATGCGCAACACAAATCACAGGCCTGGGTGTCATGGCCAACACCCAGGCAATATAAGCATGTGGCATGCGGGTCTGTACGACACATCTTTTGCCCGCACGGACAGCAGTGGAAACTGGGAGAAGACTTGTCTTCCATCGCGGTCGAGAGTGGGTGGGTAGGAGGAGCCAGCTTCAAGACCTTCCGGCAAGATTCTTAAAGGGAAAGGACATGCCAAACACTGTGGATAGAACATCATATCCACAATCCTAGAAATAACGTTTTCCATGAAAAAAGCATAAGCCACAACTTAGTGATGGCTCAAAAGGAGCCAACGTAAGTTTTTCAAAAATTCAGGTCCCAAGGTGGGACCAGATTACAAATGGGAGGTTCCATGTGCAAAACACCCCTCAGAAAAGGCATGGGAGACCTCCAGTTGGGCAATCATATGCCCATTAATAGGGGCATGGACAGCTGATATAGCTGCCAGATGCACCTTCAATGAGGAATACTGCAGACCAGAATCTGACAGTGACAGTAAGTATTCCAACACCTCATTTACTCGACAGGTGATTGGGTCTGCATGGCTGGACATGGTCCACAAAGTGGAACGCTTCCACTACAAATCGTATGTATGTCTGGTGGAAGGCCGTCTGGCTGTAACTAGCACATCACCCACATTAGGTGCCATACCTACCGTAATTTTAAATCTTCCCTTGTATCTTTACTATTCATTACTGATGGGTGTAAGCCAGAGGCGCGCACCTGCCCGGGAGCTTTTTAAGGGAGGAGTCGGCCCCGACGGCACTGCCCACAAGGCCAACACACTGCACGGTGCTCAAGGGCTGGCAGTTAGGCTCCGCTGAGTCCTCCTCCACCACCCCAGTTCTGTTCTGCCAGAGAGAAGGAGAAAAAAAAAAAAGGAGAGAGAAATGTGTTAAGATGAGGTAAGGGAGCCGATGGATAGGAAAGGAAAGGATATAAACTGAAAAAGCAATAAGCCGGCCAGAGGAGAAAGGAATTTCACTATCTGGATCTTAGGGGCACCAGTTCCTGGGCGGCAGCACAGGAAAGAAGAGAAAGAGGGAAACAAATGAGAAAAAGAGAAAAAATAGGAGATAGAGGAGGAGAAGGTGAGAGACCTCCGCTATGCTTAGCCAGACTATTGGCTTATGCTTATTCTCAAAACCTGGAACGTATGAAGACACAAGAGTAAGGATCCTGTCAGGCTTCAGGAACTATTGGACATGGGTCCAAAAGAAAAAAACTACTCACCATAGTAATGTTGTTTCTTCTAATGGAGTCTTGCTGTATTCTGACTATGTAGTTAGCCCCAGCACTTGAACTGCTCTGGAGAGTAAAGGGTTAACTCCATGCCAAGGCATAGAACGTTGGGCTCGAGTTTGGTTTTCAAACCTCTGTGGTACTCTGAAGTGTAACTGTCAGATTCTTACGAGCGCTATACTAAGTAATAAAGTAGAAATTGTTTTTTTTGTTTTTTTTAATTTTTTGTGCCAAAGGGCAATGAAACTGAACTTTACAGTCAAGACACTCAAGTCGAGAACCCCAAAAAGAATCTAAGTAGGTAAAGAAACAACCAAAATATTCATAGTAAAAACTAGAAAAACCCTTAAGATAAGGTATGCCAAGTACACCTCTGGGGTGCAGCACTGTGCCTGCCAAACCACATCCCAAATCTACTAGGTTCCAGGAGGTGGGGGGGTGGTCAGAATACAGCAAGACTCCATTACAAGAAACATTACTATGGTAATTTTTTCTTCAAACATGAAGTCTTGCTGTATTTTGAGTATATACAGACTACCAAGCAGTACCCCCTTGGAGGAGGGAGTTACAGAACCTATTTTGGGAACAGGTTCTGCAGCACAGCTGTGCCAAACCATGCATCACTTCTTGACTGAACGTCAAGACAGCAGTGCTTCAGTAAATGTGTGAACAGCTTTCCAGGTGGCTGCTTTACAGATTATTTTCCACTATAGGTATATCTCTCTAGCTGCTGTGACCGAAGCAGCTGTACCTCTGGTGGAGTGAGCACTCAGGCCTGAGGGAGGCTCTTTCCCAAGCTTTGAATAGCAGAACTGGATACAGGAGACGATCCACCTGGCAATGGTTCTCTTGGTGGCAGGTTTACCCCTTCCCACTTCTCCATAAGTGATAAACAACTGAGAACAGTCATTTCTATGGGCCTTAGTGAGTTCCACATAGTAACAAAGAGCCCTTTTCACATCAAGACTGTGTAATAATCTCTCCCCAGAGGAAGAATGGTCAGTGAAAAATACAGGCAATGACAGAGATTCAAATGAAAGTCTGATACCACCTTGGGAAGAAACTTTCTGATGGTTCGAATCCCTGTGAAATGAAATGAAGTCAGGTTCCACTGATAAAGCCTGTAATTCACTGATTCTCCTGGCAGAGGTAATGGCTACCAGGAATTCAGTTTTCCAAGTCAAGTACTTCAGCTCAGCTGAGGATAGAGCATCAAAAGGGGGCTGCATAAGCTGTGCAATACAGATAGTCAGATCCCAAGGAGTAGGTTCCTGTAAGGGAAGATTAATATGTACTAAACCTTTGAAAAATTTCTTGAAAACTGGATGAGATGCTAGGGAAGAGCCCTTCCCAGCAGAAAGGAAGGCAGAAATAGCTGCCAAATGTACCTTGAGAGTAGTGGGCCTGAGGCCTAAACTGTTAGGATGCACTAAATAATCTAATGCAGTTGCAATATCAGCTAACTCTGACTGGATATGCCTCTGAGAATACAAAAACCCAAATCTCTTCCATTTGGAGTTGTAAGTCTTTCTAGTAGCAGGTTTCCCACTAAACTTTAAAATGTCCAAGACTGACTGGGAAAGATGCAGGCTTGCATATTCTAGCTCTTCAAGAGCCAGGCTTTGAGTCTGAAGGTTGGGATACAGAATCCTCCCCTGTAGGATACTGAACTGTCTGTGAAGAGACAGAGGCATTGTCACTGACATTGACAACAGTAGTGGGTACCAAGGCTGTCTGACCCAGTCTGGAGCCACCAGAATCGCCTTGTAAGGCTGAGACCTGATCTTGATCAGGACCCTGAATATCAGAGGAAAAGAAGGAAATGTATACAGAAACCTGCTTGTCCAGTTCAACAAGAGGGCATCCTGAGGGACTGGGTTCAGAAGAGGTGGTCTGCAGCAGAAGAGAGGATGTTGGTGATTGTCCGGAGCTGCAAAGAAATCCATCTCTGGAGTGCCCCACCTCTTGAAAATGACCTGAAGAATAAGAGGTTCAGGGTCCATTCATGGTGACCCTGAGAAATCCTGCTGAGAGCATCGGCTAAAATTTTCTTTCCCTGGAAGATGCACAGCCATCAGTGAAGCATGAAGGGAATAAGCTAGAGACCATATTTCCATGGACTCTGTGCACAAGGCCAAGGAGCGAGTGCCTCCCTGCTTGCTGATGTACCACATAGTTGTGGTATTGTCTGTCCTGATTTGCACCACTTTCCCTTGACAAGAGGTTGAGAATGTCTGAAGTGCTAGAAAAACAGCTCTGAGTTCGAAGAAATTTATGTGTAGAAGAGACTCTCGATGAGACCAGGTTCCCTGAGCTGAAAGCTGGTCCAGGTGGGCACCCCAACCCATTAAAGAGGAATCTGTGTTGAGAATCACTGAAGGAGCCTGACTGAGAAGGGAACACCTTGTTGAAAACTGTACTCCTCCAGCCACCACTGGAGGGCCTGAACTAGAGTTTAAGACACGAACCAACTGGAGAGAGGGTATTTTTTCTGAGATGAAACTGAATCTCTCATCTGAAACCTTGCTCCATGGACACTGCTGTTGAGGCTGCCATACGTCCCAGCAACTGTAGAAAGTGTCTGGCTGGACGAGATACTAGAGGATGAAAAGAGGAAGCGAGAGTGACAAGGGACCGTACCCTTGGAAGGAGAAATGCCCTTGCCTGGATAGTGTCCATCTCCAACTCTATGAAAGTGAGGAGCTGAGCTGGTTCCAGAACAGACTTTTCTAGGTTCAGAATGAATCCCAAGGGGTCTAGAAGCTTTTGAGGGCTGACTTGCCTTGGTCTGAGGGCTGACTTGCCTTGGTCTGAGGACTGACCCACAATGAGCCAGTCGTCCAGGTATGGGAACAGAAGGATACCCTGTCTCCTGAAGAATGCCACCATTACTGCTAGACACTTGGTGAACACCCTTGGAGCAGGTATTAGGCCGAAAGGCATAGCTCTAAAATGGTAATGGCCTGAGGGCAACTTGAACCTGAGGTACTTTCTGTGGGAATGTCTGATTAGTATGTGGAAGTAGGCATCCTTGAGATCCAGGGAGGCTAGCCAGTCTCCTGGTCTCAGAGAGCGAAGAATTACTCCCAGAGTCACCATCTTAAATTTTGGTCTTGTTAAGAGTTTGTTCAAGTATCTTAACTCTAGGATGGGTCGCCACTCCCGTCTTTTTTGGGGGTAAGGAAGTATCTGGAATACAGTCCTTTTCCCCTGTGACAAGTAGGTATCTTCTCTACTGCCTGGAGGAGGAGTAGAGAGGTGACGTCTGCCTTTAGGGCCCTTGTTTCCAAGGGAGAGGGAGAGCTGAAAAACTTCTGTCATTTTTGGGAACCTTTTGAAACTGAGAACAAGTCCCTGGCTCACTACTTCTAGGACCCATTTGTCTGAAGTAATAGACTTCCAGGTCTGGAAGTAGTGAGCCAGTCTGCCCCCTACTGGAACTGGGGAGGCGACCCTGACTGACACCTCAGGGTGTCTGTCTGGCAGGGGGCTTAGACTGCGTTGATGATTGGGTCCTGGCCATCTCACGTCTTCCTCTTTCCCTAAAGAACCCCCTCTGCTGGAAAGAGGAGGAGGAGGCCCGAGCTTGGTAAAAAGGCTGGTGAAAAGACATGCCCCTGCCAGCTCTAAATTGCTGACTTTGAGAGGTGGCCTGCTTTTCTTTGGCTGCAGTACTCCTGTGGGTGGTCCTTTATTCATCTATCTTCTTCATGTAATTCTCCATTTGCTCCCTAAACACAGAATTACCAGTTACAGGAAAAATTCATGGCCTTAGTCTGGGTATCCTGTGAAAGACTGGTACACTCAAGCCAAGCAAACCTTCTCATGGAGACAGATGTAGCCATGACCCAGGAATGTACATCATTTGAGTCTACAGCAGCATGGAATTGTACTTTGGATGCCTCTATACCATCAACAGCCACCTGCTCCAGCTCCTTGGCTAGCTGGGAAGGGGCATTCTTAGCCAGCTTCAGAACCGTATCCCACATAGATTTCTGCTACCTGGCTGTAAGTGCCATGTAATTTGATTGCCAGAGTCCCAAAGAGGATGCCAAGTACTGTTTCTTTGCCATGGCATCCACTTTCCTGGAATCCTTATCTGGACTGCGAGATGCCAGGGGGATGTTAGCGTTGTCACAGGCTGCAATGAGTCTAAAAGAATTCCATACCAGGACCTGATGAAGCATACCTCCTGCCCATTCTTTTATCCACAGGAGGGATAACTGTGGGAGACTGCATAATTTTTTGTGTCCGTTTCCTTAGGATTTATGTAAAGGGATAGACAATCTCTCTCTGACTCTGGAACATCCATCATCTCCACATAATCAGGCTCCTCCTGATCCTGATCAGCCTCTTCCATAGGAAGCTGAAGAGTCTCAGCCACTTTCTTGTAAAACAAGAAATGCAAAGGCAACTAAGAAAGCCTGGGAGGAGAAACACTGGAAGGCTCGTCTGGGGAGATGTCAGGCTCTACTGGCTCATCTAGGCCTTCAAACTCACCATCATAATCTTCTTCCTCCTCCCAATCGACCTCATAGAATGCTTCAGGATCGATATTAGAAGCAAATATTTCCGACCAAACCGACCGCCTTTGAACAGATGTCTGTCTGGTCAGAACCAGACAAAGCGACTGGACTACTGTAATCGCTTTCGCCATTTCTTCAGCGGTCGGAACATGGGGAGTAGGATCCGAAGCGGCTGAATTGCATTTTCTTTTTGACAGAACAGACTCCGCAGAGTCGGCTCTCCTTTTGCCCAAAGAGGTATCGCCCAGGTCAGTAGGCATCTCTTCAGGTTCGGTCGCAACCGAACTGGGCTGGCTATCCAGGTCAGCGGACTTCTCGGCCTCCCTTTCCTTTAGCCTACTTAAATGTTTTTCCAAAGTGGCTTTGGGAAAGATTTTACAAATTTGGCAGTCTTCCTTGAGGTGGCCAAACCCCAGACAACACACACAGACGAGGTGGGAATCAGCCTAGCAAAGGCCTCCCCACACTTGGTACAATGCTGAAACCCAGTGGGACCGGTTTTCTTTTGGGGTTTCTAAGACAAGCTGGATTCAAAAAGTTACCCTTCACAGCATTAAGCCAGGTAACACCCACTTATCGGTTCCAACCGTGTCACGGGTCGGTTAAAAAATTCCTATTAAACACCAGATTTTTTTTTTTTTTTTAAGGAACCGATAAGTACCGGAAACCACCAAAGAATTACATAAAATACACAGAAAATAAACAGTAATAGATTTCGGTTCCCAATTGGACCGACCAGGAAAGAACTGAAGAAAAACTTTCTAGCAATAAAACACTACCTACTAAACTACCACTTACTGTACCGTGACAGAGGTAAGAATACCGAAAAATAAGAAAGTGGTTGAATAAACAGACTATTTCAAACTTGTACCGAACCAAAGCATAGAAGGGATCTCCGGACCGACTTCACAGTTAGGCAGAGTAAGAAATCTGACGGTTACACTTCAGAGTACCACAGACAGAGGTTTGAAGACCGAGCTCGAGCTCAATGTTCTCTATGCCTTGGCATAGAGTTAACCCTTTACTCCCTGGAGCAGTTCAAGTGCTGGGGCTAACTGCATGCAGTCGGAATATAACAAGACTTCATGTTGTTTGAACAGGAGAGTTTGAGATGGTCTTGGATAATATAAAGCATGGTGCTGTCTGATGCCCCCTGCCCCTAAATCCGCATTCAGGATGAAAGTCCTGGAGCATGGCCCTCTCAAGCTTACCACCTGAGGGCTTAGCCAAAAAAGGGGGGGGGCCCTAATAGAGGTGGCAATGAATCACACAGGTCCATGCCAAGTCACGGAAGGGACCCCATTGTGTAACCCACCGAGAACCCCAGGGAGTTCCCTCCAAGGCCAGGGCGAAGATCCTACTCGCTACCCTCCTTAGGCTGGGTGCTCTGCGACTTTAGAGAAGGAAACAGAAGGCCCTGAGGCACCATGGGCACTCTGCCCCCAACTGGCCTCGAAGAGGGGGAGGACGAGCAGGGTGGAGGTGATGCCTAGAAGCGGAGGCCCAAGAGGGGAAGGTGGGCGGGAATCAGTAATTAATGGTGAAGATACAAGGGAATATAAAGAATTACGGTAGGTGCGCAATTTACATATCTTCCCCATTCATTATTGCTGGGTGAGTACCGAGCCCCCCCGAAGGGGACCTGGCACAGCCCTGAGGGAACAGCTTCCCTCAGCCTCCTGCGGGAGAAAAACGCTGAAGGGGGGACCCTTTTAGCCATAATAGGCCATACATGTTCTAAGGCTGTTCAGAGTGAGGAGGTGTCCCCCGTGTCTGGGGGGATGGAAGACACCCCTGCAAGTTTCTCCCTGCTCTGTGGGAAAAGAGACGGATCCCCGGAAGGCAGAGGAAATCACCCTACGCCTGGCCACGGGTGACAATCTTGATAGGCAAAGCTATGCCATACGACTAATGTATATCGCTATCCCTACCAGTCTGGAAGCCACCTCATTGGCATCATACAATGTCCTTGCTTGGTGCCTAGCAAGCTCCAGACCTTGTGCAGAGAGGGCAATGGCCTGTCTAGAGTCCTCAGAGTCGGGTAACAATGCAATGCTTTGACCACAAATGCCTGTTATAGGCAGTGTACTGGGCCTGATGTGATGTAATGCAGAGTATCACATGAGATGAAGAGAATACTCTTTTACACCACCAGTCGAACTCTGCAGAGTCCGAATCCGGTGGTCGGTCGTGTGCCAAAGAAGTGTCTAGGGCGTCAACCCCAAAGGTGGGTGAGGCAGAGAACCTAGGGACTCATGGAGTGCGCAATACCTCCCCTGCAGTCTGCTGGGGATGAGGCAGCTAGTGACTGCCAGTGTGGATCGACGCTTCCTGGAAAGGAACAGGCCAGGAAAGGACCACAAGGTGGTTCACACTGAATTCGCTCAAGAAGGAGCGTAGCTCCCACTCAGTATTGTGCATTACCACATGGGAAATATGGAGCTCCTGAACTAACCTCGAAAGGAATTGCTGATATTCAGTAAGAACAGTGTCAGAGGAGAGGTGGACGGAATGTTCCTCCTTCCTCAGAGGAGAATGTCGAGGTGCTTAGATGTTCAGAGTCCTCCTGCGGCGGTGGGGACAGACGGAAAAACTGCTCGTCCAAAGCACGGACACACCTAGGGAAGGCTGCCGCAGTAGCTCTGAACATCTCCCAGGTCAAGAGCCCCATAGGACCCACATGACCAGGGAGAGGAGGCAGTGTCTGCAAAGGGATTGGGGAAGGGTGCCTGACAAAGTGCCCAGCCTCTGAGACCTTGCAGTAGTACCTCCTGCACAGGGGGATCCGGTGGTTGACCCAGTCAGCAGATGCTGAAAACTTGAGAACAAATCCTGGCCGAGCCTTGAGGGGGAATTCTTCCCTGTGGTGCGACCGGGGTAGCATGGTTCCAGAAGGGCAAACCCCACCACCGCCAACCAAAGGCACCTCTGCAGTCTCAGCGAAGGAGAAACAGGGTTCGGCACTGCGGGTCGTCCCCAACCCCCGAAGGGTAGTGGACAAGGGCCCCTGCGTTTCACCCCGACCCCTCAGACTCAGGAGGCCACCCTCTTCCTCATGCCCAGTGCTAAGGGGCCCCCCCAAATCCCGATGGTCCCCCATCCCAGGCACAGCTGCCAGGGCAGCACCAGGAGTGGCAGGTGCCATGTTCCCAGAGGCGGGGACCATCACCCCAGCGGCCCCAGAACCATTATCCGCCTCTGCCCCTCCGATGTCGGAGTGGGGGCCCGAAGCCTCCGGGGCCACTGAGGGACTAGTACCAGAGCGCCTGGTGTCACGTCCAGGTGGACTCCCTCACTCAGAGGAATCGGGTCACCCATCCAGACTGGCCAGCAAGTCATCGTCCTCCATAGAGGAGGAGACCACGCACACTGCCAAACTGACGACCCTGGGAGCCCCCTGCCAATGGTGCCGCTGCAGAACGAAACACCACCTGTGGCGCCGACCCGATCAGCACCGTGAATGGCACTGGTATGTGAAACTGTGCTGGTGCCAAGTCCAGCAGTTGTGGGCTGCAACACCTGGGAAGCCTGCACCTCCGAGGAGGTGACTGCCGTAGCAGTGCTCACGACCTCCAGCACCACAGAACAACTCTCCTCTACAGCAAGGTTTGAATCAGAAGAGGTTTCCTCCTCACCGGCTCATAGACACGGTAGGGGACCAGGAAGCAGTGTCAAGAGTTCTAGCCAAGACATTCCTAAAACGACACCACCTTCCGAAAGTCGACGGGGCCCTGCTGACTTTAAATGTGCAGATTTCAAGTATGTGGTGGTCCATGCAGACGCAGGTGTTGCAGTTGTCCATGTCGTGGTTGGGACCCGGGTAGTGAAGGCAGACTTCACCCAGGTCCGAAACTGAGTAATGCTGGCCACAGGGGCATCGATGTATTGGGGCACGGCCCGCTTTGGATTTCTTCCTAGCCCTCGGACCAGACGTGACGCCGAAACAAACTCAAAAACTTCAGCAAAACAGACCCGGCAAAGTCGGTAAGAATTGCTAGGAAAATAAAATGAACGGGTTTACCAGGATGTGACAGCGCTGGGTGAGCAACTCAGAACCGAGAAGGAGGAATCGACGAACGGGAAAAAAAGGTGTTGAAAACTAAGGTGGCCTGATGCAACTTTTCTTATCACTCGTGCAGCAGGTGCTACCCCGACCACGGGAGAAACAGAACTGGGGTGGAGGAGGTATCAGTGGTGCCTAACAGCCAACACTCGAGCGCCACGCAGTGCATCGTCCTCGTGGGTGGAGCAGATCCCTGCCCCTCAAAAAAAAAAAAAAAAAAAAAAAAACTCCTAAGCAGGTGCGCACCGGCCACACCCAGCAATAATAAATGGCAAAGACTGATATGGGAAGGTCCTCATTTCAAAAGGGGCCTATATGCCTCACCAAACCCCAGGTGCTGGAGAAAAGAGCAGAAACAGTAGTTTTTACATTGTGTGGGGATGCAAAAAGGTCCCTCTCTGGATGGCCCCACCTTGGGAAGAAGCTGTGCCACTGAGGTCAGCATCAGTGCAACATAAAACGTATGTCAACATTTCTTGTGAGGGGGTGCTATTGTATTTAATACACATTTACATGTTTTATCGTACGCCAACTTGTGGCGTGTACAGTCCGAAGTGTAGCTGAGAGTTTCTCCTTTTTGAAATGGACAGAATGTTACAGGAAATCAAAGATTTCAGGAAAGAAATGCACTCCATAACTACAGCTTTAAGAATAGATGTCGACAAGTTTGAGCAGAGACAAGAAACCATGGAAGGCCTGCTAACTGACCCTGACCACCAAGTGGGCCTCACCGAGAGGGCAATCTTGCAACTTCACCATGCGGTCACCTCCCTTCAGGAATGAGCCGAGGATGCAGAAGCCGCAACCAAAGAAATAACATTCGGCTGTCAGGGAATGGAAGGTACCAATATTAACACTTTTCTGCAATCTCTGTTTTGAACAGTGCTCACCCTACCGACAATGCCACACTAGAAATTTGTACAGCTCACAGAACATTAGGCTCAAAACCAGCCCCAGAAGTCATTATTTACTCCATCCTGGTGCACATGCTGTGCTACCAGGAAAAAACCATACTGCACAGCCTGGAAAAGGGGAAGTAATATACAAAACCACAGATTGTACTTTGAGAATGATTATGCCCAGGAAATTATGACCGAACCCCGGGTATACATCTCCCTAATGTGAGCACTAAAGCAGGCAAAGCTTAAATTTCGTATGCCCTACCCTGCCAGAAGGGTCATCTTTTTTCCTGAGAGTACCGTCTCTTTAATTTGGCGGCAGAGGCGACTTAAGAAATGAAATGACGGAATACTGAGATGCCGGAGAAGCTCCAGGTCCCCAAACCCACCCTGGCTGGGAAGCTTTCACAGTGGATCTGGAATGAAGGACAGAGGGAAGCCAGACATTGCCAGGGATCAGATGCCTTACAAAATATCGTGGAGACTCTTAAAAGCCAGAAGCTACCTGTAGCACCTACCAGCCCATTACAGCCCAACACAGTAATTTTGGACCCGTTAAGATGAGCCTTATTGTTGGCACCCCCTTGTGGTGGTCTCCCCATGACTGAGCGGCATGACAATGTAAAGTCGCTTGATACACTACTGAGCAGCCATTCAGTAACTTCGGATACTGAACAGGGAATCAGATCGTGCAGTCAGGAGGAGATAAAGACAAAAAGAACTTGGAGATAGAAGATCTTCCACAAGTCTTCAAGGGCAAACGACTTGGCACCCAGCGGGACTCCAAGTGACTGCATCAGATAAGTACATTTATCGATTGCTTGTCTTGGGGGTTTATGACTTTAAAGTATTTTTTATTTTAGTCTTTGGTAACCGGGTAAGGCCCACTAGGCACAAGTGCCTGTTTTCAGGAGCGACCTGGGAGCACTGTATTACACTGAGGCAAACTGCTGAAGGGGGGAGGTTGAAGGGGGGATACGGGGAAGGACAGATTATTCAATTAGAGAATTTTCTCTTTTCTCTCCACCTCTATTGTGTTCAAAGGAGTTTTTTTCCTTTTTTTAAAGGGAAGCATGCAGATTATTAGCTAGATAATTACAGCAAGCAGCCCTTGATAGAGAGAGAGGAGAAGGGGGAGGAGGAAGGAAAATTAGGTGGGGTGGAAGAAGGATTCCCTAGGGGCTGGGGTACTACAAATTAGAGAAGTAAATACGGTAGGGAGGGGGAGAGCAGAACCCAGTGACAGCCTCAGAGACTATGTAGACAGAACAAATAAATAAAAACTATCTGAACTAAGGGCAGGGAAATGACAGGGATAGGGAAGTGCTATGGTAAGTGGATGGCTCTTCCACGTGCTTGGTCTTGTGAGTCTGCTGCTCTCTTGCAAGTTGCCGCAGGAAAGAAGAGGGCGCATGACGGGTCGAATGGAGGAGGAGTATTCCACGACGAACCACCTGCTAAGTACTAGAAGCTGGACAAGGCAACAAGCTGTCATGGTGGGTGGGGGCGCGTTATTGCCCAGCAGCCAGGAATATAATACTGCACAGAATAATGCAGAGGAGACATAACCCTGAAGAGGGGGGCAGCGAAGGAGTGGGGGAGGCTACAGAGATTGTTGGAACATGTAATGAAGACCAGAGACAGGGACAAATAAAGACAGCCAATCAGCAGCAAATGGGATAATGAAACAATGTATTATAAGAAATGTGACTGGGTTGGCCCGTTGACGCGGTAGTTGGATTTCTGCTTGCAATGCTGGCAACCAAGTTGGGAATGGACTCAGGTCAGAGAGGCCAGCTAGAGGCGGATTGAGCATCCCCAGACTGCTCTCCTTCTCCGGGGGAGGAAGAGTAGAGTATCCGATGCCTGAGGGACCCCTGGCGGAGGCTGGGGGAACCACAGGCGACAGGTGCCAACATGCAAGAGGGGCTGGGCAGACGCTGGATGTCGCTGCACGTCCCCATCCATGGAGCAGCCTAGAAAATAGCTGCCGGCCAACCCTTGACGAAGCCTGCCCTCTGCCTGAATCAGCTCTCTCAGGCCGGCTCCCTGATCTATCCTGTCAGAAGCGGCACTTTGGGCCAGTGCTGCAACCCCGCCCTGGGGGTTAAGACAGGGGATATCAGGGAGTCCCGGCCAATATGAAACTGTGGAAGTCGATGGGTCCATGACCAGGCTGAGGTACGTTGCCAAGGGCAGAAAAGGCAAAGTAAATAAAAAAAAGAAATGTGATTGGAAGAAACTAATGCTTTGATTTAATGCCTGCTCTAGACTATCCATGCTGGCGGTAGAATGACCCTCCCTTATGAGCAGCATGAAGTGACGGCTGGACTCCGGAGGAATGCTCCCCTGTAGTTCACGAAGGAAAAGTACTCTGAAGGAGTCGAGTGTAATCTTCATCCAGGTAAGGGTTTTCTTGTCAGCCTATGTTTAGAAGGGGGGAATGGGACTCCTAGGTAACTATACTCAGGCCACTGATTACCCCAGGGACCTGTCCCATGAGAGGGGCACCCACCTCTCCAGGAGGGTCCATAAAAAAGCGAGTAGAGGCCATCCAGTGGATGGAGGACTCAGGATGGTAAGAGACAGCTATAAGTGGGAGGTCACAAGGAATAAGGAGGGCATGGCTGATATAGAAACCCACTTTCTGAAACATCCTCACTGAAGATCTGTAGCAGATGGAACAAGGTGCAGTGATCAGGTTTCAGTGGAGGAGGTGGCAGGATTGACCTGTGCACGGTGGCAACCAGGTCTGGGGAAAAGGGGAATGATTGTAAGAACTCTCAGCTATTAAAACGGAGAGGAGATCAGCCTGGAAAGACAAAGGATACCCCACGTTGGGCCAATTAAGAGAGGGGTGAAGACTGTAACCTCCACCAGGGCAAACAATAGGAACCCCCACAAAACTGCCCTTTCAGAGTGGATCCTGAGGGGGAGCTCGAGACCAAGATCTCAGTCTACACTTTATAGGCACACAGAGAGGGCCCTTGGCTGAAGATTACCCTCTAAACAAGGTACAGCCTTGTCAGCAGGACCAGAAAGGTTCCAGCCAAAGTGGAAGTACAAGTTCAATTGAATTTATGGGTGACCATGTTGGCTCCTAACCTATTAGGTTATTAGTAGCCATCCTAGTTTGGCTGTTCAATTAGGCATTTTTAGACAAATTACCAGATATTAACAGAAAGTATACAACAGAGTAATTGTTAGGTGTGTGAAGTTATGTTCAATTTGTCCTAGTAAAGTACAGTTACATAACTTATCAATCAAATGTTATTTACAGTACGCTTTTCAGCATATCAAAGCGCAAATACAAACAGCATCTTACATAATAAATACAGACATAAAAATAATAAAAAGCAGCAATAAACCTATGCAAATGCTAATTTGAATAAATAACTCTTCAGGGACACCTTAAATGATTCCGTGGACAGGCACTCTCTAGTCTGACAAGGTAGAGAATTCCACAGGGTTGGGGCCATGAAAGAAAAAGCTCTGGCCCCAGATGACTGAAGACGAACCCTGGGAATCTCTAGCAATCCCTCATCAGCGGAGCGGAGTGGGCGGTAAGGTCGAAGGAGATCTTCCAAGTAGCCCGGTCCCTGACCATGTAGGGTCTTATATAGTCGTGGCCAAAAATATTGGCGCCCTTATAGTTTTTTCTGATAATGCACCATTCCTTCCAGAAAACTGTTGAAATTAAAAAAATATTTTGGTATCCACATATGTATTTCTTTGGTTTGCAGTGGAATAAAACACAAAAAGCAGAAGACTTTACTAAGTCTTAGCTTATGCCACACAGAAATCCTTAAATGGCCCGGACAAAATTATTGGCACCTTTTAGAAGTAGATTAGAAATAATTAGATTTCAAGCAGGTGATTCTCCTTCACTTTGGAACTGAACTCACCTGTGGTGAGTTGCAGGTGCCTGCAATATAAAAATCACTCATTCAACCAGTTTGAATAGAAAAAAGGACTCATTCTCCTGTTTTGTGTCACTGTGTGTACCGCAATGAGCATGGAGAAAAGAAAGACAGCCAGAGAATTGTCTGAGGTCGTCAGACAGAAGATTGTAGCCAAGCATGGACAATCTCAAGGCTACAAATCAATCTCCAGAGACCTTGATGTTCCTGTTTCCAACATACGTAATGTTATCAGGATGTTTAAGGCCCATGGCACTGTAGCCAACCTCCCTGGACGTGGCCGCAAGAGAAACTTGATTGAAGACTGCAGCGCAGGATTGTTCGAATGGTGGAGAATGCACCTCGATCAACTGCCAAACAGATTCAAGCTGACCTTCAGACACAAGGTACGACTGTTTCAACTCACACCATCCGTTGCCAACTCAATGAAAGGGGGTTATATGGTAGGAGGCCCAGGAGGACCCCACTGCTGAGAGAGAGACATAAGAAAGCCCAACTGGGGTTTGCCAAAACACACCTGAACAAGCCAAAATCCTTCTGGGAGAATGTCCTGTGCACAGATGAGACCAAATTAAGAGCTTTTTGGTAAAGCACATCTCTATGTTTACAGAAAACAAAATGAAGCCTTCAAAGAAAAGAACACCTTCCCTACAGTCAAACATGGAGGAGGTTCAGTGACGTTTTGGGGTTGCTGTGCTGCTTCTGGCACTGGGTGCCTTGAACGTGTGCATGGCATCATGAAATCTGGAGATTACCAGGCCATTTTGGAGCGCAATGTTGAACCCAGTGTCAGAAAGCTGGGTCTCCGTCGAAGGTCATGGGTCTTCCAGCAGGACAATGACCCCAACACACTTCAAAAAGCACCCAGGAATGGTTCAAGACAAGACGCTGGACTGTTCTGAAGTGGCCAGCAATGAGTCCAGACCTAAATCCCATTGAAAACCTGTGGGGAGATCTGAAAACAGCAATTGGGAGAAGGCACCCTTCAAATCTGGGAGAACTGGAGCAGTTTGCACAAGAACAGTGGGCCAAACTGCCAGTAGAGAGGTGCAGGAAGCTCATCCATGGCTACAGAAAGCGGTTGACTGCAGTTATTTTGACCAACGGCTGTGCTACCAAATATTAAGTCTAGGGTGTCAATTTTGTCAATGCCATTTCTTTTCATTTTCTGATTTAAAAGGATATATTAAATTCCGAATCAAAAACAAAGGTTCTGTAATATTAACAGAGAAATAAAGAATTGTGGAGACCAAATACTGTACTGTTAATTTCAACTTATGTTTAGGGAAATTGTGAGTTATTTGAAAAAGTGCAAGGGCGCCAACATTTTTGGCCACGACTGTAGGTCAGCAACACGACCTTGAAGGTGATTCTCCACCGCACCGGCAGCCAGTGCAGTTCGCGCAGCACAGGGGTGATGTGGCAGTACCGTAACAGTAGATCTTAGGTGTTCCTTCAGTAGGTCATTACATATGGGACTGGTGCCACCTAGCATCGGGCCGCCCACCCGACGTCACGTGACCGACGCCAGCGTGGTCAGAATAGTGGGCGGTCCCCATGCTCGCCCCTCCAGTCCTCCCACTGGAGCCAGGAAGAGGCCTCACTGTAGGAGTCAACAGGATTTGGAGTCCCTGTGTAAGAAATAAAATGAGGGAAAGGAGGGAGAGAAAATTAAATGACCTACTGAAAGAACTTCTCTCGAAGATCTACTGTTACAGTAAATTCCTATGTAACTCTACTATCTTACTTCGAGAGGGTTATTTCAGTAGGTCACTACATATAGGACTGAGTACCAAGCAGTCCCTCCAAAGAGAGATTGAGAGAAACAAGGGAGTAGAAAATAACTCCAACAAAACTGGGAACAAGAATGGACCCAGCCTAGGACAGAAGGCCCTGCAAGACAGCTAGGCCGAAGCCTGTCATCCATCTAGAAGCAATGTCCAGACTCTAGTGTTTAGTAAAGGTGTAGACAGAACTCAAAGTGGCTGCGGCGCAGATATCAGCCTCAGAGACGTTCTGCCAAAAAGCAACGGAAGCGGCCATGCCCCTAGTAGAATGACCTCTGATGAGACCAGGTAGAGGTTTGTCGTACTTTTGTTAACAATACCGAATACAGTTGCCTAACCAGCTGGAAAGGCATTGCTTTGAAACCGCTTTGCCCTTCGACCTAGGAGCAAAGGAAACAAAAAGCTGATTTCAGCTACGGATATCCTTTGTTCAGTGTGTGTAGCACCGAAGGATCCGATGGACATCCATGGTGTGCAGAAGTGCCTCACCTCTGTTCATAGGGGACGGAAAGTAAACAAAGCTCTACTGATTGGTTCAATGCGACTTCTAACACCACCTTGGGTAAAAACTTAGGATTTGTCCTGAGAACCACCCGGTCCTTGTGGAAAATATAAGGCTCTTTACAAACCACAGCGTGAAGCTCCGAAATCCTTAGAGGTGACGTAATAGCAACTAAAAATAACATCTTCCAGGAAAGTAAGCTTAAATCGCAGCTCATCGCTGGTTCAAATTTGGGGGGGGTGGGGAGTTAAGTTTCTCCAACACAAAGTTCAAATCTCAAGGTGGGGTTGGGCTGCGGATGGGGGGTTTCAGATGGAGGATCTTTTTCAGAAAGGTTTTTGAGTATTCCAACTGAGCCACGGGTTTACCATCCACCAGCTCATGGTATGCAGAAATTGCTGAAAGGTGGACCTTCAAGCAAGAATATGACAGACCAGAGTCTGACAGATGCAGGAGGTATTCCATGACTTGTGGGGCAGAACAAGAAAAGGAGTTCCAATTTTTGGAAGTCACCCAGATGGAAAAACGTTTCCATTTTATGGCGTAAGTGGAAAGAGTAGAGGGTTTTCTAGCCTCTAAAAGAATCTGAGCTACTCAAAGGGAGACCCCAAAGGAAACTGCTATGTCTGCAGGAGCCACGCATGAAGATGCAGAGTCCTGAGCCCCAGATGGACAAGACTACCTTGATCCTGAGTCAAGAGGTCGCGAGTCACTTGAAGTGGAACCGGTGGTTCCCTCATTAGCTGTTGTAGCAGCGGGAACCAAATTTGTCTCGGCCAAAGAGGGGCGATGAGGATCATCCTCGCCTTCTCTGCCTGAAGCTTGAGAAGGACCCTCTGGAGAATGGGAAACTGAAGGAAGGCGTACAAAAATATCCATGTCCAGGAGAGAGAGCACGCATCGTGCCAGAAAGCACCATGCCCTGGAACAAGCAAGCAAAAACTGGGCAGTTCTGTGTTGTACTGGGAGGTGAAAAGGTCGATTTCTGGATGCCCCCATCTTAGGAAGAGAGATTCTGCCACTTCCTGATTTAATTCCCATTCGTGAGTTAGGGTCCGAGACCTGCAGAGACTGTCTACCAGGACATTTTGAATGCTTGGAACATGCACGGCCATTAGGGCCAGATTGTGCTGGACTGCCCAGTTCCACACCCGCATCGCCTCCCTGCACAGGGGGTACGAACGAGTTCCTCCTTGTTTGTTGAGGTACCAAACTACCGACATATTGTCTGTTTGGACCAGCAGTGATCCTTTGGGAAGGAGGGCCTGGAAGGCGTACAAGACTGCCCTCATCTCCAGAACAATGATGAGTAATTATGCTTCCAAGCTGGACCACAGTCCTTGATTTTGGTGCTCCCCTAGATGTGCTCCCCATCCCATGTTTGATGCATCTGTAGTTAGGAATGCTAAGGGAGCCTGGCTCCTGAAAGGAAGACACAAGGAAAGGTTGCAGGGGTTCCTCCACCACATCAATTGTTTCTGAACTGCTGAAGAGACTAGGAATGGATGGTCTAGGTCATCCAGGAGTTGGTCTCACTGCACCCGCAAGGACCACTGAATGACTCAAGTGGAGCCTCACCAGGGGAATGGTAGTGATGGAGGCTGCCATCAGGCCAAGAAGGCGGAGGACCTCCCGGGCCAGGATGGTCCTGGATGAAGCCACCAAAGAAGCCTGATGGACCAGAGTCTCCGTCCTGTCTGGAAGAAGGAAGGCTCTGCATTGGACCGTATCCAAAACTGCCCCGATGAATTGTAGTCTCTGGGACGGGGTCATGGATGACTTGGGAATATTGACAGTAATACCCAGTTTGCCAAAGAGGTCCAGAGTAAAGGACAGAACCTCCAGTAAGGAGTCCCTTGAAGGGGCAGAGATCAGCCAATTGTCCAAGTAAGGGAAAACTGCAATACCTTGGCAGCGCAAAAAGGCCGCCACCACCGCCAGGCACTTGGTAAACACTCAAGGTGCTGAGGATAGACCAGAGGGGAGGGCTCAAAACTGGAAGTGCTCCCCTTGGAAAAGGAACCGCAGGAATTGGCAGTGGTGGGGATGACTGGGATGTGCAGGTAAGCATCCTGCATGTCCAGAGCGCATAACCAATGATTCTCCAAAAGGAGTGGAAGAACGTTCTGAAGCGTTAGCATCCGGAACGTTTTGTACTTAACGAACGGATTGAAACTGCTCAAGTCGAGAATGGGTCTCAAGTCTCCAGTCTTTTTTGGAACCATGAAAAACACGGGAGTAAAACCCCTTGCCCTTTTCCCCGGAGGGGAATGCACTCTATTGCTTCCTTGAGCAAAAGGCTTTGAATTTCTTCCTGAATGAGATTAGCCTGATCCCTGGAGTACGAAGACCTTTTTGGCGGAGATTCTGGGGGAATTTCCAGAAACTCTATAGTGTGTCCGACGGACACTAGTTGCAGGACCCATGAATCTGAGGTTATTGCCTGCCATTCCTGTGCATAGTGGGCGAACCCCACTCAACTGCTCCTCATCGTGAGATGGAGAAGAGAGTGGGGATAGGGAGTCAGGAAGGGGCAGGGCGTTCAGGGGGAGGGCCTCCTGAACACATCTGGTTTTTGAAGGTAGGAGGAGTGGCGGAACCCGTGGCCTTGCATTTGCCCTGGCGTCGAGCCGGGGCCGGCTTCCTCTGCCTCCAGGTCCTTTTCCAAAAGGAGGGCTGCTGCTGTTGAGTGCCTGATTGGTACATGGACCTCACTGATCTGAGGGCAAGGCCTCTGTCATGGAGATCAGTAATATCTTTGGTGTCCCCACCAAAAAGCACCGAGCCCCAGAAGAAGGCATCCTGAATCGCAGACTGTACCTCGTTAGCGAGGCCAGAGATGCGAAGCCAGGAATGCCGTCTTAAGGAGACGGCAGTCGCCAAGGCGCGAGCTACAGAATCGACAAAGTCTTATGTAGCCCGCAAGGCATGCCTACAGGAGAAGCGAGAGGCGCGAAGATCCTTGGCAAGTTCCTCCTTGAGGCTTGAGGGGTCCATCGCTTGGACTCTGGCCTCTAACCTGGCCAAGGTAGCCTTTTGGTATGACACCATGTGGGCCACATAGTTAAGGGACCAAAGCACACATGTGGCCGAAGAATAAACCTCGCTGCCAAACTGGTCCATCTGTCTCAACTCTTTGGAGGAGCGGTGCTCATGTTCTTGGGTGTAGACGAGCGATCACGAGCAGCTGAAATAATGACAGAGTCCACCTTGGGATGCGTCCTGAGAAAGGGAGCATCCTTCGGTGCCCGGCACACACCGTTCGCCCTCTTGGGGACAGCCGGGAGAGAATGAGGCATCTACCAGAACGCAGAGGCGAGGTCCTGGTGATGCCCGATCAAAGGAGGAATCGGGACCGGGCACACAGACTAAGTCCAGGTATTCAGCTAGTCTCATGGGGTCCTGATACTCCCGACTCCCAGTCGAAAAAATCTTTCATGGACCTCAACAGGTCCGAAAAGGCAGGGTCCTCTGGGTGGGTGGGGTGGGGGGAGACGACTTGGGGAAACCTTGTCCTTCAACCCTCTCATTCTTCCAAGACATCCTCTGCCGACTCGTCAGCATCCTCGTCACCATCATCCGCCCCCTCATCTGGGAGACCACGAATGTCCGGAAGAATGATGGTTTGACGTGCTGTCCCCAAGACATGGACTGTGGAAGGAGAGGAGCTCTTTGGGAACAGAGATCTGGAAGAGTGTGGAAGTGAGAACATCCTCTCCAGATCTGAGACCAACTTCGAGCACGCCCCCTCGTCACGAAGACTGGATTAAGGTCTTGAAGTCCGGCGTAGCCAGAGGCAGTGGAGGGGGAGGTTGAGGAGGTGGTGGAATTACTGGTGGAGGGGGTTAATGATACCCCTGGAAGTGGTAACCCTGGTAGGGATTGTACCCAGGGTAATACTGCCCCAAGGAACTCCAATCAGGACGACAAACCAGCCGGGTAGTGATCCCAAGGATACCTCAGTTGGTAATGAGGAACAGTTCGGGGTCTGGAAAAATTCCCAATTGTCTGGGGGTCTGACGGAGGGGGGATCCATGTCAGACCCGCCGTTGTATAAAATCGGTGGCTGATCCAGCGTCGGGATAGCCAACGTCAGGGGTACAGATGTCTGGACCGGTACCACCTGATCTGGTGGCGGAAGGGGATCTGGCGTCAGAGGGGCCAGATGAAGGGACCATGTCTAGCGCTGGAGCCAAAGGCTCGGGCAGACCACTGGGCCCAGGCTGAAGAATAGTTGCTGGAGGTTCTGGCGTAAGGTTGGGAGTTGCCGGGTCAGACAGTGGGATTGGGATATTCGCCGGATCTGAAGGGATCCCACCCGGAAAGAGGAGGAAGGCCGAGCCTCCACCGTAAGAACTGACGGTCGAGGAGGAGCAGCCTTCTTCCCCGTGACCCTGTCGGGGAAGCATGGGACAGACCCTGAGGAATGGTCTTCAACGTTGAGGGGTTCCTCTCTGTCCTCACCTGAGAAGGGGAGGGTACTGGTGGGGGAGAAGGGGGTGAGAAAGGCAGTCTCCCCCTGGTTCTGCCGGGTGTGGCAAGGTTAGGCCCCAACGGGAGAACCACGTCTGGGCGACCGTCAGAGACAGGCGTCTTAGCAGACTGAGCCGGGCGGGAGGGGGAGGAGCCCCCAGCTGACTTATCGGCTGTTGCTGGGTGGGTCCTCAAGGCATGGGGAGCAGATTTACCGGCAGCCGGTCAGTCCCCGGAGGAGCTGGGGGCTGACATAACGGCCGTGGTGGTGCAGCCGGAGGAGCAGACAGATGACTGACCCACAGAAGATTTATCAGACTTACTGTCCAAAGTCTTCTTAGGCGGCAGCTATAAGGCAGCCTTGCTCGTCGAAGGCCTTGAGGCCTCAGGCTAGGCCTCCATGGAGCGCTCCCGAGGTTTCTCCTTGTGGTGTTTCTTGAAGGGAGAAAATTTTTCTGAAGAGAACTCGCAGATCCGGTCCATTTGCTTTTCAAGAGAAGCAAGATAGACTTTTAAAAGGTGGGCCTCCAAAGCCTGCTGACTGCTTTTTGGTGGCCAGACTGAATGTTTGGCACTCTGAGCAGGATGCGACAGGGTGGTCTGGGCCCAGAGAAATCATGCACTTCTTGGGTGAAGGCGTGCAAAAATTTTTTAAAATGTAAGCGAGAAAAAAAAAAAAAAAAGAAAAAGAAAAAGAACTATCTGACGATGTTCGCTATTGAAGTCTGCTATCAGCACAGACATGAGGCATTAAGCGGAAAGAATTGGAGGGCAGGGCGGGGACCTCCCACTATACGGCCATGGACGGTGGTCACATGACATTGGGTGGTGGTCCCCGCCAGGATTGCTAGAAAAGCCTGCCGTGCGGCCAGACGCCAGGTGGTGCCAGTTCCATATGTAATGACCTACTGAAGGAACCCTCACGAAGTAAGATCAGTCGATTTGTTCTCAAAGAAGTGCCTGGTTTGAGGGGGCAGGGGGACCATCTGACAGTAGTACTTCATAGCTTGATACAGAACATGCCCCTAGTAGCTTATGGATGACAATGCGACAGCTTCTGTCACTAAATGTCAATGGACTCTCATCGACAATTAAAAGATCAAGAATAATGTCATAACTAGGGAAGATTAAAGCGGACATAGTATTTTTACAAGAGATGCTTATGTCAAAACTAGAACATAGGAAGTTAAAGGGATTTGGAACGGGGCAGGTGTATGCTTCCTCAAAGAATGGTAGGAAGAGTGGGGTGGCGATCCTTATACCCAAGCACACCCCTTTTGCCGCACAAAATACATGAGCTGACCCCGAGGGAAGACTGGTGGTGGTCAGAGGCAGTATTAATACTATAGAGGTGACCCTGGCCAACGTACATTTTCCTGCAGGCTTAGACACCCCCCAACTGAAGGTCCTGCTTGACAAAGTAGTGCAGCTGTCTAAGGGAACCCCGATGCTGGCAGGGGAGTTCAACATCACGCAAGACTCTGGTTGGGACTCCTCAAATCCAAGGGCCCCATGACAAACCTCAGCCCAGAATTTTTGGACCATTTATTAGGGAGGTGGGCTGGGAAGACATGTGGAGACACATGAACCCGTCATGGAACTACATGCACCACTATGCAGTACACCAGACCTACTCCAGAATAAGATCATTGCTTTACACAGATGGAACATTTGCAGTGGCTGGTGGACTCCTCAATAGAGGATACAATTCACTCAGATCAAGTCCCGGTGATTATCAAATGGGCCCTGGGACTCCAAAAACGCAACATGTTTTGGAGACAAAATCCTTATTTAAAATCACAACCCTTCAAAGATTTCTTGTCAGATAAGCTGGAGGAACTACAAAAAATAACTCTTCCGAAGACACAAGTTCAGGGATACAATGGGACACACTGAAAACAGTACTCCGTGGACATATTATCCAATATACAGCAAGGCAAGCACGAGTGCGGAAGGAAAAACAGAGGGCTCTGGAGGAGACTATTTTTTACAAATGGCACATAAACAGGAAGTCTATTCGATCCTGCCACAACTTCAAAAAACAGGAACAGAATTAGACAATCTAATAAAACAAAACACTGAAATAGCCCTTACACATCTACGACAGAAGTACTATGAAGTAGGTCTCAGAGCCATCCGCCTACTGGCATACCAGCGGTGTAAACAGAAGAGCTCGACAATAGCAACCCTACTACACCCCACCGAGGGACCCCTCTTACAAAACGATATGACATCACAAAGGGTTTCAGTGCTTACTACTCTAAACTTTATACTCCAGAATCGACCCTTTCCCAAACGATGTTAATGAATACTCAAGGATGCTTACACTTCCCAGATTAACTCAGGAGCAAGGTGAGCAGTTGAAACTACCCATTACCACAATGGAGGTGGCAGCAGCCCTGGCGAGAGCCAAAACAATGAAATCCCTGGGACTGGACGGATATGTGGCAGAATTCTATAAAACTATGTAAACATAGCTCATCCCTGAGCTGGTCACAGTATTCAATTCAGTCCTGGAGAGAGAGAGATTGTTCCTCCATCATGGTCATATGCCTCAATAACAGTCCTCTTAAAGCTGGGTAAAAACCCACAACATAGTTCAAACTGTCATGGTCCTTATGTGGACTATAAATTATTTTTGTGGATCCTCATGCATAGACTGGATACCTTCCTCCCACATCTCATAGGCACAGACCAGACTGGATCTGTACAATCCAGAACCATCACCGACATTAAATGGGCATTGTATGTCATCCATGAATTAGAGTCCAGTAAAACATCCTCAGCACCACTTAGTCTGGATGCCGAAAAGGCCTTCGACAGGGTGAACTAGCCATTACTATACTCTGCCATGGTTAAGATGGGCCTACCAGGGGCATTTGTCCAGACTCTATGAATCATTTACAAATTACACGAGAGCATGCATCAATGTCAGCGGACAGCACTCAAAATATTTCCTGCTGCAAAGAAGCACACGCCAGGGCTGCCCTCTCTCGCCAATCCTATTCGCCATGTATATGGAGCCCCTGGCACAAAAGGTCAGCAAATCCCGAAACATTGAGGGGTTGGCACTGGGAGGCACAGAACATCGCACAGCCTTGTATGCCAATGACATTCTCCTTTTCCCAATGAACCCAGAGATCACCCTCCCAGCTATTAAGCAGAAGATACTAAGGGAATTGTAAGAATCAGCATATTCCTTAACACAACAAAACTGAGCCCTGGCTTCACCTTTAACTATAATCCTCTAAAAACAAACACTTCATGTTGCTGGGAACCGGATAAGATAAAATACCGGGTGGTTCACTTGGCCCGAAGCACTACTCAGGCATTTGAAATTAATTATACCCCTTTTACAACACAACTTAATATAGGTATAGTGCACTGGAATACACTCCCACTAAGCTTAACTAGGCAAATAGAACTGATACGAATGGCAACACTGCCTAGAGCCCTATATCTCTTTCTCAACATCCCAATCCCATTACCACAAACTACCTTTCTAGGATGGAATACGACCATATCGAGATTTATCTGGGAAAGACAAAGGCCATGGGTGAAGTTTAAGACACTATGCCTATCAAGGGCACTAGGAGGCCTTGCACTGCCCAATTTCCAACTTTATTATTGGGCAGCAATGCTTATACACATTATGGCAAGGCAAAATAGGGTAACTCACCCCCACTGGCTAGACAGAGCAATCACTGCTCATAATTACGAATACTATAAGGCTTTGTACCAAACAACAACTCTCATAACTGGTAAGGTTGCCAAGCACCCCTGGCTTAAGAGTTATGTCACGGGCTGGGCAACAATGAAGGTGGCACTACACCTTACCCCATTTAGCTGCTCATAAGCCCCATGGCACACCTCCCACAGCTCCACCCAGCTTCCATAGACCACAAATTTAAAGAATGGGAATTATATTCACTACGATATCTCCCCCAACTATGCACAGGAGGGATTTTCAAGACATGGAAATTACGTACATACCGTAATTCTTGATCTTCTTGGACACAGTCTCCACCACTCATTCACACTAATGGGACTCTGCTGGAAGTACTAGGACCCCGCAGGAGCCAAAATTCTTCAAAGGGCCGGCGCCAGTATAGAACTGTGCAGGCGTGGCACCGTGAGGCTAGCTCGTGCTTGTATAGTTTATCTTGGTATCAACCCTCCAACTGCCTCAGTACCTTTTTGACCAAGGAGGTGCAGCATAACTAATCAAAGAAAAACTTGCTCTAACCTCCGGGCACGAAAAGACCTGGATGACCAATGTAAGAAGGGACAACTGAGCATTATCTTCACAGCCCGAACAACAAGACAGAGAAGACCAAAGAAACAGAACGAGTGAGCCCGGGATAGGAGGTACGGTGAATGAGTGGTGAGACTGCATCCAAGAAGATCAAGAATTCCGGTAGTATGTAATTTCCATATCTTCCTGTACTCAACTCTCCACCACTCATTCACACTAATGGGAGAGTACCGAGTTAAAAATCAACCCACCCCGAGAAGGGCGGTCGGAGACAGAGCTCACTCAGAACTGAAGTCCAAAAGGACTGTCCTGCCAAAGAAAAGAGCTGTCTGGAATGGACATCCAGAACATAGTACTTTACAAAGGTATGCACCGAGCTCCAACTCACCACCTTGCAGAAGACTGCAATGGGTACATTATGGAATCTCTGCCAGGAAGCCGCAACCACTAGAGTGGTGCGAACCCGACTTTCAATTTGTCCTGTGACATGGATTAGTAGTGTCGAAGACATGCTGCTAACCAAGCCAAAAACATCTTAAGGCAAGAAACTGACGCAGCCGAGGCATGCTGAAGATGCACTAGTTGTTCGGAAGTGTATCTCTTCGTTCTGTCAATGAGAATTGCAGAAACGTCCCAACATCCAAAGAGTGAAGGAAGTGCTTCCCTTCCTTCTGGAGTTAAAGCAAAACTTTACTAACGGTAACTGAGCCAGTGACTAAACGTCTACTGGTTCAAGCTAGACAGAAAATGCGCACAGGTGTACCTTCACTACCAAGTATGGGCAACCTGTGGATGACCTTACTTGGTGGGACCTGCACACCAAATGGAGAAAGGTTTCTACTTAGCCACATAAGCCTTCCTCATGGAAGGCCTATGCATCACTTAGAAGACATCTGTGATGGTCTGGGAAAAACCAGAGCTTACCTACTTCCATTTCCTCCAGGCCCAGCATGGAGATGACAGGAGTGCAGACTAGGATGGACTGAAGTCCCTGAATAGAGAGTTCGTCAGAAAGGTAGCGCCGGGGAACTTGACAGAATGCAGATCAATGCAAATCCATCTGCCGAGGTCAGTCTGGGACAATGAGAATCATCCTGCACCCCCGCATACAACTTGATCAGCACTTCTCTGAATAAGGGAAGCGGAGGAAAACATATAGGGAGTGTCTTGAAGATAGCAGTGAACACATCCTGACAGAAACACCAGGGTCAGGATTTCTGAGGCAGGATAGAGGCAGGTTTGCGTTTAATGGGGTATCCGCATGCGCCAGTGGTAATAATGGCTGCTGTCATGAGTCCCAGGAGAGAGAACTGTTCTAGCTGGGACGTGATGAATGCTGTATAGCAGCTGTGCTTGAGCAATGAGTCGTTCTGCCCTGTCCAGGAGTAGTAATGCACAGCCCTGCTCTGTGTCCAAGACAGCACCTACATACTGCGTCCTTTGGAACATTGTCTGTAATCCCCAAGTCTTTGAACAATTTCCTTGTTCGGGACAGTGTACGCAAGAGCAGTTTCCTGGAGCTGGCTTTCAAGAGCCAATTGTTCAGGTACTGGAAGACATACAGACATTCCCTGTGAAGGGCTGCTGCCACCACTGCCAAGCCTTTGGTGAAGACCCATGGCGCAGAAGCCAAGTCCAAGGGCAACAGTCTGAACTGACAGTGCTCCCCCTTGTAGTAGAAATCTCAGATATTGTCTGTGATGTCTGATCTTATATGAAAGTATGCATCCTTCATATCCAGGGAGCACATCCAGTCCCCCATTTGCAACAGGGGAATTACAGCTTGCAGGGAGACCATGTGTAACTTATATTCTATGCACAAGTTTAGGTATCTCAGATCTAATACTGCTTTGTGATCTCCTGTCCATCTGGGGACTAGAAAGTCTCTGGAGTAGAACTCTTTACTCTTCTGGTGAGAAGGCACAGATTCTGTTGCACATTTGTTTAGCAAAGCTTGTACCTCTTTTTTTCAGCAGGGACAAATGTTCCAGAAGATAAGCTGAACGAGGTGGAGATGTTCTTGGGGTGTGTGTGTTTGTGTGTGATCTGTAAGAGCTCAAAAGCATGTTCCTTTGCAATTATCTCCAGGACCCACATGCCTGTGATAATCTCCTGCCACTGTGTCAGAAGGGAGAACTGAAACCCTACCACCACCTCTGATAATATGAATAATGGAGGCAAGTGCAATTCGAGTCATGCTGAGCTACCGGTCTTCGATGCTTTGGAAGGGGCCTCGGGGAGAGAAGCTGGCAAGGCTCCACCACCTTTACTCCGGCCTTGATGAAAACAGGCTTGACAGCCATCTCTGCCAGCAGGCAGACAAAAACAAAGGTCCCTTGCCACGACCCTTGCCAGGCGTGGAATATAGAGATCTGATGGACCATAAAGTCATTTTAGAGACTTTAAGGCCTCTTCCGCATGATAGTCAAACAGTTCGGTGCCTCTGAAAAGGGTATTCAGAATCGTTTGCTGCACATCAGTTGCAAACCCAGCAACCCTGAGCCAAAAAATACCTTCTCATGCAAATAACAGTAGCAGCTGCCTTGGCAGATGCATCAGAAACATATGTAGAGCGTAGCAAATGTTTGCCAACCTCAGTCCCAGAAAAACAGGTTACTCACCTGTAAAAGTAGTTCTAGGAGTGTTATATCGTGTACATCCACACTTCTGGCAGTGTTCCTTTCTCTTTAAGGTTTGCCGGAACATCTTCAAGCTGGTTCCTCCCACCCACCGGAGTGGTAAGTCCCTTAGCACTGCCCTGTGACATCAGATCTTACTCGCTGGAAGAAAGAATCAGTGTGCCACTTGCCGGGGGATGTTGGTGGGTCAGTGTGGATGTACACCATATACCACTCCTAGAACTTCTGTTACAGGTGAGTAACCTGTTTTTCTTGGGACATGGCTACGGTGAACTTATCCACACTTCTGGCAGACTCCTAGCAGTTCTCTGGAAGGAGGGGGCAAGGCGCACTCCCCCTATTTTTTTTTTTTTTAATCTCTAGGAGACAATATGTGGTGTGCATGTGCCCGTGTTGACAGCCTCGACTGGAGCACTCAAACTGTGAGGGGAAAGTCTCTTTAGTGAGTTAGTATTTAGCTAGGGTATTTTTTAAGTATGGGCAGGGGAGTGAGAAAGGTGCAGGAGATAGCTTTCTTTTTAAGTTAGAGCTGGCCTGCAGGCCTTTGATTTCTCTAACCTGTGTGTCCTGTCCCCCAGAGGTGCAGTAAAAGTTGCCACTCCCTTGGACTTCCCACCAGCAATTGTGTTTTACCTACTCACAAGTTACCATCAACAGAGCAGTACTGGTCCCAGTACCCGATCCGTGTTGGAAGGTGCCCACTTCTTATGGCGGGGCCGACTGCCATCAGGGTGGACTTGTGATCCCTGGACTATATCTTTGGCCATCTGCTCAAGTGTTGGAAGGACCAGACAGAGGCTTCAGGGATGGCTGGAAAGGCCTCTTCTCCCATCATTCAAGAGAGCCGAAGGTGCGACTGGCGTCTGTTTCGGCTGGACTTTTCCTCCCGAGGAAACACTGATGCTCAGAGGGCAGAGTCCGTAGTTCCTTTTCCTGGGATTTCTGGAGCCGAAGAGCTGTCGGGGAAACTATCTGTGACTGGTTCCCATTTCCGTGTCTTGCTGCTTTTTTTCTCTACCCAGCTGGAGTTATCTGCTGGTGACTATCAGAGGAACTTTTGTGGCGGCTGTCCAAGATCACTGGTAAACTTTTCGTTTGCTTCATTGTTTCCATCTCTCCTGGAGCTAGTGAGAGGAGCTCTGGGCTGTGATTCAAGGTAATCTCCTCATGTGGACTTCACAGGTGCATTGTCCTGTTCCTTGGATATCTTGCCCAGCAGACACTAGGAGCAGTGAGAGGGCCCTTGGCCTCGTAATAGTTCTGGGCTTGGAAGTTTTTCTACAGCAGATTGATTTTTCTAAACTGACATTTGGCCCTGTCTTGTAGGGCAGCATTTTAATTTTTAAGTCCTGCAGGATGCTCTCCTGGGAAGCTCTGCTTCCTTGTTATTTTTGCTCTCGTTTGTAGGGGGTGCTTTGGGGGTAGAGAGCATCTGCCTCAAGCATGGTTTTGGGGGTAGAGTGGGTAAGGTTTTATAATTGTTTAACGTAGTAGTTGCAGTGTGTGATTGTGTGCGAATGTTTTTAGGTTTTTCTGTATTAGGTGTCTGCTTGCGTGTGTATGTTTTTTGCTTCAGCTGGCATCACAGATGAAGAACATTTGATGAAATTACCCAGTTAAGACGGGTAGGGCTCCACTGCAACACAGCATGAAAATTAGCAATAACCTTGCAGCATTGCTAAGTAAGAAGGAACGAGAAGTGGACAGGATCAGATGTGTTTCAGTACAGTAGCTGCTTCTTGTTTTTACAGGGTTTCTTGTGGATTTTACTTGATAGAAGGTTATTTATTTTCTTTCTTACTACTTCTAAGGGGCTAGCAGGGTATTGTTTTGGGGGCTGCTGGAAGTTTGAAAACTGGTTTGGTGGCTGTAAGTGGGCTCATTTGTTGGGTGTTTCACTGTATAACAGGCTGCGCTGGTGGAGGCCTATTTCTTCCAATTTAAAACCTATTTGGTGGGATTTGCTTGGGGCCGTTTCTTTGGTTGCAGGGCCTGGAGGAGCAGACACAGGGCTGATGCACTTTCATGAGAATCGGGTGTAGACCCTAATCCCACCCCAGATCTCTGCTTATTTATAGGGGAACACCTGCCCTGCAACTGGAGGAAAAGGCTGCAGGTGCAGCTCATGTAGTTCTAGCCACTGGGGGGTTGGATTTAAAGGCTGGGAGAAAGGAGCTTAGGGAGTTGTTCACCTCACTTATAAGTTTAATGTGTTGTACTGCACCTAGTAACAGGGTTACCGGTTTACTGTGGGACTGTATCTAGGATTAGTGGGTGACCTGATTAGTCAGTAGGGTTGTATCTTTGACTAGTGGGGAACTATGGCTCACCTAAGGAAACCTACTTGGAGGGGGATGGGACCACACGTCATAAGGGCCGGCATCTATGGGAGGGTGGTGGGGTGCACAGGGTGTGGGGCAGCCATGATACTGGACTGGGCTTGGAAGTTCGGTGGTTGCCCAGTGTGCTACCAACTGGCACAGCTTAGGAAGGAGGTTGCGAGGATTAGGAGACAGCTGGGGAAAGGGGAGGTATGGTTGGGGAAGAGGGCAGGGGCTCTCCCACGGGGTTGCACCAAGCACTAGAGGCAGGGGCATAGGGAAAGGAGTGCAGAAGAATACTCTGGGGTCACATAGGGACCCTGGCAGAGGGGGCTCAAAAGGAGGACACTACCAAGGAAGCAGGCAGGTAACTGGGGACCCTCGCAAAGGGGGGCAACAGGGACAACATTCTTAGGGAAGGAGGCAGATGGCTGGGGCTGGACAGAAGGAAGCAAGATGGGGAGGTGGATCGGACCTTACTCTCCGTGACTGCTCAATCCTCCTCTTCTGCCGAGGATGGGGGGTGATGTAGCCATGACAGGGGTGGCTAGAGATGGAAAGGGAGTGGGGGGCAGGAGGCGGGGGCCAGATAGGAGGAACAGGGGGGGACCTGGAATGCAGGAAAATGGGGGAGCAGTGGATCAGAGCAGGAAGGGCAGGGGAAAGATGGAGGAAAGCGCAGGGAGAAGGACCAGAAGTACAAGGAGGATACAGTAAAGGGAGCTGAGGGTTTAGGGCAGGGCAGCACAACAAGCAAGGAGGGACTGAACGGAGACAGGAAGGAAGGGAGGGAGGGAGGATGAGCCAGGCTAGTTTAGCGGATGGGGGAGAAGGACCAGTCGCGAACAGTGAGGGGAAAGTTAGCGAGACACAGAAGGATACTCGGGAGGAGGAGAGGCATAGGATCGGAGAGGAGGGAGTGGCCAGGGTAAATGAGGGGGCGGCATGTGGCACCCAGATAGGGGAGGAAAAGGAGCAGACTGAGTGGAGGCCGGTAGAAAGGATGAGGGACATGGGGGAGGAGATGGAGGAAAGGACTGGTCAGAATGCTCCTTTTGGGGGATTCTATGATTAGGGGCATCAAATGGGATAGGGAGTGGTAAGCCTGGCCAGCTGGAACAAAATGCTTCTCTGGACTAACGGTGCACAGGGCCAAGCACGAGGTTTATCAGCTGGCAAAGGATTGTGGGGGTTCCCCTGGACATACTGGTCCACCTGGGTACAAATGACATTGAGGAAAATAGCAAGCTAGAGATATAGGCAAGATTCAGGGAGCTTGCCAGGGTCTGTCATGACACAGGGTGCGTGATTTCCTTCTCGGAAATCCTGCTGGTGCCAAGGGTTAGTGAGGAACACAAAAGGAAGATTAGGAAGATAAACCAGTGGCTCAGGGAGTGGTGTGAGGCCAGAGGGTGTGGGTTGATGGGGGATTTGGGGGGAGACCGGGGAGGATAAGGAGCTGTATGCCAGAGATAGGCTCCATCTCAATTTGGAGGGGAGGGGGCATCCTTAAGATGAAAATAGAGGGTTCGTTGGTGAAAAGTGGGGTTTAAACTTGTGAAGGGGAAGGGATGGGAGAAAAGGCTGTCGAGAGGGGTCCGATAAAGGAGGGAATCTGTCTCCACCCCTCTGGGGAGCTGGGGGAATGCGGGAAAAGGCCGACTGGTAAAGTGAAGACCAGGGGAAAACGGAATCCCCATGGGAACACGAGCAGGGGAAATGGAAGTATAGGGAAAGGGTGGAAGGTAGTCCTGCTAAATGCCAGGAGCTTGGACAATGAAATGCCTGCGCTCCAGGCGATGCTGAGGGAGCGGTGGATGTGGCAGCGGTCACCGAGACCTGGGCCACTGCAGGACACGACTGGGACATGAATCTGGAGGGTTACACTATGTTCAGGAAGGACAGGGGGGAGGGAAAGGGAGGAGGGGTAGCAATAATAGTCAAAAACTGCATTGGCATAGGGGGGAGTAGAGAAGGTGGAGGTGATTTGGGTCACCTTGATAACGGCGGGGGGCCAAGAGAGTAAAAACAGGAGTGGTGTATACACCCCTTGCGCTGGTGGAGGATCTGAAGGAGAGTCTGACGGCAGATGCTGGGAGACACTGCAGATTGGGCAGGGGAAGGGTGGTGGTGTTGGGGGACTTAAACATGCCAGAAACAGACTCAGAGACTATGACATCCTTGGTGGCCAGGGAACAGAGGTTGTTGGATGTCTTTCAAGACGCGTTCCTAACTCAGCAGGTGGGAGAACCGACCAGGGAGGCGCGGATACTGGATGTGGTCCTGGCAGACAGTGACCAGATTGGGGACCTAGAGGTAAGGGACCCATTGGCGGGGAGTGACCATGCCACAGTCTGGTTCTGCCTGGACCTAGGAGGGGTAGAAGGTTGAACAAAGACGGAGGTAACTGACTTCAGGGGGGCGGATTTTAAGGAAATGGGAAGGATCCTTAAGGAGCATTTGGATGTGATTGGGTCAGACATGGACACTGACACTAGCTGGGAAATAATCAGGAGAGGGGTGCAGGATGCTACCAGCACCTGTGCCACAGTAAGACAAAAATGCGGTAGGGCCCGAAAACTCTGCTGGTGGACCAGGGAGGTCCAGGAGGTGGTGCGGGGAAAGAAGGCAGCCTATAGGCAATTCAAGTGCTCAAGGAGTGAAAGGGATCGAGGGGAGTACAAACTGATGGCTAGAAGGGACACTACGGTGGTGAGGGCAGCTAAGTCAAGGAAGGAGCAGAACCTGGCCAGGGAAATTAGGAGGGGGAAAAAGGAAGGGTGAAGGGGCAGTTTAGCAGGATTAAAACAGGGGAGAGATGGGCACAAGACCCGGGGGATCAGGCTGAGGTACTAAATGAGTACTTCACCTCAGTTTTCACCAAGGAAAATGGGGGTGCTGCTTCATACATGGGAGGAGACAGTGATACTGAGGAGGGGGGGACCCTTACCGATCAGCGGGTCTGGAGAGAGGGGGAGGCATCACTGGCAGGAGTGGGGGAAGGTTAAGCAGGGAGAAGAGGTAGCGGAGGTGGAAATCACAGTACAGAGAGAGTGAGGGAAGTCCTCGGGTCCCTTAAGATGGAGAAAGGACTGGGGCCGGATAAATTACATCCCAGTGTGCTGAAGGAACCTACGGATGTCCTGGCGAAACCTTTCACCATCTCTATGAGGACAGACTGGGTGCCCCAGGACTGGAAGGTGGTGCATACAGTGCCTATCCACAAAGGGGGAGGATCAAGGGAGGTGGCAGGGAACTACAGGCCTGTCAGCCTGACATCGGTGGTGGGTAAGGTGATGGAGGGCATTGTCAAGGAGAGGCAGGGGGACCTGGAAAAGTCAGGGTGCCTGGACGATAGACAGCATGGATTCGCCCCAGGGAAATCGTGTCAGACAAACCTTGTGGAGTTCTATAACTGGGTGACGAGTGCCTCGGACCTTGGTAGACCAGTGGACGTCCTCTTTCTAGACTTCAGCAAGGCATCTGACTCTGTTCTTCATGAGGGCCTGTTGGATAAGCTGGGAGAAATGGGGGTGGGGAACCAGATGATCAGATGGATAGACAACTGGCTCCAGGACCGGACCCAGAGGGTCGTAGTTGGCGGGATAGTCTCATCTCCAAGGAGGGTCATTAGTGGGGTCCCAAAGGGATCAGTCCTTGGGCCCCTCCTGTTCAACGCCTACGCCTCCGACATAAGGACAGGTATCAGAGGAGATGATCTCCTCATGGATGACTCAAAACTGGGGCGGTGGTGCATGGGGAGGAGGGAGGTGGCCCTACAGGGGACTTGGAGGCTCTGGAAAGATGGTCTAGAAAGTGGAAGCTGAGGTTCAATGTAGGGAAATGCAAGGTACTGCACCTGGGGGCAGAAACCGGGCCAACTGTACACGGAGAATGCTACAAGTCTCGATGGCCGAGAGGACCTGGGGGTGGTGGTGGATGTCAAGATGAACAACTTGGAGACTTGTAGGAGGGCAACAGCCAAGGCCAACAGGATACTGGGATGCATCGCTAGGGGGATCACCTCCAGAAGGAGGGAAGCGATACTCCCTCTGTATAACTGCTTGGTGAGGCCACACCTCAAGTACTGTGTGCAGTTTTGGAGGCCACACTTAAAGAGGGACATTAAACTCCTGGAGAGGGTCCAGAGGAGGGCAAACAAAATGATTTGGGGCTTGGGAGACAGGACCTATAGGGAAAGGCTCGAAGAGCTAAATATGTACACACTGGAAGAGAGAAGGGACCGGGGGGACATGATAGAGGTCTTCAGGTACATGAAGGGTGTAAATAGGGGAGGAGCAGTCAGGTTGCTTTGAAGGAAGGAGGAGGGGGCAACTAGAGGGCATGGAAGGAAGCTTGGGGGGGGGGATTCAGGGGAGAAGGAGGAGGTGCTACTTCACTGAGAGGGTGGTGGAGCCATGGAATGCGCTGCCCAGGGGGCTGATGGAGGCAGAGATGGTGGGACAGGTACAGGGGAAGGGTTCTGGAAGCAAAATCCAGTGCAGCGAGAATATCCGGGAACTGGGAAGGGAGAAGCCAGAGAAGGCGAGGGGGGCAGCAAGGTCAGCTCCCAGGGTGGGGGCTGACCAAATGAGCAGACAAGAGAGACTGTTAGGCCTATTCTGCTGGCATTTTAGTATGTTAGTTACTTGAACAACACAGTTTGAAACGTTAAGATAGTGAAGCCTCCACTAATTTAACTTCCAGTAGTGGCTGTTTTAAGAAACCGGGGGAGGAGTAGGGACTGCAAAAGTGGCACTATCCCGGGGGGTGGGGGTGAGTGGAGCGGACAGAGTGCTGGTTAATGGAGGTGCAAAAGTAGACTGTTTTCATAATATCTGATCACCTGTAAGAAAAAATTACTTACCACAGTAATGTTTCTTCTAAAGGAGTCCTAATGTATTCTGACATATGCAGTAAGATCTTACTGTTGTATTACCCCAAAGAGGAAAGAGTTAAAGCCTGTATTCTAAATAGGCACATGCTCTGTTTCAAATCACTGTCCCCTGGTACATTCTATTCAACCGTCAGATTCTTACGAGTAACCCAAAAATAGACATATAATAGATGGAAACAATTTGAAAATGCTTACAGCATTTAAATAGGAACTTATCCAAGACCCTACCAACCCCAAAATGGGTTAAAAGACTCAAGTCACAGATGCCCGCTAAGAAAACTAACTTCCAGTAAAATAGTAAAGCATAAGCTGGAGAGCAGAGACCTTAGGTTCTGGAGGGGAGGCAGAGTGGGAGGCATACCTCTCAACTGTACCACATTACGAGGAACTTTCCTCATTTTACTTCACAAAAGCTCCCTGTTCCCCAATGTGAGAACTTGTTCCACATTCAAAGTCAATATTTTAAAGCAAAAATCCATGGTAAATGATGCAAAAAATATATTATTCAATTAATAACATACTTTCTGACCATAAATGAAACATTTTAACAGTGTTTTGAGCTTCTTAGGTAAAGATTTGATTAAGTGTTCCACATTTTGCCCATTTGTTCCACATTTTGACAGGCAATGTTCCACATTTGGGGGACAAAAGGTTGAGAGGTATGGTGGGAGGTCAGAATACATTAGGACTCCTTTAGAAGAAACATTACTGTGGTCACTTTTTCCTTCAAACAAGAAGTCGTCCTAATGTATTCTGACATATGCAGACTACCAAGCGGTTCCCTTGGAGGAGGGAACAGAACCTACTTAAGAGGCTCTGCAATACTGCTGTTCCAAACCTGGCATCACTTCTTGCCTGCACATCTAGGCTGTAATGCTTGGTGAATGTATGTACAGTTTTCCAGGTAGCTTCTTTACAGATTTCTGACAAAGGTATGCGTCTCGCAGCTGCTATAGCAGCAGTTGTGCCCCAAGCAGAATGAGCCCTGAGGTCTACAGGGGGAACCTTCCCTAGTTTCTGAAAGCAAAACTGAATGCAAGACACTATCCATCTTGCACTGGTCCATTTAGTGGCAGGCTTACCCCTGCCCACTTCTCCATAGGTAAAGAACTGGCTAGAGTCACCCCGAGTCATCCCTATACACTCTGGTGAGATCCAGATAGTAGCTGATAGCCCTTTTAACATTCAGGCTATGAAGTCTATGTTCCCCTGAACTGGAGTGTTCAGTGAAAAAGATAGGCAAGTGCATGGACTGGTTAAGGGGGAATTCTGAGACCACCTTGGGAAGAAACTTCCTATTTGTTCTAAGAACCACTTTATCATTGGGAAGAGAGATATAATTGGGTTCCACTGATAAGGCTTGTAGCTCACTGATAACGTCTTGCTGAAGCGATGGCTACTAAAAACACCGTTTTCCATGTCACATACTTTAACTCTGCTGAGAACACAGGTTCAAAAGGGGGGGGGGATCAACTGAGCTATACAAATATTTAGATCCCATGAAGGGGTAGGCTCCCTATGAGGAGGGTGTAAATGCAATAGCCCTTTAAAACAACTTTTGAATATAGGGTCAGAAGCCAGGGAAGAGGATTTCCCTGCTGAAAAGGAAGCAGAAATTGCAGCCAAATGTACCTTTAGGGTGGAGGGCCAAAGGCTTAGAGAATGCAGATGAGCCAAATAATCTAGTAGCAGTGGAATGCCCACCTCCTGTGGTTCCACACCTAGGTGGTTGCACCAAACAGTGAACCTCTTCCATTTGGATGAATATGTTTTCTTACTAGCTGGTTTCCTGGAAACCTTTAGAATATCCATGACAGAGTCAGAGAGATGCAATCCAGCATACTCTAACTCTGCAGAGCCAAGCCTTCAGTTTGAGGGACCCCAAGCTGGGGTACATGGCCCTCCCTTGGGATGAGGTCAGCAGGTCGTACCTCATAGGGAGGCAAATCGGGCTGATCGATACCAGATTCACCAGAATTGAGTACCAAGGCTGCCTGGCCCAGTCTGGAGCTATCACGATCATCCTCACAGACTGACCCCTGAGTTTGGTCAGTACCCTGAGTAACAAGGGAAATGGGAGGAAGGCATACAGGAATTTCCCTGACCAGTTCAGCAGAAAAGCATCCACTGGGACTGTGCCAAGAACTGGAGGCCTGCAGCAATACTGAGGTAACTGGTGACTGTTTGGGGCTGCAAGAAGGTCTATCTCTGCAGTGCACCACAGTTTGAAGATGCCCTTGAGAAAGTACAGTTACGCAACAACTTACCGTAACAGTACATCTTCGAGAACAGCTCTTGCAGCAGGTTACACCATTAGGACTGAAGCCAGCAGGCGCCAGGACCCCACGGAAATTTTCTAGCTAGCAGTATTCAGCGGGAACCGCCTCCGACGTCAGTCCTGCCCCCGAAGTCAGGCGTAGTACATATGGAGGCGGTCCCCCATAATCCTCAGTTCTCCCGCCGGAGACTCCTGGCTGCTGGATGACATCAGAAGAGGAGACCGAGGATCCGCCATCAAATGGCAAACAAAGAGGCAGTAAATGCCTTATCCTAGGAGAAGGATGTTGCGACTACAACCTACCTCCAGCAGGGATGGTGGGAGGGAAACTACCTGCTGCAAGAGCTGTTCTCTAAGATCTACTGTTACAGTAAGTTCTTACGTAACTGTACTATCTTACTTAGAAACAGCTCTTGCAACGGAAACCTAAATGGGACAGATTCCCAAGCAATACTGGAAATCCACACCATCGGGAGGAGAAAAAGTAAAAATCCTCGAATTACATCGAGCCTAGGACAGAAGTCCCTGAAGGACTGCTAGACCAAACCCTGCTCTTCGCCTCGATGCAATGTCCAGGCTGTAATGCCAGATGAAAGTGTGTACGGAGCTCCAAGTAGCTGCAGCACAAATAGCTGAGGTGGATACATTCCTTAAAGATGCAAAAGAGGTAGCCACCCCTCTGGTGGAATGACCCTTAACCGCGCCCGGTAAGAGTTTGCTGCACTTCTGGTAACAGAACGTAATGCACTGAATGAGCCACCTGGACAGCGACTGTTTTGAAACAGGAGCTCCCATCATCCTATGGGCAAAGGAGACAAAGTTTTTCGGTGGTGTTTGGTTCTGATCAGGTAGTACCTGAGACACCTATGCACATCAAGAGTGTGCAGAAGGGCTTCTCCTCGATTAGAGTATTTCGGGATATACACTGGTAGATCGATTGATGTCCTGATTAAGATTCAGAGCTGAGACCACCTTAGGCAGAAATTTAGGATTAGTCCTTAGGGATACCGTCTTGGTGGAAAACCAAATAAGGTTCTTTGCACAGAAGTGCGTGCATTTCAGAAATTCTTCTGGCCGAAATAACAGCAACTAAAAATAACGTTTTCCAAGAGAGAAAACGTAGCTCGCAATCCGCGGCTGGCTCAAAAGGTGGCAGTGTGAGCTGCTCCAAGCCAAAGGGTAGATCCCATGGTGGGATCGGATCCTTAATCAGTGGCCTAAGGCGGAGGACACCCCTCAGGAAGGCACGTGTCATGTCCAGTTGAGCTACAGTGCGTTGGTCTATAGGGACGTGGTAGGCTGAAATGGCAGAGGTGTGTACCTTAATCCAATACCAGCTTCTCTGGACAGTCCAAAGGCGATAAGCCGTGCGCCTGAACCCATAAGCAAAACCTGTGCCACTTCATGGCGTGGTGCGCGTGGGTAGCCGGTTTCCTGGCGGCAGTGAGAACGTCTGCCACCTCTTGCGAGACCCCGTGTTACATCATGGCTATGTCTCCAGGAGCCAAGCATGCAGGTTCAGGGAACATGGGTGCGGATGGACGAAGAAACCCACCTCCTGAGACAGCAAATGGAAGCAGATTGGTAACGGCACTGGAGGTTCCCGGGATAGCTTATGCAAGAGAGGGAACCAGATCTGTCTAGGCCAAAAGGGCGCGATCAGTATAAGCGTTGCTTGCTCCCTGCCAAGTTTTGGAGAACTCTCTGGATCAGGGGGGGGTGAAGGCGTGAAATCTGCCGCCCAGGGGAGAGGACACAGCGTCTGCCAGGAAACACCAGGCCCTGGATCTAGCGAGCAAAAATTGGGCAGTTTTGCGTTTGATAGGGATGGAAAGGTCTAGCTCTAGGTACCCCATCTGCAAAACAGATCCTCTGCCACCTCCTGCAGTAGTTCCCATTACGTGGACTCTGGCCTGAGGGCGACTCAGGCTGTCTGCGATAAGCTATCCCTCCCAGAACGAATGGCACAAGGTTTTGCGTGTTGTAAGACCTAATCCCACACCCTCATAGCCTCCTTGCAAAGCAGGAAGGAACGGGTGCCTCCTTGTTTGTTGAGGTAATAGATCACTGCGGAATTGCCTGTTTGTAACAGAAGTGTACCTAGTGGAATCTCCGACTGGAAGGCCTGCTGGACGTAAAGGACTGCCCTAATTTCCAGGATGTTTATGTGGAGATGAGACTGTCTGTCCACAGGCCCTGAGACCGGACACCGTCGAGGTGTGCTCCCCAACCGAGCCCCGAGGCGTCTGTGGAGAGTGTCACAGTCGGGGACGGTACTATGAAGGGGATTCCCGCCAAGAGATTCCTCAAATCTAGCCACCATTGCCAATCTCGAATTACGGCCTTCGTGATCCGGATTGGATGCTGCAGATGGTCTTGTCTTTGGTCTCACTGTACCCGTAACATCCACTGGGTTACCCACATGTGGAGACGGGCTAGCGTGACTGCTGCAATGGCCGCAGCCATGTGTCTGAGCAGGCAAAGGACCAGTCTGGCAGGAACGGTCTTCTTCACCGAAATGTCCCTGATGAGGGATCTGATGTGTTCCACTCTGTCCAGGGGGAGGAAAGCTTTCCCTTGGACGGTGTCCAGAACTGCACCTATGAATTGCAGATTCTGGGACAGAACCAGGCGTGACTTCTCATAATTGATAATGCCCAACATCTCGACCAGAGACCGAGTGCAGTGAATGGCAGACATCAGGGCCTCCCGGGAGGGCGCCATGAGAAGCCAATCGTCCAGGTAGGGAAACATGTGGTGGCCCTGTTTCCTCAGAGATGTGGCTACGACCGCCATGCACTTCGTGAACACCCGAGCTGGCGATAACAGCCCGACGGGAAGAGCTTGGAACTGATAATGGCGACTCAAACTCGAAGCGCAGGAACCGCCTGAGCCATAGGAATATGCAGGTAAGCATCCTGCATGTCTAGGGACGCTAGAAAAGCACCCTGCTTCGGCATGGGAATCAGACCTGGAAGGGTCACTATGCGGAAGCGCTTGTACAAGACCGAGACGTTGAGGTCGCTGAGGTCCAGTATTGGATGGAGGTCCCTTGTTTTCTTTGGAACCAGAAAGAAGTGAGAATAATATCCTAGTCCCCTCTGGTTCCTTGGTATGTGTTCTATAGCTTATTTTTCCAGAAGTGCGAGCACCTCCTGCTGTATGAGCAGGGCATGCTGACCCGAGTAACGGGAGAGCAGGGGAGGTCCTGTAGGTGGGTCGTCTAGAAACTCTATGCAATGGCCTTTCCTGACCAACTGGAGGACCCACCTGTCGGCAGTGATCGATTGCCACCCTAAAAAGTGGCAAGCCATGCGACACCTTACTTCCCTTGCCCGTTGATCCAGAGGAGGGGCCGGGGGCCGGGAAGGAGTCATGCTGTGGCAGCATTAGTCCCTGCGGGCTGGGCCGACTTCGCGTAACGTTGGCCTCTGCCTGGGGACAACTTGGCCTGGGCTTTGCGCGAAAAAGTGCCCCTCTGCTGCTGGCCGGAACGTTATTGCTGTCTTTGCTGCCGGCCGCGAAAACGGCTCTGGTTCCTACGAAAGGAACTAGGCCTGGATCTGTACATGGCCTGTACAGATCGGACTGCCTTCCCTGCGTCCTGGAGCTTGGTGATGACCTTCTCCGAGGATTCACCAAAGAGTACCTCGCCATTGTATGGGACGTCTAGAATATTCTTCTGTACGTCCGGGGTGAAGCCGGAGACACGGAGCCAGGAGTGTCGCCAGAGATAAACGCATGAAGCTGCAGCTCTGGCCGAAGAGTCTATGGAATCATATGCGGCTCCAAGGACTTGTGTCCCCACATCTGACCCGGTGCGGAGTAGGTTGAGGAGCTCCGCTTTCTGGTCGCCATCGGGAAGCTTTTCGACCAGGTCCTGGCCCTGTTCCCACAGGGCGTTCTGGAACTGTACCATATGGGTAAGGTAGTTCAGAGACCTGATGGTGCATGTAGCAGCCGCATACGTGCGCCTCCTCAGGGCATCCAATTGCTTGGATTCCTGGTCCGGTGGCCGAGTGCTCATATGCTGGGGCCTTTGAGACCGGTCATGTGAGGCCGTGATGACCAGGGAATCTGCCAGAGGTTGCTTCGCCAAGTACTGGTCATCTCTCGGAGCCTTGTATAGGCAGTCAGCCTTCTTCGGCACCATGGGAGTGGAGTACGGACGTTTCCATGCAGCCTTGGTGACATCCGCAAAGGTGTCCACCAAGGGTGGCACTACCACAGGCTTTGGGTCTTTCTGCCGAAGGCAGCGGGCAAGGCACTGTCATTCGGGGTCAAGGTCTTCAGCATCTCACCCCATGTTGTCCTGGATGTGCCTCATGATCTTGGTGAAAGAGGGATCATCCGGTGGATACCAGGAGGTCATGTGGGTCAGGAGAGGAGAGGAGATGCTGAGCAGAGGAGGAGGTGTGGAGTATTCCGAAGTGTCCGATCTTGAATCCTCCCCCGACGGAGTATACCAGCGTCGTCTGGGTTGTTTGGGGCTGGGTGACCCTGATGGGGATCGGGAGGAAGGCCTTCTCCTGTCTGTAGATCTGCCCCTAGGAGGTGGAGTCTGTTCCTTGGGGGATGGTGGTCGTCCTACTGGCCCCTTAGGTGGAGCAAGGGGCGTAGGAGGTGAAGGGGTAGGAGGAGTAGGGTAGTAGGACGACGACGGCCGGGGACCACATCCTTCCTGATAGTGTCCCACCACAAAGTAAAGAGCTCCTTTACTTCTGCGATATTCATGCCCAACGACGGGCCTGGCGCTGGTGGTCTGTGGCCGGGTCCCCGTGGGAGCCCAGGATCCTCGGTGTCGCCCGCCTGGTCTTCGGGCTGTGGGATGTCCTCTGTTGATTCCCTACGACCGGCATCCGCCGGTGACAGGGGTGCGGTCTTCTGCTCCGGAGATGCTGACGTTGGTCCCCTGACCGACTCCTTCGGACCTGGCGCACACCTGGCTGGCGACTGGTGAGCAGGTGTTGTCGGCTCCTGTGAGCGCCGAGTTGATTTGGAATGTTTAGCAGACGTTGGGTGGTGAGCCAACATCGGGTCTGATGCCCGTTCCAGGGATGTCAGGTCCTTGGTCTTTCTAGGTGCAGGATCAGGACCTCTGGGCGGTTGGGAGACCAACCTGGCGCTGGTGTCCCGACGTCGGGTGGAAGAAGATGACTTATGGCACTCAGAAGATTTCGAAGAGGCCTTGGATGGGGTTGAGGAAGCCGAGGGCCTCGATGCCTTAATTGTCTGGAGCGAGGAAGAGCCACCTGAAGACCTGACCTTAACGGGGGAGGGGACTGCGACTGAACCCTTGGAGGAGAATGGTCCGATCTGGAGCCGGAGCTGCGGGAGTCCGAGGCTCGAGTTGGGGACCTAGACCTTACCTTCTCCCGGTGCTTGTGGGATTTTTAAGAAGATTCTCCTCTGGAGGAAGGTTCTTGGTCCATCCTTTTTAGTTTCTCTTTGAGGAGATATGCCTGAAGTGCCTTCTGACGGCGGATCCTGGTGCGGCTATTGAAACCCTGGCAAAAGTTGCAGGCCTTGGTGTCGTGGTCCGGGCCTAGGCAATGCACACAGAAAGAGTGAGGATCCTTGAAAGGGATCCGTTTTCCGCAGGCACACTTTGAAAGGTGACCCTCAAGAGATGGAGTTGGAGAGGACATCAGTTGTGCGGAGAAAAAAATTTGCAGAAAGCTCTGTAGTCGTGCGCTAAAGAGACCGAGAGGCCAATGCTCGTGAGTCGACGGCGGGAAAAGAACTGGGGATTATGGGGGACCACCTCCATATGTGCTATGCCTGATGTCGGGGGAGGGACCGATATCAGAGGCAGTCCCCGCTGAATACTGTTAGCTAGAAAATTTCTGCGGGGTCCTGGCGCCTGCTGGCTTCAGTCCTAATGGTGTAACCTGCTGCAAGAACTGTTTTTCGAAGTAAGATCAAAGTTATTCAGAGACCACTCGTGGTGGTTCTGGTTGATCCTGCTGAGTGTCTGCCAGAACATTGTCCTTCCTAGTAAGGTGAACTGCTGGCAGATTCACCTCCAGAAAGTAAGTCAAATTCCATATCTTCATGGCTTCTGTGCACAACAGTGTGGACCTTGTACCACCCTCCTTGTTGATGTGAAACATTGTTGTGGTGTCTGTCTCGACTTGCAACACCTTCCTTTGAACCATGGGAGAAAAGGACCAGAGAGCCAGCAACACTGCTCTGAGTTACAAGAGATTTACGGGCAAGGAAGACTCTTGAGGAGACCAAGTATCCTGAGCTGTAAGCTCCCCTGGTAGCGGCCCCCACCCCAAGAGGGATGCATCTGTGGTGAGTATTACCGTGGGATTTTCCTGAAGAAAGGGAATACCCACCCTGAGGTTGTCTCTGTCCTGACACCACTGCAGAGCTAGGAGAAGTGTGGAAGTTACTGGAGTCAGTTCGGACAAGGAATCTGTGCTCTGGGACCAAAAGGACTTCAGATGGAACTGAATGTCTCATCTGAAACCTTGCCCCTGGTACCACTACTGTTGTAGCTGCCATGTGCCCCAGCAACCGCAGAAAGTACCTGGCTGGCTTTGGAGAGCGGAGCTTGAAAAACTCAGCTAGTTGCACCAAGCTTTCCACCCTGTCTGGTGGAAGTCTTGCTTTTCCAAGAACTGTGTCCAGCTCTGACTTTTTTGTATTTATTAAGAAGCCCAATGAGTGAAGAGTAGTCTGAGTGACTGCCAGGGCCTCTACTACTTGCTGCTGAGACTGACCCACCAACAGCCAGTCATCCAGCTAGGGAAAAATAAAAAATTATTCACCACAGTAATGTTGCTTCTTCTAATGGAGTCTTGCTGTATTCAGACATAATGTAGTTAGCCCCAGCACTTGAACTGCCCCGGAGAGGAAAGGGTTAACTCCATGCAGAAGCATGGAACGTTGAGCTCGAGCTCCATTTTCAAACCTCAGTCTGTGGTACTTCCCAGTGTAACAGTTAGATTCTTACGAGCAACTAACTAACTTACCACTATAATATGGAAATTGTTTGAAACATATAGCCAAAATGGCAAATATTTTTGGGGTCCAAAAAAGACTCCAGTCGAGAACCCAAGAAGAAACAAGGTAGTGACAAATTAAGCTATGCAACACAAGAAGGATTAACATAACAGCTACCCCACCAAAAGGGAGGTTACAAGGTACACCCCTGAGATGCAACACTGTACCTGCCAGCCCACTTCCCAAAACCAGGTTCTGAGAGGAGAGGCGGGGGGTGCTGAACACAGCAAGACTCCATTAGAAGAAACATTACTATGGTGAGTAATTTTTTCTTCAAACATGACGTCTTGCTGTATTCAGACATAATGCAGACTACCAAGCAGTTCCCTATGGAGGAGGGAATGCAGAACCTACTTTGGGAACAAGCTCTGCAGTACCGTTGCGCCAAACCTTGCATCACTCCTAGCCTGGATGTCCAGGGAGTAATGCTTAGTGAATGTATGTACCGTTTTCCAGGTGGCTGCTTTATAGATCTCTAACAAGGGTATATCTCTGGCCGCAGCTAGAGTAGCGCTGTACCCCTAGTGGAGTGAGCCCTCAGGCCTAAAGGGGGTGTTCTACCCAATTTGTCACAGCAGAATTGTATACAAGAAAAAATCCACCTGGCAATAGATCTTTTAGTGGCAGGCTTACCTTTCCCCACTTCACCATAAGTGAAAAACAACTGAAGACAGTCATTCCGGTGTTCCTTAGTATGCTCTATGTAGTAGCCAAGAGCCCTTTTAACATCCAAACTGTGTAATCTTCTTTCCCCTGAAGAAGGATGGTCAGCGAAAAACACAGGGAGAGAGATAGACTGGTTTAGGTGAAAATCCGATACCACTTCAGGCAAGAACCTTCTATTAGTTCTTAGGACCACTTTATCCCTATGGAAGGATATGAAGTCAGGTTCAACTGACAGGGCCTGCAATTCACTAATCCGCCTGGCAGAAGTAATAGCTACCAGGAACACAGTTTTCCAGGTCAAGTACTTCAATTCAGCCGAAGTCAAAGGCTTAAAGGGTGGCTGCATAAGCTGAGCAATGCAGACATTAAGATCCCAAGGAGTAGGCTCCCTAAAGGAAGGGTTGATGTGAACCAGGCCTTTGAAAAACTTTTCATGATGAGATGCCAGGGAAGAGCCCTTCCCTGCTGAAAGGAATGCAGAAACAGCTGCTAGATGAACCTTCAACATGGCAGGCCTGAGGCCTAGACTATTCTGATGAACTAGATAATCTAAGGTTGTGGAAATGCCTGCAGAATCAGGCACAATACCTTTCTGAGAGCACCAAATACTGAACCTCTTACAATTACAAATGGAAGTTTTCCTAGTGGAAGGTTTCCTGGAGACCTTCAGAATATCCAGAACTCCCTGAAGAGAGATGTAGTGCTGCATATTCTAACTCTTCAAGAGCCAGGCCTTGAGGTTGAGAGACTGGAGATTGGGGTACCAGATCCGCCCCTGGGAGGAGGAGAGAAGATTTTATCTCCTGGGAAGAGACAGGGGACGTGACACAGCCAAGGACAGCAGTAGAGGATACCAGGGTTGTCTGGCCCAATCTGGAGCTACCAGTATAACTGTGCAGGGTTGAGTTCTTATCTTGATCAGAACTCTGAACAGGAGAGGGAAAGGAGGGAAGGCATAGAGAAACATGCCCTTCCAGTCCAGAATGAGGGCATCCTGGGGAAGTGTCCTCAGGACTGGAGGTCTGCAACAAAACAGAGGAAGCTGATGACTGTCTGGTGCTGCAAACAGATCCATCTCTGGAGTGCCCCACCTGGAGAAAATGATCCTCAGAATGTGAGGATTCAGGGACCATTTGTGATGTCCCTGTGAAAATCCTGCTCAGGGCATCTGCTAACACACTGTCTTTCCCTGGAAGATGAACTGCTACCAGGGAAGTCTGAAGGGAACAGGCCAGAGACCAAAACGTCATGGCCTCTGTACATAAGGCCATGGACAGAGTGCCTCCCTGCTTGTTGATGTACCACACTGTGGTAGTGTTGTCCATCCTGTCTTGGACCACCTTGCCCTTGACTGAATCGGAGAAGGTCTGAAGGGCTAGGAAAACTGCTCTGAGGTCCAGGAGGTTGATATGAAGAAGAGACTTCTACGGGGACCAGATCCCTTGAGCTGTTAGGGCTCCCAGGTGGGCTCCCCAGCCTAGGAGAGAAGCATCCATAGTCAGAACTACTGATGGAACCTGAGGGAGAAATGGAACCCCTTGTCTGAGGTTGTCCTGGTCCAGCCACCATTGGAGAGCTTGTGCCAGAGTTCGGGTCACTGGAATCAGTTTGGTGAGAGAGTCCCTTCTCTGGGACCAAAAGGACCTTAGGTGGAACTGACTGTCCTGCATCTGAAATCTGGCTCCCTGAACCACTGCAGTGGAGGCTGCCATGTGGCCCAGGAGTTGGAGGAACTGTCTCACTGGAAGACAAACCTGAGGCCGAAAGGAGGAAGCAAGGTCTACTAAGGCCTTCACCCTTGCCAGAGGAAGGAAAGCTTTTGCTTGGATAGTATCCAATTCCACCCCTATGAAAGTGAGAAGCTGTACTGGTTCGATAACAGATTTTGGCAGATTGAGAAGAAACCCCAGAGAACTGAGTGGTTTGCAGAGCTGATCTGACCTGGTCTGATGACTGCCCCACTGGGAGCTAGTCATCCAGATATGGAAAAATGGTGATACTCTGTCTTCTGAGGTAAACCACCACTACTCCAAGGCACTTGGTGAACACCCTTGGAGCTGATGTTAGGCCAAAAGGCATGGCCTTGAACAAGCCTGCCCCCTACTGGAAGTGAGGAGTCAACCCAAGACTCTATTTAGCTGGAGTCCTGGGCTGGAACGAGTGGCACCTCTGCTGCCCCTTGCTCTAAAATAGCCATGCTGTTGCTGATAAAACAGGGAAGGCCTGCTCCTACCTCCCCTACCCCGCTGTTTCTGAGGGGTGGCAGCTTTTTCCTTGGCCGCAGCACTCCTATATGGAGGTTCTATATACATCCATTTTCCTCATATAGGCCTCACTTTGCTCTCCGAAAAATGAGTTCTGGACCAGAGGAAAATCCAAGGCCTTGGTTTGTGTGTCCTGAGAGAGGTTTGTGGTTCTAAGCCAGGAAAACTTTCTCAGGGAAATGGAGGTAGCCAAAATGCAGGATGCCGAATCACTGGCATCCACTGCCATGTGGAATTGCTGCTTGGAAGCCTCTATTCCACTCCTTGCCATTTCACCCAGATCAGCAGCCGCCTCAGCTGGGAGTCTGGCTGCCAGAGAGAACACTGCTTCCCCCAGTTTGTTTTGATATCTTGCCACATAGGCCATGTAAGAGGCATGCCTGGCAATGAGGGAAGACAACAGGTAAGACTTTTTAGCCGAGGAATCAATCCTCCTAGAGTCTTTCTGGAGGGTGGGAAGCTAGTGGGATGCTTGCCTTTTCGCAAGCAGCAGCCTGAATCGCCCCTTCATGACTGAGGTGCCCTGAAGGAAATTCTGTGCCATCTCTGGCCACTGGGTACTTCCTCTCTGTCCTCTTATCCACAGGAGGAACAGAAGTAGAGGTACTCAAAATTTTTAAAGTCTGTCTCTTCAGAGACTTATAAAAGGGTGGTGATACCCATTCAGAGGCAGAGACATCCATTATCTCCACATAATCTGGTTCTTCCTCTTCTTCTGAAGATTCATGAACCAGTAATTGGAGGAGTTTCAGCCACCTTCCTCACGAATGAAAAATGAGTGACAGCATCCTCCACCTGTTTAGGTGGAGAGATGCCTCCATATTTGGGAGAAACCTCTGGTTCAACTGGACCATAAAGGTCCACTTCATCATCCTGCTCACATTCCAGGTCCCAGGAATAATCACATTCCAAGGGGTCTGAAGGAATTGGAACCGGCTGAGGAATCACCGGAGGGATCATTAGTTCGGTCTGCAAGGATTGTTTAATGTGTATAGCATTATACAATGCCAAGACAGAATCTTGGACTGTGATTGGTCAGTTTGGGGCTGGACCCATGGCGTTATCCCAGCACGCCGCCACAGGTCTAGTCTCCTCACTGTGAACCCATGTAGATGAGCTTTTGATTGATTGTTTTATGGAGCTTTTGATTGTTTCATCTTCCCTTGAAAACAAAAATATTTTTCCCCACAAAAACATCTTTAAAATTTTTTTTATTCTGTATAACAGCGAGCCATTGTATAATAGGAATAATGCACTACAGGGTGTGTGTCGTTTGGGATAACACCACGCCTGGGGCATTGGGCCTTCCAGCCTCGTGCCAAACCCCCAGGCGTGATAAAGTTATCCCATACCACACACCCTGTCGCAAAATATCCCTTTTACTAGCAATCTCCTCCACAGTCAGAACTGCAACCGCACGCGACTTCGTAGCCAGATTTGTTTTTCTTCCTTTTTCCTCTTAGTGGAAACTGGTTCAAGGGCTGAACCGTGGCCCGTTTAGGAGGAAGGGTATTGCCTTGGATAGAAGGGCCCCCCTCCGGTTCGTTCAAACCTGAACCAGTTCGGCCATCCAGGTTAGCAGATTTTTCGGCCAATTTCTCATTCAGTCGATTAAGGCGCCTGTCAAGCATCGATTGAGGGAAATTGTTACATATGTCACAGTCTGCCTGCAAGTGTTCCAACCCCAGGCGGAAAACACAAGTAGTGTGGGGAATCGGCCTTGGCACAAGTTTCCCCACACTCACACTGTTGAAAACCGGTAGACCTGGTTTTCTTTTTAGATTTCTGTGACTCCATCTTAAACTTATCTCAAAGACAGTTAGGCTGAATAAGAACCAAAACAGCTCTAGACTGATATTAGCGGTCCGGAAAAAAAATGACAAAATCATTTTTTTTTTTATTAACCAGCGCTAACCACTGTTAAATTTGACAGAAATAGAGAGAGAAAAAACTCAGTATCCTAACGGTTGGAAGGCCACCGCTAAAGGACCGAGACTTACCCACAAGTAGACAAAAAACTAGCAACAACTGTACCAAGGGACAGAGAAAAAACTAGAAACGCTCAATATTTTTTAAATCAGTGAACAAACCGAAGCGAAAAATACCACTTTAACCGATGAGATGCTGACGGAGAATCTCCGAGGCGTCTTCACAGTAAGGCGGAGTAAAGAATCTGTCAGCTGAATAGAATGTACCTGGGGGCAGTGGTTTGAAACCAAGTGCATGCCTACTTAGAATGTAGGCTTTAACTCTTTCCTCTCTAGGGCAGTACAACAGCAAGGTCTTACTGCATAAATCAGAATACATTAGAACTTCTTGCTGTTTGAAAATATAGACTAGCATGGGGGTGACTGGGGAGGGAGGGCAGCAGACACATAGCGTTGCCGCGTTGGAGAAGTTGTAGAACACCAGAGCCGTGTATAACCTGATGTCCAGTGCCTGTGTATTAGGATCCCTGGGACGGCAGCTGGGGGAGGACAGGATGGGGAAAGCAAGAAGCTGAGCCTTCTTTACCCCTGAAGCCGTGGACCATGTTTGGGGTCTGGTGCTGGAAGGAGGAGAACAGGTTAGCTGCTGTAATTTGAGACTGTAGAACGAGTGGGGAGAGGGGGGAGAGGGGGGAGAGGAGACATACAGAACACGGTATGGAGCAGTAGATGCTGTGATTAAACGCAGCAGGTCACCCTGATTGAAAACCTCTACCAGCACTTAAAATATGCACACATCTGTATAGCACTAAACTCTGCTATTGGCCATTAAAGATGCACAGAACACAGTAAGTTCGGGAACAGTAACAAAGCCGAAAGATGGTAATAGCTCTCACTTTAAGCACCAGACAAGCTGCACAGACACTGACCCAGATAAAACAGTCAGTGCTTAAGGTGCTAGAGACTGAGTCAAGCTACAGCACAGATACATAAACGGACAGCTCGCAACCATTTATAAAATGCACTTATGGCACCACAAACCGAGTCAAGATACAACATAAATGGACAGCTTAATATTATAGTTACGAAACTATCAGCTCAGTCTGCCAATAGAAAAACAAGGTGGCAACTTAAAGGTTCAAGATGGCACTGGAAGAGCCGTATAAAGCCAGAGCTGTGTGGCTTGATGTCCAATACCTGTGTATTAGGATCCCTTGGATGGTGGCAGGGTGAGGGCAGGATAGGGAGAGCAAGGAGCTAAGCCCTCTCGATCCCTGGAGCCGTGATCAAGGTGGCCAAATGTGGTCATCAGGTAACACAGAATTTGACGGCAGATAAGGACCACTTGGCCCACCCAGTCTGCCCATTTCCCTACCTACTGGATAAGCTGCAGATCCTAGTTAACCAGCAGCCTACTTCTTCCTACCCCCACCCCCTAGAATTGCCTTATGACTGTCCCATGCATGCTTGAATTCCACCACTGTTTTTGACTCCACAACCTCCTCTGGAAGGCCGTTCCATGCATCCACAACCCTCTCTGTGAAAAAATACTTCCTTAAATTACCTCTGAGCCACCCCCCCTCTATCTTCAAATTGTGCCCCCTTGTTCTTGCACACCTCTTTTTTTGAGGTATCCAGAATCTAGCTACACTTCACTCTGCTGGCATAGAGGACAGGTGTCCTGTGCCAAGCAGAAAACCTGTCTGTGATATGTGCAAAATTACATGAACGTGCACGACTGTGAAAGCATCACAAAACCTGTTGCTTGAAATACAGCAAGACAGCATGACGATACAAAGTTGCTATGGAAATAGTGCTTGCACAGGTGTCACAGCACCAACAATGCAATGCTGCTTGGCACAAATGATGGCACCAAGTATGTTTCCATGCTTGAAGCAGATGCTCTCTGATGTGCAAAAAGCTTCCAATGCCTGTACTATCTTGGCACTGATGTGGCTGTAGTACTAGCAGTAGTAGTCATCGTACCAATTCATTTATTTGTGGTGCCCTTCCCCTGAGGCTCAGAGTGCCATTACATAATGTGCAGTGCATAATTTGCAGCGTCAGTGGTTCAGCAGGTAGCAGCACTCTCAGGCCGTTAGATTGGAAGTTGATGGATTCTGGCCCCACACTGGGAACATGGGATAAATGCCAATATTGACTGTAGTGCATCAAAAGGGGTTGGGGGTGCTGCTGCATTCCTAAAGTGCAGTCTTTCGGATGAGACATTAAACTGAGGTCCTATCTGCCTGTTCTGGTGGTTGTTCAAGTGGACGTAAAAGATCCCACAGCACTTCTCGATAACAGTAGGGGAATTTCCCCATGTCCTGGTCAAATCCCCTTCACTAAAATACCACTAACAGCTTAATCTGGTTCTGTAAATCAGTTTACATCTGCACAAATATTCCCCTTCCCCCCAGGTTGCACCCGGAAATAAATACAGCTCAGTGTCTCTCTCCCGGTCACAAACTTTCAAATAAATACAGACAGACCCTAACAGGTGAGGTTACCCGCACCAGTGTAGGTACAATCAATGTCATGACATGGTCTGGAAATAAAACGTAAAGGGTTTCTGTATTCCGTGGAACCCAATCAGACCTCAGCCTAGTCCTCCCTTGTTTACTTATGTATGGTCTTAGATGCATCTTCCTAAACCCAGTTCTATCACATCCCCAATCCGCTGCTTGTCAGTAAGAGAATCTCAGACATAGAAATAGGCTGGAAACCCTTGCAACAAGAGTTTTCAGGCCTAGAGGATATTGTTACCAAGGAAGTGCAACAGTACTGAATAACTTAAAAATAATGACAAATATCAAGTAAAAGGTAAAGTCGTGACATAACTGCAATGCAGCACGTGGGCTCTGCAAGAGAACCTTGAACTCATCAAGCACAAAGTAAAACAGTGAAAAATGATAATGGGTATTTAACTAATATGAAAAAAATTCATGACATAATCATCTTGAAGTAGCAGTATTTGTTAGTGACCACAGTTTCTTTCAGGAATGTCTGTCAAAAATATCAAGCTACACATTTTCTTTTCGTTTTCTTTCATTCCTGAACCAAGATACAGGATTTTGACATTTTTAGAAGTTCCCACTCATGTGCCGCTCATGTCATGAAAAAAAGTATCACAGTACAAGTGTGTTGTATTCAGCATCAGACACATGCGGTAACATCATCCTAATCCATCTACAGTATGAATCTAGCATGTACATTCAACAGGTAACCCCAGCGGAAGACATTTTAAAAATTGTGAGTGGCGGCCTTCTTTAATATCAGTCATTAATTACAAAATTAGCTGTAAAAGCGGTTTTAACAGCATCTGAGAAAACTAAACATACTGAGCATGAATCTTACGATGTCAAGAAATACATTTTTTTGCTAAAAATAATATATTTTTTCCAAATAACTGCTGCTTCAAGTCAATCTGTCTGATGCAAGTTGTGTCCAATGCACACTCACCAAGGAATGCCTTTTCACGTGTTCTCTTCGAGTGAACAACTTTCCACAGATGTCACAGCTAAATGATCGGACTCCTGTGTGTATGAGCAAGTGTCTTTTTAGTGTTCGCCTATATTTGGCTATGTAGTTGCAGTGGGGACATTTAAGCTTGTTTACAGCCATAGCTGAAGACTCGCCTGAAAATGTAAAAGAAAAATCATGTTACAGTTCCTCAAACACAATTTGCTCAGTAACTGTATTTGGGAGACCCCAAGTTGTTTTTTTGTTTGTGGCTCAGTAACATTAAACAAAACTACTGTGTTAGCAATCGATAATGCTGATTTACATCATGTTAAATACAAATCTATTCTGGCAAGCTGCAAAGTACTTGGCCTATGCCTATGTAGAAAAGCAACAGTAAAGTATGTAGGAATGTGTAACAGCATGCAACACAACCTAAGACACACTTGGAGACAACCAACATCCCATGGGCACATTTTGACCTTCACAGTAAAGCACACTTCGGCAGCGCTCTCTATGCAAATGTGCTGCCAGGCTTGCACTTAGTTGGTAGTACATATCTGCTCAGAATGAGCAGCTGAAGCATAGTGTACAGTCCTGAGATAGTGACTGGTAGCGGGATCTCTTCATAAGTTACAGAGCTCTCATTTCTGTAACAAAATGGTGCTCCCAGTCTTCCGACTATGCAGCTGGGGTCTATGGCACCATCCTCTCCACTTCCTTTGCCAAACCGAATGCCCTCTGTAATGCATTTTTTTCACTCTGCTACGCCTACACTCACCATTGCTCCCTCTCCTCCTCCCTATCTGGGTCCCTGTCCTCTTAACTATCCTCACTCCTCTCTCCCCTCTACGTCATACTTCCTCCACTCCAGAACTCCCTGCACCTTCTTCCTTCCCCACTTTCACTCCTCTGCCGAGTAGTTTGCCTTCTATAGTCTTCCCTCCTCCCGGTTCCCTCAGACACCAGCTAAAATTCTTCCCTGCTCCCATCTGCTACTGTATGCCTTCACCCTAACCTTCCCCTGTTGGAGCCCCTAATCTCTCTGATGGGCACCCTCTTGGTTCTATTTCAGTCTGCATCAGGCATCTTCCCAACCTACACCTGCACAGCCATCACTCCTCTGCTCCAGTCTTACTTTTTGGAGAACAAACCTCTCATTGGACCCTTGCCTAGCTATGTTTACCTTTTATTTGCACTTTAACGTATTAAATTGTACTCATTGCACTTGACTTTGTACTGATCATTAAACTGTGTATATTTTACTTCCCCATTCCCTTTTCTCAGAGGCACCTGGAAACGAGTCTTAGCTCAGTGAGCCCTTCCCGGTTACCAATTTTCAAAGAAATAATTTGGTAATAAAATCTAATCAGGAGGTTAGCTTCAATGGGTTACAGATTTTTTGCAGTTTTCCTTTAAAACTGTCCAATTAAAAAAAAAAAACTGCACTACTGTTGAGCAGTGAAGCTTCCAATGCTGACAACAAAGTCAGTCCCACAGCCAGGTTGTCACACATCTGGCAACACAGGCAGTACGGAATATTTCTCACCGATGCCTCCTGCCTCTGGGAAGGTCCGTGGCTCCAGTCATTACACAGATGCACCCTGGTAGCACAGACGAAGGCAAGTCACATGGACAGGAATACATGGCACCAGACAGGGGCTGAAATTCTGACAGTGACATGACATGTGGTTTCATATGTTCCAGTGTGCTTAAGACCAAGGGTGGTGAGTGGACCTGTTCCCAGTCCATGTCTAATTAGCTCCTGTCTTGGCCCATGCCACAGTGGGTGGGGTGGATTTGGGACAGAATGTATGAAAACCAGGTGAAAAGAGTAACAGCACACAGGCAGGTAACACTATCATACTCTTCCCACCCTCTTGCAGCACCTGGACCCCCCCCCCCAAAAAAAAAAACCTTGTGAAATTTCCAGCCAGCTCCACTCTCAGTCACCATCACCTGGAGGATTAAGTCAAGGACAGTTTATGAATGACCCAATTGACATAAAACTCCTCCGTTTGGCACTGGTGTACAGATTACTCTGCTCACCAGCTTCCTGAACTGCTCCCTATGCCTTGGTCAGTTTCCCACAGCCTGGAAGAATGCAGTTGTTACACCAATCCACAAAGGCAGTGACCCCCTAACACCGGGAAACTGCCGACCAATCTCCATTCTCCCCCCACTGTCCAAAGCACTAGAAAAAAGTTGGGGCGGATCAACTAACTGACTACCTTGAAGAAAAAAATTACTCACCTTAGTAATGTTGTTTCTTCTAACGGAGTCTTGCTGTCGGACTATTGCAGTTAGGTCCTGCCTTTCAACTGCCCTGGAGAACAAGGTTAACTTTCCATGGCCAGCATGGAATGCCCAGCTCAAGCCCGGCCGAAGCCTCCATCCGCTGTCGTCCAAACTCCAACCGTCAGATCTTTACGAGCAATACTCACTAGAAGTTCTGTGTGGAAACTGTAAAACTCACACTAGCCAACTGGCAACTAAATTTATTAAAAAGGGTTTTTGGTTTCAAAGCAAAGACTCAAGTCAGGAAACCCAAAAAACAAAACACAACACACACCCAAAATAAAGAAGGGTGAAAAAGGGGCACCTCTAGGGTGCCAACACTGCTCCTGCCCACCCACATCCCAAAAACCAGGTTCTGAGAGGGGAGGCAGGGAGGTCAGAATACAGCAAGACTCCATTAGAAGAAACAACATTACTAAGGTGAGTAATTGTTTCTTCAAACAACATGAAGTCTTGCTGTATTCTGACTACTGCAGACTACCAAGCAGTACCTCCATGGAGGAGGGACAGAACCTACTTTGGGAATAGGCTCTGAAGTACTGCTGTGCCAAACCCAGCATCACTCCTAGCCTGGATATCCAGAGAGTAATACTTGGTGAATGTAGGGACTGTTTTCCAGGTGGCTGCTTGACAAATTTCTAAGATAGGAATATCCCTGGCAGCAGCCAGGGGGAAGCAGCTGTACCTCTAGTAGAGTGAGCCCTCAGGCCTGAGAGTGGAGTTCTACCCAGTTTTTCATAGCAGAACTGTATACAAGAGACAGTCCACCTGGCAACAGATATTTTAGTGGCAGGTTTGCCCTTACCGACCTCTCCATATGTGAGGAACAACTGGAGGGACTCAAACCTGTGACCCTTGGTGCGCTCTATGTAGTAGCTGAGGGCCCTTTTAACATCCAAGCTGTGCAGCCTCCTTTCTCCAGAGGAGGAATGGTCAGTGAAGAAAACAGGGAGAGAGAGAGAGAGACTGATTAAGGTGGAAATCTGAAACCACCTTATGCAAAAACTTCCTGTTAGTTCTTAGGACCACTTTATCTCTATGGAAAGAGAAGAAATCAGGCTCCACTGACAGGGCTTGCAATTCACTGATATGCCTGGCAGAGGTAATGGCTACCAAAAACACAGTTTTCCAAGTCAAGTACTTAAGCTCTGCAGAGGACAAAGGCTCAAAGGGTGGTTGCATAAGCTGAGCAATGCAAACATTAAGGTCCTAAGCAGGAGCAGGGTCCCTAAAGGGGGGATTGGTGTGCAGCAATCCCTAGAAGAACTTACAAAACACAGGATAGGCTGACAGAGGAGAGGGCTTGCCTACTGACAGGAAGGCAGAAACAGTATCCAGATGCACTAAGTGTAGCTGGCCTAAGTCCCAAGCCATTAAGAAGAACCATACAGTCCAGGACTGCAGGCAACCCAGCAGATTCTGGAGAAATATGCTTATTAGGGCACCAAATAGTGAACCTTTTCCATTTGGAGTTGTAAGTCTTTCTGGTGGAAGGCTTTCGAGTAGCCTTAAGGATATCCAGAACCACTTGAGAAAGATGCAGATCAGCAAACTCTAACTCTTCAAGAGCCATGCCTTGAGATTGAGAGATTTGAGGTTTGGATACCAAATCCTCCCCTGAGAGGATGTCAACAGGTTGTAATTCCTAGGAAGAAACAGGGGAAGGTGGATCTGTGGAGTGCCCCATCTCGAGAAAATCACTTCCAAAACTAGGGGATCTAGGGTCCATTCGTGATGGCCCTGGGATATCCTGCTGAGAGCATCTGCTAGGACATTGTCCCTCCCTGGGAGCTGAACTGCTATCAGAGAGGTTTGCAGGGAATAGGCCAGAGACCACAACTTCATTGCTTCTGTGCACAAGGCCGTAGACAGAGAGCCTCCTTGCTTGTTGATGTACCACACTGTGGTGATATTGTCTGTTCTGATCTGTACCACCTTGTTCTGTACAGATTTGGAAAAGGCTTGCAGTGCCAGAAACACTGCTCTGAGTTCCAAGAGACTGATGTGAAGAAGAGATTCTTGAGGTGACCACAGCACTTGGGTGGTAAGATTCCCCAAGTGGGCTCACCAGCCCAGCAGGGAGGCATCTGTGGTGAGTATCACTGAATGAGACTGAGTGACAAAAGGAACTCCTGTCTCAAATTGTCCTGATCCTGCCACCATTGCAAAGCCTGGATCAGGGTTCGAGTCACTGGGATTAGTTTGGTAAGGGAATCCTTTCTTTGGGACCAGAAGGCTCTTAAGTGGAACTGAATGTCCCTCATTTGGAATCTTGCCCCCGGACCACTGCTGTAGAGGCTGCCATGTGGCCCAGGAGCTGCAGGAAATGCCTTGCTGGTCAAGACACCTGAAGGGTGAATGAAGAGGCCAGTTCTATAGGGGTCCTTGCCCTGTCCAGGGGAAGGAAGGCTTGTGCCCTTATTGTATCCAGCTCTGCCCCTATAAAGGTGAGAAGCTGTACTGGCTCGAGAACTGACTTTGGAAGGCTGAGTAGGAATCCTAAGGAAGTGAGCACTTGCCGAGTTATTTGCAGATGTGACTTGACTTGGTCTGGAGACTGACCCACTATGAGCCAGTCATCTAAGTATGGAAAGATGGAGATCTTTTTTCTCCTTAGGAAAGCAACCACTACTGCCAGGCACTTTGTGAACACCCTTGGGGCTGATGTTAGGCCATAGGGCATTGCTCTGAATTTATAGTGGCCTGAGGGCAACTCGAACCTGAGGTACTTTCTGTGGGAGCACCTGATGGGAATGTGAAAATAGGCATCTTTGAGGTCCAGGGAGGCTAGCCAGTCCCCTGGCCTTAGAGGGCAGAATTATTCTCAGAGTCACCATTTTGAATTTTGGTTTTAAAAGGTGCTTGTTCAGATATCTTAGATCCAGGATGGGCCGTCATTCTCCTGTTTTTTTGGGGGGGTTAGGAAGTACCTGGAGTACAATCCTTTGCCCCTGTGTAGGGTAGGAACCCTTTATATGGCTCTGAGAGCCAGGAGGGAAGAAACCTCTGCCTCTAGGGCAAGGGTCTCTGATGAATCTGCAGGTTGAAAGGATCTGGTTCTCATCTTGGGAAATTTTTTGAAGCTAAGAACCAGTCCCTGGCTTACTACTTCCAAGACCCACTTGTCTGATGTCAAAGACTTCCAGTCCTTGGCAAAGTAAGCCAGCCTGCCCCCTACAGGTATTGGAGAATCGGCCCGGGCAGACCCATCAGGGTGTCTGCTTGGCAGGGGCTTTAGGCTGAGGGGTGGAAGCAGGCCTGCTCATACCCCGTCTGCCTCTCCCTCTGAAGAACCCCCTCTGAGCATAAGCAGAAGAGGAGGTCTGGGCTTGGTAAAAAGGCCTTTGAAAGGGCCTGCCACTGCCCCTGGAATGCTGTCTCTGAGGAGTGGCTTGCCTTTCTTTGGCCTGAGCACTCCTGTAGGTGGTCCTATACTCGTACATCTTTTTCATGTAGTTCTCTGTCTGCTCCCCAAACAGAGAATTACCAATGACAGAAATCCATGGCCTTAGCTTGGGTATCCTGTGATAGGCTAGTACATCTGAGCCAAGCCATCCTCCAAAGGGCCACAGATGTAGCCATGACTCTAGATGAAACATCACTGGAGTCCACAGCAGCATGAAATTGCACCTTGGATGCCTCCAACTTATCCGCAGCCACCTGCTCCAGCTCCTTGGCAAGCTGGTCAGGGGCCTGTTTAGCCAGAGCCAGCACAGTGTCCCACCTGGACTTCTGGTATCTAGCTGTGTAGGCCATATAGTTAGCCAGCCTGAGTCCCAAAGATGCTGCCATGTACTGCTTCTTTGCCATGGCATCAATCCTCCTGGAGTCCTTATCTGGGGGGTGTGATGCCAAGGGAATATTTGCCCTATCACACGCAGCAACCTGCACTACCCCAACATGGCTGCATTGCTGGGAAAGGAACTCCGTGTCAGAGCCTGAAAGGGTATACCTCTTGTCCATTCTTCTGTCCACAGGAGGTATGGAATTAGGCGTCTTTAAAATTTTAAATGTCTGTTTCCCAAAAGATTTATGGAGGGGAATAGACAATCTCCTGGACTCTGGGATGTCCATCTCAACAAAATCAGGCTCTTCCTGATCCTCTACTGCTTCTTTCATTGGAAGCTGGAAGGTTTCAGCCACTTTCTTGTAAAACAAAGTGGGAAGGGGACTCAGAAAGCCTAGGAGGAGAAACACCTGAAGGTCTGTCTGGGGAGATGTCCGGGTCAATAGGCACATCCAGACTTTCATAATCACCATCATCATTACCCTCACTCTCCCTCCTCCGGTTCATAAAATTTTTCTTAAGTATAATCCAGAACTGGAGGAACCGACCGAACCGAGCCCCTGCCAGATGGTGCCGGTTCGGCCGGAACTGAAGTTAGCGATGGAACTATCCTTATCGCTTTTGGCTATTTCATCAGCGGTTGGAGAAAGAATTTGTGGATCCGGACCGGATGATTTTTCTCTTTCTTTTAACTGGAACCAACTCCTCAGAATCGGCTCTCCTTTTGCCCGAAGAAGTTTCGCCCTGGTCAGAGGGCACTCCTTCTGGTTCGGTCGGAACCGAACCAGACTGGCCATCTGGGTCAGCGGACTTCTTGGCCTCCCTTTCCCTCAGTCTACCTACTCTCTTATCCAGGGTAGCTTTGGGAAAACTTTAACAAATTTGGCAGTCTGAATCGAGGTGGTCAAACCCCAGACAAACACAGGTGGTGTGGGGATCAGCCTTATCAAAGGCTTCCCCACACACACTACAGTGTTGAAACCCAGTGGGCCCGGTTTTTTTCTTGAGTTTCTGAGACATGGCCAATCCTATCCAAAACTTACCCTTTCTCGGCAATCCACCAGGCAAGACACCCCTATCGGTTCCTAACGGTGTTACGGGTCTTGGAAAAAAATGTAATTAAATCAGTTTTTTTTTTTTTTTTTTTTTTTTAGAACCGATACGGACCGGTTACCACACACTAATAAATTCTAAACTTAAGACCAATGTGATCGGTTCAAACCAAACCGATCCAATATTTACAAGTTCCACACAGAAACTAAATGCAAAACCTATCTAGTACTCACGGTACCACAGACAGAGACTTAGACAGGTTCAGTAGCAGAAATTCGGTAGAAAACAAGCGAAAAAACGACACTTTAACAGACTTTTTTGAACCGAGCAAAGGAGAAATCTCCGGAGCGACTGTTCAGTGAGTCGGAGCAAAGAATCTGACGGTTGGAGTTCAAACAACAGCAGACAGAGGCTTCAACCGAGCTCGCGCTGAACATTCCATGCTGGCCATGGAAAGTTAACTCTTTGTTCTCCGGGGCAGTTGAAAGGCAGGACCTAACTGCAATAGTCAGAATACAGCAAGACTTCATGTTGTTTGAAACCCATGACCTACTCTGCAAAGAACAACATGGGTTCCGTGCTGGGCATAGTACCACCATGGCCCTGCTAGAATTCTCAAACTACATGCATACTGCTCTTGACAGAGGGCACATCGTAGGGGCCGTGTTTATAGAGCTATTCAAGGCCTTTGACACAGTCAGTCACCCCCGCCTACTAAACTCCCTCCTCCTAATGGGGATCTCACAAGGGCCCTTGGACTGGTTTACTAGTTACCCGTCTTCTAGGTCCCAGTGTGTGCGAATAAATAACAGTCTCCTGCTCACGTCCCATTCATTTGGGAGTCCCACAGGGATCCAATCTAGGACCCATGCTTTTTCACATATTCTTGAACACAATTCCCACTGCCTGCTCCGAAAAGATCCACCTCTACATGGACGCCGCCATCATCTGTGCCTCCCACACCAACCCAATAGACATTCAGTCCTCACTCCAGAACGCATTCAGCCAAGCTGAACTCTGGTTTGCCAAGCACAGACTAGTCATGAACCGGAAAAAAAACAAGACCCTACTTTTCACACATCACCAAAGCAAATTAAAAAATGCCCAATTGCATATTCAAGTTCAGTCACTACACCCTGGAGCAGGTCTTGTCTTATAAATATCTAGGGGTTATCTTTGACTCTGCCCTCTCCTTCCACGCACACATCAACACCCTCACATCTGCTACCAATGCATGCATTGGTCTCCTTTATCGCCATAAGGACTGCCTTACACCAGAAGCCCTTAGACTAGCCATAACCTCCTCACAGACTATGGGTTGCTGGTCTATGCTGCCGCAGATGCAACAGCTACTGGTAAAATAAAAGTGGTCATTAACAAAGCCTGCAGGCTCTTAACTGCTGCAGACCGCATGATACACACACATGCATGCTCTATTCCATTGCCCACGTCCTGAACTTGGACAAGAGGGTCCACTACCAGTCCTGCCTCTTGACCAAAAATTCCTCCTTGGCTCAACCCCCAGCCTATCTGCCTCCCTAATCTCCTCTTCCCCTACAGCTTATACATGCAGCTCGACCAAAGCTGCACTGGCCATTCCAGAATCAGAAACCACTGCCTCAGGGTCTTTTTCTGGTCAGGACTCCCTCCTACTTCCACAACCTCCCACCATCGGTCTCTAACCATCAAAAACTTGGTCCCTTTAAAAATGCACTCAAGACCCACCTCCTTGTCACCCACACCTGCACACTCTAAGTCCACCACCAGTGCCTCTACCAGCCGCTCAGAACGGCTACACAACCTCTTTCACAGTCAATGGCCTGCAATTCTTACTCTGGCACTCTGAAAGTCTCCAGACAGACTGCTCTAGAATTTGCACTACTTGCCTCCCCTAACTTACCCAGGTTACTCAGCTCCAGCCAAGCATAGTAGGCATGTGCACTGTTCCCTGATTCACTCTCTGGCCACTAACTGACCTCTTATTGTCAGATTTATCCTATGCACTGTCAATAGCCACAGCAATGTATTAGACATCCTTGTAAAATGGTCATGCTGTAACCGGAAGTCAAACTGCCCTGGCATTGTATATTGTAGCATACTGTCTATCGTATTTACCTATGCCTGTACTGTGTATTGACGTGGAGCCTTTGGAAAGGAGTCTCTGACTCAAAGGTTGTAATTCCAAGATTTGAAATAAATAAATAAAAAATGAGGGCTAAGACAGTTAGTACCCACAGACAAGTAGCGAATGCTCCAGTACAAGTGGGTTCAAGGGCTTGCAGATGGGCAGGCCCAATTGTGCAGAGAACAAAGAAAATAAAATTGTATTCTTAGCTATATATATTAATAGCAAAAAACTTCATTATTGCATCAGTTAGGGTTATTACTAAAGAGACAAAACAGGGAAATGGGGTGTTAGGGTTTCCAACCCCAACAACCCACTCAGCAGACACTGACAGGCATCGGGGGAGGTACCTTGGAGTCGTCAGCCCTAAAGCTCACCCCATTCCACCACCACCCTCACCCTGCAGACAGTGGCAGGCATCGGGGGCGTGCCTTGGGTCATCAGCCCCAATGCTCAGCCCATTCTCCTATACTGTACCCATCTAGGTTAATTTACTTATGGAATGGGGTGAGCATTAGGGCCGACAACCCAAGGCACACCCCCGATGCCTGTCGGTGTCTGCAGGTTGAGGATGGGGGAATGGGGTGAGCGTTAGGGCCAATGACCCCAAGGCACCCCCCCAACACCTGTCAGAGTCTGCAGGGTGTGGGTGGGGTGTTAGGGTTGGAAACCTTAACATCCCATTTCCCTGGTTTTGTTGCATTAGTAACAACCCTGATGCATTAAAGTTTTTTTGCAATGAATTTCCTTACTTTTTTAGATAGTATGTATGTAGCTGTAATAACTAATTTTTTCACATTCTGACACCAAATTGTCAGAGTTTTCTTATCACCGTACCTCATAAACCCCATAGGTGAAGATTTCTTAATCCGCAGCAAGACGTCATTCCGTGCCACAGGTGCAGAAACTTGTTTCGGGCAGGATGGGAGAAATGATACCTGTACTGTTCATGAGGTGGTATAAAAAAATGTCTGTTGAAAATTTCAAGTGAAAATATGAAAAACTGGCAAAGTTACACACGTGTGTATGAAAATGACAATGACCGTGTGTAACTTGAGTGTTTGTTTAGTATTTTTAGTCCAGATTTTCAACACGGGCTTTTTGGGACCCCATCTCATGAACAGTAGCACTGTCATTTTGTTACTCAATCACAAAAGGTGACTTCGTGCAGCATCTGGGAAATCACTTTACAGGTCCAATTAACGAAATGCCAGTGTTCATAAGATGAGGTCCCAAAAAGCCCATGGTAAAAATTTGCTAAATAAATACCTTAAAATGGACGCGAAATCAACAAAAGTTCAAAACGCCATTGACAGCCATTATACGGCACTTACCTTGATTCTTCAGTTTGCGGTTTGGCTTTGAAGAGTGCAGATGTTTCCCGGTCCACAAAAGATAACACCCGATGGCTTCCGGTGGCAACTACAGGGCAAAGGGGGGTGTGGAGTGGTGGGTTGTCAGGATAGGGAGGGGTTTGCAGAGTCTTTTTTTTTTATAGGGATAAAGTACACTCTGTGAGGACACTAGGGGTGGGCTGCCCAGTGTCGCACACTGAAAGCGCGGGCGCTTATAGTGCAAGGCAGGGAACTGCCCCCCCCATTGACAAACACAGAAAAAACATGTTTTGAGACACTAGGAGTGGGATCCCCCGTGCCCTATACATAGCCAACAGGGGAAATTGGGCAGCCCACTGTCGGCAAATTCAGTAAAAAAAAATTAGGCATGGTAATGGGAGGGTGAGAGGGTGCCAATAGACACCAGGGATAAGGGAAAATAATGGGCAGTTAGGGGATACCACTAGACAACCATGCTCCCTACGACACTATCTAACCCTGCCTGCAAAAACAAGCTACCTCCCCACGAAAACAAGCTTGTTCTAACCCCAGGTATTCTTCAATACCATTAACCTAGCAGTCAGCCTCCTAGATTGCACTGCCCCAGAGATGAATGGAACTTTATGCAAATAGTGGAACACTGACTGACTTGTGCCACCATTCAAACCTGCTGCCCTGTCAACTGCAAGAGTTCTAAGACACTCAGATTTCTTTCTCCGTCTGCCAAGTTGGTCACCTCGGAGACTGCTTTTCAGCGTTTACTGACAGAACTTAGTTTTTGTCCAAAACCATAAGTATTGTTTTTAATTTACTTTATTTCTGCTGCCCGTTATAGTTTTTAGTTAGTTTTGCGGTTCCTAGTAACAGGTGAGGAACCATCTTAGCTTGGTTCATTTTATTGTTAAATCGCTATTTCTTTAGCTTAACTTGTAGTTTATTATTGGTTCAGTTTATTTGGGTAGTTTATTCTGGGATTTTTACGGTTTCCTTGGTTGAAGAACCGATCGCGAGCTATTTGCCTTGTGAACTTGCTGAAAATCCCAGGTTACTTCTTGGTTGAGGAACCGATAAACTTTAAAATTAGTTTTCTTAGGTTTATCAGACATTGCAACGGTAAACTAAGAAAAAAACCACACCTACCGGATTTAAAAATTGTGTTACATGTCAGGAAATATTTGCCAAAACTGACAAAAACATAAAAACTTTGCTCATTTTGTCTTGACGGCTGAGCCATTTGATTCTGTGTGTGAGATATGTAAAAGTTTTCCTGAGAAAACTGGAAAAAATGTTTTAAAGGGAGAACTTCCACAGGTTCGGTTTCGGATCCAAAGGATCCGACCATTGATAAAAATATATCTAAAGATATCTGTTCAAATGCCCGTGAAAAAGGTGAGACATCTGGACTGAAAAGACGGGGAGAACCAGTAATGGACTCATCTCCTTTGAAAAAGCTGGATAAGAAAAAGAAAGCACAGTTACGCAAGAACTTACTGTAACAGTAGATCTTTGAGAGGAGCTCCTGCAGCACGTAATACCATTAGGACTGAAACCAGCAGGCATCAGGACCCCACAGAAAACTTGTAGCTAGCAGTCTGAGGCAGGGGACTGCCTCAGACGTTGGCTACGCCCGACGTCAGTCGTGGTATAAAGGAGGCGATCACCTGGTGCCATCTCAGTTCTCCTCCCAGAGACCCGGCTACAAACAAAACTGGAGAACCGAGCCGAAGGTCCCCATCATGTTCTGGTGATATAATAACCAAAATACTATCCTGGGGGATGGAGGGTGGGAAAGCCACCTGCTGCAAGAGCTCCTCTCGAAGATTTACTGTTGCGGTAAGTTCTAATTGTACTGTCCGCCTTCGAGGGTGGAGCTCTTGCAGTAGGTAATACCACTGGGACAGAGTCCCAAGCAGTACCCAAAAATAGGCCCAGGTCTGAGGGCGGCACGGGGAGATGCTGAAACGCTAAAAAAACAGCTGAAAATGTTAGAAAAGCATCTAAGAGTAGTCCTTGCAGGACCGCTAGTCCAAAACCTGCTCTCCTTCTGGATACAATGTCCAGGCTGTAATGTCTAATGAAAGTGTGGACTGAATTCCATGTAGCTGCAGCGCAAATATCTGCAGAGGAGACATTCTTTAGTGCTGCAAACGAGGAGGCCATTGCTCTGGTAGCATGGCTCTTGACTGTTCCCGGAAGTGGTTTGTTATGATGCTGGTAGCAAAAAGTACTGCACTGCACTAGCCAACGGGCTAGTGACTGTTTGGAAACAGAAGCCCCTACCATTCGCTTGGCGAATGAGATGAACAACTGGTCCGACTGTCTGGAGGAGCGAGTCCTGTTGAGGAAATACCTCAAAAGTCTGTTAACATCCAAGGTGTGCAACAATGTTTCACCATGGTTAAATTCTGGATAATAAACCGGAAGACTGATGTCCTGGTTAAGAGTTAGCATGGACACCACCTTCGGCACGAACTTGGGTTTCGTGTGCAGGGACATCCCGTCCCTGTGGAAAACTATGTAAGGTTCCTTACACATCAGGGCCTGGAGCTCAGAAACCCTTCGAGCGGAGGTAATGGCTACCAAAAGGAGGGTCTTCCACGAGAGGAAGCGCAGCTCGCAGGAGGCTGCTGACTCGAACGGAGGAAGGGTGAATTTCTCCAGGACGAAAAGTAAGTGCCAAGGTGGAACGATGTCTCTCCTGGGAGGTCTGATATGCAAGACTCCTCTCAGAAATGTCTTACAGATGTTCAGCTGTGCCAGTGTTTCATCTCCGATAGGATCATGGTATGCGGAAATCGCACACGTGTACTTTAATGGATGAATAGCTCAGTCCTAAATCCAGAAGGTGACGGAGATATTCTAGCATGTGCCTAGCTGGGCAACCCAGGGGATTTAAGGCATGGGCCGTAGCCCACAGACAGAAGTGTTTCCATTTCAGAGCATAGGTGGCCCTGGTGGAAGGCTTCCTCGCTGCAACCAAGATCTCAGCCACCCTGCTTGATACTCCTAGTCTCTCTTCCACCAAGACTGCAGGAACCATGCGATGCAGGGGAAGAGACTGAAGAGCAGGATGGACGAGTGTTCCCTGCTCTTGTGAGAGCAAGTAGGTGGAGAGTGGCAACTGAACTGGAGGCTCCAGTGACAGCTGCTGGAGAAACGGATACCAGATTTGACGGTGCCATAGAGGAGCCACCAGAATCATTCTGGTTCCCTCTGACTGCAACTTGAGCAGTACTCTCTGAATGAGGGGAAAAGGAGGGAAGGCATACAGGAACTTCCCTGTCCAAGAGAGGGACAATGCATCTTACCAAAAAACACCAGGACCTGGAACGAGCGAGCACATAGTTTGCAGTTGGCACTGTACGGGGACACAAACAGGATCAACTCCGGATGGCCCCAGTGACCGAACAGGGCGCCTGCGACATCTTGGAGCAGTCCCCACTCATGAATCAGAGAGGTAGTTCGGCTGACACTGTCGGCGAGAACATTCTGAACCCTAGGCAGATGAACTGCGATGAGATCCAGAAGATGTGCTATTACCCAATCCCACACTCTCATGGCCTCCCTGCAAAGGGGGTACGAATGAGTTCCCCCTTGTTTGTTGATGTAGAAGACCACTGGTGTGTTATCTGTCTGCACCAGGAGAGGACCTGGCGAGAGCTGGTCTCTGAATGCAATAAGTGCATTCAGAACGGTTCTCATTTCCAGAACATTTATATGTAGAGAGCTCTCTATGGCAGAGGCAGACCAAGACCTGTGATCCCCTAAACGAGCCCCACAACCGGACAGCGAGGCATCTGTGGTTAATGTCTGGAGAGGAGTGAGACTCCGGAATGGATCTCCTCCTGTTAAACTGTTGTGACGGAGCCACCACTTAAGGTAATGATGTACTGCCCAAGACATCTGGATTCGGAGATCCAGATCGTCCATCGATTGGTCCCACTGGACCCTGAGATGCCATTGGAGGGTCCTCATATGTAGTCTACCTAAGGGTACTGTGGCTATGGCAGCCGCCATATGGCCTAGAAGCTGTAGAACAGCCCGGGCTGGGGAAGAGGGGGCCTTCTGGAGCCTGCTGGCCAAATCCCGACGGCAGTCTGCCCTGTCTGGAGGCGGAAAGACTATTCCCTGTCCGGTGTCCAGAATAGCCCTTATAAAACTGCACCCTTCGTGTCGGCCAAGGGTGTGATTTTGGCCAGTTTACTGTGATCCCTAGGGAGGAAAATAGAGCCCGTGTCTATTGTAAGACGATTAGAAGATCCTCCTCTGACTGAGCGGAGAGGAACCAATTGTCCAGGTAAGGGTAGATGAAGAAACCTCTCCTGCGAAGGGCTGCTGCTACCACCGCTAGACACTTGGTGAAAACCCTGGGGGCGGAAGAAAGGCAGAAAAGAAGTACCTGGAATTGGTAGTGCTCATTCTGGAAGCTGACGCGCAGAAACTTTCTGTGAAACTTCAGGACCTTGATATGCACGTAGGCGCCTGCATATCTAGGCAGCACAGCCAGTCCCCTTGCTGGAGTAAGGGAAAGACCTGCCAGAGTGACCATCTGAAACCTCTGGTATTTTACAGGGAGATTGGGCTGGCTCAGATCCAGAATTCAGGACCAGGAAGAAACGGGAGTAGTAACCCTTTCCTTCTGGATGGCTCTTTTTTCTACGAGCCGTTGAATCTCCGCTTCTAGAAGAAAACTATGTTCCGGTGGACAACAGGCTGGGGTGGGTTGTCTGGCGGGATAGAGATGAAATCTATCGTGTACCCTTTACAAATGGTATCCAGTACCCATTGGTCCACAGTGATACTGGACCACTCGACTGGGTAAAGCGCAAACCACCCTCCTACCTTCTCGTTCTGCCTGTCCCTTGGGGGAGGGTAGATGGAGTCAGGATGAGGGTGTGGGGGGGGGGGCACGGGGAGTTCTGGCTGCTTGGGGCCTTGGGAACCTTGAGGGGCAGGGAGGACCCGCCTCTTGAACCCTTTACCGTGGGACTGTTTACTCCCCTGTCCTTTGTGAAAAGGGCACAGCTGGGGTTCCCGAGGCTGGGATTTATACATGCAGTGCATGTCGCCACCGCTTTTCCAGACTCCTGAAGTTGCTTAACCATCTGTTCAACTTCTGGGCTGAACAGAATGGGACCCTGAAAAGGGGAATCCAGAATGGACTCTTGTAGGTCCGGCTGGAAGCATGTGAGCCTAAGCCAAGACTGCCGTCTCGTACAGACCCCTGAGGCAGCTGCTGTGGAGGCCATATCCATGGCGTCGTAAGAACACCTGATGGCGTGTTTGTCTACAGCCAAATCCGACTGGGCACATGCTAGAATTTCTTGTTTTGAGTCGGAGTCTGGCATAGCTTCAACGAGGTCCAGGTCTTCCTCCACAGCGACTGCTGGTAGGTAATTATGTGGGCCATGAAGTTCAAAGACCTGATGGCCCCAGTGGTTGAGTAGAAGAATTCTTTCAGCCCCAACCGTCTAACTTTTTAGAGACTGGATCTGGAGGTTGGGAACTCAAATGCTTTGGCTGAGAACCTCTGCAGTGGGCAGGCGTCAGGACCAACGAACTGGCTATTGGTTGCTCGGCCAGAAAAGGTTCGACTTGGGAGGCTTATAAAGTCTGTCCGCCTTTCTAGGGACTGCCGGAATGGACGGCGGCGTATGGCAGGTGAGGTGTGTGACGTCCTGAAATGGTTCCATGAATGATGGAATCACCAAAGGTTTGGGTTCCTTCTCTCCGAGAAACTTGGCCAGGTGCTTGCGCTCTGGGTTCAGATCCTGAATGTCCCACTCATATAGCCTGGATGTGCCTCCACAATATCCAAAAATGAGGGGTCTTGGGGCTGCAGGGAATCTTTAGGTCCCGGGAGGGAGGACAGAATTCTGTCTGAGTAAGGTTCTGAATGCATGCTGCCTTCATCTGAGGAGAACGTGACAGGAGGGGAAGAAGGAAATGTAGATGAGGGTTGTTTCCTTCTCTTCCTCTTAGGGTCCAGACATGGGTGCTCACCCTCACCCCCGAGGCCCTGGGGTGGGCGGGGGACCCATGGGTGGCGGATGAGGGACAGTGTCTGGGGTTCTATACAGAAGATCCCCTTTAACTTTATTCCACCATGTAGTGAACAGACTCTCGATGTCTGCTACTGGGACGACCACAGTGGCCGGCGCCGGGTCTTTAGGTGCAGTGTCTGGGGCTCTGGCTTGGCAGGCATCTAGTCCAGGATCCTGGCGTCAGTAGGACGACAGGCAATGCCTTAGTCTGTAGGTCTGGCGTCCGATGTGGCTTTGTTGGCGCCTGGTCCCTTGGAGGGGGGGTGGACAGCTGGTCTTCATCAGGCGACCGCCCCATATCAGGCGCCGGGGAGCGGGTTGATGGAGTAGGCGACCGGCTAGGCTAGCGCTGGTCTGGAGGAGGGCACACCTTAGCCAGAGGGTTAGGCGTCCGAGCCCAGGCGGCCTCCTCCCTACCTGAGGGTTCTGAGCACTTGTGTTTATCAGAAGAACTAGGCCTGTCCTGAGCCCGGGACAGGCTTTCCTGTGTCGACCCTGAGGGTTTTAAGGGTTGGTGAGTCAGGGAAGAGTGATGGTGTTCCGACGAGGCAGACTCCCGATGTTTGCCCTGAGAGGAGGCAGGAGCAAACTTAGACGTGCAGGAAGGTTTGGACAGCTGGGCTGGAACCTAACCAGACCTCCGGCCGAAGGACGAGGAAGACAAGGCATGCTTGGCTAATGACTTAGGGGGCGGGATTCAGACATGGTCCGATCCTTATCCTTGCGGTGATGCTTCCCCCCCAGATGACCTATTTTTGGGTGGGGAATCCCTGGCAGGAGTGGATGAGCTGGCTCCTGATCTTCGTTGCATGGCCGCAAGCTTCTTTTCTAGCAGAAGGTCTCGAGTGTGTGGGCCCTCCTGTCGCGCATCTTCTGGTTGAACTTTTGACAATGTGTGCAGGCATCAGGGTGGTGTTCCGGGCCTAGGCAGAGTAGGCAGGCTGCGTGGCCGTCCTTGGCCAGGATCTGCTTCCCGCACACGCACTTAAAACTTTCGCCGTGGTGGGGAGGGCGACAAACAAGGCATTGAAAGAAGGATTTTTAAGAATTCTGACGTTTGATGGCTGTCGACTGCTAAGGAAGGCATCCGAGGAGCTGAACTACGAGGGTCGACAGCAGGAAAAGAATGGAGATGGTGCCAGGGGCCCGCCCCCTTTATACTATGTTGGACGTAGCCAACGTCGGAGGCAGTCCCCTGTCTCAGACTGCTGGCTACAAGTTTTCCATGGGGTCCTGGCGCCTGCTGGCTTCAGTCCTAATGGTATTACCTACTGCAAGAGCTCCACCCTTAAGAACAGATCACTGGTTCCTCGGATGAAAAAACAACGGGGCTCCTAGTGATTCCGGGCAATATGCCAACTGCTGACCTGGTGGCACAGGCCCTCCAAATTTTACATGCCTTAACAGTCTAATTTGGCACCAGTTAGTTATACAGCATTCATGATTATGTACTCTACAGTGGCCATGGATCCCTTCTGGGATGATTCTGGGGAGGAATACAAGGAGGATTAACCAATTGAACCAGATGGGTTAGAATCACCCCCGCTGGACAACTGAATATTTTCTCCTCACACTTTACTTTTGTGAGGCAGATGGTTGAAGTTCTGGACCTCACTCCTTATGAACCTGAACAGGATGAGGAGGTGCAATTCATGGATATGATGGGGCTAACACCCACAAGAAAGTTGTTGTTGCCTACTAACAAATGTTTTAAAAAACAAGTACTTAAGATTCTCGACATCCCAAACACCATCTTGCCTGTGGATAAAAAGTCTGACAAGAAGCATCAGATTGATTCACTGGGGTCGGAATTTCTCATCACACCTAGACCCTGAAGGGGTGGTACAAACAGCAGCTTGTGATAAGGCTAAGTACCCCTGGCAACACATCTACTGGAAAAGGATTCCAGAAAGCTGGATGGGATGGATAAGAAAGGATACCTGGCAGCCTCTCTGGGCAATACGGAGGCTAATTACATGGGCTATGCAGCCCAATATCAAAAAACCCTGTGGAATTCTATCATGGCCATTGCGGACGCAGCACCACCAAGCCTGCAAGCTGACCTTGTGTAAAAAAGCCAGGTGTGGCCTGGAAGCCACAAAATATCAATTCCACATGGCTGTTGATGTGAATGACAATGCAGCCAGATGGATAGCTTTGTCCATAGCCCTCAGAAGATTTGCCTGGCTCGGGGCAACTAATCTTACCCAAGACACCCAGAACAAGGTCATGGATTTCCCGGTGGAGAACACCACTCTGTCTGGACCAAAAACAGAAGAGTATATGAAAAAATTGCAGAAATATAAGGCCACTTACAAAAGTAACTGCCAGGGAGAGGACCTCCACTTCGTACAGGCCCTATGGAAGGGGAGGAAGAGGTAGGGGGTTACACCCGACCTTTCTACCAAGCGCAAGTTACTCCTAGTTACTCACAGAAAGGGTACTATAGGGGTAGGGGTTGCAGAGGCTCCAGAAGGGGAGAACAATCCCTTCAGCCTACCACACAGTCTAAGCAAACCCCCTGATGTGCTAGTCAGAGTCGCTTCCCCAACTCTGGTCAGGGGCAGACTGACCCACTATTTCCAAAACTGGAAATCCATCACCAAAGACAAATGGGTATTGGAGGTGGTGGGTCAAGGACTGGTCCTCAATTTCAAAACTTTCCCCAGGTTATGACCAAGACTGTTCAGGTGTCCAGACCGAGCAGAAAGGAAACTGCTGGAAAAAGAGGTTTCCTCACTACTGGCAGCAAAGGCAGTAGAACCAGTTCCCTCCTCTCAACAGGGAAGAGGCTTCTACTCCAGATGCTTCCTACCCTCAAAGAAAAATGGGGAGTGGTGACCCATACCGGATTTGAGATCCCTAAATAAGCATCTCATAAAGCCAAAGTTCCGGATGGTTAGCTTGCAAATGATCTTACCACACTACAACAAGGAGTCTGGCTGGCATCACTGGATCTAAAAGATGCCTACTTCCACAACCCCATAAGGGAAACCCAGCGGAAAGTACCTGAGGTTCAGACTACCATCAGGCCACTATCAGTTTGCAGCTCTGCCTTTTGGCCTGATCTCTGCTCCAAGGGTATTCACAAAGTGCTTGGCAGCAGCGGTGGCACACCTGAGAAGACAGGGCATCTCTGTGTTCCCAGATCTGGATGACTGGTTACTAACATACTAAAATGCCAGCAGAATAGGCCTAATGGTCTTTCATGTCTGCTCGTTAGGTCAGCCCCCACCCTGGGTGCTGACCTTGCTGTCCCCCTCGCCTTCTCTGGCTTCTCCCTTCCCAGTTCCGGATGTTCTTGCTGCATTGGATTTTGCTTCCAGAACCCTTCCCCTGTACCTGTCCCACCCCCTCTTGAACCCCTCCACTGTCTCTGCCTCCACCAGCCCCCTAGGCAGTGCATTCCATGGCTCCACCACCCTCTCAGTGAAGTAGCACCTCCTCCTTTCTCCCCTGAAGGTTAGTGGTGGGGAAAACCCCACAAAGTAAGAGATGCTTTGAGTCTCACAGGAGACATTGGAGTCTCTGGGATTCCTCATAAACGTCCAAATGTCTGTACTGCAACCTGTTCAGGTAGTGCACTTCATATGAGCAGAACTGGACACAGGGCCTTTCTTCCCCAAGACAGAGCAGACTATCATGAGCATGGCAGGGTCTTTTGTCCTAAACAGGCCAAGACCAGCAAGACATTTTCTGCAACTGCTGGGACACATGGCTGCAGCTACAAGCACAGTACAGGGATGCCCGGTTTCGGATGACGGACATCCAGTTCCACCTAAGTGCCCACTGGTGCAGAAAAGGGACCCTCTTTCAAAGCTGGTACCAGTGTCAGGGACCCTGATGCAGGCCCTGCAATGGTGGCAGGACAAAAACAACCTGAGGGAGTACCATTCGAGATTCAGTCTCCTACCATGGTACTCAACAGATGCTTCTCTGCTAGGTTGGGGGGCTCATCTAGAGGAACACACGGTGCATGGCACTTGGTCACTGCTACACATACATCTATTGAAGCTCAGAGCAGTGCTTCTAGCACTTCAGCCTTTTGCATCCCTGATAAAGGGAAAGGTGGTACAGGTTAGAACAGACAATACCACCACCATGTATTACATCAACAAGCAGGGAGGGACAAGATCCGAACTGCTCTGCACACAAGCAATGAAAATCTAAGGCCTGCCAGCGCAGCGGAAAGATTTACCGCTGTGACGGTGGCGTCACGGGCTCTGAAACGGACTCTGGCATCGGAAAGGCCAGCTGGGGAGACAAGGTTGGAGCATCCGCTGACTTCTCTCGGGGGAGGGAGGGGTGGAGGACCAGTGCCTACTGACCCCTGGGAGAGGCTGGGGGGGATACAGCAGTGCGCCTGGTCCCACTAGCTAAGGCGCGTGACAGATGCTGGCGTCTGCCTTGCGTCCCAGACATCACGTTCATGCGGGGGGAAAACTGGTGCACTGGTCAGTCGGGTGATGGCTCCCTGGGTCCTCACCACCACCACAAGCCATCATCAGCCACCTCAGCAGCACCCAGAACCATATGGAAGGCCAGTAAGGTTCCTTCCCTGCGAAGGTAGAGGACCTGCCCAATGAAGGGATACAACGGGGTACCCTGGGACTGGCTGCAGTGTGGGGTGGTTGGGGCGTGCTGGGGTGGGAAAGTCCATGTGGGGCCCGAAAGAGGGACCAACCACTGAGGGGAAATTTAAAAAAAAAAAAAAAAAAACACAAATCTGGGCTCAAGGCATTTTCTGCAAGTGTTCCTGGTGGTGCACCTTCCAGGAAAGGCAATACTTTGGCGGGTGCCGTAAGCAGAATCTGCCAGAACCATCACGAATGGTGTCTCAGACAGGTGCCGGAGATTAGAGTTCAGAAGGTGGGGGCACTCCAAAGATCTCTTCGCCTCAGTAGAGAATCACCGGGTGCCAAAACTTTGCTGCAGGCCACCAGCCAAGGGGCCAATCCCGGTGAATGCCATGGTGCTAAAATGGCCATGTACGAGTTTCATCCATTCCCTCTGTTGCTCAGGGTTCTGATCAAGCTCAGGTCCTAGTCAGCCTTGGTACTCACTACTGCGCTCCCTGTCAGTGGCACAACCAATACATCTTCCACTCAGACACAATCTCCTAACATCCTCCCAGGGTGGGATTCTGTACCCAAACCTCGGGTCTCTCAGGCTCAAGGCATGGCTCTGAGGAACTAACCTTTCGGCTGGTAAGGGAGTCTCCTTAGCAGCTAACCCTATTTTTAGAAAATTCTTTAAAGGGTTGGCCCATCTGCATCCCGCTCACAAGGAGCCAGCTCCAACCTGGAACCTAAATATCTGTATTGCCAAGCTCATGGAGCCTCCATTTAAGCCACTGGCCAATGCTCATTTGAAATCTGTCACTTGGAAGATTGTCTTCCTAGCAGCCATCTCATCTGCAAGGATAAGTGAGTTACAAGCTCCGTGTCTGGAGCAGGACTACATTTCATTCCACAGAGACAAGGTGGTGCTCAGAACTAGCAGGATATTGCTTCCTATAGTAGTTCGACTTTCACCTGAATCAATCTATTACTTTGCCAGTCTTCTTCACCGAGCACTCTTAACTCAGGAGAGCACAGACTGCATAGTCTCGACGTAAAGAGTCTTGACCTATTACATCGGGCATATAAAGGAGTACAGAAAGGAAAAGCAACAGCTGTTCCTGACCTATGGTGATGTGTGTAAAGGTAGGCCAGCTTCAAAAAAGACAACTCCACGCTGGATTGTGGCATGCATACAGTTTAGTTACACTAAAGCTGGCAAGGAACCCCCAGTAGGCCTCAGGGCACATTCCAATAGGGGTACGGCTGCTACAGCAGCAGCAGCAGCAGCTAGGGATATTCCCTTGTTGGAAATCTGTACATACCTTTACAAAGCACTACAGTCTGGCCATCCAATCCACGTGTGATGCCAGGTTTAGCACAGCAGTGCTGCACAGTCTGTTCCCTAAATAGGGTTCTGGACCCTCCTCCAAAGGTACTGCTTTATAGTCTGCTAGAGTCAATGATACTGAGGAATACGTGGGGTTAGAAGAAAAAAATTACTCACCATAGCAATCTTGTTTCTTCCAGGGTATTCTTCAATATCATTAACTCTCCCACCCTACCTCCCCTTCCATAACCTATCAGTATAAGAGTACAAGTACTACTGTGTATTTGGTGGCCTTCACTAGCACAAAATCTTTTTTCAAACTAGTTGGCCCAGTTTCTATTTCACTGGTCTTTTTGGACATTGCCAGTTGGCTCAGAGGAATAAAAAAAAGGAGGGGGGCTTAAACACATTAAAATATTATTACTTTATTGCCAACTGTTAGGATAACATAGTATGAGACTTGGGTAAAGGCTTATTCGATATCGGAGACAGCTGACAGGGCAGCAGGTTTGAATGACGGCACGAGCCAATCAGTATTCCACTATTAGCATAAAGTTCCATTGATCTCCGGGGCAGTGCAATCCAGGAAGGCCGACTGCTAGAGTTATTGATACTGAAGAATAATATCCTGGAAGAAAAAAGATTATTGCGGTAAGCAGTTTTTTATTTTCGCACAGCACATCTATTTTTTCCCCACAGTAAATAATGGGAAATCAAAAACAAAATACTTTTGAACAAATTAATATTTTTCGCCAAACCTTCAAAAGGCACATATATAAGGCAAAGGCTTTCAACCCAGAAAAATTCAGACCACAGTCAAGAGCAATTTCCAAGAAATGGTTTTCGAAAGAAAATCCAGAAATACCATATAAATTTTGCATTTTTCCACACCTCAAAAAACACAAAAGGGACTGACACGAAATATGGCATGTCAGGAGACCTGCCCCTAGCTGCAAAGCATGCAAAATGAAGTGCAAAATTTGAGGTTTAACATTAAACTGCCTGGTCAACCCCAACTATACTGGCACTACCATGCTAATATATAGATATTTATATTATGGTGGCATGGTAGTGCCACTATAATTAGGGTTGAGTGAGCAGTTATCGATAAACTCAAATTTTACACTAATATTCAACTGTTTAGCGGTTTATGCGAAATTTGGTATGCGCTGTCCGTGGGGTAGATCTCTTGGCGTGCCAAGTTTGCTTTCGATCAGATTTGTGGATTTCGAAGGTCATGTAGCGGAAAACAACCTGTAAAAGCTCACTATTACGCCTGCTTTGGCCATTTTTTCCCTCATTGCGCTGCGGCCACAGTGTTTGGAATTTTAGTCTGAAATTGTCAGGGTAGAAAGAGCTTGCCCCAAAGAACACGGCAGTGTTGGTCTGGTGAAAAAAATATTAATCCATTCTAAAATTATTCAATTTTGATATTTCGGGTTCTGAGCATGCTTAGTTCAGTCTTTTGTATAGCTGCTTAGTGTGAAAAGGGATTTAGGGCTCACGAGGGAGGAATTCATTAAATCACTCTTCGTGAAAAAAATTCCCTTTTGCGAGCCAACATAGAACGTGTCGGCAGAAAAGGCCCACCTTGTTTGCCCAGTGTGCCTAGAAAGCTGCTGGGACTTTGCTATTTCCTACCGCGCCCCCCAACCAAGTCCAACAGATCCCTATGCCTATCCCACGCTCCCATGAATCTCCACCCAGTCCCTGCCCCTACCACCTCCTCTGGGAGTTTGTTCCAGCTATCTACTACCCTCTCTGTGAATAAATATTACTTCCATGTAAATAGACAAAACGGTTACAGAAGTGTACATAACTGGAATACATGGAGTGACTGTACTGGGGTGCCCTAAGGTGAGCAAAACCATCAGCACTACCCCTAGACATGGAGGGCACCTCTGGGGCTATGCCACACAGTCTGTACTGCTTGGAAATTGGTCATCTTGGAGTCTTATTTCAGAAGTAATTTTTGTGTTTAAAGTTATAGGCTTTTACACAGCCATGCTGGTTAATGCAATCCATTAACGTTTTACTTAAGGACATGAATTTAAAGACATAGTGGAACCAAAACAGATAGGAGAGTGATACAAAAATTTGTAAGAGTTGTAACTTTTTATTTCTGAAGTATTTTTCTTTCTCGTTTTACTCAAAGTTTTCTGTGCGATAGTATAATGCTTGACGTGTGGAACAGCTCTCAACGTGGCAGCTGGCCTACATAATTCTATTCCCTCACTACATCATCAGCTTTGTGATCTGACAGTGAGCTGGCAGCCACTGAGTGGCTGTTCCTAAATAACAGTGATGTCACAGTCAGTGAGATCACAATGCTAAATATGTAATGGAAGGAACAGAGCTAGATAATGACAGCTGCCAGACAGAATGCTGTTCCACACATCACACCTAAAATAGTTCAGAAATAGAAGGTAATGGTTGACAGCTTTTAAAAACTAATATTAGTTATAAGCATTACATTAGCTCTTTAAATATATATACACATACACACACACACACACACAATATATGAACTTGCACACAAGGTTATTTTCAATGTATGTGCAAATCTCTGTATTGCTACATCTCTGAATAAAGATCAGCTGAAAAGATGTCAGACAGCAGAAATTCTTTAATCATTCCCTTCTGAAGTTCATGAATGGAAACACGCTATGCTCAACCTTATCCAATAAAGGCCACCACAAACTAAATGAGTACTGCATTAATCCTGTGTAATTTTCCTCTGTAAAAGATATATATATATATATATCACACACTGTATATATATTCTGTTGCTGTCCCCCAACCCACTCCCCTTATGAGAACTTACCCCAGGACAGCCCAGCTGACATACAAAGAATAGCTACCTACTTTGACAGCAGATATTCACAGAATTTCCTCCACTGAGCCACATCATGGAACTGTAAGCCTTCAGCGTCAGGACCACCTGGAAATATTTGCTGGCTGGGGCCGCCCAAGTCAGCGCCTTCCTCAGCATGCCTCAGTTCCCTGCCGAAGACCAACTCCGAGTATTATCAGACCAGCAGGGACAAAGGCAGCCAGGACCAAACCAAGCACACAGGAGAGGATATTGCAACCTGAGTGGAGATGCTTCTGAAGATAAATGAGGAGAAGCAGCTTGTGACAGCAGGCAGTACTGTCACCCACCATCCGGATTTGGAAGGGGGGCTGTGGCTCAATGGAGGAGATTCTCTCTAGTCTATCTTCAAGTATATCTTCTTCCATTGAGCCACATCATGGATTAATTCCCAAGCAATACAGAGGGAGGAGGACAGCAGGACCTAATGATCCTGAGTAAGAAGGCCTCGCAAAACACAGAAGCCAAAGCCTGCACAGCTATGAGAAAGACTACGTCCAGACTGTAGATTTAGTGAATGCATGAACAGTGGCTCCAAGCGGCAGCAGTACAAATGTCAGCAGCAGACACTTTGAAAACAAGCCACTGAGTTAGCCACCGCCTGAGTAGAATGAGCACAAGCGAGACCAGAAAGCTGCTTACTGCACTTCTGGTAATTGGCCAGCCTTTTGGACATGCCTCATTTATAAACCAGTGAACCCACCATCTTGGGGGTAAAAGCTGTAAACAGCTAGGAGGTTTTTTTACAACCCTTTGTACAATCCAAGTACCAATGCAGCATCCCACAGACGTGCCACATATATAAACTACATACCCCACTATTTGTGGAAGACTAAAAATAGATAGTAAGGTTGTTAGTCTGATTTAGTGTTCTTTCAGACACAACCTTAGGAAGGAAACAAGAATTGTTACTTAAGGTAACCCTGTCCTCGTGAAAAACAGTAGAATGAGGGTCTGCAACCAGAGCCTGCAACTCAGAAATGTGCCTAGCAGATGTCAGACCTACAAGCAACAGTGTCTTCCAAGAAAGCAAGCACAGCTCACAAGTAGCAGCAGGTTTAAAGGGAGGTGTGGTCAGGTTTCTAGGACTAAATTAAAAGCCCACACTGGAACTGGATCTCAGAGACAGAGGGGATATAGTAGGCGAATACTGCTTATGCATCTTTGGGAAACCTCTAGATGGGCCACTGGCTTGCCTTCTATAAAGGCATGAAAAGCCAATGCTGCGGCCATGTGGACCTTAAGAGAAATACCCTAGTCCAAGTCCTTAAGGGACTAGAGGTAGTCCCAGCACTTTAGAAACTGGACACAAAGGGATCCAGGGCACACAGAATTCACCATACTGTAAAACATTTCAATTTCTGTGAGTAGGTGGACCAAGCGGACTGCTTTCTATCTGCCAGGAGGGCACCTGCAACCGCTTGGGGAACCCAGACACTGGAGAGCTCTAGGTCCTCAGGAGCCAGGCATGGAGGTGCCTAATCACAGATACAGGTGCACTAGAGCGCCCTACTCCTGTGTCAGAAATCCTAATCCGCAGGGGGAGTGGGACAGAAGGTTCCACTGCCAATTGCTGGAGTAGCAAGAACCACATCTGCCTGGGCCAGTAAGGATCCCCCAGAATCAGAGTGGCAGGTTTGGCCCATAGCTTAACTAAAACCCTCAGTGTTAGAATAGAAGGAAAGGTGAAAAAGCATTTATAAACCTTTCTCAGGAGAGGGACACTGTGTCTTGCCTGAAAACTACAGACCCTGAAGCAAGCAGGAAGAAATGCAGCAGTTTTGCCCTGTATGGAGAGACAAGTCTATGTCTGCGTTACCCCATTTTTTTTTTGAAGAGGTGACCACAACAGTCAAGAGTCCCCATTCGTGGCAAAGTGTTCGGGACTGGCTTAGGTGATCTGTCAGTGCATTCAGGGCACTGGGGAGGAATACTGCCAAATTGAATATGTTGTGTTTCCACCACCCAGTGACCAACTCTCACCTCCTCTCTGCAGAGAGCATACAAATGAACCCTACATTGTTAATGTAGTTGCAGTTGCGCAGTGTTATCAGCAACACTCATCATTCCAGTTTCATGTTGAGGAGGGGGGAGGGGGGATTGGTAAACAAAGGTCAACAGTGATTTTAGAAATAACCAAGGGACATCATGCCTAACGGCGCAGCTTGAATCCCGAGCTCCCGTCTCCTCCAAGGTCCAAAACAGCTTAAAAATACGAAAACCAACCGCAAACGGGCAGAATCTGTGCAGGAGCCAGATCATTATGCCAAGAAGATGACACGACCACTAGAAATTAACTCTGGACACTGCTGAACCTGACGGAAGCTGCTCTGATAGGGATGCCTCGCTAATCTCAAGTCTCGGGGGCAAAGCGGCCCAGCTAAGAGGGAGAACTCTGTCACCGAATGTAAGCAGGCAAATGGATATGGTCCTCCAGGAGATTCGGGACTTTAGAAGAGAAACCCACTCCACCTTTGCTGCACTACGTACTGATTTGGGGAAGCTAGAAAACCGCCTAGACGACGTAGAGGAGCAGTCCACGAATACAGACTCCCACGTGGACAACGCTGAATGCGCCATAGTGCAGCTTCATCAGAAAATCCGGGGCCTACAAGAAAGGGCTGATGACTCAGAGGCCCAAAGTCATAGGAACAACCTGTGAGTAAATGGATCCCCAGAGGCACTGAAGGCACCAACCCAATTCAATTTATGCAACAATTCTTCAAAACCAAGTTGGACCTATCAGACTGCTGCTCTTTGGAAATGGATAGAGTTCATCGCTCCCTGGGCCCACAGTCGGGCACTCGACCACGAGCCATGCTGATTAGTTTCCTACGTTACCAAGAGAAGGAGTTGGTGCTACATAAATCATGGCAGCAAGGGGATTTAACCTTTCAGAGTCAACGGATCTATGTAGACAACAATTACCCTACAGCAACTGCAATGAGGCACAGAGCGTATGCCCCGATACTTAAAAAGCTGAAAGAAGCCAAGCTTAAGTTCAGAACTCCCTACCCAGCAAAACTGGTAGTCCAGCTTACTGAGGGTACTAGGTCTTTCGACTCAGCAGATGAAGCAGCACAAAAGTTGGCTAAAGTTGGAACTGACGTCCCATTCACACAGGGGCAATCGGGCACCTCCCTAGCCACCAAGTTGGCCCAAAAAGCCTGGTCCAAAACTCCTTCAAGGGAGCAACTCCGGAAGGAGGGAGTCACGGCAGTCCAGCAAATAATAGCAGATCTTCGACAGCAATCCATGGATTCTACTGGGACCTCCCCAATCAACCAGGGACTGAAATGAAATTACTTTTTTTTTTTTGAACACCTTGGCATTTGCATATTTTGGCTGCAGGTAGGTCGTCCTGTTTACCCACCTCATGTTCTCATGGCCTCTCTGGTGACTATCCGCTTGCCCCTTTTTTCCCTCCGGGGCACCTCTTCTGTCCCTACAGGACCCTCCAGAAGAGCCTCACTCCACTGGGAGAACCCTCCCTGAACGAGAGGGGTCACTGCCAGCTGTATACTGCACTGCTCTGCCCAGGACTTTATGTGCGACCCAGGCCGCTTGTAGTCCCTGGTAACTGCCATGCCGAAGCTTACTGGGATGGGGGTCGGGAGGGTTCTATGGATGGGGTATTGGGTCAGGGGTAGTTACTGGAGAGAGGGTGGGTTCAGGGGGGACTCTCTCTTTGGAGTCCTCGGGACGTACCAGCAAAGCCACTTGAGACGGTCGGCGGCACCCCCCTGCACAATTGTACGCAGCATTCAATGCTGCTCCGTTACCACTACGAAAGACAAACTGCTCCCCAGTATTACCCATGGAGGCCCCTGTTACAGGCAGTTTGATTGGCTATGATACCCCAGTCCCCCAGTGAATATTATCCTCTGCCTGGCTTTGGGGAGTGCTGGGTCTCTCCGCACCACTAGTCTCGCCCCATCGCTGAACTGGCGGGGTGGGGGGGACGGGCCCTCAGCTTACGCCTTCCATCCCTGTTTGATATCTGGGACGCTGCAATTTGAAACAGTAAGTAAAATGATCAGTCAATCATTTCACCATGGAGCCTCCTAGGCGTGGCATACCCGCCTCATACCTACAACTAAGGGGACATCTTTGGTCTAAAACTCGCACTAATCCCTTGGAGGAATGAGAGGTATGACCACCTTCCCCCTCGCCCTCCCCCCACCCTATAAAAGAGTCAACGTCTGGTCTACCCAATAGGTAAGGCCCAGACAAAATTTCTTTATGGCGTACCCTAGAAGCTACTCACTCCCCTCTGAGTGTCTGGCCTCATGGAAGCCCACAGCTGTACTACAGTACCTGCCCGGTTGGCAGGCTGCTGTTTTAAGCAGTTTAACCAGTTACTGTTTAATTCCAATTGTTTGATGTTAGAGGAATTTACTCCTCACACTTTCCATTATAGACAGTCATATCCCTCATGTACCGAATAGGAGCCAGTGGTTTGCTATATAATGGAGACAAGTGGAACACTAATGCACAACTTCTCAGTTCTGAACTTTATTTTAAATGGCTAAAGCACCACTTAAGATTTTTTCTCTGAATGTGAATGGTTTGGGTAACCCCGTAAAACGATCCAGAATGCTCTCTCTGTTTAAAAAGACTCAGGCGGGCATAATATACCTACAGGAGACACACATGACTACTAGCGAGCATGGGAAGCTAGCCAGGGGAGGGATTGCACAGGTCTTCTCTTCCTCTTTCAAGAAGGGCCAAAGGAAGGGTTGGGGGGGTCGCCATACCCTGTTCAGCCCACATGGGAATGGGGTGACCCTGAGGGTCGCTTGGTGGTGGTACAGGGCCACTTAACAGGATAAAGAAATTACTTTAGCCAATATCTACCTACCCCCTGGTTCCTCCATCCCGACCATTAGAACCCTTTTGAGTATGGTGGTTCAACTAACCAGCGGTACACTTATTTTAAGCAGAGATTTCACTATTGCCCCAAGTCCTCATCTTGATACCACCCGGGCTGCCAGAGGCAAGCAACCTGCTCTGCATCAATTTTCAAACGCTTTGTACAAGAGGTGGGCTGGCTGGATGTGTGGCGAACCCTCCATCCTAGGGACAGATGATATACTTTTTACTCAACTGTACATGGTTCTTACTCTAGGACAGATCATTGCTATACACAGAGAGACAGCCTGGATTCCCTTAAGGAAGCCACTATGGGGGACATAATTCACTCCAACCACGCTGCAGTGGTAACTGAATGGGAGATGGACCTGGAGAGGCGAAATTCCTTTTGAAGATTCAATCCAATCCATCTAAAAAATGCCCACTTCTGGGAGTTTCTTGATGAAAAACTTTGAGAGATTCAGGAAGATAACTTGGGCGTTGAAGTCTCCTCTACAGTTCGTTGGGACACACTGAAGGCAGTACTACGAGGCCTCTTAATACAATACTCAAACCAGGCGAAACAACGTAGGCAGAAAAACACAATTAACACAGACCCTCACATTTCTTCAGGCAGCACATCAACAGGGAGACGATTCTGTGCTACCCCAACTTAAACAGACTAGAATGGAACTGGATACGCTAGCATTGCAGAAAACCAAAATTGCCTTGGCTTTTCTAACACAGTGATATGATGAGGTGGGCCCCAGGGCCTCCCGCCTGCTGGCCTTCCATTTGCACAAAGTTGCCTTTCAACTATACCCACAGTTCGGGACCCTACATCGGGTGCCCACTGTACAAGGATGAGTCAAATTACCCTGGTATTCAGTGAGTATTATGAAAAACTACACCCCAGACCATCCTTCGGAACTTGAGGGCATCAGGGCTCTTCTTCATCCTCTGGGCCTTTCTAGGTTAACCAATGACCAGTAGACCCAGCTGTTTCTCCCATTATACAAACAGAGCTCCTGGCTGCCATCTCCCGTGCCAAAACAATGAAAGCTCCTGGCCCAGATGGCTATGGCGCTAAACTCTGTAAGCACTCAGTGGAGACACTCACTCCAATCCTCCTGCAAGTATATAATGATGTACTACAGGGGATAACTAGCCCCCCCACCTTGTTGGTCCTATGCGGTGATATCCCTTATCCTCAAACCTGATAAGGACCTGCAACTTTGTACAGCATACCACCCAATTTCCGTATTAAATGCGGACTATAAGTTCCTCATGTCTATTATGGCCAAACGTTTGGACACAGTATTGCCTTCCCTTATTAACCTAGACTAGACCGGTTTCATTAGTGCTAGATCTACTACAGACAATACAAGAAGGGCTCTTCATTTGGTCCAGAAAATGCAATCCCATGGGACTCCATCTGTCCTCCTCAGCTTAGATGCTGAGAAGGCTTTTGACAGCGTCTCCTGGCCCTTCCTGTTTGCCACCATGTCCGCGAAGGGCTTCCCCGCTCCTTTTGTCTCCATAATTAAGACCCTTTATTCCTCACCTAAAGCATGTGTGAAAGTTTCCGGGCATCATTCCATTTATTTTCCCCTCTTCAGGGGGTACCTGACAGGGATGCCCTCTGTCCCCAGGTCTGTTTGCCGTTTTCACTGAACCCTTGGTGCAGGTCATCAGGGAGTCCTGCTCATTACAAGGCATAGAGGTCGAAGGTACAGATCATCAAATTGGCCTCTATGCAGATGTCCTGCTATCCCTCACCAATCCCTCCAGGTCAACCCCAGTGGTATTTAGTATAATTGAGCAATTTGGTAGATACTCAGGGTATAAGCTTAATACCACTAAAACGGAGGCCCTGGCGTTTAATTGGCACAGAAGAAAAAATTACTTACCATAGTAATGTAGTTTCTTCTAATGGAGTCTTGCTGTATTCTGACTAAATGCAGTTAGCCCCAGCACTTGAACTGCCCCAGAGAGTAAAGACTTAACTCTATGCAGAAGCATAGAACGTTGAGCTCGAGATTAGTTTTCAAACCTCTGTCTAGCACTCTGAAGTGTAACCGTCAAGATTATTATGAGCACTAAGAAAAGTAATAGGTGGAAATTATTTCAACTGTTGCAAGCCAAATGGCTGCACAGATTGTTTTTAGGGTAAAAAAAAAAACTCTACTCGAGAACCCCAAAAAGAAAGCTAAATATAAAACCAAAGTAGGTAGAGAGCTAAAACATAACTAAAACCCATAAGATAGGGCAAGTCAAGTACACCTCTTGGATGCAGCACTGTGCCTGCCCACCCACATCCCAAAAATAGAAATTACGTACTTACCGTAATTATGATCTTTCTGTGCATCTTCACCATTCATCACAGATGGGTACTGGCCGGAGGTCAGGACCCCACGGGAGCCTTTTTTTTTTTTAAAGGATAGGCGGAGCCGACGCAGCATTGGCGCTGCCCTCGAGGCAGACGTACTACGTGGCGCTAGAGAATTAGCCGTTAAGCTGTGTCGACTCCGCCCGACTCCCAGTTCTGAGTCACCGGACAGGTAAGAGGAAGGGATGGAGGGTGGGACAAGAGAGTCCAAGGGACAGAAAAAGGAGGGAAGAACTGAACCAAAATGAGAAATAACGACAGAGGACAGCAGAGGAGAGATGAGACTAAGGGAATTGGGTAGGGGCCCCAATCTCTGGAAGCGGAAGAAGGGAGGGAGAAAATTTAGGAGAGAGTGAGAGGTAACAAGGATCCAGGACCCTTGTCCGTCACCAGACTGTATAGGAACTGCAAGGAGTAGCAAAGCTTACTTGCCAGAATTCAAGGCACAGAATATGTGGCAATACCCCAAAAGCAGAGTCGGCTATACTGGAGAAGGACAGGGAACAGGGATTAGTACTCTCTCTGTAACAAGATTTGGTGAAAAAAAGGAGGTTCCTTTTTTTTTTTTGAAACAGTTGGACGACAGGAGGAGGGCAACCAACAACTCCCACCCTGATAGGGTGGAGATATGCAGTAGAGAAGGAATGCCACTCGATCTGTACCCTTTAAAGGGAAGAAATTACACCCCCTGTGTCCCTACTTTACCCTGCTCCAAAGAGAGGGAGAGGCACAGAGGGAGGGGGACCCAGAGACTGAGGCCCCAGGGGGACGGTGGGCGGGATTATGATGAATGGTGAAGATACACAGAAAGATCATAATTACGGTAAGTACGTAATTTCTATATCTTATCTGTGTCAATCTTCACCATTCATCACAGATGGGTGAGTACCAAGCCCCCAGGGGGGTTGACTAATTGCACCCTAAGGGACAGTGTCCCTTAGCCCTCAGTGGGTGACACACTAGTTGGGACCTTCTGGGCCTGGGGAGGCCCGAGAGTGGGGAGAGCGAGACGTGTCCCCGGAGGAGAAGGAAGCTGCCCCGACAAACGGAGTCTCGCCCTACGGGAAAACAGATAGGTTCCCTGGTGAGCGGAGCAAATCACCCTACGCCGGGCCAAGGGTGACAACCGGGAAAGGCGAAGCCACGCCGATCTTCTGGTGTAGATCGCTGTCCCTACCACTCTGGTAGCTACCTCGTTGGCGTCATAAGACGCCCTTGCTTGGTGCCTTGCTAGCTCCAGGCCACGTGCAGAGAGAGCGATGGCTTGCCAGGTCTACTCAGAGTCAGGCAAAGCAGCTAAGAATTGACCCAGTGCTGACCACAAGAACCTGTTGTAGGCTGCATAGTGGGCCTGATGAGCGGAGATGGAGAGAAGCAACCGTGCCGAGTAGAAAGTCCTCCTCCCCCAGAAATCAAAATCCGAAGAGTCCTGCTCTGGGGGCCGGTCACGGTGGAGGCGCGAAGCCCTTCGGGAGTGTCCAGGTGCGTCAATCCACACTGCGGATGAGGCATGGAGCCTGGAGACTCCGGGGGTGCGCAATACCTCTGGCTGAGGTCCCTAGGGGCAGGAACTCCGGAGAAGGGCCTATGCCCGAAACGCATGGACGCCTCCCGAAAGGGAGCAGGCCAGGGGGGCACCACAAGGGTGGCCGCCCCGAAATCGCCTAGAAAGGCGTGTGCTGCATGCTCTGGATTGCTCTCGGATAGGGGGGATAGGTGAAGGTCCTCCAACATCCTCGCGAGGAAACGCTGATACTCCGCGAGATCAGCGGCAGGAGAGATGTGGACAGATGGTTCCTCACCCCACAAGAGGGGGATGAGGAGCTGGAGGTCATCATATGCTCCGAGGGTGGCTGCTCGGGGGGAGGTTGAAAAACCTGACTGTCCAAGGCCCTAACGTAAGCAGGGAACTGAGAAGCCACCGCTCTGAACTGCTCCCAGGAGAGAGGCCCAGTAGGACCAAGAATGCCCGGGAGCGCTGGAGAATGCGGCAGAGGGGTAGGGGCAGAGCCAAGGAAGGAATCGGCTGGCCTCTGCCAGGGCTAGGAGTGGACCATGGACACCCGGGAAGGTGTCCGGAGAAACTCCGCGAGCCGACAGCTGTACAACCACGTTGGTACTGCCCAGGCTGCGCCCAGAAGAATCCCCCAGTGAGGCGACCGGGCCGATAGGTCCAGAAGGACGGTCCCCTGCCTCAAAGAATAGGACCCTCTCAAGGAACCCGAAGAGAAGGACGAAGTCCACACTTCAGCTCCGCCCAGGCCCGTGGGACCCCAGAGAAAGGCCGCTGACCTCATGCCACCCTCGCACCCCCCAGAGTCTGGAGAAGGTCCTGGTCCCTGAAGGGTCAGCCCAGGACTGACAGCTCTGGGATGCCCCCGAGGGGGAAATCCAGGGCGCAGCACCCTCCCCAGCTGTAGGCTTCCCGATGGGCCCCAAAGTTGGGCGATCGAGATACACCACGGAAGGGGGTACCTCCGCTGAAAGGTCAAGGAACCCCCCCAGACCAGGTTGCATGGCTATGGTGGCATGCACCACAGCCTGCTGGTCAATGCCACTGACCCTGATCTGGAGGGGAACCCGACGCTCCTCAGCAGGGGGCTGACTCTGACTCGAAGAGACCACTGACTCACTCTCCTGTGCAGGCAACCCCGAAGGGTGTGACTGCCCGTCCGACTCTGAGCTGGACTCAGACGAGGTGGAATCCGAGGCCCTAAGCCAGACAGTAGGAGGGCAAGGAAGCACAACCTTTGCGGAGGGCCCAGAAATTGTGGCAGTGGTCAAAGCCGCCCCCGCGCCCTCCACGGCCCCGCGGACGGAGCTGGAAGAAGGCGGTAGGGCAGTCGAGACCAAAGGTCCAGAGCTAGGGCCAGCCACGGCGCAGTCAAGCCCACCGGCGCCAGGAGCGGCGCCAGGAACAGAGACGGCGCCGACGGCAACCCCAACAGCGGCCCTGGAGACGCAAACACCGCCAGGTCCCCCGGCGCTGCGAGCGGCACCAGAGTCGGCGGGCGCCGAGCGCCCCGAGAGAAGTCTCGGCGACCGCCATGGGCCGCACGGCACCGTGAGCGCACAGAGAACCAAGGCGGCGGCGACGCACAAAACGGACCCGGCGCCTACAGCGGCACCTCCCGGCCCTAACAAGCAGCGCCGAGAGCAGAGGCAGCGCCGAAGGCGACACTGACTAGCGACTCAGGGACCCGTAAGCACTGCTAAACCTCGGTGCCGAGGCGAGACATAGCAAAAGGCGCCGCCGGATCCAGGGTCGCGGCGCTGCGAGCAGAGCCGACGCCTCAAGCGGCGCCAACAGGGCCCACGGCGCCAAGAGACGAGTTGGCGCCGCCAAAGCCCTCGACGACAGACGGACGGCGTTGACGATGGCACCGACCTGGGCCTTCCGGACCGTGGGAGCGACACCGGGGGGGGGGGCCTTCACCCCCGAAGGGGTGATTGCCATGGCGGCGCCTCCCGCACGCTCCCAGGGGAAAGCGGGACAGGCCTCCTGCGCCGCAGGAGAAGCCTCAACCAAGGCTAGGCTACGGGAGGGCGAGGCTCCCTCCTCCACGGTCTGTATAGAACCGGGAGGGGACCCGGAGGAAAGGCCGAGAGAGCGCGGCTTGGCCCGACGAGTGCAAATCCGTCCCCCGAAAGTCGGAGCTCATCCAACTTTCCACACGCGCTGTTAGAGGATGCGGCGGTCCATGGAGAAGCAGGCATCGCACGAATCCATGTCGTGAAACGGGCCAAGACACGCGAAACACCAGTCATGCTGGTCGGTCACGGAGAAATTGCGGCCGCACGGGCACCGACGCATAGGGGGCCACCCCGCCTTAGAGAACTTCTTGCCCTCCGACCGCGGCATGACCTACGGAAAAACAACACCAAAAAAGACTCGACGTCACTTAAATGTTAATAAAAAGGAAAGATCTTACCGGCGACGTCGAGTGGAGGCAGTACCCAGAACTAGTAGACCAGGACTGGCGACGGAAATATCGCAGGCTTAAGGCCTAAAACTGACAATACTTCTTCAGGCTTCCACGGCGACCTCGCGGCGGGAGGCGAAGAACTGGTAGTCAGGTGGAGTTGACGCAAGCTTAACGGCTAATCCCTCGGCGCCACTTAGGCACGCCCGAGGGCGGCGCCATGCTGGGCCCACTATCCTTTAAAAAAAAAAAAAAAGGTTCTACAGGGTCCTGACCTCCGCCAGTACCCATCGGTGATGAATGGTGAAGACGGACACAGATAAGATCTACTGGGTTCTAGGAGGGGAGGCAGGGAAGGAGGTCAGAATACAGCAAGACTCCATTAGAAGAAACAACATTAATATGGTATGTAAATTTTTCTTCAAACATGAAGTCTTGCTGTATTCTGACTAAATGAAAACTACCAAGCAGTACCCCCTTGGAGGAGGGAGTCACAGAACCTATTTTGAGATCAAGATTTGCAGCACAGCTGTGCCAAACCTAGCATCACTTCTAGACTGAATGCCCAGAGAATAATGCTTGGTAAATGTGTGAACAGTTTTCCAGGTCGCTGCTTTACAAATTTCCACTAAAGGTATATCCCTAGCTGCTGCGAGCGAAGCAGCTTTACCCCTGGTAGAATGCGCCCTCAGACCTGAGGGAGGTTCCTTCCCAAGTTCTGAACAGCAGAACTGGATACAGGAGACAATCCCCCTGGCAACAGTTCTCTTGGTCGCTGGTTTGCCCTTTCCCACCTCACCATAGGTGAGAAATAACTGAGAACATCCATTCCTATAGGCCTTAGTATGCTCCACGTAGTAACTAAGTGCCCTTTTCACATCGAGACTGTGTAATCTTTCCCCAGAGGAAGAATGGTCAGTAAAAAACACAAGCAATGTCAGACTGGTTCAGATGAAAGTCTGAAACCACTTTGGGAAGAAACTTAGTTCGAAGGACCACCTTATCCCTGTTAAAAGAAATAAAATCAGGCACCACTGATAAAGCCTGTAACTCACTGATCCTCCTGGCAGAGGTAATGGCTACCAGGAATACAGTTTTCCATGTCAAGTATTTGAGCTCTGCTGAAGATAGAGGTTCAAAAGGGGGCTGCAAAAGCTGTGATATATAGATGCTAAGATCCCAAGAAGGGGTAGGGGCTCAAAAGGGAGGATTCACATGCATCAGACCTTTGAAGAATTTCTGGGAAAACTGGATGAGAGGCTAAAGAAGAGCCCTTCCCAGCTGAAAGGAAGGCAGACACAGCTGCCAAATGCACCTTAAGCGTAGTGGGCTGAAGGTCTAAACTATTAAGATGCACCAAATAGTCCAACACAGTAGCAACGCCAGCTAATTCTGGCTGAACAGGTATCTGGGAAAACCAAAAACCAAATCTTTTCCACTTGGAATTATAAGTTTTTCTGGTAGCAGGTTTCCTGCAAACCTTTAGAATATCCAAAACCGATTGAGAAAGGTTTAGATGTGCATATTCTAACTCTTCAAGGGCCAGGCCTTGAGCCTGAAAATTGGGATCGAGGATCCTCCCCTGAGAGGATGTCAGCAGATTGAACTGTCTGGGAAGACACAGAGGCCTTGTCACTGAATGACAGTAGAAGATACCAAGTCTGTCTGGCCCAGTCTGGTGCCACTAGGATCACCCTGCAAGGCAGACACAGGGCTCTCAGGAACGCGTGCCTGGCCCCACGATACTTTGAGGCCGGAATGTTTGGACTTTTTCCATGAGTCCCAGAGACTCTCGGCCACCAAGCCCCGGGAGTCACTTTAGACTTTTATGTTACAAAGGGGGAGTAATAAATTAGGGCCACTGCTCAACTAAAAAAAAAAAAAAAAAAACACTTGTTAGTTGAGCAGTGGACATAATTTGTTTGGATATACCCTCTGAAACATAAAATAATGTAGATTAAAATGCCCAGTGAGATCTGGTCTTGATCAGAACCCTGAAAATCAAAGGGAAAAGGAAATGCATACAGGAACCTGCTTGTCCAATCCAATAGTAGAACCTCCCTGTGTACACAGCCCAGTAGAGGAGGCCTGCAACAAAAGAGAGGAAGTTGATGATTGTCCGGGGCTGCAAACAGATCCATCTCTGGAGTCCCCCACCTGTTGAAGATAACCTGAAGGACCAGGGGATGCAGAGTCCATTCGTGATGACCCAGAGAAATTCTGCTGAGAGCATCTGCTAAGATGTTGTCCTTCCCTGGCAGGTGTACAGCCACTAGGGAAGCATGAAGGGAATAAGCCAGAGACCATACCTTCATGGCCTCCGTGCACAAGGCCTAGGACCAAGTGCCTCCATGCTTGTTAATGTACCACATGGTTGTGGTATTGTCTGTCCTGATTTGTACTACTTTCCCCTGAACCACAGTTGAGAATGTCTGCAGAGCTAGAAAGACAGCCCTCAACTCCAGAAGGTTTATGTGAAGGAGGGACTCCTGGTGAGACCAGGTTCCCTGAGCTGTAAGCTGGTCCAGATGGGACCCCCAGCCTAGGAGAGGCACGTCCGTGGTGAGAATCACTGAAGGAGCCCGACTGATGAATGGGATACCTTGCCGAAGGTCGTCCTCCTCCAGCCACCACTGGAGTGCCTGAACTAGAGTCTGGGACACTGGAACCAATTTGGAGAGAGGGTCCTTTTTTCTAAGACCAGTAAGATCTGAGATGAAATTGAATATCTCATCTGAAACCTTGCTCCCTGGACCACAGCTCTGGAGGCTGCCATGTGGCCCAGTAACTGAAGAAAATGTCTGGCTGGACAAGAAACCAGAGGTTGAAAAGAGGAAGCCAGAGTGACTAGAGACTGAACCCTTGAAAGAGGAAGGAATGTTCTTGCCTGGGTCGTATCTATGTCCACCCCTATGAAAGTGAGCAGCTGAGTTAATTTCAGAACCGACTTTTCTAGGTTTACAATGAAGTCCAAGGACTCCAGGAGCCTTTGGGTGACCTCTAAGGCTGATTTGACTTGGCCTGGGGACTGACCTACTAGAAGCCAGTCATCCAGGTATGGGAACAGAAGGATACCTTGCCTCCTGAGGAATGCTACCACTACTGCCAGGCACTTGGTAAACACCCCTGGAGTCTATGTTCGGCCGAAAGGCATGGCTCTGAACTGATAATGGCCTGAGGGCAATTCGAACCTGAGGTACTTTCTGTGGGAATGTCTGATGGGTATGTGGAAATAGGCATCCCTGAGATCCAGGGAGGCTAGCCAGTCTCCTGGTCTCAGAGAGGGGAGATTTACTCCCAGAGTCACCATCTTGAACTTTGGTTTTGTTAAGTGTTTGTTGAGGTACCTTAAATCTAGGATAGGTGGCCACTCCCCTGTCTTTTTTGGGGTAAGGAAGTATCTGGAATAAAGTCCTTTCCCCCTGTGACAAAGAGGTACCTTTCTCTACTGCTCGCATGAGCAAAAGAGAGGAGACTTCTGCCACTAAGGACTTTGTTTCCAAGGGGGAAGAGGGGGCTGAAAGATCTTGCTCCCATTTTTGGGAACCTTTTGCAACTGAGAACAAGTCCCTGGCTCACTACTTCCAGGACCCATTTGTCTGAGGTAATGGAATCCCAGGCCTGGGAATAGTGAGCCAGCCTGTCCCCTGCAGGAATTGGGGAAGCAACCCTGACTGACACCTCAGGGTGTGTGTCTGGCAGGGGGCTTGGACTAAGTGGATGCTGGGGTCCTGGTCATCCCTCGTCTGCCTCTTCCCCTGAAGAACCCCCCTCTGCTGGAAAGAAGAGGAAGCCTGGGCTTGGTAAAAAGGCCTGCCCCTGCCGGCCCTAAACTGCTGCTTCTGAGGCGTGGCCTTCTTCTCTTTTGCTGCAGCACTCCTGTAGGTGGTCCTGTACTCGTCCAACTTCTTCATGTAAGCCTCTGTTTGTTCACCAAACGGAGAGTTACCAGTAACAGAAAAATCCATGGCCTTAGTCTGGGTATCCTGTGACAGATTGGTACATCTGAGCCAAGCTAATCTCCTCACGGAGACAGATGTAGCCATGACACTGGAATGCACATCATTCGAGTCAACAGCGGTGTGAAATTGGACCTTGGATGCCTCAGTACCATCTGCAGCCACCTTCTCCAGCTCCTTGGCTAGCTGGGGTGGGGCATTCTTAGCCAGTTCCAGAACTGTATCCCACCTCGATTTCTGGTACCTGGCTGTATATGCCATATAATTGGCTTGTGTGAGTCCCAAAGAGGATGCCAAGTATTGTTTCTTGGCCATGCCATCCACTTTCCTAGAATCCTTATCTGGGGGGTGAGATGCCAGGGGAATATTAGCCTCATCACAGGCTGCAGCCTGCACTACCCCAACATGGCTGCAATAAGTTGTAAGAAATTCTATTCCAGGACCTGACAAGGTGCATCTTCTGTCCATCTTTTCATCCACAGGAGGTACAAAAGTTGGAAATTGCAAATTTTTGGTGTCAGTTTCCCCAGGGATTTATGTAGAGAGAGAGACACACTCTACTACTATGGGACATGCATCATTTCCATGAAGTCAGGTTCCTCCTGATCCTATTCAGCTTCCTCCACTGGGAGCTCAAGAGTATCAGCCACCTTCTTGTAAAACAAGAAATGGGAGGGGGACTCAAAGTCTGGGAGGAGACACACTGGAAGGCCTGTCTGGGGAGATGTCAGGCTCTACAGGTTCATCTAGGCCTTCATTTTCCTCTTCATCATACTCTTCTCCATCCCAGTCGCCCTCATAGAAAGCCTCTGGATCAATATCAGAAGCGACTATGTCTGACCAAGCCTCTATGAACCATTGCCGGTTCGGTCGGGACCAGGCAAAGCGAGTGAACAACAGAAATCGCTTTAGCAATCTCCTCAGCAGACGGACCATGGGAAGTAGGATCCAAACTGGCTGATTTTCATTTCCTTTTGCTAGGAACCGATTCTGCAGAATCGTCTCTCCTTTCGCCCGAGGGGATATCGCCCAGGTCAGTGGGCACCTCCTCAGTTTTGGCAACTGCCAAACCGGGCTGGCCATCTGGGTCAGAGGACTTCTCGGCTTCCCTCTCCCTTAGCCTACTCAAATGTTTTTCCAGAATGGTTTTGGGAAAGTTTTTGCAGATTTGGCAGTCTTCTTTGAGGTGGTCAAACCCCAGACAGTAAACATAGACGAGGTGAGTGTCCGCCATAGCAAAGGCCTCCTTACACTGGGTACAGTGCTGAAACCCAGTGGGACCGGTTTTCTTTTTGGGTTTCTCAGACATGCAGGAGTACTGAAAAGTTACCCTTACCAGCTATTACGCCACGCAACTAAAAAGTGATCAGTTCCAACCGTGTCAAGGGTCAGTTAAAAAAAAAAAATGGAAATCGGATATTTTTTTTTTTTCAGGAACCAATGAGTACCGGAAACCACAGTAATATTTAGAAACAAGACAGAAATACTATGGGGTTCGGTTCCAAACCTTAAACCGGAGACTAACCGAAGGCAAAAACAATTTCCACAATAATACAACCACTTACTGTTACTGAGACAGAGGTAAGAAGACCAAAATAAAGAAACGGTCAGGTAAAACCAACCAATTTAAACTAATACTGAACCGAAGTGCAGGAGGAATCTCTGGAGCGACTTCACAGGCTGAGTAAAAAATCTGACGGATACACTTCAGAGTGCTAGAGACAGAGGTTTGAAAACCGAGCTCGAGCTCAATGTTCTATGCTTTTGCAAAGAGTTAACTCTTTACTCTCCGGGGCGGCTCAAGTGCTGGGGCTAACTGCATTTAGTCAGAAAACAGCAAGACTTCATGTTGTTTGAAGTTTCCCTTCCGTTGGGACCTGGGAAAATTTAAATACCTGGGCATCTATCTCTCCCACCGAGCTAGGAACGCAAAAAGATATAACTATGACCCGTTCACTACGCAGCTCCAATCTGACCTTGCCTGGTGGAATATTCTCCCACTGAATCTCATACAGAGAGTGGATGTAATTAGAATGGTCATTTTGCCCCAAGCTCTCTATTTGTTCCAAAATGTACCCATACATATCCCCGCTAAGACATTTCAACTGTGGAACAAATGTATAAGTAGGTTCATATGGGCTGGGCGCTGTCCCAGAATAAAATTCTCTACCCTGACCATCCCAAGAGCTAAAGGTGGTTTGGACTCCCAAACCTTAAACACTACTATTGGGCCTCACATCTCTCATTTATTTTACATAGATTGACAAAAGTCAACCCGGCCCTCTGGAGAGAAACAGAAGATGATCTCATGCCGTATCAAATATGGGTTAGGGTGATGTTACACTGTTCCACTTCCTACCCGCATGATTGGTTTCCCCAGAATCTGTGGATCCTGCACTAACTGAAGGTCTGGGTTGAGATCCGTAAGCAACTGTCTCTCACTACATACCTTCCCTTTATTTGCTCAGTGGCCCTCTTGGAGAACTTCCTGCCCGCTTCTCTAGACCATGCCTTTGAGTCCTGGGGCCGTTTACAACTTTCCTACTTCTCACAAGTCCTATATGACAGGGATTTTAAGTCCTTCCAGGAGTTGAGCTGTACCCATGGACTTCGACACTCAGACTTTTACAGGTACCTGCAGTAGAGACATTTTTACTATTCCCTCCCTCTGGAGCTGCGGGACCCGGGGGCTACTTCCCCCTTGGTCGCATGCCTCCAGCAATGCATCATCTCCGGTAGGGTACCCCATATCATTTCGGTCCTGTATATGGCCATCACAGAAAACTTGGGAACAAACACAGATGAGTATCGTACAAAATGGTGCCTGGAATTTGGGTTTGATGTGCCCCCATTACTGTGGGAAAGGGGCTGTAGTTCAATATCTAGACTTACCTATTCACACAGCTGGAGACTCTTCTCCTGGCAGGTAATACTTCGGTACTTCCGAACCCAGGTGATATCGGCCTATTTCTCAACAGCCTGCCTGGGGCTCTGCTGGCGTCAGTGTGGGGACCCAGCAGTATACCACACACATATTCTGGCTCTGCCCCAAAATTCACCCTTTCCTGATTTCCTTGCAAGCTGAACTAAGTGAACTGATTGGTATTCCACTTACACTCACTGCTGACTTTATCCTGCATATTTTCCCCCCCAGACATCAAGGATCCCCATGCACGCTACCTGATGGGGATTTCCTTCCTAACAGCAAAAAAGGCCTTGACTCGAAACTGGCTGACTTCAAAGGTTCCCACAATGCTAGACTGGAGGGAGATAATGACCCATATTTACAGGACCGAAAAGATTTCCTACTCCTTAAATGACTGATTTATTCACTATGAAATGGGCCAGATGGGTTATGCATATTATGTTAAGAGACACGGCCTTCATCCCCTGAATAAACTATACTAAGAGTACTCTAACCAGCATAAGTCTCTGACTCCGGTCCAGGTATCCAAGAACAAGGGGCTACTGTGAATCCGTAGACTGAGTATATTTTGGGGCACTGTTCAACTTAAGGTTTCCTATATACTGGGAGAGAGCTCTGGCTCATCAGTATTAACTATTAACTTGTAACTGGTAGTTGACTGTATGGCATAAAGTGTATCCTTAATAGACTAAATGTATGGCTCCACTGTAAATGATTGTACAATTATGAATTATGACTGTCCCCTATGTCCCCCCCGATATGTGAAAATTTAAAAATATAACACAAGAAAATTAAAAAATTAACCAAGGACTCCCAGTTGACATGAGCTCATGAAAGCACTCAAATTTAAGGGGGACCCCAGCTGATAGTCAAGCATGCATTCAGAGCTTACGGGGAGAGGGGGTCTAACATTGGGCTGAAAATTCTCAACTCTGCAGGATGCAACTGTATAAGATGTAAGATGTTTTTTTATTTTTAGTATACTATACAGCACTCAGCAACAGCTAATAACGGGACTGGCTACAAACAGCATATACATTCTTCACAAATTTGCGCTTGATGCAGTTTTCATTCCCAGGACAGCCTCGTGCACAGCACGTCACTCATTCAGCGACGTCATTTGCTGAGTGAAACAGAGCAGTGTAACTGAAATGAAAAGGGTGATGGTTTTCATTCAGGTAACCATGTGGGGGCTGGAAATATATATTTAGTAAGATAAAAAATAAGACTTGTATATTCATATTTATAACGGATTTTCTATAATATGCAGGCAGCTTTAAATGTACAAAACGTGGACGATATTTTTACATTTGCCATTTGATCTTTAACGTTACTGCCAAGCAACTGTTCTCTTCTAAATGCAGCATTCATCATAAATTGTTGCACATGAGACAAAACCAGCTACCCTCAGCCAAGAGTGGCAGCAAAAGCAAATTCCAGAGGCAGCAACCTTGGCAGTAGCATAGGAAGCATCATGGGCCACATATGCTTCCAAAACACAGGTGGTCACCAGATAGATAGGCAGAGTCCAGGATATACCTGTAACTCATGAAAAAAAAAAAAAAGACCATGCTAGCTAAGGCTTCTGCATTTAAAATAACCACAACCTTAGCTGTCGGATTCAAAACCTTTTATAGTAAAACTGCTGAGGGCAGCACTCGCCCACCATGTTGAAATGGTGTGATTGTTTCTCCCAGCAGTTCTACTACATTAAAATTTTTGAACCAGACAACTGAGATTATGGTTATTTTGCATGCGGAAGCCTAGCACAGTCTTTTTTTCGCCATAGATGCTTCCCAACTTCCTGGCCATTATTAGCAATAGTTTGCTGTGCCAATATTTTATAACATTCCTCTGGCAATTTTTCAGGCAAGGTGGCCAAACTGTTCCAAAGGCAATTTTAATATTTTATTTATTATATGCATGTATGTGTGTATATATACTATATACATATGTATGTGTGTGTGTGCATATATACACATATACACACACACACACAGAAAGCCAGCACAATAGGCCAAATGGTCTGTCTTTTTTGCTTGAAAGCCAGCAACCTAGTGGTCTGCTTGCCTTACCACCACCCCAGCCCCCAAGAGGGTCTTTAGTTTCAGTTATCCCTTGCATCCTCTGTCTCCTTCCAGTCCAGCCGCCCTTGCCCTCAAGCACCCAGTGAGCGCCAGGGCTACACTCCGCCAGCGGGCGGGCGGCGACCGCAAAGCCGACCAGGGAACCAGGAGGCCGGGAGAGACAGCCAGGAAGGTACGGGAAAGCCGCGACCAATCGGAGGGTGAGCGCTATCTGAGCCTGGCACCCGATTGGTCCGCCTACTCCATAGACTTCTGTTTAATTTTACACTGCTGAAGCTGACCGGGGGACTGTGTCTTTTGAATGTAAATTTACCTAAAAAGAGCTGTTTTACTGTTTCCTTGTGTAATTCCTAAAATTCCTGTTATATTTTAAAATGTTTAGGTGATCACAGCCTTTTGTTGGGATTTGTAGTGGGCCAGACGCTAAGGCGCCGAACCCCCAGCCTTTGTGGTGTAAATTTTTATTCACACTTACTGCAGAATCATTGATTGCTGCATTTTTAGTTAAATTGACTGTGCCTTCCTCCGTCTCCTTCAGTCCAGCCACCCTTGCCCTCAAGCATCCCGGTGGCGCGGGCTAAGCTCGCCAGCGGGCGGCGGCGCCCATAAAGGCGACCAGAGAATCAGGAGGCCAGGAGAGAGAGCCAGGAAGGTACGGGAAAGCCGCAAAATTTTTGCCCTCCCCCCTCTTGGGTGTTTCTTTTATACACACCTTCCCGTCGAATCTCCTATCTCCGCCCATAGCAAAATTCTACCCAATAATCTATCAACAGTCCTCCCCTTGTCCTCACTACTATTAACTCCTAGTTACCGTTTCATTATGGGGATGCTCCTCTTACTGTTTCTCTCTCTCTCATCTATTGTATACCTTGAGGATGATGCCATACCAGTCCATGCCCTACTGATCAATGCGACTTGTCAGCCTAGCCTCCTGTCCACCTCCAGTGGATGCCTATCGGTTCCTCAAATATGCACTACCGCTGCTTCACCATAATCCATGGGGTAACCCCCATAAAGGGTCACAACCAGTCATGTATTTCTTACGCTCCATGCTCCACTCTTGGATCTACAGTGCCCCCTTATACCTGTCCACCAAATTAACACTCTGTGATAAGTTATTAAGCCACAGTCCAGAGTGGTTCATCTCTAAGCATTGGACCCTGAGCAAGAAGAGAAGGCCCTCTGACTGTTCCTTCCTCCTACCCTTCGAAGCCCTCACAAAACTATTATTCTTTCTGCTGATCTGTGCTGGTAATGTTGAAATTAATCCTGGACCCCCAGAGGGTATCACCTCCCCAGCAGACCTAGCCTCCATTAAAGGATTAAGCTTCCTCCACATCAACGTATGCAGCCTCCTAAAAAAGCTTTCATTAATACAAGCCTGTGTTGCCCACACCATACCAGATTTTCTGTTAATATCTGAGACATGGCTCAAACCTGCAACAAATGATAGGGAGGTAAATCTACCCAACTACCAGTTATTCAGATCAGACCGCCTGTCAAGGGGCGGTGGAGTAGCCATTTATGTAAAATCGAATATATCTGCATCTTGCCTTAGTGCAACATCATTGCCTAAAGAATTCGAATGCTTATCCCTTAAAATAGCTCTCCCCAACATGGCAGCTTTTCAACTAGTTGGCTGCTATAGGCCCCCCTCTGCCGGTCACAAGCTCCTAATCCATCTGGGAAACATAATCAAATTGGGCCCTGAAAATACCATTATTCTACGTGACCTGAATTTAAACTGGCTCTCCAAAGCAGCTGCACCCCTAGTATCTTTTTGTGACACATATGGGTTTACTCAACTAATAAATGAACCGACAAGAACTAACTTAAAAAATAGAAGTAACAGCACCCTACTTGACATTATGCTGGTAAACAAACCCCATCTGTTCTCACACGTTGGAGTGCTTTTCAGTGACATAAGTGATCACTGTCTTATAGCAGGGATAAGATCATCAGGCAAACCAACTAACCCTGCAAAATTCCTCCCAAGAAGGTCTAAAAAAAACCTTAATATCGAGGGCTATCTCCACGATCTATGCCATTTTGCACGCTGGCAAGAGTTCTACCTTACAGGTTCTGTGGAAACAGCACTTCAGGTGTTAAACAGCATAATCATAGGTGCCTCAATACTCATGCACCAATCACTAGTGTTAGAACAAAAGCAAATCTTGCCGCTGGTTTTCAGCGACCTTAAATCTGCACTGCTTGAAAGAGATAAACTATGGAAAGGGCAAGAAAGACCAAGAAACCAAATGACTGGCTGCTGTTCAGAAAAGCCAGAAATAGCTGCACCAAAAAGTGAGGGATGCCAAGGCTGCCTTCTATACAGCTGAACTTGATGCCTCCTACCTCAACCCAGCTAGATTCTGGGGCACCATCAAGGGGATCCTAGGGCAGGATTCTAGCACTTCTCTGCCATCCCAAGTGCACCTTAATAAAGTTGCTATCACTGACAAAGCGAGAGGTATTAGATGCATTCAACAATCATTTCACTCCGGCTGGCCTTGCTTTGATTCCTCTCCAGCTAATCTACTGCGATCACAACTTAAATTCCAATCTATTGAGGCTCAGAAGGCTGATTCTTCATTCTCATTCAAGCCAATTTTACTGAAACAAGTAGAGGACCTATTGCTGCATTTAGACACCAACAAAAGTGCAGGTGCAGACTCTCTGGACCCCTATTTTCCAAAAATTGCAATACATGCGCTTGCAGTTCCTTTAACACATCTTTTTAATCTATCCTTATCCTCCGGTTCTATTCCTTCACTGTGGAAGGCAGCACAAGTGTTTCCTCCTTAAATCAGGGGACCCCAATGGACCTCAACAATTATAGACCCATATCCATCCTACCAGTGCTTTCCAAAATGCTAGAAAATTAGTGAGCATCCAACTAAGAGACTACCTTGATGTTAATAATCTCCTAAACCCTGCTCAATCTGGGTTTAGGACCAGGCTATACACCACTTCTGCACTAGCAAAAGTTACAAATGACTGGCAAACTGAGTTAGACAAAAAAAAAAACTGTCTGTGCTGTATTTCTGGATCTAAACAAAGCCTTCGATACAGTGGATCATGAGCTGCTAATCTCTTCACTGCACTCCATAGGCCTAGATCCAACCTCTCTTAAGTGGTTCAGATGTTACCTCACTGATAGAATGCAGCAGGTGAAAAATGAAGGCGACCTATCCTCATCAAAACCACTCCTAAGAGGAGTTTCAAGGATCTATCCTGGGCCATATCCTTTTTGCTATTTACATTAACAACATTGATTCTAGCCTCACCAAAGCCAATGTTCACCTCTTTGCAGATGACACTGTCTTACATGTCAGTAACCCCTCACCAACAAAGGCCTGTGAAATACTACAATCAGAGTTCTCCCTGTTGCAATACCAAGTACTTGAAAAAAAACTCCTATTAAATGCTAAGAAGACAAAAGCTATGCTCTTCTCCACCAATATATATACTACCACTTTCTCACCAAGCATCCTCCCAACTATCCACCATCCTTGGAGAAAGCCTTGACTATGTTGACAAATTCAAATACTTAGGGTATGGATTGACAACAGACTTGACTATACTCAGCATATTGAAGAACTCCTGAAAAAACTCCGACAGAGGCTCGGCCTTTTCTTCAGAATCAAGCATTATTTAACCAGAGAGTCAAAACAGAGACTAATCCAGGCCTCATTTCTATCACTCATCGACTATGCAGATTTTCTATATGGCCAATGTACTATTTCCTACTTAAGTAAACTGGATACCTTGTACCACAGAGCTCTAAGATTCATCACAGATCTTCCCTTCAACACTCATCATTGCTCTCTATGCTGCAGTTGGTTGGACATCCTTACACCTCAGAAGGAACAAAAATGCTGCTTTATGGATTTACAAAGCTCTGTCTAACAATCTTCCATCCTATATCTTAGATTGCTTTACACTGGCTACAGCTAGGTCATATGCCCTAAGAAGCAACAGCCCTCATCACTTTGAAGATACCAAAAGCCTGCACCGGAATGGGAGATCTGCAATCAGCTACTCTCTAGCATTTGCTTGGAATTCTCTGCAGAAGATCCTAAAGTTGACCACCTTCATACCTATAGCATCCTTTAGAAAGCTATACACAAGTCTCTTCCCTGAGATATGCAACTGCTTTCACAAGGCCTAGTCCAATCACACCACTTACCCCCCTCCCCCCCCACTTCTTTTCTTTCTTTCTATGCAGCTTTGCTACACCATTGCCGAAACCTCTTCTGCTTCTCCTGGCACTTACCTTTTTCCCATTCACTCACTACTAGTTGTTTGAGTTCCAATCCAAATACTCCCACCAGCCCCCCATGTCTTCTCTTTTCACAGGTTACTTCAACAACCCCAACACTTTCCCACTTTTCAGTCATAACTGTCTGATTTAGTCTATTCTGGAGCTTGAAATCTCTGGCTACCCTGGTTGTATTTATGTTTAAATTATTCCATCTGCTCATTTAGAAAGTTTTTTGTATATGTCTGTTATTGTACCTTCATGTTGTTTCTCGACCTATCAGGTCCATCTTGTAAATGTTTGCTCAATGATGTCCACCTGAATAAAGATTTTGATTGACTGACTGATCTGTCCCACCCCTTCTTGAAGCCCTCCACTGTGCCCTGCTCCACCAGCCTCCCAGGCGGCGCATTCCACAGCTTCCACCACCCTCTCAGCAAAAAAAATGCCTTCTACGCTCCCCCCTTTAGTTTCCCCCTCCAGCTTCCACTCATGGCCCCTGGTTGTTACCACCCTTCTTTAGCCTAAACAACTCCTTGGTTCCACTCCTAGTTATTCCTTTTACTATCGGTGTCTTACCCATCCTTGTAACCCTATTGTATTCCCTCTGCTGCCCTGCCTGTCTTATCCGAAATGTATGCATTTATGTACATGCAACTGAGTGTTAATCTGTATAGCATGCCTAAAATTCATCTGCTCTGTTGTACTGTTACAGAATTGACGTGGAACCTTTTTAAAAGAGCCTCGGCTCAAAGGTACTTGTAATCCTAGAATCAAATAAATAAATAAAAATTAACATACTTGAAAAGCTCTATCATATCTCCCCTGTCCCTCCTCTCCTCCAGTGAGTAAAGCTCAAGTTTTTCCAGTCTCTCCTCCAAGCCCTGAATCATCCTGGTCGCTCTTCTTTGGACCCTCTCCAGCAGCGCTATGTCCTTCTTCAGATGAGGCATCCAGAACTGTACACAGTACCCGAGCTGCGGCCTAACCAAGGCATTATATAGATGGAGGATCACCTCCCTGCTTCTGGACATAATTCCCCTGGCTATGTAGCTCAGTATCCCGTTTGCTTTGGCTGCAGTTCTACAATTTTCAGAGTCATTTATTTTGACATCTATCACCACCCCAAATCCCTTTCTCCCAGTGTGGCTTGCAATGTGACCCTCCCCCAGGGTGTATACATGGCCCAGGTTACTGACCCCCAAATGAAGTACTTTACATTTCCTGGCATTAAATTTCAGTTCCCACCTCCTTGACCACCCCTCCACGGTATCCAGATCCCCCGGACCACCTCCCTCGCTTCTTCACAATCCACCAGTGATCCCAGTTTTGAATCGTCCGCAAAGAGACTCAACCTATTCCTAACCCCCCTCCCTATATCTGAGACGTAGGCATTGAACAAGAGTGGCCCCAATACTGAACCGTGAGGGACCCCACTGATTACCTTGCTGGGGAAGGAGAGTATCCCACCCACCAAATATGCCTGATAGTAAGCAATTCTTAGGCCCAGGGAAGCAGAAGCAAAGTTCTCTTCCCTATCTCATTAAGCTTCTTTCACTCCTTATCAGGAGAACAGAACGCATGTGTTTGGGAGCTTTGGATCAGTCATTAGTAGCCATAATCACCAGTCTGTTTCAGGTTGTGAGGAATAACTAGGCTTTTTAGTGGAGTCTGGTTATTGTGCATCAGCCTTCCTGGGAATGGCTGGCACCTGAGCCGACCTATGCTAGGACGTCAACATGGCAACTTCAAGTACAGAATGCACAAGAGCAATAATTAATGTAGGGAGGCAGAAATCTCAGAAATCATGGTAACTGCTCTGAGGAAGCGTCTTCTGCTTGAAACCCCAATTCAACCCGAACCTATTTCAGGAAGGCTTGAAACGTGGCATCCTCAGTTGGAGACCTTGGTGTGTTTTTCACTCTCTCCTCTGAACAAAAGGACAGAGTGGAACTGGAGACCAATACATCTGCTGCCTCTTCATCCATGGCCGCCTCCTCCACATACTCTGGGTTATATTCCAGTCCATCATCTTCAAATGTCACTGAATGAGGCTTGACAAGTGAGGAGGAGCAGTCAATGGGAGTCTAGTCGACAGAGACCATCCATGACTCGACATTACGGTAGGGACCAAAAACTGAACTGGCAGTGAGATGATGGTCCAGCAGAAGGTGCCAATGGGAGCAGCAGCTGGTGCGAACAACTGTGAGCTCATTGTGACTGGGGTCAACATCAATTGGCTCACTAATGAATCGACCAACCCAAAGGATACCATAGCCAGTTCCCTCCTCAAGCAATTAGTCACGGAGCCTGCTAGAATGAACCATAAGCCTGGTAAGCAGATGCTCCTGGACTGGCTCCTTGCAAGGTCACCTGACAGGATTACTGATGTCTTGGTACTATCAGGTTCGCTAAGCGATCACTCCCATATCACCTGCCTGTGGTCCAATAAATTCAAAAAAGCACCACCTGTCTTTGTAAATAGCAGAATTTTCACGAAAGGGCAGCTCTCAGCTTTCAGGGAGGCACTCTCTCAGACTGGTCTCCCCTTAAGGAACTGTATGACCTTGACATAACACTCCAGTAATTTGATAACTTTAATAGCGTTTGAGACAGATTTGCTCCGTTCAAAGAGAGAAAAAACACGCGGCCATAACAATGGGTATATTACTAGTGACCTTCTAGATCACATGAGGGCAAGGGACAATCTTTGGTATCAAGCCAAGGCCTCCAGTAAGCCCAGTGACCTTCAAAGATACAGGGCAGCCAGAAACAAATGCACACATCTTATTAGGAATGCTAAGGCTAATTTCTACAAGGATCAATTGGAAAGAACCTGGAGTGATGGGAGGCACTTTTGGGACAATATAAAGGCACTCACAGGGAAGGACGACAAAACACAGTCATCACTGCTAAACATTAATGGCACAAATACCATGGACCGCACACCATTGGCTAAGAGTACAACTCCACCTTCACGGATCTTAGCTCTGTTCTACAGGCTAAACACCTCAAGCCTATCAAAGCTGATAATAGGCACCCATCGGACATCAACTTGCACCCTCAATTTTACTTCAAGAGTCACTGTTAAAAAAGCACTAGGTTATGCTAAAAAGGTCCTGGGAAAAACCAGAATGGGGTCTGACAACATTGACATGAAACTGCTGGCGCTGGCAATCAAGGAAATAATCGCTCCCATCATTACAATTTTCAATAAATCCCTCCAGCTTGCCAAATTCCCTTCTCCTTGGAAACAAGCGCTGGTGACAGTGTACAAGAAAAAATTACTCACCTTAGTAATGTTGTTTCTTCTAATGGAGTCTTGCTATATTACGACAATTGCAGTTTGTCCCACCATTAGAACTGCTCCGGAGGTGAAAGAGTTAACTTCCATGCCAGGCATGGAACTTAGAGCACGAGCTCGGTTAGAAAAGCTCTGTCTGGAATATTTCAAACTGAAACTGTCAGATCTTTATGAGCAAAACTCACTAAGGTTCTGTGTGGAAGCTGTAACCTACACTAGCCAACTGGCTACTTAAATATTAACACATTTTCCTGGTCCCAACACCAAGACTCAAGTCAGGGGACCAGAAAATAAGATAAGATGAGATAAAATAAAACACAACACCCAAACACCCCAAAAAAGAAGGGGTGGAAAACATAAAATGGGCATCAATAAGTGCAACACTGGACTGCCCACCCCATACCCAAAGTAGAAGTTCTGAGAGGGGCAGGCTGGGGGGGAGGTCATAATATAGCAAGACTCCATTAGAAGAAACAACATTACTAAGGTGAGTAATTTTTTCTTCAAACAACATGAAGTCTTGCTATATTATGACGACAATTGCAGACTACACAGCAGTACCTCCATGGAGGAGGGACAGAACCTACTTAGGGAATAGGCTCTGAAGCACGGCTGTGCTAAACCGAAATGCCTCCTGGCCTGGATATCCAGGGAGTAATGCTTGGTGAAAGTGTGTACTGTTTTCCAAGTAGCTGCTTGACATATCTCTAAGATAGGATGTCTCTGGCAGCAGCTAGAGACGAGCTGTACCTCTGGTAGAGTGAGCCCTCAGGCCTGAAGGAGGACCTTACCCAGTTTTGATAGCAAAATTGGATACAGGAGACAATCCACCTGGCAATGGATCTCTTAGTGGCAGGTTTCCTTTCCCAACCTCACCATAAGTGAGAAATAGTTGGAGGAGTCAAACCTGTGACCCTTAGTACGCTCTATGTAGTAACTTAGGGCCCTCTTAACATCTAGCTGTGCAACCTCCTCTCACCAGAGGAGGAATGGTCAGTGAAGAACACTGGAAGAGAAATAGATTGATTAAGGTGGAAATCTGAAACCACCTTAGGCAAAACTTCCTGTTAGTCCTGAGGACTACCTTATCCCTGAAGGAAAAAGTCAGTCTCCACTGACAAAGCTTTAACTCACTTAGCGCGCCTGGCAGAAGTGATGGCTACTAGAAACACAGTTTTCCAAGTCAAGTACTTAAGCTCTCCAAGACAGAGGTTCAAAGGGGTTGCATCAGCTGAGCAATGCAAACATTAAGATCCCAGGCAGGGCAGGGTCCCTGAATGGTGGATTAGTATGAAGCAATCCCCTGAAAACTTGGAAAATACAGGGTGAGGGAAAGAGAAGGCGCTTCCTGCTGAAATAAAAGCAGAGACAGCTGCCAAATGCACTTTCAGGTAGCTGGTCTCAGTCCCAAAGAATTAAGATGGACCATATAGTCCAAAACAGTGGGCAAATCAGCAGATTCCGGGAAATATAAGCTTCCTAGAACACCATATGGAAAACCTTTTCCATTTGGAGTTATAAGTAGCTCCTAGTGGAAGGCTTCCTAGAAGCTTAAGATTTCGAGAACACCTTGAGAAAGGTGTAGGTCAGCAAACTCTTAACTCCTCAAGAGCCAGGCCTTGAGGTTGAGGGATTTGAGATTCGGATACCAAACTCTCCCCTGGGCACAGGTTAACAGATTGTGGTTCCTGGGGAGACACAGGGGAAGATGGACTGCTAAGGACAGAAGGAGTGGGTACCAGGGCTGCCTGGCCCAGTCTGGAGCAATCAGAATCAACTTGAAGGGCTGAGATCGGATTCTGACTAGCACCTTGAACACGAGAGGGAAAGGGGGGGGAAGGCATAGAGAAACTTCCCTTCCCAATCGAGGAGAAAGGCATCCAGGGGGACTGAGCCCAACACTGGGGGCCTGCAACAAAAAATGTGGAAGTTGATGATTGTCTGGGGCTGCAAAAAGATCTATCTGAGGGGTGCCCCATCTGGCAAAAACTACCCCCAGTACTTGGGGATCCAGTGACCATTCGTGATGGCCCTGGGAAATCCTGCTGAGAGCATCTGCCAGGACATTGTCCTCGCCTGGGAGGTGAACTGCTATGAGGGAAGTTTTCAGGGAATAAGCCAGAGACCACAACTTCATTGCCTCGGTGCACAAGGCCGAAGACAGAGTGCCCCCTTGTTTGTTGATGTACCACATTGTAGTGGTGTCTGCTCTGACCTGTACCACTTTGTTCTGAACAGATGCAGAAAAAACCTGAAGTGCTAGAAAAACAGCTCTGAGTTCTAATAGATTGATGTGGAGCAGAGATTCCTGAGGGGACCACAATTCCTGGGTGGAGAGGTCGCCCATGTGAGCTCCCCAACCCAAAAGGGACGCATGTGTAGTAAGGGTCAAGGAGTGAGATAGAGGATGAAGGGAACCCTTGTCTCAGATTGCTCTGATCCTGCCACCACTGAAGGCCTGGATCAGGGTTTGAGTCACTGGGATCAACTTGGATAGGGGATCTCTTCTTTGAGACCAAAGGCTCTCAAATGGAACTGAATGTCCCTCATCTGAAATCTTGCTCCTTGCACTACAGCTGTGGAAGCAGCCATGTGTCCTAGGAGCTGTAAGAAATGCCTTGCTGGTCGAGAGACCTGCAGAGTGAAGGAGGAGGCCAGGGCCACCAGGGTCCTTGCCCTTTCTAGGGGAAGGAAGGCTCTGGCCTGCTTTGTGTCCAGTTCTGCACCTATAAAGGTGAGTACCTGGACAGGTTCCAGAACTAACTTTGGAAGATTGAGAAGAAAGCCCAGAGAGGTAAGCAGCTGCTGGGTAACTTGCAGGTGTGATTTGACCTGGTCTGGAGACTGACCCACAATGAGCCAGTCGTCTAGATAGGGAAAGATGGCAATCTTTTTCCTTCTTAAATGAGCAACTGCTACTGCTAGGCATTTTGTGAATACCCTTGGGGCAGAGGTAAGGCCGAAGGGCATTGCTCTGGACTGATAATGGCCTGAGGGCAGTTCGAATCTGAGGTACTTTCGGTGGGAGCTTCTGACAAGAACATGGAAGTAGGCATCCTTGAGGTCCAGGGAAGCTAGCCAGTCCCCTGGTCTTAGGGAGGGTAAAATCATTCCCAGAGTCACCATTTTGAATTTTGGTTTTAAAAGGTGCTTGTTCAGATATCTTAGGTCCAGGATGGGCCGCCATTCTCCTGTCTTTTTTGGGGTAAGGAAGTACCTGGAGTACAGACCCTTGCCCTGGTGCAGGGGAGAAACCCTTTCTACAGCTCTGAGAGCCAGGAGGGTTGAGACTTCTGTTTCCAAAGCAAGAGTCTCTAGAGGATTTGCAGGTGGAAAAGATGGATTCTCATCTTTGGAAATTTTTGAAGCCGAGAACCAGACCCTGGCTTACTACTTCCAGGACCCACTTGTCTGATGTTAAAGACTCCCAGTCCTGGACAAAGTAAGCCAGCCTACCCCCTACAGGTAATGGAGAACCCGCCCTGGGCATCCCATCAGGGTGCCCGTTTGGCTGGGGCTTTAGGCTGAGGGGTGGGAGCAGGCCTGCTTGTACCCAGTCTGCCTCTCTATCTGAAGAACCCCCTCTGAGCATAAGCTGAAGAGGAGGCGTGGGTTTGGTAAAAAGGCCTGTGAAAAGGCCTGCCTCTACCCCTGGGAGGCTGCCTCTGAGAAGTGGCTTACCGTTCCTTGGCTTGTGCACTCCTATAAGTGGTTCTATATTCATCCATTTTCTTCATATAATTCTCTGTCTGCTCCCCAAACAGAGAATTTCCCACCACAGGAAAATCCATAGCCTTAACCTGGGTATCCTGTAACAAACTAGTGCACCTGAGCCAAGCCAATCTACGAAAAGCCACAGATGTAGCCATGACTCTAGAGGATACATCATTAGAATCCACTGCAGCATGGAATTGCACCTTAGATGCCTCAATACCATCAGCAGCCACCTGCTCCAGCTCCTTGGCAAGCTGGCCAGGGGCCTGTCTGGCTAACGCCATGACAGTATCCCATCTAGATTTCTGGTATCTTGCAACATAAGCCATATAATTTGCTTGTTTGAGTCCCAAGGACGCTGCCATGTATTGTTTTTTATTCATGGCATCAATCTTCCTGGAGTCCTTGTCAGGAGGATGTGAAGCCAGGGGAATATTTGCCTTATCACAGGCTGCAGCCTGAACTACCCCAACATGGCTGCATTGCTGTGAAAGAAATTCTGTATCAGGACCTGACAAAGAGTACCTCCTGTCCATCTTTTTATCCACAGGAGGCACAGAATTAGGAGCTTTTAAAATTTTTATTGTTTGTTTCCTAAAGGATTTATGTAAAGAAATAGACAAACTCCTGGACTCTGGGATATCCATCATCTCTACAAAGTCAGGCTCCTCTTGCTCATCCACAGCTTCTTCCAATGGAAGCTGGAGGGTTTCAGCAACTTTTTATAAAACAGAAAATAAGAGGGACTCAAAGCCTAGGGGAGATTCTCCTAAAGGTCTGTCTGGGGAGATGTCCGGTTCAATGGGCACATCCAGACTTTCAAAGTCACATTCACACTGTTCATAATCATCCTCCCCCTCCTCTGGTTCATAAAACTCCTCTATATCATAATCTTGAACCGGTGGAACTGGCCGAACCGACCTTTTGCCAGATAGTGGCGGTTCGGACGGACCCGGGGAAAGTGACTGGACAATTTGGGTTGCTTTGGCTATCTCTGCAGCAGTTGGGAGAAGGAATTTTTGACTCCACACCTGCTGATTTTCTAGTTCTCTTTGCTGGAACTGGCTCCACTGAGTCAGCTTTAAGTTTGCCCGAGGAAGTCTCGCCCTGGTCAGAGGGCACTCCCTCCGGTTCGGTTGGCACCGAACCGGGCTGGCCATCCGGGTCAGTGGACTTTTTAGCCTCTCGTTCCCTAAGCCTACCAACTCTCTTATCTAGGGTAGCTGCAGGGAAATTCTTGCAAATCTGGCAGTCTGCATTGAGGTGGTCAAACCCCAGACAATAAACACATGTGGTGTGTGGGTCAGCCTTGGCAAAGGCTTCCCACAGACACTACAGTGTTGAAACCCAGTGGGCCAGTTTTCTTTGGGTTTTCATACATAATGCCAGCCTAACCAAAAACTTGCCTTTTTCCGCAGTGCCAGGCAAGACACCCTTATCGGTTCCCAACCGTGTCACGGGTCGTGGAAAAAACCATAATGAAACCCTTTTTTTTTAGAACCGATAAGAACCGGGAACCGCACTCTAAAAAGCTTTTAAATGCTTCAGAATACAGTTTTAACACGACCTGATCAGTTCAAACCGAACCGATAAACATTTACAAGTTCCACACAGAAATAAACCTGTCTATTACTTACAATACCACAGACAGAGCTTGAACCGATCGGTTTGCGGTTAAAATAATAATAATCGCAGTTGAATTTAACCGAGAAAAACTCTTTTAAACAGAGAAATGAACCGAGCAGTAGGAGGACTCTCCGGAGCGACTGTTCAGTGAGGCGGAGTAAAGAATCTGACAGTTTCAGTTTGAAATATTCCAGACAGAGCTTTTCTAACCGAGCTCGTGCTCTAAGTTCCATGCCTGGCATGGAAGTTAACTCTTTCACCTCCGGAGCAGTTCTAATGGTGGGACAAACTGCAAGTGTCATAATATAGCAAGACTTCATGTTGTTTGAAGGAAGGGGATTGGTCACTGATCGCAAACTACAGGCCCATCTCTATCCTCTCCCCCCTCTCTAAAGCACTGGAAAGGACTGTGGCAGAGCAGTTTACTGACTATATTCATAAATACCAGCTGCGATGTCCCCAGCAGCATGGCTTTAGGAAACTTCACAGCAAAGACACTGCACTAGTGGATTTCACAGAGTATGTCCATAAGGCATCGGATGAGGGAAAACTGGTTGGGTCCATCTTCATTGACCTAACAAAGGCATTCGACACAGTCTGCCACCCACTCTTGTCTCATCTGCATGCCCTTGGTGTTTCCCCAAATGCTGCTCAATGGTTCCAGGACTACCTAACCTCACGGTCTCAAAGGGTCAAGATAGATCACTCCATATCTGCATCCAAGGAAGTCTCGCTAGGGGTGCTTCAAGGGTCCATTGCTCTTCAGCATGTTCCTGAATGACCTACACGATGCCTGCACTAGTAAAGTCATTCTATACGCTGATTATGCTGTCCTACTTAGCTGCCATTCTCACACAGAGCACCTACAGGCTGAGCTAGACTCATACTTCCAGCAACTGGAGACCTGGTTCTACTCCCAGAGGTTGCTACTAAACTACAAAAAAACAAGACGATGCTCCTCTCTAGCCCACAACTAAAAAGGAGATGCCCAGAACTAAATTACAAATCACCTGACTGCCCCACTGGAACAGGTTCACTCTTTCAAGTACCTGGGTGTCACTGTGGAGGATACCCTCTTGTATGTTCAGCACATTGACATAGTGGTGAAAGCTGTGAACACTAAATTAGGGATCCTGTTTAAGCATAAGAAAAGTTTAACTGCTGAAGCCCTCTGGCTCTCAGTCTCCAGCTCTGTCCAATCTGGTCAACTATGGACTGGTGGTTTATGGCGCTGCCACTGATACAGCCCTCAAAAGGGTTTCCACTGCCCTTAACAAGGCTCGCAGACTGTTGCTAAATGCTGACCGCTTCACGCACACTTGTACTCTGTATAGTCTGGCCCACATACTACCACTTCAATCCAGAATGAAATACCAAACTTGCCTGCTAGGGAGAAAGGCCATGCTCTCCCTAACCCCCACCTACATTGCAGACCTGGTAAAGGAAGCAAGCTCCAAATACAACACACAAAGAACAGTAACAACACAGCTTGATGTCTCATTTCATAGAACTTCCCTAGGACAAAGATCCTTCATGTACCAAGCTCCACTACGACTAAATGAGATCCCTGCTGCAGTTCTTAATACAACAAATGTTCGGTCCTTTAAAAGAGAACTGAAGCAATACCTGCTGAACTCTAATACCCGCGATTCCCTTACCTGAATCCATATCTTCAACCTGGATACCCTCCCTTGTCTGTCTGAGCTTTCCTCCTGTTTTACCTATCCTGGACCCCCACCTGCCATCCCTTGCCACCCCCTCTCTAGCTCCCTCCAAGTCCCTCCCCTCCATACCCTAACACCTCCCCTTTCCACCCACTCTCCCTAAATATTCATTCTCCCAATCCCTTTCTCTCTCTAATCTACCCCACGTTCACACTCTTCCCCTCTTTCTCCCACCCTTTCAGATACTCTACCGTGACAGGACCCCCTGGAGCAGCTATGCCACATGTTAATTGGGAAACCTCATTCGTACTCTCCCCCTTTCTTTATGCTACCCTTTCTGGTACTATACCTTGATAGGCCCCCCAGGGCAGCTATGCCGTACGTTGCTAATTCGCAGTCTCCTCCCACTGTTTAATTTCAGTTGTCTAGATTACTCAAATGTATTATTTATCTATATTCTGTATTACACAGCAATCTTATGTTTTGTGTAAACTGTCAAGTTTTTGTGTCTCTGCTGTTTTACATCCTGATGTGGAACCTTTGTAAGAGAGTGTATACGCAAAGGTTGTATCCGAATTACCAAATAAATAAATACACTGAAACAGCTTAGATACGGATATAATAGCTGTGCGTTGACAGGTCCTGTATGGGTCAATGATGGTTTAACGCTGGACAGACAGTGCACAACACTGGTACTGGCTGCAAATCTTCTGGTGACGAAGGCAAGTCAGACACCAGCATTGGTGTCTGAGACAGACCCGGGGGATGGGGGGGCAGCAGGACTGAGGCAAACAGGAACAGTCTGGGGAAGAGGCCGTATTCTTGCACATTTCTCCTCTTCCAAGTGGTGTTTTTCTACTGACCTAGAGGACTTATCACCTGTCTTTGCCGAGTAAGCGACTGATGCTGTTGACTGCTGAAATGGACAGACCAAAGGCAAACCAGGAACAGCAGCTGATGACTGTGAAGCCACTTTCATGGCAATCTGTTTGTCCATTTCATTAAACTTTACATGTACCTCAAAAGCTTTCTTGCGACATCTTCTGGTTAAAGATCTGGCAAATTTGACAGGCTTTAACATCATGGTCCGTGCCAATGTCATGGTCTTTATAAATTTTAACATCACTGCAGTGACAATAGTGGAACAAGTGTTTCTTTTTCTGTCAGCAGTGGCTAAGAAAAAAATTACTCACCTTAGTAATGTTGTTTCTTCTAATGGAGTCTTGCTATATTATGATATATGCAGTATAACCCCAGGTTAGAACTGCTCCGGAGGTGAAAGAGTTAACTTCCATGCAGGGCATGGAATCTTGATCGCAAGCTCAGCTGAACACACTGTCTGTTGAAGCTCAAACTTAAACTGTCAGATCTTTACGAACAAAAACTCCCTAAGGTTCTGTGTGGAAGCCGTAAACATACACTAGCCGCTGGCTACTAACTACAAAAACACCTTTCTGTTCTTGAGTCTTTGTTTTGGGATCAAGTCGGGGGATTCAAGAAGGAAAATTTAAGCATAACACCTAAGCACCCTAGAAGGGTGAAATAAAGTGGGCATCAAAGTGGTGCCAACATTGCACTGCCCACCCACATCCCAAAACAGAGGTTCTCAGAGGGGCAGGTGTGGGGGGGGTCATAATATAGCAAGACTCCACTAGAAGAAACATTACTAAGGTGAGTAATTTTTTCTTCAAACAACATGAAGTCTTGCTATATTATGACATATGCAGACTACACAGCAGTACCTCCATGGAGGAGGGACAGAACCTACTTGGGAAATAGGCTCTGAAGCACAGCTGTGCTAAATCAAGCATCACTCCTAGCCTGGATATCCAAGGAGTAATGCTTAGTAAAAGTGTGAACTGTTTTCCAGGTAGTTGCTTGACATATCTCTAGGATAGGAATGTCCCTGGCAGCAGCCAGAGACGCAGCTGTACCTCTGGTAGAGTGAGCCCTCAGGCCTGAGGGAGGAACCATACCCAGTTTTTCGTAACAGAATTGGATACAAAAGACAATCCACCTGGCAATGGATCTTTTAGTGGCAGGTTTCCCTTTACCAACCTCACCATAAGTGAGGAACAATTTGAGGGATTCGAACCTGTGACCCTTGGTACGTTCTATATAGTAACTAAGGGCTCTTTTGACATCTAAACTGTGCAGTCTCCTCTCACCAGAGGAGGAATGGTCAGTGAAGTACACAGGAAGCGACATGGACTGATTAAGGTGAAAGTCTGAAACCACCTTAGGCAAAAACTTCCTGTTAGTCCTAAGGACCACCTTATCTCTGTGAAAGGAGATAAAAATCAGGCTCCACTGACAAGGCTTGTAGCTCACTTATAAGCCTGGCAGAGGTGATGGCTACCAGAAACAGTTTTCCAAGTCAAGTACTTAAGCTCTGCTGAAGACAATGGCTCAAAAGGGGGTTGCATAAGCTGAGCGATGCAAATATTAAGATGCCAAGCAGGGGCAGGGTCCCCGTTGGTGTGAAGCAACCCTTTAAAAAACTTGGGAGAACACAGGGTGAGCTGATAAAGAAGAGGGCTTACCTGCTGACAGAAAGACAGACACAGTTGCCAAGTGCACTTTTAGGGTAGCTGGTCTGAGTCCCAAGGAATTCAAATGCACCAAATAATCCAGGATCGTGGGCACACCAGCAGATTCCGGGGAAATATGTTTACCAGCACACCATATGGAAAATCTCTTCCATTTTGAATTACAGGTAGCCCTGGTGGAAGGCTTTCTAGAGGCCTTCAAGATATCCAATACACCTCGAGAAAGGTGTAGGTCAGCAAACTCACTCTTCAAGAGCCAAGCCTTGAGATTGAGAGATTTGAGGTTCGGATACCAAACTCTCCCCTGGGCACAGGTTAACAGGTTGAGATTCCTGGGAAGACATAGGGGAGGGTGGACTGCTAAGGACATGAGGCGTGGGTACCAGGGCTGCCTGGCCCAATCTGGAGCAATCAGGATCATCTTGCAGGATTGAGATCTGATTCTGACTAGCACTTTGAAAAGAAGGGGGAAGGGGGGAAAAGCATAGAGAAACTTCCCTTCCCAACTGAGGAGGAAGGCATCCAGAGGGGCTGAGCCCAACACTGGGGTCCTGCAGCAAAAAAGGGGAAGTTGGTGATTGGGGCTGCAAAGAGATCTATTTGCGGAGTGCCCCATCTGGCAACTATTACCTCCAGTACTAGGGGATCCAGTGCCCATTCGTGATGGCCCTGGGAAATCCTGCTGAGAGCATCCGCTAGGACATTGTCCTTGCCTGGGAGGTAAACTGCCATAAGGGCGTTCAGAGAATAAGCCAGAGACCACAACTTCATTGCTTTGGTGCACAAGGCCGTAGACCGAGTGCCCCCTTGCTTGTTGATGTACCACATTGTAGTGGTATTGTCTGTTCTGACCTGAACCACCTTGTTCTGGACAGATGTGGAAAAAACTGGAGTGCTAGAAAAACTGCTCTGAGCTCCAGCAAATTGATGTGGAGCAGAGATTCCTGAGGGGACCACAGCCCTTGGGTGGAAAGGTCGCCCATGTGAGCTCCCCACCCCAAGAGGGATGCATCTGTAGTAAGGGTCAAGGAATGAGACTGGGGAGTGAAGGGAACCCCCTGTCTCAGATTGTTCTGATCCTGCCACCACTGAAGGGCCTGGATCAGGGTTTGAGTCACTGGAATCAATTTGGTTAGGGGATCAGTCCTTTGAGACCAAAAGGCTCTCAAATGGAACTGAATGTCCCTCATCTGAAATCTCGCTCCCTGCACCACTGCTGTAGAAGCAGCCATGTGCCCCAGGAGCTGTAGAAAATGCCTTGCCGGTCGAGAGACCTGCAGAGTGAAAGAGGAGGCCAGAGACACCAGGGTCCTTGCTCTTTCCAGAGGAAGGAAGGCTCTGGCTTCTTTTGTGTTCAGTTCTGCGCCTATAAAGGTGAGAAGCTGGACAGGCTCCAGAACTGACTTTGGAAGATTGAGAAGGAAACCTAGAGATGTAAGCAGCTGCTGGGTTACTTATAAATGTAGTTTGACCTGGTCTGGAGACTGGCCTACAATGAGCCAGTCGTCCAGATAAGGAAAGATTGCAATCTTTTGCCTTCTTAAATGAGCAACTGCTACTGCCAGGCATTTTGTGAACACCCTTGGAGCCGAGGTGAGGCCGAAGGGCATTGCTTTGAACTGGTAATGGCCTGAGGGCAGTTTGAATCTGAGGTACTTTCGGTGGGAGCTTCTGATGAGAACATGGAAGTAGGCATCCTTGAGGTCCAGGGAGGCTAGCCAGTCCCCTGGCCTTAGTGAGAGTAAAATAATCCCCAGGGTCATCATTTCAAACTTTGGTTTTAAAAGGTGCTTGTTTAGATACCTGAGATCCAGAATGGGCCGCCATTCTCCTGTCTTTTTTGGGGTAAGGAAGTACCTGGAGTACAACCCTTTGCCCTGGTGTACGGGTAGAACCCTTTCCATGGCTCTGAGAGCCAGGAGGGAAGAAACTTCTGCTTCCAGGGCAAGTGCCTCTGATGGGTTTGCAGGTGGAAAAGACCTGGCTCATCTTCGGAAATTTTTTGAAGCTGAGAACCAGTACCTGGCTTACTACTTCCAGGACCCACTTGTCTGATGTTAAAGACTTCCAGTCCTGGACAAAGTAAGCCCGCCTGCCCCCTACCGGTAGTGGAGAATCGGCCCTGGCTACCCCATCAGGGAGCCTGTTTTGCAGGGGCTTTGGGTTGAGGGGTAGAAGCAGGCTTACTAGAGCCCCTTCTGCCCCTTCCTCTAAAGAACCTCCTCTGGGCATAAGCAGAAGAGGAGGCCTGGGCTTGGTAAAATGGCCTAGGAAAAGGCCTGCCCCTGCCATGCTGCCTTTGAGGAGTGACTTGCCTTTCTTTGGCCTGTGCACTCCTATAGGTGGTCCTATACTCATCCATTTTCTTCATATAATTCTCTGTCTACTCCCCAAACACAGAATTTCCCACAACAGGAAAATACATAGCCTTAGACTGGGTATCCTGTGACAGGGCAGTACATCTGAGCCAGGCCATTCTGCGAAGAGACACAGATGTAGCCATAACTCTTGATAAAACATCATTAGAGTCTACAGCAGCATGAAATTGCACCTTGGATGCCTCAATACCATCCGCAGCCACCTGCTCCAGCTCCCTGGCAAGCTGTTCAGGGGCTTGTTTTGCTAGGGCCAGGACAGAATCCCACCTGGATTTCTGGTACCTAGCTGCATAAGCCATACAATTTGCCTGCCTGAGTCCCAAAGATGCTGCCATGTACTGCTTTTTTGCCATGGCATCCATCCTCCTGGAGTCCTTTTCAGGAGGGTGAGAGGCTAGAGGAATATTAGCCTTATCACAGGCTGCAGCCTGCACTACCCCCACATGGCTGCACTGCTGGGATAGGAACTCCGTATCAGAGCCTGATAAAGCATACCTCTTGTGCATCCTTTTATCCACAGGGAGGATAGAATGAGGAGTTTTCAGAATTTTTACTGTCTGTTTCCTAAAAGATTTATGCAAGGGAATAGAGAGCCTCCTAGACTCTGGAATATCCATCATTTCCACAAAATCAGGCTCTTCTTGATCATCAACAGCTTCCTCAACAGGAAGTTGCAGAGTGCCAGCAACTTTCTTGTAAAACAAAAAATGAGAAGGGGACTCAGCCTGGGAGGGGATAATCCTGAGGGTCTGTCTGGAGAGATGTCCGGTTCAATGGGCACATCCAGACTTTCAAAATCACATTCACTCTCCTTGTACCCCTCCTCCCCTTCCCCCGGTTCATAAAAATCTTCAAAATCATAATCTTGAACCGAGGGAACCGACCGAACCGGGCGCTTCCCTAATGGTGCCGGTTCGGACGGAACTGGGGAAAGAGACTGGATAATTTGAATAGCTTTGGCTATTTCCTCAGTGGTTGGAGAAAGAACTTTTGGCCCCAAACTAGCTGACCTTCTAGCCCTTTTAGTTGGAACCGGCTCCTCAGAGCTGGCTCTTCCGTTGCCCGAGGAAGCATCGCCCGTGGTCAGAGGGCACTCCCTCAGGTTCGGTCGGAACCGAACCGGGCTGGCCATCCGGGTCAGCGGACTTTTTGGCCTCCCTTTCCCTGAGCCTACCAACTCTTTTTTCCACGGTGGCAGCAGGAAAATTCTTACAAATCTGGCAGTCTGCATTGAGGTGGTCAAACCCCAGACAATAAACACAAGTGGTGTGTGGGTCAGCCTTAGCAAAGGCTTTCCCACAGAGGCCACAGTGCTGAAACCCAGTGGGTCCGGTTTTTCTTTTGGGTTTCTCAGACATAGTGCCAGCCTAACCAAAACTTGCCCGTTAATGGCAATCCACCAAGCAAGACTCTCTTATCGGTTCCCAACCGTGTCACAGGTCGTGGAAAAAACGTAATAAAATCCGTTTTTAGAACCGATAAGAACCAGGAACCGCACTCTAAAGGACTAGAAGGTCATTTTAAAACCCCTCTGATCGGTTCAAACCGAACCGAAAAAGAAGTTTACAATTTCCACACAGAAGAAAATAAATAAGTCTATTACTTACAATACCACAGACAGAGCTTGAACTGACGATTGCGGTTAAATTTCAGTAAAATAAACAGAGAATTACACTTTAAAACCGACAAACGAACCGAGCAGCAGGAGGAATCTCCGGAGCGACTGTTCAGTGAGGCGGAGTAAAGAATCTGACAGTTTAAGTTTGAGCTTCAGACAGAGTGTTCAGCCGAGCTCACGCTCAAGATTCCATGCCCTGCATGGAAGTTAACTCTTTCACCTCCGGAGCAGTTCTAACCTGGGGTTATACTGCAAATGTCATAATATAGCAAGACTTCATGTTGTTTGAAAGCAGGAAACAGAGTAGCTGAATCCTTGTGGGGGATGACAAAATGTCACACTGCTACATCTTTGCTCTTACTGCCTATTCCTTAACACAAAAGTGATCCCAGCGATACAGAGCCCTGCTACCAGCACAAAGAGGAAGAAACATAAATTTAAAATAAAAACTTTGAAGTTAGTAGCAACAGCGAAACTTCCAAAGTTTGATGGCATTCAGCTGCTGTGGACTAACAAGCAGCTGACAGATGGAGAAACAAGTGAGGCATACTGGGGGTGCCCACGTTATATAGGCACCAACAGGGTACATACACGTGGACCGCCACAGCCAGCAAAAACTTCCGAGTGGTCCTGACACAAACAGCTTACAGTTTCATGATCTGGCTCAATGGAATTCACTTAGGAGTGCAAAAAAGGCTATAACAGCCCATACCATGGCTTCTTTTAGGACACAGTATAATATTTTAAATTTCCAACGTTGTTGTCATAATTGTCTGTTTCTTGAATTCAGTTTTGTTCGTACTCGATATTATATTTAATGGGAGTCTGCTCCATAGGTTTATTGATCGTAATGTGTAAGTGTTTTCATTTAGTTATTTTAAATTTATGTAAATTAAATTGTAAAGGGTGACTTCTCGTAACTTGTGCGTCATTTTTAAATGTGATATTTAAGTCGTTCGTTATTACAGGATCATTCATGATACAATAAAATAGCATGTCCCCTCGTCTTCTCTGTTCAAGGCCATCTAGTCCAAGCGATGCTAATCGATCTTCTATGAAAAATTCTTTATGGCTAGTATGGATTTATTATATCTGCGCTGAATGCTTTCTATTCGTTTAATATCTGTTTTTGTATGCAGGCATCATAACTGACTGCCGTAATCGAAGATTGGTCTTACATATGAATGATAAAGTGGAAGAATTTTTTGATTACCGCTTTTTATATTTCTCTATTGCTCTAATGGTGTGATTAGCTTTGGAGATGACAGATGTATAGTGTTCTTTAAGTGCAACATTTTTGTCAATAATTCCCAGGAGATAAGATCATCTCATTTCCAGTGGGGTACTGCTTTTACCCAATCCCATAAGACGGGTGGACTGAGAGGTTAGGCAAGTTGCCCAAGGTTACACAGTGAGTATTCATCTCTAGTGGGGTATGAGCCTGCAATCAGTTGGTTCCCAAATCACAGCTCTAACCACAGGTGCACACTGGCTCTAGTCTCTGATGATGCCCTTTGCCAGGTAAACTCCTCGCAGCCTCACCTGCAACTCTGTGGTCGTTTACACAGTCCCAGGGCTCTACAGAGGATATTACCACAGGACAGTTACTCTGTGGTGAGCTCCTCTCGGAGTGCACACAAACCATGACCTCCATCCAGCCTGCTGTGTGTGGGGGGTCTGGTGGACAGTCAGAAGCAGTAGGGCCCCGGGAATGCCAGAGTCATCCTGCCACACACTAGAGTTTTCCACCCTGCCTATGGGACACAGTCGATTTCTAGGTACACCACAGCAAGGCGGCGTTCCTCCTCCTCCCAACATCACCATCCAGCTACACCACCACCTATGGCCGCACAGCTTGTGGTGTAAGTATCAGAGAATGCAACCTTCTCTTCCCTGAGGAAGAGCATCTGGCTGGATCCTCCTCCTCCTCCTCTCTGAACCCCTCTGCCCTCTTGCCCCCCTAGGCTCACAACCAAACTCAGGACACTGACACTGGTAGTGTTACCAGTGCACAGACAGGCTGGCTGAAGAGTTTTTATTTATTTTTTTAACAAATACTGGTCCGTATTCAGTATTTTCATCTTTAATTGCCTTTTAGAAACTGAATGGGTATTTCTGACTTGCATCCTAGTGGTGAGCGCCATTTTAGGCCAGCGGGATGTTTATATTCCATCCAAAAAAACAGCTTCTATAGGGAAGAAAAAAACTACTCACCTTAGTAACGTTGTTTCTTCTAATGGAGTCTTGCTGTATTCTGGCTATTGCAGTGATATCCAACCTTTGAACTGCCCTGGAAAGGAAATAGGTAACTTTCCATGCAAGGCATGGAACACTGAGCTCGAGCTCGGTTGAGACTCTGTCTGTTTAAACCCAAACCGCCAGATCTTTACGAGCTATACTCTCCGGGTGTCCTGTGTGGAAACTGTAAACTCACACTAGCCAAGTGGCTACTAAAGATAATAAAAAGATTTTTTGGTTCCAAGGCAAAGACTCGAGTCAGGAAACCCAAAAAATAAAACAAAACACAACACACACACACACCCAAATTAAGAGTGTGAGAAAAAGGGGGCACCTCTAGAGTGCCAACACTGTTGCTGCCCACCCACATCCCAAAACCCAGGTTCTGAGAGGGGAGGCGGGGGGAGGTCAGAATACAGCAAGACTCCATTTGAAGAAACAACATTACTAAGGTGAGTAATTTTTTCTTCAAACAACATGAAGTCTTGCTGTATTCTGACTATTGCAGACTACCAAGCAGTACCTCCATGGCGGAGGGACAGAACCTACTTCGGGAATAAACTCTGAAGCACTGCTGTGCCAAACCGAGCATCACTCCTAGCCTGGATATCCAGGGAGTAATGCTTGGTGAAAGTATGTACTGTTTTCCAGGTGGCTGCTTGACAAATCTCTAAGATAGGAATATCCCTGGCAGCAGCCAGGGAAGCAGCTGTACCTCTGGTAGAGTGAGCCCTCAGGCCTAAGGGTGGGATCCTACCTAATTTTTCATAGCAAAATTGTATACAAGAGACAATTCACCTGGCAATAGATCTCTTAGTGGCAGGTTTTCCCTTACCAACCTCACCATAAGTGAGGAACAGTTGGAGGGAGTCAAACCTGTGACCCTTGGTGCGCTCTATGTAGTAGCTAAGGGCCCTTTTCACATCCAAGCTGTGCAGCCTCCTCTCCCCAGAGGAGGAATGGTCAGTGAAGAAAACAGGAAGAGACATAGACTGGTTAAGGTGGAAATCTGAAACCACCTTAGGCAAAAACTTCCTATTAGTCCTGAGGACCACCTTATCTCTATGGAAAGAGATAAAATCAGGCTCCACTGACAGGGCGGTAACTCACTTATCGTCTGGCAGAAGTAATGGCTACCAAGAACACAGTTTTCCAAGTCAAGTACTTAAGCTCTGCTGAGGACAAAGGCTCAAAAGGGGGTTGCATAAGCTGAGCAACGCAAACATTAAGGTCCCAAGCAGGGGCAGGGTCCCTGAAGGGAGGATTGGTATGCAGCAATCCCTTGAAGAATTTACAGAATACAGGATGAGCTGAAAGGGAAGAGTGCTTGCCTGCTGATAAGAAGGCAGAGACAGCTGCCAGATGCACCTGAAGTGTAGCTGGTCTGAGTCCCAAGCTATTGAGATGAACCATATAGTCAAGGACTGTAGGAAACCCATCAGACTCTGGAGAAATATGCTTCCCAGAGCACCAAATAGTAAACCTTTTCCATTTTGAGTTGTAAGTCTTTCTGGTGGAAGGCTTTCCGAGAAGCCTTTAAAATATCCAGAACACCTTGAGAGAGATGCAAATCAGCAAACTCTAACTCTTCAAGAGCCAGGCCTTGAGATTGAGAGATTTGAGATTCGGATACCAGACCCTCCCCTGAGAACATGTTAACAGGTTGTAATTCCTGGGAAGAGACAGGGGAAGGTGGACTGCTAAGGACAGCAAGAGAGGGTACCAGGGCTGTCTGGAGCAATCAGAATCACTTTGCAGGGTTGAGACCTGATTTTGACTAGTACCTTGAACGGGGTGGGGGGGTGAGAAGCATACAGGAACTTCCCTTCCCAACTGAGAGCTACGACATCCAAGGAAACTGAGCCCAACACTGGGGGCCTGCAGCAAAAAAGAGGAAGTTGGTGATTGTCTGGGGCTGCAAAAAGATCTATCTGTGGGGTGCCCCCATCTGGAGAAGATCACCTTCAAAATCAGGGGATCTAGGGACCATTCGTGATAGCCCTGAGATATCCTGCTGAGAGCATCTGCCAGGACATTGTCCTTCCCTGGGAGGTGCACTGCTATCAGAGAGGTATTCAGGGAATAGAGAATGAGATTGAGTGACGAAGGGAACTCCTTGACTTAGGTTGTCCTGATCCTGCCACCACTGCAAAGCCTGGATCAGGGTTCGAGTCACTGGGACTAGTTTGGTCAGAGAATCCTTTCTCTGGGACCAGAAGGCTCTTAAGTGGAACTGAATGCCCCTCATCTGAAATCTTGCTCCTTGGACCACTGCTGTAGAGGCAGCCATGTGGCCCAGGAGCTGCAGAAAATGCCTTGCTGGTCGAGACACCTGGAGGGTGAATGAAGAGGCCAGTGTAACAAGGGTCCTTGCCCTGTCCAGGGGAAGGAAGGCTCTTGCCTTTAATGTATCCAGCTCTGCTCCTATGAAGGTGAGGAGCTGCACTGGCTCTAGAACGGACTTTGAAAGATTCAGAAGGAATCCTAGAGAAGTGAGCAGTTGCTGAGTTCTCTGTAGGTGTGACCTGACTTGGTCTGGAGACTGGCCTACTATGAGCCAGTCGTCCAAGTATGGAAAGATGGAGATCTTTTTTTCTCCTTAGGAAAGCAACCACTACTGCCAGACATTTTGTGAACACCCTTGGAGCTGAAGTTAGGCCAAAGGGCATTGCTCTGAATTGACAGTGGCCTGAGGGCAACTCGAACCTGAGGTACTTTCGGTGGGAGCTTCTGATGAGAATGTGGAAATAGGCATCCTTGAGGTCCAGGGAAACTAGCCAGTCTCCTGGCCTTAGAGAGGGTAGAATTATTCCCAGAGTCACCATTTTGAACTTTGGTTTTAAAAGGTGCTTGTTTAAGTATCTGAGATCCAGGATGGGCCGCCATTCTCCTGTCTTTTTGGGAGTTAGGAAGTACCTGGAGTATAATCCTTTTCCCTTGTGTAGGGATGGAACCCTTTCTATGGCTCTCAGAGCCAAGAGGGAAGAGACCTCGGCCTCTAGGGCAAGTGCCTCTGAAGGATTTGCAGGTGGAAAGGATCTGGTTCTCATCTTGGGAAATTTTTTTGAAGCTGAGAACCAGTCCCAGGCTTGCTACTTCCACGACCCATTTGTCTGAAGTTAAAGACATCCAGTCCTGGACAAAGTAAGCCAGCCTGCCCCCTACAGGTGGTGGAGAATCAGCCCGGGCAAACCCATCAGGGTGCCTGTTTGGCAGGGGCTTTAGGCTGAGGGGTGGTAGCAGGCCTGCTTGTACCCCATCTGCCTCTCCCTCTGAAGAACCCCCTCTGGGCAAAGGCGGAAGAGGAGGTCTGGGCTTGGTAGAAAGGCCTACGAAAAGGCCTGCCCCTGCCCCTGGAATGCTGCCTCTGGGGAGTGGCTTGCCTTTCCTTGGCCTGAGCACTCCTATAGGTGGTCCTGTATTCATCCATTTTCTTCATGTAGTTCTCTGCTCCCCAAACAAAGAATTACCAACAGGAAAATCCATGGCCTTAGTCTGGGTATCCTGAGACAGGCTAGTACATCTGAGCCAAGCCATCCTACGAAGGGCCACAGATGTAGCCATGACTCTAGATGAAACATCATTGTAGTCTACTGCAGCATGAAACTGCACCTTGGATGCCTTAATACCATCTGCAGCCACCTGCTCCAGCTCCTTGGCAAGCTGTCAAGGGACCTGTTTAGCTACAGCCATTACAGTGTCCCATCTAGACTTCTGATATCTAGCTGTATAGGCCATATAATTAGCCTGCCTGAGTCCCAAAGATGCTGCCATGTACTGTTTTTTTGCCATGGCATCAATCCTCCTGGAGTCCTTATCTGGGGTGTGTGAAGGCAAGGGTATATTTGCCTTATCACAGGCAGCAACCTGCACTACCCCAACATGGCTGCACTGCTGGGAAAGGAACTCCGTATCTGAGCCTGAAAGAGTATACCTCTTGTCCATTCTCTTGTCCACAGGAGGTATAGAATTAGGAGTCTTTAAAATTTTTCTTGTCTGTTTTCCAAAAGACTTATGAAGGGGAACAGACAGCCTCCTGGACTCTGGGATATCCATCATCTCAACATAATCAGGCTCCTCCTGATCCTCTAGTGCTTCTTCCATAGGAAGCTGAAGAGTTTCAGCCACTTTTTTGTAAAACATAAAAAGGGAAGGGGACTCAGAAAGCCTAGGAGGAGAAACCCCTGAAGGTCTGTCTGGGGAGATGTCCGGGTTGATGGGCACATCCAGACTTTCATAATCACCATTACTATCCTCACTCTCCTTCCTCCTCCTCCGGTTCATAAAAATCCTCTCAATTATAATCCGGAACCGGGGGAACCGACCGAACCGAGCCCCTAACTGACAGTGCCGGTTCGGTCGGAATCAGGGTTAGCGACTAAACAATCCTTATCACTTTGGCTATTTCATCAGCGGTCGGGGAAAGAACTTGTGGATCCGAACCAGCTGACTTATCCCTTCTTTTTCTTTTAAGAACAACAGACTCCTCAGAGTCGGTTCTCCTTTTGCCCGAAGAAGTTTCGCCCTGGTCAGAGGGCACTCCTTCTGGTTCGGTTGGAACCGAACCGGGCTGGCCATCCGGGTCAGCGGACTTTTTGGCCTCCCTTTTCCTCAGCCTACCTACTCTCTTTTCCAGGGTAGCTGAGGGAAACTATTTGCAAATCTGGCAGTCTGAATCGAGGTGGTCAAACCCCAGACACTAAACAAAGGTGGTGCGGGGGTCAGCCTTACCAAAGGCTTCCCCACACATACTACAGTTGTGAAACCCAGTGGGCACGGTTTTTCTCTTGGGTTTCTCAGACATGGCCAGTCCTAACCAAACTTACCCTTTTTTCAGCAATCCGCCAGGCAAGACACCCTTATCGGTTTCTGACCGTGTTACGGGTCGTGGAAAAAACCGTAATGAAATCCTTTTTTTTAGAACCGATAAGGACCGGTTACCCCACACTAAAAGTAGAACAAACTTTTTTAAACAAACCTGATCGGTTCAAACTGAACCGATCCAACATTTACAAGTTCCACACAGAAGAAACAATAATAAACCTATCTAGTACTCACAATACCACAGACTGAACCGACAGGTTAAATGGAATAAATTCGGTTGAAACCGAGGAAAAAAACGACACTTTAACCTACTAAACTGAACCGAGCAAAGGAGAAATCTCTGGAGCGACTGTTCAGTGAGGCGGAGTAAATAATCTGGCGGTTTGGGTTTAAACAACAGACACAGTCTCAACCGAGCTCGAGCTCAGCTATTCCATGCCTTGCATGGAAAGTTAACTCTTTCCTCTCCAGGGCAGTTCAAAGGTTGGATATCACTGCAACAGTCAGAATACAGCAAGACTTCATGTTGTTTGAAAATTAGTTCAACACAGTTACCTATTAACAAAACAATGTACCTAATCAGTTTTCACCACCCTAAAACTAAACTACCAGCTATCATAATACATATCTTTACCTACCATTAGCCCATGCGTCTTTGGGCCAAGTGTCCTCTAATAATCCATATCTGAACTCATTTGAGGTTCCTGTAGGCGGGGAAAAAAATTAGGTAAAATGGCAACAAAGTACCTAGTAACTGCACTGGCTAAACAACAGCTGACTGGTTTAATCTACATTAAAAAAAAACTTGGTAAGGAAACTGCTGTGCTTCCTGATAGGTGGAGAAGGTTGAAAGCAGTGTGGTTCACGAACAGCAACACTGCTAAAATTACCGTCTTTTTTTTTTTTTAAATCATCGTTGTTTAGTGGACCCATATTATAAGCACAGGACACTTCAGGGTATGGGTGATTATTCCTGAACCACACTTCCAGACAGCTGAATACAACGCAGGTGCCTTGTGCCTCACAACACACCTTGCAGAGCAGTTCAGGAAATAGTAGCCCACACCTGTTATGTCTCACTGCCAAACTGCAGCCCTAATCAAAATCCAATTAACAACTACCTGTGTTACAAAATCTACACTGCACCCCAGCTTTTAAAACCAACATGCCTGCCTTTCTCAGAGTGCAGCACAGCTCCCGTCCCCGACAAAAACAAGCATGACCCCCCCCCGCCCCGTGTGGTTTATTAACGCCCATGCAGAAACCAGGATCAGCATCTAATCATGCCAAACTACTATAAAAAACAGACTATTTCTCAAGGCATGAAGCTGTCTGCCATGGGACCTAAATCAGCCAGCATTTTATATATATATATATTTTTTTTTAATCAGCAAAGCACCATTTAACTTTCAAAGTCTTTGGTAACACTTCTGAATTTCCCTGCGCTGACCACCACTAAACGAGTTATATGGGGAACTGCGGAAAGGGCTGCAATAATATTAGTAAGCATACAGAGCGACTGGGGGGCAGCACCAGTCTTTAATTAGTTATAGATTGTAATGATGTAGCAACTGTATAAACATGTTAAGGAGCCAGTGTACACAATCACATAGCACGTATAATTACCTTCAAATTAAAAGAGCTAGTTATAAAGGCCTGTGCTGCCCCCAGGCACTCAGTATGCCTACTAGTATCACTGCAGCCACATCACTACTTTAGGTCATCGTTACACATTTTGCAAGGGTGGGGCTGTGACAGGCGGTGGCTCCAGGACTCTTGCAAGTATGAGCAAACACTTACATTGCCTTCAGAAAGTATTCACCCCCCTTGGATTTTGTCACATTTTGTTGTGTTACTACCAGAATTTTTAATGCACTGAAATGATTCGTTTCCCCCTTGATTCACACAGCAGACTCAACAATTTAAAGGGGCAAAAATATTTTTATTGTGTAACAAAAATGTATGAAACGTTAAAAACTGAAATATCTTGTTCATTTAAGTATTCGTTCCCCCCCCCCGGAGTCAATACTTTGTAAAAGCGCCTTTGGCAGCAATTACAACGTTGAGTCTTCTTTGGTATGTCTGTATCAGCTTTGCACATCTGGATTTGGGGATTTTCCCATTCTTCCTTGCAGATTTGCTCAAGCTCTGTCAAGTTGGATGGGGCGTTGGTGAACCATAATCTTTAAGTCTTTCCACAGATTCTCAATGGGATTCAAGTCTGGGCTTTGGCTGGGCCACTCAAGGACATTCACCTTCTTGTTCTGAAGCCACTCCAGCGTTGCTTTGGCTGTATGCTTGGGGTCGTTGTCCTGTCGGAATGTAAATCTTCGCCCCAGTCCAAGGTCTATTACAGACTGATGCAGGTTCTCCTCAATGATGCGCCTGTATTTGGCTCCATTCATTGTTCCCTCTGTCCTGACAAGTGCCCCAGTCCCTGCCGCTGAAAAGCATTACCATAATATGCCTCCACCACCACACTTCATGGTAGGGATGGTGTTACACGGGTGCTGAGCTGTGTTCGGTTTGCGCAAGGCATAGCGCTTTGCATTCAGGCCAAAGAGTTCAATTTTTGTTTCATCAGACCAGATAATCTTTTGCCACATGGTCTCAGAGTCTGCCACGTGCCTTCTTGCAAACTCCAGGCATGCTATTATGTGGCCTTTTCTCAGGAGTGGCTTCTGTCTAGCCACTCTCCCATAGAGGCTACCACCTGTGAAGTGCTGCAGAGACTGTTGTCCTCTGGACAGGTTCTCCCATCTCAGCCATGGAACTCTGTAGCTCTGTCAGGGTGGTCACTGGGTTCTTGGTCACTTCCCTGACCAAGGTCCTTCTTGCCCGGTTGCTCAGTTTGGCAGGACGGCCTGCTCTATGAAGAGTCTGGGTGGTTCCGTAATCTTTCCATTTCTTAATGATGGACCTGACTGTGCTCCTGGGAACTTTAAACACCCTAGAAATGTTTTTATACCCCTCCTCAGATCTATGTCTCCTCACAATTCTATCATGGAGTTCTACGGACAGCTCCTTGGTCTTCATGGTAGAGCTTCTGCTCCGAGATGAACTGTCAACAGTGGGACCTTATAGACAGGTGCATTTCCTCTGAAATCATGTCAACCATTTGAACTGACCACAGGTGGACTCCATTCAAGTTTTAGAGTGATCTCACAAGGAAACAGGATGCACCTGAGCTCAATTTGGAGTTTCATAGCAAAGGGGATGAATACTTATCAAATCAAGACATTTCAGATTTTTATTTTAAATTACATGTACAAAAAGTTTCATTCCACTTTGACATTATAGAGTAATTTGTGTAGATACGTGACAAAAAAAATCCCATATAAATGTATTTTAATTTGAGTTTGCAACATCACAAAATGTGACAAAATCCAAGGGGGGTGAATACTTTCTGAAGGCACTGTAGTCTTGTTACAAATGTTTTTACAATGGCCACTTTTGTTTATTGTGATCAGAGTCCAGGCATAATGCAAGGTGAGTGGTTATCTGCTTTAGGTAACTGTTTGTAGGCTTCACATGGTTTTGCATCCTGGCTCTGCCCTCCATTTCAGCATATGGAGGTGGAAAAAATTAAAATTACATACCTACTGTAATTCTTAATCTTTCTGTGAATCTTCACTATTCATCACTACGTGGGTTATAGTCCTCCGGAGTTAGGACACTGTGGGAGACATTTTGTGTGGGCAGAGTCGATGCAGGGCGGCCCCATCTTCAAAGGCCGGCGTACTACGTGGCGCTCATGGGTTGGCCATTAACTGCTGTTGGCTCCGCCCCAACCTCAGTTCTGTAACGCTGGAGAGTGAGAAAGAAAAAAGTGGTGGAGGGGTGGGGCAAGAAAGCCCAAGGGACAGATAAAAGGAAAGGATATAAAAATAAAAGGAGGAATAAACGATGGAGAGGACAGAAGAAAGGAGGAAATTTTAGTGATTGAGAGGGGCCCTAATTTCTGGGGGGAAAAAGGGGTGAAAGGGAGGAAGAAGGAAAAATAGGTAAAAACATTGGGAGGAGAAGAGGACTGCATCATTCAGCTCTGCAGATCTGGACCGCCAATTTTAAGGGAAGAGACAGAACTGAAGGTTTAGCCAGTCTGCCCATGAGGAGTAGATTGTTAAGGAGGCAACACCAGGCCAAGGCAAGCAAGGTTTAACTGAGTCAAAGGCACAGAACTCCTGGCAGACAACCAACCAACCTGGAGGGGTTAGCCGCAAGGTTTTAAGAAGCAGCTTGGGGGAGCCAGGAGCCGAAAACGTGTCCTCCCCCATCCCAAAAGATAGGAGGGGACACTTCAGGAGAAGAACCCTCCCTCAAATTATAACAGTAAGGCATTAGTCCCGAATGACAGCAGAAGGGAGAAACAGTTAGAACTGAAGGAGAGAGGCAGAAGAGGGGGTCCCAGACCCACCACCCCACCGCTAACAAGGGGCGGAGAGGCTGCAAGCGATAAGAGGGAAGAGACCCCTTCCAACTCCCCACTATCCAAGATCCCAAGGGATGAACTCCGCCCTGTGCATTTCTAGGGCTGCAAGGGCAGGAGAGAAGGGAAAGCTGAAGACAGGGAGACACACACTGAGGGAGGGGGAAACCTGGAGACGGAGGCCCAAGGTGGACGGTGGGCGGGATTTAGTGATGAATGGTGAAGATACACAAAGATCAAGAATTACGCCAGGTACGTAATTTTCATATCTCATCTGTGTCAATCTTCACCATTCATCACTATGTGGGTGAATAACGAGCCGCCTGGAGGGGGCCCAATACAACCCTAAGGGACTAAATCCCCTAGCCTCCAGCGGGGGAAGACACCGGAGGGGAGAACCCTTACGGGCCTGGAGAGGCCCGGGACTGGTCTGGGTGAGACGGGGAAAAGCTGCTTTTCTGTTCCAATACGCTACTGCAGAGTTTAGTTTTTCCACTTACACTGGTTATGTATGAGGCTAAGTTACCTATTTTGTAATTTACTGTGCCTGCATTCTTTCCATGTTTCCCCCTCCCCAGGACACAGCTGGAAATTAACTATTATCAGCCCAGTATGTTTTTCCTAGTGAAACTACTGAAATAAATTAATGAAGCCCTGCCTGCCCTAATTCCCGCATCGCCACCTAACCACTGACCCCTGGTTCCAGACTCGAGTCACCAGGTGGGGGAAGGATAGCCCCTTCCTGGCCCCACCACAAGGGGCAATCTGTAGGGGAAACTATGGGGCAAAGTGCATCAGGGATGGTGGATACCAGGCAAGGACAGAGACTGCTCAACCTGCCGGATACAGGGAATGTGTACCCAGAAGTCTGTTTTCCAAACAATCAGTGTGCAAGGTTTATCTGGACTTGCAGATCGGCAGCATGTAAAATAACCTTTTATTTTTTTAGTGCAGCCCTCTATTTTCCACTCTTTGAAACACCCCCAAAAAAGCACAATGATCTGCATGCCTCAGTACAACAGAGTGTATGAATGCAGTTAACTGTAAAGCAGCAATTGTAAAGCAGGAAGGATCAGCAAGTGAAAAATCACCCCCAGTCATTCTTTCAGCCTTTTTTTTCCTATAAACACATCCACAATAGACTTGTCGGGCACACAACTACTTATTTTATTTTAATTGCCAGTGTTTCGTAGTTATCAGTGCATGTCACAGGGCTTATAATGTAGGAGGAGGAACAGAACTAGCTAGGTCAGCCTACAGATACAGTCCTATATCACATATCACCACAAGTACTGTCACAGGTAGAAAATGATCTCATTAGCAAAAGGGAAAAGAAAAAATACTTCTGTATTTGAAGTAATGACTGCCTTTGAAAGTTACTGTTGACTGCCGACAGGACACTAGTTGTCTAAGTATCTGTAGTTAAGATATTGTTTCATTTCCAGATTTATTTGATATACTTGGATGTACGATCAGACTATGGAGGTAAATTGTCCACTCATGGCCCCAGGCTTAGGGAGGAAAATCCACCACCCATACCCCAGAGACTGGAAATGGAGCCTCTTCCTTCCTTTTTAGCTTAAATACTCTGGTTCAACGTTTAGTTTTTAAGATGGTTATCACTGACCATTTCAAAAGTCTGCATTCTTTTAGGCACAACGCAACTCAGTATTATCAAATCAATAGCCCTCCTCACCCCAAGTATACTGTTAATCAAAATCTCACAGCACCACACTGTGAAAAGGAAAACCTAGAAAAGTATTATAAAAGTGCAGGAGAAAACAGACACTGAGGTAATGTACAGCACATTAAATAAAGTTGATTCACACAGAATTAAGTCCTGAAGAATTAGATTATCCGAAGGACATACTGAGCTGGTAACAGCTCGTTTGCAGGTGTCTCAGGGCAGGGTAGGGATGCAAGACAGTACAAGAGGAGAAAAACTACTAAATAGTAATTAATGGCATTACGAAAATATAGTCATACAGCAATGCAGTACATAATAGTAACATGGCAAATCAAAACAGTACAACAGGTAAAGAACAGTTACGTACTTACTGTTAACAGTAGATCTTCGAGGTCAGCCCGATGGCGCTGAGGACTGAAGTGCTGGGCACACACGGCTGACCCGTGTTCGGGGAACGAGCACGGGCCCGTCGAGAGGTTGGCTAGGGAGGAGAAGGCTTGAGCATCTGCTGAGAGCTCGCCTTCTCCTGGAGAAGGAGGGATGCAAGACGCAGCACTCGAGGGCCTCCCGACGGTAAAGGGGAGGGGTACGGCGCTACAGCCTGCACACAAGAGGGTAGGTGGTGCACGGCAGGAATGAGCATGTCTCCTCCACTGGGTGTCACTGCACGATCGTGCACGCCTAAGGGGAGGTGGGTGGAACCACCCGAATAAGGAAAATGCCCCAGATTGGTGGTAGGCGACAGTGTGCCCTGGCCTCCACACACCTGGGTCCCAATCCTCCACATGCTACCAATGCCTGGATGATACTGGATGTCTAGGGTGCCTGTAGGAATGGCAGCCCCGCCCTGCAAGGTAAGACAGGGAGGTCTCTCACCAAGCAGATGTAAGGCATCTGTGGAGCTCCGAGAGGGGAGCCAGAGTGGAGGGGGGTGTTCAGGTTGGGCAGGAGACAACTGGGACGATGCCTGAGAGAGGCCACCATTCAGGTGACCGGAGGGGGGAAAAAAAAACCGGTAGATCTTCATAAGAGTCTCATAAGGCAACACCTATGGAACTATAGCCATCAGGCACTAGAAAGAACCATATGGAACATTCTTGCAAGCAGTCCATGTTATGTTGGCACTTTCCATATAAAGGTGGACACAGCCCCTTCACTCCTCAGTTCCCCAGAGATCATGCTTGGAGGACCTCCCTAAAACCAGGAGAGAGTCTGTGGCTCTGCCTACCAGGCGAGGAAGGAAGCAGCAAGTATACCTTTTTGGAGCAAGAAATAGGAACTCCAGAGCTCTAAACCACAAGGGGGATGGCGGGTGGGATGGCATGGCCTGATTAAAGAGATTCTCTCAAAGATCTACTGTTACGGTATGTACGTGACTGTTCTATCTTCTTCGAAGATATCCTTTTCATCAGGCCACACCTACGGAACAGGTACCAAGCAGTACTGACAGAAAAACAGTCTGGGTGGTTGGATTCCACAAGCCCTAAAAAAGAGGCCTTGAAAGACTGGCTAGGCCAAAGCCTGCCCTTTTCTGAGGCAATGTCCAGACTATAGTATTTAATAAAGGTGTGGACAGTACTCCAGGTGGCAGATGCACAAATTTCAGCAGCAGACACATTCCTGAAACGGGCAACAGAAGTAGCCATACCTCTAGTCAAGTGGCCATGAACAACCTCAGGAAGATCCATACTATACCTCCTAAAACAGAAAGTAATACAATTGGCCAACCATTTGGACAAGCACAGCTTAGAAACTGCATCACTCACTTTCCCAGGGGGCAAAAGAAATAAAAAGCCACGTGGACTTTCTGCAGTCCTTTGTACAATCTATATAGTACTGAGAATTCTATGTACACCTAAAGTATGGAGCAATGCTTCCCCTAGATTGTCATGCTCAGGAAAATAAACTGGCAGGTCTATGGTTTAGGTCAGAGTAAACTCATACACCACCTTTGTTAAGCACTTAGAACTAGTACACAAAGACACACTGTCTTTGTAGCAAATCAAATAAGGAGGCTCACACATTAAAACCTGAAGCTCAAATTCTTTGAGCAGAAGTAGCAGCAACTAAAAATAATTATTTCTGTGTCAGAAAGTGAAGCTTGCAAGTTGCGTCTGGTTCAAAAGGAGCCAAAGTAAGCTTCTGTAACACAAAATTCAGAGACCAAGCCAGGAGAGGATTGCGGATGAGGTTTCAAGTGTAGAATGTCACCCTCCAGCTGGGCAATCGTACGACCATCAATAGGCATGTGGCAGCCAAGTGCACCTTAAAAGAAGAGTACTGTAGGCCTGCATTTGACAAGGACAGCCAATACTCTAGAACTTGGTTTATTAGACAGGTAAATGGATCTGGATGGTGAGAAGCGGCCCTCAGAGCAAACCGCTTCCACTTCATAAAGTAACGGGCTCTGGTGGAAGGTTTCCTGGCAGCCCACAAGACATCAGCCACCTTTTGAGACACTCCAAACCTAGCAATGGCTATGTCTTCAAGAGTCAAGCATGAAGGTGGAGTGACTTGAGGTCTGGATGAACCAGAGTCCCCCGCTCATGTGACAGCAGACCCTGGAATAATGGCAGGGGTACTGGAGGTTCCAACAGTAGCTGCTGCAGTACGGGAAAACAAATCTAACGAGGTCACATTGTGGCAATGAGCATTAGATATGCAACCTTCATCTGAAGTTTGATTAGTACTCTCTGGATTAGAAGGGAGGAAGGGAAGGCATACAAAATCCTCCTTTACCAAGAGAGGGATAACACTTCTCGCCAAAAAGATCCAGGTCCTGGAGCGAGCAGGCAGAAAAGCGGCAGTTTTGCTTTGTGTAGGAATGCAAAACGGTCCAACTCTGGATGACCCCATCGATTTAACAGGTCTTATATGACAAAGGGGCAGCAGTTCTCACTTGTGCATCTTGGAATGTGACTGGCTTAGTTTGTCTGCCAAGGCATTTTGGGCCCTTGGAACATGCATTGCTGATAATTCTAGACCATATTCCAGAGCCCAATAACACTCTCATTGCCTCCCTCCCTGCACATGGGACAGAATGAGTCTCTCCTTGTTTGCTGATGTAGTGCATCACACTTCTGTTGTCTGTCTGAATTAACAGATGACCCAGGGGTAGATGAGACTGGAAGGCCTATAGGCCGCACAGAACAGCCCTCATTTCTAAAACGTTTATGTGGCGGGTGCTCTCCACTTTCATCCACGTTCATGCGTCTGGTAAAGGCCTAGATGTGCCTGCCAGTCCATTCCCAAAGGCATCGGATGAGAGGAGTGAATTAGGAAGGGAAAGTACAGTTACATACTAACATACTATTTGCCAGCAGATTAGGCCTTACGGTCTATCGAGTCTGCTCGAACTTTAGATCCTTAGTTGGGTGCAGAGACCTTCCCATCCCTTGTGCTCCAGAAACCCGTATCATCCATCCCAACCCCCCTGGGACAGGACATCATCTGATACATCCACTTTCTGTGTCTGTCCCATCCTCTCTTGAAGCCCTCCACTGTGGATCTCTGAACTAGCTCACCAGGTAGTGCATTCCAAGGGTCCACCACCCGCTCAGTGAAAAACCTCCTCCTCTTTTCCCCCTTACCCTTCCACCTTCCAACTTCAAACCATGCCCTCTGGTGATGCCTCCCTGCTTTAGTCTAAAGATCCCCTCCATGTTTACCCTATGTATTCCCTTGAGGTACTTGAAGACCTCAATCATGTCCCCCCTGTCTCTCCTCTCCTCCAGTGAAAACAGGCAGAGCTCCTTAAGTCTGTCCTCATACGTCAAATCCCCTAGCCCTTGTATCATCTTTGTTGCCCTCCTCTGTACCCTCTCTAGCAGCTGTATGTCCCTCTTTAAGTGTGGTCTCCAGTACTGTACACAGTACTCAAGGTGTGGTCTAACCAGTCCATTGTACAGCGGCAGAATCACTTCCTTGCTCCTAGAGGTGATCCCCCTTACGATGCATCCCAACATCCTGTTTGCCTTGCTAGCCGTTCTCCTGCACTGCTCAGGTTATTCATACATGCATCCACCATGACCCCTAGGTCTTTCCCCTATTGAGGCCTCAGCGCCTCCCCTCCCAGGAGTGTACCTGTATGGGTTTCCCGACCAAGATGCAACACCTTACACTTGGTGATATTGAAATTAATTTCCATGTGTGACCCAGCTTTCAGGGTGTCAGGTCCCCTTGCAGAGGCCAACCTCCCCTCTTCTCCCTCAACTACTGTCCCATCTTGGAGTCATCCGCGAAGAGACTCATTTCACACCCTATACCCTCCCGATGTCCGATATGTATGCATTAAACAGGATTGGACCCAGGACGACCCTACAGTGCCCACTACCAACCTCTCTGGGGTTGAGAGCTCCCCACAGACCACTACTCTGAGTCGTCCAGCTAGCCAGTTTTCAATCCATCTGACCATCAAAGGCCTACTCCTAACCCCATCAGTTTCTCCACCAGACCACTGTGGGGACAAGTCAACGCCTTGCTGAAGTCCAAGAATAATACATCCACAGGCTTACCCCTGTCCAATTCTGATGTTACCCATTCATAGAACTCCACAAGGTTGGTTTGACATGATCTACCTAGCACAAACCCATGTTGCCGACTATCAGACCTCCACCTCCTCCAAGTACACCCCCAATCGTTCCTTTAGTATACTCTCCATTAATTTTCCCACCACGAGGTCAAACTGATGGGTCTATAGTTACCTGGTACTTCCCTCGACCCCCTTTATGGATTGGTACCACATGTGCCTCTACCCAATCCCTAGGTACCCTCCTGTCTCAAGTGACCTGCTGAAAAGCTCCACCAGGTGCAGCCAGAATGTCCGCCAATTCCATAGTACTCTTGGATGAATGCCATCCGCCCAGGAGATTTGTCTTTCTTTAGGGCCTTGAGGGCTAACCACACCTTTTGGCAGAGATAGCATCATCCGTCCCTCCACCTTACTGGCCTTTTATCTTTACCCAGATGTGACACCCTGGGATACCTCTCTCTCCCTCTTGCTCCACTTTTGTTGCTCCCCTGTTCCCACTTACTGATGTTTCCATCCCCTTCGTGCCTTGCTTTGTAGATATCCCATCCCCCTCCCTAGTGAACACAGAGCAAAGTACTTGTTAAATACCTCTGCCTGGTCCCTCGCCTCTTCCACCCACCCTCCTGATCTCAATCTGCTGAGATGGCCCTTAGTTCTTCTCCGCTCCCCAATGTACCGGAAGAACCCCTTTTCCCCTCCATGTATCCCCTGTGCCAGCCGCTGGACTTTGCTCCCCTCACCATACGGGTGACTTTTCTAGATGCAAGCTGGTACATTTCCTTATCCCTATCCCCTCTTGTTGTTTTAAATTTTTTGTAGGCCGCCTTCTTTTCTCTGACTGCTACCTGTACCTCACTGGACCACCAGCATGGTTTATGTGACCTTGCTCCCTAATGTTTCAACTTAGTGCAGATCCTGACTGCCTCATGAAGTCCCGGTTTTATGACCTCCCATCTCCTTTCCACACTTGTCATTGAGGTAATCCCCATCAAGTGATCCTTGAGAATATTTCCCATGCCCATGAAGTCTGCCCCCCTGAAGTCCACTGCCAGTGTCCTAGATCTCACCCCCTCCCCCATGCTTAGTTGAAACCAGACAGTATTGTGGTCGCTCCCAGTCAGGGGGTCTTGTACAACCATGTCCCTTACCAGATCCCCATCTGCCAGAACCACATCCAGGACATGCCCCTCCCTTGTGGGCTCCATCACATGCTGTGTTAAGAAAACATCCTGGAAGCCATCCAGCAGCCTCTGCTCCTTGGCCACCTTAGGGGACATGGTTCCCCAGTTTGTACCTGGCATATTAAGGTCCCCCATCAACACCACTCCTTCCCCTTTTGGTCCACACTGGGCAATGATGTTGTCCAGCAAACCATCCTCTAGAACCTCACTCATCCCGGGGGGCCTATATGCTACACCCAGCTTGACCTTATCTCCTGCTGAGGATCGTAAAGTGACCCATAAGGCCTCACGTTTCCCTCTACCTCTTCTACCCTAGCAATTTCTATGTCATCTCTAATGAACACAGCCACTTCACCCCTCTGCCTCCTTTCTATCCTTCCTGAGCATAGTGTACCCCGTGCGTTTAGGTCCCAGTCATGGTTTTGTTGTACGTTTCGTGACCGCCTACATCCACCAAACAGCATGGCCTGGAACTCTGGCAACTTGTTTCCCAAGCTCCTGGCATTTACTAACACCAACCCCCCCTTATCCCCGATTCTCTTTGCCAGACCCCACCCAGATTCCTTATACTTCCATCCTCCTCTGCTCCTCCTGAAACCTCCATCCCCAATCTGTTTACCCCTTCCCCCTTGGGCGTGAGGCTATTCCCTCATCTGGAGAGAGGGCTTCTGGTCAGCCCTCCCTTATCCCTTCCCCTCACAAGTTTAAACCCCACCTTTCTTGTACGTAGTCAGCCATCCCTGTTTAAGGACTTCCTCTAATGGGGCAAGATGAAACCTGTCCTTGGCATATAGTCCCTTATCCTCCCAAACTCCATTCCAGTTCCCTAACACCCCAACCCTCCCCTTCACCCCACTTCCTGAGCCAGTCATTAACCTCTAGAGGCTTCATTTTTTCTCCACTGAGGCCTTTGGTACTGGCAATATCTCCGAAAAGGAATGTTGCATCCATTATCCTGACAGACTCTGGCAAGTTCTTGGAACCTTCTTAGATTTCCAAAATGCTATTTCCCTCTAGATCATTAGTTCCGAATGCACCAGAAATCCGGTTTCCCTCCACAATCCCAACCATTTCATACACCATGAACTTTGCTCTGTGCAGTGTCAGCCCAGGGATACACACTACCTTCACCTGGCTATGGCATCCACCCCTGTCCCTCCCACTGGATACCCTAATCATCGAGTCTCCCAATAACAGAACCTTAAACCGCCATCATCCTTATGGTTACCTCCACTATGCTCTCTCAGCCCCTTCCCTTTATTCATGATCTCAATTGTAGGAGTCTTCCTGCCTTACTAGAGATCCCCTTGTCACCCTCCCTTCCTGCCTCCTTGCTATTTGCCCACTTAACTCAAACTCCCACTGAAAGGTGTCCCTTTAACCCTCTCTTATCTGAACCATTTATCCTGGCCCTGATGGTTTCTCCTTCCCCCACACCGCCATCCTCCCCCTTGTAATAGTACCCCTGCCTCCAGAGGCTCTCTGTGGGTCCCCTTTAGCTAGGGCCCCATCCTTGGTACTGACCCCCCTGCTGAAAGGGGGCTCCTCTCCCACCTCCTTGTCTCCCAGTTTCTCTCCAATCATGCTCTCCTCTCATGTCTGGAATATGTTGCATCTCCCCCATTTGCTTAACATATATGTTTCCCCTTCTCCCTCTGGGACTATTTCTATCCTTTCCATTGCCGGTCTGTGATGCCCTATGGGTATCAGACTCCCTCCCACCGGCCTCTGTATAAGTTCTCATTTCCACTAGCCCTTCCTCCCCTCTAGGTTGCTTAGTGGCTCAAATTTGTGCGACACTATGTCAGCCTCCATCAAGTAACGAGATTCCCCTGATTGCACCTCTAAACTGCTCTCTCTTCACTCTTATGAACCTTAGAGCCCTTCCACAGTCTGCTGCTTTAGGCTTCCTTGACAGCCCCTCCTGACTCTTCCCCTCCACTATCTTTGTATTCAGAATGTTCACCCGTCGCTTTCCCTTAGCATCAACTTCCCTATCTAAGGGTCCTCTGTCCGTAATATCCCTCCTGCTTGCTGTAACATAGCGTCCTGTAATTTCAGGGCTTGCCCCAGCCTCCCTCAGCCCCACCCTTCTGCTCCCATATCCACACCCTTATCCTTGGACACACCTCCAGCTTACTCCTTAACCAATATACCTCACTCCTGATACAAGATAACTGTCTACAGAAGTGGCAGCCTCTCTCTCCAGGCCCAATTTAGAATTATTGCCATCCCACAGCCTGTACAGCCTACAACCCTTCCAAAGATGCCTGCCATGGTGGAATAGTAGCCACCCTGTTTATCCCCTCTGTTTATAATGGCACACCCCCTTTTCTCAGTCCCTTTCCCTGGAATACAGTTTCTCTCTTTACTGACTGTAGTTATTTACAAACCCAATTTCAACCCCACCAATAAAGTTCCAAAGTCTCACAACACATACAGTCCAGTGTGTGTTCGGTCCCCACTAAGAGTGTGTGTAAGCAGACATCAGGTACCGTGTGATGTCACAGGCCCACCAGCTACTGTTGCTTCAAATTTCAGTCCTAAAACAGAAATACTTAGCCTTTCAATCCCAACCCCCAGTGGTTTTCAGTATTTAAGAAAGCCTACAAAACAGGTGGGTGGGAGGCTCTTACCAAACACCAGGCAAACAACACATTTAAATTTCCCTCTAATTAACCCTGACAAACAACTGTCCCCAAACCTCAAAAAGTTACAATATCACAGCCCAAGTAACAGTTCTAATTCAGGGTAATAATTTTTACCACATAGAGCTAATTTCACTTACAAACTATTCCAATATTTCAGTTAAAAACAGAATATAAACCCAGAGCTCTGTCCAACCAACCTGCTGCTGTGAGTTCCCACGTGAACGCAAGAACTTACCCTAACAGAAGATGATAGACCTCTTGCAGCAGGTAACACCATTAGGACTGAAGCCAGCAGGTGCCAGAACCAAACATAATACTCTATCTAGCAGTATACAGTGGGGGACTGCCGCCCCCGACGGCAGGTAAGGTATAAAAGGGGTGGTCCCCCCAGCCCATCCCCCGTTCTCCCGCTGGAGGCCCTGGCAAGTAAGGAAAAACTGGAGAACTGAGGGGGGTTCCTCTTAGAGGAGAAAAAAAAATACAGGTTACTCACCTGTAACAGGAGTTCTAGGAGTGGTATATTTTGTTCATCCACGCTGTCTGGCAGGTACCTTGCCGCTTTAAGATGGTCCGGAAAGTTTTCAAGCTTTGTTCCTCCCACCCACTCAGGTGATGAAACTCACTGCCTCATAGCGTCAGATCTAGTCCGCTGGAAGCCAGGTTGTGCGACGAAGCTGGGGAGGTCGGGTGGGTCAGTGTGAACAACATATACCACTCCAAGAAATGAAAATTACGTACCTGCCGTAATTGTTGATCTTCTCTTGCATCTTCACCATTCATTACTGCTTGGGTTAGTGAAAGAGGCGCACACCTCCTACGGGAGATTTTTTTTTTTTGGAGTCTGCTCCAGCGGCACCGCCCATGAGAGTGACATGCTGCGTCATGCGCGAGGGGCGGCAGTTAGGTGCAGCAGACTCCTCCTACATCTCAGTTCTAGTAGCCAGAGAGGCAAAATAAAGGGTAAAGGGAAAAACAGGGAGAGCGAGGCAAGAGCCGAGGGACAGAAAAGAAAAAATTACTCGCCTTAGTAATTGTGTTTCTTCTAATGGAGTCTTGCTGTATTGACAGATGCACCGATTCCCAACCTTTAAACTGCCCCGGAGGACAAAGAGTTAACTTTCTAAGCAGAGCATAGAATGCTGAGCTTGAGCTTGGTTGGAGTCTTTGTCTGGAGTGTTTCAAACTTAAACTGTCATATTCTTACGAGCCCAACTAACTAAAAATTCTATGTGGAAATTGTAAAATTCCTACAAGCCAACTGGCAGTAAAAAGTTTTGGATTCCCAAGGAAGACTCAAGTCAGGAAACCCAAAAAACAACCTAATACAAATAACAGTAATAAATCAACACCCAAACAAAAAAGGAGGAGGGTGTAAGCAACACTGCACCTGCCCACCCATTTCCCAAACACAGGTTCTGAGAGGGGAGGCAGGTCTGAATACAGCAAGACTCAATTAGAAGAAACACAATTACTAAGGTGAGTAATTTTTTTCTTCAAACAACATGAAGTTTTGCTGTATTCTGACAGATGCAGACCACCAAGCAGTACCTCCATGGAGGAAGGACAGGACCTACATTGGGAATAGGCTCTGAAGTACTGCTGTGCCAAATCGAGCATCACTCCTAGCCTGGATATCCAGAGAGTAATGCTTGGTAAAGGTATGGAATGTTTTCCAGTTGGCTGCTTGACAAATTTTGAAGAGAGGGATATCCCTGGCCCCAGCCAGGGAAGCAGCTGTACCTCTTATGGAATGAGCCCTCAGGCTTGAGGGTGGAGTTTTTCCCAGTTTTTCATAGCAGAACTGTATACAAGACACAATCCATCTGGCAACAGATCTCTTGATGGCAGGTTTGCCCTTTCCCACTTCTCCATAAGTGAGGAACAACTGGAGGGAGTCAAACCTGTGACCCTTGGTATGCTCTATGTAATAACTAAGGGCTCTTTTAACATCTAAACTGTGTAGCCTCCTCTCTCTGAGGAAGAATGATCAGTGAAGAAAACAGGAAGATACAAGACTGGTTTAAATGGAAGTCTGAAACCACATTGGGCAAGAACCACTTTATCCCGGTGAAAGGAGATAACATCAGGTTCTACTGACAGGGCTTGCAACTCACTGATATGCCTGGCAGAGGTAATGGCAACCAAGAACACAGTTTTCCAAGTCAAGGACTTAAGCTCTGCTGAAGACATAGGCTCAAAAAGGGGGTTGCATAGGTTGAGCAATGCAAACATTCAAATCCCCAGGTAGGGGCAGGGTCTCTAAAAGGAGGATTGGTGTGAAGCAATCTTTTAAAAAATTTACAGAACACAGGATGAGAAGATAGTGAGGAAGACTTCCCCACAGACAAAAATGCAGAAACAGCTGACAAGTGTACCTTGAGAGTAGCTAGTCTGAGGCCTAGGCCATTAAGATGGACCATGTAATCCAGAAACATAGGCAATCCAGCAGTATCTGGAGAAATATGCTTCCTTAGAACACCAAATGCTGAATCTCTTCCATTTGGAGTTATAAGTCTTTCTAGTGGAGGGCTTTCGAGAAGCTTTGAGAATATCCAGAACCCCTTGGGAAAAGATGCAGATCTGCAAACTCTAACTCTTCAAGAGCCATGCCTTGAGATTGAGAGACTGAAGACTGGGGTACCAAATCCTCTCCTGAGAGGATGTTAACAGGTTGCAATTCCTGGGAAGAGACAGGGGACAGCAACAGGGGGTACCAGGGCTGTCTGGCCCCATCTGGAGCAATCAGAATCACTTTGCAAGGTTGAGACCTTATTTTGACTAAAACTTTGAACAGGAGTGGGAAGGAGGGGGAAGGCACACAGAAACTTCCCTTCCCAATTCAGAATCAGGGCGTTCAATGGGACTGAGCCCAAGACTGGAGGTCTGCAACAAAAGAGGGAGTTGGTGATTGTCTGGGGGCTGCAAAGAGATACATCTCTGGAGCGCCCCACTTTGAATAAAATCACTTTCAACACCTGAGGGGTCCAAGGACCATTCGTGATGGCCCTGAGAGATCCTGCTCAGTGCATCTGCTAGCACACTGTCCTTCCCTGGAAGGTGAACTGCTACCAGAGAGGTTTGCAGGGAATAAGCCAGGGACCACAACTTCATGGTTTCTGTGCACAAGGCCGTGGACCGAGTGCCTCCCAGCTTGTTGATATACCACGTGGTGGTGGTGTCGTCTGTTCTGACCTGAACCACCTTGTTCTGTACTGACAGATGGAAAGCTTTTAGGGCCAGAAACACTGCCCTGAGCTCTAGGAGATTGATATGGAGAAGGGATTCTTGGGGGGACCACAGCCCCTGGGCAGTGAGGGACCCCAGATGGGCTCCCCAGCCCAGAAGTCTGTGGCAAGGACCACTGAACAAGGCTGAGTAGCAAAAGGAACACCTTGTCTTAAATTGTCCTGATCCTGCCACCACTGGAGGGCTTAGATCAAGGTCAGAGTCACTGGGATCAGTTTGGTAAGGGAATCCTTCCTCTGAGACCAAGAAGCTCTCAGGTGGAACTGAATACCCCTCATCTGGAATCTTGCCCCTTGGACCACTGCTGCTGAAGCTGCCATGTGGCCCAAGAGCTGGAGGAAATGCCTTGCTGGTCGAGATACTCGAAGGCTGAAGGAAGAGGCTAGTTCCATCAAAACCCTTGCCCTTTCTAGAGGAAGAAAGGCTCTTGTTCTGAGTGTGTCCAGTTCTGTCCCTATAAAGGTAAGAAGCTGGACTGGTTCGAGAACCGACTTGGGAAGGCTGAGAAGAAATCCTAGAGAAGTGATCACTTGCTGGGTCACTTGCAGGTGAGACTTGACTTGGTGTGGAGACTGGCCCACTATTAGCCAATCGTCCACATATGTAAAAAAGGAAATCTTTTGCCTTCTTAGAATAGCAACTACTACTGCCAGGCACTTTGTGAAAACCCTTGGGGCTGAGGTTAGGCCAAAGGGCATTGCTCTGAACTGATAGTGGCCTGAGGGCAACTCGAACCTGAGGTACTTTCTGTGGGAGCACCTGATGGGAATGTGAAAGTAGGCATCTTTGAGGTCCAGGGAGGCTAACCAGTCCCCTGGCCTTAGAAAGGGAAGGATAATTCCCCAGAGTTACCATCTTAAATTTTGGTTTTAAAAGATGTTTGTTTAGATATCTGAGATCTAGGATGGGTCGCCACTCTCCTGTCTTTTTTTGGGGTCAAAGTACCTGGAGTACAGTCCTTTGCCCCAGTGTAGGGTAGGTACTCTCTCTATGGCGCTTAAGGCTAGAAGGGAAGAAACCTCTGCCTCTAGGGCAAGGGGTTCTGAGAGATTTGCAGGTGGAAAAGATCTGGCTCTCATCTTGGGGAATTTTCTGAAGCCAAGAACCAGTCCCTGGCTTACTACTTCCAGGACCCACTTGTCTGATGTAATAGACATCCAGTCCTGGACAAAGTAAGCTAGCCTGCCCCCTACTGGAATGGGAGAGTCGACCCAGACAGGCCCATCAGGGTGTCTGCTTGCCAGGGGCTTTAGGCTGAGAAGTGGATGCAGCCCTGCTCATCCCCCTTCTGCCTCTCCCTCTGAAGAACCCCCTCTGCGAAAAGGAAGAGACCTGTGCTTGGTAAAAAGGCCTTTGAAAAGGCCTGCCCCTAGACTGCTGCCTTTGAGGAGTTGCCTGCCTCTCCTTGGCCTGAGCACTCCTGTAAGTGGTCCTGTACGCATCCATTTTCTTCATGTAATTCTCTGTCTGCTCCCCAAACAGCGAATTACCCACCATAGGAAAATCCATGGCCTTAGCCAGGATATCCTGCGAGAGGCTAGTACATCTGAGCCAAGCCATTCTCCGAAGAGCCACAGATGTAGCCATGACTCTTGACGACACATCATTAGAGTCCACAGCAAAATGAAACTGAACTTTAGATGCCTCAATCCCATCTGCAGCCACCGCCTTCAGCTCCTTGGCTAGCTGGGGGGGGAGGCCTGGTTAGCCAGTGCCAGTACAGTGTCCCACCTGGACTTCTGGTACCTGGCTGTATAGGCCATATAACTTGCCTGCCTGAGTCCCAAGGAAGATGCCATGTACTGTTTCTTCGCCATGGCATCAGTCTTCCTGGAGTCCTTGTCAGGGGGTGTGAAGCCAAGGGAATATTTGCCTCGTCACAGGCAGCAGCCTGCACTACTCCAACATGGCTGCACTGCTGGTATAAGAACTCTGTCTGAGCCTGAAAGTATATACCTCTTGTCCATTCTTCTATCCACAGGAGGTAGAGTGTTAGGAGACTTTAGGATTTTTTGTGTCCGTTTCCCAAAGGACTTGTGGAGGGGAACAGACATTCTCCTGGACTCTGGGATGTCCATCATTTCTACATAATCAGGCTCCTCTTGTTCCTCCACAGCCTCCTCCATAGGAAGCTGGAGGGTTTCAGACACCTTTCTGTAGAACATACAGTGAGAAGGGGACTCAGAAAGCCTAGGAAGGGAACACCTGAAAGTCTGTCTGGGGAGATGTCCGGTTCCACAGGCACATCCAGACCTTCACTTTCACCATCATCCTCCTCAAATCCCCCTTCCTCTTCAAACTCCGGTTCATGAAAATCTTCGAGGGTATAATCTTGAACTGGAGGAAACCAACTGAACCCCTGCCAGAAGGTGCCGGATCGGTAGGAACCGGGTAGAGCGATTCCACAATCTGAATCGCTCTGGCTATCTCTTCGGCGGTCGGAACACGAACCTCTGGATCAGAACCGGACAATTTATCTTTGCATTTTCTTTTTGTCAGAACCGATCCTTCGGAATCGGCTCTCCTTTTGCCTGTAGTATCGCCCTGGTCAGAGGACACTCCTTCTGGTTCGGTCAGAACCTAACCAGGCTGGCCATTCGGGTCAGCAGACTTCTCGGCCTCCTTTTCCCTCACTCTACCTAATCTCTTCTCAAGGGTAGCTTTGGGAAAATTTTTACATATTTGGCAGTCTGAATCGAGGTGGTCAAACCCCAGACAAACACAGGTGGCGTGGGGATCGATCTTAGCAAAGACCTCCCCACACTCACTGCAGTGTTGAAACCCAGTGGGCAGTTTTTTTTCTTGGGTTTCTCAGACATGGCCAACCTAACCAACTTACCCTTTTTATGGCAACCGCCAGGCAAGACTCCCTTATCGGTTCCTAACCGTGTCACGGGTATTGGGAAAAAAACATACCAAAACACGTTTTTGTTTAGAACCGATAAGGACTAGTAACCACACACCAAGTAAAAACACAAGATTTCACTATCAAATGGCCGGTTCAGCTGAACTGATCACACTTTTACAAGTTCCACACAGAAAAACAGAACAATTCCTATCTAGTAGTCACAGCACCACAGATAGAGACTGAACCGACTATGTGGATAACTTTTTCGGTTTAAAAACTGATGAAAACAAACTTTAACTGACTTTCGAACCGAGCTGAAGAAGAAATCTCCGGAGCGACTGTTCAGTGAGGCGAAGTAAAGAATCTGACGGTTTAAGTTTGAAACACTCCAGACAGAGACTCCAACCGTGCTCGAGCTCAGCATTCTATGGTCTGCATAGAAAGTTAACTCTTTGTTCTCCAGGGCAGTTTAAAGATTGGGAATCACTGCATCTGTCAGAATATAGCAAGACTTCATGTTGTTTGAAAGGAAAGGATATAAACTGAAGAACGAATAACCTGGTAGAGGACAGATAGAAGAGGGAGAATACCTACCTCTAAGGGACCGCAGGGCCTCCCTTCTGGGGCGGCTCTAAGGGAGGAACAGATAAAGAGAAAAGGAAGAAGAAGAAGAAGGGATGCTGAGACGGAAGAACACTGCCCACAGATACATTGGTTGAGAGGGTTATAAGCTCGGAACCAAAAACAAGGGAGCAAGAATCCCTCTTGATAGGACTGAGAGAAGGTTCAACTGAACCGCTTGCATCGATTGGACACAAAGGGCAGATTCTCTAACTTCTCATCATCCCAACCCCCTACACTCTAGCTGAGAGCTCAAAGACTGCCCAGGCAGAAATCTGTTCCAGAAGGAGAGCGCCCAACTATAAGGGGGATAAGCCCCTTAGCACCTTGTTAAGTGCCAACACCGAAGTGTGTCGGTAGGGGTTAGGCCCTACAAAAGGCAGCTTTGTATGAAGGAGAGAGTGGGAACTCAATCAGACTCCCTGAAGGCAAGGCAAAGACAACAGTTCAAGGTTAAAGAAGTGCAAAAGCACCAACCAGAAGCAGCTCACAATTAAATAATGCCTGCCAGAGGGAACCTGAAATTTGAGGCCGAGCCATAGAGGAACAGTCTCTTCAGCTGTGAACAGAACAACGTGGCTAAGGAGCCAAGAGATCACCCTTAGGGGTAGTCAGAAAGAGTTCCCTCAGGATAGGAAAAAAAGTCCTACTCGTTCCCCTTTACCTTGAGGAAAAAAGATCAGTCCATAAAAAGACGGAAACCAGGATAGTTTTTTTTTTTGCAAGGCCAAGGAGAGGAGCGAGAAGGGAGGAGGCAGAGGGTGGGAGGCCACTGAGGGAAGGTGGGTGGGTATCAGTAATGAATGATGAAGATGCAAGAGATCAAGAATTACGGTGAGTGCCGTAATTTCATATCTTCCCTTGTCAATCTTCACCATTCATTACTATGATACCAGCTCCCACCCCCACCCCGAAGAGGAGGGAGAAAGAGATCACAGGAACAATAAGGAACAAGACCCCAGCCTCCAGTTGGTGGAAACAGGAGGAAGACCCTGGGCTAATCAGGTGAGAAGCCTATGGTGGAGAGAACTAGAAGGTTCCCGAGGCAGGGAGACTGAGGAAAAGACGGGTCCCCCGGAAAGTGGAGCGAATCACCCTACGCCGGGCCAGGGGTGACAACCTTGAGAGAAGAAACCATGCCGTCCTTCTAATACAGATCGCTGTCCCTGAAAGCCACCTCACTGGTGCCATAAGGTGCCCTTGCTTGGTGTCTTGCCAGCTCCAGGCCTATAGCAGAGAGGGCAATAGCTTGTCTGGATTGCTCCATATCAGGCACTGATGCTAAGATTTGGGAGAGCATCGACCACAAATGCCTACTGTAGGCAGTATGGTGAGCCTGATGTGATGCAATGCATAACATCGCACGAGAGGAACAGAGCACTCTTCGCCCCTACCGGTCGAACTGTAGGGAATCTGAGTCCGATGGACGGTCGTGCGCCAATCCCGAAGGCGGGTTGGGGAGAGTACCCAGAGACTCGGATGGGGCACAATATCTTTTTCTACAGTCTGCCGGGGCTGGAGAAAGGGCGGCTGGCGACTGCCAGGAACGGACAGACGCCTCCTGGAAGGGAATAGGCCAGGATAGTACCACCAAATGCTGGGCACTGAATTCACTGAGGAATTTGCGCTTCTCCCGTTCGGTATTGTCTCGCCTAACAAAGGAGATACGAAGATCCCTCACCATCCTCGAAAGGAATTGCTGACATTCAGTAAAATCAGCATCGGAGAAGAGATGAGCAGTGGGTTCCTCTCCCGAGGAGGGAGACGAGGATGATGGACAGCTCAAATGTCCAGAGGACTCCTGCGGTGGTGGGGATAGGCGAAACACCCGCTCATGCATATATCTAACAGATGAGGGGAAGGTCGCAGCAAAGCCTCTGAACGTCTCCCAGGATAACTGGCCCGTAGGACCGACATGGCCTGGGAGAGAGGGAGGTGGCTGCAGAGGAATGGGAGAGGGGCACCTACGGCGAGGCAACTGTCCTCTGCTGAGGCTCTGAAATCCAAGCAGGGGCCGAGCTGGCGGGATCCCGGACAACAAACCGGGTCGCAAAACGGAACCCTGGGGATGCGAAGCCTGGAAGAGCCTAGTAGGGGATCCTCCCCTGTGACGAACCTGGGGCTGCATGGGTCCAGAAGGGCAGCCCACAGCAATGCCACCAGAGGGGTCCCTGGGGCTCGAGAGGGAAAGACGGGGCCCGGCGCTATGGCTCCTACCTGCCCCCCAAAGGGTGTCAGGTGAAGACCGAGGTGCCTCAACCCGGTCTCTCGACCCCGGCCCCGGACTCAGAGAATGCCCTCCTCCTCGACCCCAGCGACACCCCACCTGGAGGAGGTGCAGCAGCACCGGTGGCAGCTGCCACAACCCGCCCCAGGAGGCTCCTCCTCCGCCTCCACAGCAGGGACCCTGGAACACCCCCAGCCTGGGAGGCCTCAGGGGAGGACAGCCGAGACGACAGAAGAATAGGCGTGCTGGGCCGCCTAGCACCTCGTCTCACCGGAGACCCTAACTCCGAAGAGTCAGGGTGCCAGGATGGGTCCACATTTGAATCCTCCTCCTCTGAGGAGGAAGAGACTAGCTGGACCACAATACTGGCTGCCCCGGGGGTCTCCAGTGAGACGGCACCACGAACAGCGCCCGTTGCCAGCGGCACGGATGACCCCAGACCCTCCCCAATGCGACAGGCCCTGACTCCCAAGCGGCACCGGACCCAACTCAGCACCGCTAGAAGAGCTGACTGGGCCCACGGTGCCACGTTGATCACCGGTGCTGGGATCCAAAATGGCGCTGGAAGGCGGCGTCGATGATCCACCGATGCCGGGCCCAGCAGACCTGGGCCTCAACACTGGGGGAGCCTGCACCTCCGAGGAGGTGACTGCCGAGGTGGTGTTTCCACCGCGGCTCCAGAAGGGACCTCGGCATTCCTCCGACACCGCGAAAGAGGCCTCCTCTTCGGCAAGAGAAGATGAGGAGGCCTCCTCCTCTCCAGACCGTATAGGCCTGAGAGGGGACCTGGAGGAAGGGTCTAGAGACCTTACCTGGGAATCCCTGGAGCAGCGCCATCCCCTGAAAGTTGGCGGAGCCTTACATGATGCGAAACAATTAAGGAAAAAAAAAAAAGGCAAAGCTCTCGGCGTCGTCTAATAAAGAAAAAAACAGAACGGTCTTACCAGTGACGACGTCAAGAAAAAGGCAGGATGAAGGAGAAGTCCGAATACGACGTCGAACAACAATGAACGTCCGCCCCTCGCACATGACGCAGCGTGTCACTCTCGTGGGCGGCGCCGTTGGAGCAGACAAAAAAAAAAAAAAATCTCCCATAGCGGGTGCACGCCTCCTGCACTAACCCAAGCAGAAATGAATGGTGAAGACTGACAAGGGAAGATCTCCTGTTACAGGTGAGTAAGCTGTATTTCTAGGGGTGTGGATATGTTGTTCTATCCACACTTGTCTGGCAGACTCCTAGCAGTTCTCTGGGATGAAGGAGGCAAGGCGCACCCAAATTAGGGAACAGGGACTGGAGAACTGAGGTTCCAAAACCAGCATCCCAGTCTGACTCAAAGTCGATGTGGTAATGGGAAATGAAGGGGTATGCTGACTTCCAGGTAGCAGTCCTGCAGATTTCCTGCATAGGGACGTCCCTAGAAGCAGCCACCGACGCAGCGGTATGATGGGTGGAATGAGCCCTAAGCCCTACGTGAGGCTCCCTACCCACCAACCTATAACAGAGATCAATGCAGGAAGTGATCCACCTGCCAGTCATCCGCTTTGCTGCAGGTCTGCCAGGTGCAGCTTCAGTGTAGGTGACATACAGCTCGCGAACTTCTCCCCGAACATCCGACATATGCTTATTGTAGTAAGCGAGTGCTCTTCTCAGGTCCAAAGTATGAAGCCTGTACTCTGCCTCCGAGGTGCGACTGGGGTAGAACACCGGCAGAGTCAACACCTGGCTCAGGTGAAACTCTGACACCACCTTTGGGAGAAATTTCGGGTGGGGCACAGGACAACCATGTCCCTGTGTAAGACCAGGTAGGGAGCTTCGATGGAAAGTGCCTGGAGCTCCCCAATCCTTCTGGCTGAAGTGAGAGCCACCAAGAAGGTGGTCTTCCACAACAGGTGAGAGATGTCACACCTGTGCATCGGTTCAAATGGCTTGCCCATGAGCTTGGCCAATACCAGCAGTAAATCCCACGGAGGTGGTGGTTCACGCACCAGAGGAGATATATGATCTAGGCCCTTGAAAAAGCGCCAGACCACCTCCTCCTGCGCCACCGACTGCCTGCCGGCCCACGCCCGGTAAGCAGAGATGGCTGCCAGGTGTACCTTCAGGGTCGTCGACCAAAGCCCCTGCTGGGAAAGGAACCACAGGTACTCCAGATTGCTAGCCAGTGAACAGGCCAACGGGTCCAACCCTTTGCCCTGACACCAAATGGAGAATCTCTTCCATTTGAAGGCACAGCATTTTTTGGCTGACTCCTTGCGGGACGCCTCAATGACGTCGAGGACCTCGTCAGAAAGACCAAAGGCCTGGAACTCTAGCCGATCAGGAACCAGGCTGTCAGGTGCAGGGACTGAAGGTCCGGATGGAGTACCTTCCCCTCGTTAACAGAGAGCAGGTTCGGGCAGGCTGGAAGCAGCCTTGGGAGCCTGGAGCTGTGGCTGTGGAGATCTAGATACCAGAACTGGCAAGGCCAGTCTGGGGCTACCAGGATCACCTGCGAATTGTCCCTCCTGATCTTGAAGAGCACCTTGTTGATCACGGGCAGAGGAGGGAAGGTGTAGAAGAGGACCGGGGTCCACAATCTGGAGAAGGCACCCCCCAGCAGTGAGCCCTGCTGAGGGGGGCTGGTATAGTACAGCCTTAGCTTGGCGTTCTCCCTGGAGGCAAACAGGTCCACGTGAGGTGTGTCCCAGTGGGAGAACAGGTCTTGTACCATCTCCAGCAGGAGAGTCCACTCGTGAGATGCATCGCCTATCTGGCTGAGGGCATCGCCAGACTGTTCGAGGCTCCTGCCACATGAATGCCTATGTGATCCACCTCCAGGTTGAGTACGAGACCCCAAATGCGAAGAGCTTCCTTGCAGAGAGGCAAGGAGTGCATCCCGTCCTCTCTGTTGAGATAGTACATGGTTGTGTTGTTCGTCTGGACCTGGACCACCTGACCTCGAACAAACTGAGCGAAGGCGGTCAGGGCTAGCCGGACCGCTCTGAGCTCCAGCAGGTTGATGTGGCATCGGGACTCCTGAGAGGGACCAGAGTCCGTGGGCTCTGTGCTCCACCAGAAAGGCACCCCAACCCATCAGAGGCGCGTCGGTCGTCAGTATGACAGTCTGCTTGGGCGAACAGGATTCCCTCCCACAGATGAGCTGGGATGAGCCACTACTGCAGGCCATCTCGCATCTCCTAGGTCACGGAGACTGGCTGGTCTAGATGACCTGAGTGCTGAGACCACTGGCGGGCCAGCCCCCACTGCAGGGGGCACATATGCCAGAGGGCCCAACGGACCACACTGGTGAAAGCCGCCATGAGACCCAGAAGGCACAGGGAGTCCCGAGCAGTGCGTAACTGTCCAACCAGAAATGACTGGGTAAAGGAGGAAAGGACCATGGCGCTGTCCGCCAGGCTCTGGTTCGGAGAGAGTCAGGTTCAACCCCAATGAACTGAATCACCTGTGAGGGCACGAGTTCTGACTTGGCCTCGTTGATAAGGAGGCAGAGTTGAGAGCAAGCCGGGAGGGCCAGATCTCTGGACTGCTCCACCTCCAACCTGGAGGGACCTACTATCAGCCAGCCGTCCAGGTAAGGGTAGACCCAGTCCCCTCAGCGCTGCAGGAATGCTGCCACCACTGCAATGCATTTGACCCTGGGAGCTCATGAGAGGCCAAAGGGCATGGCCCGGAACTCATAGAGGATTCCCTCTGCACGAAAGTGGAGGAACCGCTGATGAGACGGACGGATTGAGACATGAAAGAATACGTCCTGGAGGTCCAGGGAGCAGAACGACAGGCCCTGCTCCAGGAATGGTATCAACTGAGCCAAGGTTACCATCCAAAAGGTGTGCAGCCTTAGGAACTTGTTCAGGTCGTGCAGATAGAGAATGGGGCACCAGCCCCCCCCCAGTCCGTTTTGGAACCAGGAAGTAACTGGAAACAAACCCTGGGCACGGAGGGGGATCCGCAACCTTGCTGACTACCCCCTTGCGAAGGAGCTGGTCGATGTCATCTTGGAGAGCCAACTGGGAGGTTGCGGATCCAGTAGCCCCCCTCAGGATGCGGCTCAAAAGGGAGGGACCAGCTCGAACTCCAGAGGCAGGCCCCTGCTGACCACTTCCAGCACCCAGCAGTCCGTGGTGATGGTGGACCAGGTGGAAAGGAAGTGGCTGAGTCAGCCCCCATGGGGGGAAGGTGGGAGACCCAGGGAGGTGAAACAAGGTTGGGGTGGCACCTGAGCCCATCACTGGGCAGGCATGGAGGAGGAGGAAGCGGCCAAGGAGCCACTAGGGCACTCCCCCACCAGGGTTTCCTGACCAAGGAAGCGACGGACTTGGCTCTAGGGCACCAAGTTTGAGTCTGCTGGCCCTCCTGCTGGTGCTGCTGGGCAGGTCGTGCAGGAGCAGATGGACGAAAGGGCTCAAGCTGCTGATGGCGCCTTTGTCTTTCTGTGCAGATGTGACCAAATCAAGGGTGGCACTGGATTTTTCAACAAGCTACAAATGGCCTTCCACACTGGGCCCAAACAGATCAGTGCCCAAAAAGGGAACATCTGCTAGCTTGTGTTGGCTGTCTGACGTGAAGATAGAGGTCCGCAACCAAGCCCTGCGGCGCATGGCCACTGCAGCCGCTTCTGAACGGGTCCAAAAGTCTCCAATGTCCAGAGCCGACTGGAGCTGCTGCTTTGCCACCACCCTTCCCTGATCCTGGACCTGTTTGACCGTGGTCTGGAGGTCAGCCGGGAGATGAGAAAGCACCTCATCCAGGGAGCCCAACAAGGCGTGAGAGAAGTGTGCCATCATAACAGCAGAGCTGGCCTGGCGAAGGCCCAAAGAGGCAGCAGAGTACATCTTTCTTAGAGTAATCCAATTTCTTGGGACTCCTTATCTGGGGGCTTATCACTTCCCTCTTGTTGCCCGAGCGCCTAAAGACAGAATCTGCCACCAACCCCTCGGCCGAGGGGTGCTCAGAGAAGCCAGAAAGCCAGTAGGGACCGTGTACTTGCGTGCCATTCTGGCAGATGACGCTGGGCAGGAGGCTGCCAGTGTTCTAACGCCGGGCCCACAATGGCCTTGGCTATGGAGAAGGCCTCCATGGGGGAGTCCACTTGTCTAGAATCTCCGTAAGGGGATATCTGGCCAGTTTCTGCACGGGTTTGAGGGGCATCCCGGTGGACTCCAAGATGAGCCGAAGGATACCGAGGAACAAGGTGGGGCTCTCGTCCACAGAAAGACCCCCTCCTCGAGGATTCTAGGTGGACGGGAATGCAACAAGGAGTCTTCAGACTCTAAAGTCTGCATACAGCTGGTGATTGCCTGAGCCACTCTCCAAGGGCGACTGGGGGTGAGAGTGACTGACAACTGATGGGGCAAACCTTGAGCCGACAAAATCCTTGGTGGCCCCATTCTTCGACTAGGGAGGTGATGGTTCCACGACAATAGGCTGGGCAGCGGTTTGGCTGAGCTGTCGGCGGCAGGAGTCTGCTTCGGTTGTTTGGTCGAGAGCTCCTTAACTGTCGGTGTGGAGGCCGGCGTTGGCTTGCTGCAGGCCAAAAGGAGCTGTTGCCACATTAAATCCTCATAGTGCTGATGCAACTTGCGCCAGAGCCTCTCCTCAGCCGAGGAGGATGAGGAAGAAGAGCGGCGGCACCGCTTTCCACGATGTCAGGACAGAGACTGCCAATGTCGGGGCAGAGACCACCGATGTCGGCGGGATTTCCCGAAAGCAAGACGTCGACTGAGACCTCAACTGTCGGGGGTTGTGCGAGAAAGGAGTGGGGGAACCCGCTACCCCTCCGGTTTAGGGTCCTGGGCCGGGGACTTTGGCTCAATGGTCTGAGGCAAGTCCTCAGAAGGCACCGGTGTCAGAGAGAGAGTTGTCGGCCTCCTCGGATGACAACCTGTCTGTGGGCTTGAGAAAAATGTCAGCCGTGTCGACAGGTGTCTCGGCCAACTGGTCTGACGGGGACACTGTGAAACTAGCGGCCCAGGCTGCAACATCGACCAAAGTCGAGAGCCGATGGTCCAGAGAATGAGTGCTCTCCCGCTCCCAAGAGCACCGACTGTGGTTCTTAGCTTTTTTGGGATCCTTCTTCCAGGACCGAAGGGTGCGAGACCTAGAACAACTCTCCCCTTTAGTCAAAAGGGGACTGGCACAGCTCCCGAAAGGAAGCCATGTAAGATGAGCCCAGTTGGAGTGGAATAAAGGCCGAAGCCGAAGAGGAGCTAGCCGTGGCCTGGGCTGCCTCCGAGGGCCGAAAGCTGTTCCAGCTGTTCTGCAGAGCCTGCCACCGTGGACACCACCCAACAGGCCTCCTTCATTTAGACCAGCAGGTACCACTTCTCCAGCTGGAGTCGGGCAGTGCGGTCTTCGAGCACCGGAGAAAAAGACAGACATCTACGCCAAGCCTGCGGATCGTGAGTAGATGCCTGAGGCAATAAGCGAGGCAGAGAGGTGCTTGGGGTCAGTGCCACGACATCCTCTGCCTGCAGAGGCACTGGCAGAACCCGGGGATGGTCTTGTCCTCCATCGCAGCCGTGAGGGAAGAGGGTGAAGACTGAACTCGAACGAATTTCAAAGTAAGTTTAGGAAAAATTCTGAAGTTTTAGAGCCAGGGCCTGAAAAACGCGAGCGCGTTAAGGAGGGAACCTGATGCTTCCTAGCAGTAAGGAAGACCTGGCGTCATGGGGCACAGCCAAGAGTTTCATCACCTGGGTGGGTGGAAGGAGCCAGCTTCAAGACTTTCCGGCCCATCTTAAAGTGGCAAGGTACCTGTCAGACAGTGTGGATAAAACACCACATCTACGCCCCTGGAAACAAAGATATCTGTGATGGAGAATCAGCTACCAAGGGGAAGGTGGGTGGAGAAATATAGTACCTGCTGCAAGAGCTCCTCTCCAAGATCTACTGTTACGGTAAGTTCTTACATAACTGTACTATCTTACTTTGAGGGGGCTCTTGCAGCAGGTACCACAATGGACAGAGTCTCAAGCAGCAGGAGACACCCCGGTCAGCTGGGTGGCAGTAGAAGTCTTCCAAAGAGGATCAGGAGAGAAGGCCCAGGAGGACTGCCAGTCCAAAGCCTGCTCTGCGTCGAGATGCAATGTCCAAACTGTAGTGCTTGACAAAGGTGTGGACAGAACTTCAAGTAGCAGCTGCATAAATGTTGACAGCCAAAACATTCCTCAAAGAGGCAAAGGAAGCAGCCATGATCTGGTAGAGTGACCCTTCACTGAGCCCAGTAAGGATCTGTCGTGCTTGTTGCAACAAAAAACAATGCAATTAACCATCTGGATAAAGACTGCTTAGAAAAAGGAGCCCCTTCCATTCTGGGGGCGAAGGACACAATCTGATCAGATTTTCTTAAGGCTCAGGTGCATTCTGAGTAATAAAGCACCCTATGAACATCCACAGTATGAAGTAGTGCCTCCCCTCGGTTTGAGTACCATGGGTAGAGTAGGCTGGAAGGCGGATGTCCTGATTCAAAATAAACTCTGACACCACCTTGGAAAGAAACTTAGAATTTGTCCCCAGAGACACCCTGTCCTTGTGGAAAACTAAAGGCTCTTTGCGCATCAGGACCTGAAGCTCAGAAATCCTTCCAGCAGAAGACCCTCTTGGGGGACTGGTGGGTGATATGGTTAGCAGCGATCAGGCTGCTGGCTTTCGAGCAGATGTTGAGAGACCTTTTGGCCTTTTCTACTGGCTTTTACTATGTTGGTATGTTAGAAGTAATGGCAACCAAAAAAAAAAATTTACTCACCTTAGTGTTGTTTCTTCTAATGGAGTCTTGCTATATTATGACAACTGCAGTTTGTCCCACCATTAGAACTGCTCCGGAGGTGAAAGAGTTAACTTCCATGCCAGGCAAGGAACTTAGAGCACGAGCTCGGTTAGAAAAGCTCTGTCTGGAATATTTCAAACTGAAACTGTCAGATCTTCTGAGCAAAACTCACTAAGGTTCTGTGTGGAAGCTGTAACCTACACTAGCCAACTGGCTACTTAAATATTAAACACATTTTCCTGGACCCAACACCAAGACTCAAGTCAGGGGACCAGAAAATAAGATAAGATAAAATAAAACACAACACCCAAACACCCCAAAAAAGAAGGGGTGGAAAACATAAAATGGGCATCAACAAGTGCCAACACTGGACTGCCCACCCCATACCCAAAGCAGAAATTCTGAGAGGGGCAGGCTGGGGGGAGGTCATAATATAGCAAGACTCCATTAGAAGAAACAACATTACTAAGGTGAGTAATTTTTTCTTCAAACAACATGAAGTCTTGCTATATTATGACAATTGCAGACTACACAGCAGTACCTCCATGGAGGAGGGACAGAACCTACTTAGGGAATAGGCTCTGAAGCGCGGCTGTGCCAAACCGAGCATCCCTCCTGGCCTGGATATCCAGGGAGTAATGCTTGGTGAGGTGTACTGTTTTCCAAGTAGCTGCTTGACATATCTCTAAGATAAGGATGTGTCTGGCAGCAGCTAGAAAACGCTGTACCTCTGGTAGAGTGAGCCCTCAGGCCTGAAGGGAGACCTTACCCAGTTTTGATAGCAAAATTGGATACAAGAGACAATCCACCTGGCAATGAATCTCTTAGTGGCAGGTTTCCCTTTCTCAACCTCACCATAAGTGAGAAATAGTTGGAGGGAGTCAAAACTGTGACCCTTGGTACGCTCTATGTAGTAACTTAGGGCCCTCTTAACATCTAAGCTGTGCAACCTTCTCTCACCAGAGGAGGAATGGTCAGTGAAGAACACTGGAAGCGAAACTGATTGAGTAAGGTAGAAATCTGAAACCACCTTAGGCAAAAACTTCCTGTTAGTCCTGAGGACTACCTTATCCCTGTGAAAGGAAATAAAGTCAGTCTCCACTGACAAAGCTTGTAACTCACTTATACGCCTGGCAGAAGTGATGGCTACTAGAAACACAGTTTTCCAAGTCAAGTACTTAAGCTCTGCCGAAGACAGAGGTTCAAAGGGGGGTTGCATCAGCTGAGCAATGCAAACATTAAGATCCCAGGCATCGGCAGGGTCCCTGAATGGTGGATTATTATGACGCAATCCCTTGAAAAACATGGAAAATACAGGGTGAGCGGAAAGAGAAGAGGGCTTCCCTGCTGAAATAAAAGCAGAGACAGCTGCCAAATGCACTTTCAGGGTAGCTGGTCTCAGTCCCAAAGAATTAAGATGGACCATATAGTCCAAACCAGTGGGCAAATCAGCAGATTCCGGGGAAATATGCTTCCCAGAACACCATATGGAAAACCTTTTCCATTTGGAGTTATAAGCAACCCTAGTGGAAGGCTTCCTAGAAGCTTTCAAGATTTAAGAACACCTTGAGAAGGTGTAGGTCAACAAACTCTAACTCCTCAAGAGCCAGGCCTAGCGGTTGAGGGATTTGAGATTCGGATAGCAGACTCTCCCCTGGGCACAGGTTAACAGATTGTGGTTCCTGGGGAGACACAGGGGAAGATGGACTGCTAAGGACAGAAGGAGTGGGTACCAGGGCTGCCTGGCCCAGTCTGGAGCAATCAGAATCAACTTGCAGGGCTGAGATCTGATTTTGACTAGCACCTTGAACAGGAGAGGGAAGGGGGGAAAGGCATAGAGAAACTTCCCTTCCCAATCGAGGAGAAAGGCATCCAGAGGGACTGAGCCCAACGCTGGGGGCCTGCAACAAAACAGTGGAAGTTGATGATTGTCTGGGGCTGCAAAAAGATCTATCTGAGGGGTGCCCCATCTGGCAAAAAGGAAAATTACACTACCTACCGTAATTCTTGATCTTCTCTTGTATCTTCACCATTCATTACTTCCTGGGTGTAAGCGGACGCGCACCACATCACGGAAACTTTTTTTTTTTTTTTTAAAGTTGCCTAACGGCCCGGCCCTCGAGGCGGCGTCATGCGTCATCGCGGCGGCCGTTAATATGACAAACTCCTCCTCCAACTCAGTTCTGTGAGCCGGAGGGCAAAATGAAAGCAGAAAATATAGATAGCGAGGCAAGATAGCGCGAGATAGCAAACAAGGAAGAATGAACTGAAAAGGAATAAGCCGATGGAGGAAGGACAGAGGAGATAAGAACATCCTAGCCTAGGGGTGCAGGGCCTCCTTACCTGGGCGACTCTAGGAGGAGAGATGAGTAAGGAAATGAGAAAATAGAAGAAGAAGAAGAAGAAGAAGAGAGATGGGATGTTGAAGGGACCAGAATGCCCATGAGCATAGTTAGCTTGTAGCTGAAGGCTCGAGTAAAGGGAAGCAAGAATCCCGGAGATAGAGCTGAAGAGAAGGTTCACGAACCCGCTAGACGAACTCAGGAGGCATAGTCCTCATCTTCAACATGCCATTGTTCTTGACACCCACCTCGGGCTCCTGGCCATACGGAAGGCCTTTAACTGGAGGACAGCCGAGGAGGAAGAATAAAACCCCAGCAGCATGACAGCGCTGCTCAGGGGTTTAGAAATGGAAAATGTAAGCCTTTCAGGCGTTCCAAGATAAGCGGGACTCAGACTGACTGGCTAAGGTCGGCAAGGCTTAGGCTGGCTAAGATTGGATATGGTCAGCAGAGCTCTACTGTAAAAATTGTCCAGGAGGACACTTAAGGGAGAAACCACTTAGCAAAACAGCGAGAAGGATAGCCTACCTTCTCATTTGCCTTCTTGTTTGATTTCTCCTATTCCTTTTTTTTTTTTTTTTTACAGATAGAAAAATTTTTTTTTTTAACTAGATGCATGACCCAGATACCAATATGCCTATAGCAGTCGGAGAGAGTTCCCTCAGCATTTTTTTTTTTGAAGAGAAAGGAACAGACGTACTCGTTCCTCTGCTCTGCAAGGCAAGAATAGAGGGGATTAGATTTCAGGGCAACTACCAGAACACGGGATTGCAGGATCAAAACTGAATAGCCTGAGCCAGGCCAAACAACCCCAGAGGTATCTTGCCATAAGAATAGCAAGAGATAGTTGTGCAGTCTGATCGCCAATGCAATCACGAGATGGCCCATGAATCTTAGAGTAAATAATTTTTCTGGATTTTAAACCCCCAAGAAGATTTTTTTTTTTTTTTTTTTTTTTATACTTTTTTTTTTTTTTGGAAAATGAAGCAATTTTCCCTATATTTTATATAATGCAGAGAGAGGAAGGAGACGGGAGGTGGAGAAGCCACAGGAAGAGGCCACTGAGGGGATGGTGGGCGGGCGTAAGTAATGAATGGTGAAGATACAAGAGAAGATCAAGAATTACGGTAGGTACGTAATTTTCCTATCTTCCCTTGTCAATCTTCACCATTCATTACTTCCTGGGTGAGTACCAAGCTCCTCTTCCCCAGGAGGGGGAAGAGGCCATACCCTGAGGGAACAAGACCCCCAGCCTTCTGCTGGTGAGAAACAGAAGGAGAAGACCCTGGCTTATTCGAAAGCCTAAGTGGGAGAAAGAGCTGGAGGTGCCTCCCGAGGGCGAGGGAGGCGGAGGGCCCTGTAAAGTCTCCTAGCTCTGGATGAGAAAAAGACGGGTCCCAGGCGGGCGCATCACCCTCGCCCGGGCCAGGGGTGACAACCTGGAGAGCGAAGCCATGCGATCCGCCTGATGCAGATCGCTGTCCCGCAAGCCTGGAAGCCACCTCATTGGCGTCATAAGATGCCTGCTTGGTGTCTTGCCAGCTCCAGGCCTACCGCGGAGAGGACAGCGGCTTGTCTGGTTTGCTCCGTGTCAGGCATAGATGCCAGCAGCTGGGACATCATCGACCACAGATGCGGTTGTGAGCAGCGTGGTGAGCCTGATGTGATGCAATACATGCACTGCGCCTAGAAGAAACACTCCTAACCCCCCAGCGGTCGAACTGGAGAAGTCCGAATCCGTTGGGCGGTGCGTCGCCAGGCAATGGCGCCCAGAAGGAGTATCCAAGTATACCAAACCTGAGGCGGGTTGGGAAGGGAACCTAGAGACTCAGAGGGCACAATACCTACGCTGGCAGTCCGCCGGGCTGGGAAAAGCGGCAGGAACTGCCAGGAGGACGAAGACCAAACGCCTCCTGGAAGAGGATAGGCCAGGAAGGTACCACAGATGCTGGGCACAGAATTCACCAAGGAATTCACAGCGACACCCGTTGGTATTGTCTCCCGAGCGTGGGAAATCCAAGATCCTCACCATCCTCGAGAGAACGCTGATATTCTGTGAAATCAGCATCGGAGGACAGATGAGCAGGGGTTCCTCTCCCTCAGAAGAGGAGGCGAGGATGATGGGGAACTGGGAATGTCCAGAGGATTCCTGCGGCGGTGAGGAGTCGAAGACCCGCTCATGCATGTAACTAACATATGGGGGAAGGCGCCCGCCCAGAACCCCTGAACTGCTCCCAGGATAACGGACCCGTGGGACCGACATGGCCTGGGAGGCGGGGGTGCAAGGCAGAGAGATGGGAGAGGGCACCTCTGAGAGGCAACTGCTCTCGAGGGCTCTGGAATCCGGGAAGGGAGCTCTAGTAGGAGGGATCCCGGATATCAAACCAGGCACAGAGCGGAACTCTGGGGAAGCGGAACCTGGAAGAGCCCTGGGAGAAACTCCCCTGTGACGCCTGGGACTGCATGGATCCAGAAGGGCAGTCCGCTCAAGCCATGAGGACACCCTAGAACCCTGGGGGAGGCGGGGCTCTGCGCTGACTCCTGGCCACCCCCTGGTGGCCAAGAAGACCAAGCAGCAGGACGCCTGCCCTCAACCCCTCAGTTCGAGGGCCCTCCTCCCGACTGCGTTCCCCTAACCCCAGAGGTAACAGCACCCGGGGGTAGCTGTCACCGGACCTCAGAGGAGGCCTCCCCTCCGTCACCCCGTCTCACCCCGGGACTTCGGCCACCCCAGCCGAGGAACCCTCAGGAGGCAGCGGCAAGGGGACAGAGGGAGGAGCCCGCTGCGCGCCTGGTACCCCTAGCCACGAGGACCCAGATTCCGAAGAATGGGGATGCCAGGATGGGTCCACATCTGAGTCATCGTCCTCCGAGGAGGGCGAGACCAGCAGAACCTCGATGCTGGCCACCCAGGGGTCCCCGAGACCACTGAGCGGCCCCAGTACGAGTGCGGCGCCGCTCGCCCCAACACGCCCGGCAGCATAGGCCCACACCCCAGCGGCTGCAGCAGACCAGCACCGCCCGGGAGGAAGCCGCCCGATGCCGGGCCAAGCGGCACAATGGCGGGCGCCCGCCAGGCTCACGGCACATGAGCAGCGCCGAGGCCATGGCAGCCATGTGGCGCCGCCTGATCACCGGCGCCCGGGATCCAAAGCGGCGCGTGAGCCTGGCGCGCTCGATCACGGCACGCGGCGGCGCCCAGGATCTGAAGCGAGCGCGAGGCGGCGGCCGATCACGGCACCGCGAGCGGCGGGATCGAGACGGCGCGCGGAGTCCACCAGAGCGGGCCCAGCCAAGGAGCCTCGACAGAGGCCTGCACCTCCGAAGAGGTGACTGCAGGCGGTGTCAGCACTGCGGCCCCGGAGAAACTGACAGCCTCCCAACACACATGGAAGGGCCTCCCCCTCGGCAAGAAGGAAGGAGACCCCTCCTCCTCGGACCGTATAGGCCGGGAGGGACCGAGGGAAGGCCTAAGGATCTCGCCTGAGATTCCGCCAGCACCGTCCCAGTCGGCGAGGTTGCCCCGAGCTTATGCTGTAGCGGACTTGAGGAGCCTTGACGGTCCATCGAAACAGCGTCGCACGAATCCATATTATGGTTGGGTCCCAGACAGCGAGACAGGCGTCATGCCGGTCCGAGGCGGAGAAATGCTGGCCATGGGGCACCGGCCGCATAGGGGCACGGCCCGTCTTAGAAGACGTTCTCATCCAGAACCCGGACATGTAGAAATAAACAAGATTAAACACAGTCGGAAATACACGCGGCGCGTACAAAGAAAAAGGAACAGTCTTACCGTAGGCGTCGGGTGTAGAAAAAAGAGTGGGATCGCACTTTTGGTTAGCTACCGCGAACAGGTGCTGCCTCGACGGGGAGAAACAGGAACTGAGTTGGAGGAGGAGTCAATTCACTGGCCGCCCCTCGCGCATGTGGTGCTCTCGAGGCGGGGCGTTAGGCAACTTTTTTAAAAAAAGCTCCGTGTGGTCTTGGCGCCTCAGCTTACACCCAGGAAGTAATGAATGGTGAAGATTGACAGGGAAGATCTATCCCAGTACTCGGGGATCAGTGACCATTCGTGATGGCCCTGGGAAATCCTGCTGAGAGCATCTGCCAGGACATTGTCCTTGCCGGAGGTGAACTGCTATGAGGGAAGTGTTCAGGAATAAGCCAGAGACCACAACTTCATTGCCTCGGTGCACAAGGCCGAAGACAGAGTGCCCCTTGTTTGTTGATGTACCACATTGTAGTGGTGTTGTCTGTTCTGACCTGTACCACTTTGTTCTGAACAGATGCAGAAAAACCTGAAGTGCTAGAAAAACAGCTCTGAGTTCTAACAGATTGATGTGGAGCAGAGATTCCTGGGGACCACAATCCCTGGGTGGAGAGGTCGCCCATATGAGCTCCCAACCAAAAGGGGCCTTGTGTAGTAAGGGTCAAGGAGTGAGATAGAGGATGAAGGAACCCCTTGTCTCAGATTGCTCTGATCCTGCCACCACTGAAGAGGCCTGGATCAGGGTTTGAGTCACTGGGATCAACTTGGATAGGGGATCTCTTCTTTGAGACCAAAAGGCTCTCAAATGGAACTGAATGTCCCTCATCTGAAATCTTGCTCCTTGCACTACAGCTGTGGAAGCAGCCATGTGTCCTAGGAGCTGTAGGAAATGCCTTGCTGGTCGAGAGACCTGCAGAGTGAAGGAGGCGGCCAGGGCCACCAGGGTCCTTACCCTTTCTAGAGGAAGGAAGGCTCTGGCCTGCTTTGTGTCCAGTTCTGCACCTATAAAGATGAGTACCTGGACAGGTTCCAGAACTGACTTTGGAAGACTGAGAAGAAAGCCCAGAGAGGTAAGCAGCTGCTGGGTAACTTGCAGGTGTGATTTGACCTGGTCTGGAGACTGACCCACAATGAGCCAGTCGTCTAGGTAGGAAAGATGGCAATCTTTTGCCTTCTTAAATGAGCAACTGCTACTGCCAGGCATTTTGTGAATACCCTTGGGGCAGAGGTAAGGCCGAAGGGCATTGCTCTGAACTGATAATGGCCTGAGGGCAGTTCGAATCTGAGGTACTTTCGGTGGGAGCTTCTGACAAGAACATGGAAGTAGGCATCCTTGAGGTCCAGGGAAGCTAGCCAGTCCCCTGGTCTTAGGGAGGGTAAAATCATTCCCAGAGTCACCATTTTGAATTTGGTTTTAAAAGGTGCTTGTTCAGATATCTTAGGTCCAGGATGGGCCGCCATTCTCCTGTCTTTTTTGGGGTAAGGAAGTACCTGGAGTACAGACCCTTGCCCTGGTGTAGGGCAGAAACCCTTTCTACAGCTCTGAGAGCCAGGAGGGTTGAGACTTCTGTTTCCAAAGCAAGAGTCTCTAGAGGATTTGCAGGTGGAAAAGATCCGATTCTCATCTTTGGAAATTTTTTGAAGCTGAGAACCAGACCCTGGCTTACTACTTCCAGGACCCACTTGTCTGATGTTAAAGACTCCCAGTCCTGGACGAAGTAAGCCAGCCTGCCCCCTACAGGTAATGGAGAACCCGCCCTGGGCATCCCATCAGGGTGCCTGTTTGGCAGGGCTTTAGGCTGAGGGGTGGGAGCAGGCCTGCTTGTACCCGTCTGCCTCTCCTCTGAAGAACCCCTCTGAGCATAAGCTGAAGAGGAGGCCTGGGTTAGGTAAAAAGGCCTGTGGAAAGGCCTGCCTCTGCCCCTGGGGGGCTGCCTCTGAGGAGTGGCTTGCCGTTCCTTGGCTTGTGCACTCCTATAAGTGGTTCTATATTCATCCATTTTCTTCATATAATTCTCTGTCTGCTCCCCAAACAGAGAATTTCCCACCACAGGAAAATCCATAGCCTTAGCCTGGGTATCCTGTGACAAACTAGTACACCTGAGCCAAGCCAATCTACGAAAAGCCACAGATGTAGCCATGACTCTAGAGGATACATCATTAGAATCCACTGCAGCATGGAATTGCACCTTAGATGCCTCAATACCATCAGCAGCCACCTGCTCCAGCTCCTTGGCAAGCTGGCCAGGGGCCTGTTTGGCTAAAGCCATGACAGTATCCCATCTAGATTTCTGGTATCTTGCAACATAAGCCATATAATTTGCTTGTCTGAGTCCCAAGGGCGCTGCCATGTATTGTTTAGACCATGGCATCAATCTTCCTGGAGTCCTTGGCAGGAGGATGTGAAGCCAGGGAATATTTGCCTTATCACAGGCTGCAGCCTGAACTACTAACATGGCTGCATTGCTGTGAAAGAAATTCTGTATCAGGACCTGACAAAGTGTACCTCCTGTCCATCTTTTATCCACAGGAGGCACAGAATTAGGAGCTTTTAAAATTTATTGTTTGTTTCCTAAAGGATTTATGTAAAGAAATAGACAATCTCCTGGACTCTGGGATATCCATCATCTCTACAAAGTCAGGCTCCTCTTGCTCATCCACAGCTTCCTCCAATGGAAGCTGGAGGGTTTCAGCAACTTTTTTATAAAACAGAAAATGAGAAGGGGACTCAGAAAGCCTAGGGGGAGATTCTCCTAAAGGTCTGTCTGGGGAGATGTCCGGTTCAATGGGCACATCCAGACTTTCAAAGTCACATTCACACTTTTCATAATCATCCTCCCCCTCCTCTGGTTCATAAAACTCCTCTATCATAATCTTGAACCTGTGGAACCGGCCAAACCAACCTTTTGCCAGATAGTGGCGGTTCGGACAGAACCGGGGAAAGTGACTGGACAATTTGGATTGCTTTGGCTATCTCTGCAGCAGTTGGAGAAGGAATTTTTGACTCCACACCTGCTGATGTTCTAGTTCTCTTTGCTGGAACTGGCTCCACTGAGTCAGCTTTACGCTTGTTCGAGGAAGTCTCGCCTGGTCAGAGGGGAATTCGGTTCGTTGGTTACCCAACCTGACTGGCCATCCGGGGTCAGCCGGACTTTTGGCCTCTCGCCCTGAGCCTACCAACTCTCTTATCTAGGGTAGCTGCAGTGAAATTCTTGCAAATCTGGCAGTCTGCATTGAGGTGGTCAAACCCCAGACAATAAACACATGTGGTGTGTGGGTCAGCCTTGGCAAAGGCTTCCCCACAGACACTACAGTGTTGAAACCCAGTGGGGCCCGGTTTTTCTTTTGGGTTTCTCAGACATAATGCCAGCCTAACCAAAAACTTGCCCTTTTTCCGGCAGTACCAGGCAAGACACCCTTATCGGTTCCCAACCGTGTCACGGGTCGTGGAAAAAAACATAATGAAATCCGTTTTTTTTTTTTAAGAACCGATAAGAACCGCACTCTAAAAAGCTTTTAAATGCTTCAGAATAAAGTTTTAACACGACCTGATTGGTTCAAACCGAACCGATAAACATTTACAAGTTCCACACAGAAATAAACCTGTCTATTACTTACAATACCACATACAGAGCTTGAACCGATCGGTTTGCGGTTAAAATAATAATAATCGCGGTTGAATTTAACCGAGAAAAACTCTTTTTAAACCGAGAAATGAACCAAGCAGTAGGAGGAATCTCTGGAGCGACTGTTCAGTGAGGCGGAGTAAAGCATCTTACAGTTTCAGTTTGAAATATTCCAGACAGAGCTTTTCTAACCAAGCTCGTGCTCCAAGTTCCATGCCTGGCATGGAAGTTAACTCTTTCACCTCTGGAGCAGTTCTAATGGTGGGACAAACTGCAATTGTCATAATATAGCAAGACTTCATGTTGTTTGAATAACGCTTTCCACGACAGAAAGTGCAACTTGCAGCAGGTTCAAAGGGAGGCAAGATGAGTTTTCTCTAAAAAACAAAAGGTCCCATGGCGGGAGGTTTCAAGTGCAGGTATGAGGTAGGTCTGTTTGGGCAAAAGTTTTGCCCTCAATAAAAGCATGGTAGGCTGAAATGGCAGATAGGTGCACCTAGGAGTAGCAGAGTCTGCGTCAGACAGGGAGAGGAGGTATTCCAGAACCAAATTCACTGGGCAGGTGAAGGGGTCCAAATGTTGGGCGGTAGCCCAGATGCCGAACCGCTTCCATTTCATAGCTTAAATAGCGCTAGTGTAAGGTTTCCTAGCGGCCACCAAGATATCCACTACCCAAGGGGATACACCGAATCTGGGGACAGCTAGGTCTGCTAGAGCCACGCTTGGAGATATAGAGACCCGAGATCTGGACGGACCAGGGCTCCCTGCTCCTGGGAGAGCAAGTCTGAGCGTAGGAGCAGGGGGAAATCAGGAGGCTCCACTGCAAGCTGCTGGAGCAACAGGAACCAGATACGGAGTGGCCAGAGGAGTGCCAACAGAATCATCTCTACTCCTTCCGACTGCAGCTTGAGAAGAACTCTGCTGCAGAGGGAATGGAGGAAACGCATAAAGGAACCTCCCTGCCTAGGAGAGTGACAACACGACTTGCTAGAAAACATCCAGCCCTTGATCTAGCGAGCAAAAACTGGGCAGTTCTGCACTGGATGGGGAGGCAAATGGATCCAATTCTGGACGTCCCCATCTGTCAAAGACTTGTTCTGCCATCGAGGGGTGAAGCTCCCACTCATGTGCCCTGGACCGAGACCGACTGAGACTGTCGGCCAGAGTGTTTTGCACACCTGGAAAATGGACTGCTGTCAAGTCTAGGTGATGGTCCACTGCCATCACCTGGACTTGACAGACTCTCATGGCCTCCCTGCAGAGGGAATAAGAATGGGTCCTTCCCCGTTTATGTAAAAGACCACCAACATGATGTCGGTCTGAATTAACAGGGGGCCAGGTAGCAAGACTGTCTGAAAGGCTTAAAGAGCATACAAAATCACCGTCATCTCCAGGACACTGATGTGGAGATGGAGCTCTTGCTGAGACCAGGTCCTATATGTCTGGCGGCCTCCCAAGTGGGCTCAACCTTGGCCCGATGCGTCTGTGGTCAGGATCTGACTGGGAGATTCTTTCCTCAGGCAAACCCCTCTGGACAGATTGGAGGAACTCAACCACCTTGCTAAGGCTCAGGTTGAGGATAGGGTGCAGATCACTGGTTTTCTTTGGCACCAGGAAGAAGTGGGAATAAAACCCTTTCCCCTGTTGTGCTGGAGGACATGGCTCTATGGCCTATTTTTGCAGGAGGGCCTGGATCTCCTCTGCGATGAGAGCGCTGTGAGCCTGAGAGTAATGGGTGGGGACTGGTGGGTTGTCTGGAGTCATCTCTGAACTCCAGAGTATGCCCCTTTCCAATGAGTTGCAGGACCCACTGATCTGTGGTTATCTGACGCCACCCTCCTATGTACAAGGAAAATCCACACCACACTGCCTTGCCTCCCCTATGGCTTCGGCTGGGGGGTCGGACAATTTGTCAGGCTGATGAGCCAGGGAGGGGCAGCGCAGTCTGGGAGGCTCTTGGGGCCAGAGGGGCTGAACCTCCAGTAGGAGTGGAAGCCTTGTGCAGAAATCCTGCTCTCTGCTGCGGTTCTCTGGGTTGCTGTCTGGCATTCCTTCGAAAGGACTGCTTAGGATGCTATTCAGGCTGGGATTTGTACAGTGTGTACAGACCTGATGGCCCTTCCTGACTCCTGCAGGCGAGACATGATGTTCTGTGAATCCTCGCCTAACAGAACTGAGCCCCTGAAGGGTGCATCCATGATTTTTGATTGTATATTCGGGGCAAGGCCAGGTGTACTCAGCCAGGAATAACGGCGAATACAAACTGCAGAGGATGCGGCCCTGCCTGCGGAATCCACCATATTATAAGAAGCTTAAAGACTGTGGTTGCTCATGCGAGAACCAGATTTCAAGATGGCCATCAATTCCGCCCGACTGGGCAATCTGGAAAAGCTACAGCCACCCTCCATTGCTTTGTCCCACAGGGCGTTCTGGTATTGAACCATGTGGGCAAGGAAATTCTGTGACCTTACTGCACACATGGCTGAGGAGTAAACTTTTTTGGTCAACTGGCCAAACTGCTTAGAGTCCTTGTCTGGAGGTTGTGTACTCTGGTGTCTAGGATGCCTGGAATGACCATGGGCAGCACGGATTACAACAGAGTCTGCCCTCTGTGTGCTCCCACAGAAGGAATCCTCTCTAGGAACGCATTGTAGCCAGTCTGACTTCTTGGAAACAACTGGCACAGAAAAGGGGCGCTTCCAGGATGGTCTGTTGACATCCCTATAGGACTCCACAAGTGGGGGGACCACCATGGGTTGTGTCTCCTTTCTCTTAAAAAAAAGGAAGCGAACCGACGTTGCTCCGGATCCAGCTGCTCTGTGTCCCAGCCATTCAAACTGCTGAATGTGCCGCATTATATCCATAAAGGATGGATTGGCAGGCGGGGAAGCAAGGTGTATCCTTACTTCCATCAGGCTCTGGAGGAACGTCAAAGTCATTGTAGCTCAAAGAGGAGGGCGAGTAAACATCTAAATCCTCTCAATCTGGGGAGGAGGAAAGTAAACAGACGCCTCCGCAGCTGTTATTTAGAAAGGGAGGTATCGCCCCCATCCGGTGTCGGAGTGTTCCCCCTTGGTAGAGGAGTTGGTGGGCAAACCAGAGGCTTGTCCGGAGGAGGCCCTTGCAGAGTAGGCTTGGAGGGTTCCATAGGAGCCTTGTATTTGAAACAGGCCCACCAGACTGCAAAAGGCTTGTTCAGAGCCTATGGAGCACTGGATGGCAGGGCTGTTGAGTCCAGCGTCTGGGGATTATGTTTGGATGGCCCCAGCGTCTGGTTGTCAAACTGGGGTAACCCAGGCCTCGGAGTTGGTCAATCCAGGTTATCGGGCGTCGGACCCAGAGGAACAGAACCATCTGGTGTCGGACAGTCTGGACCAGGCGTTGGGCCATCTAGCATCGGCTGAGTGTGGGCATCCAGTCCAGCCGGAGACTTAGGAGGATTAGATGGTGACGGAGTCTTCCGGGAAGCAGATGTCAAATGTACCAGCACAGACTGGGGCAGGACTGGAATTCAGCTAGCGTCCACCTAGGGGGAGTCGACATATTTAGGGAGCTAGCTCCCAAGCGGAACGGAGGCCCTCGTTTCCTGGAGGAAGAGGTAGACAGTCCTGGGCGTCGCCTATTAGAGTTGGCCCCTGGTGTCGCGGAGGACACCCTGGCTGGGAGAGTGCCAGGCGAAGACGCAACGCCTGAGTCACCAGCCAAGCCACTCGGCCTAGAGCCCACTGGAGTAATGGGCTTTTAAACATGAGAGGCAGGGGACAAAGTCCCGCGCCCCGAAGAACCTTCTCCCATAACTGTAATAAGGAAGGGAGGTTTCATCACCGGAGGCCCGGAGGGTGAGAGGGTAGCTGTGGTGTCACAGAAGTGGTCGCAGACTTGGTCGGGGACCGCTAGAGGGAAACTGACCAGGGTTTCTCCTTATGCTTCTCCCGGTGCTTATGTCTGCTGCTTCATTTTCTCTCATCAGAAGAGGAGGAGGAGGAGGCCTTGGAAGTAGGGGAAGAAGATAACTTTTGGTGAAGCTCCTTCTCCATCTCTGACAGCTTTTTGGAAAGCAGAAAGGCTTAGAGGGATATCCGGCCCGCTGGCACAGAGGGCTGAGGTGCTGGATGCCACACCAGAGACCAGAGTTCATAAGCGAGCTTGGGCGCCAGGCAGGGGTTGGAGTAGGATAGAGTGTCCGATGGACTACTCTCCTCTCCCTGGGAAGGGATCCACAGTGCCCCCGGTGCAGAAGTGTCCCCCGATGGAAATCGGGGGCATAGCTAGTGCCAAAGCAGTTAGGGATAGGAACGAGGCAGACACCTACAGCACAGCCGTGCTGACGTCATTTCATGTCGCGCTCCTCTGGGAAACTCAAGCCTGCAACCCCCCCCCAGACAGGAGACTGTTCTCTTCCGAGCCATGTCGCCACATGCCCTACAATGGACCTTCCGCCTCCGTCTCTCTGTTCCTCCGCCACCCCAGATGGCACATTTTATTCTAGACAGAGCGCAGGAGTGGTGGCGGCCTTCCCCCAGAGGACTCAGAGCTGGGGAGTCCGCTGGTTAGAGGGTGGTGGAGGACAGCTTGCCCTCTGAGATGGGGGACCAGGTGGGTGGTAGAGCAGCGTCAGGCCAGGAGGAGTTGCCCGAGAGAGTTCTGGGTAAGGGAGCATAAATAAAAAAAAGATACAAAAAGAAGGCTTCAAGGGTCTTCTGGTGGTGTAGCCAGGTGTGATTAAAATCTTGGCAAAGCTAGCAGGCTTCTACGTCATGGTCTCGGCTTAGACAGAATAGGCAAGTCGAATGGCAGTCCTTATGAGGGATCTGCCTGCCGCACATACACTTCGATCGCCGCCTCTCAAATAAGGAGGATGGAGAATGACATGTAAAATGGTGGAAGAAAAAAAATTGTTTTGAAGCAAAAAATATAACATAGTAAAAAATGGTCAACTAGCTGAAGGTGTCGGCAGAGGTCTGACTTGCGCAGTCTGTCACAGTGGGCTGTTCTGACATAAAGGACCCTTTCAAGTCTGTTGCAATAGCATTTCTCATTTCCTTACTGTTCTATCCCTTTTGGTTCTGCAGGCTGGTCACCCATAAAAATCTCCTCAACTGTCTGTTTTCAAAGGTCCCCTCCGGTAGAACATCCCCCGTTTGGTGCATCAGCCTAGTTAAAGAAAGAAAGGTAAAATACACCTCTGTGTGCTCTGGGAGCACTATACTGTGAAATAAATCTTATGAACATTGCTGTAATAAAAAGGAAAGTTTGTGGCAGGACAAGCGCAGTTTTTCCCCTTGCTCTGCGATTCTCCACATGACTGCACTGTCCCTCATGTCGCTACATCCAGAGAGCCAGTAATGTTGTTGAAAAACTTTTTTTTTCAGCCCCAGTCTCTTCTTTTTAAAAATACATTTGTAGAGACTGTGTTTCACCCATTTTTGGCAGCCAAGGAGCTATGTGGTGCAGTAAAGAACAGGGTGGGGTCGCTTGGTCCAACCGCTTATTCCACAAAACCACGTTCCCAAAATGCTTGCTATTGGTAAAATAAATAAAAAAAAAAAAAAAAAAAAAGGCAGGTAATTTAATCCATCTCTGGGACCATACAGACAGTACACAGTGTTCATGACTGCCTGAAAATAAAAAGCTGAACAATACATAAAGAACAAATTACTCACCATAGTAATGTTTCCTTCTAATTGAGTCTTGCTGCATTCTGACAATGTGCAGTTAGCCCCAGCACTTGAACTGCCCCGGAGAGGAAAGAGTTAACTATGCAGAAGCATAGAATGTTGAGCTCGAGCTTGATTTTCAAACCTCTGTCTCTGGTACTTACCAGTGTAACCATCAGATCCTTACGAGCAAACGAAGTAAGTAGTAGAAATATGGAAACTGTTTACTGTATAGCCAAAAGGCAACAATCTAGGTCCAAAAGACTCGAGTCGAGAACCCAAGAAAAAAAGTAATGACAATAATATATTAAACATAACAGCAACAATAAAACAACGACCCCACCCTTAAGAGGGAGGGTACAAGGTACACCCCTGAGGTGCAACACTGTACCTGCCAGCCCACTTCCCAAAAACTAGGTTCTGAGAGGGGAGGCAGGGAGGGAGGTCAGAATACAGCAAGACTCAGTTAGAAGAAACATTACTATGGTGAGTAATTTTTTTCTTCAAACATGAAGTCTTGCTGTATTCTGACAATATGCAGACTACCAAGCAGTTCCCTCAGGAGGGAATGCAGAACCTACTTTGGGAACAGTCTCTGCAGTACTGCTGTACCAAACCTAGCATCACTCAGTCTGAATGTTCAGAGAGTAATGCTTGGTGAATGTATGGACTGGTTTCCAGGTGGCTGCTTTACAGATTTCTAGAAAGGGTATATCTCTGGCCGCAGCCAGAGAAGCAGCTGTACCCCTACTCGAATGAGCCCTCAGGCCTGGAGGGGGTGTTTTGCCCAATTTGTCATAGCAGAATTGTATACAAGATGCCTGGAGACAAGCTGTGATTATACCCATACATAAAAATGGTTGTAGACAGGAGGTCTCAAATTATAGGCCCATTAGTTTAACCTCCGTGCTTGGAAAGATCCTAGAGGGTATAATCAAAGATTATATAGTTGAGTTTATTGACAACACAGGAAAGATACAGTAGATAGGACTCAACATGGATTTACTAAAGGTAGATCGTGTCAGACTAACCTGTTGGAATTCTATAACAAGGTTAGTAAGGCTATAGATATGGGTAGATTGGTGGATGTGGTCTTCCTGGATTTTGCGAAGGCCTTTGACAAGGTCCACCATGGGGAGCTTGTTAAATCACGTAATGAGATTGGCTTAGCAGTCTGGTTACAAAAATGGGCGAGCGACTGGCTTACTGGAAGAAGTCAGAAAGTATGTGTCAAAGGAGAATTTTCTGGTTATGTCGGGGTGACCAGTGGCGCCCCCCCAGGGCTCAGTGCTGGGACCATGTTTGTTCAATTTGTACATTTCATCGATGCAAGTCGAATCAGCTGTCTGGATGTCTAAATTTGCAGATGACACCAGAACTGGGTGTACAGTGAATAATTTGGAGGAGCAGATAGTTCTGCAAACTGCATTAAATAGATTGGACATGTGGGCTACCCAGAAGCAATCAATATTTAACATTGATAAGTGCAATGTTATGCATTTCGGGAAAAATAACAGATTTCAGTATACCCTAGGAGGGTCCATATTGAAGGTAGTCTTTGAAGAAAAAGATCTGGGGATTATGGTAAACCAGGATTTTAGCTTTAGGCTACAATGCAATACAGTGGTTAAAAAAAAGCTAGTGGCATAGCAAATTGCATAGCAAGACACATTAAAAGCAGGGATAGGCTGGTTATGATGCCATTGTATAGTGCACTGCGTCCAGTTTTGGGGCCCCATATAAGAGAGGTGATGGTGAGCTGGTGGAGAGAGTCCAGAGGAGAGTGACAGAGTATCAAGGGGACAGAGGGTATGAACTATAAACAGAGACTACATAATTTAAAACTATATCCCTTGGAGTATCGTAGATTGCGGGGAGATGTGTGTTTCATTTACAGGGCATTGACTGATGCAAATATGTGGGATCTCCTGGGCCTGATTAAAAGGGACCAAATGTATGATACTAGGGCTCACAATTATCAATTGCTTAAGGATAGTTATAATACAAACAGAAGGAAATATTGGTTAAATAATAGAGTGACAAATGTGGAACAAGTTACTAGGAGAAATTGTGGAGAGCAGTACAATGCAGATATTCAAAACACAGTTGGACAAATATCTTTTAGAAAAAAATATAAATGGGTATAAGTATAGCACGGCTCGCGAGCTCACGGACAAATTATCTTTATGATCTAAGTAATCCACCTGGCAATAGTCCTTTTAGTAGCAGGCTTACCTTTCCCCACTTCACCATAAGTGAGAAATAACTGAAGACAGTCATTTCTGTGTGCCTTAGTATGCTCTATGTAGTAGCGAAGTGCCCTTTTAACATCCAAACTGTGCAACCTTCTTTCCCCTGAAGAAGAGTGGTCACTGAAAAACACAGGTAGAGACAGACTGGTTCAGATAAAAATCTGACACCACTTTGGGTAAGAACCTCCTACTGGTTCTGAGGACCACCTTGTCCCTATGGAAAGAGATGAAGTCAGGTTCAACTGACAGGTCCTGTAATTCACTAATAAGCCTGTCAGAAGTAATAGCTACCAGGAACACAGTTTTCCAGGTCAAGTATTTAAGCTCGGCCGAAGCCAAAGGTTCAAAGGGTGGCTGCATAAGCGGAGCAATGCAGACATTAAGATCCCAAAATGGAGTAGGCTCTCTAAAGGGAGGGTTAATATGAACCAGACCTTTGAAGAACTTAAAGAAAATAGGATGAGATGCCAAGGAAAAAACCCTCCCTGCCGAAAGGAATGCAGACACAACAGCTAGGTGAAGCTTCAGAGTTGCAGGTCTAAGGCCTAGACCATTAAGGTGAACCAGATAATCCAAGCTTGTAGCAATGTCTGCTGAATCAGGCATAATGCCCTTCTGAGAACACCAAATGCTGAATCTTTTCCATTTGGAATCACAAGTTTTTCTAGTGGAAGGTTTCCTGGAGACCTTCAAAATATCCAGACCTCCCTGAGAAAGATGCCGGCCTGCATATTCTAACTCTTCAAGAGCCAGGCCTTGAGGTTGAAATACTGGAGACTGGGGTACCAAATCCTTCCCTGAGCGGAGGTTAGGAGATTGTGACTCTTGAGTAGAGACAGGGGAAGTGACACTGCCAGAGAGAGCAGCAGAGGATACCAAGGCTGTCTGGCCCAATCTGGAGCGACCAGTATCTCTGTACAAGGCTGAGATCTGATTATGATCAGAACTCTGAACAACAGGGGGAAGAGATGGAAGGCTTAGTGGAACCTGCCCTTCCAATCCAAAATGACAGCATCCAGAGGAAGAGTCACTAAGACTGGAGGTCTGCAGCAAAACAGAGGAAGCTGGTGATCATCTGGGGCTGCAAAGAGATCTCTGAAGTGCCCCATCTGTTGAAGATTACCTTTAGTATGGGAGGATACAGGGACCATTTGTGATGTCCCTGGGAGATTCTGCGCAGAGAATCTGCTAGTACATTGTCCCTCCCTGGGAGATGACCTGCTGTCAGAGAAACCTGAAGGGAATAGGCTAGAGACCACAGTTTCATGGCCTCTGTGTACAAGGCCGTGGACCGAGTGCCTCCCTACTTGCTGATGTATCACATTGTGGTGGTGGTGGTGTCTGTCCTGACCTGTACCACCTTACCTCTGACTGAGTCAAAGAATTCCTGAAGGGCCAAGAAGACTGCCCTGAGTTCCAGCAGATTGATATGAAGGTGAGACTCTTGTGGAGACCAAACCCCGAGCTGTGAGGGCTCCCAAATGGGCTCCCCAGCCTAGGATAGAAGCATCTGTGGTTAGCACTACTGAGGGGACTTGAGAGAGAAATGGGACACCTTGTCTGAGATTGTCCTGGTCCACCCACCACTGGAGAGCTTGGACCAGAGTGAGTCACTGGAACCAATTTGGTGAGAGTCTTTTTTTCTGAGACCAAAAGGACGTTAAGTGGAACTGAATGTCCCTCATTTGAAACCTGGCTCCTTGTACCACTGCAGTGGAAGCTGCCATGTGGCCTAGGAGTTGAAGAAACTGCCTTGTTGGGCAAGAGACCAGAGGTCAGAAATAGGAAGAGATCTGTAAGGACCCTTACCCTTGCCAGTGGTAGGAAGGCCTTTGCTTGGACAGTATCCAACTCTATTCCTATGCAAGTAAGAAGTTGTACTGGTTGGAGAACGGACTTTGGAAGATTGAGGAGAAACCCTAAAGAACTGAACAAGGCTTGAGTGATTTGTACAACTGACTTGACCTGGTCGGAGGACTGACCTACAATTAGCCAGTCGTCCAGGTATGGGAAGACGGAAATACCCTGCCTTCTGACAAAGGCAACTACTAGTGCAAGGCACTTTGTAAACACCCTTGGAGCTGATGTTAGGCTGAAAGGCATAGCTCTGAACCGATAATGGCCTGAAGGCAACTCTAACCAGAGGTACTTTCTGTGGTAGCACCCGATAGGAATATGGAAATAGGCATCCTTGAGGTCACAGAAACAGACTTTGGCGGCAGATAAGGACTGCTTGGCCCACCTAGTCTGCCCATTTCCCTACCTAGAGGATAAGCTGCAGATCCTATTTAACCAACAGCCTATTTTTTCCTACCCCCCACAAAAATTGCTTTATGTCTGTCCCATGCAATCTTGAATTCTCCCAGTTTTAGACCACACAAACTCCTCAGGATGGCTGTTCCATGCGTCCACCACCCTCTCTGTGAAAATATACTTCCTCACATTGCCCCCGAGCCGTCCCCCCTCTATCTTCAGATTGTGTCCCCTTGTTCTTGCACATCTCTTTCTTAAGGATGCTACCCTCTTGGACTTTGTTGATTCCACTGAGGTACTTAAATGTTTCTATATTGTTCCCCCCATCTCAAGGGTACACATATTAAGCTCCTTTAGTCTTTCCTCGTATGGCTTCTCTTGCAGTCCCTGCACCATTTTAGTTGTCCTCCTCTGAATTGCCTCCATCCTGTCTATGTCCTTGCGGAGATGGGATCTCCAGAACTGGAGGCAGCACTCCAGATGGGGTCTCACCAACTGTCTGTACAGGAAGGGAGATAAGTTCCTGTTTTCTGCTGGTGATGCCTCTCCCTATATATCCCAGTATCCCCCCAGCCCTCCCTACCGCCTCCTCACATTACTTGCCAACCTTAAGGACATCTGATATGATTACCCCCAGGTCCCTTTCCATTTCTGTTGTTGTTACTACCTTCCCCCCATTGTGTAATCTTCCCCATGGTTTTTGTTTCCCAGGTGCATTATTTTGCACTTCTTTGCGTTGAATCCAAGCTGCCATACTTCTGACCATTCCTCCAACCTTGCCAAGTCCTTTCCTAATCCTTTCTACGCCTCCTTGTGTATCAACCCTGTTGCAGATCTTTGCGTCATCGGCAAAGAAGCATACTTTTCCTTCCAGTCCCTCTGCAATGTCACTTGGACATTAAAAAGGACTGGACCCAGTACTGAACCCTGCGGTACCCCACTAGAAACCTCTCTTTCTTCAGAGTGGACTCCATTTACAATTACCTTCTGTGCCCTGTTGTTCAGCCAATGTTTTACCCAGGCTACCACCCTGGGACCCACTCCCAGGCTGGTTAATCTGACTATTAATCTTTGGTGTGGGGACTGTGTCAAATGCCTTGCTAAAGTCTAGGTAGGCCATGTCCACAGCCCCTCCCTGGTCTACTACTTTGGTCACCCAGTCAAAGAAATTGATTAGATTCGTCTGACATGACCTTCCCGCTGTGAATCCATGCTGCCTTGAGTCCTGTACCCCATTGGCCTCTAGGTACTCAACAATTCTTTCCTTCAGAAGTGATTCCATCATTTTCCCTACCACAGAGGTGAAACTGACAGGTCTGTAGTTTCCTGCCTCTGTCTTGGTCCCACTTTTGTGAAGGGGAATCACATCTGCCGTCCTCCTGTCCTCTGGTATCACACCATCCTTCCATTTGTTAAAAAGGGTAGTCAGTGGTGTCATTAGTTCTCTGCTTAATTCTTTTAGAATTCTGGGGTTGAATTTCATCTGATCCAATTGCTTTGTCCACCTTCAGTTTTCGGAGTTCTTTCAGAACCCATTCTCCTGTGAAAGGACTGGGATAGACCCCCCTATCCAGAGTGCTTCTGTTAATTGGATTAGGCACCACCTCTTTTGTGAATACTGAACAGATGTATTCATTCAGTATCCCTGCTTTTTCACTGTCCCTCTCTGCCCACCCACCACCCATTCTATTCAGCCTCATTTTCCTTCCCCTAGGTCTTTCTACGCTCCCCGGTATACCTATAAAAGGTTTTATCCCCCCTGGACCTTTGCTATTCTGACTACCCTCCCTGCGTCCTTCTGCCTCAACTGGTACAGTTCTCTGTCCTGCTCCTTCTGTGTTTCCTTATACTTCCTAAATGCTATCTTTTTCTCCCCATCCTTCACCGCTACCTCTTGAGAGCCACAGTGGCTTTTTCTTTCGTTTTGATTTATTTACTTCACACAAAGGCTTGTTGCCTCTGTGATGGCAGTTTTAATATTTCCCCATTGTTGCTCCACCCTTCCTTCTAGCCTGTTTGCTACTGCTTTTCTAAGGCACTTTCTCATCTCGCCAAAGTCAGCCCTCCTGAAGTCCAGAACCCTCACTTTTGTATGGCTTGACTACGCAGCTGAGTTTATCGTGAACCACACTGTTTGGTGGTCACTTGTTCCCAAATGGTTACCCACTTGTAGATCAGAGATCCTCTCCCTGTCCCCATTTGAGAGTACGAGATCTAAGATTGCTCCCTCACGAGTAGGTTCCAAAACTAGCTGTCTGAGGCATGCCACCTGAAGGGCATTGAGAATGGCCCTGTATAGCCCCAGTAGAGAAGTTTAGTTATACCAGTAGCTCCTTCCTCCTGGTGCTCTGCCAGAAGCTATCTAGGGCAGTGTTTAAATCTGGTTTTAACCTGGCTCCTTCTAGCTAAGCCACTTCCCCTACTTTGCAAATCTTTCTACACTTACTTAATTTCACAGACAACAGTTTCCTTTAGCCACCTAGCACCTAGATAACTACACAGGTAACACGGGTAACAGATACACAGATAACAATTCACTTCAACTAGCTGACAACCACACTAACTTTTTTTTTTTTTTTTTTTACCTAAGTTGAAGATCCCAGTATAGGAGTTCTAGTTCTTAGTCCCAGCAGAGGTCCAGGGATGCTAGCCAATCCCCTGGCCTTAGACAGAGAAAAATTATTCCCAGATTCACCACTTTCAATTTTGGTTTTGTGATGTATTTGTTCAAATACCTTAAGTCTAGGATGGGTCACCACTCCCCCGTCTTTTTCAGGGTAAGCAAGTATCTGGAGTACAGACCTTTGCCCCTGTGCTGAGCAGGAACTTTCTCTACAGCTCTGAGAGCCAGTAGAGAAGAAACCTCTGCCTCTAGAGCAATGGCTTCTGAGCTGGATGCAGGAGGAAAGGACCCGACCCTCATTTTTGGAAACCTTTTGATACTGAGGGGCCAGTCCCTGGCTGACTACCTCCAAGACCCACTTCTCTGAGGTAACAGACTTCCAGGCCTGGAAGTAGTAAGCCAGCCTGCCACCTACTGGAATGGGGGAGTCTACCTGGGCTGACACATCAGAGTGTCCGTTTGGCAAGAGCCTTGGACTGGGAAAGAGGATGCAGCCCTGCTCATCCCCCTCCTGCCTCTCCCTCGAAAGAACCCCCTCTGTGGGAAGGAAGAAGCCTAAGCTTGGTGGAAAGGCCTGCCCCTCTTTGGCCTGTGCCCTGCTGTAGATGGTCCTGTACTCATCCATTTTCTTCATGTAAGCCTCTGTCTGCTCCCCAAACAGAGAGTTACCCACTACAGGGAAGTATGTGGCCTTAGCCTGGGTATCCTGCGAAAGGCTAGTTCATCTGAGCCAAGCACGTCTCCTGAGAGACACAGATGTAGCCATGACTCTTGATGCCACATCACTGGATTTCACAGCAGCATGGAATTTTACTTTGGACGCCTCAATTCCATCAGACACCTCCTCCAACTCTCTGGCTAGCTGGGTGGAGGCCTGTTTGGCCAGCTCCAAAACCGTATCCTACCTGGACTTCTGGTACCTGGCTGTGTAGGCCATACAGTTAGCCTGCCTGAGTCCCAAAGAGGATGCCAAATGACGTTTTTTTGGCCATGGCATCAACGTTCCTGGAGTCTTTGTCTGGGGGGTGTGAAGCCATAGAAATATTAGCCCTGTCGCAAGCTGCAGCATGCACTACCCCAACATGGCTGCACTGACTATATAAAAACTCCATACCTGAGCCTGATAACATGTACCTCTTGTTCATTCTTTTATCTACAGGAGGTAAGGAGTTAGGGGTTTGCAGTTTCTTTGTTTCCCCAAGGATTTGTGAAGAGGGACAATCTTTTGGACTCTGGGATGTCCATCATCTCAACAAAAACAGGTTCTTCCTCCTCCTCAGCAGCTTCCACCATTGAGAGTTGGAGGGTTTCAGCCACCTTCACATAGAACAAGAAGTGGGAAGGAGACGCAAAGCCTGGGGGAGGAGACAGAGGGTCTTGTCTGGGGAGATGTCCAGTTCAATGGGCACATCCAGACCTTCAAAATCATTATACTAACATACTAAAATGCCAGCAGAATAGGCCTAATGGTCTTTTATGTCTGCTCATTTGGTCAGCCCCCACCCTGGGAGCGGACCTTGCTTCCCCCCCTCGTCCTCTCTGGCTTCTCCCTTCCCAGTCCCAGATATTCCCACTGCACAGGACTTTGCATCCAGAACCCTTCCCCTGTACCTGTCCCACCCCTCCTGAACCCCTCCACCATCTCTGCCTCCACCAGCAGCCCCTGGGAAGCGCATTCCATGGCTCCACCACCCTCTCAGTGAAGTAGCACCTCCTTTCTCTCCTGAATCTCCCCCTCTTCCAGCTTCCACCCATGCCCTCTAGTTGCCCCCCCCCTTCGGAGCACCTTGACTGCTTCTCCCCTATTTAACCCCTTCATGTACTTGAAGACCTCTATCATGTCCCCCTGGTCCCTTCTCTCTTCCAATGTGTACATATTTAGCTCTTCGAGCCTCTCCTCATAGGTCCTGTCCCTCAAGCTACAGATCATTTTGGTTACCCTCCTCTGGACCCTCTCTAGGAGTTCAATGTCCCTCTAAGTGTGGCCTCCAAAATTGCTTGCAGTACTAGAGGTGTGGCCTGACCAAGCAGTTATACAGTGGGAGTATCACTTCCCTCCTTCTGTAGGTGATCCCCCTAGCGATGCACCCCAGCATCCTGTTGGCCTTGGCCACTGCCCTCCTACAAGTCTCAGTTATTTATCTCAACATCCACCACCACCCCCAGGTCCCTCTCAGCCACTGAGACTTGTAGCATCCCCCCCGGTGTACTCTTGGGCCAGATTTCTGGCTCCCAGATGCAGTGCCTTACATTTCTCTGCATTAAACCTCAGCTTTCACTTTCTAGACCACCTTTCCAGAGCCTCCGGGTCCCCCTGCAGGGCCACCCTCCCTCCCCTCCTCCCATCCACCACCGCCCCCAGTTTTGAGTCATCTGCAAGAAAAAATTACTCACTTTAGTAATTGCATTTCTTCTAATGGAATCCTGCTGTATTCTGACAATTTGCAGTTAGCTCCAGCTCTTGAACTGCCCTGGGGAGTGAAGGATTAAATTCTATGCCAGGCATAGAACGTTGGGCTCGAGCTTGGTTGAAAAAACTGTGTCCTTTCAAACCCAAACCGTCAGATTCTTACGAGCTAAAACTCACCGACTAAATGTGGAAATTGTAAAACTCCTAGTAGCCAACTGGCAACAAAGACTTTGGATTCCTCAAAAGACTCAAGTCAGGAAACCCAAAGAACCAAAACCAAGTAATAAGAACTAAAAAAACTCTCAAACAAATACAAAGCACCCAACACAACAGGAGTACGGGGTGCAACACTGCACCTGCCCACCCACTTCACAAAAACAGGTTCCGAGAGGGAAGGGAGGTCAGAATACAGCAAGACTCCATTAAGAGAAATACAATTACTAAGGTAATTCTTTCTTCAAACAACATGAAGTCTCGCTGTATTCTGACAATTTGCAGACTACCAAGTAGTACCTCCAAGGAGGAGGGAATGAACCTACTTTGGGAATAGGCTCTGAAGTACTGCTGTGCCAAACCTAGCATCACTCCTACCCTGGATATCCAGAGAGTAATGCTTGGTGAATGTATGAACTGTTTTCCAGGTGGCTGCTTGACAGATTTCTAACAAGGGGATATCCCTAGCTGCAGCCAGAGATGCAGCTGTACCTCTAGTGGAATGAGCCCTCGGGCCTGAGGGTGCAGTTTTTCATAGCAGAACTGAATACAGGACACAATCCACCTGGCAATGGTTCTCTTGGTGGCAGGTTTTCCCTTACCTACTTCCCCATAAGTGAGGAACAACTGGAGGAAGTCAAACCTGTGACCCTTTGTACGTTCTATGTAGTAACTAAGGGCCTTTTTAACATCTAAACTGTGTAGCCTCCGTTCCCGAGGAGGTGTGATTAGTGAAGGAACACAGGAAGAGAGACTGGATTAAGTGGAAATCAGAAACCACTTTAGGTAGGAACCTTCTATTGGTTCTAAGGACCACCTTATCTCTATGGAAAGAGATCAATCAAATCTTTATTTATCCAGGCGAACATCGTTGAGCAAAGCTCATTTGCAAGATGGACCTGGTAAGGTCAAGGTTCAATTTACATAAAATATAACATACAGAGTATACACACTTTGAGAAGACAGCACATTGATACAATACATCAATTCCGTGTCACAGTACATTGATATGCTACTAAACAAGAATATAATACATATATAAATGATTCATGAAGTAGCCAGCTTGCTAAGTAAGTAATGGGAGACACTTTAAAGCTAGTACTTTTTGATGAAGGGTTAAAAGTGTCAGAGATTTACTTAGATAATTTTAAACTCAGGTGATGAGCTGTATGGACAGCTGGAGGATACATCTACGAGGAGTGATTTGTAAATGGTAAGTACCGGAGGGGACAGTGACTAAGGGGATGGATAGGGTGAATACTGGGTGCTGTGGTCAGGGGTAGGGAAAAGGGTGGTGAGGTGGGGAGGGAATGGAAAAAAGTTAATGCTATAGAGGGATCAATAGTGGGTCTAGAGGGAAGGAAGGAGGCCAGGCTGGTGAAGTATAATGCTGAGAGTGTAAAGGAGATTATGTACAATAATGAATAAGGAGTATGAATTGTGGTGATAGTTTATGAATTGTAAGGTAACTGCTCACAGGGTGCTGAGGAGCTACCTTATAATGGTCGACCAGCTAAGGAGAAAGATGGAATAATAATCTAATGTTGGCGGAAGCAGTTACATTTTTCTTTGAATATCCTGTTGTATAGATATTTGAAGGCTGTAACAGATATAAGCTTGTTCACTTTCAGTGTCTTCTGCATTGTGTTCCATAAAGTAGATAACACATAGCCAACGGCGTATCTGCCATGTAGAGAGTGGAATTTAGGCACTTTGAGCATAATGAAGTTCAGACTTCTTAATGCATAATTACTTGATGTGGCTTGTAAGCAGTCAGATATATTTTGGAAGCCGCTGTGATATTGCTCTGCATGTCCATAGTATTGCATTCCTGTCTCTTCTAAATTGAAGCGAGGTCCATCCAACTGCAGAATATAGCAAGCAGTGATGAGTGCTGTAGGGTAGGTCTGTGATAAACCTCAAAGCTCTGTGGTATAGTGTGTCTAGTTTGTTCAAACATACAATGGGGCAGCAACTATATAAGAAGTCAGTGTAGTCTAGTACTGAGAGGAATGTGGCCTGGACCATCTCCTTTTTTGAATCACTTGTAAGGAAGTGCTTAATTCTATAGTAAAGTCCAAGTCTTTGTCTAAGCTTTTTTAGCAATTCTTCCAGATCTTCTAGGTAGTCTAGTCTGCTATCTAGCCATACCCCCAGGTATTTGAATTTTGTGACATATTCGAGATTTTCACCAAGGGCAGTGGACAATTTAGGGAGATCGATTGGGATAGAGTATCCTGCCTGTACTTGTGGGGAGACAAACATTGCCTTAGTTTTTCTTGCATTTAATAGTAATTTTTTTTCCCCCAGCAGCTGGTGTTGCAGAAGGTCGAATTCTGCTTCTAGGTCTTTGCAGGCTGTTACAGGAGAAGGGTGACTGACATACAGTACTGTATCATCAGCAAACAGGTGTACAGTGGCTTTGGTAAGATTTATGTCAATGCTATTGATATATATGGCAAAGAGGATAGGGCCATGGATAGATCCTTGTGGTACGCCTCTTTGGAGTGGTTTGAGTGGGGATATATCTCCTTCGGCCTTTACCTGCTGGGTTCTTGCCAAAAGATAATTGTTAAACCATCTAACGGAGTTGGCGTCAAGTCCAATTGACCGCAGTGAGGAGAGGAGCAGGTCGTGGTCAACTGTATCAAAGGCCTTACTTAGGTCTAAGAAGACAGCACAGACAATTTTTTTTTATCCAATTCAAGTTGCCAGTCATTGGTTACTTTTGCAAGAGCTGTAATGGTACTGTGTTTTGCTCTGAATCCAGACTGTGCTGGGTTTAGTAGATTATTATCTTCTAGGTATTATCTTAGTTGGGTGCTCACAATTTTTTCAAGTAATTTGGACAGCACAGGGAGAATGGAAATTGGTCTGTAGTTATTGAGGTCTGTGGGATCCCCGGCTTTCAGTAGTGGGATAACTTGAGCGGTTTTCCAGATTGATGGGATAGCTCCTGACTGTAGTGAGAGGTTAAACAGGTGTGTTACTGGTACTGCTAATACATGTATGGCAATGTTTAAGAAGTAGGGGTCAAGGGAGTCAGCACCTGCACTTTTTTTTTTTTATATATACAATTGTGAAATGAGCTCTTCAACTTGCTTCAGCGTGGCTGGTGTGAAGGAGAAAGTAGAGTCAGTCACCCTTGCGTCAGTGTTCTTTATCCCTAGATGTGATCTCAACTGGTTGGCTGGAGAGGAGTCAAATGCTAGCCCAGCAGTTGTAAAGTGATTATTGAAGGCTTCCAGGACTTCTATCAATGATGGTTCTGTTTCCACTATGTAATTTTGCTGGGAGTGAGTTACTTGGGACATGGCCAGTTATATCTTTTATAGTGTTCCAAAACTTGGCAGAGATAAAGTTAGGCTCCAATGACAGAGCTTGCAATTCACCGATGTGTCTGGCAGAGGTAACAGCAACCAAAAACACAGTTTTCCAAGTCAGGTACTTGAGCTCTGCTGAGGACACAGGCTCAAAGTGGGGTTGCATAAGCTGAGCAATGCAAATATTAAAATGCCAGGCAGGAGCAGGATCCCTAAAAGGGGGATTGGTATGAAGCAATCCTTTGAAAAATGTACAGAATACAGGGTAAGATGACAGAGAGGAAGACTTCACCACTGACAGGAAAGCAGAAACAGTTGACAAATGAACTTTGAGAGTAGCTGGTTTGAGGCCTAAGCCATTAAGGTGAACCATATAATCCAGGACTGTAGAAAACTCAGCAGTGTCTGGGGATATATGCTTCTTGGAACACCAAATGCTGAACCTTTTCCATTTGGAGTTGTAAGTTTTTCTGGTGGCAGGCTTTCGAGAAGCTTTGAGAATATCCAGCACCCCTTGGAACAGATTCAAGTCTGCATACTCTAACTCTTCAAGAGCCATGCCTTGAGATTGTGTGACCAAAGATTGATGTACCAAATCCTCCCCTGAGAGAAGGTTAACAGGTTGTAATTCCTGGGAAGAGACAGGGGAAGATGGACTGCTAGGGACAGCAACAGGGGGTATGAAGGCTGCCTGGCCCAGTTTGGAGCAATCAGAAATCACTTTGCAATGTTGTGACCTTAACTTGACTAGAACCTTGAACAGTACTCCCAGTTCAAAATCAGAGCATCCAGAGGGACTGAGCCCAAGACTGGGGGTCTGCAACAAAAGAGAGGAAGTTGGTGATTGTCTGGGGGCTGCAAAGAGATCTCTGGAGTGCCACACCTTGAGAAAATCACCTTCAATACCAAAGGATCCAGAGACCATTCGTGATGGCCCTGGGAAATCCTGCTCAATGCATCTGCTAGCACACTGTCCTTTCCTGGGAGGCAGACTGCTACCAGAGAGTTCTGTAGGGAATAAGCCAGGTGCCATATTTTCATGGCCTCCATGTACAAGGCCGTGGACAGAGTGCCTCCCTGCTTGTTGATGTACCATATGGTGGTAGTGTTGTCCGTCCTGACCTGAACCACCTTGTTCTGTACTGACAGAGAAAGCTTGTAGGGCAAGAAGTATTGCTCTAAGCTCCGGAAAGTTGATGTGAAGAAGGGATTCCTGAGGGGACTACAGTCCCTGGGCAGTGAGAGCCCCAGATGGGCTCCCCACCCCAAGAGGGAAGCGTCTGTGGTAAGAACCACAGAGAGAGTCTGAGAGACAAATGGAACACCCTGCCTCAGATTGTCCAGGTCCTGCCACCACTGAAGGGCCTGAATTAAGGTCTGAGTAACAGGAACTAGCTTGGTAAGAGGATCTTTCCTTTGGGACCAAAAGGTTCTCAGATGGAACTTAATGTCCCTCATCTGAAACATGGCCTCTTGGACCACTGCTGTGAAAGCTGCCATGTGGCCCAGAAGCTGCAGAAAATGCCTTGCTGGTCGAGAAATCAGAGGGAGAAAGGAAGAGGCCAGCTGAGAGATGGCTTTTGCCCTTTACAAAGGAAGGAAAGCTCTTGCCTTGAGGGTGTCCAGCTCTGCTCCTATAAAAATGATGAGCTGTACTGGTTTGAGAACTGACTTGGGAAGCCAGAGAAGGCGAGGGGGACAGCAAGGTCAGCACCCAGGTTGGGGACTGACCAAACGAGCAGACACGAAAGACTGTTAGGCCTATTCTGCTGGCATTTTAGTATGTTAGTATGAAGTGAGAACTTTCTGGGTAACCTGCAGATCTGACTTGACTTGGTCTGAAGACTGGCCCACCAGAAGCCAATCATCCAGATATGGAAAAACATAGATTCTTCTCCTTTTTATAAAGGCCACCACTACTGCTAGGCACTTTGTAAACACCCTTAGAGCTGAAGTTAGACTGAAGGGCACTGCTCTGAACCGATAATGATCTGAGGGCAATTCGAACCCGAGGTACTTTCTTCGGGAGCACCTGATGGGAATGTGAAAATAGACATCCTTGAGGTCCAGGGAGGCTAACCAGTCTCCAGGCCTCAGAGAGGGAAGAACTGCTCCCAGAGTCACCATCTTGAATTTTGGCTTTACTAGGTGCTTGTTTAGGTATCTTAGATCTAGGATGGGTTGCCACTCACCTGTCTTTTTCAGTACCTGGAGTATAGACCTTTGCCCCTGTATGGAGTAGGAACTCTTTCTATGGCCTTTAAAGCCAGTAGAGACAAAACCTCTGCCTCTAGAGCAAGGGTTTCTAAAGTATTCACTGGTGGAAAGGATCTGGGTCTCAATTTCGGAAAACTTTTGAAACTGAGAACCAGCCCCAGACTTACAACCTCACGGACCCACTTGTCTGAGGTAGCAGACATCCAGTCCTGGACAAAGTAGGCCAGCCTGCCTCCTATGGGAATGGGGGAGTCGACCCGGGCTGACACATCAGGGTGTCTGCTTGGCAGGAGCCTTAGGCTGAGGGGTGGATGCAGCCCTGCTTATCCCCCTTCTGCCTCTCCCTCTGAAGAACCCCCTCTGAGAAAAGGAAGAGGCGGCCTGTGCCTGGTAGAAAGGCCTGTGAAAAGGCCTGCCTCTACTCCTAGCTTGCTGCCTCTGAGAAGTTGCCTTCCTCTCCTTGGCCTGGGCACTCATATAAGTGGTCCTGTACTCATCCATTTTCTTCATGTAATTCTCTGTCTGCTCCCCAAACAGAGAATTACCCACTACAGGGAAATCCATGGCCTTAGCCTGGGTGTCCTGCAAAAGGCTAGTACATCTGAGCCAGGCCATTCTCCAAAGAGCCACAGATGTAGCCATGACTCTTGACATCACTGGAGTCCACAGCAGCATGAAATTGCACCTTTGATGCCTCAATCCCATCAGCAGCCACCCCTCCAGCTCCTTAGCTAGCTGGGGGGAGGCCTGTTTAGCCAGTGCCAGTACAGTGTCCCACCTGGACTTCTAGTACCTGGCTGCATAGGCCATATAATTAGCCTGCCCGAGTCCCAAAGATGATGCCCAGTACTGTTTCTTTGCCATGGCATCTATCTTCCTGGAATCTTTGTCTGGGGGGGTGTGAAGCCAAGGGGATGTTTACCTCATCACAGGCAGCAGCCTGCACTATCCCAACATGGCTGCATTGTTGGTAAAGAAATTCTGTATCCAAGCCTGACAAGGTGTGCCTCTTGTCCATTCTCTTGTCAACAGAGGTACAGAGTTGGGAGACCTAAGAATTTTTTGTGTCTGTTTCCCAAATGACCTATGAAGGGGAATAGACAGTCTCAGACTCTGGGATGTCCATCATCTTTATGAAGTCAGGCTTCTCTTGATCCTCTACAGCCTCCTCAATAGGAAGCTGGAGGGTTTGAGCCACTTTTCTGTAAAACAGAAAGTGGGAGGGACTCAGAAAGCCTAGGAGGGGAAACACCAGAAGGTCTGTCTGGGGAGATGTCCGGTTCCACAGGCACATCCAGACTTTCACCGTCGAAATCATCCTCTTCAAAATCCCCCTCCTTATCAAACTCCGGTTTGTAAAATTCTTCAGGGGAATAACCCTGAACTGGGGGAACTGACCGGACCGAACCTCTGCCAGAAGGCGCCAGATCAGTCAGAACTGGACGAAGCGATTCCACAATCCGAATCGCTCTGGCTATTTCTTCGGCGGTCTGAACATGCAGCTCTGGATCCAAACCGGCCGATTTATCCTTTCGTTTTCTTTTTGTAGGAACCGATCCCTCAGGATTGGCTCTCCTCTTGCCCGAAGAAGTATCGCCCTGGTCAGAAGGCACTCCTTCTGGTTCGGTAAGAACCGAACCAGGCTGGCCTTCCAGGTCAGCGGATTTCTTGGCCTCCTTGTCCCAAAGTCTACCTAACCTTTTCTCCAAGGTAGACTTAGGGAAATTCTTACAAATTTGGCAGTCTGAATCGAGGTGGTCAAACCCCAGACAGTAAACACAGGTGGTGTGGGGATCAGCCTTAGCAAAGACCTCCCCACACACACTGCAGTGTTGAAACCCAGTGGGCACGTTTTTTTCTTGGGTTTCTCAGACATGGCCAACCTAACCATCCTACCCTTTATATGGCAACCACCAGGCAAAACTCCCCTATCGGTTTCACACAGTGTCACGAGTGATGGAAAAAAAAAAAAAAAAGGCAATTTTTTTTTTTTTTTTTTTTAAACTGATACGGACCGGTAACCACTCACTTTTTTCCTTTTCAAGATCTTACTACAAGATCGGTTCAGCCGAACCAATCGGAAAAATTTTCACAATTTCCACACAACAGCTACTAATCCGAGTACTTATGGTACCACAAACAGAGTCTCTAACCGAAAAACAGAACGAAAAATCAGACTAAAACCGAAACTTTAACCACAAAGAGAAATCTCTGGAGCAACTGTTCAGTGAGGCGGAGTAAAGAATCTGACGGTTTGGGTTTAAAAGGACACAGAATTTTCAGCCGAGCTCAAGCCAAACATCCTATGCCTGGCATAGAATTTAACCCTTCGCTCTCCAGGGCAGTTCAAGAGCTGGAGCTAACTGCAAATTGTCAGAACACAGCAAGACTTCATGTTGTTTGAAAGAGACTCATCTCACTCCTGATACCCTTCCTTATGTCAGAAACATAGGCATTGAACAGGAAGGGCCCAAAGACTGATCCCTGAGGGATCCCACTAATGATCCTCCTTGGGGATGAGACTATCCTGCCAACCACGACCCTCTGGGTCCAGTCCTGGAGCCAACTGCCTATACATCTGATCATCTGGTTCCCCACCGCCATTTCTCCCAGATTATTCAACAGGCCCCCGTGAGGAACAGAGTCAAATGCCTTGCTGAAGTCAAGAAAGAGGACGTCCACCGGTCTATCAAGGTCCAAGGCACTTGTCACCCAGTCACAGAACTCCACAAGGTTTGTCTGATATGATTTCCCTGGGACGAATCCATGCTTTCTATCATCCAGGTACCCCAACTTTTACAGGTCCCCCCCCTCAGCCTCTCCTTGACAACGCCCTCCATCACCTTGCCCACCACCGATGTCAGGCTGACGGGCCTGTAGATCCCTGCCACCTCCCTTGATCCCCCCTTGTAGATAGGCACTATATGCGCCACCTTCCAGTCCTGGGGCACCCACCCTTTCTCAGAGAGATGCTGAAGGGTTTCGCCAGGACATCAGCCAGTTTCTACAGAACTTTGGGATGTAATTTATCTGGCGCTGGTGCTTTCTCCAACTTAAGGGACCTGAGGGCTTCCCTCACACACTCTGCAGTGATTTCCACCTCCGCTACCTCGTCCCCCTGCTTTGCCGTCCCTCCCTAGACCAGACGATCAGTAAAGGTCCCCCCCTCCTCAGTTTCACCGTCTCCTCCCATGTATGATGCAGCGCCCCAAAAAAACAAAACAGCATAGGAAGCTTACTGTAGCGATACTGAGTGCCATCACACTTATGTGCTCCCTGCCCAGATGCTCTTCACAAAAGGGTCAGGACAGTGAAGACACAGATGGATTTCAGCCGCTAAACGGATGATTTTGCCGGAGGCTAATGATCCTTCTGAGCCACATACTGTACAAGAAAAGGTAAGCTCAACTCCCAACATATGGTTTTGGGGGAGAGACTGCACGCCAAGAGGGTAGGGTTACATTACAGAAAGAGGGTATAGTGTGGACTTACAGGTCACAAGAAAAAATATATCAGGCTTTACTAATGATCTGACTTTTCTATCATTTGTAGGGACTGGTCCAGGCTGGCGGTACAGCGTGAACCAGTCACCAAAAATGATAGGCCAGGTTGGAGGAGTGTGGCATCATTTTGTGAACTTGCTTCAAAATGGTTGTGGAGTCCAGAGCGCATGTTACAGTGGCGTGAAAAAGTATTTGCCCCGTTCCTGATTTTCTCTATTATTGCATATTTGTCACACTAGATGTTTTCAGGTCTTTAGACAAAATGTAATATTAGATAAAGGGAACCGGAGTGAACATTTTTTTTTTTTTACACTTATTTCATTTATTTAATGAAAAAAGTTAACCAACACCAACTGGCACTGTGTGATAAAGTAACTGCCCCCTAGTTAAATCAACCCAATTAAAGGGATAATTAGAGTCATCTGATTGAACACAGCCAGCCCTGCTCAATATAAACCTCACTTATTTTGACCCGTACCAGAGTCACGTTGCCAGCACAAAGATTCAACAAGAAAAAATTACTCACCTTAGTAATGTTTCTTCTTGTGGAGTCTTGCTATATTATGACAATTGCAGTTTGTCCCACCATTAGAACTGCTCCGGAGGTGAAAGAGTTAACTACCATTCTAAGAATGGAGTTTAGAGCGCAAGCTCGGTTAGAGAAGCTCTGTCTGGATAATTTCAAACCGAAACTGTCAGATCTTTACGAGCAAAAACTCACTAAGGTTCTGTGTGGAAGCTGTAACCTAAACTAGCCAATTGGCTACCTAAATATTAACACATATTCCTGGTCCCAACACAGACTCAAGTCAGGGAACCAGAAAATAATAAAATAAGGTAGAATAAAACACCACACCCCAAAATCCCAAAAGGGGTGAAAAACATATAATGGGCATAACCGGTGCCCACACTGGACTGCCCACCCCATACCCAAGTAGAAGTTCTGAGAGGGGCAGGCTGGGGGGGAGGTCATAATATAGCAAGACTCCATTAGAAGAAACAACATTACTAAGGTGAGTAATTTTTTCTTCAAACAACATGAAGTCTTGCTATATTATGACAATTGCAGAATACACAGCAGTACCTCCATGGAGGAGGGACAGAACCTACTTAGGGAATAGGCTCTGGAGCACGGCTGTGCCAAATCTAGCATCCCTCCTGGCCTAGATATCCAAGGAGTAATGCTTGGTGAAAGTGTGTACCGTTTTCCAGGTAGCTGCTTGACATATCTCTAAAATAGGGATGTCTCTGGCAGCAGCTATAGACGCAGCTGTACCTCTGGTAGAGTAGGCCTGAAGGGGGAACCTTTCCCAGTTTTTGATAACAAGATTGGATACAAGAGACAATCCACCTGCCAATGGATCTCTTAGTGGCAGGTTTACCTTTTCCAACCTCACCGAAAGTGAGAAAAAGTTGGAGGGATTCGAACCTATGACCCTTGGTACGCTCTATATAGTAACTAAGGGCCCTCTTAACATCTAAACTGTGCAACCTCCTCTCACCAGAGGAGGAATGGTCAGTGAAGAACACTGGAAGGGAGATAGATTGGTTAAGATGGAAGTCTGAAACCACCTTAGGCAAAAACTTCCTATCAGTCCTAAGGACTACTTTATCCCTGTGAAAGGAAATAAAGTCAGTCTCCACTGACAAGGCTTGTAACTCACTTATGCGCCTGGCAGAAGTGATGGCTACTAGAAAAACAGTTTTCCAAGTCAAATACTTGAGCTCTGCAGAAGACAGAGGTTCAAAGGGGGTTGCATCAACTGGAGCAATGCAAACATTAAGATCCCAGGCAGGGGCCGGGTCCCTGAAAGGTGGATTAGTATGAAGTAATCCCTTGAAAAACTTGGAAAAAACAGGGTGAGTGGAAAGAGAAGAGGGCTTTCCTGCTGAAATAAAAGCAGACACAGCTGCCAAATGCACTTTCAGGGTAGCTGGTCTCAGGCCCAAAGAATTAAGATGGACCATATAGTCCAAGACAATGGGCAAATCAGCAGATTCCGGGGAAATATGCTTCCCCGAGCACCAGATGGAAAACCTTTTCCATTTAGAATTATAAGTGGCCCTAGTGGAAGGCTTCCTAGAAGCCTTCAGGATGTCGAGAACACCTTGAGAAAGGTGTAGGTCAGCAAACTCTAACTCCTCAAGAGCCAGGCCTTGAGGTTGAGGGATTTGAGATTTGGATACCAAACCTCCCTGGGCACAAGATAATCAGATTGGCCTCCTGGGGAGGCATAGGGGAGATGGACTGCTAAGGACAGAAGGAGTGGGTACCAGGGCTGCTGGCCTCAATCTGGAGCAATCAGAATCATCCTGCAAGGCTGGGATCTGATTTTGACTAGCACCTTGAATAGGAGAGGAAGGGAGGAAAAGCATATAGAAACTTCCCTTCCCAATCTAGGAGAAAGGCATCCAGAGGGACTGAGCCCATCACTGGGGGCCTGCAACAAAACAGTGGAAGTTGGTGATTGTCTGGGGCTGCGAAAAGGTCTATCTGAGGGTGCCCCATCTGGCAAAAACTATCCCAGTACTTGGGGATCCAGTGACCATTCGTGATGGCCCTGGGAAATCCTGCTGAGAGCATCTGCCAGGACATTGTCCTTTCCTGGGAGGTGAACTGCTATGAGGAAGTGTTCAGGGAATAAGCCAGAGCACAACTTCATTGCTTCGGTGCACAAGGCCGAAGACCGAGTGCCCCCTTGTTTGTTGATGTATCACATTGTGGTGGTGTTGTCTGTTCTGACTTGTACCACTTTGTTCTGAACAGATGCAGAAAACACTTGAAGTGCTAGAAAGACAGCTCTGAGTTACAGCAAATTGATGTGGAGCAGAGATTCCTGAGGGGACCACACTCCCTGAGTGGAGAGGTCGCCCATGTGAGCTACCCATCCCAGAAGGGATGCATCCGTAGTGAGGGTCAAGGAATGAGATACAGGGATGAAGGGAACCCCCAGTCTTAAATTGCTCTGATCCTGCCACCACTGAAGGGCCTGGATCAGGGTTCAAGTCACTGGGATCAACTTGGAGAGGGGATCTTTTCTGAGACCAAAAGGCTCTCAAGTGAAACTGAATGTCCCTCATCTGAAATCTTGCTCCTTGCACTACAGCTGTGGAAGCAGTCATGAGTCCTAGGAGCTGTAAGAAGTGCCTTGCTGGTCGAGAGACCTGCAGAGTGAAGGAGGAGGCCAGGGCCACCAGGTTCCTTACCCTCTCTAAGGGTAGGAAGGCTCTGGCCTGCTTTGTGTCCAATTCTGCACCTATGAAGGTGAGTACTTGAACAGGTTCCAGAACTGACTTTGGAAGATTGAGCAAGAAGCCCAGAGAGGCGAGCAGCTGCTGGGTAACTTGCAGGTGTGATCTGACCTGTTCTGGAGACCAGCCTACAATGAGCCAGTCGTCTAGATAAGGAAAGACAGCAATCCTTTGCCTTCTTAAATGAGCAACTACTACTGCCAGACATTTTGTGAATACCCTTGGGGCAGAGGTGAGGCCGAAGGGCATTGCTCTGAACTGATAATGACCTGAGGGCAGTTCGAATCTGAGGTACTTTCGGTGGGAGCTTCTGATTAGAACATGGAAATAGGCACCCTTGAGGTCCAGGGAAGCTAGCCAGTCCCCTGGCCTTAGAGAAGGTAAAATCATTGCCAGAGTCACCATTTTGAACTTTGGTTTCAATAGGTGCTTGTTCAGATATCTTAGGTCTAAAATGGGCCGCCATTCTCCTGTCTTTTTTGGGGTAAGGAAGTATCTGGAGTACAGACCCTTGCCCTGGTGTAGGGGGAAAACCATTTCTACAGCTCTGAGAGCTAGGAGGGTTGAGACTTCTGTTTCTAAGGTAAAGGTCTCCAGAGGGTTTGTAGGTGGAAAAAAAATCTGGCTCTCATCTTTGGAAATGTTTTGAAACTGAGAACCAGACCCTGGCTTACTACTTCCAGGACCCATTTGTCTGATGTTAGAGACTCCCTGTCCTGGACGAAGTAAGCCAGCCTGCCCCCTACAGGTAGTGGAGAACCGGCCCTGGGCACCCCATCAGGGTGCCTGTTTGGCAGGGGCTTTGGGTTGAGGGGTGGGAGCAGACCTACTTGCACCCCGTCTGCCTCTGCCTCTGAAGAACCCCCTTTGAGCATAAGCTGAAGAGGAGGCCTGGGTTTGGTAAAAAGACCTGTGAAAGGGCCTACCTCTACCCCTGGGGGTCTGCTTCTGAGGAGCGGCTTGCCCACTCCTATAAGTTGTTCTGTATTCATCTATCTTCTTCATGTAATTCTCTGTCTGCTCCCCAAACAGAGAATTCCCCACCACAGGAAAATCCATAGCCTTAGTCTGGGTATCCTGTGACAAATCAGTACACCTGAGCCAAGCTAACCTACGAAAGGCCACAGATGTAGCCATGACTCTAGAGGATACATCATTAGAATCCACAGCAGCATGGAATTGCACCTTGGAAGCTTCAATACCATCAGTAGCCACCTGCTCCAGCTCCTTGGCAAGCTGGCCAGGGGCCTGTTTAGCCAAAGCCATGACAGTGTCCCATCTAGATTTTTGGTACCTTGCCACATAAGCCATGTAATTTGCTTGTCTGAGTCCCAAGGACGCTGCCATGTATTGTTTTTTAGCCATGGCATCAATCTTCCTGGAGTCCTTGTCAGGAGGATGTGAAGCCAGGGGAATGTTAGCTTTATCACAGGCTGCAGCCTGAACTACCCCAACATGACTGCATTGCTATGAAAGAAAGTCTGTATCAGGACCTGACAAAGTGTACCTCCTGTCCATCTTTTTGTCAACAGGAGGCACAGAATTAGGGGCTTTTAGAATTTTTATTGTTTGCTTCCTAAAAGACTTATGTAAGGGATAGATAATCTCCTAGACTCTGGGATATCCATCATTTCCACAAAATCAGGTTCCCCTTGCTCATCCACAGCTTCCTCTAATGGGAGCTGGAGGGTTTCAGCAACCTTTTTATAAAACAGAAAATGAGAAGGGGACTTAGAAAGCATGGGGAGATTCTAAAGGTCTGTCTGGGAGATGTCGGTTCAATGGCACATCCAGACTCTCAAAGTCACATTCACACTGTTCATAATCCTCCTCCCCTCCTCTGGTTCATAAAAATCTCCAATATCATATTCTTGAACCGGTGGAACCGGCCGAACCGACCTTTTACTAGACAGTGGCATTTCGGACGGAACCGGAGAAAGTGACTGTACAATTTGTATAGCTTTTGCTATTTCTGCAGCAGTTGGAGAAGAATTTTGAACTCCATACCTGCTGATTTTTGAGTTTTCTTTGCTGGAACTGGCTCCTCAGAGCCAGCTTCGTTGCCGAGGAAGTCTAGCCTGGTCGAGGCACTCCCTCCCGGTTCGGTTGGCACGAACCGGACTGTCATCAGGTCAGCGGACTTTTGGCCTCTCATTCCCTGAGCCTGACCACTCTCTTATCCAGGGTGGCTGCAGGGAAATTTTTACAAATCTGGCAGTCTGAATTGAGGCGGTCAAACCCCAGACAATAAACACATGTAGTGTGTGGGTCAGCCTTGGCAAAGGCTTCCCCACAGACACTACAGTGTTGAAACCCAGTGGGCCCGGATTTTCTTTTGGGTTTCTCAGACATGATGCCAGCCTAACCAAGAAACTTGCCCTTTTAACGGCAGTGCCAGGCAAGACACCCTTATCGGTTCCCAACCGTGTCACGGGTCGTGGAAAACCGTAATGAAATCCGTTTTTTTTAGAACCGATAAGAACCGGGAACCGCACTCTAAAAGCTTTAAAATGCTTATACTTTAAAGTTTTAACCAACCTGATCGGTTCGAACCGAACCGATAAACATTTTCAAGTTCCACACAGAAATAAAAACCTGTCTATACTTACAATACCACAGACAGAGCTTGAACCGATCGGTTTCTGGTTAAAATAATAATACTCGCGGTTGAATTTAACCGAGAAAATACTGTTTAAACCGAGAAATGAACCGAGCAGTAGGAGAAATCTCCGGAGCGACTGTTCAGTGAGGCGGAGTAAAGAATCTGACAGTTTTGGTTTGGAATTATCCAGACAGAGCTTCTCTAACCGAGCTCGCGCTCTAAACTCCATTCTTAGAATGGTAGTTAACTCTTTCACCTCCGGAGCAGTTCTAATGGTGGGACAAACTGCAATTGTCCTAATATAGCAAGACTTCATGTTGTTTGAAGCACATTATGCCACGATCAAAGGAAGTTCCTGAAAAGATCAGAAAAAAAGTTGTTGCTATCTATCAGTCTGGAAAGGGTTACAAAGCTATTTCTAAGGCTCTGGGACTCCATCGAACTACAGTAAGAGCCATAATCTCCAAATGGAGAACACTTGGAACAGTAGTGATTCTTCCCAGGAGTGGGCGGCCTGCTAAAATTACTCCAAGGGCGCAGCATAAAATCATCCAGGATGTCTCAAAGGATTCTAAAACCACATCCAAAGAACTGCAGGCTTCTCTTGCCTCAGCTAAGGTCAGTATTCATGACTCCACAATCAGAAAGACTGGGCAAAAATGGGCTTCATGGGAGAGTAGCAAGGCGGAAACCACTGCTAACCAAGAAGAACATAAATGCTAGTCTCTCATTTGCCAAGAAGCAACTGGATGATCCAGAAGCCTTTTGGGAAAATGTTCTATGGACAGATGAGTCCAAAGTGGAATCTTTTGGACGACATGGATCCCATTATGTCTGGTGTAAAGCAAACACAGCATTCCACAGTAAGAACATCATACCAACAGTCAAACATGGTGGTGGTAGTGTGATGGTGTGGGGATGCTGTGCTGCCTCAGGACCTGGACGACTTGCCATAATTGAAGGAACCATGAATTCTGCTCTGTACCAGAAAATTCTTAAGGAGAATGTCCGGTCATCCGTCAGTCAGCTGAAGCATAGTTGGGTCATGCAGCAAGACAATGATCCAAAACACAAAGGCAACTCCACATCAGAATGGCTGAAAAGAAGTAAAATTAAAGTTTTGGAGTGGCCTAGTCAAAGTCCAGACCTAAACCCAACAGAGATGCTGTGGCAGGACCTGAAACTAGCAGTTCATGCTCGAAAACCTACCAATGTTACTGAATTAAAGCAGTTCTGTGAGGAAAGTGGGCTAAAATTCCTCCACAGCGATGTGAAAGACTGATATTGAATTATAGGAAGCGTTTGGTTGCAGTCATTGCAGCTAAAGGTGGTGTAACCAGTTAAGTGTAAAGGGGCAATTACTTTTTCACACAGTGCCAGTTGGTGTTGGCTAACTGTTTTCATTAAATAAATGAAATAAGTAAAAAAAAAAAAAAGTGTTATTTGTTCACTCAGGTTCCCTTTAATATTACATTTTGTCTAAAGACCTGAAAACATCCGGTGTGACAAATATGCAATAACAGAGAAAATCAGGAAGGGGGCAAATACTTTTTCACGCCACTGTATATCAGTCTAAAATAGGGAGTCAGTGACGTGAGCATTTCACTACTTAGCACGCACTGACTCCAGATTAAAAAAAAAAAGGCAGTCAAACCAATAGTGTATCAACATTTAATAACACGTCGATATGAATTTTAAACATCTACAATAATTAAAAAAATAAAACATACCGAGGCCATTTTTTTATTTAGCAGTTTGCAAATGGCATTTAATCATTTCCTATCTCCTTTAAGGTGTCCCCAACAAATTATTCTGGACAACAGCACAGCACCACAACTATCCATGATAGCTGACCTGGCAAAGGATGAATAATTTTTAGCCCCTCACCTCAGGAATGAAATAAAGCAAAAAATCAAGACATTAATGTTTTGATTTGTCCTAAATTGTAACTAAATTACCGAAATGTTTAACTAATACTGCTGCTTTAAAGAACTGGTGTATCAAAACTACCCTAGACAAACTATTATCACCGGCTGTAAATCTGTGATCTGTTTGTGGCTGCATATGCATTCTGGCAATAAATCAGTCCTGTAGTCCCCCCCCCCACTTGACTTATAATAGGGGGATTGCTCATGCTGCCCAACACCATTTAATCGTTGTGCTCCAACTGTGGCTCTGCGGGAGAACGATGCCAATCTGCTGCACCTCCTCCTAGCTGGAACTAATACTGATACAGCTCAAGCTATAAAAAGATCAGAATTATTTATTTAGCTTTTGTTGACCAGGTAGGTAAACTAGACAAGTTATATGCCTATTTTCAGGAATGACCCAGGAGAGTACAACAAGGATACAGGTACAAGCAGAGTACATAACAATGAGTAGAGCTAAGTACACTTAATCAAGAGAAACAGGCTAACATGGATAGTCTACTGTAAGTAGTAATAGATAATATACATGTATACAACAAATAGTCTAGATCATTCAAAGGCAGGGACAGTAAACAGTGTTCGCGAGAACATTGGCAGAAACAGATTAGATCTTCCTGGACAGTCTCCATCACTCATTCACACTAGTGGGATAGCGCCGGAGCCTAAAGTTTCTGAAGGGTCAGCACCGAGAGGGGACCACGCATGTGTGGCACCACGAGAATAGCTCGCGCCTGTGTAGGCTATCTCTGCGTCGACCCTCCAACCGCCTTAGTTCCTTTCGTCACGAGTGCGCTTGGATGTCGACGTCGCTCGTCTGCCGGAGTCAAAGTTTTTGTCTATACGACAGCAGCTTTTAATATTTTAAGTAGTAATTTTCTTATTTTATGAACAAGAAGATTAAGAAGAAGAAATTCTTTCCTACCATCAATGGAGTCATCCTTAGACGGTAGCGGTGACAGTATGAGAACTTTGAAAGTTTTTATGGCAGAGGAGCCGTGTCCGGTCCGCCGACCTTAATTAAAAGGGGGGAGGGGAGTCTGACTACAGACATTCCTGTGCTTGGGGAGGGGGAGGACAGTCCTCCGAAGCACAAATCTAGCAGTTCTGGGGATCCGGTTCCGCCTAACCTCGAGCTCCTCTTCCTCGTTGAGGGAAGAAGAATCTGTGCCGCTCGAGGTTGTCCGCTGGTATGTCTGCACGGGGAGTGTTCGTCGGGAGGGGCGATGGGTCTGAACACACTTTCGTGGGTTCCTCTTGGCCCCGCTCCTAATGGCTGCATTCTCGACTCAGAGCTCCATCTCTGTCCTCGTTGGAGCTCCGGTGGGCAGTTTCACCTCTGGGCCACTCCTATGGAGCAGGGGGTTTGACTTTCCAGTTTTTCCTGGCTCTGTTCTTGATTTCGGGACCTCCAGGCCTCGGAGCAGTTGGACCAGAGCCATGTCGATTGTATCATAAATGGCGAGGTGCCCTCTTTGTGTCTTTGCCATCGTGTTGACCCCTCGTGCCTACCCCCCTCTCCCCTTTTCCATGCAGGGGCCGGCACGGGCACCACCTTTTTCCTTCTCTCCTTCTCAGGATTTCCACTGACATTTTTCTTCGGTGCCATGGCTCAGTGTCTTGGTCGACGCCATACCTTGGTTGGCACCGTCCCTCGGAACCTTGATCAGCGCCACTCTGTGCGGTGCCATGGGTGCTCTTGTTGCTGCCGCTGATTGCGGGCGCCGTCAGTGGTGCCAAGAGCACCCGTGGGTGCCATCGATACCAGGGGTGGCACCGCAGGTGCCACTGGTGCCCTCAGGTGCCATGGTTGTCGGGGTGCCCTTAGGTGCCACTGCTACATGGGTGCCGGGGGTGCCTGCGGATACTGCCGCGGCTCCCCTTGGATATCGCCCAGGTTAGCATAGGCACTGCTTGGTGCCCTCCTGTGCCACGAGGGTGCTAGTGGATGCTGTATGGCAGAATTAGTGACATTTTTCCTTTTCGGACTTCTTTTCCACAGAACTTGTGGTGGGATGTTTATCGCAGAATGAACGCCTGTTCTGCGGATTATTTTTCCACACATCTTAGTGAATGGTGGTCTATGTGGGATCTTGCGTCATCCAGTGGTTTTCTGCTGATGGTACTCTGCTGTACTGCTCTGCCAGCCGAATCTCATTTAGCTCAGCACTTTCTCTGCTCCCTACGTGGTACCAAGCTCCTCGACATCCTTCCTGATGGCGGAGTCTCTAGTGGCTCTGACCTAGACCTCTCTTGGAGGTCCTCCTGGAGTAGTAGTGCATCTAGATGGGTCTTTCCCTGTCCTTCTGGTCAGTAATACAGCGGACGGCTCATTTTATATACTGAAGGGCACATCCTCTCTATCAGAGTCCGTGATGGAAAATCTTTTCAGCAGTTCCTCAGTAATGGGGTCCACTACATTATTTCACACTGCGTCCGTGGACCATACACTTCTGCATCTGCACTTTTTCAATCGTCAAGACAGTTACACTCTGTGGAACATTCTAATTTAATGGTCGGGAGCTGCTCTGACTTCTGCTCCTTTGATAGAGGTATACAGCCCCCTTGTGATATTGCATCTTTGGTGGCTTCTTCGGCACAGGTGGTTATCTCTCCAGCCGTGATTGTTAGTCCGGTCATGGTTTCAGTATGGACGCTCAGGCTCCTTCTGCACTCAGATGGAGAACATCTTCATCTTTTTGTATCAAGACAATCCTTGCAAATAAGCAGCCTCAAAGCTTTGTTAGGCTCGGACTAATAAAAAAAAAAAAAAAAAAAATGATATATATATAAAAATAAATATTTTTATCACAGCACAGGGCCTAGCCGAAATTACCCAATACCCCACTTTATTTGGATCTGGTCAGATTCTGCCTCAGCCCCTGAGGCACTCATCTCCAGAGTACGGTAAAGAGTACCCGATTTCTTCTTCCCCTAGGGGGATTCCGATCCAGTGGCAGTATGGGTCATCTCTTTCTCCAAGAGAGATTTCTCTCATTCAGAGACATTTCCTAGACCTAAACGACTGCCCAGTCTATTAATTCCCTCTTTCATCAGGCTTTCTCCTCTTGAGCAGAGCCTTGCAGAAGCGACTCTCCACCAAGTCGGAACTCAGGTTCCTACTTCCTTGCTTGCTTAACAGGCGATTTTCTCCCTCTTGACTCAAGGTCAAGTAGGTCCTTTTTCTGAGGTAGCTTCTGAAATATTCACACCTTTGGTTCCTGCGCACTGGTCCATGCCAGTCACTCAAGAAGCTATCCTCTAAGTGCGGGATGGAATTGTGATGTTTTTCAGCAAACAAACTAGAATCCTTTCCTACTCCCTTCAGCGAAGCCTGAGTGGGTAGTGCCTCACCGCATTGAGTCACTGCCTTTTTCAGTCACTTCAACAAATGGGTTAGCCCTAAATTGGTCCTGCTGTGTCCCTCCTAGACGCACATCTGCCTCTATTCACCTTAGAAATCCAGCCTGTTTTTTTTCTGTCTGAATGTTTTTTTCCCCACAGTGGACATGTCCTCCTGTACACTTTTTCCTTTCTTCCCCGAGTTCATAGACTGCTGCTACAGTTGTACACACAGGGGCAGGATGATTCCTTCTGGAATATGCAGTGGGTAGGATCTGGTTCTACTAGACCACCACAAGAGGCTTCTAAGTCGTGCTTGGCCTTTCATCAGTAAGATTCCTGTGACTAAGTGGAGAACATTCTCCTTGATGGGCTAACCCCACCTGGACCCCCTTGCTCATCAAGTATGGGTTAAAGTGCTCTTTGACCTGTTTACAGGTCAGCCATACTTGATAGTGGGGGTTTCCACCTGCACTTTCAGATCTACCCTGAACCAGTAGACTTTACCTCCGACTCAGTTCCTGAGGTCCCTTTACGTTACATTAGTACATATCTTTGACACTATTAATTTTGGTCCTATGCCAAACTGTGAGGCCAGGTTCTTGCCGCTCTCCTAGAGTGGTTGCGGCTTCCTGGCAGACTCATTTTGTGCCCAAGCAGTCGTCTGCAAAATGGCGAGTTACAACTCGAGTACTTATCTTGTAGGCATGATGTTCTAGATGCTCTTACAAGACAGCTCTTTTTATTAGCAGGAAAGTCCTTGGCTGCCCTTTCTGAGTGAACCCCATTTCCTACCACACTACTCAGGGTTGTTGGTTCTAGCTCTGTACTCTCCCACTAGTGTGAAATAAGTGATGGAAACTTAGTCCAGGTAGATATGGAAATTACATACTTACCGTAATTATTGATCTTCTTGGACAGTCTCCATCACTCATTCACACGCCCACCCACCATCCCCTGGGTTCACTCGTTTTCTTTCCTGGTCTTCATGGTCCTACGGTTCAGACTGTGAGGACATTATTCTTTGACCTTTCTTGTAAAGGCCCAGAAACTCAGGATGAGTTATTCTCATTAGTTACGCTGAACCTCCTCAGTCGAAAAGGTACTGAGGCGGTTGGAGGGTCGATGCAGAGATAGCCTACACAGGCACGAGCTAGCCTTGCGGTGCCACGCATGCGTGGTCCTCTCTCGGCGCCGACCCTTCAGAAAACTTTAGGCTCTCGTTTGGTCCTAGCGCCTCTGGCGCTATCCCACTAGTGTGAATGAGTGATGGAGACTGTCCAAGAAGATCACTAATTACGGTAAGTACGTAATTTCCATTTCCCAGAGTATGAAATCAAGCAAATAGCCTGCAACCAGGTGCGAGTCCAATGCAGAGACCATGAATTAAGGAGACTTGGGACACTCGTACGCAGAGGTCAGCTTCAGATGCTCCCACAGGGAATTCCGGAGGCACTGGTGGGAGGGGGAGGAGCGAACATTGGCAGGAACGGAGTTCCAAAGCCTAGGAGAACTTGTAGTGAAGTCCCTATCCCCCATAAGCGTTCGGGTAAAGGGACTTTGAGCACCCCAAGACCATGAGACCTGAGAGAGTAGCAGGAGGGGTCAGTAGGCATGAGAAGCTGTGCCAACCATGGAGGAGTGCTAGTTCTGATCACTTTACCCGCGAAGCAGCCCAGCCCAAAGTTCAAGTGATTTACCGGGGAAAGGCAGCCAAGTTTTTCGTACAACTCACAGTGGTGGGTGAGGTGAGGGGCAGCCAGGACAAAGCGACAGATATTATTGTAGGTAGTGTACCACGATTTACCTTGCTATAGTGGGCTCTATGATGCTGGTTCGACAATTACGTGTCAACCGACGTCACAGCGACGGATTTATGACCTCAAGTTGCGGTTGACATAAATACGGCAGGTGACCCAGTTTTTCTAGCGAGGGGCAAAGCCCCCCAACTCCCAACCTTAAGGTTTATCAACTCCAAGTCTGCGTTGATTCGGGGAGGGGGTGCAGGACCGTGGGACAGAGTGCGGGGTCTTGGGTGGACCATTACAGCGAACTGTCAATGTTGTTGGCATGGATGTGTTCACTGTAATGGTGTCTTCTACGCAGGCATACCGCTACAATGCGTTTAGTCATTTCATGTTCCACTCTTAACATAGTAATAAGATGATTTTGTAAGTCATTCACTCTTTCCAACCGACTTTGCAAGAGACGGTTGGTTTCAGTGTTTGTTCCACTCATTTTCACGTAATTTGTCAGTTTGTTGGCCAGGAAGGTAAGGGCAAAAAAAGATGGCTTTCAAAGTAAAAGGAAACACAGAAGGAGGACAGGGCAGTGTACCTGGATAAACGGAGGGAGGCTACGAAAGCATTCAGGAGCGAAACAGAGGAAAGAATAGCACAGGAGGTAAAAAAAAAAAAAAAAAGGGGGGGAAGACTTTTTATAGGTACATTAGTGAAGAGCAATAAACAGGAGTGGGACTCTAAGGCTTAAAGAGGAGGGGAAGTAATTTCTAATTAGCTGCTGTTTATTCTGTTTTTATTTTCAGAAATACTGATACCCCTAAATTATCCATACATCTACTGTTACCTGACTAAAAGGCAATATGAAAAACTATTACGCATTTTCTTTTTATAGGCAGCATTCTGTTCCAGTTCTCTTCATTGAACCTGTGATTTGGAGTTATGGCTATATCACATTTGTGTACAGAACTCTAAACATTGTTCTGATAGGTCAACAGCTCACGCTTAGCATTCTGTACATAAACCGTGACACAGGAAAAACTCCAAACTAGTGGTTCCATTAAGAGAACTGTAACAGAATGCTGCCCATAAAACAAAAACAACTGAAACACAGTTGTTCACATATGGGTTTATTCAGTTACAGTTAAATATGGATCATTTAGAGGTATGAATTTAATTTCTGTAAATAGGAGCATTACTGCCAATCAGCACACATTTCCTGTCCCCTTTTAAGGGGAGCGTGTGGAGGGGGATCTGGCTGAACAAATATGTTTGTTCTGTATTCACAGGAGGAGGATAACAGGAGAGTCCACAGTTAGGCAACATGAGCAAATATGGGAGGTCAGTGGACACCAGTCCGTTTATGGAAGAAACAGTCCTAGAACAACTCACAAAAGTGGACAAGGCAATGGGACCGGATGGGATACATCCTAGAATATTAAGGGAACTACAGGAGGTGCTGGTGGCACCACTGGCAGCCCTGTTCAACAAGTCACTCGATATGAGTGTGGTTCCAGAGAACTGGAGGAGGCCAGATGTAGTCCCTCTTCACAAAAGTGGGAGTAGAGAGGAGGCTGGAAACTATAGACCAATCAGCCTCACCTCAATAGCGGGGAAAATTATGGAATCACTACAAAGAAAGGATTGTGTAACACTTCGAATCCAGCGGAGCACAGGATCAGAGACAGCATGGATTCACAGCGGGAAGGTCATGTCACAAATCCAGCTGATTTCTCTGACTGGGTGACTAGAGAAATGGATCTTTTGGGGGCAGTGGATGTGGCCTACATGGATTTCAGGAAGGCCTTCCAATACCGTTCTACATAGAGACTTGTGAACAAGTTGGGCAGCCTGGGAGTGGGTCACAGGGTGGTAAACTGTGTATGGAACTGGTTGAGTGATAGAAGACAGAGGGTGGTGGTAAATGGAGCTCAATCGGAAGAAAGGAGGGTGACCAGCAGGGTGTCACAGGATCAGTTCCTGAGGTCAGTCCTGATTAATGTCTTCACAAGTGACACTGCAGAGGGGCTGGAAGGGAAGGTGTGCCTCTTTGCAGATGACACCGATATCTGCAACAGGGTGGACACTCCGGGATGGGTGGGAAAATGAGGAGGGACCTAGGTAAACTGAAGGAATGGTCCAGAGTGTGGCAGCTGAGATACAATGAGAAAAAGTGCTAAATCATGCATCTGGGGTGCAAAAACCCAGGGGAGGATTACCTGATTGGGGGGGGGGGGGGAGAGAGAGATATACTGACAGTCACCAAGCAGGAAAGGGATTTATGGGTAATCATATCTGATGACCTAAAGGCAGCCAAATAATGTGCCACAGCTGTGGAAGAAGAACCAGTGTGATGCTGGGGTGCATAGAGAGAGGCATCACTAGCAAAGGAAAAGGTGTTGATGCCACAGTACAGCTCACTGGTGAGGCCTCATTTGGAGTACCGTGCCCAGTTTAGGAAGCAGCATCACCGTAAGGACACAGACAGGGTGGAGGCAAAGCAGGGCAACAAAGATGGTGCAGGGCCAGCACCAATAGTCAAATGAAGAAGAGACTGGGAGACCTTAATATGTATACCTTGGACAATAGGAGAAAAGGGTGAGATATGACAAACATACAAATATCTAAAGGGCATAAATAGGGTACCAGACAAAAGCATCTTTCAGAAAAGGAGATGATCAGGAATGAGGGGGCACAACATGAGGTTGGAAGGAGGTAGATTAAGGGGTAATGTGAGGAAGTATTTCTTCACAGAAAGGATGGTGGATGCATGGAATAGACTCCAGCAGAGGTGGTGGGGGCAAACAGTGGGGGAATTATAAAATGTATGGGACTGGCATAGGAGAATCCTAGCGATAGGAATGAGAAGATAAAGCTGGAGATCAAGAAGAGTCTACAGCTTTTGCAGTACGTATGGAAAATGGGTAGAACGGATGGGCCTAGTGGTCCTTATCTGCCGTCAGTTTATATGTTTGTTGTTCCTGTATATCATTTGTTAAGTAGTCAGTGTGATTATCTTTTAGCTTTAGCAAATTTGTCAAAATGTTGTGGCAGTCAGATGTAGCAAGTCAATATCTGGGATGACAAAGGCAAAACTGTTCTCACATGCATCTATTTATGGTGTCTACAACAAAAAAGTATAGTTACGTAAGAACTTATCGTAACAGTAGATCTTCGAGAGAGGCTCTTGCAGTAGATAATTACATACAGGACCGACGTCGGCAGGACCCCACGGAAAAATTTCTAGCTAGCAGTCCCGGATCGCCCACGTCCAGGCGTACCGCGCCAGGCGCGCCGGTATAAGGGCGTGTCCCGAGCCCACCTTCCAATTCTTTCCTGCCACAGGCCAAAAGAGGCCGGATAGAGGAGGGGCGGATATTTCCCTCAATGGAAAAGGGCTGACAAAGCTTAGGGGATGGAGGCGGAAGGTATTACCTGCAAGAGCCTCTCGAAGATCTACTATTCGGTGCCTCTTACATAACTGTACTATCCTACTTGACGAGAGGGCTCTTGCGAGGTAATTACATATAGGACTGGAGTCCCAAGCAGTCTGGAACAAGGAGAAGCTCACGGGAGGGGGGAATCTACTCCAAGTAGAAACTCTAGCTGTGCAAGCCTTAAGAAAGGAGGCCTTGCAGGACAGCCAGCCCGAAGCCTGCTCTACGACGAGAGGCAATATCCAAACTGTAGTGTTTTGTAAAGGTATGGAATGAGGTCCAGGTAGCAGCGCAACAGATGTCCGCCGTTTACACATTCTTAAACAAGCTGCTGAGGCAGCGACTCCCCTGGTGGAGTGGCCTCTTACTTGACCCGGCAGGGTCTTGTTGTACTTGTCATAACAGAAAGTGATGCAATGAGCTAACCATTTAGAAAGGCATTGCTTAGAAACAGCATTGCCTTCTCTTTTGGGTGCAAAAGAGAAACAGTTGATCAGTCTTCCTGAGATCCTTTGTCCTGTTAGTGTAGTATCTCAGAATCCGGTGAACGTCCATGGTATGGAGTAAATACTCCCCTTGATTTGAGTACTGCGTAAAGAAGGTAGGTAACTCTATGGACTGATTCAGAGTAGACTCCGCTACCACCTTAGGGAGAAACTTAGGGTTAGTGCGCAGAACCACACGTTCCTTGTGAAAAATCAAGTATGGAATTTTACACATAAGGGCTCGGAGCTCCTGGAGGGCCAGATCTCTGGACCGCTCCACCTCCCGTCTGGAAGGGGCTGCTATCAGCCAATCGGTCCAGGTAAGGGTACACCCGGACCCCTCGGCGCCTCAGGAATGCTGTCACCACTGCAATGCATTTGGTGAGACCCTGGGAGCTGGAGATAAGCCGAAGGGCATGGCTCGGAACTCGAAGAGGATCCCTCCAGCTCGGCGGAGGAATCTCAGTGTGGCGAGACGGATAGGGGACGTGAAACAGCGTCCTGTAGGTCCAGAGGCAGAACCACACGCCGTGTTCCAGAGATGATGGTATTATCTCGCCAGAGTGACCATCCTGAAGGTTCGAGACCTTAGGAACTTGTTCAGGTCGTGTGGGTCGAGAATGGGCGCCAACCCCGTCGTTGGAACCAGGAAATACCTGGACACGAACCCGGGTCTGAAGGGGGTCCTCTACCTCTGTGATCACCTCCTTTTGGAGGAGGAGGCGATGTGACTCGGCGAGCCGCCAGTGAAGAACCCCGAGGTGGCTAAGCAGCTCTTGAAGGGCGAGGCCTGCTCGGACCCAGAGGTAGGCCTTTTCCCACCACCTCCAGTACCCACCTGTCCGTGGTAACAGCGGACCAGGCGGAAAGGAAGTGTCTGAGCCGTCCCCCCACGGGGGGAACCAGGGGTGAGGTGACAGGGATGGGGGCGACACCCCTCAGCCCGTCACTGGGCAGGCTTGGAGGAAGGACCGGTCGAGGGACCACCTGGGCCTTTTCCTCCCTGCTTCCTGTTGGAGGAAGCCGACGGCTTGGGTTTGGGATGCCAAGCTCGAGCCTGCTGGCCCTGACGTTGCTGGGCCAGGCGGCGCCGGGCGCAGAAGGACGAAAGGGCTTAGGCTGCGGCTTGCGGCCTTTGTCGTCCTGAGCGGAAGAGACCTAGTCCAAGGTAGCATTGGACTTCTCGATCCTCTGCAGGTGACCTTCCACCCCAGGGCCGAAGAGGTCAGTCCCCAAAAAGAGAACATCCGCCAACTTGTGCTGGGTATCCGAGGTAAAGGTGGATATCCTCAGCCAAGCCCGACGATGCATGGCCACTGCGGCCGCCACAGACCTAGCACATGAGTCCCCGATGTCCAACGCGGTCTGGAGCTGCTGTTTGCCACTGCCCTGCCCTGGTCCGCACCTGCCTGACCGTAGTCTGCAGATCTGTGGGAAGATGAGGGTCTCAACCTCATCCAGGAGCCCAACAGGCGTGAGAAAAATGTCACCATGAGGGCCCGAACTGGCCTGACAAAGGCAGAGAGGGCCTTAGCAGACCATGCCGGCATAATCAATTTCTTGGATTCGCATGTCGGAGAGTTTGTCTACATCACTAGGCGTTCCCGGACGCGCGGAAAAGCGCTGTCGGTAACCAACCCCTCGGCCGGTGGGTTCAAACCGACGGGAACCGGTAGGGACATCCTGGCCATCCTGGCCGAGCGCAGGGCAGGAAGCAGGGCGCTGCCAAAGTTCCAGGCCGGACCCACTATGGCTGACCCACGGAAAGGCCTCCGTGGGAGAATCCCTCGGTCCAGATCTCCATGAGGGATACCTGGCCTGTTTAGAGCCGAGTTCGAGCTTCATCCGGTGGACTCCGAGATGGTCGAAGCAACCTAAGAGGCGAAGGGCTATAGTCCACTGACTGCCCTCCCGAGGACTCCAAGTCCATGCGCTTGGAGAAGAGGGAGGAACCATCATCGGACTCGGAAGAGTCCTCAAAAAGCTGCCTCGGGCCTGAGCCACCCTCTCACCTGCCGAGGTTTATGGGAGTGAGGGTGACAGACAGTCTATGGGGCAAACCCAAGGCCGACTGAGAATTTTTGGTGAGGCCCCAACTAATGGCTGTGGGCGGAGGTTCCACTAGAATCGGTGGGGCAGCTGGAACTGGCGAACAACTCGGCCTGGGCAAGCTCCTCTGCTAGCGAGGGTTGTTCTGGCTGCTCGTGACAACCACTTAATGGCGGGGAAGGCGACTGGGTGGCCTATTCCAGTCAAGAGAAACTGTTACCACATGAGTTCCTACGTACTTCAGCGCGCTTCTACAGACCTCCCTAGATCCGAGGAAGAGTGGTAGCGCCGCGCTTGCGTGTGCAGGGCCCATGCCTGGCGGGATCGATTGGACCCATGAGGATGTCCGAGACAGAGAGTCTCAACTAGGCCGAGGAAGGCGAGGAGAAGTGTCGGAAACCGGCACTCCCCTCGGCTCGGACGATCCCACTGAAGGCTCCGGAACCGGAGGCACAGACGAGCCGACGGGATCCTCAACTCCCACTGGGGGAACCGGGGAGAGGGGATTCTCAGCTTCTCCAGCCGACAACCCGTCTAACGGGTCGAGAAAAATCTCGACCACGTCGTCGGGAGTCTCGGTCAACTGGCCTGACGGGGACACCATGAAGCCAGTGGCGGAAGCTGAGGGGTCGACTGAAGTCGACTGTCGACAAGAAGGGGAGGGAGATCTTTCCGCACCCAAGGCGTCGACGAAGAGACTTACTTTTCTCTTTTGGACCTGGAAAAGGTCCTGAAAGTTGGACCCTCACCTTTCGTCGAAGGTCAGACAAAGCTCCTTAAAGAAGCGAGTGCGAGGCACCGAGAGGAGCGGAACAAATGCATAACCCGAGGAAGGCGGCCCGGCCTCCTCTTTGAGGCGATCATCTCTCGAGCTGATCCGCCCGAGCCCAGTGGACACCGCCAACGCGGCCTCTTTAGATTTCACGGTGGAATTCTTTCTCGGGGCGCCCCAGTTATAATCGGGCAATGCGGTCTTCAGGGCGTAGGCCAAAAAGAAGAGCACAAGTCGCAGGCCTGAGGTGGTGCTCAAGGCCCAGGCAGTAGCATGACGTGGGCGCGGATCCGTCCTAGACATCTTCTGCCCGCAAGGGCACCTCCGAAACAGACGGAGTCGATTTGTCCATCGAGCGAGGAGAAGACGACCAAGTCTTTAGCAAAAAACTTTTGATTTCGAACTTTCGAAGAGTTAGGAACCAGTCTTAATCGCAGAGCGTTAAGGAGGGAACCTGAGCTTCCAAGCGGTAAGGAAGATCTGGCGTCATGGGGCGGAGCCGAGAGTTTTACCACCCGGGTGGGTGGGAGGAGCCAGCTGGAAGACCTTCCGGCAAGATTTAAAGCGGCAAGGAACCTGCCAATAAGTGTGGATGAACAACATATCCATGTCCCTAGAAACTATCGTTCATACTCTGAACGATAGTATCACAAAACCTGAAGAGCGCAACCGCAAGATCTTCCAACACTATATCCGAGATCCCCAAGGCAACCTCCTAGCCCTGTGTGCTGATGTTCCTTAAACCGCGTCTCCTGACTGGATGCAGTTCCTCTGTGGTCAGGCAGAACAGTTCAAAAAACATGGTGGCCATGTCTCACTAAGTGAGAGAAAATCATCCCTTCGCTTTACAGGCAGTTTTTTGGTTTTTTTTTTATTCCCCTATATGGGAGTGATGAGGAGACCGCAAAAGAGAGAGGTCACTCTCAGTCTGAGACCAGAGGATGGATAGAGGCTAGGGTACAGGCTGGGCCACACCAAGAAGGAGCAGAAAGGTTGCATGAGAGAATGGATTGGGGGGAGAGAAATCACAGTGGATAGGGTGAGAGGCACCCTTCAGAAACTAAAAACAGATAAGGCACCGGGGCCGGATGGATTACATCCAAGGGTTATGAAGGAACTGACGGAGGTACTGGCAGCTCTACTGGCTGCTAACGCCTCTTTGTAGACGGGATGGATGCCACAGGATTGGAGGGTGGCTTATGTAGTGCCTATTCATAAAGGGGGGGGGGTCTCAGGAGCAGATGGGGAATTATAGGCCTGTCAGTCTGATATCTGTGGTAGGCAAAGTAATGGAGGGCTTTATCAAGGAGAGGCTTGGGAGGCAGTTGGAAAGGTTAGGACACCAGGATGAAACACAATATGGCTTCGTCCCAGGGAGATCGTGTCAGACCAGCCCTATACAGTTTTATGACTGGGCGACGGGAGCCTTGGATAGACATAGGCCGGTGGATGTCCTATATCTAAATTTCAGCAAGGTGTTTGATTCGGTGCCCCATAATGGATTGATAGCAAAAATTGGGGGAGATGGGGGTGGGAGGATAGGAGCTCAAACGGGTAAAAGATTGGCTTTCGGGGAGTCTACAGAGGGGAAAATGGTGGGTGGGATACTCTCCTCCCCTAGAAAGGTTATCAGTGGGGTCCCTCAAGGTTTAGTATTGGGGCCACTCTTGTTCAATGCCTATGTCTCGGATATAGGGAGGGGGGTTAAGAAAAAAATTACTCAGTTTAGTAATGATGTTTCTTCTAATGGAGTCTTGCTGCATTCTGACATATGCAGTTAGGTCCTGCCTTTCAACTGCCCCGGAGAACAAAGTTAAGCTTCCCATGGCCAGCATGGAATGTTCACCTCGAGCTCGGTTGAAGCCCCTGTCTGCTGCTGTTTAAACTCCAACCGTCAGATCTTTTCGAGCAATACTCACTAGAAGTTCTGGGTGGAAACTATAAAACTCAAAACTAGCCAACTGGCAACTGTATCTATATAAAAGGGTTTTTTGGTTTCAAAGAAAGACTCAAGTCAGGAAACCCAAAAAACAAAACATCCCAAAATACAACACTCACCCAAAATAAAGGAGGGTGAAAAAAGGACATCCCTAAGGTGCCAACACTGCTCTTGCCCACCCACATCCCAAAAACTAGGTTCTGAGAGGGAGGCAGGGTGGGAGGTCAGAATACAGCAAGACTCCATTAGAAGAAATATTACTAAGGCGAGTAATTTTTTCTTCAAACAACATGAAATCTTGCTTGGTAGTCTGCATGTGTCAGAATACAGCAGTACCTCCATGGAAAAGGGACAGAACCTACTTTGGAAACAGACTCTGAAGTACTGCCGTGCCAAACCGAGCATCACTCCTAGCCTGGATATCCATAGAATAATGCTCGGTGAATGTATAGACTGTTTTCCAGGTGGCTGCTTGACAGATTTCTAAGATAGGAATATCCCTGGCAGCAGCCAGGAAGCAGCTGTACCTCTAGTGGAGTGAGCCCTCAGGCCTGAGGGTGGAGTTCTACCTAGTTTCTCATAGCAGAATTGTATACAAGAAACAATCCACCTGGCAATACATCTCTTAGTGGCAGGTTTGCCCTTACCAACCTCTCCATACGTGAGGAACAACTGGAGGGATTCAAACCTGTAATCCTTGGTGTGCTCTATGTAGTAGCTGAGGGCCCTTTCAACATCTAAGCTGTGTGGCCTCCTCTCTCCAGAGGAGGAATAGTCAGTGAAGAAAACAGGGAGAGACTGGTTGAGGTGGAAATCTGAAACCACTTTAAGCAAAAACTTTCTGTTAGTTCTCAGGACCACTTTATCTCTATGGAAAGAGATGAAATCAGGTTCCACTGACAGGGCTTGCAAATCACTGATACGCCTGGCAAAGGTAATGGCCACCAAAAACACAGTTTTCCAAGTCAAGTACTTAAGCTCTGCAGAGGACAAAGGCTCAAAGGGGGGAGGTTGCATAAGCTGAGCAATGCAAACATTAAGGTCCCAAGCAGGAGCAGGATGCCTAAAGGGGGGATTGGTGTGCAGCAATCCCTTGAAGAACTTGCAAAACACAGGATGGGCTGACAGAGGAGAGGGCTTGCCTACTGACAGGAAAGCAGAAACAGCTGCCAAATGCACTTTAAGTGTAGCTGGCCTAAGGCCTAGGCCATTGAGATGGACCATATAGTCCAGAACCGCAGGCAATCCAGCAGAATCTGGAGAAATATTCTTCTTAGAACACCAAATAGTGAATCTTTTCCATTTGGAGTTGTAAGCCTTTCTGGTGGAAGGCTTTCAAGAAGCCTTAAGGATATCCAGAACCCCATGGGAAAGATGCAGGTCAGCAAACTCTCTTCAAGAGCCATGCCTTGAGACTGAGACCGAAGGTTCGGGTATCAAATCCTCCTGAGAGGATGTCAACAGGTTGTAATTCTTGGGAAGAGACAGGGGAAGGTGGACTGCTAGGGACAGCAACAGGGGATACCAGGGCTGTCTGGCCCAGTCTGGAGCAATCAATCACACTGCATGGTTGTGACCTTATCTTGACCAACACTTTGAACAGGAGAGGGAAGGGGGAAAAGCATACAGAAATCTCCCTTCCCAATTCAGGATCAGAGCATCCAGGGGGACTGAGCCCAAGACTGGGGGTCTACAACAAAAGAGAGGAAGTTGGTGATTGTCTGGGGCTGCAAAAACATCTGTGGAGTGCCCCATCTCGAGAAAATCACTTTCAAAATTAGGGGATCTAGGGTCCATTCGTGATGGCCCTGGGATATTCTGCTCAGAGCATCTGCTAGGACATTGTCCTTCCCTGGGAAGTGAACTGCTATCAGAGAGGTTTGCAGGGAATAGGACAGGGACCACAACTTCATTGCTTCTGTGCACAAGGCCATAGACCGAGTTCCTCCCTGCTTGTTGATGTACCACACGGTGGTGGTGTTGTCTGTTCTGACCTGGACCACCTTGTTCTGCACAGATTTGGAAAAGGCTTGCAGTGTTAAAAACACTGCTCTGAGTTCCAACAGACTGATGTGAAGCAGAGATTCCTGAGGTGACCAGTCCTTGGGTGGTAAGATCCCCCAGATGGGCTCCCCAACTCAGCAGGGAAGCATCTGTGGTGAGTATCACTGAATGAGACTGAGTGACAAAAGGAACCGCTTGTCTCAAATTGTCCTGATCCTGTCACCACTGCAAGGCCTGGATCAGGGTTCGAGTCACTGGGACTAGTTTGGTAAGGGAATCCTTTCTTTGGGACCTGAAGGCTCTTAAGTGGAACTGAATGTCCCTCATCTGGAATCTTGCTCCTTGGACCACTGCTGTGGAAGCTGCCATGTGGCCCAGAAGCTGTAGGAAATGCCTTGCTGGTCAAGACACCTGCAGGGTGAATGAAGAGGCCAGTTCCATAAGGGTCCTTTCCCTGCCCAGGGGAAAGAAGGCGCTTGCCTTTATTGTATTCAGCTCCGCCCCTATGAAGGTGAGGAACTGTAATGGTTCAAGAACCGACTTTGTAAGGTTGAGAAGGAATCCTAAGGAAGTGAGCACTTGCTGAGTTATTTGCAAATGTGACTTGACTTGGTCTGGAGACTGACCTACTATGAACCAGTCGTCCAAGTATGGGAAGATGGAGATCTTTTCTCCTTAGGAAAGCAACCACTACAGTCAGGCACTTTGTGAAAACCCTTGGGGCTGATGTTAGGCCAAAGGGCATTGCTCTGAATTAATAGTGGCCTGAGGGCAACTCGAACCTGAGGTACTTTCTGTGGGAGCACCTGATGGGAATGTGAAAATAGGCATCTCTGAGGTCCAGGGAGGCTAGCCAGTCCCCTGGCCTTAGAGAGGGAAGAATTATTCCCAGAGTCACCATTTTGAACTTTGGTTTTAAAAGGTGTTTGTTCAGATATCTTAGGTCCAGGATGGGCCGCCATTCTCCTGTCTTTTTGGGGGTTGGGAAGTACCTGGAGTACAATCCTTTGCCCTTGTGTAGGGTGGGAATCCTCTCTGTAGCTGAGAGCTAGGAGGGAAGAAACCTCTGCCTCTAAGGAAAGGGTCTCAGATGGATTTGCAGGTGGAAAGGATCTGGTTTTCATCTTGGGAAATTTTTTGAAGCCGAGAACCAGTCCCTGACTTACTACTTCCAGGACCCACTTGTCTGATGTCAGAGACTTCCAATCCTGGACAAAGTAAGCCAGCCTGCCCCCTACTGGTATTGGTGAATCGGCCCGGGCAGACCCATCAGGGTGTCTGCTTGGCAGGGGCTTTAGGCTGAGGGGTGGATGCAGGCCTGCTCATCCCCGGTCTGCCTCTCCCTCTAAAGAACCCCCTCTGAGAGTAAGAAGAGGAAGCCTGAGCTTGGTAAAACGGCCTTTGGAAAGGCCTGCCCCTGGACTGCTGCCTTTGAGGAGTAGCTTGCCTTTTTTTGGCCTGAGCACTCCTGTAAGTGGTCCTGTACTCGTCCATCTTTTTCATGTAGTTCTCCGTCTGCTCCCCAAACAGAGAATTACCAATAACAGGGAAATCCATGGCCTTAGTCTGGGTATAGTGTGACAGACTAGCACATCTGAGCCAAGCCATCCTCCGAAGAGCCACAGATGTAGCCATGACTCTTGATGAAACATCAGTGGAGTCCACAGCAGCATGAAATTGCACTTCGGATGCCTTAATCCCATCTGCAGCCACCTGCTCCAGCTCCTTGGCAAGTTGGTCAGGGGCCTGTTTAGCCAGAGGCAGCACAGTGTCCCACCTGGACTTCTGGAATCTAGCTGTGTAGCCCATACAGTTAGCCTGCCTGAGTCCCAAAAGATGCTGCCATGTACTGTTTCTTTGCCATGGTCTCAATCTTCCTGGAGTCCTTATCTGGGGGATGTGATGCCAAGGGGATATTTGCCTTATCACAGGCAGCAGCCTGCACTAACCCAACATGGCTGCATTGCTGGGAAAGGAACTCTGTGTCTGAGCCTGAAAGAGTATACCTCTTGTCCATTTGTCTGTCCACAGGAGGTATGGAATTAGGAGTCTTAAGAATTTTATATGCGTTTCCCAAAGGATTTGTGGAGGGGAATAGACAGTCTCCTGGACTCTGGGATGTCCATCATTTCAACAAAATCAGGCTCCTCCTGATCCCTCCATAGGAAGCTGGAGGGTCTCAGCCACTTTTTTCTAAAACATAAAGTAAGAAGGGGACTCAGAAAGCCTAGGAGGAAAAACACCTGAAGGTCTGTCTGGGGAGATGTCCGGGTCAATAGGCACATCCAGACTTTCATAATCACCATCATCCTCCTCATTCGGTTAATAATAATTCTTCCAAGGTGTAATCCGGAACCGGGGGAACCGACCGAACCGAACCCCTGCCAAATGGTGCCGGTTTGGTCGGAACCGAAGTAAACGACTGCGCTATCCTTATCGCCTTGGCTATCTCAGCAGCGGTCAGAGTATGAATTTCTAGGTCCGAACTGGACAATTTATCTTTTCTTTTTACCAGAACCGACTCCTCAGAATCGGCTCTCCTTTTGTCCGAAAAAATATCGCTCTGGTCAGAGGGCACTCCTTCTGGTTCGGTCGGAACCGAACCGGGCTGGCCATCCGGGTCAGCGGACTTCTCGGCCTCCCTTTCCCTCAGTCTACCTAATCTCTTTTTCATGGTAGATTTGGGAAAATTCTTACAAATTTGGCAGTCTGAATCGAAGTGGTCAAACCCCAGACAAACACAGGTGGTGTGGGGATCAGCTTTGGCAAAGACTTCCCCACACACACTGCAGTGCTGAAACCCAGTGGGCCCGTTTTTTTTCCCTTGTGTTTCGCAGACGTGGCCAATCCTAACCAAAACTTACCCTTTTTTCGGCAATCCTCCAGGCAAGACTTCCCTATCAGTTCCTACCATGTCATGGGTCTTGGGAAAAAAGTATCAAAATCCGTTTTGGTTTTTTTTTTTTTTTTACCGATACAGAGCGGTTACCACACTAAGTAAATCACAAACTTTTTTATCTGAAAACTGATCGGTTCAGTCGAACCGATCCACAATTTACAAGTTCCACACAGAAACTATGCAGAAAACCTATCTAGTACTCACGGTACCACAGACAGTGACTTAAACCGACAGATCGGAAGCAACAATTCGGTAGAAACCGAGCGAAAAAAACGACACTTTAACAGACTTTTTTGAACCGAGCAAAGGAGGACTCTCCGGAGCGACTGTTCAGTGAGGCGGAGTAAAGAATCTGACGGTTGGAGTTTAAACAACAGCAGACAGGGACTTCAACCGAGCTCGCGGTGAACACTCCATGCTGGCCATGGGAAGTTTAACTCTTTTTCTCAGGGGCAGTTGAAAGGCAGGACCTAACTGCATGTGTCAGAATGCAGCAAGACTTCATGTTGTTTGAAAAATAGGTTGTCTCTCTTTGCAGACGATTCAAAGTTGGGAGCACTGGTGGAATGTGAAAAAGCGAGGGAGTCAGTCAAGGGGGATCTGGATACCCTGGAGGGGTGGTCAAGGAGGTGAGGACTGAAATGTAATGCCGGGAAATGTAAGGTACTTCATTTGGGGGTAAGAAACCCGGGCCATGTATATACCTTTTTTTTTTGGGGGGGGTCACACTGCAAGCCACAATGGGAGAAAGGGATTTAGGGGGTGGTGGTAGACGTCAAAATGAATAACTCTGGAAACTGTAGAAGAACAGCAGCCAAAGCAAACAGGATACTGGACTGTATAGCCAGGGGTATTATGTCCAGAAGAAAAGGAGGTGATCCTCCCACTGTATAATGCCTTGGTCAGGCTGCAGCTCGAGTACTGTGTACAGTTCTGGAGACCTCATCTGAAGGACATAGCGTTGCTGGAGAGGGTCCAGAGGAGAGCGACCAGGATGATTCAGGGCATGGAGGGGAGGCCTCATCAGTAGAGACTGGAACAGCGTGGGCTTTACTCACTGGAGGAGAGGAGGGATAGGGGAGACATGATAGAGGTTTTCAAGTATGTAAAAGGAATAACCAGGAGTCGAGGCAAGGAGCTGATTAGGTTAAAGAAGTGGGGAACTACCAGGGGTCATGGGTGGAAGCTGGAGGGGGGAAACTACAGGGGGGCGCGTAGGAGGCAGTTTTTTTACTGAGAGGGTGGTGAGCAGTGGAATGCGCTGCCTGGGAGGCTGGTGGAAGAGGGCACAGTGGAGGACTTCAATAAGGGGTGGGACAGGTATAAGGGAAATCTGAAGAAAAAGAAGACCCTCTTGGGGCTGGTAATGTGAGCAGACAAGACAGACCATTTGGCCTATTCTGCTGGCTTTTAGTACGTTAGTATATGCTACACAACTGTCTGATTAAAGAAACAAGGTAAGACTGCCCTTTTCAAGTAGAACAGACACAGGACTGAGCGGGTGAGCAGAGATGGAGCTGGGATGGAAAGTGTACACACACATATATATACACAAATAAAAATGAGTGAGCAAATCCTCACTGCAGTAGAAGCACGGCCTCACAGCACCACATTCAAAGAAATGCTGCAAACAAAACTGGGCTCCATATATTACAAAAAATAAAAAATAGGTGAGAGTCTATCACTCGGGAGTAATACCATCTTGAGGTTCTGGGGACAGGGGAACCTCTCGAGCTTCGCTCTCGAGGTTTCCTTGTCCCAAGAACCTCTCGATGGTATTACTCCTTTGTAATAGACCCTCACCGATCTATTATTCTATTGTCTCTTTCACAGTGAAACTGACTTAAGTAGTCTCTAGAAGTTCTAGAATGCTGTTCTACCACAGAAGGGTACAACCACATTCCATGACCTTTGAACTGTGGAACAACAGCATTTTGAAAAGGACAGATTTCTATACAGAACAATGCTCTACTATACACTATAGAATAATAGATTTTAAGTTAATCTATCTAAACAAGTGGTACTCGGTCTGGTCAGGGTTCGGAGCCACATTCATTTTTTATACTTTGGTCAGGAGCCACAGACATACATGTGAGATGAAATGATACACTCCTACAGAACATATTTTAAAAACATTTAATTGCAATATATTTGCAAATACACATAAAAGCCTTAATAAAATTGTTGTACAGATATAATATTATTGCAGTTAGAGATGGCACTCCCATAATGTATATTATGATTAACATATAAGCCTCCCTAAAATTTAATACCACTGCCAAAAATCAGAAGCCAAGAATCAGAAGTGACAAAAGCTCATGCCATGTAAAAGCCCTCACAACAGTGCACATCACCAGATTACTGTGCAACACACCTACACCCAATGCAGAGAGAAAGCACAACCCTGCTTGTTGATGAAACACACTAACACCCAGTGTAGAGAGAAAGCATACCTTGCATGCTGGTGAAAATCACTAACACAGCCAGATAGTACTTATAAAGCAGATACCTCTCAAAAGGAACAGCACTTTCTTGGTTATTTATGCTACCAGTTCTAGTGAGAATTAATTTTCTGTACCTGCAGTTGGATACCCTCTCTCCTCTTCGGCAGCAGCAGTCAGTCAAACGTTTTAGCAGAGGAAGACAGTAGGGGTAAAAGCAAAATGGAGAGCAGAGAAACGCTGACCGGATGCATTACAATAAACGTTACTGATGAGCATGGATGAATTACCGGACCGGAGGGCTACAATACAAACAACTGGCAGCACACGGAGCACTAAGTGGAACAGGATCGCTTTACTCAGTGCTCCTAACATCACCAGCATAGCGCTATCACACTGTCATTGATAACTCTAAGCGGGTGATGTTACTTTCTTTGAATGTAGCAAGGGACATATTAAGGCGGCATTTAAAGAGCCGCAAATAAAGGAGACATATGCGAGCTGTTAATGAACTGCATTAAAAGTAATGAAGAGCCGCGTTGAGTACCGCTGATCTAAACACAAATCAGATGGGTTAGTAACAAACTTGGAGTGAAAACAATTGGCTCTACAGACTGCTCTGACTGGGAAGTGCAACAGCTTCTGCAGTCAATCAGGGACTACCAAAATGATGTCATCACTCTGCAGGCCTCACTGATGGGACAGAAAAATCTTCACTGTTTTCAGTTACTGCAGAGCACATAACAGATACTGCTTTATAGAGTTGGTGACACGATTCAGGCAAGCAACTCATTCGGAAGTTGTCTGCCCCATTAGCTAAATAAACCTGTGCTGCAATTGTATGGATCACAATAAAAACTAAAATTTTTTAACTTACAATGCCCAGCTTGTACCTTCTGTGTACAAGCTGAGCGTCTGTCCCAGTGCTGCAGCCCTGCCCCAAAAATCAGCTTTCTGATGACATTTAGTATGGGTCGGGGCTGCAGGGGCTCTATATAGCAAGTAATAGGACAAGAACAGGAACAGGGGAGAAGGGCCGTCTAAATATACTAACATTATTTTTGCTGGCAGTTGTACATGAATGGGGTAATATTTCCCTATAAATGTATAACTGCAAGCAAAGATAACATTAGTACATTTAGACAGCCCCTTCCCCGATCCTATTACTATATAGAGTGCCTGCAGCCCCGACCCATACCCTACATCATCAAAAAGCTGACTTTCGGGGCAGGGCTGCAGTGCTGAGATAGCCACTCTGCTTGTACACAGAAGGTACAAGACGGGCATTATAATTTAAATTTTTAGTATTTATTCTGACCCCAAAAATTGCAGCACAAGTTTGTTTAGCTAATCGGACAGGCAACTTCCGAATGAGTTGCCTGCGTGAATCGTGTCACCAGCTCTTTAAAGAAAACCACAAAACCAAACAGCATAATATTTTCAGGAAACACTAATCATGACACAGGGACTTGAGTTCATGTGAATTCAAGCTTTGGACAAAATGGTTCATTTCATCTTTAAGCACAGACTTAATCCCCCCACCTTCGCGGTGACACCCTTTCCATTTTCTAGTTTTTGATTTTTCATGGTCTTCTGTCTGCTCCTTGTCTTTCAGGTGTGTTTGCACCTATTCAGTGATTTAGGTGTCTGTAATAGCAGGGTATTAACTCCCAAAAACTGTTTAGCAGTTCTGCGCATTAAATTGCTTATCAAAAATATACAACAGTTGTCCATAAATGAATAGCAAAACTGCCATTTTTCAAAATACATTGTTTTACTGATCTCCTGTGGCAAATATACACATTAAAAGTATTTTAAGGGAGCGTGGCTAGGACACGAAGAGGAGCAGACATATGGCAGATCAGCTCCTGAGACGGGTTAACATCTTATTGATAACTATTGCCTAATAAGACAATTTGAAGTTTAAAAGTTGTGTCCACAGGTGTTTTTTTTGGGGGGAGGAAAGAGACAACTAAGAGGTAAAATATATGGGTCGTCCCAAAGTCAGTTTGAGTGGCAGCACCTTTTTTAAGCCAAAAACGAATCCGCCAGCAAGCAGGCCCTGGATCCTCCATCTTTTACGCAGCAGCACACCGGGGAAATCACCATAGCGATGGTGAATCAAACATTAATACAGCTATGCCGGTCAGTCCAAGACATGGACAAGATGCTAGATAATGTATCCGGAAAAGTTGTCCTGCTTGAGCAGCATGAGGACACAGTACAAACCATGACAGAGAGAGCTGACACTAACACTGCTGAAGCCCAGGATATGTCTGTCAAAATTATTCAAGAGAACCAGACCTTACACCAAAGGCTAGAAGCTGTAGATAATCTCTCCAGAGCTTGCAATGTACACCTTGTCTGGCTTCCTGAAGGAATGGAGAGGGAAGCCCCAAAAACCTTCAAGGAGCAATGGCTGGGGGGAGTGCTTTACATACTGAAAAAACTAACACCCCACTGCGCTTCGAGAAAGCCCATCGAATCACCCCCAGAAGAGCGATCGCCGGATCAGAGGGACCCAGAACGCTCTTGGTGGTCTGTGTAGGGTTTGGAACAAAGGAGCGTATTCTCCAAGCAGCAAGGGACTAAACTGAAGAGTTGACAGTCTCTCTCTCTTTCCTGATTTATCATACAGCATGAGGCAGCGAAGGAATCACTTTAACCTGGTGCACAGAGATCTTATAGAACTTAAAATATGGCACCAAATGCTTCTCCCCTCAAAACTGATTGCGATGGAAGATGACCGCACCCATGTATTTTCAGAGCCTAAGGAAGCAACAAAGTTCGTGGCTAGAAGGCTGGCAGAGAGTCAGTGCCATGGAGATGGACAATTCAGAGGAGGAAGGCTGAACGCGGATTCCATCAAAGTCACCAGTTAGTACTAAACATCGGGTAGATGAGAGAGATTCTGGGAAACAGCTGTGCCTTTTCAGACAAACAGCCCTTTTTTCTGACCTGTTATAAGAACAGTTGGCTAAGCATTTCTTAAACTTCACACTGTGCCACATTTTTAATATGGCGCTGATATATTAGGCAGCTGGTTTTCCCGCTCTCCCATCTGTGACTTCAGCAACTACTCTCTGTGGTGTCAGCATATTTGCAAATCGGACTCAATCATGGTTTGTTCAATAAATGCACTTCTAATTTCTAATCACCTAGACTATCATAGTTACATGTTGTACGATAGCAGTGGTGTTTATTAGATGTGCAAGAAGTGTCCTGCATAGTACAGGAGATCTTTAATTTCTCATTATCTAATTTAGAGATAGAGTACAGCATGTTACTTCCAGTTCTTACTAGATGTTTTGTATGGAGCGAGTGTATTATAAAACACTACCCAAGTTCCCACACTTACGAGTTAGAATCATTAGCTGGCATTACTGTCACTCTCTTTTTGTATGTGGCCTATCTCAGGGGAATGTTTGTTCCGAAATGTACTGTTACTTACTTTATGGTGCCTATTAGATCTACAGTCCGTGATGGAAACATGACATACTAACTCCCTAGGCAATATCAGTTCCTTGGTATCTAATAGCAATTTGTCTTATTATGTTATGTATGTTTGTTTCTTAATGGTATTTTCACACATGATGTAAAGATGTGGAAGTGGCTCCCCAATGCCTGGTTATTAGATTACACATGTAACTAATTTATCTGTCTTCCATGGACACTGAAGATGTTCTGCTGGGGTTCCAATTCTGCACTGCAGGTTGGGGATTCTGGTTTCAGACAGCATCCCAAAATTACAATCGTGCCTGTCAAGCTGCAGCTTTCCAACTGACTAACCTGCTTCACCCATCTCCATTCGTGGACTAGGAGCCAAATATTCTTTCTAGGGTGTTTTTAATGGTCTGTTTTCTTACAAAACACAAAATAAATAAGTGCCACAGGCAAGTACATTTTGCCTTTTATTCTGGGTCATGGTACGTCTTCTGGGGGGTTCCCTTCATTTTTTGCATCAGGTCCTTCCAACCCCCTACCCAGCAGTCAGATTGTGGTGATGTTCTCAAAAAAAAAAAAAAATCTGTTTATTTGGTACTAATTAACTACTGTGTTCAGAGGGCCTGGAGTGCCTCCCTTCTCCTTAGCCCTCTCTGAACATTTGCGCTGCCACCATCAGGCCGCGCACTTCTTTGGTTACTTTTCTCGCACATTACCTCAGGTACACAAGTGTGTCTAAATTCTGTTGTAACTGCATGAGAATGCAACAGCTTAGTACTGATAACAAGTGCATCTTTGCGCACACTCCCATTCTTATTCTGCATGTTTAAACCGCTGCAACTGCGTGACAGTGCACGCAAGCAAGTGCATTTTTTGATGCACATTCCTATTTGTATTACACACTGTTGCGCTCCATGAACACAAGTGCACATGCACACGTGTTTAGCGTACCAATGCCACAGACTCTCTCAGCACAACCAAATTAGTTATTTTTCTAGTTATGTCACTGTACTATAACAATTGTAATTATAAGAAGGACTGTCTTATTAGCGCTATGACTTTTCAGAGACCATTAATTAGAAAAGGTTCAAGACCTGAAAAGGGTGATAAGGCCCTCCCCTGTGGGTTCCCATTACCCTCCTGTATTGCATAGCACAATTTTATTAATGGTTCCCCCAGCCAGTCCTCCGAGCTGGGGAGGGGGCAACTGCATCATCAGTTGGCAGTGGCAAGCGGAACTGCGAAACGTATCACCTTTTTGCTCCTCGGCGAGCTTTGAGCCCCGATGTCCCACAGGGCATCTCAGCAGTTACACCCAACCCCTACAGGGCCCCTCAGGTCAGGGGAGGGGCCACACAAGCAAGTTAGGTATGTTGCAGCTGGGGCTGCAGAGACAGAAGTGTAGGTAGATCCCACTCCTGACTATCTGAAGGTCAGGATGAGAATTTCGTGGATCTTTGGGGATACTCCGGACCTTTATTAAATCAAAAATAAAGATAACAAAAGAGTTGCTCTATAAAAACAGGGCAAATCCTCTGTGGAGGAGGAACAGGAAAGAGAGTAAACTGAGCCCGGTGATGGATCAGTTTCCTCCAGTGGTTCACATCAAGTCCTCGTCTTTTAACTGCTGTGGCTTGTAGTTCCTTGCAGCTATAGGAGGCTCAGTATGGGGAGACAGTGGATGTCTCAGAGTTTTTATTCATGCGACGCATTTACTGAGAAGAATGAGCTGGTATGGGTAAGAAAAAAATACCTTGCAGATCCGATGACAGCCCCAAAAAAGAGACGGGGGAAGGGGAGGGTTTGTAGGCAGGAAGCTCCACCACTGGTAGACAAGGCTTTCTATAGTTCAGTCAAATACCAATATTCCTATCAGGGCCAGTGGCATTTACAGATTCATGCGACAAATGAGTAGATGCCGTATGTAGGAGGGTTTTGCCTTATTAGCACAACATGCGGGTATACATGTATGCAGTTATAATATATGCTATAACTTAGCCCTATACATGTACACCTGCCAGCAAAAATAATCCAAGTACATTTAGGTGCCCCCCCCCCCGATCCTATTACATTCTCCATAAAGTGGTGAGGGATGCCCTTCAGAAGCTAAAGACTGATAAGGCGCCGGGGCCGGATGGGCTACACCAGAGCGCTGTGAAGGAATTGGCGGAGGAACTGGCAGTTCCCTTGGCTGCACTCTTTAATACCTCTTTGCAGACAGGATGGGTGCCCCAAGACTGGAGGGTGGCTTATGTAATGCCTATTCATAAAGGGGGGGGGTCTAGAGAAGAGATGGAGAATTATAGGCCTGTCAGCCTAACGTCTGTGGTAGGCAAAGTAATGGAGGGCTTTATCAAGGAGAGGACTGGGAGGCAGCTGGAATGGTTAGCGCACCAGGATGATAAACAGTATGGCTTTGTTCCGGGGAGATTGTGTCAGTCCAATCTCGTAGAATTTTATGACAGAGTGACTTAGACACAGGCCGGTAGACGTCCTATACCTAGATTTTAGCAAGGCGATTGATTCAGTACCACACTATGGGCTGATAAAAAAGATGGGGGAGGGAGGACAGGAGCTCAATTGGGTTGAAAATTGGTTCTCAGAGTGTTTACAGAGGGTAATGGTGGGTGGGATATTCTCCTTTCCCAGGAAGGTAATCAGTGGGGTTCCTCAGGGTTCGGTATTGGGGCCACTCTTGTTCAACGCCTATGTCTCGGATATTGGAAGGGGGGTTAGGAATAGCTAGAGTCTTCGCAGATGATTCAAAACTGGGAGCACTAGTGGATTGTGAAGAAGGGAGGGAGGCGGTCCAGGGGGACCTGAATACCCTGGAGGGGTGGTCAAGGATGTGGGGACTGAAAGTTAATGCCAGGAAATATAAGGTATTACATTTGGGGGTAAAAAAACCGGGTCACGAACACAGCCGGGTGGGGGTGGGGGGTGTCGTCACACTGCAAGCCACACTGGGAGAGAGGGATTTAGGGGTGGTGAGACACTTCAAAATGAAGAACTCTGAACACTGCAGAAGAACTGCAGCCAAAGCAAACAGGATACTGGGCTACATAGCCAGGGGAATTGCGTTCAGGAGGAAGGAGGTGATCCTCCCACTATATAATGCCTTGGTCAGGCTGCAGCTAGAGTACTGTGTACAGTTCTGGAGATCTCATCTGAAGAAGGACATAGCGCTGCTGGAGGGGGTCCAGAGGACAGCGACTAAGATGATTCAGGGCATGGAGGGGAGGCCTTATGAGGAGAGACTGGATAAGCTTGGGCTTTACTCACTGGAGGAGAGGAGGGACAGGGGAGATATAATAGGGGTTTTCAAGTATGTAAAAGGAATAAACAGGAATGGAACCAAGGAGCTTTTTAAGCTAAATGGGGGAAAACCCAGGGGCAATGAGTGGAAACTGGAGGAAACTACAGGGGCGTAGGAAGCATTTTTTTCACTGAGAGGGTTGTGAAGCCATGGAATGCATTGCCTGCGAGGCTGGTGGAGGAGGGCGCAGTGGAGGGATTCAAGAAGGGGTGGGACAGGTACAAAGGAAGCAAACTAAAGAAGATCCTACTGGGGGCTGGGGGGTGGTAAGATGGTCGGGTAAGCAGCCATTAGGTTGCTGGCTTTCAAACAGACAAGACAGACCATTTGGCCTACTCTGCTGGCTTTTTAGGACGTTAAAAGTGCCTGCAGCCCTGTTCCCTACTTCACGTCGTAATTGTAATATTTTTAAGGACTGGTCTGTAGCACTTGGCGGCCACTTGACCTGTACACAGAAGATACAAGCTGGGCTTTACAGAATACTTTAACTGGTTTTAGGAAAAAAAAAAAAAAAAAAAAGCTAAAATAGGTCTTAGGGCAGGCAACTCCACTGCATAGGTTACCTGCCACGATTGTGTCAGTTGCTGTTTAAAACTCTGGTCTTTACTAAGATTTCAAATCTAGTGTAAACAGATTTTATGTTAGTTCTTCAGTGACAAGAGACATCTAAATGCTAAATAAAAAATATGAAAAAATTATTTACCTTAGTAATGTTGTTTCTTCTAATGGAGTCTTGCTGTATTCTGACTATTGCAGTTAGGTCATGCCTTTCAACTGCCCTGGAGAACAAAGAGTTAAACTCCCCATGGCCAGCATGGAATGTTCACCGCGAGCTCGGCTGAAGCCCCTGTCTGCTGCTGTTTAAACTCCAACCGTCAGATCTTTACGAGCAATACTCACTAGAAGTTCTGTGTGGAAACTGTAAAACTCACACTAGCCAACTGGCAACTAAATTTATTAAAAAGGGTTTTTTGGTTTCAAAGCAAAGACTCAAGTCAGGAAACCCAAAAAAACAAACACACCCAAACTAAAGGAGGGTGAAAAAGGGACACCCCCTAGGGTGTCAACACTGCTCCTGCCCACCCACATCCCAAAAACCAGGTTCTGAGAGGGGAGGCGGGGGGAGGTCAGAATACAGCAAGACTCCATTAGAAGAAACAACATTACTAAGGTGAGTAATTTTTTCTTCAAACAACATGAAGTCTTGCTGTATTGACTATAGCAGACTACCAAGCAGTACCTCCATGGAGGAGGGGCAGAACCTACTTTGGGAATAGGCTCCGAAGTACTGCTGTGCCAAACCAAGCATCACTCCTAGCCTGGATATCCAGACAGTAATGCTTGGTGAATGTATGGACTGTTTTCCAGGTGGCTGCTTGACAAACTTTTAAGATGGGAATATCCCTGGCAGCAGCCAGGGAAGCAGCTGTACCTCTAGTAGAGTGAGCCCTCAGGCCTGAGGGTAGAGTTCTACCCAGTTTTTCATAGCAGAATAGTATACAAGAGACAATCCACCTGGCAACAGATCTCTTAGTGGCAGGTTTGCCCTTACTGACCTCTCCATATGTGAGGAACAACAGGAGGGACTCAAACCTGTGACCCTTGGTGTGCTCTATGTAGTAGCTGAGGGCCCTTTTAACATCCAAGCTGTGCAGCCTCCTCTCTCCAGAGGAGAAACGGTCAGTGAAGAAAACAGGGAGAGACAGACTGGTTAAGGTGGAAATCTGAAACCACCTCAGGCAAAAACTTCCTCTTAGTTCTTAGGACCACTTTATCTCTATGGAAAGAGATGAAATCAGGCTCCACTGACAGGGCTTGCAATTCACTGATACGCCTGGCAGAGGTAATGGCTACCAAAAACAGAGTTTTCCAAGTCAAGTACTTAACCTCTGCAGAGGACAAAGGCTCAAAGGGTGGTTGCATAAGCTGAGCAATGCAAACATTAAGGTCCCGAGCAGGGTCCCTAAAGGGGGGACTGGTGTGCAGCAATCCCTTGAAGAACTTACAAAACACAGGATGGGCTGACAGAGGAGAGGGCTTGCCTACTGACAAGAAGGCAGAAACTGCTGCCAAATGCACTTTAAGTGTAGCTGGCCTAAGGCCTAGGCCATTAAGATGGACCATATAGTCCAGAACTATAGGCAACCCAGCAGATTCTGGAGAAATATCCTTATTAGAGCACCAAATAGTGAACCTTTTCCATTTGAAGTTGTAAGTCTTCCTGGTGGAAGGCTTTCGAGAAGCCATAATGATACCCAGAACCCTTTGAGAAAGCTGCAGATCAGCAAACTAACTCTTCAAGAACCATGCCTTGAGATTGAGAGACTTGAGGTTCGGGTACCAAATCCTCCCCTGAAAGGATGTCAACAGGTTGTAATTCCTGGGAAGAGACAGGGGAAGGTGGACTGCTAAGGACAGCAACAGGGTGTACCAGGGCTGTCTGGCCCAGTCTGGAGCAATCAGAATCACTTTGCATGGTTGTGACCTTATCTTGACGAACACCTTGAACAGGAGAGGAAAGGGAAAAGCATATAGAAATTTCCCTTCCCAATTCAGAATTAGAGCATCCAGGGGGACTGAGCCCAAGACTGGGGGTCTACAACAAAAGAGAGGAAGTTGGTGATTGTCTGGGGTTGCAAAAAGATCTATCTGTGGAGTGCCCCATCTCGATAAAATCACTTTCAAAACTAGGGGATCTAGGGTCCATTCGTGATGGCCCTGTGATATCCTGCTGAGAGCATCTGCTAGGACATTGTCCTTCCCTGGGAGGTGAACTGCTATCAGAGAAGTTTGCAGGGAATAGACCAGGGACCACAAAAAAAATTACTCACCTTAGTAATTGCTTTTCTTCTCATGGAGTCTTGCTATTATTTGACTATATGCAGTCAGCCACTGCAGCTGAACTGCCCGGAGAGAAGAGAGTTAACTCCAGAGAGTCTGGAGTTCCACAGCCTTGAGGTGCTATACAAAGCTCTATCTGGCCAGTTTCAAATGAAACTGTCAGATCTTCTGAAAACTAACACTAGCAACAAGTCTGTGTGGAAAGCTCTACACTAGCCAAGTGGCTACCTACTAGTAGGAATAACAACAATATAAACAGCAATAATAATAATAACAATGAATAATAGTATTATTAGTTTCTCCCTAACAAGCACTATTAGACCCCCTTCCCCCAAGACTCAAGTCCAGGAAGGGGCCAACATAATACTAAAAACAGAAATACCTAATTCCTAACCCTAAATAAAGGGGTGAAGGAAGAACTAAAATAGCATGACACAGTGCTTGCACTAATTTGCCACCTACCCAAGTAGAAGTTCTGAGAGGGCAGGAGGGAGGGTGGTCATAATATGAGACTCCATGAGAAGAAAAGCAATTACTAAGGTGAGTAATTTTTCTTCAAACACCATGAAGTCTTGCTATATTATGACTATATCTGAATACACAGCAGTACCTCCATGGAGGAGGTCAGAACCTACTTAGGAAATAGGCTCTGAAGCACAGCTGTGCCAAACGAGCATCTCTCCTGGACTGAATATCCAAGGAATAATGCTTGGTAAAAGTGTGAACTGTTTTCCAAGTAGCAGCTTGACAGATTTCCAGAATGGAATATCTCTAGCAGCTAGAGATGCAGCTGTACCCTGGTGGAGTGAGCCCTCAGTCCTGAGGGGTTCTCTACCTAGTTTTTGATAACAAAATTGGATACAAGAGACAATCCACCTTGCAATTGTCCTCTTAGTGGCAGGTTTCCTTTGCCAACCTCGCCATAGGTAAGGAAGAGTTGGAGGATTCGAACCTGTGACCCTTAGTGCGTTCAAATAGTAGCTTAAGGCTCTTTTGGCGTCAAGCTGTGCAGACTCTCTCACCTGAGGAAGAATGCTCAGTGAAAAATACTGGAAGAGAGATGGATTGGTTCAGGTGGAAATCTGAAACCACTTTAGGCAAAAACTTTCTGTTAGTCCTGAGGACTACCTTATCTCTGTGGAAAGAGATAAAATCTTCCACTGACAGGGCCTGTAGTTCACTTATGCGTCTGGCAGAAGTGATAGCCACTAGGAAAACAGTTTTCCAAGTCAGAAACTTGAGCTCTGCTGAGGACAGAGGCTCAAAGGGGGGTTGCATTAACTGAGCAATGCAAACATTCAGGTCCCAAGCGGGAGCTGGTTCTAGAAAAGGAGGGTTGGTGTGAAGTAACCCTTTAAAAAACTTGGAAAGCACAGGGTGAGAAGAAAAGGAAGCAGGCTTCCCTGCTGACAGAACAGCAGAGACAGCTGCCAGATGAACCTTTAAGGTAGCTGGCCTAAGGCCTAAGGAATTTAAATGGACCAAATAGTCCAGTAAAATGGGCAGATCAGCAGATTCTGGGATAATCTGCTTCTCAGAGCACCAGATGGAAAACCTTTTCCACTTAGAATTGTCACGTGGCCCTAGTGGAGCTTCCTTGAAGCCTTTAAAATATCAAAACACCTTGAGAAAGGTGTAAGTGAGCAAATTCTAACTCCTCAAGAGCCATGCCTTGAGATGGAGAGTTGAGGTCGGATACCACACTCTCCCTGTGCACAGGCCAGTAAGTCGTGGACTCTGGGCAAGCTCAGGGCAGGGTGAACTATCAAGGACAGAAGCAGTGGGTACCAGGGCTGTCTGGCCCAATCTGGAGCAATCAGAATCACCTTGCAGGGCTGAGATCTGATTTTTACCAGTACCCTGAAAAGAAGGGGAAAGGCATACAGGAACTTCCCTTTCCAATCCAACTGAAAGGTGTCCAGGGGGACTGAGCCCAGCACTGGAGGCCTGCAACAAAACAGAGGAAGTTGGTGGTTGTCTGGGGCTGCGAAAAGATCTATCTGAGGGGTGCCCCATCTGGCAAAGACTGACCCCAGCACCTGAGGATTCAGAGCCCATTTGTGATGGCCCTGAGAAATCCTGCTGAAGGCATCCATGGGACATTGTCCTTCCCTGGAAGGTGAACTGCTATCAGGGAGGTGTTCAGGGAGTAAGCCAGAGACCACAACTTCATTGCTTGATTGCACAAGGCTGATGAGCAGTGCCTTGCTTGTTGATGTACCACATTGTTGTGGTGTTGTCTGTCCTGACTTGAACTACTTTGTTCTGGACAGAAGCTGAAAGCCTGAAGAGCTAAAAGGACAGCTCTGAGTTCCAAAAGATTGATGTGGAGCAGAGATTCCTGGGAGACCACACTCCCTGAGTGGACAGGTCGCCCAAGTGAGCTCCCAACCCTAACAGGGAAGCATCCGTGGTGAGGGTGAGGAAGTGGAAAGCAGGAATGAAAGGAACCCCTTGTTTTAGATTGCTTTGATCCTGCCACCAGTGTAAGGCCAGGATCAGGGTTTGAGTCACTGGAACCAATTTGGAAGGGGTCCCTCCTTTGAGACCAATAGGCCCTCAAATGGAACTGAATGTCCCTCATCTGGAATCTTGCTCCTTGCACTACAGCTGTGGAAGCAGCCATGTGCCCTAGGAGTTGCAGAAAATGCCTTGCTGGTCGAGAGACCCGCAGGGTAAAGGAGGATGCCAGGGCAATGAGTCTGTCTACCCCTTTCCGAGGGAGAAATGCCTGGCTAACTTTGTGTTCAATTCTGCTGCACCTATGAAAGTTAGTACCTGAACTGGTTCCAGAACTGACTTTGGTAAATTCAGCAGGAATCCCAGGGAAGTGAGAAGCTGCTGGGTGACTTGCAAGTGGGATTTTACCTGATCTGGGGACTGACCCACTATGAGCCAGTCGTCCAGGTAAGGAAACACAGCAATCCCTTGCCTTCTTAAATGAGCCACTACCACAGCTAGACATTTTGTGAATACCCTTGGCGCAGAGGTAAGGCCGAAGGGCATTGCCCAGAATTGGTAGTGGCCGGAGGGTAGTTCGAACCTGAGGTACTTTCGGTGAGAAGGCCTGATCAGAACATGAAAATAGGCATCCTTGAGGTCCAGGAAGCTAACCAGTCCCCTGGCCTCAGGAGAACAAAATCATTGTCAGAGTTAACATTTTGAACTTTGGTTTCAAAAGATGCTTGTTCAGGTACCATAAATCTAAAATGGGCCGCCATTCTCCTGTCTTTTGTGGGGTAAGAAAGTATCTTGAGTACAGTCCCTTGCCCTGATGGCAAGGAGGGACCCTTTCTACTGCTTTGCAGTCCAAAAGAGAAGAAACCTCTGCTTCCAAAGCAAGGGCTTCTGAAGGATTTGCAGGTGGAAAATGTCTGGCTCTCATCTTTGGAAACTGTTTGAAGCTGAGAACCAGACCCTGGCCTATTACCTCCAGAACCCACCTGTCCGAGTTAGGACACCCAGTTCTGGCTGAAATAAACAAACCTGCCCCCACTGGTACAGCAGAATCGCCCTGGGCACCCCATCAGGGTGCCTGCTTGGCAATGTGTAGGCTAAGGGAGGGACGGTTTACTTGTGCCCCGCTACCTCTGCCTCTAAAGAAACCCTCTGTGCAAATGCAGAGGAGGCCTGAAATTGGTAAAAGGCCTGTGGAAAGGCCTGCCCCTACCTCTGGGCGTGCCTGTGTGGAGTGGCATGCTCTCCTTAGCCTGGGCACTTTTGTAGGTAGTTCTGTATTCATCCATCTTTTCATATAGTTTTCTGTTTGTTCCCCAAACAGAAATTACCACAAGAAGAAAATCCATAGCCTTTGACTGAGTATCTTGGGACAGATTAGTGCATCTGAGCCGTGCCAACCTACGAAAGCTACAGAAGTGGCCATGACCCTAGAGGAGACATCATTAACATCAACAGCAGTATGAAATTGAACTTTAGAAGCTTCAATGCCATCAGCAGCCACCTGTTCAACTCACTAGCCAGCTGGCCATGGGCCGCTTGGCTAACTGCAACTACTGTGCCCACCTAGATTTCTGATATGTAGCCACATAAGCCATATAATTTGCCTGCCTGAGTCCCAAAGAAGCTGCCATATACTGTTTTTCGCCATGGCATCAATCTTCCTGGAATCCTTATCAGGAGGATGTGAGGCCAGAGGAATATTAGCCTTGTCACAGGCTGCAGCTTGTACCACACCTACATGACTACACTGCTCAGTGAGGAAGTCTGTATCAGAGCCTGACAAGGTATATCTTCTGTCCATTTTTTATCTACAGGAGGGACAGAATGAGATTTTTAAATCTTTGTTGTTTGCTTCCTAAATGACTTATGCAAAGGAATAGACAACCTCCTAGACTCTGGTATAGCCATCATTTCTACATAATCAGGCTCCTCTTGCTCATCCACAGCTTCCTCTAAAGGAAGCTGGAGGGTTTCTGCAACCTTTTTGTAAAACATAAAATGAGAAGGGGACTCAGACAGAATAGGAGGAGATTCTAAAGGTCTGTCTGGAGAAATGTCCGGTTCAATGGGCACATCCAGACCCTCCCAGCCACACATGTAATGATCAAATTCGTCCTCCCTCTCCTGTGGTTCATAAAATTCCTCATCATACTCCTGAACCACTGGCACTGAACGAACCAACCTTTTACCAACTGTAGGTGGTTCGGCAGGACCCTGAGACAGTGACTGGACAATCTGTATGGCTTTAGCTATTTCTGCAGCAGTTGGAGACAATTTTGGACTCCAAACCTACTGATTTCTTAGTCTTTTTCACTGAGACTGGTTCCCTTGAACCAGCCTTCCTTTGGCCCGAGGAAGTCTCGCCCTGGTCAGAGGGCACTCCCTCTGGTCCAGTGGGTACTGGACTGGGCTGGCCATCCGGGTCAGCGGACTTCTTGGCCTCTCGTTCCCTGAGCCGGCCCAATCTCTTTTCCAGGGTGGCTGCAGGGAAATTTTTACACACCTGGCAGTCTGACAAGAGGTGGTCAGCCCCCAGACAATAAACACAAGTGGTGTGTGGGTCAGCCTTGGCAAAGGCTTCCCCACAGACATCACAGTGTTGAAACCCAGTGGGCCCGGTTTTTCTTTTGGGTTTCTCAGACATAATGCCAGCCTAACCAAAACTTGCCCTTTGATGGCAGTGCCGAGGCAAGACACCCTTATCAGTTCCTAACCGTGTCATGGTATTTGAAAAACCTATTTTAAAGCAAGGTTTTTAGAACCGATAAGAACCAGGAACCGCACTCTAAAAGCCAACCACACTTTAAAGCGTTAAATTAAGCAAACCGATCGGTTCAAAACCGAACCGATAACTGAATTTCCACACAGACTTTAAGTTTTCTACTTACGGTTTACCAGATAGAGCTTTTAACCGAAATGCGGTAAAATAAATACTTTTGGCCGGTTCAAATGAACCGAAAATACTCTCCTGAACCGAGAAATGAACCGATGTGAAGGAGCTGATCTCCGGAGCGACTGTTCAGTGAAGCGGAGTAAAGAATCTGACAGTTTCATTTGAAACTGGCCAGATAGAGCTTTGGTATAGCGCCCTCGCGCTGTGGAACTCCAGACTCTCTGGAGTTAACTCTTTCCTCTCCGGGGCAGTTCAGCTGCAGTGGCTGACTGCAATATAGTCATAATATAGCAAGACTTCATGGTGTTTGAACATCATTGCTTCTGTGCACAAGGCCGTAGACAGAGTGCCCCCTTGCTTGTTGATGTACCACATTGTGGTGGTATTGTCTGTTCTGATCTGGACCACCTTGTTCTGTACAGATTTGGAAAAGGCTTGCAGTGCCAGAAACACCACTCTGAGTTCCAAGAGATTGATGTGAAGCACAGATTCTTGAGGTGACCACAGCCCTTGGGTGGTAAGATCACCCAGGTGGGCTCCCCAGTCCAGCAGGGAGGCATCTGCGGTGAGTATCACTGAATGAGACTGAGTGACAAAAGGAACTCCTTGTCTCAAATTGTCCTGATCCTGCCATCATTGCAAAGCCTGGATCAGGGTTCGAGTCGCTGGGACTAGTTTGGTAAGGGAATCTTTTCTTTGGGACCAGAAGGCTCTTAAGTGGAACTGAATGTCCCTCATCTGAAATCTTGCTCCCTGGACCACTGCTGTAGAGGCTGCCATGTGGCCCAGAAGCTGCAGGAAATGCCTTGCTGGTCAAGACACCTGAAGGGTGAATGAAGAGGCCAGCTCCATAAGGGTCCTTGCCCTGTCGAGGGGAAGGAAGGCTCTTGCCCTTATTGTATCCAGCTCCGCCCCTATGAAGGTGAGGAGCTGTACTGAGTTGAGAACTGACTTTGGAAGGTTGAGAAGGAATCCCAAGGAAGTGAACACTTGCTGAGTTATTTGCAGATGTGACTTGACTTGGTCTGGAAACTGACCCACTATGAGCCAGTCGTTCAAGTATGGAAAGATGGAGATCTTTTTTCTCCTGAGGAAAGCAGCCACTACTGCCAGGCATTTTGTGAAAACCCTTGGGGCTGATGTTAGGCCAAACGGCATTGCTCTGAATTGACAGTGGCCTGAGGGCAACATGAACCGGAGGTACTTTCTGTGGGAGCACCTGATGGGAATGTGAAAATAGGCATCTTTGAGGTCCAGGGAGGCTAGCCAGTCCCCTGGCCTTAGAGAGGGCAGAATTATTCCCAGTCTCACCATTTTGAACTTTGGCTTTAAAAGATGTTTGTTCAGATACCTTAGGTCCAGGATGGGCTGCCATTCTCCTGTTTTTTGGGGGGTTAGGAAGTACCTGGAGTACACTCCTTTGCCCTTGTGTAGGGTAGGAACCCTCTCTATGGCTCTGAGAGCTAGGAGGGAAGAAACCTCTGCCTCTAGGGCAAGGGTCTCTGATGGATTTGCAGGTGGGAAGGATCTGGTTCTCATCTTGGGAAATTTTCTGAAGCGGAGAACCAGTCCCTGACTTATTACTTCCAGGACCCACTTGTCTGATGTCAGAGACTTCCAGTCCTGGACAAAGTAAGCCAGCCTGCCCCCTACAGGTATTGGAGAATCGGCCCGGGCAGACCCATCAGGGTGTCTGCTTGGCAGGGGCTTTAGGCTGAGGGGTGGAAGCAGGCCTGCTTATTCCCCATCTGCCTCTCCCTCTGAAGAACCCCCTCTGAACATAAGAGGAGGAGGAGGCCTGGACTTGGTAAAAAGGCCTTTGAAAAGGCCTGCCCCTAGACTGCTGACTGAGGAGTGGCTTGCCTTTCTTTGGCCTGAGCACTCCTGTAGGTCGTCCTGTACTCGTCCATCTTTTTCATGTAGTTCTCTGTCTGCTCCCCAAACAGAGAATTACCAATAACAGGGAAATCCATGGCCTTAGCCTGGGTATCCTGTGATAGGCTAGTACATCTGAGCCAAGCCATCCTCCGAAGGGCCACAGATGTAGCCATGACTCTTGATGAAACATCACTGGAGTCCACAGCAGCATGAAATTACACTTTGGATGCCTCAATCCCATCTGCAGCCACCTGCTCCAGCTCCTTGGCAAGCTGGTCAGGGGCCTGTTTAGCCACAGCCAACACAGTGTCCCACCTGGACTTCTGGTATCTAGCTGTGTAGGCCATATAGTTAGCCTGCCTGAGTCCCAAAGATGCTGCCATGTACTGCTTCTTTGCCATGGCATCAATCCTCCTGGAGTCCTTATCTGGGGGGTGTGATGCCACGGGGATATTTGCCTTATCACAGGCAGCAGCCTGCACTACCCAAACATGGCTGCACTGCTGAGAAAGGAACTCCGTGTCCGAGCCTGAAAGGGTGTACCTCTTGTCCATTCGTCTGTCCACAGGAGGTATGGAGTTAGAGGAGCTTTAAGAATTTTGTCTGTTTCCCAAAATATTTATGGAGGGGAACAGACAGTCTCTTGGACTCCGGGATGTCCATCATTTCAACAAAATCAGGCTCCTCCTGATCCTCTACTGCTTCTTCCATTGGAAGCTGGAGGGTTTCAGCCACTTTTTTGTAAAACATAAAGTGGGAAGGGGACTCAGAAAGCCTAGGAGGAGAAACACCTGAAGGTCTGTCTGGGGAGATGCCCGGGTCAATAGGCACATTCAGACTTTCATAACTGCCATCCTCATACTCTCCCTCCTCCTCCGGTTCATAAAATTCTTCTGAAGTGTAATCCGGAACCGGGGGAACTGACCGAACCAAGCCCCTACCAGATGGTGCCGGTTCGGTCGGTACCGAAGTTAGCGATTGCACTATTATTATCGCTTCGGCTATCTAATCAGCGGTCAGAGTAGGAATTTCTGGATCCGAACCGGATGGTTAACCTTTTCTCTTCCTTTTAACCGGAACTGACTCCTCAGAATCGTTTCTCCTCTTGCCCGAAGTATCGCCCTGGTCAGAGGGCACTCCTTCTGGTTCAGTTGGAACCGAACCAGGCTGGCCATCCGGGTCAGCGGACTTCTCGGCCTCCCTTTCCCTCAGTCTACCTAATCTCTTTTCCAGGGTAGCTTTGGGAAAATTCTTACAAATTTGGCAGTCTGAATCGAGGTGGTCAAACCCCAGACAATAAACACAGGTGGTGTGGGGGATCAGCCTTAGCAAAGACTTCCCCACACACACTGCAGTGTTGAAACCCAGTGGGCCTTTTTTTTCCCCTTGGGTTTCTCAGACTTGGCCAATCCTATGCAAGACTCCCCTATCGGTTCCTGACCGTGTTACGGGTCTTGGAAAAAAACATAATAAAATCTGCTTTTTTTTAGAACCGATACGAATCGGTTACCACACTCTAAGTAAATTCACAAACTTTTTTTAAACTAAACTGATCGGTTCAGCCGAACCAATCCGAAATGTACAAGTTCCACACAGAAACTAAATGTAAAACCTATCTAGTACTCACGGTACCACAGACAGAGACTTAGACAGATTTGGTAACAGAAATTCGGTAGAAACAGAGCAAAACACGACACTTTAACCGACTGTTTCGAACCGAGCAAAGGAGAAATCTCTGGAGCGACTGTTCAGTGAGGCGGAGTAAAGAATCTGACGGTTGGAGTTTAAACAGCAGACAGGGGCTTCAACTGAGTTCACGGTGAACATTCCATGCTGGCCATGGAAAGTTTAACTCTTTGTTCTCCGGGGCAGTTGAAAGGCAGGACCTAACTGCAATAGTCAGAATACAGCAAGACTTCATGTTGTTTGAATGATAGTTTCTCAGTACCGGATTGATATTCATTTTTGAATGTGCACGTACCTGCATCATCCTGAAAGATCTGGAAGTCTTCTTCAGAATAGGGCACAGATGGCTGTACTACTGTATCGTCTTCCATGTTACCCTCACTCTTAATTGGAATATTGTACACAAATCTTCTAGCTGTTTGGCTTTTCCTTCGTCCACTGCCAGGTTCTTGCTTGATTAAAGTCTGGGTGTACATGTTATTCCATACAAAAACTTTTCCCTGGCCCCCGGGCTCATTATCAACCATTTCTAATGAGTTATCTTGGACCCAGCTTGGGTCATTTATTTGGTAGGTCTCGTTTTGGCCCTCATCTAGACTGTAGCCATCTTCACTTTTGATATGACTTGCCAGATTAGTGAGATTGTGGGTTGCCCAGAAGTTGGTTGGCTTTTGCTCTCTTAAAGACAAGCCATCCCTGGCAACAGATCTTCTTCTGTTATAGTCCACTACTACAGCCTCTGGTGCTTCAGATTTTATGCTGATGTTTAAGGCATCTTTTATAAAATTGCGACAGGACTGAACAACCTCTGTCATTTGGAGGTAGCTGGCCACTGACATCACCTCAATGGCATTCTGACTTGTGAGCACCAAGTTACCAGAGTACATGAAGTCCAAGATAACAGAGAAACCTTGAACAGCAACAACATCTAAATGAGTTACAGTGGTTTGGTCATGGCGCTCTCTCTTTGAATAGCAATAAAGAGTCTTAAAGAAACGACTGCCTGCAACCAGGATGTTCTTGTGGGCTCTGAAGACCTTCCCACTCACCACAATACGGACATCACATAGAATTCCTTTCTTTCTTTGCTCGTTAAGTTCCTGAAGAAGCTGATAGCAATAGGAGTTCTCATTTGGCCTGTTGTTATAATCACTGTATCCTTCTCTTACTGGTTCAGACTTCACCTTCAAATCCTGCTATAAAAACAAAGTTGCATAACATTAACCATGTTAATGTAAAAAATATAAAATTAAGATTATAAATTCAGAAACCACTTGTTTTGCAAATTATAGACCCCCATATATTTTTAGGGTGTTTCATTGAAATATTTCAAGAAACCAATTTCAGCAAGTCAAAGTCTTTACATAAAGATGGTGTAGATAGCGAAGTACATGGGTTCATAGGATTCACAGGACGAAGACTGGTCACACAGCATTAGCCATTTTAGACCTGCACCACTCTATAAGTTGAACTGAAAACAGCTGTCCCTACAATGTTCATCCAAGGTATTCTTAAATTGGTTCATGCTACTACATGACACCACGAGTGGTGGCAGAGCATTCCACTGGGTCAACACACGCTGAGAGAACCAATTTCCTCTCTGGTTTTTATTGTAATGGTCTCCTTTTAATTGATGTTGATGACCCCTATTCTTGACTAATATTTGTCTCTTACTTAGTCCTATACACTCCCAAAGACCTATATCCTATGTTGCTCTATAGATTAGGCATATATCTCCCCTGTATCTCCTATACTGCAGTGAATATAGCCCCCAAACCTCAAGCCTCTCCTCGTAGGCCATGCCCAGCACTCCATCCACCATTCTTGTTGTCCACCTCTGCAAAACTTCAATTTGCCTCACGTTCCTCTTCAGATACGGCACCCCAAACCAACTACAATACTCAACATGCATCGAAGCATACAATGGGACCACCACCTCCCTTGCCTGACTCCTAATATTCCATCTTACAGCAGCCATTATACCATATCCCTTCCTTGTCATCTCAGTACACTGTCTTGAGGAACTTGGGTCACTACTAATTACCACACCCAGATCTTTCTCAGCATCAACAGTCTGTAACGCATGCCCGTCTACATGATATTTGAAGCTCACATTTTTTCCTTCCCAGAAGCATTATCTTGCATTTATTCAAATTAAATCCAAGTTTCTTTCTTGTTGCAGTATCACTCAGTTCATTAATACTGTCCTGGAATATTTTAGCTTCCCCTGCAGTTGAGACCAGTGCACCCATTTTAATACATCATCGGCAACTTTCGCCATCCAAACTTTACTGTTACAAGTTACAGATGCCACTAGGATGTTAAAAATGGTAGGTCCAAGCACCGATCCCTGTGGCACCCCACTTGTCACTGGACAATTAGGTTCCCTTTGACTATCACTCGCTTTTCCCCCCATTTGTTAGCCAGGCACATACCCACCATATAAGGCACTTATCTAAATTAATTTCCTCTAGGGATTTAATCAGCTCAGAATGGGAGACTCTGCCAAAGGTCTTCTAAAAATCGACAATGTATATATCCACTGGGATATCCTTATCCATGGTCTCGCTAACTGGTTCAAAGTAGTACGTCAACTGTGTCAGACATGACCTTCCCCTTAAAAACCCATACTGGTAAATATCTCCTTGGCCATATTGTTTAATACATTAATCTATGGCCTCTTTTAAAAACCCCTCTAATATCTTATCTATAATACACATCAGGCTAATTGGCCTAGAGTTTGAACTGTCTAATTTGGGCCCCTTTTTAGGGGTTGGCACAACACTGGCCAATAATCAGTTTTCTGGTACACCACCTTCATCTAAGGAGTTTATTGATATAGCATGAATAGGATCACAGTACAGATGCTAATTTCCTGAGAAACCAATTCATCAGGTCCAACAGACTTGGTGGGGTCTAGTTTTTCCAATGTATTCCTTACCATAATCTGTGTAATTACTTGATTTGCTATATCCTTTTACCCCACTGAATGTTCCTATATCACTTTGCTGATAAACACTTGCAAAATAACTAAACTGTTCAGCCATAACCTGGCAGTCCGTGATCATTTTATCGCCCTGAATAAGGGGTCCTACAATATTATTTTTGAGACTTTCCATATAGTTAAAAAATGCCTTTGTTGTTAGCTACCTTGTTAACTAATTTCAACTCCATAATGCTTTTTTGGTATGTTTTTTTTTTAGGACCCTAAGTCATTGCTTATACAATTCCTTGTTTTTAGAAGTTCCTTCCCTTTTAGCTTTCATATAAGCTCTGTTTTTTTAGCATTTATCATCTTACTTATTTTGGGATTGAACCACATTGGTATCCTTCCCTTCTGATTGTATTTAATTTTAGTCGGGACATTAGTATCTCTCAAGCCATGGAGGACAGTTTTCAACACATCCCACATCTGGGTGACCCAAAGTCCTTCAAACCTCTCAGCCCAATTCCACTGTTTGGCTATGGTCCTTAATGTATTATAATCTGCTTAATCATATCTGTTTATTTTAGTAGCGCCACCATAGACTTCGGTTCTCATCTTTATGATAAATTCCACCATATTGTGGTCACCTTCTGCCAAGGGTTCTCCAACATTACATTTTTCAATTAATTCTCCCATATCACTTATAACAAGGTCCAATATAAGACTGTCCCTGGTAGGCTGCCGTACACAGTTTTCAGCACATATGTCGACTGCTTCCAGGAATTTGCTCTGTATTTCTACAGCAGAACAAGCCCACTTCTCCCAATTTATTCAAGGGAAATTAAAATCCCCTAATACTAGCACATTTTTGCCTAAGTTCTGGTTCCCCATCTGATTAACAAATTCAACAGTTTTGGGTCCATTTAAAGATGAAGGTCTATAACATATACCTACAAGTACCGGTTTGTCTTGTGATGGAATAATCTGCACCCACAATTGTTCAATCACAGGCTCAAGAGATGTTTGTATTTTGTGAGCCCCGATGTCATTCCTGACATATAGTGCCACCCCTCCTCCAGTTCGAAACTCCCTATCCCACCTAAAAAGTTTATATCTGTCGATTTCTACCCCCCACGTCTTTCCACCACCACGTTTCTGTTACTGCACAGAGCGCTATGTTTTCTATTTTCAATTTAATCTCCAGTTCATCAGATTTGTTTCCCAAACTTCTAGCATTTACCAGGAGTGCCTTCCATTCATGGTAGCATGGTTTGTTTTACGGGGGACATGTTTTAGTGCTCATATTGCCCTCCTACCATGTCTAGTTTAAATACTGTCCAATTTTATTATTTATTCCATCAGCTAAAACTTTGCTTCCATATTTTATTTTTTTTATTAGGTCTAGGATATACATTCAGATGAAGACCATCTCAGGCATACAAGCGATTTACATATTCAAATCGCTGCCAGTGAAATAGAAACTCGAACTTTTCTCTGTAACATCACCTTTTTAGCCATCCATTCAATCTCTGTATTTCATTTGCCTATATCTTTATCTAGTAGCCCTTAGGACCAGTAAAATTTCTGAGATGATTGGGGAACAGCCTCTTTTATGGAGTTCACTTCCCATGATCTTGAAGTCTCTTTGTATTTGGGTAATATTACCTTTTCCCCACACCATTTGTCCCCAGATGAACGAGTACTACTGGCGCATTTGTATGTTCTAGAAAGCCAGGTAATAATCTCTTCACATTGGATATTCCTGCACCTGGTAAACATGACCGTGTCACTGTCTCCTTTCTACCATTATAGACTAACCTGTCTGTAGATCGAAGCACAGAATCTCTTATTTCTACAGCATGCTTTGTTTACAGCTCCCCATGGTGGGGTCCATAGGGCCTGTACTTTGGGCTTGTCTTGTGTTGTCTATAGGACACAATTGTGCGAGCAGTTGCTGCCAGATTTCCTGCTCCGTGACACCCCCACCCTTTTTAGTCCATCAGTGTCAGTTGGTTCTTTGCATGATTGTTCCAGTATATTAGAACAGCTATTATCTAGTGGGTCTGGTTCTCACCCTCTAATCCACTGTTATTTACTAGGGGTGTATCTATCTGATAGTTCAATTTCTGTATGCAGATCCCTTCTTCATTTCCAGGGGCCAATAGGCACAAGACACCAATCATCCTTTGTTACATCGTGTCCATCATCTTGGGATCTATTCTACTTTTTTCCATTACACCCTTATTTATTTGCAAAAAAATGTCTCCTTTCCCTCCTTTCAATAATTCCCCTGTCGATTTAATAAATGCTTCTATATCATTAATACCTGCTTGTACTTTTAATTGCTCAGTCATCTTTTTTTATTGTTGCCTCTAATTGTACAATGTATGTACACATTTGTGTTACTAGTTGTCCCCTCATTTTACAGGCTATGCATTTCACCTATTTCAGTGGACTTCTCCCCAGGATACAGGTCCTTTGTTCCCCATCCACTGGAGCGGCCTACCTGTAAATCCAAGGATTGGATTTCTGCCCTCATCCCCTCTTCCCCAGCTGACACGGCAGACAGTACTTGCCTTAGCCGTGTCACCTTTGTTGAGCTCGCTGACGCTCGCCATGCTGTGGTAAATAAGGGCAAGAGGGGAAAAGACTAAGGTTGCAATCGCCAATTACAGTCACTTCCTGTGCTGCAGCTAGTGCTCCCCCCGATCTAGTAGTGTCGGAGGTTGTGGGCAACAGAAAAATAAAAGCCAAATTAAAACAATTCCAGTCCCCAGAGCATAGTCCTGCAGCAATATAAGGCTACATGTACTGCAAGAGGCTGGCAGAGTGTGGCGTTGCTCCCATTTTGTAGCGTGGAACTAGAAGTAGAGCAACTAGGTTCTGGGTTGCAACATGTCTGTATACTAGTGTGGGGTGTCTTATTGGAAAACGAGCATTCTCTGAAGTCGTTTCAGCGAGAGAACTGTAAACCAAAGCTTAAAGATTCAGTCAATCCAAACAGCACTAGATGATGTTATCGTTCCTTATACAACAGGTGTCCACTGTGAGCAAATCAGAATAGAGGAAGACAGTCGTGTAATATCCCACAAGCTACTACAACCTCTTTCTCAGCCAATTATCCAAACTGCAGATGCGCTCATGACAGTTCCACATTTCAGACACACCCACAAGTTTCTTTACATCTAGACAATAAGAAAAAATGGGAGAATTGCACCTTCCACTTTAGCTACCACAGATCTTTAAAAATTCTGGTTTCAAAACTCCTAGTCGTTCAACAGTACCAACTTTCAGTTAGCCAGCATATACTTATAGTAACTCTGAATAACTGGCTTCTGCAATTGATTAAACACCTTGTTTGCTAAATAACTCACATCAACTGGTTTTTACTTCATATACTCCCGCTAACTGAATGTCATCACACCCCACTATACACACAAACCTTTCTAGTTTCCTAGAGCAATTTATAAATTTTTTATAGTTATACTTCTTCAGATCACTGGTGCTGCCTGTCATCAAGCACAGGCAAACCAGAAGCAGTTGTAAAATTCGCAATGAGTGTTTTATCAATAACAGTAAAATAGGAAAAAAAAAATCAAAATTTAAATACCTGTAAATTTTCTTTCTCCAACGGCTGGTCTCCGGGGCTTCCTTACTCCTGGGCTCCACCTCCTGATACTGACAGACAGGCAGGAATCAGACCTCTGCAGCAGGGGACATCCTGCCTTCCACTTCCTGTCTCCCTCAGTTCTTCCTAAAGCGGTCCGATGTGGCAACACTACAAAAACTTGGAAACAGAAAATATGAATTTTAAGGCGTATATGGACATGAGGTCAGTCAAGTATATACTTCTGGGAGGGAATCCAAAGCCCGGAGATCAGCTGTCGGAGAAAGAAAATTTACAGGTATTTAAATTTTGATTTCTCTCTCCTAAGCTGGTCTCCAGGCTTCCTTACTACTGGGATATACAAAAGCAATACGTCCCCAGATGTTCCGGCTGGGAAGAATGTCAGGAACCCATAGGGATCCACCACCACTTGAAGCATTCTACGGTCAAGGATGCCTCCTCCAAGGGCATTACTTCCAGCGAATAAAATGTTAAAAATGTGTGAATGGATTATCAAGTGGCAACTCTGCATAAGTATGCTGTCAATGCTTCTCTGAAATACACCTGCAAAGAGGCCACAGCTGTGCTGAAAAGGGCTTTCCCTGGGCCAAGCAAGTTACCCCAGCCTAATCACAAGCCATGGAAGTAGCTGATGCAATTCGTCTGGCTACAGAGCCTTTTGAATCCTTGTTTCCCATAATTTTGGCCCGTAGCGGACATGAACAAACTTGGAAGTTTTGCGAATAGCTTACTCTTAATAGACTCTTTCATCTGGGGCAGACTGAATCAGCCTTTCGGCCCCAGTCTGCCCTTAAGCTCCATGCCTCTGTTTTTATCACACCTCCCAGCTCTAGTGGAGGCAATTCCCCTTCCTTATTGCTTTGTAGAGTGGGCAGAAGGAAGGAAGAATGAACCCTTAATTGTAATGGAATGGAGGCATGGCTTTGGCAAATAACCTAGAACTGTTCGAGCCGGATGAACAGCAGCATATAGCTCTTGTATAAGCAATGCTTTTAGTTTGCTGATCCTCCTGGCCAAAGCAATCGCTATGAGAGAGAGAGAGAAGGTGACCTTTATTTGGAGACGTGTGATGGATATTTCCTCGATAAGTTCTAAAGGGGCCTTGGACACAGGCTTGAGAACCAGTTTAAGACTCCAAAGTGGTTGCTTTTGAGACCTGGAAGGCATTTTAATGTTGCTGTGTTTAGAAACTACAGACAAGGGGACATGAATCCAACGATTCCCCTGGATCAGTCAGCAAGAGTGCCTCCCATGCAAAAAACCTGAAACTGTAAGGAGGCTGGTTGCAGACCTTAGACCATTCATCTGACAGGAACTGCAGTACAACAGACGATAATATTGGAAGTTCTGTGTGTGTTTTGAATGGGGCCAGAACCAAAATTTTCTCCAGACTCGACAATACCCTTTGGAGGAAGAAGACAGACACGAGTTCCACATCACGTCAATAAGAGGATCTGAGTAGCCTAGCTCCTTGAAGGTCCTTTCACTCCATGCCTAGGCCTAGAGACAAGTTGTATAAGTGGGATACCTAGCCGGACCCTGATGGAGAATGTTCAGGCTGAACTTGAATGTTAGATGTGGTCACCTTGATGGACAAATGATAATGAGGAACTATGTGCGGAAAGGCCATAAAGGGCAGCCTAAAAACATGACTGTCCCCGTCCCAAACCACTTTGTGAAGGACTCTCAATAGAAGCAGTATTGGAGGAAAGGTATACAGGAGACCAAACTCATCCCAGTTTAGGGGAAAGAGCATCCTGAACCCCTGCTGGTTCATCCTTGGCCCAGGAGCAGAAAAACTTTACCTTGGAGTTCTGCCAGCAGGCGAAAATCTATCTGAGGATTGCCCCACTGTTCTGTCAATGTTTCGGAGGCACTATCCTTTAGCTCCCATTCCCCTGGTCGACCAGCCTTACCACTAAGACAGTCTGCTGAAACATTTACCTGTGCTGGGATATACCTCACTCAGTGGTGCTCAGCTCACCGAGAAAAAGGGCTTCCCTTAGCCATTTGAAATTCTTGTGCCATCTTGATGGTTGGTGTATATCAACACTGATGTATTGTTGGTTGGAACCAGACTATCCTGATTAGGGAATAGCTGTTCAGTGTCTCGGGGCATGGCCTACTGTTCTGTCAGGAACGTTTATGCTTACCTTGTTTCTCTAACAGTGACCACCTGCCCGGTGCCAACAGCTGATCCTGCCCTCTGCCAACAGCTGATGTAGACGTGCTCTCCCCAGCTCCCGAGGCTTGCATCGGTTGCAATTCGTGTTTTGGTGAGGATGGCCTAACTTGCAACCCTTCATGACCTCTGTCCCCCACGACCGTCACTGGAGGAAGGGTCTATTCTGTCTCAATGAACTGTATGAAAAAAAAATAAGTAGACAGCTGAGGAGTTACCTGAAACTCCTTGAGTTTTGGCAGAATCTGAAATTTAGTATTCGGGAGGAGAAAAACTTGTGTCATGATGTCTGCCCCCCAGGAGGCTCAAGGTCTGGTTTGGTTTTAGGGAAGTCTTTCTCCAGATGATGAGAAAACCGTGTGCCGGCAGGTAGCAGACCACCTCTGCCACCGCTTGTAATGTTTGGTTGAGCTGTGGGGTCTCAATGTGTGCTATGACCACTACCAGCACCTTAAGCCTGTCTACAGGACTGAGAAGACCCCAATGGCAGGGTCTGAACACAAGTACTGTTCTACCAAACTGAACCTGAGATCATGCATGTGACGTTACTGAGTGGGAAATGTAAATAGGCATCTTGCAGATCGATCGATGCCAGAAAAAACCTTTTTGCGATTCCCTGATTGATAAGCAGGTTTCCGCCTTGTAGGGTATTCTGTGGACCCAACTATTCAAGACGATTTATGACAAGGTTTCCATCTTGTAGGGCTTGCTGTGGACAAAGCTATGCCAGAATTCGAGAACTAGGACTGGCCTGAATCCCCCATTCATTTTGGTATGATAAAGAATGGGAACAAGCCAATTTGCAATAATCCCGTAATGGCCCGTAGCGTTGCCTTTTATATGGGTTGCCTGGATGGGGCAGGGTATGAGGTACTATGGGCATGTATTAGGCACTGGTGATGTCTATGACCACTCTGTCTGACTTAGTTTGGGCCCATGAACCGAGAATTTTTTTTTTTTTTTTTTTTTAAACCTGCCCCCTGCAGGGGGATGAGCCTGGATAGCATGATCGTTTTCCAGCAAAATTAGTATAATATTCTGACACTTACTGAAGGCTAGCTGATGCAAAAAATAGGAAAATTACGTACCTACCGTAATTCTTGATCTTCTCTTGTATCTTCACCATTCATTACTTCCTGGGGTGTAAGCCGGAGGCGCGCACCCGTCACGGGAGCTTTTAAAAGGTTGCCCTACTTGGCACGCCCTCGAGAGTGACGTCAGGCGCCATGCGCGAGGGGTGGCCGTAGTAGCGGATCAATTCCTCCTCCAACTCAGTTCTGTGAGCCGGAGAGGCAAAAGTGAAAGCAGAGAATATAGATAGCGAGGCAAGATAGCCGAGGGATAGCAAAGCAAGGAAGAATGAACTGAAAAGGAATAAGCCGATGGAGGAAGGACAGAGGAGATAAGAGTATCCTAGCCTAGGGACTTGGGGCCTCCTTACCTGGGCGATTCTAGGAGGAGAGATAAGTAAGGAAATGAGAAATTAGAAGAAGAAGAAGAAAGAGAAGAGAGATGGGATGTTGAAGAGACCAGAATGCCTATGAGCATAGTTAGCTTACAGCTGAAGGCTCGACTAAAGGGAAGCAAGAATCCCGGAGATAGAGCTGAAGAAGGTTCACCAAACCCGCTTAGACAGACTCCAGGAGGGCACAGTCCTCATCCTCAACATGCCATTGTTCTTGATGCCCACGGGCTCCTGGCCTCGGAAGGCCTTTAACTGGAGGACACCCGAGGAGGGAAGAATAAAACCCAGGCAGCATGAGAGCGCTGCTCAGGGGTTTAGAAATGGAGAATGTAAGCCTTTCAGGCGTTTTAAGATAGAAAAGGGACTCAGACTGACTGGCCAAGGCAGGCTGGCTGGGATTGGATATGGTCAGCACTGCTCTTCTGTAAAAATTGTTCAGGAGGACACTTAAAGGGAGAAACCAATATGCAAACTAGCGAGAAGGATAGCCTACCTTCTCATTTCTCTTCTAGTTTGTTTTTCCTTTTTTTTTTTTACAGATAAAATTTTTAGACTAGATGCATGACCCCAATACCAAGATGCCTATAGCAGTCGAAGAGAGTTCCTCAGCATTTTCCCTTTTTTTGTTTTTGCAAAAGAAAAAAGGAATAGACGTGCCTGCTCCTCTGCTCTGCAAGGCAAGAATGGGGGTGATTTTGATTTCAGGGCAACTATCTGGAACACGGGATTGCAGGATCGAAACTGAATAGCCTGAGCCAGGCCAAAACCCCAGAGGTATCTAGCCAGAAGAATGGCAAGAGATAGTTGTGCAGTCTGATCACCAATGCAATCCACAGATGGCCCATGAATCTTAGAGTAAGTAATTTTCTGGAAAATTAAACCCCCGGATGATTTTTTTTTTGGAAAAATGAAGAATTTTTCCCCTATATTTTAAGAAAAATTTTTTTTTTGCAGAGAGAGGAAGGAGACGGGAGGTGGAGAAGCCACAGGAAGAGGCCACTGAGGGATGGTGGGGCGGGTGTAAGTAATGAATGGTGAAGATACAAGAGAAGATCAGGAATTACGGTAGATGCGTAATTTTCCTATCTTCCTTGTCAATCTTCACCATTCATTACTTCCTGGGTGATATCAACCTCCTCTTCCCCTGGAGGGAAGAGGCCATACCCTGAGGGAACAAGACCCCCAGCCTTCTGTTGGTGAGAAACAGAAGGAGAAGACCCTGGCTTATTCAGAAAGCCTAAGTGGGAGAAGAGCTAGGAGGTGCCTCCCGAGGACGAGGAGACGGATGGAGCCCCTGTAAAAGTCTCCTAGCTCTGGATGAGAAAAGACAGGTCCCCTGGAAGGCGGAGCGCATCACCCTACGCCGGGCCAGGGGCAACCTGGAAAGACGAAGCCATGCCGTCCGCCTGATGCAGATCGCTGTCCCCGCAAGCCTGGAAGCCACCTCATTACGCCATAAGATGCCCTGCTTGGTGTTTTGCCAGCTCCAGGCCTACCGCGGAGAGGGCAACAGCTTGTCTGGTTTGCTCCGTGTCAGGCATAGATGCCAACAGCTGGGACATCATCGACCACAGATGCCGGTTGTAGGCAGCGTGGTGAGCCTGATGTAATGCAATACATGCACTCGCACGAGAAGAAGAGAACACTCTTCGCCCCCAACGGTTGAACTGGAGAGAGTCCGAATCCGGTGGGCAGTCGTGCGCCAGGCAACGGCGCCCAGGAGGAGTATCCAGGTATACCAAACCTGAGGACGGGTTGGGAAGGGAACCTAGAGACTCAGAGGGGGCACAATACCTACGCTGGCAGTCCGCCGGGGCTGGGGAAGAAGCAGCAGGGAACTGCCAGGACCGGACAGACGCCTCCTGAAAGGGGATAGGCCAGGAAGGTACCACCAGATGCTGGGCACTGAATTCACCAAGGAATTCACGCGTCTCCCGTTCGGTATTGTCTCTCCGAACGTAGGAAATCGGAGATCCTCACCATCCTCGAGAGAAACGCTGATATTCTGTGAAATCAGCATCGGAGGACAGATGAGCAGGGTTCCTCTCCCTCAGAGGAGGGAGACGAGGATGATGGGAACTGGAATGTCCAGAAGGTTCCTCGCGGTGGGGAGAGTCGAAAGACCCGCTCATGCATGTATCTAACATATGAGGGGAAGGCCGCGGCAGAACCTCTGAACTGCTCCCAGGATAACGGACCCGTAGGACCGACATGGCCCGGGAGCGGGGGTGGTGAAGGCAGAGAGATGGGAGAGGGACACCTCCGAGGAGGCAACTGCTCTCTGCGAGGGCTCTGGAACCGGGAAAGGAGCCCTAGTAGGAGGGATCCCGGATATCAAACCAGGCCACAGAACGGAACTCTGGGGAAGCGGAGCCTGGAAGAGCCCTGGGGGAGAAACTCCCCTGTGACGACGCTGGGACTGCATGGATCCAGAAGGGCAGTCCGCACAAACGCCGCCAGAGGACACCCTAGAACCCTGGGGAGGGTGGGGCTCTGCACTCTGCTCCTGGCCACCCCTGAGGTGGCCAAAGAAGACCGGGCAGCAGGCCGCCTGCCCTCAACCCCTCGTTCCGAGAGGCCCTCCTCCTTGACTGCAACGCCCCCTGTCCCTAGAGGAGGCAACAGCACCCCGGGGTAGTGTCACCGGCCTCAGAGAGGAGCCTCCTCTCCGTCACCCCCACGTCTGCCCCCCGGGACTCTCGGCCACCCCCAGCCGAGGAACCCTCAGGAGACGACGGCAAGGGGGACAGAGGGAGGGGCCCGCTGCGCCGCCTGGTACCCCTAGCCACCGAGGACCCAGATTCCGAAGAATGGGGGTGCCAGGATGGGTCCACATCTGAGTCATCGTCCTCTGAGGAGGACGAGACCAGCAGGACCTCGATGCTGGCCACCCCAGGGGTCCCCGAGGCCTGAAGCGCCCCGTACCAAGTCGACGCGCGCTCGCCCCCCGCGGCAGCAGGAAGGCCTAACCCCACACCCCAGCGGCTCCGGCAGGCCAGCACCGCCGAGGGGGAATGCCGACCAGCGCCGCCGGCTGGAGGCGGCGAGCGACCGCAGCGGCGCCATGTCCATCGGCACCAGCGAGCGGCGCGAGGCCAGAAGCACCGCCCAACAGCGACGCTCCGATCGCCATAAGCGGCGACCGGGATCCAAGCTGGCCCGATCACCGGCACAGCGGCGGCGCGGGATCAAAATAGCGCGACCCGATCACGGCACCTTGAGCGGCGCCGGGATCCGGCAGCGCCCACGAGGCTGCGTCGGTCCACCAGCCGGGCCCAGCCAAGGGCCTCGACCACGAGGGCTGCACCTCCACAGAGGTGACTGCCGGCGGTGTCAGCACTACAGCCCGGGAGGGGCCTCGGCCTCAACACCGCGGAAGGGGCCTCCTCCTCGGCAAGATAGGATGAGAGACCCCTCCTCCTCAGACCGTATAGGCCAGGGGAGGACCGGGAAAGGCCTAGAGATCTCGCCCGAGATTCCAGCAGTGGACGCCGTCCCGAAGTTGGCGGGGGCCTTGCAGAGCTTGAGCACGCGGACTTGAGGGACACGATGGTCCATCGAGAAACAGGCGTCGCCTGAATCCATATCATGGTTGGGTCCCAAGCAGCGAACAAAGCGTCATGCCGGTCCGGCGGATGCCGACCACAGGAGCACCGGCGCGCCAGAGGCGCGGCCCGTCTGGCGAGACAGCTTAGCTCAGAACCGGACATAACGCAAAATAATGAGATCAAACACAGTAGGAAATACACCCGGCGCGAGAAAGAAAAAGAACAGTCTTACCGTATCGGCGTTGAGTGTCAGGAAAACCGGGAGTCGGTAACTACTACGCAGATAAGTACTGGAGCGCTTCGCGCGGACAGGTGCTGCCTCGACGGCGGGAGAAACAGAACTGAGTTGGAGGAGGAGTCGGTCGCTACTAACGGCCGCCCCTCGCGCATGACGTCACTCGAGGGCGCCAAGTAGCAAACTTTAAAAAAAAAGCCTTCGTATGGAAAAAAGTGCTGCTTCTGGCTTACACCCCAGGAAGTAATGAATGGTGAAGATTGACAAGGGAAGATCTTCTGGTGCCCGAGATGAAGACTGGCTCTTGCCTCTTGATGTGGGATGCGTGTCTTGGCCTCTCTTCATAACCCTCACTATCTCCACTGGAGCTTACCTACATTGGGTGAGTTGACCAACTGACTCTTGTAGAAGCTATTGCTTGCCAGACCTGAAGCCAGGGGCTGCAGCCAGTCGAGGCTGGATATCTGCTCCAAGCGGCACACCTGACCGCCTCCCCAAGGACCGCAGCTGATGAGGAATAGTTCTGTTCCTCTCTGGATCAGTTACTGGAAAACGAAATACTAAAAGTGGGACCCCAGACAGAGCATTTTAGGCCAACACAGGATTGGTTAGGGAACTCTTTCTCTAGTTGTCACCCCGAGACGCTGTTGATGCTTGGAGAACCCAGTTGAGTGAGGCATCCACGTCCTTATACATTGGTTTTCTGAGAGAAGCCCCTCCTTTGGCTGGGATGACTGACCTCTTGGTCCGGTTTGAATTGTAGGGTCGATGCCGGGGCAGAGGACCCACTTGTTAGATTGCTTCTTGTCAGACTTCGGGATCTGCCAGGCCATCGGAAAGGTGCATCCTGGACTCTGCCATTCCTAAATAGCAAGTCCCCCAATAGCTGGGGAATATGGAAGGTCAGAGGAGAATCCCGCCTAAAACCTCTTTTTGTCCTCCTTCCTTCTTCATGCACGAAGAGGGCAGCCCTCACACCGCTGTGAGGACTACTGCTCCATTTTGCATGAAGATGGGGCTTTATTTTGTGTTGTGTGGGACCCCCATCTGGAGATACAGGCCCCCCCAAAAGAGGCATACTGGGTCCAGGCTACTTGTTCAGACCCATCTTGTCTGTTGACTTTCAGTCTGAGCTGAGGTAGGGGCTGCCTCCTTTGACTTCGCCATTGGCAGACAATGCCTTCTCACCAATTAGGCAAGGTGATCTGGCGAAAACTATTAGAAGTGGAGACAAATCCACACTGGCGTTTTTTTGCCCCTGGAAGGTTTGCCTGAGGCCATGCCCTAAATGGTCCTGATCCCTTTTTAAATCAATGCACCCCCTCCCCCTGGATGTTTCCGAGCTATACTGCTGAAGCTGCTGAATTGCTGCTAGCCCCTTAAGAGCAAAAAGTAAGCTGCCCCCCTCCTTTCTGTGCTGTAAACAGAAAACTTAATGAATAAGATCCATCTTGTCCCTTGATGCTATTCTTGGGGGGGGGGGGGGTCGTCATGCTGAAGGGAGTTACATTGGTCCCATTGCCCCAGCACTGCGGCTCCAATCCTGCAGGGGAACCTGTACCGCTGAATACCCCAGCGCTGTGCACCTCGTTGTGCAGGGATACCGGTTTGCTTTGTGGGAACCCTGCAGTGCTGCTGGGTGTCGTCAGCGTTCCAAATGAAGGGCATCTTCCAGCGCTACAGTTAAAAGAAAGATCCGATCCGGGACCACCACCACCGGATGGCAACGAGCGACCTGATGCTCTCCTCAGTGCTGGTCGTCACCGAGAGGCCTAGCGTTCTCCTGCGCTCACCTCAGTGTGCTGCTTGAAACCCCATCGACGAGTTGCCCATCAATGAGCGGCTGACATTTTCTCCAAGGCCGCTTGAAGAAGGCACTTGTACTTATCCCCAGATGCACCGCACTGCTGGGATACGGAGCTCCTCTAGGCTTGAGGGCTGCTAACAGGAAAACGTCTCCCTAGCCTTGAGGGCTCACAGGTGCTAGTTTCGGGGGAGACCAAAACAGAGTGGCCTGGTGCCCTCCTCCACGCACTGCCTGCATCTCCGTCGAGAGGCTTAAATTTTCCGCTAAGCCAGTCATCGATAGAACAGCCCTTGTCCCCAGAAGCACTCCGGTGCTTAAATAAGGAGTCCCCATCGCCCCGATGGCTTCCAGACGACCACTGTAGGGAGCCCAAAATGGCGGAAAAGACGAGGATTCGCTCAGAGTGGGGCCAGTCTGGGCAGTTTGCAAGGCTGAGACTGGGTCCCACCAAGGGGCGATTCTCAATTGCTTCTAGCCATCCTACAGTCGCTCCACAAGTAAACAAGGAATTTTATCACTTACAGTCTCTTCAGCCCTGCCGCTGTGGCAGAGCTCTGTTCCACTGAAGGCAGGAAATAAACTGAGGGAGACAGGAAGTGGAGGGCTGGATGTCCCCTGCTGCAGAGGTCTGATTCCTGCCTGTCCGTCAGTATCAGGAGGTGGAGCCCAGGAGTAAGGAAGCCCAGAGACCAGCTTAGGAGAGAGAGAATAAAAATTGTTCAGTATAACTGTTTTCTCTGTTTGTACTCCCTTTATAAACAAAGTCCTTCATCTGAGTGTTTCTTAATTTCAAATCTCAGTCTCTCTAGCAAAGCTATGGCTACTGTTTATAACAAGTCACTGCCATGCAATTAACTCTGCTCCCTCCGCTCGTCAGACATCCCGTTTCTCATAAAATGTTCTCGTCAGTTTTCTTTTCAGGTGCAGCAGAAAGAACATAATGACCTGTTGAAAGCTCTGCAGGGTCTGCAAACCAGCAACTCAGGTTAACTCCCTAAATTCCAAATAGCTTTTTGCAATCATCTGAACAGTATAACTATATACAGTTTCAAACAAAGGGATCCCAGTTTCACATATATTGCTATAACTACAGATATGCAAGGGGGATGAAACAAACAGCAAGGGAAGGTGGAGAAATAGCGAGAGGCAGAGAATTGTGAGACTGGAGTGATCAGTTCCTAGGTCTCACAAGGAAAGCTGGTTGCACAACCAGACAGAAAAGAAGATACAACAGATCCTTGCATTTATCTCTTTCTGTGCAACAAACAGGACAGGGCCTTATCCAACCCTGGCACATATCACCCTTTAAGAGGGCACCTATTTTAGAAGAAAAAAAAAGTTTCCAAAACGTTGTTAATTCTCTTCTTTTTTTTTTTTTGTAAATCTCATTTTTATTAAAGAGACATATATTTTCCTTTTTTTGACATACAAATTCATACATATCTACAAGTACAACAATGACAGGTTAGCTTAATTACAAACAATCTATTGGTTCTTATATGCAATAATCATGCTAAGTGTTATGATCCCTTTCATTTAGATCATCCATTAGCTGCACAGTACAGAGCTTCAATTAATGGGCATCTTTCATTACAAGTTTTCTAATCTCTGGCCAGAATGGGATTTCCAACGGGTCAGCTCAGCCACTCTCCAAGCGTATCAAGGGTGTCTGGTTAAGAATTGCCTTCATAATTTTCCCGTTAAAGAGGCAGGCAAATTTAATATATTATAATTTAAATTTATTTTAGTTTTTAATTTAAATTTAATTAAAATTTTTAGTCCCCGGCCCTTGGTGGGAGCTCTCAGTGAGATCATCGTTACCACGGGTCCGCCTAGATCTCTGTATTTGAGAGCAGTTTATTGATTATTTTACCTGGTTGATTCTCTTAGGGGTTTAGGTTTAAGTTCTTCTCGAGTTTAACAGACCCCTTTCTGACTGACTCCCGGAGAGCAGCACCGCCTCACTGAGAATCCCATGGAACCTCTGTATCTTACAATAGTTAGTAACATCAAACAAGACTCGCCAAAGACACCTGCTCCATACTCTGCCCTTCTATAACATCCTATTATGGTACAAAAGTCATCCTGAGGCATATAGTATACCAGCCAACGGGACCACCTTTCTGCAAACCTCTCCTTCATTTCATTCAGGCTATGCGTAATTTGTTCTAGCCGGTATATTTGTTTAGTTATGCCCCACCATTCAAGTATTGTGGGTTTTTTATCCGTCAGCCACAGCTTGGTGATAGTTTTTTTGGCTGCGGTTAACAGGAGGTGTAACAAATATCTGCTATTCGGGTTCCTTAATTCCTAAGGGGTGTCCAAGAAAAGAAACATTTCCCTGGTCAAATGGAGCTGAGGACCAAATATCCTTCTCAGGTGATCCTGTAAGAGATCCCTAAATGGTTCCAGGGCCCCACACGAGCACATAATGTGAGTGTTTGTGGCCCTGGGTTCACCACACCGTCTCCAGCACTCAGCCGAGGCTGCTGGGGAATAGTGCCTGGTCATAACTGGCGTCTTGAAGAATCTAATTAGATTCTTCCATGCGTACTCCCGCCACTGATGGGAGCATGTTACCTGGGAGGAATATTCGCAGGCCCTCCGCCAGTCCTCCTGTGTGAGGGGGTTTCCCAGTTCCTTCTGCCATTGTGTTCGGATATTTTCCGTGTAGGCTTCTCCATGTGTGTTTTGGGCCCTATAGTAAAGAGAAAGCAGTTTCGTTCCCATCCCTCCTTTATTCAGTTGAAGTTGGACCTCTATTAACGGACGGTAACTCTCGGGTAGAAGAACCACCTTCGGTAGTCCCTGAACATAGTGCCGAACTTGCAAGAACCGATAAAAATCCCTGTTTGGTATATTGAACTGCTTCTGCATTTCACTAAATGACCACATCTCACCGCGAGTCATTATTTGGGGGAAGATACTTCAGCCCATATCTCTCCCAAATCCATGATCCAGCCTGTTAGGAAGAAAGACTGCTAGGTTCGCTATGGGGCAGAGCAGACTTATAAAGGGTTCTAGCGTTAATTCTCTTCTAACAGCTTCCAACTTTTACACATATGCAGTAGCTTTTTTTTTTTCATAACAGTACAGCAAACAGGAAAGTTGAACTTCACACACTTTGTTTCTTCAACCTTCGGAATTCTCAATTCCCGATCCATACCTAGACAGAAAATCAGCATCTACAATCTCTTTCCCAGATTTGTGCATCATTTTAAAGATGACCTGCAAATTAAATTGTGCAGCCCACTCCCATCCCACATGCCTTTGTAACCTGCGGTGGGAGTTCGAGGCTGCTGTCAGTACCATTTTTTGAATAATCTGCACAAAATACTTCAAACACCTTTTGGTGAATACATAAGTGGTGGCAGAGTTCCGATCGAGTGGGCGCGAGTTTACCAGAGTATTCCACCCAGTTCTGTGATGTTGCAAACACCATTGGTCTCAATGGGGCAGCAGGGGATGGGGGCTTAATATGCCTATTTTATTACTCTACTTTTATGGGGGATCTTCATGCCTAAATTAACACCTACAGCAATGACCCGTTCCAGTGTTGATGTAGATATTAATTTAGGCATCAAGACCCCCCACGCAAATAATAAAATTAGCATATTAAGCCCCCTCCCCTGCTGCTCCATTGACAGCAACGGTGTTTGCAACATCACAAAACTGGGTGGAGTACCCAGATAAACTCGCACCTGCTCAATCGGGACCCCGTCGCCATTTCCGTATTTGCCGAAAAGTTTCAGCAGTATTTCAAAATGAGCAGATTATTTAGAAAAAAAAAGATTGACAGTAGTTTTGACCTCTACTTTAGGCCAGCAAAGGTATGTGCGGCAGGAGCGGGCTGCATGATTTAATCTGCGAGTCACCTTTAAATTAAAATGGCTGTAGTGCAAGATACCACCGTATGATTCTGGAATTTAGATCCTTCATTTGGTTAAGCCAAGAGACAGGATTGTGGTGTGTTATAAGTGCAAAATCAGCTCCTAGCAAATAAAACTTAAAGGACTCCATGGCCCACTTTGCTGCAAGGCATTCCTTTTGAATGGTGGAGTACCTCTTCTCTCTGTTGTGCAACCTCCTACTGATATACAGAATGGGATGTTCCTTCTCATCTACATGCTGACTCAAAACGGCAGCTAAGCTTACCTCTGATGCATCTGATGCATCAGGACATAAGGCAGTCCTAGTGGGGGGCAGGAGGAAGCAAGCTGTTGGTTAACTAGTATCTGCAGCTTATCTGTTGGGTAGGAAAATGGGCAGACTAGGTGGGCCAAGCGGTCCTTATCTGCCATCACATTCTAGGTTTCTATGTCTGGAACAAAAACGGCTTAAAAACAGGGGCTGAACATAATGCAGCATTAATGGCCCAAAAAGCTTCATCACACTTGGGGGTCGAAAGTGGCACAGCCCACTAGCCACATGTTGATAGATTTTGTGTCGGGGTAGTGAGATTTACCTTTGACTAACTCTGTGGGGCTTGTACTGAAGAAGGTAACACTTCAGTAAGTACAACAGCTGGGCCAGTGGCAAAGTTTGTGGGGCTAGTGGATTTTTCCAGTCACTAGCAAAACTTAATTTTGACCCGATTTCACATTATTCGGGTACCATTTTTTTCATGAGATCAGTGTGGAGAGTAACTAACTGGGCAAACTTGGGAACAAATCCCGATAGTAACCAGCCAGCCTTAAAAATGACCCATGTTTCTTTGTTTTAGTGACAGGGCTGTTGGCTACAGCTTCTATCGTAGAAATCTCTAGCTCTACTTCGTTTACCAAAACAGCCCAAATATCTGGTTTCCTGCATGCACAATGCACATCTGGTTGGATGACTGCCAGATTTGCCTTTTTAATAGATTGGATAACTGTTTATAGGTGTTCCTAAGTGGCTTTTCTAGTCCGGACTGTACACCACATCATCCAGGTAAGCAGCATGATAACCAGTGTGAGGGAATAAAATCACATCCATGTAATGCTGCTGGTGCGCCATGTAAATGAAACGGCATGTTGGTGAACTGGTAAAATCCTATATGAGTGGCAAATGCAGTTTCCCCTGGATTCTTTAGCCAGAGGAACTGCTAGTAGCCCTTGGTGAGATAGAGGGTATGGATGTACTTGGAACTCCCCAATCTGCCCACCAAATCATCTATTGTGGGCATAGGATAACTGTCAAATTCTGATACTAATTTCCTAAAATCAAGGCAGATGATTTTTTTGTTTGCAATCACCACTGGTGATAACCAAGCACTTAAACTATTCTATGATATCCAGTTCTTTCATTTCTTTTATTTCCTTAACTAAGTCTGCTCTCAACCACTCCAGTAATCGTTACGAGTTTTGTCAGATAGGGCTAGCATTCCCCATCACTATTACGTGCTCGATACCTTTAGCGCAACCTGGCACTGTGGTAAAACTACTGTTAAATGTCATTAGCAAGTTACGAATTTCTGCGGTTTGTTCGGCGGTTAAGGAAACATTCACCTTTAGAACATCAGCAGTTTGTTCCAGTCTGTCATAAGCTACATCAAGCTCTTCTTTATGAGTTTCTGGTAAAACTAGCATAGCAACCTCTGATGTTTTTTTCAACCCATTTCTTCAGCAGGTTAGCATGGTATATCTTGGTAAGATTTTTCTTATGTGTCTCAATTTCCAGTACGTCAAAGCACTTTAAAAGGCCCTTGCCACTTCATTAACAGTTTATTTTCAGTAGTAGGTAAAAGTAGAAAGACTTTCACTTTTTCACCTAGCTCAAAAACTTTTCCTTTTTCTCCATGGTCATAATATGCCTTCTGTTGGTTTTGGGCCTCTCCCCGATTACTATGGGCAATTTTAACATATGTTGCCAGCTTCTTCCTCAGGGCACACAAACTGCAATAGATATTTCACGGTTTGAAATAGCTGGTATCACATCGCAATTTGCATCGCAAATCGGCTGCTTGGTCGAGACATTCTGATCTTTGCATCACAAAAAAACTGCAATACATTCTGTGATCCTCCCCCTGCTCATCTGAGCCTCACCACCCTCCCCACCTATGTCACCACACTCACCCACATAAGGTAACTCATTCAAAATGCCAAACTGAGTCTCACTGCCGCAGCCCAAAATAAATTCCAGCAATCGCTCCCGTAGTTAACAGCATAAGTTAAGTAATCCACTTAGTAGTGCAGCCCATAGCATCCTAAGAGTCTCACTGCCACGGCCCCAAATGCCAGCAGTCACTCCCAGTAGTGCTTTGTGCCATTGCAAAGCAACTGCTGGCCGTGGTGGTGAGTATGGGGGAGTCTGTGGGGACATGGGTGGGGAGGATTCTAGTAGTAGTAGTAGTAGTAGTAGTAGTAGTATCGGAGCTACTCAACCTCTCAACTCTTTACTCTATACAGTGTCGGTGGCTCAGTAGGTAGCACACTCGCCTCTGAGGCCAGGAGATCAGAGGACTGTGGGTTCAGTTCCCACATCTGGCACTTGGGTTAATATCCCAATACTGACACTGTAATGCAGCATGAGATGGGTGCTGCACTTCTGAGGTGCTGTCTTCCGGATGAGATGTTAAACCGAGGTCCCATCTGCCTGGATTGGTGGTAGTTCAGGTGGATGTTAAAGATCCCATGGCACTTATCAAAAAGAGTAGGGGAATGTCTCAGATGTCCTGGCCAAATTTCCCTCATTCACTAAAAAAACAAAAATGCCACCAACAGCTTAATCTGATTCAGTTTCAGTTGCTTACCATCTGTATCTCCCCAAACCGGTCGCCCCCTGAAAGAGGGACTTATGCCCAGTGGGCATACCAGGTCAACAAAAACAACAACTGTCCTCACTTCACCACTCAAAATTGATCTGTCCCTCTTCCTTCTTCACAAAAAGATGCTGCCAGCACAGAAAAGGTGCTGTAAATTCAGACTTCAAAAGCAGAAATTTACTTGCTCAGTCTCACACGGTATTGCAAGTGGAGGTTGTGGGAATCAAACCTAGGTCTGCTGGAGTAAGTGGGGTGTCTTAATTCTTTGATACCCAGGTATGGCCCATGTGTGTAGTGAGAGAGAGAAAGTGTGTGTGTGTGTGTGTGTGTGTGTGTGTGTGTGTGTGTGTGTGTGTGTGGGGTATGGAGACAAATGAAGCAAAGGCAAAGCCAATTTCAATAAGGATTTTATTCAGGTTAAATATATATTTTTTTAATTTTAAGCATATACACGTTCTATTTTTAAATTTTGCTCTCAGCCAATTTAAAACCCTGTATTTTCCCGAGTGGGGTTATCGTCCCATGTTTCTTTTATTACATCTAGTGGCCCTCTAGGTTGTCTACTATACAGCATTTTAAATGACCTCTAGAACCCCTTCCAAGAGGTGCAGGTCAGCATATTCTAAGTCCTCAAGAGCCAGTCCCAGAGTCTGAGGGACTGGAGATTGGGGTAAAGGACCTGGAGACAAGGTCAATAGGTTGTGCCTCCTGGGTAGGGAGATTGACTTGGATATTGACAGGGTCAGTAGCAGGGAATACCAGGGTTGCCTGGCCCAGTCTGGAGCAATGAGAATCACTGTTGCTGGTTGAGCCCTGAGCTTGTTCAGTACTCTGAGCAACAGGGGGACTACAGGAAAGGCATATAGGAACTTCCCTGTCCAGTCCAACAGCAGTGTATCCAGAGGGACTGTGCCCACTGCAGTGGGGTCTGCAACAGAATTGTGGCAGCTGGCGACTGGGGCTATGAAGAGGTCCACCTCTGGGGTGCACCACCTTCTGAACACCACTTGCAGATCTGTCTGTTCAGTGACCACTCATGGTGGTTCTGGTTGATACTGTCGAGGGCATCTGTGAGGACACTCCTTCCCTGGGAGTTGAACTGCTCAGAGGACATCCCCAGAAAGTAAGCCAGATTCCACACTTTCATGGCTTATGTGCATGCGGGGGAGAAGACCTTGTGCCCCTTGCCTGTTTATGTAGTACACTGTGGTTGTATTGCCTGTTGAGACTTGAACCACCTTGCCCTGCAGCACTGAAGCAAAGGACTGAATGCCCAGGTAAACCGCCCTGAGTTCCAACAGGTTTATGTAGAGCAGAGACTCCTGCTGGAGCCAGGTACCATGTGCAGTGTGCTCCACTAGGTGGGCACCCCATCCTAGGAGGGAGGCATCCGTTGTCAAAACTGCTGATGATGGCAGCTGGAGAAAAGGCACACCTTCCCTGAGGTTGTCCTTTTCCTGCCACTACTGTAGTGCTTGGAGAAGAGTTCCTGTGACTGGTACCACTTTTGACAGGGAAGAAAAAATTACTTACCATAGTAACTGTGTTTCTTCCCAGTGATGCTCAGATATTCATAACTTTATGCAGTAAGCCTTCTAAGCAGAACTGCCCGGAGAGATAGAACATATGCAAATGACAGAATCTTTTGCATGAGCCACTTTTCAAACGCTGCATTCTACTAACTGCCTTTGCTCCAAAGCCCTCAGATTTCCTAGAAGCCTGGAAAGACAAGCCCGCGAGGACTAAGTGTGACAACGATAATACTGAATAATAAAATAAAAATTATAGTAGGAACTCCTTTAACACCCAGAAAAAGACCTCCAACAGGAGGGCATAGCATATGAAAGAACACCCCTGAATGGCAGAATCACCTGACAAGGGGGAATAACAAGAGAACACAATCACAACAGATGTGCCAGACATGGCATTTATACCCGAGAGCACAGTATACAGGAGTGCAGAGGCTGAAGTTCTGGAAGGGGAGGTAGGGAGGGAAGTTATGAATATCTGAGCATCACTGTGAAGAAACAATTACTATGGTAAGTAATTTTTTCTTCTAACCCCAGTAATGCTCAGTATATTCATAACTTTATGCAGACCACCAAGTAGTACCCCTGGAGGTGGGTACAGAACTCTAATTTGGAAACAGACTTTGCAGGACTGCTGTGCCAAACCTAGCATCACCCCTAGATAAAATATCCAGATTGAAATCTTTGTAAAGTTGTGTACTGTTTTCCAGGTAGCTGCTTTATAAATGTCCAGTAATGGAACCACCCTGGCAGCTGCTAAAGTAGCAGCTGTCCCTCCTGTGGAATGAGCCCTCAAACCTGATGGGGGCTCCTTACCAGCCTTTGTGTAGCAGAAATGGCATACACTGGACTATCCATAGAGAAATTAACCTTTTGATACTGGATTACCATTTCCCACATTTCATAGGTCAGGAACAGGTGTTTCCTGTCCTGCCTATGGACTGTAGTGGCTGTCAAGTAGTTATTTGTTAAACTGATGTTCAAATAACCTTTGAGCCAGAGGCTCATTTACAAAGGTACCTCGTCAAATAAAGGACACAGACAGTGGCACAGAAGACAACAGATAATACAGGTTCAAACATAATACAGGTGTCATACAAGGCACAGTTGTTTCCAATGCAAATGAAGAATAACAAGACAGGATGAGGGTTAGTGGGGAGAGATGTAAAGGAGAAAGGGGGGTAAGAGGGGAGTGGGGGACTAGTGAGCAGAAGGAAGGGGAGAGCCAGGGTGGAGGAGTGGGTAAAAGGGGGGGCCAGAGTGCGGCTCGGCGAGCGTTGTCGGAGGGGAGTTTTTTTTTTTATTTATATCAGTTAGTGGCAGCGGCATCCACGAGAGATTAGCAGGTGATTTCTAAGGCTGCGTTTAAAGCAAACGAACGAAGGAGATTCGGAGATAACGGCAGGGAGTGAGTTAAACCAAGAGGGCGCTCTGTAAGGGAACGCCCTTTGGCCTTGCAAGGTCCTGGCTCTTGGAATGATCAGCGTCGATTTGGATGAGCTGCAGGTGTTCACAGTAGGCTTAGCCTGGCGTATTGAGTCAGATAAGCCGGGGGCGGGAGGATAGGCCATGGAGGGCTTTATAGGTGAGTTGGCATGTTTGAAACATGAGCCGTTCATCCAGGCTGAGTAGGGTAGCCAAGGAGTACAGCAGACAGGTGTGGGTTAGTCTAGGGCTGGCGCACCGGTAATAAGTCTGCAGGCTTCGTTAAGTGTAAGGCGAACCTTGCACAGAGCCATCAGATCGGCAGCCCCACAGACTGGAAGGCCATAGTCAATAAGAGATATGACAGAGGAGGCGACAGCCAAGCGGAGGGCGTCAGGGGGGAGGCATTTTTTGTGCCGGTAGAGAATGCCCAGCAGTGTGTTGGCGGTACTGTTCAAGGCGGAGATGTGGCCATGGAAGGAGAGGGCTGGGTCAAAGATTAAACCAAGGTATTTATAGGACTGTACACGTTCGATGGGGATATTGAGGGAGGAGTGAATAGCAAGGGGAAAGTTGCTGGATTTATTTTGGGGGTGGCAGAAGAGCATGGTTTTTGTTTTCTTTAGGTCGATTATGAGTCGGTGTTCAGTGAACCAGGTTTCAGCAGAATCGTAGGCAAGCTGGAGAGAATTCTGAAGCGACATGGGGTTACTGTCAGAAGCGATGAGGACTGCATCGTCAGCGTAAAGCAGGATTTTACCTGCATATTTGCTGGGTAGCGAGTTGAGGAAGAGGGAGAAGAGAAGGGGTCCAAGAATAGAGCCCTGGGGGACTTCAGAGCGGATCGGGCAGGTGCTAGAGAGAGTTCCACTAACTTTCACACATTGAGAGCGGGCTGAGAGATAGCTGGCGCACCAGGTGATTGGACCAGTTGCAAAGCCTAGGTGGTCGAGGGTGGTTAACAGGAGAGGATACAATACGGTATCAAAGGCTTTAGACAGGTCAATGAAAACAGCACCAGCCATGGAGCCAGCGTCCAATGCTGTGTGGAGGAAGCTGGCGAACTCCAGGAGAGCTGTATTGGTACTATGACCAGCTCTGAACCCATGTTGTTCCAGGTAGAGAACACTGTACTTAGAGAGGTAGCCAGAGATTTGAGTGGCCACAATTTTCTCCAAGGCCTTAGAGAGGGGGGGCAGGATTGAGATAGGCCGGCAGTTACCTGTAAGAGTTCTGTCACCACCTTTGTGAATAAGGGTAACTGTGGCGACCCTCCAGACAGCGGGGAATTGTCCAAGGCAGAGGGATTTGTTAAAGATGCAGGTGATAGGCGAGATGACCTGGTCCAGGACCTGACGTAGGAGACAGGGGTCTAGGGAGTCATTCCCGATGGTGTTACCCTTTAAGGCTTTAAGCAGGTATGGCCTGACCTCTTGAGTGGTGACACAACGCAGGTGGAACAAGGCGCGAGCGATGGAAGGTGCGGACTGAAAAAATTGCCAGGGAGCACTGGGCTAAGATCAGTAAAGGAGTTATTGAGGTGAGTGGCAATGAGGGCAGGATCAGAGTAGACAGAACCATTGATGTTAAGAAGTGCAGGGCGGGGGGATCGGGAGTGACCATTCAGTTGCTTGATGCTGTCCCAGAAGGACCTGGGGTTCCCCCAAGAGGAGGTAAGGGAAGCTTGATAGTACTCAGCCTTTGCTTTGCGGATAGCCCAGGTGCACCTGTTCCGAGCCGCAGCATAAGTCTGTCTGTCTGCAAGGTGGCCAGTTGCAACAGCAAGGTGCCACAGGTTGTCCCACTGCTTAAAAAGGAGTCGCAGGGCAGGGGTGACCCAAGGGGCATGTCTTACTCTAGACCTACGAGCAGTCATAGGTGCGAAGATGTCACAGGCAGAGTTGAAGGTGTTGACAAAGAAGGCCAGCGCCGTGTCAACGTTTGGTGTGTTTAGCAATAAAGACCAGTCTGTATATACGAGGTAATGCTTTAGGTCTTTCAACCCACTAGGTCTAAACCGCCTCCGAAAGGTGGTTAGAACCGTGGGCTTGGGCAGAGAGCTAACCCAGTTGAAGAGAACAGGGGAATGGTCACTAAGGCAGTCAGAAAGTATCTGCATATTGTGGATGCGGCTTGGTCTGTTAGTGAGGACTACATCTAGGAATGTGCTAAAGCCCCTTCTGGGGTTAATTCTTGTGGGCTGGGAGACTAGTTGGCTTAGATCAATAGCAGCAAAAGCCTCGCGGGAGGAAGAGGATAAGGGGCAAAGCCAATTAATGTTTAAGTCTCCCACCAGGATTTGGTCAGAGGGGTTGGGTAAGGAGGTGAGATAGTCAATTAGTGGGCCCAGCACCTGCGATTGGTTCTTTGGAGCTATGTAAGCCGTAGTCAGAAAGACAGGACCCCTAGAGGGGTCAGGGGACAGCTTTAGTGTAAGGGCCTGGGCATTATGGTCAAGGTCAGGGGGAGGAAGGGCTAGTCCAATGAGTGGGTCCTTTACATAGAAGGCACATCCCCCACCTCTCCTACTGGACCTGTCCAGCCGGTGGAGGGTGTAGCCAGGGAGAGAGACCTGGGAGTTCGAGGTTGAGTCAGACAGCCAGGTTTCAACCAAGGCAACCACATCTGGTTTGTGATCCATCACCCAGCATTGTAGTGCGTCCAGTTTTTAAGGAGACTACAAATGTTCATAGATCGCTGATGAGTCCAGAGGATTTCAAGGGGGGCCAGTGTAGCCAGGCCCAGGATTGGGATGGATGTTGCCAGACAGGAGCAGGAGGAGGAGAGCTGCTCTTGGGGTAAGTGGCAGAAAGAGTTTCACGGCTGGGACTGGGGGAGTGTACGGTACAGGGATAAGGAGGGTGGCACAGACAGGGAAAGCAAGCATGATAGGATGCAAGGGGGCGGGGTGAGAAGTTGTCCATACAAACTGTGATAGATAGTGTGCAGAATGGGTGAGTGAAAGCGGAGGGAGGAGGGCGGATTGCAGGCAGATAAATGGTGGCATAAGAACAGCCTGCCATCGGGCATCTAGCGCCCTTGGGGGAGGTAAGGACTATTAAAAGGAGGGGATGGATAGGGAGGGGAGCGAGACGGAGAGTGATGGACATGGATGGCGAGGGGTGAGAGTTTTTAGGAGGAAAAAATGAGGTAGAACTGTAGAGGTAGAGTGGGAGACCCCGAGATAGGAATTAGAGCCAGTGGAAGCAAAGCAGGATGGGTAGTTGGGGAACAGTGCCCACTGGTGGCCAGCAGGTATAACCTGCAAATGGGAAACTGGGGACTTGGGTGCAGGCACACAGGACGTGATGTCACAGGAAGTGACGCACTCAACCCGAGCCAAGATACACACGGCCGCCCCTGGGTGGATGGGTGGTTGGGGCGGGTGGGGCAGACGACGCAAAGCGTCGTCGGGCTAGCACCCTAACAGCCGAGTCCGCAGGAAACAATCAGCGGCTGGGGAGCAGAGAGGCCACGAGTCCGTCAGAATCCTGCTGGCAAAAACACTTCCAGGAGAGGACTTGCTAGACGGCTTCACCTGAGCAGCAGCTCCAGAGTTCAAACGCCCAGACAGGAGCCAAGTGATCCGCTGCTGCCGCAGTCGGCAGCTTACTGAGATGTTTTTGGGGCCAGTCTGTAAAGAGGTAGAGAAAGTAAATTAGTATGCAGCGGAGGTTTAGGTGGTAGCTCAGGTAATACATGCAGTAGTAACAAGCCCTAACAAACAAGAAGCCCCAGAATGTACTTTTAAATTCTAAACTGTTTTACTGTGCTTGGTAAAGGCACTATGCACTGCTAAATCACACAGGGTGCTTCAAGTTTAGGCTGCTGCACTAGTAGACAGTGTAGTTAGGGACACATACAGTCTCATACAGCTAGTCCTAGTGCGCTTTACACTTTGGGGCTAACAAACAACAAGTTGTGTAACCTGTTCAGCATTACTGCAGCAGGCTACTACAACTAATAAAAGGCACTAAGCAGTACATACACTTAGACGTTAGCTCTTACTACAGCCAGGACAGGTATAATAAACAACGTTACTGCCCAACTCAAGTCCAACCACCCCCTCAGGTAGCACTCTAACAGCCGAGTTAAAAGCTCTTTGACGTCCAAACTATGAAGACTCCTTTCACTTGAACCAAAGTGTTAGGTGAAAAAGACAGGTAAGGTAAGGTAATGGTTTGGTTCAAATGAAAATTAAAATCCATTTTAGGAAAGAAACTTCCTGTTTGTTTTCAGGACCACTTTGTCTCTGCGGAATGAAATGTAGCCATGTTCAATACAGTGAGACGGGGGCTCACCAATTACTCTGACAGAAATTACCATAAGGAAAAAACACTTCATGTTATGTGGCACAAGGGGAAACTGAATCTAGAAAAGACACTCTTGGGGGCTGGGGGGGGGTGGTGAGGCGGGCAGCCATTAGGTTGGTGGCTTTCGAGCAGATGACAGACCATTTGGCCTATTCTGCTGGGTTTTTATTATGTTAGTAGATCTCAAACTGAAAACATAGGCTCAAAAGGGGAACCCATGAGCCTAACCATACACACATTTAGGTACCATGCTGGCACTGGTTCCTTGTGAGGGTCTGTGCAAATGGGATAGACCTTTAAAGAACCTTTTGAAAACACGGTCTGAGGCACAGAGAAGCATTCTGTTCACTGAAATATAAGTATATGTTTTAAGGTACTGGACTGTAAGTCCAGTAAATGTAATAGGTAAGATAGTCCAGCACAGCTGGGACACCAGCCTGTACTGTTATGGGTGAAGCCCCTAAAGAGCCTTTTGGAGACAGGATCTGGAGAGACTTGAAACATTTTGTCTAGCTGATATGCAGGCTGATGCTACAACTAGGTGGACCTTAAGGGTGCTGGACTGCAAGTCCAATGAATGTAAATAGGAAAATAATCAAACACAGCTGGGACCCCAGCATGTGCTGGTACCAGTTCCTAGTTCAATACCAATTAAAAAAAAAAAATTTCCATTTGAAGCATAGGTTTTCTTAATAGAGGGATTCCTGTAAACACTTAAAATGTCCAAGACATTTTCAGAAAAAATACAAGCCTACATATTATAGGCCCTCAAGAGCCATGCCTCGAGCCAGAGTTTTGGGTACAAGAGCCTCCCTTGGTTGGAGGTTAGCAGATTGTGCCTCCGAGGAAGGGGTACTGGTTCAAACCCAGACATGGAGAGTAGCAAGGAGTACCATGGCTGCCTGGCCCAGTCTGGTGCTATCAAGAGCACTAATGCTGACTGGCACCTGAGCTTAAGAAATACTCTGCACACCAGAGGGAAGGAGGAATAGTATGTAGGTGCTTCCCTGACTAATCCAGAGCCAGAGCATCCACGGGATTGTTCCCGCATCTGGTGGTCTGCCATAGTACAATGGCAGGTGGTGGTTCTGGTGGGACACAAAGTCTACTTCTGGGGTGCCCCACCTCCTAAAGATTATTTGCACCACCTGACTGTACAAGTCCCATTTGTGATGGGACTAGCTGATTTGAGTCAGGGTATCTGTCAAGGTATTGTCCTTGCCTGGCAGATGAATAACCTGCAGGGGAACCCCCCTCATTGAGCATCCTAGACTGACTCCATATTATCATGAGTCTTCTGCAGGCAGGGTGTGACTTTATCCATCCCTGCTTGTTTGTCTAATACATTGTGGTGCTACTGTCTTCTGACCTGTACTAGTTGTGTGAAAACCCTTAGTGCCAGCAACACTAATCTTGGCTCCAGTAGGTTTGTGTGCAGAAGTGACTCTGTGCTGGGATGGTCTGAACCCCCAGATGGGAGCCCCACACTAGCAGAGGTGCATCTGTTGACGACTCTTGCTAAAAAAGGGACCCCTTTCCTCAGGTTGGTTTTTTCTTTCCACCCTTGGGTAACTTGTAAATTACAGGTTATTCACCTGTAACAGGAGTTCTAGGAATGCTATATGTTGTTCATCCACACTTACATGCAGGTTCCTTGCCACTTTAAATCTTGCCGGAAGGTCTTCAAGCTGGCTCCTCCCACCCACTCGGGTGGTAAAACTCTCGACTCCGCCCCATGACTCCAGATCTAGCCTGCTGGAAGCCAGGTTGAGCGAACCGGCAAGGTCGGGTGGGTTGTGTAGATGAACAACATATACCATTCCTAGAACTTTTGTTACAGGCGAGTAACCTGTATTTCTAGGGACATGGATATGTTGTTCAATCCACACTTACTGGCAGACTCCTAGCAGTTCTCCAGGAGGAGGGAGGCAAGGTGCGAACCCCCTACTTGGGAAATAAGGACTGGAAAACCGAGGTCCCAAAACCAGCATCCCGGCGTGACTCCAGGTTGAAGTGGTAGTGGGTAATGAAGGTGTGTGCTGACTTCCAGGTAGCAGCCCTGCAGATTTCCTGGATAGGGACGTCCATGGAAGCGGCCACTGAAGCAGTGGTATGGCGGGTAGAATGAGCTTTTATCCCTCTGTGAGGCTCCATGCCCGCCAACCTACAGCAGAGATCTATGCGACCCATCTGCCTATCGTCCGCTTGGCTGCAGGTCTGCCAGGTGCTGCTTCCGCTTAGGTGACAAACAGCTGGCGAACCTCTCCCCAAACTTCAGCTGTCCGCTCCTTATAACAACAGAGCACTCTTCTAGGGTCCAAAGTATGAAGCCTATATTCAGCCTCCGAGGTGTGATTGGGGCAGAACACGGCAGAGTCAACACCTGGTTAAGGTGAAACTCCGACGCCACCTTCGGAAGGAATTTTGGGTGGGGGCGCAGGACAATCTTGTCCCTGTGGAAGACCAGATAAGGAGACTATGGAAAGCGCCTGGAGCTCTCCCATCCTTCTGGCTGTCGTGATAGCCACCAAGAAGGCAGTCTTCCACGACAGATGAGAGATGTCACACCTGTGCATCGGCTCGAATGGCTTGCCCATGAGCTTAGCCAATACCAGCAGGAGATCCCACGGAGGTGGAGGTTCCCGCACCGGAGGGGATATGTGATCAAGGCCTTTGAAAAAGTGCCCAACCACCTTCTCCTGCGCCACAGACTGCTTTCCGGCCCACATCTGGTAAGCAGAGATGGCTGCCAGGTGCACCTTAAGGGTCATCAACCGAAGCCCTAGCTGAGAAAGGGACCATAGGTAGTCTTGAATGCTGGCCAAGGAACAGGAGGAAGGGTCCAGTCCCTTACCCCGACACCAAATGGAGAATCTCTTCCATTTAAAGGCATAGCATTTTCTGGTCGACTCCTTACGAGATGCCTCAACACCACTGAGGACCTCATCGGAAAGACCCAAGGCCTGGAACTCTAGCCGCTCAGGAACCAGGCCATCAGGTGCAGGGATTGAAGGCCCAGGTGGAATACCTTCCCCTGGTTGACTGAGATCAGGTCCAGGTGGGCTGCAAGCCGCCTCGGGAGCCTGGAGCCGAGGCTGAGGAGATCTGGATACCAGAACTGATGGGGCCAGTCTGGGGCTACCAGAATAACCTGCGCCTTGTCCCTCCTCACCTTGAGCAGCACCTTGTGGATCAAGGGAAATGGGGGAAAGGCGTAGAAGAGGCCCGGGGTCCACGGCCTCAAGAAGGCATCCCCCTGCAGCGAGCCCTGCTGAGGGGGTCGGGCATGGAACAGCCTCAGCTTCGCATTCTCCCTGGAGGCAAACAGGTCCACCTGAGGTGTGCCCCAGTGGGAGAACAGATCGTTACTACCTCCGGCAGGACAGACCACTCGTGAGATGCAGCACCTATCCGGCTTAGGGCATTGGCCAGAGTGCTGGAGGCTCCCGCCACATGAATGGCTAGGAGATCCGCCTGCAGTCTGCCCACGAGAGACCAAGTGCAGAGAGCTTCCTTGCACAGAGGCAAGGAACGCGTCCCGCTCTGGCAGTTTAGGTAGTACATGGTCGTGGTGGTGTCCGTCTGGACCTGGACCACTTGACCCCGTACAAACAGAGCAAAGGCGGTGAGGGCTAGCCTGACTGCTCGAAGCTCCAGCAGGTTGATGTGGCATCGAGATTCCTGGGTGGGACCCTAGGCCATGCGCTCTGAGCTCTCCCAGATGGGCACCCCAACCCAGAGAGGCGTCAGTCGTTAGAGTAACTGTTGGCTCTAGGCGGACAAACGGGGATACCCTCCTGCAGAAAAGTGGGAACGATCCACAACTGGAGAGCATTCCCCATCTCCTGGGTCACCATCACTGGCTGGGCCAGAGGACTGCAGCGGTGACCATTGGCGGGCCAGTCCCCATTGTAGGGGACGCATGTGCTAGGGGGCCCAACGGACCACGGTGGTGCAGGCCACCATGAGGCCCAAGAGGCGCAGAAGTCCCAGGCAGGGCGCAATTGCCCAACCTGAAATGATTGGGCAAAGAAGGAAAGAACCTCGGCCCGGTCCGCAGGGGAGCCGTGTTCTGGCTCAAGAGAGTCGAGCTCTGCCCCGATGAATTGAATCACCATGCTATGGTAAGTTCGATTTGGCCTCCTTGATGAGGAGGCCAATCTGAGAGCAGACCTGGAGGGCCAGATCCCTGGACCGCTCCACCTCTGACTTGGAGGAGGCTGCAATCAGCCAGTCGTCCAGGTATGGGTACATCTGGACCCTTCGGTGCCGCAGGAATGCTGTCACCACTGCCATGCATTTGGTGAAGACCCTGGAAGCTGGAGAGGCGCCGAAGGACATGGCCCAGAACTCGTAAAGGGATCCTTCCGCTCTGAAGCGGAGGAATCGCTAGTGGGACGGACGGATTGGGATGTGAAAAAATGTGTCTTGAAGATCCAGAGAACAGAACCACACGCTATGTTCCAAGATGGGATGATCTGAGCCAGAGTGACCATCCTGAAGGTTCAAGACCTTAGGAACTTATTCAGGTCGTGGAGGTCTAGAATGGGGCGCCAGCTCCCTCGTCTGTTTTGGGACCAGGAAGTACCTGGACACAAACTCTGGGTCTGAAGGAGGGTCCGCCTTCTCCCTGATCACCTCCTTCTGGAGGAGCAGGGCAATGTCGGCTCGACGGGCCGACAGAGAGGCTGTGGACCCCGTAGCCCCCTGTGGGGCGACATCTCGACAGGGTGGGAACTGCTCGAATTCCAGCGGCAGACCCTTTCCTACCTCCTCCAACACCCAGCGGTCCATGGTGATAACGGACCAGGTGGAAATGAAGTGGCAGAGCCGTCCCCCCCATAGGGGAAACCCGGGGAGGAGTGACTAGGTTGGGGGAGACACCCCTCAACCAGTCACTGGGCAGGCTTGGAGGAATGACCGGCAGAGGAGCCTCCTGGACCCTTCCCTCCCAGCTTCCTGTTGGAGGAAGCAGCAGGCTTGGCTTTGGGGTGCCAAGTGCAAGCCTTCTGGCCCTGATGCTGGTGTTGCTGGGCCGGACGTACCGCAGAGGCTGAAGGACGAAAGGGCTTACGCTGCTGCTGGCGGCCTCTGTCCTTTCTGGGCAGACGTGACAGAGTCCAAGGTGGCGCTGGACTTCTCGATCCGTTGGAGATGACCCTCCACCCCGGGTCCGAACAAGTCAGTACCCAGGAAGGGGACGTCTGCCAGCTTGTGTTGGGTATCTGCCGTAAAGATGGAGATCTGCAGCCAAGCTCTTCGGCGCATGGCCACTGCGGCCGCTACTGACCGGGCACACGAATCAGTGATGTCCAGGGAGGTCTGGAGCTGCTGTTTGGCCACCGACCTTCCCTGATCCCGCACCTGCTTGACCGTAGTTCGGAGGTCAGCCAGGAGATGAGGAATCACCTCATCCAGAGAGCCCAAAAGGGCATGTGAAAAGTGTGCCATCAGGACAGCCGAGCTGGCCTGACAAAGGCTTAGGGAGGAAGCGGCATAAACTTTCCGCCCAGAGTAGTCCAACTTCTTGGACTCCTTGTCGGGAGGCTTGTCCACGTCCTGGGTCTTCCCAGAAAGCCGGAAAACGCTAATCGGTCACGAGCCCCTCCGCAGAGGGGTGCTCTGAGAAACCGGAGAGTGAAACTGTGGGGACAGCATACCTCCGAGCCATCCTGGCCGAAGGTGCTGGACAAGAAGCTGGCCGCTGCCATAGCTCCAGGGCCTGGCCAACAACGGTGTCTGCCACCGGGACGGCCTCCTTGGGGGAATCCCCTCAGTCCAGTATCTCCGTGAGGGGATACTTGGCCCGCTTTGAAACTGGTTCGAGCTTCATCCCAGTGGATTTTGAGATGAGTCGAAGCATTCCCAAAAATGAGGATGGGCTCTCGTCCACCGACTGACCCCTGGTGGACTCCAAGTCAAGCGGCCTGGAGAACAAGGAGTCATCATCAGACTCAGAGGAGTTTGCAAACAGCTGCCGAGCGCCTGAGCCACCATCCACCTGCCGAGATTGATCGGGAGTGAGGGTGACCGACAATCAATGGGGCAAGCCCTGACCCGACCAAGAATCCTTGGTTGGGGGCCCCAAATTTAGGTTGTGAAGGCGGGGGTTCCACCACGATGGGTGGCACAGCCGGTTTTGGCCGAACAACTGGTGCCGGCTTCAGCTCCGACCGCTGCGAGGGGTTGTTTCGGCCGCTCTGGTGACAGCCACGGCTGGGGAAGACGAAGTCTGCCTATTCCCGGTCAAAAGGAGCTGCTGCCACATTAGCTCCTTGCAGCTCCGACGCAATTTGCACCGGTGCCTATCCTCTGAAGAGGACGAAGACGAGGATGAGCGGCGCCGCCGCTTTCTATGGTGCTGAGACTGCAGATGTCGGCGGGATCGGCTGGACTGAGAAGAGGTCCGAGACAGAGACCTTCAGTGTTTCTGAGGGTGGGTCTGAGAGGGGGAGGGGGAACACTCTCCTCCCTCGGTTCAGGGACCTTAACAAGGGACTCCGGCACAGGAGGGGCACAGGTGTCCTCTGTTTCACCCCGGGGAAACTGGTGAAGAAGGGTTGTCTGTTTCTCCTGTCGACAGATCGTCCAACGGGTCGGAAAAACCGACTGCTGCCGACGTGGTGTCACGTCGGCTGACCCAACGGGACACTGGGAAGCCAGCGGCCTTAGCCGCAACCCCACCAGTAGAGTGTTGACTCTCCGGGGAAGGGGACCTCCCGCCTCCCATGAACGTCAATGGTGGGACTTACCCTTGGGGGTACTTCTTTCTGAACAGAGAAGAATGTCCCTAAGGGCCTTCTCCCTTGGTGGAGAGAGACTGACAAAGCTCTTTGAAAGAAGCTATGTTGGAGGATTCCAAGGAAAGCGGAATGTATGCCACGACCGAGGATGATGATGATGCGGCTTGGGCCGCCTCGAGGGCGATCATCTGCTCTAGCTGTTCCACCGAGCCCGCAGTCACGGACACCGCCCAACAGGCCTCCTTTGACTTAACCGAAGGATAACGTTTCTCGGGTCGCCCCAACAGTAACCGGCCAGCGCGGTTCTCCAAGACCGAAGCCAAAAAGGACTTGCACAACTCACAAGCCTGTAAGTCATGGCAGGGTCCAAGGCAATAAATGCATGTGGCGTGCAGATCAGTCCGGGACATCTTCTGCCCACAGGGGCACCGAAGAAATCCGGAAGTCGATTTGTCCATCGCAGCCACGAGGGAAGATACAGACCGAAGTCTCGTAAACCGTAAAATAAGTTTCGGATTAATCGAAGAGTGTGAATTCAGCCTAAAACGCAGAGTGCTAAGAAGGGAATCTGAGCTTCCAAGCGGTAAGGAAGATCTGGCATCATGGGGCGGAGCCGAGAGTTTTACCACCCGGGTGGGTGGGAGGAGCCAGCTTGAAGACCTTCCGGCAAGATTTAAAGCGGCAAGGAACCTGCCAGTAAGTGTGGATTGAACAACATATCCATGTCCCTAGAACAATGTTTTGTGTTACCATAATTAGTTTTAAGAGAGGGTGAATGCCCCTCATCTATAACCTGGATTCCAGGACTATGCCAGTGGCAGGTGTCATGGGGCCAGTAGCTGAAGAAACTGTCTTTTGGCTTTTAGTTTGTTCAGGCTGAATGAGCCCACTATCAGTGGGATACATCCTGCCCTGCTAAGAGGCAGGTAGGCCCTGCCTTGCAAGGTATCTAGCTCTGCTCCTATGAACTGTAGTGCCTAAGCAGGCTGAAGGGCAGAACTTCTTTAGATTTATCAAGAACCCTAGCAACTGGAGGAGCCCCTGGCCCACTTGTTGGGTTGATTTTACAACCTCCAGCCAGTCATCTAGGTATGGGAAAACTGTGACATCTGGTCTTCGAAGGTGTGCCAGAACCCCTGCAAAGCACTGTGTGCAGAATCTTGGAGAGTGACCCGATGGGAGTATGAACCCGAGGTACTTTCTGTGAAACTCCCTTATGAGGGTGTGGAAATAAGCACCCTTTAAGTCCAGTGATGCAACCCTTCCCTTGTCTGGAGTGTTGGCAGAATCAGTGACAAAGTCATTATTTTGGACTTTGGCCTTGTTAAAAAAATGCCTGTTTAGTACCCTGAAGTCTAAGACAGGCCAGCACTCTCAGTTTTCTTTGTGGTACCTTTTGCTGTACTAGGACAGGCTCTACTGTGTGATATATTAAAAAAAAAAAAAAAAAGTCAAAACATGTTAACTGTTGGCAGGGATTTGAACTCTGAGGCAATCCCTAACTCACTGCAGTGCCTGAAGTACCCCTGCTGTGGGCACTCCTGATACTGAGGCACAACTCTGGCCTGATGAAAGAACGGCGTGGTGCGAAATGATCGGTCTCTGCCTCCCCTGCCTTATGTTTTGGTGGAGGAGAAGCTTCCTTTTGCAGAATTGCTACTATAGGCGGATTTTGTATACATCCACCTTTGTCATGTAAACTTTTATCTTTCTTCCAAGAAGGAATTAGCCTCAACTGGAAAATACATACCTTGGTTTGGGTATCCTGAATGAGATTTCTGACTCTCAGTAAGGCAAACCTCCTTTGAGCCACTGTATCTGCCATTTATCTGGCAGCAATGCCAGAAAAAGCAGCAGTCATATGACTGGTATTTGGCTGCTCCCAAACCCAACTTAACTGTTTCAGCTAGGTCATTTGACAGGGAAGTCTGAGCCTTGACTAACATAGCAAGGATAGACTGCCACAGTGACTTTTGGTATTGAGCATCAAAGGCTTAAAAGCTGTGCCGTCAATTTTCCTGGCAAACTTGTTAGGAGGAATGCCAGGGGTATCTTTGCCTTGTTATAGGCTGTCACTTGTGTTACTCCTTGGTGGACAGGGTGGGAGAATAAAAATTCAGCTCCTTCCCTGTCCCGCTGATATTTTGTATCCAGCCTCTTTTCAAGAGGGGAAGACAGAGCTTTGAATTTGTAGAAATCTTTAAAGTATCTTTCCTGAAGAATGTATTCACAGGAAGGAGAAGCTTTTTAGTGGGTGTCAGCCCAATCATTTCTCACAATATGAAAAGTGAAGAATAATCCTCAAATGCTCTGTGGGAATAGCCCAACTCCTGTTCCAGGAAAACCTCAGTTTAATAGGTTCCCCTTTCTTCTATTTAATCAAACGTATATTCTTTCTCTTAATAATAGGAAGACTGATCAGAGGAGACAGACTGCTTTGCAGGGGTCTGCTGTCAGACAGCCCTTGCAAGCCTAAAAGTTTTTTTTTCTCTCTTCTAAGCTGGTCTCCGGGATTCCTTACGCCTGGGGCTGTACCCCCTGATGCTGGTGGTAGGCAGGGCTAAAACTCTGCAGCAGGGGGATAGAAATCCCTCCACATACTGTTGTCTCCAGTTTACTTCCTGCCTTCAGTTGGGTAGGTACTCTGCAAGCAGAGCTCTGCCATGTAGCATAGCTGATGACAGCAGACTGTAAGTCACACAATTTGGATTTATTTTGATATTTGGGGAATCGTCGATGTCCAACTGTGGGTTCCAGTCTGAGCCTTGCAAGGTGCACAGACTGGCTCCATTTCGTCAGTTTTTTTTTTTTTCCTTGGTGCAGTAGAAGTCTGTTACGTGGAACTAAAACTGCGCCGGAGTGCTGAAGCAGTTTTTCCCCCATGATTTCTACACTCGCCCTGGAATGCTTCTTCTCAGGATCTATCCCAAGGCAGTGAAAGCCCATGCAGTGGAAGTCAAAACCATTCCTGAAGGCTTAGCGAGAATCTGGCACCCCTAAGATGACAGCCCCATATATTTTTGCACCTACAACCGGCATTCTAACGCCGATCGTGGATGGTGGACTAACATTATGATTATGGCTCCACTGACGACTGGCATTTTGTCCGTAAATCCGATTGTGGATGATAGGCCAGCAGTACGAGTATGGCAGCTCGAGCTGTCGTTGACGAGCGAGGACAAGCACTGCACAGTATGAGGAGCCCCAGTCTGGAGAGAACTCTCGTTAAGAGAACTCTTAGTCGACGAGCGTTAAGGGGCATAAGGAGTTAAAACAGGTAGCTGTCCATTGACGGCTGGCAATCCACTCACCTCAGCCGCTCATCGACGGTTGGCTTGCAGCGTGGCCATAGCGGCTCGATGAGCGCTACAGTGCGGGAGGAGCCCTAATCCAGAGCACTGGCTCAGTGAGAGCTTTGCTTAGCGGCTTGTTGAGAGAGCTGTGGATCAGTGAGAGCTTTGCTCAGTGTTCTACGCCCCCCTGTTCTGTGCCCCCCCACCAAGAAGTGATGCCCAGAGGGCTTGTTTATCTGCATAGGCTCCCATCAGTCTGGATTCCTGTATAGTCTCTTAGACATGGAATACAATTATGGAATACACAAGGGGGACTTCTCAGTATTTTGCCCTTACAGGACCAGCACTACTCTTAAAGGGCCTACACAGTTAATAGCAGCATAGCTTCAGGAAGCTATGAGGGAGATATATACACTGAATAGAGGGAAGTGGTGCCTTTTTCAGTGTGATGGGCTTACACAAACCTTCTGGGGCAGAACATGCCAGCACTGCAAGTTCCCCGCTGCTAATTCTCTTTGGCTGGGTGGCTTTGCCTAAAATGTTAAGAACTGCAGCATCTGCGAAGGGGGCAGACACACTGGAGGCAGACCTTGTCTCGGCTCAGTCGGACAGCCAGCAGACAGGTCAGAATAAGCGACAGCCACCAGAGAGATCCAGCAGTCCGCATTCCCCCCCTCTGGCACCAGACCTCATAGCCAAGTTAAATAGTGCCTTGCTCCAGGTTCAGTATACTTTTGCTGACTCCTTGGGATCACCAGATGTGAGCCCTCTCAAGAAGGGTAAACAAAGGGGACCTCATCCTCTACAGTTTAAAAAAAAAAAAAAAAAAGTAAAGATTCCCTTGGGTATTTCCCGGCCTCCCACCCATCCAAAACGGGTTTTTCGGGACATCCACTACCCAACTGGCAACAGCTTTTCCTATTCCTCCTGCCACAAGGGAAAGGGCTCAAGGAGGAGTGGCAGATCTAAGTTTTTCACCTATCCGGTGTCCCAGCAGATCTCTAAGCTTCTCAAGGTTCTCAAACCTCGGCTTGCCACAACCTCTGGCTTGGGTCCCAGCAGGCAGGGACCTCTTCGAAGAGATGTTTGGTAATTTTTCTCCCCTACCTAGTGCCCACAGAAGATCTGCAGTTTTTCAGGCTTAGTGCCCCAGCAGAGCTTAAGCTTTTCAGGCTTAGACAGAAGCAACCGGAAAAATGGTTAAACTGCTGCAGAAGCTACCCTCAGATTTCAAACCGAATCAAACAGATGGCCAGTGGACAGAAATGTAGGGGCCTTGCTTGCGCAGCAAACCTGTCAGAGGAGGCTGCCCGGGGCCATGTCCAAACCTCAGCTGGCCACAGCCCCTGGCTTTGGCCCTAGCAGGAAGGGACCTCTTCAAAGAGATGTTTGGTAAAGAATGCCATAGTCAAGGAGGGCAGAGGCAATTCAGGGACCTGAGACCCCAGATGCAAAATCTCATGACCGAGCTTATGTCTAAACTCAAACTCTCAACTTCGGGGAAAAAGAGCATAGGTCTTCTTACACAGCCAATATAACCTCAGAAGGGGCAAGTCCAGTGGAGAGGGTGGCACCACAGATATACAGGCCCCCACCGTGATGCCCCCTCCCCCACCTCCGTTACCCATCCAAAAGACACAAGCCCTCTCAGTCAGGGATATTGAGCAAAATTCACCCACAGAGATCAGCTAGGGGGTTGCTGCATATTCTTCATGGTGCGTAAAAGCACAAGGGTGTTTCAGGCCCATCTTACATATCAAGGTCGTGAACAACTTTATCCATCCACAGACCCCTCAAGGTGGAAATCTGGTTTTCAATCATCAGGGAGCTGCAAAAAGGATCTCTTTCTGACATCCATCCTTTTGCTCGAGACCGACCGGCAGATTCCTATTCAGGAACTACTTAAGCACCAGCTTAAATTCAAGGTGGGGAGCAGTTCTTCTATTCAAAACTCTGCCATTTGGGTTCCCCCCGGTCCCACTGACAATATTAAAGACCCACTAACACTATTAAAGATGCCGGTAGCGGGCATGGCTCACATTAAGGCCCCACAGCTCAACCAAACTGTACATGCAGGGGCAGAGGTAGCCACGAGCCCATTGACACGTGGATTCTCATTTATCAAAGCTAGAGTTCTTCAACTCCATGCCAGACCTAAATACTCTAGGATTTCTCAAGTGGAGAAAGACTTCCCAAAACCCTCACCAGACCTAAATTCTCCTGGGTGCAGGCATCAGGACATCAAAAGGTTCTCTCTCCCCTGGTAACTAAGTGAAAGGGACTAAAGCCGATCAAGGATTTTTACACAGCCCTGCTGCCTGCTTACATTTTTAAATGCAGCCAGCTGGACAGATTAAAAACTCTCCCTCCAGTGACTGTCTCGAAGGACAGTAGTTATGTTAGGTCACAAGTTGGGCCATCCTCACCAAATCGAATCACTATCGATGCAAACCTCAGGAGCTGGGGAGCTCAACTGCATCAGCTGTCAGCACAGAACAAGCAGTAGCTGTTAAATGCAGGTACAGCAGAAACACTCATGGACGAACGAAGTAGGCCTTCCCCTGAGGCACTCTGAACAGCAGTTCCTCAATCTGGAGGGACTGATTTCAATGGACAACAGGGCAAGGTTGACATGCATCCCCCATCAAGCGGGTACAAGAACCATATAAATGCTAAAGAACTCCCTTCTCTTTCAGTGGATGGAGCACTAAGGAGTATGGATATTCAAGGAAAAGAAAATGCAACATCAGACTGGCTCAGTCGCAAGGTTGTTCTACCAGGGGTTTGGGAGATAAAGGGCAGTGCCTTCCACGTCCTCTGAGAACAGTGGGGCAATCCTCAGATAGATCTTTTCACCTGTGAGTGGAACTACAGGGTTCAACAATTCTGCTCCCTGACAAAGAACGAACCAGCGGCGGCTCAGGACATCTTTTCCTGTCTGCCTTATCTCCTATGCCGTTTGTTTGAAGAGCCTTCCTCAAAGCGGCTCTGGTCAGGGCAGACATGACTGTAGTCTGTCCCTTATGTATTTTTTTTTTTTTTGCCACAAGTGGTCCCCAATTATCATTCATATGTCAAGGTGACCACATCTTAACCTTCAAGTTCACGACAGACCTTATCCATCAAGGGTGGGTTCGACATCCCAATTTGGACAACACGTCACTCTAGGATGGGGATGGAGTATAAAACAAAAAAAAAAAAAAAGAACTAGGCTACACAGCTCTTGTTATGGGAATGAAGGGGAACTCTTGTAGTCTTTTTTCATCTAAGGCGTATGGCGGAATCTGGAGAAGATTCCGGTTCTGGCCTCATTCCATTCTCCTACAGAACCATCCAGCATAATCTCCTGTATTACTGCAGAACCTTAAGATCGGTTGGGAAAAGAACTACAGTCGGCCACCTTATCAGTTCAGGTTTCGGCGAGAGGGGCACTCTTGTTGTTGGTTCCGGGAAAACCCTTCAGCTTACATCCCCAGGTCTGGAGGTTTCTAGACGAAGCACAAATAAAACACTCTCCAGTTAACCAACGCTACCTCCTCCGAGTAGTAGTTTAGTTCCCAAAGCGGGGGGCCAAAGCTCCTTACTGCCTTTCCAGCAGACATCCCTCAAGCATCTCAGAAGGAAGATTGCTGTTTTTTCCGTTAAGAGGTTACCTTAGCCAGGAGATGGTGACCTAGGGGCATTGTTCACCCAAGAGACGTACACGTCTTATTATGCTCTGTTATTCTCAGAACAGATCCAGATATTTTCCCTTTTCCACAAGTTAGGTCTACCTTACATTATAATTAAAGGTTTATTTGTTCTTTTTTCTGCCCACTTCCAGGAAACTATACGAAATTGGAATTTTAGTCTCCGGTCCCGAGATGAAGGTTGAAAATGTGTATTAAGAGGAAGAAGGCTCTCTCAAAAGCTTCAAATTGTCCATTTCAACTACTGGCCAAAATTAAGAGTAACATGGTTTCGAAGGCTCTATAGCCAAATGGATTATATCCATCACCTCTCAAGGCTTATGATCCTACTGGTATAGCCTTGCTTGGCCTTCTGAGAGCATGCGCCATCTGAGCTAGGACTTCTCCATGGGGATACTTCATATAAGCATGTCCAACAGATTTATACAGAGCACTTTATACAGCATCTCCAGAACACTTATTCAGAGCAGCGGAACGTTTATTCATTCCAATGATTACACAATTTTATAAGCTGAAGGTGATGGCCTCAGTGGAGACATCCTTGTGCTTCAATCAGTGGCGGACACTTATGGTCACTCGACATTCTTCCCACCCGGGACATTAGGGGATGCACTGCTCTTGGAGATCCCAGGCGTAAGGAAGCCTGGAGAGCAGCTTAGGAGAGAGAAATAGAAATCTGAATACCTGTAAATTATCCTTCTCCGACGGCTGGTCTCCAGGCTTCGGATTCCCTCCCAGAATGTATATAGTTGGCTGGCCTGAGGGCCAATTATGCCATAACTTTGTGTTTTCTGTTTTTCCAGTACCCGTAGTATTGCCTCAGGGGGACTGCGTGGGAATGACCGGAGACAACAGGATGTGGAGGGCTTCCAATTCCCCTGCTGCAGAGCTTTAGCCCTGCCTACCACCAGGATCAGGAGGTACAGCCCCAGGCGTAAGAAGCCCAGAGACCAGCAGTCGGATAAAGAAAATTTAAAGGTATTCAAATTTCAAAATCTTTTTTTTTTTTTTAAACCATTCCAGGCATTTTTCCACACTTTCTCCTTGAATGTTTTACAATTTCTGTAGGAGTTGTTAGGCTTTACAGCAGGCACAGAAGTCCCCAAATGCTGTCCAGCAGGAGGTTCTGTGTTTGATTTATTTGAGAGAACCATGGAGTCTGCCAGTTTAGTAAGTCTCTTAGGAACTGCTTGAATACCAGTCTCAGGGGTAGCAGTTACAATAATTATTGTGGTTTTAGCCACAGTAATTTAGGGTGTCCGCTGGTCAGAGCTAGAGGGACACTTAGGCGGTGATAACTTTTTTTCTTTAGCCTTATCCAGGCATATTTCAATAGTTTTCTCAGGACATGTAATGCAGATTTCACTCTGCTTGGAAATGTACATGCCCAGAGAGGCAAACAAAGACCGTCTGCCTTAACAAAATATCACCACTGAACACATGATTCAAAACCGGGATCACCAGTTTTCTTTCTCGTTTTTTCGGACATTTTCCATAAACACAAGATAAAAGTTGTAACCGCTAAAAATGTATTTAAACTTTATTTAACATTCGCAGTAGGTTCTGGAACCGATTGGGATCAGAAACGAAAGTAAAATGAACCAAGGCCATCGGTTCAGGAACCAGTATTAGCGGTTCCTAAAACAAGCTAAATTAAATAAAATTAAACATAACTACAGAGTTTTAAATAGCCGGTATCGCATCACATTTTGCAATGCAAACTGGCTGGTCATGCGAGTGAAAACATGGAATGGATCACAGAAAAGTGTGATCCATTTTTTCAATGTTCTCGCGTTTTCCCTGTTTATGGATGCAGTGCTGTTTTTGCAAAATAGGTGTCATTACCCCATTAGCTCTGCCCACCTTTACAGTTATTGGCTGCCTGATCCCGCGCATCTGAAGAGTGCTGCTACGGAAGAGAAACCAACGTCAGAGGCCCGCGCAGCAGTGAGAAGCGCAAGGCGTGGAAGAGTTCCTTGCGGAGCTACAGCCAGAGAGAGACATGGTAGATAAACTTGCTTTGCTATGCGGGAAGCCAGCTGAGAGGCAATCTAGACAGGTTTAGGGGACAGTTGTCTCTTTACTGGCGGAAAATGAAGTCGAGGCCTGGGCCAGCTAGGTTTAGATTATCAACCCCCCCCGTTTGAAGACTGCAGAATCGACCTCCCCAGATAAACTTCCAGGACCCACTTGATTGAATCTGTGGGCAACAGGTGCTCAGAGTTTGGCCCCCTAAGATGTGCTGGCTCCACCAGCATGACCTCCGAGAAGCAGTCCGTCTGGACATGAAGCTGCGTAGCAGAACGGGTAGGCCAGGGACAAGCTTGTGGATGCTGGGCATTGTCGGATGCCGATGGCCACGAGTGCAGCAACAATTCTTAGAGACACTGTTCCTGTGCCTCATTCACCGTGGCCTTAAGTTCGACAAGTCAGTCGCTGTAGCCCCCATCCACAAGTTCTGCAGCCATTTCTTGGCCGTTCTCCGTATCGGTTGCAAGCTACTCCGTCTCCACGCACCACACGGCCGGTGTCCCAATCCTTTAGCCCAAGCCTGTGAAGTGGTGATTCAATTGGGGGCAGCAGGACCGTAAGCAGATGAGCTTGCTTGGGGGTTTTGACTGCGTTTACCTCTGCCTTATTCTCGACAGCCCCCAAAAAAAAACACACAAGTCCACTGCAGCACTAGCGCACCACCATACCTCTCAACTGGACATCCCTGATTTTGCCTCAAAAGTTTCCTCTGTCCCTTTTAAAATTTGTGGTTTTGTGTCAGAACAGTGGGGAATGTAAGCACAAAATAAAGTCAAACATCACTGCTGTTCTTCACAAACACCTTTTCTGTCAACTTTCTGAGTGACTAGTACCAATTTTTAAGTGTCCCTGATTATTTTAAGCCTTGTCCCTGATTTAGGAGGTTGAGAAGTATGTCTGCACCACCATCCCTGATTTTGCCTCAAAAATTTCCTGTCCCTCTTATAGTGCGTTTTTGTGACAGAACAGTGGGGAATGTAAGCACAAAATGCCAAACGTTAGACTTGTTCTTCAATACCCTTTCTGTCAACTTTCTGAGCGACTAGTACCAATTTTTAAGAATGTGCCCCTGATTATTTTAAGCCTTGTCCGTGATTTAAGAAATATATGCACCACCAGAGAGGATCCATCTGCAACTCGGGGGAGGAATAATCAGGATCTCCTGTTTTCAGGCAGAATGGTCTTGGGGTGCATAAATATGTACTGCAACTCGGGGAGGGGGAGAGACACAACTAAGTTCTGTTGGGTGCCCAATCTCCAGTTCTCCATTATCCTGGGTCGCCTTGCCTGACAGCCCCCATGAATCTGCTGCAACTGCTGTGTGCTCATGACCAGAGGACCTGTCTGTGTGATGCTTTGGGTACACTTCTCAAGTCTGTAACTCGAGGGGGGGAAGAGGAGGAGTCTAGCTAGCACTAGTGCAGTAAGTTTTTCTTTTTGGGGTGGGGGCAGTGCTGTTCCTGAATGGTTGAGTGGTCAATGCAGTGATTCTGGGCAATTAGGTGGGAGAGGTGCCCGACTGGGAGGTGGTGCCTGAAGCTCTGTCACAGGCCTACTTGGGGGCGGCTGTTTTTCCTCATTTGACTTGGCCCTGGACCACCACAGAGGCACTTCTTTAGACAGAGTAGGGTGCTGGGAGGGGGTTAAGATTTTGTCGGGGGCACTGGTGTCGGGGAATTAATGGTGCTCTAACTTTTGCTGCGTGTGCGTTCAGTGCTGCTTACCCTGGCTAGTCACTTGACTGTGGGTGGTGTGTGACTGAGCATTCAGCTGTACACTGATGTGCCCTTGTCACACAAGTTGCAACAACAGGGCCCTGGGAATAACTACACTGACCTTGTCTCGTGGAGAAGGTGTATGCAGCCTAACTTGGGGACAGTCACCGACATGGGCACTCACTCACACAAGCTGAGCCTGACACTTTCTTGTGTGCCCCTACAGTCACCAAGACCACTCTGCCCTGTGTTACTGCTCGCCACTTGCAGTGACGTCTCGTCACCAGGATAGCTGTCGGGGTGCGTATGATGCAGACTTTTTCGGGAATAGGTATGGGGGAATGGGCAAATCATGATCCAATTTTAAATACATTTGGGGTTTTTTTCAGGTCGGTGAAGAGTCCTCCCAGTAGCACAAAATTAGTGAGTACTACGACTGCACTGCCAGCAAGACGGCAGCCCAGCAGTAAGTTACGCCTCAACTCACTGTGAATGAAGTCATGCAGGAGCTGTTTTCACAAACTAGTCAGTTACTGTAATTAACTAACTAGCCACCGACCTGCCCCACCCCACCCCCCAAAATTATTAGTTTTGTCTAGCAAGTCTTGAGTAAATCTTTCCTGAGACTGTACTTTTACTCGTCCTGTTTTGTTTTGCAGGGGGCGCTGCTACATCACCTGGCCAGCCTGGCTAGCCAGCTGAGCATCCCAGTTCGTCCAGAAAGGTAGGGTAACTGAATTCTGGGGGGCAAGCTAGTGTTGGGGATAACTCTGGGGATTTATCAAAAATTACTTGCAAGTACACTCACTCACTACATTCACTGTCTTGTGTTTGTAGGTCGAAGAGGTCCAGAGCTACGGCTGCAGGACTAAAACTGTGTATTTAGCCAGACAAAAAGGAGCTCTCAACTGGTAGACAGGTCTGGAGGGAAGAAAAAGCAGTGAGTGACACAGTCAGGAAGGAAAGTGCAAGGACAGAGCTCAAGCTGATGAAGTGGATTATTCTGTCAAACTAAACCCGTCTCCAGACATGCCAAACACAGTTATTTATTCATATTTATCTAACTGGATGGATACCATGTTTGGCGAGGGCTAGCAAGGTCTGCCTGAACAAGGTGCATTTTTGGGGGTACGGTGGGGCAGGTCGGTGGCCAAGTACCGACCAGTTTGTCTGTGAAAACAGCTCTTGCATGACTGGTTAAATACTCATCAGTAGTCACTGTTGGAACGGTGTTGTTTTGAGGCTGCATTAACGCGTCATCTGGTCGCAATAGCAGCACCGAGCACTTCTCTGGGCCAGACTGACGACTGGTGACTCTGCGCTTTTTAGAATTACTCCACCCCCCCTTCCCCCACAACCCAGGTTTGGTCATCAGCCCTGCTGGGCATAGCTGTGCAGACAGCAGACTGACATACTAGTTAAGGTACTGACCTTTAAGTTAGAGGCTCAGACCCGTACTAGTAGGGTAGCTAGAGAATGACCCTCCTCACCGTTTCAGTTAAGAGGTGCTGAGCTCAATCACCCCGCCCCAACCAATTTGGTCTGCCCTGCACAGCCCACCTGCAGTGTTGTGTGCTGCAGATGACATACTTAGTACTGGCTGTTCCATTTAAGTTAGAGGCTCAGACCCGTACTAGAAGTACTTCTGAGCATACCTCTCAACCTCCTGCCTCATAAATCAGGGACAAGGCTTACAAAAAAAATCAGGGACAGAGGACCAAATTCAGGGACACATCTTCAAAATCGATGATATCCACTCAGGAGGCTGGTACAATTAGGGGCTTAGTGTAAAATTTATTTTCTAAGGAAGAACAAGTGTGTAACTTTAATGTTTGACATTTTGTGCTTACAACCCCCACTGTTTGGTAAGGGAAACAATTTTTAGGAGGGACAGAGTAAAATTCTGAGGCAAAATCAGGGACAGTTGAGATGTATGCTTCTGAATAATACTGTACTGATTGAAGTCCGTTTAAGTTAGAGGCTCAGTCAAGTCACCCCCAGATGGTCATCTGCCCTGCACAGCTGAACTTAAGTCTTGTGTACAGCAGACATACGTAAAACTGGGTGGTGACCACTGGATGCTGAGCACTCACCCCATACTAGCCTTTGGTTAGAGTACTCTGGGTAACCAATTGACCATATCCTAGAGGCTCATTCTTGGGTAACTGTTCCAACTGACCTTTAGTTCTAGCATCAGTTTACACAAACACACACCCCCATCCACCCCACACACTGTTCAGCTACTTGATTGGTGGTGTCTTTGCAATACTCTGGACAAATTTTACAGGAAAAGAACCACATAATTTGTTGTTCAATACTTTTATTGTACATTAAGAGTGTCATTTTAGTGCAAAGCTACAAGACTCAGGAAAAGAAGCAACACCATTGTTCAAATACTCAAAGTGTAGTTGTAAGTGTCCCTGACAACACTGCAACCACCACCAAAAAAAGTCAGGAGGCACACTGTTGAAAAATGGAAAAAGGAGATTGATCATCGCAACGAATGGTTAGTGTTTGAAACAGACAATGGTGGTGGTGAGTTTGTAGACCGGGTAAAATTTTCCGTGTGTGAAAAATGGGCAGACCAGTTAAAGTACTGCAGAAATTTTAGTGAAAGTTTCATTGTTGGTATCAGAGGTACAGCTTTGAACAAGGACAATGCTGCAAAACACAGTCAGTGTGATGCTCATAAATGAGCTGTCATACAACCGAAAACCAGAATCAATTGCCTCCATATACCAAACTATACCACTAGAACGTGCACTATTAGGAGCAGAAATAAGAGAGCTGTAGTTCGCCGCCCGATTGAAATCACTTATCTGCTCGCTAAAGAACAACTTTCGTTTACTAAATTTGAATCATCTGTTAAACTTGAAAAAAGACATGTTGATGATCTCGGAAGTACACATGCAAATATTAACGGTTGTTGTATGTTCACGTCAGCTGGTGAATTGTTACGGGCCAATCTACTCACAGCCCTTCAGAAAAGTCTGTATTTTGCGATTCTTGTAGATGGGGCGACAGACGAAAGTTGTATTGAAAAAGAATTACTGTATATTATGCATTTTAACGAAAGTTCTTGTTTAACGGTTACCTTTTGCAGACTAAAAGACATTCAGCATGCCACTGCAGAAGGTTTGTTATAAACTCTTCAAGAAACCTTCTTAGAGGTAGGCATTTTAGACTTGAACAATCGCATGGTTGCAATGTGTGCAGATGGTGCAGTAAACCTGGGGAAAAGAAAAGGGCCATCAGCTCTGCTAAAAGTGGAAATGCCATGGTTGCTGTCTATTCATTGTCTTAACCATAGACTTGAATTGGCAATTAGAGATGCACTGAAAGGAACATGTTTTGATCAAGTTAACAATAATCTCATGACATTGTACTACCTTTACAAAAAAAGTCCAAAGAAACTTGGTGAGCTCAGAGAATTAGCTAAAATAGTGGGCGTTGAAGTCCGCAAACCAGAAAGAGCATTTGCAACAAGGTGGGTAGATCACAAACTTCGTGCCACTCAGACACTGGTAAAATTCTACACAGTTAGGATTCATCATCTTGAAAATCTAGCAGAAACTGCGACTACACCACCACCAGAGAAAAGCAGAGTTAAGGGCATTTTGACCAAACTGAAAACTGCCAAATTTGTCACTCATTTACTCTTCTATATTGACCTAAGGCCACTTCACGACTCTCCCTCAGTTTACAGAGTTCTTCTGCTGACTCGATCTTAGCTTTGGCTTGTGTTGACGCAGCCTTACGGCAAGTACAGCATCTCGCAGATAATCTTCTTGGAACATGCAACTCTGAACTTAAGACACTCTTACAGCAACATGATCATGACTCAACTGACAATGAGTAGTCTGGCAATTCTGAACTGGTCGTGTTTAAAGACGTTACGGTCTCGAATGCGAACAACAGCATCAGGCACCTTATAAACATAGATACCTAATTACGTCAGCAGCGTACAACAGTGCATTTCTGATAGATTTTCAGATATCACTGACTGACTCTCAGGACCAAACACCCAATTTTTAGGACTTTAAAACTGTTAGATGTTACACAATGGCCTAGGAGTGCTGATGAGCTAGAAATGTTTGGGAACGTAGACTTGGACGCATTTGTTAATTACTATGGACAAATACTCACAAAAAATGTTGACCTTGCTGCTTTGCCAGGAGAATGGTCTGAACTTAAAACTTTATACCGTAATTTTTTAAATCACTTTAATAGGGAAGACTTTTGGAACTGTATTCTGAAGTCCTACAGAGAACAGTTCTCAAACTTCTACCACGTTGTCGTTATTTGTACGCTCATTCCAGTGTCCAATGCAGAGCTGGAAAGGTCCTTTTCAATAATGCAGCATGTAAAAACTGACTGGAGAAACAGACTGAGTGAAGTAATGTTGGAAAACTGGTTAGAATTTCAGTTGAGGGCGACAGTCCCGAGACATCTGATCCTGTTCCAGTTGTAGATAGATTCTTCGGCACCCCAAGAAGAGTTTGTGCAAAAAAACAAAGGCAGTCAGAAGCAAAAAGGTCAGATTCATCTCGCAACACAAATACTACTAGTTCAGAAGATGCAGCAAATGTGTCTTACACTACTTCAGAGTCAGACAATGACGATGACGACAAGATCATGTAGCGAGCCCCTGTAAACTGAGGGAAGTACACTTTTGGCTAATAAGTTGTAGCCTAAGTGGCAGTAAGTAAGTGCCATGGGGAAAAACTTCAGGTCCTCAGTGTCGGTAGCTGGTCACTGGAGGGAAGTGGGTGTGAAAATCCATGCCAGTCAGCAGAGTACCTCTCTTCCCGTCTGCCTTCCAGCACCAATTCCCGTGCTCAGACGTCCAGATCTCCGTGCAGGGGGAGTGCACTGGCAATGGGGGGTGCCCTACACTCTCCCTGCTTAGCAATCTAGATCGTCTGATTACAGGGGCTGGCACAGGCAGGCAGATGTGGAAGTGTACACTCGTAATCCCGGCTGGCCAGGAGAACTCAGCTGTTTCAGAACTTCGTTTATCAAGCCGCACAGAGGACTTTACTCACTTCAGCAAATGGGCTCACTGCACCAGTCTCAAGTTCAGCAGGTACCTGTACATGCCGGGGCACCAACCATGCCATGATGAGATCAGACATGATTGTTTAAAATTACATTTTTTTTTCTTGTGCTCAACTGACTTCATCACAAGTTTACTAATTCTACTGAGCTCTCAGAAGCGGCCCGTGTGGTATTTGGGATCAGTAAGTCTCACTATAAGTTTAGCACTGACTAAAGTGCAGCTTATGAAACTAGTAGTTATTTAAGGAATTAAGTTTTCTAAGTTAAGCATTTATAGGGCATTTAAGTCCTCAGGTTTGTTCAATGGCTGATGGACTCGCATATATTTTTTTTTTCTTCAGTGAATCAAGTTGAAATCCACAGTTGTAAAATTTTCATTGTTTGGTGAGGATGATGATAGTGGCTACAAATGTTTGAATAACTTGCACTGTGAATCAAAAATCCCTCTCGCTCGACTGGGGTACAGGGTGGGGGGGAGAGACTGTATGAGCAGGCTGGCTTTTCAGGTGGGTCAAAAGCCATTATCAACTTTTGTACTGGCTGATCCTGGAAATGAGTCAAAGAAGTTAAATGAACAGCGAGTCTGACAACCTTAAACTGGCGCTTTCTGTTCTAAATTGTAAAATCTGCACTTACAGAAAAATTGTGGGATCAGATCTGGCCCCCGGGAACCAGGTCTACAGGCATGAGTAGACAACTACTGACTGTTCCGAACCGCATTCATTGACCATGGAAGTTAGACGCTCAATCCAAATCTGGATGGAGGTTGGAAACTGCAGTAGTCCAAGAGTAATTAAATAGCAGCTCATGTTTGTAAATCAGATTGGTTGCTGCAGCCGCGTATTAGTGGCGTAACACTACAGATTGCTCCCCAGTCACCGCAATTAAATTTCTGTGCCAGCACAAGTCATGACTGCACACCACAGGCTTTAGCCTTAAGGTCAGAATCAGTACCGAACATAATTAAATTTTATCTGAGACACTAGACATCTCCGACTACTGTTCCCAACAACCCATCCATTTAAAATTGACCGTTTAAGTTGGAGGCTCAGTCCAAAATGGATGGGAGGTTGGGAACACTAGTCAGTTGTACTTGTGTCTGCTGTTAAAACTACTTTTAGGGTGTAGCTGTTTATTCTACTGCTACTTTTAAGAAGTCAATTGTCACACTTAGGAAGACTGGCAAATGGAAACTACATTTAACAAGGCTGGTCAGAAAATGTTCGCTACGTACTGAACTTTTGTTTCAGACACTAGACTCCCGACAACTGAGTACTGTTCCCAACCGTCTCATCCATTTAAGACTGACCGTTTAAGTCAGAGGCTCAGTGCAAATGGATGGGAGGTTAGAATTACTAGTCAGTTGTACTTGTGTCTGTTTTATTACTTTTATGGTGCAGCGGCTGCAGCTGCTTATTCTGAAAGTTATGACTGTTCCCTATGTAGTCAGGCTTGGTGACGGTTGGCAAGTAGAAACTACATTATTTGAAGAATCAGATCTGTTTTTAATACAAGTAACTCGTGTCAGAGTTTATTATGAGCTTGAAAAATTCTGTTTGAATTTCACTCAGACACACTGATGGAAGAAAAAAATTAATAAAGTGACTCAGTGACTGCACACACTCCTGTACCAGAGTTTTTTTCCCCCTCTTCCTCCACACAAAGGAAATCAAAAAAGTGTTTATCAGGTGAGAAATAACACCAATCATATTGTGTCTAGTAAACATGACAGGTTTTCATTTTGCTAATCAATTTGATCCAACTGCTACACATTTGCAAAACTGCAGCCAGGTGTAGCTTGAGAGGGGAGGGTTTCAAGCCTGAAGCCTGTAAATGTACCAGGTATTCCAGCAGCATAGAATCTGAAGCTGCAAGAGGATTGACCTTTCTGCGAAACAGGCTGTTGGTTAACTAGGATCTGCAGCTTATCCTGTAGGTAGGGAAATGGGCAGACTAGGTGGGCCAAGCGGTCCTCATCTGCCGTCAAAGTCTATGTTTCTATGTTATTTGGCTGCATAAGTCATTTTGTATTAGGTTTTTTAGCCATTCTCAAGCTCTTAAGGATCTGTTCAGAGTACTGAGAGGTTGGGAACTCTAGCTCCTAAAGAACCAGCCCTTGAGGTAAAGTGAGTGTATATCTGGATAATGCACTCCTGTCTGGGGAAGGGTCAGCAGAGAGCGAGTTGGTGGCAAACGAATGGGCCTGTTGCAAAACAGTGAGGAGAAAGGGTACCAGGCTTGCCTGGGTTAATCCGGAGCCACCAGACTCATCAATGCAGGATGTTGTCAGTGTTTCAGCAATACCCTGAGTATAGGGGAAAGGGAGGGGAAATGCATATAGGAACCTCTCTGACCAGTCCAGAATCAAGGCATCCAGAGGAAGTGTTCCTGGGACTGGAGGCCTGCAAGAGTACAGAGGAAGCTGGAAGTTGAGGGGTGAAGCAAACAGATCTACTTTTGGTGTTCCCCACTGTCTGAACACTGTGGCTAGTACTTGCTTGTTGAGAGTCCACATGCTCTGACCCAGACTGATGTGCCTTAGAGCATTTGCCAGGGTATTGTGCTTGCCTGGGAGATGGATAGCTGAAAGACTGACCCCCAGGGAAAAAGCGAGACACCAAATTTTCAGAGCCTCCAAACAGAGTGCCCCGATCTAGGTACATAGAAATTTAAATGCCTGTAAAATTTCTTTCTCCGACTGCTGGTCTCCGGGCTTATCACTTCTCAGAGGTCCTTCCTGAAACCATGCGACAGGCAGGAGGTATACCGACTTCTGCAGGAAAGTGGTATCCTCCCACTCATTTCTTCCAGATGTCAGTACTTCTACAGCCTTTGTCTTCTGAGGAAACAACTTGGAACAAACAAAAGAAAAGTCAGTGCAACTTGCAGCTGGAGGCTGACTTTCAGCATTCTGGGAGGGACGGAGCCTGGAGACCAGCAGTCGAAGAAAAATTTTTTTACAGGTATTTAAATTTCCATTTCTCTCACCTAAAGCTGGTCTCCGGGCTCATCACTTCTGGGATATACTAAAGCAGTACATCCCTCCACTTCCTGGGTCGGGAAAAAAGTTCATAGTCCCTTATGGACCCACCACTGCCTCGAGTACCCGCGTTAAAGGACGCCCGTCGAGGCGGCGTATATCCAACTTACAGAATTTTATGAAGATGGATGGATGACCATGTGGCCGCTCTACATAAGTCTGCCAGGGAAGCCTCTGAAATCCGCCCAGGACGTAGCCATCGCTCAGGTTGAGTGTGCTCGCACAAGTCCCAGCAGGTCGATCCCGGCCTTTTGGCAGGCCACGGTTGAACGAATCCACCTAGCAACAGAGTCCTTTGATGCCTTCTTACCCATATTTGGGCCTGAGGTAAGGATGAATAGACATGAAGCCTTACGGACAGAGTCAGATCTCTTGATGTAAATTTTGAGTATCTTCCGTGAATCCAGCATGTGACATTCTATCTCATTCTTGGGGTGAGGACAGAATGAGGGAATAGTCAAGACTTGGTTGCAGTGAAAATGAGACATCACCTTGGTAAAAGGTCAGATCTGTTCGCATTACTACAGAGTCTTGATGAAATATGGTATAAGGTTCTTCGGATGACAGGGCTCCTATCTCACTGATGCGTCAGGCTGAGGTGACTGCAATGAGAAAAACGGCCTTCGTAGTGAGATGAAGTAAGGATGCCTCCTTTAAGGGCTCGAAAGGTGGTCTGATGAGTGCTTTGAATACTAGGTTGAGCCTCCAGGGAGGTACTACAGGTTTTACTGAAGGACACTGCAAGGTTGCTGCTCTCAGAAATCGAACATGAGGAAGAGCTCCTAAAGATTCGCCCGAGTCTGCTAACAGGAGTGCCCCTAAAGCAGACACCTGGACTCTTAAGGTAGCCGGTTGGAGGCCCTTGTTGAATCCCTCCTGAAGGAACTGAAGTATGGTAGGTAGAGACACAGAGTCATCCGGTAAAGAGGTGTCTCGTAACCAGAACAGGAATTTTCTCCAGATCCTAATAATAAACCCTGGAGAAGGAGGCCCGCCTGGATTGAATCATGGTTTCTATGACAGGTGCAGAGAAACCTAACTCCCTGAGAGTTTCACGCTCAATCTCCATGCCGAGAGGGACAGATTGGGAGGACTTGGGTGCAGCACCAGTCCCTGATGTAGTAGGTCTGGGCTTACCTGGAACGCTATGGGAGACTGAAGTGACATTTGGACTAATCGGGAAAACCACGGTCTGCGGAGCCAGCACAGGCAAACCAAAATCACCTATGCTTTATCTTGGGCAATCCTGTGCAGTACCCTTGATATGTTCGGAATTGAAGGAAAGGCATACAGGAGATCGAACTGACCCCAGTTGATGGAAAAGGCATCTTGTGCTATGGCCTTCTCGTCCTTGCTGAGAGAAAAGAACCTTGGAACTTTGCAATGTTTTTGGCAGGTGAAGAGATCTACCTGCGGGTGGCCCCACCACTCAGAGGTGAGCTGGAAGGCACTGTTCTTGAGCTCCTACTCCCCTGGTAGGATGTCCTTTCGACTTAGCCAATCTGCTGTGACATTCTCCTGGCCTGGGATGTATGCCGCCCTTAGACTTCCCAGATTGTCTTCCACTCACTGGAAGAGAAGAGCAGCCTCTTGCAGCATCCGAGAGCTCTTTGTGCCTCCTTGGCGGTTGATGTATGCCACTGTCGTCAGATTGTTCGTTATGAGGACGTCCCTGTAGAAAAGCAGAGTCTTGAACTGCTGCAGTGCCAGGCGGACTGCCCACATCTCCAGTACATTGATGGTGTAGAGGGACTCCACCTGAGACCACTTGCCCTGTGTTGAGAGCTGTTCGGAATGCGTCCCCCAGCCCTGGAGACTGGCATCAGTGGTGACACTGATCTGGTGAGGGCGTCCCAGACTGAGACCCATCATGATGTTGTTCTGCTGAGTCCACCATATCAGGGATTCCTTCACCTGGCGAGATACTTGAATCCTCTGGTCCACTGTGCCCCTCGATCGGAACCATTGCTGAAGACCTGACTGGTGAGGTCACATGTGCACTAGTGGCCAGGGGATGGAGTTTGCCAGAGAAACCATCGTCCCTATGAGTTGCATGGAGGAGCGGGCCGGCATGGAATCTGAAGATGAGGGCCCTCAGTTCTTTGAATTTTGACTCAGTGGGGAAAACTTTGTTTTGGATCGTGTTGCTATTCACCCCCAGATGGCTCAGACAGAGACGGTCGCAGAGAGCTCTTCAGGTTGATTATGAACCCCAGAGAGGAAAGGCACTGGGTGACCTCCGTCACTGCCCGAACTGCCTGATCATACCCTGGGGCTTTGATGAGAATGTTGCCCAAGTATGGGAAGAGCTGGATCCCTTGCATTTGGAAGCGAGCAACCACTGTCATTAGGACTTTGGAGAAGACTGGGGGAGGGGGGGCGCTGTGGACAGCAGCGTCATGATTTGAAAATGGTGACCTTCCACTTTGAATCTTAAAAACTGATGGTGTGCTTTCTGGATGGGAATGTGCAGATAGGCATCCTGTAAATCTGCTGAGGCCAAAAAGTCCCCTGATGGATTTCTCGGATGATGGAGGACAGGGTCTCCATTCTGAATGTTCTGAGACAAACAAAGCCATTTAGAAACTTGAGATCCAACACTGGCCAGAAGCCCCCTAAGTGTTTTGGCACTATGAAAAATAGGTAGTACACCCCTCTGTTCCTTTCTGGCGCGGGGACTTGTTAGAGCACTGCTTCCTGTATGAGATCTGTAATCGCCTGCAGGGTCGCCGCTCGTTTTACTGGGTTGCTTGAGACTGGTGAAGGCACTATGTGGGGCGGGGGGTGGCCAGGAGTCTAACTCGAAGTGACCCTCGTGGATTACGTCTAACACCCACTTGTTCGTGGTGGTGCGGACCCATTCCTCGAAAAAGCTGGAAAGTTTGCTCCCGACGCGAGGATGGGCTCGAGTCCTCACTGATTTTTTTGGGGGTCCCTGTACACGGGTGCCCCCACCACCTTGGAAGCTGCATTGGTTGTGTGAGTTGAACTAGGATAGTCTGCCTGGAGCAGACTTGTTCTGACCCCTGGAATAATTTTGGGCACGAAAATTCTGCCTGGATCCTGAGGCCCAGGGCTTGTTCCTGCCCCAGGCTTGTGGCATTCGCACTTTCGCCATTTGATTCCTTGACCTCCTCCTTTAGAGCTAAGCTGAAGAGAAGGCATCCTTCATAAGGGGCATTTACCACATGCATCTTCGAGGAGGCATCTGCCTGTCAAGCTCGCAGCCATAAGTTGCGTTGAGCTGAGGTCTGGTAAAAACACATCCCTTGCTGCATACCTGACTGTCGCCTCAGATACATCGGGCGAATAGGCCGAAGCTAGTCCCATGAGCTGTAAATGCTGTAAAATGCGTTGGTTCTCGGACTCATCAGTGAGCTGGAATGCCAGATCAGTGGCCATGGGGAGCACAGCTCTAGCTAAGTAGAGGTTAGCCATAGCTGCCTTGAGGGAGGTTGCAGTGGACTGAAAGACTTTCTATAGAGAAGTGTCCACTTTCCTATCCACCGGGTCCCGCATGGGAGGCTCCACCTTCTGCTGGGATAACAGTCTTTTTCGTGAGGTTTGAGATAAGAGGGTCTATTCTAGGACAGTTGAGCCCAGGGACAGCGCTAGATAGGGCAAAAAGGGAAAAAGTTGCAGCTTGCCCAGAAATGACCCACTTTCTACATGGCAGTGGGTCCAAAGTGGTGCACCTAGCTGAAAGATGGAAACGTAAACAATAGAAAAGTATTTTCACTTGACAAATTTAAGCTTCTGTACTGGTGAAATTTGTACTTGTGATTAGGTTTTGACCCAGTTGTTTCTTATTTTGACCCATGTTTTAAAATCCTTAACGCTGTCACTGGTCGAGCCATTTCTCCGAAGGCTTCTTGTCGAATTTCAGGAGTTTGGTTAGGCATCGAGGGACGGGGAAAGAATGCTCGTGTCCCTGCCATTCTTCCTTTAAGAGGTGCTCTACGACCGAATGGAGGGGAAAAGCCGCCACTGGCTTTGAAGCTGACATTAGCCGGAATGCTGGCTTCGCTCGCTTGGGCTCTGAAGGAGGAGAAGGAAAGCTCAAGTGGATCTCCTCAGACACCTTTTTAATGAAAAAAATCTAGATCCTCATATCGAAGTTTCTGGCAGGTGAGGAGTCAGAGTCGGAATCCAAGTTTGGGAGTTCCCCCTCTTCCAAGGATGTTTAGCCAGACCCTGTGGGTGACCTATCTCGCCTGTGCTTCCCAAAGGCTGCATCCCTTGGTCTGGAAGTACTCCGGGATCTGGGTCTCTTCCTCCTCCCATCGTGCCATGAGGCGCGGGGGCTCTCGTCCGAGGATGGGGCGGGAGAGCGCTATGCGACTTTCCTATGGGTCCTGGGCCCAGAGACTGCTGAAGGACGTTAAAACATGAGGGGTTGATGGTGAAGGCTCAATTCAGTTTCTCTATTAGATCTAGGGCTAGGGCCCCAGCGGAGTAGAGATGCCCCTCTCAAGGTGGGGGACTGTCTCTGACCTGGTCTCGCGGACCCTGCGATTCTGAGGCGGACACCTTGTCTGCCTCGTCCCGAGCTGGAGAGGTTGCACGGTCACATCTGACACACAGAGACCCTATGAATGTGGCCAGAATGGGTGTTCTGCACTTGTGGCACTTTCTGCCCCTGGGTGTTCTGTCCTTAGTGGAGGCCATGATACTCTCAAATTGTTTTTACCAATGAAAAATAATGTATTGCCTTACAAACTGAGCTCAGTGCTATCCTGTCCCTTTAAGGCTTTGTTTGATACTGCTGTACTTGGTGCAGTCCCCTTTAAGGCCTTGGTGCTTTCCTGTCTGCTTTTTAAGCCTTGGTTCTCCACCCCCAAGATCAAGATCCGTCAACGAGCTGAGCAAACAATGCTCGTCGACGAGTAGATGAATGGTCTGCTCCATTTGCCCCTCTAAATGGCCTGCCTCTGTAACTACTGTGCCCGCGCTAATTTACCAGTGTCGGAGAGCGACAGGCAGGCGCATTGTCGGCCTGCGACCGTTGATGGGAGAAAAGCTCCAGGCACCCATCGATGAGCAGAATCCTTCTTGTGCTTGTCGACGCGGCAGCTGCTGCTTCAGGGAAAGCCTGGGGACTAATTCTGCTCCGTCGACCCCAGGCACGCCATAGCTGCCTCCACGATTCTCTGGGGGGGGGGGTGCTCAAGCGCGGGAAGATGACAGCGCGTGGTGAGGGACAGCAGGGAGCCCGTCTGTACAGCTTGCAAGGCTGAGACTGGGGGCCCTGCGCTGGCACTCCGGAGCGCTTATCAGTAGTCCGAAAGTAGAGGAGGAGCAAAAAAAAAAAAAACCACTGATCTTCGGGTCCGTCACTCCTGTGAAAGAGGTCCTGCAGAGCTCCTGCCACTACACTGGCAGGAAGTAAACTGACGTCTAGAGAAAATGAGTGGGAGGATACCACCTTCCTGCAGAAGTCTGTATATCTCCTGCCTGTCATGTGGTTCCAGGAAGGACCTCCCTAGAAGTGATGAGCCCGCAGACCAGCTTGTTTATGTAGAACATTGCAGTGGTGTTGTCTGTTCTTATTTGTACAGTCTGCCCTTTTATGACAGAAGCAAATGCTTTGAGTGCTAGAAAGACTGCTCTGAGCTCCAGAAGGTTTATGTGCAACTGTGACTCCTGGACAGTCCAGGTACCACTTACCGAGACACTGTCCAGATGAGATCCCCACCCCAGAAGGGAGGCATCTGTGGTGATCACCTTTGTGGGAAGAGGAGCTTGGAAGGGGATCCCTACTGCCAGATTTGCAGGGTTCTTCCACTAAAGCAGAGCCTGAAGAAACTGTTCCGTCAAAGGCATCAGCTTTAAATAGGCATAGCTTTTTTTTTTTTTTTTTTTTTTTTATTTGTTTAACCAGGAGTAGCACACTAAGCTGAAAGCTTTTTTTACAGGAGCAACCTGGGAGCACAGGGAAGTTAAGTGACTTGCTCAGGGTCACACAGTATGCAAGTTGAGACCAGCGAGCACTGAGAAAGGCTTGCAGGTCTCGCATCCTGTACCTGACCCCTGGGACCTCGGCAGTCATTGAAGCCATGTGTCCCAAGAGCCTGAGGAAATGTCTGGCTGGTCTTGGCTGTCCCTGGACGAAAGAATCTGCCACTGAAAGGAAACTCTGAATTCTCTCTTGTAAGAGGAAGGCATATCCTTTCTGGGTGTTCAGTTGAGCTCCTATGAAAGTGAGTAGCTGAATGGGTTCCAGGTGAGATTTCTTTAGATTTACCAAGAAGCCCAGGGATTCCAGTGTGTGCTCTGTGAGGGAAAGGGACACCTTGACCGGACAAGGAGACTTTGCCACTATGAGCCAGTCAGCCAAACAGGGGTAGATTGAGACACCCAACTTCCTGAGGTGTGCAGCTACCACTGCTAGGTACTTTATAAAAACTCTTGGAGCCGAGGACAGGCTGAAGGGCATCACAGTGAACTGGTAGTGGCCCGAAGGGAGTTTGCATCTGAGAAACGTACTGTGAGACTCCCTTATAGGTATATGGAAGTAAGTGTCCTTTAGGTCCATGGAGACTAGTGAGTCCCCCTGCTGTAAGGGCTGAATGATAGAATGACCCATCTTGAATTTGGGTTTTAACAGATGTTTAAATACTGGCGAGCCAAGATAGGTTGCCACTCCCCAATCTGTGTCAGAAAGTAACTGGAGTAGAAGTCTTTGCACTTTTCATGGGCCGAGACCCTCTCCACCGCTCATAGAGCTAGAAGTTTGTTTTTTTTTGTTTTTTTTTACCTCCAACTCCAACAGTAGTACCCATGTTGGGGTTAGGGGCTTTGACACCTGGGTATGCTTGAGGTCTGGCATCTGCCTGAATTGTAGTGGCAGACCCTTTTCCACCATCTCCAGAACCCACTTGCCCGAAGTAATGAAGGACCAGTTCTGAAGATAGTGGGAGAGTCTGCCTCCTACTTGCAGAGGGGAGGCAACCTGGACACTCACATCAGGGCTCAGACAGAGGCTGCTGGCCGGGCAGAGGTGGCTCCTCTTTGGTCCCTTCTGCCCCTCCCTCTGAAAACCCCTCTGTACTGAGAAAAGTCAGGCTGGGGATAGGGAGTGTAAGAACTAGGAAAATAACCTCTGCCCCAGTTCCCCTCAGGTGGGATTTCTGTGGTGCAGGAGGCTTAGAGGAATGACTCTGCCAAGAAGCCTCGTACTCGGACCTTTTTCATGTAGTCCGTTGTCCTGGAATCCAATAATATGTTTTGATCCCACTCTTGGACCTTACACTCCCTATTCCCAGCCTAACTTTTCTCAGTACAGAGGGGTTTTCACAGGGAGGTGCAGAAGGGGCCAAACAGCAGCCACATCCTGGGCTGCTGGAGAATATGGGGGTGGGGCGATAGGAAACTGGCTAGCGGGGCATGTACAGAAGGTGAGGGTTTTGGGGGGGGGTCTCATCCTCCAGGAGAGTCATTAGTGGGGTCCCACAAGGATCGCTACTGTGCCCACTCCTGTTTAACGCCTAGATCTCAGACATCATAAGCAGTATCAGGAGCAGGATGAGCCTCTTTGCTGATGACTAAGCTGTGGGCGTTGGTGGAAGGGGAAGCTGGAGACTCTGGGGAGGTGGTCACGTGCCTGGAAACTAAAGTGTAATGCTGGGAAATGCAGGGTTCTTCACCTGGGGCCAAAAATCCGCTCTATACCGGGGAGAAGAGAAGAACCTCGGCTGGTGGTGGATGCTGAAATGAATAAACTCAGAGCAGTATAGAAGGGCTGCGGCCCAAACAAATACAATGCTGGGGTGCACAGCTAGAGGGATATCCTCAAGGAGTCGACAGATGCTCCTTCCGCTGTATAATTGCCTGGCTAGACCACACCTTGAATATTGCATGCAGTTTTGGCGTCCTTACTTAAAGGAAGGACACTGCTCTTCTGGAGAGGGTCCAGAGGAGGATGACCAGGATGATACTAAGACTAGGGGAACGGCCCTAAGGGGAGAGACCGGAGGAGCTCAACCTGTACTCGCTGGAGGAGACAAGGAACAGAGGAGATATGACAAGAGATCTTCAAATATCTCAAAGGAATGAATAGGGTGTGCCTTGAGGGGGTGCTTCAACTGAGGGAGGTAGGGTCCACCTGGTGTCACTCAATGAAGTTGGACGGGGGGGGGACAAGAAGATGCTACTTCACTGAGGGGGTGGTCGAGCCCTGGAATATACTGCCAGGGGAGCTGGTGGCTGCTAACAACTGTGGAGGGGTTCAAGAAAGGCTGGGATAGGTATGGGGAAGGGGGTGCATCCCAGAGCCCCTCTGGGGGTTGGGGACCATGTAGAGAGGGTGGGTGAGGGCGCTATAACGGTGCCCTGGCAGGGGTCAACCGTAAACTTTTTTTGCACTAGCCAGCAGGGCAAGTAGATTCAAAATTGCACTAGCCCTTAATTATAATGATAAATTTTGATCACTTGTGCAGGAAACAATGCAAGCCAATAAATACCTTGACTACTGCACATTTATCCTGCTCCCACATTGCTTACAGCTCCCCAGTGGGAGAAAAAAAAAAAAAAGACTGCAATGCCATCACACATAGTGAGGCCCCCCCCCCCAAAATTTTTGGTACAGTGGGCCTCTTTCTGCCCCCCCCCCAAACCACCACCAAACCAGAGGACATCACAACAGCAAATGTTCAATCAAGCAGTCCTACCTCTGCCCACACAATAGCTGACATCATCATGCACCTTGCCACACTATCACCACCACCCACAGGGCAATGAACAGAATCAGACAGACAGACAAAGACACTCTCAGCCCCCACTCTATAGTCAACTGGAGACCTGTACTTCTGGAAGTTCTTGTACAGTCTCAAGTGAGCCAGGAGCACATCCGAGATTTCTTTGGGGTTGGGGCTACACAAACCTAAGGGGATTGGGAAACAGAAAACTATGACATTTTTTAAAAGCATTGCTTTCAATACACTCTGTCCCCAACAATAACATTTTTCTTTAACACTGTCCTTTCATCAGCCCGGGGAAACAGCACACAGGCAGAATGCTATACTATTTCTGTTTCTATATAGAATGATCTATGTACCCCAGAATGCCTATTTTAAGCTTTCAAATAACGTATTTTATTAAAGTTTATTTCTGTACCAGACATGATCCAAAGCTTTGTTTTTAAGATGAACGGACATGCTAGGTGGAAGAAGGGTGGGACTGTATGGATAGTGATTGCTTGCATGGTCCATTTAGAAGAGCTGGGGACCCCTATATTTGCCAGTAATGGCAGCTATGGATCTGTGGATGGCCATTTCAGATCTGCTCTGCAGTGGTATCCAAGGAAAGAACAGAGTTAAGAGATTTGGAGGGGAGAGGGAAGTTATGGTGAGGCTGGGATAAAACTCACCACCTGCAGAGCTGACCCTATATACATCCTTGCATCTTGTCACTGAAATGTTGGATACAGACACTCAAAATGTAGGGAAATGAGGGGCACTGGTCTTGATAATATGGGACAAATTGTTAGAGACACATTCAGAAAACTGGAAGCTAGTGACTTAACCCTGGATCACACCCTGGACACTAGCTGAAAGTCCTAACAGTGGCGTGATAATGGCTCGCAGTGAGTCTTTTGCGGGATCCCCCTCTTGAACTGCCAGATAACTGCAGTTCTTAATGAGCTGTTAATCATACCAGGCCATCTGGAACGCAGAGAGATTAGCATTAGGACTAGAGCCTGCTAAAGTAGAAACTTTTTTAACTTCATTAACAGGCATGAAAATCTGCACTAGTCAAGCCGGACAAGTAGAGAGTAGGCTGCACTAGTCCTGGTCAATTTGCACTAGCGTTTGGGCTAGTAAAACAATGTTAAGATTGACCCCTGCCCTAGGAAAGCACTGACCCTCACACATACTTGATAGACCATAGGGCCTAATCTGCTGGCTTTTTAGTATGTTAGTATGATCACAGGGAAAATCCACAGCCTCAGACTGGGGTTAGACTGGTAGTTCTAAGCCAGGCTCAACGCCTCAAAGAAAGGGCATGGGCCATGGCTCTGAAGGTGGAATCACTGTCATCATCTGCCATGTGGAATTGGTATTTCGTAGCTTCCAGAGCAGTTTTAGCAGTATCCACCAGTTCCTCCATCATTGTGTCCAACCCATTGCAGGCAATAGCCAGGACAGGGTTCCACAATGCTTTTTGATAATTGGTTGTGAAAGCCATGTAGGAGGAAAGTCTGATAAGCAGGGAAGCTGAGGTGTACATCTTTTTTGCAATGAAATCTATTCTTGTCGGTGGGGGGGTTTAAGGAAGACAAGGAGATGCCAGTTCTCTCACATGTTGCCTGGTGTACTATACTCTCATGGCTGGGATGTACAGACAGGAACTCAGTGTCAGTTTTATACAACTGGTATTTTGTGTCGGCACATTTACCAACCCCTGCCACAGAAGTGAGGGTTTGAAGCAATTTGTGCTATTTTTTTTCTGAAGGCATTATAGACTGGTTGCCCCTATCTTTTTTTTTTTTGGGGGGGGGGGGGCAGATCTTTCATCTCCCTATAATCTTTATCTCTGTCATCCTGGTTAGACTCCTGAGTAGGGAGGGTGTCCAGTATATTCTGAATAAACCTAAGCATTGGGGGCAGGGTCCTCCTGGTCAGCAGGGGAAGCTCCGAAATGAGCGTCAGGGGACATATTAGTTCCAGGCCCTCTAAATGCATGCCAGGGGCATCATAAAATGTTCATCATCTACATCACCCTCAGTGTCTCCAGAAGAGAGAACTGTGGAAGAATGCTTACCAGCCCCAGAAAACACAGACCCCATTTTTTGTAGGGTTTGAAAGACATGCCGTGCTTTTGCCACGTCTTGCACAGATGGGAGCTTCTGCCCAGACTGTGGCTGTGCGTTTTGTTTATGTTTTAATCTGCCTGTTGTCTCATTACTGGCTTTCCCCAGGAGGAACAGGAGCATTTTTGTCTTTGCAAATCATCTTTTTAGCCACTTCATCAGCAGCATGATCATGCTTCCTTTTTAATACACTCTTCATCAATGCCTTTATTAGTTTTTAATTTTGGAGAAACTTCAGCTGCTTTGGAAGCTTTACATTTAGGCTGGGACTTGGATGCTTCATCAGCACCTCTGTTTGAATTTTTTATTATTTGTTGATGGCCCCCGATTGGTAGTCTTTGATATTTCCTCAGCCATAATGTTTTCAAATCAATGTGTTCTATTTCTCAAAAAAAATTTTTTTTTTGTTTTAACACAAAATGGGTGCAAAGAGGGCTAGTATGATCTGGACCTAAACACCTAAGGCACAGGCTATGAGAATCTGCTATGGCCAACATCTTGTGACAATTGACACTTTTAAACCTGTAGGTCACCGTTTTCTTTTTAGTTCTGGGGATCTCAGACATGCCAATCCAGAGAACCCAGCAATAACTGTCAACAAGTAGAAGTTCCAATCTGTTCCCTCGCGGTAAGGAACCACAATTCGCAATTGCTGAGGTAAAAAATAAAGAACACACCTTCAAAATCGTCGCTTCCCTTAAGAAAAGGGGCACCGCAATGAAATAGTCACACCGTCAAAAACACAATCACAAGTAAAATAAAGCAGAGGGAATTGCAGAACCGACAGAAAATAGTGGTCCTCAGGGAACCGCTAAAAAAAATAATAAAAAAAAAATGTATACTCCGCGCACATAAAAAATAAGTTTGAGCAAACTTTACCAAGAGAAAGCAGAAAAAGGCCATCAAAAAGGAAAGCTGAGAGAAACACAGACTTGGGCGGCAGATAAGGACCGCTTGGCCCATCTAGTCTACCCATTTCCCTACCTACAGGATAAGCTGCAGATCCTAGTTAACCAACAGCCTATTTCTTCTTACCCCACTCCCCAAAAGAATTGCCTTATGTCTGTTCCATATATTCTTGAATTCTCCCACCGTTTTAGACCCCACAACCTCCTCAGGAAGGCTGTTCCATGCGTCCACCACCCTCTCTGTGAAAAAATGCTTTCTCACACTGCCCCTGAACCGCCCGCCCCCATCTTTAAATAGTGTCCCCTTGTTCTTGCACATCTCTTTTTCTGAAAGATGCTACCCTCTTGGACTTTGTTGATTCCTCTGGGGCAGTGTTGCTCAGTCAGCAGAGAAAAAAAATTCTAAAACCCTTCAGGCTACTCGTTCTCAGCACACTCTCCTCTGATTGGCTGATGCCTAAGCTCATTATGCTAATTATCTTAAAGGCATACCTCCGGGGCAGTTGCACCTAACCAGCTAACTGCTAAAGGACTCCTGGGGTGAGAAAAGGAAATATTATACATTTCACTGTCGGCAGACAGAAGAAACCAGCATGCAACGAGAAAATTCCTGCTGAGTAAGATACACACACACATATATATAAATTATATATACATATATATATATATACACACATACATACATACACACACACACACACATACATATACACACTACCGGTCCAAAGTTTTAGAACACCCCCATTTTTCCAGTTTTTATTGAAATTTAAGCAATTCAAGTCCAGTGAATAACCTGAAATGGTACAAAGGTAAGCGGTAAACTGCTAGAGGTTAAAAAAAGTTTAGATTAGCAAAAACTGCTTTAGAGAAATTGCAAAGAAAGCCAAGGTGTCAGTGAGTACAGTTTCCTACACCATCAAAAGGCACTTGGAAACTGGAGGAAACTGACAGGAAGAGGTCTGGCAGACCCAAGGCCACAACAGAATCAGAAGACAAGTTTCTGAGAGTCAACAGCTTGCGTGATAGGCGGCTCACAGGACAACAGCACAGAGTGTCTGGCACCCTGAACCAAAAGGGCTACCACAGCATTTTGCAGCGCCATGCAATACCCTCTGGTCTACGCCTAGTTGGTCAGGGGTTCATCATACAGCAAGATAATGACCCAAAACATATCTCCAGGCTATGTCAGAACTACCTTCGAGGAAAAGAACAAGACAGTAGGCTTCAAATCATGGAATGGCCAGCACAGTCTCCAGACTTAAACCCCAACGAGCTGGTTTGGGATGAACTGGACAGAAGGGTGAAAGCAAAGCAACCTACAAGTGCAACACATTTGTGGGAACTTCTGCAACAGTGTTGGGAAGAACTTCCCGAACAATATTTGATGTCCATTGTAGGAAGAATGCCACGAGTGTGTTCGATGGTTACAGTATATCTGCAAAAGGTGGCTACTTTGATGAGTCAAAAATTTAGATTAAATTTTGTTAAAATGATTCTATGATTTCTTTTTTATCTCCAATTGTTTATTTGTTCTGCGCTTTAATTTCAGAGTACACTGAGACATTAACCTGCGTAAATTTCAATAAAAACTGGTAAAAATGGGGGTGTTCTAAAACTTTTGACCGGTAGTGAGAGTGAGAGTGTGTGTGTATATATACACACACACACACACACACACACGTATATACATATATATACATACATATACACACACACACACACACACACACACACATATGTATTACATTATGTGTAAATACACATGAGCTAGGTAGAAACCTGGTCAAGATCTGAAGGAGCACACAATTTGAGGTACAGTTTTGATCTTGTGCTCCTCTGATCTGGATGAACACACAGAGATAAACCCTTACCACCAGCCATGCTGCCACATCGGGCTCCAGTGTGGGATTCTCGGTAGGAGGCAAGTGATCTCCAGCACAAGTGTGGGGTCACTAACTAGATGCTACACCCAGGACGTACAGAAGGCACTTCTCTACACATGCAACCGTTACTCTACCCCAAACACACACACAAAGCCTGACCACAGAGAGAGGGTTGCAACTCTGTCTCTCTCCCTCTGTCTTCCCTCCCCTCCTCCTCCTCTCCGCTCCCCATCTGTCTCTCACGCCTTTCCATCGGTACTGCCCTCTTCCCAGTCTCCTGCCCTCACCTTCTCCTGCCCCCCGCAGTCTGTCTCTCTCCTCTCAGTATCTCTCCCCCACCACATGTGTCTCTCCCCCGGCAAAAGAGTGGAGTTCCTGACATGAGACTTTTCTAGTACACGTCACTTTTTGTAATGCCACAAATCTGTTAAAACATATCTGTGGCCATTTGAATTTCAAAAGTCGTATGGTTGGTTACTGTCCCCCAAGGGAAGAAGGATAAGGGGGAAAACCAGGGTGAGGCTTGAATAACAATCCATTAACAAAAACACCAGCAACCACTTAGGCCGTAAAAGGCTTTTGTAACTTCAGAGATCATCCTCCTTCCTGGAAAAATGCCCCCCTCCCCTTTTTTTATTTAATAAAACCTGCATTCTGGCTTGGTTTTCAATATCAACATGCCAAAGGCATGCCATTTCACAGACTGAGATTAGAAGTAACATTTCACAAAAACATAATTTGCAGTATTACTAACTGCTTACCATCTGCAGTGCAATGACAATTAGCCAAAATGACATAGTGGGAAATTTTACTTACTGAGAGTCTGACCTAACTGGGAATTGAACCCAGTCCCAGGAAACCACCCTGTGTGTTCTATTAGCTGAATCAGCTGGATTCAGTTCAGCTTGTCTGACAACAAAATAATACGGGGTGCAACTCATGGTTATGTTTCATTTGAGTTCAGAGAAAATTGCTGAATTCTGCTGTCCTGGTTATAGGCAAGAACTGTGTTTACAGGCAAGTCTACCAGCAACACAGATGGAAATAAGACTAGGGAAATTGGTCCTAATCACTGGAATTACAAAAACACTCTTGGTTCATTACAATTAAAAACACAGACACCACTAGTTAAATACTGGAATCCCACGTTTTTACAGACTGACTTTTCAAACAGAGTAGTGTATCCTGTTGAGGAGGTTGAAAACCTCTGTAAAGTCGCAATGCCATTACAAAATCTTAAGTGAAAGATGGATTTTAACTGAAGTGCCCTCGCCTGATATGTGAATCACAAACAAATGAATGTGGCCAGACAGTACACTACTGCTACAGGCTTCTTGCTGGAAAGCAGTGATCCAGAGTGTTTTAGTCCTCCATCTGCAAACACATGTGACAATCACAGGGTTCCACAATGGGGTCACTCACTAGCACATATAACTAACTAGTAAACACCTAGATCAACCACATGCCAAGCAATAAGCGTTTACCAGTGTGGGACATTTTAGAGCAGCCACTACACACTGACCGGGAAACAACTACTATAGTTAGCAAACTCTGTAATCCTCCATGGTTTTTTCATGTTTATAACATACTCAAATATAACTGTACAAGGAAATTGGATCCCGGAGGGATGCACCGACATCATAAATGTAATCAATGTGTTTTGTCTACTGTCAAAACAGTACGGTTTACAGGCAGTAAAAAGAGAAACGATCTACAAGGTTTTAAAATTAAGTTTCATTTTTCAAGATAAAACACCGTCAATGTCTGCCGTTACTGCTTTTAACAAAACTACAAAATGTTTGCTATTAACACAAAGTTTCTAAAACAACTTGCTTACTCATTTGGTTAAAAGTTACACTATAATGGTTCGAACACTTGTCACTTTCGCTTCCACTACATGCGACAGCTGCAGTACTGTGGATCTTCTAACATTTCAGAGACTTGTGTAAAAAGCAGAAAAACAGTAACACGTGTCTGGTGACTATGCCAAGTCAGAGTCAGTAGGGTTATACCAATCCGAGACTCCATGCAAAATAAAAAGTGACCTGCATACAACTGAAACTTAAGGACAATGCTCCAAAAAGACGCCCATTAAAAGACTTAAGTGACTGTTCCTAATTAAAAGAGGCACATGGAAACCTGGCTTTTATCATTGAGTAGGAGTCAAAACAAACCAAAATCGTTCCAAAATAAGTACAGTGAACAGACCGCAGGGCTGTCTTTTCAGATGAAATAAAGGTGCCGCGATCTGCCCTCACCTGTTTAGCTGGGTCTTTCATTCGGTGCTCGGCGGAGAGGTGATGCCGCAGCAGCAGGGGCCTCTTGTAGTTGCGGGTCCCTTTCGCCACCTCGTCATGTCCTTCATTGCTGCCCGGCTTCTGGCACCAGGAGCAGGACATAAGCCCCGTCTCCTGATCGAACTGCAGCCAGACAAACTCCTGCAGCCAGTCGCCCTGGAAGGAGTAGGGCTTCTGAATCAGGAACTGTGGCGGTCGGGCCCCCACCCCGCTCCTCCGGATCGCCCCCTCTGCCTCCACCTCCGCTTCCCCTTCGCCACTCTCGCCAGCTCCCACGCTGCTCCCTTCTCCTTCCTCCTGGCCGTCCCCGGACCTCCGGTCACCGCCGCTGCCCGCGCCATCGACACCGTCCCCTGCCACGCTGCCTCCTTCCAGCTCGTCGTCGACACCACTGCTATCGCTTATCGAGCCCCCTTCCTCCACCGTTCTGGTCACGAACTCCAGTTCCTCCACCTCCTCGTCCGCCCGCCGCCCATTCAGCTCATTCTGTCGCCATTCGGCGGCCTCCCCACTGCCATTGTTGCTGGAAACGCAGAACGCTGTTGGTAATCCGCCGCCTCGGAACGCCAGCGACCGGCGGTTCCTCTCAACCGACATGTTTTTGTCTCTCGCTCGTGGCTCCCCTCTACGCGGATTCGGCGCAGTTCGGGCGGCCAGCCGGCGCTTCAAAGACCTGGCGGAACTGGACAACGGCTTGTCAAACGGTTGTGGCCCGTGTTAGACGTGAATTTAGTATTCCAGCGGAGACAGGCCGAAAACACATAAGAGGCAAGGAGGGAGAGCGCTTCCGTCTCCTTCAGCCTTAGGCGTCCGCACGGGGCCTACAGAGGTCGAATGGCAAAGGAACAACGAACTGTACCCACAATGCATCGAGGCAACCCACAACTTCTCGGGTGTGCGTGTTGGGGGGAGGAGGGGACACGGGGGAAGGGGTGGGGGTGCAGGCAGTGAGGCGCTGCAGCCACTGCTCACGGAGAGACGCATCCCAGGGTGCAACGTTCCGCCTCTCAAAGCATCACACACAAACTGCCTTCCAAAAGCTCAGAAAGCCGATGAAACGTCGGATTTGCGGTACAGGTAATGAGCCCAAACCATATTGCTCAGGAGTAGTTTCTCCCACATTTTTTCTACTTCCTATTGGTTCTCCACGCTGTGTGTGTAAACAACAACGTGTTTTTACAGTAGCACCACTTGTAATACTGGCGTATACCTGTGTAAATCTTTAAGGCATTACTTTATGTACAGGTTCCGTTCATATGTATAGTACAGAAACAAGTTACGGTAGTTTTTTTTATTTTGGAGAAAAAAAGGCGTGGAGGTCAGTGCTGGCAATGAAAGGCTTGAGACTGCAACATGGCAAATGACAACAGAGAAAGAACAGTTCCGTATTATCTGTATACCGCTCAACTTTCCCTGATTAGGAGAAACGTCCTCATTTTACCCCTCAGAATTGCTGTGTCCGTCGTGGAAATGGTGCTGCGCACGCAGAATGTGCTGTAAATTTAGACTTTAAAGCAGAAATTCATTGTATTCTAAATGCTAAATCAAACAATGTACTAGTAAACACAATGGTTTACACAGTATTCTACGATTGTATGTCCATGTTTGAGGATGTGTCCCCCTTCATGAGGACCATTGTCCCTCATTTTTTTATTTATTAATATTTCGATTAACCTGTGAGCTACAAGCTCTTTAAATAGGTTCCACGGCATTGCCCGAAAAACAGTAACATAAATTATCAGGCAAATAAACGTGAACAAAGAATCAACAGGCTAATACACGAGTCACAACTATGCAAAGGAATTTCATTAACTCAGCACCAAGAGTGAGGTATGGTACACAGAACAACTTAATTGTATTGTGCCAGTCAAGGGAATTAGTAGTCAGACAGGGAACAAATGGTGAGCTAGTGTAGAAAGGAGGCGAGAAAGCCACCAAGAGGCCATTGACACAGGGAGGACAGGAGAAATGGATTAAAGCAGTGTCAAGACAGATCCTGGCGCTGAGGTGCTGGGCGCAACACCTCACGCCACTCAGGTGCCCGGGTTCGGGAATGAGCCCGGGTTGCTGGGGGGCAGCAGGGGAGTGAGAAGATTGAGCGTCCAAAGGACAGCTCTCCTCTCTTGGGGGGGACAAGGGTTCCTGTTCGGTACTCAGCTGACCTCTGGCGGAGGCCGGAGGTGCAGCAAGCGCTGACAAGATAGAGAAGGGACGGGGAGTGGCAGACGTTGGTTCCATGCCTTGATGTCAGGACGCTGGGCACTCCCAAGAAAAACAGGAGGAAAAATGCCCTTCAGCTCTGGCGGAGACGGAGCGCCGGAGCTTGCCCTCAATTTGCGGCCACCCACCTGGCACCCTCTTGACCGACGTTACAGACTGCTTGGGGTGTTGGGGTCCACCTCGTCCCTGCCCAGCGGTAATCCGAGGCTACATGGGTGATGGAGGATCGACCAAGTATGGCGAACCGCAGAGGGATGACTTCTTGGCGCTCCCGAGGAGACCGGAGCTGAAGGGGGGAGAGGAGGAAAAAATAATAAAAAAAATAAAAAAAGACAGATCCAGCCAGGAGGCTTAGTCGGAGTAAGGGGAGCGAGGGTCAAGGAGGGGCTGGGATGAGAAAGGTGAGGAGAGGCAGGGGAGAAGGGAAGGATTAGAGAAGGGATGGTGAAGTTGAGATAGGGAGGGGAAAGTGCTGCAGTCCGGAACCAGGGCAGACAGACAGTCATCATAATCAAGCGCTGGACATCCCAGTGTGATTGGCTAAGAGAAACAGTCACAGCTGGCATCTACCACTAATTGTTGCCTGAGCTTACGTTTAAAGGAACCCAGTGTAGGTGCAGTGGAAATATCAGATCGAAGTGAGTTCAACCAGAGCGGGGCTCAGTAAACAAAGGATCTCTGCGCTAGGGAAGTACAAACCGGGGAGTTTTGAAGATTATGTTTCCAGTGCTTCTAGTGTGGCAAGGGTTTTCATATGGGATGAGATGCTTTTGGTCCTCTGGGGGCATCATTCCAAGGTTTACTTTTTTTGAAGTCAGACAAGTTTGGAACATAAGTCTGGCTTTGAAATTGGGCCAGTTAGCCTGGGCATAAAGGTCGCAAGTATGGGTTTGCCGTGAGGACCCAATAAGAAGATGACAGGCTTTATTGAGAGCCACATTGATGCGATGAAGGGATGTATCAGTGGCAGACCCATAGATTACTAAGCTGTAGTCAATAAGGGAGACAACTGAACAGTGAATTGCAAGGTTAAGCACATCAAGGGTCAGACAGTACTTATGTCTGTGAAGCAGACCAATACGTGCATTGATAGCCTTGGCAACATTGTGAGTGTTTTGGGGGGAAAAGACAAAGTGTTGTCAACCATTATCCCCAGATACTTGAAATGCTGGACTTGCTGCATAGGAGATCCTGTATCGTTAGTGATGGAACGCGAGTGGGATCTATGCCCATTTTGAGGACTGGAGAGCAGCATTATCTTCGTCTTTTTGTAATTCATTATAAGTTTGTGTTCACTGAACCATTTTTCAATGTGCTTAAAGTTGCGCTGAAGCTGGTCTTCAAGAATATCCGTGTCGGGATCACTGATAAGAAGGACTGCATCGTCTGCATACGGCAGGGTTTGACCCTGGCAAGAGTATGAGAGCTTGTTAAGGAACACTCTAAACAGAAGAGGTCCCAAAATAGACCCTTGCGGGACTCCTGATAAGACAGGTCTAGTGTCAGAGAGGACGTTGCCAATCTTCACTTGCAGCGAGTGGCCATGCAGGTAGCTTTGAAACCAGCCAACAGTATCTGAGGAGAGACCTAAGTCAACAAGTTGGTTAACCAAAAGGACATGATTAACCATGTAAAAGGCTTTGGTAAGGTCGATGAAGGCCGCCTCAACTAGGTTACTGTGGCCTATGGAGTTTTGAATAAAGTCCGTGAACTCAAGCAAGGCAGTAGTGGTGCTATGTCCTTTTCTGAAACCTTGCTGTTGCGGGCATTGAAGCTGATATTTTTGCAGATAGTCAATTAGCTGGTCAGCCACTATACGTTCTAAGGCCTTTGAGAGCGGAGGGAGAATGGAAATCGACCTGTAGTTCCCGTGTATGGTACGATCCCCACTCTTGTGTATTGGAGTCATTATTGCAGAGTTCCATCTTTGCAGGAATTGCGAATACCTTAGAGAAAGATTAATTATATGGTGAGGGGAGTCAGTATCTCATCTAATGCAAGTGCGACAATTTTAAGATCCATGGTGTCAACGCTAAATCTTGATTTCCCCAGTACTTTGAGAAAGCGTTTTGTAGCTTCGGCAGCCATGATGATTTTGAAATGGAAAGGAGGGTGAGAGGAGGGCTGGTCAACCTTCCTTGCGCAGGTACTCGATGGGTGACTAAAAAAAAAAAAAAAACAGGGTGGAGGACACCACTTAGGTCCGAGAAGGCAATATTAAAAGTGTTGGCAATGGATGAGGGATCAAGCACAGTTTCGCCATCAATGTTGAGCATGGTGGGGGCAGATTTTAGGCCCTTGCCCATGGCTTCATTTAGGTTATTCCAGAATTTTCGGCTGTCATTCCATGACCGAGAGAGGGCTTCTTTGTAGTACTGTCCCTTTGTCATATGTATAATTCTGGTACAGTTGTTCTTAGCCTTTTTGTATTTCTGGATATCAACTATGTTGCCAGTTGCACAAGCCCTGTGCCAAAGGTGGTGCCTGGATTTAAGAAGTTTGACGAGGTCGGGAGAGATCCATGGGTTGCAGCGGCCTTTGATTTTCCGTTTTTTAAACGGAACATGCCTGTCACACACAGCATTGAAAAAGTGGATGAATTTATCAAGGGCAGTGTTAACATTGCAGGTGGAGTGGACGGATCACCAGTCTCGTTGTTGAAGATCAGATTTTAGTAGCTCAAGATGCTTATTGATGAGGAGCCTATTGTCAATTGTTCTGGTAGGGGGCTTGGAGAATTTATTAAACCAACGAAGCAGAACAGGGGAGCGGTCACTAATAACTCCAGTAGTACAGCGATGTCAGATATGTGGTCTGGATGGTTAGAAAGTACCTTTACCAGAAGGGTGCAAGTTCCAGTCCTGTAGTTACATCTTGTAGGGGACGTGACAAGTTGGATAAGGTGCACTGTTGAGATTGCATCTTTGAAAATGTTAGCAGGTTGGGATGGATATTGCCCGAGTGCAGTAGCAGCAATAATGCTAGTCTGCACAGGTATTCATTCAAACATTTATTACTGAGTTTACATCTCCTTCTTTTGGAGCGGCGCAGTTTACAGTTCTCATGAGTTATGAGAATCCCAGGAAGAACAGACAGGGTGGGTACGCAACTTGGCCATTGGTCAAGCAACCCCCAGCTGTGAGGAGATGATTTACCCCAAAGGGTAGAAGTGAAGTTTGGACTCAGTGATGAGGTAATGGTGCTATATGCATAATAATGGGAAATATCTACGATGGGCAGATCAAGAGTTGGCATCCTGTCTCTGCCTGTGTCAGATAGGGTCAGAGAGAGCAAAGGCGAGAGAGTTCCTGCTCTTTGGCGCCAGTGGAGCTGAGAAAACAGAGAGCAGTTAATTAATTCAAAAACCAAAGTGGTGCATAGAAGGGTAAGAGAAGAAACAGGGATTGAAATCAGCAAGAACCGATAACCGGTTCGGGGCCAGACAGCAAGAAGAAAAGAAATCGAGAAATGGGTTGGGGATCAGGGTGGCAGAAAACAGGCTGAAGAGTAGTCCATAAGGGGAGAGAGAGAGAGTGAGAGTAGGATTAGCAGCAAAAGAATTTATAAAACAAAAATCACAGCAGTTAAACAGAACACTATTTAAGCTAGCTAACTATATACGAGCATATAATGTCAAGACTATAAATAAATAAAACAACGTATGCAGCATAAATAAAACATACAGCATAATAAAACCAAGCATGTAGCGAAAACTTTTCTAAACAACAATGCTCTTAATGTTCAGAATATAGGTATCTATCTAGACACTACACACAGTGGCAGAAAAGGGCGCCGAGTGTAATGTCAGGCCAGTTTTAAACTGGAAGCTGAGAGACCAATAAAAGCAAGGAGTCCTGCCGTAATGGCCAGTAGGGGAGCAGCTGCAGGCACAGGCAACCAACATAGAAACATAGACTTTGACTGTAGATAAGGACCGCTTGGTCCACCTAGTCTGCCCATTTCCCTAGCCGATGAAGTGCTCGGCTTTTGAGCCGAGATTTCCCTGGAGTTTCGTACCGTATCCTGTGGGGCGGGTGGGCAGCAGTGTGGAATGCGGCTGGCTAGTTCAAAGCCAGTCCGCAGGTCGCCGAAGCCCTGGAAAGGGCTGCTTCTGTATCCTCCTGTGGGGCGGGCAGCAATGCGGAGTGTGGCTGGCTGGTTCAAAGCCAGGGCACAGGTCGCCAAAGCCCTAGAAAGGGCTGCGTCTGTATCCTCCTGTGGGGCAAGCGGGCAGTAGTGCGGAGTGCGGCTGGCTGGTTTAAAGCCAGGTTGCGGCTTCGGCAACCTGAATTTTGAATGTCTGTGTCCCTTATTTCATTTATAAACCAACCTGAGGAAGCACAGGCAGTGATTGCCTCTCCCCTGCTTCCTGAAACTTGTAGCTCATGCCATTGCCAAAAACCTTGACAACTGTTTTAGCCTTTCCCTCACCATATCTACTGTTCCTGTAGTATGGAAACAAAAGTCGTCCTCATCTTCAAATCTGGTGATCCTAGATTAGTGGAAAACTGCCACCCTATGGACCCCATATTCAGAGCTGGCCAGCTCCATGGGCACACAGGTGCATCACGTGAAAAAATAGGTCCGTCAGCTCGGATGCAGAATATTCAAACTGTGTGACCTGACCACGCTATCTGAATATCGGGCCAAGATAGCGTGTAGCAGAGTAGGCAGTCACCATGCTGTGTGCCACATTATCAGAACGCTGGGCCAAAGACCACTCATAGGGGAAAAGCTCGGCACACACTGGTAAGCGCCCCGGCCTTTATGGGTGATATTTAGCCCAACATGCAGATGAGCCCATTGGGCGTGCATCACTATGGGCTCATCTGCATGCTGCGCATCGGTCGAGTGCACCGGGCCAGGTCCCCCCTCCCAAGCCCCGTTCCCCTTAATGAATTAAGAAAAGTTTCCTGGTGGTCTAGTGGTCCCTCCCCAGCCCTGATCCCCTCTTATTACGTGTAAAACATTACTCCCTGTTGGCCTAGCAGTCCTTCCGTAGCCCCAATCCCCCATATAAAATGCAAATGGAATTCCTGGTGGTTTAGCTGTCCCTTCCCAGCTCCGATCCTCCATGTAAAATGTAAATGGAGATTTCTGGCGGTCTCGCTGTCACTCTATAGCCGCAATCTCCCATATAAAATGTAAGTAGAATTCCTGGTGTTCTAGCTGTCCCTCCTTAGCCCCGATCCCTAGTACAAGACGTAAATGGAATTCCTGGTGGCTAAGCGGTCCCTTCAATGATTCTCTTACAAAACAAGACAATGACACCCTTGTGGTCCTAGTGGTCCCCCATCCCGACCAGCCTGTTTCATACATCAGTCCATCCCTGGTGGTCTAGTAGACCACCCATCCTGGCAGGTAATGTCCCAGCACCTCGCCCCCACCCACACTCTTAACCCCAGGAGCAGGTGACTGGCACAGCCCTCCACTCACCACCACGGCCAGCCGCAGTCTGAGCTCTCATGGAGCGCATGCTATGCAATTTGTACAGTACACATTCCGTGAGAGCTCAGTCTGCAGCTATCCGTGGTGGTGAGGGGAGGATTGTCTGGCTCTTGGGATTGGGGCGAGGGGAGTGGGTTGGTGGGACACTAGCTGCCAGGGTGGGAGGTCTGCTGGACCACCAGGGACGGATTGATGTCCATGATGCGAGATGGGGGGGCTGCTAGACCACCAGGGTGTCATTGTCCGTGTAATAAAAGAGGATCAGGGCTAGGGAGGGACCACTAGACCATCAGGGAACCCAGCCCTTGACACCACACTAGCGGCCATTTAACGCTTCTGCAATCATTCAGTATCGTGCTGTGCTGCACATGCATAAGGGTTCCCTCATTTGTATGTGTGCAGCATGATACTGTGCACAACAGTGCTATCGGGTGCGCTCATATGGGAGGCTTTTGAATATGGGCATGCCCCCGACAGCCGGCGCAATTCCAGGTTAGCATGGCGCACACCCGGTTTGTGATGCACTAACCTTTTAAATATGGGGTCCTATATCTGTTCTCCTCTGCCTCAGTAAGATTCTGGAAAAAGTAATTCAGCAGCAAATCATTGATCATGTGGTGAAATATAACCTCTTCTCAGGCTTCTGGTTCCACCACGGAGCAAAAACAGCTTAGGCAGAGAACTCCCTAATTTTCACACTTCGGGATATCTACAGTGCGAATGTGCCTGTGAAGGAGAAGGGGACTTACAGAATGCCAACATCACATGTTGAAAAAGTCCAAACAACCCTGGATGGATCCAGATACAGGGTTTTACTGCAAGACAGGAGCCAAAGCCCTTCCTCAGCGTGCCAAAACACATCAAGCTGGGAAATAGCCAGGGAAGAGGAGCAACTGACCAACTCTAAGTTCGATATCCTACTATAAGAAATTGAGGCTCTCCGGGAAGAAAACAAAACAGATTTTCAAAAAGTACACTCTAAGCTTGCAGACATGGAGGCTCGTATGCACCAAATGGAGGAAAGAGTAAGGCAGCTGGAGTCGGACAGTGGAAAACATGACATTGCTCTTAACACTCTCCTGGACTATACAGCTAAACTTCAGGTAAAATGCACAGATTTAGAAGCCAGGTCCCGGAGAGATAACCTCCATCTTTCAGGCCTACTGGAGGGTGCAGAGACAGGCAACATGGCTCTTTTCCTTTAAGACCTATTTCGGCAGCTATTGGATATGCCAGCATCTATGGAGGTCTGTATGGAGTGTGCCCATCACTCCCCCCAACCAAAACCGCAAGGTACAAACACCCGACCCAGACAAATGATGAAATTTGCAAGCTACATGGTAAAAGAGGAGGTACTGCGCCAGCCCTGGAGAAAGGGGGAACTACAGTATAATGGCACCAGAATATATTTAGACCAAGACTACCCCCCAGATGTATGGCAACTGTAGTGTAGCACAATAATGAAGGCTCTGAAGAGCAAATAAATAAAATTTCAGACCCCCTTACCCAGCCCGAAATAGAATCTTCTGCGCAGGTGGTGTGCAGATCTACGAGATGCCACAGGAGGCAGAAGAGGCAGTCAGAGCTAGAGGTGTCCCACTGGAAAAAGAGACCTACACCCTCTACTCCCTTTGTAGCCAGGAACCTCTCTTCCAGGGACCAATTCAGAGTGGCGGGACATGCTGCGTCACAACGCTCACCGGAAGACATCAGAAACATGCTGCAGAAGTAAGCCAAACGCTCCGACTGAAAAGAATTGATGCGAGGAAGATTGAGGCTGGGAAAACTGGAAACTCACGCAGTGAGTAGACCTGGTCTCTTGTCGGAGCATAACGGAGCAGGGGAGGGGAAAAATGTGTGTGTGTGTGTGTGTGTGTATGTATGTATATATATATATAGAAAGAAAAATATTATGCTGAAATGGGATGTACAAATGGACGTACAGCCCTGAGACTGAAATGACTAAAGGAAAAGTGACTGCACGTATTAAAGGGGCTAAAACTGGTGCAGGGAGGATATTGAAAGAGGAGCAGTGGTGACATCAATAAAAGAGTACGGAAGAAGGGGGGTGCAGTGGAGGGGGGGAAGGGGCTGCCATAATTCTGTGCGATGATTGCATTAAGGGGCTGTACACAATGCGCCCTTGTGAAGGCGGGGAGTACAGCATAGAGGACTGCTCCAGTGAAGAGAACTTATTGGGACTATAGCTTACTAGCAGACCCGGTGAGCACAAGTCCTTGCATTGACCCCTAATAGATAGGGGTATAGTTAACACTGCAGCTTTTCAGGGGGATAGACCCCTGTCAGAGAAAAGGAATGCCAAATGGGGTTCCCCAGCCTTGGAGGTGTAAACAGTACAATTCTAGTTGGGATGTTTATAAGTTATTTGTTGTTGTTTATAAGGTTACGTTACAAGGCTCTCGAGAGTCCGCTGGGGGGGGGGAGTATGGCTGGTGAGAAGGAGGGATGGAGTGACGTACAGCGGAGTGAGTATCCAAACTGTGCTTATGGATTCTAAAATTATCTCAAATAATGTAAATGGGTTGAGGAACCCAGTTAAAACGAAAGAAGGGATACGTGGGACATGGATAGGGATGGTTAATATGGGGCACAAAGGTTAAATGGCCATGGGGGGGAGCGTGGAAGCGCCTGTTGCAGCATCTGGGGATGAGGCAGACACTTGAGTCAGGGAGACTGTTAGTGTCTAAGGACAGAGAGAGAGAGGCAGGGGTGGGGAGGAAGGTAAGGACTGAGTTGGGGGGGGCAGATATCCTAAGTTAAAAAGGAAGAGGGGGAGCATGGGAGGGGAAGGGAGAGTGGTAAGGAGCGAAGGAAGCAATGGAAAATGGAAGGGGGAGGCGATCACAAGGAAGATGGAAGGAAGAAAATTAATAACGGAGAAATGAAAGGGGGAAACAGGGTGAGGGAAAGATCGGGTTATAGAGAGGAGAAAGGAAAGGGTGGTGTGTGTATATAGTTATATGTTTGAAATGTTGTTGAGAGTGTGTATGTTGTTAGTATGGTTTCTTGTATTTTATGAACAGAGTGCAACCAAAGAAGTTAAATATGTAAACTTTCATGATACTGATGGAAAGGTGATGATGAAAGGGAAAAGGAGAGTATACACAGATGGCGATTAGTAAAACCGTGAATGTAATCACATGGAATGTCAGTGGTATTACAAATCCAGTAAAGAGGTCTATGTTGCTGACCACCCTTAAAAGAGAGAGCCCATGTAGCTTTGCTTCAAGAAACACACCTAACAGAAGTAGAGCATGCCAAATTGGCTAGGGGATGGGTGGGGAAATGTTATGCAGCCTCGGCCTCAGTGCGCAAAAGGGGGGTGGCAATATTGGTACATAAGGGGCTGAATTTAGAGGTGCATAGAATAATCAGGGATATGAAGGAAGGGAGATATATTTTTATTGTGGGGACCCTGGACGGAGAACAGATTACCTTGGGTTCAGTATATGCCCCAGCGGTATTTGAATACCAATTTTATGCCTCTTTGCTGGATTTATTGGTGAGGGAGCAATTCCCAGGGCTAATAATGGGGATTTGAACTGGGCCATGGATCTGAAGATGGACAACTCAAAGGGGAAGGGGAGAAGCTCGGGAGCAATGCAACAATGGCAAGAGGGAATGGCGGAATTAGAAATGGTGGATGTGTGGCGAACAGCAAATCCAGGAGCGAGGGAATATACGTTTTTCTCGAATCCTCATAAAGTGTGGACGCGGATAGACTATGTATATATGCTACAAGAGAATGTGGTACACGTGGGTGGGGGAGGTACAGCACAGTCCAATACATGTATCAGATCATGCTATGGTGATAGTGAAAATATAAGGTAGGGAAAGACGGGGGACACCACCTGCATGGAAGTTTCCCACTTGGCCCAGAATGAGGAATTTAGAAAGCACCTAGAGGATAGTTGGGATCTCTTTATGGCTACAAATGATAAGGAGAGCACCTCGAATAATATTTTATGGGAAACGGGCAAGGTATTTATGAGGGGAGCAATTATTGAATATGTTTCCCGTATAAAGAAAAAAAGATGTGCACAAAGGAAGGAGCTGGAATGTAATCTAAAAGGAGTTAGAGAAAAGAGTGGCCCGGGGGGAAAGAGGGAGACTATCCGGACACTGGGAGTAATTCTGGAGGCACTAAATGTGCATTTAAGGTCAGAGGCGGGGAGAGCCAATCTATTTAGCAGGAGATAGATATTTGAATGGGGAAATAGACCAGATCCAATGGTGGTCAGTCTTATGAAGGGACACAGAAGGATGCACAGAATTTTGGGAGTGAGGGATGAAAAGCGCACTCTACAGAATAAAGAGAAGGAGATAGCTAATACCTTTAGGGCCTTCTTTCAGAAGCTGTACCGGGCAGAGGATGAGGGAACAAAGGAAAGGATGATAGAATTCTTAGAGGGAATAAAAGTTCCAGCAGCCACACAGGCACAGAGGGAAAGTCTGGGTAAACCAATAATGGAGGGAGAGGTGTTGAGAGCTATTCAAAAATTGCAGAAAGGGAAAGCGAGTGGCCCGGATGGATACCCAGTGGAATATTACAAGTTGATGGGGACAGGGCTGCAAAGGTGTTGTGCAGAGTGTTTCAGCAGGGAGAAGGGTTAGAAGAGGTTAGTTTGCCAGATACACATTATGATGCTAGTATATGCCTCATACCAAAGGAAGGAAAGGACTCTGCCCTATGCACCTCATACCAGCCAATATCATTGTTGAATTGTGATCTAATGATAATGGCTAAGGTGTTGGCCAGTAGGCTGGAGGAAATTTTACTGGAGCTGGTTCACCTGGACCAAACGGGGTTTATCAAGGGACGACAGTCGTACCATAATATGAGGAGGCTACTTAATGTGCTTTGGAGGGCAGGAAGGGGTAAAGAAGCTATTGGGATCCTCTTGATGGACACGGAAAAAGCGTTTGATAGGGTGGAATGGAAGTATTTGTTTGAAATACTGGGGAGGTTTGGTCTGGGTGAACTGTTCCTAGGGTGGGTAAAGGCGATGTATGAAAGGCCTAGAGCGCAGGTAATTGTAAATGGGAGCAGGTCGGAGAGCTTCAACTTGGAGAGAGGTGCGAGGCAGGGATGCCGGCTCTCTCCGCTATTGTTTGCACTTGCTATAGAGTCTCTGGCAGTGGCAATTAGAGAAAGTAAGGACATTCAGGGGATGGGAGGAGAAGGTGACTAGCAGCAGAGATTGGCACTATATGCGGATGACATGCTGTTGTTTATGAAGAATCCTAGGAGTTCGGTTCCTGCTCTCTTGGCCTTGATTGAGGAGTTTGGGAAATTTTCAGGGTATAAAGCTAATTTGGGAAAGTCAGAAGTTACGTGGCTTAAGGGTTTGGGTAAGGAGATTAAATGGTAGGAGCTCAAAGCGGTGGGAGAGAGCATGACATATTTGGGGGTGCAGGTGGGTAGATCTTTGGGCTCACTGTATAATTTAAATTATACCAAATTGATAAAAATCATAGGCGCGGACCTGAGAAGATGGTAGCACCTGCCTGTGTCATGGTTGGGTAGAATCAATATAATAAAAATGAATGTGCTGCCTAGGATCTTGTATCCCTTGCAAATGATACATTTGGGTCTGTCCAAGGAGGATGTGAATAGGTTGGAGAAGGCCTTTACTGCTTTTATTTGGAAAGGGAAACGTCCGAGGTTGAGTCTAGGGAAGCTAAAGGCAGATAAGGAAAAAGGGGGGTTAAACTTTCCAGATTTGGAGAATTACTTTCTGGCCATACAACATCTCAAGCACTGCCTACCCACTCAGGCTATGCTTCTTGCAGTCACCTCCTTCATCCTCTCCCTTGTTGACTACGGGATTGTTATATATGGCTCTGTGAACCCACCACGCTAAGCAGTATAAACGTTGCCTTGAACAAAGCGTGCCATCTAGTAACAGGCAGCGACCGACTTACCCACACCTGTGATCTTTATACTTCGACTGGTTGGCTAAACTTCCAGCAAAGACTAAGGTACCACACATGCATCCTCCCAAAAAAGATACAACTTCAGATAGCCCCAAAGGCCTACTCCCATTATCAGTGCTGCCCCAGGCACACCACAAGACTCACAACTATCCCTTCTTTTCGGGTCCCCTTGTAGAACATCCCTAGGGCAGAGATCCTTCCGCCACCGTGCCCCTCTTTGGCTCAATACGTTACCACCCCCTCTCTCCCAGACCCTCAGCATCTCTCTTTTCAAAATGGGTCTCAAAGCTCTACCACTTGAGAGTGCTAAATGCACATGTGGCTAACTTTGCAGCCCACTCTATTTGCTTCCTCTCCCTACTCATCTCCTGACACAGGGCCTCTCTAGACCCCAAGTACCTGCACCCTACTAGTTTCTGTCTAAGGATTCCTAGAATGTTGATTAATGCCTCTCTGTTTTAATAAGTGCAAACCTGTACTGCATCTGACAGTACTGTAAATGTATATACTGCCTGTTTTTTGTTCGTCTTAATCTGTATTTGTCCTCCTCCACCCCTTGTAACCGACGTGGAGCCTTTGCAAAAGAGTCTGTGACTCAAAGGTTTGTAATTCCGATTGTATTCAATAAATATATAAAATAAATATGTGGCAGACTGGGTACATAAACCTGAAGTAGCCAGATGGGTGGAATTGGATCAGGGAGAGGCGAAGGGGAAACTAACAGCATATCTACATAGTAGAGCGTTAAGAGCGTATAAGATGGGGAAAAGAAGTGAACCCTATGGTGGTACAGGTATTGAGGGTCTGGAAAGTGTTGAAGAAGAAAAGATGGACACAAGGGAAAGAGACACTTTTGTTGCCGGTAGCAGGGAATCCCTACTTTTTGCCAGGAACGGAGGATATTGGATTTGGGAAGTGGGAGCGAAAGGGAATAGGTAGCTTGGGGCATTTATTGGTGAATGGGCGGTTCTGCTCGTTGCAGGAGTTGCAAGAAGTGGTAGGAAGAGATAAGAGGGATAGGTTCCGGTACTTCCAGACCAGGGCATATATGGGAAGTTTGAGAAAAGAAAATAAAGGGGTGTATGAGGTGGACCCGGTAGAGGGATGATATATGCAGCTAAAAAGCAGGAAAAGGGGTTTATAGGTAGAGCTGCTAAGAGAGGGAAGGCTATATTACCAGACAGGACAATAAGGACTAGCAAATTATGGGAGAGAGACCTTGGGAGGGAGATATCAGACCAGAACTGGATATTATTGCTACAAATGCACTCTGGAATAATGATATGCAACAAATATAAGGAGACTTGCTTTAAATTTATACATAGAGTATACCTACCACCAGTAATAGTACATAAGGCGCATCCTGAAGTGTCGCCCTTATGTGGAAGGTGTGGCTTGGAAAGAGGAACGCATGTACACTGCTTCTGGGAATGCCTGATATTGCAGAGATATTGTAGGGAAATAGTGGACAGAGTGGGGGAAATAGCCAGAAGGGAGTTGCCATTGGACCCTCTAGGATGTTTATTTGGAGTGGAGAATGGGGAGGAGGAGGAGGAGGAATGGGTACCTCTTCCCAGGTGTATTAGGGTACTGTTCATCTTGGGTAGACATGGGATCCAGAATACGTGGGTTTCGCAGATAGCACCAACAGTGCAAAGGTGGTGGAGGACGGTGTTACAGTCGTTGGGACTTGAGAGGCTGACATATGTGATGGAAGGAAGGGAAGAGGGATTTGAGAGGCACTAGGCCCTGTTCTTGGCCTCTCTGACGGAGGAAGAAAGTTGGATGTTATGGGAGGGTACAGGAGGATAGGAAAGAAAAAAAGTGAAGAAAGGTATGTGAAAGTAGCAAAGATGAAGTGGGGAAGGTGAGAGTAAATAGTATGGGAAGGAAGGCTAAGAGAGTGGATAGAAGTGAATGAATGAAGAAGTGTGGAAAGAGTGGATGGAGTTGAAGAGTGAAGGAAATAGGATGGAGAAGAATGGTTGCACTCTGTTTTGTATTGATTTGCTTTGAGTTGATGTGACTGGATTTTATGTAATCCTATTTTATTTTGTAGTATATTATTAGATATAATTTTAGACCAGTATAATCTAATGTAATGCAACTCTGTAGAAATCAACTGTAAGATTGGGTGGAATGAAGTGAAGTGATTGATATCTGTGAGATATAATGGTGGTAACTGGCTGTAAAAGTTATGATCTGACTGTAGTAGCTTATTGGAAAAACAAATAAAAATATTACACAAAAAAAACAAAAGAAGGTCTTGACATACATAAAACAGGCAAAGGCCGATTTCTTACTTTTGCAAGAAACGCACCTCTTAGATGACGAGTATCAAAAATTAGTGGGTTTTGGGTATGGGGAGGTGTGTTACTCGTCTTGTAAAAAAAAAAAGGGGGGAGGAGGTGGGGTGTGGCAGTACTGGTACCCGGACATCTACCCTTTGAGGTCTCGGACAGGATTAGAAATACGGAGGGAAGATATGCCATATTAAAGAGGCTGTTGAATGGTCAAATGCTCATCCTGGCATCTGTCTATGTTCCTCCAGACTCTCCATATGAAGTATACAGAAAAATAGTAATGTTGATAATAGAGAAAGGCGAGGGCAGGTTGGTATGTGCTGGAGACTGGAATATGTCCCTAGACATAGGACTTGACACCACGTCAAGGATTCCCAGGAGGTCCCACAAAATGGCCAAACAAGTAAAGGCACCCTAGATAAAGTGGGGCTGCAAGATACTTGGAGATTCTTAGAGGGAAACACACTGGGTTACACGTATTATTCAGCCACACATCATATAGACTCCAGATTGGACTACTTTTTCCTGTCTGGAGGCACAGTGGTACAAGCTAAGAAGTGCACGGTGGGTTCAATAGGGGTGTTGGATCATTCTCCACTAATATTGGTCATCTCCCTAGCAGTACCAAAGAAACAGACTTTCTGGAGGTTAAATCTCTCCCTCCTGAATGACCATGAGGTACAAGAACAGATACCTGAATTGGTCAAACAGGTAGTCCAAGATCATGCGGAAACAGAAGTGAGTAGGGACATTTTATGGGATATAGTAAAAGCGATGATAAGGGGGAAACTTATTGCCACAGCAGTAGCCTGTAAACAAAAAAAAAAAAAAAAACAGAGGCAAGAGAAGCAGAAAAAATTGGAATCTAAAATCCAGGAACTGGAAAAACAACAATAAGTGAAATTATACAGGAAACAAGTGAAAGAGCTACAAACACTTAAAAGAGAGCTAAACCAGCCTGTAGATCAAAAGATTGAATGCAATTTACAGTTTTTAAAGCCAAAATATTATGAAGGGGGACCACGCTCACTGAGATTGTTGGCTATACGCCTGAGAGCTAGGAGAGTGAGGGCACACATAATGAAGATAATGCACCCCCGAACCAGAGAAAGGACCAGTCAAATAATGGAAATAGCAGAGGCTTTTCGGACGTATTACACGTCCCCATACTCTCAACAGCAGAGATCAGAAGTAAACTGGATGACACAGCATCTGCAACAACTACACCTACCCAGAACTTCAGACTAGCAGAATCAGACCCTACAGAGACCAGTCTCAGACGTAGCAATCCAATTTGCGATAAGCCACAGTAAGACCGATAAATGCCCTGGAACAGACTGGCTGCTGGGGAATTTTATAACAAATTTAGTGAAGGAGTAGTACCCCTGTTAAGAGCCACCTTCCAGGAAATAAGGAGTGGGGATGCACCAGTGCCCCCTTCCTGGGGGCAGGCTGTAATTTCGGTTGTACCCAAGCTCGACAAGGACCCTACATTGTTTGAATCATATAGACCCATATCAGTATTAAACACGGATTATAAATTATTTGCTACAATAATAGCAAAAAGATTAAAACAGATCATCCCAACCATCCTACACCGAGATCAAACAGGATTTGTGGCAGGGAGACAAGCTGCAAACAATGACCAGCGCACTCTCCATATAATAGAATCCCTGAATAACACCAAAACACAAGCTATTATAGTCAGTTTAGATGCAGAAAAGGCATTTGACAAAGTAAACTGGGAATTTCTGTATCAGGTCCTTGCTGGGTTTGGGTTCTCCAAGGAATTTATAGGCATAATAAAAAGAATATACTCAGACCCCCCCCCGGGCCTATGTCAGAGAAAATGGCACATACTCCCAGGTTGTTAACCTGGAGAGAGGAACGAGGCAAGGTTGCCCCTTGTCCCCCCTGCTGTTTGCGGCTTACATAGAGCCATTGGCTTAACAGATTAGGCTAAATCCTGAAATACAGGGAATTATGATGGGGGGGAGCATAAGATAGCTTTGTATGCGGACGATGTTCTGCTGTATATGGCTAATCCAGAAGTCTCTCTGTCAATGGTACTTCAGGAGATAGGAAAATTTTCAATAAAATCAGGGTATACACTTAATTCAACAAAAACAGAAATCTTAAAATTTTATTATTCTCCCTCCCCCCCACATTAGACAAAGACTCCAGATGAAATGGGACATGGTTACTCTAAAATACTTGGGTATAACACTGAGGGCAACAAATATATATATAATTATGTTTCTTTAATAAAACAGAAGAAGGACGATCTGAAGAAATGATTAATTCTCCCACTGCCAATGTATGCAAGACTTCAAGCAGTCAAAATGCAAGGCTTCTTTATGTATTCCAATGCGCACCCGCACCTCTGACCACTAGCTGGTTTAGAGAAACGCAGAGAAAGATTTTGAAGTTTGTATGGGCTAATAAAAAAACAAGGACAAGAAGAGCACTACTTAGTGCCGGAAAAAAAAAGGGGGGGGGGGGCTACTGGATATCTGTGAAGCAACCCATGTCAAATGGGCATTACTGTGGAGAGGGCAGAAAATAGAGGCGTACTGGCTAGATATCGAGAGGGGAGCTAGGAACAGATCGCCCAATTTTGTGTTGATTACTTGATTCCCCACAGAGAAGGTATGAACTGCAGATTCCTTATAGTGCAGCCCTAATAACAATAAGATCCTCGGATCAGTTCAGAAAGTATTCAGGAGTGAGAGTTGATCTATGGAGATATACGTGGTTTGTGGGGTCAGAAGACTTCCCCCAGGGAAGGGAAGATCAATGGTACAAAAGACAAGCCAGTCAAGGAATACAGTACCCAGCGCAACTAATGAGAGGAGATAACATAATGACATTCAGGGAGAGTCCACCAGCATTCGGGTGGAGGGATGGTGATGTTTTGCGCTATCATCAGATAAGGACATATATACAGACCAAAATAAGGGAATCATTAGCAATAATAGTTCCAGATTATCTAGATCCCACACTTAACAGCCTACTAGCATTGGAGGCCCCCAAAGTAGCTATCACATGGATTTATGCTTTTCTGAATGCCCACAGATCTGGCACAGCAGAATACATTAAGGAGAAATGGGCGGGGGAGGGAGACTTTAAACTTACAAAAAAGGAATGACAGAGGGTCTGGGCAGGGACAGGGAGGGCTACATTCTCGCCTCTATGGAGGGAGCACATGTGGAAAGTACAGATTAGATTTTTTATAATCCCTCAGGTACAATCCAAATGGGAATCGGGGGAAAAACCCCGTGCTGCTGGAGAGGATGTGCGGAGGGCACAACCAATCATACCTACATATTTTATTCATGTCCCAAGCTAGACAGGGTTAAGCAGGAGGTAAAAGCAGAGATTGGTCACCTACAGTGCCTTCAGAAAGTATTCACCCCCCCCCCTTGGATTTTGTCACATTTTGTTGTGTTACTGCCAGCATTTTTAATGCATTGAAATGATTTCTTTCCCCCTTGATTCACACAGCATACTCAATAATTTAAAGGGGCAAAAATATTTGTATTGTGTAACAAAAATTTATGAAACGTTAAAAACTGAAATATCTTGTTTACTTAAGTATTTACCCCCTTGAGTCAATACTTTGTAGAAGCACCTGTGGCAGCAATTACAGCTTTGAGTCTTCTTGGGTATGTCTGTATCAGCTTTGCACATTTGGATTTGGGGATTTTCGCCCATTCTTCCTTGCAGATTTGCCCAAGCTCTGTCAAGTTGGATGGGGAGCGTCGGTGAACCGCAATCTTTAAGTCTTTCCACAGATTCTCAATGGGATCCAAGTCTGGGCTTTGGCTGGGCCACTCAAGGACATTCACCTTCTTGCTCTGAAGCCACTCCAGTGTTGCTTTGGCTGTATGCTTGGGGTCGTTGTCCTGTTGGAACGTAACTCTTCGCCTCAGTCCAAGGTCTATTGCAGACTGATGCAGGTTCTCCTCAAGGATGTGCCTGTATTTGGCTCCATTCATTGTTCCCTCTATCCTGACAAGTGCCCCAGTCCCTGCCGCTGAAAAGCATCCCCATAACATGGTGCTGCCACCACCATGCTTCATGGTAGGGATGGTGTTACACTGGTGATGAGCTGTGTTCGGTTTGCGCGGGCATAGCTTTGCATTCAGGCCAAAGAGTTCAATTTTTGTTTCATCAGACCAGAGAATCTTTTGCCACATGGTCTCAGAGTCTGCCATGTGCCTTCTTGCAAACTCCAGGCGTGCTATTATGTGGCTTTTCTCAGGAGTGGCTTCCGCTCAGCCACTCTCCCATGGAGGCTACATCTGTGAAGTGCTGCAGAGATTGTTGTCCTCTGGACAGGTTCTCCCATCTCAGCCATGGAACTCTGTAGTTCTATCAGGGTGGTCATTGGGTTCTTGGTCACTTCCCTGACCAAGGTCCTTCTTGCCCAGTTGCTCAGTTTGGGAGGACGGCCTGCTCTAGGAAGAGTCTGGGTGGTTCCGTAATCTTTCCATTTCCTAATGATGGACTTGACTGTGCTCCTGGGAACTTTCAACACCCTAGAAATGTTTTTATACCCCTTCCCAGATCTATGCCTCCTCACAATTCTATCACGGAGTTCTACGGACAGCTCTTTGGTCTTCATGGTAGAGTTTCTGCTCTGACATGCACTGTCAACAGTGGGACCTTATATAGACAGGTGTATTTCCTCTGAAATCATGTCAACCATTTGAACTGACCACAGGTGGACTCCATTCAAGTTTTAGAGTGATCTCACAAGGAAATTAGATGCACCTGAGCTCAATTTGGAGTGTCATAGCAAAGGGGGTGAATACTTATCAACTCAAGACATTTCAGGTTTTTATTTTAAATTACATGTACAAAAAATTCCAGAAGTTTCTTTCCACTTTGACATTATAGAGTAATTTGTGTAGATACGTGACAAAAAAATCCCATATAAATGTATTTTAATTTGAGTTTGCAACATCACAAAATGTGACAAAATCCAAGGGGGGTGAATACTTTCTGAAGGCATTGTATTTGACAGTATGGGACTGCTTTCACTATAGCACCTGGCATTGGGCCTTCCCCCACTGGGAGTACGGGGGACTAACTCTATTTATGGTACATATGTGTGGTGGCATACAACAAAATAATAACCGGGAGATGGTTGGCACTGGATCCATCTACAATTTCAGAATGGACAAAACTCATAAAGGTCATACAGAATATGGAACAGTTTACTCACAAAGTGCAAAACAGACTTGAGAAATTCACTGAATGATGGTCTAGGTGGTTTTTGATCATAGAGTCATAATACATGATTGATGGATAAGTTATGTCTTGTCCCAATACTGGCTTTGGAATTGATGATTATATGTGATCGATATCTACTCATCGTAAGCAGAATCCCAGTTAGAGTCAGATTTTTAGTTATTTAAATGTTTAAAGTGTAAGTTTTACATTTAAATGCACCCCAATTGTAAGGGGTAATTGCTCATACTAAATGTGCTGAACATTTTGTAATAAAGCAAGTTAAAAAAAAAAAAAACAAGAAATAAGCTCTTCTGCTCCCAACATAATGGCTTCGGGAAGGGCCCTAGCTCGCTTCACCAACTATGCAATATGAATGAAGGTAAACTCACTGGTACCATATTTTTTTGATCGTACCAAGGCTTTTGACCTTGTGGACCCCCATATCCTCCTGTGTTAGCGCAAAGGCTTTGTCTGATCCCCCTAATCCTTCATCTGGTTTTCATGACTACCCCTCTGGTCGAACCCAAATGGTCTGTACTGGGGGCTCAACCTCCCCTGACCGGAAGGTGCTTACTAGGGTCCCACACGGATTGATCCTCTGTCTCACTCCCATCTTATTCTCCCTTTTTGTTAACTCCTTTTCCAAGAATAGCATCATATGCAACTCCCTATTGTATACTGCTGACCTTATTCTGTTCCACAGCGCTACTACCTTGGCTGAACTCTCCACCACACTCGCAAACAATTTTCATGCCACCCATCAATGGTTCCAAACCAACAGACTCCTGGTCAGTGCCAGGAAAACCATGGCCATGTTACTTGGATCTCAACCCAGACTAATCAGGGTAGCCAGGCACACCTCCCCACTCAAAATCCTTTCTCCCAGTGGCTCTCCCCTGGAATCTGTTACCTCCTTCAAATACCTTGGTGTTACTCTTGGCCCTGCACTGACCTTTGCTGATCACATAGGTCTTATTGTTCGGAGTATAATCCAGAAGCTAGGTGTCAGATATAGGCTTAAATACTGTCTTACCACTGAAGCACGACTCGTCATTGCTTAGGGCACCCTCATCCCCCTATTGGACTACTGCTTCCCCGTCTGTTCATAAACTACATCTGCCAGACTTTCAAGACTTAACACAACCTGCAATAACATTTGTCATTTTGTGCTGATGGACCCATATTCTACCCACCACTGATCCCTCTACCAGTCACTTGGATGGCTCCCCCCACAGGCCTGCGTGACTACCTCCTTGGCTGCCTCATTTATAAATCTATTAGGGATATGGATGTATCCCCCCCACCCCTTTACTGCAGCCTAAATATTGCCCCCGTGGTCTTCTTAACTCTTCCAGCCCCATGTTAGAATGCCCTCAGGTCTCCACGTGCATGGGCTAAAGGGCCTTCTCTTGAGCAGCCCCAGATCTGTGGAACAGACTACCAGCTCCTCTAAGGATTCTAGGCTCCCATCCCCTATTTAAGTCCTACTATGTCCTATTTTATGGCAACCATCTCCTGTGCCTGCCCCCCTGATCGATTGCCTTACCTGTTCTGGGGTTGGCCAGGCTGTCCAAACTTTTGTCCCAGGTATTGTTTCCTTTTGTGTCGTTACTCATAGTGATTGTTCTATGTGGCCCTTGCCCTGCCACAGTACTGTTTGCAGTTTAATTTATTCAGCTACCTGCCTTGTATTTTCATCTTATGCTCAAGTTTTTATATGCGCTACTCATACACCTTTGTTACCGAGCTGCACTCTCTGCCAGGACATTGATCACAACTTGCTCAATTTTTGCACGTATCTGTTTTTGTATTATTTTACCTGTCCCACCTTTTCTAGTACCTACCTGCAATCTAGTTACCTATTGCATTTGTTTGTAACTACTTTGTACTGTGCTATTACGCACCTACCTGCAATCTTGTTACCTTTTGCATTTGTCTGAAACTACTTTGTATTGTATTGTGCTGCTTTGTCACTGTGCCATCTTCATGGCCTGGACGTACCTGAAAATGCTCCACTGGGTCAGTGTACTCACCCGGTTAGCAAACAAACAAGGACTTATGGTGATGGCTGCACTGTAGCTCTGCTGGCTCCTGATCCCCCCCCCAACCTAATCTAGCAGCATCAGTGCACAAAATTCATTTTCTCAGTCACACAAGTACATTATCAAGGAGGACTGGATGGTGAGTAAGGCAGAGGGACAGTTTAGCGACAAAATCACCTCAAAAATAGCAAAATGAAGCAACTGTCTATTGATGCAATGGAAGGCCTAGTGGCAGCAGTGAGACCTAGGTCCCCCTCGGAATCCTCGGTGGAATGAGACATGATGGAAAAGGAACAAGCTACACCAGCAACAAAAGCTATATTTAAAATACTCAAATCAGTTAACAAGATTAAATCATCTATAGCAGACCTGAGACTGGACCTAAAAAAATGTGAACAGAGTAACCGAACATGAACAACAGCTTACCGGGATGAAAGAAGCCCAGGAGATATCGGACAGAATGCTCATCTACCTTTTAAAAAGAGATAGGATGACACGTGCAAGGTTTGAGGATGTGGAAAATCGTGCAAGACGAAACGGTTTTTGAATTTATGGAATCAAGGAAGGAGTGGAGGAAAGTTTCACAACCACCGCAGTTTTCATCTCACAGTTCCTCCACATTGTCATTTCTCTTCCAGTGGATCTGACAATTAATATTGAGCGAGCCCATCACTGCTTAGGACCTCGACCAACGTATCTCCTGGCCTGACCACATTCATGAGTGGTCCGTATGTGTGAATATCAAATTAAAGAGCAAATCTTAATAGAAACGTGGTGACATAAGGACCTTAAATATGAAAGGATACCTGTGTTTTTTTTTTTTTTTTTTATCGCGATTTCTCCTCCGAGCTTCAATACAAGCAGAATCAGGTGAGTGCTGTAATTAAAGAACTCAGAGAAAAGCACAGTCTGAAGGCGCAATTGAATTTCCCAGCAAAACTGAAAGTTTTTATGGAGGGAGGACTGAAAATCTTTAGTTCCCTTTTGGAAGCCGTTCCATTTTTGAAGGAACATCGCGTGACACTACTGGATGTTGACATGGTGCTGCTCGAGCACAGGTTGGTGTCGGGTACGTGGAATATAGTGTCACGCGGCAAGCGGAGAGGTCCAATTTGGTCTCTACCTAAACAGCTCGCTCCTGACTTAACTAAGCTGCTGAAAAATGTTGACCAAGGGGGAGCGAAGTCCATGGGGAATTCAACCAAAGACTCGAATGCAGAGGGTTGACTGAATCGACCGGGTGTATGAAGGTAACAACTGGCACAAATCAGCCACACAAGTCCTCAGGGTGCCGATTTCTTTTTTCCTTAACATAGAAGGGGAAAAAAAAAAAAGAAAAAACAGGAGAAAATGATTGAGACTTATGATATAGTGTACTGTAGGACATGCAGTAACAGAAATTACTGTTGGAAGTAAAGAAGGTTTATGCAGATCAGTTTCTCTTTTCCTTTCTTTCATTTGTGAGCAAGGGCAAAATGGTACAATTTCATGTAAACAAAACTGAAGAGACTTCCTTTATTTTTCTTTGGACTAAAGCCACAAAAGGACAAGTGGACAAAGATACATGGTGGGGGGGGGGGCTGTCATATTTGAGCAAGATGTTTTGATGGAAGGGAGCAACTGTTAAAGAAGAGGGGTAGTAAAATAATAGGCATACTTGCTCCAAAATTGGACATGGAGGTTTAAGAGTGGGGGAAAACAAACCAAAGGTCCTAATATCATCTGTGTTTAAAGATTTATGAATGTACTAAGGCACTGAAGGGATGTAAAGTAAACATTCCCTTCTTTTTGTGTTTTTTTTTTTTTTTCTTTTGTGAGATATTATTTTATCAGGGGACCTGATTACAACAATTGTTTCTTTACATGAATCTCTTCATGATGTTTTAAGGGAAAGGAGGAGGAAGTGAGGAAAAGACGGGTGTTTAGTGAAGGTGGAATGTGGTCTCTATGGAAACAAGGATGGGCAGATTGATGGGTGAGACTGTTGTCATGCTACTGGTGGTGCTGTGGGAAGTGAATAATGGCCACTCTGGCAACAGCAGATAGTCAGACCAGAGTGGATTTGTTATTAGTCCATACCACAAATCTTGTTTCAACATCTTTACACCAGTTATCTAGGGAGCATATCAAGGGAATGGTTCATAAATGGTCTAATTGGTCCGATAAGGAGACCAAAATACAACTGTACATATGTTATAGATTAGGTTGGTATTGGTTAGTGCAAATTTTAAATTATATTTTACTTTTTGGTTATAGTTCTTGGGTTATGTGCTCGGGTGGAGAGGAGGAGGGAACAGTTTTTAGTTACTCTTACAGATATTAGAAAGCATTGGAAGATAATTTTAATTATGCCTAATGGATAAGGTGTGACTAACATCATATAATCAAAGCCACTGATTTACGGTGATTAAAACAATGAAATTCTATTTTCAAGACATTAGATTCCGGAATTTTACCAGTGATTGTTACTCTAATTTCTGAATTTTACTGGGACTCTGCTATCATTCTTTTAGTATGTGTATAAATAATCAGAATTAAAGAAGGCTTAATATACAGAACAATAAATAAAGCACATAGAAAATAGTACGGGAAGTAATTAAAAAAAAATCACGTTTTGTATATTTACTGATCTGGTATAAAATGCCAAATTCCATGAAATCTTTGTTTTTACCGGTCTTCAGGCAGCTCTAATTCTGGAATTTTACCGGATTTTCCGTTAAAAACCGAAAAACAGTTGCCTTGCATGTAATGTCAAAGGCATTCATTCTCCTCTGAAACGGACAAGAATTCTAACAGAATTAAAGAGAGTAAAGCGCAATATAGTTTACATACAAGAAACACATAAGAATCTCGAGGAACATTTAAAATTAAGACGAATGTAGGTGGAGCAGGTTTTTGCTTCTTCCAGGAAATCTGGAAGGAAATGGGAGTTGCAATCTTAATAAGCAGAGGTTGCCTTTTGGTAGTAGAGAGTACGAAATCAGATGATGAAGGGAGATTCCTTAGGTCACTGGTACGATTAATGGGAAGGTAATGCATTTTATTAACATTTATGCCCCAAACGAGGGAGCCTGTAGCTTCTCCTGGAGAATTTTTGAGAAGATAGCAGTCTTACCCTTGGGTCAGCTGCTGTTAGGAGGGGATTTTAATTGTGTTCTCTTTCCAGATATGGATAGATCCTCAAGGTGCCTGGCCACAAAAAAAGTCTGCAACTAGGACTCTAAAAGCATTCATGCAGGAACTAGGCTTGGAAGAGGTATGGAGGGCCCAACATGGGACTGAAAAAGATTATACTGTAATTTCAAACATTCAGAATTCTTTCTCTAGAATTGATTTCTTTATGACACAAAAAAACGATATACCTACGTTAACTCGTTCCAAGATTCATACAGTCACTACTTCGGACCATGGACCAATTTCATTGTTTCTACAAGTTGGAGATGATCCATTACAAAAGCTATGGAAACTAAACATCACCTTACTAAATCACAAAAATCTTGTATTTAAAATACAGGAGGTCATAAATGGGGTATGTAATGAACCTTCAGACCAGAAGTGCACAGCTATATATAGGTGGGAAGCTACTAAAGCATTGGTTAGAGGGGAGTTAATTAGCTGTGCTACAGGAACGAAAACATTATCGCAATTAACACAAAGGAGGCTGTTACAGACAGTGAGGGATCTGAAAACCCAGCATAAGAGGGATCCTAAAGACTCCAATACTAAAAGTAAATAGGATTAAACGAGGGAGGAGCTCTGGAAATTTGAAAAAGCCAGGGCGGAGGAAAATCTTAAATTTGTAAATTGTAAATATCAGGAAATGGGAGGTAAGGCGACAAAGTTGCTTGCATTCCGACTAAGGAAATCTATGGCAGAGAGAACAATATCATGTATCAAAAGGGAGATAACTCAGGAGAGAAATTTGTGACACCCAAAAAAATTGCAAACATTTTCAAGTATTTTTATCAAACTGGATATAAAGAAGATAAAAGCATAGAATCAGCTCAAGAAAAGACAGAATCCTTTCTAGAAACTCCAGATTTACCTAAATTGACTACAGAAATAGCGCATCAATTAGATGCCCCAGTATCACAGCAAGAGGTAGTAGCGGCAATCAGTGATTTTAAAATGGCTAAAATGGTTTGGGAATGGAGTTGGGTCATCGAGGTTCAGCAGGGGAGGATAGAGCATCCCACAACCACTCTCCTCCCTCTGCGGTGGGCAAGGGGATTGCGTTGCTCTGCAGCGGCACATGACAGAAATCGGGCACTACAAGGTGCAGAGCACAGCATGGGGTCATTGCACGTCCAGCTCTAGGGGAGAAAATCCAGGTGGAAAATCACAGCAGTCATGATGGCTGATGGCCGTGCTATGCACGCCCAGGACCTAGAGAGGTGCCGCCTTCCCCAGGTATTGGATCCGGGTCCCCATAGTAGGGGGGGACACTGTGTGTGCCAGCCTACGTGGAGGAGAACAAGTCGCTGACTAGACCCGGGTATGGGGGTGCGGGTACTGGTGGCGGGACGACCGGCCAGCCCACGCCCCAGAGGAAGGAGGTAAAATATGCTAGTTAAAAAAAAAAAAAAGAGCAAATTCTGCAATTTATATTGGCGGGCAACAGACCGCGAATTAGATGGCAACTTTTTACTGCATTTAAACTTAAGGGAGGCTGGAGTTTACCCAATTTCATGAATTATTACCATGTGGCACAAATGATACCTATGCTTAAAATGCTAGAGAGAGACTCTTGATAAGTTGGGTGGAGATGGAGAAAGGAGCTCATCCCTTCATACCGCTACAGATTTTGCCTTGGGCAATTACTTTTCAAACACTACCGCAAATTGGTAATCCGTGAACAAGGCACACTCTAAAGATATGGTTATAAATTAGGCAATCTTGGGAAATTCCTCAGAGAATCTGGGAGACTTTTTTCCACTAAGGTGTGTACCTCAGCTGATAGGTCAGTCGGAAGGAGTGTGTCTGGTGCAATGGGAAAAGAGAGGCTTGGTACCACTTTATCAGTTGATTACAGCAGATGGTACAGTTAACACTTTTGATACTGTGAGTAAAGAATATGGAATACCCAAGACGAATTTTTACAAGTACTCACAATGTAGGCATATCATTTATAAGGAACTTTTATCTGAAAACATCACAAGTGACGTGCCAGTAGGGGTAACCCTCATTCAAAATAGAAGTTTTAACCCAGAAACTAAGCATTTCATCTCTGAATTGTATGCTTTTTTTTTACAGGAAGGTGAAGGAGATGTTAATAGAGGGTATATACAAAATAAATTGGAGCAAGAAATAGGATATGAGCTGCCTTCCAGGTCTTGGGAGAATATATGGGAAGGGGCACACACAAAACTACATACTCAATTACCTGAAGAGAATTCCACTGGAAAATATATATTAGATGTTTTATCACTCCGGTTATTTCAAAACATTATAATAAAGGGGTGACCGAAGAGTGTTGGCGTAAATGTGAAAGTGAGGGTAACCATCGCCATATTTTCTGGGAATGCCCATATTTGAAACAGTTCTGGTCAGATGTCCAGCTAATTATAAGCAAAATCTTTTCCCTACAAATCACACATATTTGAAAATTTGGTATTGGGCCTTTCACTTTCAGAACTTAGGAGATTGGATCAAAAATATTTGTTCTATATCCTTATAATTGCTGCAGGTAAGTCAGTCACACAAAAGTGGTTGTCCATTCAAACATCTACTATTAACCAGTGGAAACTGTCTCTAGAATTCAAACAATGGAAGCCACAACGGCAAGGCTCAGTTTTCGAACAGAGAAATATAATGTGATGTGGTTACCTTTTTGTTCTTATGTAGAAGAAACCGAAAATATACCTGTTCTGGACCAGTGCGTAACATAACCTATGAAGAATGCCTAAACGTAATACATATTAGGGTACAAGGATTTTTCTGATTTCCTCTGTAAACACAGAACATACTATGGCCTGAATTGTTTTGCTCTGTATTGCACTTTATTTTTACTAGTTCATTTAGTTTTATGTTTTTGATAAGATGAAATGAAACATTTCAAATGTTGGTTACTTTCTAAGACGTGTAATAGGTATTAATAAAAATCACAAAGTGCTGTGACCCCCCCCCCCCCCCAATTCCCGATGCCCCCCATAAATATTTATATATCTTCCCTGGTAGTCTAGCGGACTCCCCAGTGTCCCCCGTAAATATTTATATATCTTCCCTGGTAGTCTAGCAGACCCACCCCCAATCTGTGATTTCCCCCAAAACCAGTTGTATCTAATTCTGTTGTATTTTGCTCAGTTAGTCTTTTGTACTTTCTTCAATTCAATTTTTATTTTACCAGGAGATATACCATTGAGAAGAACTCATTTACAAAGTGGTCCTGGGGTACAGGCAAACGTTCAATAGTACACAGTACAAATACAAGGAAAATGACATAAAAAAGTGTGATGTGCAGTGTCTAATACATAGGGATAATAACAGAAGTAACATTGAACTGAATAACATTCAAGGGTTTACACATCAGAGAATATAACACATAAAATCAAGGCGTAATCTGCTAATACATACACTGGAGGCTAGGAGATAACTAGAAGGGTGGCTAGACAAGAGAGGAAGTGGGATTTGAGAGAATGGTAGAAAGCAAGGATGTGGAGCTCTGTAGAAGGAATGGGCTAGGAGAGAAGGGATAAGAAGGGCTGCAGTGGAAGGAGAGAGAGGGTGGATAAGGAACCAGATGAAACAGAGGCCGCAACTACAAGTGCTATTGCTGGGGCTAATAGGGCATGACAGCCTAACTGAGGCCTAACTGTAGCATTGACAGTTATTTACCCATACGGATTTTAGCAATGATTTGAAGGAGTATAGACTAGTCAGCTGGGTTAGTTTTAGGGTATCCTGGATAGAATTCCACAGGGAAGGGATTAAGTAACTGAGAGATGCAAAGCCAAAGCGAGATCTAATTCTGGGGGTATCCAATCGAATACAGTCATAACGCCTAAGAGAATATGAACATGAGGTAGTAATGAAAAGGTCATGAATGTAAGTAGGAAGTTTCAAGGAGAGAGCTCTATAGGCCCACAGGGAAGCATTCGCGCAACTAAAGGCAACCAGCCTAGCTGTGCATAGAGCATACAATGATGTGCAGTACAGGCGGCATTGGTGACAAACCTTATCGCCCTATGATAAAGGATGTCAAGTTTTGCAAGCGCAGTTTTAGAACTGTGGTGGTATAAGATGTCCGCGTAATCAAGAGGGGCAGAAATGTTGACATGACAAGTCTTAGTTTAGCTTCAAAACTTAGCAGACGCCGGATCTTGAGGAAGAGTCCAAGCCTTTGCTTGAGTTTTTTAGTAAGTTCCTCAATGTGAGTGGAAAAGTAAAATCTATGATCTAGCCAGACTCAGAGGATTTGAATTTCACAATTGCCTCAATTGTTTCTCCCAAAATGGTAGTAATCAAAAGTTCAGTAGATAGAGAGTGTAGATCACCCAAGTTGTCCTGGGGTGAGAGTAGCATAAGTTTGGTCTTTTTAGCATTGAGTAATAATTTTAAATGATGTAGGTTATGTTGTAACAGTATAATTTTTTTCTGAAGTATGCAGCATACGTCTTCTATGGAGGGTTTAGCAACATAGACAACTGTGTCATTCACAAATAAATGAATACTTCAGGGTGTGACTGCATGGTTTGACAACTACCTGACAGAGCGCACTCAATGCATTAATTTTAACTCCATCTTGTCAGATTATGCTACCATGAATATTGGTGTGCCACAAGGATCTATTCTAGGTCCCCCTGCTTTTCTCCATTTTCATTAATAACATTGCCTCAATCATTCCTCATACAGCTTCCCTACTGTATGCTGATGACATTGCCTTGTACACCAGCGCTAAGAATATCTGAAATCAATCAACAACTTTCCCAAGATTTTCAACAAATTGAAAAGTGGTTGTTAAGAAATAGGCTTGTCCTAAATGTCTCTAAGACTCAAGCCATGCTGTTTGGGTCCAATGCTAAACGTAATGTCTCCACTATAAATGGCTCGTCAGTCATGGTTGTACCCTCCTTCAAATATCTGGGTATCACACTTGATCCATCTCTCACTTTTGATCTTCATATCCAGCAGACTTGCAAGCTGACAAACATGAAACTTGATATGGCCTACCACTCCAACTACAAACTCACTACATCTGCTAGGCTTGCCATAGCCCATGGCCTACTACTTCAATCCCCAAGGGTGGCAGCATATGCCTCATCAGGTAAGACTAGCTTTCAGAAGTGGGATGTCGCATACAACAATATCTGTAGATATGCATCCTCCTCCCATCGACAAAAACACCACTGCCTCCTCTACACTGAGCTTGGATGGCTTTTTCCAGCAGCCTCTGGTGATTATGCACTCTGCTCTGCTCTATCATTGATAATATCATCTGAAACCAAATGCCTAAGCCTCTGGTGGCACTATTTCTAAACCAGAAATCCAACTATGAACTACGCTTAGTTGTCAATGCCCGTGTTGTCATACCCAGACACCACTCCTCCAAAGGTGCTAGTGCTTTCTCCTGCCATGCCCCCCAAAAATAGAACTCCCTTCCACTAACTATTCGTCCGGCATCATCCCATGCCCTTTTCAAGTTATTGCTGCATGACCATCTTGCTGTCTCATGCTCTTGCTCCCACTTCAGACCCCCATAGCCCAGTATTTCTGCACAATATCCTTTACCCCAACAGCCTTTCCATGCTCCTTTCCCTTAACTAAATAGTTTCTGTCCTGTCTCTTAGCTTGTTACAATGTAATTTTAATTACAGCTAATCACCGTCCCTTACCTCACCAAATTCGTCCAATCCTATCCTATCCCACCTCCATACACTTTCCTCCCTGCCCCAGTTACTCCTCTTTTCTTTTGCATTCCAGCTTCCTTGACTACTAGATGGCATTTCTGCTTGTTTTAGCTTAATGGACTGCTACCTGAATGCTGCCTGTTGATTTTTACTGTAGCCCTCCCTTATGTTTATTATTATATAGTTTTTACAGAATCAGTTGTAGCTATTTGTATTTCTGCTTGTTCCCACTACTTGCACTGTATTACTATTTTCTAATGCACTTATTGTTTAAATGATTGTACTGTCATTTTGTTCAAAATGTTTTGTTTCTGTATTCTCCCAGGTCGTACCTGAAAATAGTCTTTGCTATGGCTAGTGCACCTTACCCGGTCAACAAAAACTAAATAAATAAATATTTCATGTCTGTAACTCTTCCAGGTTGTACCTGAAAATAGTCAATGCTTGTCTAGTGCACCTACCCAGTCAACAAAAAACAACTAAAATATAACGTTCCCTGGTGGTCTAATGGACCCCTCCACTAAGGCAGGCGGTGCCCCACCACCCTGCCCTCCCATCCCTTCCATGAGCTAGTGACCAGCACAGCTTTCCGCTCTCCACTGTGGCTGGCTACTGACTGAGCTGTCAAGGAACACGTTCTGTATACAGTACGAACTCCTTAACAGCGCAGTCAGCGGCCAGCCATGGTGGAGAGCGGAGGGCTGTGCTGGTCGCTGGCACAATGGAAGAGAGACGAGGGAGTGTGGGCAGGGCACTGCCTGCCAGGTGGGGGTCCACTAGACCATTAGGAATGTTATGTAATTGGTTTTGGGGAGATCGGGGGTCCACTAGACTACCAGGAAGATATATAAATATTTACAGGGGACATCTGGGATGGGGGCCTGCTAGACTACCAGGAATGATATATACATATTCTACGGGCACATGGGGGCACAGCACTAGTCCGCCGTATTAATACTTTCGGATTACCACAACTGCTAGTATCTTATTATACCTGACGAGGGTGCTTCCAGGGACAGAATGTGCCATGGCCCCAGGTGGGCACAGCCCTGGCACCTGACCTGAACCCCCCACAGTATAATACATAGGTACAGTAGTTGTGGTACTCTTATAGGTATTACTATGAATTATGGGATTACATACAACAGCAAACGCACCCCGCTGGGTGCTACAGCAAACGCATTAATACCCAGCTGTTCCCCCCAATTCCCCTAGACCTTCTGCACCCAGAGGCCCAGTGCCAAACCCTGTTCCACTGGCACATGCCACTTAGACCACCTCTTGGCTGGTCTATGTCGTGCCCCTTTCTGCGTCCACAGCGGGGCTTGCAAAATGCCATAAATGGGGATGTTACAGCCCCGCTGTGGTGCAAGCCTCCTTGCAACCTGGTGCGGTTGGTTGTTTGCCGCAACCTTGGCACAAGGGGGCTTTGCCACAGCGGTGTCAGGATTTGACGCAGGCTGCTTTAGAAAATCGCATTTGATGTAAGGTGTGATGCAAGTTACCCCTTGCGTCAGACTCTGTTGACTCAAGTCCTTTGCGTTGATGTAACATTTTTGAGAATTGGGCCCCTGGTGTTGAGGGGTTTTGTGCCATTTAAGCAACTGCATGGCCTGTGGTGGTTTGGAAATTGAGCAAGTTGCTCTTTTTAAAGTGCACTAGTGTCGGCCAACCTGCGGCAACATCTGTGGGCCTACAGCAATTCTGCACCTGCTGTACCCAGGGACTGAGTTAAGGGTGCTCCCATTTTGGTCTGTTTAAACCTTTACCAGGTGGCATGGGGTAGAGTTGCCTGCTAGGAGGGCACCTAAGAGAGCCGTGTTTAAAGTTGACATTTGCTCTCACCCTTCTTTTTGCAGGTGGTTGTTAATAAAGCTGTTATTCCATTAAATATGGGCTGGTTATTGACTCCCCATGTGGTAGAGAAATTAGTGGTTTCCTTACCAAGCCCACCGATAACCAGAGTCCTTGGGCTTGGTTGATTGGAGTGTCTCCAGCACTTGTCCTTAAACTACAGTTTACGGGACTGCACCAGTTTACCAGAGGTGGTGGCAGCACCACATGTACGGCCCAGGCACCCCTTGCCACAGGGTCTGTCACACTACTGTCGTGACAGAGTACTAGCCCTTTCTAACTGTCCACCCTGAGATGGGGAGGACTGAAGTATGAAATTAAAACCTTGGGTATTCTACAACATGGTACTTCTTTAGTGTTAAATATCATCCCAGGAGCAGAAATATAATTAGTGATTTGACAGACTGAGATGTAGCATTCTTTAGTTCTAAGTAAATATGGTTTGTAATTAAAATATTTAACTGGAAGAGCTGATGTAATACACTAGAGGAGGTGGTCATTACTAGTAGTGCCCACCAGAGGAAAGGGTGCCTTGGCCTCAGTCTCTTTGGAAATAGAGACTGTGTGTGTAGCCTAGGTAGTATAAAAGTAGAGTGAATCCCTTGTGACACTAAGGGTCCAATCGTGAATTGTAGGTGGGAAGTCCTGAGGGAGAGGAAGTTGGTGGGAAGGAGCCACCATGTTCTAGGTGGCCTTGCAGATCGTTCCCTCCAGGCTCCAGTGGGGGATCTGTCGGGCTGCACAGGGGGCTTCAGTGCCCATCAAGGGAAGCCATAGGCATCACCAGCGGGCACTGGGTGCCAGGGATCAAGGAGGGGCTGGCACACGTTGTGCTTCAATATGTGGTTGGTTGTAGGTCTTGGGCCAGAGGCACCATGAGGCCTGTTGTTAGCTCCCACCTAGAAACACAAATACCAGGCTGCCCAGACAGCCTAAAGGTGGCATGAGGTTTGTGATACCTCACTGCGGCGAGGGTGTCATGGAACCCGCTCTATTGGCTGGAGACCTTAGGCATCTGGTACATCACCCAATCTGCCAACACCCACCGGGAATACAGTGCATGAGGAGTTTGGAGTTGCCCATATGTGCAAAGGTTTAAAGGGACCACAGGGAGGGTGTGGGAACCCCAGAGGGTATCCCCTCATGGAATACTCCTTGATGGCCTTCGGGCCTGAGGTGGGTTCCCCTGAAGAAGGAACAGAGGGCATTGGGAGGGGAGTGATCCCAGCAACTGTAAAGGAGGTCATCCTTGCACCAGGAGGATGGAAGTAAAGGGCTATGATATAAGATGTGGATGCATGCTCGCAAGTGATTTGGGATCAGAAGTTAGATCTAGCCGGCCTGGTGGCGCTGAGGATTGAGGTGCTGGACACCACACCTTGCACTATGCCGGCGACCTGAGTTCGGGAGCGAGCTTGGACACTGGGGGTCGGCAGGGGCGGGTGAGGATTGAGCGCTTGATGGGCTGCTCTCCTCCCCCCGGGGGGGGGTGGTTGGGGATTGCCTGGCATGCCAGCAGCTCCTGGTGGAGACCGGGGGCACTGTAGCACACTTAGCTGCATGTAATCAGCATGCCCTGATGCAGGCAAGGGTTGCCGTGCGCCTAGCGTTGGGGATGTGCACACGCACGGGAGTGGGGGAGAGATCACTAGAACAAAGGAAAAACCCGGTCTGAGGGGGTAGGTGACAGTACCTGCCCCCATGCCCATGGCCGGGTCCATCCTGCCTGGCCTTCCAGGTTCCTCCACCCGGGTCATCTCCCACGTCAGACTCTGTCACTAAGTGCACCCAAGGAGGAGGGGCGGCCCCACCCCGGAGGGATTAAATTGGGGGTGCCGATCATGGACAAAGGAGGAGGGAGAGAGGAGGCACAGGTAGGAGTACTTCAGGCAGGGCAGGAGTAGGCAGGCTGCCTGAGTGAGTCCTCCCAGACCGTGACCAGAGGGAACAAGAGATTGAGAAAAAAAAGTTAGATGTAGCACAGTTAGCAAGGTGGGAACAGGGATTTTAGAGGTGTCAGCAAGGCTTAGGTGGTAGCATATCCACCTCTGAGCCAGAAGGTCATGAGTTGTAGTCCCACACCGGGATTGGGCTCATACCCATACCATAAACACTAGCACCCGAGTGCAGTACAAGGGAGGGTACTATACTGCTGGAGTGTGCCTGAGATGTTAAACCGAAGTCTCTTCCGCCCATCTCTGGTTGATGTCCAAGTGGAAGTAAAAGAACCCAAGGCACTTTTTGCAAGAGTAGAGGATTTTCCCCGGTGTCCTGGCCAATAATCCAGTTCATGCTATTGTCCAAGACTGGGTGTGGGAGTTGATGTGTTAAGTGGCTACCACTAGCATGTTCATAGTCTTGTCAGTACCAGTCTCTCATTGCTTGTTAAGCACTTTGGGATACAATGTGTATGAAAAGCACTATATCAGTTCTTCTTCCCTAGACACAACAATGCCCATTTATTACAGGACAGGGAGAACCCAGAAAGGTCACAGTGCATTCTACTGGATGCACCAGTGGGACACTATCCACTCTGATGAAGCTGAACTCAAAAATACTGAAAGTACTGCATTTAACTGTATAAAAGCTGCATGATTTGGGTCCCTGGACTGGTTGTAATGATTTTTACTGGAACTGTGACCTATGACCCAGTAAAGAGAGGCAAGTATTTGATGCCATTCATTGTCGGTGTGTTGCTTCCACCCATGTTTTTTCTTGGTGTCTATGTCCAGCATCTCCTGTAGGAGAATATCTGAAACCCAAAGTGTTGAGTGCAAGGGATTCCCAGCAAGCAGTACCCCTAGAGACGGCCATACCCTGGACCATGCCTGCACCACATCCAAAGCAGCAATGCAGGTTGGTCAGCATACCGCCTAAAGGGCAGGTTCTCTAGATAATAAACAAACTTGTTTTCAACTTGCACTAGAAGTCAGTGTACATGTTAACAAGTACCTCAGGTTTGACTAGACCCATTATTAGGTGTCAGCGTGGCTCAGTTGGTAGCACATCCGCCTCTGGACTAGAAGGTCGTGGGTTCTCATCCCACACCGGGATTGGACGTGCACCTAAAAATCGCTGGCATCCGAGTGCAGTAGTGGAGGGTGCTGTACTGCTGGGGTGTGCCGTCCTTCGGATGAGACGTTAAACCGAGGTCCCTTCTGCCCACCCTGGTATTGTCCTGGTGGGTGTCCAGGTGGAAGTAAAAGAACCCAGGGCACTCTTCGCAAATAGTAGGGAACATTCCGGTGTCCTGGCCAACATTCCCCAAAAACCCTTCCCATAAACCGGTTCATGCAATTATCCAGGCTGTGTGTGGGTGATGATGTGCGATATGGCCGCCACCACACAGTCAGTCACTTCACTACCAGTCTACCATTGCTTTTGTAAAGCGCTTTGGGATACACTGTATATGAATAAATGCCGATTCTTATTCTTCCTTTGTTTAGCTTCTCAGCCCACATATGTTTATCATTGTCACTATCTCACAAGTATGCTCGCCTCTGGAGCTGGAAGGTCCTAGGTTCTAGCCCCAAACTAGGAATCTGTGGAAAATCCTGAGGTGCCATTCTTCGGAAGAGGCATTAAACTGAGGTCCCTTCTACCTATCCTAGTCACCAACCAGGTGAAAGTTAAAGATTTCATGGTACTTATAGAAGAAGAGTAGGGGTGTTTCCACAATGTTATGGCCAGCATGTACATAACGCAGATTCATGTAACCCATGCCCCACTACACACCTTGAAACAAGCTGTCACAGCTCAGTGTGCCTTACCTAATGGCGGATCTGGGGGTGGCAAAGGGTGCGGCTGCACCCCCGTTGTAACTTACTTGCTTGCTGCTTCTGAATTTCACTTTGTTAAAGAAGTTCGATTTAGTGATTGTATAAAAGTTTATATTCAAAACTATAAAAAAAACAAAAAACAAGGTGCTGTGTCAGTGTGCGGTCTGAAAACAAAACAGAATGGTAATGCACACTGAAAATAGAGTTCTCTCTCCTTGCTGGTCTTCGGGCTTCATAACTACTGGGAGGTATCTCCTCTTGTCACGTGACAGGCAGGAACACAAAGCTCTGCAGCCTGGGCATCCTCCCTTCCACTTCCTGTGACCACCAGTTTACTTCCTGCCTTGCAAAGAGCAGGTACTCTGCACCAAAGCTCTGTCACTGTGGTGACAGGGCTGAAGACTTTAGGACTGTAAGTTTGTATATTACACACACACACACACACACACACACACACGTCGGGTCAGAGGAAGGAACGGAATTATATGCCAAAAAAGGGGGTTTAACGGACTTAGCTGCACTTCCCCCATCCCCCCCCCACACACACACACACACACAAGTCGGGTCAGAGGATAAATGGAATTGTATGCCAAAGGGAGGCTTGGGAGCGAATGGGGGAGACTTGGGCAGTGGAGGGGATGCTACACTTGGACAGACTGAATCCAGGGCGGAGAGACTCAGACTGAACCCAGGGCACAGTAGCACTTCCCGATGGTAGTACTGAGGCCCTCGGGCTCCCAGCAGCTGGCGACGCTACTCGCAGGCAGCGCGCTGTTTGTCGACGAGCACCCAGGATGACTTTAGGCTCATCAATGGAGACCATTACCACTGGGCAGGCCATCAGATCCACCACTATGGTGGCAGTGTGCTCAGGCCATCGACGAGCTTCTGGGAGTTTGAACTCGTTGACGGAGGCCTTATTAAGCTAGCGGTTCAGCTTTCGGGCTACCCAGATGATTTTTTTTCCTGGGACAAAGGCACCTTTAGGGAGCATTTCTTCCCGTCGACGAGCGCTTTGGAGGGATCAGCTCGTCAACGGAAGCCGCATGGAACACAGCTAGTCGGGCGGCCATCTGCCCAGGCCGTCAATGAGTTCCTTGGCCTCTCAGCTCATCAGTGGGGACCTCATTCAACTCGCGCCTAGGGTGGGCAGAGGGAGACTGTGAAAAGGCAGAGATACTAAACAAATATTTTTGCTCAGTATTTACAAATGAAGAGGGGGAGGTACATAAAACAAACAGTAGAAACACTCTGGATACAGAAGTTGATACCAGCCCGTTTACAGAAGAAAGGGTTCTGAAAGAACTCTTAAAACTGAAGTTGGACAAAGCAGTGGGGCCTAATGGGATTCATCCCAGAATTCTAAAAGAGCTAAGGGTAGAACTAGTGACACCACCGACTACGCTTTTTAACAAATCATGGGAGGATGGGGTGGTACCCGAGGACTGGAGGAGGGCAGATGTGATTCCCCTTCACAAAAGTGGGAGCAAGGCAGAAGCAGGAAACTACAGACCTGTTAGTTTAACCTCAGTGATAGGAAAATGATGGAATCACTTCTGAAGGGAAGAATTGTCGAGTATCTAGAGGCCAAAGGGGCACAGGACCCTAGGCAGCATGGATTCACAGCGGGAAGGTCATGCCAGACGAATCTGATAGATTTATTTGACTGGCAGTAGATCAGGGAGGGGCTGTGGACATGGCCTACCTAGACTTTAGCAAGGCATTTGATACAGTCCCACACAAAAGATTAATATACAAGTTAGCCAGCCTGGGAGTGGGTCCCAAGATGACAGCCTGGGTAAAGAATTGGCTGGAGAATAGGACACAGAGAGTAATAGTAAATGGAGTCCACTCAGAAGAAAGGAGGGTTACTAGTGGGGTACCGCAGGGTTCAGTATTAGGACAGTCCTCTTCAATGTCTTTATAAGTGACATTGCAGAAGGACTGGAAGGAAAAGTATGTCTCTTTGCAGATGACACAAAGATCTGCAACAGAGTTGATGCACAGGGTGGGGTGGAAAGGATGAGAAGGGACTTGGCAAGGTTAGAGGAATGGTCAAACGTATGGCAGCTTAGGTTCAATGCTAAGAAGTGCAGGTAATGCACCTGGAAACAAAACCCAGGGAAGAGTACACAATGGGGGTGAGATACTAACAACAACAAAATGGAAAGGGACCTGGGGTAGTCATATCAGATGACCTAAAGGTGGGCAAGCAATGAGAGGGCAGCAAGGAGGGTTGGGGGATACTGGGATGCATAGGGAGGCATCACCAGAAAACAGGAAGTTATTATCCCTCTGTACAGACAGCTGGTGAGACCCCATCTGGAGTACTGTGTGCAGTTCTGGAGACCCAATCTCCATAAAGACATAGACAGGATGGAAGCTGTCCAGAGGAGGCAACTAAAATGGTGCAGGGTCTGCACGGAAGACATATGAAGAGAGACTTAAGGAGCTTAATATGTATAGCCTCGAGGAAAGGAGGGAGAGTGGGGACATGATAGAAGCGTTCAAGTACCTCAAGGAATCAACAAAGTCCAAGAGGTAGCATCTTTCAAAAAAGAGGTGTGCAAGAACAAGAGGGCACAATTTGAAGATAGAGGGGCGGCTCAGAGGTAATTTAAGGAAGTATTTTTTCACAGAGAGGGTTGTAGATGCATGGAACGGCCTTCCAGAGGAGGTTGTGGAGTCAAAAACAGTGGTGGAATTCAAGCATGCATGGGACAGTCATAAGGCAATTCTAGGGGGTGGGGGTAGGAAGAAGTAGGCTGCTGGTTAACTAGGATCTGCAGCTTATCCAGTAGGTAGGGAAATGGGCAGACTGGGTGGGCCAAGCTGTCCTTATCTGCCGTCAGATTCTATGTTTCTATGTTTACCGTCCCTTAGCAGCACAGCCCATCGATGAGCACCGGTGTCAAAGGCTCATCCACGGAGTCCCTACCAGGAGCAAATGGGGGAGACTCCCACAGATAATTTTATGCCAGGCACTCCCTACACTTTCAGGGGCAATCGCCGTGGGATTGCACCACGTGGGTCCCACCCCCCCCCAATAAAGGAACTACCTTCTTGGGCAATACAGCTCACAAAGGTCGGCAAGCTAGGAGTCCTGGTGACCTCACATTGGAGTTTAATTTTCTGCTCCCAGTGTCCTCACATTGGAGTTTAATTTTCTGATCGAAACCCTTTTTTGGATCTGAGACCCAGACCACAATGGAAAATCAGTTTCAAGATGCGGGTCCTATCCCTTAGCACATGGATTACTAGATCTCGTGGATTATGGGACTGGCATGGGGTGCACAGCATACCTGCCAGCAACAGGGGACGACATACCCCCCAGTGTATACTAGGATAAGCCTGCCGGAATTCCCCCAAGACCCACCTCAGTTGACCTCCAGCGCTGCTCTCTATTATCTAGATTAAGGCACATCTCTAGGTTCACCCGAGTTTGGCAAAACATTCAGAAACTGGGCCAGGCCACCACAGGATGGGCTCTCTGGTTTCGAACGCAGAGCCCCTCTGGACCCAATGGTCAGGCAAGTGGAGGTATCCCTCATACAGACCACTCAGGCATCCGCAACATCACTCATGGCTATGATGGTCAGTCTTACTCTTTTCGCATGTAGCCCTATGGCAAATCCCTTCAAGTTTAAATAAATAAATTGGCCTGGCACCTACTTAGGCTCTTGCGCCTGGCCTATGCTTGCTCGGTCATCACACCACAGTACAGCAGCCAGCCACACAGCAAATTCCAGGTCTTACCAATCCTCAGCCCCGTGCACCTCAGCAAGTGGGACGCACCTTTAGCAGTTCACCTGGTTAACACACCATATGAAGGAAACCTGTAGTGGGGAGTCGCCCTCAAAGAGGTGATAACGCAATTCGAGGAAACAGAAAAGGTACACATGCTGCCTCAGAGGAAAGAAACAAATCCTGGTCACCAGGCTCCTGAAAGCATTTTCATGCCCACGTCTACAGCAAGCGCAGAATGAGACTTCTTCAGGAAAAAATCAGAGGGTTCTCCTCCCGTAACCAGTGTAACTACAGGGGAGGATGTGGTGGCACCTGAGAGGGCAGCAACAAAAAGCCGCAGTGGAGATCTCTAACCCATCCTCGAGTGGAGGGCAAATGGGCCCATACCAAGACACACAAGGAGATTCAGAGTATAGTATATCACCGATTCCGAAACAAATCCAACTCAGAGCCACTATTGGCCTCCCTTGGTTCCCTGGCCAATTTCTACCAGTAGATTGGCAGTGTCCCAAGCAATTACAGTCTTGGCAAAGCTCAACCGATTACTAGTCTCCTTCAGGCAGGGGCTAATGAGCAGGTTCCCCCTCAGACTGAAGTAGGGACGTTTCCTCACTCTTTTTCAAGGCACGGCAGAATTTAGACCAGTCTTGACCTAAAATTTGGGCACCAGACGCACGTGCAACAGCTCCGTCAAGATGAAAACGTTATCACCCACCATCAGGAAACTCTCCTTGGGGGATGGTCCTGTCATCTATAGATTGACACAACTCCTATCTACTTGTACCCATCCAGGAGTAGTACAATATATCCGGTCCAAGGTGGGGGAAATTCACTTTCCATAGAAAACGTTTCCCTTTGGGCCCAGAGGGTTGGTCAAGGCTGGATCGTAGGGGTGGTATTAGCTCCTAGGGACGGAATCACTCACCTCTCTCTCAACTAGGATACAGCTCTCTCCCTGCCTGGTCAGCATCCTCCAAGGTGGTCAGCGTCCTCCAAAGCCCCTCAGTTTCATCAGGCAGTGCCAGCAGTTGCGGAGGTTGTCCAGTGCCCCTCCCCCCGAGGCACGGATTCATCGTGAACCGGTGCAAGGGCCCTTTATTTCCGCCCCAGTCCCTTCCCTATGTGGAAGCGGACCTCACAATCAGGTGTTTCACACACATGGGAAATCCATGGACCTCAAGAGCCACTTCAGCGTTTTCAATCATTTCACCGAACGGCTCACCGTTACATAAAGCTCATAGAGGACATGCTGTCCCTTGTAGACATAGTCTCCTGGTCACGAACATGTCCTCCTTCATCGTCCTACTCTCCTGGACACTAATTCACAGGCAGCCCATCCAGGCAAGCCACCTCAACCTGTAATCTCAACCTAGAAATCCAGGGAAGACAAGAAACAAAGTTCCCAATTCCTCGCCAGGGGTAGTATTTCTTTCTTGGTGGGCTCGGAGGACCAATATTATGAGAGTTCACAATCTGGGGCTTCCTCTCGGAGCAAAAATTTATAACATTCACTGCCTAGGGGGTGGAGGAGATGTACCTTGGGTCTCCACACCAGACAAACGGCCTCTGGCAGAGTCCAGATCCAGCATAACAGACAGCCGAGCAACGATGACTTATATTGACACCGGGGTTGAACAAGGAGCTCATGGATACACAGGGATTTCCTTCTGCTCTTTCAGTGAGCTGTACGGTGCCTACCAAGCCGGCTGACAGTATACCTTCCAGCTCTGAATAACATCCTGGGAAGACTAGCTAAGTCGCAAGGACTTCCTACCATGGCAATGGCAGCTAAAGGTCGAGGCCTTCATCACACCACAGGTGGATCTCTTCGCCTCTCGACTAACCTCCCATATACCTTTTTCCCGATTCTGCTACTCTTCAGGGTCCTGCATAAGAGGTAACCGCGGATCCAGCAGAACTATTTTTGACCTGCCCATCCTGGCCCAGGGGTCCATAGTTCACATGTCTGATGCTTATATCAAGGCAACCTCCAGCAAGATCCAGACCCAGTCCAGACCTTCTGCGCAGGCCCGATGCTGCATTGTAATCGGTATAGGCTTTCTCTCTCACAGGGAGATCGATAAGGAATCTTTAAAGGGGCTAGAATTTTTCCCTTCCGGCATTGCAAGGATGCTTCCTTTTTATCTTATGTCTAATACAGACTATGGCGCAGATCCCTTATCAGCTTCAGTTGCATCAAATGTCGACTAGACGGTACTCTACTCATTCTTCAGCCCCTCCAAAGAATTCAAGAAAGAGCTACAACCAGCCTCCTGGTGGGTCCAAATTCCACATCGGGAACAATCTGGTTGATAGATGCAGGAGAGTCCTTGTGGTCTCATCCCCATGTGAGATGATAGATGATTCCTGAGGGTGGCAACTTTAAAACGCCCTTCAGTCCAGCTGGAGACTCAGCTCGGTCGAAGAGGCATCCCTCATACACCTGACGATGAAAGTCACCTTTTCTCATAGCTACCTCTTTAGCCAGTCGCATCAAGGTGCTAGGCAATGTTCCCATTTACCCCCATCTGTACTTGATTCAAGTACAAATTATGAAATTCAAGTACATTTTTGTGTGAAGGGGTACACTGTACCCCCATAATTCTGTTTGAAGTATATGTACCCCACAAAAATGTTGTACAAATGGTAGAATGAACCCTTGTAATTTATTTTGTATCTCTGAAAATATTTGGAGAGGGTGCAGTGCACCCCCAGATCTGCAGCCTTAATTGGGAACACTGGCGCTAGGAGATATCTTCCATAGGGATCCTCATATAATATTTTGTATACTTATTCGTAAGGACTCTGTGGTCCTATGATTAGATCCAGATTTCTTTTTCCAAAGTTAATGGTTCCTTTTTTGGCAAACGGGCTGAGCCCTCCTTTCTGGTACCCCTTCCCCAAGGAGAAGGAATTTCATGCTCTGGATCCTAAAAGAGTGATGAAGCACTGCCTTAAAAGTGCCGAGTCCATTCGTAAAGCTTCCAGCTTATTCGTCCTCCCAAGGACCAAACCATTAAAGGAGAGGCTGCTAGACTCTATTCCAGGTGTCTTCATTCATCCATAACCACTACCTTCCAACAAGTGGGGTTGTCTTTACCTGGACCAATTAAAGGCACCATCAGCCAGGGCCATGGACATCTTAGGGGTGGACTTTAATGAACCTTCTCTGGCTGACTTGGGCAGGGCGGCTATTTGGCCACCTATTCTCGCCATATCCAGTCTATGTCAGCTGAATTTGTCCACTTTGACCGAGGCTTCTTGGTTCCTCAGACGGTGGTGGTGATCCTTTAAGGGGCATTTACATTCTTCCCACCCGGGAAGCCAGGGGATGTACTGCTTTAGTATATCCCAGTAGTTATGAAGCCCGGAGACCAGCAAGGAGAGAGAAATTGAAATTTAAATACCTGTAAATTTTTTTTCAAACAACATGAAGTCTTGCTGTATTCTGACTATTGCAGTTAGGTCCTGCCTTTCAACTGCCCCGGAGAACAAAGGGTTAACTTTTCTATGCCTTGCATAGAACGTTCATCACGAGCTCGGTTGAAGCCCCTGCCTGTTGTTCAAACTGCAACCATCAGATTCTTTACTCCGCCTCACTGAACAGTCGCTCCGGAGATTTCTCCTGCTGCTCGGTTCAAAAGTCGGTTGAAATGTCGGTTTTCGGTTGGTTTCTACCGAATTGTTGTTTCCTCATAGTCGGTTCAAGTCTCTGTCTGTGGTACTGTGAGTACTAGATAGGTTTTTGTTCTGTTTTCTGTGTGGAACTTGTAAACTGTGGATCGGTTCGGCTGAACCGATCAATTTGAGGTAAAAACTTGTGCTTTACTTTAGAGTATGGTTACCGGTCCGTATCGGTTCTAAAAAAAACAGATTTTAATTACGTTTTTTTCCAAGACCCGTGACATGGTCAGGAACCAGTAGGGGAGTCTTGCCTGGCGGATTGCCGAAAAAAGGGTAAAGAAAAAAACCGGGCCCACTGGGTTTCAACACTGCAGTGTGTGTGGGGAGGGCTTTGCTAAGGATGATCCCCACACCACCTGTGTTTATTGTCTGGGGTTTGACCACCTCGATTCAGACTGCCAAATTTGCAAGAATTTTCCCAAATCTACCCTGGAAAAGAGATTAGGTAGACTGAGGGAAAGGGAGGCCGAGAAGTCCGCCGACCCGGATGGCCAGCCCGGTTCGGTTCCGACTGAACCAGAAGGAGTGCCCTCAGACCAGGGTGATACATCTTTGGGCAAAAGGAGAGCCGATTCCGAGGAATCTGTTTCCGACAAAAAGAAAAGGAAAAGACAAATCGAGCGGTTCGGACCCAGAATCTCATACTCCAACCGCCGATGAGATAGCCAAGGCGATTAGGATTGTGCAGTCGCTTAGTTTGGTTCCGACCGAACCTGCACCATCTGGCAGGGGCTCGGTTCGGTTAGTTCCCCCGGTTCCAGATTATACTTTGGAAGAATTTTATGAACCGGAGTTTGAGGAGGTGGGAGAGTATGAGGATGATTATGGTGGTGTTGAAAGTCTGGATATGCCTATTGATCCGGACATCTCCCCAGACAGACCTTCAGGTGTTTCTCCTCCTAGGCTCTCTGAATCCCCTTTACACTACATGTTCTACAGAAAGGTGGCCGATACCCTCCAGCTTCCTGTGGAGGAAGCAGTAGAGGATCAGGAAGAGCCTGATTATGTTGAGATGATGGACATCCCGGAGTCCAGGAGACTGTCTATTCCCCTCCACAAATCTTTTGGGAAACAGACACAAAAAATTCTTAAGTCTGCTAATTCTATATCTCCTGTGGACAGACGAATGGACAAGAGGTACACTCTCTCAGGCTCAGACACGGAGTTCCTTTTTCAGCAATGCAGCCATGTTGGGGTTGTACAGGCTGCTGCCTGTGATAAGGCAAACATTCCCTTGGCATCACACCCCCCAGACAAGGACTCCAGGAAGATTGATGCCATGGCAAAGAAACAATACATCAGGGATCGGCAAATCCAGTAGTCCCTTGTCCAGGGCTACCAGTCTACTGACAGGGACAACCATCAACTGAGCCAGAGGTTGTCCCATGGACAACCAGATTAATTTAGGCTGTTGTTTTTGGTTTTTCTGTTTCTAGCTACAGGTTCTGGAGTGTTCAGTTGTTGCCACTAGGTGTTGTCAGGTAGGGAGTTGGGTTGTTTGCTGCCATGGAGTTGACATGAGTGACAAGCTGGAGAAGACATGCACCACATATTTTTCAGGTAGCTGCCATTCTGGAGCAGCACTGGAAGTGAGCGTGGCTTAGACAGGGTCTCAGCCTTCCCAGTACCTCCCACCCAGCCATCGCAGCGGCCGCACTACTTGGAGTGACAGATCAGTCTGCATATTGCAAACTAGACTGCCTGTAACTCAAAGGTATTTCACCAGTTTCATGGCAGTTGATCGTGGTGGTGAGCTGTCCGCAGGTGGAACTGCACTCTTTGGGAGTGGCACACGTGAAGACCGCTTGTCAGTGGGTAGTCATGTAAAGAGCAGACTTGTCTCGTACCACACTACTGAAGTGACTAATTAAATTTTTAAACCAGAAAGGTACATTTAGGGAGCAGATCTCTACCTTTATTTTAGTCTGTCCTCAGTGACAAGTGTAGCAGAACTTCAAAAAAGAAGCAAGCACAAACAGATTTAATTTAAAAAGGAAAATAAAAGGGACTCTAAGAGGAGGGGATGAGAAGATCTTGGGGGGGTCAGGCTGTAGAGTTATGTCGGATCAATTCGACCATATAGAATGCAGCAAAGTTGAAAATTGAAAACAAAATAATTGAAAATAGATATATACGATATAAAAACCTATTTACTTCACTGCTATCTCTGGAAAAGGATGTGGGATGGGTTGTATAGTATGGTGAGTGAGAGAAGGAAACTGGGCAAAAGAATATATTAAAATATTTCATTCATAAATTATTTTTCCTGTTTCCTAATGTTCTGTAGCTGCCTAGTATTAATAATACAATCCCCACACCAAGTCTGTTATTGCTATGTTAAGTCTTTGTAATTTCCCTCAAAATATAGCCTTCTGACCTTGGACTACCACTCCCAACAATGGGACTACCATTTTTGGTAAGGCCAGTTGTCTTGGACAAGTACTTTATTTTGAAATTTGTTGATCCCTGCAATACATGGTAGCATCTTTGGGACTTAGACAGGCTAACTATATGGCCTATACAGCCAGGTACCAGAAGTCCAGGTGGGACACTGTACTGGCACTGGCTAAACAGGCTCCCGCCCAGCTTGCCAAGGAGCTGGAGCAGGTGGCTGCAGATGGGATTGAGGCATCGAAAGTACAGTTTCATGCTGCTGTGGACTCCAGTGATGTATCATCAAGAGTCATGGCTACATCTGTGGCTCTTCGGAGAATGGCTTGGCTCAGATGTACTAGCCTCTCACAGGATACCCAGGCTAAGGCCATGGATTTTCCTGTAATTGGTAATTCTCTGTTTGGGGAGCAGACAGAGAATTACATGAAGAAAATGGACGAATACAGGACCACTTACAGGAGTGCTCAGGCCAAGAAAAGGCAAGCAACTCCTCAAAGGCAGCAGTCCAGGGGCAGGGCAGGCCTTTCCAAAGGCCTTTTCCAAGCTCAGGCCTCTCTTCTTCCTTTTCGCAGAGGGGTTCTTTAGAGGAGAGGCAGAAGGGGATGAGCAGGCCTGCATCCACCCTCAGCCAGAAAACCTCTGCAAAGCAGACACCCTGATGGGTCTGCCCTGGTCGATTCTCCTGTACAAGTAGGGGGCAGGCTGGCTTACTTTGTCCAGGACTGGATGTCGCTTACATCAGACAAGTGGGTCCTGGAAGTAGTAAGCCAGGGACTGGTTCTCAGCTTCAAAAAATTTCCCAAGATGAGAGTCAGATCTTTTCCACCTGCAAATCTCTCAGAGACCCTTGCCCTAGAGGCAGAGGTTTCTTCTCTCCTAGCTCTCAGAGCTATAGAGACAGAGTTCCTACCCTACACTGGGGCAAAGGATTGTACTCCAGGTACTTCCTAACTCCCAAAAAGACAGGAGAGTGGCGACCCATCCTGGACCTAAGATATCTGAACAAACATCTTTTAAAGCCAAAGTTCAAAATGGTAACTCTGGGAATTATCCTTCCCTCTCTAAGGCCAGGGGATTGGCTAGCCTCCCTGGACCTCAAAGATGCCTACTTTCACATTCCCATCAGGTGCTCCCACAGAAAGTACCTCAGGTTCGAGTTGCCCTCAGGCCACTATCAGTTCAGAGCAATGCCCTTTGGCTTAACATCAGCCCCAAGGGTCTTCACAAAGTGCTTGGCAGTCGTTGTTGCCTTCCTAAGAAGACAAAATATTTCCATTTTCCCATACTTGGACGACTGGTTCATAGTAGATCAGTCTCCAGACCAAGTCAAGTCACACCTGCAAGTGACCCAGCAAGTGCTCACTTCTTTAGGATTCCTTCTCAACCTACCAAAGTCAGTTCTCGAACCAGTGCAGCTCCTCACCTTCATAGGTGCAGAACTGGATACTATAAAAGCAAGAGCTTTCCTTCCCCTGGAAAGGGCAAGGACCCTCATGGAACTGGCCTCTTCATTCAGCCTTCAGGTGTCTCGACCAGCAGGGCATTTCCTTCAGCTACTGGGCCACATGGCAGCTCCACAGCGGTGGTCCAGGGGGCAAGATTCCAAATGAGGGACATTCAGGTTCACTTAAGAGCTTTTTGGTCCCAAAGAAAGGATTCCCTTACCAAACTAATTCCAGTGACTCAAACCCTGATCCAAGCCTTACAATGGTGGCAGGATCAGGACAATTTGAGGCAAGGGGTTCCATTTGTCACTCAGTCTCATTCAGTGGTCCTCACCACAGATGCTTCCCTGCTGGGCTGGGGAGCCCATTTGGGGAATCTTACCACCCAGGGACTGTGGTCACCTCAGGAATCTCTGCTTCACATCAATCTCTTGGAACTCAGAGCAGCGCTTCTGGCACTGCAAGCTTTTTCCAAATCTGTACAGAACAAGGTGGTTCAGGTCAGAACAGACAACACCGCTGCCCGGTGGCACTGAGGGTTGAGGCGCTGGACGCCACCTCGCACCACGCGCCCGGCACCCGGCCCGAACGGACTCGGCCACCGGGGTTGGCAGGGGAAGGAAGGATTGCGCCCCACACAGCTCTCTCCTTCCTTGGGGTGGTGTGGGCACATGCGGCACTACAGTGACACCCAGCGGAGGCTGGGTGTCTGTAGCGAGCGCATCTGACAGGGGGGAGAGCCAGCAGACGTCTGCACATAAGTGCGCGGATGTCATTGCACGTCCAGCTCTCCAGTGGGCCATAATATACAAGAAAAGTAGGGAACCTCCACCTCTATGAAGCCCTCCCCGGGCTTCCCTGGCCTATGTCGCCGGATCCCCCAACTAGTTAAAAGGATCCGTGGCTAGGAGATGGGCCCACCCTCTGGGGAAAGCCAGGGTGACTGGGGATCACGGCCGGCAGTGGGTGGAGACCGGGGCCGTGACCAGGGCGATACTTGTGGTAGGTGTCCCACAAAAAAAAAAAGGAAAAAGAACAGACAACACCACACCATGTGGTACATCAACAAGCAAGGAGGCTTTTCGGTCTCTGTGCTTGTGCACAAAGCAATGAAGTTGTGGTCCCTGGTCTATTCCTGCAAACCTCTCAGTAGCAGTTCACCTCCCAGGAAGGACAATGTCCTAGCAGATGCACTGAGCAGAATATCCCAAGGCCATCACGAATGGGCCTCTAGATCCCTGGTGTTGGAAGTGATTTTCAAGATGGGGCACTCCGGAGATAGATCTTTTTGCAGCCCCAATCACCAACTTCCTCTCTTTTGTTGCAGACCCCCAGTCTTGGGCTTAGTCCCCCTGGATGCTCTGATTCTGAACTGGGAAGGGAAATTTCTGTATGCTTTTCCCCCCTTCCCTCTCCTGTTCAAAGTGTTAGTCAAGATAAGGTCACAACCATGCAAAGTGATTCTGATTGCTCCAGACTGGGCCAGGTAGCCATGGTATCCCTTGTTGCTGTCCCTAGCAGTCCATCTTCCCCTGTCTCTTCCCAGGAATTACAACCTGTTAACATCCTCTCAGGGGAGGATTTGGTACCCGAATCTTCAGTCTCTCAATCTCAAGGCTTGGCTCTTGAAGAGTTAGAGTTTGCAGATCTGCATCTTTCCCAAGGGGTTCAAGATATCCTTAAGGCTTCTCAAAAGCCTTCCACCAGAAAGACTTATAACTCCAAATGGAAAAGATTCAGCATTTGGTGTTCTAAGAAGAATATTTCTCCAGACACTGCTGAATGGCCTACGGTTTTGGATTATATGGTCCATCTTAATGGCCTAGGTCTCAGACCAGCTACCCTTAAAGTACACTTGGCAGCTGTTTCTGCTTTCCTATCTGTAGGCAAGTCTTCCTCTCTGTCATCCCATCCTGTATTTTGTAAGTTTTTCAAGGGATTGCTTCACACCAATCCCCACTTTAGGGATCCTGCTCTTGCGTGGGACCTTGATGTTTGCATTGCTCAGCTTATGCAACCCCCTTTTGAGCCTTTGTCCTCAGCAGAGCTTAAGTACTTGACTTGGAAAACTGTGTTCTTGGTAGCCATTACTTCTGCCAGACGTATCAGTGAATTGCAAGCCCTGTCAGTGGAATCTGATTTCATCTCTTTTCACAGAGATAAAGTGGTCCATAGAACTAACAGAAAGTTCTTGCCTAAAGTGGTTTCAGATTTCCACCTCAACCAGTCTGTATCTCTCCCTGTTTTCTTCACTGATCATTCTTCCTCGGGAGAGAGGAGGCTACACAGTTTGGATGTTAAAAGAGCCCTTAGTTACTACATAGAGCGTACCAAGGGTCATAGGTTTGAATCCCTCCAGTTGTTCCTCATTTGTGGAGAAGTTGGTAAGGGCAAACCTGCCACCAAGAGATCTATTGCCAGGTGGATTGTTTCTTGTATACAATTCTGCTATGAAAAACTGGGTAGAACTCCACCCTCAGGCCTGAGGGCTCATTCCACAAGAGGTACAGCTGCTTCCCTGGCTGCTGCCAGGTATATTCCTCTTAGAAATTTGTCAAGCAGCCACCTGGAAAACAGTCCATACTTTCACCAAGCATTACTATCTGGATATCCAGGCTAGGAGTGATGCTCAGTTTGGCACAGCAGTACTTCAGAGCCTATTTCCAAAGTAGGTTCTGTCCCTCCTCCATGGAGGTACTGCTTGGTAGTCTGCAGTTGTCAGAATACAGCAAGACTTCATGTTGTTTGAAAAAAAAATTACTCACCTTAGTAATTATGTTTCTTCTAGTGGAGTCTTGCTGTATCTGACCCCCCCCTCCCTCTCAGAACCTAGTTTTGGGATGTGGGTGGGCAGGAGCAGTGTTGGCACCCTAGGGTTGTCCTATTTACACCCTCCTTTTTTATTTGGGTGGAATGTTGTTTTATGGATGTGTTTTTGTTTTTGGGTTTCTTGACTCGAGTCTTACTTTGAGAACCAAAAACATTATATATTTGCCAGTTGGCTAGTAAAAATTTTACAGTTTCCACACAGAACACCTAGTGAGTTTTTGCTCGTAAAGATCTGACGGTTGCAGTTCGAAGAACAACAGGCAGAGGCTTCAGCCGAGCTCGTGATGAACATTCTATGCAAGGTATAGAAAAGTTAACCCTATGTTCTCCGGGGCAGTTGAAAGGCAGGACCTAACTGCAATTGTCAGAATACAGCAAGACTCCACTAGAAGAAACATAATTACTAAGGTGAGTAATTTTTTCTTTTCCCCTCCTTCTCTTTTCCCCCTCACTTCTTGAAGTTTTGCAAGAATGCCTAAGGTAAAGTTTAAAGTGTATAGAAATATGTTGGAATTTGCTACTGTTTAATGTGTATAGTTTTCTTAGTTCTATAACTAATTTGTAATGTATTTTTCCTTGTTTTTAGGTGAAATTTGTAATTACCTTTTCCAGTACAGATGGCCTCCAAGTCTCCTTTGGAGATTTTCTTTTTTCTTCTCCTCAGCTATATAATGTGCCAGTGAGTAATATACCCTACTTTAAAGGAATCACTTTTCTCTGTATCTTTAGAAATTATGTCAGTATAGCTAACAATGTGTATCCCTTTTTTTAAAAAAATTAATAGGAGATCCCATAAGCAATACTAAGACTGTAAGGTACAGAGTTTAGAATTTATATGCAAGATGGATAGAATGTGATTTCAGTAAGAATTTGTTGGAGTCACACATTGTGTACATTTTTGTATATTTTAGTATAGCCCGAAAAACTCCCTGCTTTGTATATGAGCCGTTTAGATAGATGTTATGTTGCAAGAAAGCATTATTTTTGACTTTGTGATCTTTTAAAAGGATGTATTAATAATGGTGATTGGTTAATTAATGGATGATGTCACTGATTTGCTTTTGTATTTAAATGATCAAAGATGTTGCCAGGATGTAACATGCCCCCAATGAAGACACCTTTGCCGAGGCGTTAGGGGCTCCCACAGCGGTGGATTATATAAAATCAGTAACTGACTGAGAGACTATTTGTCAGCGTGTGACTTCTTGCAAGAGTGCGACCTATTTTTGGAATTGTGTATTGAGGCTTGTTGCCACTTATGTCGCGAATCCCTTTTGCTTGAGTGCAGTTTTTGGTTTTTGTGATGTTGAACCCAACCCTGGTCCATCAGCCCATCTCTCCCACTTGGATGCCACCTGGAAGTTTGCTTTGGGGCTTTGGATTGTACACCTAAATATTAGAAGTCTCCTTTGTAGTCTAACCGAACTTGAGGCTTGGATCGCTCTGTATCATGCAGATGTCCTGTGTTTATCTGAAACATGGCTAAAACCCTCCATTCCTGACAGTTTGCTTATTACCTAACTAATCTTATAAGATGTGACAGACTCTCTGCCAAACGGGGAGGCGGTGTAGCTATACATTATAAATCTCACCTTAACCTCTCTGCTCTCCCAACACCTGCTCTCTCATTGTGAATCTCTTCACTCTATCCTCCTCCTAGGTACTAAGAAATTATATTGTGGTGCCTACAACCCCCCCCACCCAGTGGGAGGCACTACTGGTCTTTCTGAACTGTTCTCCCAGACTGCCTTGACTGCGGAATGAAACAAAGTTCTCATCCTAAGTAATTCAAACCTCAACTGGCTTGACAAATCTAATGAAACTCTTCACACTGCAGTCCATGGACACAGTCCACACCAACTCATTACTGACCCCACTAGGGTCATGACTACCTCTGAATCTAGTACCCTAATTGACTGGGCTCTGATTAATCGGACAGATAACAGCCATTGCTGTCACTCTCTCCAATGCTATAACCAACCATTCACCCATATATTGTGTCTGGTGTGCTAGTACCAATCCCTCCGCTCCTCCTAAATACATCTCTTTCCACAACTTTACTGGCTTAAATCAAATGGCATTCCTGCATGACCTCTCTATGATTGACTGATCTTGTATCTATACATCCAATAATGCGTAGGTGGTGCTTGATCATTTTTTAACTCACTTTGGTGCACTCCAAGACCTGTACACCTTCTTAATCACATGCCGAATCCATGGCACATGAACTAGGTGGCTTGAAAAAGATCTTCTTGCACAAATTAGAGCCAGGGCCAAAGGCTGGGTGCGCTACAAGACCTCCGGTCTCTTATCTGACTTCTGTGACTATTGAACTAGGAGAAATGTCTGTAAAAGAAATATTCACCTGACTAAGAGCTCCTTTTGTAAAGGTCTGCTGATTGATGCTGCTGGGGACTCAAGGAAATTTTGGTCCTACATAAAGTACTTCCTTGGAGCCAAACATTCCCAAATAGCTAATGACATGGTTCTCAATGGTGTGCACTGTAATAACCCTGTCACCATTGCAAACTCCTTTAACCTTCACTTCTCTGACCTATCCAATTATACAGCTCCCTTTTCTTCTCCACCTTCTCCACCTTCTTCCATTCCCCATTCTGAGGCTGAAACCACTCACTGGCTCCCTTTGTTCCGGTTCCGTGTCATAACCAGGGTGGAAGTCCTTAAATTGCTTTATACCATCTCTGATTCTACTAGTATTGGATCTGATGGGTTTGAGCTCAGACATCTGAAACTGGCTGCTCCTATTATTGCCTCTCCACTTGCCAAAATATTCAGCCTATTCCTCTGCAATGGCACAGTTCCCAGCATCTGGAAGATTGCCAGAATAACCCCAGTCTTTAAAAAAGGGTGACCCCAAGTCCATTTCTAACTTTCGGCCCATCGTTATCCTGTCGGTTCTTAGTAAAATCCTAGAGAAACTGGTTGCCCAGCAAACTACTGCCTTTCTCCTTGACCGCCGCTTTCTCTCAGACTCCCAGCATGGATTTCATAAAGGCCACAGCACTGCCACAGGCCTCCTCAAATTTACTTATGACCCCAAAGTTACCATGAACAATGGCCTTCTGCCAGGCGTGGCCTTATAGACCCAGTAAAGGCATTCGACCTGCTTGACCACGCCCTTCTTCTGACCAAATTACGGTCACTCTGTTTGTCTCTGGACATTGTGGCCTGGTTCAATAGTTACCTATCAAACAGGAAACGAGTAGCCAAATTTAACTCTGCCATCTCTGATCTCACTACCATATACATTGGAGTTCCCCAGGGCTCCATTCTTGGCCCCCTCCTCTTTTTTGTTTTCATTAATGATATCTCTCTTGTAACACCTCCACCTGCTCGTGTTTTCTCTGTGCGGACGACTTAGTTCTTTACTAGTGCTCCTGGAGCATCTCTGATGTCAACACCATCCTCTCATATGACTTCCTTCGTATTCAGTCCTGACTCTCCAACAATAAACTTGTTCTCAACATTGGTAAAACCCAGGCCATGCTCTTTGGATCTGCCCCTAGACTCAGAACCTGCCAGGGACGACTGGAAATCTCTTGTGCTGATGGCTCCCTCCTGGAAAGTGTCCACTCATTCAAGTATCTTGGTGTCACACTTGACTCCTCCCTTGACTTTGATCAGCACATTTCTGCCACCTGCAAATCTGTCAATGCCAAAATTGGTGTTGGTGTAAAACTAACTGTGCACGAACTCCCTCAGCTAGAACTGCCATTGCCCAGGGTATCCTACTCCCAGCTCTTGCATATGCCTTGGTCATTTATGTTGGTGCCTCTAAAGCCACAACACACTCAGTTTCTATGGGAAATGGAATAATTTTAAAACAAAATATCTGGTTTCTTCGGCTGCCCCCTATGGATCAACTGCAATGCAAAAATGTGACCTGAACGGGGAAGGGGGGGTCAGCCCTTGAAAGTCCTTTATCAAGACGCAAACATTTTGCAGGTGTGTACTTTCTTTTTTTTATTTCATTTTTACTTACAGTCGATTGTGCCCAAGCAATAGGAGCAAAAGAATCAAGAAAAGGGACTTACAGAAGTCCTTCTGGTCACAGTACACTAAGTGCTCAAAGGAAAAATTGTTAAGGGTTAATACCAGGATGACTAGAGTTCATTGTCCATGAAGGGCCCAGAAAATTCAGAAGGACCCCAACTTCGGAATTGCTTCGCTTCTTAAAGAGCTGTTCAACAAGGTCCTGGGTGTCAGACAGAACAATGGGAGTTCAAATATATGAAATAAACAACAAATGTACTGTTGTTTCTAATCAGCCCAAGGGCACCCAAACCTGGAAGACCAAGAGAGAGACCCCCCGGGTCCCACACAGACCAGTCCTCCACAGCAAAACTGGGGAGGGGGGAAGAAGGGGGGGAGTTTTGTTACCTTATGGTACAAAAGTTGTGTCCTTGAGCATATAGTACAAAAGCCATCTATTTCATTGGGATCTAAATCTTTCCTCTCTATCATTTAAACTATATGTTGTTTTTTCCAGCTGGTAGGTTTGCTTGGTTATGGTCCGCCAGTCCTGCACGGTTGGGGTCTTAGGGGTCAACCACATTTTAGTGATAGCCTTTTTCACTGCTGATAGCAAAATAGCTAAAAGGTAACGGGTGTCCTGGTCCCTATTGCCCCCAGGGAGTATTAACAAAATAAATGCCTGTGGGGTTAATTGGAAGGGCCTATCTAATATTTCTTGGAGCTCTGACTGTAATGAACGAATAAATGGTTCCAACTGAGGGCAAGTATACACTACATGTGTGAGGTGGGCCTTACCCTAGCCACGTTTACGCCAGCAGGAGGCAGAATGCCCGGGGTGTAGTGACTTGTGACCACAGGGGTCTTGAAGTAACGGATCAGGAATTTCCATGCAAATTCCCGCCATTGGTGTGAACTAGATGTGCGTGACACCTGCTCCCACTGTTATCCTCTATGTGTGCGCCCAGCTCCTGCTGCCATTTCTCTCGGATATGTATAAGATTTGCCAAGGGGTTTGACATCAATGCTTGGTAAAAGGCAGATATCAGATGACTCTGATTTGGAGAGGTAAATTGCAGGTGTGTTCAAATTCATTTTTTATCCCCCCTACGTTTCGCTCTGTCCATAGAACTTGTTCACGGGGTGTTTAAATTATTCTTTTTTTTCTCACATTCTTATTTAAATTCTGAAAGCAATAAAAACATTTACATGTTATATGGAATTCTTTTCAAAATTTAATTTTCCAGTGCTTTTATAGATACTCAATAATTTCTTTTTCACTCAAAAAGCGTAAAAGCTTACCTAGATTTCACATTATATTGTATGTCCTCTCTTTACTATCAGCTTGATGGCCTCATACCGTTCCTGTATACAAAGGTGAAGATAAAGACTGTCATAAATATATTGACCTTTCATTTTGTCATACAGCACTGATTATAATTTCTTACTCCCCAAAATGGGATTGTTACCAACGGTGTATCTGAGCGACTCGGGCATACTTCAGTAAGCTGTATTCAATAAAGTATTTGTTTTGCCTTCTGCCAATGTTAGTTCAGTTTTCATTTGTTAAGTGTCCTGCAGGATATAATTGTACAGATGTCTTGTTTACTCGCTACATTCTCCGAATTTTTGGCTGCCTGTGAGGCTAAGATTAGCATTTCTTTCTCAAAGGAAAGTTTTTTACCTTCTAGTAAAGTCCACCTGCCCCAAACTTTTCTTCTAATGTGGCATTCAGCTACAATGGCAGAATCCTTGTGCTCCTTCCCTCTCGAGCTTTCCCTGTAAAGCCTGGTCAGCGGGCGTCATGATGTCATGCTGACATGTCCGCGCATGTGCACACTCGGGACCAGACTGCGCATGCATCAGAACACTGCAACCCAGAGTGTTGCCCAGGGCTTCCAAGGGAGAGCTTATTTTCAGTGCAGTACTGACATAATGAATTACAGAATGTAATTTCAGACTTGACACTCCTTTAGCTCTGCGACCAGCATACAATCACATACTACTATCACTACTTTTTCAAATTTATATAGAACTTTTCAAGACATTCTATCCATCTTTTAAAAATATAGAAATAACACAAATCGAAGTTCCAAACAAAAGAGAAAGGGGGGGCAAGAAACAAATAAGGATTGGCAATAAACAAGAAAAACTCATTTCAATGCATCATTTGACATTCATATTATTCTCATGCTTTCTATATTATATACAAGGTTTCTGTTTATTACACCGTATCATGCAGATGGATCCCTATTTGATTATAAAATAATTATATTTGCTTTGTATGCTTGGTCATACTTGTAATTTTAGTGTCCCTATTTCTTACCATGTTTATCATGATTATTTCAGTAGTTCATCCCAATGTTTCTTTCCAATGTATGCATTTTAAAGATCCATCACATTTCTGTTTGTTATAATTTTTTCCTGAAATTGCCACCTCTCTCAGGTGGTGCCACTTTTTCAAAGCCCCAGAATCTAAGGGAGGCACTGTTGTCGCCACTACTGTTAAAATGCACTGCCACGGGTGAATTAATATCACCATTTCTTATGTCTCATTTGTATTCTAATATTCTGGTTTTTAATATGCGGCGTGTCTGCCTCACATATAACAAGTCACACGGACATTGTATAACATAAATTACTCCCTCTGATGTAGATGTAATATTTTGAAGTAATTTATGTTGTTCTCTTGTATGAGGGTGTATAAAAACGTGCTTCTTTGACGTATGGTTACACACTACACATCTGCCACACTGGTGCATCCCTAGATTCAGGGGTCCCAAAAGTAATTGTTCCCCTGAGACTACTGGTATTTTAAACTGAGATTGAACCACTTTGTCTTTGATATTCCTAATTTTTCTGGCTACCACTAGAGGATGTGTTTGTAATTCTTTAATGTGTTCAATATAGTCCTTTACTAGATGCCAGTGTTTGAATTATTCTCCTTATGTCAGGCATTCTATGATTGTACTGTGTAGAGAACACTAATGTTTGTCCTGCGATTTTTTGTGATGTTTGGTTAAGTAAGGTATCCCTATTTTGGCTTTTTATTCTTTCTTCTGCTGCCTTAAGTGTCCCCCAGTGGTACCCCCTGTCTCTGAATCTCCAGCATATGGCCGATCTCCACATTCACATCCTCCTGTTTACTACAGTTTCTTTTGGCTCTTGTTAGTTGTGCATATGGGATGCTGTTCTTCAAACGAGGCTCATGAAAACTTTTACTGTATTCAAACAACATGAAGTCTTGCTGTATTCTGACTATCTGCAGTTAGCTCCAGCCTTTAAACTGCCCCGGAGAACATAGGGTTAATTTTCTATGCAGTGCATAGAACGTTGGGCTCGAGCTCGGTTGAGGTCTCTGTCTGTAGCCCTTTGAAACCCAACCATCAGATTCTTTACTCTGTCTCACGGAACAGTCACTCCGGAGATGTCTCCTTCAGCTCGGTTCGAAAGTCAGTTAAAGTTGTCGGTTTTAAGCCGAATTTATGCCGCATAGTCAGTTCAGTCTGTGTCTGTGGTACCTTGAGTACTAGATAGGTTTTTGTCTGAATTCTGTGTGGAAATTGTAAAGTTGTTTGATCGGTTCGGCTGAACCGATCACTTATAGTGAATTCTTGTATTTTACTTTAGTGTGGTTACGGTCTATCGGTTCTAACGTGTTTGAAATTTTTAAATACCCATAGCGTGGTTAGGAGCCGATAGGGAGTCTTCCTGGCGGTTGCCATAAAAAGGGTAAGTTTGGTTAGGTTGGCCACGTCTGAGAAACCCAAGAAGAAAACTGGGCCCAGTGGGTTTCAGCACTGCAGTGAGAGTGGGGAGGTCTTTGCTAAGGCCAATCCCCACACCACCTATGTTTATTGTCTGGGGTTTGAACACCTCGATACAGACTGCCAAATTTGTAAAAAAATTTCCTAAGTCTACCCTTGAGAAGAGATTAGGTAGACTTAGGGAAAAGGAGGCCGAGAAGTCCGCTGACTCAGATGGCCAGCCCGGTTCGGTTCCGACCGAACCAGAAGGAGTGCCCTCTGACCAGGGCGATACTTCTTCGGGCAAGAGGAGAGCCAATCCTGAGGGTCGGTTCCTACAAAAAGGAAACGCAGTGAGAAATCGACCGTTTGATCCAGAGCTTCATGTTCGGACCGCCGAGGAAATAGCCAGAGCACTGATTGTGGAATCGCTTAGCCCGGTTCCGGCCATTCTGGTACCTTTTGGCAGGGGTTCGGTTCGGTCGGTTCCCCCGGTTCAAGATTATGCCCCTGAAGACTTTTATGAACCGGAGTCTGAGGAGGAGGGGGAGTTTGGTGATGATGGTGAACGTCTGGATGTGCCTGTGGAACCGGACATCTCCCCAGACAGATCTTCTGGTGTTTCCCCTCCTAGGCTTTCTGAGTCCCTTCCCCACTATCTGTTTTACAGAAAAGTGGCTGAAACCCTCCAGCTTCCTATGGAGGAGGCAATGGAGGATCAAGAGGAGCCTGATTATGTGGAAATGATGGACATCCCAGGGTCCAGGAGACTGTCTGTTCCCCTTCCCAAATCCTTTGGGAAGCAGACACAGAAAATCCTAAAGTCTCCCAATTCTGTACCTCCTATTGACAGAAGGATGGACAAGAGGTATACACTGTCAGGCTCAGATACAGAGTTTTTATACCAACGATGCAGCCATGTTGGGGTGGTGCAGGCTGCTGCCTGTGACAAGGCAAATATTCCCTTGGCTCCCCCCCCCCAGACAAAGACTTCAGGAAGATGGATGCCGTGGCAAAGAAGCAGTACATGGCATCTTCCTTGAGATGGAGGCAGGTGAACTATATGGCCTATACAGCCAGGTACCGGAAGTCCAGGTGGGACACTGTACTGGTACTGGCTAAACAGGCCTCCCACCAGCTGGCCAAGGAGCTGGAGGAGGTGGCTGCTGATGGGATTGAGGCATCAAAGGTACAATTTTATGCTGCTGTGGACTCCAGTGATGTGTCATCAAGAGTCATTGGCTACATCTGTGGCACTTCGGAGGATGGCTTGGCCCAGATGTACTAGCCTCTCACAGGACACCCAGGCTAAGGCCATGGATTTTCCTGTGGTGGGTAATTCTCTGGGGAGCAGACACAGAATTATATGAAGAAAATGTATGAGTACAGGACCACTTATAGGAGTGCTCAGGCCAAGAAGAGGCAGACAACTCCTCAAAGACAGCAATCTAGGGGCAGGGGCAGGCCTTTTCATAGGCCTTTTTACCAAGCACAGGCCTCTTCTCCCTTTTCACAGAGGTGGTTCTTCAGAGGGAGAGGCAGAAGGGGGATGAGCAGGGCCGCATCCACTCCTCAGCCTAAGGCCCCTGCCAAGCAGACACCCTGATGGGTCTGCCCGGGTCGACTCTCCTATTCCTGTAGGGGGAAGGCTGGCTTTCTTTGTCCAGGACTGGATGTCTATTACCTCAGACAAGTGGGTCCTGGAAGTAGTAAGCCAGGAACTGGATCTCAGCTTCAAAAAATTTCCAAAGATGAGAGCCAGATCTTTTCCACCTGCAGGTGTCTCCGAAACCCTTGCCCTAGAGGCAGAGGTTTCATCTTTTCTGGCCTTAAGAGCCATAGAGAGAGTTCCTACCCTACACTGCGGCAAAGGTCTGTACTCCAGGTACTTCCTTACCCCAAAAAAGATGGAGTGGTGATCCATCCTAGATCTAAGATACTTGAACAAACATCTTTTAAAACCAAAGTTCAAGATGGTGACTCTGGGAATAATTCTTCCCTCTCTAAGGCCAGGGGACTGGCTAGCCTCCCTGGACCTCAAAGTTGCTTATTTTCACATTCCCATCAGGTGCTCCCACAGAAAGTACCTCAGGTTCAAGTTGCCCTCAGGCCATTATCAGTTCAAAGCAATGCCCTTTGGTCTAACATCTGCTACAAGGGTTTTCACAAAGTGCCTGGCAGTAGTTGTTACCTTTTTAAGAATGCAAAAGATTTCCATTTTTCCATATCTGGACGACCGGCTCATAGTGGGTCAGTCTCCAGAACAAGTCAAGTCAGACCTGCAAGTGACCCAGCAAGTGCTAACTTCTCTGGGATTTCTTCTCAACCTTCCCAAGTCAGTTCTCGAACCAGTGCAGCTTCTTACCTTTATAGGGGCAGAACTGGATACTGTCAAAGCAAGAGCCTTTCTTCCCCTTTAAAGGGCAAGAGTTCTTATAGAACTGGCTTCTTCCTTCAGCCTTCAGCTATCCTGACCAGCAAGGCATTTCCTTCAGCTCTTGGGCCACATGGCAGCTTCCACAGCAGTGGTCCAAGGGGCAAGGTTTCAGATGAGGGACTTTCAGTTCCATCTGAGGGCCTTTTGATCCCAAAGGAAGGATTCTCTTACCAAACTGATTCCAGTGACTCGGACTCTGATCCAAGCTCTTCAATGGTGGCAGGATCAGGGCAGTTTAAGGCAAGGGGTCCCATTTGTCACTCAGTCTGATTCGGTGATCCTTACCATGGATGCTTCCCTTCTGGGCTGGGGAGCCCATCTGGGAGCTCTCATTATCCAGGGACTGTGTTCCCCTCAGGAATCCCTTCTTCATATCAGTCTCCTGGAACTCAGGGCAGTTTTTCTGGCCAGGCAAGCTTTCTCTCAGTCAGTGCAGAACAAGGTGGTTCAGGTCAGAACAGACAACACCACCAGCATGTGGTACATCGACAAGAAGGGAGGCACTCGGTCCACAGCCTTGTGCACGGAAGCCATGAAATTGTGGTCCCTGGCTTATTCCCTGCAGACCTCTCTGATAGCAGTCCACCTTCCAGGGAAGGACAATGTGCTAGCAGATGCACTGAGCAGGATTTCCCAGGGCCATCACGAATGGTCCCTGGACCCTCGGGTGTTGAAAGTGATTTTTTCAAGGTGGGGCACTCCAGAGATAGATCTCTTTGCAGCCTCAGACAATCGCCAACTTCCTCTCTTTTGTTGCAGACCCCCAGTCTTGGGTTCAGTCCCTCTGGATGCTCTGATTCTGAACTGGGAAGGGAAATTTCTGTATGCCTCCCTCCCTTTCCTCTACTGTTCAAAGTTCTAGTCAAGATAAGGTCACAACCTTGCAAAGTGATCCTGATTGCTCCAGACTGGGCCAGACAGCCTTGGTACCCCCTGTTGCTGTCTCTAGCAGTCCATCTTCCTCTGTCTCTCCCCAGGAATTACAACCTGTTAACCACCTCTCAGGGGAGGATTTGGTACCCCAATCTTCGGTCTCTCAATCTCAAGGCATGGCTCTTGAAGAGTTAGAGTATGCAGATTTGCATCTGTCTCAGGGGGTTCTGGATATTCTGAAAGCCTCTTGAAAGCCCGCCACCAGAAAGACCTATAATTCCAAATGGAAGAGATTCAGCATTTGGTGTTCCAAGAAGCATATTTCTCCATAGGCTGCTGAATTGCCTACAGTTCTGGATTATATGGTCCATCTGAATGGCCTAGGCCTCAGACCAGCTACTCTCAAGGTACACTTGTCAGCTGTTTCTGCTTTTCTGTCAGTGGGGAAGTCTTCCTCACTATCATCTCATCCTGTGTTCTGTAAATTGTTCAAGGGATTGCTTCATACCAATCCTCCCTTTAGGGATCCTGCCCCTGCCTGGGACTTAAATGTTTGCATTGCTCAACTTATGCAACTTCCTTTTGAGCCTATGTCCTCAGCAGAGCTTAAGCACTTGACTTGGAAAACTGTGTTTTTTCTAGACATTACCTCTGCCAGACGTATCAGTGAATTGCAAGCCCTGTCAGTGGAACCTGATTTTATCTCCATTCATAGGGATAAAGGGGTCCTTAGAACCAATAGAAGGTTCTTACCCAAAGTGGTTTCAGACTTTCACTTGAATCAGTCTGCGTCTCTTCCTGTCTTCTTCACTGATCATTCTTCCTCAGGAGAGCGGCGGCTACACAGTTTAGATGTTAAAAGAGCCCTTAGCTACTACATAGAGCGTACCAAGGGTCACAGGTTTGATTCCCTCCAGTTGTTCCTCACTTATGGAGAAGTGGGAAGGGGAACCTGCCACCAAGAGAACTATTGCCAGATGGATTGTGTCTTGTATACAATTCTGCTATGAAAAACTGGGAAAGATTCCACCCTCAGGCCTGAGGGCTCACTCTACAAGAGGTACAGCTGCTTCCCTGGCTGCTGCCAGGGATATGCCTCTCTTAGAAATTTGTCAAGCAGCCACCTGGAAAACAGTCCATACCTTTACCAAGCATTACCTCTGGATATCCAGGCTAGGAGTGATGCTCGCTTTGGCACAGCAGTACTTCAGAGCCTATTCCCAAAGTAGGTTCTCTCCCTCCTCCATGGAGGTACTGCGTGGTAGTCTGCAGATTGTCAGAATACAGCAAGACTTCATGTTGTTTGAAGAAAAAATTACTCACCGTAGTAATTATGTTTCTTATAATGGAGTCTTGCTGTACTCTGACCTCCCTCCCTGCCTCCCCTTTCAGAACCTGGTTTTTGGGAAGTGGGTTGGGAGGTGCAGTGTTGCACCCCAGAGGTGCTTCTTACACGCCCTTTTTGTTTGGGTGTTTTGTTGTATTTATCCTTATTTGGATTGGTTTTTGGTTTTGGGTTTCCTGACTTGAGTCTTCCTTGGGAATCCAAAACTCTTTGTTGCCAGTTGGCTAGTAAAAATTTTACAATTTCCACATAGTGTAGTTCGTGAGTTTTTTGCTCGTAAGAATCTGATGGTTGGGTTTCAGAGGGCTGCAGACAGAGACCTCAACCGAGCTTGAGCTCAATGTCAACGTTCTATGCACTGCATAGAAAATTAACCCTATGTTCTCCGGGGCAGTTTAAAGGCTGAAGCTAACTGCAGATAGTCAGAATACAGCAAGACTCCATTAGAAGAAACACAAATACTAAGGTGAGTAATTTTTTCTTGAGTAACAAAGTGTTTCTACCTGTACTTTTCCTATAGAGACTTGTAAATATCTGTCCATTTTCAAGATGTATATTTAGGTCTAGAAACGGGACCTTCAGTCTGTCATAATTCATAATGAATTTTAGATTTCTATCTTTGTGATTAGGTTCTAGACAAATATTTTTTAATTCTTGTTCTGTGCCTTGCCAAGTCATAAATATATTGTCTATATATCTAAGCCAACCATGTATGTTATGTTCCATCATGCCTGGGTGTGCATGAAATATGTGTGTTCAAAATTGTCCATATAGGCATTTGCGTATGCAGGTGCCATGGTGGTGCCCATGGCTGTACCCCGGATTTGCTGATAACACTTGTTGTCAAATTCAAAGTAATTCTTTTGTAATATAAATTCTGCTAGTTCTTGCAATTTTCTGGTTTTAGGGTGTGTACCTATTCCTCTTCTATCCAAAAGTTTACCCATACATTCAACTCCTTCATTGTGTGGTATAGAGGTATAAAAGTCAGCGACATCTAAAATGACCAAAAATACATCTTCTGGAATGCCCCGTTCTGTAAGATGTTTCAATTTATGTATCATATCCATAGTATCTTTCACATATGCTTGGGTATTTATCACTAAAGGTTGTAAATGGAAGTCAATGAACCGGGAGACCGTCTCAAAGACTGAACTGATCCCCGAAAAAAATGGGTCTGCCTGGTGGGTCAGTGACACTTTTATGGATCTTAGGAATTGCGTAAAAAGTGGGTATTCTGGGATATTCATTTATAAGCAGGTCTGCCTCCCAATTGTGCAACCAATTCATGTCTGTATATTCTTCTAGTAAGCTTTTTAACTGTATCAGAATATTCTGTGGGGGGGGTGCAAATAGGAGGCAGCGCTTTTACAGAGCTCCATATATACTTTTATTAAGCTTTTATTTTTACCTCTTCCTATCTTATTACTGCGCCCTACAATCGTTCCTGTAACGGCAGACACTCAGGACTGGAGTATGGGCAAACTCAGTGGCAACGCTCTGCTGCATCAGAGTTTTTCGCTCTTAAAAAGTCTGGACAACCACGAGGGGAGCGGCCTATCGGTAACGAAGAAGCAGGGCCATTGAGTGTGGAACAGCAAGAGGGGGTCTCCTTACTCACCATACAGGCAACCTTAAATCAGCTGGTGTACTCTGTTCGGGACATCGATAAAAAGCTTGATTCCCTAATGCCTCAGGTCTCTGCACTCGAGACTAGGTTGGAGACATGCGAGCAAACTGTCAGTACTGAAGGCCTGCGTTGCGATGACAAAGTTAATCACAGAGAATGAGCTACTTCGCAGGTGTTTGGAAGCTGTTGAAAATCAGGCCTGTGAGAGAAATCTCTGGATTTTGGGATTGTTGGAGCAGGCTGAGGGGGATGACTGTAATTTTCATGCGTTCCCTCCTGCCCTCTATTCTGGGTTTGGATGAGGAAAATCCCCCGATTGCCATAGAGCGTGCCTACCGGATCTCTCCTCGCAGAGCAGCAACTGCATCTGAGCCCCCGAGAACTATCGTAGTGGTGTGCCAATCTGTTGGGCACAGAGACAGAGTCCTCAGTATTGCCTGACGTCAGAGAGGCCTAAAATATGGGACTGATACCCTGAACATTTTCCCGGATTTGTCTCATGCCACTAGACAGCGCAGGAAAGCCTATAATGGGATTTGTGGTCATCTTAGACAGCTTAATATTGCACATCAGCTGCTATTTCCTACGCATCTGAGATTGCAGTTGAAAGCTAAATCTTATCAATTCAATGAGCCTGGGGACACTAACAAGTTTATTCAACTGTTGGAGCAGGAATCGGAGCAAGCAGCTGAAGAGGAGGATATTTCTTCTGAGGGACAGTGAGATTTGGTTGTGGCCCTAGATGTACAGTGAGTACTGGGGTGCAGGGGTGTGGGCCACTCTTTAAGCTACATTGCTGGACTGTATGGACTACTGAACCTTTAGTGTTGGAGACTTTCTGAGTGAATATGTGCTTTAACTTGGTTACATTTGTTGACCATGATATGCCTGTACAGTGAAACTTTTTGTTTTGTTATAAGGCCCAACCCCTAAAGCACAGAGCAACAGAAGGGGACTCTGATTATATATCAGTTTGTGCTACTTGGGACCAATGTTATCCCCTTTTGTAGATTCTTAGATTGTAGTGTCTATTAAGACCATGCTAATTGTATAATTTAAGGAGAGTATATTGTGGGAATATACTGTTCTATTGGGATATGGGTGGGCTTACCTTATTCTTTGATATTTATCCTGGGGTTGTTAGTTATACTTTTCAGAGCTCTGGTTATAATTTTATGCTTGACATTAAGAGCACCGTTGGACTTTAGGTGGTGCTTGTGGATTCTTCTGTTTAAGCTGCAGGCTTTGGGATTACTTTTTCTTGTGGGAACATGTTTCAATGCTGTATTTCCCCCTTGATGTATCAAATGGGAAGGAAGCTTTATACTTTGTGTATTTCTGTAAACTGCTGACTGCTAACTTGTAGTGTCATCCTTCTATGTAAAGCTAACATTGACTCAGTATCTACAGTACAACAGGATACCCTGGGGTGTAAGAATTAATGTAGAACCAAATATAGGTATAAAGTCTTCCAAACTCGATAATAAGTGGGATGGGATTAGAAACCGAGCCAGTTGTGACTTCATGTATGCCTTAATTGAGGCAATTATTGAAGAAAGGCAGACTTTAGAAGTGGATATTAAAATGGTAGAAGAATCCTTGAAATCAAAAACTCAGGAAGAGGAATTTAAGAAAAATTTGGAGGATATCAAACAAAAGTTACAACAATATGAGGAAAGACTAAAACAACAAAAAATCAAGAAATTCATTAGCGATACCAACGATTATCGTGACGGAAGAGTGTACACCTATAAACAATTTAAGAAGAGAAACCAAAATTGGAAAGAAACACATGATGTTTATAATAGTCCTGGTAGTGATAACAGCTACACTAGAGATACAAACAAGATACACACTTCAGCTACATCTCAATCTGAGGAAGAACCACCAACTACTTCAGACCTCAGAGAACAAACTTCTAGATATGAGTTGCGCCCACAATCCTCTTACAGAAATGTACCACGCCAGTGGGAAGGTTATCGGGGGGGGGGGGGGAGTCAGAGGAGGGCAAGGTGGAAGGCAAACAAGGCAAGGCAATGCCAGCAGGGGGAGAACAATGCAAGGAACGAATTAATTCCCATCTTTAATATAAGTAGAAGAAATATTTCCCTAACTGAAATGAAAGTACTCAGTTTGGGCTTGTCATTTGCCCCTACTCAACCTGTGGATTTATTTAATCTAGAGGTGGATTTATAGCATTTATTTTTTTGGAACTTTGCCATTAAAAAAAAATGTTGGGTCTCAAGCCAATAGTGGGGAAACTGGTTATCAAAAACAATTAAAATAGAAACCACAGATAAAGTCTAGATATAACCCCCTGGCTGTGAGGAGTCATGGGATAGAGGTATTTAGCGAGGTAGTAGAAAAGGAAATCATGGAACTTTTCAAACGGAGACAGGCCATTTTCTCATTGCATAACAGTCTGTCTAGAGAAGAAAAGGTGGCATTGGAGAACTTAAATAAAGATACCAGTATAGTAATCAAGGGGGCAGATAAAGGTGGGGCCATAGTAATCCAAGATAGGGAACAATATAAAACTATGTGCCTTAAACTGATTAAAAACACAGAGAACTATGAACCATTACCGTCTGACCCAGCACATAATATTTTGATACAGTTAAAAAGCTTACTAGAAGAATATACAGACATGAATTGGTTGCACAGTTGGGAAGCAGACCTGCTTATAAGTGAATATCCCAGAATACCCACTTTTTACGCAATTCCTAAGATCCATAAAAGTGTCATTGACCCACCAGGCAGACCCATTGTTTCCGGGATCGGTTTAGTCTTTGAGCCGATCTCCCGGTTCATCGAGTTCCATTTACAATCTTTAATGATAAATACCCAAGCATATGTGAAAGATACTATGGATATGATACATAAATTGAAACATCTTACAGAATGGGGCATTCCAGAAGATGTATTTTTGGTCACTTTAGATGTCGCAGACCTTTACCACACAATGAAGGAGTTGAATGTATGGGTAGACTTTTGGATAAAAGAGGTATAGGTGCGCACCCTAAAACCAGAATATTGCAAGAACTAGCAGAATTTATATTACAAAGGAATTACTTTGAATTTGACAACAAGTTTTATCAGCAAATCTGGAGTACAGCCATGGGCTCCACCATGGCACCCACATATGCAAATGCCGATGGACAATTTTGAACATACATATTTCATGCATATGCAAGCATGATGGAACATAACATACATGTTTGGCTTTGATATATAGATGATATATTTATGATTTAGCAAGGTACAAAACAAGAATTAAAAAAGATTTGTCTAGAACCTAATCACAAAGATAGAAATCTAAAATTTGTTATGAATTATAACAGAATGAAGGTCCCATTTCTAGACCTAAATATACATCTTGAAAATGGACAGATATTTATACAAGTCTCTATAGGAAAAGTACAGGTAGAAACACTTTGTTACACAAGAAAAGTTTTCATGAGCCTCGTTTGAAGAACAGCATCCCATATGCACAACTAACAAGAGCCAAAAGAAACTGTAGTAAACAGGAGGATGTGAATGTGGAGATCGGCCATATGCTGGAGATTCAGAGACGGGGATACCACTGGGGGACACTTAAGGCAGCAGAAGAAAGAATAAAAAGCCAAAATAGGGATACCTTACTTAACCAAAGATAAAAAAAAATCGCAGGAACAAAGATTAGTTTTCTCTACACAGTACAATCATAGAATGCCTGACAGAAGGAGAATGATTCATAAACACTGGCATCTAGTAAAGGATGATAATGAGCAAATTAAAGAATTACAAACACATCCTCTAGTGGTAGCCAGAAAAGTTAGGAATATCAAAGACAAAGTGGTTCAATCTCAGTTTAAAATACCAGTAGTCCCAGGGGAACAATTACTTTTGGGACCCCTGAGTCCAGGGATGCACCAGTGTGGCAGATGTGTAGTCTGTAACCATACGTCAAAGAAGCACATTTTTATACACCCTCATACAGGAGAACATCACAAAATACTTCCAAATATTACATGTACATCAGAGGGAGTAATTTATGTTATACAATGTCCATGTGACTTGTTATATGTGGGGCAGATAAGCCGCATGTTAAAAATCAGAATATTAGAACACAAAGGAGACATAAGAAATGGTGGTATTAATTCACCCGTGACAGTGCATTTTAACAGTAGTGGCCACAACAGTGCCTCCTTTAGATTCTGGGGCTTAGAAAAAGTGACACCACCTGAGAGAGGTGGCAATTGCAGGGATAAATTATTACAAACAGAAATGCAATGGATCTTTAAAATGCATACATTGGAAAGAAACATTGTGACGAACACAGAAACAAATTGGCAAATGTGCTAAGACACATAATAGAAACGATGGGCTTTCAAAATCAAAAAACTACTGAAATAATCATGATAAACATGGTAAGAAATAGGGACACTAAAATGAAAAGTATGACCAAGCATACAAAGCAAATATAATTATTTTATAATCAAATCGGGATCTATCTGCATGATAAGTTGTAATACAACACAAATCTTGTACATAGTATAGAAAATATGAGAATAATATGAATGTCAAATGATGCATTGAAATAAGTTTCTCTTTTATTGCCAATCCTTGCTTGTTTCTCGCCCTTCCCCCTTCTCTTTTGTTTGGAACTTCAATTTGTGTTATTTCTATATTTTTAAAAGATGAATAGAATGTCTCGATAAGTTCTATATTAATTTGAAAAAGTAGTGATAGTAGTATGTGATTGCATGCTGGTCGCAGAGCTAAAGGAGTGTCAAGTCTGAATTACATGCTGTAATTCATTATGTCAGTACAGCACTGAAAATGAGCTCTCCCTTGGAAGCCTTGGGCAACACTCTGTGTTGCAGTGTTCTGACGCATGCGCACAGTCTGGTCCCGAGTGTGCGCATGCGTGGACACATTGGCGTGACGTCATGATGCCTGCTGACCAGGCTTTAAAGGGAGAGCTCAAGAGGGAAGGAGCACAAGGATTCCGCCATTGTAGCTGAATGCCATATTAGAAGAAAAGTTTGGGGCAGATGGACTTTACTAAACGGTAAAAAACCTTTCCTTTGAGAAAGAAATGCTAATCTTAGCCTCACAAGCAGCCATAAATTTGGAGAATGTAGTGAGTAAACAAGACATCTGTACAGTTATATCTTGCAGGACACTTAACAAATGAAAACTGAACCAACATTGGCAGAAGGCAAAATAAATACTTTATTATGTACAGCTTATTGATGTATGCCTGAGTTGCTCAGATACACTGTTGGTAACAATCCCATTTTGGGGAGTAAGAAATTATAATCAGTGCTGTATGACAAAATGAAAGGTCAATATATTTATGGCAGTCTTTATCTTCACCATTATAGAATATAATATGAAATCTAGGTAGGCTTTTATGCTTTTTGAGTGAAAAAGAAATTATTGAGTACCTATAAAAGGATTGGAAAATTAATTTTGAAAAGAATTCCATATAACATATAAATGTTTTTATTGCTTTCAGAATTTTTTTTTTTTTTTAATTTAGTTGTTTAACCTGGTATAGCACACTAAGCTGAAAGTTTTTTTACAGGAGTGACCTGGGAGCACAGGGAGGTTAAGTGACTTGCTCAGGGTCACACAGTATGCAAGTGGAAGCTGTGGGATTCAAACCCAGGTCTGGTCTGCTGGATGTCACCAGATTTGTAGCTCAGAGCTTTAGACCACTGCGCTATACTGCCTCTCTGCCGTTCTGTAAGATGTTTCAATTTATGTATCATAAATTTAAATAATGTAAGAAAAAGAATAATTTAAACACCCTGTGAACAAGCTCTATGGACAGAGCGAAACATTGGGGGCGCCAATTTGAACACATCTGCAAGTGTTTGTAGTCTTGATAAAGGACATTCAGGATAAACCCCCCTCACCGGTTCAAGTCAAATTTTGCATGCCTCTAAAGCCAGTCTTTACAAATGGGACACTACCTACAATGATATCTGTCCCCGCCACACTCTCACCACTGTCAGCTTTACATCGACCTAAACTGACCCTCCCCAACCGCCTTCTCTCCTTTGGCTCCATGATTAACGGCATCATTAGATCAAGTATTCCCTCATCTCTAACCATCATGCTTAACCAGCAAAACTCTTCTTATGACCTTAGATCAGTAGTGCTAACCTTCCTCCATGTCCCCAGGTACAAGACAATTATAGGAGCCCAGGCCTTCTCCCATGCTGCTCCACAATTTCAGAACCCCCTACCTTTAGACATCCAACTTGCCCCTACTCATGCCTGCTTTGGAAGATTGCTTCATGATCACCTAAAGTCATCCCCCTGTGCATGCTTTTATCCTCCAAGAACCCTTCTCCATACACTTATGACCTTTCCTAAGTTACTCACATCCTTCTTTACGCAGTCTGCTCCCCTCTATTCACTTATACCTTTCTCAACTACCTAAATCTTCCTGCTACTCACTCTACTCAAGCTGCTCCTTCTCACTCCCTGCTCAGTGTACCGCTCTGTATGACTTCCACTACTCCCTCTGCTTACCTGGGGTCCATCATGTTAAATACTTATTCAGCTCATTGTCTATCTGCCTGCATTTGATCTTCGCTCATATGTAGTTGTCAACTGTGCATTCCTATTCATAGTGATTACATTCCCATTGAAGTGTGTTATGCTGTTTCTAGTGCCTCTGACAATTGCTTTTATGTGAATATGCGTAGATATGTGCACTTTTCCTGTTATTCCCCCATTTTTTGCTTTATTCCAATCTAACCTGTACTTTTACCACCCTGTATTTGACAACTACTGTTGTTTTATGGTTTGACTTGTACCCTCCCGAGTCGTGCCTGAAAATAGGCATTTCTATGTCTAGTGAACCTACCCAGTTATCAAAAACAAATAATTATAATGTATTATATACACACACACATATATAAATCTCTTTCTCTTTCTATATATATATACTGTACATATATACACACACACACACACACACACACACACACACACAAACACATACACACTATATATATATTATACTGGCATGGGGTGAACATTAGGCTTCAGACCCCCACGGCGCATCTCACATCTCATTTTCTGCCTCTAGGGTTGGGGTTGGGTGTTAGACCATATTTCCCTACTTCTGTTGCTTTAACCCCAACTAGTGCATTAACAAAGTTCTGTGTGTGTGTGTGTGTGTGTGAATACACACACACCCACACTTATATGTATTACTCATAAGAAACCCGAGTTATGAAAACAAAACCCAATGAGTGGGAAATTGATTAAGGAACAGAACCAAGGTAGTACTAAATGGGGAATTCTCTGAGAGATGGGAGTCACGAGCGGAGTACCCCAAGGGTCAGTGCTGGGCCTGTACTCTTCAATATATTCATTGGGGGCTAGATGAGAAAGTTTGTTCATTTACAGATTACACCAATATCTGCTGTAGAGTAGACACAATGGAGGGAGTGGAGTCTGTGAGGAGTGACCTGGAAAGGTTAGAAGACTGGTCCAGAATTTGACAGCTGGGAGTCCGTGCCAAAAAGTGTAAAGTCATACACGATGGGCACAAAAATTCCGGAAGTGGATACAGGCTGGGAGAGGAGGTTATGGCATGTACCTCAGAAGAAAGGGATCTCAGGGTTATCATAGTGGATAACCTTGAAACTAGTGGTGCAGTTTTAAAGTGCAGTTGGGAGAATAAATAACACAATGGGCATCATAAGTAGGAGGATAGTAAGCAGAAGAAAGGAGGTCATCTTCCCATTATACAGGTAATTGATTTATTCCTGCCTTAAGTACTACAGTATGTGCAGCTCTGGAGCCCTCTTCTTAGAAAGTACATTGATAGGATGGATGCTGTGCAGAGGAGGGCAATCAAGATGATACAGGAGCAGCAGGGAAGACTCAGTGAGGATAGGCTGAAGGGCCTCGACATGTACTCCTAATAGAACAGGAGAGAAAGGGGGAACATTCTGTTTATTTAATAAATCATTAACCAGGTGGCTTCACTGGTCCCAGGGACCATTTTCAGGCATGATTCAAGCCATTGAATTGGCACGAAACGTGAACAGTAAAATCAGAAATACATACATGGCACTTCCGGTTCCACCTCCACGCTTAATGGCTGCGTAGATGATCGGCTCCATTCAAACCCCCAGCATTTCTACCTCCATCAAACGCTACTTACTATAAAAGAAAGATTCATCTGACCATGAATAGGAGGGGAAACAAAGGGAGCGAGGCCCTGGGGGCACGAAAACCTGAGTAACGTCCCGCAGATGAAGAGTGATCTGATTTGGACACCACAGACACAGATGGTGTGCTCTCTAGGCCTGCTGTTACCTACCTGCAATTAGCCAGCATCACCCTGAAAACTCCGAAAGCAAAGAAACTGATCAAATTAGATACAATATCAACAAGCTGTGTGCTTTCCGGGCCGACATCAAATAGCTTTATGGGGAGATGCGTAGAGACATTACTCAGCTCGAACAACGAGCTGATGACACGGAGCGGCAGGTGACAGCAAATGAAAACCATGTAGATGACAGAGATTCTGGTTCAGCAAATTCAGGAGCAACAAGAGGTATTGGCGGCCCGGCAAGAGGATGCTGAGAACCGGGCCCGCCGCAAGAATATCCGCTTCTACTGTATTGCTGAGGAAGAAGAGGGAGCAAACATAAAAGAATTTGTTACCACATTATTACAAACCTCACTGGACCTTCCTGCTGATATGGTGCTTGATTTTGAGAGGGTTCATCGAGCCTTGGCGCCTAGGCCCACCTCCCCTACGGCTAGTCCCCGATCCATCATAGCTCGATTCGGCAGTTATGCAGTCAAGGAGCAGATCCTTTTAATGGCATGGCACTTTCCACGGTCAACGCCGCTATTACCTGGACCATGACTATGCCCCTAAAACAATGAAACTCTGTAGAGCCTACCTTCCTCTTTTGCCGGTTCTTAAGGCTCAGGGGCTGAAGTTTACTATGCTGTACCCTGCAAAGTTAATTGTGCACCTACTCTCGGGGAAACATGAATTTACAACAGCCGAGGAGGCTCATGAGACTCTTCTTAAAGAGGACCTGGTGTTTCCGGAGCCCCGACTCCATCAGCAGCTCAGAAACCTCAGCCTCCGAGGTGGCAGACATGACAGGGAAAACAACGCAAAAGGGAAGAGAGCAAAGGCAGTAATCAAGATCCGAAACAACTCTTGGCCGAATTCCGAAGAACAATATACAGAATACCTGAAGAAGGAACTGACTCTCCTGTATAACTGTATACCCTAGGTACCCTTTGGGGGGGGGTTGGGGTAAGGAGGGTGGAGGTGGTTAGGTAAGGGTTCTCCCTGCCTGGGCCCTGATGGAGGGCCTGACTCTAGGCCGTAAATGTACACTTAATTACCCTCTATTCATCTGGGGTGTTTTCAGGCCACTTGTCATGGCACCACCTACGGGCCATCCCCCCTCCAAATCCTCTTTGCACACTCCCCTTCCCACATCCTGAGTAGGTGGCCTGGGCTATTAAGATCTTTTTCATTTATGCTATTAAAGTTACTGGTGAGGTGTTGAAAGATGCAGTATCCACCCTTGCACTCAGAGCCAAGCGATGTGGGCTAGGCCTGAGGGGCGTTGGTAACTCGAACCATAGAGGGACCTCCTTCCTACTTTGGCTCTCATGGTACTGCTACATTCTAGCCAAGGGGACTGAGAATAATGTTTTGAGGTTTAATTCATGCCTGTCTTATCATGGAAATATAAGAACTATGAGAGATTTTACAGTGTGGGACATTCAAAACATAAAAGTCTATGGTTTTTTTTTTTATCTTCTGAACTTGGGGGCTCTTCTTATAAGGGCAGTGTTTTTCCTTTTTTGGGTGGGGATCGGAGGAGACTACATATGACTAAGCCAACAGACGTGATTCCAGGGATAATTCTCTGGATGTTTTTCCCCTGCCTCCCTTTCTTATGTTTTTCTCTCTTTTTATTTGGTTTGGATCTCAACGGTCCACAGGGGGCCCAGGGCCAGGTGAGCAATGGATTTACCTCCTTTTCTGGTATGAGGCACATATACATCTGTGTATTCCCAGAAATAATAGGGAAATTGTTAGATATTTCACCTACCTTGGAAGTTGAGCTTGAATATAAGCTCTTTTTTAATGTAAATAGTTGGTTTACTATAATTATACTGTTACAGATTTCAGGTTTGCCCAGTTGGCAACAGGTTATGTTTTTTATTCTGTATTGGTAACAAGGCAAAATAACAAAATTAAGGGCAATATGATTAATATAAAGAAATGGAGAATTCTAAAGACATTCTTTAAGGGACAACTTGTTAAGCTTTGGATAAGGATTGACAGGCGAGCTGGTCCAGGTGGGGCGGTGGGCAGGGGGAGAGTTAGGCTATGCTTTTATAGACTTTATAGGCAGCTACAGAGAGTTACTTCAGTACAATGGTTAAACCGGCGTTAGTGCTTTCATTTAATGTGAATGGTATCCATAATCCAATTAAGAGAAGGTTACTGAATTTATTTAAGAAAGATAAACCAGATGTCATTCTTTTACAAGAAACTCATCTCCCTCAAATTGAACACTCCAAGCTAAGGTCTTGGGGGTCCAGGTGGTGGTGGCTTCCTCTCTTGCCTCAGGTAGAAGTAGAGGAGCAGCAGTCCTAGTGCGTAGGGGGTCCCGTTTCAGCTCCAAAAGGAGACTATAGATGGGGAAGGGCGCTATGCTATTGTGGTGGGCAAACTTTATACCAAGCCAATCAGTTTGGCCTCTATCTACCTCCCACCAGGTTCCCCAGTTCATGTAATGAGTAAATTTCTGGATGACCTCTTGTTACACACACAGGGCATGTGTGTTGTAGGGGGAGACCTGAATGTTACTCTAAGCACCAAATTAGACACAACTTTTCCCTCTCGGCACCGGGCCACACCACTACAGAAACACCTTAAGGTGACCCTCCCTAAGCTGTGTATGGTAGATGTTTGGCGCCATTTTTTCCCCCTCTACAAAGTCATATACCTGTTACTCCCCCAAAACCCACACATCTTCCAGATTGTATCATTTTTTTACCTCAATCGAACACCTAGATTCAATCCGAGATATGGTAGTGGGCGCCTCTGTTTTGTCAGACCATTCTCCCTTATATTTAAAAATAGATGTTGTATCACCGAAGGTTGCCTCCTTTTGGCGCTTAAATCTAATGCATTTACAAGACCCAGAATTTATTAAGATGATTCAGGCCGCTATACCACAAATTTTAATAGACAATAACTCCTGAGAAATTTCACACAGTATAAAATGGGACACCCTCAAAACACTACTGAGAGGGGAAATCATTGGATATTCCACCCATGAAAAGAAAGCAAGGGGGAAACTATACAGGGAATTGCAGACACAATTGTTACATCTTCGGACCAAACAATTTCAAGGCGATCTTACAGTTAGAGAGCAATTAGTTAGGGTAAAGCAAAATATACAGAACTGGTTGACCAGCAAACAACTGGTCATCTACCTAGAACAGCAACTACTTTATTTAAAATTACGGCATCAAGAGGGAGGATCCCGAGGAGACAGGAACCTGGCCAGGCACCTACGAGGTGCGAAAGCACAGGCTGTGATCACAACACTAAGAGACCCTGTCTCTGGCCGCTTACTACTACACCCAGGTGAGGTTAGGCAGGCAATGGCAAATTTGTACCGGACACCATATACGGAGGAGATTCATCCCACCCCTCAACAACTGGTCATCTACCTAGAAAACTCCCCATTGCCTCAACTATCACATGCCCAAGCAGAAGGATTACTATGCTCTATTACAACTACAGAAATTTGGGACACCCTCAAACGTACTAAATATCAGAAAGCTCCGGGACCCGATAGATACCCATCGGAGTTCTGTCGAACTTTTTGTAGACTATTGACCCCACCATTACTAGCAACCTATACGGATATTCAGGAAGGACAGCCTCCCCCACCCTCATGGAGATATACGGAAACAGTAGCTATTCCTAAACCCAGAAAGGATCCCTCTTTGATGGCTTCATACCAGCCTATATCGAAACTTAACTGTGATTACAAGCTATTTATGTCAATACTAGCAAACAGAGTGGCAGTTTTACTGCCTACTCTAGTGGACGAGACCAGGTAGGTTTCATCATGAAATGCCAATCCCATGATGCCGTTAGGCAAGTGTTGTTACTCACAGAATATGCTTCTCATCAACAGATACCAACTGTCCTTCTCGGCCTTGACACCGAGAAGGCGTTTGATAGGGTGTCATGGCGGTATCTCTGGGCAACCTTAAAACGGTTTGCATTCCCCGATAAACTCATCTCCCAAATCCAAGCCATGTTTCATATGCCCTTAGCATATCTTAAGTTAGATGGATCACTCTCTCTACCATTTCCCTTATCTAGAGGCATAAGGCAAGACTGCCCACTATCCCCACTGCTATTTGCTCTTTATTTAGAGCCCTTAGCTGCTATTATCGGGGCTCAGGCCCGGGTGGAAGGGATTCCGGTGAGAGGAAGATCTCATAAATTGACTCTTTGCAGATGACATTCTGCTGACCCTCACTTCCCCGGAGACATCAGTTCTGGCAGTCTGGACACAATTGGATATTTTTAGTACATTGGTGGGTTATAAGATTAATGGTACTAAGACAGAGGTCTTGACCTGTCTCTTTAAACCATCCCACACCCTAAAAGCAAAATTCCCATTCCGCTGGAATAGAGCTGGGATGAGATATTTGGATATTAAAATACCGTATAAGATGTTACACTTAGATCTGATGAACTATGAACCTATTACTCAACAAATTACTTCCGATTTAACTAAATGGGCTTTGCTTCCTATGGGGATCCTCTCACGAGTCGAATCGGTACAGCAAAATGTGCTACCTCGTTTGCTTTTGTTTCTGCAGACCCTCCCAACGCTTCCCACGAATACCTATTTTCAAACATGGGACAATTTAATTTCTAGGTATATCTGGCGAGGTAAAGTGCCTCGAGTGAAATATTCCACACTTCAGCTATCTAGAGAGCAGGGGGGGACTAAATCTCCCAAATATGAGAAGATATGCCCAAGCAGCTCATATCCACATTTCCTTATTACATGCGGCTACATGTTATACGGCATATTGTAAAGAAACTGAAGTTGTCCAAAATGGGCTCGAAAATTTCCCATCTTTCATAGTGGGGGATCCTCTGGGGTGCCTACCACTTTCAAAGTTTATGAATTTCACTTCAGAATTCCTGAGAAGCTGGATACAAATGTGGAGAACCCTTCTATCCCCATCAGAGAGGAGATACCTTTGCATGACCCCAGTTCTACATTGGGAGAGTTTTGATCTCCGTTACACTTTTCAGGTAGTGGGCCAATGGACATTCACTCTTTTTCCCATCAACAAACAGAATATGGGCTCCCCAATAATCAACATAAATTATATGTGAGCCTGAGAGATACATTGTTACCATTTGAGGAGACTACATCAAAAGTAGCCAGGTCTCCTTCTCCCCTACTCCAGATGGTGATATTTCATTTAAGAGGGCAGGCTCAGGAGCATATTATTGGGAACTTATATTCAGCATTGAGGTTATATACTAGGATATCACTAGACTATATTAGAATTAAGTGGTCAAAAGATATGAATACTGAGTTGGAAGTAGACCAATGGCAAATTTCAACTGCACTATATTCCAGAATCTCCTCTAATGTTTACTGGCGGGAATATGCATGGAAGGCCAGAGTAAGATATATCAGAACCCCTGATATTATGGCTAAGTTTAAAGGACATGGGTATGGAGGGTGTTGGAGGGGATGTGAACAGAAAGAGGCAGGGATGGATCATATTATGTGGTCGTGCCCATAGAAACTGGGATACTGGCGGGAAATTATAGATGAGTTAAATGCTATATATGGGAGGCCGGAGTTACTTACCCCGACCTTTATTTTGATAGCAATGCCCCCTACTGGAATTAAGGTCCAAGGGACTCTTTTCAAAATGTTATCTTTACTGGTCTTGGTGGCCAAAAAGATTATTACCCATCTCTGGCTTTCCACTCGGATCCCAACCAAGGAGTCTTGGAGAATATTGACATATGAAATATATAACCTGGAAAGGATTTCAGCTAGAATGAATAATAGGATGCTTACTTTTGGCAACCGATGGAGAAGTTGGATGCTTTACCATTTGGGGCATTATGGGGACTTTGTTCCTTAAATATATATCACTATACTTAAAATTATGTGGGGCATTTAATGTTATCAGAGATAGAGGGAGGGACTTTGAGATTTTATGTGAACTAGAATATGACAGGAAGAATATCAATCCCCCCCCTTACTATTATTTGTACAGTATCCATTAATATAGCTGATATGCTTGGGCTCATCAAAGATAGACAGATTTCTGTGGAGATTTTACAGACCTGGAGGTTTCCGAATGTACATGACTGTATCGGCCCATTATACCATCTCTGAATATATCTATATATTGCACTTGGTATTATAATAAGCTGCTAAAACCAATAAAATATCATTAAAAAAAAAAGTACATACATGGCAAGCATGGAGTAAAAATAGATGGTGTCACAACTGACGATGTGCCTTCATTTAAGCACTTCGGGGTCTGGCTTGACTGGCACCGTGACTTTTCTCAATACATAGACTCCATTCATACAAAAACTTCACCCCAAGCTTGGCGCCCTATATAGGCATAAAAGATGCATCCCTTTTCCTGCCTGCCGAGATATAATCACTAAAATGATCCTCCCCATCATTGATTATAGCGACATTGTCTGCAGTGTTGCCCCAAAGACCACCCTGGCCTGACTGGATGCTTTGTTTCTCTCTTTCTGCCATTTTACTTTGGACTGCCTACCCTGCACCCGCCACTGTTCTCTGTGCTCTGCCCTATCCCTCCCCTCCCTGGAAGACTGTTGTACTATCCCCTGTGCCTCCTTCATTTCCAAATTCTGTCTGGCTTCTCTCCCATCCCACCACAGCTCTTTACTCTCCCCTGTGCCCCCCTTCACATACTCCCTCCGTAACTCTGGCTATTGTTGCCTCTTACTTCCCTCTCGTAAATCCCTTGCTGGTCAGGCTGCCTTCTCCTTCCACTTTCCTAAACTTTGGAACTCTCTCCCCCAAACCATTCGCTCTGCCTCTTCGAAACGCTCTCTCTCCTCTCTACTCCGTGCCCACACTGCTCCCTCCTGTAGTTGTCCTTAGTCATGGCCCTACCCCGCTCCTCTTTCTCCCTCCTGAATGCTTTCTCCTACTCCTTGCCCTTCCTCTCTTCTTCTACCCGTCTCCTTTACAGGCCAGGAAACCAGGTCATGGGCTAGGTGTGCACCCAGCTGTGTCTGACCCTTGTGGGGTTTGCATCCCAGGGGAATGAAGGTCTGCCTCTCCCTCTCTCCCCCTCCTTCCTTCCCTATTTCCTTCCACACTAGTTCTCATTCAGACCCCAGGAAATCTTTACTGTATTCTGACATATGCAGTTAGCCTTCACGATTCAACTGCCCCGGAGAGAAATGAGTTAATAGAACCTATGCTAATAGTGGAACGTTGATAGGCTCGAGCTCAGTTTTTAAACCACTGTCTCTGGTGCATTCTATGCAACTGTCAGATTCTTTACTCCACCGCCTAGTAAGATGCCTCAGAAACTTCTCTTTCAGCTTTCTTGAAGATTTTACTTTATTTTCTCAGTTTTCGCTACAGATTTAATTTTATTTAGGTTTTTCAAATTCACTGTCCAAAGCACAGGTAGAATTGTCTAGATTTAGTGTTATTTTGGTAAGTTACAGCTTAATCTGGTTCAAATTCAGTTGCTTACCATCTGTATCCCCCAGAGGAGTAATTTTGATGCCAAGGTTCGGAGGGGGGACAACCTCAATCTCAACCAGCTTCGGATAATGGGTACTGTGGTACATACGAAAATGTAAACGTTACATGGAAAAATACTAAATTTCCTATCAACATGCCTTTGAAATGTAATACATATGGAAAACAACGAGGACAATATTTTCACAGGACACGTTTTTATTTTAAATATATTGTTTATTTGTTTTCCTTAATTTTATTGCAGTTCTCAGTATATCAAATTACTTTACTTGGTGACAATTAAGCAATAAGGCATGACCAGGGCTTATGTTAATGAGTCTATTAATCACCTTCTAGGGGTGACGTGGCATGAGGTGTAGCAGAGTGCCACATGCCCCTAGAGGGTGATTAACTGACCATTAACATAATCCCTGGAGTGCCTTATTGCTATTATAATAAAACATTTTTAAACAGTGTTAAACCTTGTTCAGCATATGGCTAAGTTTACATGTATGTTAATAAAAGATTAACATAAGGCTGTTAGAATGTTTGCAGCCAATAAGAACTCCATTTCTCAGACCCTTTTATAATACCTAATAATTATTACAGAAAAGGAATGTGTGAAAAGGATCATTTTTTGTCTCTCTTTGTTACAACATGTCGGTGGAACCAATACAGAACTATAAAATCCTGCAATATGTACATATAGAACACATGTGGCAAAAACACCAAGACCACAAGCCAAGACCCAGAACCATAACTGTAGTAACTTGATAATATCCAGAGTGCTAAAACACTCGAGACTGTGTCCTTTTGGACTGTAATATAGTTTGTGTCATACCAAGAATAACATGAGTGTCCAGAAAGTCTGGAACATGGCCCTCGAGAACTGCCTTACCTGCTTCCTAATATGGCCACCAATTGTGTTAAGCAATGACATCATTGGAGCCAGAGAGCTACATGGCTCTTATAGTGTTAACTAATTCTTTTTCCCTCTGTATAGAATTGTTACACCAAAATGGTCAAGACCATATGCACTAAGTTGATCAGTACACATGCAAAGCTATGGTTCTGTTCATTGTGTTTAGTTTAACATGTTAAAATTGTGTTTTAATCGAAATAATTTTATCTTTTGCAAACCACAGTGCAGTACAAATCTTAAATAACCTGATGGTCCAGTGGTCATGGCAGATTCAGGATGTTACAATGGGGGTGCTGGGGTGGTATGCATACTAGATATGCACTTTTAACATTTTTATTAAACCTTTATATTGCCTGCTATTCTTTTTTAGCATGTTTTTGACAGAACCTACAAATGTGATCAATAGATTTGAATGTAAACATTTGTACAATCAATAAATCAGACTTTAACAAAGTGAAATGCAGCAAGCAAGTAATTTACAATGGGCGCGGAGGGTGCAGCTGCACCCTTAACCCAACCCCGCCTTGATCCAACACTTATTTGTAGCAAAATGCTTATGTAGTCCAATGCCAGAGTTAATGCTTTCTTAGAAATCAAAAATATGGTTGTCTTGACTTCTTTTCCCATGGGAAATAATAAGAATAATAATAATAATCAGAAGAATCAACATTTATATAGCGTTTTTCATACACAGTGTATCCCAAAGTGCTTTACAGGTATGCTAGACTGGTAGTGAAGTGACTGAATGTATAGTGGCAGTCATTTCACACAATAATATTCACATGTAGCTTTGGACAATTGCATGAAATGGTTTTATGGGAAGGGGAATGTTGGCCTGGACAACGGGGTCAGGTAGCGATCATGGTGCTGGCAGACCCAACTCTTATATCTCACAGTGATCTACTCATATTTTTCCCCTTATGTGTTCCCCTTCCCTGAATATGCCAGTACCTTGCAGGAGTGTCCTTCTCAGTACCCCTCTGGTATTCATTGTTCACTGCTTCTCCCCACAGCACAAATGGATGAGCTCATCACCTTTCTGCATCATGAATACAGGCAGTACAGTTCCCGAGATAAGCAGATCTTTCCAGTAAGTCAGGCTGATAGCAGCAGGAAACAAGGGAAAAAATGGGCAATCTGTCTTTAAAAGATTTAGGCTACCTTTAATTAGGCACTATTAAATGATGGGTGTGTGCATCATTATGCACATCATTTAAAGGAGAACTGCGGCAATATAAAGCTCCCCACTCATGAAAAGCTTACCTCACGATTAAGCTTTTAGCAAGTAAATCCCTCTTTTTCCAGCAGGCAATTACTTTATATTTATTTTTTAAAATCCATGAACGAAGTATGGCGGACTGTGTGCAGCTCATTTTCTGTAACAGTCTTGACTGCACCTTTCACTTACATTAAGTGAGGCGGTGCAGCTAACAAATAGATGGGCTGTCAATCCGCCAACTCGAACGAAAATAAATATCGTAATATACTACTGAAAAAAAAGGGTTCTGACATAAACTGTCGAAGATGCTTTGAAATGAGGAGCTTTGTGTGCCCAATTCTCCTTTCATTAATGTGTCATAAGTGGCTTATATTTTGTATGGGAAAATGCCTATTTTCACATAATACTCTGCTATCAGTAGCTTTTCAGAAAGATGATGTTTACTATTAATATGTAAAAATAACACTTAGAAGACTGTCACGAACTACGTTTCATGATGCAGAAGGGTAGAAAGCTCACCAGTTTTTGATGTGGGGGACAGGACCAAAGAATGAATGCCAGAGAGGAAGATGAATAGGTCATTCGGCACAGTATAGCTATATTCAGGTTAGTGAATGACAGAGAGCGGGCGTTGAGCAGATCATTGTGATATCTGAATGTGGGTCTGCCAGCATTGTAATCACTACCTGATTAATGAATAAAACAGCCAGTGGCGACAAGATACTCAGAGTGGCAGGTCTGCTAAACATGGTACTTTAATTCAGTATAGGAGATTACCCTTGGGTGAGGGGATGTTAACGTTTATTAGGACATTATTTGAGGGGGCTGTGTATAGCTCATTCCAAGATTTGGAATGTCGGTAGCCAGCCAACTCGCACTGTGCAATAGGGTACAGAAAAGTACTGAAGATATCACGGGGAACTGTACTACGAGGAGTTCTGCAGATCACACAGATAAAGGAGTAGACCCAATGACACTGGAAGTCGGGTGGATTTCTCAAGGCATTAGTATATCCCTCCTGCTAATAATATTGTTATCCATAGTAAGTGCAGCCCTTATGAGGCTATGAACAGCAGTTGTTCAGGTGTGTACTGATGCTTATTGCTTTGCCTCCAGGAAGACCTAACAGCTAATGAGGTGGGGAGAAAAACAACAACGGGGGGAACTGTACATACTACCTTCACTGTGCGGAAGGGTGGTGATCCACTCAATGTTTACTGTGGGAGCAGAAGTCAAACATTGAGAAAGTGGATTGGACAGTGAACTGGGAGGCATTTTTTAACAGTATCAGCTAATGAAGTGAAGTCGGTATAGATTGTGCACAACTGTCTGAGGTACAAATTTACAATCTGAGGTGTGATAATTCTCACCATGAGACCGCCGGATTGATATGCAGCCCCATCAGTACCAAAGAATATGGCCCGTGCTTGCTTGAACAAATTTGAATTTTTGGTGCATCAACCCATTTCTTGTTTTACAGTACAGCTCTAACTTCGGCGGCGCCTTCGTAAGCATGAACGTGAATTTCGTGCAATGGTGTCCAGACATAGCTCATCAAGTCTGGTTTTAGTGAACATGACATACAGCAACTGCATTCAGGTGACACTACAGGTGGTTGTAGACCGCCAGCCATGTTTTAGGCGCTAAGTGCGCGGAAACTGCGCTCCGCTTCACAACTGCTTACTGGTATCACCAACAGTGATGGCAAAGCTTTCTAACTCTTGTAAAGGCCACGGACATCTGGGGTGGTGCTTTGTTAAATAGGACTACACCCTCATTCAAAGAGGTATATGTGTTACTCCTGCAAACATCTCAAGCTGAACTTTCAGCATTCTGGGATTAAGCTCTGGATATTTTTAATGCAGTCAATCATTTCCTCCAGCTCATGGTCACCCCATCACCCTTATATTACTGCAGCAAGAAGGAACTGTTCTAAAGTCGAATACTCAGTCAGCCCTTGCTGATGGAACCTCTCTTCTAGCTGGGCAACTGAGATGTCTACCATCTTAAAAAATTCCATTCTAGAAATAGTCCTCCACTGTTGCATGATTGTGCTGCTCCCCCTTGCCAGCAAAAGCGGACTGGGACCCATCATTGCCTTGGTGGTGCAATGGGATCAACTCCACTTCTGGACAACTTAGTCGGCTTTTCTGAATGGCTTGCAGGACAGTATTTTCATTCCTTAGTCTTTGAAGCTGATCTTTTATGAGGGCTTACGGGTAATCATGCCACCTACTGTGCAGTTCGGTTTTGTGAAATCTATTCAGACAAGTCGAGTGGTTCCATAATTTACCTTGACCAGCAGGCTAACTAATGTGTTGCCTTGCTGAACTTCTCTAAGAGACCACTTGCCCTTGTTGCAGCATCCCCATTTTCCAACTCCATTTGTTGGAACTCTCAAGTTTGCTCATATTGCTGTGACACAACCATTGCTGCTAGTCTTACAGTCCATCTAGTTGGACATAAGAGTGGCAGTTTCTTGAAGGAAGTAGATGCATTATCAGATGTAGCAATTTGAGAAAAATTGTTCTGTACTTTACTGATTCACTGAACAGTTTGCCCAGTTAATTTACACAGTACTTTAAGGAATTTCTTAATACAGGGGTTGCCTCACAGCTCTCTTCACACAAGATTTACAGTGGCACCACAATGCACAAATGTGGCAAGTGGCTGACTTTCCTTCGATAGCCTGTGCACCACGATAGCATCCTGACATGTTTGCAGCACCATCAAATGCACGTACCGAAGGAATTCAATTGGCAGAGGAAGTCTTGTGAGGACATCCATTATGACTTTTGCTATTGAGGCTCCGATGGTATCCTGTGGCTCATAAAACCCAATGAACTCCCTCCTGGGCTGCATGTTTCCATCAACGTATCTAAGGCAAATGCTTTCTTGTTCTTTACCTTGGCAGTCTTGTGTTCCGTCAACGATAATACAGTATGATATGACTGTTAATATCCTTCACGACAGAATGGATGATCCATGACTCATGAGTCAGATTAGTTCATTTTGAATTGCTGGGCTTGTATAGTCCTGCTTTCGTTTTAGCCAAGTTGCTAGGGTCTCATCTTCATTGCTGAGTAGCTTGAGCAGTTCAGCAAAGTTTCCCTTATCAAGCTGATGACCTCGAATTGCCAATCCCTGTCTTCCCAAGTAATGCAAAGCGGCTATTAACTTAATCAAGCACTTGCGAGACACATCTTATGAGATCTTTTTCTGTTCCACTAGAGCAGAATCAATGCTTTGACCACGGGATACATGAGCCACCTTCCCTAGAGCATGCTGATGTGTTTCTGAGCTCTGATGAGCAATAAACTCAGTCCGTGCTTTCCTCCAGTTGGTGAAAGCCTATTAGGTGAATACTGGTTCTCGCCTTTTGACAGCTCAAGCATCCCCATTTTATTTCACACTTTGTGCAACAAAAGCAGAGCACAACTTTCAACTCAGGACTATAGTGCAGCCATGAAAATTCCTGTACCATGATTCCTGGAATCGGAGGTTTTGTTTCCACAGTCCTGCTTTGGTATTTCCTCAGATGGTGGTTAGTACGACCGATCTATATCATGAGTTGTCATCTCCATTCTAGGCACTGTTTCTGCAACAGATGGTGATTGTGGTTGGGGTGGCTGATCCAAGGCACATTTGGATCTCAGTACAGGAACTGTGCTGTCGACAGTAGGGAAGGGATGAACTTGTACTTGGTTGCTGTTCTCCTTTGCTAACATTAGCATTAAAGCCCTGATCTAGCTCCTCATACACTGCAGTACATATTTCTTCAGTCGGGATCTTCTGTGTGGATGAAGGCATGGGATCTATATGAGGTTTCTTCTTGAAGAACATGGCAATGGTTGGTCTCTGACGTTTCATGTTGTGAGATCTGCAGTTAACCCTGATCTGTGAAAAATGAACAACTGTTACAGATTCTTCTTCATTAAGGAAAACTCCTGAGTTTGTAAGGTTCCTCACAACTGAAAAGCTATCCATCGACAGCTTTTAGCAGCACAAGTGGAATTTTCTCGAGCAGCAACTTTGTATATTTTAATTTTAAAAAGTCCGAACCGGAAGTCCAGAGGATACAGGGTGCTCCATTTCTGCAAGGTGTAGTGATGCACCACAAGCCTTCAACCTTTTGTATTGAAGCATGGTGCTGGTTGCCTGCACCTTTGCAGAAAATGGAGCACCCTCTGCATCCTCCAGACTTCCTTCCTACTTTTAAAATTTAAATATACCAGTTCTCTCTCCTAAGCAGGTCTCCAGGTTTTCCTACTCCTGGGCTGTACCTCCTGATGCTGATCCACAGGCAGGAATCAAACCTCTGCAGCAGGGGACATCCAGCCCTCCACTTCCTGTTTTCCTCAGTTTACTTCCTGCCTCCAGTCTGGCAGGTACTCTCCAAGCAGTGCTCTGCCCTCTTGGCAGAGCTGAAGACAGCAGACTGTAAGTCCATCAATTTCTTTTATTTCGGGCATTGTAGCTGTTTCTCAGCGCTCCTGCATGGACCCCAGTCTCAGCCTTGCAAGCTGTACAGACTGGCCCCATTTCAACACGGTCTCATTTTCCTCGATGTTGGACTGGGCCATCCACATCAGGAGCTGGAATCTGGCCAGTAGAGATTGGGGCTAAAATCGACACCAGAATATTTTGGGGCAGAAAATCGACACCAGAGGGCTTATCCAGGACATTCCCTCACAAAGGGCAGCCTAATGTTTCCGTTGATGACTGGCACATTGACCTCAGCCACTTGTCAACTGTTACTTGCCCTCGCAGCATTCATCGGTTGGCGCCCTGGATCCTAGCTGATCATCCACAGGGCCTGCTCCCTGACAGCTCAGAGGCTTCTAAAAGAGCAATTCCTCAATGAGGATGGACTGGTTCCAACTTACAGTCTGACAACAAGGGTAGCCACCGACCACGGGCAGCACAAGAAGCCCAAAACACTAAAAGATTCCTCTTCTTTTCAGTGTGGCTGAGCACTACTGAAAGATGTATATTCCTGGACAGGAAAATGACAGCAGTCTGGCTCAACTCCAAGGTTGTTCTTCCAGGGGAATGGGAGCTGGAGGACATTGCTCCACACTCCAACAGAACAGGGGGCAATCCTCAGACAGATCTTTCGCCTGTGGGCGGAATCCAAGGTACAGCAATTCTGCTCCCGGCCATGGACAAACCAGCGGTGGCTCAAGACGCCTTCTCCTAAACGGATCAGTTCAGCCTCCTGTTTGCCTTCATCAACCACCGCTTCTATCAAGACTCCTCCACAAGTGACCTTGGACAGGGCAGTCATGATTCTAAGGGGTCCCTTATGGCCAGTCCGCACATGGGTTTCCACTATCATTCATCTTTTTGAGGTACCACCTCTAACCTTCAGTTTCAGCCCAGACCTTCTCTTTAAGGTCTGGTCTGCATCTCAGTTTGAACAACTTATCTCCGGGCCTGAAGATTGAGCAGGAAAAGGTCCAGTTCTGCACCCAGTTTTAACAACTGGCCTCTCTAGACTGGGAAAGTGAATGGAAAAACTTTCAAGGAGCTATGCAGTACAGCTCCTGTTATTGGAATGATGGGGAGTTCATATGCCTCTTCTTCCTCCTCCAAAGTGCATTATAGAATCCGGAGGAAATTTTGTTTCTGGCTTCATTCCAGACACATACAGAACGACACAATATAATTGCCTGTACTACTGCAGTTCCTTTAAGACAGATGGACAAAAGACTCCAACCAGTCACCTTACAAATTAGAGTTTCTGCACTGGGGCACTCTTGATGGGACTGGGGAATTGTTGGGCTCATATCCCCACGTCTGGTACTTCTACAGGCAGCAGCATCAAAACATCTTCAGTTCACCAAAGCTATCACCTTGGAGTCTTGATATGGTGCTCAGGCCGTGACCAAGGCCCCTTTAGAGCCTCTCATGCCATCCATCATGCATCTCAAAAATAAAGATTGCCCCTTTTTTCTCAAAGCTACTACTTCTTCTAGGAGTTTCAGCAAACAAAAACGCTGCATGCGAAGAGCTGTACACTAGTTCATCAGGCTAGAACAGTTCCACTTTTATTTGCCAAAGTTCTGTCCTTCCTCTATTACAATCAAGGGTTCATTCTTCCTCCTTCTGCCCACTCTCTAAAAGCAACAAGAATGGAAAGTGGCATACACTAGACATGGAAGGGAGAAATATGGAGATTAAGAGAGAAGCTATTCAAAACTTCAGCTGTGTTCATGCCAGCTAAAGAGGAAAAAGATGGGGCAGCAAGGATGCAATAGGCTCTATAGCCAAACGGATTCTATCCATCACCTCTACAGCATATGATCAGGCCAGAGTAACTTGCCTGACCCAGTGAGAGTCCATGGCCCCTCTCAGGGTGTAATTCGAGAAGCATCGACAGCACACTCACACTGAGTGACATTTTGATGAAATGGGTGCTGTATAGGAGAATGGGGTGAACTTTGTGGCTGAACAGTCCAAGGCAAACCTTGACGCCTCTCGCTGGCTACAGGGTGTGGGTGGGGGTGAAATGGTATCAGCATTACAGGCAACAATCCCAAGTCACACCCCTTATGCCTGTCATTCTCTACATCTGGAGTGAAAATATAAAAAAAACTGGTGAAGTCACGAGAGCGTAGGAACTGTCAGCGCACACCCGTAATGGGGGGTGTGGGAGGTGGATGCACATAGGGTGGGCGCGGGTTGGGGTGCAAGACAATCAATGAGTGACCAAGTAGCACACCTGCCTCTGGACCAGAAGGTCGTGGGTTCTCATCCCACACGAGATTGGACTTGCACATAAAATTGCTGGCATGCGAGGCAGTATTGGGGTGCTGTACTGTTAGAGGCCGTCGGATGAGACATTAAACGGAGGTCCCTTCTGCCCATCCTGGTGTTGTTCTGGTGGGTGTCCAGGTGGAAGTAAAAGAACCATGGGCACTCTTCACAAAAGAGTAGGGAACATTCCCGGTGTCCTGGCCAACATTCCCCTTCCCATAAACTAGTTCATGCAATTATCCAGGCTGTGTGTGGGTGATGACGTGCGATATGGCCGCCACCACACAGTCAGTCACTTCACTACCAGTTTAGCATTGCTTGTAAAGCACTTTGGATGTATGAAAAGCGCTATATAAATGCTGAAACAAACATGGCATGATTTCGCTTAGTGCGACGGCGATGCCACTGGCAGTTGAATTCAGAGCTGGACACGTGTGCCATACATGGCTCCATTTTGAAAACAAATTTTTTTTTCTAATTTGAAAACTAAGCAGTGCGGAGAAGTTAAAGTTAGAAGCCAGGTCGGACGGAGCAGGAGTGGCAGCAGGAGGAATGGACCGGCACCCACAGCAAGTAATTTCAATAAAATAATGAGAAACAAACAAAAAAAAAAATATACTATATAAACAGTGGATGGCTGAACACCCACAACAAAGGCTGCGTTTCCATCTCAAGGTCTCTATTATGTCATCAACTCCCTCGATGGAAACACAGCCTTGTTGTGGGTGTCCATCCATCCACTATTCTATATATAGTGTATAGTGGAATGCTGTTATGCATGAAATTCCATGCCTGGAATATGCTTGTTCTGCTGCAGTAGTGATGTCATTATGTTGTTCTGCTGCAGCAGTGATGTCACTACTGCAGCAGAACCACTAGGAATCCTAGCACATTGTTGCTTTCCTCTATTTAATTATGTGGTGACAGTATTCTAGAACCTCTAGAGACTTTTCAAATCAGTTTCATTATGAGAAAGGGAGAAAAAAAACACACAAAGCACACATTTCACATAGTACTACTATACACTATAACAAATACAGGATGAGCAACTTCATGCACAACCTGTGTGTTCTGCCACCTCAGGCTTCTGATTCCCATGGACCTCTCGAGCTTCGCTCTCGAGGTCAGAGGGAATCAGAACCCCTCTGTGGCAGAACACACTGGTTGTGCATAGTTGCCCATCCAGTATTCTCTGTTTTTATCATCCTGGTGTCCTAACATTTCCAACTGCCTCCCAAGTCTCTCCTTGATAAATCCTCTATTACTTTATCTACCACAGATGTCAGACTGATGTGCCCATAATTGCCCATCTACCCCCGAGACCCCAACCTAGGCTCATGTCCCTCCCTCCCTCCTCCTCCCTTTCCTTTGAAACAGGCTCCATCACTGTCCCCCCTCTGCCTATTGACCAAATCCTCCCTGTCCACTTGCACCCTCCCACCATCCTCATCCACTTCATCTCCGGGGTATAGTATGGTGAAATGGTTTGCAAGCTTGATGCTCACACCCATATTGCTCTCTCCTACTTCCCCCTCCCTCTTCTGTTCCCTCTGAGCAGCCTCCCTGTGGCATACTTCGCGTATGATGCCAACTTTGCCCACCACACCTCCAGATACCATATGATCCACCTATCCTCTGGGATATGTCCCTTTTGCCTTGTCCTGTTGTCCCCTGTGGAATACCATTTTGACATCCTCCAAACCTCCATGCTCAGTTTAATATTATGGCTGCCCCACACTCCTTACACCCAGTCACCCCCCATTTTGGGTGTGAACCCCTACTATCACAATACACAGTCAAACTTACACAGCCCCCCGCCAACAATTAATATACCACACACACACACAATCTCCAGCAACACAATATACAAATCTTATGCCCTTCCCCCTTGGTCCTACACAATCGAGCTTCTTATTGCTCAGTCTCAGCTAGTCACACTGTGCACTCCCAAAGGATCCACCCCACAGACCATTTAATAGAGAGTTGGAGCCGGGTAGTTGTGTGGACACAATTACAGCTCTTCCCCGAGTTTGTGAGGGATGGGCCAGACTTATAGCCCAGACGTAGATTTAAAACTTGGCACCCTCACAGCCGATTGATCCTCCAGCAGCAGACAGCCCCCTCCAACCCTGGCCCACTGCCGACTGCAGCCACCGGGACGTCCTCTCTGATGCCTTCCTCAATCACTTCTGTCCCGAAAACCCTGGCCCACTGCCGACTGCAGCCGCCGGGATGACCAGAACCCCCTTGCACACCTCAGCTGCCAATGCAGCCCTGAAGCCGTCTTCCTTGATGCAGCTGCCGATGCAGCTCCGACTTCTCACCACAGCAGCCCCTGGTAGGATTCTCCACCGCCGATGCAGTTAGCTACCTCTTCTCCCAGCAATTTACAGCTGTTCCTCAAGTTCGTGAGGGCTGGGCCAGAACTATAGCCCAGATGTAGATTTAAAACTTGGCACCCTCACAGCCGATTTGTCCTCCAGCTGCAGACCGCTCCCTCCAACCCTGGCCGCTGCCGACTGCAGCCACCGGGACGTCCTCTCTGATGCCTTCCTCAATCACTACTCTCCCGAAAACCCTGGCCCACTGCCGACTGCAGCCGCCAGGACGACCCTCCAGTGTATCCAGATCCCCCTGGACTGTGTCCAAAATTATGTCATTTAGAAGTTATAAAACTATAAATTATGGCATTTACAAATTAGACTTAGCACAGCCCAAGAACCTCTCCCACACAACCTGGAGTACAGTAAATATAAATGTTCGGTTTGTACCTCCCTGACATCTAAACTGGGGGTTGGCAGGGGAGAAGAAGGATCGAGCATCCAGAGAACTGCTCTCCTTCTCTGGGAGGGTAGAGGAGATGGATCTGGTGCCGCTTGCCCACTGGTGGAGGCTGAGAGGCACAAAGTCGTGCCGTAATATGGGTGGAGCTGGAACAGATGCTTGCTGTCAGCATCATTGCATGTTCCTAGCTCCAGGGGAATATAGCATCAGAAAATCCACTGACACCCGTGTATGAGCCGGGGCTTGGTGGCCTGACCCTCCAGACACATTCAGTTCTGCCTCGGGGGCATTCCCACTGAGGGTCCCGAGCCAGGCCGAGCCCATTTGTGGGGCTAGGGGCACCGCAGGCAAAAATATTAAAAAATATGGGTTAAAAACATTTAAAATTAAAACTTAGTCTGACCCAGTGGCGTGGAGGGTTGAGGCGCTGTACGCCACACCTCACGCCATGCTGGGGGTCGGCAGGTAGAAGATTGATTACAGTCACTGGTTCGATAGGGAGAGTGGGTCTTGAACCTGGGTCCTGGCATCATGAATCAGGGACAAGGCTTAAAAAAAAAATTGGGGACAAACACCCCCAATGGAGGGACATATCTTAAAAATTGATGTTATTCATTCATAAAGCCTATAGAATGAAAAGATTTGTGTTAAGCTGCATTTTATGAAGAAGAACAAGTCTGTTACATTAATGGTTGACATTATTTTGTGCTTTTAATCTCCACTTTTCTATCACAAAACACAAATTTCATGAGGAACAGAGGACAATTTTGAGGCAAAATCAGGGACGTCCCTGAAAATCAGGGACAATTGAGAGGTATGCATCTGGGGACTTGCACATTGCTAATTTTGCACATAGCCACTTCATGAAATACAACTGGTTCAAGCTTCATTTACTCTCTAGTGATGGGTGCTAGATTTCGTGATGAGCTGTCTGATTTTATCTCTGCATCACCAGTCACATTGCAGTCTTTACTCCTCCATTTGGCAACCTTACATACTCTTGTCAGCCAAATCACTGTCCACCTGCCTCCCAGTTTACACCCAGTCCCCTGACCTCACCATTCATTAAAAGGAAACTCTGGTAAGGCTGCAAAATGCAGCAACTAGTGCAGAAACACCCAGATAGGGCTTTTGGCATAAAAAGAGTTCTCTTTTACCTGCTGCTTTTCTGTTTTAATCAAAAAGACCCACTCCTTGCTTAATGGTGGCAGAACCACAGACGACCATTTCATGCTCCACATCCTGCTTCCAGCATGCAGGGTATGCTGATGAGGGCTACTAGTTAACACTGTGGTTTTTGCAAGAACCCCCAAAAAAAATCTGCTGTCACTATCTGGTTGCCTTGCATCACCACAGGAGGCACCCCGTCCAGTCCCACGTCACTCATTTTACCCTCAGAAATCCTCTGCCCCAATGAAGAAGGGATATTCCATTTTTCCCACTCAAACTTTAACGCATAAATTAATAATTATCTATTATGCTCTGGTAGTTATCAGCAAATATTATTAGTGCACTGACAGCTGCACACACACTGCAAATCTGGTGTGGGCTGGGCTGGGTTGAAAACAATCCAATATCAAATGTGGCCTGCAAAGGACCTAGGGATACATCCCCAACACCCCACATCTGGACCAGCATTTACTTGCTGAAACTTTACTTATGAAGTAGTACAGACAGTTAAACACATTTAAAAATTACCTGCTTGTTTTTTCTGACAAAATGGATGCAGCAATCAATGCCAGCAACAGCAGCACAGCACTCCAGCAGATGGGTTCCTGCCTCAAGTGCAGTCTGAAGTAGAATACTGTTTTATTTCGGTCTAGACAGACCCGGCATCAACTCCCACACACACACGGATGCAGACTGCACATAAACACCCTGGAGACCCCGAACTGAACTCTGTCCAGCTGCACTGTTCTTTGTCTTTCTCCTCTCAGATGAGATGACGAGGACTCCCACCAAGTCCCTCCTGAGTTCCGACTGCTAACCGCGACGATGACGGTGAGTCCGACTCTGACGAGTTACTCCGTCCTCCTGGCAGTCACAGCAGGCTTGCACTCGAGTCATAGCCACAACAGAATCGACGACCACGGTCACGGTCACCTCAGAGTTCGCGAAAAGACACTCTTTCTCTCTCCACTCAGTCATAGTCCGATCGACTACTCCATCTCCCGCCTCACAAAGCACGCACAGCACGGCGAACACGCCACAGCAGCCAGTCTCCCGCCAGCTCCTCCTCAGACCTCAGTCACCTCACGATTGGTTAGGCGGAGAGAATACTTTTTTTTAACTGGCCAGGGTGGGCGGTCACACGCTACTTGGCGGGCACATGAACACGGCTCGGCGCGGCTGATTTAAATTAAATAAAGATGTTGGGGGTACAAATGGAGATAAAAGAGGTGAGCCAAAGTTGGGGGGACTTGTGCCCCTGTCACCCCTTATACGCACCCTGGTATCCTCTCCCGTCAGCCCCTGAAAACGGACTTAGGCCCAGTGGGCTTACCGGTCAACAAAATTCAACAAAACAAACAAAACACAAGTTTTACGGTTTCTTTGTAGTTCCCAGTAACCGGAAGGAACCGGACACCTTTCTTTCTTTTTAAGGTAAAGTTCTTACTTTTCTTAAGTTTCTCTGTCAGCCAGAGTCTCCTATTTTAGTGTGGGTTTTTACAAAGTTTTGTCTCAGTTTATCGGTCACTGAACTGACCGCAAAAAAAAAAAAACATAAATACTGTTTAATGATATACTTGACAGAGAACTTTTAGTTTTTCTTGAGTACCCACGCTTTATTTTTAAGGTAATGTCACAGACTCCTAAAAAGAGGACCGTCCCTACGGGTTTTCAACATTGTACTGAGTGTGGAGAAACATTTGCCAAGGCTGATCCACACCTTATTTGTGTAGTCTGTCTAGGGTTTGACCACCTTAAAACAGACTGTGATATTTGCAAGAATTTTCCTCAGTCCACTTTGGACAGGTGTTTAAACCGATTGAAAGAAAAAATGTATGAAAAAGCCGCTGACCCGGCTTCTGGAAATACAGCTCCCTTGTAGAGCAAAGATAAGCGGAAGGAAGCTGAGGGAAGCCTTCTGACAAGGGCGAAACTCTCCAAGTGCTAAGAGGAGTGCAGAACTGGCTGCAAAAAAGAAGAAAAAGCATACAGCGCTGAGAGCATAACCGAAAGAACTGACGGTTCCTACGCTGAACAGATTGCAGGCATTTTTAGAATAGTTCAGCTGCTGCAGTCTAGTACCTCGGTTCTGGTTCCATAGAAGGAACCCAATCGGTTCTAACACTGGTTTCCTCTGCTCTTCGCGTTCATTTGAGAATGAACTTTACTATGAGGAGCAAGAGGAGGAAGAAGATTATGGGGAACCTCCTGAACCAGAGGTTTCTCAGAGAGGAAGAGTTTGAATCACCTCCTAGACAGCCTGTGGATTATTCTTCTCATTTTCCTTCATGAAGTAGGTTGCAGAGGCTCTGGAGCTCCCCACTCAGGAAACTACTGAGGAGGAGGAGCCAGATTACTGGAGATGATGGATGTGCCAGCAACTAAAGGTTGCTTCTCCTGTCCATACATCTCTGAAAGAAGCTACAAAAATCCTGCAAACTCCCACTTCTATCCCTCCTGTGGATAAGAAGATGGAGAGAAAGTACTTGGTTGCCAAGGGAAGAGCTGAATTCCTCCTAGGGAGTCTCAACCACGAAGGGGTAGTACAGGCAGCTAGCTGCTTGTGATAAAGCAGGCATACGTCTATCCTCCCATCCCCCTGAAAAGGATTCCACGAGGATGGATTCCATGGCAAAAAAAGGCCTATTTAGGAATTTCCCTAGCTGTCAGGCAGGCCTCCTACATGGCTTATGTTTCCAGGTATCAGAAGAACCTGTGGAATTCAGTTATGGAGATGGCCAAGGCAGCCCCCCTCCCCACTGGCAAATGACCTCATGGAAGCTGCAAAAGTGGTAATGAAGCTTCAAGTACCAATTCCACATGGCAGTGATTCTAATGATCCGTGGCTAGAAAAATGGCAACCTCAGTATCCCTGAGGAGGTTTGCTTGGCTCAGGGCCACTAACCTATCTCAAGACACACAGGCTAAGGCCCTGGATTTTCCCTGTGAGCCACCCTCACTGTTTGGTGAACAGACAGAGGCCTACATGAAGAAAATGGATGAGTACAAAGTGGCCTATAAAAGAGCGGCTGCTAAAGAGAGAGTATCCACCCTCAGAAGCACCACAGTAGGGGAGGTGGGGAACTCCTTACCCCTGGCCTTTCTACCAGACCCAGGCTTTCCCAGCCTATGAGCAGCAAAGAGGATATTTCAGAGGCAGGGGAAGAAGGGGCAGCAGTCATGCTGTACCCTGTCCCCAGCCCACTACCTAAGCAGAACAGAACCCTGAGGGGCTTGTCAGGGCCACCTCCTCAGTTCCAGTAGGCAGGCTGGCTTACCACTTCCAGGTATGGAAAACATCACCACAGACAAGTGGGTGCTGGAAGTGATAAGCCAGGGCCTTACTCTCCAACTAAGTCAGCAATGCTGCAACATCCCCGACAGCAACAGGAACAATGCTGACTGTCGGCATCACTCCCATCGGGAGAAAGTCTTTCTACCCCACACCCCCATCCTTTGCTCCCCACACTTCCTTTATGGGGGCACCTCATCTCTAATTAGAGAACTCTGAATCTGCATTGTTTCGGGGTTGGAACACCGGGAGTCGCGGTGCCATTGTACAGCATACCACCACAGTGACCTAGCAAGATTCAGCGCTGTGGTGATGTTCACTGTGCAACTGTCGCTGTTATGGGGTGATACCTCTCAGCTTCAAGGTTATACCAGGGTTGAGGGAAAGGTTATTCAGACCTGCCACCCCAACAGAAAAAGTACTCCTGGAATCAGAAGTAGCCAGCCTTTTCCTCGAGAAGGCCGTGGAACCTGTTCCCCTGGATTAGAGGGACAAGGTCTGTACTCGGTACTTCCTAACTTTAAAGAAAATTGGAGTGGCGACCCATTCTGGATCTCAGACACTTGAGCAGACACCTTACAAAGCCAGAGTTCAAGATGGTCACTCTGGCAGCTATTCTCCCCACACTCAGGCAGGCAGACTGGTTGGTATCTCTGGACCTCAAGGATGACTACTTTCACATTCCCATCAGGCAATCCCACAGAAAGTATCTCAGATTCAGGTTGCCATCAGGCCATTATCAGTTCAGAGTCCTACCCTTTGGCCTGACCTCTGCTCCAAGAGTGTTCACAAAGTGCCTAGCAGTGGTGCTGGCACATTTGAGAAACCATGGGGTGGCCGTCTTCCTTTACCTAGATGACTGGTTAGTCGTGGAACAGTCTCCTCAGCAGGTCAGAGATGCTCTAACCCTTACACAGGACACCCTGCAGTCCCTGTGGTTCATGGTGAACCTAAAAAGTCAGTCTTCCAACCAGTTCAGTTCCTGGAATTCTTTGGAGCAGAATTGGACACATTGCAGGGAAAGGCATTCCTCCCTCGAGGAAGGATGGACACACTGGTGCAGCAGGTAAGTTCCTTCCAGCTTCACACCCCCAGACCAGCAAGGCATTTCCTGCAGCTGTTGGGCATATGGCAGCTTCATAGAAACACAGAAATTGTTGGCGGATGGGACCGCCAGGCCCATCCAGTACCCGTAGACTCTATACATTGTATGTACCACTGACCCTATGTGATCAATGGCTTTTCATCACTCCCTCCCCTCTTAAGGTTCCCTTGTGCCTGTTACAGGCATGTTTAAACCCCTCCATGGTACTTGCCCCCATTACCTCCTGTAGCAGACTATTCCAAGCGGCGACTACCCTTTCTGTGTAGAAAAACTTCCTTACATTACTCTTAATCTGTCCCCCTCCAATTTTATATTGTGGCCCCTTGTTCTAGTACTTTTTCTACATTGGGAAAGGTCCCCCACCTGCACCTTGTTCACGCCCTTGAGGTACTTGAAAGTTTCAGTCATGCCCCCTAGCTCTTTCCTCTAGTGAGTACATATTGAGGTCCCCTAGTCTCTCCTCATATGTTTTGTGGTGCAAGCCCTACACCATCTTTGTCGCCCTTCTCTGGATAGTCTTCAGCTTGTTTATGTCCTTGCGCAGGTGTGGCCTCCAGAACTGCATGCAGTACTCCAGGTGAGGCCTTACCAATGTTTTATACAATGGCATCACTACCTCCCACCTTCTGCTAGTGATATCCCTGTCTGTGCACTCCAGCATGCCACTGGCCCACCCTACCACCTTTGCACACTGCTTTGATACCTTAAGGTCATCAGAGATGATAACCCCTAGGTCCCTTTCCTCCTTGGTGACAGTCAGCTCCCCCCTCAATCTGTAGCTTTCCCCAGGGTTCCCTCTACCCAAGTGCATTATTTTGCACTTTTTTTGCATTGAACCTCAGTTGCCACATCTCTGACCATCTTTCAAGCTTCTTCAGGTCTCTCTTAATTTTCTGCACCCCTTCTGGAGTATCCACCCTGTTACAGATCTTGGTGTCATCTGCAAAGAAGCAAACCTTTCCTTCTAGCACCTCTGCAATGTCACTAATGAAGACATTAAACAGGACTGGTCCCAGTACTGATCCCTGCTGTACCCGCTGGTCACCCCTCTCCCCAGATTGTACCCCATTTACCACCACCACCTCTATCTCCTGTCTGTTAACCAGTTCCTAACCTAGTTCACCACCTTGTCTCCATGGCCAGACTACCTATCTTGTTAACCAGCCTTCTATGTGGGACAGTGTCAAAGGCTTTGCTGAAATCTAGTGGCGACATCTACTGCCCTCCCTGATTTACTTCCCTAGTCACTCAATCAAAAATCTGTCAGATTCATTTGACATGACCTTCCTACTGTGAATCCATATTGCCTCAGATCCTGGGCACCCTGGTTTCCAGGTGTGCCACTGTCCTTTCTTTCAGCAGTGTCTCCATGATCTTTCCCACCACTGAGGTGAGGCTGATTGGCTTGTAATTCCACGCCACCTCCCTATTGTCGCTTTTGTGCAGTGGGACCAAATGTGCCTCCTCCAGTCCTCTGGAACCACACCCTTGACTGTTTAGAGTATATCCCAGTTGGTAGGACTTCTGGATTGTCTCTGTAATAAATAAAACAAACAAACCAGGCAGTGTTACCGTTACAGAAGACATTGACTGTGCTGTGGCTCTCCACTAACATTTCCAGTAAACCATTTGTTTTACTCTCAGGGATGCATAATGTTCCAAACTGTCACATTTGATAAATAAGCGTAAGACAAGATTTTTTTTTTTTGGTTTTGGTTTATGAGAAACATCTCTAACCAGATCTCCCATTCATGCACTCATGTGAACTTTCAGTGGTAACATTGTAATTATAGCTCATCATCTCAGCTTTCTAATTATAGCTGTGTCTGTCACATTCCTCCAGTACTTCATTACAAGCAGCATTGCTGGAGCGCTGTTCTCTGCTATCCGATAGTCCTCGATGCATGCGAGAGACTGTAGCTGTTGACCCAACAGGATGCTGTTAAGTCTTCTGGGCTTTAAAGACCTTTTGTTTTCTAAAGCAGAGATTTGAACTGCCATTCAAAATAAAAAATACTTCTGTTTATTCTGCTTAGAAAAGATTTCAAGTGAAGATAGATATTTTGCATATTAACATAGTAGTTTAAGGTCAAAGAGACTCCAGATTGGGACTTCTGGTGACGTCCACCGACCTTGGTGGAGTAACTTTCGGCAGGGAGCCCCGAGAACATCATTAATCAAATGCCTCCGCTTAGCAGGTTTAAACTCAGTACAATCCAATTTTGATGACTAGAGGCAACAGTTAAGAATGGGGACAGTAAAAAATCTTAAAATAGTAATCCGCCACTTACCACTGAGGATTTTCATGCTTCACAATCTAGGTGCTCCTCACTTGCCTCCAGCATGGCTTCCTCTCCACAAGCCCTGCCACATGCCTTGGACTACTCTGTCACTAATGAACTTATCCTGGAGGAATTGCAGGCATTCAGAGCCAAGGTGGGTTCTTCACTCCAAGCATTGAAATTGGAGATGGTTACCCTACAAGAGGAGAATAAGGACGTAACCGGGACTCTCACTGACTTCTCTGAGAAGACGAATGCCATCAGTGATTTGATCTTGCATGTGCATCACAGGCAGGTACAATTTGATGCTAAATATAGTGATTTAGAGGGGATGATTCAAAGGAAAAATCTACACCTATATGGTTTAACAAAGGGCAAACACAATTCTGAATTTATTGAAAAGCTTATTAAAGAATTACTAGACTTTCCCACCAAAGATCCCTTCCACATAGAAAGAATTAATCGGGCTTTTGGCTCCAAGCCAGCTCTTACACTTCAATTAATGCCTAATCGCGGTTTTAAGTTTTCAGACCAGTGAGCAAATGTGATTGGCAGCCATGTGGAAATAGTTCATTCAATGGAGAGAACACAGATTATTTCATCCAGGATTATGCCCTGGCAATCCAGGCAAGCACTACGAGCAGCAGGCCTCAAATATCAGACATCAAGGACTGCCAAGTTAAGGGTCCACTATCTAGAGGGTATCGTACTGTATCATGCAGTACAGGAGGCACAGATGGATATCCAGCACCAGGGTTTTGAAATTCCCCAACACCCTTTTGCAGATGGGTGGACACAACCTCAGGGACAATTCAAATGGCCTCTCTTAAGCCAAATCAGGCGGGCACCTCACCTTATCAGAAGCTGCCTGGCGACAAGGCCTGGACACCTTACAAACTATCAAGGACATCCTAAAGCACTCCCAAGGGCTTCAAGATAACAGTGCGACACCAGTGCATTCCCCCTGTTTTTCCTGAACTGTTGGACGAATGTAAATTGGTAACTGTGGATTAATTTCTATTTCAAGATGTTACTTTATGTGGAAATGCTACTAGCTGGTTTTCTGACTCGCACAACTGTCTTGGCCATACTCAGAGATTCTTATATTAACTTTTCCACATTAGACAGGCCCAGGCACCATCGAATGAGCCTGCGCTAGTTGCACTGTAATACCAGCTCCGCATTACTGGTCCTTAGGACACTGCTAAGTAATTGATTGTGATATGCATGTGATGACCCCCTCTGCATGCTTATGTGTACTGTGTGTGTGTGTGTGTGTGTGTGTGTGTGTGTGTGTGTATATATATATGAGGTTTTTTGTTTGGGAGGTGTCCTCCAACTTTAAACTCGTGTTCTCAGAGTCTGTGATATTGTGTCTCAAGGCTGGTCGGGTGCAGGGCTGGGTCCAGGTCCGCCAAGGACAGGCACTCCCCCTTGTGGGGTTAGCCGTCTCTGGCCTGCTCAGGTGCCCCTCGGTCCATTTATGGTAGCAGATTGCAAGGTAATACTTCCTCTGTGCTTGCCAGGTTCTCTTGCTGAAGGAGAAGGGCCTGTAGTATATCTGGGCAGCCTTACGGACCACAGGTGGAATAAGGGATGAACAGTAAGGGGACTAAGTCCATTAGCAGCATATGACAGGTTGTAGCAACAGCCAAGATGTTACCTGGGTGGGGGCTTGGAGCTGGTGTTGCATAGGGAGTCTGGGAGCACACGTTTTCTATGTAAGTGGCCAGGATGGCTCACCCTCTGCTCCAGTGGCTCTCCTTCCTTACTGGGGGCAGGCCTTTACAATGCTCAGCATGTCCTGTCTGTTAGAGGAGACTGGGGCTAGAAACTTCTGTAATTCTCTCAAGGCCAACCTTGCAGATCTTCATGATGCTGAGGGACTGCTGCTCCATGACTTATTCCTAGAGAGTTGTAGTCAAAACCCCTCCCCCCACTAATTTGCCAGTCACTTCTATTATCGACTTCTCTGTCCCCCAAAATTCTGCACGATGTGTCCCACAGGTGACGTCTTCACTTCACAGGTTGCCCTGTATAGGGGGCCCAGTTTCCAACTGTATTCCTCCCTTCCAACACTCCTACCACATGAACTGTTGGACAGGAGAGTTGGCACAGTCTCCTCTCCCTCAGTTGGAGGTCAAAGTGGCATCCAAAATGCTTGGTTTTTCTCCCATTCTATTTCTTGTATCTGTGGGCTGCTGTTCTTAATACTGTATTACTAATGTCCCTTCTAGCTAAATTGTCACTTTTTTCCCATAGATGTAACCTCAAATGTTAGCAGATATGGGTCTGGACGATAGCTTCTGTGAATAGTTGTGGTATTTGCTTATGCTGTTGATACCCGCATAGAGTCATACAGGAGTACTATTAGGCTATTGTCTCTTTTTCCAGTATGGCACTTCCGCTAAGATTCTCTATATATGTAAACAGGGTCCATGACCCTATTAAATGATACAGATTGCAGCAAATGTTCAAACGAGAATGTCCAGAGGTTCTGCTGTTACAGGAAACTCACCTGTCCCCGCTGAACACCAGTATTTCCTAGAATTTATGCTCGATATTGTGGAGGCTCTCATCCATAAAAGCGGCAGACTGCGAGGCACAGCTGTCTTTTTTCCCTGGGGTGCACCTTTGTAATGCAAGATAAATTTATTGATAAAGAGGGTAAATTTGTCATACTGGTGGGCTATTTCTATGAAGAATTGGTAACCTTGGATCTTCTTCGAGGATATCTCCCTCAGTTGAGCCACATCATGGAACTGTAAACTGTTGACATCAGAACCACAGAGAAATGTTTTGCAGGCTGGAGCCACCCATTTTGACGTGCCATGTTGGCATCCCCAGCATGCCTCTGTTCGTTCTTTCGTTGTCAACCACTCGTTGATCCGTGGCTGAAGAAAGCCATCAAACTTTTGCAAGTGTTTCGCTGTCACTGTGTACTTCTGTTTTTTATTTTAGACATGTATTTTATACTGCAAACTGACAAAGAACCGCTGTTCCATTTTTGCTATTGTGGCGACATTTAAATTTATAAAGACAATGACCACTTCATTTTGTATCCGTTGCCTTGGTACAAACCACAACATTAAAGAACACCTTTTTCTATATATCCCCACCTCATGCATAAAATCACACTTGCTGCATAATGATTTCCTGTGTTCTGTTTTTTCATTACGTTACTCTGTTTTGCATATTAAAAACAGGTTTCCATGCTTTGTCTCTTCACTCGCAGTGCTGGAGATGTTCCACTCTGCCGAAAGTGCTTCTGCTGAGCATGATGTCAGTATATGGAGTCTACGGAATGTGTCTGCATAGTGAACTACAGTAATATCCTCATCAGTGAGCACTCCTTCCGATCTCCTGAACAGCTGATTAATCTTTGTTATATCTTGATATTTCAGACTCTGTGTAGTAATAACATGAAACACCATTTCAGTGCCACAGGTAAGCAGTGAATCCACAGCCCTAGAATAGAATGCACTAAACTAAAAAGAAATACAGCTTCTCTTAACATTTGAGTCGGGGAAGAGATCTGGCACGATTTACAGTCACTAAATCTTATTTACACAAATAGAGCATCACACAGTCATCAGAGCCTAAAGTATTGTAGAATAGGAAATGTTCATAGTTCTTTATTTCTCGCTATGTTCTGGATCGGACCCTAAACATGAGAAATAAAGTGAACTTTTCCCAAAGTGAGCTAGTATCACCATGCAGACTTGCCATATCCCCTACAGCCAACAAAAATACAGTCAAAAGAGGCAGCAGATATTCACTTTTGAATGACTACAACACTGTTGTCTTTAAAACCAAAACACCAACACTACTCTATTTGCTTTAGCGAGCTACACGGCATTCCCCCGCAGCAGAGTATTAGGCTGAGATAAAATGCCACATTAGTGAGCTTACTCTTCTGTGTGTTTGGTGAAAGGAACACTGAAATGAGTCAGGTCATTTAAATACTATAAATACTAAATACTATATTTATATTGTATTTAAGACCTGTTTTTGTTGAGTTCTGAAGCATGCGGCATGTCTCACGACATTGCTCGCTCGCCAAAATACTGGGGCACAAAATTAATCAAAGAGAGAGCAAACTAATAAAGTAAAGAAAGAGAGTAAAGAGACAGAAAGAGAATGATTGAATAGTTTAGAAGCTTGACATGTGTATTCATCAATAGCTCAGAAAGCAACAGCCTGTCTGGAAAAAGAGTTTTGTAGCCTACAGCTGGGGGATTACATATTCAGCTGATTACAGGCATTACCTATGCTACCTGCTGTTACCCTGAATTGTATTGAAAGGGCAACAACATTTATAGTAACTGCACTGCATTTTGCTGGGAATCTTCTGATTGCTGCCTTGTGAAAATACTTCTAGTGTGATCATGGGGGACCTTCATCAGCACGAAATATACTGTATGGATTTATGTCCTTCTACAGTACTTCATTGAAAGACCTGTTTTTAAAAGATGTGTGTTAACCGATGTAAGTGAGTGGCACTACTGTGCAGGACGAGCGGTGAAAGGGATACAGGCAGACATGCTATGAAGCTGTAGAAGCGCTCCATATAATGGCGTAACTGGAGCACTCCCGGGAAATATAAATACAGAGAAAGTCTGCTGGTGGAGATACAAGCGCCGCACTAATAAATGATAAACTACTCAGAAACGGAACACAGATTTACAAAACAAACAAATGCACTTTGCTTTGGACACCAATATACTCTTTCTGGCAAGGGTGTTCAAATCAAAACTTTTAGTATTTGCCCAGCCATGACTGTAGCTGAATTTTCACTTGCCCCCTATTCATTACAGTGACATTAGCGCTCTTTTTATACTTGCCCTTCAAGGAAATTTACTTGCCCTGGTCAGGGGGCAATAGGATTTGCACACCCCTGCTTTCTGGTATGTTTTCTTGGTGGACTTTGACAATCTAGAATGGTGCTCTTTAAAGCATGCACAGTGTGCCTAGGCTTTAACCAGGGGAGCCAGCAGACATTGTCAGAAATATTTAGAAAACTTGTTCCAAGAAATGGAGAAACAGGCTGTGGTGAAGGCCACTTCTCCATCATCACCTGCTTCCATTCCCAACTTGCAGTTGGCCTTTCCTTCCTTCCTTCCTTCTCTGTGGTTGATGGCACCATTTCTGAATTGAAGAAAAAAAAGACAAGTTGTTGAATCAGTGGACAAACACTGCCACACAGACAAGGAGAAATGCAGAAAGGAAAAAAGATGCTTCTCTGGACTGTGCCCATTCATTACTAAGATGGGGTAAGTCCACAGAAAAAGACGGAGCCCTGGCCATGGCCGTGGGTCCTGCCTCCTCCCCGACTATGTTAAAGACATCAGAGCCGCGGTACTCACAACGTATTCTGCCGTCCGGCACAGTGCTGTCAGTATCTCAGCTGTTGATGATCCCTTTGGGCTCCATCAACACAGGCATTGTATCTGACAATGTTGGACCTGTTGTGTTGCTTGTTGCCACTGTCGTTGATGCCTTCTACATTGACAGTGAAGTCAAAGATGTGCTCCTTCACTGAACATTTTAAAAAGTCTTTGAAAACTCTTTTTTTTTTTTTTTTTACACAGAGTTTTGGGCCCCGGGCTGCTATATAATCTTTTTGAGATTTTATATTTAGTGCTATTTATTGATTTTAATTAAGTTTATTGACTCTACTGTACACATTGTGAGGTGCCCAGAACCTCTGGGATTGAGTGCCATAATAAATAAAATTGCCTTGCCTTTCCATATTCTACCCCTACTTCAGTGCCAGTCTCAGACAGGCCACTATCGACAGGATGCCTGTCTGCAATTCTTCTTTATGTTTCTCGCTGTCCTGTCTAAACTCTGCCTGTACCGGTGTACATCGATGATGAGCTTGCATATAATCCAGTATACATGGAGGAGGAAAAGGAGGCCATGGATGAATAAGAGGAGGAGGAAGAGATCATAGATGTTGGCTCAAGCTCCACTCTATCCTGTTGCTCTGAAGGGAGTGTAGTTAGTACATGAACAGGAAGGCTCAGCATTACTAATAGTAGCTCACAATCCACACAGGTAATAAATCTCAGGTCAGAAGAAGTCAGTGGATAAACTTTTTATTGAGAAAACTTCAGTGGATTGCTAATCGTGAAGCTCCTGATCTCACAGCACTAGCCCCAGCGCTCCAACCATAATCCTCAGCAGCATACTTTGAAGGGAGTGTGGTTCGCACACCTAGATCTCCCCCTGAAGATGCCTCATTTCAGACCCTCCCTAAACAGATTCAGGTCAAACTGGGGTTCCAAGCTGAGGAGGCATATTCTTCAAAAATAAATCTTTGAGTTCTTGGGAAGTTTCTGCTTCTCTTACAGTGACTCCGCCAGTGCATTCTGCACCAGTGGATACTACTTTGGCTGCCTTGCATAGGCCTGCGCAATTGCCTGCAGTTCCAAGGAAGGTGGATAAACAGTATCCTGCCACTGCTGTAAAGCCATCTTATTCTTCACAGCCAGAAACAGACTCTGTGGTTATTATGGTAGTTCATGACAAATTTGAAATACCAAAACACCTATGTTCTCTCCCTCCTGACAGAGAGTATAGGAAGCTGGATGTAATGGGTAAAATGACTTTTGTCTCTACTACACTAGGCCTAAGAATTATCGGGCATTTATGATTAAATATCAGAATTGCGTATGGAAGACGATGGCCTTACTGGCTGAAAAATTGCCAGAAGACCTGGACATATTGGTGGCACAGCAAACAATTGCTAATGGCCAGGTGGCTGGTAAGCACATGTTCAGATCAGCCTATGATGCCTTTGATGCAAGGGCTGCTGCATCTGGAATTTGCATTCATTGCCACTCCTGGCTTTGGGTGGCCATTTTTTCCTATGATGTACAACAATCGGTTATGAGTGCACCATTCAGGGGGAAACAACTGTTTGGTAATGACGCTGAATATACTTTGAGGGATCTGCAAACGTTCAGAATGACTCTCAAGTCCCTGCGTATTTTGAACCCCAAACGCAGAGGATGGGGGTCATGGTTCTTTTCGAAGGTAATATGCCCATCCTGGCCGAGGCTACTCAAGAGGCCCCTGGCATGGATCACAGAGGCCTCAGCCCTCTATCTCCTGGGCCACAAACCTGCCTCCTGGAGCCCATGCTAGACTTAGTAAAGGCCGGACTGTTACCGGCACCCCCCCCGCCCCTGATGCTTTCCCTTGCCTCGGACCTCACTACCCCAGGAGGTTTTGGTGGGAGGCCAGATCTCCCATTTCCTATCAGAGTGGAAGGAGATACCTACAGATGCTAGGGTACAGGAGGTAGTTCAGCACAGATGTGCCCCAGAGCTCCTTACTATTCCTCCAGTTACTCCCCCATTGCCAAACTGATATCCTCCAGGACATCTTGCTCTTCTGCTGCAGAACGTTTAATTCCTTCTTCACAAAAGGGCTGTAAAATTATACCCAGAAGCAGAAATTATTCAGGGTTTTTACTCTCAGCCTGTATTAAATATATAAGGGTTCTGAATGAGTACATAGAATACAGGAAGTTCAGAATGGTGTCCTTCCTGTCCCTATTGCCTCTGTTGTTACAAGGGACTGGATGGTTGCATTGGGCATGTAGGATGCTTACCTTCATGTCGAGATCAGGAAATCTCACAGAAAGTATCTACATTTCATGCTTCAGGGCTCTCACTGCAAATTTCGTTTTTTACCCTTTGGCTTGTGCTCTGCACCACGTGTCTTTACCAAAGTATTTGCAGCAGTGACAGTGACCCTCTGCAGGGAGGGTCTGTATGTCTTCATTTTCATAGATGATTGACTGTTAAAGGCCCTATTTCGGGAAGCGATTCTGGATACACTGTTTCAGACCTGGCAGTTATTTGACCAACTGGGCATATTGGTCAGTGAGCCGAAGTCGGTACTTACCCTCTGCCAGTGACTTCAGTATATAGGAGCTGTGGTGGACATGGGTCTAGGTCGGGCTTTTCTGCCCTTGGACTGTGCCACAGCACTGGCGGTGCAGACACAGCTGGTTAGCTCAAGCAATTATTTGTCCGCCCGCTGCCTCTTAAGATTGATTGGTCTGATGGCAGTTACCATCCTGACAGTTCTGCTAACCTACTTCCAATATGAGAATTCCTCAGTGGTTTCTCAGAGAGCAGTGGGCTAAGCATTTGGATGAGTTGGAACGCCTCATTCTAGTCCCTCCTCCTCTCTGTCATTCCGTGCTCTGGTGGTTGGACCGCACCAACCCGGAGAAGGGATCTCCTTTCCTGCATCCGTTCCCTCTGCTGGTGATGACTACAGATGCCTCAGGGACAGGTTGAGGTACCCATTTGGGACCTTTCTGAACCCACGGCCAATGGGGCCCTTTGGCTATGGTGCTTCACAGCAACACTCTGGAGATGAGGACAGGTTCTGCATAGCCTGCAGGCCTTCACAGCCCTTCTTCCGAGGAATAAGCTTTTGAGTCACACAGACAATAGGTTGGTGATATATTGCATCAGTCGACAAGGCAAGGTTCATTCATATGCTCTTTGCAGAGAAGCAATGAGAGTTTGGCAGTGGGCAGTGGAACACGACATATTTCTGTCAGCAGTGTTCCTCCCAGGGACCCTGAATGTACTTGCAGATCAACTCAGTTGATCCAGTGAGCTCTGCCACGAATGGGAATGTGACAGGGTTGAGTAAGGACCTGTCCCATTTGTTATGCAGAAAGAGTTAAATGCAATGACCTGTTCTCTTTTGTCTGTCTGGTTGTGCAACCAAATGTTCTCACCCCAGAAGTCCTTTAGCATCAGTAACAATAGCAGTAAGCTGACCAGGTTGAACTGCCTCAGAGGTGGAGCCATGAATATTCATTAAAATAGAGTGAGCCAGTCAGAATCAAGCAGGAAGTTGTGCTGAGTGCAAAGAGTCCACAGGGCTTCAGAATTTTTTCGAAGATGAAAGAACACTGACTAAAAGGACTATGTCAACAGGTTTTAAGACCATGCAATAGCATGAACTATAAAAAGCCTATAATTAACCATTAACATGCTCTAAAAACAATCCAAAAACTGAACAAACTTGGTAAAAAGATACAGAAGTAGAGCTGTCTTAAAGTAGGTGCCTGGGGAGGCATGTTGGGAGGTTACTGATGCTAAAGGACCCCTTGGAAGAAATAGAATTACTACAGTGAGTAATTTTTTCTTTTCGTGAGAATTAGGAACTGATCAGTCGGAAGGTCTTGCGATTCTCCGCCTCTCGCGATCTCTCTGCCTTCACTTGCGGTTTCTATCTTTTCTCCCCCTTGTGTATCTGCAGTTATGAAAATATACATGAAACTTTGTGTAAAACTATAAGTGAAACTGGGATCCCTTGGTTTGAAAATGTATATAGTTATATTGTTGAAATGATTGCAAAACATTATTTGGAATTTAGGAGGTTAACCTGAGATGCAGTAAGAGCTCCTCTCAGGCTTGTTTGCAGACTCTTTTGCAGAGCTGTCGACAAGTGGTTAGTTCTGGGTCACCATATTCTATTTGTTGCTCCTGCAAAGAAACTGACTAGAGCATTTTGTGAGAAACAGGATGTCGCTTAACAAGTTCCCAGGCAAAGACTGATAAAATGAGCAGCAAAGCTTTTGCTGGAGAGATACTGAGACTGAAACTTGGAATTAAGAGATACCCTCAGATGAAGGACTTTGTTTTCTATGTTTGTACTGCCTTTGTAAATAGTTATACTGAGCATTTTTTTTTTATTTTACTTTTCTTGATAATAAAACGCTACTTGAGAATTTTATAATTGCTGCTGGTTTTCCTATGCTTCCTGACCTGTGTCTCGATGACAGGGAACTCTCAAACTTTGTCGTGGACGACCTCTTTGAAAAATGGAATCATCTGGACATAGATTTTTTTGCATCTCCATACAGTACAAAACTGGCACGTTTCTCCCTTGTTGGGGCCTAGAGTTTTTGTTACGATTGACCTCTCTTGAAATGGAAGTTTTGTATGCTTTTTCACCCGGCTCTCTGGATACAGAGGGTACTACAGCCACAGGCGGATCATACCACCCTGATTTTGGTGGTGCCTCACTGGCCAAGACAAATTTGACTTCTGCTTTTCCACTTCTTGAGCAATTGGTGGTGGAACCTCTGGTCCTGCTCCCACTGCAAGCCAGACTTCTGACACAGCAGCAATGTACTATGGTGCATCTGGATCTTTGATCCTGGCTTCTGGGAATATAGAGAGCTCATGCTTCAGGGTTTCCTTGGTGGCGGCTGATGTTGTCTTGCAGCTTAAAAGCCATCTACTCGGTACACTGACTCACAAAATATGGAATCATTTTACTGTATGGTGTACAGGATATGATCTGAATCTCTTTACCAGTCTAGTTCCTAAAATACTGGATGACCTCCTGTTCCTTAAGAACTCCAGACTAAGGTATTCCTCAATAAAGGTTCATGTGGCCACTATTTCAGCATTTCATGCCCTATCAAAGGGTATGAGAGAGGCGCCGTTAGGGGTTTCTTGTAGATTCCTAAGGGGCATCCTCCTCCTGCACCCCACATCTGGAATCCAATTCTGGTATGGGACTTTAATTTGATCCTGAAGACCTTTACTTCACCTCCTTTTGAATTTGCTACTAGTTGCGAGATACACTTCCTCTCATGGAAGGCACTGTCTCTAGTGGCAGTGATGTCTGCCAGATGCATTTCAGAGCTGCAGGCTCTGGTTGCAGATTCTCTGTTTATTATTTTTCACAAGGACAGGGTCTCCTTATATACCAGTCCTCATTTTCTTCTGAAGGTAGTGTCTGAAAGAACTCTAAATCAAGCCTTTGACCTTCCTGCTTACTTTTCCTCTCCCACAGGTAGTGGGGAGCGATATTTACATACAGTGGATGTCTGTAGGATACTGCATTGGCACCTAGGTTGTACAAAGGAGTGCAGAAAATCCTCACAGCTGTTTATTGCTTTCGCCCATAGAATGGTGGTCTCGCAGATTTCTAAACCAGGCCTAAAATGGCTAGCCAGTTGTATTATGTTTTGTTACCAGAAGCGCGGTAAACAGCTTCCTGTCTTTTGCATGCTTATTCTACCCGAGGGGTTGCTACCTCAGTGGCTGGTTTTCAGAATGTGTCTGTCTGCTGCTGACATCTGTGCTGCTGCAACTTGGAGTACTCTTCATATATTCACTAAACACTACAGTCTGGACATTGTCTCTTGTAGACATGCTGGCTTTGGCCTCAGTGTTCTGCAACTCAAGATCATTAGGTCCTGCCATCCTCCGTCAGTGCTTGGTATTGCTTGGGAATTGTTTGATGTGGCTTAAAGGAGGGAGATATCCTTGAAGATAGACTAGTTACCTACCGTAACAGTAGATCTTCAAGAGAATCTCCTTCATTGAGCCAAAGCTGTCCCTCTCGTGCCCCCTCCCCGACAGGTGACTGTATGGCTTGCTGTTTTAAGCTGTTTTTCCTGTGATGCCCCCTATGGCATTTGTGCTCTGTTTTCCACTTCTTCTGCTGCATGCTTTGTGTGGTCCTGGTTGCTTCAGTTTCTGTCGGTCCAATGATCCTCCAGGCTTGTCTCCAGTAGGGAGCTGAGGCATGCTGTTGATGCTGATGTGCTATAGTCGCCAACGAGGCTGGCGATGTGGGTGGCCCCAGCCTGCAAAAAGTTTCCGGGTGGTCATGATGCCAGCGGCTTACAGTTCCATGATGTGGCTCAGTGAAGGAGATTCCTCTTGAAGAGCTACTGTTATGGTAGGTAACTATTCTTTAGTGTTTACCTGTATTCAGGTTCGGACAAAGCAGTGGTGAAACACTTTTTTAATGAACTACTGGACATTTTTAGGGCAGTGTAATCATGTGCAGTGTCCTGAATTTGGTAATGAATCTGGCCTTAGATGTTTCTGCTCTGGGAGCCCACCAAACTTCAGCGGCTCAAGAATACTTTAAATCTGAAGTCAACCAATTGGGATAGCTGGATGTTTGGCACCAACTTTTCTCTACAAACACTGTGTACATCCACTATTCCCCCCAAGCACCATTCTGTGGCCAGACTGGATTATTTCTTTGCTACAGTAGAACACCTGGAAAAAGGTACAGGATATTAGTGTGGACCCCAGACTACTTTTGGACCACTCCCCTATTTATTTGAAGATGACCCTGGGGAAACAAAAAGACCCCCATGTGGAGGTTAAATTTGTCCCTGCTTAAAGGCAGAGAATTACTAGCCCTAGTTGAGAAAGTGTCTACAATTCTAGTGGAGAATGACAAGGGTGACTTCTCACCAGCTATGTTGTGGATACAGTGAAATCGGTCCTCAGAAAGATTCTTATAAAATATTCCTGCCATTAAAGAAACAAAGGGAACAAAAATATAAGGAATTACAGGAGACATTAACAACATATCAGCTTCTGTATACCCCAGGGAATAAAGCAGTAGCCGACTATATAGCTCAGGTTTAAAGGGACTCTCGTAGCTTATTATGAACTGACACATACAACAGGCCCTCTTTTATTTAAAGCAGTATTATTATGAGGGGGCGCAAAGGGTGCTCATAGGCTAGCCAGACAACCTTGAATGTAGAAAAAGCAGGCTTGCATTTTACAATGGTGGGGTTCGGTAACTGGGCAACTTACTAGGGACCATGCAAGTATGCAACGGATTTTGGCAGAGTACTATGGTGGGTATACAGAAACTGATATGTTGTTAATTCCTTATATTTTTATTCCCTTTGTTTCTTTTATAGCAGGAGTATTTTATAAGAACCTTGTCAACCCAGGATCCCCCCCTCCAACTCGGAAGATGCAAAACAGTTTTTGGATAAGCTTTAGCTCCCCAAATTGTCACCTGAGCTCCAGGCTCGCCTTCTAGCTCCCCTCTTGCTGGTTAAAATGACGGTGGGGATTAAAAATCCAAAAACTGAGAACTGTCCATGCCCAGCTCAGCTGCTGGTAGAATTTTATGAAATATTTAATGAAGCATTCCTACCCATACCATAGCAGACATTCACGTATGTTAAAGAATGAGGTTCCACCCCTCCATTGTGGAGGTATGTGTCTATATCTGCATTACTGAAGCCAGAGAAAGATCCCAGAACCCCCTCCCCATCACCCCATATTAGCAGTAAATATTAATTATAAACTTGTCATGGGGTATTGGGCTAGAAAATTAGATGCTCTGTTACCTGGCTTATTAGATGAGGACCGGGGGTGGGGGTCTGCCTATAAACGGCAGACTCATGATAATGTTAGCCACACCCTTCTTTTGACAGATTATGTCATGCAGCACTCTATTCCCATGGTGGTGGTGAGTTTGGATGCCAAAAAGGCATTTGACAGTGTGTCCTGGGCATTTTTATGGGACACTGTGACAGGGCTGGGATAAAACCTTGTCCCATTTGTTATGCGGAGGCAGTTAAAAGCAAGAATCTATTCTGTCCTCTCCTGTTCTGCCACTTGTCTATCTCTTGCCTGTCTGACTGTGTAGTCCAGTTTTCGTTGTGGCACCTAGGAATTGGCCACTTGAATAGTCCCACAATTTCCCCATTTTCTCCCCTTCTTCACCTGCTGTTTCTAATCTTTGTTTCTTCCACTGTTTTTTGTGGTTAAAAATATATGAATCTGTATGTGAAAACTGGGATCCCTTAGTTTGCAAATGTAAGTGTATTATTGAAATGACTGCAGAAAGCTATTTGGGTTTATATGGAACACAAGGGGTTAACCTTGATGTGCATTTTATTTAATTTAAACTTTGTTTACCAGAAAAGGCACACTGAGCCAAGGCTTGTCTCCAGGTGTGACCCGGAGGAGGTAGAGTAAGTAGAATACATTTCAAAAATTACATTTTGAAAAAATTGGAAATAACATAACTTAAAACAATTCAGATACAACAACTGACTTTTGGTATCAGAAAACTATAGAACAGCAAAGTTTACAAACAGCAGGAATATTAAACATTTGAGTTACAAATCATCATCATTTCCTTTATTGTTGGGCTAAATAGCCATTCACAAATAATCTTTACAAAAGTAATAAAACCAACATAAAAAGACAATCAATACAAGGATATAGACAATCTAAAAAATGGTAGACTATACATATTGCACAGTTTTTAACTTAAAATTGTCCCAGCTATTACCATTCTTCCTATTACCAGATACCTTCCACAAATCTAATCTCCATTGTAATAATACTTGATTTACAACATAATTTGGGTAGCCAGCATTTTCCTCTTTTTTTATATATTGCACTGAAATATTTGGCCACTCTGGTGATGGCCCCCTCATCTTCTGTATGTATTAAAATGATTAAAAATTCCTCAGTTACAGGATATTTTGGATCCAAGAAAGGTCTTAGCTAGTAGTTTCTTTCATTCACGTACCACGAGCATTTCCATAGTACATGAATGAGATCTTCATTCTTTAGGTAGCTTGTTATACCTTGCCTGGAGAATGCTACTTGGGAATCTTTCGAATTTATATTTCAAAAAAGTTCTTCGAAGATACGAACATACGAAATTTGCCAGCAGATAAAGGCCTAGAGGTCTATCAAGTCTGCTCGAATGTGCAGCTAGCACCCCTTATTCTGCAGCTGCCCCTCCCTTCCACCCTTCCCCTTGTCCTGTCCCATCCCCTTTTGAAGCAGTCCACTGTTCTACTGGATACCACTTCTGCAGGTAACGCATTCCACCCAGCCACCACCCTCTCTGTAAAAAAGTGTCTCCTCATCTCCATCCTGAACCTTCCTCCCTCCAGTCTCATAACATGGCCCCTGGTGTCCTTCCCTCCCTTACTTTGAACAGCCGCTCTGTACCTGTCTTGTTTATTCCTTTCATGTACTTAAAGGTTTCAGTCATGTCCCTCGTGTCCCTCCTCTCCTCCAGCGAGTACATGTTCAACTCCCTCAGCCTCCTCTTGTATGATAAGTCCCCCAGCCCCTTGATCATCTTTGCCACCCTGCGCTGCACCCCCTTCAGTAACTTAATGTCCCTCTTCAGATACGGGCGCCAGTACTGCACGCAGTACTCCAGGTGCGGTCTAACTAATGACCTATACAGTGGCAGAATCACCTCCTCCCTCCTTGAGGATATACCCCTTGCAGTACAACCCAGCATTTTGTTGGCCTTTGCAGCTGCCTTCCTACATTGTGCCGAGTTGTTCATTGACCCTGTAATGAGCACCCCCATATCCTTCTCCTCTGTCTGGGCTAGCTGCACTTCCCCAGCTGGTAACTCCTCCTTGGGTTCTTCATCCCAAAATGCAGCACCTTGCACTTTTTGGCATTAAACCCCAGTGCCAGGTGTCTGACCCGGTTTTAAGCTTTGCCAGATCATCCTGCAACCCCTGCCATCCCCCTAGGTCATCCACCACCGCTCCTACCTTGGTATCCTCAGCAAACAGACTGATCTTGCTCTTGATGTCCAATGATATGTCTGCAGTGAATATCCCAAACAACACTGGTCCCAACACTGAGCCCTGTGGAACACCACTCATCACTACCCTTGGGTGTGAGAGCTCCCCACCCACCACCACCCTCTGTTGCCTTCCCCAAAGCCAGTTCCCTACCCATCTCACCAGCTTTGCTCCCGCCCCTGTGCCTTCTAACTTACTTCCCAGCCTTCCATGCTGCATTGAGTCGAATGCCTTACTGAAGTCCTGATACAGGGCATCCACTGCATGGCTCCTGTCCAGTTGGCTAGTTACCCAGTCATAGAACTCCACCAGGTTGGTTTGGCAGGATCTGCCACATATGAAGCCATGCTGTCTGCTGTCCTGTAGTCCTTTGACCTCTAGAAGGGCCACCAGCCTCTCCTTCAGGATAGCCTCCATTAGCTTACCCACGATGGATGTGAGGCTCACTGGTCTGTAGTTTCCCGGTTCATCCTTGGGGCCACTCTTGTGGAGGGGCACCACATGAGCCATCCTCCAGTACTGAGGTACACACCCTAATGTAGTGAGGCATTAAATAGGTCTGCCAAAGGTCCCGCAAGGACCTCTGCCAGCTCCTTCAGTACCCTGGGGTGGATGCCATCTGGGCCTGGCGCCTTGTCCACCCTCAGTGCCTTCAAACCCTCCCGAACTCTGCCCTCCATGATTTCCCCATCTGTCACCCCTCCCTCCGTTTCTGCCATTCCTCCCCCCTTGGGTGTCACCCCGCTCTTCTCCTTAGTAAATACCGAGAGCAGAAGTAATAATTTAGTGCTTCTGCCTTATACGCCTCTACTTCCACCAACCCCCTCTTTCCTAATCCTTACTATGTGGTCCTTACAGCTCCTTTTCTCCCCTGACGTACCTAAAAGTCCTTCTCCCCTTCTTAATGCCTTGTGCCAGCCTGAGTTCCGTAGCTACCTTGGCTCCCCTTACTGCCCTTGTCACTTCCTTCGATTCCGTCAAGTACTCCTCCCCCCCTTCCTGTTTTCTTGTACCTCCTAAAGGCAGCTCTTTTCCTCCTTACCTTTTCCATGACCTCCTTGCTCAACCAGCTTGGTTTCCTAGCCCTAGCCTTCTTGCTCTGGGCCTTGCAGCAGGTTTTGGTTGACTCCACTATTCCCAGCTTTATGAGCTCCCACCTCTGGTTAGTGTCCATACTAGATTGAATTCTGGCCAGGTACCCTTTTACCACTTCCCTTATCCTCCCAAAGTCGGCCCTCCTGAAGTCCAGCACTCTTGTGCCAGATTCCACTCCTTCCTTGCCCATATCCAATGTGAGCCATACTGAGTGGTGGTCACTCCCTGACAGTAGTTCCTTCACTGTAAGTTCTCTCACAAAGTCCCCATTTGCCAGCACAAGGTCAAGGGTATTCCCTAACCTGGTTGGTTCACTGACCAATGGCAGCAGGAAGCTGTGCTGGAAGGCATCCAGCAGTACTTGCTCCCTTCTGTTCCTGGTTGTTGGGGTACTCCAGCCTACTCCTGGCATGTTGAAGTCCCCCACAATCACCACACTACCCTTCTCGCAGGTCCTCCTGATCTGTCCCGCTAGTTCCCTGTCTATCTCCTCTGAGATGGCGGCTTGTACACCACTCCCATTCTGAGAATCCTATTCTTGGAATCCTGGATTTGCATCCAAAGTGACTCCGTACTACCCTCCTCCCCTTCCTCCCTTACACACTTCAGTCCTTCCTTCACATATAGTGCCACACCCCTTCCTTTCCCAATCACGCTGTCCCTACGAAATAACCTGTACCCTGGTACAAACAGGTCCCAGTCATTGTATTGGGTGGCCCATGTTTCTGTGATGGCTGCAGTGTCCACCTCTTCCTCTGCCATGAGCACCTGTAACTCTACAGTTTTCCTTCCAAGGCTCCTACAATTAAGGGTAACCACCTTCCACCCTCCCTCCCCCCATCCTACCCTCCTTTACTAGCATCACCAATAGTACTTGCCATTTGTCCTTTGTCACTGTTATTGGGGGGGGTAAACTCATATGGTTTCCCAACCTGTGGTCTCTCCGTGACTCTTACCCAATTACCACCCCCGCTCCTAGTTTAAATTCCCAACTTCCTCTATGTTCTCCTCTATCCTCTGTTTCAACACTTTCTTTCCCTCCTCACTCAAGTGTAGTCTGACCTTGTCATAGAGACTACCGTCCTCCCAGGTCCCTCCCCAACCCCCAACAGCCCATACCCTTTAGCACAACACCAGGTTCTTAGCCATCTGTTAAATTCCTCTATTCTCAACTTTCTTGTTGTGCTTTCCTTGGGCACTGGAAGTATCTCTGAAAAAGTTACTGATCTTCCTGCCCCCTCACATAATTGTCCTACTTCTTCAAACCTCCTCTGGACTATAGCTACTGTCTTGTCAGCCAGGTCGTTCGTCCCAAGATGTATAATTAAATGAGGCTTGTCCCGACCCCTTCTGGCATATTTCAGAACAGATTGTCCCACCCTTTCCGCTGTCATTCCTGGTATGGCCTCCACCCAAATGCGACTATGCCTCTCCCCCCCCTTGCTACCCCACCTGACTCCTCTTAGTATTGAGTCCCCCAGCACTAAGATTACACCCATCTTACTCCCTGCTTGCTTCCATTCATCTCCCTGTCTCATTTCCGGTTCCTCCTCTTCCTCCTGCACATTATGTCCCCCTTTTGCCCCTGTTACAATTCTCCCAGCAGAACTTCCCCCCGCTCTGGTTTGGTCCAGGCATTTATCAATTACTCCTCTAATTTCATCATTTCCCTCCTCCTCCTTCTTCCTCTCTAGCAGTGCAAAACTATTTTCTGAAGACCCTTCACAAATGCCCGCTCCCTCTCTCTTCATAGTAACCTGTTCTCTCCTTTCCACTCCATGACTTTTACCACTTCTTCACCTCCCCTCATAAGTCCCTATCTCCTCCTTCCATTTGTCTTTTGTCTCCTGACCTGGTTTCCCCGGCAATCGTTCTTCCTGGCCTGGGCCCCATTGTGTCTGCTTTCCTTCTTCTGACCCTCTCCTCACCACTGTTGGCTCAAATTGCCCTTCCTCCCTCCCTCCAGTATTGGGCTAAACCCACCCCCAGTCTGCCTTGCCTGTCTTAGTTCCTCCTGCAGACCCTCAATCTCCTGTTTAAGTTTCTCTATGTGGTTGCACACTAAACATCCCCCCACACTCCAGGCAATTTTCAGAAAGATTGGTGCACCACAGTTGTTGCAGCCTACCACCCTACCCATTGCTGTCGTTGCCCACCAGCGACCCCCCACCCTTCCAGATGAAGGATACCAAACACTCCCCCAAGTCTCCCCTCCTCCCCCTCTACCAGTGCAAAACATTCTTTTCTTAACCAGCCCAAGTCTTCCAGAAACAATCAGGTAGCTAAGGCCCCTGGTCAGACCATTAGCACCCTTCCCCCACTATGCACTAAACTTTGCAGCTAGTGAAGCCAGCAAAAATGAATCACAATTCTACTCAAAGCCCCCCAAATAGGTTTGCTACCAAAAGAAACAGGTCTCCAATTCAAACAGCTTCAGCAACAACACATCAAAATAGGCTTGAAGTTGGAAGATATAGGTCTCCAATTCAAGGAAACAGCCCCAATTAAATCACATCAAATAGGTTTTAAATCAGAAAAATAGGCCTCCACAAATGCAGCCTGCTACACAGTGAAACATCAAACAAATGAGCCCACTTACAGCCACCAAAACAGGTTTCAAAATTCCAACAGCCCCAAAACAATACCCTGCTAGCCCCTTAGAAGTAGTAAGAAAGAAAAGAAATAACCTTCTACCAAGTAAAATCCACAAGAAACAATGTAAAAACAACAACAAGTAGCTACTGTACTGGAACAGATCTGATCCTTTCCCCTTCTAGTTCCTTCACAGAATGAAAAAGAATGTAATGCTATCCAGCAAGTAAATCCTTTCCCCAGCTGCTCAGCAAAAGAAAGTTCAGACAACCTCTGCCAGACCCCAACTGCTTCTGCAGTTAACAGACCTCAAATACAGTGTTCAACACACAGAAATGGCAGCTAAAAAAACTACTTTAGATCAACTTACAAACACACTCAACAGCTCTCTCCTCTAGCTGATCTGGATTAGTAAGCAAATCAAGATAAGGCTTGCATCCAACTTTGAAATTATTTTTCACAAACCATCTTGAATAGTGAGAACTTTGGATGGCTACTAGGTCTTTCTGGTTCCACTTATTCATAACTTTTTTGTTAAATATTTTTTATACTTTTTGCTAACCATTTTGCCTTTCTGAACATAATTAACCAAGTTTATTAAATCATATTCTTTTAACAACTGGATCAGGGAGGATACCAAAATTTTTACTTATGTTTCCAAGGTTCATCCATTTTAGTTTTTCTTTCAAGCATTGAACCGAGAGGACCTCCTGAGGGAGATTAATTAGTCTTAGCCAAAATCTAATTTTCCTTTTGTGAAGGAGGGCATTGAGATTAGTAATACGAGGCTCAGCTCTAATGTAGGCAGAAGGGCATGTTGATCTGACACCCAATATTTTCCTGAGTAGTTTAAAAACGGGAACCGTTAGCTTTTCTATTAACTTACTGTTCCAGATTTCTGCCCCATACAATAGCTGTGCCTGGTATTTGGCTTTTATAACTTATATTAATGGTCTCGGTGTCTGACCTCTATATATGAAATTAAACCTCTCCATTCCTCGTACAGTCTTATCCAATTTTTTCAAAGTAACATCAATGTGGTCTGTGCACGAACAGTTAACTTTAACAACTATACCTAAATAAACATAATTCTGTATTACCTCAATTTTTGTGTGCCTAGATACCAGTATCCTTTACATCTGTTTTTTGTACTGAATATTAATATCTTTGTTTTCTGCATGTTAACCTGGAGTCGTAGTTGTTGCGACTTTGTGTACTTTATATCTAATTTTTTTTAAGTCCTGACTTTGTTAATGAAAAGAGCACAGAATCATCTGCGTATTCAAGAGCAGGGCAAAAAAATAGATTTATCTTTGGGGAGTCTGATAAAATGAGATTTAGTTCTATTAATAATGGATTGACGTACATAAAAAACAAAATAGGGGCATGTACACACCCTCGTCTTACCCCTCCTGTTTGTCTTGAAAGGTGCTGATAAGTTTTAAGTATTCCCTAGCCTCACTTTGGCCCAAGTTTATGTGTACAGGCTGTGAATGATGTAAACCAAATTTTTTATTTATACCTCTTTCATAAAGTGTTTCCCACAGTATGTTTCTAGACACCATATCAAACGCTGCTGAACAGTCTATAAAGGCAATGTAAAGCCTTTGCTTATGAAGAAAGATGTACTTTTCTACAAGATGTCTTAAAACAAAGATATTATCTAATGTCAAGTGATTTATCCTAAATCCTACAATCAATCTCTCCAGAATTATCCAGGAGAAAATTTTCAGGTTTACATCTAAAAGGCTTATGGGATGGTAGATTAGGAGAGCCGCTCTGCTGCCCTTTTTGTGGATTGGAACAATGTTAGCTCCTTTTCCAGGATTCTGGATATTTTCCTTCTGTTATACTTTTATTGTAAAAAAATTGTCATTGACCTTTCCCATAGTCTGGTGTTACATTGATACTCTTCAGCCAGTATGCCATCCAGGCGTTATGTAATTTTAGTGAGGTTATCACTAATAGAACTTCATTAAATTGTATAACTATAGACTGTTTGTGGGCTAGCTCATTACTAGGGAATACATCTTGTACATAGGGGTCCCGGAATATTTTGTTAAAAAAAGAAATAAATTTTTCTTCGGATATATATGTATCGCTAGAGTTTATGATTATTGGTACCCCTAGCAACAAGGCTCCAAAATATTTTGCTATTTTTAGTAGTTACCACTTCTAACATTTGTTCCCACTGCCTTTTATGATAATTGGTTTTCTTTTCTTTGATTAAATCCTTGTACATTCTTTTTGCCAAATTAAGTATCTTTTAGGATACTTCTGTGCCGTGCAAGTGTTTCTTATCTATCTTTTCATATGTTTACACTCATCATACCGTCCATTAAAGGGATTTTTCACTTTCTCTAATGGATCTAAGGTAACCTCCAAATTTTTTTTTATCATACTAAAAAGTGTATTCAGAGCTTCATTAAACTGAAGAAGCATTAATAAATGTAGATAATTTGTACTATTGTTAAGGAAGGATTCTTCAACAATTTTACTCACATTAGTTTCTAACTCTCTTTGCCATAGTATTTTTTTTACATACTCTAATCTCTGTAAAGAGAAGTGGAGAGTTGTTCCTTTCTCGATTGTTCTGTAAACTCAGATTGGAAGTGATAGTCAAGGGGAAATGGTCACTCTCTGTGCATTCTATGATCTATAGTTTTTTCCCAGGGTAAATGTAACCCTAGCCAAAGCGCATAATCAATCATTGAGACTCGTCTTGGAGATGATTTCCATTCTCCTTCTACATCCCCGTCCATCCTCCTGTTGAGGGGGTAAAGTTTATATTCTCCACATACCCATCATAAATGCCGATTCTGGCATTAAGATCTCCAGTTACTGAAATGTCTGTGTCGGGGAATTTCTGAATCAGTTCCCCGAGGCAGACACTCAGTTTGTCCCATATGTTTGGGTCAAAGTAACAGGAGTTTTCAGGGGATATATAACCATTGATTATAAAAAACTTCTTTCCATTCGCCTCCAAGTAGATAACAATAAAATTGTTCTCTGCATATATGCATTTTACCCTTTGAGACGGACCACTTTTTACAAAGACAGCTAGTCCACCTGAGTATCTCCCCAACTTCTGTTTCCTGTTACATGGTGAAAGGTAGCATTCATAACCATTCAGAGTTTTGTCATCCACTTTATTAAGCCAAGTTTCTTGAAAACCTATACTGTCATAGTCTTTGATAAAAGTACTCCGATCATTATCAGAAATTTTGTTAGTCCATTCTGTAATGTTCCATGATAATAAGGATATATCCCTGAGTTACTTGATTAAAATGTTGAGTGTAATATCTGGGGAGATACTCAGGTTACACACCTATCAGTCATAGTAACCTGCTAGGGTATGATACTTAAGCAGTAATGCATGACAGGGTGTGTGTTGTGCTGGGATAACGTCACGCCTGGGGTGATTAGGCATGAGGCCGCAGGCCGGGTGTGACTAATGATCCCAGAAGTGATGTTATCTCAGCACAACATGCACCCTGGAGTGCATTATTGCTATTATACAATGGCTCGTTTGTTTTCAAAATAATAAAATAGAAAAAAAAATGTTTTTCTGTGTCTTTTTGTATTTTTTCATGTGTGGAGGTATATGTTTTTAGAAAAAAGTCCACAGTATGACCACTAGATGGTGCTAGCTGTATGCTCTGCATTGTATTTGCCTCCCAGGTTACCCTCGCTACAGTGCTGTTTTTGTTAGGAGACATAGGTCTGATGGGGTCACAGAGTATTGGTTAAAATATGCTTTCTGTTTTTTTTTTTTTTCTGGTTGTATATTTAGTTTTTAATTTTAAATGGAGAGTCAGATGGCAAGGCGCTTGCTAGGGGCTGTGTTGACTGAGCCACTGAGGTTAGCTGACAAGCCGAGTCGTAGCGGCTGCCTGAGCCACTGAGGTTAGCTGACAAGCCGAGTTGTAGCGGCTGCCACACGGCTGTTGTGAAGAAAAAAGGCAAAGTAAAGGTATGGCTTTGTTTAACGTCTATTGGCTTTCTTTAAAAAGTGTTTTTTATTTTTGTTTGGGAGTACGAGTGCGCACGCGTGAAGGAGCAGAAATCCCATATGCTGGTGCGATAAGTTGTCCGTACTTCCGGGAGTTACGGGAGTAAGAAGGCACGGTTTTGTTTTCTGATGGAGGTATTTAGTTTTTTAGACATAGCGAGGAGAGCAGAAGACAAAGATGAGTGTGAAATTGTTAGTGGTGCTGGGGTAAAAGCAAGTAAGGTTGGGTGCTGGCGAGTCGGACAGTCAATGTCGCAGCCATGGAATGATTTCTTCGTTTTAAATTTTACATTTCATGTGGTCGTTTCTGCGCTGGGGCTAGAGCCGTGATGTTGTATTGGGATAACATCACGGGTCCAGTCCCAGACAGGCCAATCAAATTGCAGGATTATTTCATGCCATTGTATAATTATTATTATTATTACTATGGTTATCCCTTTCCTCTTCCAGATCATTCCCTGTACAGGGTTTTAAATAATTGATTAGCAGTTTTTTTCTTGGGACTATACTAACTGTACAGAAAGTATTTATATAGATTTTCTAGAAGTGCTGTGTTTGTTGAACACAGTGAGGCAAGAGCTATGCATTTTCACAAAGATTTAGCTCTTTTATGAGCAAAACGCTAATCAATTTTTAGAGTTAAATAAATCCCTGCTGTATCATTAGTTTCCATCAACACTGCTGCATCCACCATAAATATTCAGAAGTTGTGCAGCAATTTGCTTTTTGTAGTATAATATCAGCCAGTTTCTTGTTCCTATTGAGTAAATCTACAGTGCCTGAGACTCCTCACCTACTCTTTCTGCATGTATGTTTCCTCTCTTTCCCAGTGGGATCTGCATGATATTTTCAAATAGATTGCAAATAGTGGCATTTATCTTATAGTTTGTTTCATTTTCCAATCTCGAGAGGTCATACATGCATAGATACAGTCGTGGCCAAAAATATTGGCGACCTTGCAATTTTTTCTAATAATGCACCATTCCTTCCAGAAAATTGTCGAAATTAAAAAATATTTTGGTATCCACATATGTATGTCTTTGGTTTGCAGTGGAATAAAACACAAAAAGCAGAAAAATGTACTAAGTCTTAGCTTATTCCACACAGAAATCCTTAAATGGCCCGGACAAAATTATTGGCACCTTTTATAAGTAGTTAGAAATACTGTAATTAGATTTCAAGGAGGTGATTCTCCTTCACTTTGGAATTGAACTCACCTGTGGTGAGTTGTAGGTGCCTGCAATATAAAAATCACTCATTCAACCAGTTTGAATAGAGAAAAGGACTCATTCTCCTGTTTTGTGTCACTGTGTGTACCACAATGAGCATGGAGAAAAGAAAGACAGCCAGAGAATTGTCTGAGGAGGTCAGACAGAAGATTGTAGCCAAGCATGGACAATCTCAAGGCTACAAATCAATCTCCAGAGACCTTGATGTTCCTGTTTCCACCGTACGTAATGTTATCAGGATGTTTAAGGCCCATGGCACTGTAGCCAACCTCCCTGGACGTGGCTGCAAGAGAAAACTTGATTGAAGATTGCAGTGCAGGATTGTTCAAATGGTGGAGAAAGCACCTCGATCAACTGCCAAACAGATTCAAGCTGACCTTCAGACACAAGGTACGACAGTTTCAACTCGCACCATCCGTCACCAACTCAATGAAAGGGGGTTATATGGTAGGAGGCCCAGGAGGACCCCACTGCTGAGAGAGAGACATAAGAAAGCCCGACTGGGGTTTGCCAAAACACACCTGAACAAGCCAAAATCCTTCTGGGAGAATGTCCTGTGGACAGATGAGACCAAATTAGAGCTTTTTGGTAAAGCACATCATCTCTATGTTTACAGAAAACAAAATGAAGCCTTCAAAGAAAAGAACACCTTCCCTACAGTCAAACATGGAGGAGGTTCAGTGATGTTTGGGGTTGCTGTGCTGCCTCTGGCACTGGGTGCCTTGAATGTGTGCATGGCATCATGAAATCTGGAGATTACCAGGCCATTTTGGAGCGCAATGTTGAACCCAGTGTCAAAAAGCTGGGTCTTCGTCGAAGGTCATGGGTCTTCCAGCAGGAGAATGACCCCAAACACACTTCAAAAAGCACCCAGGAATGGTTCAAGACAAGACGCTGGACTGTTCTGAAGTGGCCAGCAATGAATCCAGATCTAAATCCCATTGAAAACCTGTGGAGAGATCTGAAAACAGCAGTTGGGAGAAGGCACCCTTCAAATCTGGGAGAACTGGAGCAGTTTGCACAAGAAGAGTGGGCCAAACTGCCAGTAGAGAGGTGCAGGAAGCTCATCCATGGCTATAGGAAGCGGTTGATTGCAGTTGTTTTGACCAAAGGCTGTGCTACCAAATATTAAGTCTAGGGTGTCAATAATTTTGTCAATGCCATTTTATTCATTTACTGATTTAAAAGGATATATTAAATTCTGAACAAAAACAAAGGTTCTGTAATATTAACAGAGAAATAAAGAATTGTGGAGACCAAATACTGTACTGTTGTTAATTTCAACTTATGTTTAGAGGAAATTGTGAGTTATTTGAAGAAGTGCAAGGGCGCTAATATTTTTGGCCATGACTGTATGTGGGTTGATTCTTCACTAATTTGGTGTTTTCTCCCTTCACATTAAAATATTGTTTATTAGGAAATGTGACACTAAAGTCTTTTCCTTGAAAGGCTAATCCATTCAACCAGACATAATTAGCCGTTCTTGGTGAGATAAATAAAACATCTATCAGGGTGGCGAATTCTACATGTGTAACCCTCACATCAACTGCTTCCTCTTCTCCTATCTCAATATCCAACAGGAATATTAGTCTGTCCAGCATCTGTAGGGTTTGCTCCTCAGGGTCCAGTGTCCATTTTTTAGGTTCCCAGAATTTTACAAACGGATAGGGTAGACCTTCCTTATTACTGTCATTACTGTAATTCTTTAGTGAGTCTTGTTTATTTTTTAACTGGGAGCATCCTTTTTCAGCAATGTCAGGGTTCAGTTTCCTTGACTTTTGGATGCTAATCAATTTGTTTAATTGGTTGATTTCATTTTCAGGTGTGTTTAAGCCTGATATATTAGTGGAATAGATAGAGCAATCTTCTGTGTCAGCGTTTCCACCCTGTACAATTCTTTTTATGTTAGTTATTCATATTTCTCCTGCCTGGGTTCAGGCTGGATTTCAAGCTGACCCTCCAAGACCATATTATGTTCTTTTGAGTGGTCTCTGTTATTACAGCTAGTGACAGTAATTGTATTTTTTCCTTTATGTTTCTTTCTCTTCTTTATATTTTTCCCTGTATATGTTTTAGTTTCCAGCTTAGGACTGTCTGGTATAATAATTGTGCTGAAATTGGGTCTCTTAGAGCTCTTGGTGTCCTCCTGCTTTGTCTGGGTAGTGGTATCTGAGTTACTAATGAGGAATACAATATTCAGGGTTCATAGCACTTCATCAATTTTAAACCTATTCCTAGCTACATCTACCCGCTGAGCCTCCAAAATATTTTTATTGCTCACCAGCTGCTCCATCAATACAAAATTGGCACAGTATTGGTTCCCCATAAGATGGATAAGATCCTCACTGAGACAGTCTGGAATATAGTCTAGACTGCTGTTCGTAGTTGAATGGCACTTTGTAGTAGATCCCTTGCAAGCGCATATCTTGCTCATGTTAGAGTTTTTCAGTTGTTTTTCACATTACTTGAGCCCATCGATAGTATACTGCATGGGTGACATAATTTCTTTTAAGTCTGTACCTGACCTGATTGCTTTTTCCCCCGATTTTTGTTCATCTTGTGAGAACCATAAATTGGGGGTTGAATCCAATTTAGCTGGTAAAATATTATCAGTGTGCACATGAGTTGGGAGGCTGTTTATCCCCTCACTTTTAGATTTATTTACGTCACTCATACTTTGCTCTATAATTAAACTATCTTCTGTTAATGAATATTCTATATTAGTTTAGTTAGAAATTGAAGGGGTAAGTAGATCTATTTTACTTTTATTTCTTTTACTTTTTCCTCCCTTGGGACTCTTGGGCATGGAAGTTTTACTACCTGTTTCTGTTTCATTTAGTAAATGATCAGTAATTTTTGTCTGTCTTAAGAAAGTTTTTTTTCCCCTTGTAAGTACTGATTTCATCAGCTAGGGGTAACAAATCAGGATTAAGTAATCTTTGCAACCTAGTGTTTACCATTTTATATTACTTGGGGAATAAAAGCAACACAGAACAGTATAATGTAGTCTAAATCAGCTTATTTTGCCGGTTCTTAGAAATGTTTCTCAGACCTTACTAACTATACCTCATCCTTCCTGGCTACACCGAATTTAAACACCCAACCTAATGTCTCTGGGCCCAAATATCTTTTCATATCTGTCACTCGCCGGGAAGTACATAGACTGCTCAACAACATCTCCGATTTCACTGCAGCTGGGTCTGACAATCTTGAACCAAAGCTTCTAAAACTTGCTGCCCCATTCATAGCTGCACCTCTTGCTAAGATCTTTACCCTCTCCCTATGTCACAGTTATGTTCCCGACATCTGGAAGACTGCCAGGATTACCTGTCTTCAAAAAGGGTGACCGTCATAATACCTCCAACTATAGGCCTATAGCCATATTGTCTGTCCTCAGCAAAATCCCTGAGAAGCTCGTAGCCGCCCAAACCATTGACTTTCTTCAGAAACATGACCTTCTTACGACTTCACAACATGGTTTCCGCAAGGGTCACAGCGCAACCACGACTCTATGCAAATTTATGTCTGATACTCTAGTGGCCATGGACTCTGGTCTCCTAACGGGGGCAATTTTTATAGATATGACAAAAGCATTCGACCTCATCGATCATCCTATCCTGCTTGCTGCCCTTAGATCACTAGGCTTCTCACCATGTGTCATTGCATGGTTTGACAGCTACCTGTCAGATCGCACTCAACAAGTTAAATTCAACTCCACCTTCTCGGATTATGCTACTATAAACATTGGCGTGCCACAAGGTTCTATTCTTGGTCCTCTGCTCTTCTCCATTTTTATAAATGATATCACCTCTAACCTTCTCAAGACTGCCTTCCTGCTATATGCTGATGATATTGTTTTGTACGCCAGTGTGAAAAACATTACAGAAATCAACTAATGACTCTCAACGAATTCAGCACTGGCTGTTTAGCCATAAATTTGTCCTGAATCTATCTAAGACTCAAGCCATGCTATTCGGTTCTAATGCCAAACTCAAACTCTCTCAACCTACTTTTAATGTCACTACCTTAACTGGTACTTTCTATTGAGGTAGTACCCTCTTTTAAATATTTGGGTCTTACTCTTGATCTGGCTGTTACTTTTGATCCCCATATTCAGCTGACCTGCAAGCTGGCTAACATGAAACTTGGGATGGCCTACCGGTCCAACTATGCACTCACCCCCTCGGCTAGGCTTGCCATAGCTTGTGGCCTACTCCTTCCTTCACTCACTTATGGGGTCGCAGTGTATGCCTCGGTGGGTAAAACTAGCCTTCAGAAGTGGGATGTCACACACAATAATATCTGCAGATATGAATCCTCCTCACATCGGATGAAGCACCACTGCTGCCTCTACGCGCTGAACTAGGATGGCTCTCTCCGGCTGCTGCCAGAGACTTTGCGTACAGCTCTGTCATAGATAATATCATCCATAACCAAACACCAATGCCTTTGGCTGCTCTATTCCTCACTCAGACATCCAGTTATGGTCTACAATCAACTGCAAATGCCCCAGTCCTCGTTCCCAGACACCGATCCTCCAAAGGTGCTAGCGCTTTTTCCTGTCTTGCCCCTCAACACTGGAACTCCCTCCCTCTAACTATACAACAAGCAACGTCTCATGCCTCTTTCAAAAAATTGCTTCAGGACCATCTTGCTGATTCCTGCTCCTGCTTTAAACCCCCTTAGCCCTTTATCGCTTCCTGATCTCTTCACCCCCTCACAACCTTATGAGTGTATCTCCTGTAGCTAAGCTCTGCACTGTCCCCAATCACCTCCTCGTCCCTATAGCTAGTCCTAATCCCTCTAGCTGCCTTAATTTCCTGTCCTATCCTCCCCCTCCCTTTCTTTTTTCTTTCTATTGCATCCCTACCCCAGTTCTTTCCCTACTCTTCTACATCCATTCTTACATGGACATTATAAAAGTACTTTCATCGTAAAAATCTCACCCTACTTGCTACCTGAATATCACCAGATGGCTTTATTTTATTGTATTGCTCTCATATACTTCTATGTTATTCATTATTGTTGATTAAATTGTACCAATTGTGCTCTTCTGCCTGCACTGTACTATTATTGCCTAAACATCCACTGTTCTATAATTATACTGTCATTGTTTCAATAATGTTTTGTTTCTGTAAACTCCCAGGTCGTGCCTGAAAATAGTCATTGCTATGGCTAGTGCACCTTACCCGATCAACAAAAACTAAATAAAATAAAATGTCCAGAAATAGTCACCCTTGATTATATTTTCAATGAGGGCAGAAAATAAAACCAGTCTTAATTAATGTTCACTCCAGTAACTTTGGTTTAGAGATGAATAAATAAAGTTGGTTACTTGGTTTGTGTCAAGGTCGAGAGTCTGCATCAGAGTTAAAAGTTTGAAGTAGTATAGAGAGTCTTTTATCAGGTATTCAACTTGAGCTTCCTTTAATCAGCCTATTTTCAGGATTTTGCCTGTGAAATCGGTAGGCATCAGGTTTTGGAAGGGCAGCATCTGCTTGAGTCATGAGACAGCAAACTCTGTTCCCTCAATGGATCTTGACAGAAGGAAAGCCTGAGTGCTTCAGAACAGCAGAAGTCTGAAGCACATGTTCTGAAAACAAAGTCAAGAAGTGTGGTGAGTAGACTTAACTGTGATTAGGGAAGAACAATCTCTCAAATATCCAATACTGGAAAACGCTTAATGAGAAGAGACAATTCATTTAGGGTGCTGCTGTTTGTGAGCAGCTTCCACAGTATTAAATACACTAAACATATTTAATTAATTAATTTCTTTATTTATTTGTTTTTGGTAACCGGGTAGGAGCTCTAGACATAGAAAATGCCTATTTTCAGGCACAACTGGGGAGGTTACAATATGGTGAAAAACAATACAAGACTAAAATAGTGGTATACAATGCAATAATCAAGTGGTAGAATACAATACAATAACAGCTGACAGTACAAATGTAGTTCAGCATTGCAGATAGTACACTGAGTTCAGGAAGGATATAGAAAATAAAAGTGCCAACAATACTAGGAAAAAGCAAACATGATGAATAATTAAAACAAGTGCTGTCATAGCAATAGGTTTATACTTAATTCAGGTGCCTCAGTTGCTTCAATTATCGTCATGCAATGTAACACGTATTTGTAAAATGCCTACTGCCACTATCCCATACTGGTGTTTTCTAGATTTGCAGAAAATATACAGCTAAAGCAAAATATGATTTACATTCGTTGCATAATTATGCTACTTTTAGGCATTCAGTTGAACACGAGCAGAGATCTTTCAAAAGAGATCTAATGCTGTAAAGTTAGCAGAATCAACAGCCAGAAAGTTCCACGCTCCACACTGCTAAACCAGCTGAAGCAAAATGGTGCATCTAGAGTTATGACGCCACGCATGCATTTTATGTGCGAGCAGTCACGTGATTGAGCCCCCCCAAACGTAATCCAATGACTAAGATTTGTAAAATTAAAAGTACAATATGTGTATAATAAAAGTATATGAACAGGTGATAAGATTTTCCAGGTTTTCAGTAAAATTCATGTAAAAACAGATTAATATAGCATACCACAGGCATTAGATAAAATAAGTAAGGACTGTCTTAATATTTCAGTCTTTAATCTCAGAGAATCATTGAAAAATTGATGCTAGGTCAGCAAAAGGTGATAGGAAGAAAGACAAATTTGGAGAAGGTGGGGAGTTTTTTTATTTTCAAATTGAACAAACTTTATTAAATATTGCATATATACAGAATGTCAAGAACAACATCAAGAAAATGTCTGCAGTACACCGTACACATACAAACAGATTTAAATAAGGATGGGCAGACTATACTGTGACACTGAGTTCCTGAATGTATTATACAAAACCTAAATCTAAATCCCCACCAACCCCCAATACACCCACCCAACCCAGCCCGACCACCACCAGAGATTACCACTAAACAAAGACGCCATCATAAGAAAACTATCAGTGCACAGGAAATGAGGAAAAAGGCGATATAAGAAGTCGGCAAAACATATAGTGGATCCCAAATATTCATACATCGACAGACTCTATCCGTCATGCTAACTATAATACGCTCAGCTCGGAGGGCAAAAAGTATGTCCCTGTACCATTCAATGAATTGAGGGACATTCTGATCAAGCCAGTGTCGAAGAATAACTTTTTTGGCTCAGGCTGAAATCGAAGCCATATGTGGTCTTTGGTTACCCATCAGCATGTTCTTGTATTCTCCCAACAAGCAGATCGGGAGAAACACATTAGTCAACCCAAGCATAGGGTCCAAGCATGATTGGATAAATTCCCAAAAGAGCATCACTTTTTCGCAGGACCAGAGAATGTGAAACAACGTGCCAGGTGCTTTAGTACAACAGGAGCAAACATCTAAGGGTAATTTGCCCATTCTGTGCAATTTAGTGGGGATATAGTTAAGATTATGCAGGACCTGAAACTGCATAAAGCGGTATCTTTCCCATTTGATATATCTATATAAGTGTTTCCAAATACGGGGCCAATTGCGGGGAGAAACATGATCAGGAAAAACCTGATCCCAGTAGCAAAGTGCTGGTCCCTCGTTACTGGACACCAGGTCCTGTAAGTTACGATAGTAGTAGGAGATAACATGAGAGGTAGGCGCATTGAGGGCCAGAGGGAGAATATGGCTCCCATAAGGTTTATCCCACAAGCCAGTACCGAAGTGGTGCAGTAGCATATGCCACAGCTGGAGATACTTGAAACATAAAGAAACAGGCCAATGATAGTTCTCTCGAGCCTCCTGAAAGGTTAGCAGTTTACAGTCTCGAAGGAGATTGTCCACTGTATTCACCTCAATAAGTGGCCAGAAGGAGTTAGTAAGCAGCTGCCTAGCTATTTTAAAATTAGGGTTTCCTAGCAGGGGTTCCATGGTATCCCTATACGGTTGTATTTTAAACTGGGAACATAATTGCAGGTGGGCTTGAAGGGATGCCTCCAGAGGTTAACCCTTTAATAAATGAGGAAGATGCTTGCGGGGAATGAAGAGAAGTGCCCTGATGTCAAGACCTAGGTGCGAGCACTGAAAGCGTTCTGTATCCAACCATTGGGGGACATAAAGCTGGGCACTATCCTTAGAGTTCGGTCAAAGCCATTGAAAGAATATAGTACAATGAATAGCAAAATAATATAGAAAGAGATTGGGAGTCGGGAGACGCCCTCCCCCCTTGGAGCACATCAGCATGGATAGAGCTCTTTGGGGTGTTTTACCCTGCCAGAGGAAAGAAGAGATCATCCTCTTGACCTGCGCAAACCAAGATTGCAGTAAAACACAGTTAAACACCTGACGAGGATACAAAAGACGGGGAAGCACGTTCATTTTAATGTTGTTCATACATCCCCACATAGTACTGGGCAACAGGGACCACTGTTCCAGATCTGTTTTTATATGGATGACCACTTAATCTAGATTCTAACCCAACCTTCCACCTACGCGCCTGCTGTCATCCTCTCCTTCAGGTGGCCAAGTCCTGCTTTTGCCTTCAGCCGACCCGCCATCCAGCTGCTCTATCTCCTTGCTGTCCTGGTCGTATCCCTTCACCAGGGGGCCCCTTACCTGCCAGGGCCGGGAGGGAGAGCAGAGTGCACGTAGCACTCCCTTGCTTCATTGCAGGGGTGGAAATGCAATCAGGAGGCATTGCGGTTAGGGGGGCGTCATCCGGACGGCATGCATGCAGTTTCATTGCTTGTTCACCCTCTCTGTACCTGCCCTTGTAGTGCTCCTGGTCTCCACCGGGCAGCTACAGAGCGAGGTTCCCACCCGACCACCCCAGGAGAGGAGAGCAATCCTCCAGATGCTCAATCCTCTCCTTCCCCTGCCAACCCTCAGTGCCCAGAGTCCGTCTCCAGAACCCAGGTCGCCGTGTGGTTCGAGGTAAGGCATCCAGCACTTCAGCCCTCTGTGCCACTGGGCCAGCTATCTTACTGTATTCTAACACATACTGTATGGTCTCACTGTAGGACTGCCCTGGAGCCAAAATGGTTAATTGAACCTATGCTAATAGTGGAATGCTAGGCTCGAGCTTGGTTTTCAGACCACTGTTCCTGGTTGCACTTCCTGCAACCATCAGATTCTTTAAGACGTCTCCGGAGAGCTCTCCTTCACTTTCTTCAAGATGTTTATTTTTCTCAGTTTTATCGAAGTCTGTTTATTTAATTTGATTTTTAAAGCACTGTCCTTGGTACACAGGTAGACTTAGTCTAGATTAGTGTCTATCGGGTAAGTTTTTCAGTTTGTCTTAACTGAGAAACAACCGGTGTATTCTCCTTAATTTCTAAGGTAATTCTCAGTCCGACTTTTTATTTAAGTCGGTTCGATCTTTCTCTCCTAAATTTCTACCGGGTTAAACCTTGGTTCCTCGGTCTTAACCATCAAAAAAAAAAAGAGAGACCTAGATTTTAGTGTTTAAATGTCACAGCCTAAGAAAAGAACAGGCCGTACAGGTTTCCAACATTGTGCAGAGTGTGGGGAACTGTTCGCAAAAGCAGATGTTCGGGATTTGACCACCTCAAAGAGGACTGTGACATCTGTATAAACTTCCTTCAGTTGACACCTGAGAGGCGACTTAAACGACTACAGGAGAAGATGTCTGAGAAAGCTGCTGAACCGGCTACAGACAAACCAGCCTCTAGCCATACAGAACCGGATGAACAGCCCTCTGACAAGGATGATGGTTTCTTGGTTAAAAAGCGTCCCGCGGATACTGCTGCTGAACCATCAACCACAGGAAAAAGAAAGAAAAACATACAGTGCATGCACTGCAACCTAACAAGACACTGGTTCTGACTGCTGAGGAGATAGCAAACACTATCAGAATAATTCATTCGCTTCAACCGAACACTCTGGTTCCGGTTGAAAAGCAGTCACACACGCAAGCCTTTGGTTCTCAGTTCACTTGAACAAGGTGCTGAACCTTTTGGAGAGGACGGAAAGGAGGATGTGATGAGGATGATAACTATGGGGAGCCTATTGAACGTGGTATCTCCCCCTGATCCTCACCATCCTGATTTCCCTGATAAGGGATCTGAGGACTATACATCCCACTTTGCTTTTATAAAGCAAGTGGCTCAAGCACTGGACCTTCCTACTCCAGGAGTCTGCTGATAAGGGGGAAGAACAGTATAACATGAATATGATGGACGTCCCAGTCTCTAAAAGGCTGCTTCTGCCCATCCATAAATCCTTAAAGAAACAGGTTAACAAAGTGTTGTAGACTCCCACTTCTGTGCCACCTGTGGACAAAAAGGTGGATGAGAAATATTGGGTGGCTAGGAGTGGAGCTGAATTCCTCTTTGGGCACCCAAGCCATGAGGGGGTGGTGCAGGCTGCAGCTTGTGATAAAGCTGGCATACCTTTGGCATCACATCCACTAGACAAATTTCAGGAAGATGGATTCTATTGCCAAAAAAGGCCATCTGGGATCTTCTCTCATAATCAGACACGCCTCTTATATGGCCTATTTTGCCAGATATCAGAGGACACTGTGGAATACAGTGATAGAAATAGCTAAATCTGTCCCAGCCCCTGTGTCGTGAGACCTGGAAGAGACTGCAAAGAGAGGGATAGCGGCATCTAAAGCCCAATTTAGAATATCTGTTGACAATAATGACACTGCTGCCAGACAGATGGCTGCTTCTGTGTCTCTCAGAAGAGTTGCTTAGCTCAGAACTACTAATCCGACCCAGGACACATAGTCCAAGGCCTTGGATTTTCCATGTGAGCCCACATCCCTGTTCGGGGAACAAACTGAGGCTTACATGAAGAAAATGGATGCCTACAAGACAGCATACGAGAGTGCTTCTGCAAAAGAAAAAGCATCTACACCCCAGAAACACCAAGCCAGGGGAAGTAGTGGCAGGGGACACTATAGGCCACTCTTTCAGCCTCAAGCTTTTCCCCAGTACCAAACATAGAGAGGTAATTTCAGAGGCAGGGGCAGGAGAGGTGGCAACTGAATTAGCCCCAGCACCCAGACAGTAGCTCAAGCCAAGCAGACACCCTGAGGTGTCTTCTCGGGTCACCTCCCCAACCCCAGTAGGGGGCAGGCTGGCTCACTACGTGCAAGACTGGCAATCCATCACCATAGACAAGTGGGTTTTGGAGGTAGTGGGCCAAGGTCTGGCTCTGAGCTTTGAGAGGCTGGGATAGGCATGGGGGAAGGTAAGTATCCTGGGTAGGGAGGATGGGAAGAGTGGCGCGGGGAGGGAGGGCAGGGACAGTAGCTCAAACTGTGGACCCTGCAATACAAGCAGACTTGATAGACCAAATGGCCTTCTTCTGCTGACTTCTTCGTATGCTTGTATGTTCATGCCAAAGCTGAGGGCAAGGGTAGTCAGACTTTCTTCCCCATTGGAAACGTTGTTGGAAGGGAAAGTATCAAACCTTCTGTCTCAAAGGGCAATAAAACCAGTCCCTCAGGCACAGAGAGGCAAGGGGCTCTATTCAAGGTACTTCCTCACAATAAAGAAATCAGGGTAGTGGTGACCCATACTGGATCTCGGGCACCTGAACAGACATTTGGTAAAACCAAAGTTCAAAATGGTGACCTTGGCAACAATCCTTTCAACCCTAAGGCAAGGGGATTGGCTTGCATCTCTAGACTTAAAGGATGCATACTTCCACATCCCCATCAGACAGTCCCACAGAAAATTTCTTAGATTCAGACTGCCATCAGGCCACTACCAGTTCAAGGCAATGCCTTTCGGACTTACTTCTGCTACAAGGGTGTTCACAAAATGCTTGGCTGTGGTTGTTGCACACCTGAGGAGGCAAGGGGTGGTGGTGTTCCCTTACCTAGATGACTGGCTAGTTGTAGGGTAATCCTCTCAACAAGTAAGGGAGTCCCTGACACTCACACAGGATGGCTTACAGTCACAAGGGTTTCTAGTCAACCTGAGAAAATCTGTGTTGGAACCAGTACAGCTTCTGGAATTCATAGGAGCCAAGCAGGATGCTGTGAAGAGGAAAGGCTTTTCTTCCACAGGCAAGAGTGGACAGCCTTATGCAGTTGGCAAGTACCTTCAAGCCGCAAAGCCTGAGGCCTGCAAGGCACTTCCTACAATTGCTGGGCTACATGGCAGCTTCCACAGCAACAATGTCAGGCAAGGTTCCAAATGAGAGATGTTCAGTATCATCTCAAGTTGCATTGGTATCAGAAAAATGATTCACTGTCAAAGCTGGTGCTAGTCACAGGAACACTGCTGCAGGTGCTTCAGTGGTGTCTGGAGCTGGACAACCTCAGACAAGGTATACCATTCCTGCAGGAAACCCCTTCCTTGGTGCTAATTATGGATGCATCTCTCCTGGGATGGGGAGCACATATGGGGGAGCACACTTCCCACAGCACATGGTTCCAGCAGGAGTCACTATTGCACATCAACCTGCTAGAACTCAGAGCAGTCCTCCTGGGACTCCAGGCCTTTGCCAGCATGCTACAAGGAAATGTGGTAGAGGTCAGGACAGACAACACAACCACCATGTACTATATAAACAAACAAGGAGGCACAGGGTCAAGCCCCATGTGCACAGAAGTCATGTCAGTTTGGAGTCTGGCATACTTGCTGGGAATTTCCCTGTCAGCTGTCCACTTGCTAGGGAAGGACAATGTTCTGGCAGATGCTCTCAGCAGAATTAATCAGAACCACCACGAGTGGTCTCTGAACAAGCAGGTGTTGCAGATTGTGTTCAGAATGTGGGGCACTCCAGAGATGGACCTCTTTGCAGCCCCAGACAACTACTGGCTTCCCCAGTTTTGCTGCAGGCCTCCAGTGAGGGGCTCGGTCCCACTGGGTGCACCACTGTTGGACTGGACAGGGAAGTTCCTGTATGCCTTCCCTCCATTTCCACTGTTGCTGAGAGTTCTGAACAAGCTCAGATCCTAGCCGACAATGATTCTCATTGCTCCAGACTGGGCAAGGGAGCACTGGTACTCCCTGGTTCTGGCACTGTCAGTTGCCAAACCAGTCAGTCTCCCCAGGAGACACAACTTGTTGACTTCCTCTCAGGGCAGGATCCTATACCCCAACCTTCAGTCTCTCAGACTCGTGGCCTGACTCTTGAGGACCTAGAGTATGCTGATTTGCATCTCTCTGAAGGGGTCATGGAGGTCCTTAGGGTTTCTAGAAAGCCCTCTACTAGGACGACTTACACATCCAAGTGGAAGAGATTCTGCATTTGGTGTCAGAGTAGGAATCTGGACCATGCCCGGGCATGCTTGCCAGTGGTCCTGGATTACCTGACCCACCTTCATTCCCTTGGTCTCAGACCATCCACTTTTAAGGTTCACGTGGCAGCTGTTTCTGCTTATTTATCGATGGGCAAGATATCATCCCTGGCTTCAAACCCAGTGTTCAGGAAGTTTTTTAAGGGGCTGCTGCATTTACATCCCCCCCCGATAGAAATCCCACCCCAGTGTGGGATCTGAACATATGTATTGCACAACTCATGCAGCCACCTTTTGAGCCTATAGCCTCAGTAGATCTCAAGTATGTAACTTGGAAAGTGGTGTTCCTAGTTGCAATAACTTCTGCCAGAAGGATTAGTGAGCTCCAGGCTTTATCCATGGAGAATGACTACATTGCATTCCACAGGGACAAAGTCGTCCTTAGGATTAACAGTAGGTTTCTACCTAAAGTGGTGTCTGAGTTCCACATTAATCAGTTCATTACATTGCCAGTCTTTTTCACTGACCATTCCACTTCAGGGGAATGTAGACTGCATAGCCTACATAAAATAAGCTATCCGCTACTACCTGGACCATACAAAAGGTCACAGAGAGGACAGGACCCAACTCTTCCTGAGCTATGGGGAAGTAGGAAAAGGTAAACCAGCCACAAAAAGGTCCATCACAAGGTGGTCTGTGGCCTGTATCCAATTCTGTTATAACAAAGTGGGCAAGCAGCCTCCATAGTGCCTCAGAGCCCGCTCTACTAGAGGAACAGCTGCTTCCTTAGCAGCTTCCAGAGATCTTCCTCTGCTAGAAATCTGTAAAGCAGCTACCTGGAAAACTGTTCTCACATTCACCAATCATTATTGCTTGGATACCCAGGCTAGAAGTGATGCCAGGTTTGGCACAGCAGTCGTGCAGAGCTTGTTTCCTAAATAGGTTATCTGCCCACGTCCAAAGGTACTGCTTGGGTAGTCTGCATTTGTCAGAATACAGTAAGATTTTCTGGGGTTAGAAGAAAACATTACTTACCATAGTAATCTTGTTTCTTTCAAGGGAAACTTACTGTATTCTGAGCTCCCACACTTTCTGCCCTACTAGAACCTACAGGGCACTGCATGCCAGCTGTACCATGTCTTGTGGGAAACCTGTTGGTGTACCTGTTTATTTCTTGGGCATCTGTGACTTGAGTTTTGGAAGATGCCCTTGTTGTATAAGAATGGGTCACGCTAAAGGGTTTTATTTGTTAGAATAGATTATTTAGTTTTGTTTTAGCTTCTGCATGCTTCATAAGAATCTGACGGTTGCAAGAAGTGCAACCAGGGACAGTGGTTTGAAAACCAAGCTAGAGTCTAGCATTCTACTGTTAGCATAGGTTCTATTAACCATTTTGGCTTCGGGGCAGTCCTATGGTGAGACCATACTGCATTTGTCAGAATAAAGTAAGATTCCCTTGGAAGAAACAAAATTACTATGGTAAGTAATGTTTTCTTATATTGCTTCATTTTGGCAGGTGACACGCTCAAATAAATGCCCAAATATTTCAGCTTATCCCAGACCCAGACAAGGCGCAGGTGCTCTACACCAGCCTGTAAATTCACACTATTATGCGGCCTAGCTTTTGTTTTTGCTAAGTTTAATTTATAATTTGAAATATGACCAAACTGAGTAATGATGTCCAGAGCCGCAGGTAATGACAAAGCAGGGGATATAATGAGCAACAAGATGGGCAGACTGGATGGGCCTTGTGGTCCTTATCTGCTGTAAACTTCTATGTTTCTATGTTTCTAAAATATCGTCCGCATAAACTGATAATTTATACTGTGAAGGCCCAAGGGGTATACCAAGAACCCGTGGTGAGGCATTAAGTTTCCTGATCAGGGTTTAAAAAAAAAAAAAGTTAAACAGATAGGGAGAGAGCAGACATCCTTATCTGGTACCTTGCTGCCGGGGAAACATAGACGCGAGAACTCCATTACAGAGTATTCGAGCTGAGGGGTGAGAATAGGGCACCTTGACCCATTTCATGAAAGTCTGGGGAATGTGACATCTGGCTAACAGATGAAACAAATTGTCCCATGAGACCTGTCAAAAGGCTTCTCTGCATCCAGGGACACTAGTACCGCAGGGGTACCAGAGTCCCTGGATGCAAAGATAAGATGGGAAATTTGCACAGGTGGTTAGCAGAGAGCCTCCATTGAACAAACCCCACCTGCTCCCTACTTTTGAAGGGACCTCAAACCTGGCACAACCTACGAGCCAATACTTTAGCAAGAATTTTAAGATCCACATTAAAAAGAGATATTGGCCTGTAGTTCGAAACCAGGAGGGGATCCCTATTAGGTTTCGAGAGCACCACAACAATGGTCTCAGTAAAAGAGGGATCCGAGAGGCCGCCATCAAAAATATAATTAAAAGTACAGGGGCCAACAAAGTTTTAAACGTCTTATAAAAATTGACGGTGTAATCATCTGAGCCCGGAGACTTACCCGGTTCTAGAGAGTCAGTAGCATAAAGAATTTCAGATAGTGTTATTGGGGCCTGCAAGAAGTCCAAAGAAGGTAGGAAGTTTTATGAAATAGCTTTTATAGCAATGTTACTCTCCTTATTATCTGTTCTATAGATGTTCCAACTTCAGGGAATTTGCCACAGCTTTCTCATATTTATAAACCTTAAGAGAGACCAGAATCGAAATACAGCAGTAGTCATTTCGATTTCTACTCCATAATTAATTGTCGTCTTCTGTGCTTGATACAGCCCACTGTGAGGCTGCTGCAATTGCCTTCGCAGTCACAGGCTACCCATGTGGACTCCAGGTGGCTGCAAAAAGAAGAACACAAGGGCAGAAAGAGACAACTCAAATCCGCAGCACAAGTCGGCCTGGGAAGGGTCCGACTATACTGGTCCAAAAGCTGAAAATTCTGCTTGTTTTACGGATAACAGATGCCACTCATAAAATTTGCTCACAAAGCAAGAGCATAATCTGAATTGAACAGGCAACAGTGGTTTACCTGTTCAAAGTAGTGACAGGGCTTGTCGGACCCCTGCTGTTGTCTCTCTGAGATTCAGCATGCAGCGGCTCCTCCTCATATGGAGCTCATATGCTTTACAAATGAGGTGGGTAAGATAAGGGCCCGAAAAGTCAAAGAAAAGATCATAGGGGCAGTTATGGGTAGGAGCAATAAGGGGTTTGAGTAGCTTTAAGCATACATATGAAAATTGGGAGAGAGGTGGCTTGCCTGCAGTTCAGTGAGAGATTATTCCAGAGGGATAGTAGACTGAAAGAGAAAGCAGATTGTCTGCAAACTGTGTGGTGATGGGGGAGGGAGAAGGAATGGGCTACCCTAGTGTGAAGAGGGTAGGTGGAGGGTTTGGCTAGGGAGACGAGTGAGGTGAGGTAGGAGTGGAGTAGTCCAAACCAGTACTTCGAAATAAAAGCTGGGGAGTGGGCCTCTCGGCAGAACTGGAAGGGAAGGATGAACAGGGAGTAGTAGAGGGAGCAGTGGTGGGTTTGGAAGGGGGAATTTGTGGTGAAACAGCAGAAAGCATTTAGAAGGGAGTCTAGTTTGGTGAGGGATGAAGCTGGTGCAGTACTGTAAACAATATCTACATAGTCAAGCATAGGGGTATAGTTTTGGTGACCAATTCCCGACGCATGAGGGGGGAGGCAGTCTTTTTTTCAGTACGTGACTCCAAGTTTTGGATGGAGTTTTAAGTGCAGGGAGTCAATATGTGTGGAATAATCTAACTTGCTATTGAGCCAGACCCCCAAGTATTTATAGGCGGTGACAGCTTCAAGGGATAGCCATCTGGGGGAGGTAAAAACAGGAGGGGACGAGATTGTTGAGAGTTTTTGCCTCAAACCAAAGGTCATAGACTTTTTTTTTGTGTTAACCTTCAGTTTGTTAGCCTGGAACCAGCTTAGTACATTATTGAAGACACGCTGGGGGGGTCTCAACGTCAAGGGTAGGGAGGCCGGAGGAGTAGATGTTTGTATCGTCAGCATACATGTGGATATGTGCATGTGAGCAAGCTGTGGAGAGGCTGTTTGTGAATAGGGAGAACAGTATGGGGCCCAGGATGGAGCCCTGTGGGACTCCAGCAAGGATATGGAGGTAAACAGATTTGGCAGAGCCCACCTGAATTGATTGACACCTGTTCATATAGTAGGAGGAGGTGCAGGGTCAACAGAGATGAGCTCGATTACGTTGTACACCGCCAATTGCATTTACTTGATGATTCAAATTAAGACATACAGCCAGAGACAGACTGACACCAAGGCAAGCAGCAGCATAACCATCAGTAATCAATCAATCAAGCATTTAAGAACTGGAACATAAAATCTGAGATAGAAGGGGAAGGCAAAGCTGCTGCAGACAATATTTAAATTTGTGTAAACGCAGCACACTCCCTCATTTCTAATTGGGATTTGTCGTACAAATGTGCTGCAGAACCACAATGAGAATTACTAGCCTGCATGTCCAAGTCTACATAGCCCAAGTTCAAAGTGAAATTTAAACAGGAATAAAGATAACAAATGATACTTTGGTAAATGCATCATGAGATACAGCTAAAAAGATTTTTTTTTCAGCTCTCGGGATCTGTCTTTGTGTTTTCGCGTGCTGCTGCCAGTGACGCGAATCAATACTGCATGCCCACCATCTGCCTGCCGCGTTCTAAGGAGTTTCCACCTGATCACACAGTGAAGAGATCGGTGTGTTTAGGCAGAGCAGCCAATAATGTGAGAGCATCTGGGTGGGCTCTGGGAGGCTGCAAATGCGCACAATCCACGACCCTTCTGTGCCAGTGACTTGACACAAGTAGGCAGGGATGGGGGAGAGGGCAATGAAGAAATTATTTCTTTTTTACGTGGAACATGTTTCTTTGGGGCGGATCCAACATTTGGTGGCAGAGAGCTGGGGAGGAACAGAAATATATGTGCACACACTATAGCAGGGATTGTAGATGCGTATTTGATACGCTAATTTGGCATACGGTCAAATAGTCACGCTAAAATTTCGCCGAGGACTAAATGTTGCGGTCGTTTCGGTGAAAATAAAATAGGGCAACATAAGAATTGGTCACGGTCATAATGTTGCTGAACCCTTCATTTACTGGTGACATTTTTGATTGGTTCAGCTACATTCAATGCCGGGAATCCAAAATACATCCCAATCCGACTGTTACACTAAACACAGTGAGGCTCTACTGGTGCATTTAATTTGCCTTATTTATCCATTCATTTGACTTCAGGCAGCAAAGCGTGAAATAAACACAACCACGGTGGGGTAAGAGCAGCACAAACCCAACACTTCACTCCTAGCACCGCGAAAGAATACTAAGTATGTAAGAGTTAATAAAGTCTTCCACTCCATTTGCGAGGATTTTGAAAACAGACAGCCAAAACAATATTTAAAGGACATCGCTGCTGTCATTGAAATAAATGTGGCATAAGAAACAGAGTTTTTAAATAAAGATTTTAACAGAGTTTTTAACAGAAATAAAGTGTACATCAAGCGCCACAGTTCCCAATACCTTTCACCAGCAGTCCTAATTACACTATGCCAAGTTTTTATGAGAGTTTTTAACACAAATAAACACAAATTAAGTGTACATCAAGCACTACACTATATGCACAAGTGCTGCAACCTCGACATCGGTGAATTAACATAATCAGGGATCAATTATTTGCGTTTTTGTACCCCTGTATCAGCAGGAGTGCTCACAGCACCTACAGTATTTGGCCAGCTATAAAGATTTGTTGCAAACTCTAAGCATAGTCACAGTTACCCACAGAAAGAAGTGCTGCAACCACTACAGGGATCAATTATTTGTGTTTTTGTACCCCTACAGTATTTGACCACTACATTGATGTTACCCGCAGCTATCTGTCACAGTACAGCTTGTTGCAAGAAGTGCTCTAAGCATAGTCGCAGTTACCCACAGAAAGAAGTGCTGCAACCACTACAGGGATCAATTATTTGCGTACTGTTGCTGAACCCTTCATTTACAGCGACATTTAGTCCGGCGCCTAATAGAGTTGCGACATTTAGTCTAGCGATTTTTTTTTTTTTTTTTTAATTGATTTACTAATAGTCCGGCGACTATTTATCCACTCGACTTAATATCCGCTACGTAAAGTCCACGACCTTTTGTCTGGGGACATAACGTCCATACACGGCTAATTTAGATAAAAACGGAGCGTAATTGATGTTTTTACAAGCATAAATAGACAGTGCACACAGCTTATCAGGAGCCCTGGTGAGACTTATACGCCTGAAGGTCAGCCTGGTTCAAGGAGGATTTATAGATGGCCCACGCTTGGTCAGGATCTTGCATTGGGCAGTTAGGTTGGCGTTGATCCAGGGGTGGTGGATACATTTGACTCGAGCCTTTCTTATGGGTGCATGAGTATTCCAGGCTCTGGTAAGGTTGGAGATAAAAATGTTGAGGGCAGAGTCTATGTCGTCTGTGGCGAAGAGGGACAATCAGTCGGTGGAGAGGAGGTCTTGCAGGAGGGCATTTGTGTCAAGTGCCCTTAAGGAACAGTGTCCTATATACTTGGGAATAGAATGAGAGGGGCACACCTTCCTGATGCAGTAGGTACTGTAGTGGTCACTGAAAATGTCTGGGAGTGTGCCTGCAGCAATAAGGTGATGGGGGTGGGAGAAGAGCACCTATTCCAATAGGGAATGGTGTGGGAAGTGGGGGTTTATATGGGTTGGCTCAATTATGAACTGTGTGTGGTATAAGAGCGTCACCAGAGGAGGAGGGCAGTCAAGTTTAAAAGACTTGCGCTGCTCACAGCAGGTATGCTTCCTTGTCTATTCCACCGCTAGTCAGTATCTGTGTGTGTAACATCCCTGCACGAAGAATGGCTTGCCAGTACCTGCTTTGCATAAACATCTAGCATGAACTGTGGTATTTAACCTGTGCCAGTGCTCCACCTCTGTTGCAGCCTGCTGATTTTTATGCTTGTGCCTGCTGTTTTTTTCCCCGGTTACCGGAGCTTGCTCTGCGCTAGTAGTAGAGTGAAGGAGGAGACTGAGAGCCAGCATCACCAGAGGAGGAGGGGCAGTCAAGTTTAAAAGACTCGCACTGCTCACAGCGTGAGCGCTGTGATGCGAGCGTGACTCTGCAGAAGAAATCCATAATCCCTCTTATGAACTATAATTACTAGATAAAGAACTTTTGTCTAGAGTAGCTTTTCCTCATACAATCAGGATACTGTTTGAAATCGCTACTATAGTGAAATATATTTTGGAGAAGAAAGGGGTTAGTGGAAACTGCCAGGAAGCTAGCTGTTTACTGGGGTGGACACACAGTAAAGAATGCTGTTAGCTAAGAATGGGTGAGAACATGAATGTGTGTAGTTAGCCTTTAAATAGGGTAGTGCAATTTTTAGATAGTCTGTATCCTATCCTATATAATTCTTTGTATATACTAAATGCTGGAGAGGAACTAGAGTCTGTATTACCTCCCAGGTTTTATCAGTTATAGCATTTGTTTATATTAATTGCCGGAAGGGGAACTTGAGTCAGTGTAATTTTCTAGGGTCTACTAGTGATTTTAGGAGTAATTACTGCAGCACAGGGAAGTCTTTTTTTATTTTTTTTTTTATGTTTAGTAAAACATTTGTTAATATGAAACCAGTGTTGAGTGGAGTACTGGAACTATTGGTGTGTGTTCTTACAATTTTGCACTTCAGCGCACCGGTGGACCCAGGTCCCCTCTCACTGAGAATGCTATATAAAGGGACTATTGGGGATATTAGTAACTCGCTTGTGGAGGTCCATAAAAAGAGAAGAAATGGATTTTCCAAAGCTAGGGACGCTTCGAGCTGTGGCTCTATTAAAATAAATTACCACAATGTAATACATCAGAATAAAATTCTGTGGTGTTCTCTGATTTTATGTGGGGACATAGAGTTAAACCCTGGTCCTGGGGACCAACAAATGAAAATTGCACATGAGAATGCAAGGAGCTTAATAAAAAAATAGATCAGTTTAAAATCTGGACCCAGACGCCCCCTCATGATGTATTAGTTCTTACTGAGACATGATTAAATATGTCAGTTGACTCTAAAGAAATTGAACTTAATGAATTCTATAATTATAGACTAGATAGACATCTAGGTGGTGGCATTTTAGTATATATCAAGGATTCTTTGGGCCCCTCAAAATTGCTATATTCTGGTATATTACAGGGATTGAATGTATATTAGTTCACCTTCAGAACTTAAATTTGTCATTGAGCTGTCTCCCGGTGAAAATAGCATTATTTGAACACTTCTTTCAGGAAATTTCAAAACATGTTCAACGTAGGAACTTAATCCTGATCGGAGACTTCAGTGCAGCCTGGGGTGGTCCTCGGGGACTAAAGTTAACAGAGCTTATTCAACCTCTACATTTGGAACAAATAATAGATTCCCCCACTAGAAAGGGGACTTTATTATGCGCAGGTAACATACTCAGTCTAGTTTTTGTCACTCCAGGCATGGCTGTAGTGAACAAAAGGGTAGACCCTCCAAATCTAGGAGACCATAACATTATTACCTGTGAGGTGAGGGTGGCTTTAGACATTTGTATACGGAAAAGTCTTCCGTATCTTCTAAAAAGATGTTACAAAAAATATAGTCCCTTGGCCCTGTTGGGAAAAGTTTGAGCTCTACGCCTAGACAGAATATCTCTTATACCTAACATACAACTAGTGGCGGAAGACTTTACTAAATCCTTTCTCTGGGCCTATAATGACAGTGCTCCTATTGGAAGAATAAAAATTAAGCAACAACGCCTTCCTTGATTGACTGTCCAAATAAAATCATTATTGAAGAAAAAAGATAAGTTTTGGAAAAATGCTAGTAGAACAGTAGACCAAAACCTCTGGGACAAGTTTAAAGAAGTAAGAAATAAGGTTAAACAAGAGATTAGGAAAATAAAGGGTCTTTATTACAGACAAAAGATAAATAATACTACAGAGCCAAAACATTACTGGAAATTAATAAAGAGTATAGCAAATCCCAGACAGGGACAAAGGGACTTTCCTTTGCTGGAAAATGATAAACCAGTTACACAAGAATGGGCAGTGGAACTTCTGAATCATTATTTTATTAATTTACCTAATTTAGATAGGAGACCAGATAGTAGAAGACTTGGTTTGTTGGCCAAGGCACCTAGCTTCACCTGAGCTCTTTCCTTCTAGATTGCTTGAAAGGACAGAGCAGAGAACCTTACCAGAGCAAGGGAAAGGATTAAGACGTCTTTTGGCTAAGCAGATTTGCTGTGTGTTGTTATTTTCATTTTGTACTCAAAGGGATTGCTACTGTTTGTTGCTAATATTTCATTACTTTATTTTTCTCTGATTCAAATTGTTGTTGCTGGTATACCTTCTTCTGCATTATTACAAGGTGTGCCTGCAGATGTGTGCTAACAGATTACTGCTGTAATCTTCTGATTCAAATTGTCTTTTGCAAGGTATATCTTCTGTTACTGCTTTATTTTTCTCTGTAGCAAAGTGTTTCTTACAGAGTATATGTTCTCTGAAATTATTACAGGTGGTGCTTACATTTTTGTGACTTTTTTATCATTGGGCTAAGCAAAATTACTGTTTGCCACTGTTTTATTTTATTCTTTTTTTTGTTGAAAAGGTTTGTTGTCTCAGAGGTGTTTCAGTCTCCTTTTCACATAGGAGCTAATTGCTTTTCTCCCACAGCTCTTCCAGAGGAGTAGGTGTGTATCTGGGGGGTGGAGCTGGCAAACTGTCAGTAATTTCCAACAGAAAGAAGGGTTAAAAGGTCAGGTTAGTGGATATCTTGGAGGTAGAAGACTTGGTTTGCTGTCCAAGGCACCTAGCTTCACCTGAGCTCTTTCCTTCTAGATTGCTTGAAAGGACAGAGCAGAGAACCTCACCAGAGCAAGGGAAAGGAGTAAGACTTCTTTTGGCTAAGCAGATTTATTGTGTGTTGTTATTTTTATTTTGTACTCACAGGGATTGCTACTGTTTGTTGCCAACGTTTAATTGCTTTATTTTCCTCTGATTCAAATTGTTGTTGCTGGTATACCTTCTTCTGCATTATTACAAGGTGTGCCTACAGGTGTGTGTTAACAGGTCACTGCTGTAATCTTCTGATTCAAATTGTCTTTTGCAAGGTATATCTTTTGTTACTGCTTAATTTTTCTCTGTAGCATAGTGTTTCTTACAGGGTATATCTTCTCTGAAATTATTACAGGTGGTGCTTTACAGGTTTTGCAGTTTTAGCTAACATTAGGATAAGCTTTCAGGGTTACTGCATTTGTTGTTGAGTGATTGTTTCTGCTCTTACCTCCTTGTTCTTTTGTCTGTGGTTCTTCTTTTTCGGCAGGGGAAGGGCCGAGCCACTCACCCCCATCCCCAACCACCCCACACTACACTCCTTTTATAGGGTACCACAGTTGGAACATTTCCTGTGGCAAAGCAGGAAGGGGCGGATCAGTGGGGCATCCACAAGGTGAGCTAATTTACAGGGGTGCTAGTAATTTAACTTGTTATAACACGTTATACGACAACAAAACACAAAATCAAACCATTACTTGCATTTTTTTCCTTCTAATTACTCTGACCAGGTTATAAACCCAGCAACTTATCTGGAATGGATATCGTTAACTGCAGGTACTCCGGAACACTTTTCAGAAGGACAGTCTTACAGGATTTAGGACACTGTCCTACATGCTGGGCCATTGGAGATCTTAGGACTCAGCTCCGGGCAGCATGGGCAGAGATTGCGCGCCTCAAATTTCATATTCAAGAGGAAATACAGTATAAGAACCACCCGCCATTTCCCCAACATCCAACAGAAGAACCTCTACCGCAGAGGGTAGTTGGTCCAGGAAGTTGGCAGGTGGTTAGGAGGGGCAAATCGGGTGCCCCATCACTCGGTGCTCGCCAACATATTACCTCCAGAAACCATATAAGCACTACAAACAGGTATCTGCCTCTATCTCCGAAATTAAACTAAGGGGCAGAGGACATTGCAGGGCAGGACACTGCAGCACAGGAACTAGCACAACAAAACTCGCCCAGATCAGGAACCAAAACAAAAAAAAGCAAAAAAGGAAATCCAAAAAACTTCAGATCATAGGAGACTCCATGATTCGGGGAATTGATACCTATCTCCAGCCAGGGGTAGTGGTCAGATGTCTCCCAGGTACATCAGTGTGGAGAGACACTGACCGCATTGCTAAAATTGTTCAGGAAGCAGGAAAAAACATTGACGTCCTGGTACACGTAGGGACTAATGATCTTGCCAGCTGGTCAGTTGTGGAGATCAAGGAACACCTGACCAGGCTGGGTGACAAACTATCATCCATTTTCGTCCGGCATCTCCTTCTCTGAGATCCTGCCTGTCTGGGAGAGGGGGGCAGATGGACGGAAGATCAGAGAAGGGGAGATAGGGGAGCTAAACATGTGGCTCAAGGGCTGGTGCCAGGAAAAGGACACAGATTTGTAGGAACTGGCAAAGTTCTTTAAATTTGATGGACTGCATCTGACTAAGGAAGGAGTCCATGCATTGGGGCAGAAGTTTGACGTCTTTGCAGAATATTTAAACTAGCAAATGGGAGAGGGGTGCAGCACCCCATATGTCAAATGGGAAGAACACCCCTTCCCTCTCAGCTAGTGGTCAAACAGGGATTCAGCATGTTTGCAGTTCATTTGCATCACCAGGTAAGAAAAAAGGTCCGTCTCACCATATGGTGCACAGGGGAAATGCCAGACCTCACTCAACAACTAACGCACCAAAATCTGGCCAATGGAAAATCCTGTACACAAATGCTCACAGCCTGGGAAATAAGATCCCAGACCTGCGGGCAATAATGTCAGAGGCTAAACTGGACATAGTAGCAATTAGTGAGACGTGGTTTACCAGTAACCACACTTGGGAGACTTCAGTACCTGGCTATGTACTGTTCAGAAGAGACCGAGGTGTAAAAAGAGGGGGTGGAGTGGCCCTGTATGTCAATGAAAATATCAGAAATTCAGAATACACATAAGGAGCCAGAAGAACTGTGGGTCACCCTGGAAACAGGAAATGGGACAGCCATTAGAACTGGGGTTGTCTACAGGCCCCCAGACCAGGAGGAGGACGTAGACACATTACTGTTAGAAGATATACAAAACATGACAGCAAAAGGGGAGGTTCTGATAATGGGAGACTTCAACATGCCGGATACAGATTAGTCAATACCTGCAGGAACATCTGCCAGAACTAGACACATGGTGGATTCCCTGCAGGGGAAGGGCCTCAAACAACTGGTACAGCAACCCACAAGAGACAGGGCTATCATTGATCTAGTACTGACTAACAGGGAAGGGATCACAGATCTCCAGGTAGAAGGTCACCTGGGGGCCAGTGTGTGATAGTGTGGACCCCCCCCCCCGGACATCTTCTCTATTCTTCCCCGGTCTTCCTTTAAAATCTACTGCAGTAGTGCTTGTTTCTTCCTTAATTCTTTTATGCTGTAATTTATCTTTCTACCATAATAGGGTTGGCCTCCTATTATGGTAACTTTCTCTTATCTGTCCTCTCAGTTTTCCTTTTGTCCATGAGGTGGGGTATAAATAAGGTTTAAGTGAGAGCGTTATTGCCATATAATGTAATCAGGCAATCCTGACATAATCATAAGTGCAATAAAGTAATAGTTTATTTTATAGTACATTTATTAGAGTTTCCTGCCTGGTAAAAGGAAGGAAGAACCCCCCTTTTCTTGTCTCTCGTTTTGTATGTTGGTTTTGAGTGCAGGCGTCCCACAGGAGGGTGGGTTGCGATGTGGGGAACATCAGTAAGTGAGTGGGGCTGTGGTTTGGTAGCAGAAATGCATGTTAAATAAATGAAAATTAAAGTGAAGGCTTTTTCTGTTGTCCCCCCCCCCCTCCTTCTCGCTATCGTATATTTGTGCAACAGAATCACTCGTAACAGAAGAAAAGGTCACCACTTTTTGTTAGAGCAGACCATCTACCGGAGAGGGACGCCCTAGCTGTTTAAATGCGTCTCTCAGGTAGACTTTTCCTTTTCCTTCAGTGCTGTGAGGAGTGCGGCAGAGGACTGCGACGTTTGCTCCCTTCTCGTTCTCCTGTACCAGAACTAGTGGACAGTGCGGTCTCGGTCTAAGCAGTGCTAGTAAGCCGGATTCGAACAAAGGCGAGGTGCTGAGCAGCTGTTTTACTGTTGCAATGTTTAGCCGGTGGTTACATGCGAGTGCCAACCCCGGTCTATGGATGTCGCATTCCATTTATGTTATAAATTAAATCGCAAAACTAATAAAATGAAAGTAAAGAAGGGGGTCAGATTAGGTAAAACGAAATATACCCCATAATTTAGAATTGCCCGGTTGTATTGCTCAGGAGGGAACCTAGCAACAAGTGTACATTTAAGTTTAAAATAAGGCAATTAATTCTGTCCTTTTTGTTTGTTCCTTTTGTTTTACTTTACATACCAGGTCCTTCTTAATAAAAGGGTGATGTTTCATGAGTAGCTAGCACTTATAACCCCACTTATAGGCAGGTGTCCTTAGGGACCAACCACCTCTTCCTTCTCTACTTTTATTACATGTTTATAAAGGAGATGTTACATAAGAGGGGGAGGAGTCAGGATGTTAAGTGACCCTTAACTATGCATTTAAAAATTCATGTATTTTTTGAAAAGTTGGACCTATTTAAAAATGAATAGATAATGAGTATTAATAAAATTAATCTGTTGGACTCTGATACTGCCCAAATGCATGTGTTAGAGCAGTTTATTTTATTGTATTAGTGATAGGGGCGGATCAGATGTCTTATGATGTCATCAAGTAGGCTGTATAAAGTGAGTGGAAATCATCTATTCTTTAGATAGGTGTTGGACACAGAGGATGGTGGTCCTGTTGGTCATATAGGATCACTCTGTGGTACATTTGATCGTTAAGAACTGTGGAATTTTTCTTTTACAAAATAATATTTTGATTTGATTTGATCCTACAATCAAACCATTTCAACACACTAAGCTAGTGTGTTCCAGCAGCTAAATCGTGTTATGTGTTGTCACTCAAATCCCACCCTCCGACACAGTGACTATCACATGGTATGGTTCAATTTGGCCACTACAACTAAATCATCCCATTCCAAGGCAAAAATATGGGACTTCAGAGGAGCTGACTTTGATAAGATGGCCAACAGAGTTAAGCTAGCCCTGGCAAAAAGAAACACAGGTGAGGGGGTACAGGCAAAGTGGGCAAGCATTAAGGATGCAATACTTGAAGCAACATCCCATTGTATTAGACAGAAAAGGAAGTGCAAAAGAAGAAGGAAACCACTTTGGTTCTCAAACACAGTAGCAGAAAAGGTCAGAGCCAAAAGGCTGACCTTCAGGAATTATAAGGGAACACAGCGGGATGAAAGGGAGGCATACCAAACTGCCCTACGGAAAGCATGGAAGGCAGTAAGGCATGCAAAGTCCCAAACTGAGGAAACACTAGCACGGACAGGAAAAGAAGGTGACAAGACTTTCTATAGATACATTAGTGAAAGGAGAAAGTCCAGAGAGGGTATTGCTAAGCTCAAAGGAGAAAAGGTGTGTGAGGAGGGCCCTGTAAAGCATCTATCCTAAATAGATATGTTTGCTCAGTATTTACTGAAGAGAAGGTAGGGCAGGGCCCACAGCTCAGCACCGTGGACACGGGGGGGGGGGGTGAGCACTACTCCCTTCACAAAAGAAAGGGTCCTACAAGAGCTCGCTAAGCTCAGGGTGGACAAGGCAATGGGACCTGATGGCATACATTCCAGGGTACTAAAGGAGCTAAGGGTGTAACTAGCAGAGCCATTAGCAGAACCGTTTAGTGAGTCTCTGAGTACAGGAGAGGTCTCAGAAGACTGGAGAAGGGCTCATGTGATCCGGTCCACAAGAGTAGTACCAGGGAGGAGGCAGGGAACTACAGACCAGTCAGTCTTACCTCAGGAGTGGGCAAGATTATGGAGGCACTCCTTAAGGAAAGGATAGTGCAACACCTGGAATCCATAGGGGCACAGGATCCAAGACAGCATGGGTTTACAAAAGGAAGGTCCTGTCAAACTAATCTCATAGATTTCTTTGACTGGGTAACCAGAGTGGTAGACCAAGGGGGAGCAGTTGATGTCGCCTACCTTGACTTCAGCAAAGCTTTCGACACTGTTCCACATAGAAGATTGATAAATAAGCTAGGTAGGCTTGGGGTGGGTCGGAAGTTGGTCTACTGGGTCGCAAACTGGTTGACGGGCAGAAAACAGAGAGTGGTGGTAAATGGTATACATTCAGAAGAGATGCAAGTCGTAATTGGGGTACCTCAGGGATCAGTCCTGGGGCCAGTCCTCTTCAATATCTTCGTTAGTGACATTGCAGATGGACTAGAGTGCAAGGCTTGTCTGTTTGCAGATGACACCAAGATCTGCAACAGAGTAGATGATCCAGATGGGGTGGGCAGAATGAGAAGAGATCTGGATAAACTAGCAAAATGGTCGGAAGAGTGGCAACTGGGATTTAATGCAAAGAAGTGCAAGATCATGCACATAGGGAAGAGAAACCCTGAAGCCACCTATAGGCTGGGAGGGGAGTTGCTGACAGTCACAAAAGAAGAAAGAGACTTGGGCCATCATCACTGATGACCTGAAATCATCCAAGCAGACCTCTAAAGCAGTAGGTAAGGCTAAGGGGATGTTAGGGTGTATTAGTAGGGGTATCACAAGTCGTAAGAGGGAGGTAATAATCCCTCTTTACAAGACACTGGTTAGGCCCCATCTGGAGTACTGCGTGCAGTACTGGAGGCCACACCTTCACAAGGACATTAACCAAATTGAGGCAGTCCAGAGAAGGCAATCAGAATGGTGCAGGGACTGCATCAGAAGACATATGAGGACAGATTAACGGAGCTCAGTATGTATACCCTAGAGCAAAGGAGGGAGAGAGGTGATATGATCGAAACATTCAAACACCTTAAGGGCGTTAACAGGGTGAAAGAGTCTAACATGATTCAATATAAGAAAAATAGCAGGACAAGAGGACACAGCATGAGATTAGAGGGAGACCGATTAAGGGTAATGTGAGGAAGTTCTTTTTCACATGAAGGGTGGTGGATGTATGGAACGGCCTACCTCAGGAAGTGGTGGCTATGGATACAGTGCAGGGCTTCAAACAGGCATGGGATAGGCATAAGGGAGCAATACAGATGAGTATGAATAGATAGGTCACTGACAGAGCAAAGGCTGATGGCACATTTCTAAGGTAGAAAAATAAATGGGCAGACTGGATGGGCCTTGTGGTCCTTATCTGCCATCAACTTGTATGTTTTTGTAATTCCAGCCTGGGGTACTTTATGAATCCCCTGGAGGCTCAGGATTCAAATGTTCAAATCCCTGACTTCAGATTTAAAATTATTAAACCAAAGGAAGAATTAACAGAAATAAACAAACTTAAAAATAACAAAGCCTGTGGCCTGGGTAGTATAGAAGTTCATTTCTTGAAAGACTCGGCCTTGGAGATTTTTAAACCCCTAGCCCACTTGTTTAAAATGAGCTTAACCCATGGTATTTTTCCTAGTAAGTGGAAGAGGGCTAGAGTCATCCCTATCTTTAAAGGTGGGGATTCCTCTAACCCTTCGAACTATAGGTCTATCACCTTGTTATCCATTACAGTATATCTTAACTGTTAGAGTACCTAGTCCACTCACAATTAATGGGATATCTAGAGCATTACAAGAGATTAACCAATGCACAATTATGGGTTTAGAAAGGGCAGATCCACGGAGTCCACCCTCACAGACGTTTCTGACCAATTGGTCTCTCTCCCTTTAGAGAAGAGCGGTCCGTGGGCACGGTCTTCGTGGACCTGTCCAAAGCCTTTGATTTAGTGGAACACAGCAGACTTTTGGTCTGTTTGAAAGCAATTGGAGTAAATAACGAACCCCTAGTATGGTTCAAATCATACTTAGAAAATCGTCTTCAACTGGTATCCATAGAAAATACCCATTCTATCTTAGCTCCTATATATAGGGGCGTACCTCAAGGGTCCATATTGGGCCCCTTGATGTTTTTGGTCTACATCAGTGATACTCCGTCTTGATTGGGTCAACAGCCACATGAGCAGTAAGTGGTAGCCAAGAAGCCACAAGATACACGTCAAACTAAAATTAATATATTTATATTTGTTATTTTAAATTTAATTATACGCCTCTCCCTGTGTACTATCCTATATTTCTTCAGCATTTTATTTTTTATTTCCTGTATTTTTTATTAATTATTTATAGCCTTTTACTTATTATATCTTATATTTCTTCAGCCTTTTGGCACTATTGTTATACAGTGGAACTCATTAGTTATTTGGATTTCGCCATACAGAGCAACATAACGGGCAGAGAACTTCAAGATGCATGATTATGTTTCTCATTTAATGCTGGAACTGTTTGTTGTAATCTACCTTCTATTGAACTCTGCTGAAACAAAAATGATTACAATGACCACTGTATTTTAAAGCCACAGGATATGTTGGTTTATGAGCAGTCTATCATCTGCAAGTAGTATGCTGGGATAACCGATTGTTGTAGTCCCCCCCCCCCAGATTAAAGCTGCATTAGTTTCGCAGAAAGACAACCTCCACTGGTGAGAACTATAGTAACTGGCAAAACATTGACACTTTTTCCCCCATTATTGTTTGGTACTGTGCAGTGTGTTTACAAAAGTTTCTTTTAGGAGATGCAAGGAAACTGGATGTGGCAGGTCAAATGGAGGCACAAGACCTTTACTGTATATATCAGAGAAAAACACCCACCTTTTAAATCCTGCACCTGATTGTACTCGGTCCCCATTTATTTAAGATCGCTGAAGTCCAAATAGACCAGCAAGCTCGCTCTCAAGAAAGCAGCATGCTTTACACCCGTCACAAAGCATCCGACTGCCGATTATGGGCAAAGCTACAGACTTCTACTGCTCGCATGCTCGCTTCTCTTGCCTGCTAAAACTACTTTTTGTTCTGCTCGCACGCTCACACAATCGCTTGGCGCTTGCTCTCTCTGAAGTTGACAGCTAAAGAGCCACACTGTAGCCTGAGTAATAGGGCATCGTAGGAGCCACAAACAAAGAGTTAAGGAGCCGCATGTGGCTCGCGAGCCGCGGTGCGAGTACCGCTGGTCTACATGAATAGCCTCTCTAGGTTCATCCTCTGCTCCCAAATAACATTATATGCTGATGACTCTGAAATAGTCGCAAAGGGCCCTGATCCTAAAGAAGTGGAGATCGAACTTCAGGCGGACTTTGATAGGTTGGAGCAGTGGTTTGAATCTGCGGCTGTACTCATGAGCCTAAAGAAGACACAATGTATGCTGTTCTGTCTGGAGAGGAGAAGTTAGTTAAATTCTCAAACTACACTTCAGATTAGGTGCAGAAATGGCCAGCTCCTAACTCCGAGTCCGAACTATAGATACCTGGGTGTGGAATTGACCAACATCTGAGTTTTGAGACTCATTAATTCTCTAGTAAAAAAAAAAAAAGTGGGAAATAAACTGGGAGCCACGTGGCGGATATCCCACTGCTTAACTAGGAAAAATCGAATACTAGTGGCTGACCAATTGCTAGTCCCTCTTTTGGTCTATGGGAGCCATATTTTTAATAGCAGCACTAAGCTTTGATGTCCACCATTGTACACTTTATTGTGAATTAGCCTGGAGTCCTCTTCAGCAAAAGAGATCATAAATGGGCTTTACTTTTCAGAAGTTTGAGGTCTCGGAGCCCACAGATTATTACATTCAATAGAGTGGTTAAGTCATAACTATTCTTTGAGGATAATACCCACAGTTAACAATTCCAAGGGCAAGAACTAGAGCTGGGAAATGTCCTTAAAGTATCGGCAGTGAGGTTTGGAATAGTCTTCCTAGCCAGGGAGAGGTTTGTCATTGTCTAGTGAACACTTTAAACAACTTGTCAAACCAAAATTGCATGTCTGTTGTTGCTATTAAGGGGTCTGAGGGTATAATAATGTCTATATTTGTTTTTGTATAATGTTGCCAATTTTATTATTGTAAGTTACAGTATTAACTTGAATTGTTTGTGCATCTTAGTTAATTCCCTGTACTGAAACTGAAACTGTATCTAAATATGTAACTAACAGGATTGCCATGAAAACAGGGCTTTTTAGGCCCTATGGTAAAAACTGTCTGTATAAATAAAGTTGTTTTACTACTACTACAGTTCATTGTTGTGTACAGTGGGTTTGGAGGCTGAGGAGAGCCAGTTTAGATTAAAATCTCCAAGCAGGATGAGTTCTCCAGAGGTAGTGTGTTACACAATGGAGGAGATGCAAGTAACCAGGGAGGGTGGTGTGAGTTTGGTGGAGGCATGTAATACCCTGATGTAGAAGAGGAGAGTGGCAGGAATGTCCACCTTAGCTATAATTAGCTCATGAGAGGAACTAATACAAGTGTTGGACTCTGTGTACTCACCTCCAGGCATGTGTCAGAGCTAATGGAGCCTTCTCTACCTCTGTTTAATTTTTGAGGAGAATGAGACAGAGGTGTCCTCTCTCCCCACTGTTGTTTGCACTTTATATTGAACTGCTAGCAGCAGCTGTCGGGCAACCAGATGGGGTTGAAGGGAATCCCACTGGGGAGGGGTCGCCTATTTAAAAACCGCATTATTTGCAGATGATGTGGTTTTAACCCTCTCTTCCCAAGAGACATCACCGCCTCAAATCTGGGCAATTGTTGAAGAATTTGGGGCCTTGTCAGGCTTTAAAATAAATATGCTGGAAACAGAGCTTTTGGCTTTAATTTTACTCCCTCACTAGAAGTAAAGTCCAGCTTCCCAGTTAGGTGGAATAGGGGACGTTTAAATATTTAGGGGTAACAATCCCCAGAAATCTATCTCATTTGGAATTATTGAGTTATGAGCCCGTAACTCAGCAAATAAGGGAAGATCTTCAGCAGTGAAGGCAGCTCCCACTTTCCTTATCATCAGAAATAGACATAATTTGACAAAAAACATTTTAACTAGGCTTATTTTACTTTCTTTAGACTTACCAATGGTACCCAACAAGAGTTGTTTCCAACACTGGAATACTATTATTTCTAGATTTCTTTGGGGGTGGGGGGTGGCGCTGCCATATAAAATAGTCTGTGCTCCAACTTCTCAGAGCTGGAGGTGGACTTCATTTGCTCCATATATATTTATATGCATTAGCTCCCAAAAGTATACAGTATGCTTTTGAATAAATCCATATTATCAGGCATATTGGAAGAATTTGTATTGAATGACCTCAACAATACTGACAGATATTTATTTTCCCATCCATTAGTAGAAATGCCATTAACCAGTTTCACTAAGTACACAACCAGCCCCTTGAAATATTGGGTAATTTGTTGTCAGCTGTATCTTCCAAAGATGACTTTTCACCCCTTTCAGTCTGGTTTCAGGAAAAACACTCAACCATCACCTCTCTCCTATGGCTCACGGACTCCATCCTAACCGGAATGGACAATGGCCAAATTACCTCTGCCATTTTCGTCGACCTGGCCAAGGTCTTCGACATTGTCTCTCACTTCCTTCTCCCCAACTCACTCCAGGCAGCTGGCCTATCTCCCTCCACCACAAATTGGTTCAAGACCTACCTTATTAACAGAACCCAATCAGTTAAGATCTTGGGCACCGCTTCCCCTCCCCTCCTGATTAGCACTGGGGGCCCTCCTGTTTTCCATCTTCTTAAACAACCTTCCCTCTGTTTGCTCTCCCTCCTTTGCTATATATATGTATGCCGATGATACAGTTCTATATGCATCTGGCTCCTGTCCTGCTGAGCTTACAACCAGCTTACAGCAAGACTTCGACAAGGTTCAGCTCTGGTTTGCTAACCATCAACTTTTCCTCAGTGCCAAGAAGACTGTCTCCATGACCTTTGGCACAAGGCAGAGACTGTCTAGGCTTCCCACCCTACCCACTTGCCAAACCCTTGATGGGACTCTACTTGAGGACACATCCTCCTTCAGGTACTTAGGTGTTTGATTGGACCAACACCTAAACTCCTCTGGACATATTGACGCCATCCAGAAAAAACTGCACCCCAAGCTTGGTGCTCTGTTCAGGAACTATACTTGCATCCCTCCTACGGCTAGGCGTGAACTTATTCAGAAGATGATACTGCCCATTTTCGACTACTGTGACATAGTCTGTGGTGCTGCCCCTAAGTCCTCCCTGGCCAGACTGGACACCCTCTTCAATTCCTTATGCTGCTTTGCCCTGGACACCTCCCCCCTCGCACCCATCACTGCTGTCTTTATTGTGCCCTATCCTTACCCTCTCTTACAAATAGGTGAGACTCCCACTGTGCTAAATTCACCTCCAAGCACTGGTTGGGTGAGCTCCTTCCTACCTCACTGTCTCCTTTATAACACCCCTATCCTCCCATTCCCTTAGATCAACGACTCCACGCCTGGTATTCCCCCAGATCCACCCAAATCAGCTAGTCTGGTTACATTCACTGCCTCCCAAAATTCGCCCCCAAATCCGGCACTCATCCTCAGCCTACTCCATCAGCTCTGCCCTCAATAATTACCTTGCACCTAGCTGCTCCTGCCATGTCCTTCCTAATTCCCTCCTCTAAGCCCTGAACAAATCCTGCCCTCTACCGTCACCTTCATTTTACCATGTGCACCACCACCTCCCAAATTTCTAGCTGTCCCACCTTCCCCAAATTGCTCCCCTAACTGGCCTCCCTTGATCTCTCACAGAATGTAAGGGGCCCTGAATGCTCTCCATGGGTCCCTCTCCTACCACCCCAAGGGGCTTGTATCTCTCATCTACTCCCTTTCCCCACTATCCCTCCTATCTCCCTAGACTTGCAGTCCTCTTGCAGGGTTCTTAGCGTCTTGAAGGGGTTCTACTACATCTAGGCTTGTCTCCTCCCCTTCCCCCTCCTCCATCTACCTGTCCCCCTAGCCTTTGCAGTCCCTCTGCAGGGTTCTCACATCCTGAAGGGGCCCTACTGCACCTAGGCATGTTTCCTCTACTTCCCTTCCCCCATTCTACCTTTTCTCCCTAGCCTTCACAGTCCCCTTGCAAGGTTCTCATCACCCTGAAGGGGTTCTTCTGGGCCTAGGCTTGTCTCCTGTCCTTCCCCTTCCCCATCTACCTTTCTCCCTAGTCTTTGCAATCCCCCTTGCAGGGTTCTCAGCATCCTGAGGGTGTCCTACTGCGCCTAGTCTTGTCTCCACTCCTTCTCCTTCCCCATCTACTTTTCTCCCTGGCCATCGCAGTCCCCTTGCAGGGTTCTCAGCATCCTGAAGGGGTCCAACTGTGCCTTAGCATATCTCCCCTATTCTATCTAGCCACTATCTTGGCTTTCCATGACTACTAGCAGGGTCCAGTGCATCCTGATGGGCTATTGAGTAGGCTCCATCCCCTCCAAAGATGCAAATTCTCCCTCCCTCTCCTATCACTCTCTTAATCCCTATCTACTGACCTTCCCCAACCCCCTTGCAGGGTACCCCACATCCTGAAGAGTCCTCTCTTGGGTTAGGTCCTATTCCCCCTCCTAGCATCTAAGTCACACCTCCTCCTTTTCTCCCCATCCTCTTTAAATCCGGCCTTATCCCCCTTTCTATCTAGCCCCTCAGCCACCTTGCAGGGTTCCTCACATCCTGAAGGGGTTTCTCTGGGACACTGCCTTCTCTCTTTCTCTCTGGTCCCCCCAGTCCCCTTGCAGGGTTCCTCGCATCCTGAAGGGGTCTCCAGGGAAACGACTCTTCCCCCTCCCACCACCCAACCCCTTCCTCCTTTCCCCCTTTTCTTTCTTGTAAGCACTTGTTTACTTATTAACCTGGCACTTATTGTCCACTCTTTTACCTATTATATGCAACACTGTTGTAACACCTCGTTACAACTGTATGTTAATGTTGATCTTGTAACTTGAATGTTTAATGTCTCATTCCTGTTGTATCCCTTCCCCAAGTTCTTACCGGAGATGACTGACTTGTCGCTTAGTGTGCCTTCCTGGTGAAACATTTCAATAAATAAATAATAAAAGACGTGTAATGGCATAAGGCAGTAGTATATGATTCAGTGTTTTCACCTAATACTGTCAATGCAGGTCTCAGACACTTTGAAGTGCGAAGGGCTTAAAATATGTGTACCAGTTTTTCATTACTCAAGGGATATGCCCCTACCAGGAGTTACAACAAAATTCTGTTCCCTAGGACAACGCATCTTGCATAGGGAAGGGAACATTATTTTACCAGGAGTAGCGTACTAAGCTGAAGCTTGCTTCCAGATGTGACTGGGGAGCGCAAGGAAGTTAAGTGACTTGCTGAGGATCACACAGTATGCACCTAGGCTGCTGTGGGATTCAAACCCAGGTCTCTAGATCTCCAGATCTCCAGATCTTACATAGCTGCAACTGAAGTCCTTTTTCATGGGAAAAGGGCCAGCTCTGAAACACTTCCCTGAAATCTGTTCTACTTTATATATTACATTCTGGGACTTGGGGGATAAATTGGTTTCATATGATAGGCTCTTTGTGTAGAAGGTTTATAGAACTGACCTGGAAAACACCATTACTGCTTTGCAAAAGTGGAATGCCGAATTGCAGATGTAGGGCCAATGATTTTCCGTTTTCAACGGAAAACGCAGGTAAAACACGGAATTTGTCATTTTAAAAATAGCACTCGAAAGCCAGTTTGTAATGAAAAAAAAAAAAACAGTTTGCAATTACTTTTTGGACAAAATCCTCAATTTTGAACCAAATTTTTGTATAAAACAGGCTGGTTTTCCCTAAATTGAGGAAACAAAATGGGGAAAAAACTGATTTTAGGATTTTGCCAAATGGAACTGGAGATTTTTCTCATAGTTCTCATAGTGTAATACGAGCAAGAAGGTCTGACGACCCATTTAGAGCTCGCCCCTTTTTACACAAGGGGAAGTCCTATTTCATGCCTTGCAAATTAGTTGTCTAACCTGACTTTGAACTGGGACATGTCTCTACTGCCCACCATTTCCAAGGGAAGACCATTCCAAACAACCCACCACCATCTGGTTAAACCAATTTGCCTTTCGCTAGGTAGAACTTATTTCCCATTTTAACTGCCAGCCATGTGCTCTGGTATTATTCTGGTCTTTTTGTTGGAAATCCAAGCATTCCCAGAGGTCGCTGTTGGTGAGGGATCTAAACAGCAGACAGTGGTCACCCCGGAGCCTAATGTGTTCTAAGGAGTACAGACCTAAGCTTGTCAACCTTTCCTCATATTTCAAATTTTCAAGGCCAGTCACCATTTTAGTTGCATTTCTCTAGCCCTTTTAAAAACTTTTAATATCTGTCTTAGAACTGGGTGACCAAAGTTGGATGCAGTACTCCAAATGGGGCCTCCTAGAGAGGCATACAGTGGCAACTCATCCTTCTGTCTCTCTATTAATATGCCTTCTGATGCAGTTAAGTAGTTTTGTTGCATTCATAGCACTTGACTGACATTGGCTTCTAAATTTTAAGTTATTGTTTACAAATATGCTCAAATCCCTTTCCTCCGATGTTTCATTAATTATTTCCGTCATTTAGGACATATTGTGCCTTTAAATGATGTCTTCCTAAGTGCATAACTGTACATTTAGGTAGGTTGAACCTAAGCTTATGTGCGTTGGCCTATTTCTCCAATTTAAGCAGTCCTGCCTGCAATTTCTCTACTTCTTGGGGGCTGTTTATCACTGTACCAATTTTAGTTTCATCTGTGAACTTTGAAATCCAAACATCCCCTCCACACTTAATTGATGCTACATAAAAATTGAACAAAGTGGGGCCCAGGCCTGAGCCCTGTGAAACCCCACTTGTAACACCAGCCCAATCAGATATTATACCACAGATAACTACCTGTTGTTTTCTGTTGTCTAACCATGAGTTGATCCAGGCTACCATGTTATTATTAATGCCTGCCCCTAGCAATGCTTTGACTATTTCATAGTGTGGTATTGTGTGGAAAGCCTTACTATAGTCCAAATAAACAATATCAACTGGATACCCCTTATCTAGGGTGCTGCTGACTATCATAAAACTGTAATAAATTGGTTTCGCATAACCGACCCTTCGAGAAGCTGTGTCATATAATATCAGTCATATTTGAGTCCTCGACAAACCTCTCAATGTATTCTTTAATAATGCCTCCAAGTACTTTTCCTAGGACTGACGTGTGACTTATGGGGCGGTAATATGACACCAGGTTTCTGTTTCCCTTCTTTTGTATTGGGACTGCTGTTGCTGTACTCCAGCATCCCACCATGCTCCCTCTTTTTAGTGAAGTTTGAAATAGTAAAGTAACTGGTCCAGCCAGTTCATTAGCCAATTCTTTGAATAATCTGTGGTGGATACCATCTGGTCCTGGTGCTTTATTCGGGTTTATGCACTGCAGCCTAGTTTTAATGTCATTCACATTTAAATCTATTTCTTGCGAAATTTGGTCCACATCCTTGCAAACAGAAAATCATTGACCGTAATGCGGGGAAGGCAAGGCAAACCATACCCACATATTCTGGTCATGTCACCATCTGGCAGAATTCTGGAGCCATGTAAACTTGGACTTAAATACTATTTTGTTTACAGCAGGATTTGCTGACTCCATCCTTAGCACTTTGGCTAGCCTAGTGGTGGGGTGTGGAGATCTGCCCTGAAATTATTGCTATCGATTAATAGTGGTAGGAAAAGAAATCGCCCATCTCTGGTTCATAGATTCATAGAAGCGTCTGAGTTTGGAGGTCATGGACCTAAAGAAAAACTTGCTACTATTTCTAGTAGATGTAGTTACTGTATATGTACTCTTGTCTATGCGTCTATCGAGAGCCAATTTGAAAGCTTCCATAGATTCACATGTCACAACCCATCCATGTAACGAATTCCATGTGGGTATAGATCTTTGCGTAAACCACTTAGAAACATAGAATTTGATGCCAGATAAGGACTGCTTGACCCACTTAGTCTGCCCATTTTCCTACCTAACAGATAAGCTGCAGATCCTAATTAACCAACAGCTTACTTCCTCCTACCCCCCCCCACTAAGACTGCCTTATGTCTGTCCCATGCATTCTTGAATTCCCCCACTGTTCTTGACTCCACGACCTCCTCAGGAAGGCTGTTCCATGCATCCACAACCCTCTGTGAAAAAATACTTCCTCACATTACCTCTGAGCCATCCCCCCTCTATCTTCAAATTGTGCCCCCTTGTTCTTGCACATCTCTTTTTCTGAAAGATGCCACCCTCTTGGACTTTGTTGATTCCCTTAAGGTACTTGAAAGTTTCTATCATGTCTCCTCTCTCCCTCCTTTCCTCAAGGGTATACATATTAAGCTCCTTTAGTCTTCCTTCATATGTCTTCTGGTGCAGACCCTGCACCATTTTGGTTGCCCTCCTCTGGACAGCCTCCACTCTGTCTATGTCTTTGCAGAGATGGGGTCTCCAGAACTGCACACAGTACTCCAGATGGGGTCTCACCAACTGTCTGTACAGAGGGATAACAACTTCCTGTTTTCTACTATTGATGCCTCTCCCTATGCATCCCAATATCCCCCCAGCCTTCCTTACTGCCTTCTCACATTGCTTGCCCACCTTTAGGTCATCTGATATAATTACTCCCAGGTCCCTTTCCATTTTTACTGTTGTCAGTATCTCACCCCCATTGTGTACTCTTGCCCTGGGTTTTTGTTTCCCAGGTGCATTACCTTGCACTTCTTTGCATTGAATCTGAGCTGCCATACATTTGACCATTCCTCCAACCTTGCCAAGTCCCTTCTCATCCTTTCGACTCCATCTGGTGTATCATTAGTTCTTTTAGTTGTAATTGACACTTCCCCCTTTAACTGTAAGCTATGTGTCCTAGTTGTTCTAGATACTGTTCTCTGTGTCAATCTGGTGCTTTCCATCAGTGCCTCATTGTTTATTGCCTTGAAGATCATACATAAATCTCCCCTTAGCCTTCTGTACTGCCTAGAGTACAATCCCAGTTTTTCCAATCTTTCTTGCTAAGTTTTGTCTGTACAGTTTTTAATTTTTTTTGTTATTCTTCTTTGTACTCCTCTATAAGCCTCTTGCCCTTTATACTTTAAGGGCACAAAGGCAGAGCAATATTCAAGATGTGGTCTCACCAGTGGCAGTGATGAGAACAATGGTACCATCACCTCAGGTTGTCTACTCTTACATGTCTTAATATATATCCCTGTATTCTGTTGCATTTTTAGCCACATTTCTAGTATGTGTGTTAAATGACAGATCTCTTGTAACAGTTATACCCAAATCTGTCTCGTTCTCTGTTTCTTGAAGAGTAACATTATTTGTAGTATACTTTGCCATTGGTTATTCCTTCCAAGGTGCATCACCTACACTTATCCATGTTGAATCTTAACTTCTGCAATTCGCCCACCTTGCCAACTGTTGCAAGTCTTGTTTTAAGCAGTTTATACGTTTGTTATTGAATATGATGGCCCTATTTTGCTGTCATCAGCATACTTGCTCAACCATGAATGTTTAGAGGTTTGCATTGTAGAAATGAGTGTATTAAATAAGGTGGATCCCAGGACGGATCCCTGTGGGACCCCACTAGAGACACCACCCCATCCTGAATAATAACCCGTAATTCCAACTCTCTGCCTTCTGTTACTTAACCAAGTGTCTATCATGAAATTACTTTAGGATGCAGTTTTATATCTTTGAGATTTTGAAGTAGCGTCTGATGACAAACTTGATCAAAGGCTTTAGAGTAATCCAAATAGATGATATCAGCAGATAACCCCTTATCCAAAGCTGCACTGACATTTTCATAGAAACTTAATTGCGCTGTAAGACATGAACGTCCCTGAGAGAATCCATGTTGGGCAATATCTGCATGTCCCTGTTCTCTAATATGATTAGTTATATGATCTTGAAGGATTTCCTGTAATAGTTTACCAAGGACTGAGGTCAAACGTATGGGGCAGTAATTGGATACTTCGTGTCTTATCACCTTTTTTAAATATTGGTGTAACTATTGCAACTCTCCATTCATCTAATGTATCCCCCTCATTAACAGAAGCTGAAAAAAGTTTGGCAATGGGACCAGCAAGTTCTTGTGCAAGTTCCTTTAATAGGAATGAGTGAATCCCATCAGGTCATGTGGATTTACATAGCCCGAGTTTTTTTTATTTTGTTGATGACTTCCCTACTAGAGATCTTAAGCTCTGGACCTACTTCATACCTAGTTTTTTTTTTTTTTACTTTATTTATGCTCCTCTCTCGCTGGGCATCCTTCTGGGTATACTCGACCCCAGCCTGTGCTCCTTGCCTGAACCCTAGTTAGTGGAGGACTCCCCAACCGCACTGATCTAACCCCTGGATCACCCTCCCAGGGGTGGGCACATCCTCCCACAACAGCCTGTCTGAAATTAGGGTGATCCTACCTGGGTGTTGGGTCGGCCTTGGAGTCCTCCAGACATAGGTTCGGCAGTCAGGATGTGGGCTGTGTCCCTGGCATCCCCTTCATCTCCACAGGCGAGATAGGGGATTTTCTGCTTTTTTCCCAATCCCCTTGGGAATGCGGTGTACAATGACATCCGTGCATGGCTTCCCTGCTGACGTCTGCCGACACTGCCGCCCCTTCTTCTGGCTAGTGTACCTGCGTTACCCTCAATCTCCATTGGGGGTTGCCAGGACACCAAGCAGCCCTGGATCTCTCCTCTGCCGACCCCCGACAGCCCGGGCTCGTTCCCGAACCCGGGTCGCCGGCGTGGCGTGATATGTGATGCCCAGCGCCTCAACCCTCAGCACCACTGGGCCAGCCCCATACCTAGTTGTTATATCTTCCACTTTATGTTCAGTAGGCCTGTAGGTAGTCAAAAAATATTTATTAAACTCAGTGGCTAATTCGACCTCTTCACTAATATATCTACCCTCTGTTTTAATGGTCCAGTCCCTTGCTGACTACTTCTCAAGGAAATTATATATGCAAAGAATTTGTTTTGTTCTCTCTTTTTCTACTTATTCTTTATCTACTCCTACTGTCCCTTCCAACCACCACTTCTTCCGTCCTACAAGGAGTGACGACCTCCCAACCTCTACCGACCAGCTTGGTCTGCCCTTAGAGTGCAATACTGCCATTGGGGCCCTTGATAGCCCGGATTACCCCCTTGGTGGGGCGAGGAGAGAACCCCCCCTTACCCCCCTCTTTCCTCTGTGGCGAGCTGCACATTGGGGTCTACCCCTGGTCGGTGGGTGGTGAGACCGACTCTGGAGGACTTCATCTAGGCGACTGGAGGGCATTTTCCTATGTTCGTTTCCCCCTTAACCCCATCCCCCTGAGATGCCGGCACAGAGAGTCTGCGTGCTGATGCATGCTCCTTTCAAGCACCTAACGACGTACCCCCTTCCCGGCTCCGGTAGATGAAGCTGCCAAGCCCCTCGAGAGTCGGTGCATCCACCGACCCTCTCAGGACGTCAGGCGCTCCAAAGTGTCCCTGGCATCCCACCCTGAAGGAGGAGAGCATCCGTTGGGACGCTCCATCCTCCCTTCCCCAGCTGACCTCCACCGACCCGAGTCCGTTCCTGAACCCGGGTCACCGACGTAGCGCGAAGTGTGGCATCCAGCGCCTCAACCCTCAGCGCCACTGGACCTTTTTTTGTTATATTTAACATCCGACGCTAGTCTGATTTCCTCTTTGGCCTTACTTTGTACTATATACTGTACTTTGCCCAATTACTTTCTGTCATTGATCTTTTATATTTAGTGTATCCTTTTTTTTCCTGTTTATATTTCTTTGGATATTCTTATTGAACCATACTGATATTCTACCTTTTTTATGATATTTCTGGATAACTGGAACAAAATTATGTACACAGTAATCCAGTCTTTCCTTGAGGTTTGCCCAGATGTCATGCATTCCTTTATTAATGAGCTCATTTTCCCGATCCCAATTGCCAGAGTAGTTTTTCATTGCTTTATAATCTGCTCTACCATAACATTTGAATGTAGTTATTCCCTTAACTGAATTCCATTGTCTGTTTAATTGAAATCATATCATGGTCACAGTCAGAGAGAGGCTCTAATATTTTATGCTCTTTAACTCTTTCTGGGCAATTAGTGAAAACGAAATCTAATGTATTATTCCCGCTAGTCTTTCCAGTAACCATCTGTTCTATATTCTTTTGGACAGTAATTTCCATAAACCTATTTTCCATTGGTGCAGACTCTTCCAAAGTTTCCCAGTTTATTGAAGGGAAATTAAAATCTCCTAACAAAATATATTCACCTTCGACCTCGAATTATTCAGTAGCATCCAAAAAGTTATTGCATTCTTCAGAATTAATATTGGGTAATCTGTATGCAACACCCATTGTTCTGTTCATGGATAAAACCCAGCGAGGTGGGCCTGGTGAATAAAACCCCAGCGAGGTGGGCCTGATGAATAAAACCCCAGTGAGGTGGGTGTGGCATACAGCAGTTAAAACCATATATACACTACATGGAAGCCAAGAAAAAAGGGAGGAATTCTGGCATCATAGCATAGGTGTAGAGTTTGGGGGTTCCAGGCTCAAGCCCCACCACACTCCAGGAAAGCTGAGCCCCAAAAAGGTAGTCTAAAAATAGGTTAACTGTTTAGGTCAATAGTTTTGAGCCTCAGAGCCCCCGGGAAAATCTATGCCCATGCATCGTAGGGTCTTTTTTCAATCGGAGGCCAACACAAACTTTATTCCATGATTAAATACTTACTGCTGCTAATTACTGGTATTATTTGAACTTGTTTGTGTTTTGATTTACTATACAGATGTCTGTAAATTCTCTGTATAATTTAAAGCAGTTGAATGGTTACATCTCTGTTGTCTGTAATGAACATTTTCTTGATAAAGATTTTATAAAAAGGGACTTCACCCCCCCCAAAACACACTTCACATGCAGGAATGAAATAAAGTATGGTGTGCATTTACACAGATTTCCAGGTATAACTAGAAATAAAAGGTTGTGGTTCTCTTTGATGGAATACAACTAGGATCTTCTGGAACCATTAGGATTAGAACCTTATTTTTTTAAACAAAACATAGAATTTGATGGCAGATAAGGACCACTCGGCCTACCCAGTGTGCCCATTTGTCCCTGTCTATACCGTCACTGCAGACCCTACTTGACCTCCTCCTTCCTTCTCAACTAAGATTCCCATGTGCCTGTCCCATGCATGCTTGAAGTCCACTACTGTTTTTGCCCTCACCATCTCTGCTGGAAGACTGTTCCAAGCATCCAGCATTCTTTCAGTGAAGAAGTACTTCCTTACATCTCTCCTAAATTTTGCCCCTTCCAACTTCATTTCATGTCCCCTTGTTCTCGTGCATCTTTTCTTTTTTAACCTCCCCTCCTGAATTTTGCTTAACCCTGTGAGATATTTATAGGTCTCTATCATGCCCCCCCTTCCATGGTGTACATATTGAGGTCCTTCACCCTCTCCTAGTAGGGCTTCTGATGCAGCCCCTGCACCATGTTAATTGCCCTGCCCTTGGACAGCCTCTACCCTGTCGGTGTCCTTCCTGAGATGTGGTCTCCAGAACTGGCACAGTAGTCTGGGGGTGGTCTCACCAACTGTTTATAGAGTGGTAACACCACCCTCCTTCTTTTGCTGGTGATGTTGCTCCCTATGCACCCCCGCATCCCACTGGCCCTACCTACTTCTTTGTCGCACTGTCTTGCCAACTTGAGGTCATCAGATGTGATTACTGCAGGTCCCTTTTCTATTTGGTTCCGTCAGTACCTCTTCTACCATTGTGTACTCCACCTGTGGGTTTCTGTGCCCTAGGTGCATGATTTTGCATTTTTCACATTGAAACACAGCTGCCATGCCTCTGGCCACTCCTTGAGTTTTCTCAGGTCTCTGCACAGTCTCTGAAAGCTTGGAGATGGGTCAACATGGTTACACCATATTAATACACTTTGCGTGTCGAGGCACTGGAAATGCACTTCTACTATATCTTTAAAAAGACTAGTGTTTCAAAGAGTTAGGACCAGAAACATCATACATGGTCACCCTATAATGATACAGTTTCAGGAGCTGCATTTTTTTGGAAAGACTGTTCCGATTTAAAAAAAAAAAAAAATGTTTTAACATCTTCTGAATTTTGTTCATTTAGAAGGAAAACATAAATGGTATGATTTTTGTTTTGAAAACATGTTGTTAAATCAGTTTAATTGCATTACATAAAATCGGAATGTCCCAGTTGGGTAAACTCAGAATCTTCCCTTTCCGCAAGATACATGGGATACGCCATGGGCTGACTAAAAATGTCACTTTTTTTTATCTGCAAGTTTTGACCACTGTGGCCTTTCGAAAGTAGAGCCACAAGTGAGGCTTATATAGCTTATTCCTTGCAGATAAAAAATAATGTGATATTTTAATCGCCCATCGCGATTTGTCATTTATACAATGACAATGCCTCCCTGGCAAGATCGATGCTTTTAATGAAGATTTAAAAGTTTCTGTTTGGTTTCATTGCTGTGTTTTTAATTGCAGCACAGGCCATTGTGAATTTTATTCTCACAGTCATCGTATGCAATAATTAAATTTCTAAGATTTAATTGTGGACTTTTTTTTAAACTTTTAATGCTGACTGGCCCCCTTCAGCCCCTCTGCCCTGCCCAGTCCTGTCACCAGCCATCTCTGGGACTTACCTCTTTTCTGTGTTTCCCCATGGATGATTTCTCTCCCCACCCCCATGGGAACGGCTGTCCAGGGGCTACTACTTACCCCTGAGCAAAGATTAGCTTCAGTCGAGGAGCGAGAGCTTCAGCCGGTGGAACAGGAGCTGTGGCAGGGCAGTGGGCGGCATCCTGCGTGCCCAGGAATTTTCTACATTTTCTCTTCCCATCCCCTGAACATCGCAAGATGTTACATCTGATTCCTAAATGTTAGAATGGCAACACTTCCCACCCCAAGCTCTGGCTCCATGGCGCTGCCATCTGTGGTCACCCAGGTGGCAGTAGAGCAGCGGAGACCAGGATCCCTCCCTTGAGGAGGCAGGCATGCATGGGACACTCAGCCATCCTCCCCGGCTGGCCCTCCAGCAGCCAAGGCTTGTTTCCGATGAACACAGGAAAAATCTGCACTCCAAAGGTTCTGCGAACATTGATGTCCCTTAAGAAAAAAATCTGTAGACTTTTGGAAGTTTTCAAATGGTTTAGATACCGTCTTTTATTTCGCTTTTCCCACAAATTACTGTGACCACAAACGTAATTCCTGCACTTTGCTCTTTCAAGCTTCCTTAGCCTTGTTTCCGAACCCAGGTCGCTGATGTCGCAGGCGGTAGTGCTAAACTGTGATTTTTTTTTTTTTTTTAACACCATAACACATTACCTTATGACAGCGATAGACTTTTCAGCCATAAATTAAAATGTTTCTTGTAGTCTAATTCAGAGGGAAAGGATTGTAAATTGGACTGAACAGCTGATCCCTTTCACTTCTTGGTCTGCCGGAAATAAGACAAACCTTTGTACAGTATTATCAGAAATTATATACGCCACAAAACTCATCCACTCCGGAACAAAGACAGGACTTTTTAGACCATCTGAATTTACCAAAATTAACAAATTCACAAATACAGAAATTAAAAGCCCCAATCCTGGCAGAGGAAATACAAATAGCGATAACTAACCTCTCAGTTGGACGATGCCCAGGACCGGACGGCTATACCGGAGAGTGGTATAAATTTTTTTGGAAAGAGTTGTCTCCAGGACTGCTCCAACTATACAAAGAGATAGCCGACGGTAAGACTCCTCCCACATCGCGGGAATATGCCACAATTGCGGGTATCCCCAAACCAAAGGGAAACAAACTGGAACCATCTTCATACTGGCCAATATCCATACTAAACTCAGATTACAAAATCTTTATGGCCATTTGGGCTGCCAGAATAGAAACTATCCTCCCAACAATAATACGTTCAGACCAAGCAGGATTTATTAAACAAGGAAATACCACGGATAACATCAGAAAAGCCCTAATTCTAATAGAATATGTCCAAACCCAAAAAATCTCCGCCACTTTTATAAGCCTAGACACAGAAAAAGCATTTGATCGTGTCTACTGACCCTTTTTATGGTATACATTAAGGGCATTTAGATTCCCGGACTCATTCCTCTCATGGCTTAAGCAGATATAGTTCTCCCCTAAAGCCTACGTAGGTATCAGTGGGGGGCTCTCCTTACCACTTTCACTTAACCAAGGCACTTGACAAGGTTGTCCTCTATCCCCTCTATTATTTGTGCTGTGTATTGAACCCCTGGCTATTGCCTTAAGGACATCAACTATAACAGAGAGAATCCCCTGCATCACACTGAATATAAAATTAGTCTTTATCGGATGACATTCTTCTCTCCTCATATCATCCACTAACCTCGATTATAGAGACATGGAGCATTCTCAAAAAATACGAGGAACTATCAGGTTTCAAATTAAATAGATCTAAAACCAAGGCCTTACTATACAGTTACTACCCTCCTAGAACCCTGAAGCAAGCTTTGACCTTAAAATGGTGCTCCACCAAAATGAAGTATTTAGGTATCTATCTCAAAATTTACAAGTAATAGAACTAGTAAACTATGAACCTATATCAGTCAGTGGCGGAGCCAGGTTTGGGAGTATTTGGGAGCTTGGGGGGACATTCAGTCAATCATGGGCCCACAATGGGCACTAAACATTGAATAAAGATGGTGGTGAGGCACCACTACTCACACTTAGCCAGCCAGGATGGGTGACCACCCCCAACCCCCAGCTCCGCCACTGATTTATCAGTCTTGGTCCAGAGGATTTAGATAAATGGTCCCAACTTCCTCTCACACTATTTCAACAATTGAGACAATTCGGATGAATGTTTTACTCCATTTTTATACTTGTTTCAAAACATTCCATATTTTCCATCTTTATACTTCTTCAAATCTTGGGACAACATGATATCTTCATTTGTATGGAACACAAAACCTCCACTAATACTGCTGTCAATACTAAAACTGTCCCTGGCCCAAGGAGGAACAATCTTCCAGATCTTAAAAAATACGCTGAGGCAGCATTTCTGCATATACTTCTGTTCTGGCTTTCAGAACAATATGACGCCCCCTGGAAGAAATTAGAATTTCATCTAAATAAGATATCAAAAAGATTCTGTTTTCTTCCCCCGGCAAAACTCCTCCTATAAAAGATTTTACGCAAATCACTTCGCAAATTCTTTAAATTCTTCGAATCTGGTTCCAACTCTGCAAAAAAGAACCATTTCAAACTATATTATATTTTAAGTTTTCTTGCTGTGGCAGAGGTAGCAGTTTTTAGTTTGAAAATGTGGTGAGGTTCTGGACAGCTAAGTTTGTCATAAGTTTTTGTAAGTTGTTATTGTTTGTAAGTTGTGTTTTAAAATTGGCCTAACTCCTTAAGAACTTTGTGGAATAGAGGGACACAAATCCTTAAATCTTTCTGTGCTAGCTGGAGACTGTTCTTGGGGGGGGGGGGGTCATTGGCCAGTAACACAGCCAGCCAATCAAGGTTGTTTGCATTTCAGTTAATCTCTGTTTAAAATTCTCACTGAGGCATTTTAAGTCTTCTTGATGTAGCAGAGGTAGCAGTTTTTAGTTTGAAAATGTGGTGAGATTCTGGAAAGTTAACTTTGTCATAAGTTTCTGTAAGTTGTTATTGTTTGTAAGTTGTGTTTTAAAATTGGCCTAACTCCTTAAGAACTGTCTGGAGAGTCCTGCCACCCACCCCTTGCATTAGCCTTTTTTTAATACAGAAGAGCCACTGGGGATTGAGCTTAAAGGCTGTGAGGGAGGAGTTTAGGGAGTTGCAAACTTCCCCTGTGAGCAAGTTCTTAAGACTAATAGTCAGGTGGGGAAAAGTTCAGCCACTCAATTGTTGCAAGTTTAAAAGTCTTGGACTAGTGGGGAACCTGGTGGCTCACCCAAGAAAACCTACTTGGAGGGGGATGGGACCACATGTCATTAGGGTCGGCATCTTTGGGAGGGTGGTGGGGTGCACAGGGTGTGGGGCAGCCATGATACTGGACTGGGCTTGGAAGTTCGGTGGTTGCCCAGTGTGCTACCAGCTGGCAGAGCTTAGGAGGAGGTTGAGGGATTAGGAGACAGCTGGGGGAAGGGGGGGGAGGTATGGTTGGGGAATAGGGCAGGGGCTCTCCCTCGGGGTTGCACCAAGCACTAGGGGTGGGGGCATAGGGAAAGGAGTGCAGGAGAATACTCTGGGGTCACATAGCGACCCTGGCAGATGGGGCCCAAAAGGAGGATACTACGAAGGAAGCAGGCAGGTAACTGGGGACCCTCACAGACGGGGGCCAAAGGGAGTACATTCTCAGGGAAGTAGGCAAATGGCTGGGGCTGGACAGAAGGAAGCAATGGGGGAGGTGGATCGGACCTTAAGCTCAGTAACCACTTCAATTCTCTTCTTCTGCTTGAGGATGAGGGGGGTGATGTAGCCATGACAGGGGCAGTTAGAGATGGAAAGGGAGTAGGGAGCAGGAGGCGGGGGCTGGATAGCAGGAGGAACGGGGGGAACTTGGAATGCGGGGAAAACGGGGGGAGCAGGGGATCAGAGCAGGAGGAGGAGGAGGGGGTAGAGGGAGGAAAGCGCAAGGAAAAGGACCATTTGGGAGGAAAGGGCAAGGAGAAGGACCAGAAGTACAAGGAGGATACAGTAAAGGGAGCTGAGGGTTTAGGCCAGGGGAACATGACAAGCAAGGAGGGGCTGAACAGAGACGGGAAGGAAGGGAGGTCGAGCCAGGCTAGTTTAGCAGATGGGGGGGAAGGATCAGTCGCGAGCAGTAACGGTGGGGGTAGCGAGGTACAGAAGGATACTCAGGAGGACGAGAGGCATAGAATCGGAGGGGAGGGGGTGGCCAGAGTAAATGAGGAGGAGATTTATTTTATTTATTTATTTAGTTAAACATCAGTTTTGAAACCTTTGAGCCAGAGGCTCATTTACGAAGGTACCTCGTCACAAAGAGGACATAAGAACAATAGTACAAGGGACACAGTAATTACAGAGACAAAAGTTACAATTCAATTACAATTTTGTTACAGTAGAATTCAAACTCCATGAAGCAAAAGATAACATAGGGTGCAGAAACTTAGGGTCGGGGGAGAGCAGGTAGGGGTAGAAGGGGAGAGTGACAGGGGAGGAGGAATTAGTAGGGAAGGAAAGGGGCGGTGGGGGAGCCGCTCAGTGAGCATTGTCAACAGTGTATCTTTTTTTTTTTTTTTTATAGGTTAGCGGCAGTTGCATATGCATGAGGTAAGCAGGAAGTTTCTGGGATGGCAGGTGGCACCTAAATAAGGGGAGGAGCAAGGAGCCGGCTGGGGGGAGGGGCCGGTAGAAAGGATGAGGGACATGGAAGATGGGGCAATGGAGGAAAAGGGGCGGCCACAGTGCTCCTGTTGGGTGATTCCATGATCAGAGGGATCAAATGGGGTAGGAAGGGAGAAGCCTGCCCGGTTAGAACAAAATGCTTCCCTGGACTAATGGTGCACAGGGCCAAGCATGAGGTATATCAGCTGGCAAAGGATTGTGGAGGTTCCCCGGACATACTGGTTCACCTGGGTATCAATGACATCGAGGGAAGTAGTGAGCTAGAGATGCAGGCAAGGTTCATGGAGCTTGCCAGGGTCTGTCATGATATAGGATACACAATTTCCTTCTCGGAAATCCTGCCGGTGCCAAGGGCTAGTGGGGAACACAAGAGAAAGATTAGGTTGATGAACCAGTGGCTCAGGGAGTGGTGTGGGGCCAGAGGGTATGGGTTGATGGGGGATTTGGGGGGAGACATGGAGGATAAGGGGCTGTACGCTAGAGATAGGCTCCATCTCAATTCGGAGGGGAAGGAAATCCTTAAGTTGAAAATAGAGGGGTTCATTGGTGAAAGGTGGGGTTTAAACTTGTGAAGGGGGAAGGGATGGGAGAAAAGGCTATCGAGGGGGGTCCTATAAAGGAGGGACTCTGTCTCCACCCCCCTGGAGGAATGCAAGAAAAGGCCAACTGGTAAGGTGCGGACCAGGGGAAGACAGAATCCCCACGGGAACACGAGCAGGGGAAATGGAAGTATAGGGAAAGGGTGGAAGGTAGTCCTGCTAAGTGCCAGGAACTTGGGCAATAAAATGCCTGAGCTCCAGGCGATGCTAACTGAGGGAGAGGTGGTTGTGGCAGCGGTCACTGAGACCTGGGCCACCGCAGGGCACAACTGGGACCTGAACCTGGAGGGTTACACCATGTTCAGGAAGGACAGGGGCGAGGGAAGTGGAGGAGGGGTAGCAATAATAGTCAAAAACTGCATTGCCATAGGAGGAGGTGGAGGGAACTGTGGAGGCGATTTGGGTCACCTTGATAACAAGGGGGGGACAAGAGAGTAAAAATAGGAGTGGTGTATAGACCCCCTGCGCTGGCGGAGGAGCTGGAGGAGAGTCTGGTGGCAGATGTTGGGAGACACTGCAGATTGGGCAAGGGAAGGGTGGTGGTGTTGGGGGACTTAAACATGCCAGGAACAGACTGGGAGACTATGACATCCTCGGTGGCCAGGGAACAGAGGTTGTTGGATGTCTTTCAGGACGCATTCCTAACTCAGCAGGTGGGGGAACCAACCAGGGAGGAGCGGATACTGGATGTGGTCCTGGCAGACAGTGACCAGATTGGGGGCCTGGAGGTAAGGGACCCATTGGTGGGGAGCGACCATGCCATGGTCTGGTTCTGCTTTAACCTAGGAGGGTAGAAGGCTGCACAAAGACGGAGGTAACTGACTTCAGGGGGTGGATTTCAAGGAAATGGGAAGGATCCTTAAGGAGCACTTGGATGGGATCGGGCCAGACATGGACGCTGACAGTAGGTGGGAAATCATCAGGAGGGGGGGTGCAGGATGCTACCAGCACCTGCGCAAGAGTAAGACAAAAATGCGGTCGAGCCCGAAAACCCTGCTGGTTGACCAGGATGGTTCAGGAGGTGGTGAGGGAAGGCAGCCTATAAGCAATTCAAGTGCTTAACGAGTGAAAGGGACCGAGGGGAGTACGAGCTGATGGCCAGAAGGGCCACTAGGGTAGTGAGGGTGGCTAAGGCAAGGAAGGAGCAGAACCTGGCCAGGGAAATTAGGAGAGGGAACAAGGGGTTCTTTAGATACATTGTGGAAAAACGAAGGGTGAAGGGGCAGTTTAGCTGGATTAAAACAGGGAGGATGGGCACAAGACCGGGGGAGCAGTCTGCGGTACTAAATGAGTACTTCATCTCAGTTTTCACCAAGAAAATGGGGGCTGCATCATATATGGGAGGAGACGGTGAAACTGGGGGGACCTCACCACTGGGCGGTCTGGGGATGGGGGCATCACTGGCAGGTGGGGGGAAGGCAAAGCAGGGGGACGAGGTAGCGGAGGTGGAAATCACAGCAGAGAGAGAGTGAGGGAAGCCCTCCGGTCCCTTAAGACGGAGAAAGCACCAGGGCCGGATAAATTACATCCCAGAGTGCTGAAGGAACTGGCGGATGTCCTGGCGAAACCCCTGGCGGAGCTCTTCAGCATCTCTCTGAGGATAGGGTGGGTGCCCCAGGACTGGAAGGTGGCACATATAGTGCCTATCCACAAGGGGGGATCAAGGGAGGTGGCAGGGAACTACAGGCCCGTCAGCCTGACATTGGTGGTGTGCAAGGTGATGGAGGACATTGTCAAGGAGAGACTGGGGGAGACCTGGAAAAATTGGGGTGCTTGGACGATAGACAGCATGGATTCGTCCCGGGGAAATCGTGTCAGACAAACCTTGTGCAGTTCTGTGACTGGGTGACGAGTGCCTTGGACCTGGGTAGACCAGTGGACGTCCTCTTTCTTGACTTCAGCAAGGCGTTTGACTCTGTTCCTCACGGGACCTGTTGGATAAGCTGGGAGAAATGGGGTGGGAACCAGATGATCAGATGGATAGGCAATTGGCTCTAGAACCGACCCAGAGGGTTGTGGTTGGCAGATAGTCTCATCCCCAAGGAGGGTCATTAGTGGAATCCCTCAGGGATCGGTCCTTGGGCCCCTCCTGTTCAATGCCTACATCTCTGACATAAGGAAGGGTATCAGGAGTGGGATGAATCTCTTTGCGGATGACTCAAAACTGGGGGCGGTGGTGGATGGGGAGGAGGATGGGTGGCCCTACAGGGGGATCTGGAGGCTCTGGAAAGGTGGTCTAGAAATGGGAAGCTGAGGTTCAATGCAGGGAAATGCAAGGTACTGCACCTGGGAGCCAGAAACCCGGGCCAAGTGTACACCGGGGGATGCTACAAGTCTCGATGGCTGAGAGGGACCTGGGGTGGTGGTGGATGTCAAGATGAACAACTTGGAGACTTGTAGGAGGGCAGCGCAAAGGCCAACAGGATGCTTGGATGCCTCGCTAGGGCTCGCCTCAGAAGAAGGGAAGTAATACTCCCACTGTATAACTGCTTGGTGAGGCCGCACCTTGAGTACTGTGCAGTTTGGAGGCCACTTTAAAGAGGGACATTGAACTCCTGGAGAGGGTCCAGAGGAGGGCAGCCAAAATGAGTTGGGGCTTGGGGATAGGACCTATGGGAAGAGGCTCAAGAGCTAAATATGTACACATTGGAAGAGAGATGGACTGGGGGACATGATAGAGGTCTTCAGGTACATGAAGGGGTAAATGGAAGGAGCAGTCGGGTGCTCGAAGGAAGGGGGCAACTAGAGGCATGGGTGGAAGCTGGAGGGGGAGATTCAGGGAGAAAGGAGGAGGTGCTACTTCACTGAGAGGGTGGTGGAGCCATGGAATGCACTGCCCAGGGGGCTGGTGGAGGCAGAAACGGTAGAGGGGTTCAAGAGGGGGTGGGACAGGTACACGGGAAGGGTTCTGGAAGCAAAAACCAGTACAGCAAGAATAGCCGGGACTGGGAAGGGAGAAGCCAGAGAGGGAGAGGGGGAAAGCAAGGTCAGCTCCCAGGGTGGGGCTGACAAACGAGCAGACACGAAAGACCTGCTAGGGCCCATTCTGCTGCCATTTTAGTATGTTAGTATATATGAATACTGCAAAGTGATTTCAGAGGATGAACTCTTTATCCCATCCATTATGGACTTGTCCTTTTCCCGGTGGAGAAGGCTGGGCCTGGAACAGGTCTTCCAATTTTTAAACTCGAATGGGATCTTAACATTCGATGACCTAAAACACAAATTTAGCTTAACCAGTATGGACCACAATCGATATCTACAAGTTAGAAACCATCTACTCAGAAACCGTATCATACAGGTGAAATTGGTCCAACCAGTCCCTCCTCTTTTAAAATTTGTTTTTAGATCATTCTCAAAGACAGCATTAGAACCACCTACTTGGAGCTTTATATAAAACCACAAGATAATTATCTAATGAATCAACAGATTCCATATTAGAGTCTGAACAAAGACTTACGTCTTAATATAACTAAAGAAGAATGGACCTCTAATGCACTAAGTGCGGTTAAGATCACTCAGTCATATATTTGGAGAGAATACTCGTGGAAGTGCAGGTCGAGATATTTCAGATTGCCAGCTAGGCTGACGAAATATCTGCCAGCAGAATACGGGTATTGTTGGAGAGGATGCGGGTGTAAACTGGCAGATATTGCTCACATAATGTGGCAGTGTCCGCTACTGATGCCCTTTTGGATCACCCTCCACAATGAAATCACAGATTGCCTAGGTGAAAGTGTCGAATTAACGGCAGAGGTGGTGCTGTTGGCTGTATACCCAGATCGCTCCCCCCAACCCCCCATAGTCAAGGACACTGTTACCCATTTTATTTTAGTGGCAAAAAAAATCACTTACAAAAAAATGGATGTCAACGGACATTCCAACAATTAAGGACTGGAGATGTATCATGACCTCAATATATCAGATGGAAACCCTGACTGCAAAAATGAATAACCAGTCTGTGTCAATTACCAGAAGGTGGCAAAGATGGCTGTTACACCAGGGAACAGTTAACCCTGAATTTTGTCCATAATCAAACCTGAAAGGCCTTTTGGGGGTTAGGGAGATAATATGTAATATGAGGACATCTGAGAATTAATTTACAGTTAATGTTGATAGTTGATGATATATATCTTCTGGGACTTCATTCCTTTAGCCTCAACTACTATATAAAACACAATAATACATAGTAGTAATACATAGTAGTCATCTGCTGGAAGATGTATGCAAGAAGTGACACTGAAATATGCCAAAGAATGTCAGTGTGTGGACAATGTCTCTCTAAGTTACTGAAAATCTTAATAAAAATAAATAAAAAAAAAAAAAAAATTGGGTTACAGTATAAAGTTCCCTACCTTTTTCTTTTCTTTTTTTTTTTTTTGTGGTGTAAGCTAGTGTAGTAATAGTTAGGGAAGAAGATGGCTTCCAACTATAACGAATACACTGCAGACCACCTACAGCAGTTGTGTCAGGAAAGAGGGGCCCAGTACGAGGGGCGAACCAAAAAGCACCTTGTGGAGGCTCTCGTGGCAGCCAATGAGCTCACAGCTGCCCAGAACCTCGAGTCACTGCCAGTGACTGAAAAGGATTAGAGTCTGGGCATGGGGGTGCCAGGGTCCATCGCAGAGTCTAGTCCCAGGGAGGCAGACAGCGTGACCAGAAGGAACCCAGAGCCGCAGCAGCAGGGAAAGGTCACCACAGGGCTGGAGACGGAAAGGGATGAGGTTGCAGTTAGAGTTGAGGAAACTGGAGCTGGCATTCGAGCACAAGACGTTTGAGATGGAGTTGCAGGAAAAGCAGCAGCAAGCAAGAGGCCAAGGAAGGAGAAAGACAGCTTCAGAGAGAGGCCGAGGAAGGAGAATAACAGTGGCAGAGGGAGTTTGAACTGGAAAAGCTGCGACTCCAATAACCAACGCCAGAGGAGGTAAGTAGCAGGGGTGAATCTGAAACTCCTGGGCTGGGGTATAAGTTAAATTCAAAGTTAATAGCTGAATTTAAAGAGGGGGAGGATATGGATGCATTTTTGAATTTGTTTGAAAAGGTCTGTATTCAGGCAAAAATACCCAGGGAGTCCTGGAACTTCCAGCTATCCCTGCTACTTACTGGGAAAGGGCGTGAGGCACTAGGCCAGATGGACAGTCAGGACAGTAGCGATTATTAGAAACTTAAAACTGCTTTACTTAAAAAGTATGAACCAACTCCTGAAGCATACAGGGTTAAGTTCCACAAGCTGCAGAGAAACCCTGACATGAGCTATGAGGAACTCGCCACAAAGCAACGTCAGTTTTTGAAACGTTGGTGGGAGGGAGTAGAAAACAAATTCTGTGGCAAAAAATTGAGGAGGTTATGCTGCTAGAGCAGTTCTTTTGGGCTTGCCCAGCAAAGCTGAAAACCTAGTTAGAGGATCAAGACCCCAAAACAGCACAGCAGGCTGCTGAGCTCTTGGATCGCTATTCCAGGAGCAGGCCTCCTCTGAAAGGGAGTGAGGCAGGTGTGGCAGTGCAGAAGGGGAAAAGCACACCTTCAGGGCAGCTAAAACCCTCACTGCCGCCACAGAAAGGGGGAAGCCCCAAGTTACAAAAAAGAGATTTATCGGATAAAAGAAATGATGATTATTGGTTTTGCAAACAGCCTGGGCATCTTGCTAGACAGTGTCCTAAAAAGGCACAGAGTGGACAAAGTGGTGCTCGAACAGAGTTGGGTGCACTGTGCGTCTCTGAAAGCATGCCTATAAACATGAGGGAGCACATAGACCCGGTTACTGTAAATGGGGTGCAGACCTATGGGTTAAGGAACACGGGGGCATCTCTTATCTTAGTAAAAGGGGATTTGATTGGGCCTGAACAGCTTATACCTAATCAGTTTGTAACAGTGAGGGTATTCACTGGGGAGGAGAAAAGCCACTAGCTAGTGTTCTCCTGGACTGGGGTGAGACAAGAGAGAGGGTGCAAAAGGTGGCAGTGGCAGACAACCTCGCCCTGGGTGTGATTATAGGGAACAATCTCCAGAAGGGGGTGGTGTGTGCGGTTACCCGCAGTCAGGTGGCAAAGGCTGATTATAGTTCTCTGGACCCCTTAGAAGCCCCTGTGGAAAACAGTGGGAGGCTGGTTCCCCAGCCTGTGTCGCCTGAAATGGAGAGTAGTGAAAGGGAGGTAGGACTCGAGTAGCAGTTCACAAAACAGCTACAGAAGGTTACTCTGAGGAGGGGAGGGGTAACCGATGGTCAGAAAGTTATGGATGGCAGCGACCCTCAATGCCCTGACACTAGAGCTATGGACCTCAGTTTAGGAACTGAAGGGACATGTCCCATGCCTCGGTGAAGTATGAAGAATTTGCAGCTCCTCAGAGGACTGATCCTAGTTTGAGAGGCTGAGGGCTTCTGCAGAATCTGACGGGTCACAGGGAGGTGACGTGAGACATAGAGTATTTTGGGACAATGGACTGTTGTATACACGGGACGTAAGGAGAGAGGGAGGGGTGATGGGCAAGCAGCTTGTCATTATCCAGGGCTACTGCGAGCGGTTGCTCAAGATCGCTCATGATATCCCCATGTCCGGACATCTGGGAATTGAGCGCATCACGCAGCGATTGACCCAGAATGTCTGTTGGCCCAACTTCACCCAGCAGGTAAAGGAAGAAAAAATTACTCACCATAGTAATCTTGTTTCTTCTAAGGGAATCTTACTGTATTCTGACTTATGCAGTATGGTCTCACCATAGGAGTGCCCCGGAGCAGAAATGGTTAATAGTACCTATGCAAGTGATGGAATGCTAGGCTCGAGCTCGGTTTTCAAATCACTGTCCCTGGTAAACAGTTCTAAACCGTCAGATTCTTACGAAGCCTGCACTAAGCAGTTTCCTGCTACTAAAATGATGATGATAATAATAATAATAATAGCAATAATAACAATAACAACCCTCCTCAATAAACAGTAGGGTATGAATAAGGGATTTAACCCCTCTTTGAAAAACAAAACTTTAAAGTGGCATCACTAAAACTCAAGTCACAGATGCCGAAAACCAGAACATAATGTACCCCTAGGTTTGCAGCATCTCTGCCACAGCTGTAGTACAGTGACCATAGGTTTTGTGGGGAGGAAGGAGGAGCTCAGAATACAGTAAGATTCCCTTAGAAAAACAAGATTACTGTGGTAATTTTTCTTTAAACCCCAGGAAATCTTACTGTATTCTGACTTGCGCAATTACCAAGCAGTGCCTTTGGAGGTGGGCCTATAACCTATTTAGGAAACAGGCTCTGCAAGACTGCTGTGCCAAACCTGGCATCACCTCTGGCCTGGACATCTAAACAATAATGCTTGGTGAATGTGGGACTGATTTCCAAGTTGCATCTTTGCAAATGTCCATTAGGGGAAATCTCTAGTAGCTGCTAGAGAAGCTGCAGTACCCCTAGTTGAATGGGCCCTGTGGCCTGCAGGTGGTTGCTTGCCCACCTTGCTATAGCAAAACTGAATACAGGCTACAATCCATCGTGCAGTGGATCATTTTGTGGCAGGTTTCCCTTTTTTCACTTCTCCATAAGTGAGGAAGAACTGTGTTTGATCTAGTTTGTGACCTTTTGTGTGGTCAAGATAGTAGCTGACTGCCCTTTTCACATCCAGACTGTGCAGCCTGCGCTCACCTGAGGAGGAATGGTCTGTGAAGAAGACTGGCAAAGTAATAGACTGGTTGAGTGGAACTCTGATACCACCTTAGGCAGAAATCTCCTGTTAGTTCTCAGAATTATTTTGTCTCTATGGACAGCAATGTACCCAGGCTCTGTGGACAGTGCCTGGAGCTCGCTGATCCATCTAGCAGAGGTAATGGCTACCAGGAGCACTGTTTTCTAAGTCACATATTTGAGGTCTGTGGTAGACATGGGCTGAAAGGAAGACTGCATTAGCTGGGCAATACAAATGTTCAAATCCCACATGGGAGTAGGTTCCTATGCGTGGGTGCAAATGCAGTAATCCCTTAAAAAGTCTTGAATATTGGTCAGAGCCAAAGAAGATGCCTTACCTGCTGATAAATAAGCTGAAACAGCTGCCAGATGCACTCTCAAGGTGGAAATACTTAGACCTGTGGAATGCAAATCAGTCATATAGTCCAGAACTGTAGAGAGATTGGCTTGGGTATGGTCTAACCCCTTACCCTGACACCAAATCGAAAATAAGGTTTTCTTGGTAGAAGGCTTCCTGGAGACTCTCAGTATATCCATGACTCCTTCTGAAAGGTGTAAATCTGCATACTCTAGCCATGCTTTGAGTCTAAGGGATAGCAGACTGGGACATGATCCTGCCCTGTGAGGATGACAACAGGGTACCTCCTGGGCAGACTGATTGGCTTGGCTACTGACAATGATAGGATCATGGAGTACCAAGGCTGTCTGGCCCAGTCTGGGGCAATGAGGATCATTGAGGCTGGTTGAGCCTGAGTTTGTTTAACACTTTTAGTAAGAGAGGAAAGGAGGAAGGCATACAGGAACTTCCCGTCCAATCCAGCAGAAGTGCATCCAGAGGAATTGTGCCCTTGATGGGGGGCCTGCAGCAATACTGTGGGAGTTAGTGGTTGTCTGGGGCTGTGAACAGATCCACCTCTGGGGTGCCCCACCTCCTGAAAATGGTCTCCAAGACCTGCCTGTTCAGTGACCACTCGTGATGATTATGATTTATTCTGCTGAGGGCATCCACCAAGATATTGTCCTTGCCTGGAAGGTGGACAGCGGAGAGGGAAACATTCAGAGAGTAAGCAAATGCTCAGATTCTCATCGCCTCTGTGCAGAGGGGAGTTGACCTTGTGCCCCCTTGCTTGTTTATGTAGTATATGGTGGTTGTGTTGTCTGTTCTGACCTGGACCACCTTTCCTTCTATCAGATTGTGAAATGACTGAAGAGCCAGAAGAACTGCTCTGAGCTCCAAGAGATTGATGTGCAGGAGGGATTCCTGCTTTTCCCACATGCCATATGCAGTGTAATCCCCCAGATGTGCTCCCTACCCTAGGAGGGAGCACATCTGTCATGAGTACCAGAGAGGGAACCTGCTGCAAGAAAAGTACACCTTGCCTGAGATTGCCCTTTTCCTGCCACCACTGAAGGGCTTGGAGAAAAGTGACTGCTACTGGAACTAGCTTTGAGAGAGAATCCCTTCCCTGGAGCCAGTGATCTCTTAAATGAAACTGAATGTCTCTCATCTGGAACCTGGCCTCTGCACGGTTGCTGTGGAAGCTGCCATATGGCCTAGCAATTGCAGGAAGTGCCTTGCTGGCCTGGAGATGTAAAGTTTGAAGGAACTGGCCACCTGGATAAGGCTGTCCACCCTGTCCTGAGGCAGGTAAGCCATCCCTCTTTTGTATCCAGTTCTGCCCCTATAAATCTGAGCAGCTGAACTGGATCCAAAACAAACTTTTTGTAGTTCACCAAGAACCCCAGTGAGTAGAGAGTGTCTTGTGTTATTGACAGGGCCTCCCTTACTTGCTGGTGTGACTGCTCCACTATGAGCCAGTCGTCTAGGTAGGGGGAAACTGACACCCCTTGTCGCCTTATGTGTGCCACTACCACAGCTAGACATTTTATGAACACCCTTGGAGCAGATGTCAGTCCGAAAGGCATTGCCCTGAATTGGTAATGACCTGATGGCAACCTGAACCTGAGGTACTTTCTATGTGACCTTCTGATTGGGATGTGAAAGTAGGCGTTGTTCAGATCCAGGGATGCTAACCAGTCTCCCTATCTTAGGGTGGGTAGTATGGTAGCCAGAGTAACCTTCTTGAACTTTGGTTTTGACAGATGCTTGTTTAAGTATCTGAGATCCAGAATGGTCGCCACTCCCTGTTTTCTTTATTTTGAGGAAGTACCTTGAATACAGACCTTTTCCCATCTGGTTGGAAGGGACTGGTTCCTCTGCCTTTTAGCAGAAGGCTTGTAACTTCCTTTTCCAGCAGGGCTGTTTCTGATGGGAAGAGGGTTTGAAAACTCTTGACCTCAGCTTTGGCATAGCTTTGAAGCTGAGGACAAACTCGCCCACTACTTCAGGAACCCAGTTGTCTGTGGTGATATTTCCCACACCTGGAAGTAGTGGGCCAGCCTGCCCCCTACTGGAGTAGGGGAGGCAACCTGAACAGTCACCTCAGGGTGTCTGTTTGGACTGTGCTACTAGCTGAATACTGGGTGCAGTGCAGCCACTGCCCCTTCTGCCCCTGCCTCTGAAGTATCCCCTGGGCTGATACTGGGGAAAAACCTGAGGCTGGAAGAAAGGCCTATAAGTAGGCCTGCCTCTGCCACCCCTTGCATGATGCTTCTGGGTGGTAGCAGCTCTTTCTTTGGCTGCTGCACTTTTGTATGCAGCCTTGTATTCATCCATTTTCTTCATGTATGCCTCTGTTTGCTCCCCAACCAGAGATACAGGGTCACATGGAAAATCCATGGCCTTAGTCTGGGTATCTTGTGTCAGGTTAGTGGTTCTAAACCAGGCAAACCTTCTGAGGGACAGAGCAGATGCCATCTGCTTGGATGCAGTGTCATTTGAGTCCACTGCTGTCCTGAACTGTGTCTTGGCAGCTTCAATACCCCTTTTTGCAGCCTTATCCAGGTCAGCGGCCATGGGGCGGGGGGGGGCTGCTTTAGCAATTTGCAATATTGTGGTCCACATATTTTACTGATATCTGGCTATATAGGGCATATAAGATGCCTGCCTAACAGCCAGAGAAGAACCCAAGTACACTTTTTTTAGCTATGGAATCCACTCTCCTAGAATCCTTGTCTAGAGGGTGAAAAGCCAGAGGGATGCCATCTTTGTCACAAGCTGCAGCCTGTACCACACCTTCATGGCTGGGGTGCCCAAAGAGGAATTCAGCCCCAGACTTAGCCACCCAGTATTTCCTATCCACCTTCCTGTCTGTGGGTGGGATAGAAGTGTGGTTTTGCAGAACATTCATAGTCTGCTTTCTTAGAGACTTATGGAGAGGGAGGAGTAGCCTCTTTGATGGGAGCACATGCATCATCTCCTTATAGTCCTCTTCCTCCTCATCCTCCGCAGATTCCTGGGATGGGAGGTCGAGGGATTGAGCCACTTGCTTCATAAAAGCAAAATAGGTAAAATCCTGTGTTCCCTTGTCAGGGGTATCTGGTCTGTGAGGATCAGGGGAAATGTCTAGATCAATAGGGTCCTCAAAATCCTCATCATTTTCATCATCATCCGGCTCATTTCCAAAGTCATTGTCCCCATAAGGATCCCCACCTTGGTCTATTAAACCGGGGATAACATTTGAACTGGGAGTTTGTGGAAATGGTTGCTTGTCAACCAGAACCGGGGACTGTAATGACTGAATAATCCTGATCGCATTAGAGATCTCCTTGACAGAAGGAACCACGGGTTATTTCAGTTGCGGTTCCTGGTGCTTTTCCTTCTTCTTTTTCCTTGACTGCAACGGCCGGTTCAGCAGCCTTATCTGCAGTTCGTTTTTTTGAAATAGAACTATCGCCCGTTTCAGAGGGCAGCTCTTCTGGTTCATCCGGTTGGTCTGTGGCTGGGTTGGCAGCCTTATCAGCCATTCTTTCTGACAGTCTTTTAAACCATGTATCCAAGGTGAGCATGGAAAGTTAGCACAAATCCCACAATCTGTCTGTAAGTGGTCAGACCCCAGACAGAATAAACAAATTAAGTGTGGATCTGCTTTTGCAAAAGTTCACATACTTGGTACAGTGCTGGAAACCTGTGGGTCCTGTTCTCTTTTAGTTTTCTGTGACATAAGCAGATCACCACACCAAAGTAAAATCTTTTTTTTTTTTTTTGGTTACGCAAACTGACAGAAGAAAACAGGAGTTACCCCGGAATTAAAATAGAATAGAATACCAGGAGTTACCCCACTTGAATTCAAATACAAATGAAACCAGTAGTTACCCAGTTAAAACACAGATAAAAAAAAAAACGACTATACTGAGTCGGAACAGAAAATTTGACTTTAATTTAGTAAGTAAAATAAATAGGAAGACTGTCGATTCCCCCTCGGTTGAAGAACCAGGAGGAAAGCGACTACTTACTCCTACTTGACTAAAATCTAAACAATTACTACCTGAAAATCAAGGACAGTGAAAAGAATACCAATAAAGGGGAATTACATCCAGAAACAGGGAAGTGGTGATCCCTCTATATAATGCCTTGGTCAGGCCGCAGCTTGAGTACTGTGTACAGTTCTGGAGACCTCATCTAAAGAATGACATAGTGCTGCTGCAGAGGGTCAGAGGAGAGCAACCAGGATGATTCAGGGCATGGAGGAGGCTTTATGAGGAGAGACTGGAAGAGCTTGGGCTTTACTCACTGGAGGAGAGGAGGGATAGGGAGACATGATACAGGTTTTCAAGTGTGTAAAGGAATAATTAGGAGTGAACTAGGGAGTTGTTTAGGCTGAAGAAGGGGAGTGACCAGGGGCCATGGGTGGAAGTTGGAGGGAAATTACAGCGGGGAGCGTAAGAGGCATTTTCATTGATAGGAGTGGTAGAGCCGTGGAACAGCTTCCCAGGTCTGGTGGAGGAGGGCACAGTGGAGGGCTTCAAGAAGGGGTGGGACAGGTTCAAGGGGAAACTGAATCTAGAGAAGACACTCTTGGGGGCTGGGGGGTGAGGCGGGCAGCCATTAGGTTGCTGGCTTTCGAGCAGACAAGACAGACCGTTTGGTATGTTCGTATGTTAAAATAAAATTTACTAGTGAATAAACAGGAAAATAAAGTTTCTTCAAGTGATGAAGGAGAGCTCTCCGGAGACGTCTTACTGAGGCAAGTGCAGTAAAGAATCTGATGGTTTAGAACTGTTTACCAGGGGCAGTGATTTGAAAACCGAGCTCGAGCCTAGCATTCCATCATTTGCATAGGTTCTATTAACCATTTCGGCTCCAGGGCAGTCCTATGGTGAGACCATACTGCATAAGTCAGAATACAGTAAGATTTCCTGGGATTTGAATATTGCAGTTCTTGTCACAGGTGCCAACAAATAGGGAAGGCAGGTAGTAAAACCAAAGCCACCCTAATTCCCTTGCCCATTGTGGAGGAGCCATTCCAGAGGGTAGGAATGGATATTGTGGGACCTTTAAGTACCCCAAGCTCCTCCGGGAAGAGGTTTACCCTGATGGTGGTAGATTGTGCCACCCGATACCCAGAGGCAGTTGCCCTCTCCTCACTTAGGACAAACAAAGTGGCAGAAGCCTTGCTAGGGATTTTCTGCTGTGTTGGGTTTCCGCAGGAGGTTATCACTGATTGAGGGGGTACCTTCATGTCGGACCTGATGAAGTGTTTGTGGTAGAACTGTGGGATGGTGCAGAGATGCATGACACCTTATCACCCACAAGCCAATGGGCTCGTGGAAAGGTTTAATGGTACCTTAAAATCGATGCTCCAAGCATGTGCTGAACAGCATGGGAGGGACTGGGAAAAATATCTTCACCATCTGTTGTTTGCATACAGGGAGGTTCCTCAAGAGTCGACAGTCAGTCGATCAGTCAGCACAAGTTTGGTTATTGCCCCACAGTTCATCAAATCTGAAACACTTGTGACTGCTGGCATGGGTCTGTCCTAGGTACTGTAGAAAACTCTATGGCATACCCAGAACTAAGGTCTCAAGAACTCCTTTGTCCATCTTTGTTCTCATAACTTGGAAATATTTTGAAGTCATCCATCAAGGAAATGGGTGCAGTGCTAGACCGTATCTCCACTGTGAATCTTCACCTCGCCTGCCAGCACTTCTAGTGTATCTTCTTCTAGAGTCCTCTTGAACTCTTATATGGACTTAGGGTGCGTGGGCAACTAGACTTGAACCGGGAAGACTGGGAAGTCAAGGACGCCACCCAGGGAACTCCCATAGTGGAGTATGTCCTAAAGTTTAGGGAAAAGCTGGAGGAGCTTATGGGAGCAGCCCAGAGCAACCTGTTAGCCGTCCAGCAGAAGCAAAAGGTCTGGTATGACCACAGAGCCAGAGCTCGCTCATACAGTGTAGGTCAGGAAGTCGTAGTCCTAATCCCAGTCCAGAAGTTGTAGGCCAAGTGGGCGGGACCATACAAAGTAGTCCAACAGGTAAATGACATGAACTGCATTATAGAACTGCCTGACAGGAGACATAACCATAGAATGTACCATGTCAACATGATGAAGCCATATGCAAATAGGGATGACATGGTATTTGCAGTGTGTAGTCCTGGGGAAGGGATGGACGAAGAAGACCCCCTACTGGACTTGCTAGAGGAAAGCAAGTGGGAGTCCTCTGTGGAGACAATCAAACTGTTGCCCCAGTTGACCCCGGAACAGTCCCGGGAAGTGAGGGAGGTTTTAGCGGGCTTTGCCCCTTTGTTCATGACCAAGCCGGGACATACCTCCTTAGCGACACACAACGTAGATACTAAAACACAAGCACCCGTCTGACTGACAGCCTACTGGGTGTTTGAGGCTGTCCTAAAGGACATTAAAAGGGAGGTGCAGGAAATGCTGGATTTAAGGATAATCCAGAAATCCCACAGCCCCTGGGCCTTACCTGTAGTTCTCTTTCCCAAGTTGGATGGCTGTACTTGCTTTTGTGTGGACTATCGTGGACTCAAATGCCCACTCAGTGCCATGGACGGGCGAACTACTGGGTAAGTTAGGAGGGATGACATATCTTACCACCATTGACTTGACAAAAGTGTACTGGCAGGTGGAGTTAACTGCCAGAGCTAGGCCTTCATCACTCCAATAGGATTATTCAGTTCAGGGTAATGCCTTTTAGAATGAAGAACACCCCTGCCACCTTCCAAAGGTTGGTCAGCCAGGTGTTATGTGGTACTGAAAGAGTGCGCGGTGGCATATCTGGATGATATTGCCATCTTTAGTACCAGTTGGAAGGAACACCTGCCCACCTGAAGGAAGTGCTGGGCAGGATACAGAGGGCAGGGCTCATTGTCAAGGCTGAAAAGTGCCAGGTGGCCATGGTGGAGGTAGCATACCTGGGTCATGTGGTGGGCGGGGCAGCTTCATCCCAATCAAGCAAAGATCGGCGTTAGAGGCATGGCCTGGCATGAAACCCTGGAGCAGGTTAGGAGTTTTCTAGGGCCACGGGTACTGTCAAAGTGTATACCAATTACAGTACCCTGGCAGCTCCCACCTGGCCTGCTAAAGAAAAGAATGCCCAAAAAGGTAAAGTGGAGCCAGCCTGTGAATGAGCCTTCGCATGGCTAAAGGAGGCACTGTGCAGTGCTCCTGTGTTGGCCAGTCCAGATTACAGTAAGCCATTTGTAGTCCAGACAGATGCCTCAGATATGGGGATTGGAGCAGTCCTCAGTCAGACCTCTAATCAGGAAAAGATCACCCAGTAGTGTACCTTAGCAAAACGTTACTTCCCTAGGGCAGGCATATTCCACAGTTGAAAAGGAATGCCTTGCGCTGGTGTGGGCCCTGAAGATATTAGAGCTGTACCTCTATGGGAGGCACTTCGAGGTACAGATCGATCATAACCCCCTTGTGTGGCTAACTCAGATGGGTAAAACAAATGGTCGTCTCTTAGGGTGGAGTATTGCCCTACAGGCCTGTGATATGACCATTACCCACAGAGCTGGATCCACCGATGCCAATGCAGATGGGCTATCTCACCAGTTAGAACAGTAGCTAAATTTGTGAAAACCTTACTGTGCATTGGGAGCATGTTCCCACAAATTCAATCTAGGAGGAAGGGATGTGGCGAGCTACTCAACTGCCAGTCCTTATTTGTAGATATAATTCTGTTGTGTATATATATATATATATATATATATATTTTTTTTTTGATATAATTCTGTATATATGTGCCTTCCACAAGAAATGCCAGTGTTAATACAAAGGCACTTAGGGAGAAGAGACTGGATCTCTATTAAAATAGATTGACCTTCCTTTGACCTGAAGGCCAGCTTGCTTGCAAGAAACTGACAAGTTATTGCCAAAGGCTTTAGCTGATCAAAGGTATTCCCCTAAGTTAACTAACCAAGGGAAACAGAGATAATAAAATCAGCTTGTATAGTCCTAAACCTTACAGGATCTTCCTTGGAAGTAACTGAAGGAAGCCAATTTAGAAGCTCAGGATGTTTTAGCCAGGATTCGAGCAATAAATGACCATGCTGACAGGATATTGTGACTTATCTTACGGGTGCCATCCATCTATAGGGGACTTCAAAAGGCTTAAACTCTGAATGTCATATCCATATTAATTATATGTCTCAGGATTGTGATAGTCTTGGGATTTTGGGAAACAGCGAAACAGTGACATCTCCTGGCCAAATGGAGTACTCGCTCTGGGGGGTTAGACCAGCTCTTTAGAACTGGGAATAATTGATGACACTGCAAGTTACAGAAAGTATTTAAAGCCCCAGCTCAGGGCATTTGAACACACTTTGATTTGGACGTTGCCCGACACACAAGGAAACAAAACTGCTGCCAAGACCAATGAAACTGAACTTTCATTTATTGTTCTGGACTTCAAGTTTCTATGAATTTCAGGTAGACTTCAGCTGTCAGTCATAGTGCGTTTTCATGTATATTTTCCCATTTTTGTTTCTGTGTTCTGTGACCAGATTAGTGTTTTTTATAGTTGTAACTATTATTATTATTTAAGTATTTTAGTAAAAACATTTGTTTTTCTAAAGAAAATCTGCCTGAGTGATGTTTCTATAGTTGTATATGAACTGGGCGACAGTATTAATAATCTGTGACAAACTGTTATTGCTAAGGGGTTGTTGCCATCAGCAACCAAATCGAGAAAGGGGTCTGTAAAGGGTCTGGAAGGATAGGGAGAATACCAGAGTCTGCAGGGATTTTGAACCAGGCTGTTGCATGTCCTATAGGGAGAAGGCCAAATCAGGTTTTATGCTGCTACTCTCGAAGAGAGTGTGACACCTGGGTCTTCCCCCTTTGTGTAATAGCCAAGGAGGCATTCATATTTGGCTGTCAGACTTGGGACTGGTATTGTGCCCTTATCCAGAGTTTAGAGAGATGCCCTGGGTCCTCGTGGCAGAGGTGCAGTTGTGATCTCGGTGAGCAGTCTAAAAAGACACGAGGAGGGTAGCCATGTTTTCCCCCTCCCCTGTCACAGATTGCACTTAGGGGTGGGCACTGTGAGCTCCGTGGACCTGACCTCCAGGAGTTGGTTTGTGACAGGGTGCACCTGTTGTATTGATTGGCTGTCATAAGATGGTGTTGCACAGAATCCTTTTTGCTTCTCTTAAATGAGATGCTATGCTTTATGATTCACTGGTAGCCCCGGTAAAGACAGCCATGCTGGGGGCGGGGGGCTCTCAGGCTCCCCCCAGCACATCCAGGTGCACTGGAGCATGGAGATCCCACTCTCCAAGATTTGCAGCCTCCCCTCAGCCATGATTGTTTGGAAGATTAGAAGAATCAGGGAGGAGCTGATGAAAATCTGTATTCTGCTGTTGCTGGTACCATTTAGTGAAGGAGGGTATTCCTCTGAGGAGGTGGAAGTGGAATGGACAGAGCCTAAGCAAAAGATTCCAGTTTCCTCACTTGCCTGACAAAAAAATGTTTGGTGCCTCTGTTTGATCACAGAGGCACACATGGCATTTCCTGTAGAAATGAAGATTCAGCAGGCATAGAACCTCTGGATCATCAGCCCTGTTCTATCCACATCAGGCTTGGCCTAAATGTTTTTGAATGTGCTACATTTTTCAGAGCTCTGCACAAATAATATAGCAAGACTAGGTAATGCAGAAAAGAAGTCAGCAGCCTACACCTAGATTGAGGTGATATTGTTTTCAGGAGTACTCCAAGAAGCAAGAGGTACTTCCTGTAGCAGATAAAGTTTTATGTAGTGTGATAAAACATGCCTGCTGAAGGGTCGTCAGCTCTGTGTAATCTATGTGTTAGGAAGGGGACTCATCTTGTAAGCGAGCCTTTTGTGTGTAACGGAGCTAACCTGAAATCTGTGTACCTGTCTCAACCTTGGTAGGAGTCTGCAATTCTTTTTGATGGCCTCTATTCCTGGGAGGGGCAGTATGGACAGCTTTACGCAAGTAGGTCTGCATGGTGCACTTCTTAGTGGTGGACGGACGAGGGGTATGACCCCACCTCTGGACTGCACAGCTGGCCTGTAAGGCAGAGTTTCACAATTTACCCTTTTTTCGGGCAACTTGCCATTTTGGTATGGAACAGGATGGGTCTGGAAAGACATCCAGCATTAGATGGAACAATTGGGATCCTACTCTGCATTCCAGTCCATTTGCAACTGAGGCTCCCCTATTGGAGATGCACTATAAGTGCTGGCAGGAGAGGTGAAGATTCACAGTGGAGATATGGGCCTAGCCCTCCACCCATTTCCTTGATGGATGACTTCAAAAATATTTCCCAGTTATGAGAACAAAGACAGACAAAGGAGTTCTTGAGACCTTGGTTCTGGGTATGTCTTATAGAGTTTTCCACGGTACCTAGGACAGACCCATGCCAGTAATCACCAGTGTTTTTTAGAGTTGATGAACTGTGGGCAATAACCAAACTTGTACTGACTGATCAGAGAGACCATCTCCCGTCTCATTTCATGTGAGGAACAGGGGTTCTCCCATCTAAGCGTCATATGTGGGGACATGGGTTCTACTCTATTTACCTGGTGTCACCAAGAAATTGGGAGGGGTTTCTCCTAACCCTGAATCTAGTACACCTTATCAAGCTTGTCAGGCATGCGGCATTCAGGTTGGAGTTATCATCTGAGCAGCTCTACGGGACAAGGTGGTGTCCATTGCTCTGTGGGCACCTTCCTCTCCTTTCGGCTCAGTGTTGCACTTAGAAGTACCTGAAATTGGAGTTCAGGATCAACATTACCAGGACTGAGTTCTCCTCCTCTGCCTTTCGATAGCAATCCTTCTAGAGCTGCTAGAACTACTGAGACATGGCGTCCTCATGTATACTTGGTTTCTCCTAGATGACCTTCTGTCCAGGACACCCATGGCACAGGCAGAAAGGGTCACTGACAGGAACTCTGAATCTGGAGCTGCACTGATGGATTGCAATCTGGGAGGGTTCCTGACAGCGTCCCGGAGACTGGAACCTTTGGTGCGATTTTCATGTAGACTTGCAGAGGTTTGTTCCCTACCACGCGGTGGTGTCTGCACAAAACATTCTAAGTGTTGGGCCTAATGACAGTAATTATTAAGCTAGTTCAGGGGACAGGCTACTTAGGAGAACACCTCAAAGCATTTTTTGCACTGTGTTCTTCTACCTCAAAAAACTGCCAGATTCTGAGTTGGGTGCCCAAGCAAATTCAATAGCATGCATGGTGAGAGGGTCCTGAGAATATATTCTGGGGGACTCTCTTAGTCATTCCACAGGGCCTGACAATCACCAGCGATGTCAACCTGCCCTGCTGGAAAGTGGTCCTACATTCGGGGGACAGCAACCCTCAGGAGCAATATTATGCAGATAAATATTTTGGAAATCAGAATAGTGAGTCCAGCTCAGTTGCACTTTAGGAACCAGGGTTCTGCTCCAAGTGATGAGGGTAGGACCATACAACACTGTCACCATCATGTACCTTCACGATCAAAGAAGCACAAGGTGTGGAAGCACACACTCTTGGAAGTGACCAAGGTTTTCTGATGGGTGAACAAAAATCTACTGAGGATCATTCTTGTTTACCTAGCAGGGGAACAAAATGTTCATGTGGGTTGGTTCCACTGCAGAAGATTTCATCCTGGGCAGTGCTCTCTAAATGCAGAAGAAGTCTGGCTTTGGTGCAGAAGGCTCAGTTGTCCCCAGGTAGAGCTATTATGATGAAAGTCCAGGTTGCACCTGGAGGCAAGCCTTGGCTTAGTGTGTCTTTCCCGGTTACCAAAATTTCAAATAAAGAAATAAGGGAGAACCCAGTTTCCAAGGTTTTTCAACCATCCCAGTGCTTGTTTCCAAAGTGGAGGCTACTCTTTCCCAGCAGCAGGACTTCCACAGTGCAACTTGGGCACCTTCCTTGTCACAAGGATCTGCCCAGACAGGGTTAAAAAAACAACTTCTCATATCCAAGCTTAAAAGGAATGCAGAATGCTCCATAGACAAATCTATCGGCAAGGTGTCTGTTATCTTATGGCCTCAAGGTGTTTTTTTTCTCTTCTGAATCCTCCTCAATGTCCTGTGATTCTAAAAGTCTCAAAAGCTGAAATGCACAAAGGATCTAGCTCCGAAACACCAGGTGAGGTCAAATGCCTGTTGTTCGAGCCACCCACAATCTACAGTAAGGAGCTTCTTGAGGGACCAACATGACACACTGATCTTGAAGCCCTCAGATATAATAACCCCAAGTTCCCTTTCTTGTTTGGTGACTGTCAGTATCTCCCCCCCCCCCCATGCTATACTGTTCCCTTGGGTTCCTGTACCTTAGGTTCATGATTTTGCATGTTTTGGAATTGAACCCCAACTACCATACTTTAGACCACTTCTTGAGTTTCCCAAGATCCCTGTACATTTTCTCCACCCTCTCCTGCATGTCCACCCTATTGCAGATTTTAGTATCATCTTCAAAAAGGCACATGCTCCCTTCAAATTTTATTTTGCTGTATCACTTATGAAGACATAGAAGAGGACTGGTTTCAGTTCTTAGCCCTGTGCTACCCAGCTGGTCACGCTCCTGTCATTATAGTGAGTACCGTTTACCACCACCTTTGTCTCATATCACTAACCAGTTTCTAATCCAGTTCACCACCTTGGATCCCACCTCTAGGCAGCTCAAGTTCTTTATCAGCCTCCTGCATCGAAGACCTTACTAAAGTCCAGATAGGTCACGTCCACTGCCCTCCATTGATCCATTTTCCCGGTCACCCAATCAAAGAAATCTATCAGATTTGTTTGTAGTTCTGCATGACGACCCCCCCCCCCCGTGAATCTGTGCTGCCTGTGGTCTTGCAGACCATTGGATTCAAGATTCTCTATCAGCCTTTCCTTCAGTAGGGTTTTCATTAATCTACACAGCACTGAAGAAAGACTGACCAGCTCTGTAGTTGCTAGCCTCCTTCCTGCTGCCACTCTTATGTAGAGGAACCACGTTACCTCTTCTGCCATCCACCGGAGTAACATCGGTTTCTAGTGAACTGTTGAACAAGGCTGTCAATGGGGCAGGTAGCACCTCCTTGAGTTCCTTTAGTACCCTTGGGTGTATTCCATCCAGACCTACAGCCTTGTCCACTTCCAGGGCTGCAAGTCCCTTCTGGACTTTTTTCTCTGAAAATGAACTTGTGTCCACCTCTCATCCCTGTTCCTGCTACTCCCTGGTGGTCCATCCTCCCCCTCCACTTTGAAGACTGAGCAGAAGTACCTGTTCAGTTCAAAGTTTAAAGTGAAAATTAGCTAGCCAGCATGACAAGTGACTCCCCAGCCACTGTGCAACAGGCTGCCTCTGGTTTCTTTCTTTCACATTGTCCTATAATTTTATATCTTTCAATGTTAAGAGTCTGAGAGAAGTAGAGGGATAGAGTACAGTAAACTGTCAGACAACCCTTCAACAACAGAGAATTGCTACTACAGTACTTACAGCTATTATGACTGTCTCGTTTTAATCCAAATAATAAAGTATTATTTTAATTAAAATAAAAAAAAAAAAGATACAAAGACCATCAGTGTAATCAGACTTCTTGGTGAGCATCATAAAAAGGATCGACAGTCAGCAGATCAACATTGCTGCAGGGCTCAGAAATTCCAGTGGGTCTGGGGCCTACTGATTTTTGTTGCGTGATTACTGAAATGAATTCTTGCCAGTCCTGTAGATCAGAGGAGGCGAGAGTAATCACAGGAACAACAGCAGAGTCTGTTGCACTTGTGGAAATACGTGAAACTGAAGACAGTGGTCAAAGTAACCAGTAACTAACTCAGGACAGTGATATAATGCAAAAGTAATATGTTTTTACTGCAGGCGAGTTAGTAACCACCTAGGTGCCCCTAGGGTAATCACAGGAATTCAAATCTGAACCCTGATTAAAAGGGACATAGATTTCACATTTCTTGTAATATGTGACCAGGAAGGCACACTGAGCTGTGGCATGCATGAACTTTTTTTATTGATGGGAAATTGCCTTGTTTCGCTGCCTATTTGAATCTTCATTGTTGTGGCTAATTTGAACAATATCTCTTTGCTGCTATGTTGTGGTATCTCTTCCTAGACTGTAGGTTTTCTCTGCCTAAAAAATTCTATGTGAATTGCATTGATTGATATTGTCCAGGCTGCATGTATTCATTACTACTAACTGTTTTGACCTGTGCTATTGTAATTTCATTGTACTCATGCTATGTACCTGTCTTTGATTGTTGTACTCTCCCAGGTTGTGCCTGAAATTAGTCATTTCATGGCTAGTACACCTACCTGGTTAACAAAAACTAAATAAATAAATAAAATGCTGTCTGGGACACTGGGTGAAATCCCATAATTCTGTCTGTAAATGTTTTTTGTATTTATTTATTGTTTGTATTACACTTGTCCTTTTCAGTGTAACTAATCATCAATGACATGCAACAGGGTGATTACACTCTAGTTACATGTTTGTTGCATGCAACTACATTACAATTTCAATACAGTTTCAGTGTAGTTACACTGTAACTGCTGTGTATCTAGCTGACACTTAAGGTGTAACTGTTGTTTGCTCCTCAGGTCCCCTTGAGCTCAAGTAAATAGTTCACCGTGACTGCCACCAGGGAATGGTTGGTGTGGAGGTTTGTGGAGTTGTGGATAACAGATGGACCAGACACCAAACTTCAGGTTCAACACACAATCTCTATGTGATGTTTATTCAAAATACAGGAGATAACCTTCAGCAGTGTCATACCCCTTCTTCAGTACATCAGTTTGCAGCAACAGACGATGTATGTCCTTTCTCTGCACTTAGCCAGCACCTACTGACTCACTGATCTCTGATCTAACTTATCAGTTGAGATTCAACCTCTCCTATGCGGGCCATGTGTGCTTGGGTGGTGGGGGCTCAAATAAAAACAAACAAAAAAAAAAAAAAAAGCTAAAGACAAAGAACCTCAGTGCAGAAGCACTGAAACAAGGGTTACCCCAAAGGGCATTGACAGTAAGCCAAGTTTCAAAGAAACACATCATATGGTTCTCAAAGGAAGTGGCAGTGAAGGTTCAAGAGAAAAAGAAAGCATTCAGGAAGTACAAGGAATCACAGAAGGAGCAGGACAGAGAACTGTATCAGTTAAAGCAAAAGGAAGCTGGGAAGGCAGTCAGAACAGCAAAGGCCCAAACCGAGGAAAAGATAGCCAACTCAGTTAAGAAGGGGCACAAAACCTTTTATAGGTACATTAGGGAGCAAAGGAAGACCAAGGGAGGGATAGTGAGGCTTAATAAAGGGGAGGGAGGGAGGGTGGGCAGAGGGTGACTGAAAAGGCAGAGATACTAAACAAATATTTTGCTCAGTATTTACAAAGGAAGAGGGGAGGTACCTAAAACAAACAGTAGAAACACTCTGGATACAGAAGTTGATACCAGCCCATTTACAGAAGAAAGGGTTCTGAAAGAACTCTTAAAACTGAAGGTGGACAAAGCAATGGGGCCTGATGGGATTCATCCCAGAATTCTAAAAGAACTAAGGTAGAACTAGTGACACCACTGACTACCCTCTTTAACAAATCATGGTAGAATGGGGTGGTACCCGAGGACTGGAGGAGGGCAGATGTAATTTCCTTCACAAAGTGGGAGCAAGGCAGAAGCAGGAACTACAGACCTGTTAGTTTAACCTCAGTGGTAGGGAAAATGATGGAATCACTTGGAAGGAAAGAACTGTTGAGTATCTAGAGGCCAGAGGGCACAGGACCCAAGGCATCATGGATTCACAGCAGGAAGGTCATGCCAGACAAATTTGATGGATTTCTTTGACTGGTGACCAAAGTAGTAGATCAGGGAGGGGCTGTGGACATGGCTCTACCTAGACTTTAGCAAGGCATTTGACACGGTCCCACAAAAGATTAATATACAAGTTAGCCAGCCTGGGAGTGGGTCCCAAGATGACAACCTGGGTAAAAATTGGCTGGAGAATAGGACGAGAGATAATAGTAAATGGAGTCCTCTGAAGAGAAGGGGGTTACTAGTGGGGTACACCAGGAGGTTCAGTATTAGGACGGTCCTCTTCAATGTCTTTATAAGTGACATTGCAGAGGACTGAAGGAAAAGTATGTCTCTTTGCAGATGACACAAAGATCTGCAACAGAGTTGATGCACAAGGTGGGGTGGAAAGGATGAGAAGGGACTTGGCAAGGTTAGAGGAATGGTCAAATGTATGGCAGCTTGATTCAATGCTAAGAAGTGTAGGTAATGCACCTGGGAACAAAACCCAGGGAAGAGTACACAATGGGGTGAGATACTAACAGCAACAAAAATGGAAAGGGACCTGGGGTAGTCATATCAGATGACCTAAAGGTGGGCAAGCAATGTGAGAGGGAAGCAAGGAGGGCTAGGGGATACTGGGATGCATGAGGAGAGGCATCACCAGTAGAAAACAGGAAGTTATTATCCTCTGTACAGACAGCTGGTGAGACCCCATCTGGAGTACTGCGCAGTTCTGGAGACCCAATCTCCAGAAGACATAGACAGGATGGAAGCTGTCCAGAGGAGGGCAACTAAAATGGTGCAGGGTCTGCAACGGAAGACATATGAAGAGAGACTTAAGGAGCTTAATATGTATAGCCTCGAGGAAAGGAGGGAGGGGGGACATGATAGAAACTTTCAAGTACCTCAAGGGAATCAACAAAAGTCCAAGAGGGTAGCATCTTTCAAAAAGAGATGTGCAAGAACAAGGGCACAATTTGAAGATGGGGCGCTCAGAGGTAATTTAAGGAAGTATTTTTCACAGAGAGGGTTGTGGATGCATGGAGCAGCCTTCGAGGAAGGTTGTGGAGTCAAAACAGTGGTGGAATTCAAGCATGCATGGGACAGTCATAAGGCAATTCTAGGGGTGGGGGTAGGAAGAAGTAGGCTGCTGGTTAACTAGGATCTGCAGCTTATCCATTAGGTAGGGAAATGGGCAGACTGGGTGGGCTAAACGGTCCTTATCTGCCGTCAAATTCTATGTTTCTATCACACATACTTCCGTAATGCAAAGCTGGCAGTATAGCCTAGAGGTTAGAGGAATGAGGAACGAGGTGTGAATGAGCTTGATACATCCAGCAGACCAGACCTGAGTTTGATTCTCACAACCTCCACTTGCATACCAAGCACTCTGAGGAAGTCACTTAACTGCCCAGTGCTCCCAGGTCAGCCTGAAAACAGGCACTTATGCCTAGTGGGCTTTACCGGTTATCAAAGACTTAAAAAAAAAAAAAAAAGGCATCATGGGATATATGCAAATCACCATTAAATTTCAGACTTGTTCAACTTACAGCAATTTACATGCATTTTAAATAGCACAACTAACTTAATTTTAATAATACAGTCCCCTAGTAACTTTTTACCTTTATCAAAAATGCCTAGTTCCATGGTATTTTCAACATTTACTGGTTTCATACACATAAGGTATATACATCAATGTATTTTATGACATAGTGCCATTGCATACTAAATCAACGAGGAACACAGCCTGTTATTTTACATCAGCTTGGAGGTCACCACAATAACCTCCCTGTACGAGGAGGACCTGAGAGGGAAAAGGAAAATTAAAGAGAACACTATAGCATAGTCAAGAAAGAGAAGAGGGTGCCCAACCTTATGGACTAGAAATTGTAAAGAATGGATTAGGCTAAGAAATAGAAGAACTGTTGCAACAGATTTAAGAAAAGGTCGGTCCTCAAGAGTGGGATGTCTCCTCGACAGTGCAGCATCGCCTAGTGCTGCATTACAGTGCCGGTCTTCAGTATAGCCCTAGTTCTTGGTATGGGACTAGGACCCAGACCTAGGTGAGCATGCAACCTACTTGAGCCACTGACACAGATCTCGGCCTCTTCAGGCACTGAAAGAGTGATTTTGTAAATCATAAATATTTATAGAAAGTGTGCTTAAACACTCTAAAATGTTTTTATTACCTTGGTTGACTAGTGAATGTATTTCCCAATCCAATACATATTTGTAGACAGGTCCTGGACTAGTTATTAGAAAGAACATAATCTTCAACCCCTGCTACTATTTTTGTGATTGTAACATTCCAATAATGTTTTAATGTTTTGTAATAACCAGCCATCAGTTTTTCAGTAGAGATGGCCAGTTATTATTTGCCATAATAGCAAATGTGCTTACTGAACAGCAGCTGCAGTCTTGAGCACTGCTCTCTCGATCGCTGTTCAGTGAGTCAGTAGTTACACCGCTACTGAAATTACCACAGTGTGGACATTCTACATATTCACCTGGTATTTTTTGTTTTAAGACTGGCTTACTTTTAAAACATAGTCTGCTGTGGTGCTTCTCTATATTGCACATGAAACCCAGCAGCTGACCCGGCTGACTGCTACTGAAAGAAGTCGCTATCCAACATGATTTCCGGTTCCTCCGTACGTCTTCACCTGGTACTTGTGGGGACAAAATGTTATTTAAAAGTATATTTAATCCTCTGTAGAAATGTATTTAGTATAGGAGTGTATTTAGTGCTCTGCAGCAGTGTATTTGTGACGCTTGGACAGCTGGTTCTGATCACTGTATCATTTTTTGTAGTATAAAAATGGGTTATGGACTCTCTCTCTTGAGAAATGCTGAAACAGCATGTGAGTATGACACACACACACAGGTTTTAGACACAAGGTGTTACTTGGAAGGCCCAAAGCTAATTACAGACTTTTTCTAAGTTAATTATAGCTGTAGTTGCTAAGAGGGAAATCATAAAAAAAGCTTATGACGTTAGAGGAGGAAACCAGGGTTAGCAAACTGGTGCGAAAATCATAACTGCTGATGTCTGTGTGAGAGGGGAAGCTGATCCATAGATCAAAGAAATGTCATTTGAAAGAGAAAATTAGTTGTGCTGAGGATTACAGAATTTAATACTTTGAAAAGACATCCTGTTTTTGTATAGATTTATTTTTGTATATATTCTGACAGAGAAGGAGCTAGGCGACCTCACATTAAGGGGCTGGCAAATACAGTTTGCTTTAAGGAATATTCTGTTTTACTACACAGAGACACTTGTATCTAGACTCTGACCAAGAAACATCTGTGAGCACTTTAAGCAGGTATTTAGAGAGAAAGACAAATCTAATTACTGTAGTAGGAATTGCACTGTTAAAACCAGTTTTGTTTAAGAGATTTGTATGTCTTGTGATATAATAGTTCTGTATTTTATGTTACATATTTTATCTATTTTAGTAAAAACTCTAAATTTTGAGCCTACTTGGTCTGTCTTTGAATTTCTTTCCTTTGTAAGTGGAGTATATATGGTTACAGTAGACACTGTGCATAAGCTTGAATGGTGATACCAAACTGGAAAAAGGTAAGAATAATCTGAGGTCTTTAAGTTTTAGGGTTCATTTTGTACACCTGGTTAGGTGCCCGTAGCAAAGATATTTGCCCCCCTGCTTTCTGTCCCTAGTCCAAGATGTTCCCCTTGTACTGGACTTCATCAGCTACGCCCTCACCCTGTGCCTGTCCCAGCCCCTCTTAAACCTCTCCACAGTCTCTGTCTCCACCAGTCCCTTGGGCAGTGCATTCCATGATTCCATCATCCTCTCCGTGAAGTAACACCTCCTCCCCCCCCTCCATCTTCCACCCATGCCCTCTAGTTGCCCCCCTTTCCTTTGGAGCACTTTGACTGAGCCTCCCTTATTGATCCCCTTCATGTACTTGAAAACCTCTATCATGTCCCCCCATCCCTCCTCTCCTCCAGGGTGTGCATGTTGAGCTCCTCGAGCCTCTCCCCATAGGTCCTTTCCTCCAGGCCCCAGATCATTTTGGTTGCCCTCCTTTGTACCCTCTCCAGGAGTGCAATGTCCCTCCTTAAGTGCGGTCTCCAAAACTGCACACAGTACTCGAGGTGCGGCCTAACCAAGCAGTTATACAGAGGAAGCATCACTTCGCCTCTTCTAGAGGTAATCCCCTAGCAATGCAACCCAGCATCCTATTGGCCTTGCCGCTGCCTCCTAGAATTCTCAGAGTTGTTTATTCTGACATCCACCACCACCCCCAGGTCCTCTCACCCTCTGAGACTTGTAGTGTGCCCCCAGGGTATACCCTTGGCTCAGAATTCTGGACCCCAGGTGCAGAACCGGCACTTCCTCCATTGAACCTCAGTTGCCACTTTCTTGACCACCTATGCAGAGTCTGCAGGTCCTGCAGGGTCACTCTCCCCTCCTTCCCATCCACCACTGCACCCAGCTTCGAGTCATCCACAAAGAGACTCTTTTCACTCCTGATACCCTTCCTTATATCAGAGACATATGCTTTAACAAGAGGGGCCCTAGTACCAATCCCTGGGGAACCCCACTAATGATCCTCCTTGGAGAGGAGACTAGCCCCCCAACCACTACCCTCTGTGTACGCTCCGAGAGCCAATTTCCTATCCATCTGATCATCTGCATCCCCACCCCCCATTTCCCCAAGCTTAGCCAGCAGACTACCATGGGGTACTAAATCAAACGCCTTGCTGAGGTCTAGAAAGAGGCCGCCCACCAGCCTACCCTGATCCAGGGCACTCATCACCCAGTCGTAGAACTCCACAAGGTTGGTCTGACACAATCTTCCCGGGACGAATCCATGGTGTCTGTCATCCAGGTACACCATTTTCCCCAGTACCCCCAGCCTTTCCTTGACAATACCCTCCATCACCTTGCCCACCACCGAGGTCAGGCTAAAGGGCCTATACCTCCCTCAACTACAAATTAAAAATTATTGGGGGTGAGGGTTCTTAAGAAAAAATTGATGGCCAGCAATGATAAAAAATAAGGCATGGGGTGGTATGGTTACTCAAATTTAATACACACCCTCGATGTGTGATGCTTAAATAAACCCCCACAGCTCGGATGTGTATTAAATTCTCGTAACACACACCATTCCATGCATTATTTTCTATATAATGTATTTAATTTATACATTCTCATTGATTACCTATGAATGTTATTTTTACTGTTTATGTACCTAGGGTTGCACAGCTGTTTTCAGTGGCGTTTTGCTTCTATTGATATTTACAGCTAGCCGGTCTGAAGGGAAAGGGAGGTCACATGACTTTAGTTAGATCATACAGGGACCCAGTCTGACTTTGCCATCTCTTTCTTTGGAGACCACATTTAAAGACAAACGGGGACAACGTGGAGGCGATACAGATGAGGGTAACCAAAATAATCCACGGACAGCAGGAAAGAACTTGAGGACAGCTTGAAAGTCCTAAACAGGTACACAGTAGAGGAGAAAAGGGAGACAGAGGACATGGTTGAGACATACAACTCCCTCCATGGGAGTAAACAAGGTGGCTAACAGGGAATTTTTCAAACTGAGTGGGAACGCAAGCTGCAGGGGTAACTCCATGGAGCTGATGGGTGCAAATGTAAGAGGGATGACAGGAAATATATATATTTTTTGTTTTATGAAAAGGTGGTGGAGGGATAGAGCTACAAAACAGGTGCGCTGTGTGAAATCGCTGGGGATTCAAGCGGAGTGGGACATATTCATGGGCTTGGTAGAGTCAGTATCAAAATGGGAGGCGTGAGGAGAATGATGAGCCACTAGGGCTGTCACAGTCCACATTGGTTAGACGGGACTGGGCAGAGACAATTGGCCAAATGGTCCTTTTCTGCCAGCGGCATTATAGCAAATAATTTTTTGGTCAGGAAAGACACACTAAGCCGAGGCTTGTTTCCAGGTGCATCCTAGAAACACAGGGAAGTGACTTGCTCATGGTCACACAGTATGCAAGTGGTGGCTGTGGGATTCAGATCCAGTTCTCCAGGTTTATAGATCAGTGCTCTAAACAACAACACTGTACTGTCTCCATAACTAGCAACTGCTGCGTTTCTGTTTCTCCCAAGCAGGCCTCATCTCCTCCCTCCAATCTTTTTTTATGTATTTATTGCCGCTAGGTTCTGCAATGCCCAGGCTACAGCTGTCTACTGTCCAGCCCCATCCTGACCATTTTCCCTCCTGTTCTTCCATTGCTTGCCCCCCCCCCAACAGTTGGGTCTTTGGGGTGCAGTCCACCTACTACCACCTCTCCGGTTCCTAGTTTACTGTTTGGGGGGCAACTAGCGAGCCTAGGCGTGCCAGTCCTTGCTGTCATTTAGGTAGCAAGGTGGTTCTCCCCCATAGAGATGTGGTTGTAGGAGTGCAGTTGATGCTGAACCCTTAGGCCCACTGACCTCCCCATTGCCAAGAAGCCTCTGTGATAGCCTCAGGCACTGTAGCTCACTGTCATGTATGCTTACCCCTCACAAAGGATAATCTCCCCGGCCCATTGTGAGACATCAGCTCAGCGGCTAGTGATGGCACCAACTCACCTAGCAATGAAGCATTGCCATGGGGCAGTGAGTTCCCCAGCTTGATTGCATGACTGCGAGTACCTGAGTCCACCTCAGATTGGAATTGCCCACATTGAAGTGCGTTATGCTTTCTCTGGGTCACTGAGTTGCCCAGGCCTTCTAAAGATAGTACTGGAATAACAGATGCTCAGTATAACAATGCTGCTAAAGAATTCCATGATGGATTCTGACTGTCGATAAAAGCATGCCACCTGGGGGGGGAAGTAAAGCAACCCTTTGTACGCTAGACTTGTCTTAGCCTTGCACAGATGAACTTCCCATGTTAAGAATGTAGCAGTGTACATACATTTGGGAATGTATAAATGACAGATGTCAGTGGCCTGGAAAGCCAGAGTGCTTGTCTTATAGAAACAGCTGCATGATCCATGTACTATATCCCTGATCCAAAAAGTATTGCCCTGGACAAGTGGAGCATGTGTACTGTCAAGCCTTGTGGTTATCACTTCAGTCTGTTTCTGGGAATCTTAACAGGCTCCATATGGCAGTCAGATATCTTCAGGCGCAGAGCATAGCAACAAACACAAGATGACTTGAAATGTATTGATCTTACACTCGTTTAATCATTGGCACAATGAAAAATAACTGGTGCAGCCCAGCTGTATTCTTTAGGGGTTCACGCACTGACGATCAATTGTGGGGTTGGAGTTCCCTGTGCTAGGAAAATAATTGTCTCCCTTGTTAAAAATGGCTGAAGCAAAAACACTGACTGCTTTTCATTTTGTACCTCCTGTATATACAAGACCTCCAATTTCCTTTTGGAGTTCTCCTTGTCACTTGTTTCCAGCTGGATCACTTGCTGTGTGTAAATGCATCATGGGGAACAACTTATTGCAATCGAGAATGATTTCTCACCGATCCATTGGGCGAGAGAACAGCGAAGCGGAGCTGCTATGTCACCCAGTGGATGCAAGTGAAACATGTCTTACACGGCAGCAATGGCTCCGTGGGACATATTAACATATTTTTTCCTTTTTATCAGGTAAGTGCTTTAGGCAAACAGGTGCCTATTTTCAGGCATTACCTAGAGTGGTATAGAGCTAAGGAGCAGGAACTCAAAGCCTGCAATGATTTGCAGAACTGTGGATGACTGCTAACATTCTGCACCAAAATGGGCAGGAAGTTCCATGATTTTGGAGCATTGGGAAAAGGCAAGGTGGCCAAGGTTTGTGGTGCATGTACGTTCTAAGAGAACAGGGGAACCAGTGGATTGCAGGTAGTAAGAGGCAGCTTATAGGACGAGGGAGTGAAGCTGTATCTTCGAATTTTTATTTTTTTGTTTTTTTTAATAACTATGCAGGACATACTGTACTTTGCTGAATATGGGTGTCTCACACGTAGGGGAATGGAGATCTCTGATTGGCAGGCAGTACTCTTGTGACCTATTATACTGAATGATAACATCTGCTTAGTTATGTTGTTGCTTTGTTACAACACTGTTTCATGTCAAGAATTTTTCAAGTTAAAAAATGCTACAGTTCTTCCCCCTACTTTGCCAATTATTCGTAACTTTTTCATGAATCTGAAATAAAATATTTCCTTCTTTTGTTCCCATGGGGTGAGAAATACTCACTGTCATTAGCTATGTTCCAGGTTTTTAAGGCTTGCTGTATTTAAAAAAAAAAAAAAATAATCACAGTTTTGAAACAGCAACGTACCCATCTGAACTGGAAACCACATTGAAATGATGATCTGTTTGGTGATGTTCGAACAGCTACAGGGGGAACTAATTAGTTCATAGCAGTCAGTTTGGGCCTAATTCAGCTCTGGACATGGTCCCTCTCTCTCTCTTACAAGAGACTTCCGGGGACAGTCATTCCTAAACCAGAAATGGAGTTTAGAACAGGCACTATTTCTCATCTTGTGGTCCCATAATAGCTTTTACAGCTGCACCATTGTGATTTCTCTGAATCTTGGGTGTAATCATATTCTTCATGTTGAACAGTGTATGTATGTTAACGTCCTTACTTCTCAAGTAGTTGAAGGCACACTGCTTCACCTTGTATCTTGCAGTGCACCAGAGCCATGACAGTATTCTATGATATGCCACTCTATTGTGTTTTAAAGTGTAACACGTTACTCAGTAATCCTTTCCAAACTAGTTTGTAAAATCAACCATTATCCTGTCTAGGCTGTTAATATCGAAACAAGGAGCAAGTCTTTTTACTGTTAAAATAAAACATCCAGGGAAAGTTGTTAATAGAATGGCTTGCTCTGAGTGTCTATATTAATGTTAACTTCATTTTTTTTTTTTATATTTCTTTTTTAAGCCTCCTTCTGTTGTCCTGCTTCCAAACTCCTTCAGGAGTCGCCAAGGCACCCTATTTGCTGTTGCCCACACAGTACCTGCGATCTGGTGCCCGTGGCTATTCCCCTCAGGTGTAGATGAGGTGGACGGGGCATACCCTCGAAGTATTGCATGTGTCAGGAGGCCTGAGCTGTGGTACAGGCAGGAGGGATTCAGAACGATGCGGGCGCCCATCATCCTTGGATGAAGGGGCTATTTCTGGTTTCTTCCAGCTTTGAGGATGTCAGCATGCAGTGGGGTCCAGGGATGCATGCACACGCTGACGTACTTCTGCTTCCAGATCCCGCTGACATTCGTCTCTTCCCTCGGCTCCCTAACTGCACTGGCACCTGTGGTCACCCAGCTAGCAGTATAGCAGTGGGGACGGCAACTCACTGCTGGAGGAGGAGGAGAGCATTCTATGGGATGCTCCATCCTCCTCCTCCGATGGTCCCTGATGACCCTGAGCTCACACTGAATGTGGTTCGCCGCATCAAGAGCGGTAGTGGTACCACTGCACTGATGGGCCAGCTTATGTAAACTTCTTTAAAACTGTTCCATACCTCTGAAGAAAGCTCATGTTGTGCTCTGGCAACTGTTAAAATGCCAATTAAAGATGGTCACTGACTTATTGGGCACAGTTGAATTGATAAGCCTTTTGAGAAAGTGGACCCCAGCACTTCTAGTAGATGATTTTTATACATAGTCTGGATGACCCTCCCCCTGTTACTGATTTACAAGGGTCAGCAACACAAATTTTACAAGTCCCAGTTTGGGAAAAATATTAAGGCAACTATAGAAACAAGTAACAGTTTTTGTGCTTGAATAGGTATTACCAGTGTGATTCGCTGTTTATGTGATGCAGTGTATGTAACTATCACTTTGTATTGTTTTATTGCGGTCTAGCTGTGTATTGTTTTATTATTGTCTACTTGTTGTGTGTTGCCTAAGTTTGCATTGCAGCTTTTCACTGCTGTTCATTTGTATTGCAGTTGTTCACTACTGCTGTTACTGTACGTGCTTTGCTATTCCAGGTACCCTTCCTATAACACCTCTAAAAATGAGTTGTTCTTAGCCCCGTAGGCACTTCTTGGTAAAACTTTTTCATTAATTAATATACTTGGGTAGATAGCCAGGCCCAGTCAGTTTCAGTTTATTTGTTTCACATAAAAGTTATTATAATTAATATCAGAATACATGAGCCAGTCTGGTGGCATGGAGGGTTGAGGTGCTGGGTACCTTACCTCCTGCCACACTGGTGACCTGGGGTCAGGAATGGACTCTGGTTGCTCAGGTGCCAGTGAGGAGAGGAAGAATCAGGCATCCCTAGACAGCTCTCCTTCCTCGGGTGGGGGGTTAGTGCGGCACGCTGCCTACCTAATACTCAGCGGTGACTCGGTGCCAGCACATGCACGCCCCCACATAGGGAAGGGATTCCCATGTTCAGGATGGCGGGGCCGCCTCTGCAGAGGCAGAGCTCAGACAGCTTGCCCATTGCATGTCCATAGGTCCAGGGAGAAAATTGGGTGAAAAACCACCCCAGGCAGCAGGATGATGACTGACCCTCCGTAGGTCCTTTAAAGGTGTTTGGGCACAACCACAGTCCTGTGGCAGGGGACGCTGCTGAAGGTAAGTCCCAGAGGAGCCAGTGATGGAGTTGGGGGTTGGGGGCAGTCAGAAGGGGGCTGCTGGGGAGACTAGGAGATAAAATGTACATGGGAAAAAATATCAGAATACACCATATTGTTAAGACAGTCATAAAAATATTGTTTTCCACAATAAGCAACAGATAAGGTAGAGGTCTTAGCAGAGTCTTTAAGATGAATGGATAGAGGCATAATGTGGCCATAATTTCAAAAGTCAGACAGAGTCCCAAAGAGGACCCAGTAGTCCAAAAAAGACTGAATTGTCCTATCACTCATTCTTCCTTTTCTTTTCTTTTTTTTTATATAATGTGTTTATTAAAGTTTTCATCCAAGGACAATGACAAACATCACTGTATGTACAAACAGTTAAAACCATTCCTAAAACCATATGACTACTTACATGGGTCCAATTAATTTCAACAAAACAAAACCTTTAAAATAGCGTAGCATGTACATTTTATATAGTTCATAACATTGTATTGCACGGAGGTCAGTGTACCCAGTTAGAGGCATCTTATGTCTTCCAGCCAGGGCTACTGACTCCTTAGATGGAGGAGGGCCTCCGGCCATATGTCCATTCCCAGGCTAGAGTAGCCCTTCCTTAGGAGTTGGGCTTCCTCTGTGGAAAGTGAGGTTAGGACGGGGTCCCACATAGAAAAAATCTCTGCCCTGCCTTTAAACACGTAGGTTAGATGTTTGAGGGCAATCGCCTGATGATTAGATTTCGCCACTGTATGACTGTGGGTTTATTGCCAGAAACCCATGTATTCAGTATACAGTGTCTTGCCAGAATTAACAAAACCCAAGTCCATCTGAACAGCAGCCCCCACCCTCAGATCCCATGTCTTCTATACCAAATAGAAGTAGGAGAGGGTCTAATGGGATCTGATGCCCCAGCAATATACCAATTTCATGAGCTGTATCCATCCAAAAGACCTGTAAGATGAGGCATGCCCATAAATAGTGGAGATAAGTCTCTCTCCACTCCACATCTTCTACGATCGGGAGACAGCAGGATTAAATTTATGTACAATCACGGGGTGGCAATAAAGTCTATTAAATTTGTAGAATGACTCTTTGTAGTTGTCACAGATTTAAATGCCATTGTGCAAGCCGCCGGTGGTGCTGAGGGCTGAGGCGCTGGTTGCCTTACCTCGTGCTATGCCAGCAACCCGTGTTCGGGAACGAGCATGGGCCGCCGAGGGTCAGCAGGGGAGGAGAAGGATTGAGCATCTGATGGACTGCTCTCCTTTTCCAGGGTGGGGGGGGGTCCTCTGTGGTTGGCACTTGTCTGCCTCCGCGGAGGCTGGGGATAGGCGCCGTGCTGCACAAAGGGAGGAGTTGGGGCACATGCTTGGAGGGAGGTGTGCGGATGTGTGCAAGACTCCTCTCCGTGGCATCATTGCATGCCCCAACTCCTGGGGAAACCAGGAAAAAGAAGAGCTGCAGCACAGTGGTGGAGGACTCTGCCAGCCACAGCGTTAGCCCACTGAATCCGGTCCCTGGTAGGGTTGGGGAACCCTGCTGGGGAGCCCTGGGAGTTCGGGTCACGCTGGATGGTTGGCCTGAGGGACGGGCTGGGGATCCTCCAGATGACAGCCAGCTACAAGAAAGAAGTAGCCAAATAAAACAAACAAAAAATAATCCCTAGGTCCCGTTCCCATAGCATTTTAAGTTTTATGTGTAAGGTCCGGGAGCGACTGTCTCCCAAGGTGGGTGGCCTTTCATATCAATCCCTTGGTATCCCATCTGTCAGAATAAATAATATGTTCCACCTGATCCAGGGGAGAGGCCATCCCCGGGCCCCTGCCCAACCCCCTAGCGTAGGCCCTGACTTGTAAATATTGGAAGAAGTGGCTTGGGGTAGTCTGACCTCACCCTGGAGCTCCTTAAGGTGTATAGTCCTTCTCTTCTCGAGTGCCCTATACTTGTCAAGCCCTTCATTTCCCACTTCCGGTATCCACCCTTCTCCAAGCCAGGGATGAAAAATGGATTACCAGCAATAGGTAGCAGCCAAGTCTCCTCCTTTGCCCTACTCTTCTCCATATTTGGGCCCAACTTTCCAGCACTTCGGACACCAGTGAATTCACATGCCCCAAGCCAGTGTATGCCTTTTGGCCCTCTTGATAGGTATGCCGACAGTCGCCTCGGACACTCCCTCTCCTCCAAGTCCAGCCATCCGCCTCTACTGGTCTATTGACCCAATCTTAGAAGTAACGGTACTGAACAGCCACATAGAAATTTTTTTATATCCGGATGTTCAGGCTCTCTTGTTAGTATCCGCCTTAAGGTGCTTCAGGCTAGCACACAATCGCTTACCCTGCCATAAGAAATCAGAGAAGGCTTTCTCCAGCTTCTTAATATACAGCCTGGCCGGACTCACATGCACCATCTGCAGGATGTAAAGGAGATGGGGTAGCACATTAATTTTTATCAAGTTGGTGCATCCCAACCAAGAGATGGGTAGCGCCCTCCACTACTGCAGTTCTTCCACAATGGACTTAATTAGTGGAGTATAGTTCAGTTGGTACAGGGATCCAAGATCTTTTCCACATTAATGCCCAGGTATTTAAATGAAGTAGTTACCTCCTTCAAACCCCAGGCATTGGCCCATGGCCACTTCCTTCCCACTCAAAAGCAGGTGCTTGGACTTACCCACATTAATTTTATAGCCTGAAAATTGTGCAAATTGGGCAGTCAGGACCAGCAGGGGTGGGATAAACCTCTTTGGGTCTTCCAGGAACAACAACATGTCCACGTAAAATGTGATTTTGTACATACGGCACGATTTCCCCACCACCCCCTTATGTCTGGGTCTTCTCATATCCGAGACGCTAATTGCTCGATAGCCAACACAAACAGAATAGGGGAGAGGGGGCACCCATGTCTTGTTCCCCTATACAGGGGGAATTTTCCCAAGAGAGAGCCATTCATTAGAACAGAGGCCTTCGGGGCCCTGTAGAGTGCCCAGCCCCATGAAGCGATCCTCCAGGCCAAACCATTACAATACTTCAAACAAATATTTCCATTCTGTACGGTCGAATGCCGTCTCAGCATCCATAGAGAGCACCGAAGTGCCCGCCCGATGCTGAGAGGCACCCCACATTACATTTAGCAGCCTCTCACAAAACCAGTCTGGTCTGGGTAGATCAGCTCTGGGAGCAACTGGTCCAGGCAGCTCGCCAGGACCTTCGCCAGAATTTTCAGATCACAATTCAATAGAGAAATAGGCCTGTAGGATGCGCATTTTGCCAGATCCTTACTGGGTTTCGGCAGGACACAGATCACTGTGTGATGAGTTCGCTCGATTCTTCGCAAATAAGGTTGGCACCAGCAGGTCTGAGATTCGCATAGCTTATTCAGATGGGCAGAGCAGAGATCGGAGTGAGGCTGCAGGCACCCGGTTTGTTTGGTCAGATTTTAGCCAGCTGGCAATCGAGGACGTCGTGAAGGTGATCTGGTGCCAGCGACCGACTTATTGCAGTTTGGACCCTGGTTCAACACGCCTCCTTGTGGGGTGCATGGAGTAAATTGGACCGGTCCTTGCTAAGATAGTTAGGTGTTTGTTAGAGACTGGGGTGTTTCCGGACACCCTGAAGGAGGCGGTGGTTCACCCCTTCCTGAAAAAACCTTCTCTCAACCCTGATTGTCTCGCAAACTACAGGCCTGTCTCTAACCTACCCTTTGTGGGTAAGGTTATTGAGAAGGCAATCGCATTACAGCTCGAGGAGCATCTGACCACCCACGATGTCTGTGATCCTCTCCAGTCCGTTATCAGGAAGAGGCATAGTACTAAGACTGCATTAGTTCGGGTACTTAATGATCTGACAGCAAGAAATCGGAGGAGCCATTCCATCTTTGTCCTCCTTGATCTGTCTGCAGCGTTTGATACCATGGACCATGGGTGTTGCTGGAGCACTTGCAGCTATTCTGTGGACTGTCTGGTACAGTCCTTAGATGGTTTCAGTCATTCCTCACGGGCAGGGCGCTGAGAGTGGAGCTGGGAGTTTTCTTTGGCCCTCTGCTCTTGCTATGTGGGTACCGCGAGGGCTCTGTGCTTTCCCCATGTTGTTCACGGTGTACATGCTGCTGCTGGGGAGATTATTAGGCAGCACGGATTGAGTTTTCACTGCTATGCAGATGATACTCAACTATACATGTCTTGAGTGCCTGAACAAACAATGCTATCTCAGTCTTTAACAACTGCCTTGCTGAGATTCAGGACTGGATGAGTGCCAACTGACTGAGACTGAATCCAGATAAGACTGAGGTGTTGGTTGTGGACCCAGGTCATCGGGTAGAGAGGTTACCGACTGGGCAGCCATCTGGATTGTGGCTGGGTGGCAACCAGCTGATGGACCTCTGACCGAGTGTGGAATCTGGGCATTATGATTGATAGAGAGCTGACGCTTAAGTCTCAGGTGTTGGCCGTTGTCAAGACCTCATTTTACCATCTGAGGAATATTGCCCGGATAAAGCACCTGGTCCCACTTGATGACCTTCCTACTTTGGTCCACACCTTTGTGACCACGTGCCTTGATTACTGCAATGCCCTATACCTAGGGCTACCAGGGTGGACCTTCGCTGACTGCAACTGGTGCAGAATACGGCTCCTAGGTTGTTGACTGGCTTATCAAGATCTTGCCATATCACCTGTGCCCACAGACTGCACTGGTTGCCAGTACAGTGGAGGATCACCTTTAAGTCGGATTACTGACCTATAAAGCCCTACACAGACAGGGACCACGGTATCTACAAGATCGCCTTTGTCCCCTCCACCCTGCCAACGAGGGATTACTAGAGATTCCCAGGGTGTGTTTAACAACTTCAGGTGCTAGATCATTTGCTTTTGCAGCCCTGACCCAGTGGAATTCTCTGCCTCACCAGATTAGGGAGTGCCCGTCCATTGAGGCCTTTAAGTCTGCCTTGAAAACTTATCTTTTTGAATTGGCATTTTCCGATATTTAATCCTGCTGTTTAAATATGTTTTAATATGTGATTTGCTGAAATTTAATGTTTTATGTTATGGGAATTTTGTAAAATCCTATGATCTTTAGGAATAGCATTTCATAAATTAAAATTTTACTTACTTACTGCCTCATAACAAGTAGTCGAAAGTGCCCCCTCTCCCCATGCTTCCCGGAACACCTCCCAAAGGGAATCCATCAGCACCCCAGCCATAGCTTTATAATATTCTGTGGGGAAACCATCTGGACCGCTGGTTTTCCCTCTCTTGAGACACTGTCTTGCCGAGCGGATCTCCTCCCTAGTTATCCCTGCACCCAGTTTTTCCCTGCTGTGCCTCCGATAACCTTGGGATTGTCACCCCATCCAGAAATGCCTGTGCCAGGTCCCGCCTCCCTTCACATTCAACTTTATACAGCTTCTGATAAAACTGACAAAACTGTTCTTTAATGCCATGTTTATCTCAGACCATAACTCCCATGTCGTCCCTGATACCAGAAATAGGTGTTGTGCCTTTCCTCGCCTTTATTAAGTTGACCAATAGGGGACCAGGCTTGTTGCCCCATTCATAAAGTTTGTTCTTGATTAAAAAAAAAAAAAAAAAAACATGACTTGCGAGCCTCTCCCATTAGGAGCCCATTCAAGGCATCCCGTGCTAGTGTCAGCTGCTGGAGGGTGTCCCCTTCCTCTCAGACCCTGTATCTGCTGCTTCAGTCTCACTCTTGTCTCTTTCTGATCCGCTTATGTTTGGCTACAAAGCTGATAATTTCCCCTTATAAATGCTTTGCCAGCATTCCGAAAACTACTATTTGGGGCAGTTTCCTATTTTCCCCTTGTACAACTTCCACTGGTCCATGAGGTATGTCTGAAACCCCTCCCTTCCTAGAAGATAAATGGGAACTTCCATGGTGGGGATCCTTCCTCTCCTCAGCTGTTGTTAGGATAATAGTACCATGGTGTGATCAGAAACCTGAATAGGCCATGTTTCACTGATACCACTCTGTGTGTAATATATATATATAGTCTATGTGCAACCGGGTTTTTGGGGTTAGAGACGAATGTGAACTCCTTTACCACCTCTCTCTTTCTGCTAGTGATACCCCTTCTTATGCACCCCAGCATTGCACTAGCCCTCCCAACAGCCTTGTTGCACTATCTGGACATCTTTAGGTCATCCAGTATGATTATCCCCAGGTCTCTTTCCTGCTTGGTCAAGGTCAGTACCACTCCCCCTGTTTTGTATTCCGCCCCTGGGTTTCTGAGTTTACTGTTTTTCACTTTTTTGTATTAAGACCCAGCTGCCATACCCTTGACTGCTCCTCTAGTTTTCTCAGATCTTTGCTGATCTAGTCACCCCCCCACCCCGAGTGTCTGCACTGTTGCAGATCTTAGTGTCATCCACAAAGAGGCACACCTTCCCTTCCAGTTCCTTTGCGATATCACTTATTAAAGACATTAAAGAGGACTGGTCCCAGCACTGAACCCTGAGGTTCCCCGCTGGTCATCCTTCCTTCCTTGGAGCAAACCCCATTTACCACCACCCTCTGTCTCCTGTCCCCTAACCAATTCCTTACCCAGGTTACCACCTTGTTGTCCACCCCTGAGCTACCCAGCTTGCTTACCAGTCTCCAATTTGGAAAAGCATCGAAAGCCTTACTGAAATCCAGGTAGGCCATGTCCACTGCTCCACTCTGATCTAATTTCTTGGTCACGCAGTTGAAGAAATCTATCAGATTTTTTTGGCATGACCTCCCTCCTGTGAATCCATGCTGCCTCAGATTGTGTAACCATTGGCTTCAAGATATTCCGTAGTCCATTACTTTAGCAGTGTTTCCATTCATTTCCCCACCCCCAGTGTAAGGCTGACAGGCCTGTAGTTGCAACCTCTTCCCTACTATCACTGTTGTGAAGTGGGACTACATCTACCCTCCTCCAGTCCTCCAGGACCTCTCCAATCTCCAGCGATCTGTTAAATATAGGACTGGCAGAGGTGCAGCCAGTACCTCCCTGAGCTCCCTCAACACCCTTGGATGCATCCCATCTGGCCCATAGCTTTGTCCACTTTCAGGTTAGCAAGTGCTTTCAGGACTTTCTCCCCAGAAAAAAGCACTAGTGTCCACTTCCCTCCCATCAAAGATCCTGCTGCTTTTTTGTGGTCCCGCCCCTTCCACTTCCACTGTGAATGCTGAGCAGAAGTATTTGTTCAAGATGTCTGCCTTTTCCTGATCACCCTGTGCACAGCTCCCCCCTTTTAACCTTAAAATCCCTCCTTTTGTCTTCCTGTTTTCGCTTGCATGCTTAAAACTGTCTTGTCCCCTTGTGATACTTTCTGAGCTATTCTCTCTTCAGTTTGTGCCTTTACGCTCTTTACTGCTCTCCCTGCTTCCTCTTGTTTCCCTCATACACCTCACTGTTTTGCTCCTCTGCATCTCCTTGTACCTTCTGGAATGCAACCCTGCTTTAGCCTTTACATTTTCACCACCTCTTTCAACATCCTTGCATAATTTCATTTTTAACCAAACAACTTTAATGTACCAGGTGAAATTTCATATTCAAAGCTTAGAGGGCACTTATATTTTTGATAGTTATGTGATCTTTTGTGTTAATTTGTTTTATACTAAGTCTTTCAGATGGTAATCAAGACATCAATAAATATGTGAAAAATAAAATCCTCGTTATCTTCAGTTTTGGGCAGACAAAGAGCATGTGCGATAGGGTCTCAGGGCAGCCAAGACCACAGTCACACAGTGGTCTCTCAGTGTCCAAAATACCGTGTCCTTTCTTCTTCATATTACTTCCATAACTTTCCAACCTGAGATGAGTAAACCATTTTCTTTTGTATGGGGACATCAGGCAAAAGGTAAGATTCCTGGCTTACCTCACCAGGGTTGGGCCACGGTGGGACCCCTGGCAGACAACGTGGGCAATGGAGATGGAGGGTGAGCAGGGCATCATGGCTGGGGCTGGAATTTTGTAGATGCTGCAAGCCCTGGGGTGGGACATGCAATGATGTCCTCTGGACGAGCCTGGCGTTTGTCCGCCTCTGACAAAGTTAGGTGCCAGCCATCTTGAAGCCTCCGGCCTCCGCCAGAGGCCACTATTGTGTCGAATGCTCACCCACCCTCCCTTCCCCCAGAGAAGGAGAGCAGCCCCTTAGGCACTTGATCCTTCTCCTCCCGGACGGCCCTCCAACTCCCGGGTACATTTCCAAAACCGGAATGTCGGCGTCCCATGTGGACGCCTTGCTGCTGTGCCGGTGGGCCGGCCTGTACTTTTTTATTTCTAATATCAGCCAAAATATTTTGGATTTAGAAACCTAGAAATATAGACAACTGCAGAAAAGACCATTGGTCCATCCATTCTGCATATAAACCCTAACAAAGCCAGGACTTATTGTCCATTCAGGGTTCTAACCCACACTGTCCACACTCATGCTTTCCATCCTACCTCTATCACCTTGAACAACCACCAAGCCCTTCAGTCTGTCCCAGCCGTGTTTGAAACCATTGATAGTTTGGGAGTCTACCACATCAGCTGGCAGATTGTTCCACGGCTCCACCACCCTTTCTATAAAATAAAGCGTTCTCACTTCCTCTCGAATCCCGGTCACTTTCCACTCGGTGCCCCATGTTCTTGATCTGCTTTTAGCTAAATAATTCCTTGGTTTACAATTGCGACACAACTCTGTGTCAAACAGGTCAACAAGGAAGGAGAACTATGGTTCTGTAGGGTGGTAGCAGAAAGGTTAAAGCAAAAAAGTGGGATTCAGGCAATACAAAAAAACACAGGGTGAGGGGGATAGGGACAGGTATCAGGAAAAACTAAAGGAGGCAGGAAAGGCAGTTAGGCAAGCCAAGGCACAAAAAGAGAAATGCATAGCAAACTCAGTGGTAAAGGGGGACAAGATATTTTACAGGTAACGTCAATAAGGAGAGGAAGGCAAGTGGAGGGATTATGAGGCTGAATGGGAAGGATGGGGGTAGTGTAGAGAATGACCAACAGAAAGCAAATTTTCTGAACGAGTACTTCTGTTCAGTTTTTACGGAGGAGTGGTAAGGAAATGGACCAGCAGTCAGAGATAAGGGCATAGAGATGGACATAGGTCCTTTTTCAAGAGATAGGGTCATCAAGGAACTAGCAGCAATAAGAGTCGGTAAGGTGATGGGACAAGATGGGGTACACCCTAGGATAATGAAGGAACTAAGGGAGGTGTTGGCAGAACCTCTGACTGCCCTGTTCAACCTGTCATTGGAAATAGGGAGGTACCCAAGCACTGGAGGGCTTTGTAGTCCCTCTATACAAAGTGGAAACAAGGAGGACGTGAAACTACAGACTAGTCAGCCTGACCTCAGTAATAGGAAAGGTTATGGAAACACTGCTAAAGGAAAGAACTGTGGAACACCTGGTTGTCGACGGACTACAGAACCCAAGGCAACATGGTTTTACGGGAGGAAGGTCATGCCAGAGTAACCTCATCGAGTTCTTTGACTGGGTAACCCAGGAGGTTGATTGGGGTGGGGGGGGAGAGTGAATGTGGCCTACCTGGATTTCAGCAAGGCCTTTGACACTGTGCCCCATAGAAGGCTGTTAAGCAAGCTGGATAATATGGGGGTGGGAAAGAGGATAATGAAGGGGGTAGGGAATTGGCTGGGTAATAGGACCCAAAGGGTGGTGGTAAATGGCATTCACTTGGCAGAGGGTAAGGTGACCAGTGGGGTACCACAGGGTTCAGTTCTGGGTTCACTCCTCTTCAGTGTCCTCATCAGTGACATTTCAGAGGGTCTAGAAGGGAAAATGTACCTATTCTCTAATGATAACAAGCTCTGCAACAGGGTGGACATGCCAGGGGAGTGGACAGAATGAGGGGACATCTAAAGAAGCTGGAAGATTTGTCAGGGGATTGGCAGCTGGGGTTCAATGCAAAAAAGTGCAAGGTACAGTAATGCACATTGGACACAAAAACCCAGGGGCGACATGTGATCTGGGGGGAGGAAATACAGTGCTGCAAACAGGAAAGAGACCTAGGGGTGATCATCTCTGATGACCTCAAGGTGGGTAGGCAGTGTGACAAGGCGGCAGGCAAGGCTAGCAGGATGCTAGGATGCATAGGCATGGGTATGACCAGCAGAAGAAGGGAGGTGATAATTCCACTATGTAAAACATTGGTGAGGCCACACCTGAAGTACTGTGTCCAGTTCTGGATGCTATATCTACGTAAGGACATTGACAGACAGGAGGTGGTTCAGAGGAGGCAACCACAATGGTGCATGGTCTGCATCACAAACCCTACAAGGATAGGTTGAAGGAATCAAATATGTACTCTCTTGAGGAGAAGGGGGGTATGATTGAGACATTTAAATACCTCACAGAGAAAAATAACGTGCAGGAGAATACAGTTTTTCAATGAAAGATGCTCAAAGAAAAGGGGGCACAAGATGAAACTGGAAGGAGAGGGGTTCAGGAGGAACATGAATAAGTACTTCTTCACAGAGAAGGTGGTGGACAAATGGAACAGCCTGCCAGTAGAGGTGGTGGAGGCAGAAACGATTACAGGTTTTAAAAAAGCTTGGGATAGGCATAGAGGGATGCTGGTAAGCCGGAGAGGGGGACAACCTGTTACCAGCAGAGTTTGACAAAGCACATTTGTTAGTGGTGACAGGGCAGACTAGGTGGGCCGAAGGCCCTTATCTGCTGACAACTTATATGTTTCCTGGAGTCTGCCTTGTTAATTTCTTTCAGGAAGTTGACGGTCTCTGTCATATCTCCCCCTCTCGTCTGGCCTCCAATGAAAGGAAGGGAAGGGGAAATTGTTCAACCAGGAAAAGCACACTAAGCCAAAGCTTGTTTCCAGGTGCGACCTGGGAGCACGAGAAAGTTAAGAGACTTGCTCAGGGTTACCCAGTATGCAAGTTGGTGCTGTGGGATTCAAACTCGGGTCTCCAGGTTTGCAGCTTAGAGCCCTAAACCACTCCACTCACTGTACTTCCTTCTAAATGAGTACATGTTCAGTGTCTTGAGCCAATCCTTGTAAGATCTGCCCTGCTTGCCCTGAATCATTTTGATCACCCTATGTCGCACTGTCTCCAGCCTGTCCTTATCTTTCCTTAGATGAGGACTCCAGAACTGGGCACAGTAGTCCAAGTGGGGCCTCACTAGTGATCCAGAGAGAGGAAGTAATACCTACTTCTTTCTGCTGTCAGTAACCCTCCCTGTCCACCCCAACATCCTGTTTGGCTTACTATTGGCCTTGTTACACTGGTTTGATTGTTTTAGGGCGTCACTGATGATGACCCCTAGGACCCTTTCCTCAGACGTTGTGCACAGTTTTACCCCGCCCCATCCAGTACCGTGTTCTTAGGTTTTTGTTCCCTGTGTGCACCACCTTGCACTTTTTGGCATTGCATTTCAACTGCCAAACCTATGACCACCTTTGTAGCTTTTGCAAGTCTCTCTGCATCTCCCTAACCCCCTCCACACTGTCTACCCTGCCACAGAGCTTAGTGTCATCTGCAAAGAGATGCATCTTGCCTTGGATTCCTTCTCCCATGTCGCTAATGAATATATTGAAAAGGACTGGATCCAGGACAAATACATGTGTCACCCTACTAGTGATCTTGCTCTCTTCTAATTTGACTCACAATCCTCTGCTGTTTCCTATCCAACCAGTTTTGCGCACCCATGTAACTGTCTCTTTTGCTGTACCCAGATCCTCTAACTTCTTCAGCAACTCTCTGTGAGGCACAGAGTCAAAAGCCTTGCTGAAATCAGAGTAGAGTAAATCACAGCATGGACCTTATCTACTACCCTCGTTACCCAGTCAAAGAATACTGTCAGGTTGTGATGAGATCTTCCTGCCACAAACCCTTGCTGTTTACTTTAATGGAATCCATCCTTTTTTAGTTCTTGCCCCTAACTCCTAATCTATCTCTTCCCCCTGTCTTGGAGGTCTATAGATAACCCCCATTCATAATTTCATGCCTTAGGATACTGTGCGCTGAACTCACAGTGATTCTGTCTCCCCATTATCTCCCCTGCTGTATCCATCCTCCATTTCCTGTGTGCGCTCTCTGACATATAGGGCTACGCCTCCTCCTTTGCCTTTTTCCTCTATCCTGTCTAAACATGGTGTAGCCTGGGACTGTTGGATCCCAATTGTTACAGTGCCTTCAGAAAGTATTCACCCCTTGGATTTTGTCACATTTGTGATGTTGCAAACTCAAATTAAAATACATTTATATGGGATTTTTTTGTCACGTATCTACACAAATTACTCTCTAATGTCAAAGTGGAATGAAACTTCTGGAATTTTTTGTACATGTAATTTAAAATAAAAACCTGAAATGTCTTGATTTGATAATTATTCACCCCCTTTGCTATGACACTCCAAATTGAGCTGAGGTGCATCCAATTTCCTTGTGAGATCACACTGAAACTTGAATGGAGTCCACCTGTGGTCAGTTCAAATGGTTGACATGATTTCAGAGGAAATACACCTGTCTATATAAGGTCCCACTGTTGACAGTGCATGTCAGAGCGAAACTCTACCGTGAAGACCAAGGAGCTGTCCGTAGAACTCCGTGATAGAACTGTGAGGAGGCATAGATCTGGGGAGGGGTATAAAAACATTTCTATGGTGTTGAAAGTTCCCAGCAAAAAAAGTCAAGACCATCATTAGGAAATGGAAAGATTACGGAACCACCCAGACTCTTCCTAGAGCAGGCCATCCTCCCAAACTGAGCAACCGGGCAAGAAGGACCTTGGTCAGGAAGTGACCGGAACCAGTGACCATCCTGACAGAACTACAAAGTTCCACGGCTGAGATGGGAGAACCTGTCCGGAGGACAACAATCTCTGCAGCACTTCACAGATGTAGCCTCTATGGGAGAGTGGCTAGACGGAAGCCATTCCTGAGAAAAGGCCACATAATAGCATGCCTGGAGTTTGCAAGAAGGCACGTGGCAGAATCTGAGACCATGTGGCAAAAGATTCTCTGGTCTGATGAAACAAAAATTGAACTCTTTGGCCAGAATGCAAAGCGCTATGCCTGGCGCAAACCGAACACAGCTCATCACCCGTGTAAGACCATCCCTACCATGAAGCATGGTGGTGGCAGCATCATGTTATGGGGATGCTTTTCAGTGGCAGGGACTGGGGCACTTGTCAGGATAGAGGGGAACAATGAATGGAGCCAAATACAGGCACATCCTTGAGGAGAACCTGCATCAGTCTGCAATAGACCTTGGACTGGGGCGAAGATTTACGTTCCAACAGGACAATGGCTCCAAGCATACAGCCAAAGCAACACTGGAGTGGCTTCAGAACAAGAAGGTGAATGTCCTTGAGTGGCCCAGCCAAAGTCCAGACTTGAATCCCATTGAGAATCTGTGGAAAGACTTAAAGATTGCGGTTCACTGACGCTCCCCATCCAACTTGACAGAGCTTGAGCAAATCTGCAAGGAAGAATGGGTGAAAATCCCCAAATCCAGATGTGCAAAGCTGATACAGACATACCCAAGAAGACTCAAAGCTGTAATTGCTGCCAAAGGCGCTTCTACAAAGTATTGACTCAGGGGGTGAATACTTAAGTAAACAAGATATTTCAGTTTTTAATGTTTCATAAATTTTTGTTACACAATAGAAATATTTTTGCCCCTTTAAATTGTTGAGTATGCTGTGTCAATCAAGGGGGAAAAATCATTTCAATGCATTAAAAAATCTGGTAGTAACACAACAAAATGTGACAAAATCCAAGGGGGGTGAATACTTTCTGAAGGCACTGTATTCTCTGTGGCCCAAGTTTCTGTGATGGCTACTAAATTCATCTTAGTGTCTGCCACCATTGCCTGGATTTCTCAGACTCCTGGCATTAAGCAGACCCCTTTCCATCTTTCTCCTGATCCTCTATTGCTTTTTGTTATTCCTTCTCCCTTATTCTTCCCTAGTCTCCTTAATTTTTTATTTTTCATGCTGAATATAGGCTTTGTAAGCCTTCCCTCATTGGCCTGTTCGCAAGTCTAATTTGAACTTCAACCTTGCTGTTCCCCACCTTGTTGCCACTAATCCCCTGCTAGGTTCCCCACCTGCTCTCCTTTCCTTCTGGTTCCTCTAGCCTCTGTCTCCCCTACAGTCAGTTTAACTGTCCAGTGTAAATGTCAAACTTCTGCCCCAGAGCACTGTCCCCCCTCTCTCGTCAGTGAAGGCTGTCACCCTTGAAGAGCCTCCTGTCCCAGAAGCCCCCCAGTCTCCCACAAAGTGGTACCCCACTCCTGAAACCATTCTTTCAAACACCCGTTAAATTCCCCAGTCTCTTCCTTCCTTACTCTGTTGTACTCATTCCTCTTATTCCACACAGGAAGGACCTTGAAAAGACCAGGGATGCAGCGTGTGCCTTCATTCTGTCCTCTAACCTCTTAAAATTCTGCTTCACTGCCTCACAGTCTGATTCACTGGGTCGTTGGTACCCAAGTACCAGCAATCCCAGATCCCCTCCCCCATCTCTACCATCCTCCCTATCCTATCTATGTCCCTGATGGCTGATGCATCAGGCATCTGACCATTCACTCCTCTTCCCTCCCCGCCCACCACCCTGTATACTCCCTAATCATTGAATCCCCAATCACTAAGACTCTCCTTTGCTGCCTTCTGCTCATCTACCACCAACTGTCCTGCTTATTTCCCAACAGATTGAGTCTTCCCTGACAGAGGCATGTACCTGAGCCTCATCCAGGATGCAAAGCGATTTGCTGTATGAATGGTGTGAGATTGGTCAAACCTTTGTGACTGCCCTGCCATCCTTACATACTAACATACTAAGAAGCCAGCAGATTAGACCCTATGATCTGTGGAGTCTGCTTGGTGATCAGTGCCTTCCAGGGCACCATTTTTGCCCCCACCGGATAAGGCCCCCCATCCCCACCCACCCTAGGCTCTGGATGCACCCTCCCATACCTATCCCAGCCTTCTTGAACCCCTCCATAGTTGTAGCAGCCACCAACTCCCCAGGCAGCACATTCCAGGGCTCAACCACCCTCTTGGTGAAGCAGCACCTCCTTGTTTCCCCTCCCTCAGTCTCCTTCCATTCAGCCTCATTGAGTGTCCTCTGGTGGCCCCTACTTCCCTCAGCTTAAAACTCCCCTCAAGTCTCACCCTATTCATTCTCTTGAGATATTTGAAGACCTCTATCATATCCACCTACTCCTTCTCTCCTCCAGTGAGTACAGATTGAGCTCCTCCAGTCTTTCCTCATAGGGTCTTTCCCCTAGTCCCAGTATCATCCTGGTCACGCTCCTCTGGACTCTCTTCAGAACAGCAATGTCCCTCTTTAAGTAGAGATGCCAAAACTGCACATAGTATTTGAGGTGTGGTCTAACCAGGCAATAGGAGGCAGTATGGTGCAGTGGTTTAAGGCTCTGAGCTGCAAATCTGGAGACCTGGGTTTGAATCCCACAGCCCCCACTTGCATACTGTGTGACCCTGAGCAAGTCACTTAACTTCCTCGTCCTCCCAGGTTGCACCTACAAACAAGCTTTCAGATTAGTGTGTCTCACCTGGTAAAATAATTGGTTAAAAAAAAATTGGTAAAAAATGTACAGTGGAAGGAGCACCTCTCGACTTCTTGAGGTTATCCCCTGGCTATGCAGCCCATCATTTTATTTGCCTGGGCCACAGCCCTTCTACACTGCTCTGAGTTGTCCATTTTGGCATCCACCACCACCATGAGGTCCCTCTCCCCTAGAAACCTGCAGTGTCTCTTCCCCAGGGTGTATACATAAACTGGATTTTTGGCCCGGTGCAGAACTCTGCACTTCCTGCATTAAACTTGAGCTTTCAGGCTCATGACCACCTCCCAGAGTCTCCAGGTCCTCCTGAGAGCCAGCTTCCTCCTCCCCTACCACTGCCATACTAACATACTTTCCTTGTTCTCCCACCACCTTCCAGTCACCTTGGCCTGTAGGGGTGTGAGGGGGAGCCAGTGCTGCAGCTGAGATATCTCATCTCTTGCTGCTACCAGCTGAGCATGGAGTGCCTAAAGGTCTTGCAGATGGGACAGTGCCCCTCTTCCAGAGCATAACCCCAGAGGAGAGCGCCCCACAGTCCCTCACAGATGGCTTAACATTTTTAAACTCTAGTTACTGATTGTCAGAAGATTCTGATTTTGTTCTGTAACAGAATAAACATATCTTCTTGTAGCTTTTTTATCATACTATTGTTTATTCTCCTCGGCAGGCGGCCCTACGATCTCTGGTGCGGCCCTGCACCCCTGGACCGGTTGTGTGTCGGACCTACGAACTTCGCTGTCCCAGTGGGATGGCCATTATCCCTCTCGCACCCACTGGGCACGCCGCCTCTCGGGTCTCTGGGGGTGCAAGGCGTGGCCATCAGCCATGAAGATCGCCTCTGCATTTGGAGAGCCAGATGTGCAATAGCATCCGGCGTGCGTAGTGCTGGCGCCCGCAGCCTCTCCCGCTTAATATTGCATGCCACTTGTAGTGCGTGGCCTCCGGCAGTCGCGCTGCAAGCGGTAAAGCCTACCCACCCAGAGAGGAGAGTTGTTGGATGCTCAATCCTCCCTCTCCCCTGCCAGCCCCAAGCGGCCTGAGTCCATTCCCAAACCAGGTCGCCGGTGTGGCGTCAGCGCCTCAACTCTCAGTGCCACTGGGCCGGCCCCTTTTTGTAGCTTTTTAAACTTTTTATTGAGCAAGAAAAATATACAGTGCCGTTCTGTCATCTTGCGTATACGTTTTACAGTACATGTTCCTATCGTAATTATTTTTATTTCAGGTTTTGACCTCTGTGAAACCTAAAGGTAAAAAAATACATTAAATATTTTTAGCCAGCCCATTACATAAGTCATTTATACAACACCACTGGTAATACATTTTCATTGGTAAGTAGGGGATGCACCATGGTTTGACTCAAAAATTTGCTATTTATCTTCATGAGTGAGGGGATAAGACAGTAACTTATGAGTAGCAGAGCCACAAATGAGTTATGTAAGTCCTTCCTTCTCACAAGTGAATAAGTAACATATTCTGAGTTAGGCCATTGTGTGCCCAATTTATACAATTCATTTTACATTCGTCTTTTTAGGTAAATGTAACTGATTTCACTGCTCTGAGTGCCGCAGGCCACAGTGATATGATCAGGCATTGTTCTAGCTGCTATACCAGAGGTTAATGGTTACTTTGTGACCTGTCTAAAGTGGAGATAAAAGGCTAAAATGAAGATAAATGATTTGTAATATATGGCTGGCTCATTGTCCCCATAAAGAAAGTGTGCAAATAAAATCCTGTAATAGCATCGCTAGGATGTCATCTTTCTTGTAACACCATTGATGTGACGTAACAATGATAGAATTAAGGGATCAAACATTGAACAGAAATCTTGTGCCTGGCACAAGTCTGGTTTTATTGTAAACATTAAGTACTGTAAAACCTGACAAGTGCTGCTCAACCATAAAAAGGTTTGAACTAGAAAAGGTTTAGATGTCAGCTAGATACGTTCAGAACCCCAATGTCACTTCCTGAGCTTGACTACTAGCTTTAACATAAATTGACATCACAAGAACTGTATTTCAGGCTGTGGGTTGCAGGGATTGGTATGTCTGTGTTGTTTGAATTATATGGAGGTTTATCTTGTGGGCCCCTGAGTGGCTGAGGAATGGCTGCTGAAGTTGATGGAGAAATAAATTTATGAATTGGTATGCTGCTTTTGTTTTTATTCCTCCTTCTTCACCATCAAACTTCATTGTAAACAACTTGAATCCATAATATTACAAAATTAAATGGGAAAGTATGTTTTTTTTTTAAACTTATTTATAGGTTATGCAAAGTAGGTTATACATATAGATTCGAGGATGTCGCCATCTATTCAGCCATATAATGGAAGTGTAAGACATCAGCGTCGGGGCAGTCCGGAAGATTTTGCTAGCTGGGGCCACCCATGTTGCCGTGCCTTGTTACCACCTGTATAACGTGGACGGTCCCATCACTCCTTAGTTCTTTCTTTCTCCGTCTACCACTTTTGGGTCCACCACTGCTAAAAAATTTCATCGAACTTTGCAAGTATCGCTAAGGCTGTGACGACTTTGTTATTTTAAAACTTAATACATTCATTCCATCATTGAAAGAAGGACCTGTTGTTCCATTACTGTCTGTGGTGATGTTAAGATATAAAAGGAAGACAATGACTCTGTGCATTCTCTGCTTGGGGCTCTCTCACAATGTGAATTAACCAGGTCACTTGAGATGTTGCAAGAAGGCCTTGGAGTTGTATTTAAAACTAAAGGCAATGGAGGAGAATCGAGGCGCATTGAAGGCGGCTTCACTATCATCAAACACTTCTTTCCACTCGGTTTGCCACCAACATGCCATTCTCCATGATCAATGGCATTCTGCTGATGCCACAAAGAGAGGGACAAGCCTGCTAAGTCAGCAGACGAACCCCACCAAGCAGACAAGGAGAAGAGGCACAAAGGAAAGGATGTCTCCAGCCTGGTCCCAGTCTCCTCTAAAAGAGGTTTGTCAGTTGAAAATGTCAGTACCTAGGCCAAAGCCTCTGGTTCTGCCTCTTCCCTCAACCGCCTCTCAGACATAAATGTCAGGGTCTGGCACAGGCTGTGGTTCCCTGTCAGGTGCAGGGCTAGAAATAATTTTTAGGGATGGCTGTCCAAGGATAGGTGCAATATTCATTTTGTCTGTTCCACAGAATTTGTACCTGTCCTGTTAATTTTTGTTTACTAAGTTTACATTTCTGTTTCCAAATATGAGCTAATGATAACTAGTGTGCCCCCTGGCTGTACAGTGCCCTGAAAAGCACTTAATTACTGATGGTGCCATTGTAATGTACCCTAAAAATGGCTACTAAATATTACCCACTGGCTGCTACATGTCTCTAAAAAGGACTTAACAAGTTGTGTGCCCCCAGTTCATTGCCCTGATAGGGGTCAAGGGTCATAACTCCCTTTTGTTCTGCCCTGACAAACGTATCAGCTTCCTCTGCTCCTGTGTATAATGCAGACACTAAACGTCTCTCCCTACTTAGTAATCAAGACAAGGGATTTTAACCAGCCTCCTCTTCTCCTGACTGTGGAGCCCTTCCTGCCCTGACAGGTTGTTTTAAATGGTTGTCTCAGTCTTTAAAGTTCTTCTCCTAATCTCTAATACAGAGTCCCCCACCATGATGATCTGCCCTGAAGAGGGTTCCCAACTACGGTTTTCTAGCCCTTACAAAGGCTTTTAGTTACCCTAACCCAGGCTCCCTTAGTTAGTAGATAGCCCTGAAAAGGGTTTTTGATTTTCTTCCAAGAAACTCTGCTGCCTGTGAACAAAAGTTTGTCCTGGGCTGGTACTGCAAGTGCAGCACACAGAGAAATGAGGCATGTCGGTAGAAAGCAAAAGGAAGCCAGGCAACTGCATATGCATGATGACACAGAACACGTGCACAGTCTAGTCCTTCTGCGGCACTGTTTTCATTTTTTCATTTGATGAAACTGTCGACCACACAGAAGAGCTTATCAGTGGACACTGGGTTGAATGGACATCTCTCAACATGTGACACTGGAATGTTGGGATGTCCATAGCCACCCAGCCTTACAGGTGGCAACATCTCCTGGGTCCTAGTACCCTGCTAATGCTTTTTCACTTGGTGCCTGTCCCAGGGACAGGCAGAGGTGAAACCAGCTGTCCCTGGAGAAAATGGGGTGTCTGGGACAGGCAAGACAGGTGGCTATTTCGACCCCTGGTCAGGGGGTTCACAACCTATTCTGCCATTGGACAGTGCTCCATCAATGGTTCCATCGTCGACCCGCCAGTGCACAACTCCTCTATCAGACAATGTCTGAGCTGTTTCAAAGGCTAATAAGCTTGCCTCCGTTGATGCCGTCCTATCAAAGCCCTCAGAGTTGCTGCCATTAGCCTCAGCAATGACACAGAAGTGCTCTGCTTGCAGTAATGCCAGGCAAGGATCATCCTTGCTTGACTGTAAGTCTGTCTAGTGCCTCTTCACAGCCCTCTGCTCATTACCTTATTGCCGATACCCACCAACTAACAGGAGGAGCCAGAATATAGTCCAGAGTATATGGAGGAAGACTATGAAGAAAGCATGGAGGAAGATCGGGATTCCATGAATGTAGTGGGTTCCAGCTCCACTTTGTCCTCCTGTAATAAAGGGAGTGTGAAACACTCCAACATCCTCCAAGGATGCCTCTTTGCAGGCTTTCTCTCAGGCAGGTCCAGTCCAAACTTGGATTTGTGGCTGATGAGGACTCCTTTAAGAGAAATTTTTATTAATTCTTGGAGGCATCTGCCTCCCCTACAGTACTTATTCCTTTGATCCATTCGCTCTGGCACGCCACTTAGCTGCCTGGCACAGATGCAGTGCTCTCTCTGCAGTACCAAGAAAGGCAGATAATATCCAGCACCTGCTGATAAGCCATTTTATTCCTCTCAACCAGAAAGAAATTCTCGGTGATAATGGCTGCCCATGACACTTCAAAGGCTCCAAACTGCATGAGCTTTCTTTCTTCTTACAAGGAGTCAAAGAAGCTTGATAGCCTGGTGAAAAAGAACAGTTGCTTCAGTGTCTCTTGAGTTCTGAATTGCTTATTTCCAGGCGTATTTGGTTAAATATGAAAATTGCCTGTAGAAATCCATGACTATAATAGCTGAGAAGCTGCTAGATTGTCCAGATAAGCTTGTGGTGCAGCAAACCATGGCTAATGGACTGGAGCCTTGAAAGCTCCTGCTAAGATCTGCCTATGATGCCTCAGATGTGGCTGCTCATGCGGCTGCCTCTGGCATTTGCTTGGATGTCACTCCTGGTTACGTGTTGCAGGTTTTGCTTCTGATGTCCAACAGTCAGTCCTTATTACTCCCTTTAGAGGGAAAGCAGCTTTTTGGTACCGACATTGAGTCTACCCTCTGAAACTTACTGATGTCCAAATGACCCTGTGGGTCACTGCACATGCTGGACCTTGAGCCCCATTGTAGGGCTAGGGGTTCACTTCATAGGCCTTATGCCCATCCCTGCAGGGGTACTCTAGGGTCCTGGCCGTGACTGCAGTGTCCATAGATCTCCCCAGGCCAATTTGCTTCCCAGTGCATGCCAGGCTTACCCAAAGGTGATGGTGTTGGTGGTGCTTCCGCCCCTGGTGTTTTCTGGCACCCCCTTCCTTGACCCGCTTGCACAGGGTATCTTAGTAAGGGCAGATCTTCCTTTCCCATCAAAATGTTGGTTCAGGGATGCCACGCCCCAGAACTCTTCTTTCCCTCTGGTACACCCACCCATGCCCAAACATTATCCTCCAGGACATCTTGCACTCCTGCTGGAGGAGGTTCAACCCCTCAGCAAGATGGCCATCGAGTCCGTCCTGGTTGCGGAAGGAACTTGGGATATTATTTCCTGGTACTTCCTAGTACCAAAATTGACCAGGGGTTTAAGGCCCATTCTAGACCTTTTGAGGCCTCAGCCTATGCGTTGAGTACTGTGGTTTCAAATGGTCTCTCTGCAGTCCCTCCTTCCCCTGCTTTTAAAAGGGGCTTGGATGGTTGCTGTGAATATGAAGGATGCTTACCTGCATATCAGAGTCTACAAGTATCACAGACAGAGCTTGCTGTTTATGCGCCAAGATTCACACTACCAATTTTGTGTCTTGGCCTTCGATTTGTCGTCTGTACTGCATATCTTTATCAAATGCATTGCAGCAGTTGCAGCTGCCCTCTGGTCGGTCGCATCGTCCATACATAAATGACTGGATTTGAAGGCCCCATTGAGGGAAGCTGTTGTGTACACACTGATCCTTAACAGACAGCTGTTCCAACAGTTCGGTATTCTGGAGAATGAGTTGAAGTCGGGTGTCACTCCATGACAATGGCTCCAGTACATAGGAGCTGTTCTGTACACAAGCTTTCCTGCACTGGGATCATGCTACAGTGCTGACTTCCCAGGCTCAGCTGGTCTCTTCTATTGACTGTGTACTGCCAGATGGTTCCACCAAGCCGCATTGACACCAAAGTTGTCGACATGCGGCTTGGTGACATCCCCAATGTTGACAGGTGAAATTTCGCCTGTCAGACATTGTGGGTTTTGCTGTCGGGGCTGTGCCCCCTTAATATTCTCCCCCATTTCTGTATAACAAACCCAAATCGGAGTTTGTCTCAAATGGGATCACTGGTGAAACAGTGAAATTGCCGCGATTATCACAGCAACAATCTCGAAACCTATCGAGATTGTCGCTGAGATGGGTTTCGCCATTGAAATGTCGCTGTTTCACTGGCATAACCTGCCAGATGCCTCCTGTGTGTGATAGGCCTCATGGCTGCTGCCATTGTGACTGCCACATCTGCACATGAGGATTCCACGGTGGTTTCTCCGTACCCAGTAGGCTTAGCATTCCTGTAAGCTGTAGTGTCTCATAGAAGTGACCCCTCTGCTCTGTTGCTCCCTGGTGTGGTGGTTGTCTGCTCCAACCCTGAGATGGGATCCCCTTTTCTCCATCCATTTCCTCTTCTAGTGATGATGATGGATGCCTTGGGTGCGGATGGGGTGCCCCTCTCGGCCCCTTTGGACTCGGGGGTTTGGAGCAGCCCTCCTTGATATGGTTCTGTCACAGCAATACTCTGGAGATCAGGGCTGTCCTGCTTGGCCTACAGGCCTTTGCCACACTCCTTCTGGGTCATCAGCTATTGATCTGCTCAGTCAGCATTTCATTGATGTACTACATCACCCATCAAGGTGGTGGCCACTCACATCCCCTCTGCAGAGAGGCAGTGAGAGTCTGACACTGGGCTGTTGAACACAACATCTTCCTGACAGCTGTTTTCCTGCCCAACATCCCCAATGCCCTTGCAGACCATTTCAGCCAGTCCCAGGCACTCTGCCATGAATGGGAGTTAATGGACTCTGTCATGGATGACCTCTTCCTTAAGTGGGGCCACCCAGACGCAGACTTTTTTTGTCTCAGTATAATGCAAAACTGCTGTGTTTCTGCTTACTTACGGCAGGACCTGGAGTTTTTTGGCAAGACGCATTGTCCCTTTCTTCAAAAGGCAGATTCATGTATGGCTTTCCCCCGTTCCCCCCTCATACAGAGGGTTCTGGTTTAGTTGAGGGCCAGTCCGCCACCCTGAGTTTGGTGGCCCCATACTGGCCTAGACAAATCTAGTTCCCTCTGCTTCAACATTTGGCAGGAACCCTGTTCACCCCCATGAGCAGTCAGGCCGCAGGAGCAGGGTGCCTGGGTGCATCCAGATATATGATCCCCTGCACCTCCACGCCTGGCTCCAGCGGACATAGAGCTCTCCTACTTTGGGGTTTCCTCAGCAGTTGCAACTGTTATTCTGGTGGCTTGGAGTCCTTAACTTCGGTATGTCTACTCACAAAACTGGAAATGTTATATGTTATGGCATGCTGCCCGTTGACTGGTCCCTTTACATGTCTAGTCAGTCTGTTGCTGGACTATATCATATCCCTTATGGCCTCAGGCCTCAGTTATTTCCTCCATTAAGGTCCAGTTGGCCATGGTGTCAGCTTTTCATGCCATCACCAACAGCAAAATGGTGTCCCAGCTTAAGGTTCATTGCAGGTTCCCACAGGTATTCTCACTTCTGCACCCCACCCCACCCCACCCTGTCCACAGTCTAATGCTGTTGTGGGACTTTAATTTGGTTTCGAGACTCTTTCTGTGCCTGTGTTTGAGCCTGCCACTACTTCTCTGAGCTGTGCTTCCTCTCCTGGAAGACACTATTTCTGTGCTATGACGCCTGTTAGATGCATTTCTAAGTTGCAGGCTCGTGTTGCAGAACCTTCTTTTCTTTGCAGTTAAATGTTATTAAAATTTCTAACTTACATAGTCAGAACTGTTACATCAAGTGATGAAACTTTATAAAACTAATTAATGTATTAATTAACGAAGGAAAATGCATTCCATTAGTGGCAAGGACATTAATAGAGCTGTCGAAGTTTACACAAAGCTCAAATACATGTCATGTAGAGTACATACAGTACCTACGTGGAAGTCTGACTGACATAAGTAGCTAACTATACAACCAACTAACAAACTAAGATGTCACGAATTAATTCCTAAGGCAAAGGTGGGGAACATTAACATACGCTGAGCAGCTAGGACCCATCATCATTTGCTATTTGAGGGCTGTATTGTACCAAACAGTGGACCTGGAGAAAAGACTCATCCTGTTCGGCTACATTGAGTGCAGGGGTGAACCTTGTGGGACAATGGGTGTATATTGAATCAGTTTTCATTCTTGGCAAGGTAAGTAAGAAAGGGACCCCATATACGGTGATATTCTTGGGAGTTTGGAAAAAGCTAGGTGGCTGAAATGCTCATTGTTAGCAAGTTCCCATGTTGTTGTTTCCACAAAGCCAGTGAAGGAGTATCTGTTTCCTCCATTTTTGTAGGAGGTATTTGAATTCAGGACTGCAGCTGCAACCCATTTAAGTTGGTTGCAGGTAATAGGGGATGCAGAAGGTGATGGAGAACAGGGTCCTGCTTGTTGGGGACTCTATAATAAAAGAAATTAGATGGGGGGGGGGGGGGGGCAAGAGTAGCATAGTATGGGTTGAGTGTCTGCCAGGCATGACGATGGCGGAGGTCATTCACTTTATCCCCTCAAGGGGGAAACAGCAGGATGAGAAAACACACCTGATGTTCCATCTGGGAACAAATGACCTGACAGGAAAAAGCCTGTTGGAGGTGCAGGCAAGATTTAGAGCACTTGCTAGATACTGCAGCAAAATCCAAGCAATCTCTGCACTCATGTGCCAAAAATGTTGCAAAACAGACACCAGCCTTCTTTTTCTTTCCACAAAGCTGTGAATTTTTATTGTATGATGTCAGGATTCACAGGTAAATCTTGCTGCTCCAAAAATTCCAAATTACAGCCATTGTAAGTGCATCCAACAAACACAGTGTTTGTTTTTTGTTTGTTGGATGCACTTACAATGGCTGTAATTTGGAATTTTTGCAGCAGCAAGATTTACCTGTGAATCCTGACATCATACAATAACAATTCACAGATTTGTGGAAAGAAAAAGAAGGTTGATGTCTGTTTTGCAACATTTTTGGCACGTGAGTGCAGAGATTGCTTGGATTTTGTTCATTATTGGATGGGGCTAGCAACCCCACACTCTGCACCTAGGTTTTTTGTGCACGTGTCTGAGGAGTGGTCTGGACTACATAGATACTGAGCAGTCTGGGGTTCAAATCAGTAGCTTTCTCTGAGGTGTTGCCAGTACAAGCAAAGTACTGATAGGAGGCTGAATATTAAGGGGTTCAGTGAGTGTCTGGTGGGGTGGTACAAGCAAATGAGGTATGGGATGGTGTATGGGTTAGTAGGGGACTGGGGATCCAGCGGTGAGATGAGAGCCTATTTGCTCTGGCAGACTGCACCTGAATAGAGAGGGAGTGCAGTGCTAAAAGAGCAAATTAGGAGAGTTCATAGAAGGAAACCTACAATTTAAACTAGATTGGGGACAGGGAGGAAAAATCCGCACCAAAAGGCAAGAGAAATGGGGGGTTACCAGCCTCCCCCCCAGGACAGTGCTAAAATACTGGGAATGAGGGGGAATAGAGAAGAGGGGGATGGAGAGGGAACCTGGTAGAAGGGCTTAGCAGCCAACGCCAGGAGCTTAGCAAATAAGATGGTGGACTTGGAGGCCATCATGGGGGACGAAGGACTAGATATAGTAGCTATACACGAGACCTGGTGGACAGAGCTGCACATCTGGGAAATGACTTTATCCCAGGTTACAGACTGTTTGGAAGGGATACGGATGGTAAGCAGTGGTGAGGAGTTGCTTTATACATCAGGGAAGGCATAAGTGTAACTGAAGGACAAGAGGAGGACGGGGAGACTGATCTACTGTGGGTAACACTAGGCAGGAGGATGGGAGAATCTTTGCGACTGGCAGTGGTATACAGGCCACCTACACAAGGGGGGAGGAGGGTAATCAACAGTTAATTCAGGCAGTCGCAGGACTGACCCTAAAAGGAAAACTGCTGCTGGTAGGGGACCTAAACATCCCAGATTTAGACTGGGAAATCCAGGATGCAGCATCGACAAGGAACAGGGAGATACTAGCTGTGCTTCAGGGGGTATTCCTTCAACAGCTAGTCAGGGGCCGACAAGGGGCAACACCCTGCTTGATGTGGTCCTGACAAACGGGGAGAGTGTGGAGGAGGTGCAGGTGGGAGAAGCTAAGCAACAGCCACCACAGCACGGTAATGTTCAGGGTCAGGGCAGGAGGGAGACAAGTAAAATCAGTACTACAGTCATGGACTTCAGACGCACAGACTTTGACAAGATGAGAAGGATACTAAGGGAGACAGTGGGAGGGTATGAAGAATATAGGGCAGTGGATGAGTTATGGCAAGCTACAAAGGAAGGGAAGGAGGGGTACTGAAAGCTGCAGAAATGTGCATAAAAAAGGTTAGGAAGAGCAAAAGGGGGAGGAGACCGCTTTTAGTTTACAAAGGAGGGTGTGGGGCAGTCAAGGAAAGGAGGAGGGCTTTCAGAAAATTTAAGAGGACACTGCCAGGAAGATAAGGAAGCATATAGGGAAAAGAGGAGTATGGTGGGAAGAAGATCAGAAGGGCAAAAGCAGATATTGAGGAGAAAATAGCAAAAAAGGCCAAAAGGGGGATAAAACCTTTTTCAGATATTTGAGGCAGAGGAGAAGGGCAAGGCAGGGGATTACTAGGCTGAGGGGGAGGAAGAAATAAAACAGGAAAGGGACTGCAAAAAAGCAGTTATTAAATAAGTACTTTAGCTCGGTATTCACAGAGGTGGAGGACTGTTGGGGACCTGAGCTAAAGGCGAAGGAGAGCAAATGGGTGGATCTGAGCACATTCACTGTGTATAGGGTTAGGGCATAGCTAGATTGATGGTGGAGAAGGCAATGGGGCCTGATGGGTTACACCCCAGGGTGATCAGGGAATTGACGGAGAAGTTGGCCGCACCCTTGACAAGGCTCTTTAACTTGTCTCTGGATACGGGGAGAGTGCGGAGGACTGGAAAAGGGCGGACGAGTGCCTTTACACAAGGGAGGTAGTAAGGAGGTGAAGGGGAACTACCAACCTGTCAGCGCCACGTCAGTGGTGGGAAGGTAATGGAGGCATTAATCAATGAGAGGGTGGTAGATTACCTGGAGGAGACTGGCTTGCAAGACAGCATGGCTTCATGAAGGGGAAGTCTTGCCAGACACACCTAATTTAGTTCTTTGATTGGTGACTCAGGTGATTGATGGGGGGTGGACGTGGCCTATTTGGACTTCAGTAGAGTTTTGACACCATCCCCCTAGGAGGCTGGTGAGCAAGATGGTAAGCCTGAAGTTGGTGGAGGCCTGGCTGGCAGGAAGGACCCAGAGGGTGGTGCTAAACGGGGGGGACTCTGGGACAGTGAGGGTGAAGAGTGGAGTGCCACAATGGTCAGTTTGGGGTCCTCTTCTTCAACATGTACATCAGTGATATTGCCGAGGGTTTGAAGGGAGGTGTGTCTATTTGCTGGTGATATGAAAATATGCCATAGGGAGGGCACCCAGGGGATGGAGGACATGAGGGAGGAATTAAGACTCTTGAAAAATGGTCTGGGATGTGGCAGTTGAAATTTAGTGCCAAGAAGTGCGCTGTGATGCACTTGGGGAGTAGGAACAGAAGAGCAGGGCACATCCTAGGTGGGGAGGAAATTAAAGTAACAGAACAGGAGAGGGATCTAGGGATTATAGTCTCCTCGAACCTTAAAGTAGGAATCCAGTGTAGCAGGGCAGTGGGAAAGGCCAGTGGAATGTTGGCATGCATAGGCAGGGGCAGTACTAGCAGAAAGAGGGAGGTAATAATGCCCCTTTACAAAGCCATGGTGAGGCCACATCTGGAGTATGGGGTTCAGTTCTGGAGGTCTCATCTCTGCAAGGATATAGATGCATTGGAGAGGGTTCAGAGAAGGGCAATCAAGATGGTGCAGGGTATGCAGAGAAACTCGTATGAGCAGAGGTGTAAGAGTTGGACCTGTACATGCTGGAGACAAGGAGGAAAAGGGAGACATGATTGAAACTTTTAAATATGTAAAGGCTCAATAAAGTGGGAGAAGAGTGTTTACTTAAGAAAGGAGGATCAAAACTAGAGAGCACAGCCTCAGACTGCAAGGAAAAGATACATGGGCAATATGAGAGAAAGTTTCTTCACGGAGGTGGTGGTAGAACCCTGGAACAGACTACCAGATGGAGTGGTGGGGCTAAATTGATGGAAGAATTCAAGAGGGCATGGGACAAGCACATGGCACCCTTGATTATCCACCCAATTTTGCTTGTACAAAATGGTCAGATAGTCAAGGCTGCACTGTAGATTATCAGACTGAAATCAAATAGTATATGACACTGGGGGTGAGGAGAGGAGAAATGGTGTTCCACTGTTGCTAATTATGATTTTGAGAGAGGGAACAGAAGGGTAGGCATTTGATTTGTATACTGTTGCCTGCAGCTCTTAACATACAAACTGTATCCTAACTTGGGATACAGTTTTTATGTAAATGGAATCACAAGGTGCCTTATAGTCTGTGACATGGTCTCTTTGCATAAAGAGGCACAGTTGCTATGAGAGGGGCCTCAGATTTCTCTTGGGGCTAGGGCCCCATGTTACCTTTAATCTGGCTCTGCTCTGGGGGTGTGGTCCAGTGACCCCATCTGGTCCTTGAATGCACCAGAGTGTCTGCTCATCTGTTGAGCCCAGCTGATGGACAAGTAGCTGCTGGCTTTTTCACCCCTTCCCAGTAGCCATGTTTCATTCACACCAGAGCAAATTCGGCTTGTCTGGACAGAAGGGTATCCAGCTTGTATTTGAGCAGAGTGATGTCTGAAAGATTTTCTCAGAGATAACAGATCCATCCTTAAAGGAGGTCTCCTTGTTTTGCAGTTCTGCTGAGAGCCAAAACTAATAATGGTGCCCTTCAGTTACACCTTGCATGCCTTCATATAGTGGCCAAGGAGACCTCTGGGGAAATTTCTGATTCGGAAAAACTGTTGACTTATTGGCAATCGCTGATGAAAGTCAGGATCAGTAAGGAGCAGGGGTTCAGACTCCCAAGTGGAAGATGTAGGTTGGGGGGGGGGGCAGTTGCAGGGAAACAGTCACATGTGCACGGTCCAAAATTACCACTTTCCCACTGGAAGTGTGCGTAAGGGACCGGGCAATTAAAGGGGACAGCAGCCAGTAGTCTGTGTGACTGTGTGTCCTACGTGCAGCTGAAAAAAAAGGAATAGTCTCTGGTCGTGGGGTGAAGAAGGCGCCAGGGCTGTTAAGACAGGGCTGTGGGGTATGGTGGTAGGTGTGCTTTTATCCAGAACACTCTCCGTGGAAGGTTAAAGTCTTTCCCCAGTAGGAGAGGGAAGTGGTTCTGGTTAAAGCCAGCATAAGTCTGAGCTAGGTTTTTGAAAAAAGTGGGATCCCCTCGCTGGGGCCATACACACTCAGGATGAACTCTAATTCTGGAGACTTGGTATGCAGAATTACCCACCACCTATTAGGGTTGGCTTTATGGACCAGGATTTGCCATGGTAGCTGCCTGTGAATCAAGATAGACACCACTCCCCTTTAGACCTTGAGAAGATGTCATGGAGTTCTGCCCCCATCCACTCTTGTTTCAATTTACAGGCCTCTTCTTGAGTTAAATGAGATTCTTGAAGGATAGCAACTGCAGCTCTCTGCTTTTTGAGCTGGATTAGTGCTGCTTTCCTCTTAGTTGGATAATGAAGCCCCTTGATATTCCATGAGACGAAATGTAATGCTGATTGGACCATAATAACTGGTTGTTACAGAGAGGGGTCGATGAATAGGCCACTGACATGAGAGTTTAATTAAGAATTCTCCTCTTGAGATTCTCTGCTAGATGCAAACTACAGCCACCAACACTGCACAATAGAGTAAGTTCACCTTTGCCAGGTTGACAATGACGCAGTAAAAGAACAGACTTTTACCTATATACAATCCATGATTATAACACCTGTGACTCCCATGAAAGATAGATGCAGACAGCAGATAGAAAGGATCTCCCATCCCCCCATCCCTCCCCACCCTGTCGACCTAGTCATCTCCATTCCACAAAGCATAACACAGAGGCTCTAATTCAGAGGTACAGACTGAAACCTGGGACACACATATGTATCTGTCTGTATCACTTTATCCATATTGCACCCTCTGAGGGCAACTGAATTGAGGCAGACCAAGTGGTGGACCCTAAGTACACAGTATCAATTGGTACCACCTCTCCTTGGGCGGGGGGAATCTGCCCCCAGCAGACCAGAATTGAACCCTGATTAATACACAGAGCTACTCCTAAACTTACCCCCAGCTGGTTAGAAAGATGGAGATTTTCTTTTTCTACTTTATTTTTTCATTGCCTTAAGAATGTCATCCATAACTGTGTCATTGGAAAACAAGATAAAATGGAGGGCTCGTTTGGACTTTGCACCTGCCATCTCACAACCTTTTGCACTTCACTCCTGCATACCACTCTCTGCACTGGCCCCCAGAGCTGCTTTTGCTGCCTGTATCTTGATTTGGAAGCCACAAAAACAGCACAGACTTTGCTCAAACTCATGAATTCCTGTGAAGAAGAATATGAACATAACTTGACATTTTTAGTCTTTAAATCCTGCAGAGAAAAACTGAGACCTGTGGACTGCCACAGAGGCTTTCATCAGAAAGCATAGCAGACATCAGGAGGAATTATAACATTCACAAATAGTGTTTTATTATCAATAACAATAAAATAGAAAATAGAAAATTGTACAGGATAGCTCTTCATGAAGGCGGCAGAAGCAAATAAAAAGTCCTACATCTGAGTCTCCCCATGGAAGAGCATTGCTCTGTTGATATGTTTTTGCCTGGCAGTTCAAACTGTACATCCTATTGTTGGAAGTTGCATCTCCTGTTTTTCGTAAACTGTATAACAATACTGCCAGTTTCCTTACTGAGACCAGCCTGATGAGCACATCTAGTCTTAATGGGTGCAACAAAATACATGTTGTGCCAAAGCTGGTTTCCTGTTGTCAGTTCTGTGAACAAGCTCGTGGAGCTCAAAATACATCTCAAGGTCAACCCGTGTTCCAGATTGTTGTCTTTCTAATAACCCAAATAGCTTTCTGCAGTAATTTCAACAATATTAAGTATATACATTTGCAAACTAAAGGATCCAGTTTCACATACAAGTTTATTATATATTTGACCACAGAGAAGCAAGGAAAAAAGGAAAGAATAGAAACAGCAGATGTAGGAAGGTGGGTAATGGGGAAATTGTGGGACCATCGGAGTGGCCAGTTCTTGGGTACCACAAGAAACATTTTGATTGCGCAGACAGGCAAGAGACAGCTAAGTGGCAGAAAAGGAGAGGATAAAATAGATCCTTCCTTTTAGCTCTATCTGCATTAAACAAATGGGACAGGGTCTTACTCAACCCTGTCACAAGGACAAGTTGCACAAAGTCACCAATTGAACTTGGGTTTCGAGTTTACTACTTAACTTGCATATTACTGTGAAAGCATTTATTTGTTTTATGTATTGCTTTACTTATTCCTACTGTTTTAAAGTGATTTTTAGTGCTTGACAAAATGGTTAGTAGAAGGAAACAAAAATGTTGAGGTGGATCCCAGTTATTTTGCCGAGCTAAAGGAAAGGAAATTAAACCTAAAAAGGGAATTGTTATTAGGGAAAAAACCCAGTCTAAAATGACTGATCATTTAGCAGCCGGTATAAATATAAGAAATGTTTTAGACAATAGTTCCAGTAGAACCTCCACACCTAAAGGAGGGTGTGAAATTAAAACTAAATGTAACCCCTAGGTGGCGCTATCCCAAGGGCTACTACCCCTGCCTGCTTGGCTAGTAGCAGGTTAAGGGGCCTAGGTTCAGTGACAGGTGCCTCCACCCAAAGGTCAGGGTTGGTATCAGTCTGACTAACCAGGCCACAGCCCTCTGGGACACTGTGACCCCACCCTTGTCTCCTGCTAGTGGCCCACACAGTACACAATGTTTCTCTTCCCAATACCCCTGATAGGCTTTACACATACACCTAGCACTTACCCCCAGGACTGGTTCCTTCAACTTGGCTCTGGGGCCCCCCTGTAAAATAAGGTGATGCAATACCTTAGGCATAAACGGACACCATAGTCAATGTAAAATTGCAGAAAAAAGTAGATCTGATTTATTCAGGGTCTTTAACAGGGAAGGGAGCAATCAGGTTAATTGGCTTAAACACACTATCAATATCACAGTTGTGCATGCAGTCAGTGTCCCTATCAGTCACACTCTCTGGGTACCCAGGATGGAAAAGGGGGCTAGCCAGGACCGTTGCCCGGGGTAGGCTGGCGATGCAGCTGGTAGGGGCCCTGTGAGGAGAAAATATTAATATGCACACCCACTGAATAGAAACCAGAGCTGGAGGGCTCAGTTCGTGGAAACAACACGACTAACAATCCGATGACACACTTGTGATTTAAAAGATATGTTGCAGGGAGCTACCCTGTTTACTACTCACGATACCCAAGGCTGAGAACAGGAGGAATGATGGTTGTTCTGGATTGCCAGAAAGCCCAGGGTAGGGAAACAAGGCCCTCATGGCAGGGCCCAACTGCTTTGGAAGAGCAGGCAGATTCAGTCTAACGCAAGCTGGGTTCAGCTTCCAGCCCTCAACACACAACTCAGCTCTAGGGGGAAAATTGACCGCGATCCCCCTCCAGTTCACAGCACATCTATATGTAACTAAGGATTACTGTACCAGGCAATAGGCTACTTGATTCCCATTGCAATATCACTGCTAAAACCCGGGAGCATAAAGATAACTGAGGTCCTGACAGGCCGATTGCGTTTGGCAGAATCTTCGGTCCTCTTCAGGTTGAGCCTGGTCTCCATCCAGCAGCTAACTTCACAGTACACCGAGTGGATCACTGTCTGACTAAGTTCTCTCTCTCTCAGCAAGCGGCAACAGGCTGGGTTAGGTTCTCCCTTGTGAACTACTGTGCAACACAGCTGCTCGATTATGCAAGCTCTTTCGTCCTTAACTTCCAACTCGAATCTGGCTTGTCAGCAGACAGCTCGTGGTATTTCCCCTTGATCCCGAAGGTCTGGTTGGTTGGTCCAGCAGTCAATCAAAGTAAAAGTGCCCCCTCTTTTGGTGCAAAAGGCACCAACAGCTCAAAACTTCAAATCCCAATGGGTAATCCATACAGTCCCACTTCAGCAGGCTCCATTTTATAGTCCCAGAATACTGATTGGTTCAGTTTGGCAGTTTGGGACCAAAATGGTGGAGCTAAGCAGAAACGGTCCATGCTGCAAGAAGGCAGGTTAGAACAATTCACACTATCATTATTACTCTGCGAATGTTCAGCAAATAAATACATCTTTCAGCTGTGCTCCCTCTACACAATTAACAATGGCAGAAATTGACGGTTATCCAGCAGCCTGGGTGGGACTCTGGCATTGAAACACACAGCTCCTCCCAGCATTTAGGCTAATTATGACTGCAAACAGGCAGCCCTTAAAAGACAGTAACAGAGGCTCTAAAAAGTGCTCACTGGCAGTAACCTTTAGCGGCTTTATCACTGAACACCAACCAGGCTGTGAGCAATTATGCAAGCTCTTGGAAGACTTTTCGGGAACCCCCATTTTATGTATGGGGGTTACATAAAATTCTGCACCCCAAAACATTTGGTCAACTTGGCTAACAATGAATCCAGCAGCCAGTGGAAATTCCTTGGAAAAATCCTAAATAATCTTATTAATCTTGATTCCTCATTAAGCTTAGCAGAGAAAAGTTATAATTTAACAGTAGTATTGAATATTAATGGCAATAAGGGTAATCTTTTGGAAGAAGTTTCTGAGATTACCAGGGTTAGGAGATAAGAAGGTTACCTCAGGAAATCTGTCACTTCCTGTACAAGATAAAAATAAGATAACTGAAGTAATGCACCTCCCTTTACCTCTCCCTCTTATACACTTCCCTATCCTACCTTCCTCTCTAGCCTTTCTCACCCATTATTTATTATATACTTTTACTTGAGAATCCAACACTGTTACCAATTCCAGGTACTGTTTTTTTTATGTCATTTCTGCTGTTGTTATCATTAACTAAATTGTATTTATCCTCAGGTATTTTATCAGTGTATAGTTTTAGTTATACTGTTGTTTTTTGTCGTTTCAGTTTACAGTAATATTTCTGTGTCTGTATGTTACTCTCCCACCACTGAAGTGGAACCTTTGTAAATGAGCGCCTGTGCTCAAAGGTGTTAATCCAAGATCAGCAATAAACAATTAAGGATCTGAAAGTCTGTGAGAAAAACATTAGGATGGGCTTCCGAGGAGTAGGCCTGAGGCAGAATATATTTCCTGCTGATGGTGGGGGGGGGGACATTTAATAACCAAAATAATGAAATAAAACAGTGTGCCATCTTCCCAATAGTTTCCCCTTATATCTCAGTGAAGAAATAATAGGTCTTCTAAAGAATCTGTGTATAGTCAATCTTATGCTTATGGAGCGATTAGTGATTATTCATGATGAGTTAGAAACTACTAGAGAAGGCCCAGTGGTGCGGAGGGCAGAGGCACTTTGCCTCACCTGCCACCATGCTGACAACCTGGGTTCGGGAATGAGCCTGGGCGGCTCGGAGGTTGGCCAGTGGGGAGGAGGATTGAGCATCCTTTTGAAGCTCTCCTCCTCGTTGGGGGATGGACTGCTCCATTCTCAGTGGCCCGTGGGGTTTGTAACCGGTGATGCCATTTGGTGCAGTGGTTCTGGTAGTAACGCTTCCAGCGGATGGCGTGGACTTGTCTTCTGACATGCCTGTGTCAAGCCTCCATCCTCTCAGAGCAACAAGGGAGGGACTTGGTTACAGGGGAAACCTGTCCTAGCCTGCCTGGATGATGGCACTTCTCCTTTTGGGTCCCACAGCTGCCTACTAGGCTCACCGACCAGCATCCAATATAAACACCTCTCAGGATAGTGCGGGGAGGTCCCAGGGTGCTCTGCCATGGTGGAAAAACCATGGGGCACTGTTGGTTGGTGAATGGTTAGTCCCAGAGACAGCGGGGGGAAGGGGCAGAGGGATTGAAGGTATGGTGACTGCTTCAGAAAGTGAAGTAAATAAAAAAAAAAAAAAAGAAAGAAACTGCTAGAGAAGATATTGTAATAAACAGAGCTAGGTTAGATAATGTAATTAGGAAGATTAATAGGGCGTATTCCCAAAAGGAGGCTTCTGCGATAGAAATCAATAATCAGACACAGCCAGATCTAACTATGAGACAGAATTTTAGTAGTATTTACATTCCAAATTAACCTGAGGAAAAATCAAAGTAAGACATTAAGCAAAAAAAAAAAAAAAGCAAAGGAATCATGGAAGGGGACTGAGAACAGCCAAATAAAAAAAGAATAAGAAAGAACAAAAAAATTGTAAAGAATAAAATTGAACAACTGAGAATGGAGATACAGTAAGTAAGCAATAAACAAGAACAATTCATCCTCTGGGGGAACACCCTCAAAGCCCTGCACTGGGGGAAAATGTGGAGATGCAGTTATCTCAGGAGAGGGACCTGCCATTAGATTTTCAACAAATGGATATTGAATTAGCAGTACTGAAAAAAAAAACACTGGAATGAATTTGCACATGAACTGCAGAAGGATGTTAGCACAGGTTTTCTTCTAACAGAACTGCCATCATCAGATAACATTGGCTTCAGGAAATCTCCTCAAGTTACGGAACCAAGGGACACCCTGACAGTAATTTTGATAATAGTGCTGTAGTAGGTGAGATATGTCAGAGAGGAGATCTAGCACAAAAAGAGACTCGTGTCTCAGATTGTATGCCCAAAAATTGCAGTAGTGAACTTACTAATAATTACAGTGGTAACACTATGAATAGAGACATACCTGTACCTGGAGACCAGTACTGAGATTCAGTGGATTAAACAAATGGTTAAATCCATTCACTTTTAATATCAGGTCTCAGATTGTGCACCTAATCAGGGGCAGATATGGGTCTAGAATTATTGAATGAGGATTTTGAAAATGCAATACTAATTACCTGTGAAGAACTTAAAATGCTGTTGTCTCTTTTGGTTCACCAAGTGTGGCTAACTTTGTTTGGATGAATGCTGCAATCCACAGCAAAGGCATAAAATAGTAGTGCATGGGTAACCATACACAACAAGTCTGTGTTTCCATCGAGAAGATGTGATGACATGATACAGACCTTGGGAGCGAAGCCCAAGAGGTCTCTATGATGGCATCACATCCATGAGATAGAAACAACCTTGGTTATGTATGGTCACGTGTACACTGTTTTATATAGTGTATGGTTTCCCCATGATTTTAGCATTTCATCTTACAAGGTTTTGCCTCGACTTCATGTTCCCTCTCACTCTGGCACTTCTGTCTGCTGCTGAGTTGCTGCAGACGAACAGTCGTTCTCGCTCCCGACCTTCCATCTGCACAAAGATAAGATTCGTGGTGAGAATGCTTATTTAAAAAAAAAAAATTAAGAAAAAAAGATAAATTGGTGCAGTTTGGTAACACGGAACTGTCTATGGCTGTCTGTGTCCAAACAATCTCAGTGAACTGCTCGCTAAGCAACGCTGCCATTTTGTCCTGATATTTTTGGATTTAGAGTGTGTCTTCATCCAGTCAGGTGGCACATCAAGACTGAAAAGTTGTTGTGGTATCAACATTAAAGTCACGGCATTCACCTTGGCACCAAATAAAAGTCAAAAGGCAGCAATTTGTGCAAAATTTTTATAGACCTTTATTGGAGTAGCAGCAAATGAACAGTACAATGCTGTGTTTGTACTGTTCATTTGCTGCTACTCCAGTAAAGGTCTATAAAAGTTTTGCACAAATTGCTGCCTTTTGACTTTTTATTTGGTGCTACGGTGAGTGCCTTGACTTTGATGTTGATTCAGTTTTAAGAGGTCACAGAGCACCTTGTACCCTTGTGCAGCTCTGTCTGTTGGTTGTGGTATCGTTGTGATGTCAGAATGATACCACAAAAACTTTTCATGACCTTTGAACTGTACCAGAACAGCATTTAGTAGTGTGTGGAAATCCATACACAATAGCCTCTAACCATACACTGTAATAGCATTCCCTAATAGATCACAGTTTAATTTGGTAGGGGCCATCACAGTGGATGATCTTAAGAGTGCTGTTATTTCAAGTTTTATTTGGAATGCCTAGCTTGCACAAGGAAAATAGGAAAATTGACATACTCCCTATCCAGTTTCTTTAGAAACTATTTACAAATTCATTTAGGAAGGAATTGTATTATAAAGGTAGTACATAGAGAAGGGAAAGGGGAACTTGTTTAACCAGGAAAGGCACACTTAAGCCAAAGCGTGTTTCCAGTTGCAGCCTGGGAGCACAAGAAGTTAAGAGACTTGCTCAGGGCCACACAGTGTGCAAGTGGGATTTAAATCCAGGTCTCCAGGTTTGCAGCTCATTGCCCTAAACCACAGTTTCTAGGGACATGGATATGTTGTTCATCCACACTGTCTGGCAGGTATCCTTGCCGCTTTAAATCTTGCCGGAAGGTCTTCAAGCTGGCTCCTCCCACCCACCCGGGTGGTAAAACTCTCGGCTCCGCCCCATGACGCCAGATCTTCCTTACCGCTTGGAAGCTCAGGTTCCCTCCTTAACGCTCTGCGTATAAGACTGGTTCCTAATTCTTCGATTTTTTTAATTTAAAAGTTTTTTGCTTAAAAGACTTCGGTCTTCTCTCCCTCGCGGCTGCGATGGACAAATCGACTCCCGGTTTCCGGAGATGCCCTTGCGGGCAGAAGATGTCTCGGACGGATCCGCACTCCACGTGCGTCTACTGTCTAGGCCTGGAGCACGACCCGCAGGCCTGCGACCTGTGCTCTTCCTTTTCGGCCTACGTCCTTGAAGACCGTGCTGCCCGTTTACAACTGGGGCGTCCCGAGAAGCGTTTTCCTCCGGTGAAGTCAAAAGAGGCCTGGTCGGCGGTTTCCGCGGCGGCGGGCTCGGCGGATCAGCTCGAGCGATGATAAGCCTCGAAGGCGGCGCGGGCAGCAGCTTGACCTCGGCTGTGGCATTTGTCCCGCTCTCTTGGTGCCTCTTATTCAGCTTCTTTTAAGGAGCTTTGTCTGACCCTCTCTACTAAAGGTGAGGGACCAACTTCTGCTGGACCGTTTTCTCAGTCCAAAAAGAGAGACAAGGGTAAGTCCCACAGTCGACGCTCTTGGGAGCGGGAAAGATCCCTCTCCCCGAGTTATCGGCAGTTGACTTCGGTCGACCGCTCGGCTTCGGCCACTGGTCTCATGGTGTCCCTGTCAGGCCAGTTGACCAAGACTCCCGTCGACGCGGTCGAGATTTTCTCATCCGTCTGACGGTTGTCGGCAGGAGAAGCCGAGAATCCCTCTCCTCGGTTCCCCGGTGGGAGTTGAGGACCCCATTGGCTTGTCTGTGCCTCCGGTTCCGAGCCTTCAGTTGAACCCTCGAACCGAGGTGCGATTCCCCACGACACCTCCCGCACCGCCCTGGAAAGCCGGTTCTCGTCTCGGACTTCTTCGCGGTCCAGCTGATCCCGCCCGTCATAGGTGGTCTCGGCACCAGCGGCAAGCTTAGCGCCGCGGCCCTCTTCCTCCTCCTTGGCGAGGGAGGCTTCGGCCGAGTTGCGTCCGACGATATGAGGACCTCATGTGGCAACAGCTCCTTCTGACCGGGAACGCTGGACTGGCCACCTTCCCCCCGCCATTAAGTGGTTTCATCGAGTAGCCGAAACAACCCCTCGTTTATCCGGGAGAGCCTGTCTCCCAGGCCAGTTGTTCGGCCAAAACCAGCTGCCCCACCGATTCCGGTGGAACCTCCGCCTCCACAGCCGTTATTTGGGGCTCCGACCAAGAATTCTCAGTCGGCTCAGGGACTGCCCCATAGGCTGTCTGTCACCCTCACTCCCGATCGACCTCGGCAGGTGGAGGGTGGCTCAGGCCCGAGGCAGCTCTTTGAGGACTCTTCCGAGTCCGAAGACGATTCCTCCCTTTTCTCCAAGCGAATGGACTTGGAGTCCTCAGGAGGACAGTCGGTGGACGACAGCCCTTCGTCCTTCCTGGGATTGCTTCGGCTCATCTCGGAGTCCACCAGGATGAAGCTCGAACCCGTTTCTAAGCGGGCCAGGTATTCCCTCACGGAGATTCTGGACCGAGGGGATTCCCCTGCAGGCCTTTCCGGTGGCCAAGGCCATAGTGGGCCCGGCCTTGGAGCTCTGGCAGCGCCCTGCTTCCTGCCCTGCACCTTCGGCCAGGATGGCCAGGAAGTATGCGGTCCCTACCGGTTCCTTGTCCGGTTTTTCGGAACACCCCTCGGCCGAGGGGTTAGTTGCCAACAGCGTTTTCCGGCGCGCCAGGAACGCTAGGGATGTGGACAAACCTCCCGACAAGGAGTCCAAGGAATTGGACTATGCCAGGCGAAAAGTCTACGCTGCGTCCTCCCTCGGCCTTCACCAGGCCAGTTCGGCTGTCCTCATGGCACATTTCTCTCACGCCCTATTGGGCTCCCTGGACGAGGTCTTCCCTCATCTTCCCGCGGATCTGCAGACCACGGTTAGGCAGGTGCGGGACCAGGGCAGGGCAGTGGCCAAACAGCAGCTTCAGACTGCTTTGGACATTGGGGACTCATGTGCCAGGTCTGTGGCGGCCGCAGTGACTATGCGTCGTCGGGCTTGGCTGAGGATATCCACCTTCACTTCGGATACCCAGCACAAGTTGGCGGATGTCCCCTTCTTGGGGACCGACCTCTTCGGCCCTGGGTGGAAGATCACCTGCAGAGGATCGAGAAGTCCAATGCTACCTTGGACTCGGTCTCATCTGCTCAGAAGGACAAAGGCCGTAAACCACAGCCTAAGCCCTTCGGGTCCCTCTGCGCCTGAGCAGTTGTGGCCAGCAACGTCAGGGGCAGCAGGCCTGAGCTTGGCATCCCAAGCCCAGCGTGGGCTTCCTCCAACAGGAAGCAGGGGAGGTAAAGGCCCAGGAGGTCCCTCGGCTGGTCCCTCCTCCAAGCCTGCCCAGTGACGGGTTGAGGGTGTCTTCCCCAACCCGTCACCTCACCCAGGTTCCCCCATGGGGACGGCTCTGTCACTTCCTTTCCACCTGGTCCGTTATTACCACAGACAGGTGGGTGTTGGAGGTGGTGGGAAAAGGCCTGCCTTTGGAATTCCGTGAGCCCACCTTTCAGAGCACATCGCCTTCCGGGAAGCATTGGGATCCGTAGCCTCACTGTCGGCTCGCCGAGCGACATCGCCTCCTCCTCCTCCAAAGGAGGGTGATCAGGAGGTAGCAGACCCTCCCTCAGACCGGGGTTTGTGTCCAGGTACTTCCTGGTTCCAGGCAGCGGGGGCTGGGCCCCATTCTCATTCCTACCACCTAAACAAGTTCCTAAGGTCTCGAACCTTCAGGATGGTCACTCTGGCTCAGATAATACCATCCCTGGAACCCGGCGGTGGTTCTGCTCTCTGGACCTGCAGGGACGTTCTTTCCGACCCTATCCATCCGTCACATCAAAGGTTCCTTCTGCTGAGCAGAGGATCCCTTTTCGAGTTCGAGCCATGCCCTTGGCCTGTCTCCAGCTCCCAGGGTCTTCACCAAATGCATAGCAGTGGTGACAGCTTTCCTGTGGCTGAGGGGTCTGGGTGTACTTACCTGGACGATGGCTGATGAGCAGCCCTCCAGACAGGAGGTGGAGCGGTCCAGAGATCTGGCCTCCGGTTTGCTCTTCAAATCGCCTTCATCAACGAGGCCAAGTCTGAACTCGAGTCAGGCAGGTGATTCTTTTCATCGGGCAGAGCTCGACTCTCTTCGAGCCAGAGCACGGCTCCCGCAGACAGGGCCGAGGTTCTTTCCTCCTTTGCCCAATCATTTCTGGTTGGGCAATGCGCCTGCCGGGACTTTCGCCTCCTGGGTCTCATGGCGGCCTGCACCAGCGTGGTCTGTTGGGCACGCTGGCACATCACGCCCTCTTCAGTGGGGTCTGGCCAGCCAGTGGTCTAGCAGCTGCGATCCATTGGACCAGCTAGTGGCGGTGACCCAGGGATGTGGAACGGTCTCCGGTGGTGGACCATTCCAGTTCATCTGCAGGAGGGCATCCCGTTTGTCCGCCCTGAGCCGACGGTCTCTCTATCGACCGATGCCTCTCTGATGGGTTGGGGTGCCCATCTGGGGGAACACCGGGCGCACGGCCTCTGGTCCCTGCGGGAGTCCCGATGCCACATCAACCTGCTGGAGCTCCGAGCGGTCCGCCTAGCTCTCAACGCCTTTGCTCCATTTCTCCGGGGTCAAGTGGTCCGAGTCCAGACGGACAATACCACGACCATGTACTCTCTAAACCGCCAGGGCAGGACCGCTCCCATGCTTCTATGCAAGGAAGCTCTCCGATTTGGTCACTCGTGCGCAGCCTGGAGGCGGATGTCCTAGCCATTCATGTGGCAGGAGCCTCCAACACCCTGGCCGATGCCCTAAGCCAGATAGGGGCTGCATCCCACGAGTGGTCTCTCCTGCCGGAGGTAGTACAAGATCTGTTCTCCCATTGGAGCACACCTCAGGTAGACCTGTTTGCCTCCAGGGAGAACGTGAAGCTGAGGCTGTTCCATGCCCGCCCCCCTCAGCAGGGCTCACTGCAGGGGGATGCCTTCTTGAGGCCATGGACCCTGGGTCTCTTCTATGCCTTCCCCCCATTTCCCTTGATACACAAGGTGCTTCTCAAAGCAAGGAGGGACAAGGCGCAGGTGATTATGATAGCTCCAGACTGGCCCGCCAGTTCTGGTACCAGATCTCCTCAGCCTCGGCTCCAGGCTCCCGAGGCAGCTTCCAGCTCGCCCGGACCTGCTCTCAGTCAGTCAGGGGAAGGTGTTCCATCCGGACCTTCAATCCCTGCACCTGACGGCCTGGTTCCTGAGTGGCTAGAGTTCCAGGCCTTGGGTCTTTCCGACGAGGTCCTCAATGTAGTTGAGGCGTCCCGTAAGGAGTCGACCAGGAAATGCTATGCCTTCAAATGGAAGAGGTTTTCCATTTGGTGTCAGGGCAAGGGCTTGGACTCTTCCTCCTGTTCCTTGGTAAGCATCTTGGACTATTTATGGTCCCTTTCTCGTCAAGGGCTTAGGTCGACGACCCTAAGGGTGCACCTGGCAGCCATCTCTGCTTACCGGACGCAGGCCGGGGAGCAGTCGGTGGCGCAGGAGAAGGTGGTCTGGCGCTTTTTCAAAGGCCTTGATCAAAGCTCATGAGCAAGCCATTCGAACCAATACACAGGTGTGAACTCTCTCATCTGTCATGGAAGACCGCCTTCTTGGTGGCTATCACGTCAGCCAGAAGGATGGGAGAGCTCAGGTGCTCTGCATCAAGTCTCCTTACCTGGTCTTCCACAGGGACAAGGTTGTCCAGCCCCCACCGAATTCCTTCGCGAAGGTGGTGTGGGAGTTTCACCTTAACCAGGTGTTGACCTGCGGTGTTCTACCCCAGTCACACCTTGGAGGCCAAATACAGGCTCCATACTTTGGACCCTAGAAGGGCGCTCGCTTATTATAAGGAGCGCATGGCTGAAATTCGGGGAGAGGTTCGCCAGCTGTTTGTCACCTACGCTGAAGCCGCACCTGGCAGACCTGCAGCCAAGCGGACGATAAGCAGGTGGGTCACCTCCTGCATAGATCTCGGCTGTAAGTTGGCGGGCATGGAGCCTCCCAGAGGATAAGAGCTCATTGTACCCACCATGACTGCTGCATTGGTGGCTGCTTCCAGGGCGATCCTATCCAGGATATCTGTAGGCTGCTACCTGGAAGTCAGCACACACCTTCATCACCCATTACCACATCGACCTTGAGTCACGCCGGGATGCTGGTTTTGGGCGTGGTTCTCCAGTCTTTATTCCCTAAGTAGGGGTATGCACCTTTCCTCCCTCCTCCCGGAGAACTGCTAGAATTCTGCCAGACAGTGAGGATGAACAACATATCCATGTCCCTAGAAATACAGGTTACTTACACCTGTAACAGGAGTTCTAAGATGGTATATGTTCTATCCCATGACTCCTGACCGCCTCCCAGCTCGGCGCACAACGGGCTTCCAGCGGGCCAGATCTGGCGCCATGGGCGGAGCCGAGTTTTACCACCGGTGGGTGGGAGAAGCCAGCTTGAAGACCTTCCGGCAAGATTTAAAGCGGCAAGGATACCTGCCAGACAGTGTGGATGAACAACATATACCATTCCTAGAACTCCTGTTACAGGTGAGTAACCTGTATATTCTGCTGCCTCTAAAATCATTTTATACATTTTCAAATGTCATCATATCATTAGCTGCTGCACTGGCTGGGAATCAGATCTGGGTCAGCAGCTTGGAAGGCAACTGTGCAAACCATTATACCACAAGTGCTTTTTAGCATTTCATTTTTACAAGGTTTTACCTAAAATAAGACCTTAATGAAGGGGAGTCAGATAAATATTACTGTAAAGAATAAATTGGTAGTGGAGAGATTGCTTCTAATGTCTGACAAGATGAATTCACTTTGCCTTTTTTTTTTAGTATATTATGAAGTGTGTGAAGTCAAAACACAAGAAGTGGGTACTGAATGGGACACTAATATTCCTTGGTACTCTTTGTATAGACAGGGCTCATAGAAAGGGCGTTGCAGTCTTGAGGTCCTATATATCAGGCAAAATAAAACAGTCTAGTCACTCAGAAACAGTCTCACTAGCTGTTTCATGAAACAGGAGGAGTAAAATCTTGATACTTTGCTATAGATCCCCAAATAGTGATGAAAAGAAAATACAGCTATAACTGAAGAAATCCTGACAGTAAGTGAACTAGGAAACCTAATTCTTATGGGGGATTTTAATTTCCCGGACATAGACCTGGGAAGATTGGGAAGTACAGGACATTCTAAAATATTTCTGGAAGCCATAAAACAATGTTCCCTCATCCAGTACGTCTCTGAACCCACAAGAGGGAAATATTTTAGACTTGGTAATAGCTTTCAGTGGCTGCTAGACAGTAAAATATATTGCAAAGGAACCAGTAGCTAATAGTGAACATGCAATGATCTGTTTTAATGCTGCCTTGCCAAGAACAAGGATCACAGAGTGTACAGAAATCCTTTTATATAAAAAAGCTGATATTGCAGAGCTACCTTGGACTCTGGGTGCAGTAAACCCAGAAGAAAAATTAAGAAACCCAACAGTGGATATTTAAGCAATAAGGCATGACAATAATAGTTTAAATAATAGAACTGTTGGTACTATATTAGATTTGTTTTTTGTTTCAGATGATCTGAAGGTTGAGAGCTGTAAGGTGTTACCATTGAATATGGGGGATCATAACCCTATTCAGTGTCACTTATTAAATCAAAAAGTTAGGTGTAATGATGATTATGAGTTTTGGGTTCGTGATTTTAGGCACTTTAATGAGTCATCATTTAGGGACAGTCTTAGAAAGTTTGACTGGTCAAGGATATTTTTGATTCCTGACTTGGATTTAGCTATTCAAGAATTCACAGATTCCTTTCTTTACATAATCCAAATTCATGCCCTAAAATAAAAAAGATTAATAACATCAAAAATCCATTATGGCTTAATGACAAATTGAAAACCCTTTTGCGTATTAAAAATAGAATTTGGAAAAAAGCCAGAAAATCTAAATCGGAGGGGGACTGGGATCTTTTTAAAAAATGGAGAAACAAATGTAAACATAAAGTAAAATTGGCAAAAAAAGAATACTTCCAGAGTTCTTTTGATAACTTGCATGATCCAAATAAATTCTGGAAGGTTATTTCTAATTTAAGAACTCCCGTGAAATCTCAGACTTTAATTAATTTAACAGTGGGAGATAGTTTGGTTGATAATCCTTTAGAAGTGGCTAATTTGTTGAACCACTATTTTAAGGACTTGCCAGATTTAAAGATACCTAATTTAGGGAGTGTTGCCCAGGAGGGTATACATTCCGATACTTTCTCCTTGAGTAATGAGGGCTTTAATTTGAAGAATATAAGGACACAGGATGTAGTCAGAGAATTGAGGAATCTAAGAATATCAAAACGTGCTGGAATAGATAATATTGATCCCAAATTTTTGAAACTGGGGGCAGATGTTATAGCTCCTATAGTTACTTACTTTTATAATTGGAGTATACAGTCTTCAGTGGTTCCTGATTGTTGGAAAGTGGGTGAAATTATTCCTATTTTTAAAGGTGGTGACATCACAGCCTTCCATTACAGACCAATCACTTTGCTTCCGATTTTGTCTAGGTGCTGGAGAAGCTGATAAATAATCAGCTTGTGCAGTACCTTGACCATTTGGAGTTGCTAACAAAATGCCAGCATGGATTTAGAGGGGGTAGGTCCACGAATACTGCCCTACTTGATTTTGGTAACCTGGTGGCAACATCATTGAACCAGGGAAACCAAACTGGGGCAGTGTTCGTGGACCTAAGTATAGCTTTTGACCTAGTTCATCATGAAACATTATTGTTTAGACTGCATAACTTAGGGATATACCATAACTCATTACAGTGGTTTGGATCCTATTTAATCGAAAACAAAGGGTGGTCTGAGGGGTCGCTGCTTCGGATCTCCTGGATTTGAACCGTGGTATACCCCAGGGGTCAATTTTGGGCCCTATGTTATTTAATCTCTACATTAATGATCTCCTGATTATGTAGTTGGTTCTGATGTTAGACTTTATGCAGATGATATAGTACTAGTAGCATCTGCTGAAGATCCTGGGAACTGAGGCAGCGACTCCAGACAGACTTTCTAATATTGAAACTTGGATAAGAAATTCCAGACTTTTGATAAGTACTGGGAAGACTCAGAGTATGATTTTTCTGTAGGACCTAAACCTAATAATGAAGTAACTGATTTCAAAGTTAGTTTTCGGATGGGAAAAAGGTACAAGGGTTAATACTTATAAATATCTGGAGTTTTGATTGATTATCGTTTTCTTTTTCAGATCATATTTTGTCACAAATAAAAAAGTCAATCAAAGATTGGGGGATTAAGAAGAGTGTCAGGATGTTTGACTAGGGATGTTAAGACCAGACTGGTAAAACAATTGTTGTTGCCTGTACTAGACTATGGTTTATCATTATATATCCATTCTCATAAAAATGCTTACAAATTGGACCAGATTTATTACAGATTGGGAAATATATCCTAAATAATGGACCCTGAGTCCATCATTGTGTAATTTATCAGGAACTTGGCTGGTTAGATCCAATAGTACGTAAGAGAATATATATGGCTTACTATATGTCATGATTTGATATACTTAAAAGTGCATCCTTTATTAAATTTGATATGTCAGAATTCTGATTCTAAATATTCAGATATTTTAGGAGGACTACTAAAAGTTGCCTATGATACAAATTATGAATCGTATGGGGGTATGGTGTTACAAAATAGTTTAAGCGGGGATATGGAATAAGTTACCTCGACATATGACTGAAATTTCTGATCTGCATATTTTTAAACTGGAATTGTATAATTATTTAAATGTTTGTTGTAATTGTTTTTAGGTAAATGTGATTTTGTATTTTGTTCTATTTTTGTATTGTTTGTCTATTGCAAATGCCACAGGTATCTGTTGTAAATGAATGATTCCCAATCAGATTAACCTGTATAAAAATTAAATTTTAAACAAACAAACAAACAGTGTGTGTTATCATGTAATAACGCCACTCCTGGGTGGGTTGAAGCACCAGGCTACAGAGTGCTTCCACCATCCCAGGAATTACATTATTACACGATAACAATACACCTTGGAGTGCCTTATTGCAATTATACAATGGCTCGATTTTATAGAAAACAAAAATAAAAATGTTTTAGTAGATTTTTAGTGAGGCAGTATATCTTTGTGTCTGGAAAAAAAAAAAAGAGGTTGCTCCATAAAATCAACACAGTGATGTTATTGTGTAATATCATCACTGTCTCAGGCACACACTGACCAATTAGAGTCCAGGAAATTTTCTTGCCATTGTATAATTAAGAATATAATAATGGAAACCTGTAATAACTACATCTCTGAAATAAAAAATACAGTGCAAAGCAGAAACCCATAATTGTTAAACCAAAAGGATTAAAAGATTGATCAGTCTAAAGTACAAAGCTTTCCATAGTTACAAAGTGGGAAAAATGCTGCCAAATTGGTTAAGATAAAAAGCCTGGTCAAAAAGTGCAAAAAGCAGATAAAGAAAAAAAAAGAAATTAGAATTAAATTTGGCAGAATCAGCAGAAGGGGTAAATGTAAAACAGTTCCATGGGTATGTGAACTCATTAAGACATAACTCATCTTTGGTGGGTCCCAATAGACAAGAAGAGACTATTATCCTCAGCTCCCCAGACGGGATGACAGAATATTTCAACTTGTACTTCAGTTCTGTGTATTCGAAACATGACCAGGATAAAGCCATACTGACAAATACAGCTGCCATTGCTCAAGTTGATCTTGGTTTTGCACATGTTGCTCTTGGTTGGTTTACCCAGGAAAGTACTGGAGAAAATAAATCTTGGGAAGAACAGTGCAACTTCATGCACTGATAAGCTATATGCTAAAATTAACAGGCACAAACATAGCAGCCTTTTACAACATAGAAACATAGACTTTGATGGCAGATAAGGACCGCTTGGCCCACCCAGTCTGCCCATTTCCCTACCTATTGGATAAGCTGCAGATTCTAGTTAACCAACAGCCTACTTCCTCCTACCCCCCCCCCACTATAATTGCCTTTATGTATCCTATACATTCTTGAATTCCCCACTGTTTTGACCCACATCCTCCCCAGGAAGGCGGTTCAATCGCCCACCACTCTATCTCTGAAAAATATTTCCTCACGTTGCCCTGAGCTGTCCCCTCTATCTTTGAATTGTGCCCCTTGTTCTTGCACATCTCTTTTCTGAAAGATGCTACCTCCTGGACTTTGTTGACTCCTTGAGGTACTTGGAAAGTTTCTATCATGTCCCTCCTGTTCCTCTTTCGTCAAGGGTATACATATTAAGCTCTCTGTCTCTCTTCATACGGTTTCTGATGCAGACCCTGCACCATTTTAGTTGCCCCTCTCTGGACTGCCTCCATCCTGTCTGTCTTTGTGGAGATGAGGTCCCCAAAACTACACGCAGTACTCCAGATGGGGTCTCACCAACTGTCTGTACAGAGGATAACCACTTCCCTTTTTCTACTTGTGATGCCTCTCCTATGCATCTCAGTATCCCCTCAGCTCTCCTTACTGCCTTCTCACATTGCTTGCCCACCTTTAGGTCATCTGATGTGACTACTCCCAGGTCCCTTTCCATTTTTGTTGTGGTTAGTACCTCCCCCACCATTGTGTACTCTACTCCTGGGTGTTTGTTTCCCAGATGCAGTACTTTGCACTTCTTTGCATTGAATCTAAGTTGCCATACGTCTGATCATTCGTCCAACCTTGCCAAGTCCCTTCTCATCTTTTCCACCCCCAACCCCCCATTGTGTATCAGCTCTGTTACAGATCTTTGTATCATCTGCAAAGAGGCATACTTTTTCTTCCAGACCCTCTGCAATGTCACCTATAAAGACATTAAAGAGGACTGGACCCAGTACTGAACCCTGAGGTACTCCACTAGTAACCCCCCTTTCTTTGGAGTGAGTTCCATTTACTATTACCTTCTGTTGTGCAGCCAGTTTGCTACCCAGGTACCACCCTGGGACCAGCTCCCAGGCTGGCTAACTTGATTATTAATCTTTTGTGCGGGACTGTGTCAAATGCCTTGCTAAAGTCTAGGTAGGCTATATCCACAACCCCTCCCTGGTCTATTACTTTGATCACCCAGTTAAAGAAATTGATTAGATTCATCTGACATGACTGTCCTGCTGTGAATCCATGCTGCCTTGGGTCCTGTGCCCTGCTGGCCTCTAGGTACTCAACAGTTCTTTCTTTCAGAAGTGATTCCATCATTTTCCCTATCACTGAGGTCAAACTAACAGGTCTGTAGTTTCCTGCTTCTGCCTTGCTCCCACTTTTGTGAAGGGGAATCACATCTGCTCTCCTCCAGTCCTCAGGTACCAACCCATCTTCCCATGATTTGTTAAAAAGGGTGGTCAGTGGTGCCACTAGGTCCCTTAGTTCTTTTTGAGATTCTGGGGTGAATCCCGACAGGCCCCATTGCTTTGTCAACCTTGAGTTTTAGGAGCTCTTTCAGGACCCTTTCTTCTGCAGAATAGACTGGTGTCAACCCCTATCCAGAGTGCTTCTATTGTTTGGTTTAGGTAACCTCCTCCTCTTCTTTTGTTATTGAGCAAAGTATTCATTCAGTATTCTCCTTTTCACTGTCTCCCTCTGCCCACCTCCCTCCCCTTTATTAATGTTCATTATCCCTCCCTTAATCTTTCTTTGCTCCCTAATGTACCTATGAAAGGGTTTTAACCCTCTTCTTAACTGAGTTGGCTATCTTTTCCTTGGTTTGGGCCTTTGCTATTCTGACTGCCTTCCCCACTTCCTTCTGCTTTAACTGATACAGTTCCTTGTCATGCACCTTCTGTGATTCCTTATACTTCTTGAACGCTACCTTTTTCTCCCTAACCTTTCCTGCCACCTCTTTTGAAAACCATGGTGTTTTTTCACTCTGTTTTGTTTTCATTATTTGTTTCACACAAATGCTTGTTGCCTCCAAGATGGCAGTTTTGATTTTTCTCCATTGTTCTTCCACCCCTCCTTTCTGGCCATTTGCTAGTGCGTTCCTTAGGTATTCGCCCATTTTGCCAAAGTCAGCCCTTCCAAAGTCCAGTATCCTTGTTTTTGTATGGCTTGTCTCCATGGTTGTTCTTATTGTGAACCACACTGTGTGGTGGTTGCTTGTTCCCAGATAGCTACCCACTTCTAAATATGTGATCCTCTCTCCATTTGAGAGTCTCTAAGAGAAGGATGGTTCCAGAGGATTGGAAAAATGCACATATTACCCAGTACATGAAAGGGGTATAAAATCGGATACCTCAAACTACAGGCTAATTAGCCACAGCTCAGTACCAGGGAAAATCTGGAGCCAATGATAAAAGATGAGATTCAGGACCATAGGGTGCAAACTGACTCATTAGACAGATAGCAGCATGGTTTCCACAACGGATGAACACACATAACTAACTTGTTTACATTCTATGAAAACATCGGAAGGGAACCGGATGGAAACAGCCCCATAGATATCATTTATTTAGATTTTAAAAAGGCTTTTGATTTGGTTCCTCACCGGACCGTTATTGAGAAAATCAGCTATTAGGGTTAGATACGATTATAATAAACTGGATAGCAGTATGGCTGAGAAACAGGTCTCAGAGGGTGAAAATAAAAAAATGGTCACTTATCCACTAAGAGCAAAGTCACCAGTGGGATGCCTCAGGGATCTGTCTTGGGACCTATATTATTTGGTGTTTTTTTTTTTACTTCAGGCAAATACCAAAATATTAATAACTGGAGGTGCAGATACACAGATGACACAGAAATAGGGGGAATGTGTGCAACTAATGATCGGAGAGAACGCAGCCAAGCAGGTCTAGACAGCATAATGACATTTGTTGTAAAATGGGGGATGGAATTCAGTGTGAATAAATGTGCAGTAATGCACTTAGGAAAAATAATTCTCAACAATACAGATTTGGAAACCGTACACTTTACATGACAGACTGCGAAAAAGATTTTGTATTAAGGTAAACGGCAAGTTTGCTGTGGATGACCGGTTTGCAGAAGTAATTTCAAAAGCAAATTGGGCCTGGTGGAATATTAAAAAATCAATAAAAATAGGGCAACGGTTGCAATAATTCCAGTATATAGGGCCTACATTCAGTCATTATTGGACTATGATGCCCTTCTGTGAATCCATATAATAAAACGTGTGTGTGTGTGTGTGTGTGTGTGTGTGTGTATATATATATATATTCTTTGCAAAAACTTCGTTAGTCCATCAGTTAGGGTTGTTTCACACTTACAAAAGTGTGGAAATTCAATAATGAGTTACCACCCCCCCCTCCTCAAAACCCTAACTCTTCATCCCCCACAAACACATGGAAGCAGGAGAAGGGCCAAGGCAACACAACCAATCAGAGACAACTAGCATCCGGTAACAGAAGTAACATAGAATTTGAGTTCTGCAGCCATCATAGTGGTTTGGGGTGCACACATCAATTAATATCATGGCGCAGATGCCCATACCCATATCTCAGTAGTTAGCTGATGAAACACACAGTATGTTATCCACACATAGTATATTACAAATGACAGTTTCTGTGAGCCCAGCAACAGTTATTGGATGTTTGCATTTTGTTCTGTGATACAGCGAGTCAGTCCTAATAACAAACAGTGGTAGCAATAAACGTAATTTTTTGTAGCATAGTTTACAAGTAAGATGTAAAAGCAGCAGTTGTAACATGCAGAGGTAACCATAACATATTGTTAGAGTATTTCCAGGTAATGCAGCAACATAACAACATGTGTTGCTGGTAGTTTTACCCCGGAGCAGTATCTCCAAAGTGCTGTGTATGTGTAAGGTGCATCTGTCCTCCTACCACATGTCTATGTGGTAGTGACAATACTTGCAGTGACCCAATTGTTGGATTATGACACATATAAATCAATATTTTGAAAATGTGTACAGACTAAGTGTCATTGTATTAGGAAGATATGCCAGCAGTAATGTGTCACCATACTGTCTTGGCAGTATAGAGTCGCTTACACTGTATTTGTCTTTTCATTACATAGGGTTATGTGAAATTAGTACACTGTTGTGATTATTGTGCTTACAGATGTGCCGGAGTGGTATAGGTGTTGCATGTGTCTTGCATGTGTGTGTTGGGGGATGCGGAGTTAGGGTTTTGAGGAGAGGGCGTGGGGTGGGTGATAACCCTAACGTTGAATTTCCACACTTTTTCGGTAGGAAACAACCCTAACTGATGCATTAATGTAGTTTTTGCAAAGAATTTCCTTTCTTTTAAAAAAAAAAAAGTATAATGTAAGTAGTAAATGGTATGTGTTAGTGGAGGGCCCTGCGCTCCCACCAAGCTGCCTATTTGTGCATAATGATATGTGTCTGTGGGAGCGTGGGTGGAGCCATACAGCAGCCCTATAAGGCAAGGAGCCTTGTAACACTAATTTGCCCGTATCTCGGGAACTGTAGCAGCTAGGAAAAAATTCAAATGTCGCTGTAATCATGAGAGTGAGTAGTTCTCACAGCATAGTTGATCAAAGCCATATTTACATTGTTCTGTGATACAGGCACTGAAAAGTGCTGTGACTGCTAACTCTGCTGGCATAATACTGGCTGCACATAGGAAATGAGCAATTGGAACACTAATTCGCAAATATCTCAGGAAATGTACAAAGTAGAAATAAAATTCAAATTTCATGGTTTTCATGGCTTTCCAACCAACTTCTGTGCCGGGGACTAAGAATTGTTGTGACGAAAAGTCCGTATCTCGAACTGTTTTCGAGATACGGGCACCGCAGTGTTATCCTATTGGAAAATTTCAGAACTTCGGAATGCTGTAACTATGGGCCTGTTCAATGTTTCCATAACAAACCACCAAAAGGCACACCTACGGGACTAGGGCTTTCCACCCTGAAAGGTTCAGGTCAATAGCGCAGTATACGTTGCCACAGTGAAATGACAAAGAAAACAAGCAGCACAATGTTATCCTGTGGGGAAATTTCTGAACTTCGGAATGGTTTAACTATGAGTCGGTTCAATATTTCTGCAGCAAACCACCAAAAGGCACACCCGTGGGACTAGGGCTTGCCACCCTGAAAATTTCAGGCCAATATCACAATCCAGCTTGCCACAATCAAGTGACAAAGAAAACAGCATTTAGCAAAATTTGTTCATGCAGTGTTAGCACGATTACTTTCATGTTTGCCCGATTGTCCTATCTCTATAATGGGAATGTTTGAGCGCGCCACAACATTTTAGCGCAGTTACTTTTTGGAGTTAGCGCACAATCAAAAATGTTCACACAATAAAAAATTGGAAAAAAAAAAAAACATATTTCTGGACCAGGTGGTGAAAAAGCAATGCCAGGGGCATGTTCTTCGGGGCCCAGTTAGGTGAACCCAATGGTTGGTATTTTGTAAAGTGTAGTATGTTTTGCATTACAGCATTTCTTCTCTCTTGCTAACTGAAAACAGCAGCAGCATGACAACATTTTTGGGCAAGCTTGACAACAAAATTTGATTGCAATGTTTTCGAGTGCAATATACATTTTTCCATAGGCTATAATGGGACATGAAAAATGGCATAACTTTTGAACGGAGTAATATTTTTCACCAGATCTTCAAAAGGCAACCATGCAACCCAAAACACATGTAGACAACCCCAATTCAAACAACATGAAGTCTTGCTGTATTCTGACTATTGCAGTGATGTCCAACCTTTGAACTCCCCGGAGAGGAAAGAGTTAACTTTCCATGCAAGGCATGGAACGCTGAGCTCGAGCTCGGTTGAGACTTCTGTCTGTTGTTGTTTGAACCCAAACCATTAATTCTTTACTCACTATTGAACAGTCGCCTCCGGAGATTTCTCCTTCGCTCAGTTCAATTTAGTCGGTTAAAGTGTCGTTTTTTTCCCATGGTTTCAACCAAATTTCTTCTATCTAACCTGTCGGTTCAGTCTCTGTCTGTGGTACCGTGAGTAGTAGACGGGTTTATTATTATTAGCTTCTGTGTGGAACTTGTAAACATCGGATCGGTTCGGTTTGAACCGATCAGGCTTGTAAAAAAGTTTGTTCTGCTTTTTAGAGTGTGGTAACCGGTCCTTATCGGTTCTAAAAACACCAGATTTCATTACGTTTTCCATGACCCATAACATGGTTAGGAACCGATAAAGGTGTCTTGCCTGGCGGATAGCTGAAAAAGGGTAAGTTTGGTTAGGACTGGCCATGTCTGAGAAACCCAAGAGAAAAACTGGGCCCACTGGGTTTCAACACTGTAGTGTGTGTGGGGAAGCCTCTGCTAAGGCTGACCTCCACACCACCTATGTTTATTGTCTGGGGTTTGACCACCTCGATTCAGACTGCCAGATTTGCAAAAGTTTTCCCACAGCTACCTTGGAAAAGAGAGTAGGTAGGCTGAGGGAAAGGATGGCCAAAAAGTCCGCTGACCCGGATGGCCAGCCCGGTTCGGTTCCAACCGAACCAGAAGGAGTGCCCTCTGACCAGGGCGAAACTTCTTCGGGCCAAAGGAGAACCGACTCTAAGGAGTCTGTTCTGGTTAAAAGAAAAAGAAGGGATAAGTCAGCCGGTTCGGATCCACAAGTTTTTTCTCCGACCGCTGATGAAATAGCCAAAGCGATAAAGATTGTTCAATCGCTAACTCCATTTCCGACCGAACCGGCACCATCGGTTAGGGGCTCGGTTCGGTCGGTTCACCCGGTTCCGGATTATAATTTAGAGGATTTTTATGAACCGGAGGAGGAGGAGGGAGAGTATGAGGATGGTGATGGTGATTATGAAAGTCTGGATGTACCCATTGACCGGACATCTCCCCAGATAGACCTTCAGGTGTTTCTCCTCCTAGGCTTTCTGAGTCTCCTTCCCACTTTATGTTTTACAAAAAAGTGGCTGAAACTCTCCAACTTCCTATGGAGGAAGCAGTAGAAGATCAGGAGGAGCCTGATTTATGTTGAGATGATGGACATCCCAGAGTCCAGGAGACTATCTATTCCCCTCCATAAGTCTTTTGGGAAACAGACATTTAAAATTTTAAAGACTCCTAATTCTATACCTCCTGTGGACAGAAGAATGGACAAGAGGTATACTCTTTCAGGCTCAGATATGGAGCTCCTTTCCCAGCAAAGCAGCCATGTTGGGGTAGTGCAGGCTGCTGCCTGTGATAAGGCAAATATACCCTTGGCTTCACACCCTCCAGATAAGGACTCCAGGAGGATTGATGCCATGGCAAAGAAACAGTACATGGCAGCATCTTTGGGACTCAGGCAGGCTAATTATATGGCCTACACAGCTAGATACCAGAAGTCTAGATAGGACACTGTGATGGCTCCAGCTAAACAGGTCCCTGGCCAGCTTGCCAAGGAGCTGGAGCAGGTGGCTGCAGATGGTATTGAGGCATCCAAGGTGCAATTTCATGCTGCAATGGACTCCAATATTGTTTCATCTAGAGCCATGGCTACATCTGTGGCCCTTCGTAGGATGGCTTGGCTCAGATGTACTAGCCTGTCACAGGATACCCAGACTAAGGCCATGGATTTTCCTGTTATTGGTAATTCTCTGTTTGGGGAGCAGACAGAGAACTACATGAAGAAAATGGATGAGTACAGGACCACCTATAGGAGTGCTCAGGCCAAGGAAAGGCAAGTCACTCCCCAGAGGCAGCATTCCAGGGGCAGGGGCAGGCCTTTTCATAGGCCTTTCTACCAAGCCCAGGCCTCCTCTTCCACCTTTGCCCAGAGGGGTTTCTTCAGAGGGAGAGGCAGACGGGGTATAAGCAGGCCTGCTACCACCCCTCAGCCTAAAGCCCCTGCCAAACAGACACCCTGATGGGTTTGCCCGGGCCGATTATCCACTACCCGTAGGGGGCAGGCTGGCTTACTTTGTCCAGGACTGGATGTCTTTAACATCAGACAAATGGGTCCTGGAAGTAGTAAGCCAGGGACTGTTTCTTAACTTCAAACAATTTCCCAAGATAAGAACCAGATCCTTTCCACTTGCAAATCCTTCAGATGCCCTTACGCTAGAGGCAGAGGTCTCTTCCTTCTTGGCTCCCAGAGCCATAGAAAGGGTTCCACCCCTACACAAGGGAAAAGGATTGTACTCCAGGTACTTTCTAACCCCCAAAAAGACAGGAGAATGGCGTCCCATCTTGGATATCAGATATTTAAACAAGCACCTTTTAAAGCCAAAATTCAGAATGGTGACTCTGGGAATAATTCTACCCTCTCTAAGGCCAGGAGACTAGCTAGTCTCCCTGGACCTCAAGGATGCCTATTTCCACATTCTCATCAGATGCCCCACAGAAAGTACCTCAGGTTCGAGTTGCCCTCAGGCCACTATCAATTCAGAACAATGCCCTTTGGCCTAACATCAGCTCTAAGGGTGTTTACAAATGCCTGGCAGTAGTGGTTACTTTCCTAAGGAGAGAAAAGATCTCTATCTTTCCATACCTGGGCGACTGGCTCATTGTGGGTCAGTCTCCAGACCAAGTCAAGTCACACCTACAGATAACTCAGCAACTGCTCAGTTCTCTAGGATTCCTCCTGAATGTTTCAAAGTCAGTTCTAGAGCCAGTGCAGCTCCTCACCTTCATAGGGGCGGAGCTGGATACAATAAGGGCAAGAGCCTTCCTTCCCCTGGACAGGGCAAGGACCCTTGTGACACTGGCCTCTTCATTCACCCTCCAGGTGTCTCGACCAACAAGACATTTTCTGCAGCTCCTGGGCCACATGGCTGCCTCTACAGCAGTGGTCCAAGGAGCAAGATTTCAGATGAGGGACATTCAGTTCCACTTAAGAGCCTTCTGGGCCCAGAGAAAGGATTCTCTGACCAAGCTAATCCCAATGACTTGAACCCTGATCCAGGCTTTGCAATGGTGGCAGGATCAGGACAACCTAGAGAAGGAGTCCCTTTGTCACCAATCTCATTCTCTAATCCTTACCACAGATGCCTCCCTCTTGGGCTGGGGAGCCCACTTGGGGGATCTGACCACCCAAGGGTTATGGTCACCTCAAGAATCTCTGCTTCACATCAATCTCTTAGAACTCAGAGCAGTGTTTCTAGCACTTCAAGTTTTTTCCAAGTCTGTTCAGAACAAAGTAGTTCGGATCAGGACAGACAATACCACTGCAGTGTGGTACATCAGCAAGCAAGGGAGCACTCGGTTTACGGACTTGTGCACAGAAGCAATGAGGTTGTGGTCTCTGGCCTATTCCGTGAATACCTCGCTGATAGCGGTGCACCTCCCAGGGAAGGACAATGTCTTGGCAGATGCTCTCAGCAGGATATCTCAGGGCCATCACGAATAGTCCCTAGATCCCTTCATTTTGAAGGTGATCTTCTCCAGATGGGGCACTCCACAGACAGATCTTTTTGCAGCCCCAGACAATCACCAACTTCCTCTTTTTTGCTGCAGACCCCCAGTGTTGGGCTCAGTCCCCCTGGATGCTCTAGTTCTCGACTGGGAAGGGAAATTTCTGTATGCTTCCCCCCTTCCCTCTCCTGTTCAAGGTACTAGTCAAAATCAGGTCTCAACCCTGCAAAGTGATTCTGATTGCTCCAGACTGGGCCAGACAGCCCTGGTACCCTCTCTTGCTGTCCTTAGCAGTCCACCTTCCCCTGTCTCTTCCCAGGAATTACAACCTGTTAACATGTTCTCAGGAGAGGGTTTGGTATCCGAATCTCAAATCTCTCAATCTCAAGGCTTGGCTCTTGAAGAGTAAGAGTTTGCTGATTTGCATCTCTCTCAAGGTGTTCTGGATATCCTAAAGGCTTCTCGAAAGCCTTCCACCAGAAAGACTTACAACTCCAAATGGAAAAGGTTTACCATTTGGTGCTCTGGAAGCATATTTCTCCAGAGTCTGCTGGGTTGCCTACAGTCCTGGACTATATGGTTCATCTCAATAGCTTGGGACTCAGACCAGCTACACTTAGAGTGCATCTGGCAGCTGTGTCTGCCTGCTTGTCAGCAGGCAAGCCCTCTTCCCTTTCAGCTCACCCTGTATTCTGTAAATTTTTCAAGGGATTGCTGCATACCAATCCTCCCTTCAGGGACCCTGCCCCTGCTTGGGACCTTAATGTTTGCATTGCTCAGCTTATGCAACCCCCTTCTGAGCCATTGTCTTCAGCAGAGTTTAAGTACTTGACTTGGAAAACTGTGTTCTTGGTAGCCATTACTTCTGCCAGACGCATAAGTGAGTTACAGGCCTCTATCAGTGGAGCCTGGTTTTATCTCCTTCCACAGAGATAAGGTGGTCCTCAGGACTAATAGGAAGTTTTTGCCTAAGGTGGTTTCAGATTTCCACCTTAATCAGTCTGTGTCTCTTCCTGTAGTCTTCACTGACCATTCCTCCTCTGGGGAGAGGAGGCTTCACAGCCTGGATGTGAAAAGGGCCCTTAGCTACTACATAGAGTGCACCAAGGGTCACAGGTTTGACTCCCTCCAATTGTTCCTCACTTATGGTGAGGTTGGTAAGGGAAAACCTGCCACTAAGAGATCTATTGCCAGGTGGATTGTCTCTTGTATACAATTCTGCTAAGAAAAATTGTGCAGAATCCCACCCTCAGGCCTGAGGCTCACTCTACTAGAGGTACAGCTGCTTCCTGGCTGCTGCCAGGGATATTCCTATCTTAGAGATTTGTCAAGCAGCCACCTGGAAAACAATACATACTTTCACCAAGCATTACTCTCTGGATATCCAGGCTAGGAGTGATGCTTGGTTTGGCTACAGCAGTGCTTCAGAGCCTGTTCCCAAAGTAGGTTCTGTCCCTCCTCCATGGAGGTACTGCTTGAGTAGTTCTGCAATAGTCAGAATACAGCAAGATTTCATGTTGTTTGAAGAAAAATTACTCACCTTAGTAATGTTGTTTCTTCTAATGGAGTCTTGCTGTATTCCGATCTCCCTCCCGCCTCCTCTCAGAACCTGGGTTTTGGGATGTGGGTAGGCAGAAACAGTGTTGGCACCCTAGAGGTGCCCCTTTTCTCACCCTCTTATTTTTGGTGTGTGTTGTGTTTTGTTTTTCGGTTTCTGACTTGAGTCTTTGCCTTGGAACCAAAAACATTTTATTAAATTTAGTTGCCAGTTGGCTAGTGTGAGTTTACAGTTTCCACACAGGACACTCAGTGAGTATAGCTCATAAAGATCTGGCGGTTTGGGTTCAAACAACAACAGACAGTCTCAACCGAGCTCGAGCTCAGCGTTCCATGCCTTGCATGGAAAGTTAACTGTTTCCTCTCCGGGGCAGTTCAAAGGTTGGACATCACTGCAATAGTCAGAATACAGCAAGACTCCATTAGAAGAAACAACATTACTAAGGTGAGTAATTTTTTTTCTTTGAACCCACTCAAATGCATTCTTCAGTGCATTATGGGTGGAAAAAATTCACAACTTTGGGAAATTTCAGTTTGTGAGCATGCTACGGTTCTACAACCGTACATCTGACAAAACAAAAATTTCAGGTCCAGAGATCTATGGTAGATCTTTGTACATTCCAAATTTCAGGGAAATCGGACAAACGGTTCAGAAGTTATTAAAGTGCACAATTTGAAGTTTAACATAGAAATGGCTACACAACCCTAACTATAGTGGTATGTAAAATAATAATAAAATGTACTTATAAAGCGCAGTATCAAAATAGCAAAGTGCTGTACAATCACATTCTAAAATGGAAAAACACAAATAAGCAAATAAACTCAGCATTGTTAAATATAAATATCCAATATTAAAATACTAAATGCAGAAAAAGAACAACATATTAGTCAACAGGAAAGCACATCCAAATAGATGTGTTTTTTTAAAGCAGTTTTAAAGTTCTCCACCGTCTGGCATTCTCTCACCTGACGAGGTAGAGAATTCCACAGGGTGGGGGCAGCAAAAGCCAAGCTCAGAACATTTCAAACGCACCCTGGGGATCTCCAGCAGTCCCACATCGGTTGAGCAGAGTGGTCTGACAGGGCAGTAGGGACACAGAAGCTCTTGTAGGTAACTCGGACCCATACCGTGTAGGGCTGTAAAAGTTAGCAAGCCAACTTTAAAGGTGATCCACCACTGAACTGGCAGCCAGTGCAGAGCGTGTAGCACAGGTGTAATATGACTGGATCGAGTAGACCCACACAGTAACCTGGCCGCAGCGTTCTGCACTAGCTGCAGGCAGCGGATATCAATCCCAGGAAGCCCTCAGTATAGGGAGTTACAGTAGTAAAGATGCGAGGTCACAAATGCGTGAACCAGGGTTGGCAGGTCATCGGGTGGAACGAGGTGCTTAATCCGGGAGATGTTCCTCAGATGGTAAAAGGATAATTTGACCACAGTTGACACCTGTGAATGCAGAGTCAACCCATCGTCAAATAACACCCCAAGATTCTGCACCCGCTCAGTGATCAGGAGCTGAGAGCCTCCTAGCCAAAGCCCGGAAGGCTTCCTAGCAACCGACCCCTCAGACCAGCGACCTGGTTCAACAACCAAGACCTCGGTCTTGTCAGGGTTCAGTTTAAGCCAACTGGAATTCATCCAGTCTTGGATTTCGGCAAGTCAGTTTGAAAAGACCGAGAGCGCACTATCCTGGTTGGGGACAAAAGACAGGTACAGCTGAATATCATCTGCATAACAGTGAAAACTCAGCCAGTACTGCCTTATAGTGTCTCCCAGTTTAAAATATGTACACTGCGAACAACATGGGGGACAACACTGAGCCCTGCGGAACCCCACATGGCAGGGAATAGGAGTCAGAAGAAAAAATCCCTGATACTGCCTTCTGCAACCTACCAATGAGAAAGAATGAAACCATCTGAGGACTATACCAGACAGGCCACAGATGAACAGCAGGTGATCAAGAAGCACCCCATGGTCCATGGTGTCAAACGCTGAAGAGAGATCCAGAAGGACCAGGATGGAGCAGTTCTTCTGGTCTCTAGCCATTAGGAGATCATTAAGTACCTGAACCAGAGCAGTCTCGGTGCTATGTCTCTTACGGAAACCAGACTGGAGACAATCATAGATAGCATGGATGGTAAGGTAGTTCTCCCACTGTTGTGCGACAACCTTCTCAATAACCTTCCTTATAAATGGAAGGATAGAGATCGGCCTGTAGTTTGTAGGAAGAGCTGGGTCAAGGGATGGCTTTTTGAGAACCTTCAGGGAGCTAGGAAACTCCCCCGACTCCAATGAACACCAGATTAATTCGGCTAGAACTGGAATGATCACATCTACACACTCCATTAAGAGGAGGGTAGGGCCGGGTCTAAACTACAGTAAGTTGGATGCAGCTCTGGAGCAGCATGACATCTTTGATCTCTCTGGCCAGTCAGTCAGCCCAGCAAAACGAAGGTGTTGCGACCCGCTAGATCCACCAATAACCCCGCAGAGAGTGTGACTGGCGAGATCTCGATCTGATGTCGGCAACCTTATCAGCAAAAAGCGAGCAAACTCGTCACCTCCATTTGCGACAAGGCCCTCCGAACATGTAGACAGTCTGGACTGCACAGTCTGTCCACCATCTGGAACAGCTGAGCTGGTCAGTTCTGTGCTGCAGCAATCTCCCTGGACAGGAATTCTGCCTTCTTATGGGAGATTGTTGACTGCTAGAGCTTATAATGCTCCATCAATCTAAGTCTGTCGGCATCTAAGGCGGTTCTACACCAAGCATGCTCTAGCCTTCACCCTACCTGTTTCAACCCCCTCAAGGTCCTATCAAACCTTGGGGACCAAGAGCGGAGAGTAAGTGGGTGAACACGGAATGGAGCAAGTGAATCCAGAGCCTCCACCACTGCTCGGTTAAAAGCCTGAAAGAGGTTCTCTGAACCCTCGCTTGGCACTGGAATTCCCTATAGGTCCAGCACCGCCACAAGGCCATCAGGAGTCAAACTCCATAATGGATGGTAACGGACCATCTCCACAGGGGCAGGTCTATAAGGGGGAGCCAAGAAGTTGAACCTAATGGTGTGGTGGTCTGACCATCCGACTGGTTCCACCACCAAGTCTGAGGCCTCCAACCCCAGGAGAAAAACCAGATCCAATAAGTGACCACAATTATGAGTCGCAGAGGAAACCACCTGCGTAAGGCCCAGAGAACTCATAAGGTGGAGGAAGTCTTGACCAAATTGCGAGAGTTTGTCGTCGATCCAGGCATTGAAATCCCCCAGTACCATCAGCCTGGGGGAGTTCAATACCAGATCAATGACGAAGTCCGTGACCTCCTGCAAAAACTGACTCTCCACCTGGTGGACGATAGATGAGAGCAATTTTACAACCTACACCTGCGACTATGGTACACTCAAGGGATCTGGTATCCTCAACTGGCTCATCCACAAGGCCCAAGTCTGATTTAAAACAGATTGCTACACCCGCCCCTCTGAAGTCAACCTCGCATGGTGCATCACCGAGAAACGGCTGGAATTGCTGATTCCAAACTGGACCATCATTTTCATCCAGCCAGGTCTCTGTTATTCAGGCCAGATCAGATGACCCGACAAGATCAGCTATAATAGCTGACTTGTTTTTAATAGATCTGGCATTGCACAACACCGTGTGGGTTGGGTGGAAACCTGCCAGTTCAAGATACTAACTCACTAAATGTGAAACCCTTGGGGATGGGCACTAAAACAAGGCAACCCTCATTCAGTGCACCATTTCGCCCCAGGGCATCTTCTGGACCCCACTACCCTAATCAGGCCACTCAGCTCAATCCCCCTACCTGGACCCCCCCACCCCTCCTCCTCCTCCTCCTCCCAACAATTCCAACAGCCCTACAGCAGCCATACACTGTCTCTGACAAAGGGAAGGATAAAGGAAAAGAGGTCCCGAGCTTGGAGGGAGAGTAGCCCTGACAGGGAGAGCTTTCATTAAGTACATCCTGATAAATAATGCAACACTACTTAAAGTCAAATAAATTCAAAAACAAGCAACCAAAATAAATGCAAGAACAAGTAAAATGATCTAATAATTAAACAGCAGGTAGGAAATGAAATAAAAGAAAAAAATGAGCTGAATTCTCACTCCCAATCAAAAGTTCAAAGTTAAAAAAAAAAATCACGGTCTGGGAGGTTCTCTCACAGCCTCCCACATCAGATGAAAACCAACTAAGACTCTCACTCCCAGCTTATAAAATAACCAAACTATCCAGCATATGAGATTATAGGGTTCTCTCAAAGCCTCTCTCCAAATAATGAAAAACAGCCCAAAGAATATTTCGGCCACAACAGCAGCACGTAGGAAAAGGCTTCGGGCCAACCAAATACTAGATCTTACTATCTCAGATGAACTTGTCCACTGGGGAATCCGAATAGTGCAGGTTATCTTCACACAGCCGACACAGCACAGCAGGATCAGAGTCTACAACATCTTCGACAGCGAAAGGAGAGGAGGGAACCATGCAGCCTATAGTGAAGAAGAAGAATCGGCATTTATATACTGCTTTTCATACACAGTATCCCAAAGCACTTTACAAGCAACGCTGGACTGGTAGTGAAGTGACTGAATGTGTGGTGGCGGCCATATCGCACATCATCACCCACACACAGTCTGGATAATTGCATGAACGGTTTATGGGAAGGGGAATGTTGGCCCCTTTGCAGGAATGCTCCCTGCTCTTTGTGAAGAGTGCCCTGGGTTCTTTTACTTCCACCTGGACACCACCAGGATGGGCAGAAGGGACCTAGGTTTAATGTCTCATCCGAAGGACGGCACACTGCAGCAGTACAGCACCCCCCAATACTGCACTCGGATGCCAGCGATTTTTAGGTGCCAGTCCAATCCCGGTGTAGGACGAGAACCCACGACCTTCTGGTCCAGCGGTGGATGTGTTACCAACTGAGCCACGTCTCCGGCAACACAGACAGCCTGCCATCCACCGACCGCCAAGCAATCCGTGCCCCTCACCGCCAAGACCTCAGTCCTCCAACTGAGTTCAGGATGTAGGGTCCAGGGGGCACCAGAACCCCAAAAGAACCCCCCCCAACTAATCCCAATCATAGACTCAGTAATAAACTTGTCCACAGTTGTTACTCATGGCCCACCAAGCCTTAGCTATAATTATCGGCAGTCAGAATGGTCAAACAAACCACTTCACAATCTTTCTAAACTTCCAGTGTCCTTCGAACCTCCAGGTTTGGTCGCCCGCTTCCTTCCTAAAATCCAATAAATTCACAGACATCCGTACTTGGTCTAAACAGAGCAAGCCACCAACTGGGCAATTTAAGCCGTTCCTGTTTCTGTTCCACAAACTGTATGCTCAGGCCACTACGTACTCACAAACTAAGGTGAGTACCCTAGCGAAATGCAGATGCTGCCATAAAACATCCCAGCAGTAAGCTTAATAAAACAATTAGTCAAACTTTGGGCTTTTGGGAGACAACGTAAAAGAAATGCAGCCAGAAAAAAACAAAAAACACAAAAGTAATCACTACCTCACTTCTTCAAACTCAATATAAAACGATTAATAAAAAAAACAAAGAATAACAGAAATAAGTAATAAATAAAAATACACATAGTAAACAAAAACGGACAGAGCTAAAACTGTGGCAGGCTCACAGCACGCCATCTTGGGATTAATTTCTTAAAATAATATATCTCATATCTCCATTGAGAGGGTGCAATGGAAAATAACAAAAGCAATTACAGGTATGACAAATATGACATATATGAAGATAGATTGGCAGAGATCAAATAATAGTCTTTAGAGAACAGATGTCTGTGAGGGGACTTGTTTATGCTTGAGGTCACAAATGACCCTATTCTGATGACAGATTTTAAAGAGCAGCTTTCTAGTAGCCGCCTCCACTAGCCCATTTGATGGCTTACCTTCCCAGAAGTAATCTCACAAAGTTTGGCATAAAAAGCTGTTCAAACAACATGAAGTCTTGCTATATTATGACAGTAGCAGTTTGATCCAGCTCTAGAACTGCTCCGGAGGTGAAATGGTTAAAACCATTCCAAAATAGAATTTTGGCCACGAGCTCTAAGAAGCTCTATCTGTGTTACTTCAAACCTGAACTGTCAGATTCTTTACTCCGCCTCAGTGAACAGTCGCTCGGAGATTTCTCCTACTGCTCGGTTCATTTCTCGGTTTAAAAGTGTTTTCTCGGCTGGATTCATCCGAGAATAGTTTTATTTTAACCGCAAAACCGTTTGGTTCAAGCTCTATCTGTGGTAACCGTAAGTAAATTAAAGGTTTTGTCTGTGTGGAACTTGTAAGTTATCGGTTCGGTTTTGAACCAATCAGCTGGGTTTAAAACTCATTTAAACTAAAAATTTAACATTTTAGAGTGCGGTTCTCGGTTCTTATCGGTTCTAAAAAAAACGGATTTATTACAGTTTTTTCCAATACCCGTGACACGGTTAGGAACCGATAAGGGTGTCTTGCCTGGCACTGCCGTTAAAAGGGCAAGTTTTCTGGTTAGGCTGGCATTATGTCTGAGAAACCCAAAAGGAAAACCGGGCCCACTGGGTTTCAACACTGTGATGTTTGTGGGGAAGTCTTTGCCAAGGCTGACCCACACACCACATGTGTTTGTTGTCTGAGGTTTGACCACCTCCAGTCAGACTGCCAGATATGCAAGAATTTCCTGCAGCCACCCTGGAAAAAGATTGGGCAGGCTCAGGGAACGAGAGGCCAAAAAGTCCGCTGACCCGGATGGCCAGCCCGGTTCGGTGCCAACCGAACCGGAGGGAGTGCCCTCTGACCAGGGCGAGACTTCCTCGGCAAAGAAAAGCTGGTTCTGAGGAACCACTTCCAGTAAAGAAAACAAGAAAATCAGCAGGTCTGGAGTCCAAAACCCCTTTTCCAACTGCTGCAGAGATAGCAAAAGCCATACAAATTGTCCAGTCACTGTCTCAGGGTCCGTCCGAACCGACACTATCTGGCAAAAGGTCGGTTCGTCCAGTCCCAGTGGTTCAGGAATATGATATTGAGGAATTTTATGAACCAGAGGAGGGGGAGGAGGATTATGAACAGTATGAATGTGGCTGGGAAGGTCTGGGTGTGCCCATTGAACCGGACATCTCCCCAGACAGACCTTTAGAATCTCCCCCTATGCTGTCTGAGGCCCCATCTCATTTTATGTTTTACAAAAAAGTTGCTGAAACCCTTCAGCTTCCCTTAGAGGAAGCTGTGGATGAGCAAGAGGAGCCTGATTTTGTAGAAATGATGGATATTCCAGAGTCTAGGAGATTGTCTATTCCTTTACATAAGTCTTTTAGGAAGCAAACAATAAAAATTTTAAAAGTTCTAATTCTGTGCCTCCTGTAGATAAAAAGATGGACAGAAGGTACACATTTTCAGGTCCTGATACAGAATTCTTTCTCAGCAATGCAGTCATGTTGGGTAGTTCAGGCTGCAGCCTGTGATAAAGCTAATATTCCCCTGGCTTCACATCCTCCTGACAAGGATTCCAGGAAGATTGATGCCATGGCAAAAAAACAGTATATGGCAGCCTCTCTGGGACTCAGGCAAGCAAATTATATGGCTTATGTAGCTAGGTATCAGAAATCTAGATGGGATACTGTTATGCAATTAGCCAAGCAAGCCCATGGCCAGCTGGCTAGTGAACTAGAACAGGTGGCTGCTGATGGCATTGAGGCTTCTAAGGTTCAGTTTCATGCTGCTGTGGATGTTAATGATGATTCCTCTAGGGTCATGGCCACATCTGTAGCTTTTCGTAGGTTGGCCTGGCTCAGGTGTACTAGTCTGTCACAGGATACCCAGACTAAGGCTATGGATTTTCCTGTGGTGGGAAATTCTCTGCTTGAGGAGCAGACAGAGAACTACATGAAAAAGATGGATGAATATAGGACTACTTACAAGAGTGCCCAGGCTAAGGAGCGGCAAGCCACTCCTCAAAGGCATACCCCCAGGGGTAGGGGTAGGCTTTTTCACAGGCCTTTTATCAGACTCAGGCCTCCTCTGCCTATGCTCAGAGGGGCTTCTTCAGAGGCAGAGGCAGGCGAGGGGTGGGCAGACCTGCTCCCATTCCCCAGCCTAAAGCTCCTGCTAAGCAGGCACCCTGATGGGGTGCCCAGGGCCGATTCTCCTGTACCGGTAGGGGGCAGGCTGGCTTACTTCAGTCAGAATTGGGCTTCTTTAACCTCAGACAAGTGGGTTCTGGAAGTAGTAAGCCAGGGTCTGGTTCTCAGCTTCAAAAAGTTTCCCAAGTTGAGAAGCAGACTTTTTCTACCTGCAAGTGCTTCAGAGACCCTTGCTCTGGAAGCAGAGGTCTCATCCCTGTTAGCTCTCAGAGCAGTAGAAAGGGTTCCTCCCCTGCACCAGGGCAGGGGTCTGTATTCCAGATACTTCCTTACCCCAAAAAAGACAGGAGAATGGTGGCCCATATTAGATCTCAGATATCTCAACAAGCATCTTTTGAAACCAAAGTTCAAAATGGTAACTCTGGCAATGATTTTACCCTCCCTAAGGCCAGGGGACTGGCTAGCCTCCCTGGACCTCAAGGATGCCTATTTCCATGTCCTAATCAGAAGCTCCCATCGAAAGTACCTCAGATTCGAACTGCCCTCAGGTCATTACCAGTTCAGAGCAATGCCCTTCAGCCTTACCTCTGCCCCAAGGGTATTCACAAAGTGTCTAGCAGTGGCTCACTTAAGGAGGCAAAGGATTGCTGTTTTCCCTATCTAGACGACTGGCTCATTGTAGGCCAGTCCCCAGAACAGGTAAAATCTCACCTGCAGGTCACCCAGCAGCTTCTCACCTCCTGGGCTTTCTGCTAAATCTACACAAAAGTCGGTTCTGGAACCAGTCCAGGTACTCACCTTTATAGGTGCAGAATTGGACACAAAGCTAGCCAGAGCCTTTCTTCCCTTAGAAAGGGTAAGGAATTTAGTGGCTCTGGCCTCCTCCTTCACTCTGCAGGTCTCTCGACCAGCAAGACACTTTCTGCAGCTCCTGGGGCACATGGCTGCATCCACAGCTGTTGTGCAGGGAGCAAGATTTCAGATGAGAGACATTCAGTTTCACTTGAGAACCTATTGGTCTCAGAGAAGAGACCCCCTTTCCAAGTTGGTCCCAGTGACTCGAACCTTGATCCTAGCCCTCCAGTGGTGGCAGGATCAGAGCAATTTAAGATTGGGGGTCCCCTTCATTCCCCCTACTCACGACTTGACTCTCACTACAGATGCTTCCCTTCTGGGTTGGGGAGCCCACATGGGCGACCTTTCCACTCAGGGAGTGTGGTCCCCCCAGGAATCTCTGCTCCACATCAATTTGCTGGAACTCAGAGCTGTCTTTTTAGCTCTTCAAGCATTTTCTGCATCTGTCCACGACAAGGTGATACAAGTCAGAACAGACAACACCACAACAATGTGGTACATCAACAAACAGGGGGGCACTCGGTCTTCGGCCTTGTGCACTGAGGCAATGAAGTTGTGGTCTCTGGCCTATTCCCTGAACACTTCCCTCATAGCAGTTCATCTTCCAGGGAAGGACAATGTCCTAGCGGATGCTCTCAGCAGGATTTCCCAGGGCCATCACGAATGGTCCCTGGATCCTCAAGTGCTGGGGATAGTCTTTGCCAGATGGGGCACCCCTCAGATAGATCTTTGTGCAGCCCCAGACAATCACAAACTTCCTCTGTTCTGTTGCAGGCCTCCAGTGCTGGGCTCAGTTCCCCTGGATGCCCTTCTTCTGGATTGGGAGGAAAGTTTCTCTATGCTTTCCTCCTTCCCTCTCTATTCAAAGTATTGGTCAAAATCAGATCTCAGCCTTGCAGGTGATTCTGATTGCCCGGATTAGGCCAGGCAGCCCTGGTACCCTCCTTCTGTCACTGACAATCCATCTTCCCCTTTGCCTCCCAGGAATCACAACCTGTTGACTTGTGCCCAGGGAAGGGTTTGGTATCCAGACCTCAAATCCCTCAACCTCAAGGCCTGGCTCTTGAGGAGTTAGAGTTTGCTGATTTACACCCTCTCTCAGGGTGTTCTTGAGATCCTAAAGGCTTCTAGAAAGCCTTCCACTAGAGCTACTTATAGTTCTAAATGGAAAGGTTTTCCATTTGGTGTGCTGGAAAAATATTTCCCAGAATCTGCTGATTTGCCCATTGTGTTAGATTACATGGTACATCTTAATTCATTGGGTCTCAGACCAGCTACCCTGAGAGTTCATTTGGCAGCTGTATCTGCTTTTGTGTCAGCAGGAAAGTCATCCCTCTTTCCTCTCATCCTGTGTTTTCCAAGTTTTTAAGGATTACTCATACTAATCCACCCTTTCGGGAACCGGCCCTGCTTGGGACCTGAATGTTTGCATTGCCCAGTTAATGCAACCCCTTTGAACCTCTGTCTTCTGCAGAGCTTAAGTACCTAACTTGGAAGACTGTTTTTCTGGTGGCTATCACTTCTGCCAGGCATAAGTGAGTTGCAAGCCTTGTCAGTGGAAACTGACTTTATTTCTTTCACGAGGGATAAGATAGTCCTTAGGACTAATAGGAAGTTTTGCCTAAGGTGGTTTCAGATTTCCATCTTAATCAATCTGTCTCCCTTCCAGTATTTTTCACTGATCACTCCTCTTCTGGTGAGAGGAGGTTGCACAGCCTGGATGTTAAGAGAGCTCTTAGTTACTATATAGAGCGTACCAAAGGTCACAGGTTCGAATCCCTCCAACTTTTCCTTACCTATGGTGAAGTTGGGAAAGGCAAACCTGCCACTAAGAGATCAGTTGCCAGGTGGATTGTCTCTTGTATCCAATTTTGTTATCAGAAACTGGGCAGAGCTCCCCCTGGTTTGAGGGCTCATTCTACCAGGGTACAGCTGCGTCTCTAGCTGCCAGAGACATCCCTATTAGAGATTTGCCAGGCTGCTACTTGGAAAGCGGTACACACTTTTACCAAGCATTACTCCCTGGATGTCCAGGCCAGGAGAGATGCTCGGTTTGGCACAGCTGTTCTTCAGAGCCTATTCCTAAGTAGGTTCTGCCCTCCTCCATGGAGGTACTGCTGTGTATTCTGCTACTGTCATAATATAGCAAGGCTTCATGTTGTTTGAAGAAAAATTACTCACCTTAGTAATGTTGTTTCTTCTAATGGAGTCTTTGCTATATTATGACCTCCCTCCCAACCTGCCCCTCTCAGAACCTCTACTTGGTGGGTGCGGGCACCGGTGTGGTCACCTTTATGCCCTGTTAGCATTTTTGTCCCCTTTGGGCTTTGGGTTGTGTGTGTGTGTGTGTGTGTGTTTTGTTATACTTATGTTTTATTCTCATATTATTGGAATTGTGTTAGTATTTCTGGTCCCTGACTTGAGTCTTGGGTGGTGGGACCAGCAATGGTTGTTATTATTTAGGTAGCCATTTGGCTAGTGTAGAGTTACAGCTTCCACACAGACCTTAGTGAGTTTTGGCTCGTAAAGATCTGACAGTTCAGGTTTGAAATAACACAGATAGAGCTGCTTCTTAGAGCTCGTGGCCAAAATTCTATTTTGGAATGGTTTTAACCATTTCACCTCGGAGCAGTTCTAGAGCTGGATCAAACTGCTACTGTCATAATATAGCAAGACTCCATTAGAAGAAACAACATGCCCCCACGTCAGCCCATGCAGTCCAGTTTTGTGATGTCACAAAATGAAGGCTGCGTGTGCGTGCCCCATTGCTTTCTATGGGGCCGGTATGTTCAGATATGCCTTTTAGTGCTAGGATTTTATTCTATCAAAGTGATCAATCAACTAATAGGGACATAATTAGTTGATCGATTGCTTTGATAGAATAAATCCAGCATAAAGACATAAATATATCTGAAAATACTGGCCCCATAGAAAAGGAATGGGTTACCACGCAGCCTTCATTTTGTGACATCACAAAACAGGGCTGCATGGGCCGACGTGGGGGCGTGTTCGTCCTACCAGGATGTCAGTGTTTTTTTTGCCAGCTGAGCAATTTTAAAGTTTACGAGGAATATATATTTTTGTAGAAAACAGCTTTTTATGCCAAACTTCGTGAGATTACTTCTGGGAAGGTAAGGCATCAAACAGGCTGTGGGAGAGCAGAAACATAGATAGTTGGAAGCTGCTTTTTAAGCAAGACCTTGTGACCACCAGAGGACATTCCTGTCAGAAAAAAAACAAAACATTCAAAAGTAACAAAAGGAGGCATTTCGTTACCCAGAGGGTGGTGGGTGTTTGGACTGGACTACCGCTAGAGGTAGCCATGAGTGAAAACAAGAAGATTTTTAAAAGACTAGAAACCTATATGGAAAAAATACTTTGGAATACTACCACTGAAATATTGGTGTAGTAGTTTATGTGGGTCTTTGGCCTTTATTTACTCCAACAAACCTTAATGTAAACCTTAGAAATGAACCCAAATAAAGTACAGATGGAAGCAGCAAAAGTTAGAAATTGCTATTTGCAAGAGACATAAAAAATTCCAATTACAAATAGATTTTTAGTACTAGCAGGCTATGACGAGTGACTGGATGAGAAGAAGGAAACAAATCCAGTTGCTTTGCAAAATCTGAAGGCTGATTTGATCAGTAGGGATTATGAAAGGAATACTGTTGTGTCATGGAACATTGCAGGGCTGGATCATAAACTTCTAGGCTTTGATTGAGTCAGTTATGTAGCCTTGTGTGACTTTTTTTTTTTTTTACTGGAGATGTGGCATGATAATAGAGATACTTCATTAAATAGATACAATCTATTTGAGCAGCCTGGCAAAAAAAGACCTAATGTTTGGTAGGTCTTCTGGGGGGTTGGCAATTTATATGAAGCTGGGGTATCATAAAAATGCTTTGTTGGTAAATAGTGCTACTATTTAGTTTTGCTGTTGGGCAGACCTGACATTAAAATGTCTTAATGAACATATACGTTCCACTGTCTGGTTCAAGAGCCTATATGGACTAGTTAAAAAAGATTTATTGCAGGAAATTACTTATAAATATCCGAGATAGAAATATATTAATAGTATGGGATGTGAACTTAAACTATATTGATTTTACCTACTGTTCCAGCAAAAAGTACTGAATACACTGGAATTCATAAGGCAAGTGAGATTCTGAAGGAGTTTGTTTCCCTTAAATGGTAGACTTGAATGGGATCTTGAGGACAGTGTGACGTTTATGTCTCCAGTAGGTATGTCAGTGGTTGATTCAGCCCTGTCATTATGGCAAGTACAATTTTGGAAAATTCTAGCATTTCTGGTGAGATCAGAAAGTAACCAGTTACCTGTAGTATTAAATGGATATGTTAGGATTTCACATCACTGGTGAACTACAAGAGGGCGGTGGCGGTACTGTGAGCAGGCCTAAAGCCATGCTGGGCAGGGGATAGTAGATTATATTTTAGCAGGTGGTCTGAGACCTGGGAGTGAAAAAGTTTTTCCAGAAGCTTGCTAAGGGTAGGTAGGATAGCTGTAGGGCGGTAGTTAGTAGTGGAATTGGGATCACCTTTTTTAAACATGGGAATGATCTTGGCCAACTTCCAAATGCTAGGCATGATAGAGGTGGAGAGAGAGAGAGAGAGAGAGAGAGAGAGAGAGAGGTTAAACAGTCGTGTAACAGGGGTGGTGGTGATGGGGCAGCCAGCTTGAGTATTTTCGGTTCGATCCTGTCCGGGCCAACACTACCATAGGGAGAGATGATGTGGAGGAGACGCAGGACCTCATAGCACGAGACAGTGTGACAGTGCAGTGGAGGAATAGAAGGGAGAGTAGTGGGGGGGGGGTAAAGTGGGGCAGGACATAGGGAATTAAAAGCAAGAGAGATCGGAGAAGAAAGAATTGAATGTGTAAACAATGATGGTAGGGTTATTACACGTGACATTGTCAATAATCATATCGGGGGTGGGGTTGGCTTTATTACCCAAGAGGCCATTTATTTGAAACCAGAAGCTCTTAGGGTCTCTAGCCATGGCAAAAAGAAGTTCCCTGCAATACTTGCTTTTAGCAGACAGGATTTCTCTTTTCCAAGCATTTCGCATAGTATGATATGCAATCCAGTCAGAGTGCGAAGAAGAGGATTTGAATTTGGTCCAGCATTTGTCTATCTTGAATCAGATCATTCTGTCATTGGAGCAGAACATGTGTTTTTGCTCGCTAGACCTCAAGGATGCATTTTTCCACATCCCAGTTCCATCAGTCCCACCACCAGTACCTCAGGTAGTGAGTTGAAGGGGTCCTGTGCTGGTTCCAGGTCATGCCCTTTGGTCTGCCCTTGACACCCAGGGTCTTCACAGAGTGAATAGCAGTGATTGCAGCCTTCCTGAGGCATCAAGGTGTACCCCTGCCTGGATGACTGGCTGCTAGAAGGACCATTCAAAGAGGCCTTGGAGAGGTCCAGAGATCTGGCTGTCCAGACCTGCTGAGACTTGGGTCAGCTGGTCAACCCGGACAAGTCCAAACTGGTACCCACACAGGTGATCAAGTTCATCGAGACAGGAAATTTTACCCATATAGTGATCAAGTTCATTGGGGCAGACCTACACTCCCTGTGGGCCTGAGGCAATGGATCTTACCTCCTTTGCCTGATCATTTCAGTTTGGGTTATCGCGCCTTGTCCAGGATTTACTGAGGCTGCTGGAGTAGATAGCATCCTGCAGCAGTGTGATCCATTGTTCCTGCTGGTGGATGTGCCACATCCAGTGGGAGTTGGGCTGTCAGTGGTGCCAGCGCCTAGGCCACTTGGACCAGCCGGTCACAGTGAGAACCAGCCGATTTGAGATGCCACCCAATGGTGGCTGATCCCAGATCACCTGGAAGAAGGAATCCCATTTGTACACCCAGAACCAACCATCACGCTCATGACAGATGCGTCTCTGGTGTGGTGGAGAGTGAATCTGGGAGACCACTGTGCCCATGGGTTCTAGTCATCTCGTGAATCTCATCACCACATAAACCTGCTGGAGCTCCATGCAGTGTGTCTGGAGCTGACTAACTCGCTGTTCTATTCAGGGTCAGGTCATGCAGGTCCAGGATGGACAACACCACAACCATGTTCTCCCTGAACAGGCAGGGTGGAACTTAACTCCCTTCCCTCGTATCAGGTGGCCCTTTGCACCTGGACCCTCATGCACAGCCTGGGTATTGATCTCCTGGCAAGTCATGTCGCAGAAGAGAACAGTCAGCTGGCAGACCCTCTCAGCCGGGTAGGAGAGACGTCATACGGGTGGTCCGTGCATCAGGAGATGTCGAACCACCTTTGCCTCCTGTGAGAATGCCAAACTGAGGCTGTTTTGTGCCTGCCCTCCACAGTCCGGGACACTGTTGAGGGATGCCTTCATGATGCCCTGGACCCGAGACCTCCTGTACACCTTCCCTTCATTCCCTTTGATCCACGTAATTGTGGTTAAGGCCCAGAAGTACAAGGCATGGATGATCCTGATAGATCCAGACTGGCCAAAGCAGTTTTGGTACCCGAGCTCCTCTGCCTCAGCATCAGACCTCTGTGGTCACTGCCTCTCCACCTGGTTCTGCTGGCCAGACATCAGGGGACAGTCTTGCACCTGGATCAGCAGTCCCTTCACACCATGGCCTAGTTCCTGAGCATCTAGAGTACTAGGCCTTGGGTCTCTCAGATGATGTGCTCCACATTGTGGAGGCCTCCTGAAAAGAGTTGACTTGTTGATGCTGTGCTGTTAAATGGAAGAGATTGTCCATTTGGTGTCAGGGCAGGGAGCTTGATCCCCTTGCCTACCCTGTGGCTAGCATCTTGGACTACCTCTGGTCCCTGTATCAGTTGGGCTACGGGCAAAGACCCTTAAGGTGTAACTGGCAGCTGTCTCTTTGTACTGGGCCTAGGCTGGTAAGCCAGCAGTGGCCCAAGAGAAGGTGGTCCATTGCTTTTTCAATGGCCTGTACCACCTGTACTTTATGGTATGTGAACCACCTCCACCATGGAACTTTCTGCTGGTATTGTGTGTGCCCACTGAGCCTTTTGAGCCAATGCACAGGTGTGAGGTGTGGCCATCACATCAGCCAGAAGGATCATGGAGCTTCAGGCGCTCTCGGTGGAGTCTTCCTACCTGGTCTTCCACAGGGACAGTCGTCCTTTGTCCAACCTGAAGATCCTCCCGAAAGTTGTAGTGGAGTTTCACTTTAAACAGGTGGTTAACTTACCAGCATACTTTACTAACCCATCTTTGGGTGCTGAGTGTAGGCTGTATACCTGGACTCATGGAGGGTGCTCTTAACTGTGTAGAGTATATGTGCTGAATTCAGGTAGAAGCTTGTCAGCTGTTTGTCACTTAAGCTGAAGCATGGCAGACAAGCAGCAAAGTGGATGATTGGCAAGTGGATTACATCCTCCATTGGCCTCGGCTACAGGTTGGTTGGTAGGGAGCCTCCTGTAGCACTTAGAGCTCATTCCATAAGATTCTGCTGCCTTGGTGGCTGCTCCCAGGGATGTACCTATCTAGGAAATCCACAGGGTTAATACCTGGAAGTCGGCACATACCTTCATTTCCCACCACCTCATCGACCTTAACTCATGCCAGAATGCCGGGGTTTGGACCACAGTTTTCCAAACTCTGTTCACCAAGTAAGGGTGCGCACCTTGCACCCTTTTCTTGGAAAACTTCAAGGAGTCTGTCAGAGTGTGGATAGTAAACTGTATCCATGCCCCTAGAAAAATAGGTTACTGACCTGTAACCATAGATCTTCCACGGGGTGGTCTCTTGCAGCAGGTAATACACTTGGGTAGACAGCAGAGGGTGCACGGCAGCTCTCTTCTTGCAGTCTTTTACCAGGGGCTGCCCACCGATGACATCATCATCATTCTGATACCTATATAAGATACTTGAAACCAGGAATGGTGTTTCATTTCACAGTTCTCACCATCATCAGTGACACAGGATTCTTTCTCTGTAGACGACACTGAAACAACAGATCATCAATGGTGTTTGTACTTGACATTTCATTCGCCAACTTCTTCATTGATGAGGATTCCTTCCTCATCAACAATGACTTCTATAAGATGACTTTCCATCGACTTCCTCGTTGATGGTGCTTGGACTAACAATTGTTTACTTTTCAGCATCCTCATTGACGGGGCTTCCACCTCGCCAATGGTCATTATAAACGGACCTTCTCGCCGATGAGGCTTCACCTCGCTGACTGTCACTGCTCCAAGTGACTCACTGTTGACTTCTCCATTGACTGTGCACCTTGTAGACAGGGCTTCCAGCCTCGTCAGTGGTCATCATAAACATGGTTTTCGCCGATGAGGCTTCACCCCTCGCCGACTATCACCGCTCCAAGTGACTCACCATTGACTTCGACGGTGCATCGCCATTGACGGGCTTTCACCCTCATCGATAGTCATCATGAACATGACTTTCTTGTCGACTAGGCTTCACCTCATCGATTATCACTGCTCCAAGTGACTCACGCCGACTTCTTCATTGATGGTGCACTCATCAACGGGCTTCCACCTCATCGATGATCACTGCTTCAAGTGACCCCTGATGATTTCTTCGACGACGGTGCTTGCCTTAAACAATTATTTACATACCAGTTAAAATGAGAATAATACTTCGCTTTTCCTCAGAGTTGTTGTCGTCAGTGGCCACTGTTACCAGTGTACACTTGTTGACAGGGCTTCACACCCTCGTCGCTTCGTCACTGATCCGAGTAACTCACTGTCTTATTCTTCGATGGTGCTTGACCCAATAATCATTTACACATTGGGAGGGCTGTGGTGCAGTCCTCCTCATTCAAACAACATGAAGTCTTGCTGTATTCTGACTGTTGCAGTTAGGTCCTGCCTTTGAACTGCCCCGGAGAAGAAAAGAGTTAACTTTCCATGGCCAGCATGGAACGTTCAGCACGAGCTCGGTTGAAGCCCCTGTCTGCTGTTGTTTAAACTCCAGCTGTCAGATTCTTTACTCTGCCTCACTGAACAGTTGCTCCGGAGATTTCTCCTTTGCTCGGTTCAAAAAAGTCGGTTAAAGTGTCGTTTTTTTTCGGTTTCTACCGAATTTCTGCTACTGAACCTGTCTGTTTAAGTCTCTGTCTGTGGTACCGTGAGTACTAGATAGGTTTTGCATTTAGTTTCTGTGTGGAACTTGTAAATATTGGATCGGTTCGGTTTGAACCAATCAGATTGGTCTTAAAAAAGTTTAGAATTTATTAGTGTGTGGTAACCGGTCCGTATCGGTTCTAAAAAAAATAGATTTAATTACGTATTTTTCCAAGACCCATAACACGGTCAGGAACCGAGGGTGTCTTGCCCATGGATTGCCAAAAAGGGTAAGTTTTGGATAGGATTGGCCATGTCTGAGAAACCCAAGAAAAAACGGGCCCACTGGGCTTCAACACTTAGTGTGTGTGGGGAAGCCTTTGCTAAGGCTGATCCCCACACCACCTGTGTTTACTGTCTGGGGTTTGACCACCTCGATTCAGACTGCCAAATTTTGTAAAAGTTTTCCCAAAGCTACCCTGGATAAGAGATTAGGTAGACTGAGGGAAAGGGAGGCCGAGAAGTCCGCTGACCTGGATGGCCAGCCCGGTTCAGTTCTGACCGAACCAGAAGGAGTGCCCTCTGACCAGGGCGAAACTTCTTTGGGCAAAAGGAGAGCTGATTCTGAGGAGCCAGTTCTGGTTAAAAGAAAGAGAAGAGAAAAATCATCCGGTTCGGATCCACAAATTCTCCGACCGCTGATGAAATAGCCAAAGCGATAAGGATAGTTCAGTCGCTAACTCCGGTACCGGCCGAACCGGCACCATCTGGCAGGGGCTCGGTTTGGTCGGTTCCCCCGGTTCCGGATTATACTTTAGAAGAATTTTATGAACCGAATGAGGAGGAGGGAGAGTATGAGGATAATGATGATGATGGTGATTATGAAAGTCTGGATGTGCCTATTGACCTGGACATCTCCCCAGACAGACCTTCAGGTGTTTCTCCTCCTAGGCTTTCTGAGTCCCCTTCCCACTTTATGTTTTACAGGAAAGTGGCTGAAATCCTCCAGCTTCCAATGGAAGAAGCAGTAGAGGATCAGGAGGAGCCTGATTTTGTTGAGATGATGGACATCCCAGAGTCCAGGAGATTGTCTATTCCCCTCCATAAATCTTTTGGGAAACAGACATTTAAAAATTCTAAAGACTCCTAATTCCATACCTCCTGTGGACAGAAGAATGGACAAGAGGTATACCCTTTCAGGCTCGGACACGGAGTTCCTTTCCCAGCAATGCAGCCATGTTGGGGTAGTGCAGGCTGCTGCCTGTGATAAGGCAAATATTCCCTTGGCATCACACCCCCCAGATAAGGACTCCAGGAGAACTGATGCCATGGCAAAGAAGCAGTACATGGCAGCATCTTTGGGACTCAGGCAGGCTAACTATATGGCCTACACAGCTAGATACCAGAAGTCCAGGTGGGACACTGTGCTGGCTCTAGCTAAATAGGTCTCTGATCAGCTTGCCAAGGAGCTGGAGCAGGTGGCTGCTGATGGTATTGAGGCATCCAAGGTACAGTTCCATGCTACTGTGGATTCTAATGATGTATCCTCTAGAGTCATGGCTACATCTGTGGCCTTTGAGATTGGCTTGGCCAGGTGTACTAGTTTGTCACAGGATACCCAGACTAAGACTATGGATTTTCCTTGGTGGGAAATTCTCGTTTGGGAGCAGACAGAGAATTATATGAAGAAAATGGATGAATATAGAACCACTTATAGGAGTGCATAAGCGCAAGGAGCTGCAAGCCACTCCTCAGAGACAGACCCCCAGAGGTAGAGGGCAGGCCTTTTCACAGGCCTTTTACCAAACCAGGCCTCCCTTCGGCTTATGCTCAGAGGGGTTCTTCAGAGGAGAGGCAGACGGGTGCAAGCAGGCCTGCTCCCACCCCTCAGCCTAAAGCCCCTGCAAACAGGCACCCTGATGGGGTGCCCAGGGCCGGTTCTCCATTACCTGTAGGGGGCAGGCTGGCTTACTTCGCTCAGGACTGGGAGTCTTTAACTTCAGACAAGTGGGTCCTGGAAGTAGTAAGCCAGGGTCTGGTTCTCAGCTTCAAAAAATTTCCAAAGATGAGAATCAGATCTTTTCCACCTGCAAATCCTCTAGAGTCTTTTGCCTTGAAACAGAAGTCTCAACCCTCCTGGCTCTCAGAGCTGTAGAAAGGGTTTCTCCCTACACCAGGGCAAGGGTCTGTACTCCAGGTACTTCCTTACCCCAAAAAGACAGGAGAATGGTGGCCCATTCTGGACCTAAGATATCTGAACAAGCACCTTTAAAACCAAAATTCAAAATGGTGACTCTGGCAATGATTTTACCTTCTCTAAGGCCAGGGACTGGCTAGCTTCCCTGGACCTCAAGGATACCTACTTCCATGTTCTTATCAGAAGTTCCCACCGAAAGTACCTCAGATTTGAACTGCCCTCAGGCCATTACCAGTTCAGAGCAATGCCCTTCGGCCTTACCTCTGCCCCAAGGGTATTCACAAAATGCCTGGCAGTAGCAGTTGCTCATTTAAGAAGGCAAATGATTGCCATCTTTCCCTACCTAGACGACTGGCTCATTGTAGGTCAGTCTCCAAACCAGGTCAAATCACACCTGCAAGTGACCCAGCAGCTGCTCACCTCTCTGGGCCTTTTTCTCAATCTTCCAAAGTCAGTTCTGGAACCTGTCCAGGTACTTACCTTTATAGGTGCAGAATTGGACACAAGGCAGGCCAGAGCCTTCCCTTCCCCAGAAAGGGTAAGGAACTTAGTGGCCCTGGCGCTTCCTTCACTCTGCAGGTCTCTCGACCAGCAAGGCATTTCCTACAGCTCCTAGGACACATGGCTGCTTCCACAGCTGTAGTGCAAGGAGCAAGATTTCAGATGAGGGACATTCAGTTCCACTAGAGAGCCTTTTGGTCTCAAAGAAAAGATCCCCTATCCAAGTTGGTTCCAGTGACTCGAACCCTGATCCATGCCCTTCACTGGTGGCAGGATCAGAGCAGTCTGAGACAAGGAGTCCCCTTCATCCCTCTATCTCACTCCTTGACCCTTACTACAGATGCGTCCCTTCTGGGATGGGGAGCTCACATGGGCGACCTCTCCACCCAGGGAGTGTGGTCCCCTCAGGAATCTCTGCTCCACATCAATCTGTTGGAACTCAGAGCTGTTTTTCTAGCACTTCAGGTTTTTTCTGCATCTGTTCAGAACAAAGTGGTACAGGTCAGAACAGACAACACCACTACAATGTGGTACATCAACAAACAAGGGGGCACTCGGTCTTCGGCCTTGTGCACCGAGGCAATGAAGTTGTGGCCTCTGGCTTATTCCCTGAACACTTCCCTCATAGCAGTTCACCTCCCAGGCAAGGACAATGTCCTGGCAGATGCTCTCAGCAGGATTTCCCAGGGCCATCATGAATGGTCACTGGATCCCCGAGTACTGGGGATAGTTTTTGTCCAGATGGGGCACCCTCAGATAGATCTTTTGCAGCCCCAGACAATCATCAACTTCCACTGTTTTGTTGCAGGCCCCCAGTGATGGGCTCAGTCCCCCTGGATGCCTTTCTCCTCGATTGGGAAGGGAAGTTTCTATATGCCTTTCCCCTTCCTCTCCTGTTCAAGGTGCTAGTCAAAATCAGATCTCAGCCCTGCAAGATGATTCTGATTGCTCCAGATTGGGCCAGGCAGCCCTGGTACCCACTCCTTCTGTCCTTAGTAGTCCATCTTCCCCTGTGTCTCCCCAGGAACCACAACCTGTTAACTTGTGCCCAGGGAGAGTTTGGTATCGAATCTCAAATCCCTCAACCTCAAGGCCTGGCCCTTGAGGAGTTGAATTGCTGACCTACACCTTTCTCAAGGTGTTCTCGAAATCCTGAAAGCTTCTAGGAAGCCTTCCACTAGACTACTTATAACTCTAAAAGGAAAAGGTTTTCCATATGGTGTTCTGGGAAGCATATTTCCCCGGAATCTGCTGATTTGCCCATTGTTTTGGACTATATGGTCCATCTTAATTCTTTGGGACTGAGACCAGCTACCCTGAAAGTGCATTTGGCAGCTGTCTCTGCTTTTATTTCAGCAGGAAAGCCTTCTTTCCACTCACCCTGTATTTGCCAAGTTTTTCAAAGGATTACTTCATACTAATCCACCTTTCAGGGACCCTGCTCCTGCCTAGGATCTTAATGTTTGCATTGCTCAGCTGATGCAACCCTTTGAACCTCTGTCTTCGGCAGAGCTTAAGTACTTGACTTGGAAAACTGTTTTCTAGTAGTCATCACTTCTGCCAGGCGCATAAGTGAGTTACAAGCTTTGTCAGTGGAGACTGACTTTATTTCCTTTCACAGGGATAAGGTAGTCCTCAGGACTAACAGGAAGTTTTGCCTAAGGTGGTTTCAGATTTCCACCTTAATCAATCTATCTCCTTCCAGTGTTCTTCACTGATCATTCCTCCTCTGGTGAGAGGAGGTTGCACAACAGATGTTAAGAGGGCCCTAAGTTACTACATAGGCTGCACAAGGGTCACAGGTTGAATCCTCCAACTATTTCTCACTTATGGTGAGGTTGGAATAGGGAACCTGCCACTAAGAGATCCATTGCTGGGTGGATTGTCTCTTGTATCCAATTTTGCTATCAAAACTGGGAAAGGTTCCCCCTTCAGGCCTGAGGGCTCACTCTACCAGAGGTACAGCAGCGTCTCTAGCTGCTGCCAGAGACATCCCTATCTTAGAGATATGTCAAGCAGCTACTTGGAAAACAGTACACACTTTCACCAAGCATTACTCCCTGGATATCCAGGCCAGGAGGGATGCTCGGTTTGGCACAGCCGTGCTTCAGAGCCTGTTCCTTAAGTAGGTTCTGTCCCTCCTCCATTGAGGTACTGCTGTGTATTCTGCAATAGTCATAATATAGCAAGACTTCATGTTGTTTGAAGAAAAAATTACTCACCTTAGTAATGTTGTTTCTTCTAATGGAGTCTTGCTATATTATGACCTCCCCCAACAGCCTGCCCCTCTCAGAACTTCTACTTGGGGTATGGGGTGGGCATTCCAGTGTTGGCACTTTTTTGATGCCCATTTTTTGTTTTCCACCCTTCTTTTGGGTGTTTGGGTGTTGTGTTTATATTATCTTATCTCATATTATTTTATTTTTCTGGTCCCTGACTTGAGTCTTAGTGTTGGGACCAGGAAATGTGTTAATATTTAGTAACCAGTTGGATAGTGTAGGTTACAGCTTCACACAGAACCTTAGTGAGTTTTGCTCGTAAAGATCTGACAGTTTCAGTTTGAAATCTTCCAGACAGAGCTTCTCTAACCGAACTCGCTCTCCAAGTTCCATGCCTGGCATGGAAGTTAACTCTTTCACCTCTGTATCAGTTCTAATGGTGGGACAAACTGCAATAGTCATAATATAGCAAGACTCCATTAGAAGAAACAACATTACTAAGGTGATTAATTTTTAATTCCTGCAGCTCCTGGGCCACATGGCAGCCTCTACAGCAGTGGTCCAGGGGGCAAGATTCCAGATGAGGAACATTCAGTTCCACTTAAGAGCCTTCTGGTCCCAAAGAAAGGATTCCCTTACCAAGCTAGTCCCAGTGATTCAAACCCTGATCCAGGCTTTGCAATGGTGGTAGGATCTGGACAATTTGAGACAGGGAGTTCCTTTTGTCACTCAGTCTCATTCAGTGATACTCACCACAGATGCCTCCCTGCTGGGCTGGGGAGCCCACTTGGGGGATCTTACCACCCAAGGGCTGTGGTCACCTCAAGAATCTCTGCTTCACATCAGTCTCTTGGAACTCAGAGCAGTGTTTCTGGCACTGCAGGCCTTTTCCAAATCTGTACAGAACAAGGTGGTCCAGATCAGAACAGACAATACCACCACAATGTGGTACATCAACAAGCAAGGAGGCACTCGGTCCTACGACCTTGTGCAGGAAGCAGTGAAGTTATGGTCTCTGGCCTATTCCTGCAAACCTCTCTGATAGCAGTTCACCTCCCAGGGAATGATAATGTCTAGCAGATGCTGTCAGCAGGATATCCCAGGGCCATCACGATGGATCCTAGATCCCCTAGTTTTGGAAGTGATTTTCTCGAGATGGGGCACTCCACAGATAGATCTTTTTGCAGCCCCAATCACCAACTTCCTCTCTTTTGTTGCAGACCCCCAGTCTTGGGCTCAGTCCCCCTGGATGCTCTGATTCTGAATTGGGAAGAAATATTTCTGTATGCTTTTCCCCCCTTCCCTCTCCTGTGCAACGTGTTAGTCAAGGTCAGGTCTCAACCATGCAAAGTGATCCTGATTGCTCCACACTGGGCCAGACAGCCCTGATACCCACTGTTGCTGTCCTTAGCAGTCCACCTTCCCCTGTCTTTTCCCAGGAATTACAACCTATTGACATCCTCTCAGGTGAGGATTTGGTATCTGAACCTCAAATTTCTCAATCTCAAGGCATGGCTCTTGAAGAGTTAGAGTTTGCTGATCTACACCTTTCTTTTTTAACTATGTATTTATACTCCTGCTTGCCTCCCTTCTCCACTCTTTCCGACATCCTACCACCTGCAGGTCTCTCCCCATCGAGATCTGCCCCTAGGCACCTGTTTTTCCCCACCACAGTCTGCAGTATACCCCCAGAGTGGGGTGAGGAGAGCATCCTCCCCAAACCAGCACTCCTGAATTTGTGGAGTCAGTGCAAGCCAGTCTGTTCGAGCCAGAGACCTTGCCGGCGGGTGCCTCCGCCTAGGAGGAAGTCGAGGTGGTTTTTCTCGGTTTCTTCCCCCCCGATGTCGGCGTGCAGTGAGGTGCTATGAGCCAGGAGGCACGCTGAGACGTACCTCCCTTCCACCCCTCTGCCGACATCTACCCAATCCACTTGCAGCTGCCCCACCTACTGCGCTATCCACCTGGACTCCCCTAGGTGGTAGCATTGCAGCGGGAGCCTGCAGACCCCCCCCCCCGGAGAAGGAGAGCTGCCATCAGGCGCTCTATCCTTCTCCGCCCTGCCCGACCCCCAGTGACCCAAGTTCGTTTTCGAACCCGGGTCGCTGGCGAGGTGTGAGGTGTGGCATCCAGCGCCTCAACCCTCAGCGCCACCGGGCCGGCCATCTACACCTTTCTCAAGGGGTTCTGGATATCCTTAAGGCTTCTCGAAAGCCTTCCACCAGAAAGACTTACAACTCCAAATGGAAAAGGTTCACTATTTGGTGCTCTAGTAAGCATATTTCTCCAGAATCTGCTGGGTTGCCTACAGTCCTGGACTATATGGTTCATCTTAATGGCTTGGGACTTAGGCCAGCTACACTTAAAGTGCATCTGACAGCTGTTTCTGCCTTCTTGTCAGTAGGCAAGTCCTCTCCTTTCCTCTGTCAGCCCATCCTGTGTTTTGTAAGTTCTTCAAGGGATTGCTGCACACCAATCCCCCTTTTAGGGACCCTGCTTCTGCTTGGGGCCTTAATGTTTGCATTGCTCAGCTCATGCAACCACCCTTTGAGCCTTTGTCCTCTGCAGAGCTTAAGTACTTGACTTGGAAAACTGTGTTTTTGGTAGCCATTACCTCTGCCAGGCGTATCAGTGAATTGCAAGCCCTGTCAGTGGAGCCTGATTTCATCTCTTTCCATAGAGATAAAGTGGTCCTAAGAACTAACAGGAAGTTTTTGCCTAAGGTGGTTTCAGATTTCCACCTTAATCAGTCTTTGTCTCTCCCTGTTTTCTTCACTGACCATTCCTTCTCTGGAGAGAGGAGGCTGCACAGCTTGGATGTTAAAAAGGCCCTCAGCTACTACATAGAGCGCACCAAGGGTCACAGGTTTGAGTTCCTCCAGTTGTTCCTCACATATGGAGAGGTCGGAAGGGCAAACCTGCCATTAAAAGATCTATTGCCAGTGGATTGTCTCTAGTATACAATTCTGCTATGAAAGACTGGTAGTACCCACCCTCAGGCCTGAGGGCTCACTCTACTAGAGGTACAGCTGCTTCCCTGGCTGCTGCTAGGATATTCCTGTCTTAGAAATTTGTCAAGCAGCCACCTGGAAAACAGTCCATACATTCACCAAGCTGTTACTCTCTGGATATCCAGGCTAGGAGTGATGCTCGGTTTGTACAACAGTACTTCGGAGCCTATTCCCAGAGTAGGTTCTGTCCCTCCTCCATGGAGGTACTGCTTGGTAGTCTGCAATAGTCAGAATACAGCAAGACTTCATGTTGTTTGAAGAAAAAATTACTCACTTTAGTAATGTTGTTTCTTCTAATGGAGTCTTGCTGTATTCTGACCTCCCCCCCCGCCTCCCCTCTCAGAACCTGGGTTTTGGGATGTGGGTGGGCAGGAGCAGTGTTGGCACCCTAGAGGTGCCCCCTTTTTCACCCTCCTTTATTTTGGGGTGTGTTGTGTTTTTGTTTTTGGGATTCCTGACTTGAGTCTTTGCATTGAAACCAAAAAACCCTTTTTTTAACAAATTTAATTGTCAGTTGGCTAGTGTGAGTTTTACAGTTTCCACACAGAACTTCTAGTGAGTATTGCTCGTAAGGATCTGATGGTTGGAGTTTAAACAACAGCAGACAGGGGGCTTCAACCGAGCTCGGCTGAATGTTCCATGCTGGCCATGGAAAGTTAACTCTTTGTTCTCCGGGGCACTTCAAAGTGGACCTAACTGCAATAGTCAGAATATAGCAAGACTCCATTAGAAGAAACAACATTACTAAGGTGAGTAATTTTTTCTTCTCCTCCAGGTTGCTTTGGGCATCAGAAGGAGCGCATCATCACCGGTTCACCATACTTTGGCGTGCTCATTGATGGGGTTGCATCCCTCATCGATGACTGCCATTCACGGTGCACCACATAATGGCTTCATTCTCAACAACTGTCTACCCTTTGTCGATACTACTTTTGAACACTTTATAGACTTTCTTGTCACTGATCACTCGTCCTCCATGGGTTTGTCAGGATGGATTGCCTTCCTGTTTTTCCCTCGTCCTTCTTTTCAGTCCGGGACACGGGATTTCATTTCTCAGCCACTATGTTTCACAGTGTTTCAAGTACTCCGAGGCTTTCAGCGTCTGATCCCTGTGGACAGCATTCATTCCTCATGCTCCCTCTCCTCCTTGCAAGTTTTCATGCCAACAGGAACCTTCCCCCCTGGGGCTTTTCCTTAGTCCTTTAAAAAAAAAAAAAACTAGACGGAGGAGTCTGATGTCTTTTCCTTCCCTGGAAGGCAGTTCTCACCCCCCTTCTGTGCCTTATGCATTCTTCTTCTTCCTCAAAACACAAGGATGCTGTCTGTCACACTACAGCCTCCATTCCTGACGATCCATCCTCCCAGGATGTCCCTTAATACAGTTTTGACTACGTAGACCCGGCTGTCACCGATCTCTGCTGTGGCTGGAGAAACAAACTGCTTATACCACTTTCTGGTGGACCACCCCTTCATTCCAGGGGCCCGGAATCCACTTTAGTGGCCATCACTGCAGCTCTTGATCAACACCTGGTAACATACACTGCTTCTCAGTAAAGAGTCATATCTTGATGGCACATCAAGCAAGCACTCTGCCTTTGTGACTCTACCTTATATGAACCATATGGTCAAGTACTCTTTGATCCTCTCTTTTTTGATTTTCTCAACAAACCTCCTCGTTGTCAGCCATGCTATGGGGACCCAGGTCCTGCCCTCTCCACATAATCTTGCTGGACATAAGAGTGGTGTACCTCACCCTCAGGGCTTTTCTCTCTTTCTCTATGCTGAAAACCTGTCCTACTTCAGTCAGTCAACTTCTCAGTGGTATATTTCCTACACAGGGAACCAAGGTCCCTCAGCCGCTACACGGAGCCTGTGGGGGTCTGACACAGTCTCACAACCGAACAGCCTTGGCAGTCTTCCGCTCTCGACTGCAGTACCCTTATCCCATACCCTTTCCCTACAGCGCACCTTTCTTGAATTCACAGCTTGCACCTGCTATGGTGCCCTCGTAGCCCTCCTCAGAACTGCGACAGCTGTGGTTTCACTACTGCACTATCAGTAGTGTCACCACTTCCCTATACCATCAGGCCAGACATACTGACTCACAGAGTTGGGGCACACCCTTCACCCCAACCTGACTGCCCTACACCTCCGATGGCTAATATTATCTTGTCTTCACGTAAAGCATCTGCTAGGGAAACATATAATGCTAAATGGAAATGCTTTTCCATATGAGCTGCTTCCCACTCTCTAACTCCATTTTCATGTCCTTTAACCAAGGTATTGGACTACTTGGCCTTACTTGCCAAGGAGGGCCTTAGCTGTTCCTCTGTTGAAGTTCATCTGGCCTCTATTTCAGCCTTTCACAAACCTTTTGAAGGTAAACTACTGTACCAACATCATCGTGCCATGATGTTCCTAAAAGGCATGAAACCTATCAGACCTCCCATCAAATGGCCCACCCTCCTTGGGATCTGAATTCCTGTTGGAAAAGCTCACCCTCGCTCTTTGAGCCAGCAGCTACTGCTGCTCCTCGCTTCCTGTCCTGGAAGACAATATTTCTAGTGGTCACTGGGTTGCTTATATTTCTGAGCTTTTATGCCCTGATGTATCAAGAGCCTTACTTAATCTTCCACAAGGATAGCGTGGTTCTCCACATCTATCCTCGCTTTACCCAAGGTGGTCTTGGAACACACCTGAAATCAGAAACCTCTCAGCTTTTGTGACCTTCGCCTCCACAGGGTAAGTTTCCGTGTTGCTAAACAAACCCTTTCCAGTGGGTTAGCTCATTGTATAACCTTCCATTATACAAGCCATTACCTGGACCTGTCTAAGCCCATTCTACCAGAACTATGGCCACCACAGTGGCCTGCTTCAAAATAGCTTCTATCGCAGAGATCTGCAATGCAGCCACATGGTCCACAATACATACCTTCACAAAGCATTGCAACCTTAGACATTGCTTCACGCTGTATCTAGGCCTTGACTGACATATTGTACAAGGCCTTCTGTCATAATTCCACCCTTCTTGGGTTCACTGCTTGGGAATCATCCCAAGTGTATTACCTGCTGAAGAGACCTTCCCGTGGAAGATAGTACAGTTACGTAAGAACTTACCATAACAGTAGATCTTTGAGGGGTGTCTCTTGTAGCAGGTATGATCTCCCATCCCCTCCTTCTAATAGAATGACTTTTGCTCCAGATGTGTACGGAAGGGATACTTCATGGTAACTCATATCCCCTTAGCCCTTGCTTAGTGAACTGAATCTGGTGGGAAACTGAGGATACAAGGATAGCCCATGCTTGTATTAGCAGCAGAATAATTATGTCATCAGTTGGCGTCTGTGGTAAAACTGCTAGAAGAGAGCTGCTGTGCGCCTCTGCTGACCACCCAAGTGTATTACCTGCTGCAAGAGACACCTTCAAAGATCTACTGTTACGGTAAGTTCTACGTAACTGTACTTTCTAGGAGTGGTACATGGTTCACATCCAAATAACCTGCCCGCTCCCCTGGCAAGTGGCACTTGGATCCTTCTCCCCAGTGTGCAAGATCTGACGCCAGGGGTGGAGTCAGGGGTTGGTGCCAGCTGGTGTGGAAGAGCTTAGCTGAAAGACATCTAGCCAGTCAGACTGTTCCAGTGGAACTGCTAGAGTGTGGATGTGAACCATATACCACTCCTAGATCTACAGTTACAGGTGAATAACTTATTTTTTTTTCTACTAGTCCCAGAAGAAATTGAGGTATGACCTGTATGGACTAACTTATCCTTGGTTTTGCCAAACAGTGGCGTAACCTATTTTAAATTGTTAACAGAAGCAGCTCCATAGACTTATATGGAGCTTGCCCCCATGCTGTCAGTGGTCAGACATCACAAAATATCTGAGCACAGGGGTAGGGCGAACACCGGGAACAAGAATGGATCAGCTGTCCTATGCCTCGGGGCCAAATTACGATCACTTTTCTCTTTTTTTTTTTTTTTTTAATATATATATATATAACTCTTTCCACCTTCCTTCCCCTGCCTCCACTCAGTCAGATCCCCTCAAGCCACCCACACCCCTGTAGTGCCTTAAGAGTCTGCTCCTAGAGTGCCAACCACTTGCTCCAATTTAGACCCTTGATGCCCGGATACCCCCCCCCCGGGTGGGGTGAGGAGAGGCCAGCACTTACCTCCCTCAACCTTCAGATGAGCGTGCGGTGCACAGCGGAGTCTGCCCCATGTCGGTTGAAGGACATGCTTCCGCTTTGGAGGGGTCGTCACCTAGAGTGACGGGGTCCATTTTCCCTGTTCTTGTGAGCCCTACCCCACAGTCACCTGCGCTCGAGGAGAGCCAATTGGGAGGCATGCGTCAAGATGCAACTCCTCCCCGGGCTCTTGGCAGACATCTGCCCCTCCCCATCACTTGTCCCGACTGCACTGCCAATCCCAGCTTCACCCGGGAGATGGCATTATAGCAGCGAGACTGGCATGTAACACTCCTCAGAGAGGGAAAGCTGCCACTGGGCGCTCAGTCCCTCTCTCCCCCTGCCGACCCCCAGCAGCCCGAGTCCATCACAGAACCCGGGTCGCTGGTGTGGATCGAGGTATGGCATCCATCGCCTCAATGCCCTTAAAATTCTGATTGCACAATATTTATAATAGACTCTCGCAGAAGTAAGGGAGTGTAATACTTATCCAGAAAAGCACTGCAAATTGCCTTAAAGTAATTTTCCAGGTTTCTGCAAAAAAAAAGTAACTGTTGGCACCGGCAGGACTCAGATCTCGTAAGATTCTAAAAATCTGGTCGAATTTGTGGACATTCCATTCATTATGATTGAAGACATGTTTTATGAAAACAGGCCATTTGCCAATTAGATTTCATCTGTCCAAGTTGCTTTTCTTGCTTTGAAGTCATGATTCTTTTCATGTGCTATTAGAATGATCTCCATGGCAACAGGCTGTGATGTCACAAGCAGAGGATTATAATTTCAGAGCAGGAATGGGTCACTTAAACAGATGAAGTTAAAGGAGAAAACATTTCTTATTTTATTTAAAATTAGTTCAGTTATAAACAATGGAAGGCCCTAAAATTCAGATTTGGGGGACCATTGTGTAACTGGGTTCTACTGATCAGAGCCGGATTTACATTTCTATAGGCCCTTTGCACAGCAGAAACCACGGGCCCCTCCATCTGCATTGTCCCATTGTCAAATGTGGTGCTGTGCTGTACCACGCTGCACCTGAACCATTTCTGTCTCTCTCTCTCGGAGAATCGGAAAAGTCAAGGGAACTGAAATGACAGCAGGTGCATAAATGTTTTGCACTGCAGTTTATGTGAGAACTGTAGCAAGTTGGCAACAGTAGTCTACACTAGAGCAGGCCTAGCAGTCTATCAGTGCACAGTTAAACACAGCATGCCATGTTCTACATTAAATGAATCACATGCTGTAGCTTAATTTTTAATAAAAATATTACATCCACAGGACCACACCTGGAGATTAAACAAACTTCAGGTAATAGCCAGCAGTTATCAAATAATGGAGGCACAAGCTGGCTCTGTGGCACGGAGCAAAGGGGTTTGCTCGGCATGCTGGCGACCCGGGTTTGCGCCCCAAGCCTGGGGTTCCAGAGCGTCCACTGGACACTTCCCTCCTGGGGGAGGTGGGTTGAGTCGATCCTTGGCACCTGGTGGTGGATTGGAGACGTGTCTGTGGTACTCTGCCTCGACACACCACTGTGCATCTCCACCTCAGAGTGCCTGTGATAGGTTCAGCTTGGGAGGTGGGAGGGTGAGAAATGGAAAACGGCATCCTGTATGACAGCAGCTTGCTCCTCCATTGCCGCAAAGCCCAGGGATAGACCTGAGCTGCACCCTTGCCTCCCCCGGCAAGGATGGTCCATGTGTGTGCCTGCAGGGGTGCACTAGTCTACCTTCTCAGTCGTGACCATGGGAGGGCGGGCCCCCCGGCGAAGGGTAAAGGCGCAATGAGGGGCAGCAGACGGCACCACGGAGGGAAGCAATTGAGCAGCGGTAAGTGGGCTTGACTGCCCAAAGGTGTGAGGTTGACAGGGAGGAGGAAAAAGAGCATCACAAAAAAAAAAAAAAAAAAAAAGTGGAGGCACCTTGAACTGTTTCCACTACTCTGAGAATTTAGCTCACAGTCACCAAGAAATCAGGCTAGCTCACAAACTCTAACCAGTCTGCCTTTACTGTTACTGTTGAGCAGTCAGATCTTGACCCTCCTCAAGCTGAACTGGTCAGCCTTTCTGCTCCTCCATGCCATACTTTGTGGGGCACTACAGTGTGGTGGTGGAAAAATAGAGCAAGCAGCTGGAGAGAAATTTAAACTAAAAAATGAAGGGGACAAGTGTCATCCTCAGCAGCTTAGCTACACCACTCAAGTAACCCCTGCTAGCTTGCTACACCATCCTCCTCACTGACACCTCTGAATGAACACATGTACAAGCCTCTCCAGTCTGTCACTGGCAAACACTGACACTTTTACTTCAGTTCTTTTTGCATCTGACCGCTGCAGTCCGTGTCTGTCCCGGCTCTGATTCCAGAGTCTCACCCTCATGAGATGGCATTATTGTGAGTGCCGCCAAAACGGAGGAAGTACCTACCAAACACTGCAGTGCAGGACTAGCAGTTTCCAAATGTGAAGGCAGTGGCAGCGGGAGGGCACCAGGGGAGGAGTTAATGGTTGTGGTTGTGTGATTGTGTGCCAGCAGTGCACAGTGATTGGTGACAGTTACGGTGGTGGCCAGACTTGTCTCTCTGCCCTCCCACCCCCGATGAGTGACTAGACTTCACTGAAGAGCTGACTCCAAGTCTGGCATTGGAAAACAAAATCAGTGTATTTACGCACACTAGAAAAACATTTTACAAGGGCCATTCAGAACTCAAGGCTCTCTGCACATGCTTACTTTTCATCACTGTAAATCCGGCACTCCTGCTGATGCCAGCTGTGAATTTTTTGCTGGAAACTGGAAAATCTCTTGGAACAGTTGCTTTAATATTGTATGTTTCAGTGACTCACAGCAGTGGAAGTTCTGTTTTCCAACAACAAACATATATATTTATGCAGATGCACATGCACACTTACTTAAAATGTAACTGATTGGAAATGCAGAGTTATCAGTTCTGGTTGGGACATCTGGCAACTGGTTGACACTCTTTTTATTTTGTTTACAAAATTCGAGTCCTGCTTCTAAACTCAGACTCCCTTCCCAACCCACACACATACAATAAAACCCTACCAAATCAGCTGTACTGAATTGTAAATGTTTTATTCTATTTTTCAGACGCCCTTGAAGAATGTTGAGTCATTTGCATCCTTGTTGCGACGTTCCTCCCCGATACAGATGGGACCTGCAAAAGACAAAATTGCTATTGGCAGAATCTTCCACATTTTAGGCAATGACCTGTACATTGACTTCGGAAGCAAGTTTCACTGCGTCTGCAAAAGACCTGCAGTAGATGGCGAGTAAGTACTCCGACTGGTTGAGTTCAGTAGAATTTTAGGGAGCCGTTTAATGTTTCTAAGGGTAGCAGTTTCTTTATCATATTATTTGTTCAGCTATTGCAGGCCTAACTCTGAAGTTTTATTTTTTTTTTGTTTGTTTTTTTGTCCGGTTCCCCCAATCCTCGGATCTGCTCTGCCCGCCACCCCCATGCCCAGGCTTGCCCCCCTGGGTAGGGCAGCTGGGAGGGCTGCCCTCCCAGTGGACACTGTTGGCAAGCCCCAGCTTACCCCCAGGTCGGGGCCACTGGAGTGGGTCCACCCCCCCCTCGGCGGACGTTGGAGGCAGTGGACAGTGGGGCAGAGTGGGTATTCCTGTGGAGGGGGGGTTTCCATGCTTGCTCCTTGGGGGTGGGGACTATAGTGATGTCTGGTGTCTGCCCCACCACTAACGTGATGGTGCTGGTTGTGGTGGTACCCCCAGCCTCCACCAGGTGTCTGTAAGCGCCAGACAATCTCTTCCGCCCCGGAGAGGAGAACAGTCCTCAGGGCGCTCAATTCCCCAGTCGGGCCTTCTGACCCCGGGTCGTTCCCAAACCCGGTCATCGTGTCGCAGCGGAACCAACTGCTGCGCCAGGTAGCCAGCTAACTCGAAGTTTTAAAGTGAGAAACTATCCTTAGGTCAACAAACCTTCATTATTGGTTAGGCAGAGTGGATTATAATGGGAATTGAGGTAATTTAGAAATCAGTATCTCAAGTCACTGCTTGTTTGTTAGTACCATGTTCATCTGTTGTAAAGATCTGTGTTGTTCTTGCAGCATCTGTTTATTGTATTCCATTTTCAGGTTGCTCTTGTAAAAGGGTATTCTTATTCTCCAGAGAACATAGCCAGTTAACAAATAATAAATATAACGGTGAGACTTAATGCACTTTGTACCCTAGTTGCATTTATTTATCAGAGGAACTCGGAACAGCTGACACCTTTTGGAAAACATAATATTTAGACACAAGTCAACATTTAGTTCATATATCGACTATATATTTCTTCTCTCCATTATTTGTTACTGAAGAAATGCCCACAAATCAGGATCGCTATTCCTTAGAGTTCATCTCCCTAAATAGCATGTTCCCCACTTGATGTTATAATACTCTTTTGTGACATCACAGTCTGTTGCACTGGGACTGTGATGTCACAAGCAGAGTATTATGACATCAGGTTGGGGAAGAAGCAATAGGAGGTGAAGAACCCTCAAGAAACAGCTATCCTGTTTTCATGCATATGACCGCAGTAGTAAACAATGGGGATAGGAAATACAGAGCTAATCATGAATATAAGCGGCTTTGTTTCCAAATATTTTGTTTCTCATAGTTCTTCTTGAGGCCTCAGTGACTCTTTTAAGTATTTGTATAGCTCCCTTTTAAAATGTAAATGAGACTGGATGTGCATCAGAGGGATACTGGAAGGGAGTTTCAAAATTTAGGTGCAAAATAGGAGAAAGTTTGCTTCAGTTAATGAGGCCATCCCACCATCTGTGTAATATAAATTAAAAAACAGAACAAATCAATAGCAATGGTGACCCACATACAATGCCTTCAGAAAGTATTCAACCCCTTGGATTTTGTCACATTTTGTTGTGTTACTACCAGAATTTTTAATGCATTGAAATTATTTTTTCCCCCTTGATTCACACAGCATACTCAATGTAAGGGGGCAAAAATATTTATATTGTGTAACAAAAATTTATGAAACATTAAAAACTGAAATATCTTGTTTACTTAAGTATTCAGCCCCCTGAGTCAATACTTTGTAGAAGCACCTTTGCAGCAATTACAGTTTGAGTCTTCTTGGGTATGTCTGTATCAGCTTTGCACATCTGGATTGAGGATTTTCACCCATTCTTCCTTGCAGATTTGCTCAAGCTCTATCAAGTTGGATGGGAGTGTCGGTGAACCACAATCTTTAAGTCTTTCCACAGATTCTCAATGGGATTCAAGTCTGGGCTTTGGCTGGGCCACTCAAGGACATTCACCTTCTTGTTCTGAAGCCACTTCAGTGTTGCTTTGGCTGTATGCTTGGGGTTGTTGTCCTGTTGGAACGTAAATCTTTGCCCCAGTCCAAGGTCTATTGCAGACTGATGCAGGTTCTCCTCAAGGATGTGCCTGTATTTGGCTCCATTCATTGTTCCCTTTATCCTGACAAGTGCCCCAGTCCCTGCCACTGAAAAGCATCCCCATAACATGATGTTGCCACCACCATGCTTCATGGTAGGGATGGTGTTACACGGGTGATGAGCTGTGTTCGGTTTGCGCCAGGCATAGCGCTTTGCATTCAGGCCAAAGAGTTCAATTTTTGTTTCATCAGACCAGAGAATCTTTTGCCACATGGTCTCAGAGTCTGCCACGTGCCTTCTTGCAAACTCCAGGCATGCTATTATGTGGCCTTTTCTCAGGAGTGGCTTCCGTCTAGCCACTCTCCCATAGAGGCTACATCTGTGAAGTGCTGCAGAGATAGTTGTCCTCTGGACAGGTTCTCCCATCTCAGCCATGGAACTCTGTAGTTCTGTCAGGGTGGTCAGTGGGTTCTTGGTCACTTCCCTGACCAAGGTCCTTCTTGCCCGGTTGCTCAGTTTGGGAGGATGGCCTGCTCCAGGAAGAGTCTGGGTGGTTCTTAATCTTTCCATTTCCTAATGATGGACTTGACTGTGCTCCTGGGAACTTTGAACACCCTAGAAATGTTTTTATACCACTCCCCAGATCTATGCCTCCTCACAATTCTATCACGGAGTTCTACAGACAGCTACTTGGTCTTCATGGTAGAGTTTCTGCTCTGACATGCGCTGTCAACAGTGGGACCTTATATGGACAGGTGTATTTCCTCTGAAATCATGTCAACCATTTGAACTGACCACAAGTGGACTCCATTCAAGTTTTAGAGTGTTCTCACAAGGAAATTGGATGCACCTGAGCTCAATTTGGAGTGTCATAGCAAAGGGGGTGAATACTTATCAAATCAAGACATTTCGGGTTTGTATTTTAAATTACATGTACAAAAAATTCCAGAAGTTTCATTCTACTTTGACATTATAGAGTAATTTGTGTAGATACGTGACAAAAAAATCCCATATAAATGTATTTTAATTTGAGTTTGCAACATCACAAAATGTGACAAAATCCAAGGGGGGTGAATACTTTCTGAAGGCACTGTAAAACCTTATTTGTGAATTTATTTATGTTCTTGTTTTTTTCTGACTCCAGCCGTAGATAACCCCTCTAGCTTGGCAGCCTCCCAGCCATGTCCACCGCTAGCCCCCAGCCAGCATTGTATTGGAGGATCCCTGGCACTGTGGCCCAAGAGTGCTGGCTCCCATGCATACCCCCACATCAGCATGGCATCACACAACTTGAAGGGCTTGTGTGCACACAGTGACAGCAGGAATGCCCTCCTACCCTTTGTGAAGGAGTCGGCTCCTTGGTCCAGTGCAATCCCATGCATCGCTCCCCGGGGCTGGGATGTGCTGCCATGCACACCAGCCACAGGGACCAGCATCCAGTCCTCAACCTGGGTGGCCTGCATGGACATGTGATGCGCTTTCTCTAGGCCAATGGGCCACCCACATGAAATTTCATTTTTAATGCTCACTTTAGATGGTGTTTTTAAAACGATGCCATAAAGATGCTACTGGGCATGCAAGGATATTATGAGCAGTTACCAGAGTCATTAATGACTTTTTTGGAGTCAAGGAGCCATGCAGCCAGGAGTATAAACTAATGGGCAAAGCAATGCAGACAGTAAGAATGAAGGATTGCTACTGCTGCTACAGTAACAGTACCTGTGTCTGCTCCTAAGGACGAGGTAGGATAACCATATGTAATGATATTGGAGCACCATAGAACATAGACACTCTAGGATTATGCATGGCTGTCTACAAAGAACATACACTGGTATACATAAGTACAGTGTACAACAGTATCTTTTTTTTTAATTTAAATTTTATACCCCAATTTTTCTCCATCCCGTCTCGGCCACGTGGGCGGATGTAGAGGCATGCACACACCACGGTTCCAATGCGCCCTCCTTCTGCTTTTGCTGCCTGCCTGCACTGCCCTCGGACCTCCACCCAAGAGCAGTGGAACTACTGTGGGCGACAGGATTCCTCCCCAGGAAAGGAGAGCTACCTTTTGGCTGCTCTATCCTACTCCCTTCTTCCTCCACCCCCGGCTGGTTCCCGACGACTCTGGCTCGTTCCTGAACCCGGGTGACTGGTGTGATGCAAGGTAAGGCGTCCAGCACCTCAGCCCTCAGCACCACCATGCTGACCAGTATACAGTAATATTTAAAAGAGGGGGATTTACACAATACATACAGTAAGTCTACGTACAGTACACAGTAGTATTTAAATGGGTGGGGAAAAAAAAACGATACATCAATCTACATACAATACTGGTTAGGTTATTTAATATCTGGGTTAGCAGCACTTTCCAATGCAATAATAACCATTTTTTGTCATAAAAGCCTTTAAACAAACAACCGTCACAGTTTACGAAGGACAGCAGTAGAAAAAAGAATTTCTTAGAGGACATACTTTTTTCAGTGTGTGTTTCAGGGTGCTCGCCACAGTTTCGGTCACATTTTCAGAATGAGTTCCTCCACTCCAAAAAACTTGAAAAGACACTTCTTACACATAGTGTAAATATTTGTGTTTATGCAGTATGTTCACCATTAAGGACAGTAAATGGCAAAGTGACTTCTTCAAACTTTCACTGTCCTTTTCCAGCTACCTTTTAGTCTCCAGTGTAACCCTCTTCAGCTGTTACACAAAATAAACTATTTAATGGGGGAATAGAAGACGCACTCCACATGTCTACATACAATACTGCATACTCTCTTGCTTTCTTCATTCTTCATTCAGTTTTTCATTTTCACACTCCCATGTGTGTTCTTCCCAAATTCAGACAGTTAATTTAAGCCTTAAAAAGTTCATGTACTTCTGACTGACCAATCTTCCATTCAGTTCTCATTTTCTGAGCTTTAACATTTTTCATTAGCCTTATTTTACCTTGAAACACCTTCAGTATTCTTGGAAAAAACTCTTCAGTTTTGTCGTGAACATTAACTCTCCCTTCAAAGTCATTCTCTTCCAAGATACTCATCATTGAAAAGGAGGATCATATACAATATACAATCGTACTTAAATGGGAAAAACAGAATATATTAGTATACACAGAATACAGTGTACAATAGTATTTGAATAACAGTAACAACAAAGAGTACATAGAGTGCATGTAATGTATTTGGCAAACATCTAAGAATGTTCATAGTGTATTATCTTATGACAAGGAGTCTTGAGGGGGAAGGCTTTGTTCTAGCAGGTGGTGCTTTAATTTGAATTTAAAGGAGCATTCTGAGGAGAAGAGCTGGGTGCATGAAAGCATGATAGCCAGCAGGTTTCAATCTCAACAGTCCAAACCGTGGCACGTACGTGTGTAGAGAAGCAGGAGATTGCAGATGTACTGGGAGCATGATTCATTCACAGCTTTTAACAATACTAAAATAGTCCACCCAACACCTTATTATCGTCCTGCCCAAAACCTGAAACGATGACATAATATGCTCTGACTTCACAACAGCAGTCGGGAGCCTTGCTGCAGTGCTTTGGATTAGCTGCAGGCGGTGGATATGGCTACCAGGCAAGCCCTTATAGAGAGTACTACAGTAGTCCTGGCTTAAGGAAATGAACACGTACTCCAGCACGTGCAGATTGGCAGAATCAAGAAAGGATCGGAGTATGGTGATATTTTTAAGATGGTAATAGCAGCCCTTGACAACGGCTGACACCTGATACTCAGATGTCAAGATACTTGTCCTGCCCCCAGACAGTGTGTTTCCATAATAGCTGCAGGTAGCCCTTCAATAGTGGACAGCTTGAAGCTACACTGTAGTACTGATAACATTCCATCTGGACTGACTCTGAGTAGGTCAGTTTTTCCAGGATTGAGCACTAGCCAGTTGGATGCCATCTGAGAGCTGATCTCCAAAAGGCACTGTACTTTTTTTAATTAAATGTACTTTATTTGATTTTTATACATTAATACACAAGACATACATCTACATACAGACAAAACATGCAGCCTTATGTACTTGGATTCATACTTGGATTAGATGGATGTACAGAAGATCATGACCCATGTAAGTACATCTCCAGCATGCTGGGAATTATCGCCATTCACCCAGTAAATGGGTGTCTAGGTTGTTTTTGAAAGATTCATGATTGCTAGCATTTACTATATGCTTTGGTAATAATTTCCATAATGGGATTATCCTTTGTGTATAAAAGAAACGTCTGGTGTCTCTTTTTGGGTACGTTCGTGAGAGCTGATATGTGTGGCTTCTAAAATTACAGTTTCTACTGTTAAATGTCATATTTAAATCTGTCATTAAAGCATTATCTTTATGTGTTTTATACATAAGAAGTAAATCATCCCTAGTTCTTCGTAACTGTAAGGGATACATTTTTAGGTCAATTAACCGCTCATCATAGCTTTTGTTTTGCATTCCGTCTATCATTTTCATTACCCTTCTCTAAACCCCCTTCATTCTATTTACATCCCTTCTCAAGAATGAGCTCCATAGGGGTGAACAGTGATCCAGATGCAGTCTAATATAAGCCCTATAAAGGGGCAGAATGTAGTCCTTGTTTCTTGATACAAAAGCTGTCTTAATGCATCCAATTATTTTATTAGCATTGTTTATTAATTGTCTGCAATGTTTACCAAAAGATAAATCTGATGATATGATTATCCCAAGATCTTTTTCATTAGTGACCGACTTCAAAATATGTCCACTGAGTGTGTATTAATGTTTGATATTAAGGTCTCCTAAGTGCATAATTACGCATTTGTCTGTATTGTAAGACATGTTGTTTTTTTGTGCCCATTCTTCTAACAATTTCAAATCTTTTTCTAGGTTGTTTATATTTTCATCTGTTGTTGTATTAGTAGCTATTTTTGTGTCGTCTGCAAATTTTATTGCAAAGTTGCTAAGATTAGATGTCATGTCTGAAACAAAGATGGAGAATAGTACAGGTCCCAGTACTGAACCCTGTGGGACACCGCTCATGACCCGACCCATTTTTGAATAGTGTCCCCTGATGCAGACTTTTTGGGTGTGGTGTCTTAACCATTTGTCAACCCAGTTAACCAAAATGCCATTAATCCCGAGTTTGTACATTTGTTTGATTAAGGTTGAATGGGGAACTTTGTCAAATGCTTTGCGCAAGTCTAAATAAATGATGTTCACAGGTGTTTTATCATCAAGCATTTTGCTTACTTTTTCATAGAAGACTAGGTTACTTGTAAGACATAACCTTTGATTTTTAAACCTGTGTTGTGAATTGTCTAGTAATTTTTAGCTGCTATGTCTTCTTCTAACTTGATTTTGAATAATGATTCAAATATTTTGCCCAGTATACTTGTTAAACTTATTGGTCTGTAGTTGTTATGATTGCCTTTTTTAAATATGGGGGTGACTGTAGCTGTTTTCCAGTCATTAGGGATATTTCCAGAGTGTAGGGATAGATTAAATATTTTGAATAATGGGTCAATTAACTATTTGACTAGTCTCTTAATTACTCTAGGATGAAGTCTTTCAGGTTCTGGTGACTTATTAATATTCTATCTTATCCAGCTGAATTTTAATAGCATATTTAGTTATTTCAGTCAAAGTCTCATGACCATTGGGATTTTTGGTATACTCTGGCTTTTGGGAAATAGTTTTATTGAATACTGAACAGAAATACTGTATGTGTTCAGTTCCTCTGCCATTGCTTGTGGTTTGTCAATTGTTTTGGCTCCTATGATATGGATCTTGGTGTTTGTCTTTGTTATTTACATAAGAGTAAAAACTTTCTCCATCTTTGATTGTAAGGTAGTTTAAATTCAGTTTTCTTCTTTTTCAGCTTTAGTTTGTATTTACATTCCCTAAGTATTGTTTTGTATTTGTGTTTGTTGCAACCATTATTATCTCTTGTTAGGGCCCTATACGCCCTTCTTTTTTTGCAAGTAGACTAGATATTGGTGGTGTTAACCAAATTGGTATCTTACCCTTCCTATTGTAGGTTATTTTGTTTGGAATGTGATCAGTTTCTGATTCTAGTATTTTGTTTTTTACTCTAGTCCATAGTTGTTATGGGAATGTGGATCCATTGTCCCATTTCCATTTATTCAGTTTTTCCGGAATGTTAATAAAGTTAACTTTGTTGTAGTTTTTGAATATTGTCTTACCAATTATTTCCTTTGGAATTATTTTAGTATTGAAAGTTGTTATTTTATGGATGTTGTTATATAGGGGTAGTTTAAATGTAATGTTCTGTATCTGATCGGGGATATCTGTTAGTAACATGTCTAAAATGTTTTTATTTCTAGTTGGTTCGGTAAGTAATTGTTGAATACCATTGGCATCACATAAGCCCGGTAAAGTTTGTTCTGGATTTTAACTGGCTAGTGCATCTATCCACTTTATTCCTGGAAGGTTGAAGTCACCTAATAATGTTAGTTCTTTATTACTGGCTTTAGTATAGATATCATTTAAGATGTTCTGATGTACTGTAATGTTAATGTCAGGTGGTCTATAACACACACCAACAATTCGTTTTTTTTTGTTTTACCCTTGTGATCTCAGCCCATAGAATTTCTATAGTACTGTTGGCAGATGACTCTTCAATCACTTTGAATGATATATTGTTTTTACTAAATAGGGCAACCTCTCCCCCTTTTTTTGATTTTCTGTTTTTATAAAGGGTATTGTAGCCTTGTATGTTCATATTCCAGCCTGAGGTTCCCCCACCAAGTTTCTGTTACTGCAGCAATACCAATATTGTCTCTGTTTAATAATTCCAGGTTATCTAACTTTGTGTGATGTAGGCTTCTTGCGTTAGCTGAAAGAAAAGATAGACCATCATTGCTATTATAAGACTGCTTATTATGTAATTTGTTGTATTGTCTTGTGATAGTTGTTGTAACCCATTGCCCCTCAGTGGCTAGTTTTTTTCCCCGTTTGTGATTCTGAAGAGTTTTATGAAATATACATCCCAATAGCTTTGATCCTTGTTTACTGAGATGTAGTGCATCACACCCATATAATAGAGGATTATTTACAAATAGTTCCCAAGTCTTGATACATGTGATATTGTTTGTGAGACACCATTTACGTAGCTGGTTGTTATAGTCCTTGATATTTCTTGTTTTGTGTTAACTTGCCCTTGGAACTGGTAAGACTTCGGAAATGATTGGTGTCACATTTAGATCCCGTGATGTTTTTATTGCTTGTTTCATATCCATAGTTATGTCATCTACCCCGTGACGCCCCAAATCATTTGTACCTGCATGCAGGATGGCAATTTTTGTATTTGTTATATTATGAAAGATTTCTGGAAGCATAGTGGTTATGTCTTTGATTGTGGCGCCACTGTAGCTGCAGCTAGTTGTTTTCTCTTTGTTTCCTGTAGTGGAATGTCTATCTGTATATCTGGTTATTGAATCCCTTAGTGTGTGTATATATATATATATATATATATATATATATATATATATATATATTTGCTTCGGGTGTTTGGTCTCTTTCACTTCCTACAATAGTACTCATGACCAACACCAGTGTCGACTGTTGTACCCCCTAATTCGGAATGTTGTCCCTCAGTACCTGTGTTATCAGTTAAATTTGCTTGGTCATTGATCACGGTTGGGATTAGCGGTGGTATTAATGGGGTATTATTACTTGGACTGTCATCCAATTATGATGGGGTGGGAATCTGAACTTGGGCTAACCTGGGTTTGAGTATGTTCATCATCGGATAGTTGTATAAGTGGGTCAAAGCTATTATATAATGGGAGCAGAAACTGCTCTGCTTTTCTTCCCTTGTTTGCTGGTCTTCTACTTTGGATCTGATACCACGTTTCAGAATTATCATCTCCCTCATTTTCTCTAATCCTTTTTTATTAGAAAGATTTGTAACTATGTCATTTTGTTGTAAGCATTCCTTATTCTGACATATGGGTAGAGATTTGGGAGGGGGGGTTAATTTTGGCCCTGAACATTGTCCTGCAGTAATTTCCCCTTCCTGTTGTGTAGGTGGTACACTTAACTTGGTGTGCTCCCCATCTTCATTACTTAATCTCCAAGCCATCTTTTGTTGACCAATTTCCAGTGCTTGTAGTCTAGTGCTAAACATAGAGATTTCTACCAGCATTTCAGCATTTTGCTTGTTTTTGAGGCATGTAAATGGTAATTCCATAACTGGTAATTCTGTGACTAAGTACATCTTTCAGGTTATGCATTTTGTTCCTAGTTTCCCTACTAGCAATGTGGCAATGTCCATGTTTTTCACAGGGGTATTGTATTCTTTGGGATAGATAGTAATGTCCAGAAACAATGCTAATATATCACCTTGTTTGTATAGTGTTATATTATTGTTAGTTATACAGCAAGTAGTAGGTCGAGTAGGGATTATAACATAGAGCAGTACCTTACAGAAAGCAGTGTTATTTTACTATAGTAAATAAGGCCTACCTGTGATTTACTCTTGCTGACTAGGATATAGGGGAATTTCTGCCTTCCTCACCTCTCAAACTCAGCGGCAGCGTGTCTCTCTTGGCGTCTTCCCTACTTGTAAACACATGCCCTGTCCTTTCGCCCTGCTCACTGCAGGGCTGGGTTTAAACCTCTTTCAGTGACACAGAAATAGGTTACAGGGGTCATGACACCCTCGCAACACAAATGTGGAATTTAAAGTTTTAAAATACTGTAACTGGGCATTAAGGTGCTTATGCACCAGTAATCAGTTAGTCCCCTTAAAACAAATAAAGCGTGTACACAGATATGTAGTTCTGGTGCAGTGGATGGCACCAGGACTCTCTGCCTACTTCCTGAAATCAGTAGGGCTCAACAAGATACAAGTTGCATGAATCACACACAAGCTGCTAATGGTACAATCGCACACTGAGTTTGCTAGGGTATATCTCAGTTCTTGTCAACAAAATGTATTGCTAAGCCTGCTCACTGCAGGGACAAGTTTTAAACCCTTTTCAGTGACCGGAAGTAGGTTACAGGGTCACGACACCCTCGCAGCACAAATGTTCGATTTAAAGTTTTAAAATACTGTCACTGGGCATTAAGGTGCTTATGCACCAGTAATCAGTTAGTCCCCTTAAAACAAATAAAGCGCGTACACAGATATGTAGTTCTGGTGCAGTGGATGGCACCAGGACTCTCTGCCTACTTCCTGAAATCAGTAGGGCTCAACAAGATACAAGTTGCATGAATCACACACAAGCTGCTAATGGTACAATCGCACACTGAGTTTGCTAGGGTATATCTCAGTTCTTGTCAACAAAATGTATTGCTCGCCTGCTCACTGCAGGGACAAGTTTTAAACCCTTTTCAGTGACCCGGAAGTAGGTTACAGGGGTCACGACACCCTCGCAGCACAAATGTTTGATTTAAAGTTTTAAAATACTGTCACTGGGCATTAAGGTGCTTATACACTAGTAATCAGTTAGTCCCCTTAAAACAAATAACGTGTGTACACAGATATGTACTTCTGGTGAAGTGGATGGCACTAGGACTCTCTGCCTACTTCCTGAAATCAGTAGGGCTCAACAGGATACAAGTTGCATGAATCACACACATAAGCTGCTAATAGTACTATCACACACCGAGTGTGTTAGGGTATATCTCAGTTCTGGTCATCAAACTGATATATTGTTTTACAATTGGGTACTACTTTTGTTTATATGTACATATACGGTTGATTGTGACACTTCATATTCTGCACATTTTGAGCAAATTATAACATCTGTGGCCATGAGACCATATATACAATAGGTCCCCATTGTTATTTCCCTGAGTTCAAGCAATAGTTTATGTATCTATATAATAATCATTGGTGTAAGGTCATAAGGACCTGTAACCTTCCCCATTTGTCTTCATATCCTGAGTCTGTTGTTCATGCTAGCTATTGACTTCTCTGCTTTTCAGAAGGCACTGTTCTAACAGGAGGACCAATTCTGATATATTGGCAGTAAAGAACAGTCATACAGTATCTGGGTGTCATCAGGATAGCAATGAAAATCCATGCTGTAGCATCATGTGATTCCCCCCCAAATGGTAACATATATATCTGAAACCACACAGGCAAGAGGACAGAATTTTGGGAAGCTCTGCAGTTCAGGTATGCTGACTTCCACTGCTATGAACTGGAAACAACTGACTGCTTGTCGGCTCCTGTAGGCAGGCAGTCATGGAATGGGCTGTCCTTCCCTCTCAGCTGGGACAGACTGAGAAATCTGAGAGTATTAGGACATGCTCCCTTTCCCATACACCCTCAGTCATTTCAGTCTGTCCTTAGCTGGGGACACCTCCCTGCCTAGCAGAGAACCTGTTTTTATCCACACTAGGAAACTTGAAGCACATTTTTGGCATTTTCTTCAGATTTTCTGACACCGAACAGGTGCCTTTCAGAGAAGAAGAGTTTTTGGTTTTGGAACTGCATAGAATTTCATCAGAACCCCATGGAGGAGCTCAGGGCTACAGTGCCAGGCAGGGCTGCTAGAGCCTGCACTTCCTTTGTGTTTGGTGACACGGTTTTCCTGTACTCCAGGAGCCCCAACTTGGAGATTGAATAGGGGCATATTTTGGGTTGGGTCGGGGTGAGGGAGTGCCGCACGCTGGCACAGGTCTCTTTGCAAATTTCCATAAAGCAGGGTGCGTATTGTGCTAAAGCCATGCCTGCATCAGCACCAGCTTGGGAGGCTGGTTCATATCCTTGAGGAGTAACCAGAACCATCTGAGACCAATCCAGGTCAATCACCCATATTCCTCAAGTCTTTTGTCCAATTTCCGGTGGTTCTCAGTGTTGAAAGAAACACAGAAACATAGAATTTGACAGCAGTAAAAGACCCAGGTCCCATCCCACCTGCCCACCCTCCCTAATTCTTTTAAGTTGGCCCTAGTAGACATCCTTCTCCCTTACTCTTTGACCTTTAATGCCCTTACTGTGGTCTTTGCCTGTGCCATCCATGTTTTAATTCCCCCCATCTATTTTATTTATTTATTTGAAAATTGATGACCAGGAAAGGGATACTGAGCCAAAGCTCATTTTGGGAACAGTGTCTCCTCTTTCACTATTCCATTCTGGTTTTCTGTCTGAACGGACTTCAAATACTGATTGGGGGAGTAGTTTAGGAATAACGCCAGAATCTGCAAATTTAAGATTGCACTTACCCTCTTTGTAGGCTAAGAATTAGTATATGAAACATTTTTGTCATTTTGCATGGTAATGTGTGTTTATTACAAAGATCATTATTGCTTGTTTTGTATTACTTATATTGTAAATTGAAATTTCTGAAACTTAATAAAATTAAATTCAGAAAAAAACCAAATAAATATATTCCAGCAGAGCAGTTAACAATAGCAGGTCACCTCATGAGTGGGAAAACAATCAAATCAAAATGTTGAATACTAAACGTTATCTCAGGAACCGTCTGACGATGAAAAAAAATTTAAAAGTCGTATGATTTACAGCTGTCCTGGCTAATTTTGTGTTTAGCCCCATTTAGAGACTATGCATTTTTCCAACGAAAGTCCATATCTCGTGACTGCTTGGTGATAACGGGCCTGAAAGGCGCGCAACGCCTGTAATGTTATCCGTATATGGGAAAAAAGAGACGCTCGGAGTGCCATAACTTTGCCTCCTGTAATATTTTTCACCAAACCACTGAAAGGCACATCTGTGGGCTGTTGGCTGTGTTCTCTCCAAATTTCAGGACAAAAGACTAAACAGTTATTCTGCAGCAGGGTGCCAAAGGATTCCTGTAATGGCCGGCGACCGTAATGTTATCCTATGGAAAAACAGTCAACTTTGGAGTGCATGCATTTGCTGCCATGTAATATTTTTCAATACAATACTGAAAGGCACATCTGTGAGATGTCATCTCGTTCCTTCAAATTTCAGCCCAAAACTCCCAACCGTTCTTTTGCAGCGGAGTGCCAAATAATTACTGTTATTTTGGGCATAGTGTCGCAATTTGCGAAAGTGTCGAAAAAAAAATTGCAACACTTTCGTGAGTGCGACACTACTTTGCGAAAGTACTTTTTCCAGAAATTTGAAAAACATATTTCTGGGGTGTTTTACCCCAAAATAAAGACATGGCTAGCATCCTCAGGGCCCGACTAGGTGAATACAAAAAGAATTAGGTTGCTAGAGGGTCTCAATTTTAAATGCCAAGCATTTTCTGATCACTAACTGAAAACAAGATGGCAGATCTGACGACAGTAACAGGGCCATTTGCGACATTAAAAGTGCATTTTGCGACACTGTCGAACTTTTGTTAACTTTTCCATTGACTTATAATGGAAAATTGTTTTGAATAACTTTTGAACCGCTTTAATATTTTTCAAGAAATCTTTCGAAGGCACATCGAGGACCCTGGCCGCACGCTCCTGAAGATTTTCGGCCGGTCTGCCTAAACCGTATAAACCTGTAGGCACGACCGTAGAATCTCCAGAAAGCGAACGCACGCTGGGCAAATCACGCTTAACTCCGCAGCCGATATCTGACGGTACAAACTTGGCAGATCCCAAGGTCTATGGTTCTTGGATCGTGTATTCCAAATTTCAGGCAAATCCATCAAATAGTTGCAAAGTTATTAAGGTGCAAAGTTTTGTGGTTTAACATAGAAATGGTTCTCAACCTTAACTATGATAATATACACACACACACACACACACACACACACACACACACATATATATATATATATATATATATATATATATATATATATATATATATATATATATATATATATATATATATATATATATACACACATACACATATATACACATATACATATATATACATATACACACACACACACACACACACACACACACACACACACACACACACACACACACACACATATCCACTAGGCCATGATATAATATAGAAGAACGTAAATGTAGAAGAGATAGAGGGTGGAAAAAGAGGTTTGAGAGAGAGAGAGAGGGGGGAATGGTAAAGTGCGAGAGGGACGGTGCTTGTGGAGATGAGAAAGTGAGGCAACACTATAAAAGGGGATGGTAGTGGAAGGAGCAAGAGGGGAGAGGGGTATTAAGAGAAGGAGAGAGGGGAGAGGCATGAAGGAGGTAGAGGAGTGGGGGAAGAGGGCAAGAGGGAAGCTCTCAAATAGGGAACTTGGTGAACTAAGTGCTAGAGCACAATGTGAAGAATATTGGCGGTTATGGAAACTGGGTCACCTAAAGCAATTACAGGTTTCCTTCAGGTATTTAGCTAGCTTAGCTTTGAAAGTGAATGGACTGGGAAGGATGTACGGTTTTAGCGAGCTTTGCATGGTATTCCATAGGGAAGGAAGGGAGAAGGTGATAGCGGACGAGCCATGCGAGGTTTTTACTCTTGGTGTCTGGAGGCAAAAAAGGGAGAAGCGTCGCAAGCCGTGAGCACCCTTAGCACGCTCGAAGAGACTTGAGATATACGCCGGAAGTTTGTCAGTCAGTGCTCTGTAGAGCCAAAGAAGAGTGTTTCTTTTCCTCTTTGAGGAAAGGGAGGACCATCCTATCTCATGATATAGTAGACAATGGTGAGTGCGAGAGGGTAGGTTAGCGATGAACCTCAAGGCCCTGTGGTAGAGTGTGTCAAGCTTAATGAGTGCTGAGGAGGGACAGTGGTCGTTACAGGAAGTCAGCATAGTCCAAGAGTAGCATGAATGTAGATTGTACTAGTCTCTTCCTGGTATCTAAGGTGAGAAGAAGTTTGATGCCTTAGAATAAACCTAGGCGTTGTCTTAATTTTTTGGAGACTTCATTCAAGTGACATAGAAAGTTAAGCTTCTTGTCCAGCCAGAACCCCAGATATTTGAAGTTGTCCACCATTTCAAGGGGTTCACCCAACAGAGTTAGGATCTTATGATCATGAAGGGCTAGAGGCTGCCTCAGGTGAGATAATCATGGCCTTAGTTTTTAGCGCTGAGTAGAAGCTTATGTTTAATTTGATTATATTGTAGAGACATAAAAGTCCTGCTGTAACTCCTCGTGGGCCATGTCCAAAGTAGGGTTGATGGTGTAGAGGACAGTGTCATCTGCAAATAGGTGTACATTAGCGAAAGTAGATTAGAGTCAAGATTGTTGATGTAGATTGTAAATAGATCGGCCCAAGGTGGAACCTTGGGAACACCTTGTAATAATGGTTTTAGCGGAGACAGGTCACCTGATGCTTTTACTTACTGATGTCTGTTAGTGAGGTAGCAGTTAAACCGCTTTGACAGTAGCGCTGTCGAAACCGATGACGCCAAGGCATGAAGCATAATGTTGTGGTCCACCGTGTCAAGGCCTTACTGAGGTCAAGGAAGAGAGCAAACATATACTTCTTGGAGTCTAAGGCCACTGCCAATCTGTGGTTACTTTGGCAGGGGCAGAGCCTGTGCTGTGTTTAGCTCTAAAGCCCGACTGGGTGGTGGTTAGTAGATTCTGCGAGTCCAGGTACCCCTAATTTGGGTGTTAACAATTTTTCCAATAATTTTGAGATAGTAGGTACAGGGAGATTGGCCTATAGTTGTTCAGTGTCGCCGGGTCCCTGGATTTAAGCAAGGGATGATGTGTGGTTTTCATAAATTGGGTAGCTAGCCTTGGTTTAGGAGGAGTTAAATAGGTGGGTAATGGGGCAGTCAGGTGACGGTAGCCAATTTTTAGGAAGAGGGGTTCGATGTTGTCAGCACCAGCACTCTTTCTTATATCCAGTGCCAACAGAAGATCCTCAACTTGCTTGAAATTCACAGGTCGGAAACTGAATGCAACGGAGGGACGCTGAATAGTGTTAACATGGAGACTGGTCTAGTCAACAGCATCCCTGTGAGGACTTAGTTTGCTGATCGGGGAGGTGTCAAATGCTAGCCCCGCCGTCGCAAAATACTCACTGAGGTGTTTTAGAATCTCAGTTTTGTCAGTAAAGACATTGTCTCCAGACACTATTTTAGAGGGGAGAGAGGCTGCAGTGGTGTGGCCTTCAACCTTTCTGAAGATGTTCCAGACTTTGGCAGCTTTGTTTTTGTTATCTTCCAACGCTGCTTGGAAGTAGCTGGCTTTTTCGGATCTGTTAAGTTTGGTGCAGGCATTTCTGGCAGCACGAAACGCGAGCCAGTCAGATTCTGAATGGGATTTCCTGTCTTTTTTCCAAAGGCAGTCTCTGTACTTGAGAGTTTTCTTCAGGGACAGTGAGAACCAGCCAGGTGGTCTGTTTTTGGACTTGAAGAGCCTTGGAGGAGCATGTTAGTCTAACAACTTTTAGTAGTTTGTGGAAGATGTTGAAGGCCATGTCGACAGATGGGGCTAGGTAAAAGTCCTGCCAGATTATACTGCCCAGGTCCTGTAGAAATGCAGTTGGACAGAAACATTTCAAACATCTCTTCAATTTAGTATTAGATGGTTTTACCTGAGGAGAGTGTCTAATGCAGGCAATGGCACAATGATCACTTATATCATTGAAGAACACTTTGGTGTGAGCAATACTGTGAGGTTTATTGACTAACATGAGGTCCAGCTGGGTGCTTCCGGTGGGGTTACTTCTGTTAGGTCTGGTGGGTGCCGGGGTTATTTTTGACAATCCACATGTGTCACAGAGGTCCTTAAGCTTCTTAGAGCTGTCATCATTCCAATTTAGATTGAAGTCCCCCAGAAATGCACTCGGAGTTAGCTGAGTCAAGCAAGCCTTGGAGATGAGGTAGAAGGGCTGTTCCGCCAGAGGGTGGTCAGTAGCAAGCGGAAACTAAGAGTGCCTTGTCGTTGGCTAGTGATCGCTTTAATGCTAGACGCCAAATTCTTTAGCTTTGATTGCAGTCTACCACTACGACAGAGAATTTACTCTTAGCATAGATTAGGACCCCTTCCCCCGGCTGGTCTATCACACCAGAAGGTGCTGTGCCAAGGCATATTAACGTCTTTGTCTGGGATTGTGGATCTAAGCCAGGATTCCGAGATCATACGGAGAAGCATGAAGAATCCAAGTTTGGATTAAATCAAGTTTTTGAGCAAGCTACGGACGTTCACGTGTAGGAAACTGATGCCCTTATGTTGTGAGAAAGCCTCAAGGGTGGTCAGAGAAGTAGGTGGGCCTGGGTTTAGTTCAACATTTCCAGAACAGAGTAGTAGGAGCAGTAGCAATTTCCTAAGGAGATGGGTTAATCTGGAGAGAGCGCCTCTTATTCCATCTGGAATGAGTATGCTTGGGCTGGATAAGACCTGCCCTCTAAGACAATTTGTTGTAATAAGCGAAAGTATAAAGGTTTTGACCATCATTTTTGAGGGTGCTCTGCACCAGGAGCTGGATACAGCTGGGTGCATGGATGCATGGGGCAGAGGGTTGGTCATCCCCACGGTGTGCCAAATGTGGTTCTGTGCCAAAGTAGTCATGGAACCTCTAGCAGGGGGACTGGTCATGGTGACAGTGAGTAACTGGGGTGTAATGTGCTATGTGTAAGGACAGAATACAGCAAACAGCCCAGAAAAAAAAAAACCTTCGAGGCATTACTGAAATGACAAGTCTCAGACGAGGTGGCAATGTAGCGGAGCAAAGTCAGAAACCAGGGTGGAGGGAGTTAAGTTAGGAGGACAGACTGGCTGAGGAGTGTAGGGAAAAAAAAAAAAAAAAGCAGTTGGGTGGAGCCAAGGGGTGTTAACCAATGACAATTTGAGGGGTTTGGCCCGGCTCTTGAGGAAAGAGCACTTAATAGAGGCCGGGGTTGGGGCGGGCGGTGTGGAACAAAAAACAGAGCTGGCAAGAACGAGAGCAGAAACAGCCACGGAGACTCAAATCCCCTGTCGGCCAATCGCTGTAAAAGCCATAAGACAGCAGCCAATAGTTTGTGTGCAGGGACAGGCTTCATCCAATCAGGGCTCCAGTTATCTCCCTGAGGCAGTCTGTGGACTTACCCAGTTTTCCAACGCTCCGGTGCGGCAGGAAAAGGGCGCGTGGCCAGCTGGCTTCTCCAGCCGCTGCCGCAAGCTGAGATGGCATTCAGACCGATCAGGGGTTTAAGGAGCCAGTTTTCTGATGCTCCAGTGCGGTAGGAAAAGGGCAAGCGGCTGGCTGGCTTCTCCAGCCACTGCCGCAAGGTGAGATGGCGTTCAGTCTGATCGGGGCTTAAGGAGCCGGTTTTCCGATGCTCGGGTGCGGCAGGAAAAGGGTGCACGGCCGGCTGGCTTCTCCAGCCACTGCCGCAAGGTTAGATGGCGTTCAGCCCGATCAGGGTCTTAAGGAGACAGTTTTCCAATGCTCCAGTTCGGCAGGAAAAGGGCGCGTGGCCCGCTGGCTTCTTCAGCCGCTACTGCTAGGTGAGATGGCGTTCAGCCCAATCAGGGGCTTAAGGAGACGGTTTTCCGATGCTCCGGTGCAGCAGGAAAGGGCGCTGCGGGCTGGCTGATTCTCCTGCCGCTGCCGCAAGGTGAGATAACGCTCAGCCCGATCAGGGGCTTAAGAAGCTGGACAAATAAGTATAAAATGACAACATTTAAAAACACACTGTAGAAGTTATTTTTGTATTTATTTGTACAATCAGATTTACAACCTTGAGTCAGAGACTTTTTACAAAGGCACCCTCGTCACAGTGGGAACAAAACAATAATACAAAGTTCTAAATACAGACAGTGAATACATAGCTAACAAATCTATAAAAGCATTACAGTGATACAGATCATTATGTACAGTCATTTACATAGGTAATGAGTGATACAAATGGAGATACAAGTTCCTGCAATGCAGTAACAATGAGGACAGAAACATATTTTCAGGTAGAAGCAGGGGGAGAGAGAGCAGTCCAAAGGACTTTGTAGAGGCTGGAGGAGCAAGATGGCACGAGTCTCTCAGAGGCCCAAGGAGGGTGCAGGGATTTAGCTGCATTTACAGCAGCACGAGTTGAAAAGGTGGTCACAAAGGGTGATTTTAAAGGGACCAATTTTGAGCATGTTGGCGATGTCGACTGGGAGGCAGCTGAACCAGGAGGGGGCCCTGTTAGCAGAAGGATCGCTGGGCTAAGGCGGTCCTGGTCCTAAGCACCTGTAGGGTGGCCTTATCCGAGCTGTGGGTGGCCACAGTTGGGGTGGTGAGTTGAAGGGATGCAGCCACCCCTGGGGGAGAGCCCAAGAAGAATTTTCATGGATAGAAGGCAGGTTTAGTAGTGCAGTCTTTCTTTAAGACTGAGGAGGTTTGCGGTGGCATAGAGTAGGCAAGTATGGGTGAGTCTGCATGCCCCAGTCAGAAGCCTGCAGGCCTTGTTTATAGAGATTTGGATTTTACTGATAACACTGCTATCAGCAGCACCATATATAGGCAGGCCATAATTCACTAGGGACAGGACAGAGGATGTGATGGCCAGCTGGAGCGCATGGGGAGGAAGGCAGTCCTTGTGCCGGTAGAGAAGGCCTAACTGAGAGTCGGTGGCTGCTGAGAGGGCATTTATGTGGTGGTGAAAAATTAGAGCAGTGTCAAAAGGTAATTTCTAGGTATTTATATGTGGACACTTGCTCTAAGGGGTGCTGTGGCTGGGGAGGATTAGGAGGGCGGGATTTCTGGACTTGGTTTGGTGGTGGGTGAACAGCATAGACTTGGTCTTTTTTAGATTGATATCAAGTCTATGATCCTTGAACCATTTTTCAGCTTGATTAAAGGTGAGCTGGAGAGAGTCCTGGAGTGAGGCAGGTTTATGGTGAGAGGCAAAGAGAACAGCATCATCTGCATAAAGAAGAATTTTGCCGAAGCAGGCACTGGGCAGGGTGTTGAGGTAGAGATTGAACAAGAGGGGCCCCAGGATAGAGCCCTAGGGGACCCCAAAGCAAACTGGCCAGGTGATGGATAAGGTCCCATTGATTTTTACACACTGGGAGCAAGCTGAGAGGCAGCTGGAGCACCAGGCGAGAGGACCAGTGGAGAAACCGATCTGGTAGAGGGAGTCAAGCAGGAGGGGATGGCAAACAGTGTCAAGGGCCTTGAGAAGTCAATGAACACTGTGCAGCAGCAGACTGCCAGAGTCTAAGAATGAGTGCAGATAGTTGGAAAATTCAAGGAAGGCTGTGGTGGTACTATGTCCTTTTCAGAAACTGTGCTGCTCAGGGCACAGTATGTCATATTTGGTCAGATACTCGGTGAGCTGAGTAGCCACCACTTTTTCGATAACTTTGGAAAAAAGGGGGGGTATGGAGATTGGCCTATAGTTGTTTGGGGAGGACTTATCACCACTTTTGTGTATGGGTGTGACGACAGCCATTTTCCAGACACTGGGGAACTGACCTATGTTGAGGGGTCCGTGGTAATTGAGCCGTCAATAGAAAGCTGGGATGGGGGAAGTGTTTTCCCATTCAGCTCTTTTATATTATCCCAGAAGTTCCAGGCTGAGCCCCAGGAGGAGGTAAGGGTGGCCTGGTAGTGCTCCACTTTGGCCTTGCGGATGGCCCATGTGCACTGATAGCGTGCAGCATTGTAGGATTGCCTATCCAACAATCTGACTCCACAGCAATATGCCAGAGATGTCCCTCTTCTGGAGTTTTTGGAGCAGGGATGGGTCGGCGCATTTTTTTTTTTTGAGCGATGTCTGGTGAGCGGTGCATAGAGATTGCAGGCCTTATTGAAAGCCTGTGAAGAGGTCGAAAGGGTGTCAATACTTGGGGCATGGTTGATGGGGGACCAGTCAATCTGGGTGAGATAGTGGCAGAGTTTTTTTTTTTTTTTTTTTGTGCCACCTGGGCGGAGGCACCCACTGAAGAGAGGACTGAGTTACTGGTTTGGGGGTGGTGGAGGACCAGAGGAAGAGGACAGGGGAGTGGTCACCTAAGGAGTCTGAAAGGATTTTAATATCCTGGATTTTTGGGGGAGGTTGGAGACTATGATGTCCAGGAGGGTGCTGGTTCCTCTGGTGGGGTTGAGTCTAGTGGGCTGGGAGACGAACTGGGTCATGTCAAGGGCAGCAAAGGAATCCCTCGCTTGTGAAGCAGAGGTGCCGAGCCAACTGACATTAAGATCCCCTAATAAGACTTATTCAGCTTTGTGAGGGAGCGTTGATAGAGACTCTGTGAGTGACAGGATAGCTGGGTTTTGGTTCCTAGGAGGCACGTAGGAGACCGTGATGTGGAGTGGGCCCCTGGTAGGATCAGGTATGATCTTGAGGGTGAGGGCCTGGGCTCCATTTTCGAGCTTGGAAGCGGGGAGTGCATGACCAATAATGGTGTCACATAAGTAGACAGCATATCCGCCCCCTCATTTGCCTAATCTATCTTCCCGCTAGAGGGTGTACCCGGGAAGTGAGACGAAGGAATCGGGGGAAGATTTGGGAGCCACGTCTCCACTAGTGCAATAATGTCAGGCTGGTGTTAGATGACCCAGCATTGGAGCACAGCAGATTTTTTTAGCAAGCTGCAGATGTTCAGAGAAGCAATGTAGAGCCCAGAGGACGTAAGTCTTGGGTGAGCTTAGGAGTTGGGCCTGGAATGGGGTGACATTTCCAGACAGTAGCAGTAATAGAGGATAATTCTAACCAATGGGCAGTGGTAGCAGGTATCCTTTACTGGTCTATGGGCTGAGGGTCCAACCTCAGGGGTGCAAGGAATGGGTAGGGCACGAAGGGTGGGAATAGCAGTAAGGAGGTGGGTCCAAGGGGGACCCAGAAAGGCAGAGGAGCCTGGCCAGTGGTGGGGAGATGGATGCCGGGGCCCCGGGTTTGTGACCAGTGTGGGTGGCGGTGTGGAGACCAAGGTATAGTCAGGGGGTGCAGTACAATGAGTGCAGGGAGTGTGGTCTGGTTGGAGAAAGGCCAGTATCAAAAGGGCTGGAATGGCCAGGTGTAGCAGTGGGGAAATGGCACCCATGGTCCTTCTTGCTGATGAGGTGATACAGAGGTATAAGGGTCTAGGCTATGCTTTCAGTTATGTAACTGCTACAGTGGTGTAGTGGCAGGACTGTGGACTGTGGTGCACAGGATACAATGTTCAAATACCCTGGGGGGGGGGCAGGTGTCCTTAAAGCCTGGAAAAGATGGTAAACCAGGCAATTGGGAGGCTGGAGTGTACTGGGTCAGGCCAAGAACGGAGGGGTGAAATAGCGACTCCTAAAGGGCCGCAAGGGGAATGGAAGATGGTCGGGAGGGGGTAGACTGCTGTGTGTGCTGCTGTGGTCCCAGCCTATATAGGAGAACAGAACAAAGACCTTCATTAGTATGCAGCGGGAGCTTGTAAGCCTAGTCACTGCTATTCTGGACACTGCGCCCAGTGCACATGCATGGACACTGCTCAGTAATACATATGCTACTCAGAATAGGAGGCTTTGAGGGAAGAAACAGAGAAAGACAAGATGGTGCCCTGTAAGACCCTGCAGCAGGAGACGCCACACCACATGGTGGGTTCCAAGCAGTGTTCCAGGCCCAGGTAAGGACTGAATACAGCTAAATATACACAAAACTAGCAGAAGTAACAGCAGAATACAGCAACAGTACACAATTCCTGATTAGCTTAGCTGATAAGGAACAGAAATAGCTACAATCTGTACTAGCAGAGTAACACAGGCAAACGGATGTAAACAGAGACAAAAGCAGTACTGGAGAGTCTTGTCTTGTCACACTCAAAGCTCCCAAGTGCAACAAGCAGAAACAGTTCAGAGAAATACAATCAGTCGAGACAGGAGGACAAAAAAGAAATATCCAGACATAGTTCAACTGCAGGAGGAGAGTAGTCACCTTTAAGGGCTCTGGTGATCTCACTACCCCTGCTGTGCGCCATTGTGGGCTGTGGTCCCGGCCTTTAAGAGCTCTGGTGGACCCTTCACTACCTCACTGTGTGCAGGCTTCCTGGCTGTGTGTCCTACTGTGGGCTGTGGTCCCGGCCTTTAAGGGCTTGGTGGACCTCACTACCCCTGCTGTGTGCAAGCTTCCCTGGCCCCCAGATGTAGCCCACAGATGAAGCCAGCAGGCAAACGTTGGGGCAAGTTGAATAAGGACTCAAAAGAAAATTAGGAAACTTTTTCAGAATATTTTGAAGGTGTTCGATTGGGTTCTTTCAGAACCAGAGCAACCACATCTCTGTTTGGGACTTTGATAGTTGTTCAGATCCAGGTATGCTCCAGACACAATTAAAAGAAAAAACAGAGAATAAGCGATTACCCACAAGACTCGCCCTTAACTGCGCACTGACTCACCGGTACTGTCATCAACTGGTTTCAGTCTTCTCTCACAGGCAGGACGCAAAGGGTAGTGATGGGGAATTTCTCCTCCCACCCGAAGCCCCTGCTTTGTGGAGTTCCTCAAGGTTTGATTTTGTCGCCGATGTTGTTCGTGTTGTACATGCTGCCCTTGGGTGATCTCATTAGACATTACAGTCTAGGTTTTCACCGCTACACGGATGATACCCAGCTATATATGTCTTTTGCACCCGGGACAAATGGCACCATGGAGGTGCTTAATAGGTGCCTCACCGAGATCCAAGACTTGATCTCCCCTAACTGGCTGTGACTGAACCCCAAGAAGACAGAGGTACTGGTGGTTCAGCCTGGTCAGCAATGTGATGCGTCTGCCACGGGTGTAGGAACAAGGCTGTTTCTTGGTCCTACTCTGCTGGTGGCTGCTCCTAGGGTGAGGAATCTGGGCCTTGTCCTTGACGACAGTTCGATACTTGAATCTCAGGTGTCAGCCATTGTCCAGAGTGGTTTCTATCACTTGAGGAACGTCGCACAGATTAAATGCCTTATTCTGCCCGGTGACCTGCCAACTATGGTGCATGCCATCGTCACGTCAAGGCTAGACTACTGCAATGCTCTCTATTTCAGGGTAAGAAAAGGGAACCTCCCTTGGCTGCAACTAGTGCAGAACACAGTGGCCAGGCTGCTGACAAGTCTTTCAAGATCAAGTCATGTGGCCTCGGTCCTGTGTGCTCTGTACTGGCTGCCCATCAGATGGAGGATTTTCTTCAGGGTGGGCTTGCTCACCTATAAGGCCCTATACAGATTGGGCCCTAGCTACCTAAATGATCTCCTTACCCCTGCCACCCTGGTACGCTCACTCCAATCCCCCACTGAGGACCTCCTAGTGGTTCCAAGGGCCGAGCTAAAAACCTCAGGAGACACAGCATTTGAGTTGGCTGGCCTGGCCCTCCGGAACCCACTCCACAAACCACTGAGGGAGGCCACACCAGTGGAGGTTTTTAAAAGGGGCCTAAAGACACACCTTTTTAACCAAACATTTTATAGTTAATTTGTTTTATTGATCTTATTGTAATTTATTTATTGATTTATTCACCCTGCTATTTTAATTATTTGTCTGTATTGTTCCAACGTCACTGCACTATCATGGTAAGGCCAGAGCCTCCAGGATTGGGGCACCATATATAAATACATTTTTACTTACTTACTACTGGTGCTGCAAGCATCTGCAACATTTCCTTAGTACTACTGGGATGCTTCCACCTGGACACATGGATTTGTCCACTTCTAGCATTCCTAGCCTGTCCAGCACCCTTTCTTCGGTGATGTGAGTGACAACTGCCCCCATCTGACCTGACTGCACAGTCCAATAGCGGACCTTCCTCCTCCCATCCTTACACTTTTCACAGTCACACTATTCCCTCCTCTGTTTTGACATCATATTATATATTATATACACACACACACACACACACACACACACACACACACACACACACACACGTGTATGAATAAAACCTTATCCCCCTGCAATTCTTAGTTCTGCCTTGACTTTTGATGTTTTTCACTTCATTACAGAATTCTCTTGTTAAGCTCAGATATGTTTTCCCTGTCTTCTTCGACTTCCCTCTGGCTCTCCTTGTATTTCCTGTCTTTTGTTTTCCCCTCACTTGGTTGCTTATGTCCACTGTGAGCCACAGGTTTGTCTTCCTGCATTTACTTACCTCCCCAATGTAGAGTCCGACAGCTTCTGCCACCCCTAATGTAAATGCTTTTCATTTCTTGTCCACTCCCTCAGTCCCTTCTATTATACCGTGCTGTCCACCAATAATTCCTGTATCCCCCAAAGTCTGCTCTTCTGAAGTCCTATACTTCTGCTTGTCTTTGTGCCCTGCTAGTTTCTAACTGGATCTTCATCAACACTGTCCCATGATCACTTAAACCAAGCAGATTCCGGATGGAGGCATTTTATGGACCCTTTCCCAGTTAGTGGGAACCAGGTCTAGCATGGCCCCTTCCTTGTGGGAGTCCGAGTTAACTGTGTAAGGAATGCGTTCTGGCATTCCTCCACCAGGAGCCAATTCTTTCCACTTGCTGTCACTGGGACGCTCCAGTTCACATCCAGCATACTGAAATCCTCTAACACCAGCACCTCCATGAGTTCTGCTTCCCTCTTGATAATCTCCCCTAATTCTCCGTCCACCTTCTGGGATGGTGGCCTGTACACCACTCCTACTGGATCCTATTATCATTGCCCATGGCTGTCTGAACCGAAGGATATGCAATTCCTTGGTACAACATCAGTTTATCTCTGTGGCTTCAATGCCCACCTTTATATGCACTGCCACTCCCGCCTCCCCTTCCCTTCTCCCCGTCCCTCCTGAGTAATACATGGCCTCGTATAGTCATGTCCCAGTCGTGGTTGGTGTTGCCCATATTTCTGTGACAGACACAATATGCATCTGTGCTTTCATCACCAGTAGCTCTGGAAGTTCGTTCCCCAGACTTCTAGCACTGGGGTAGAAATAGGCACCAGCCCACTGACAAAATGCTGGTAGAATTTGTATGAGGGAAGTAAAAAGTATTTTCAAGTAGCGCTGTGGGCTTGTACTGGAGAAAGCAGTAACAAGTACATGAGTTGGGCCAGTAGAAATGTCTGTGGGCTACTTTATTTTCCCAGTCACTATCCCTGCTGGCTAGTGACTCGCAAACTACTCCCCGGCACTAGCGCAAAATACTCTCAAACACTTTGCTTGTCCCTATGACCATTCCTTTACCATTTTAATTTCCATTTTGGTATGGAAGGCCAGTAGAAAATCCTTGAGTTCTGTTTGTGTCCCTAATCCAAAATGAACTGCCTCCCCCCACTGCCCAGATTAAAACTTCCTTACTGTGTCGTGCAAATCTCCTCCCCAGCACCCACTTACTATCCTCATTACGATGCAGAAAAATCTCCCTGAACAGCCTCCAAGCTGGACCAGTCCCCAAGGAATAAAAATTCCTTCTCCCTGCCCCACCCTCTTAGCCATGCATGAAACTGGTACAGGTGAAACTGTACCTCTTGTTCAGGTGTAGCTAACACCTGGTGTGAAGGAATACATCCAGTCCTGTATCAGTGAACAGACAGCCAGTGTATAATACGAATACCTGCTACAAGCCACGTCACAGTGGGAAGGGGTACTGGAATAACAAAGGAAAAAAAGTAGAGTACACGAGAAAGACACAGCTGGATCCCCTTTGCAGTTGTGGCATTCAGACCACTGTGGCTTCCTACCTCATTTGGATGGTTCCAGCTGCTTTCCCTCCCCAGCTAGCTATTTAAGTTTTTGCTGATCAGGTAATTGCACTAGGAAAACATCTATTTTCGAAGGCCCAGACCACCCAAGCAGCACAAGTGGAGGGCTTTTTTGAACAGGCTGCGGGAGAGCCTGGCTCCACTGTGACCAGAAGGATAAAATGTCAAAGGGGAAAGGAAAGGGAACATTTAGCGGAAACTTGTTTTCAGATGTGACTTGGGAGCACAAGGAAGTTAAGTGACTTGCTCAGGATCACACAATATGAACCTAGGCGGCTGTGGGATTCAAACCCAGGTCTCCAGATCTGCAGCTCAGAGCCTTAACTCACTGTGCTAAACTGCTTCCCAAACTGTATAGAAATGAAAAACAGATAACACATGCTGTAACAATTGGAGTTAAAGCAAAAGTGCACAATAGCAGTGAACATTTTGACCTATGCTTGTTCATTCTATTTTAGATTGCCCCTTATCCCCAGACTTATACAATACCCCTCTTTCCCCACTTTGAGTTTGCATTAGCACTCTTTTTCGCATAACTACCATGAATTTATTGTCAGAATGGCTGAAGGTTGGGGAATGCAAATTTTGGGATCAGGAGTCAGAAACTGCAGGTCTGGAGGGATACTGTTTTTACTAATTCAACAAGAGGTGGCCAGAGCCACAAAGCTCTATTGGCTATGCTAACTGCTAGTGGGCCTACTCTGCTTAATGATGAGTGACAGACGTACTTTATAACAAGGGGTCAATTTGCCTCTCTTCAACAAGACTGTGAAACTTGTCAACTTATGAACATATTAAAAGTGTAACTATAGTAAAATCACACAAAATTTACTTGTGTCAATCATGTAATTTCTCAAGTGAAACCAAAATAGTAAAATGGTCCATAAACTGATCACAGGGTAAAAAATGCAGGTGGGGAAAGCATACAACCATTCCCATCCCCAATACTGTCCCCTATTTCAACACTTGTGGAGTGCTTCACAGCTGCCGACCTTGTTCTCAGGGTGAGGCAGTCTCCAAGAAGACCTGACAAATTCTACTTGGAACTCAGCCACCTGGGATGGTGCATAGGAATGAACACATGACCTCCATGACACGCCCACCTTTCATCAAGAGAGGGAGCAGGGCATCGGCTGTCACTCCTAAACCTTGGTGTCCTGTGTGGAAGTGCACTGTTGCTGAGCTTTGTGCTGGCAGTTATTCAGATATACCGTGAGTAATCACAAGTGCAGAAATTACAAGTCAGCTTCCCTGACTACTGAAATATACTAAATGATCACTGACAAACTGCTGTTAACAGAAACCAAGGCACTGCTACAAAGGTACTGAATTCAAACTTGGCTCGAGAAAAATACTGGCACAGCAACTGTATTTGTGCAGCACGCTACCCCATAAGCTATGGGCATTTCATAAAGCACAGTACAAGGTAAAGCAAAGCAAGCTAAACAAAAGCAATGATACAAGCTACATCTTTAAGCGCTTAACTGGTCTGTGCTAAAAGATGGATAGGATTTGAGTCCAGCAAAGGAAACACTGAAAATTTTAAAAGCAGAAGGAAGACTGCTCAGAAGCAGAATACTGTATAGTCACATGAGACTAAAAAGAATGTAATACCTGAAAGAATCCCCAGGATGATATGCCCAACCCTACATTATAACCACCTCAGTATAGCCAGCCTATCGGCGCAGCAGTTGGAATTCTGCTTGCGACGTTGGTGACCCAGGTTTGGGAACGGACCCGAGTCGTCAGAGGGCCGGCCGAGGGAGAAGGATTGAGTGTCCTAGAGACAGCGCTCCTTCTCCAGGGGAGGAGGGTAGGGTCCATGTCCGGTGTTTGATGGACCCCTAGCAAAGGCTAGGGGTACCGCAGCAACAGACATCTGAATGCAGTCGGAGGGGCAGGACAGACGCTGGATGTCATTGTACATTCCTGCCCCCCACCCCCATGTACAGCACCAAAAAACACTTCTTGCCTTCGGCCCTAGATGAAGCCTGCCCAGGCCTTCATCAGCCTCCAGGACCAACCCTCGGACCTAGTCCCGTCCATGTGGCGCCGTTAAGGGGGTGGTGCTGCACCCCACCCTGGGGGGGTGGGTCATGGGGTATCCGAGGGCAGGGTCTAATGGAGGTGGAGGTTAGGGGTCCGTGACCAGGCTGAGGTGCCGGGTCGCAGGTAGCAGGGGCAAAAGCATAATAAATAAAAAATAAATAAATAACCACCTTGGGATACAGTAGTCTGCAAAGACTCTATCATCACCTGCGCTTTCCATGGATCTATGACTGAAAGAAACATTCAAAACCACAGACTAGACCTGGACGTGATCCAACTGGATTGTGAGTTTTTAAAGCTAAAACAGCTATATTATGAAACTGTGTGGACATTATTATTGTTGTGATAATAGGCTATGTTATAGTTTGAACAGTTTGTCTATAATGTTTTCACAGTGGGTGGCGTCCTCAGCGACAAAATCAAAAGTGCACTAAATAAAAAGTACGCGTCTAACCTGCAAACAATTTTCTGGGCATGTCACTATACCGGGGATTTGCATGGCCCAACCCAAATGTTTTGTGCCAAGCCCATGGATTTAAATTGTGCTTTGGTCATAGGAAAGACTCCTCTCCTGCAACCTTCGCACTTTGTAGCACGGTGGTTCAAAGTGGCAGTATGGGTCACCGGGAGCAAACTTCCCAGATTTGTCTATTTCCAACTGCACCCGAGAAACAGGCCCATTCTTTTAATAGTAATCCGAAAAAGCACAACTGCGAGTAGCCCAGGTTGGGAGGGGTGCAGGTAGAGGCTGCCAGCCCAAAGAAATGCAAAGTTTAATTCAAAGGTACCTGCACTCCTGGAATAGAAATAAAGCTCCACACATCCAATGCAATTCTCAAAGCTTTAGTAGCAGATTTGTAGTCAGACTAGTGTGTTCAAGACCTCACACCACAACCACGTAGCCCCAGCGCTTCGGGAATTAACGCTTCGTCAGATTTTCTTCCATTCATTTAACAACAGTATAAAACTGCCATCATTAATGAATTCAAAATGGCTCTCTCCATCACAGCATAAACAGACAACACTTTAACTTAGTAAATAGTAATATCCAAAGTGGAGTCCAGTATTCATCAACCATCTTCTATACAAAATAGAAGTTTACAAATGAAATGCAGAGCTCCTTCAAAGCCCTCTTATGCTTCCTTAAACAAATATGAAAAATGGAGTATATAGATTGAAAGTCCAAGGTATAAGCATACTTTTCTCATTGCCTTTCTAGAATTACTCCTCTTTCTTTCTCTGAGCTCTTTATGTTCCTTTCTCTTTAGGCTCTTCAAGTTTCTCTCTATACTTAAAGTGATTTTAAGAGAGTTTGAAGATACCTTTTCACGCAGTATGCCACTGACACCCACACTTCAGATGTTGAAGCTGCAATTTGTTTTGTAAAAAGTTATTTTTTTATGTTTTATCAGCACTTTATTTCTGCCCGCTCTCCAATTTTTTGTGTGTGGCCACACCCCCAGAATGATGTCATGCAACAAGGAATTCTAGGTAAATTGTAAAGTTGACTTAAATGTTCGTTACTCAGAGGTGCAGTCCCTTATTTTGGTAGTGGTGACTGCATTACAGCACCTGATACGTAGACTTATTTATTTGTGTAAAAGTTTCACCAGGAAAAACATAATGAGCAGACAAGCTAGTTTCCAGATGCATCCTAAGGTAGAGGGAAAAGGGGTACATAGTAGCTACATATGTATCAAGACATTGTGGGTATAGTACATAGTGGATTTTTCTGTCCACCTACTCCTATTTTGCTAGTGTGGATGACTGAAATACCAAGACTGACCAACAGAGATCTTTTAAGAAGCCCAGAGTGGGACATTTCTTACTGAAAATTTTTTTTTTTTTTTTTTTTTTAGGACACAGCTGCCCAAATCAGTGCTGTCCTGCAAAAATCAGGGGAGGTAGTAAACCTAATGTCTCTGTTTCACAACAGTGCTTACAAACTTTGTTTCCCTTGCATGATGTCACAGTTGGGGGGGCTGCAGCACTGAGAAAAAAAAGGAGCGGGTTATGCAAATGAAGCAGAGCACAGAAATAAAAGCATTTTTCTAATGGAAAACAGCACTTTTTGGCAGTCTGACTGGTAAGAGATTGAATCACAGCTCCAATAGGTTACTAATCCCATTTGCTATGGCAAAACTCAGAAAATCACTAACTTCTCTTCTCTCTGAACCCCAGAAGAACTGCAGGGATAAAGGCTATGTTTTTAACATGGTGTAAAGCATTTTAACCACCCCACCCCCACACATGCGCGCACACACACACACACACACACACACACACACACTCTCTCTCTCTTTGGGAGGGAAAAAAAAAAAAAAAAACACACCTCAAAGAGCAAATGATCTTTTGTCACCGGTAGCCAACAGGATGAGTGACTGGGAAAATCGGGTTGCTGTACCATAGACATTCCATTAACCTTATCAACAAACATATTGAAATGTTACCACCTCCAATGTAAATCAGCAGAGTAGACAGAAAACTTTTTGTGCCCCCCTCCCCACACTAGCATGTGAGTGATGGGTCAGTACCAATGACAGACCCTGAACTGGAGCTACAAGCTAACACAATAAAAGTGGTGGCAACGACATGACTCTATGCAATGTAGAACAGATTCGACAGGGTCTCGCTTTTGTTGGCTCGTTTTTCTCTTTATAATATGAAGGAATACATCCACAGTAAACAAAAAGGAAGTGTTGAAATTCTGTACTGACAACACACACAGAGGAGAGAAAAGGAGGTTTTTTTTTCTGATAAACAACATAGTATGTTAAGTGAATGGAACAGGACTCTGATACAAATAGGAGATAATGTCTTGCAGTGTAATCTGGCTCAAACCTTGCTTCACATTTTGATTTTACAAACATTTTATTTGGTTATAGACTGATGGAATGCAATCACCTGCACTTGTACAAAAAGCTGCTGAACTAGTCAAAGGTAAAATGCTGGACTGATCACACAAAGACAGACAGTGCTCATTTCACATTTTCTATATACAGCTAGCTAACCACATACCAGGTTATAATTATTTAATGTTGCCCTGCCAGCAACCCCGTCAAATTAAAGTACAAAAAGAAACCATATGTCATGAATATTTAATCTACTGGATGACAAAATGCTAGTCTTTATCTATTATATGCGGCGTAATTACCCACAATTAAAAAAAAAAAAAAAACAGCTAACAAGATGCAGATCATGATTTTTTTTTTGTAGACAGATGCTTCTATAACTGGTATGTTACTAAACTGTGTAAAGTTGTTTAGGCATGCTGTATAACAAAGAGACTTGGAAAACAATAAATGATGAATTTTGCTTCTGAGAAGATGCTTTTAGTGTCAAAAAGCAGTCTGTTGTTGTTAAAAGTAACATGCTTCACAGGCTTCCTAATCTTATCTCAAGAGGTCAAGCCACGTTAGAAGCCCTAGAGGACTGCCCGCTTACCCAGCTGGTGAATGTTCCAACCAAGCAGAAAGCCATCCTAGAAGCAATCCTAACAAATTCGGAGGTAGTTAGAGCTGGCAGGGGTAGGGGAACCGCTAACCAACAGTGATCACAACTCTGCGAGATATCCCTAGGGGATGTAAAATCTCAATCTCAGATGGAGATACTGAACTTTTAAAAGGGGCTAACTCTGGAAAAATTAGACAGTCAGGGACAAACTGTCCAAGGCCCAAGAAAAAAAAGAGGTAGAAGATATCTGGGAGTTGGTAAAACAATCCATACTAGAGGCTACAAAACTATGTATTAGGACAAGGACAAAAAGAAACGAACGCAAGAGACCCTTGGTTAGGCCACACCTCAAGTATTGTGTACAGTTTTGGAGACCACATTTAAAGAGGGACATAACGCTCCTAGAGAGGGACCAAAGGAGGGCAACCAAAATGATCTGGGGCCTGGAGAAGAGGACCTATGTACACCCTGGAGGTGAGGAGGGATGGGGGGGGACATGATAGAGGTCTTTAAGTACATGAAAGGGATCAATAAAGGAGGCCCACACAGGGTGCTCCAAAGGAAGGAGGGTGGGGCAACAAGAGGTAATGGGTGTAAGCTGGAAGGGGGTAGGCTCAGAAAGGAGAGGAGATGTTATTTCACTGAAAGGGTGGTGGAGCCATGGAATGCACTGCCCAAGGAACTGGTAAAGGTGGAGACTGGGGATGCGACAGGTACAGGGGGAGGGTAAATCTGACCAGGCCCAATACAGGTGGAACATCTGGGACTGGGGATGGTATAACCCAAGGGGGAGTGGGGACACCAGAATCGCCCTCAGTGCGGGAAAATGAAAATCGAGCAGACCAAGAGAGTTGCTAGGCTCATTCTGATGGCGTTTTAGTATGTTAGACCCATATGGGTCTCAGCTCAGGTAAAACAAAAACAAACAGAAAAAAAATATTATAATATACCAATCAGGCTCAAAAGAGAAGCATTCCACAAGTACAAAAGTAACCAGGAGGATAGTGACTGGGAAGAGTACACTCAGAAAACTATAGAGGCGAAGAAGGCAGTAAAAGAAGCAAAGGTGGCAACTGAGCTTCAGATTGCTGTAGGGATCAAATCTGGAGAAAAACCTTTTTTTCCATTTCATTCAGGAAAAAAGAAAGAAAGGGGTTCAATACAGGTAGCTGCTGTGCCAGGAGACTGGAGAAGTGCAGATGTGGTACCACTCCACAAAGGAAGAAATAGGGAAAAGGCAGGCAATTACAGACCACTTAGCCTTACATCTATTGTCAGAAAATTAATAGACCCTAATCAAGTAGGACCTACTGGAATACCTGGAAAAAAACGGTCTTCAGGATAGCAAACAGCATGGGTTTGTAGCAAGAAGATCCTGCCAGTCAAACTTCTCTACATTTGTTGACAGGATAACTAAGGAACTTGATAAGGGCCTTCCAGTGGACCTCCTCTACTTCGAGTTTAGCAAGGTATTTAACTCAGTGCCACATAATCACCTGTTAAAGAAGTTGGAGGACCTGGGTACCGCTAAGAGCACTGCCAGATGGGTGGGTGGGAAACTGGCTCAAGGACAGGTGACAGAGCAGCAGTCAATGAGGTGGGATCAAGTGAAGAAGAGGTCACAAGCGGAGTACCTCAGGGATCGGACTTGGTCCCGGTAAGCTTTTACATGTTTGTTAGTGACACTGGCGAAGAAGGGAGACAGTGTGGAAGAGGTTAGGCTCCACAAAAGACCTCTTCAACCTAGAAAGATGGTCAAATGTCTGGGCAGCTGAGGTTTAACGTGAAAAGTGCAAAGTGATGCACACGAGGAAGGGGAATCCTAGGATAGAAAAACTGGCTAAATGGTGTTAAGCTCAGTACCTCCCAACAAGAGCTGAAAGACCTGGGAGTCATCATATGCAACACCCTAAAGCAAGCAAGTCAATGCAACATGGACACCACACCTTGCGCCACGCAGTTACCCAGGTTTGGAAATGAGCCTGGGCCATCAGGGGTCGGCAGGGAAGGATAATACTGAGTATCGGAGGATTGCCTCTCTCCTAGGGGTGGGTTCTGGGATTTTTCCACGGTGGTGGCTCCGGTGGAGACTGGGGGTGCTGCACCTGGGTCGGGGACAGCAGATGGGGTCTGATGTTGGCGGCGCTCTGCAGAGGTGGGTGGGCTCGCTCACTCTGCTTGCCGACACCACTGCATGGCCGAACCAAGGGGCAGAACAAAGGAAAATGCCCTGCCTCCCAATAGGAGAAGGGGTGCAGGGGCCGGCCAACCATGCCCAGTGCTGGGTCTCTCTGTTCCCACCTCCGGCTCTCCACCCTGCCTGGTCACTCTGCTAGATTATAAGTGCCAGGAGAAGTAGCGGTCCCACCTCGGGGACTCAGAGCCGAGGGGTTGGGTGATTGGGCAGGATGCAGAGGTGGCCATGGAGGAGGAAGTGGAGGACTTCAAGAGGGCGGGACCATGGCTGAAGCCAAATGACCCCCTGGAGAGAGTCTGGGTAAGGCAGCACAGAAGCATAAACAGAACTGACCAAAAAAAAAAAAAAAAGTCAATGCAACAAAGCATACTGCAAGGCAAATGCAGTGTTGGGGTGCACAGGAAGGGGAATCAACAGTAGGACCAAAGAGGTGATCCTCCCCCTGTATGGGTCCCTGGTGAGGCCTCACTTGGAGTACTGTGTCCAGTTTGGAGCCTTCACCTGAAGGAGGATAGGGACAGGCCATACAGAGAAGGGCAACAAAGATGATCCATGGCCTCCATGTGAGGAGCACCTACAGTCACTGAACATATACTCACTCGAGACCAAGTGGGAGAGAGGGAATATGACTGAAACTTTCAAGTTCCTGAAAAGTATAAATACCCTGCACAGAACTATTCAACAGAGTCACCAGCTCAACCACTAGAGGGCACAAATGGAAGTTGAGGGGAGGGAGCTTAGGAGGAACTAAGGAAGCACTACTCTATCGAAAGAGTGTGGAACCATGGAAAGGTCTGCCTGCCGAGGAAGTGGGTGCAGGGACCATAGCGGCATTTAAGCATGGGTGGGACAGAGTAAGGGCTCAAATAAAAAGCATTAGAACAGAGAAGGACAAAAACCATAAGGGTGTTAGGACCCAGGATCAGCAATAGGTCCTGGTTAACTCATGGGCAGCCTTGATGGACCATTGGCCTCCTTCTGCCGTCACTTTCTATATTTCTGTGTTTCATTACAGGTTAGGTACTAAATATCTAGTTTCCTGGTTTATGAATTCTGATAACTTATATTTCGTATATTATT